>CM029023.1:50825752-53538252 GCA_016801055.1 Panax notoginseng
AGTGAATATGAATATTATGTGATGATTTATATTTGTTTATTATATAAACCAATAAAAGAAACTAATGCAACCTAATTATATAGTAGGAATGAAGAATTAAATAACTTAAGGGTTATATGATGAGAGAATTATGGTATTTATAACATATACTAATTCTAAGAGATTTATTTTATATATCTCAATTAATTAATTTTATAACCTAATTAAGGTAAGTTTAATTGGGTTAAAAAATTAAATGTACTTGGGCAAGAATTTATATTTCAATTGAGTGCATGAAAATCCTAATTAAATGATTAGGGTAAGATAAAATTTAACGTAATGGACCATATTAAATTCTATGGCCCAAACATTTTAGTTGAGAAGTCTAAATATTTTATTTGGAAAGCTAAAATAATTATGTGTTAAGCCCAAGTGAGCACAATTGTGAAGGAACATGTGAGAAAATAATAATATTAAAAATTATATTAATTTAAGAGATATATTATTTTACTATCTCTAGTTATTAATTTTAAAACTTAATTAAGGTAAGTTTAATTGGGTTATAAAATTTAATGTACAAGAGTAACGATTTAAATTCTAAATGTATGGAATGGATACCCTAATTAAATATTGGAACAATTGCATATTCTATTATATTTTTTTAAAATAATTACAACAATAGTGCACTCATAAAATATTTATATAATTAATACACTTTTCATATTTATTTACAATATTAGTGCAATTAGGATTCCTTATTTTAGGAAATTAGTATGCAATTAGAATTTCTTAATTTAGGGGATTATTATTGATTTACTTATTAAATTAAGTAATTAATATCTCTACATATTACAGTCCTTCTGTCATCTAAAAGGCGAAGGCGAGGAGAGAGTCTCCGACGAGAACCCCTTTCGTCGCCGACAAACTCACAGGCGGTAATGCAGAGCATGGGTGATTATAGCTGATATGGAGTGAAATGAAATGGGTGGTTTGGATTTGAGATATGGGGAAGTGGGTCTGAATTTCAAAGGGTTGTACAGTATGCCAGTGAAAGGTACAAATTTGTTTTTGTTTGGTTGATTAAAGATTGAACAAGTTTGATTGAGATTCATAGACCTTATCTCTTTTGCTTTAATTTGCAGTATATACAAAGTTTGCTTGAATCTCAAAAGAAAGATAGTAGAGTATCCCTCACCGCCTCCTCCCCCGCCTCCACCACCTCCGCCTCCATTAACCGTCTCTTGAATTTTTTTTTCCATAGTGCAGTTGGTAGCCAAACCTCCATATCGAGGTAACCTATTCAGTTTTATTAGGTTGCCAATTTATTTGGAATGTGATGTAGTTGGTAGCCAAAATTTCATACCAAGGTAACCTATTCAGTTTTATTAGGTTACCAATTTTATTTTGAATGTGATGCAGTTGGTAGTCAAACCTTCATGCAGTTGGTTGCCAAACCTTCAGACAAAGGTAATCAATTCAGTTTTATTATGTTACAAATTTATTTTGAATGTGATGCAGTTGGTAGCCAAACCTTCATACATAGGTAACCATTTTAGTTTTTGTGGATAACCAAATCGTCAAAAAAAAATTCAGAACAGTAACCCTGGTACTTCCGAAGATTTGCGGCGGAGGAGCAGGATGATGAAGAGGAAGAGAGGGCGATGTAACTACGGCGCAACCAAGGACTTCTGGAGATTCGTAGCGGAGGAGGATGATGAAGGGAAGAGAGAGGAGGCGGTGATGAAGATAATGAGCAGTGAGGGAAATGAAGATTAGGATGAAGAAGATATTTTTTTGTTTTTCCCTCCTTTTGATTTGAATTATGGATTTTTTTTGTTAGATCCCAAAAATTTGATTTCAATTATTAATTATGACGATTATTTCTCCTTGATTTTAGGTTTCCTTATTTAATGTGAAATTGAATTATTTGAATTTGTTACACTCTTTTTGTAAATTATTTTGTTGATGCACTAATAATGTAATTATTTTGTTGATGCACTAATTGTGTAATTACTTTCTAATTGTTGTATATTTCTGTAAAGAACCCTTAAATATTTAGGATGGGGTAAGATGAAAAGGATTGGACTATGTTAATTTTACATGGCCCAAAAAATTAATTTGAAAGCCCAAAAGATTAAATAAGTGGCCCAATTTTAAAAGTTATTAATGATGGCAATTTGGGCATTTAATAAAGCAAAAAAAAAGAGATATGTGGGTGATTCTAAGGCCACATGGCCGGTAATTTTAGAGGTGGATAAGGAGAGGAGAGAGAATAAGAAGAAAAGAAGGATAAGGAAAGAGAAGATAAAAAAAAGAAAAAGGAAGAAAGAAGAAAGAAGAAAGAAAGAGAAAGAAAGAAAAAGAGAAGAAACGGGAAAAGAAAGAAACCGAGTGGGAGAGAAGAGGAGAGGGGTGGCAACCCCCTTGAGTGAGAAAGAGGAGAGGGAAAAGATCCTTCATGGAAGAAGAAGAAGAAGAAGAAGAAGAAGAAGAAAGATTTTGAGAAAAAGGTAAAGTCCTAAACTAATCTATATATTTTAGTTGGATTTTTGTAAATCAAAGCTTGGATTTATATTTATAAACTCAAAAACCATGGGTATACATGTTGATGAGGGTTTTATATTTGGATTTACCTATATTGAGTGTTGATTTAGTTGGAATCAAAACAAAGAAAAAATAATTTTTTTAGTTTAGAAACCCAAATTTCTATGTACTTTGAATATTCACCGTTTAAAATCTATAACTCCTTTTTGCTATCCGTCAAAGAGGGGTGCTAGATATGTAAGTTATTTAGTAAACCCAAGTGGTAGCACTCAAAAAGGATGAGTTTACAAGTCATTGTAACTGATTTTGTTAAAACAATCCCGTTTTTGGTAGGAGGAAATAAATTATTTTGGAACAGTTTCTGCCAGGGGCAGTTTCTTAATTTGTCCGACCTTTAAAAATTCTAGAAAAATTTGAGATGATAACTTGATGAGTTTTCTAGATTGTGTCCAAAAATGACAATTTTT
Organism: Panax notoginseng; assembly: GCA_016801055.1. Lineage (NCBI taxonomy): Eukaryota > Viridiplantae > Streptophyta > Magnoliopsida > Apiales > Araliaceae > Panax > Panax notoginseng. Next base: position 50,828,743 of record CM029023.1, read on the forward strand.
AGATGTATAGATTGAGAGTTATGGATTTTATAGGAAAATACTATTTTAAAAGTAAACACTTATAACTCCTTGTGGTTAACTCAAAAATTGGTGAAATTTGTATTGGGAGTACATGTATATAACATGAGTATACCCTTTAAGATTCGGAATTTTTGGACAAAAGCACAGTTTATGATAAATGTCGCAAAATTCGGCAGTTTTGGCCATTTAAAAATTAGTAAATGAATTTTTAAAATTTCGAAAAAAATATATGGTCAATATGGGACTATATTCTGCAAAATCCCAGAAAATAAAAATATTTGGAACTGATTTGGTATTTTTCATGAAAATAGACTAGTTATGAGTAAATGAATTAAATATGTTATGTGAAGTTGAAACTTTGGAAAATAGGATTTTATGGTTTGGAAATCCTATATATAGTAAGTGCAGATTTTTGATGGAGATTTTGGTCGTTGGTGATAAAATCTTATGAGTATGTCATTTTTAGAATGATTAAAATGCATTATTTAGTAAAGTCTAAACAATTAAAATAAATTATTTATAAGTTTAGGAAATAATTAAAATATTATTAAAAGATTAATAATATTAGATTATGATATTATTGAATGATTGATAACATTTAGATTAAAGTGTTATTAAATCATTGATTTAAAATATTATTTAATGATTAATAATATTAGTAAATGAATTTAATGCTATTAAATAATTAATAATATTAAATGGAGTTTAAAAGAGGAGTTAAGTTAATTTGACATTCAATAGGTCATATTGAATGTATAGTATAATGAATTGAAAATTTAATATGTTAGAAACGAAAAAAGCTTGCTGAATTAGCGAAAACAACTTGCTGAATTAGTGAAAACAGCTTGTTGAATTATTGAATCCAGTTTGCTGGATTATAAAACAGTTTGCTAGATTGTAAGTTAGTTTGAATCCAGGTTGCTGAATTGGAGAGTAGTTTGAATCGAATTTGCTGGATTGAAAAATAGTTTACTAAATTAAAGAATAGTTTCAATACAGGTTGTTGGATTGAAATGTTTAAATAATCCAGATTATAATATTAGAATTTGACCTACTAGATTATAGAAAAGAAATTATAATATGAAAGATTAAGTGTTAAATCATAATATATATGATATAGTGATTAAAGAATTATCAAAGGACGATAATAGTAATGATGTGAAGGTGTTATCTATTATTTAATTTTGTGATTAAGTGTTAGATAATCCTACGGATAAAGTAATAGTATTATGAGTTAACATGTATGTTATGCTAACTGAAAGATCAATCTTATAATTGATAGGTCTTTCATGAGAGATTAAATTAGATTGTGTACCAGTAATCCACAGTACATGCAAGTTTCCTAACTCAACTTGAGTTGTTAATTCAAAGCATTTTAGTGGTTAATCATTGTTGATTATACCACGTCAATAATTTATTGATTCGCAGATTGTGCATGTTGTATATGTTCATCTAGTATGAAAGGCTGATCATCTTCATTACCATATGTTTCAGTTAAACTTGTTCATGTTCATTGTTGATATTCAATATTATTGGCTCAGTCATTCAATCATTGAAATTGATTTATGCTCTTTCACAATCATTATATTGTTGAAAGTTTGACAGCTTATTTCTTGTCAATCATGATATATCTTTATTGTACTTAAAACTTGCTGGGCAAATTTGTTGCTCACCCTTGCTATATCATGATAAAATTTTCAGATTAAGATGAAAGCTCGAAGAAAGACAGAGGCAAAGACAAAGTGCAAGATTAAATTATAGTGTAGTTAGATCTATTAAATTTTCTGACGAAAATTGCATTGTAAACCTTTTTAGATATTGAAGGTATGTATTAAGTTAAAGTTGTAGACCTTGAGAATGGTGTGTAAAAGTTTAATGTATAAATAATTTATGTTTATATCTTCCGCAATAGTTATAGAAATGATATACCAGATCTAAGGTAAAAAGTATCCGAATTTGAGGATGTCACAGTTGGTATCAAAGCCGTTGTTTATAAACCTTAGGTAGGGGTACCTTAGGCTATAACCACGGAGATGATGATAAGGAATGAACTCAGATCGAGTTTAAGTGATAAGAGATGAATTTAGGAAATTCATCATTAACGTAGAGAGAAAGATAAATACGATTCAAAGAAGAATCTTGAAGAGATATAAAGATAAGAATCCGGAGTTACCTGACTCCAATAATAAAGATGAAAAGTAATAATAAATAGTCGATGTCTATAAGATGAAAAGTGTAAATAAAATCATAATATAATGTGATTAAAGAGAAAAATAAGAAGATCGTATAATAAAACGATCGTAAGTATAAGGAGAAATGATTACAAAATAAGATCACGACGTGATCAGATTAAATTGTTGAATAATATATGATATGTTAAGTGATTGTAATGATATAGCTTGACGCTATAAGGAGAAGGTACTATGAAATGGTACGATGTAAACTCAAAAAAGAGTTGTGGATGATAAGATACAGATTAAATAAAATTCGTATTAAGTAAAGATAAGATTAAGATTATGTGGGATTTCAATTGAGGACTCATGTTAGCAGCTAAGTTGTATGGTTCTTTGTAAGGGCGGGGAATTATACTTGGTGTAACAACCACTTAGCTTCTTACACTGATAATCATTGAAATATTTATGTCGCGCTATTCGCTATATACCTGTTGAGAAGGTGATTCTTTTCTCATGTGTATAACAGATAGGTAGAGAATATAAGATTAGGTACGGTTCTTAAAACTGATGCATATGGTAAGTTCGTGACTCATAATCATATGGTATGCTTTGAACCCCTCAGCGAATGGACGCCTATGGTCTGACTAGGATAAGTTTCTAAACTCATATAATTATGGCAAGTTCCTAAACTTATAACGTGTGGTAAGTTTGATGAGCTGAGATTTAGCTAAGTTGCGAATGGAGAATTAAGGATGATAAAAATAGATAGAATTATTAAGTAATAGATCAGTAGAGAAAGTGAAGTTGATGATGGAAGTATATGAATTCTAAATCTTCTAGCTATGCTAGATTTTGAAAATTTTGACATCAAACTAAATTCGCACTGATGTGCCTTTTCAAAATGAATTTTTGTTATTCTCAATATATGGTGATAAATGTGTATGTGTGGACTTTGGGACACTGACACATCGTTACCTGTTGAGGTATGATAGCACTAAAATTGATTTGCAATGATTTTTAAACTATTTAAAGAAGAGTCTATGCTAATTGATTCGGCTAGATGAATTTGTTTTGAATTATCAAAATGTGTTTTTATGTCATTAATGCATCATATATCTGGTGCAGAGATGATAAAAATAATGGAGTTATCAATGTAGAATTACTTAGTGTTGGAAGTGATATAAGGATCGTCAGTCCACTATGGAATGATGTAGTATGACAAAGTCACAAAATGACAAAATCCTCAAACGGACTGTAAATATAGTGCAGTATCATGACATCATAACATAATTTTCAGAATTTTAAAGATAAATTATTGCCAACTGAATTTGGCTAGACATATGTTTCGATTGATATTCAAATTATTGGTATACGTCTAAGCTATTTGATTCAGCTAGACAAATATTTATGAAATTCAAAGTATTCTTTGAAAGCTTATGCCGAACCAAATTGTTTTGGTGCGAAATCTTATGATAAGTCAGAGGTGAACAACCCTGAAAATGGGGATATACTAATTAGATAACATATTCCAATCTAAGAACGCATATAGTTGTTCCGATTACTAAGGTACAATAGACTGATCATCTAAAGTACCCGCACCGGTAGTTTACATTCTTCGTGATTGTAAACATACCTAACATAAAATGTTTCAGAGGTAGAGTACCTTTCTTTCGTAATTGAAAGTGGTAGCAGGTAGAAATACCCCTAAACCTCAAAGTTTATGGTTTTTATGATTCCTCATCTGAATTAAATACATAAATCCCAGGTCATACTAACCTTAAATCTTAAATGCGAAAATAAAAATAAATAATAGTCTTACACAACATTAACATAAGTCTGAAACATAATTACAAAATCATATAAACAACAAGTCCTCATCACTTGTTAATCTTGCCCTTGCCTTTGCTAGTGGAAGGCTCGTTGGACTTTTCGTTCTTAACTGTAATGTTATTATTACGCAAGAGTGAGCACGATTGCCCACAAGTAAAATAATGAAACAACAATATAATAACATGCAAGTGAATCAAAGACTTTTGGAATAAGAACTTAACTTTTGAATCAAGAATGAATAACAGGACTCAAAAGAACTTCTGAGCGTCATAAGACCTTGAACTATGTCATAGGTTATCAAGGGTTATACTTGAAACCTTTAATAGTCATAAGACTATGGACTCTTCTACTCATACTTAGGAGGATCAGCCCTTAGTACCATACTGTGTACAATATCTTAACGCTAACGAATAAGTAATCCCCTATACAGGGTTGTTCATCTCAGTTTGACATTAGAGTCCGCACCAAAGGAAGTTTGGTTTGGATAATTCAACAAGGGTTCTGAAATTTAGAACGTTCATTAACTAAGGACTAGTCGAATCAATAGGGTTCGCTAGTCTTACAAGGTTCAACAATAACTGATATTCAAATTGAATAATAACTCAAGAGGTATACAATAGAATAAGAATTGTATAACTACAATCATACTTTGAAAAGATCTTTAATGTAACATATTGAACTTGATCAATATAGAATATAAGTCTAGAATTTGCTCAGTATAAAGATGTAAGGATTATAAACTTGAATAACGATAACAAGTAGGGTTATGAAGCTTGCCTCGTGCGTAGATTACACGTTAATTACATACGTTCCTCGATTTTAATCCTACATACCATTCATATTCACAATACCTGTCAATTATAATGTAACTAGCCATCACAAGTTCATTCTTTTTGTCTAACTCGGATTATGACTATACTTAGTCAAACTACCACACTTATGGTCACATAATTTACACTTCACGAATAATAAGCTAACTATGCGTTCAATAATTCAATCCACATGTAAATGCGTTATTGACATGACAAGAACCTATGTTAACATCTCATTATATGACTAACACATTTTTATGTTAATTAGGTTACTATTACATTCTTGGACATAAAAAAAAATTCATTTCTGAGCAATCTGCAGAGTGGCGCTGTGGCGCCACCGTTAGGCTTGTTCTTGGAGCTGTGGTGCGGCCCACGCTGCGGCCTAGACATTGGCGCTGCGGCGTGGCTCTCGCTGCTGCGCGGGGTTTATGCTTGCAGACGGCGTTGCGGCGCGGCGAAGCAGTACCAAAACTGAAATTCGTGAGAAATTGCAGAACATGGCCAAAACCTCCAACTAACTAATTTTTACACGAATTTAGACATACCCAAACACTGTAATACACATATAACTACTACCCAACCCTTTTAGCATGATTTTAACAAGTTAAAACACATAATTTACAGAATCAAAACATGTAATTTTACTATTCTTGATGTTCTTGAAAGTTTTGAACACAAAACATAAAAATGAACACTACGGGTTCGTTATAACACCAAATCTGTCCATTCGAAGTTTGATTTCTTTGTTTTAACATACATAATCATATGCAAGTATGAATTTATGATGCAACATATGATTTAACAAGTAAAATTCATGTGTAAGGGCCATATGACCATATTTTATACTCTGTAACTTCAAGAAACTATATACGATAGATTTCTATGAATTTAATGTTATAAAAACATACAAGATATAGTTAAACATGTTATGATAACATATTAACACGTATATACACATAATCGTTATCCTTTTCAATTACAGAGGCTCTAAATTTTCAATTATAGAGACTTACACACATTTTCCATAAAAACTTCAAATGACGTAAATAAAAACTTAAGTTTAAGGGTTTACCCTTGATTGCTTTGCTTGGATTACACAAGGGTGATAGCAACTTCCAATTTATCACAATCCTTCTCTTTTACTCTCACTGATTCTAAATTCTCTTTGTGATTTGCATTGATAAACTTAGAAAATAAAAAGAAGAAGACGTATGAAAATATAGGAACTGACGTTGTATGGTCAGTTAACCCGATCATGAGTTAACTGCTCCCAACTCCCAATAAGGCTTCGTTTGGCTAGCCTTAAATGGCTCAAATCCATTTAATTTAATAACATTTTTATCCTATAGTTTAATAGTGTCATACTCCTTTACAAAATAAATCAAATATCTTATTTACTTTAATTTAAATAAAATATGATAATTTCTCATTAATTCACATAGTCATATAATTAATTTTCTCAATTATTAATTATGTCAAATTATTAATTTTAAAAAAATAATATTAGGCTTATTAAATATCTCTTTTAATTCAATAAGCTCACATAATTACATACCTTGAATAATCAAAATTCTCTATATTAATTTAATAAATATAATACATATAATTAAATTAATTTACCATAATTTCATCAATTAATTATTTAATCTAATAATTAAATCATCGAAAAATATTTATTTAATTCAATAAATATTCAAATAAAACTATAAAAATCTTGTTTGTCACATCTTTCCCCCTTAAAAGGATTCTGTCCACAGAATCACGACTCAATCAATCTGTCCCGTTACATAATATGGATCGCTGGTTTAAAGTTTTAATAGTAAATCAGTATGGACCGTTGCTTTAAGTTTTAATAGTAAATCACTATGGACCGTCCGTTTAAAAGTGAATTACTCTGGGCCGTTCATGAATTAGTTACTATTCAATCTTTTTTCCTATAAATAGAAACTCATTCCTTCATTATATCTTACGAATTCACTGAAACTCTAGAGAGAGAAACTATAGAGAGTAAGAAGAAGAGTATTCTGCTACTACCCAACTTCAGTATTCACTCTTTTATTAAGGTAAGGGATATTATTTATTGTATTCGGAAGGGATATTATTTATTGTATTCGTAAGGGATATTATTTGTTGTATTGTAAGGGATATTATTTGTTGTATTGTAAGGGATATTAGTTGTTGTATTCGTAAGGGGTGTTATTTATTTCATATTCGCTTACGATATTATTTTTCGTATTCGTAAGGAATATTATCTTCGTTCAATACTCGTAAGGGGTATTATTTTTCGTATTCATGAAGAGAGTTATTTTCTTTCAATACTCGTAAGGGTTGTTATTCCATTCTTTATTATTATGTTAGAATAACCTGTCTACGCAGCCTACCGCATGCATGGTGAAATCTTTTGTTATTCTATTCTTTATTATTCTGTGGGAATAACTCGTCTACGCGGACTACCGCATGCTTGGTGAATAACCCTTCGTATTCAATTGTTATTAAATTGTGGAAATGATCTGTCTACGCAGACTACTGCATGACGGGTGAAAATCCATTTACAATTTCGTATATTATTTCTTTTCATATTCTTAAATCTAAACTTACTATGGTAAGTAATTGCTTCTACAATTCCAGAAATTTGTGTAATATCCTTGAGTTTTGTGCTTCATCCAATATCATTTTATTGGAATATTGATCTGAACTTTCTTATTAAATGTCAATATTTTCATCCGAGGTACTATTTACGGGTTACTATTCACTCAATTACTATTCACTCGAATATTATTCTCCTGAGGATTCGTGGTACTTTTCGTACCGAGTTACTATTCACGAGTTACTATTCATAGGATACTATTCACTCGGGTACTATTCACCTGGGGTACTATTCATGACAAAAATTGATTTCTTTTCGGTCCAAATCATTTTTGATATAATATTATTCTTGAATTTTACTCCACAAAGCAGTATCATGTTGACAATTTGAACATTATTGAATTCTAGATAAATTAAATTATAAATCTTTAAAAATTTATCCTTTACTTTCTTTCAATTGAATTCTTATATCATTGTCATCATCCTCATGTTTATATTGTGATAAAAGTCATCTATGGCTTACGTGCATAGATGTACTATTGATTGGTATGATCATGACCAGCGATTATTCGGTATAATCATAACCGTAATGTTACAAATGATGTGGTAAAAGTCCTCATTGGCTCGTAGTTCATTGCTGGACAGTTGTTGGCATGATCATGACCATTGATGAAAACACGAATATCCTTGGCCCGTAGTGGATAGATAATTCGTGGTCGTGATACTAATGAATATCCTTGGCCCGTAGTGCATGTATAATTCATGGTCGTGATACTAATGAATATCCTTGGCCGTAGTGCGGGAATGATTCGATGATGTGGATTAATTATTAAGGTGAGTCTCAGCGATAAAATTGATGATAAACTTTTTAAGTCATAAACAATAGTAGATATCATGCTCTACTTGACTCTTCTAATGGATTACTTGTTCTGCTGCAGTTAAACTTGATGTTTATTATATTTTTATCAGTTTAACGTTGTTGAAGGCTAACGATAATTTATTCTGCATTATTTTAGTCATAATATTTCTTACTGGGCTAGTTGAGCTCACCCTTTGCTTTCATTATTCTCTTCAGGAAATGAGAATATAGCTGGGACTAGTCGAGGAACGGAATGATGATTCAAATGTTTGCATTAGTAGTCCTCACTATTCTGTAAAATAGTGTGATAATAAATGAGGACTTATTTTGAGTTTGAATATTGTCTAGAAGACAATATATGTATTAAAACTCACAGCTCATGTTGTGTATTTAAGTTTGTATTTGTATTCTGTACCATGTATTTGGCGACTCAGAATAGATGATGTATACCTTTTTTTGGGGGCGTCACTGTTGGTGTCAAAGCTTAGGGATATGATCCTTGGCTGAGATATTAGAGTGGAACTAGGAGGGGAGAGGCGAGAAATTCCTTCGCTAGTATGACTTACTTAAGTTTATTTGGTATTTATTTGGTCGGTCAGAGTATAGGGATAATATGTTGCATGTCAATTAACCCTTGTTTTGTGGCAGTATTTGAAAATAACATCCGAAAATGTTGAGAATAGCAATGGAGCACATGAGACCGTTGAGTCACCAACGATCAATACCCAGGATAATTTGCATCAGGATGGCAATAATCCTCAAGAAAACAACAACGCTGGCCAAATGATGAACGATGGGATGTTCAGAGGGTTTATGCAATTCATACAACATCAGGCGAGAACGACTCCTGTTCAAAATATAGGTGGAGACACTGGCAACTCTCGGACGGTCATTACTAAACAGTTCAAGGAGCTGGGACCACCAGAGTTTATTGGAGAGCCAAAACTACTTAAGGCGGAGACGTGGATACAGCAGATCACCAAGATATTTGATGTCTTGGGATGCTTCGAGGAGCAAAAAGTTCCCTTTGCCACCTTTATGTTGCGAGGAGAAGTTCTAAGAACTGGTGAAAATTGGTAAAGCGTACTCAACCTGCCGCACTGAAGATGTCTTGGGAGAAGTTCCAAGAACTATTCAACAACAAGTACTTTCCAAAAAGTATTCGTCACTTGAAGGAGGTAGAGTTCATCAAGCTGGAGCAGAACAATATGACCGTGTCGCAGTACAAAGCTAAGTTTGCCGAGTTGTCCCGGTTTGCGTCCCACTTGGTTGATAGCGAGGAGAGAATGACGCGGATGTTTCTAAGAAGTTTGAAACCTGAGATACGTCAATATCAAATTTCTCACAAATTATGTTTGTATTCAGATGTTGTAAATAGGGCTCAGTTATTGGAGTGTGATAACGAGTCAACCCAACCAAGAGAGAACATCCGGCAAAATGATAATACCAGTGGTAGCAGTCATCGAAGCGGTGACCACAAATGTGGAGGGAATCAACATGCCAGAAATGGTAACCACATCGGTGGTAATCATGGCCAAGACAATAAGAGTGGAAATTTCAAGAAGAAGAGATTCAATAATGATGGAAAGACGTTAGCACCAACACCCATTGTTAAAGAAGGAGAACGATCATCGATCGTATGCTACAAATGCGGAGGGGAGGGACATATCAGTCCAAACTGTATGCAACAGTCCAAAGTATGTTACAATTGTGGAAGAGAAGGTCACCTAGCTCGATTTTATCGTGCACCGAAGTCAAGTCCAGCTGGGATGGAGGCATCAAAAGTCGTCCCAGGCAAGACAAAATCGGTAGTTCAATGAAGATCATTTTTCTTGAATTCTCAAAAAGCGAGTAACCCGAACGAAGTTATCACGGGTAAGTTAATCATAAACTCTAGTGAAGTCTATACCTTATTTGATACTGGTTCTACCCATTCTTTTATTTCTCCTACTTGCGCTCAACGTTTAAATTTGACTCTGGAGAAATTAGACTTTGACTTATCTGTTGAAACTCCGTTGGGAGATACCTTCATTACATCCACTTTTATAAGTCTTATTTAATCCAAATCGCCACTCGCACATTACCTGTCGACCTTATTTCTTTGAAAATACTTGCGTTTGATGTGATTTTAGGGATTGATTGGTTAACTACTCATCATGCAAAAATTGATTGTTTTCGTAAGGTTGTTAGCTTTCATATTCCTAACCAACCAATTATGTGAGTTCAAGCAACCAAACCACTAAAGTCAATCACTGTCAAATCAAGCCATAAAGCTATTCGTTTATTGAAAAATGGGTGTCAAGCTTTTTTAGCCTATGTCACTGATTTAAACAAAAATACGTCAGATTTGAATGATATTTCTATTATTAATAAATTTCCTGACGCATTCCCTGAAGACTTCCTAGCCTACCCCTAGAGCGTGGAATCGAATTTTGTATTGACCTTAAACCCATTCTAAAACCCTCAAATATTTCTTTTCCCAGAACGAACGTAACATGTGCCAAAGACGTTACCTCGAGCTGTTGAAGATTACGACCATACCATTCAATACCATCATACAAAAGTGAACGTGGTAGCTGACACGTTGAGTGGAAGATCGTATGCGAGTGCGATATTTTTAACACAAAGACCCATTTCACACGACTTACAAAAGTTGGAGATAAAGTTAAAGACTCCAAGAACCTACGAGAAGATAGCGAATATACGATTAGAATCAACTTTAATCGATAAAGTTAAAGCCGCTCAAGCTATAGATTCCGAGTTGATGAATGTGAAGAAGAAGGTTCAAGAAGACATTATTCTAAAAGCAAGAATCAACGAAGAGAGGAAATCTCAACCCCCAATTTTATTGGCCCATTTGAAATCCTCGATCGAGTAGGAACTGTGGCCTATAGACTCGCTTTACCGCCAAGTATGTCGCGTGTTCATAATATTTTTCACATATCGATGTTACGTAAATATGTGGACGACCCGAACCACATCATTAAATTAGAATCGGATGAGATAGCAGAAGATTTAAACGTATGAAGAGGTACCTGTTAAAATTTTAGATAAGAAGGATCATATTCGACACTCAAATGTTATATCTCAAGAGTTAGAATCTAAACAAGGTATCATCACCTCTTCGATATACCAGGTACGTATGTAAATTTTGAGGGCAAAATTTCATAAAGAGGGGAGATTGTAGGACCCCAAATTTTATGACATGAAAGTATTCAATTTTCTTATAATTATTATTCTAGTTAATAAATAGTTAAATTGATAAAGAGTTAAAGTTAAGGGTGATATGTGAAAATTTTTCAAAGTAAGCAAGTTGATATAAAATATTCGTTGTGTCAAGGAATATTCTTTTTGTCGGAGAATATCCATACGACGACACCATCAATGGTGAACCCCACAACGGAAAAACTGTCGGAGTTAGAAAACGACAGAATTATCTTTTTATAAAAATAACGACGAAAGTTTTACCGTTAAACTATTGAAAAACCCGGTGGTAAAAGAACAGTAATACGCGTGGTTGCATAGTAATACATGGTATTGATTATTGATGCTTACGTAAGAAGCCACTGTGACGCCCCCAAAATAGGTATACAACACCCATTCTGAGTCGCCAAATACATGGTACAGAAAGCAAACTACAACTTCAATAATACAATTATTGTGCAAAATACGACAACACATACTGTGAGTTTAAATACAAATATTGTCTTCTGGACAATATTCACACTCAAATAAATCCCCATTACAATTATTCAAATACTATTTTACAGAAATAGTGAGGACTGCTAAAACATCTTTCTAGAACCATCACTCCATACCCCGACTAGATCCTGCTATGTTCTCACCTCCTGAGAAGAAAAATGGAACAAAAAAGAAAAGGGTGAGCTCAACTAGCCCAGTAAAGAATATTATGACTAAGATAATATACAACAAATTATCGTTAGTCTTCAACAGGGAAAAATCTAATAGAATATAATCGACAACAAGTTTTAGATCAACAACTGCAGCGAAAATAACAAACCATTAGAAGAGTCAAGTAGAGAAAGAATTCTACTATCTTTTAAGATTTAAAAGTCCATCATCAATATTTTATCCCTGTAACATCGATTAATAATCATCTTTAACCAAATATTCATCTTTGCACTATAGGCCAAAGATATTCATTTGTATCACCAGTCAGTCATGTTCATCTCAACACTTGTTCATCTTTGCACTACGGGCCAAAGATATTTATCAGTTAATCATTCATCTTTACACTACAGGCCAAAGATATTCAGTAGTATCATTATTTAGGACTGGGGATGATAAAAAATATTTTAAAGAAAACGAATCCAGTGAGACAGAATGACAAATATTAGGGATTAGTATAACAGTTTATCCAAGATCAATAATACTTCATAATAATCAATTGTGAAGCAGAATTCAAAAATAAAGATCAAAACATGGATACAATCAAAGATAGTAACCATAATAGACATCTCGGACAAAAAATGAAAATTTTATTTTTCGGTGAATAGTGCCGTATTCGTGAATAGTACCGTATACGTGAATAGTACCGTATACGTGAATAGTAATCCCGACATAAAAAGTTTCAAATTTGATAAAAACTCATATCAATATTTCAACATAATGATATTGAAGAAAATAATATCATTTAAGAAGAAAATAATATCCCTTACATCAAGATATCAGTACTTCTGTTCGGAATACCGGTATAAGGCTGAATAGAAACTCTCAAAGTATCTAAATACTCATAAAATACACTCAATAATCTAGAGAGAGAAAGAGAGAACTTGTTTATGGTGTGATTTTTAATTCTAACTTAGCCCTCTATTTATAGGAAAATATTAGCACGCCGAAGCAGACTTAACCTGCAACCTGGTGGCTTTACCTGCTACTATTCTCACCCACCATATTTGAATAAAAATCTCAGCACATTTCTTCACCAACCAAGAGTGGGGCTCACCAATTCTAGATTTTTCCATCAAAATGATAAACTCCGAAAATTCAACAATTTCTGAACCAGTCAGCTCGTAAAATTCATAATAAATCATACGTACATTTTTAACGGTTCAAAATTTGTGGACATATACTCAACTTATATATGTATAACATATCCAAAAATTACCACGATCCAACGGTCGGATTAAAAATTATAACCCCCACAAAATATCTCAAAAATCCTGATTTTTAATACCTCCATTCCGACAAAAATACTGATAAAAACCTCAACATTAACTCCTTCATTTTTAACCACAAAAATATATCCCTCATTTATATCTACATAAAATAAATATTTCCTTATCATATGAATCAATAATTATTTATTCACAAATAATATTACAGAATCACATTTATGACAACCAGGACGTTCCCAGGAAAGAGGGGGCTTTCCAATAAGGATTTCTCCTTACTGGCGCGCAATTAGATGACCAAACCTCTCTTTAGACAGAACTTTCTAGACATTGCCAATAATGTTATCTAATAATATTATTCAAATAATATGAATTATTGATCTGATAATGGAAAATATTGTGCAGCAACAATTATTGAAACAACAATAATATAAAATATCAACGCAACAATTATTGAATCAATAAAATAAAATATTGAACAATAACTACTGTAACAATTATTGAGTAGTGCCTTCTTACGTAAGAATCAATAATTGGTGCAATACCGTGTGCTACTGTATTTTAACCACCGGGTATTCCAACAGTATTAACGGTAACAACTACGTCGTTATTTATAAATAACTTATACTTGTCATTTTCTTCATCTAATCGCTTTTCGTTATGGGGCCCACACAAGGCTACGCTGTCGTACGAATATTCTCCGACAGTAAGAATATTCTACGACCAAACGAATATTCCCCGACAAAATGAATATTTTATAACCACTTGCTTATTTTGTAAAATATGCACATTTCACCCATAACCAAAGTATTATATCAAATTAACCCCTTATTATTCATAATAATATTTAGAGAAAATTTAATTTTATTCATTAATAAGTTGGGGTCTTACAACCTCCCCTCCTTATGAAATTTCGTCCTCGAAATTGACGTACGTACCTGATGTTTCAAAAAGGTGAGGATACCTCGCTTTCATTTCTGATTCCAACTCCCAGGTCATTTCTTCAATAGCATGGTTTCTCCACAAAACCTTAACTTATGGTATAACCTTCGTGCGTAGCACATGCTCTTTCCTATCCAAGATCTTAACAGGTACCTCCTCGTACGTTAAATCTTTAGCTATCTCGTCTGGTTCTAACTCAATAATTTAGTTCGGGTCTTTAACATATTTACGAAGCATAGATATGTGAAAAACATTATGAACACGAGACATGCTTGGAGGTAATGCGAGTCTATATGCCACATTTCTTATTCGCTCAAGAATCTCAAATGGACCAACAAATCTTGGATTGAGCTTTCCTCTCTTCCCAAATCTTGTAACTCCCTTCCATGGTGCAACACGTAATAATAAATGATCCCCAATATTAAATTCCACGTCCTTCCGATGAAGATCCGCATAACTCTTTTTTCGATCCTGTGCCGTTTGTATACGTTGTCGAATCGTTTGGATCTTCTCTGTAGTAATGCGTACCAACTCTGGTCCCAACAATGTTGCTTCACCCACCTCGTCCTAGCATACTGGAGAATAACATTTTCTTCCAGACAACGCCTCGAATGGAGCCACACCTATGCTCGCCTGATAACTGTTGTTGTAGGAGAATTCCACCAATGGTAGGTACTTATCCCAACTCCCTTTGAGATCTAGGACACAAAGTCTTAATAGATCTTCAAGAGTTTGAATAGTCCTCTCTGATTGTCCGTCCGTTTGAGGATGGTATGCCGAACTGAATCGTAAATCCGTGCCCATAGCTTTCTACAAGCTAACCCAAAATCGTGAAGTGAATCTTGGGTTACGATTTGAAACTATGGATACTGGCATGCCATGCAATCTCACAATCTCGTTCACATATATACTAGCAAGACGTTTAAGGGAATAAGTCTCACGTATCGGCAAGAAATGAGCGGACTTGGTTAATCTATCAACAATAACCCAAATCGCATCTATGCCTTGAGAAACCTTGGGAAGACCCGTAACAAAATTCATAGTAATGTGTTCCCACTTCCATTTCAGAATCTCAAGTGGTTGCAATAGACCATTTGGTACTTGATGCTCCACTTTTACACGTTGACAAATTAAACATCTCGAGATAAACTCCGCGATTCTCTCTTTTCATATTGCTCCACCAAAATGTATGTCGAAGATCATGATACATTTTGGTACTCCCAGGATGGATTGCAAATAGTGTGTTGTGTGCCTCCATCATTATTCTATGCTTCAAGTCAAAATCGTTAGGAACACAAAGTCTGGAGTTGACTCGAAGTATTCCTTCTTTATCGATTCTTGCTTCTGGAATAACACCTTCTTGCACTTTCTTCTTCATACGCATATCAGCTCCATGTCCATAGCTTGAGCAGCTTTAACTTTATCGATTAAAGTCGGTTCTACTCGTATATTTGATATCATCATGTGGGTACTTGGAGCCTTCATCTCTATCTCCATCCTTTGCAAGTCATACAAAATGGGCCTTTGTGTTAACAACATTGCACTCGTACCCGCATATGATCTTCTACTCAATGCGTCAGCTACTACGTTTACTTTTCCAGGATGATATTGGATGGTATGATCGTAATCTTTCAACAGCTCGAGCCAACGTCGCTGCCGCATGTTGAGTTCCTTTTGGGTGAAGAAATATTTGAGGCTTTTATGATCTGTATAGATCTCCACTTTCTCCCCATACAGGTAGTGTCTCCAAATCTTCAACACGAAAACGACTGCTGCCAACTCCAAATCATGAGTAGGATAATTCCTCTCATATTCTTTGAGTTGTCACGAGGCATAGGCTATGACTTTCCCATGTTGCATGAGAACACATCCTAACCCTTTGCCTGAAGCATCGCTGTAGATAACAAATCCATCCGAGCCAGATGGTATTGTTAAAACTGGTGCCAAAATGAGTCTCCTCTTGAGTTCTTAAAAACTCTTCTCACATTCCTCACTCCATACGAATTTTGTATCTTTCCGAGTCAGCTTAGTTAACGGAGTAGCAATTCGAGAAAATCCTTCCATAAATCTCCGATAATAACCAGCTAAGCCCAAAAAGCTACGTACTTCGGTTACCGACTTCGGTTGCTCCCAACTTTGTATGGCTTCAATCTTCGTCGGGTCGACAGATACTCCATGTTTTGACACCACGTGCCCAAGGAATGCTACTTCCTCAAGCCAGAACTCGTATTTTTTCAATTTGGCATATAACTTATTTTCACGAAGCCTTCGTAGTACCAGCTTCAAATGGCGGTCATGATCTTCACGGCTTTTGGAATAGATGAGGATGTCATCAATAAAGACAACAACGAACTGATCTAAATATTCTTTGAATACACGGTTCATCATATCCATGAAGGCAGCAGGAGCATTAGTCAATCCAAAAGACATGACTAAGAATTCATAATGCCCGTACCGAGTTCTGAAGGCAGTCTTTGGAATATCCTCAGTTTTAATCTTCAGCTGATGATATCCAGAATGAAGATCGATCTTTGAAAAGAATTGTGCTCCTTGCAACTGGTCAAACATGTCATCAATGCGAGGTAGCGGATACCTATTCTTGATAGTGACATGATTTAATTCTCGATAGTCGATATAAAGTCGCATACTCCCGTCTTTCTTCTTTACGAATAAAATAGGAGCACCCCAAGGAGACGTACTAGGACGAATAAAACCGATGTCCAACAACTCCTGTAGTTGGACTTTTAACTCCTGAAGTTCAATAGGAGCCATTCGATATGGAGTTTAAGAAATGGGCTTTGTACCGGGTTCAAGGTCAATAAAGAATTCAACTTCACGTTCTGGGGGTAGACCAGGAAGTTCTTCAGGAAATACATCGGGAAATTCTCTAACAATAGAAATATTATTCAAATCTGACTTGTCTTTGTTCAACTCCATAACATGGGATAAGAAAGCTTGACATCCGTTTTTCAATAAACGAATAGCTTTGTGGCTTGATATGACAGTGACTGATTTTAGTGGTTTAATAGTTTGAATTCGTATGACAGGTTGGTTAGGAATATGAAAACTAACAACCTTACGAAAACAATCAATTTTAGCATGATGAGTGGTTAACCAATCAATTCCTAAAATCACATCAAAAGTAAGTATCTTTAAAGAGATAAGATCAACAGGTAATGTGATAGTACCAACTTGGATCATGCAAGATTTTTAAACTGTAGATGTAACGAAGGTTTCACCCAACGGAGTTTCAACAGATAAGTTTAAGTCCAATTTCTCCGGAGTCAAGTTTAAACGTTGAGCACAAGTAGGAGAGATAAAAGAATGGGTAGAACCGGTATCTAGTAAAGTATAAACTTCACAAGAATTCAAGATTAGCTTACCCGTGATCACCTCATTCGGGTTTCTCGCGTTTTGGCCAGTCACGACAAACGCCCTTCCAGGAACCGCTGATTTCGACTTATCCGGGACAACTTTTGGAGTCACCATCCCCGCTGAACTTGGTTTTGCTACAGAACACTCTCGAGCTATATGACCCTCCTTTCCACAGTTATAACATACCTTGGATTGTTGTGGGCAGTTTGGACTGATATGTCCCTCTTTCCCACATTTGTAACATACGACCGGTGGTCGTTCTCCTCCCCTAAAAACAGTTGATGTTTGTGCTGACGTCTTTACGTTATCATTGTTGTACCTTCTCTTCTTGAAATTTCCTCCCGACTCGCTCCTTGTATTATCACGACCACGATTACCACCAGAGTGGTTACCGCTTTTGTCCGAATGTTTACCTCCCTGCTAGTTTTCATTGCTTCGATGACTGCCGCCACCGGTATGACCTTGGTTGTGGTCCCTCGGTTGCACATACTCATTATATCGCTCTAATAATTGGGCCCTGTTTACAACATCTGAATATAAAGAAAATTTATGAGAGATAAGATATTGCCGAATCTCGGGTTTTAGACCTCTCAGAAACATCCTTGTCATTCGTTCCTCATTTTCGACCAAATGAGGTGCAAACCTGGATAACTCTACAATCTTCGCCTCGTACTGGGACACCGTCATATTATTTTGTTCCAGTCTGATAAACTCCACCTCCTTCATATGTCGAATACTTTCAGGAAAGTACTTGTCATTGAACAGTTTTTGAAATGTTTCCCAGGACATGTTGAGTGCGTCAGGCTGGGTACGCTTCACAGACTCCCACCAGTAGTCTGCCTCACCGCAGAACATAAAGGTGGCGAATGGAACCTTCTGTTCCTCCGTGCATCCCAAGACATCGAATATCTTGGTAATTTTCTTGACCCACGTTTTCGCCATGATCGTATCCGGCTTTCCCTTAAATTCTGGTGGTCCTAATTCTTTGAACTGCTTAGCTGTGACAAACCGCGCGTTGATATCATTTCCACCCGTATTCTGCACACGAGTCTCCCTCGTCTGATTTTGCATGAACTGCAAAAAGCTCCTAAACATTCCATCATTCATCGTTTGCTCGGTAACGTTGTTTACAGGAGGAATATTGCCTTCCTGTTGCACGTTCCCCTGGGTGGTGATCAAAGGTGTCTCCACGGTTTGATTTACTCCATTATTAACGTTCTCAGCTGCCATTCTTAAATATTGCCATAAAATAAGGGTTAATAGTCATGTCATATATTATCCCTATACTCTGACCGACCAAATAAACACCAAATAAACTTAGTCAGGTCATATTAGCAAAGGAATTCCCCGTCTCTCCCTTCCTAGTTCTTGTCTCACATCTCAGCCAGGGATCATATCCCTAAGCTCTGATACCAACTGTGATGCTCCCAAAATAGGTATACAACACCCATTTTAAGTCGCCAAATACATGGTACAGAAAGCAAACTACAACTTCAATAATACAATTGTCGTGCAAAATACGACAACACCTACTGTGAGTTTAAATACAAATATTGTCTTCTGGACAATATCCACACTCAAATAAATCCCCATTACAATTATTCAAATACTTTTTTACAGAAATAGTGAGGACTGCTAAAACATATTTTTAGAACCATCACTCCATACCCCGACTAGATCCTGCTATGTTCTCACCTCCTGAGAAGAAAAATGGAACAAAAAGGAAAAGGGTGAGCTCAACTAGCCCAGTAAAGAATATTATGACTAAGATAATATACAACAAATTATCGTTAGTCTTCAACAGGGAAAAATCTAATAGAATATAATCGACAACAAGTTTTAGATCAACAACTGTAGCGGAAACAGCAAACCATTAGAAGAGTCAAGTAGAGAAAGAATTCTACTATCTTCTAAGATTTAAAAGTCCATCATCAATATTTTATCCCTGTAACATCGATTAATAATCATCTTTAACCAAATATTCATCTTTGCACTATAGGCCAAAGATATTCATTTGTATCACCAGTCGATCATGTTCATCTCAACACTTGTTCATCTTTGCACTACGGGCCAAAGATATTTATCAGTTAATCATTCATCTTTGCACTACAGGCCAAAGATATTTAGTAGTATCATCATTTAGGACTGAGGATGATGAAAAATATTTTAAAGAAAACGAATCCAGTGAGACAGAAGGACAAATATTAGAGATTCGTATAACAGTTTATCCAAGATCAATAATACTTCATAATAATCAATTGTGAAGCAGAATTCAAAAATAAAGATCAAAATATGGATACAATAAAAGATAGTAACCATAATAGACATCTCGGACAAAAAAGAAAAATTTTATTTTTCGGTGAATAGTGTCGTATTCGTGAATAGTACCGTATACGTGAATAGTAATCCCGACACAAAAAGTTCCAAATTTGATAAAAACTCATATCAATATTTCAGCATAATGATATTGAAGAAAATAATATCATTTAAGAAGAAAATAATATCCCTTACCTCAAGATATCAGTACTTCTGGTCGGAATACCGGTATAAGGCTGAATAGAAACTCTCAAAGTATCTAAATACTCACAAAATACACTCAACAATCTAGAGAGAGAAAGAGAGAAAACTTGTTTATAGTGTGATTTTCAATTCTAACTTAGCCCTCTATTTATAGGAAAATGTTAGCACGCCGAAGCAGACTTAACCTGCAACCTGATGGCTTTACCTGCTACTATTCTCACCCACCATATTTGAATAAAAATCTCAGCACATTTCTTCACCAACCAAGAGTGGGGCTCACCAATTCTAGATTTTTCCATCAAAATGATAAACTCCGAAAATTCAACAATTTCTGAACCAGTCATCTCGTAAAATTCATAATAAATCATACGTTCATTTTTAACGGTTCAAAATTTGTGGACATATACTCAACTTATATATGTATAACATATCCAAAAATTACCACGATCCAACGGTCGGATTAAAAATTATAACCCCCGCAAAATATCTCAAAAATCCTGATTTTTAATACCTCCATTCCGACAAAAATACTGATAAAAACCTCAACATTAACTCCTTCATTTTTAACCACAAAAATATATCCCTTATTTATATCTACATAAAATAAATATTTCTTTATCATATGAATCAATAATTAATTATTCACAAATAATATTACAGAATCACATTTATGACAACCAGGCCGTTCCTAGAAAAGAGGGGGCTTTCCAATAAAGATTTCTTTTTACTGGCGCGCAATTAGATGACCAAACCTCTCCTTAGATAGAACTTTCTAGACATTGTCAATAATGTTATCTAATAATATTATTCAAATAATATGAATTATTGATCTGATAATGGAAAATACCGTGCAACAATAATTATTGAAACAACAATAATATAAAATATCAACGCAACAATTATTGAATCAATAAAATAAAATATTGAACAATAACTACTGTAACAATTATTGAGTAGTGCCTTCTTACGTAAGAATCAATAATTGGTGCAATACCGTGTGCTACTGTATTTTAACCACCGGGTATTTCAACAGTATTAACGGTAACAACTACGTCGTTATTTATAAATAACTTATACTTGTTATTTTCTTCATCTAATCGCTTTCCGTTATGGGGCCCACACAAGGCTACGCCGTCGTACGAATATTCCCCGACAGCAAGAATATTCCACGACCAAACGAATATTCCCCGACAAAATGAATATTTTATAACCACTTGCTTATTTTGTAAAATTTGCACATTTCACCCATAACCAAAGTATTATATCAAATTAACCCCTTATTATTCACAAAAATATTTAGAAAAAATTTAATTTTATTTATTAATAAGTTGGGGTCTTATAGCCACTCAGTTTATTCAATTATTACTACAGTAGTTGTTGCATAATATCTCTCATATTATTTACTCAATTATTGTCACAGTATCATTTGCATAATATTTATTATTAGTAAATCAATAATTGAGACAATAAAGTTATTCATATTATTATTTGTAATATTGACAATGTCTAGAAAGTTCTGTCGAGGAGAGGTTTGGTCACCTAATTGCGCGCCAATAGGGAGAAATCCTTATCGGAAAGCCCCCTCTTTCCTGGGAATGATCTGGTTGTTAATAGATTAAAAATGTGTTGATTAAAGATAAATGATTTGTGATAAATATTTATTCAATTTTTGATATAAATAGAGGGTTTTGTTATGAGGTATTTGTTATAAGTTTGGCTTATTATTCTATGAGGAGATGTGCTAATTTTTAGACCGTTGGTTAAAGTTATAATAGTAAATCAATATGGATAGCTGGTTTAAAGTTTTAATAGTAAATCAGTATGGACCGTTGCTTTAAGTTTTAATAGTAAATCAATATAGACCGTTCGTTTAAAAGTGAATTACTCTGGGCCGTTCATGAATTAGTTACTATTCAATCCTTTTTCCTATAAATGAAAGCTCATTCCTTCATTATTTCTTACGAATTCACTAAAACTCTAGAGAGAGAAACTATAGAGAGCAAGAAGAAGAGTATTTTGCTACTACCCTACTTCAGTATTCACTCTTCTATTAAGGTAAGAGATATTATTTGTTGTATTCGTAAGGGATATTATTTGTTGTATTGTAAGGGATATTAGTTATTATATTCGTAAGGAGTGTTATTTATTTCATATTCACTTACAATATTATTTTTCGTATTCATTAGAAATATTATCTTCGTTCAATACTCGTAAGGGGTATTATTTCTTTCTTATTTATGAAGAGAGTTATTTTCTTTCAATACTCGTAAGGGTTGTTATTCCATTCTTTATTATTCTGTTGGAATAACCTGTCTACACGGACTACCGCATGCATGGTGAAATCTTTTGTTATTCCATTCTTTATTATTTTGTGAGAATAACCTGTCTACACGGACTACTGCATGCATGGTGAAATATTTTGTTATTCCATTCTTTATTATTCTATGGGAATAACCTGTCAACGTGGACTACCGCATGCCTGGTGAATAACCCTTCGTATTCCATTGTTATTAAATTATGGAAATGATCTGTCTACGCGGACTACCGCATGACGGGTGAAAATCCATTTGCAGTTTCGTATATTATTTCTTTTCATATGCTTAAATCTAAACTTACTATGGTAAGTATTGCTTCTATAATTTCTGAAATTAGTGGAATATCCTTAAATTTTGTGCTTCATCAAATATCGTTTCATTGGAATATTGATCTGAACTTTCTTATTAAATATCAATATTTTCACCTGAGGTACTATTCACGAGTAACTATTCACTCGGTTACTATTCACTCGAATATTATTCACCAGAGGATTCGAGGTACTTTTCATACTGAGTTACTATTCATGGGGTACTATTCACTCGGGTACTATTCACCCGAGGTACTATTCATGATAAAAATTAATTTCTTTTCGGTCCAAATTATTTTTGATACAATATTATTCTTGAATTTTACTTCACAAAGCAGTATCGTGTTGACAATTTGGACACTATTGAATTCTAGATAAATTAAATTATAAATCTTTAAAAATTTATCCTTTGCTTTCTTTCAATTGAATTTTTATATCATTGTCATCATCCTCATGCTTATATTATGATAAAATTCATCTGTGACTTACGTGCATAGATGTACTATTGATTGGTATGATTATGACCAGGGATTATTCGGTATAATCATGACCGTAATGTTACAAATGATGTGGTAAAAGTCGTCATTGACCCGTAGTTCATTGATGGACAGTTGTTGGCATGATCATGACCATTGATGAAAACACGAATATCCTTGGCCCGTAGTGCATGGTTAATTAGTGGTCGGGATACTAATGAATATCCTTGGCCCGTAGTGCATGGATAATTCATGGTCGTGATACTAATGAATATCCTTGGCCGTAGTGCAGGAATGATTCGATGATGTGAATTAATTATTAAGTTGAGTCTTAGCGATAAAATTGATGATAAACTTTTTAAATCATAGAAGATAGTAGATATCATGCTCTACTTGACTCTTCTAATGGATTGCTTGGTCGCTGCAGTTAAACTTGATGTTTATTATATTTTTATTAGTTTAACGTTGTTGAAGGCTAACGATAATTTATTCTGCATTATCTTAGTCATAATATTTTTTACTGGGCTAGTTGAGCTCACCCTTTGCTTTCATTGTTCTCTTCAGGAAATGAGAATATAGCTGGGACTAGTCGGGGAACGGAGTGACGATTCTGATGTTTGCATTAGTAGTCCTCACTATTCTGTGAAATAGTGTGATAATAAATGAGGACTTATTTTGAGTTTGAATACTGTCTAGAAGATAATATATGTATTAAAACTCACATCTCATATTGTATATTTAAGTTTGTATTTGTACTCTGTATTATGTATTTGGCGACTCAGAATAGATGATGTATACCTATTTTGGGGGCGTCACAATAAATATATTAGAATTATATATTTATTATATGTAAGTAAGGTGTAGGAGTAAATTGTTAAAGAAAATTAGATGGGTAAAAATTTAAAATAATTGAAAATATTAAATTATTTTAATGTAGGGAATTGGTGGCATTAAATATACTTCATGTATAACAACTATTTTATTTATTTAAGAAATCATATATTACATTATTGAGTGTAATGTATGCATGTATTTAATGTGGTGAGTATATTAATATATTTACTACAGTTAAATAAATTGTGAAGATATTGTGTTATATGGGTAATGATATAATATTTAACATTATACCAAATGATGTAAAATAAGAATATTAGATGAGATCAAATATGTAAGATATGTATATTGGTATCAACTAGTTAGTAAATTAAATTCATATGTGAATAAATGAATGAATATATTAAATTATTAAATTGATATATAAATAAATTGTTTGAAAACAATTTATGGAGAGAAGGAGAAAATTAAATTTAATTATACAATATAAATTGTATAATTTAAATAAGTTATTTAAATTAGGTATGATAATTAAATAACCTAAATGGTTATCGTCATTTAGTGGTCCTAGTATTTTAATTATATACTAGATACCTAATCTAAGAGATTTGTGGATCATATCTCAAGCTATTAAATTATTTTGTATGAATATGTGAGTAAGTGAATATGAATATTATGTGATGGTTTATATCTGTTTATTATATAAACCAATAAAAAAAACTAATGTAACCTAATTATATAGTAGGAATGAAGAATTAAATAACTTTATACTAATTCTAAGAAATTTATTTTATATATCTCAATTAATTAATTTTATAACCTAATTAAGGTAAGTTTAATTGGGTTAAGAAATTAAATGTACTTGGGTAAAAATTTGTATTTCAATTGAGTGCATGGAAACCCTAATTAAATAATTAGGGTAAGATACAATTTAATGTAATGGACCATATTAAATTCTATGACCCAAATATTTTAGTTGGGAAGTCCAAATATTTTATTTGGAAAGCTAAAATAATTATGTGTTAAGCCCAAGTGAGCACAATTGTGAAGGAACATGCGGAAAAATAATAATATTAAAAATTATATTAGTTTAAGAGATATATTATTTTACTATCTTTAGTTATTAATTTTATAACTTAATTAAGGTAAGTTTAATTAGGTTATAAAATTTAATGTACAAGAGTAACTATTTAAATTTTAAATGTATGAAATGGATACTCTAATTAAATATTTAGGGTGTGGTAAGATGAAAAAGATTGGACTATGTTAATTTTACATGGCCCAAAGAATTAATTTGAAAGCCCAAAAGATTAAATAAGTGGCCCAATTTTAAAACCTATTAATGATGGCAATTTGGGCATTTAATAAAGCAAAAAAAAATTTAAAAAAGAGACATGTGGGTGATTCTAAGGCCACATGGCCGATAATTTTAGAGGTGGATAAGGAGAGGAGAGAGGATAAGAAGAAAAGAAGGATAAGGAAAGAGAAGATAAAAAAAAAGAAAAAGAAAGAAAGAAGAAAGAGAAAGAAAGAAAAAGAGAAGAAACGGGAAAAGAGAGAAATCGAGAGGGAGAGAAGAGGAGGGGGGCGGCAGCCCCCTTGAGTGAGAAAGAGGAGAGGGAAAAGATCCTTCATGGAAGAAGAAGAAGAAGAAGAAGAAGAAGAAGAAGAAGAAGAAGAAGAAGAAAGATTTTGAGAAAAAGGTAAAGTCCTAAACTAATCTATATATTTTAGTTGGATTTTTGTAAATCAAAACTTGGATTTATGTTTATAAACTCAAAAACCATGGGTATACATGTTTATGAGTGTTTTATATTTGGATTTACCCATATCGGGTGTTGATTTGGTTGGAATCAAAAGAAAAGAAAAAAATAATTTTTCTAGTTTAGAAACCCAAATTTCTATATACTTTGAATATCCACCGTTTTAAATCTATAACTCCTTTTTACGATCCGTCAAAGAGTGGTGCTAGATATGTAAGTTATTTAGTAAACCGAAGTGGTAGCACTTAAAAAGGATGAGTTTACAAGTCATAGTAATTGATTTTACTAAAATAGTCCTGTTTTTGGTAGGAGGAAATAAACTGTTTTGGAACAGTTTCTGCCAGGGGCAGTTTCATAATTTGTCTGACCTTCAAAAATTCTTGAAAAATTTGAGATGATAATTTGATGTGTTTTCTAGGTTGTGTCCAAAAATGGCGATTTTTGGATGTATAGATTGAGAGTTATGGATTTTACAGGAAAAAACTATTTTAAAAGTAAACCCTTATAACTCCTTGTGGTTAACTCAAAAATTGGTGAAATTTGTATTGGGAGTACATGTATATAACATGAGTATACCCTTTAAGTTTTGAAATTTTTGGACAAAAGCACAGTTTATGATAAATGGCGCAAGATTCGACAGTTTTGGCCATTTAAAAATTAGTAAATGAATTTTAAAAATTTCAAAAAAAATATATGTTTAATATGAGACTATATTTTGCCAAATTCCAGAAAAGAAAAATATTTCGAACTGATTTTGTATTTTTCATGGAAATTTACTAGTTATGAGTAAATGAATTAAATATGTTGTGTGAAGTTGAAAATTTAGAAAATAGGATTTTATGGCTTGAAAATCCTATATAGAGTAAGTGCAGATTTTTGATGTAGATTTTGGTCGTTAGTTATGAAATCTTATGAGTATGTCATTTTTAGAATGATTAAAATGTATTATTTAGTAAAGTATAAACAATTAAAATTAATTGTTTATAAGTTTAAGAAATGATTAAAATATTATTAAAAGATTAATAATATTAGATTATGATATTATTGAATGATTGATAACATTTAGATTAAAGTGTTATTAAATCATTAATTTAAAATATTATTTAATGATTAATAATATTAGTAAATGAATTTAATGTTATTAAATAATTAATAATATTAAATGGAGTTTAAAAGAGGAGTTAAGTTAATTTGACATTCAATAGATCATATTGAATGTATAGTATGATGAATTGAAAATTTAATATGTTGGAAACGAAAACAGCTTGCTTAATTAGCGAAAACAACTTGCTGAATCAGTGAAAATAGCTTGCTGAATTATTGAATCCAGTTTGCTAAATTGTAAGTTAGTTTGAATCCAGGTTGTTGAATTGGAGAGTAGTTTGAATCCAATTTGCTAGATTAAAAAACAGTTAACCAAATTAAAGAATAGTTTCAATACAGGTTGCTGGATTGAAATGTTTAAATAATCCAGATTATAATATTAGAATTTGGCCTATTGGATTATAGAAAAGAAATTATAATATAAAAGATTAAGTGTTAAATTATAATGTATATGATATAGTGATTAAAGAATTATCAAAGGACGATAATAGTAATGATGTGAAGGTGTTATCTATTACTTGATTTTGTAATTAATTGTTAGATAATCCTACGGATAAAGTAATAGTTTTATGAGTTAACAGGTATGTTATGCTAATTGAAAGATCAATCTTATAATTGATAATTCTTTCATGAGAGATTATATTAGAATGCGTAGCAGTAATCCACGGTACATGCAAGTTTCTTAACTCAACTTGAGTTGTTAATTTAAAGCATGTTAGTGGTTAATCATTGTTGATTATACCACGTCGATCAATAATTTATTGATTCGCACATTGTGCATGTTGTATATGTTCATCAGGTATGAAAGGCTGATCACCTTCATTACCATATGTTTTAGTTAAACTTGTTCATTCATTGTTGACATCCAATATTACTGGCTCAGTCATTCAATCATTGAAATTGATTTATGCTCTTTCACAATCATTATATTGTTGAAAGTTTGACAGCTTATTTCTTGTCATTCATGATATATCTTTATTGTACTTAACACTTGTTGGGCAAATTTGTTGCTCACCCTTGCTATATCATGATAAAATTTTTAGATTAAGATGAAAGCTCGAATAAAGACAGAGGCAAAGGCAAAGTGCAAGATTAAATTATGGTGCAATTAGATCTATTAAATTTTCTGACGAAAATAACATTGTAAACTTTTTTAGATATTGAAGGTATGTATTAAGTTAAGGTTGTAGACCTTGGGAATGGTGTGTAAAAGTTTAATGTATAACCAATTTATGTTTATATCTTTCGCAATACTTATAGAAATGATGTACCAGATCTGAGGTAAAAAATACCCGGATTTGGGGATGTCACAACAACCCTCTTGGTAGGGGAATTATATAATGTCGGGAAACCGACGTGCACACTTTAAAAAGATTAAATGTAATACGTTGACTTAGGGTACTTTAGGCTGATCACCTGTTGCACTCGTTCTGTAGAATTTTCAGTTTATTACTGTTAATTCTGGGAGAAGTTCGTATTCCTTAGTGACTGCTTAGTATTCATTACTTTGAAATCATGAATTGATAAATCATTGAATATTATTGATCTTTTCTGTCTATAACGACTATTGTTGATAATCATTAATACTTCTTGCTATCTTGAACTATCTTTATTATTGTACCTTAAGAAATACAAAACTACCTTGAGTACCCTTATTGTTATATTACTTGCTGGGTAAATTTTTTGCTCATCCTTGCTTTCCCTAAAAACATTTCAGTTAAGGCCGAATGTGGTGAGCCCTCTGGCAAGGACAAGGGTAAACAGAAGGCTTTGGAGTAGTTATTCCATAATGCTAGAATGTATTATTATCTGGTTGTAGAAGAACTTATTTATGATAAGCTATGCTTGGTTTAAGTTGAATTGAATTATGTATTAGTTATGTCTAAACGATGTTTAATTACATTTAAGGTATTGTAAGAGATGTTTAAGTTATGAACCCTTGGGATGAGAATAATTATATTACAACGATGTAATTTATTCTATTATTCTGCTGTGATGATTTTAATATGTTATTGGAGTTAGTACGTGACAACCAAATTTTAGACAAGTGTGGCCCGAATTTGGGGGTGTCATAGTTTATATGTCAATAAATAATCAAATAAGAAAGGAAATATATGACTAATGTGTATCCATACATGATTATAAATATTGTAGGATACGCGACAAGAAGCTAAGCTATAAATTGTAATTGGTATCCTACAGATGAGGAAAATATTCAATCCTTATTCTTCATTGAGCAAGTATTCTAGCCTTTGCATTTATTTATTGCAAATGATATGTTGAAAAGAAAATGTTTCACAGACATGTTATTTATTGAAAAGCGATTTAGTGATATGATGTATACTTGTTGATTTACAGTATACATGAACAGTTTAAAGATAGTCTAAGCCATTTGATTCGACTAGACACATATTAAAATATTTCAATTCTTTAATGTTAAGTCTTAAAATATTATTATGGGTTTAAGTTGTCCAGCTATGTTGATATAGTTTGGATTCCAGTCTGAGAATGAACAATCCCTGAACTGATCACCTACCGTGCCCGTAAGATAAGACGGTTCACAAAAGAAATTCTGATACAACCTTTTTAAGAAATGAAAAAGAATGTTCATGGTCTTTTGACCTCTCAACTATTCAAATGTTGATATGTTGTTTCAAGAATATGAATGGTTTAAGATTTAATCCAAATGCTTATCATTTTTGTTTCACTGTCAAAGTATGCTTCAAAGAAAACATTTATTTCTTGTCATGATATTTTTGAATGATATTACTTGCTGAGCAATTGAATGTTCATTCCTGCTTTGTTATAAATGTTTTCAGTCAGGCAAGGACCTGTAGAGGGATCAGATAAATATAAGGGCAAAGGAAAGCTCACTGAGTAATTTGGAGATAGTTATTTGTTATAAGAAGACTTATATGTTTGTAAATATTTAATTATCAATTAATAAGTACTTAAAGGTCATCGTACCTAGGTAGAAAGACTCTGATGTAATATTTTATTTAAGTTTGGTTTCTTATTATGTTGAATGGTGATTATCGTGGAGTATCGAATACGGGTTTCAAGTACCCAAATTTGGGGCGTCACAAACTCATGCGATATGTTGACGTCGGGATTTTTATTTGTCCCTTTTCTATTCTTGTTCATTTGTGTTCTCATGTTAGGTGAGATTTGTTTGAAAAAACAAGTGAAAAAGCTCCGACATTTATATGTCGACGATTTGACTATAAGAGTCGCCAGTTGGTTTTTTAACTGGTTGTGCCAACACAACCGAGAAAAGGTTTGCCTATTGACCCAGTGATGTGACACTGCTAAACGAGTCTGTAAAACTGAGATTCATTAGGGTCCAGTGACTTGCTTATGCAGAGGGAAGGTGTTAGGCACCCCCCGACATCCGTGTTACCATGATAACTGCCATTTTTTAAGAAACTGTTATATGAATGTGTGTGTGTGGGTCAATGTGCTGTTATTTGAAAGTAGTGCGAGGCCTCGTTCGCACCTATATACACAGGGTTTGAATTTATGTAAAAATCTAGTTTTAAATAAGATATAGCAGTGAAGTTTTATACAAGAGGTTTTTCAAACCCTGATGCTCAATAGTAATTGAGACATTATACACTTCCATTTTATTAAAATGTTCGGCTTGATTACTTTTATTTTCGAGATCCGAAGAATCTTCGAGAAAATAATATACAAAGTAGTGCCGAACTCCTCATCGGTATGAAAACCATCTGAGGAAATCCAAATACCGTGAATAAATTTACAAGCTACTTACAGTTGAAAATGTCCATCACGGGAACCGAATCTAGATTTAGTAAACTGAATCTATGATCACATGATTCCTAGGCTCACATGATAACGCAATTTATATGAAAGCTGTAAGCAGATATATATATATATATATATATATATATATATATATATATATATATATATAAAAGCTGTAAATATATATATACAGACATGATCAACCACCACGAAGCACCTCCATGGGGGATCAGAAATGTAAAGAAAGCTGTAAAAGCAATCAACCGCCACGAAGTAAACTCCAAGCAGGACGAAACGTAAATAAAGCAGTAAAAATGGTCAACCGCCACGAATAAAATCCAGGCGGGACGAAATATATATATATATATATATATATATATATATATATATATAATATATATATATATATATATATATATATATGTATGTATGTATAAAAGCAGGTAAACGCACCAGATATAAAATCCAGGCTTATCGAACAAAGTCCGACAATAAATAATATATATAAGTATATATATATATTAAAGTAGTAAACGCACCGGATGTAAAATCTAGGCTCATCGAACATAGTTTGATACACAGTTCATATATATATATATATATATATATATATATATATATATATATATATATATATATATATATATATATATATATATATATATACGAAAGCAATTAAACGCTCCAGACATAAGTCTAGGCTCATTGAACAGAGTTCGACACATTGTTCGTATATATAAGTATATATACATACGAAAGCAATTAAATGCTCCAAACATAAGTTTAGGGTCAATCGAGGCATAACTAGATAATGTTAGTCCATATATAAATATATATATATATATATACGGTCCGGATCTTAAGCTCACCCTTTATCCAACTCACCCGAGCTCACCCCTCCTTTAGCGACGGACCCGACGATGGTTCAATCATACAACCGTCGTCTATTCTTTTAACGACGCTATATGTTGTCCGTCGCTAAAAGTATAGACGACGGTTGTATGACCGAATCGTCGTCGGGTTCGTCGCTAAAGGGTAGTGAGCTCAGGTGAGTTGGATAAGGGGTGAGCTTGAGATCCGGACTATATATATATATATATATATATATATATATATATATATAAATATATTATAATATATATATATATATATATATATAAATATACAAACTGAAATGAAACCACAGACCGAAGTCCGGACATACACACGTAACACGACTCTTAACGTGAAGAATAGTGTGTGCAAAGATGAAGAGAAAGGCTTTAAAGTGTGTAAGAATGCTTACAGTGGGCTACCAAAGAAGACTTCTATATCTTTAAGTGGACGAACACTCGGCTCCCACCGATAAAAAGTAGCTATATATGAGCTTACAAGTGTTTAAAATGAGAAAGCACTCAGTTTAGGGTGTGTATAGAGCAAATTGGACAAAGCTTTCTCGCCTTTTCTCTTACAAAATGGCCACCCCAAGCCCTCTATTTATAGATGGGGGAGCCGCAGGTGGCCGCAGATGTACTTGCGGCTGCCCGCGGTGCCCCGGGCTCCGCGGGTCCCACTGTCTCGAAGTACATGCACACATGTAACGTGATGTCCGCTCAAACTTTTAGAACTTCAATCCGGGCATTCGATTGAGGTGTATAAGACCTATTTTGGACCGCTGTTGTCGAGAGTTACGCAATGACATGGGATTAGAGGTTGTACGAAGTCAGGAAGATGGGACCATGCCCTCTGGTCTTTAAGCTTCAAATTCTATCTGTTGTCCTGCGCAATAGTCACTCGAGATTGGACTTCTTTGGTTCTTGTGGGACATTGCTGTGTAGAAATATATGTATGAAGTGTTGAGACGGTGTGATGTGGCGTTAAGGTGGCAAGATGACGACTTTGCACCTCACCAGGGTTATCTCCGATTTGGGCGGATAAAGCAGACGTTGCTCAGGGTTATCTCTGAGATTGGACTGCTGCAAGTGTTGAAGGTCCTTAGTGTCATCTCTGAGGTGTGCCTGTCTTCCTGGTGTTATCTCTAGGTTTTGTACTGAGTGCTTCAGTGTGAGTGCCGAGGTTGAAGCTGATCACATGCATTTGAAACAAGCATTTTTGGGGTTATCTCTGGAACTGTAACTACACTCCTTGGGGTTATCTCCAAGGTTAGTGTTGCTATTCCCGATGTTGGGACTGAGATTGAATATCTCAAGGTTATCTCTGGGATGAATCGGCCTTCTCCGGTGGAATTTCTGGTATTTGAACTACATGCCTCGGGGTTATCTCTAAGGTTAGAACTGATACTCCCGGTATGTGTTTCGAGGTTGGAGCTAAACTTTCGGTAGTATTCGGACTGGATATGAGCTGTCTTCCAGGGCTATCTTTGAAAGACGAATCTGCCCTCCTGGAATGTCAGTAACAGGTGTGCAAAAAATTTCGAGTGTCTACAGATGCCACTCTTTATCATATTCATGCAATGCAATGGCATGGATAGGATAAAGAATCCTAGACACTTTAAATGCCACGAGGTAAACATGATGCTATGTAGAGAAACATGATGCAAGTGTATGATGCATATGTTTTGTTGGATTGTCCTCCAATATGGTGGGAAGATTGCCGGCTCCCTATTGCTTCTACCGGGGATGGCAATAAATAAGCAGCCTGATGAACTATCATGGACGCGCGATCCACATCTAACAGGAATCTCTAGGATTATTTGTTAGAGTTTATGCCCTAGAGGCCACTTATTTGATGTAATTTCTTAACATTTGATATTATTGTTGATTGAATAAATAAATGATTTTATTATGGTTTTAATTACTGCGTAATATAATTGTTAACATAATAAAATTCCTTAGAATAGTGATACAAATTATATAGTTTCAAGTATGTGACTTGAACATGAGATTATATAATTACAATTAATATCATTGTTCTTAAATGTCCCTAGTCGAGTATCATTGTTGATGGGACAACAATGATGCATTGAGACTAGTATGTGGATTGACTGATGACCAAATCTCATTGGTCATAAATATATGAGATATTAAGTCAATGCATAGGTACATGTTAGAGAACAATGTACTGGACAGACCACCATGAGAATTCTATATGGAGCATTATGCGAAGTGTCATTAGCAATTCTCATAGTGACAATGATGTAATGGTCCTCCGACCTGAAATCGCTATATTACTACACGAGAATTTATGTACTTTGATATCATCAAATGTCACCTTTAATAGGGTGGACTATAAAGGTGATTATTGGGTTCATTATGAATCGTGTGAGTAATATGAGTGATCTAGATGGAATTTAACCATCCTATATTTTATAGGTGATATCCATAGGCCTCTTGATTGAGTAGGACTATGAAATGCATGCCATGCTCAAATAGTGATTTGTTTCATATAGTCTACTCATTGATCAAGAAAACTCAGATTAAATTATGAAGAGTATGACACATTCCATGACTCGAGTTTAATCTAGGATATTAAGGTTAAAAGGATTAAATTACATTGAAACATTGGTCACGAAAAGGTTGCATCGAATCATCGATCTTATTATACTTGGGTAGCAGTGATGCATTACTAGATGCCGCTCACTGTTTATAACTTTATAATATGATTTTAAGGTTATTGCCAACGTAATAATAACCTATAGGGTCACACACAAAGAACGTAATTAAAAGGAAATTAATTTAAATTGTAAAGATTTAAATATGTCAATATGATTGATATAATTTTAAATTCGAATTTAAATTAATAGGATAATTTATATATAGGTATATTAATTAAGTAAGACTTAATTAAGATATATATAAATTCGGATTTTAATAATATTAGGTTTTGATTAATTCCTCCTGACTGCTATATATATGATGTATATCAGACTTTAGGTTTTTACGTCAAAACAAAACCCTAGCCGCTCTTAGAGAGAGACTAGAGAAAATAGTTCCGAAAATCCTCATCCTTGGTGGCTAGTACCGCGATTCCTTCTTCTGCAGATCGTAAGACGATTCGCGAGCGTTCGTGTGGATACCGTAGAGACGCAGTCGGTTTGTATTGCGTTGGAGATTCGAGGCGCAGTCGATTTCAGACTCTCGTTTTCATAATCGGTATAATCTCTAAACCTCTTAATTAATTGATTTTTCGCATGGATCCTGTTTTAGGGTTTCGGAAATTGCTTTAAAATTTTATTTCCGCTGTGCGTTTCTGTGCCGAAACCCTACAGTGGTATCAGAGCTACTTGCGAAACGATTAATTTAGATTACGTGTTTTACTTGTATTCGATATATATGATATATGATGATGCATGTTTACCGATATGAAATTGAATATATGATATTCCGTTATATGTATATTCTGGTAATATATATGATGATAATGTTAATCGTATCTTTAATCGATGGAATAACAATATAACTGTTTCTAATCGGATTAGAAACATGAAGAATCATTTTAATATGATTAATCGAAACTGGAAATATATGATAAATTCTGGGTGTACTGTTATTCGTTTTAATATGATTAAATCGAAACTGGTATTATATGATTTGTTATTATGGGTGTTTTGGTGGATTAAAATGTATGATTCTGAAACTGTTTCAGAGATTTTATGGAAAAATTCTGCAATACAGATTGTAGTTCGAAAATTTTTCCAGGGCGCTGCCCCCGACCCCGCTCGCTGACCGGTCAGCGAGACCACCCGCCGGCTGATCGGTCAGCCGGACCACCGCCAGGGGGGGAGACCCCCCCTTGGACCCCCCGTCGTAGCGCACGATGGTCGTGTCCCCTATATGTTATATATTGTTTTCTTTAATTATATATAAATTGTTATGTGCTTATTGTGATATGCATGGTGCACAGTTATGGCCTTTTGACCCATAGGTTAGTGGTTTTTGGTTTTGAAATACGGCTTGCATGTCGTGCCTTTCTATAAATTCTGATGTAATATTCTCTTCTCATCTAAACCCCTCGAATGTAACTCGAGGTTTCTTTATGTCATGTAATAATCTGTAATTGATGAAGATGTCAAGATGGAGAGGAGGCACATGCTTGAGGAAGATCCAAGGAGGCTATTTATTTTAAGATCTTTTACCACCTTAGATTGACCTTCAATCTTTCATTAGCTTGAAAAGATTGACAGTGGATTGGGCCATAACTGTGACACATTTAATTTTGCACTTTATTTATGCTTGTATGCGATATGATATGATAAATAATGTGCATGCTTAATAAGATTAAAATTGGTGAGATCTAAATTAATCCCTCATTAAATTATTAAGTCTAAATCAGATGCCTTCCAATGAATAACACTCATCAAGACCTTGATCAATAGATGTAGGTTTGCCAAAGCAAAGTACCCTATTTATCTAGGTAAGATGCGATAGGATAATTGTGATATCCAAACTGTTAAAATCATTGGGGCCGACTTAACTAAGTTATCTCAATAGGATTGTGGACTTAGAGGCATAGAGTTTGGTAGGTACCATTAGATGGACTAAAAACAATTGTTGTTTACCAAACTATCCAGGAGTTATATATGATATAATTGACAAAGGGTTGTCTACCTAAATAATTATGTTTTAAGAGATTAGCCAAAGCTAACTTAAGTCATAATGAAATATGGATCTTGGCTCACTAGAAAGATTTAATAGAAAATACTTTCGAATTAATGGTGAGGGCTATTAATTTGAATAAATAGTGGGAGGTATATTTTGAATGTACTATTATCAATTACATAATATCAACTCTGCAATTTGACTTATTATTTTGGCACTTATAAATTGTAGATATCAATGGCAAACAACAACAACAACACAAGTAGTCTTTCACTACGATCAGTCCTTGAGAAGGACAAGCTGAGTGGGATTAATTTCCTTGACTGGCACAGGAACTTGAGGATTGTCCTTAAACAAGAGCGTAAGCTATATGTCCTTGATGGGCCCATTCCTGCAGCACCGGCTGTCACTGCACACGTGCGGAGCATAATGCTTACAAGAAGCATCAAGATGATGCTCTGGACGTGAGTTGTCTCATGCTAGCAACCATGAACGCTGAGCTTCAGAAGCAACATGAGTTAATGGATGCTTATGAGATGATCGAGCATCTCAAGAAATTGTTCGAAGGGCATGCTCGACAGGAGAGGTATGATACAAGCAAAGCGTTGTATCACTGCAAGATGGGTGAACGTGATCCAGTTGGTCCAATGTGCTGAAGATGATTGGGTATATTGAGTACCTGGATAGGTTGGGTTTTCCAATCACTCCGAAGCCCAAAATGATCTTGTTTTACAATCTTTAAACAGCAGCTACTCTCAATTTGTTATGAACTATCTTATGAATGAAATTGAGAAACCCCTTACTGATAGTCAAGTTGAGCATGTTAAGAACTGCGAGAACAACCTAAAAAAGCAGGACCCGCTCCCATAATGATGGTGCAAAAGGGGAATGCTAAGGAAATTGAAAGGCAAAAAGAAGATAGGATCTAAGTCTGTTGCCAAACCCAATTCCAAAACCAAACAGGCTTTAAAACCTAAAGGTGGGGTGGCTAAAGAAGGTGAATGTCACTTCTGTGGAAAACCTGGACACTGGAAAAGGAACTGTCATGCTTATTTGGAAGAAGTGAAGAAAAGGAAAGGAAGTACGACTTCTGATTCAGGTATATATGTTATAGAAGTCAATTTGTCTACTTCTACATCATGGGTATTGGATACTGGATGTGGTTCTCACATTTGTGTTAATGTGCAGGGACTCCGAAGGAGTAGGACTTTGGCGAAAGGAGAGGTTGACCTACGAGTTGGGAATGGAGCAAAAGTTGCTGCACTGGCCGTAGGAACTTATCATTTATCTTTGCCCACTGGGCTAGTTTTAGAATTAGAAGATTGTTATTTTGTGCCTGCTATAAACAAAAATATTATTTCTGTTTCTTGTTTGGACAAGAAAGGGTTTTCATTTATAATTAAGAACAATGGTTGTTCGTTTTACTTAAATGATATTTGCTATGGTGTTGCACAATTATTTAACGGTCTTTATATTCTTGATTTAGAAATGCCTATCTATAACATAAACACAAAACGATTTAAATCAAATGATTCAAATCCGACATATCTCTGGCACTGTCGTTTGGGCCATATAAATGAGAAACGCATATCAAAACTCCATAAAGATGGATTTTTGGATTCATTTGATTTTGAATCATATGAAAAATGCGAATCTTGTTTATTAGGCAAGATGACTAAAGCCCCTTTCACTGGACACAGTGAACGGGCTAGCGATATATTGGGACTTATACATAGTGATGTATGTGGACCCATGAGTTCGTTAGCAAGAGGTAGGTTTTATTACTTCATTACATTTACTGACGACTTCAGTAGATATGGATATGTGTATCTAATGAGACACAAATCCGAATCCTTTGAAAAGTTTAAGGAATTCAAGAATGAAGTTCAAAACCAATTTGGCAAAAGCATAAAAGCCCTTCGATCCGATCGAGGAGGTGAATACTTAAGCCAAGACTTTGATGACCTTCTAAAGGAGTGTGGTATTATATCACAGCTCACTCCACCTGGAACACCACAATGGAATGGTGTGTCTGAGAGGAGGAATCGAACCTTGTTGGACATGGTACGATCAATGATGAGTCATGCAGATCTTCCAATAAGCTTCTGGGGTCATGCCCTAGAGACAGCTGCATTCACACTTAACCGTGTTCCTACAAAGACGGTTCAGAAGACACCATATGAGATGTGGACTGGGAAACGTCCTAGTATGTCGTTCATGAAGATTTGGGGATGCGAGGCGTTTGTAAAACGTCTAGATTCTGATAAGCTCGGACCCAAATCTGACAAATGTAATTTTGTGGGATACCCAAAAGAAACAAAAGGGGTATTATTTCTACAAACCTTCTGAGAATAAAGTGTTTGTTGCTCGAACTGGTATTTTTCTAGAAAGAGAATTTGTCTCTAAAGGAAACAGTGGGAGGAAAGTAGAACTCGAAGAAATTCGAGAACCACAAAATATCATTGAACCTGAGTTGGAACGTGAGCAGGAACCACAAGAAATTGTGGAAAGTGAACCTGCTCAAATTACACAAGGAATTCGTAGATCTGGTAGGACACGCCAAGAGCCTGAGAGATATTATGGATATCTTGTGACTCAAAACGGTGATGTGATGCTCATAGATCAGGATGAGCCTACTTCCTACCAAGAAGCTATGAATGGACCAGATTCTGAGAGATGGCTTGAAGCCATGAGATCTGAAATGGATTCCATGTATACTAACCAAGTATGGACTTTGGTTGATCCACCCGAAGGGGTAAAACCAATCGGGTGCAAGTGGGTTTTCAAGAAGAAAACCGACATGGATGGTAATGTACAAACCTATAAAGGCCGACTGGTAGCAAAAGGTTTCAAACAAATTCAAGGTGTTGACTATGATGAAACATTTTCTCCAGTGGCAATGGTTAAATCCATCAGGATCTTACTTGCTATTGCAGCTTTTTATGATTACGAAATCTGGCAGATGGATGTCAAAACTGCTTTCCTTAACGGAAATCTACTTGAGGATGTGTATATGACACAACCTGAGGGTTTTGTCATTCCAAAGGATGCTGGAAAGGTATGTAAGCTGCAGCGATCCATTTATGGATTAAAGCAAGCCTCTCGGAGTTGGAATCTTCGATTTGATGAAGCAGTCAAAGAATTTGGCTTTATT
Organism: Panax notoginseng; assembly: GCA_016801055.1. Classification (NCBI taxonomy): domain Eukaryota; kingdom Viridiplantae; phylum Streptophyta; class Magnoliopsida; order Apiales; family Araliaceae; genus Panax; species Panax notoginseng. The sequence continues at coordinate 50,868,256 of CM029023.1, forward strand.
AAAAATGAAGATGAACCTTGTGTATATAAGAAGGTTAGTGGGAGTCACATTGTATTCCTAGTATTATATGTTGATGACATATTAATTATTGGGAATGACATTCCTTCCTTACAGGCTGTAAAAACATGGTTAGGAAAATGTTTCTCCATGAAAGATTTGGGCGATGCTGCCTATATTTTAGGTATCAAAATCTATAGAGATAGATCGAGAAAAATGCTCGGCCTAAGTCAAAGTACATATATTGATAAAGTGTTGAAACGGTTCAGCATGCAAGAGGCGAAAAGAGGAAATTTACCCGTGACTCATGGTATAAAGATCTCTAAGGCCCAATGTCCTAAATCACAAGATGATGAGGAGCGTATGAGAAAGATCCCTTATGCTTCGGCAATTGGATCTATCATGTATGCAATGATATGTACTCGTCCGGATGTCTCGTATGCTTTGAGCATGACGAGCAGATACCAGTCGAATCCAGGTGAAGGTCACTGGACAGCAGTCAAGAATATCCTCAAGTACCTGAAAAGGACTAAGGATTCATTCTTGGTATATGGATGTGAAGACGAACTGGCAGTAAAGGGTTACACAGATGCTAGTTTCCAAACTGACAATGATGACTATAAGTCTCAGTCAGGTTTTGTGTTTTGCCTTAATGGTGGTGCTGTTAGCTGGAAAAGTTCAAAGCAAGAGACAGTCGCTGATTCTACAACAGAGGCTGAGTATATTGCTGCTTCTAGTGCAGCCAAGGAGGCTGTATGGATTAAAAAGTTCATCACTGAACTTGGTGTTGTTCCAACCATTGTTGATCCGGTTGCTCTATACTGTGATAATAATGGAGCCATTGCACAGGCTAAGGAACCCAGATCTCACCAACGATCCAAGCATATACTTAGGCGGTACCATCTCATCCGTGAAATCATTGACAGAGGAGATGTACATATAGGAAGAGTGCCAACAGATGATAATGTTGCAGATCCACTGACCAAGGCTTTGTCGCAGCAGAAGCACGACGGTCACATTAGTTCCATGGGTATTAGATACATGCGTGGTTGGCTCTAGTGCAAGTGGGAGACTGTTAGAGTTTATGCCCTAGAGGCCACTTATTTGATGTAATTTCTTAACATTTGATATTATTGTTGATTGAATAAATAAATGATTTTATTATGGTTTTAATTACTGCGTAATATAATTGTTAACATAATAAAATTCCTTAGAATAGTGATACAAATTATATAGTTTCAAGTATGTGACTTGAACATGAGATTATATAATTACAATTAATATCATTGTTCTTAAATGTCCCTAGTCGAGTATCATTGTTGATGGGACAACAATGATGCATTGAGACTAGTATGTGGATTGACTGATGACCAAATCTCATTGGTCATAAATATATGAGATATTAAGTCAATGCATAGGTACATGTTAGAGAACAATGTACTGGACAGACCCACCATGAGAATTCTATATGGAGCATTATGCGAAGTGTCATTAGCAATTCTCATAGTGACAATGATGTAATGGTCCTCCGACCTGAAATCGCTATATTACTACACGAGAATTTATGTACTTTGATATCATCAAATGTCACCTTTAATAGGGTGGACTATAAAGGTGATTATTGGGTTCATTATGAATCGTGTGAGTAATATGAGTGATCTAGATGGAATTTAACCATCCTATATTTTATAGGTGATATCCATAGGCCTCTTGATTGAGTAGGACTATGAAATGCATGGCCATGCTCAAATAGTGATTTGTTTCATATAGTCTACTCATTGATCAAGAAAACTCAGATTAAATTATGAAGAGTATGACACATTCCATGACTCGAGTTTAATCTAGGATATTAAGGTTAAAAGGATTAAATTACATTGAAACATTGGTCACGAAAAGGTTGCATCGAATCATCGATCTTATTATTACTTGGGTAGCAGTGATGCATTACTAGATGCCGCTCACTGTTTATAACTTTATAATATGATTTTAAGGTTATTGCCAACGTAATAATAACCTATAGGGTCACACACAAAGAACGTAATTAAAAGGAAATTAATTTAAATTGTAAAGATTTAAATATGTCAATATGATTGATATAATTTTAAATTACGAATTTAAATTAATAGGATAATTTATATATAGGTATATTAATTAAGTAAGACTTAATTAAGATATATATAAATTCGGATTTTAATAATATTAGGTTTTGATTAATTCCTCCTGACTGCTATATATATGATGTATATCAGACTTTAGGTTTTTACGTCAAAACAAAACCCTAGCCGCTCTTAGAGAGAGACTAGAGAAAATAGTTCCGAAAATCCTCATCCTTGGTGGCTAGTACCGCGATTCCTTCTTCTGCAGATCGTAAGACGATTCGCGGAGCGTTCGTGTGGATACCGTAGAGACGCAGTCGGTTTGTATTGCGTTGGAGATTCGAGGCGCAGTCGATTTCAGACTCTCGTTTTCATAATCGGTATAATCTCTAAACCTCTTAATTAATTGATTTTTCGCATGGATCCTGTTTTAGGGTTTCGGAAATTGCTTTAAAATTTTAATTTCCGCTGTGCGTTTCTGTGCCGAAACCCTACATTATTGACATTGGAGTTATCACCAAAGTCCTAAATCCTTGATACAGACTTTATTCCGAAGATGTGCCTCTCATGTATAAGAGATCTGTGGGGATAAAGCTTTTGTCTGCTTGAGGATGTGTATAACATATTCCATCATCGATCCTCCTCGATGATGTTAATCTTTCCTGGTTTGTATTGTTAGGACATATCAATGTTCTGTTGGATTTGCTGCTAACAGTATGCGTTGTCAAGGCTGCCTGACCTTCGTTGACGTGTGAAACAACTGATGACCATGCGTTGTAACCCCCGCCGGGGATATACTTGATCTTTGCTGACGTGTACATCAACGGATAAAATCCCTGCTGGGGATAAATGCCAAGGTTGCTTGACCTTTGTTGATGTGTGTATCAACTGATATAATAATCAGATGGATTCCGACGCTTCGTTCGGTTTACTTGTCAACGGCGACATTGATGTTAAGGTTGCTTGATAATCGTTGACATGTGCATCAACGAAAAATGCGTTGTAACCCCCGTCGAGGATCTGCTTGATCCTCACTGACGTGTGCATCAATAAAAAATGGGTGATACCCCCACTGGGGATCTGTACTTTGACATATACAAACGCGTGATGCCCCCGTTGTAAGACCCCAAATTTTATGAAATAAAAGTATTCAATTTTTCTATTTAGTAAATGGTTAAATTGATAACAAGTTAAAGTTAAGGGTAATATATGAAATTTTTCAAAATACATAAGTGGTTATAAAATATTCATTGCTGTCGGGGAATATTCGTTCAGTCGTGGAATATTCTTTCTGTCGGGGAATATTCGTATGACGGCGCATCCATTTGTGGGCCCCATAATAGAATAACTGTCAGATGAAGAAAATGATAAATTTGAATTTTTATAAATAACGGTGTAGTTGTTACCGTTAACACTGTTGGAATACCTGGTGATTAAAATACAGTAATACGCGTAGTTGCACAGTAGCACACGATACTACACAATATTTTTTTAATTATTGATTCTTACGTGAGAATGCACTACTCAATAATTGTTACAGTAATTACTGTTTAATATTTTATTTTATTGAATCAATAATTACTGCGTTGATATTTTATATTATTGTTGTTTCAATAGTTGTCACTGCACAGTATCTCCATTATCAGATCAATAATTCATATTATTTGAATAATATTATTAGATATCATTATTGACAATGTCTAGAAAGTTCTGTCAAGGAGAGGTTTGGTCATCTAATTGCGCGCCAGTAAGGACAAATCCTTATTAGAAAGCCCCCTCTTTCCTGGGAACGGTCTGGTTGTCATAATTGTAATTCTGTAATATTATTTGTGAATAATTAATTATTGATCTATATGATAATGAAATATTTATTTGATGTGAATATAAATGATGGATTTATTTATGTGGTTATAAATGAAGGAATTAATGTTGAGGTATTTTATCAGTATTTTGTCAGATTGGAGGTATTAAAAGATCAAATCAGTGTTCTTAGAGCTTTATTGTGTGAGTTATAATTTTTAATCTGACCGTTGGATCGTTGTGATTTTTAGATATGTTATACATATATAAGTTGAGTATATGTTCACAAATTTTGAACCGTTAAAATGAACGAATGATTTGTTATGAATTTTAAGAGGTGACTGATTCAGAAATTAAGTTTATAAATGATTTTGGTAAAAAATTCTAGAAATGGGTGGGCCCCACTTTTGGTTGTTGGGGAAGATGGCTGATTTTTGGTGGGTGGAATAGTAGCAGATAATGCCATCAGGTAGCAGGTCAAGTCTGCTTCGGCGTGCTAACATTTTCCTATAAATAAAGGGCTAAGTTAGAATTGAAAATCACACCAGAATTTATAAGTTTTCTCTCTTTTTCTCTCTTTTTCTCTCTAGATTATCGAGTGTATTTTGTGAGTATTTAGATACTTGGTGAGTTACTATTCATCAGTGGAAGTTTCCTTCAGCGTCATATCCGATATCCAGTCAGAAGTGCTGCTCTTTTGAGGTAAGGGATAGTAAGGGATATTAAGGGATGCTATATTCTTCATAATGATATTATTCTTTCAATATCATTATACTGAAATATTGGTATGGATTTTATTGTGAAATTATTACCTTTTTTAAGTCGGGATTACTATTCACGTATACGTCACTATTCACGTATACGACACTATTCATGTATATGGCACTATTTACGTATATGACATTATTTACGTATACGGTACTATGTACGAATACAGAGTACTATTCACGAGTTACTATTTATGAGTTACTATTCACGAGTTACTATTCACGAGTTACTATTCACGGGTACTATTCACGACAAAAAGTGGTTTCTTTTTCTGACCAAATTATCGTTGATTTATGATTGTTGCTCTTGAAAATAAATGGAATTGTTGATCATATTATTTTTATTATCATATATAACATTTTTATAACCCTGATGTTGAATTTCTCTTTCACTTGAGTGTAAAGATGAATTGTTAACTGGTATGATCATGACCATTGAATTTATAATTAAATATCTTTAGCTTAAGTGTAAAGATGAATTGATTAACATGGTTATAATTATTGTTTATATAAATTCTGAAATGATTATATATTTCTTTGAGATATGAATATATTTGGCCTGTAGTGCAAATATGAACTGTTGAGGAATATCTTTGGCTTGTAGTGCAAAGATAAATTATTGATGAATATCTTTGGCCCGTAGTGCAAAGATGATCTTTTGTTGAATATCTTTGGCCTGTAGTGCAAAGATGAATTATTGATGAATATCTTTGGCCCGTAGTGTAAAGATGACCTATTGTTGAATATCTTTAGCCTGTAGTGGAAAGATGACCTGTTGTTGAATATCTTTGGCCTGTAGTGCAAAGATGACCTGTTGTTGAATATCTTTTGCATGTAGTGCAAAGATGAAATGATAATGAATATCTTTAGCCTGTAGTGCAAAGATGAATTATTGATGAATATCTTTGGCCCATAGTGCAAAGATGAATTATTGATGAATATCTTTAGCTCGTAATGCAAAGATGACTTTTTGTTGAATATCTTTGGCCTGTAGTGCAAAGATGAGTTGTTGATAAATATCTTTGGCTCGTAATGCAAAGATGACCTGTTGTTGAATATCTTTGGCCTGTAGTGCAAAGATGACTTTTTGATGAATATCTTTGGGCCGTAGTGCAAAGATGAATTTCTTAGTATGATTATGAACATGAACTGTGATTTGGTATAACCATGATCTTTGATGTTTCAGGTGATGAAAATTATCTTTGTCCTGAATGAGAAAAGGAATTTAGAAATATAATTACGATTATGGGTTATAAACGTGATTGTGGACAGCAATTATTGATTGATATTATAGGAATAAAACATTGTTGGTGGACTTTTAACATGGAGAAGATAATAGATTTTATGGTCTATTTGACTCTTCTAATGGATTGCTCGTTCCGCTGCAACTATGGTTGAAAAGTTTTATCATCTACCATATGTTCTAAATCTCTGATTTATTACTGATGAAGGCTATTGATAATTTAATTATCTTTAGTCATGATATTCTTTACTGAGCTAGTTGTGCTCACCATTTTGCTTCACAATTCCTTTCAGGTAATAAAAGTGTAGCTCGGTTGAGCGGGGGATAACAGGGAAATAGAACGGTGGTCTATAGCTGTTGAGGTTCTCGCTAAATAGTATGAAAAAAATTTTATTGAGACTTTAGATAAGTGTGTCGTATTATATACGTCATTTGATATTTAATTTTGGTGAACCGAATAGGGTGAGGTGAACTCAACTTTGGAAGGGTGTTTTGCCACTATCATACAAGATGTCTAATGGCATACAACCTCCTGTCATCATATGACAGGGTTGTGCTCATTCACTTGCTGAGTATATTTACGAGCACTACCTATATAATCTTGGTGTTTGTTTGAAGTATAATTCACGATTAAAGACAGTGGAGATAATGATATGTCAAGAGAAGACTCACCATTGGAAAGAATATGATAGTAATCTTCTTTTTTTTCTTTGGGGTCTATTGGGTCAACCAAGGATAATTCTGTGGACATATGATATCTATCATAACCTAGACGCATGGCCTCCCATGTACGAAGGTTTCCTTGAGCACTTTCCAAAGATTTTAATTTCTAAAACAGTTATTGACTGTACCTTTATGTGATATATCAATGTGAGGTGATGTCCATAGTTGGGACATGAGTCACAGTTGGTATTAAAACTCACAGCATATGTGTTGTTGTATTTTACACGACAATTATTGTAATAAAGTTGTAGTTATTTTCTGTACCATGTATTAGGCGACTCAGAATAGGTTGGGTGAAATAGACCTATTTTGGGGTTGTCACATTTAGTATGAAAGCTATAAGTAAAGAGCCCCGAGCCTCTCGCTGGTGACGCCGTTCTGCCGTGGCAAACTGATAGGTACCACTGTGAGATGCTGTCCAAGGTTGGGACATGAGTCACATTTGGTATCAGAGCTTAGGGATATGATCTCTAGCGAAGATCAGGGAATAGAACTAGGAGGGGAGAGATGAGTAAATCCTTCGCTAGTGTGTCCTACCTAAGCTTATTTGTTGGTCAGTCATAATATCGGGATATTATGTGATATGTTAATTTGTTCAATTAACCTTTTTTTTTGAAGCTGTAATCTAGAATGATATCTGAAATACAGGAGATGAGCAATGGAGAAATCATGATGATAGGGAAGATGTAATCTAAAATAAAAGCAAGGTATTCTAAACTCTTCGAAATACCAGGTACGTAAATTTCGGGGATGAAATTTCATAAGGAGGGGAGATTGTAAGACCCCGAATTTTATGAAATAAAAGTGTTCAATTTTTCTATTTAGTAAATGGTTAAATTGATAACAAGTTAAAGTTAAGGGTAATATATGAAATTTTTCAAAATACACAAGTGGTTATAAAATATTCATTGCTGTCGGAGAATATTCGTTTAGTCATGGAATATTCTTTCTGTCGGGGAATATTCGTAAGACGGCGCAGCAATTTTTGGGCCCCATAACAGAATAACTGTCGGATGAAGAAAATGACAAATTTGAGTTTTTATAAATAACGGCGTAGTTGTTACCGTTAACACTGTTGGAATACCTGGTGGTTAAAATAGAGTAATACGCGTAGTTGCACAGTAGCACACGGTATTGCACAATATTTTTTTTAATTATTGATTCTTACGTGAGAAGGCACTACTCAATAATTGTTACAGTAATTACTGTTTAATATTTTATTTTATTGAATCAATAATTGATGCGTTAATATTTTATATTATTGTTGTTTCAATAATTGTCACTGCACAGTATCTCCATTATCAGATCAATAATTCATATTATTTAAATAATATTATTAGATATCATTATTGGCAATGTCTAGAAATTCTGTCAAGGAGAGGTTTGGTCACCTAATTGCGCGCCAGTAAGGAGAAATCCTTATCGGAAAGCCCCCTCTTTCCTGGGAATGGCCTAGTTGTCATAATTGTAATTCTGTAATATTATTTGTGAATAATTAATTATTGATCTATATGATAATGAAATATTTATTTGATGTGGATATAAATGATGGATTTATTTATGTGGTTATAAATTAAGGAATTAATGTTGAGGTATTTTATCAGTATTTTGTCGGATTGGAGGTATTGAAAGATCAAATCAGTGTTCTTAGAGCTTTATTGTGTGAGTTATAATTTTTAATCTGACCGTTGGATCGTTGTGATTTTTGGATATGTTATACATATATAAGTTGAGTATATGTTCACAAATATTGAACCGTTAAAAATGAACGAATGATTTGTTATGAATTTTAAGAGGTGACTGATTCGAAAATTAGGTTTATAAATGATTTTGGTGAAAAATTCTAGAAATGGATGGGCCCCACTTTTGGTTGTTGGGGAAGATGACTGATTTTTGGTGGGTGGAATAGTAGCAGATAAAGCAATCAGGTAGCAGGTCAAGTCTGCTTCGGCGTGCTAACATTTTCCTATAAATAGAGGGCTAAGTTAGAATTGAAAATCACACCAGAATTCATAAGTTTTCTCTCTTTTTCTCTCTAGATTATCGAGTGTATTTTGTGAGTATTTAGATACTTGGTGAGTTACTATTCATCAGTGCAAGTTTCCTTTAGCGTCATATCCGATATCCAGTCAGAAGTGCTGCTCTTTTGAGGTACGGGATAGTAAGGGATAGTAAGGGATGCTATATTCTTCATAATGATGTTATTCTTTCAATATCATTATACTGAAATATTGGTATGGATTTTATTGTGAAATTATTACCTTTTTGAGTCGGGATTACTATTCACGTATACGTCACTATTCACGTATACGATACTATTCATGTATATGGCACTATTTACGTATATGACATTATTTACGTATACGGTACTATGTACGAATACGGAGTACTATCCACGAGTTACTATTTATGAGTTACTATTCACGAGTTACTATTCACGAATTACTATTAACGAGTTACTATTCACGAGTACTATTCACGATAAAAATTGGTTTCTTTTTCTGACCAAATTATCGTTGATTTATGATTGTTGCTCTTGAAAATAAATGCAATTGTTGATCATATTGTTTTTATTATCATATATAATATTTTTATAACCCTGATGTTGAATTTCTCTTTCACTTGAGTGTAAAGATGAATTGTCAACTAGTATGATCACGGCCATTGAATTTATAATTGAATATCTTTAGCTTAAGTGTAAAGATGAATTGATTAACATGGTTATAATTATTGTTTATATAAATTCTGAAATGATTATATATTTCTTTGAGATATGAATATATTTGGCCTGTAGTGCAAATATGAACTGTTGAGGAATATCTTTGGCTTATAGTGTAAAGATGAATTATTGATGAATATCTTTGGCCCGTAGTGCAAAGATGACCTGTTGTTGAATATCTTTGGCCTGTAGTGCAAAGATGACCTGTTGTTGAATATCTTTGGCCTGTAGTGCAAAGATGACCTGTTGTTGAATATCTTTTGCCTGTAGTGCAAAGATGAAATGATAATGAATATCTTTAGCCTGTAGTGCAAAGATGAATTATTGATGAATATCTTTGGCCCGTAGTGCAAAGATGAATTATTGATGAATATCTTTAGCTTGTAATGTAAAGATGACTTTTAGTTGAATATCTTTGGCCTTTAGTGCAAAGATGAGTTGTTGATGAATATCTTTGGCTCGTAATGCAAAGATGACCTGTTGTTGAATATCTTTGGCCTGTAGTGAAAAGATGACTTGTTGATGAATATCTTTGGGCCGTAGTGCAAAGATGAATTTCTTAGTATGATTATGAACATGAACTTTGATTTGGTATAACCATGATCTTTGATGTTTCAGGAGATGAAAATTATCTTTGTCCTGAATGAGAAAAGGAATTTAGAACTACAATTACGATTATGAGTTATACACGTGATTGTGGACAGGAATTGTTGATTGATGTTATAGGGATAAAATATTGTTGGTGGACTTTTAACATGGAGAAGATAATAGATTTAATGGTCTATTTGACTCTTCTAATGGATTGCTCGTTCTGCTGCAACTATGGTTGAAAAGTTTTATCATCTACCATATGTTCTAAATCTCTGGTTTATTACTGATGAAGGCTATTGATAATTTAATTATCTTTAGTCATGATATTCTTTACTGAGCTAGTTGTGCTCACCCTTTTGCTTCACAATTCTTTTCAGCTAATAAAAGTGTAGCTGGGTCGAGCGGGGGATAACAAGGGAATAGAACGGTGGTCTATAGCTGTTGAGGTTCTCCCTAAATATTATGAAAATAATTTTATTGAGACTTTAGATAAGTGTGTCGTATTATATACGTCATTTGATATTTAATTTTGGTGAACCGAATAGGGTGAGGTGAACTAAACTTTGGAAGGGTGTTTTGCCACTATCATACAAGATGTCTAATGAAATACAACCTCGTGTCATCATAAGACGGGGTTGTGCTCATCCACTTTCTGAGTATATTTACGAGCACTACCTATATAATCTTGGTGTTTGTTTGAAGTATAATTCACGATTAAAGACAGTGAAGATAATGATATGTCAAGAGAAGACTCACCATTGGAAAGAATATGATAGTAATCTTCTTATTTTTCTTTGGGGTCTATTGGGTCAACCAAGGATAATTCTGTGGACATATGATATCTATCATAACCTAGACGTATGGCCTCCCATGTACGAAGGTTTATTTGAGCACTTTTCAAATATTTTAATTTCTAAAATAGTTATTGACTGTGCCTTTATGTGATGTATCAATGTGAGGTGATGTCCATAGTTGGGACATGAGTCACAGTTGGTATTAAAACTCACAGCATATGTGTTGTTGTATTTTGCACGATAATTATTGTAATAAAGTTGTAGTTATTTTCTGTACCATGTATTAGGCGACTCAGAATAGGTTGGATGAAATGGACCTATTTTGGGGTTGTCACATTTGGTATCAAAGCTATAAGTAAAGAGCCTCGAGCCTCTCGCTGGTGACTTCCTGTTGATGGGGGATGCACCAAAGCCAGACTCTCCGTAGGGGACGCCGTTCTGACGTGGCAAACTGATAGGTACCACTGTGAGGTGTTGTCCACGGTTGGGACATGAGTCACATTTGGTATCAGAGCTTAGGGATATGATCTCTAGCGGAGATCAGGGAATAGAACTAAGAGGGGAGAGATGAGTAAATTCTTCGCTAGTGTGTCCTACCTAAGCTTATTTGTTGGTCAGTCATAATATTTATGTGATATGTTAATTTGTTTAATTAACCTTTTTTTTGAAGCTGTAATCTAGAATGATATCTGAAATATAGGAGATGAGCAATGGAGAAATCATGAAGATAGGGAAGATGGAATCTGAAATAAATGCAAGGTATTCTAAACTCTTCGAAATACCAGGTACGTAAATTTCGGGGACGAAATTTTATAAGGAGAGGAGATTGTAAGACCCCGAATTTTATGAAATAAAAGTATTCAATTTTTCTATTTAGTAAATGATTAAATTGATAACAAGTTAAAGTTAAGGGTAATATATGAAATTTTTCAAAATACACAAGTGGTTATAAAATATTCATTGCTGTCGGGGAATATTCGTTTACTCGTGGAATATTCTTTCTGTCGGGGAATATTCGTACGACGGCGCAGCCATTTGTGGGCCCTTAACAGAATAACTGTCGAATGAAGAAAACGATAAATTTGAGTTTTTATAAATAACGGCGTAGCTACCGTTAACACTGTTGGAATACCTGGTGGTTAAAATAGAGTAATACGCGTAGTTGCACAGTAGCACACGGTATTGCACAATATTTTTTTTAATTATTGATTCTTACGTGAGAAGGCACTACTCAATAATTGTTACAGTAATTACTGTTTAATATTTTATTTTATTGAATCAATAATTGTTGCGTTAATATTTTATATTGTTGTTGTTTCAATAATTGTCACTGCACAGTATCTCCATTATCAGATCAATAATTCATATTATTTGAATAATATTATTAGATATCATTATTGGCAATGTCTAGAAATTCTGTCAAGGAGAGGTTTGGTCACCTAATTGCGCGCCAGTAAGGAGAAATCCTTATCGGAAAGCTCCCTCTTTCCTGGGAATGGCCTGGTTGTCATAATTGTAATTCTGTAATATTATTTGTGAATAATTAATTATTGATCTATATGATAATGAAATATTTATTTGATGTGGATATAAATGATGGATTTATTTCTGTGGTTATAAATGAAGGAATTAATGTTGAGGTATTTTATCAGTATTTTGTCGGATTGGAGGTATTGAAAGATCAAATTAGTGTTCTTAGAACTTTATTGTGTGAGTTATAATTTTTAATCTGACCGTTAGATCGTTGTGATTTTTGGATATGTTATACATATATAAGTTGAGTATATGTTCACAAATTTTGAACCGTTAAAAATGAACGAATGATTTGTTATGAATTTTAAGAGGTGACTGATTCGGAAATTAGGTTTATAAATAATTTTGGTGAAAAATTCTAGAAATGGGTGGGCCCCACTTTTGGTTGTTGGGGAAGATGGCTGATTTTTGGTGGGTGGAATAGTAGCAGATAAAGCCATCAGGTAGCAGGTCAAGTCTGCTTCGGCGTGCTAACATTTTCCTATAAATAAAGGGCTAAGTTAGAATTGAAAATCACACCAGAATTCATAAGTTTTCTCTCTTTTTCTCTCTAGATTATCGAGTGTATTTTGTGAGTATTTAGATACTTGGTGAGTTACTATTCATCAGTGCAAGTTTCCTTCAGCGTCATATCCGATATCCAGTCAGAAGTGCTGCTCTTTTGAGGTAAGGGATAGTAAGGGATATTAAGGGATGCTATATTCTTCATAATGATATTATTCTTTCAATATCATTATACTGAAATATTGGTATGGATTTTATTGTGGAATTATTACCTTTTTGAGTCGGGATTACTATTCACGTATACGCCACTATTCACGTATACGGCACTATTCATGTATATGACACTATTTACGTATATGACATTATTTACGTATACGGTACTATGTACGAATACGGAGTACTATTCACGAGTTACTATTTATGAGTTACTATTCACGAGTTACTATTCACGAGTTACTATTCACGGGTACTATTCACGGCAAAAATTGGTTTCTTTTTCTGACCAAATTATCGTTGATTTATGATTGTTGCTCTTGAAAATAAATGCAATTGTTGATCATATTGTTTTTATTATCATATATAACATTTTTATAACCCTGATGTTGAATTTCTCTTTCACTTGAGTGTAAAGATGAATTGTTAACTGGTATGATCATGACCATTGAATTTATAATTGAATATCTTTAGCTTAAGTGTAAAGATGAATTGATTAACATGGTTATAATTATTGTTTATATAAATTCTGAAATGATTATATATTTCTTTGAGATATGAATATATTTGACCTGTAGTGCAAATATGAACTGTTGAGGAATATCTTTGGCTTGTAGTGCAAAGATGAATTATTGATGAATATCTTTGGCCCGTAGTGCAAAGATGACCTGTTGTTGAATATCTTTGGCCTGTAGTGCAAAGATGAATTATTGATGAATATCTTTGGCCCGTAGTGCAAAGATGACCTGTTGTTGAATATCTTTGGCCTGTAGTGCAAAGATGACTTGTTGTTGAATATCTTTGGCCTGTAGTGCAAAGATGACCTGTTGTTGAATATCTTTTGCCTGTAGTGCAAAGATGAAATGATAATGAATATCTTTAGCCTGTAGTACAAAGATGAATTATTGATGAATATCTTTGGCCCATAGTGCAAAGATGAATTATTGATGAATATCTTTAGCTCGTAATGCAAAGATGACTTTTTGTTGAATATCTTTGGCCTGTAGTGCAAAGATGAGTTGTTGATGAATATCTTTGGCTCGTAATGCAAAGATTACCTGTTGTTGAATATCTTTGGCCTGTAGTGTAAAGATGACTTTTTGATGAATATCTTTGGGCCGTAGTGCAAAGATTAATTTCTTAGTATGATTATGAACATGAACTGTGATTTGGTATAACCATGATCTTTGATGTTTCAGGTGATAAAAATTATCTTTGTCCTGAATGAGAAAAGGAATTTAGAAATATAATTACGATTATGGGTTATACACGTGATTGTGGACAGCAATTATTGATTGATATTATAGGAATAAAACATTGTTGGTGGACTTTTAACATGGAGAAGATAATAGATTTTATGGTCTATTTGACTCTTCTAATGGATTGCTCGTTCCGCTGCAACTATGGTTGAAAAGTTTTATCATCTACCATATGTTCTAAATCTCTGATTTATTACTGATGAAGGCTATTGATAATTTAATTATCTTTAGTCATGATATTCTTTACTGAGCTAGTTGTGCTCACCTTTTTGCTTCACAATTCCTTTCAGGTAATAAAAGTGTAGCTGGGTCGAGCGGGGGATAACAGGGAAATAGAACGGTGGTCTATAGCTGTTGAGGTTCTCGCTAAATAGTATGAAAATAATTTTATTGAGACTTTAGATAAGTGTGTCGTATTATATACGTCATTTGATATTTAATTTTGGTGAACCGAATAGGGTGAGGTGAACTCAACTTTGGAAGGGTGTTTTGCCACTATCATACAAGATGTCTAATGGCATACAACCTCCTGTCATCATATGACAGGGTTGTGCTCATTCACTTGCTGAGTATATTTACGAGCACTACCTATATAATCTTGGTGTTTGTTTGAAGTATAATTCACGATTAAAGACAGTGGAGATAATGATATGTCAAGAGAAGACTCACCATTGGAAAGAATATGATAGTAATCTTCTTATTTTTCTTTGGGGTCTATTGGGTCAACCAAGGATAATTCTGTGGACATATGATATCTATCATAACCTAGACACATGGCCTCCCATGTACGAAGGTTTCCTTGAGCACTTCCCAAAGATTTTAATTTCTAAAACAGTTATTGACTGTACCTTTATGTGATATATCAATGTGAGGTGATATCCATAGTTGGGACATGAGTCACAGTTGGTATTAAAACTCACAGCATATGTGTTGTTGTATTTTACACGACAATTATTGTAATAAAGTTGTAGTTATTTTCTGTACCATGTATTAGGCGACTCAGAATAGGTTGGGTGAAATAGACCTATTTTAGGGTTGTCACACCCGTCGGGGAAACTGTTTGAAATTGCTTGCTGCCCCCACCGGGGAGGCATACTGTAAAATGCGTGATGCCCCCGCCAGGGATACTTGAAAGAATTAGTGTGACGACCTTGATTTTGCGGCATTGGACCTGCGTAAGGTATTGTCGAGGGTAACTTGTAACAGCTGAGATCATCGGCATAGTAAAACCTATGTTTAGGCGAATACCAATGAATGATATGAAAGCCACAGTCGGGCCCAGGAAAACTAGGATTTCAGGCTATTTCGATCAATCGCGTAGCGTTTTTATCTCTAATTTGGCCTCTTGTTAGATATTGGGTGGCTGTGCCCCATTCTCGCTATATCTTTTGATAGGCCTCTGTTAGTAGTAGGGCGTTTGTGCCCCATTTCCCTGAATTTTTAGCTATACAGAGATGATGTATATAGATGATGATGTATTTAGGAATGCATGTACTGTCTTCTATTCCCTGCATCATATTGCCATCTGTTATCTGTTATGCATGTATCATGTTATACATATGTATGTATGTCCAGAGATATTCAGCATTGACCCCTGGATGGTATTATGATACGGACCACACAGATGTCTTCTTCAACAGTCAGCCGCATAGATCACATGTGACAACCTCAAAATAGGTCCAATCCACCCAACCCATTCTGAGTCGCCAAATACATGGTACATAAAATAACTACAACTTTATTATTACAATTGTCGTGCAAAATACAACAACACAAATGCTGTGAGTTTTGATACAATTATATATCAACTGTGACTCTCATCCCAACCTTGGATAGCACGCCACAATGGCATCTTACATTAAGGTACAATCAATAACTGTTTTAGAAATTAAAATCTTTGGAAAATATTGAAGGAAACCTTCGTACATGGGAGACCGTGCATTTAAGTTATAATAAATATCATATGACTGGAGAATTAACCTTGGTTGACCCAATAGACCCCAAAGAAAAATGAGAAGATTACTATCATGTTTTTCTAATGGTGAGTCTTCTCTTGACATATAATTATCTCTATTGTCTCCAATTGAGAATTATATTTCAACCAAACTCCAAGATTATATAGGTAGTGCTCGTAGATATACTCAGTAAGAGGATGTGCACAACCCTGTCTTATGATAACACTAAGTCGTATGTCATTAGACATCTTGTATGATAGTGGCAAACCACCCTTCCAACGTTGGGTTCGCCTCACCCTATTTGATTCACCGAATATAACTACTAAATGATGTATAAAATACAACACACTATTCTAAAGTTCTCAATAAAATTATTTTTATACTGTTTAGGGAGAACCTCCATAGCTTGAGACCACCGTTCTATTCCCCTGTTACCCCCGCTCGACCCAGCTACACTCTTATTACCTGAAAGGAATTGTGAAGCAAAAGGGTGAGCACAAATAGCCCAGTAAAGAATATCATGACTAAAGATAAATAAATTATCAATAGCCTTCGTCAGTAATAAATCAGAGATTTAAGACATATGGTAGATGATAAAATTTTCAACCATAGTTGCAGCGGAACGAGCAATCCATTAGAAGAGTCAAATAGACCATAAAGTCTATTATCTTCTCCATGTTAAAAGTCCACCAACAATGTTTTATCCCTGTAACATCAATGAACAGTTCTTGTCCACCATCATGTGAATAACTCATAATCATAATTGTGGTTCTAAATTCCTCTTCGCACCCAGGATGAAGATAATTTTTATCACCTGTCTTTACCTGAAACATCAAAGATCATGGTTATACCAAATCACAATTCCTGTTCATAATCATACTAATAAATTCATCTTTGCACTACGAGCCAAAGATATTCGTCTACAGTTCATCTTTGCACTACTGGCCAAAGATATTCAACAACAGGTCATCTTTGCACTACATGCCAAAGATATTCAACAACAGACCATCTTTGCACTACAGGCCAAAGATATTCAGCAACAGATCGTCTTTGCACTACAGGACAAAGATATTCAATAATAGATCATCTTTGTACTACAGGCCAAAGATATTAATATCTCAAAGAAATATATAATCATTTCAGAATTTATATAAACAATAATTATAACCATGTTGATCAATTCACCTTTGCACTTAAGCTAAAGTTATTCAACTATAAATTCAATGGTCATGTTCATACCAGTCAACAATTTATCTTTGCACTACTGGCCAAAGGGAACCCATAATCACGATCATACCAATAATCTACCCATCTTTACACTTAAGTGAAAGAGAAATTCCATCGCCAGTGTTATAAAAATGTTATATATGATAATAAAAACAATATGATCAAAACATGGATTTAATTTCAAGAGCAATATTCATAAATCAACGATAATTTGGTCAGAAAAAAAACTAAGTTTGTCATGAATAGTACCCCATGAATAGTAACTCGTGAATAGTAACTCGTGAATAGTTCTTTGTATTCGTACATAGTATCATATACGTAAATAATGTCATATATACGTAAATAGTGCCATATACATGAATAGTGTCGTATACGTGAATAGTGTCGTATACGTGAATAGTGTCGTATACATGAATAGTAATCCCGGCACGAAAAGGTAAAAATTTCACAATAAAATTCATATCAACATTTCAGTATAATGATATCAAAAGAAATAATATCATTTACGAAGAAAATAACATCCTTTACCATCCCTTACCTCAAAAAAATGGTACTTCTGGCTGGAATTTCGGATGTAATACCGAAGAAAACTTGCACTGAATAACAACTCTCAAAGTATCTAAATACTCACAAAATACGCTCGATAATATAGAGAGAGAAAGCTTAAGATTCTGGTGTGATTTTTAATTCTAACTAAGCACCCTATGGGACAACCCGAGAATTTGGATATATATAAAATCTTAAAATATTGAATTAAGGTTAAATAATAAACCTAGACAGAAAATAAGTGAATGGATTTGAGATTTCCGGGAAGAAATTTTGTGAATAACTTTTTTTGTGGTGAATTATTCAGGATTAAGTGAATAAGTGTATATGTTATGTTATATTTTATAATTTATATATCAAAGAGGAGTTATGTAAATTATATGATTCTAAGAGGTTAAAATAATTTAAGGAGATATATGTAGTAACGTATTTGATTAAATTAAGTTACTAAGATTGGGTAATTAAATTACTTAACAAATGCATTAAAAGAAGGGTTGAATTAATTATTTAACCAAACAAATAAAGCAAATGTAATAAAGTGCAAAATTGGGCATAAATAAGGTGCAGGTGGCGGCAATGAGAAAGGAGAAGGAGAGCATGTGGTAATTTTTTTTTCTTTTCTTTCCAAGCCATGTGTCTAAGCCACTTTATTTATCAAAGATTTTAAAAGATGGTGTCGGCAAGTCAAGGAGTTAGTATATTAGCATGTGAGTAAATTTTTCTCACCAAATCTATCAAAAATCTTAGCTTAAGATATTACCAAGATTGTAAGCAAACTAGGAAATTAAAAAAAAAAAGTAATTCCCTCTATCATCTCTTACACTTTACACCCGGGTATTAGAGAGGAAAAGAGAGAGACAACTGATCATGGCCTAAGGAAGAAAGAGAAATTAGTTTCCAAGCTCTTAAGAAACTCCTACACAACACCATCTTCATCTTCTCCACCAAAACCTCCAAGAAATCCTAGAGAGAAAAAAAAGAAGAAAGAGAGAGAGAAGCAAGAGAGCTTAGGCAGCCACATAGAGGGAGAAAAAGAAGGGAAGTTTGGTGTATTTTCAAGTTCCATATTCTACCTTTAAAGAAGGAGGTGGAGGATATAAGAAATCAAGGTATAAACAACCTACCTTTAACCGTTTGTTTTATTATTTTGGTTGATTTACAAAATATAAATGTAAGACCCCAACTTTTATGAATAAAGATGAATTTTCTATAAATATCATTTTTGAATATTAAGGAGTAAATTTGATATAATGTTATAGTTGTGGGTAATATTTATAAATTTTGCAAAGTACGCAAGTTGTTATATTATATTCGATTGGACCCCACAACAGAATTATTGTCGAATTGAGAAAACGATAAAAATATCATTTTATAAAAATAACGACGAAAGTTTTACCGTTAACTGTTGAAATACTCGGTGTTAAAAGTACAGTAATACGCGTGGTTGCATAGTAGTACACAATATTGATTATTGATACTTACGTGAGAAGTCACTCAGTTATATTTAATTATTGCTACAGTAATTGTCGCATAGTATCTCATGTTATTTGATTCAATTATTGTCAATATTTTATATATTATTAAATCAATAATTGGGACGACAAAGTTATTCATATTATTATTTACAATATTGACGATGTCTAGAAATTTCTGTCGAGGAGAGGTTTGGTCACCTAATTGCGCGCCAATAGGGAGAAATCTTTATTGGAAAGCCCCCTCTTTTTTAGGAACGATCTGGTTGTTAAATATTACGAATAATAATATTGATGAATAAATGTTGTTAAAAATATTGAGAAAATTTTTATGAAGTATTTGTTAAAAATTTTGCTTATTTTATGGAACCCCATTTACCCATTTTTTAAAATAATCGGTATAAAATTATTTAATATAATAAAGGTGGTGGCCACATGTGGGGCCCATGTATGGAAGAAATGGATGAAATGAAAATGGGGTGGGGGGAGGAAACGTACGTGGAAGGGAATAAGTATTATATATATATATATGTGTGTGTGTGTGTGTGTGTGTGTGTTATATTTTTTTTGTTTTTTTGCTTTGATGATTAACTTAAAGGAAAATTCAATCGTTCGTGATATTTAAGGCATCTGTAAATTTTTAAAACTGTTGCATCCGTGATTTTTTAAATAGTATCCTTTCTATTCTCCTATAAATAGGATGCTTAGTTGGAATTGAAAATTACACCAGAATCAGAGAATTCTTCTTCTATAATATTGAGCGTATTTCTTTCGAGTTTTAGAAAGCTTTGAGCGTAGAAAATAGTAAAAGTTTTCTTTAAGAATATCCCTGCTATACCAGTTGGAATACTCTTCTTTTCAAGGTAAGGGATATTATTTTTGTTCAGTATTCGTATGGAACAATATTTTCTTCCATACTATATAGTATGTAAGTAATATTATTTCATTTCAGATTTCGAATTCTATACTCATTTTTGTTAAGTTTTGGCTTCTATACTCCATGAAATTAGTAGAATATCCTTGATATTTGCGCTTCATCCAGTATCTTTTTATGAAAAATACTATTCTGAGCATTCTTGATAAGTTTTAACTTTTTCATGACGGAGTACTATTCACGGGATTACTATTCTCGAAGTACTATTCATGGAGTACTATTCACTGGGTTACTATTCACCCGAAGTACTATTCATGATAAAAATTGATTCGATTTCGGTCCAAATTATTTTTAGTACAATATTATTCTTGAATTTTACTCCACAAAGCAGTATCATGTTGATAATTTGGACGTTATTGATTTCTGGATAAATTAAATTATAAATCTTTAAAAATTTATCCTTTGCTTTCATTCTTATATCATTGTCATCATCCTCATGTTTATATTATAATGAAAGTCATCTGTGCCCGTAGTGCATATATGGACTTGGTAAGATTATGACCACGGATTATTCGGTATAATCATGACCGTAATGCTACAAAAGATGTGGTAAAAGTTTTCATTGGCCCGT
Organism: Panax notoginseng; assembly: GCA_016801055.1. Lineage (NCBI taxonomy): Eukaryota > Viridiplantae > Streptophyta > Magnoliopsida > Apiales > Araliaceae > Panax > Panax notoginseng. The sequence goes on from CM029023.1 coordinate 50,889,200, forward strand.
AGTGCATTGATGGACAATTGTTGGCATGATCATGACCATTGATGAAAACACGAATATCCTTGGCCCGTAGTGCATGGATAATTTGTGGTCGTGATACTAATGAATATCCTTGGCCGTAGTGCAATGATGATGTTGATTATTTATTAAGCCAAGTCTCAGCGATAAAATTGATGATAAATTCTTTTAAATCATAGAAGATAGTAGATATCATGCTCTACTTGACTCTTCTAATGGATTGCTTGTTCCGCTGCAGTTAAACTTGATGTTTATTATATTTTATCAGTTTAACATTGTTGAAGGCTAACGATAATTTATTCTGCATTATCTTAGTCATAATATTTCTTACTGGGCTAGTTGAGCTCCCTTTTCATTCATTGTTCTCTTCAGGAAATGAGAATATAGCTGGGACTAGATGGAGAACGGAGTGAAGGTCCAGATGTTTGTATTAGTACTCCTCACTATTTTATGAAATAGTGTGATAATAAATGTATTGAGGACTTATTTTGAGTTTTAATACTGTCTAGAAGATAATATTTGTATTAAAACTCACAGCTCATGTTGTATATTTAAGTTTGTATTTATATTCTGTACCATGTATTTGGCGACTCAGAATGGGTGATGTATACCTATTTTGGGAGCGTCACAGTTGGTATCAAAGCTTAGGGATAAGATCCTTGGTTAAGATGTGAGACTAGAACTAGGGGGGAGAGACGAGTAATTTCTTTGCTAGTATGACCTACCTAAGTTTATTTGTTATTTAATTGGTCAGTCAGGATATAGGGATAATATGTGGTATGTCAATTAACCCTTGTTTTGTGGTAGTATTTAAAAATGACATCCGAGAATGTTGAGAATAACAATGGAGCACAGGCGACCATTGAGTCACCACAGATTAATAACCAGGATAATGTGTAGGAAGGAAACAATCCTTAGGTGAATAACAACACCGACCAAATGATGAACAATGGGATGTTCAGAGGCTTTATGCAATTCATGCAACATTTGGAGAGAGCGGCTCCTGTTCAAAATGCAGGTGGAATCACTGGGAACTCACAGATGGTCACCGCTAAGTAATTCAAGGAGCTGGGACCATCAGAGTTTTAGGAAAAGCTAGAACCACTTAAGGCGAAGACGTGGATAAAGCAAATCACCAAGATATTAGAAGTCTTGGGATGCTTCGAGGAGCAAAAGGTTCCCTTTGCCACCTTTATGTTACGAGGAGAGGCAGATTATTGGTGGAAATCTGTAAAACGTACCCAGCCTGCAGCACTAAAGATTTCTTGGGTGAAGTTCCAAGAGCTGTTCAACGACAAGTACTTTCTCAAAAGTATTCGTCATATGAAGGAGGTGGAGTTCATCAAGTTGGACCAAAACAACATGACCGTGGCGTAGTACGAAGCCAAGTTTGCCGAGTTATCCCGATTTGCGTCCCACTTAGTTAATAATGAGGAGAGAATAACGAGGATGTTTCTAAGAGGTTTAAAACTTGAGATACGTCAATATCTAATTTCTCACAAATTGTGTTTGTATTCAGATGTTGTAAATAGGGCTCAGTTATTAGAGCGCGATAACGAGTCAACCCAACCAAGAGAAATCAGCCGGTAAAATGATAATACCAGTGGTAGCAGTCATCAAAGCGGTGACAAAAAATGTGGAGGAAAATAACATGCCAGAAATGGTAACCACTTCGGTGGTAATCATGGCCAAGACAATAAAAGTGGACATTTCAAAAAGAGGAGATTCAACAATGATGGAAAGACGTCAGCACCAGAACCCATTATTAAGGAAGGAGAACGACCACCTATCATATGCTTCAAATGCGGAGGGGAGGGACACATCAGTCCAAACTGTGCGCAGCAGTCCAAAACATGTTACAATTATGGAAGAGAATGTCACCTAGCTAGATTTTATCATACAGGGAAGCCAAATCTAGTTGGAATGGTGACACCAAATGCCGTCCCAGACAAGTCAAAACCAGTAGTTCAAGGGAGAGCGTTTGTCGTGACCTCCTAGAAAGCAAGGAACCCGAATGAGGTTATCACGGGTAAGCTTATCATAAACTCTAGCAAAATCTATACCTTATTTGATATCGGTTCTACCCATTCTTTCATTTCTCCTACTTGCGCTCAACGTTTAAATTTGACTCCAGAGAAATTAGACTTTGACTTATCTGTTGAAACTCCGTTGGGAGAAACCTTCATTACATCCACTATTTATAAGTCTTATTTGGTTCAAATCGGTATCCTCACATTACCTGTCGATCTTATTTCATTAAAAATACTTGCATTTGACGTAATTCTAGGGATTGATTGGTTAACTACTCATCATGTAAAAAATTGATTATTTTCGTAAGGTTGTTAGCTTTCATATTTCTAACCAAACTATTATGCGAATTCAAGCAACCAAATCATTAAAATCAATCACTGTCATCTCAAGCCATAAAGCTATTCGTTTATTGAAAAACAGATGTCAAGGTTTCTTAGCTCATGTCACGAATTTATACAAAAATTCGTTAGTTTTGAATGATATTTCTATTGTTAATAAATTTCCTGACGTATTCCCTGAAGAACTTCCTGGCCTACCCCCAGAGTGTAAAATTGAATTTTGTATCGACTTTGAATCCGGTATAAAACCCATTTCCAAAGCCCCATATCGAATGGCTCCTATTGAACTTCAGGAGTTAAAGACCCAACTGCAGGAATTGTTAGACATCGGTTTCATTCGTCCTAGTACTTCTCCTTGGGGTGCTCCTATTCTATTCGTAAAGAAGAAAGATGGGAGTATGCGACTTTGTATTGATTATCTGGAGTTGAATCATGTCACCATCAAAAATAGATACCCATTGCCACATATTGATGACCTGTTTGACCAGTTGCAAGGCGCCAAATTCTTTTCAAAGATCGATCTTCGTTCCGAATATTATCAGTTAAAGATTAAAACTGATGACATTCCAAAGAATGCTTTTAGAACTCGGTATGAGCATTACAAATTCCTAGTCATGTCCTTTGGATTGACTAATGCTCCTACTGCCTTCATGGATATGATGAACCGAGTATTCAATGAATATTTAGATCATTTTGTGGTTGTCTTTATTGATGACATCCTCATTTATTCCAAAAGCCGTGAAGATCATGAGCAACACCTGAGGTTGATACTCCAAAAGCTTCGTGAAAACAAGCTTTATGCCAAGTTGAAGAAATACGAGTTGTGGCTTGAGGAAGTAGCATTCCTTGGGCACGTAGTATCAAGTCATAGAATATCTATTGACCGACAAAGATTGAAGCAATTCAAAGCTGGGCACAACCTAAATCAGTGACCGAAGTATGTAACTTTCTTGACTTAGCTGGTTATTATCGGAGATTCGTAGAAGGGTTTTCTCGAATCGCTACTCCATTAACTCAGCTGACTCGGAAAGATATAAAATTTGGTTGGAGCGAGGAATGTGAGAAGAGTTTTTAAGAACTCAAGAGGAGACTCATTTCAACACCTGTTCTGACAATACCATCTGGCTCGGAGGGATTTGTCATCTACAGTGATGCTTTGGGCAAAGGGTTAGGATGTGTTCTCATGCAACATGGGAAAGTCATAGCCTATGCCTCTCGACAACTCAAAGAATATGAGAGGAATTATCCTACTCATGATCTAGAGTTGGCAGCTGTTGTCTTCGCACTTAAAATTTGGAGGCATTACTTGTATGGGGAGAAAGTGGAGATCTATACGGATCATAAAAGCCTCAAATATTTATTCACTCAAAAGGAACTCAACATGCGTCAACGACGTTGGCTTGAACTATTGAAAGATTATGATCATACTATTCAATACCATCCTAGAAAAGCGAACGTAGTAGCTGACACATTGAGTAAAAGATCTTATGCAGGTATGAGTGCGTTATTGTCAACGCAAAGGCCCATTTTGTATGACTTGCAAAGGATGGAGATAGAGTTAAAGACTCCAGGGACCCACGTGATGATGGCAAATATACTAGTAGAACCGACTTTAATTGATAGAGTTAAAGCTGCTCAAGCTACAGACCTGGAGCTGATGCATATGAGGAAGAAAATGCAAGAAGGTTCTATCCCGGAAGTAAGAATCGATGAAGAAGGAATACTTCTAGTCAACTCCAAACTTTGTGTTCCCAACGACCCTGATTTAAAGTATAAAATCATGATGGAGGCGCAAAACACACCGTTTGCAATCCATTCTGGGAGTACCAAAATGTATCGTGATCTTCGACATACATTTTGGTGGAGCAATATGAAGAGAGAGATAACGAAGTTTATCTCAAGGTGTTTAACTTGTCAACGAGTCAAGGCGGAGCATCAAGTGCCAAAAGGTCCATTGCAACCACTTGAATTTCCAGAATGGAAGTGGGAGCACATTACCATGGATTTCGTTACTGGTATTCCTAAGGTTTCTCAAGGCATAGATGTAATTTGGGTCATTGTTGATAGATTGACCAAGTCGGCTCATTTCTTACCTATACGAGAAACTTATTCACTTGAACGTCTTGCTCGTATTTATATAAATGAGATTGTAAGACTGCATGGTATGCCAGTATCCATAGTTTCTGATCGAGACCCAAGATTCACTTTACGATTTTGGATTAGTTTGCAAAAAGCTATGGACACAGATTTACGATTTAGTTTGGCGTATCATCCTCAATCGGACGGACAGTCGGAGAGGACTATTCAAACTCTTAAGGATCTATTAAGACTCTGTGTCCTTGACTTGAAAGGAAGTTGGGACAAGTTCTTACCATTGGTGAAATTTTCCTACAACAACAGTTATCAAGCAAGTATCAGCATGGCTCCATTTGAGGCGTTGTATAGAAGAAAATGTCGTTCTTCAGTATGCTGGGATGAGGTGGGTGAAGCAACGATGTTGGGACACAAATTGGTACACATGACAATGGAAAAGATTCAAATGATTCGACAACGTATAAAAACCTCACAAGATCGACAAAAGAGTTATGCTGATCTTTATTGGAAGGACATGGAATTCAATATTGGAGAACATGTGTTATTACGTGTTGCTCCACGGAAGGGAGTTACGAGATTTGGAAAGAGAGGAAAGCTCAATCCTCGATTCATTGGCCCATTTGAAATACTTGACCGAGTAGGAACTGTAACTTATAGACTCGCGTTACCGCCAAGTATATCTCGTGTTCATAATGTTTTTCACATATCCATGTTATGTAAATATGTGGAAAACACGAACCACATTATTGAGTTAGAACCGGACGAAATAGCGAAAGATTTAACGTATGAAGAGGTTCTTGTTAAAATCTTTGATAAGAAGGAACATATTCTACGCTCCAAGATTATACCTCAAGTCAAAGTTTTGTAGAGAAACCACGATGTTGAGGAAATGACCTGGGAGTTAGAATCTGAAGTAAGATCAAAGTATCCTCACCTCTTCGTCATACCAGGTATATACCCTAATTTCGAGGGCAAAATTTCATAAGAAGGGGAGGTTGTAAGACCCCAACTTTTATGAATAAAGATGAATTTTCTATAAATATCATTTTTGAATATTAAGGAGTAAATTTGATATAATGTTATAGTTGTGGGTAATATTTATAAATTTAGCAAAGTACGCAAGTTGTTATATGATATTCGATTGGTCGGGAAATATTCGTTTTAACAGGGAATACTCGTACGACGGCACAATCATTGGTGGACCCCACAACAGAATTATTGTCGAATTGAGAAAACGACAAAAATAACGACGAAAGTTTTACCGTTAACTATTGAAATACCCGGTGTTAAAAGTACAGTAATACGCGTAGTTGCATAGTAGCACACAGTATTGATTATTGATGCTTACGTGAGAAGTCACTCAGTTATCTTCAATTATTGCTACAATAATTACCGCATAGTATCTCACGTTATTTGATTCAATTATTGTCAATATTTTATATATTATTAAATCAATAATTGGGACGACAAAATTATTCATATTATTATTTACAATATTGACGATGTCTAGAAAGTTCTGTCGAAGAGAGGTTTGGTCACCTAATTGCACGCCAATTGGGAGAAATCTTTATTGGAAAGCCCCCTCTTTCTTAGGAACGATCTAGTTGTTAAATATTACGAATAATAATATTGATGAATAAATGTTGTTAAAAATACTGAGAGAATTTTTATGAAGTATTTGTTGAAAATTTTGCTTATTTTATGGAACCCCATTTACCCATTTTTCAAAATAATCGATAGAAAATTATTTAATATAATAAAAGTGGTGGCCACATGTGGGGCCCACGTATGGAAGAAATGGATGAAATGAAAATGCGGTGGGGGGAGGAAACGTGCGTGGGAGGGAATAAGTATTATATATATATATATATATATATATATATATATATATATATATATATATATATATATATATATATGTTTATAACATTAGTTTATATATATATTGTAGACACTCGAAATTTTTTGCACACCAGTTACTGGCATTGCAGGAAGACAGATTCGTCTTTTAGAGATAACCCTGGACGACAGTTCACATCTAGTCCGGATACTACCGGAAGCTCAGTTTCAACCCCAGAATACACACTGGGAGTAACAGCCTCAACCCCGGAACACACACCTGGAGTAACAGTTCCAAACTCGACGATGACACCGAGGCCTAAAGTTCCAATACTGGAACACACACCAGAGAAAACCGATTCATCCCAGAGATAACCCCGAGATATTCCAGTCTTAGCCCCAACTATGGGAGTAGCTACCAACCTTGGCGATAACCCCAAGGAATGTAGTTTCGGCGATAACCCCGAAAATGCTTATTTCAAATGCAATCAGCTTCCATCTCGGTGCTCACAATGAGATACTAAGTACTAACCTGGAGATAACACTAGGAGGATATGCATGCCTCAGAGATGACACTGAGGACCTTCAACACTTGCAGCAGTCAAATCTCAGCGATAACTTTGAGCAATGTCTGCTTTATCAGCCCAACCAGCGATAACCCCGGTGAGGGGCAAAGTCATCATCTCGCCACCATAACTCCACACCGTACCATCTCAACGCTTTGATACATACACAATGTTCCACAAAAGGCAAGGAAAACCAATCCCGAGTGACTATTGCGCAGGATAACGGATAGAATTTGAAGCTGAAGACTGGAGGGCATTGTCCCATCTTCATGACTTCGTACAACCTCTAATCCCATGTCATTGCGCAACTCTCGACAGCGGCGGTCCAAAATAAGTCCTATATACCTCAGTCAGATGCTCAGATTGCAATTCTGAAAGTTCGAGCGGACATCACGTTGTATACGTGCACGTACTTCGAGCGACAGGACCCGCAAAGCCCGGGGCACCCCGGGCAGCCTCTTGTACACCTGCGGCCCAGCCGCAGCCACCCTCTATAAATAGAGGACTTGGGGTGGCCATTTTGAGAGAAGAGACAGCGAGGAAGCCCTACACAATTTGCTTTGTACTCACCCTATACTGAGTGCTTTCTCATTTTAAGCACTTGTGAGCTCACATATAGCTATTTCTGTACCTGTGGAAGCTAGTGTTTATCTACTTTAAAGATATAGAAGTCTTCTTTGACAGCCCACTGTAAACCTTCTCACACACTTTAAAGCCTTTCTCTTCATCTGTGCACACACAATTTTTCACGTTGAGAGTCGTGTTACGTGTGTTTGCCCGGACTTCGGTCCGTGGTTTTATTTCAGTTTGTATATACATATATATTTATTTATATATATATATATATATATATATATATATATATATATATATATGAATTGCGTGTCGAACTCTGTTCGATGAGCCTAGACTTTGGTCTGGAGCGTTTACTACTTTTATATATATATATATATATATATATATATATATATATATATATATATATATATATATATATATATATATTAACTGTTGTCGGACTTTGTTCAATGAGCCTGGATTTTACATCCGGTGCGTTTACTGCTTCAATATATATACATTTAAATATATTAACTGTTGTTGGACTTTGTCCGATGAGCCTGAATTTTATATCCGGCGCTTTTATCGCTTATATATATATATATATATATATATATATATATATATATATATATATATATATATATATATATATTTCGTCCCACCTGGAGTTTACTTCGTGGTGGTTGACCGTTTTTACTGCTTTCTCTATATTTTGTCCCGCTTAGAGTTTCCTCTTTGGTGGTAGATAGCTTTTATAGCTTTATTTACATTTCTGATCCCCATGGAGGTGCTTCGTGGTTGGTGATTATGTCTGTATATATATATTTACAACTTTTATATATATACCTGCTTACTGCGTTTATATCAATTGCGGCATCATGTGAGCCTAGGAATCATGTGATCACAGATTCAGTCTACTGAATCTAGATTCGGTTCCCATGACGGACCTTTTCAGCTGTAAGCAGCTTGTAACTTTATCTGTGATGTTTGGATCTCCTCAGACGGTTTTCATACCCACGAGGAGTTCAACACCATCTGGAAAATAAAATTAATCCAGCCGAATACGGAATAAAATGGACGTATCAAAGGCCTCAATTACTATTGAGCACAGGGGTTTGAAAAACCTCTTTTCTAAAACATCATTGCTATATCTCGTTTAAAACTGATTTTTTTACATAAATTCAAACCCTTTGTATATAGGTTCAACAGAGGCATAGCACTACTTCCAAATAACAGCACATTGACCCACACACACACACACACATTTATATAAAAGTTTCTTGAAAAGTGGAGGTCACCGTGGCAACACGGATGTCGGGGGGTGCCTAACACCTTCCATCCGCATAGGCAAGTCCCTGGACCCTAATTGAATCTCGGTTTCACCGACCCGTTTAGTAGTGTCACATCACTGGGTCAATGTGCAAACTTTTTCTCGGTTGTGTTGGTACAACCAGTTAAAAAACTAACTGGCGACTCTTACAGTCCAATCGTCGACATTATACATGTCAGACCTTTTTCACTTATTTTTTTAAACAAATCTCACATAAAATGAGAACACAAAAAAAACAGGTAACGAAAGGGACAAATAAAAATCCCGACGTCGACAGGTGGCGACTCTGCTGGGGATTCCAGTAAGAGTACTTAAGCCGCTATTACAAGCTTTTCAAAACTGTTATATGCTTGTGTGTGGATGTTGCATTTACATTTATGATGAATGTGTACAAATGCATATCTTTACTGCGATTAATGTTTTACACTATATCTGCTTGTGATATTAAGTGCTTCGTACATGTCATCATTTTCATATACGGTGAGACACGATGTATGTGAATGTATGTTGTGTGGTCCCTCCACCAGGAGGCTATCCTGTTAGTGTTTGATTACTGGACTCGTAGGAAGACTAATTCCCTCGAGGCTCAGGAAAGGCACTACCCAAATTCGTTCCAGTTGAAAGACCGGATTAACTTCCCGTCGAGTAAATTGCGATGATTTGGGAACCTTCATGCCGAAAAGCCGCGAGAGTAACCTAAGATAGGTCAGCCTCTGATAAACCAAACACGGAGGAAAGTCTCTTCATTCTTTCTCATTTCAAATTACTTGTAAAGTCAATTACTTGTAATTTATATTCCATATTCATCTCCATGTAATGAGAAATATGAAGAAATATGTGCATATACATATTTAAATTAACATGCTTTCCTGTATTACAAACAGCTAACATCCATTTTGCAGGACAAAATTCCTAAAACGGACACATCACATAACATGTTAACATTTACACCATCCCTAAAACTAAACTATGCTAGTTTTGTCATAGGGAAGCATTCGGACCTGTTACCCGGTCAAAGTCCAAAAAGCCCACAGGCCTATAGCCAATCATCTCTTCATCTGACCAGTCTAATCCAATTTCTTGCGAGGAATTTGACGGATTAAGTAAACAAATTACAGATTTGGCTGTTCTGCTTAAAGAACTACATCAATCTACGCAGGGTCCCAAAATACCCGTCCATGCTGAATCCTCCACACAAGGAGGAACTCAAGGTTCTAATAAAGCCATTACAATACCTGAACTGCAGTTGGATACAACCAACAAAAGTCATGATGCCGCCCATCTCACAAGAGATCCAGACACTGGTGACATCAAAAAGAAAGTTCTTCAAATGGAAGAAACCGTTCGCGCTATCAAAGGAATTGGAGCACATGGGAGTGTTTCATATGCTGACCTTTGTATTTTCCATGGTGTTCATTATCCAGAAAAGTTCAAAACTCCTGACTTCAAAAAGTATGACGGGTTAGGAGATCCTTACACACATTTGAAGGTGTTCATTGGAGAACTTGGATCTTATGCAGAGGATCAGAAGCTCAGAATACAGCTGTTCTAGAAGAGTCTGACTGAAGAAGCCCGTTCGTGGTATACCAGACTAGACAATACAAAGATCCATAGCTGGGAAGAGCTGGCACACTCTTTCCTTGCGCTGTAACGACCCCAAAATCCATACAATTTAAAATCTCAACTTCGGTCGTTAACCATACATTAAATCTCTAATTTTACATCATTATTCGATATTAAAAACGCTAAAATAGCGGAATATTTAAAACGTTTATACATATCCTTCTTTCTTGCCCTGAATCGCAACCTTTACACTACATCTCTTTGATTCAATCTTATATCATGAATCATTACAACAAAATGACTATACAAAGTCTTACATCATAACTAAATATCCATATACATTGGATAGCTCAACTTACATTTCAACAACATGTTACGTTCAAAATATGAAATATATTTTTCATAAAACATAAGTAATCTTCGTGAATATAGATCTCTATAACTCACATAGCACATATCTTTACCTTAAAATCTTGACCTGCAAAAGTGGTTATTTGCAAGAGTAAGCTCGACAACCCAGCAAAGTCTAACAGTTTTCATGCATCACAAAGCACCTAATAACATGCTCGACATACATCTCATTAAAGTAACATGTCATACATGCTTTTAATTCACATAACAAATATAAAGATTGAGTTCCTTACTCAATCATCATTACCTAGCCAAAACAATGCAGTCATATATTGACTTTAACATTTCATGATTTCAACATGCATAACATATCATGTAATTTAAAATAGTTCATCAAATCCACGTAGAAAATAGGAACCGAAAGACTTGCCTTGATCGTTGTTTACCAATAATAGTTTAACAGCTTACAGCTATCTACACTTCACGTGCCCTTTTTGTTGCTTTTAGAAAACCTTTCACTGAGAATAGCTTTTGACGAACACAAAACCTTTTCTCTCAGTCACAAATTCTCAGACACTTTTCTTCTTTTTTCTTTCTCTGTAGTTTTTCTTAGGCTTAGGTTTAGACAATACAGACAACAGGCTATAGCTAAAACTTAAAACAAATCAACGTATGCTTTCCAAAACGTTTTTAAAACCATCGTATACTAATTACCCCTTATTAATTTATCAATTATAAAACTATTATATATATTATACGTATTATATTTATATAACAATAATTCAAAAATTAAAACCAAAAGCCATACGGCTTTATTTGGCAAATTATTTAAAATTAAAGGATTAATATACGTAAGCCTTGTTTGGCAAAAACTAACTTAAAATTACTTTAATTTATTTTAATAACTCTTTATCACATAGTAATTAGTCACATCTTATGTAATAACAATTAAATAAATTACTTAATCACATAACTCAATCCACATAACACATTAATTGACTAATCACATTAATTATTTAGCAAATAAATAATTAACTAAATAAACTCAATCAAATTGAACAATTACTTATTCAATAATAAACATATCCAATAAATATTTATATAAATCAATAAATATTTATAACTTACATTTAAAAAATATGGAATGTTACATCATTCCCCTCTTATAAGGATTCTGTCCTCAGAATCACAACTCAAACAACACATTCGTTACATTCTTTCCTACTTATAAAGATTCTGTCCCTAGAATCGAAGACACAAATTAAACAAATAACTCAGAGAAATCTTTCATCATTTTATCTAAATATAGATTTTATATTTCCTACTACATTCATTACCTAACAAATTCTAGGTTTCATTTCATAACTTTCATTTGAACTCAATTATATTTTGAGTATTATATATCTTTTAACCCATTCATTTCCTTTTCTAAGGATCGTTATCATAAACACTCGTGAATCGCTATCATAAACACTCGGGATATTACATTCACCCTTTCTTCTAAGAATTTCGTCCTCGAAATTTTATTTATTAATTTTTATTCATTCATTCTATCAAAGTAGATATATGTATGTATGTTGTTTAAACTTCAACTTAGTTAGTAGCTATACTGAGAGTATTAAAGTAACTCATAAAGGTAATGTTAGTGTAACTAATGTGTATTGTCAATACATATGGTATGTGTAGGACTTGGGGTGAACGTAAATAGTAATTATTTAACCTACACACGAGGCAAGTTCCCTAACCTTTGCTACTTAATTATTCAGCAATGTTGCTTTTCACTGTTATGTTATACTTAAGCAAGTTTTCTAATTCTAAGGCTTCGTTATGTAAAATTCATATGCTATACTTTATTGAGTAAAGTATTTCCATTAAGCAACTTCATTGTATCCAGTTATTCATGATGATACAAGTTTCTCATCTCTGCACTTTCGTTGAGATAGTTATTATGATTATGCAAGTTTTCTTAACTCTAAACTTGTTATATTAGCATGCAAGTACCTTTAGTTTATCGTTCAAGCTATCATTTGTTGTGCATGCTTGATATTAAATTCTAAGATGTAACCTTAGCTTAATGTTATTCAAAGTAAGGTATGATGTGTTATTCAATAGTTATGCTATTAGATTATCCCTAAAGCATGAACTTAGAACGAAATACTTATTCAGTTATGATTATTCAATAACATAGTGTTATTATCTTTTATTCAACTAATCCTTAGTTGATGTCCGTTGAATTCCAAATTACCTTGAAATGTATCCAAACCAAACTATCTTTGGGGCGGACTTGTACTCAAAATATTGAGATGAACAACCCTATTTATAGGGGTTATGCTTAGTTTTGTACTTTGCGCTAAAATGTTTGTATACAATACATGTACGAAGGGTTGATCCCCCTAAGTACCTTAAAGTCATTATGGTCGTATGATCGTAAAAGTTTAAGTTGAAAGATTACTTATAACTGTGGACAAGGTTCGTGGTCATTAGACCCTCAGTGAATGTTTAAAATATTAATAGAACTCATTGTATAGTTCTATTGAGCGCCTGAATGGGCAAGGAATGTCTAAGATGTTAATAGAATCTATTGTTCAGTTCTATTGAGCCCCTGAATGGGCAGAGAATGTAAAAGTTATTCATTGTTATTTCGAGTGAGCCTTGTTTGCTCACTCTTGCCTGTAAAATCCTTACAGCTACACATGGAAAGGGTGACGTACCTAGCACCAGTAAAGGAAAGGGAAAGATGAACAAGTACTGAAGACTTGTAATAGTTTTGATAGTTTTATTATCAGACTTTGGTTTAAAGAATGTAATGAAGTTTATTTAAATTTTCCGAATGAATGATTGTATGTAAAGGTTAGATAACCTGGGAGATATTATTTTATGTAATTCTTGTATGGGCAGGTTTTATTATTCAATTTTTATTTATGATTGGGTAGTTATAAATGAATGTTTTGATTACGTGAACACCAAATCTTGAGGTAATGAAGTACCGAGATTTGGGGGTGTCACAGGTTGGTATCAGAGCTTTAGGTTATGAACCTTAGGTGGGGGGAAAAGCCTTAGGAAGTAACCTTTGAAAAGATAGTGGAGATAACTCTTATCGAGTTTTAAGGAAGAGGTAATAAAACACTTATGTGCTTATGTGTTTATAACTTATGTGCTCGTGAGTGTCGAGTAGAATGATTAATAACTAAAACTTTAAAATTTTGTTGTCAGGATGACTAATGTCGGAGAATCAAGTCAGGCTAGGGAGGAGGGACCTCAAATGCCTATAGAGGAGGGACCTCAAATGCTTATAGAGGAGGAGCCTCGCGACATTCAGGTAGTTTGGGAACAACTACTGCCACGGGAGTCAGCCCCGTTGGTCACAGTGGTTGAAGATGAGGATGATGATGTGGAGACGGATGAGGAGGATACCGTGGAGTTGCCATAGGAGGATGAAGATAATGAGGACGAGGAGGAGGAGACTCCACTAACCTCGATGGCTGCTCGTATGTATGATGAGGTCTACGACCGTAACGTGGAACTTCAGGACACAGTTGAAGAGTTGCAGGAGATAGTAGCTGAACAACAGACTGCAATGACACAGAAGGACGACGACATCCAGGATCGAGATGAACGTCTAACTAATGCTGAAGAGAAGCTGATGCAGACTGAAGGAGAGAAGGAACAACTGATCGAGATAGTTGTGGAACTGAAGAAAAAGCTGAATGAAGAAGCTACCAAGAGGGCGAGAGCTGAAGACGCATATGAGGAAGCTTATCAACGTACTGGAAGAGCAGTAAGGGACACACAAGTAAAGAGGATGAAGATGGAAGAGATGGATAAAGTATTCAATACCGTGATCAATCGAGCTCAAGATCGGGTCATGGGTTATCCAATTCAGTTCGAGACTCTACCATCATACGTGTTGGATCGCCGAACCATGTTCCGTGTTATGGAAGAAGAGCGTCGAAAGGCTACTGATTATTTTAATAGACCATCGTAGGAAATCTGTCTGTTTTGCAAGTAATAAGTGTTAAATAATGTGTAAATCCCGAGTGTTAAGTAACCATGGGATATGAGAATGATGGTGTTGTCCTGTAACTTTTGTAGTTCAGGAAAGGAATGTAAATGGCAGTGATGCTATTATTGTTATGTTTTTCGAAGTTATGATGAATAAATAAAAAGCTATTATTTTATTCAAAAATGTTATGTAGTTATTTTTTTTATGGAGACAAATTAATTAGAAAATACTTAAAGAAGTTGGGTAATAGTCTAATAAATGTTTTTTTTTCTAACAGAAAATGCCTCCCAGACGTGAACCACCTTGACAGAGAACCAATGCGAGAACTAACAATAACGATGTTGAGGATAATCCCGTCCAACAACTAGTGACATTACTAATAGGAGCGTTGCAGAATCAACCTCAAAACCAAGGCACAACGTTTAAGGAGTTTAAAGCGGTCGGACCACCTAAATTTCGTGGGTCAATGAATCCGGTCGAGGCACAGACCTGGATTATGGAGATTGAGAAGATATTTGAAGTCGCTAGGGTAGGGGATGAACAGAAGACTGCTTTTGCAACATTCATGTTGAAAGCAGAAGCTAGTTATTGGTGGCAGGCCAATAAAACCTGGGAAGGACCAGGAATGATGACTTGGGATAGGTTTAAGGAGTTATTCTTCGAGACCTACTTCCCAGAGAGTTCTAAGAGTCAGTTAGAGGTTTAGTTTTTGGAACTGAAGCAGGGAGCGATGACGGTGTCTGAGTATGCCGTGAAATTCAACGAATTGGCGAGGTTTGCGCCATATCAAGTCAGCACAGATGTGCGTAAGGCAAAGAGGTTCGAACAGGGACTGAAGCCCTGGCTGTACAGTAGGGTTTCCCTGTTCCAGTTGAAGACATTTGCAGCAGTGATGGAGAAGGCTATACTCACTGAAGGTGGAGGCGAGGCAGAGACAAAATTCAATCAAGAGCAGAAGAAAAAGAAGAATGAGGTGGAAGTGAAGAATGGTAGTGGAGGCAATGGAAATGGCAATAACAACAACAACTTGAAGAGGAAGTGGAACGGAAACGGGGGTACTGGAAACCGACAGGGTAACCAATAGTTTAGGAAGTTTGAAGCATGTGCTACATGCGGGAGGTTTCATAAGGGTATGTGCTTGATGGGGAAACGTGCATATTTCAACTGTGGCCAGGAGGGTCACATCGCCTCAAATTGCACCCAACCCAAGAAGAATGTCTGTTTCACATGTGGATCCAAGGATCATTTTGCTCGTGAATGCCCTCAGAAGAAGGTCGGAGAATCAGTAAGAAGTAAGGGAAACAACAGTGGAGGTACTTGGGCCATTGCTGGACCTACAACGTCAAACAAACCCACAGCCAGAACTTTTAACATGACTGTGGAAGATGCTGTGCAATCAAAAGATGTGGTGTCAGGTATTATCCCAATCAACGATATTAATGCTTAT
The DNA here is from genome assembly GCA_016801055.1 of Panax notoginseng. Taxonomy (NCBI): domain Eukaryota; kingdom Viridiplantae; phylum Streptophyta; class Magnoliopsida; order Apiales; family Araliaceae; genus Panax; species Panax notoginseng. The sequence goes on from CM029023.1 coordinate 50,905,338, forward strand.
GTATTATTTGATTCGGGTGCTACTTGTTCGTTTATATCTGATGAATTTGCTAAAAGGTTAGAATTGCCTAGAGAAGAACTGAATTTCCCTTTGAACATAGAAATTGCGAATAGGGAGGTGATTCCTGTTAGGTTTGTATACAAGAACTGTAGAGTGAACACTAAAGGGAATATCCTGATGGTAGATTTAATTCCGATTAGACTCGAGGAATTTGATGTAATTTTGGGAATGGATTGGCTGTTCAAATATGGAGCAGTAATTGATTGTCACAAGAAGTGTGTAAACCTTATGACTCCGTCAAATGTAGTTTTCCATGGTAGAAAATCGCCTAGACAAATGAAACGTCTGACGATTATGCAGGCCAAGAAGTTGTTGAGTCAAGGTTGTGTGGGTTATTTGGCTTATATAGTCGATATTCAGAAAAAAGGTGTAAAACTGGAGGAGATACCAGTGGTTAGAGAATTCGTAGATGTATTTTCAGAGGATTTTCCAGGACTACCGCCTGATAGAGAGATTGAGTTCGTAATCAATTTAGTGCCAGGAACTGCACCGATATCGAAGGCCCCGTACAGAATGGCTCCGGTAGAAATGAAGGAACTCATGGTGCAACTGCAAGAACTACAACTACTGGACAAGAAGTATATTTAACCAAGAGTGTCACCGTGGGGAGCACCGGTATTATTTGTAAAGAAGAAGGACGGATCAATGCGTCTTTGCATTGATTATAGGGAGTTAAACAAGGTCACTATTAAGAATAGGTATCCGTTACCTAGAATAGATGACTTGTTTGATCAGTTGAAGGGTGCTAAATACTTCTCGAAAATAGATTTGAGAAGTGGGTATCACCAATTGAAGGTAAGAAAGGAGGATATACCTAGAACGCCATTCAGAACTCGGTACGGACATTACGAGTTTCTGGTGATGTCTTTTGGTTTAACAAATGCCCCTGCCGCGTTCATGGATTTGATGAACAGGGTATTTAAACCATTCTTAGACAAGTTCGTAGTGGTGTTTATCGATGATATTCTGGTGTATTCCAAAACTCAAGAACACGTGGAACATTTACGTCTGACATTGGAGACACTAAGAAAGGAAAAGTTGTACGCGAAATTCTCTAAGTGTGAATTTTGGCTCGATCGTGTACAATTTTTGGGTCATGTGATTGAGAAAGATGGGATTTCAGTAGATCCATCGAAAGTAGAAGCTGTAATCAATTGGAAACAGCCAAGGATGTGACAACCCCAAAATAGGTCCATTCCACCCAACCCATTCTGAGTCGTCAAATACATGGTACAGAAAACAACTACAACTTTATTACAACAATTGTCGTGCAAAATACAATAACACATATGCTGTGAGTTTGGATACAAATATATACCAAATGTGACATTGAACACCATCATGTATCAGCACCTCACAAAAGTACCTTACATAAAGGTACAGTCAAAAACTGTTTTAGAAACTAGAATCTTTGGGAAGTGCTCAAGGAAACCTTCGTACATGGGAGGCCATGCTTCTAGGTTATGATAGATATCATATGGCCACAGAATTATCCTTGGTTGACCCAATAGACCCCAAAGAAAAACGAGAAGATTACTATCATATTCTTCCCAATGGTGAGTCTTCTCTTGACTTATCATTATCTCCACTGTCTCTAATTGAGAAATATACTTCAAACAAACACCAAGACTATATAGGTAGTGCTCGTAGATATACTCAGCAAGTGGATGAGCACAACCCTGTCTTATGATGACACGAGGTTGTATGTCATTAGACATCTTGTATGATAGTGACGAAACACCCTTCCAACGTTGGGTTCGCCTCACCCTATTTTCTTCACCAAATATAACTACTAAATGATGACCACCGTTCTATTCCCTTGTTACCCCCGCTCGACCCAGCTACACTCTTATTACCTGAAAGGAATTGTGAAACAAAAGGGTGAGCACAACTAGCCCAGTAAAGAATATTATGACTAAAGATAAATTATCAATAGTCTTCATCAGTAATAAATCAGAGATTTAGAACATATGGTAGATGATAAAAATTTCAATCATAGTTGCAGCGGAACGAGCAATCCATTAGAAGAGTCAAATAGACTATAAAGTCTATTATCTTCTCCATGTTAAAAATCCACCAACAATATTTTATCCCTGTAACATCAATCAACAATTCTGGTCCACAATCATATGAATAACTCATAATCATAACTGTAGTTCTAAATTCCTCTTCTCATCTAGAACGAAGATAATTTTCATCACCTATCTTTACCTGAAACATCAAAGATCATGGTTACACCAAATCACATTTCCTGTTCATAATCATATTAATAACTTCATCTTTGCACTACGGCCAAAGATATTTATTTGTATCACTAGTTGGTCATGTTCATCTCAACATCTGTTTATCTTTGCACTACTGGCCAAAGATATTCAACAACATGTCATCTTTGCACTACGCGCCAAAGATATTCATCAACAATTCATCTTTGCACTACAGGCCAAAGATATTCCTTAACAGTTCATATTTGCACTACGGCCAAATATATTCATCAACAGTTCATACTTGCACTACAGGCCAAATATATTAATATCTCAAAGAAATATATAATCATTTCAGAATTTATATAAACAATAATTATAACCATATTGATCAATTCACCTTTGCACTAAAGCTAAAGATATTCACTTATAAATTCAATGGTCATGATCATACCAGTCAACAATTCAACTTTGCACTATTGGCCAAAGAGAACTCATAGTCATGATCATACCAGAAATCTACCCATCTTTACACTCAAGTCAAAGAGAAATATCATCATTAGGGTTATAAAAATGTTGTATATAATAATAAAAATAATATGATCAACATATAGTTTTAATCTCAAGAGTAATATTCGTAAATCAACTATAATTTGGTTAGAAAAAGAAATCAATTTTTTCGTGAATAGTAACTCGTGAATAGTAACTCATGAATAGTAACTCGTGAATAGTAACTCAACACAAAAAGGTAGAAATTCTATAATAAAATACATACCAATATTTCGGTATAATGATATTGAAAGAATAATATTTTTTAAGCTTATAAATAATTTATTTTAATTGTTTACATTTTACTAAATAATACATTTAATCATCCTAAAATGCCAAACTCATAAGATTTTATCAACAATAACCAAAAACCCTCATCAAAAATCTACATATACCTCATATAGGATTCTCAAGCCATAAAATTCTATTTTCTAATTTTCTTACTTCACAAAATATATTTAATTTATTTACTCATAACTAGACCATTTTCATGAAAAAAATACCAAATCAGTTCTAAAAATATTTCTTTTCTGGAATTTAGCATAATATAGTCCCATAGTGAACATATATTTTTCTCAGAATTTTTAAAAGTCATTTACTATTTTTCATATGGCCAAAATAACCGAATATTTAGATATTTATCAAAAATTGTACTTTTATCTAAAAAATCTGAAGTTCACAGAGTATACTCCCATCATATACATGTACTCCTAATAAAAATTTCATCAATTTTAGAGTTAACCACAAGGAGTTATAAACGGTTACTTTTAAAATAGTATTTTCTCATAAAATTCATAACTCTTAATCTATATATCCAAAAATTACCATTTTTGGACACAATCAAGAAAACTCATCAAAATATCATTTTAAATTTTTCCAGAATTTTTGAAGGTCAGAAAAATTACGAAACTGAAAAACATAACAACTCTTAAAATCCCTTACTATCCTTTACCTCAAAAGAGCAGTACTTCTGATAGTATAAGGCTGAAGAAAAATTACACTGATGAATAGAAACTTACAAAGTATCTGAATACTCACAAAATACACTCAATAATCTAGAGAGAGAAAGAGAGAAAACTTATGAATTCTGGTGTGATTTTCAATTCTAACTTAGCCCTCTATTTATAGGAAAATGTTAGCACGCCGAAGCAGACTTAACCTGCAACCTGATGGCTTTACCTGCTACTATTTCTATCCACTACATTTGAATAAAAATCTCAGCACATTTCTTCACCAACCAAGAGTGGGGCCCACCAATTCTAGAATTTTCCACCAAAATGATTAACTCCGAAAATTTAACAATTTCTGAACCAGTCATCTCGTAAAATTCATAACAAATTATACGTTCATTTTTAACGGTTCAAAATTTGTGAACATATACTCAACTTATATATGTATAACATATCCAAATATTACCACGATCCAACGGTCGGATTAAAAATTATAACCCTCGCAAAATATCTCAAAAACCCTAATTTGATTTTCAATACCTCCGTTCCGACAAAAATATAGATAAAACACCTCAACATTAACTCCTTTATTTTTAACCACAAAAATATATCCCTCATTTATATCCACATAAAATAAATATTTCCTTATCATATGAATCAATAATTAATTATTCACAGATAATATTACAGAATCACATTTATGACAACCAGGCCGTTCCTAAGAAAGAGGGGGCTTTCCAATAAGGATTTATCTTTATTGGCGCGCAATTAGGTGACCAAACCTCTCCTTAGACAGAACTTTCTAGACATTGCCAATAATGTTATCTAATAATATTATTCAAATAATATGAATTATTGATATGATAATGGAAAATACTATGCAGTGACAATTATTGAACAACAATAATATAAAATTTAAACGTAGAAATTATTGAATCAATAAAATAAAATATTTGAACAGTAATTACTGTAACAATTATTGAGTAGTGCCTTCCTACGTAAGAATCAATAATTTCAAAAATACTGTGCAATACCGTGTGTTACTGTGCAATAACGCGTATTACTGTATTTTAACCACCGGGTATTTCAACAGTATTAACGGTAACAACTACGCCGTTATTTGTAAAAACTCAAATTTGTCATTTTCTTCATCCGACAGTTATTCGTTATGGGGCCCACAAATAGTTGCGCCGTCGTACGAATATTTCCCGACAAAAAGAATATTCCACGACCAAACGAATATTCTCCGACAACAATGATTATTTTATAACCACTTGCTTATTTTGAAAAAAATCACATTTCACCCATAACTTTAAACTTTTATCAATTTAACCATTTACTGAATAGTAATTATAAGAGAAATTGAATACTTTTATTTCATAAAATCTGGGGTCTTACAAAAGACACCTTCGGAGGTGAGGAGTTTCTTGGGACTGGCTGGTTATTATAGAAGATTCATTCAAGATTTTTCCAAGATAGCCACTCCGTTAACAAATTTGACATGGAAACTGTGAAATTCGTTCGGACGGAAAAGTATGAAGAGAGCTTCCAAGATTTGAAGAAGAAGCTAAGTATGGCACCTGTGTTAACCCTGTCGGATAATAAAGGAAATTTTGTGGTGTATAGTGATGCCTCACACAAAGGATTGGGTTGTGTTCTTATGCAAAACGGCAAAGTTATTGCCTATGCATCAAGACAACTGAAGGATTATGAGAAAGGTTATCCGACTCATGATTTAGAATTGGCTGCAGTGGTATTTGCTCTCAAGATATGGAGACATTATCTGTATGGAGAGAAATGTGAGATCTACACAGACCACAAAAGTCTGAAGTATATTTTCAATCAGAAGGACCTGAACATACGTCAGAGGAGATGGATGAAATTGATAAAGGATTACGATTGTGAGATCTTTTATCATCCGGGCAAAGCGAATGTGGTTGCAGATGCTTTAAGTAGGAAAGGTCGGGAGAAATTAATGCTGATAACAACTCAGGAGGAGCTCATTTCAGCAATGACAAAGTTAGAATTGGAAATCAAATTTCCACAGGAATCCGACGAACGACTATTTCAGCTAGAAGCAGGTCCAACTTTACTGGACAAGGTGAAAAACGTTCAGTTACAAGATGAAGAATGTGGAAAGATAAAAGATAATATGGTTGATAGTAGCGATACGAAATACAAGGTCGATACCAAAGGATTACTACGGTACGAGGGAAGAATCTGGGTTCCAGCAACACCAGAATTGAAAAACGAAATCTTGACCTAAGCTCATAGCTCAAGATATTCGATTCATCCAGGAAGCACGAAGATGTATCAAGATTTACGCCGACATTTTTGGTGGCCGAATAGGAAAAGGGATGTGGCAGAATGCGTGGCTAAATATTTGACATGTCAAAGAGTAAAAGTCGAACATCGAAGACCCAGCGGATTACTTCAACCGTTGGAAATACCGGAATAGAAATGGGAGCATATCACGATAGATTTTGTGGTGGGTCTTCCAGCTACTCAGAGAGGATGCGATGCAATTTAGGTGATAGTGGACAGACTGACAAAATCAGCGCACTTTTTACCAATAAAGATTAGGTTCAATCTTGATCAGTTGGCAAGATTGTACATCAAAGAGATCATTTCGAGACATGGAGTGCCAATGTCAATTGTGTCTGATAGAGACCCGCGATTCACGTCAAACTTCTAGAAGAGACTGCAAGAATGCATGGGAACTCAATTGCGAATGAGTACGGGTTATCATCCACAAACAGATGGCCAAAGTGAACGAACGATCCAGACATTGGAAGATATGCTAAGAGCATGCATCATGGATTTCAAAGGAAGCTGGGAAGAGCAATTACCATTGGTGGAATTCGCCTACAATAATAGTTATCACGTGAGCATCGGCATGCCGCCTTACGAAGCGTTATACGACAGAAAGTGCAGAACTCCACTGTGCTGGGATGAAGTTGGTGAACGTCAACTACTAGGATCAGAATTAGTGCAACAAACTGTTGAGGTTATCAAACTCATCAGGATAAGATTGGTAGCAGCTCAAGACCGACAGAAGAAGTATGCTGATCAACACAGGCAAGATCGTGCATTTGACGTAGGAAGTTATGTATTCCTAAAAGTTTCTCCTTAGAAGGGAAAAATTCGTTTCGGTAAGAAGGGAAAACTAAGCTCGAGGTTTATTGGACCCTTTGAAGTGCTGTGAAAAGTTGGAGAGGTAACTTACGAGGTAGCTCTACCTCTAGAGTTGGAAAACATTCATAATATTTTTCATATTTCGGTGTTACGACCATATAAACCCGATTACAATCACGTGATCGAGTACGAACCGTTGCAGTTCGAGAAAGATTTGTCTTATGAAGAGGTTCCTATCCAGATAGTTGACAGGAAAGAACAAGTGCTCAGGAATAAAGTGATACCTTCTGTGAAGGTGATATGGAGAAACCACAATGCTGAAGAAGCAACGTGGGAACTCGAAGAGAAAATGATGAAAGAGTACCCTGAGTTATTTGTTTAATCTGTGTCTTCGATTCTAGGGACATAATCTTTATAAGTAGGGAAGAATGTAACGTATGTGTTGTTTGAGTTGTGATTCTGAGGACAGAATCCTTATAAGAGGGGAATGATGTAACATTCCATATTTTTTAAATGTATGTTATAAATATTTATTGATTTATATAAATATTTATTGGATGTGTTTATTATTGAATAAGTAATTATTCAATTTGATTGAGTTTATTTAGTTAATTATTTATTTGCTAAATAATTAATGTGATTAGTCAATTAATGTGTTATGTGGATTGAGTTATGTGATTAAGTAATTTATTTAATTGTTATTACATAATGTGTGACTAATTACTATGTGATAAAGAGTTATTAAAATAAATTAAAGTAATTTTAATTTAGTTTTACCCAAACAAAGCTTAAGGATATAAACTATTTTATTTTAAAGGGATAGGCCAAACAAAGCCTACGACTTTTGAATTTTGAAATTTAAATGATTAATAAAATAATAATATAATATATATGTTAGTTTTGTAACTGATATGTTATTAAATTAGACGTATTAAGGTTAGCGGTTTTATTTTACGCGTTATAGCTATCAGTTGTTTTCTTTTACACATTCTAGATTTCTAGTTGCTGAGAAAAGAGAGAAGAACATTAAGAGAGAGTTTCAGAGAAAGTTTAAGAGAGAAAATGCTTTGTTTTCAAATACGTTCTGAGTTTGTCAAAGCTATTCTTCGTGATTAACAAGTGTTGTCGGAACAAATTAAAGGTAGGTTGTATAAATCTTATCATATATGTTTACACTATATAGTTTTTGAGAAATTGTATGTCTCTGTTTTTCTTGAAATAACCGTGTATAAGTTTTTACCAAATTTGTCTGTAAACCTAGTTCTAGAATTTGTTTTGGTATTACATGTTTTGTTGTTATAATTGTTATAACTAGCATGTATATGTATATGTATATTTGAGTGGTATTTTAATTATGTGTTAAAGAAAAAGAAATAGTTTTACTGTGAACATAAACATGTATGAATTTATGTTTTTCAGAGTACCAAAATTTATACTTGTATTGTATGATAATCATGGAATTTAACTGTGATTATATGAATTGGGTAAGAATTAAGTAGAATATAGTTAGAATAAATCAAATTGTTTTCTAACTATGATTACAGTGCTTACTATATCAACAATGGAGTTTTGATTTTTACAAGTTTGGTTTTAAAGGAAAACAATGTTTTCAAATAATTAGTTCTCTGATATTATTGTTTAGTTGTGTAAAATTCGTACACAAATACTTCATAACTTTTATGTGTAATTGTCATAAAGTTATACATATTTTTTGGGGCAAATTGTTATTACAAATTTAAGACAGTAGCTTTGGGCTCTGTTCTTCTTTTTGGTTCTGTGAGTTTCGGCGCCCTAGCGTCAAAATTCACGGCCCAGCGCCAAAAATGGGCCAGTAGCTCACGCCCCAGCACTGTAACTCGTGTCTCGGCGCTGGTACTCGCGCCCCGGCGCCACTGTTCGCGCCCCAGCGCTGGAAAAGTGGCCTGGGTCGGACAGTTTTGACCTCCTATAGTAAAATAGTCATAACTTTCTCATTCGAACTTCGATTCAGTTGATTCAAGATGATCCGGAACGAGGACGAATATACCTACAACTTTCATGCTTTAAGTGTTTTAATTTGAGGTCTGTAACAGTAGTCAAAATGGCCATCTTTAGGACTGTTGTGTATTTGGAGCCAATCGGAGGGCATTGGGATGCACGAATGCAAGTGCAACCCTTTGTGTATTAGTATAACTTAATGATAACATGTTGGACATGTAATAGGATGTTGTATCAAGTTGTTAATGTGCATGTGGTGCAATGACATGATCACTTAAGTAGTTGTAATAAAGCTAAAAAGTAATGTTCATGAAAAGATGTGATGTTGTTTAAACTTAAACTTAGTTAGTAGCTATATTGAGAGTATTAAAGTAACTCATAAAGGTAATGTTAGTGTAACTAATGTGTATTGTCAATACATATGGTATGTGTAGGACTTGGGGTGAACGTGAATAGTAATTGTTTAACCTACGCACGAGGCAAGTTCCCTAACCTTTGCTACTTTATTATTCAGCAAGGTTGCTTTTCACTGTTATGTTATACTTAAACAAGTTTTCTAATTCTAAGGCTTCGTTATGTAAAATTCATATGCTATACTTTATTGAGTAAAATATTTCCATTAAGCAACTTCATTGTATCCAGTTATTCATGATGATACAAGTTTCTCATCTCTACACTTTCGTTGAGATAGTTATTATGATTATGCAAGTTTTCTTAACTCTAAACTTGCTATATTAGCATGCAAGTACCTTTAGTTTATCGTTCAAGCTATCATTTATTGTGCATGCTTGATATTAAATTCTAAGATGTAACCTTAGCTTAATGTTATTCAAAGCAAGGTATGATGTGTTATTCAATAGTTATGCTATTAGATTATCCCTAAAGCATGAACTTAGAACGAAATACTTATTCAGTTATGATTATTCAATAACATTGTGTTATTATATTTTATTCAATTAATCCTTAGTTGATGTCCGTTGAATTCCAAATTACCTTGAAATGTATCCAAACCAAACTATCTTTGGGGCAGACTTGTACTCAAAATACTGAGATGAACAACCTTATTTATAGGGGTTACGCTTAGTTTTGTACTTTGCGCTGAAATGTTTGTATACAATACATGTACGAAGGGTTGATCCCCCTAAGTACCTTAAAGTCATTATGGTCGTATGACCGTAAAAGTTTAAGTTGAAAGATTACTTATAACTGTGGACAAGGTTCGTGGTCATTAGACCCTCAGTGAATGTTTAAAATGTTAATAGAACTCATTGTTTAGTTCTATTGAGCCCCTGAATGGGCAAGGAATGTCTAAGATGTTAATAGAATCTATTGTTCAGTTCTATTGAGCCCCTGAATGGGCAGAGAATGTAAAAGTTATTCATTGTTATTTCGAGTGAGCCTTGTTTGCTCACTCTTGCCTGTAAAATCCTTACAGCTACACATGGAAAGGGTGACGTACCTAGCACCAGTAAAGGAAAGGGAAAGATGAACAAGTACTGAAGACTTGTAATAGTTTTGATAGTTTTATTATCAGACTTTGGTTTAAAGAATGTAATGAAGTTTATTTAAATTTTTCGCATGAATGATTGTATGTAAAGGTTAGATAACCTGGGAGATATTATTTTATGTAATTCTTGTATGTGCAGGTTTTATTATTCAATTTTTATTTATGATTGGGTTGTTATAAATGAATGTTTTAATTACGTGAATACCAAATCTTGAGGTAATGAAGTATCGAGATTTGGGGGTGTCACATGCGCAGTACAGCTTCCAATCTCAAATGGCTCTTAATCGGTACCAGATTACCAAGGTCAAGAAATAATCTAATGAGTCTTTTAGAGAATATGCTCAAAGGTGGAGGCGCCTTGCTGCTTAAGTAACTCCTTCTATGACAGAGTCAGAGATGGTGATGACCTTCATAGACATACAAGAAGCTCCTTTCTATGAAAGAGTATTAGCCGGCATCGGTAAACCATTTTCTGGAATGATCAAACACGGGGAGATGGCTGAGATGGGGTTGAAGTCAGGAAAGATTCAAGACCTAGCTGCCCTTAAAGCTGTTGCTGAGTACATCCAATCTGGAAATTATGAAAACAACCCCAAGAGGGTCCATAAAAAGAAAGAAGAGGATGTTTCCCTAATACTACAGGGTCAAAAAGGCAATCAGAACATGCCTATCCAGAGGAGAAATTACACTCCCTTTCCAGCACAATCGTCAAACCCTCCAATACGAAAAGGTGGAGAAGTCAAACGCCCTCGAGTGTTCACACCCTTAGGGGTTTTAATGCTGCTCGGAAATGTGCTTATCATGTCGGGGCACCTGGACATGATACTCAAGATTGTTGGGCCTTGAAATACAAGATCCAAGATTTAATAGACAACGGAGAGATCGTGGTCACTAAACCGGATCAACCTCACGTTCAAGACAACCCTCTTCCTCAACACAAAGAGGAAGAGGTTAACATGATCAATTGGACCAATGGACAGAGTTTCGGTTTTAGCGGCGAGTCATCTCATACCATCAAAGATGGTGTTGACAAGTGGTATTATGCCAGGTTCCAGTTCGCAATGGAGCGAAAGATAAAAGCTCTTTGCAAACAAATTGAGCAATTGGCAGAACTGGCGACCTACCATCATCAAGTTACACGACAGTTAGTAAGCCAGGAGCATGCTAGTCTCCTTCCTCTTGTCATGAATATTCTCTCATCACCTCCTGAAAGTGAAACGATGGAGGACAAAGTGGCAAAGAGAGCGAATGCCAAAGCTCGTCGGGATTTTGCCAATAGAAGGGAATTTACATATCTGGGCCAACCCATGGAGGAAATCCTTCAGATGCTAATCAATGAAGGAAGGATTACTTCCCTTCTATCTCCAATCAATCCCCGTTCAGGACGGTACAATTCTGATGAAGTCTGTCAATATCACTCACATTCTCGCAGTCACAACACAGAAGAATGCTGGGCACTCCGCCACCTTATACAGAACCTCATTGATAGCGGTGTCCTGCAGATAGCAGACGATGATACTGTGCTACGTGGTAGTGAGAACATCTATCCTACTAAATGGAAGGGATTGGTAACAGTTATCTCCACTGAGGCTAATGGAATTGTCAAGCCACTCACTATACCAACAATTCAACTCAGAGGAAGAAACAATCCTTTGAAAGTGGCCGCTCCTAAACCAATCAACTTACCATGCAGAGCACAATATCCTATTGTTAGCTTGCATACAATTCCGCGGAATTATGAAGAAGGTGAAGGATCCACCTCGTATACAACCGCTATAGTGTCAATGGAGAATCCACTATATCTTCCCCAACGGGTGATGAAGTTTACCATCAAATCAAAGGGGAAAATACCCATGGAGAAGATTAAAAAATTCCTCCGAACTATGGGTCATAATGAAGCCAAGGTGGTTGTAAGCTTAAGCGAAGCTCCACACCAAATCTCAATTTTGGACTTGGTCTTAACTTCCGAGGATCACCGGAAGATCTTACTGAAAGTTTTGGAAGAAGCCTATTTACCAACATCAGTGGATACGAAAAAATTTTAACACTTGGTTGATCACATTTTCAACAACAATGTGATATCCTTCACTGATGATGACATACCGTCCGAAGGGACTGGTCATTGCAAGCAGTTACACATTACGGTCTTGTCCTCCAGATACATGCTAGTTGGAGTCTTGGTAGATGGAGGTTCGTCTCTAAATATATGTCCTTATGCTACATTGCTGAAGATGAACATCAATCTCAACCGAATCCGAAGTAGCCATACGATCATCAAAGCTTTTGATGGATCCCGCCGGAATGCAGTCGGAGTAATTGAGTTGCCAATCGAAATTGGTCCCCATACATTCTGCGTGTCTTTCCACGTACTCAAGATAGATTCAGGGTACAACCTGCTCTTGGGAAGACCGTGTATTCATATGGCTGGGCCAGTCCCCTCCACCCTTCATCAGCAGTTGAAATACATTATCAACAATAGCCTAGTCACGATCAACGCTGAACCAGAGTGTCCTCAACACGGGGACATGCCATTCATCAACACTAATGCAGATGTTGAACCAGTCAGTTTTCATGCCGTGGAAGTGAGCAATACTCAATACCATACTATTGGAACGCCATTGCCCGTACCCAAGATCTCTGTCGAAGTATTGTCGGCTACTCAGGAAATGATGTCCTTAGGTCATCAGCCTGGACAAGGGCTGGGTAAAGATCACCAAGGTATCAAATACCCCATCCAAGTAGCCAGGCAAACTAGGACAGCTGGACTAGGCTATTCTGCCAGTTCTAGTCAAAGGAATCCTCATAAGCATCAGCAGATTCCTTCAGCTTCAACCATACGTCGTTTATCTTCGCCATCAACCTTTGAGTTCGTACAACCTCCTATAAAGGTGCCAACCAGCGTGATGGCTATGCAATTTCCCAAACTAGTGCCGTTTAAAGCAAAAGAAGTCTTTATTCCAGATCCCAGAGTGGAGGAAGAGAAACAAAGAATCAAACAAAACGTCATCCGGATAATGTCGGGCATGCGCATCATTGTTCATGATGAACATACAAACATATACACCCCAGACGATGATTGCCCAGACGTCATGGTCATCATTCAGGAAAATGAGGCCGATGACAGCCCCTCTATCAATGCAGTCCACCCGGACTTTATCCTTGCCAATTGGAGCAGCACTCCTTGCATTGGTTGACAAGGGTAAAACGGGCAGGAACTCTTTCTGCCCTGTAGATATCATAACTGCTTACTTTTCTTTACAGTATTAGCAGTCATTTTTCCAGTACATGCTAACACTTTGTATGATTAAACAATTTCATATATACTAAGTGAAAGCATATTTTGTTTCAGGACCCTGAATTTAGATGTGCATGTACTTGCTGATACGGTGCCTCTTCTCCACAAAGATTGTGACTTTGATGTAGAGATGAATTCAGCCTTGATGGAAACACAAGAGGACATTGAGGTGCCTTCAGAAATTTAAGAATAGGTCAAAGACAAACCTAAACCCAACCTTGATCAAACTATTTCCTTCAATCTCGGAACCTTAGAAAACCCTAAGTTAATCTAGATTGGTTCAGACCTTACCCCAAACCAACGGAATGACATGGTTACGCTACTAACCCAATTCTAGTATGTGTTTGCATGGTCTCACGAAGACATGGTGGGTTTGTCCACTGACATTGTTCTTCATCGCCTTCCCATTAAAGATGGATTCAAGCTAGTCAAGCAGAAGCTCAGGCGATTGAAACCTGAGTGGAGTTTGAAGGTGAAAGAAAAAATTGTGGAAAAATTTCAAGCTGGTATTATCATGGTGTCTACATATCCTGATTGGATATCCAACATCGCGTCCGTGCCTAAACCTGGAGGAAAGGTGCGAGTTTGCGTGGATTACAGGATTTGAATAAAGCTTGCCTTAAAGATAGCTTTCTTGTGCCATTCATCCGCATTCTCATTGATAATACTGCTCAATACGACATTTACTCCTTTGCTGATTGCTTTGCGGGGTACCATCAGATCATGGTTGCTGAGGAAGATCGTGAGAAAACTACTTTCATCACTCCTTGGGGAACCTTTTGCTATAGACGGTTGTCATTCGGCCTTATTAATGCCGGAGCCACCTATCAACGAGCTATGATGGCTCTCTTCCATGACTTAATGCACAAAGAGATAGAGATCTACGTGGACGACATCATTGTCAAATCCCGAAGGGAGGATGACCACTTAGACCGTCTCAAAAAGCTATTCAACAGGTTGCACAAGTACAACTTGAAGTTGAATCCAGTCAAGTGCGCCTTTGGCGTTAAATCAGGCAAGTTGCTAGAATTTCTAGTCAGCCACAAAGGAATTAAGCTGGATCCTACTAAAATCCAGGCCATTACAGAAATGCCCATTCCTCAGATAGAGAAGGAAATACAGAGATTTTTGGGAAGAATCAACTTCATTAGTAGGTTCATCTCTCAATTCACAGCAACCTGTGAGCCTATCTTCAAGCTGTTAAGGAAGAACTCCTCCATGAAATGGGATGATGAGTGCCAGAAGGCCTTCCTTACCATCAAAGAACAGCTAGTTAATGCTCCTATTTTGGTACCATCCAGGGATGATGTTCCCCTGTTCATGTACCTTTCCATAAGTGACAATGCTATGGGCTGCATACTGGGACAGAAAGACGATAGAGGCCAAGAACGAGCTATCTATTACCTCAACAAAAGATTCAGCATCGGTGAACACAAGTACACTCTGATTAAGAGAACTTGTTGTGCTTTAGCATGGGCTGCCATGAGGTAACAACATTACCTCCATGGGCACACAACCCATCTCATATCCCACGTGGATCCTCTCAAGTATGTGTTCAGTAAACCCATACTGAATTGTTAGCTGTCCAGATGACAGTTGATCCTACAACAATTTGACATTGTTTACGTGACTTAAAAGTCCATTAAAGGTCAAGGAATTGTGGATCAACTGGCTGCCGCACCTTCAGGGGATTTCAAACCCTTGGAAACATATTTCCCCAATGAAGGGGTAATGGCAATTCAGCCACACCATCAGTACGATAAACGCCAAGCATGGAAGATGTATTTTGATGGAGCTGTTAATACGGAAGGTTCTGGAGCTGGAGAAGTTCTAGTATCCAGTACGGGGGAGTAGTATCCCATTGTCGTCAAATTGTAGTTTGTCAGTACCAACAACATAGCTGAGTATGAAGGCTGTATCATGGGCCTAAAACTTTCCCGTTCAATGGGTATCAGACGGTTAACTGTCTTTGGGGATTCAGAGTTGGTAGTCAAACAATTCACGGGAATCTATCAAACCAAAGAGCTACGTTTGCTGCCTCACCATCGACAAGTTTTACAGATGGCTTTAGAGTTCGAAGAGATCTCCTTTCTACACATTCCTCGTAATAGGAATGACTTCACAGATGCGTTAGCAACTTTGGCCTCCTTGATTTACATGCCTGACAAGGAACACATGCCAAGCATCATAGTAGCCTTGCAAAAGGCGACAGCCTATGGGAACTATGTTGGAGAAGTATCAGATGAGCTACCTCCCATCCAACAACCTTGGTATCAGCATATCAAGGAGTACTTGCGAGATGGATCTACACCCGCTGAGGCGAGCCTGAATGAGCAAAGGCAGATTCATCGACTTGCTATGAAATTCTACCTGAGCGAAGATGCACTCTACAAGAGAGATGTGGGACTAGGTCTCCTCAGATGCCTAGATAAGGACCAAGCTCAGAGACTCATGGATGAGGTCCATGGTGGAGTCTGTGGCCCACACATGAGTGGCCCCCTCCTTGTTAAGAAGATCCTCAAGACAGGACATTACTGGTTATCTCTCAAAGCTGACTGCAATGACCACGTCAAGAGATGTTATCAATGACAAATTCATGGGAATGCTATCCACGCCCCTCCACGGGAACTCCATAATATGAGTTCACCTTGGCCCTTCTCAATGTGGGGAATGGACGTGATTGGGCCCATCGAGCCCAAAGCCAGTAATGGACATCGCTTCATCTTCACCATGATCGACTACTTTACCAAGTGGGTAGAAGTAGCCTCATTCCCCAGGGTTACCAAAGAAGTCGTCATTGCTTTCATCAGAAACAATGTCATTTGTCGATACGGACAACTCGAGGTAATTGTATCAAACAATGCTAAGAACCTCAACAACAAAATGATGGAGGAACTATGCAGTAAATTCCACATCAAACACCTTAACTCCGTCATCTACCGTCCAAAGATGAATGGTGCCGTTGAAGAGGCTAACAA
Organism: Panax notoginseng; assembly: GCA_016801055.1. NCBI lineage: Eukaryota > Viridiplantae > Streptophyta > Magnoliopsida > Apiales > Araliaceae > Panax > Panax notoginseng. The sequence continues at coordinate 50,921,990 of CM029023.1, forward strand.
AAACATCAAGAATATTATGCAAAAGATGTCCGCCAACCACAGAGGATGGCCTGACTTATTGCCTCTTACTCTGTTAGCCTACAGAACATCAATGCGCACTTCAACTGGGGAACCCCCTACGCATTAACCTATGGGATGGAAGCAGTACTCCCCATAGAAGTAGAAATGGAATCCCTCAGAGTGTTGATGGACGCTCAGCTAGATGAAGATCAATGGGTACAAGACAGGTATCACCAATTGTCTGTAATAGATGAAAGGCGAACCGCGACTATCTTCCATGGTCAATTATATCAACAAAGGATCGCCATATCCTACAACAGAAAAGTTCGGCTACGACAGTTTAAACAACATGACTTAGTTTTAAAGAAGATCCTTGACAACCAAGATCAGTCTAAGGGAAAATTCGCTCCTAACTGGGAAGGCCCATTTATTATCAAGGAGGTATTGACAGGTGGTGCTCTCAGATTACAGGATATGGACGTCGATGAATTTCCATAGCTTATCAACTCGGACACCGTGAAACGATACTATGTCTGAAGTTACCATCAGGCAAACATCCTGGTGTTGGATCATCAGATTATCAGTCATTTTGGTTCTTTAACCCTTTACCACATACAACTCTTTTCCACATTTTTCCCCTCAGGGAAACATACTCTTCAAGCCAGCAGCCTGGCTTCATTGTGCTCATATAACTCAGGCCATCCCACTAAGGATTGAACCTCTCGCGTTTGCAGTTTGGCTACCCATACATGGGATCAAACTTCTCATACCTGCAGTTTGTCCTCAACCTAGGATCAAACTTTCTCTTCTCCGCAGTCTATCTTGCACATGGGATTAAACTTTCTTCCCCAAAGTTTGACCTATACATGGGATTAATCTTTCTTCCGCGCAATTTATCATGCACATGGGATCATGCTTTTCGACTCGCCCTGAGGGGCAAACTACGTTGACCTGATCTCCATGATACATGGGAATACGTAGGTAACCATATTCTATATGGCCCGGTCACAATAAACAAAAAACAACAACAACAATTCTACCCTTTCCTACAAAAACAAAAACCACAAAAACACTTCTACAACCTTTTTCATCAATAACGCTTCTACACTCATCTGCCTTTCATAAATAGCATTGAACCTCTTACCCCAGGTTCAAACTAAGTAGACCTGATCTCCTCTTCAACAGGAGTACGCAGGCAGCCATTTATGGTTCGGTCTCACCCCCTACCAAAACATAAATACATATCAACGGTACTGGGATCAATCCTTCAATCCACTACATTTTAATGGCTTCAAACCAAAGGGATGGAATTACCCAACCTCTTCTCGCGAATAGGAGATTCGGCGACCGTCTAAGCTGCGATTGTTCCTTAAAGAGCAACACCAATCCATAAGAGATGGAATTAACTAGGCTTCTCCTAAATAGGAGTACTGGCGACCATCTGTGGTACGGTCAATCTCAGAGAGGAAAGCCACAATCCTCTCCATATTTCTATACAAAAACCAGTCCCAAGACACCAAAGATGGTAGGGATACACACAGATCCATGATCTATTCTGAACTATCCAGAGACAACTCAATGTCCATCCGTCAAGGAGGAATTCAGAATACATCAAGATCACAAGCCCTGAAGAAGCAGGCAAATATCAAGCAAGTATCATAGCATATCTAAAAGGGAAGTGATCAAAAATATATTTCCCTGCTATATATAATGCTGTTTGATATACATAATATAAACTGTACATGACAAAATGACTAAGCTAGTCTGTGCAGGAAAGTACGAGCCCATCTACAAATTGGTGTATATGCGAGCTAACAAGCCCAACATGGCATCCCTCTCCAAAGAAGGAGGTAAAGCTGTGGTCTCCTGTACAAGGATGTCTACACAACCCAACAGATTTACAGCCATCTGCATGGTGACCATATGCTCATCAATATATGCGCTCATCTCTGCAAGCATGCCAGTGGTAAGGGACCTCACTACAGTACTGTCTGTGACGGCTACATCCCGAGCAGATATGGCACTATCCCTCTCAACTATCACTGTATCTCTGGCTAATCTGGCCTCATCCTGCTCAGTAACAGCGGTATCTCTACGTGCTAATGCCTCGTCTCTCTCTAATAGAGCTGCGTCGCTCCCATCAAGGGTAGTCAACATCAGGGATCTAGCCTGATCTTTCTCAAAGGTCATAAGATGAAGACTCTGCTCAAAATACTGTGCTGAATGCTGAATCACGACAGTGCTAGTACTGGGATAATCTAAAGGAAATACTGGCAACCCAGTAGATGGCTCTTCCTCGGTGTGAGAATCAATGTCCTCCATGGGCTCTCCACCATCTGAGTCAATACTCGGCAGTGTGGATACTACCTCAGCCGGTGCAGTCTCTGTCTCCATCCATGCGGAATACTCTGCAGAATAACCTGGATGACTTATAGAGAAAGATGCTATCTCGTACTGATCCCAACATGCATACACACGGGATCTGTCCTCTGCTGAAAGATAGCGAGAAGCTAAACGCTGGCCCAGCGCCCCCTCGAAAGGATGAAAACCCTGAAACTGGTCAAACTGCGACATCACGACCAATGGATAGTAAGTAGTCATGCCCCTCAAACCAGCCAGATGGATGTAATCCATGCCTAGAGCATGAGTAATAAAGTTGTAAGGTGAGCTGATCCCTGAGCACAGCAAAATACTAAACGGGTCTACAATATCAGCTAAGAAAGCGAACCAAGATGCAACATCCGTACACTCCGTAGGCTAAAATGAATATGACATGGCTATATCATGGGTGAAACAGTACCCATGCCGTCTAAAAGTGCCAATCGGTCTCAGGTGTGACATAAACCAAACGTATAGCATGACCGAACTGCCTGTAAATACTCCTATCGGATAAGTGCAGCAGTATGTAGCTGACATCAATGTCTCGGCTATAATCATAGGTATGATGGTACGTCCCTCCCTGAGAGCTCTCACCGCCATGATAACGTCGATGTCCAACTCATCCATATATAGTGGCATGTAGACATATGACAGTACGCACAATAGCAGTACATCTACCCTGGCCAGACGCCAATGATCCTCCGGTGTGGTGAAATCCCCGGAATGTTGTCTATAACTATCCTTAGAGCCAAATCTGTCAAACAGAAAATGCTGGGATATAACGTGGCCAGATGTAAGCTCATCCTGCAATACCCTACGCCTCAATCTAGTGTGGGTCATGAACCATCGACTCATGTCCCCTAAAGCCATATGCACGCAAGGTCTGTCCAGTGGCAGCATCGTGAACCGTGCATACTCCTCCAGAGTGGGAGTCAACTCCTGGGTCCCAAATTGGAAAACCTGCCTCTCCGATACCCAGTGCTCCAGCATGCCATCCACAAATCCTGTGGGAACTTAAAACATCAACAGGGTCATAGTATGCTGTAATAAATGATCTACGGTCACCCTGTCTGATGGTGACATGCTATCATACCACGATCGCATACCAGATACTACCAATAATGGTGGGGTATGATCAATACGGCTAACTGTCGAAGAAGACATCTGCATGGGTCGTGTCATAAGACCATCCAGGGGTTAATGTTAAATATCTCTGGACATACATACATATGCATAACATGATACATGCATTACAGATAATAGATGTCAATATGATATAGGGAATGGAAAAACTGTGCACACATTCCTAAGTATATCATCATCTAATACATCATCTCTGTACAACTACAAATACAGGGAAATGGGGCATAGACGCCCTACTACTAATAGAGGCCTATCAAAAGATATAGCGAGAATGGGGCACAGACACCCACTAGCTAACAGAGGCCTATCAAAAGATATAATGAGAATACACATCAGAAGAAGACAATGGTGTCGATGTCCACATCATCAATCCTGTCCACCTGATGTAACTCCTCCTGAGTCACTAGATCTCTATCAACAGGGATATCAAGCCGATACAAAGGAGGATATGCGCTTGCAAAACTAAATGGGTCATCTGAGGGACCAGCGCCTGAGCTGGAAGGATCAAACGAATCTGCCTCTGTTGGATCTCTGTCCAAATGCCGGATAAGGATATGTGCCTGGTCCAACTGTCGGGTGAAACTGTCAATCTCTGTCACATGAGTCGGATCTCGAACACAGGCTAGTCAATCCATCATCATCACAGATCCTGGAACCATATCCCCCATGAACTGAGTGGCACGGGTCTGGGCTCCAATAGTATGAGGGAACCACCAACACTGGAATATCTCCTGAGTACAGGGACCCTCTGATAGTGCAAAATCGTCAACACCCAACAATGGGATATCAATGACGGGTGACTGCGATACAGGTCAATAATCCCTAGCAAGAGGCAAGACCGGTATACGGATCTTTCCTGTGGTGCTCTTAATAGCACACTCTCCTAGATAGAGCTCCCATCCTCCATCCGTGAAGAGAGAAACTGTCCGGGTGGAAATCACGTACTCGACACCAGTCGGGTACCCATCCTTAAATCCAATGGTCAAATGTTCCCCAGAATAGGGAATCCATGTGATAATGTCAGTTGTCAACAACTCCAGCTACAAGCGGCAATGAGTGAAACCCTCAGCTACAGGGACCTCCGCCAATATGGAATGATGCCATCGCCGTCCTCGTGGGTAGGTATCCAATTCTAGTACACTCACTGGATGTAAACATGGGAGCATAGGCCCAAAACTACCAACACAAAGGCAAATATCTACTGTCAGTTAACACTCTTAACCTATACATGGTAAATGACAAGAGAAATACTCACCAGCAGAAATGGGTAGAATCCTAGCCAAGCCTCGGTCAAACCCTGTGAGCGCATACACATGCCCCTGAGGAAATAGGCGAAGGTATAGGAACCCTAATTATACTCTCCTATATGGTCCACATGTCGAGTGGCGATAATCAAAGCGAACGACACCGTAGAAGAGTTATTTGCTATGAAGCAACCCCTAATGATCATCAGGAACAATCGCCGAAGAATGCGGTCCTTGACAATGACATCATCTGGCATGGGCTCGCTCAATAGCCCACTCATAGCATCTACGCTCAAAGGACCCGCACGAACAGTCCTACCCTTGAGCGCCTCCGCCGGAACTCCTAACAAGGATCTGACGACAGTGGGGGTAATATCCGCCATGCAAGGCACTGGCGCCCCTCCAAACTCCATACTCGTGATAAACCGCCAATCCATTGGCGTCATCATTACCTCACAGTCTAGCAAATGGAGTGACTGAGTCTAGTGAAACCACTGCTCAAACAATGCCCTGAGGTAACCCCAGGGACAATGACGGGGAAGGATGGAAAAGAATGCTCCAAAATCCCAGTCATGCACAATCGCTCTATAGTCAGGATGAAGAGCCTGGTATATGGAGTGTATACTAAACCAGTTCCCTCGAGGCTGTGTAAAGCCAGGAACCGGCATGAAATGCAGATCAACATTAAATCCATTTACTCCTCACAAATAGGAAACAAGGGAGATTAAGTTCAGATGTCATACCTCGTTAGCATGCAAATATATCGAGGGATGTCGACTCAAGTCACCCAAAAGCTATGGGTTTGCTACCAGAATACTTGAGAGCTCCATACGGGGAACATGCGCAGCAGGAGCGGGGTCCGTAACCAGAACATCTTCCTCCTCGTCCTCGATGTTCGGCACATCAACCTGGACTGGACGTATCACCGCCTCCACCAACCGACGAGTGTGACAACCCGAGAATTTAGAAAACTTTTAAAATTTTTATTAATTGATTTAAGGTTCAAAATTAGAACCTAGACATAAAATAAGTGTATGCGTTTGATATTTTTAAGAAGGAATTTTGAGGATTTCAAAATTTTGTGAAGGATTTAAGTGAATTATGCAGGATTAAGGGAATAAGCGTTTATGTTCTGTGTATATGTGTATAGTATGTGGTTAAGGGTCAAGGGTTGACCAGATAATCGATATCTGTATCAAACCCTAAGTATATATTAAGAGCGTCAACGTTCAGTTAAAAACCCTAGCGATTATCAAGAAACCCTAGAATCTAGTTCTGAAACCCTAATTTTGATTTTGGGTTTTAGAAACCCTAATTCGAAAGTTGAAAACCCTAAATTGGGAACTTAATGGCATAAGTGTAAATAATTATAATATTAATTAGGATAACACTTAATTAATTAGCAAACCCTAATTTCACATTTTAAAAAACCCTAATTTTGGGCTATAAACCCTAATGCACGATTATGAAACCGAATTGCTAAATTAGCAATTTTAATTAGGAAATAATAATCCTAATTGGCAAGCTTGAGTAATGATTAGTAAATTTTAATATAATTAGAAAATTCTAATTATAATTTAGAAATATTAATTTTCTATTTTGAAAATCGAAATTTAAAAATATTAAAAATTAAATTACAAAAATGTAAGGGTTAAACCCTAAACACTAAAGGGTTCAAACCCTAAATCTTAACCCAAACCCTAAACCCTAAGAGTTTGATCATTTACTAGATTGCCATTAAATTTGTGTGCGAAATGACTAAAATGCCATTTTCTTAATCTTAAGTAAAAGATATGGCAATCTTGGTGACTCACTACTCTAATGTTTATCCCACGTGCCTTAAATAATTATAAGATCAGATTTGAGGACACCTAGCAACATTAGATACATTGAATCATGCCATTTATATTAGATTAAGAGAGAGAAAATGCATACTTTCATTTTCATTTTCTCCAAACCCATTCTCTCTCTTCAACTTCGAAATCTAGAGTGAGAGAGAGAGTAAAATATTAAGCCATGATCATTTCATATCAAGCCAAGATCAAAATCAGAAGGCAGAAATCAAAAATCAAAGCATAAAAGGTATAAGAACCCTAATTTTTGAAATCTATGTGTTGTATGCTAGATGTAGTAATGGATTGTTCAAAGTAGTGTTAGAGGGTGTCACTTGATGATCTGGGTTGCCAAAACCTAGATCCGTATCATTTTGATGCTCGAAATTAAAGTTTTGACAAATCTGGAAAACTAGAAAAAATAAGGCCTGACAGCCTAATGTCAGAACCTATCTTTATGTGTTTGATGTTTTGTGTATTTTATGTTTTGAATCTGTTCTATGACATGAGGACTTTGAACTGAAACCGGAAGCAGGGTCAGATCTAGTCTAGATCATCAGTTATGCTCGGTCAAACCACGTTGACCGTTCACGGAATCTATTTCTGGGTTACCCAGAAGTTTCCCAGAATTCCTGACAAGCTTTTGCAAGCCTCTGATCTTGTAGTCGTTTGATCTTTTGGTCGTGTTGTTAGGTTGTGGTTGTATATGAGTATATTAATTACACATGTATGCTACTAGATCACTTAGATCACAACTAGAATGAAAAATAATTAAGGTCAAAATACGTTGACCAATTCGCCTTAAGAAGGTTTCTGGGAAACCCAGAACCTTCAAGAGCCGAAATTTCTAGTGTGGTTTGACCAGCTCTAATCTGTTGATTGTTTTATTTTTATGATGATATAATGATGGATATTTGTACCCTGGTGTCTCGTCTACCGATGTAAACCTTTAGAATACACTTAACAAGCCCAGATTTCAAACCACAATGATCTAAACCTAGTACCCTCATATGTTCTTCATTTTTTTCAAAACCCAGAAAATGAAGAACAGCGTTGTCAGAATATTCAAAAACTTATATCTCTATGATCTGATGTTGTATGTCCATGGAACAAGTTGGTAATTCTTGTATTACATTAGTACTTCATATCTAACCATATTACAAGCCCAGAAACTTATTAACTAAGAAATTAGAACCGGTCAAACCAAGCCCCTCGAACTCTGTCATGCGTTTTTTGGGTAGCTCAAGAACACGCGAAGAACACTATTAGCGACGGATTTGTCGCCTAAAGTCCCTATAGCGACAGTTTATTTAGAAATTAATTATTTTTAATTAAATAAATCGAATAAAATAGTTTTAATTATTAAAAATACAAAATAAATTCTGAAAAATTATTTTAAAGTCTGAAAAATAGTTTTTAATTATTTAGAGTATATTTCATAAATATTTAATATTTTTGGAATATAAATGGTATTTAATTTATTTAGTTATAATATTAAATAAATTATTTAAAAATGATTTTAATTCATGAAAAATCATGAAAAATTATATTATGGTATTATGAAATATTTTAAGTTATTTTTAATGACTTTTAATATTTTGTGATGAAATTCATTAATAAATTAATATTAATGATAATTAGTTTATTTAATAAATGTATTAAATAAATTATGAAAAAATAGAATTAATGTTTTATAAATCATATAAAAATGATTTAAGTGTTAGAAAAAAAAATTTAAGTTATAAAATATAACTTTTGATATTTTGTCATGAAAATATTAATATTTTAATATTAATAGCAATTATCGGATAATGAATTTAAGTGTTTAAAAATCATATTTAAATAATTTTAAGGTATTAAAAATACTTTGTTATATTATAAATATATTAAAATATTATGACATGTATTTCATTAATATTTGATAATAAATAAATATTAATGATAAAAGAATTAAGTAGTATTTAATTTATTTAAATACGTTATTAATGATTTAAAAATCAAGATAAATGGTAATAATTATTTAAAATTTATTACGAGCTTATGAAAAATATTTTGACTGATATTAAAATTATCTGAGATAATTGTTAGGTGTTGAGGCAGAGTTTAATTGAACTTAGACTCGATAAAAGTCCGACTAGACCGTCGGGACGTTAGAATTTTATCGGAATCAAGATAAATTGTAATAGTTTGACTTGATACCTAGTCTTATGTGTGTTATAGACTGATAGGGATATGCGTTATGTGTTTAGATTATTTTATGTTTATATATATATATATATATATATATATATATATATATATATATATATATATATATATATATCTTATAGTATTATATTGTGATGATATTATTCTAATATTGGAGATCTATATTACTAATATTAGGTCTTCGGATAAAGCGATATAAATCGCGTAGCGGTAATCAACGGTTCAGGCAAGTTTTACTTAACTATACTAAGAGTTGTTTCATTCAAATATGCTTATGGTTAATCATTGTTGATTGCCATTGTAGAATTGTACTCTATACATATTGCATGTATAAGTCAGGTATGAAAGGCTGATCATCTTCATTACCAGTTGGTCCAGATATATTTGTTCATGTTTAATACTTGTTCAGTCAAAATTTTGTTCGTGCTAATTCACAACTATATTGATGAATTATAGCCAGCTTATTACTCATACTCTTTCAATCATGATATATCTTAATAAATTTAAACTTGCTGGGCAACTTTCATGCTCACCCTTGTTATATCATGATAAATATTGCAGATAAGGCGAATGCGTTCGGATTCAGGAAAAGGTTAAAGCCAATTTTAGCTTGAGATAAAATGTGCAGCTAATTTGTAATAGAATAATTTAATAAATATGTTATATATCTGATAGTTTATGAATTGTGTATAAGTTAATGTTACTCGATTTTGGGAAAAATAATGTGTAAGTTTATTGTATAAATAATTTATGTTTATATCTTCCGCAAATAGTGATAGAATGATTGTATCGGATCCGCGGTGATTTGGGACCCGGATTCGGGGCTGTCACAATGAGGCTGTCTAAAGGAACGGGGTCGAGGCACTTCAGAAGCCCTCCTCCGTACACCAAAAGTGGTCCTGCGGGAACTACTCGGCTGATTCGGATCCATAATATCTGGACAACAAGTTTCCAAATCACCTCCGAAAGGGTGTGGTATCTTCTAACCTGGAGCTTTTCAAAATGCATTTAATGACTACATGCATGCATCATTTTAACATACATCTACAGTAGAGTTAAAAATGCATGACCACTCAATACCTATATTTTAGAAAATTTTGACATAGTTACCTCTATAAATAGGTCTATCCACATGCACATAGGCATGACTAGATGGCCATTCAGTAGCACACCTGCCCACAGTGACATAAATCCTATTTACATCTAAAAATCAAAGTCATCAATCCATAAGGGTAGCCTAATTAACAAGATTACTTTGCTTTTTCACCTGTGCTCATTTGTCCTCAAAATAGGATGAGAAATAGCAGAAAAAGGTGCCAATTTGACTATCTCAAAAGTTAAATTTTTTCACATCATTATGTTCAGCATAGTTCAATACTAACATTTACTATGTTGAATATTTTTTATCAAGTCATTTATGCATACATAATCACTATTATGTGTTTAAATGCATTTCATATGATAAGTCATTTTCCAATAGATAAAAACTGGAAAAAAGTACATGCATACGTTACCAGGACAGTGTAGAACACTTATACAGTGACATAATTTGCAGAAAGACGTCCGAACTCAGCAGATCTGAAGAAGAGCTCTCAGATTTCCTTCGTTGCACAACATGAAAATGACTTATGAAAGCAACATGCTGGTCTTTAGTACCCACGGTTGGCCGCATGTCCATCTGCGGCTGCAGCAGGTGTACCTACGGCACCCCTACGTGGGTCCCACCCCTTCGACTCGGTCCAGTTCGAGTTGCAAAGGAGTTCTCACAAGCTTAAAATGCCAAATCAGGGATAAAAACGCTACGCGATTGAGCAGAATAACTTACAATCCTGGTCTCCTCAGATTGAACCTTGGGTCTGTACATCACTCATTGGTCTTCGCCCAATTATAGGGTATACTATGCCAATGATCTCAGACATTACAAGTTACATTCGGCAATGCCTTACACAGGTCCAATGCCGATCATTCAGGATCGTCATCCTCATTTATAACAAGAAACCCCGGAAGGGTTACAACGCGCTTGTATATATCAAAATACAACAACCCCGACGGGGGTCACAATGCATTATCATCAATTGATATACGTATCAATGAAGGTCAAGCAGCCTTGACGTTATTTCAGCCGGTGGCAAGTAAACCCAATGAAGCATCGAGAGCTATTCTAGGATTTCATACTCGGGTACTCATATTCCCCAGCGTCTCCCCGGCGGGGGTTACAACGCATGTTCTGTTGACACACACATCAATGATGATCCAACACGTCTCTCCAGCGGGGGCTACAACGCATGTTTGTCGTTGATACATATGCCAGCGAAGGTCAAGCAACCTTGACATCAGTTCAGCCGTTGGCAAGTAAACCCAACGTCGCATCAGAAACCATCCGATGATTTCATCAGTTGATACACACATCAACAAAGTCCAAGCAGCCTTGGTATTTATCCCCAGCGGGGAGTTCATCCGTTGATCTACACGTCAACAGAGTATTAAATGTATCCCTGGCGGGGGTTACAACGCGTGGTAAACCGTTGGTTCACACGTCAACGAAGGTCGGGCAACCCTGACAACATTTGCTATCGGCAGTAAAACCAACAGAACATTGACATACTCTGGCGATACAAACCAGGAAAGGTTAACGTCATCAAGAAGGATTGATGACGGAATATGTTATACACATCCTCAAATAGACAAAGCTTTATCCCCAAAGATCTCTTACACATAAGAGGAACTTCTTCGAAATCAAGTCTGTATCAAGGATTAAGGACTATGGTGATAACCCCAACGTCAACATCCTCAAAGATTTGGATCACACATCCAATCTGGTCATCATTGCCAAATCCCTAATAAAAGCTATAGGGAGATAGCAATCATCCTCAGCATGTTGGGCAACAACCCCATACACATGCATCACCTAGTTGCTTCATGTTATATTTCAAGTGTCTAGGATTCTTTATCCTATCCATGCCATTGTATTGCATGAATATGATAAAGAGGGGCACCTGTAGACACTCAAAATTTTCTGCACACCTGTTACTGACATTATAGGAAGGCATATTCGTCTTTCAAAGATAACCCTGGAGGACAGTTCACATCCAGTCTGGATACTACCAGAAGCTCAGTTTCAACCCCAAAACACACACTAGGCTCATCGAACAAAGTCCGACAAGAATCCTATAAATAGAATGCTTAGTTAGAATTGAAAATCACACCAGAATCAGAGAATTCTTCTTATATAATATTGAGCGTATTTCTTTCGAGTTTTAGAAAGCTTTGAGCGTAGAAAATAGTGAAAGTTTTCTTCAAGAATATCTCCGCTATACCAGTTAGAATACTCTTATTTTTAAGGTAAGGGATATTATTTTTGTTCAGTATTTATATGAAATAATATTTTCTTCCATACTCTGTAGTATGTAAGTAATATTATTTCGTTTCAAATTTTGAATTCTATACTCATTTTTGTTAAGTTTTGGCTTCTATACTCCATGAAATTAGTAGGATATCCTTTATATTTGCGCTTCATCCAGTATCTTTTCATGAAAATATTATTCTGAGCATTCTTGATAAGTTTTAACTTTTTCATGCCGGAGTACTATTCACGGGATTACTATTCCTGAAGTACTATTTACTCGGTTACTATTCACCTGGGGTACTATTTATAATAAAAATTGATTCGTTTTCGGTCCAAATTATTTTTAGTATAATATTATTCTTGAATTTTACTCCATAAAACAATATCATGTTGATAATTTGGACGTTATTGGTTTCTGGATAAATTAAATTATAAATCTTTAAAAAAATTTCTTTTGCTTTTATTCTTATATCATTGTCATTATTCTCTTGTTTATATTATAATGAAAGTCATCTGTAGCCGTAGTGCATATATGAACTTGGTATGATTATGACCAGGGATTATTCGGTATAATCATGACCGTAATGTTACAAAAGATGTGGTAAAAGTCCTCATTTGCCCGTAGTGCATTGATGAACAATTGTTGGCATGATTGTGAAACCCCCAAATCCCGGTACTTCATTACCTCAAGATTTGGTGTTCACGTAATTAAAACATTCATTTCTAACTACCCAATCATAATAGAATTGAATAATAAAAGAAAACCTGCCCATACATGATTAAACTTAAATAAAAAAAAATCTCCCAGGTTATCCAACCTTTAACAACAATCATTCAAATGCGAAAAATTAAATAGCTTCATTACAATCTTTAAATCAAATTCTGAAAGTAAACTATCAAAACTATTACAAGTCTTCAGTATTTATTCATCTTTCCTTTTCCCTTACTGGTGCTAGGTACGTCACCCGTTTCAACTTTGGCTGTAAGAAATTTTACAGGCAAGAGTGAGCAAACAAGGCCCACTTGAAATAACAATAAGTAAATCTTTAAACTTTCACATCAATTGCCAATATTAGGCTCAATAGAACTGAACAATATATTCTATTAACTTTCTAAAAATTATAACATTCACTGAGGGTCTAATGACCACGAATCATATCTACAGTTATAAGTAATCTTTCAACTTTAACAGTCATAAGACTATAAGGACTCCACGTACTTAGGGGGATCAACCCTTCGTACAATGTATTGTGCACAACCATTTCAACGCTAAGCGTAAACCTCTATTAAAAGAGTTGTTCATCTCAGTATTTAGAATACAAGTCCGCACAAAAGTAAGTTTGGTTTGGATAAGCTTTCAAGGAAATTTGGAATTCAACGAACATCAACTAAGGAGTAGTTGAATAAAACCAATAACACTATACTATAGAATAATCGTGATTGAATCAATCATAGTAAACTAAAGTCATGCTTTAGGAATAATCTAATAGCATACCATTTGAATAACTATAGCATACCTTGCTTGAACAATACTAAGCCAAGGTTAATTAGAATTGAATACTAAACATGCATAGCAATTTGAACGATAGAAATGTTCGACATTAGTATATATAGTTGTGCATGCTAAACAACAAGTTAAATACAAGAATAACTTGCTCCAGAATAACTTACATCATTATATTGTAATCGAATTGAAAACAGTAATTGAATTAACAAGATAATACATTAGAAAACTTGCTCAAAGATAGCTAAATACTTGCACAATTATAAAAGTAGAGTTAAAGAACTTGTACAATGAAGTTTTGAGTTAGAGAACTTGCCTTGCGCGTAGATTAAACCGTTATAATCCAAATCACAATATCCTATATACATATGATAACATGACATGATTAGTCATAATCAACGCTGTAACGCCCCCAAAATAGGTATACAACACCCATTCTGAGTCGCCAAATACATGGTACAGAAAGCAGACTATAACTTCAATAATATAATTGTCGTGCAAAATACGACAACACATACTGTGAGTTTAAATACAAATATTGTCTTCTAGACAATATCTGTAACGACCCCAAAATCTATACAATTTAAATCCCGACTTCGGTCGTTAGCCATACATTTAACCTCTAAATAATACATCATTATTCGATGTTAAACTTAATAAAATTACGGAATATTTAAAACTTTTATACATTTCCTTCTTTCTTACCCTGAATCGCAACCATTACATTACATCTCTTTGATTCAATCTTATATCATGAATCGTTAGAACAAAATGACTATACAAAGTCTTACATCATAACTAAATACCCATATACATTGGATAGCTCAACTCACAATTTAACAACATATTACGTTCAAAATATGAAATACATTTCTCATAAAACATAAGTAATCTTCGTGAATATAGATATCTATAACTCACATAGCACATATCTTTACCTTAAAATTTGTACCTGCAAAAGTGGTTATTTGCAAGAGTGAGCTCGACAGCCCAGCAAAGTCTAACAATTTTCATGCATCACATAGCACATAATAACATGCTCGACATACATCTTATTAAAGTAACATGGCATACATGCTTTTAATTCACATAACAAATATAAAGATTGAGTTCCTTACTCAATCATCATTACTTAGCCAAAATAATGCAGTCATATATTGACTTTAACATTTCATGATTTTAACGTGCATAACATATCATGCAATTTAAAATAGTTCATCAAGTCCACGTAGAAAATAAGAATCGAAAGACTTGCCTTGATCATTGTTTACCAATAATAGCTTAACAACTTACAGTTATCTGCACTTCACGTGCCCTACACAATTATATAATCATACACATCAACTATTAGTCACATAACAACACATAGCAATTGTAATGTAAACTCTACTCCACATCTCATAATCTTTCCTATTAATAAATACACAATGGTCAATTAGATTGTGTTAACTTTTCGACTTATGACTCACTATATTTCTTCTTAGTCAAACTCGAAGTTCAAGTGCTTAAGTCTTGCTAGGACTACTTATTGGTTTTATATTAAACCCATTCCATATCTTATAATATCCATTTCAATGGAATTGAAACACTTTTTAAGTTCATTAACACTTGGCACGGTGTTTCGACGTTCAATCGTCACACGCTCGATTTGCCTCTCTTGTGTATGCTTACTATGCTTCTATAACTTATCTAATACATTATTTATTAATGTTAAGCATCATTATATTTACTAAGATTCATGTTTTATAATTTAGGACATCATCTTTTATGGTCTGGAGCACTACACATGCATATGTGCATGCCCGACACCCTCTGATTGCCTCCGAAAACACAACAGTCCTAAAGATGACCATTTTGACCCATCCTAATGACCTCGAATTGAAAAACTTAAAGAACGAAAGTTGTAGGTCTACTCGTCCTAGTTCCGGATCATCTTTAATCACCTCAATCGGAGTTCGTATGAGGAAGTTATGGCCATTTTACTATAGGAGGTCAAAACTATCCAAGTCAGACTTCTGTCCCCGCGCTGGGGCGCGAGGACTAAGCCAACTAGTGGCGCTGGGGTGCGAGTTTTGGCGTCGGGGCATGATTTTTGGCGCTGGGGCTCAAATTTTGGCGCTGGGGCGCCGAAACTTGCAGAACCCAACCACGAAGAACAGAACAAAGCTACTGTCTTTATTTTTAACAGCAATTAACCCCAATTAACATGTATAACCTAAGCCAATTACACATATACACATTACCCAACATGTATATACTAATTACCAACGACTAAACCATGATTCTAGAAATCTTAAATCATTGAAAGCATTATTTTAAAAACCAAACTCCATAACTGACGTTTATACACTGTCATACCAATTTGATTTTAATTACTTCAAACTACGATTCTCTGTAGTTTATACCCAATTAACCATTCGCAGTTCAATTTCACAATTTCACAATTAACATAAACTAATTTTGATATTTCTACAAACCACGTTCATACGTGAATGTTTACTGTAAAACCAATTCTTCTTTCTTTGTGAATGCTAGCATACTTCTCATATATACATACATGTGCTAATATAACAATTACAGTTACAAATACACTTAATATCATACGTAATTATAAAAACATGATTTTCATACAATTTTTGTACAACTTTACAACATACACAGTGATATTCAATAAAATTATACTGTAATATTTTTTTAAGTTTTATATACATACCTTCACTTGCTTGACCACCACTTGTTAAAACTCAGAACTTTCTCTCCAACCCTTGACAGTCACTCTCAAAACTCTCCTGTCTCTAAGTTTTTCTCTGACAAAACTAGTTCTCTTTTCTTACTTAGGCTTTAGCCAAATAGAATATAAGTAAAATAAAAATACAAACAACGTACGATTTTTAAAACGTCTAAACCGACGCTATACTTAATATACTAATAAATTATCAGTTACCAAAATAATAGATATATTATATTTATATTTTGTTTAATTTAATTTATATTACTAATAAATCAAATTTAAAAATCCAAAAGCCATAGGTGTGACGCCCCCAAAATTAAGTATACATCACCCATCTTGGGTCGTCAGATACATAGTACAGAATACAAATACAACTGATTAATACATCTGTCGTGTACAATACGACAAAACATAAACTGTGAGTTTGAATACAAATATTATCTTCTAGAGAGTATTCATACTCAAAAGGAGTCCTCATTACATTTATTAACACACCATTACATAGAATAGTGAGGACTACTAACTAATACTATCATTCGGACCATCACTCCGTACCCCGACTTGTCCCAGCTACGTTCTCATTTCCTGAAGAGAACAGTGAAAGAAAGGGTGAGCTCAACTAGCCCAGTAAGAAATATTATGACTAAGATAATGCAGAATAAATTATCATTAGCCTTCAACAATGTTAAACTGATAAAATATAATAGACATCAAGTTTAACTGTAGCGGAACAAGCAATCCATTAAAAGAGTCAAGTAGAAAATAAACTCTACTATCTTTTATGATTTAAAAAGTTTTTCAACACTGTGATCGCTGAGACTCAGCTTAATAAAATAATCCACATCATCGAATCACCCCTGCACTACGGCCAAGGATATTCGTGTATTCATTAATGGTCATGATCATGCCAACAACTGTCCATCAATGCACTACGGGCCAATGAGGACTTTTACCACATCATTTGTAACATTACGGTCATGATTATACCGAATAATCCCTGGTCATAATCATACCAAGTCCATCTATGCACTACATGCCACAGATGACTTTCAACATTTTATAAACATGAGGATGATGACAATGATATAAGAATTCAATAAAACAAGTTCAAGAATTAATTTATCCAGGAATTAACAATGTCCAAATTGTCAACATGATATTGCATTGTGGAGTAAAATTCAAGAATGCTTAGAAGAATATTTTCTTGAAAAGATACTGGATGAAACGCAACTATCAAGGATATTCCACAAATTTCATGGAGTATAGAAGTCAAAACTTAACCAACTGAGTATAATAAAGAATGGAATAACAAAAGAAATCACCATGCATGCGATAGACCGCACAGACAGGTTATTCCAACAGAATAATAAATAATGGAACCAGGTCCGGCGTAAACGCACAGACAGGATATTCCGATAGAATAATAAATAATGGAACCAGGTCCGGTGTAAAACACACAGACAGGATGTTCCAACAGAATAATAATAAAAACGGAACCAGGTCCGGTGTAAAACACACAGACAGGATGTTCCAACAGAATAATAAACAATGTCACCAAGTATAGGGTAGACCGCGTATACTGGTTATTCCAACAGAATAATAACGAATGGAATAACAGAAGTTCTCTTCATGAATATAAAAGAAATAACATTCCCTACCTTAAAAGAACTGGATATTGGAAAAGTGATGTAGCAGAATACTTTTAGTCTCTCTCTCTTTTATTCTCTCTATACTTTCTCTCTCTATAGCTTGAATGAATTCGTGAAAAATAATGAAGCCCTAGGCCTCTATTTATAGAAAAACTGAGGGTGGCTCTTGGTCTTAACGAAGGGTCAAATGACTCTTGGTCTTAACGAAGGGTCAAATGACTCTTGGTAATTTTGAAGGGACAACTACTATTGACGAAAGTAATTACTATTGACCAAGGTAAATATTATTGACGAAGGTAATTACTATTGACGACGGTAATTACTATTGACGACGGTAATTACTATTGACGAAGAGACTCTTAGATGATGACATATGGCCCCCCATAAAATAACCAAACTTACCACAACGTCTCAATAATATAACATATTATACAGATGATACTATAATAATAATTTAAGAGATATGATGCAGCAATTACTGTAGCAATAATTGAGTATAGCTGAGTGACTTCTCACGTAAGCATCAATAATCAATGCCGTGTGCTACTATGCAACCACGCGTATTACTGTACTTTTACTACCAAGTAGTTCAATAGTTTTAACGATTTTAACGGTAACACCTCAGCCGTTATTTTTATAGAAAGATAATTCTGTCGTTTTCTCAATCCGACAATAATTCCGTTGTGGGGTCCACCAATGATTGTGCCTTCGTACGAATATTCCCCGACAAAAAGAATATTCTCCGACCAAACGAATATTTTATAACAACTTGCTTACTTTGCAAAATTTATAAATATTACCCACAACTATAACATTATATCAAATTAACTTCATAATATTCAAAAATGATATTTATAGAAAATTCATCTTTATTTATAAAAATTGGGGTCTTACAACCTCCCCTTCTTATGAAATTTCGCCCTCGAAATTAGGGTACGTACCTTGTATGTCGAAGAGGTAAGGATACCTTGATTTCATTTCTGATTCTAACTCCCAAGTCATTTCCTCAACATCGTGATTTCTCCACAAAACTTTGACTTGAGGTATAACCTTGGAGCGTAGAATATGTTCCTTCTTATCCAAGATTTGAACAGAAACTTCTTCATACGTCAAATCCTCCGCTATTTCGTCCGGTTCTAACTCAATAATGTGGTTCGGGTCTTCCACATATTTGCGTAACATGGATATGTGGAAAACGTTATGAACACGAGACATACTTGGCGGTAAAGCGAGTCTATAAGCCACAGTTCCTACTCGATCGAGGATTAAAAATGGACCGATGAATCGAGGATTTAGCTTTCCTCTCTTTCCAAATCTCGTAACTCCTTTCCATGGAGCAACACGTAAGAACACATGATCTCCTATATCAAATTCCACGTCCTTTCGATGAAGATCAGCATAACTCTTTTGTCGATCTTGTGAGGTTTTTATACGTTGTCGGATCGTTTGAATCTTTTCTGTAGTCATACGTACCAACTCCGGTCCCAACAACGTTGCTTCGCCCACCTCATCCCAGCATACTGGAGAACGACATTTTCTTCCATACAATGCTTCGAATGGAGCCATGCCAATACTTGCTTGATAACTGTTGTTGTAGGAAAACTCCACCAATGGTAAGAACTTGTCCCAACTTCCTTTGAAGTCAAAGACACAGAGTCTTAATAGATCTTCAAGAGTTTGAATAGTCCTCTCTGATTGTCCGTCCGTCTGAGGATGATATGCTGAACTAAATCGTAACTCCGTGCCCATAGCTTTTTGTAAACTAACCCAAAATCGTGAAGTGAATCTTGGGTCTCGGTCAGAAACTATGGATACTGGCATACCATGCAGTCTTACAATCTCGTTTATGTACATACGAGCAAGACGTTCAAGTGTATAAGTTTCTCGTATCGGTAAGAAATGAGCAGACTTGGTCAATCTATCAACAATGACCCAAATCGCATCAATACCTTGAGAAACCCTAGGAAGACCGGTAACGAAATCCATGGTAATGTGCTCCCACTTCCATTCTGGAATTTCAAGTGGTTGCAATGGACCTTTTGGTACTTGATGCTCCGCTTTGACTCGTTGACAAGTTAGACACCTTGAGATAAACAACGCTATCTCTCTCTTCATATTGCTCCACCAAAATGTATGACGAAGATCATGATACATTTTGGTACTTCCAGGATGGATTGCAAACGGTGTGTTGTGCGCCTCCATCATGATTTCATACTTTAAATCAGGGTTGTTAGGAACACAAAGTCTGGAGTTGACTCGAAGTATTCCTTCCTCATCGATTCTTGCTTCCGGCATAACACCTTCTTGCACTTTCTTCCTCATACGCATCAGCTCCAGGTCTGTAGCTTGAGCAGCTTTAACTTTATCGATTAAAGTCGGTTCTACTCGTATATTCGCCATCATCACATGGGTCCCTGGAGTCTTTAACTCTATCTCCATCCTTTGCAAATCACACAAAATGGGTCTTTGTGTTGACAATATCGCACTCGTACTTGCATATGATCTTCTACTCAATGCGTCAGCTACCACGTTCGCTTTTCCAGGATGATATTGAATGGTATGATCATAATCTTTCAACAGTTCAAGCCAACGTCGTTGTCGCATGTTGAGTTCCTTTTGAGTGAAGAAATATTTGAGACTTTTATGATCCGTGAAGATCTCCACCTTCTCCCCATACAAGTAATGCCTCCAAATTTTAAGTGCAAAGACAACAGCTGCCAACTCTAGATCATGAGTAGGATAATTCCTCTCATATTCCTTGAGTTGTCTTGATGCATAGGCTATGACTTTTCCATGTTGCATGAGAACACATCCCAACCCTTTGCTCGAAGCATCACTGTAGATGACAAATCCCTCCGAGCCAGATGGTATTGTTAGAACAGGTGCTGAAATGAGTCTCCTCTTGAGTTCTTGAAAACTCTGCTCACATTCTTCGCTCCAACCAAACTTTGTATCTTTCCGAGTCAGCTGAGTTAATGGAGTAGCGATTCGAGAAAATCCTTCCACGAATCTCCGATAATAACCAGCTAAACCAAGAAAGCTACGTACCTCGGTCACTGATTTAGGTTGCTCCCAGCTTTGAATAGCTTCAATCTTTGCCGGGTCAACCGATATTCCACGACTTGATACTACGTGCCCAAGGAATGCTACCTCCTCCAGCCAGAACTCGCATTTCTTCAACTTGGCATAAAGCTTGTATTCACGAAGCTTTTGGAGTACCAGCCTCAAGTGTTGCTCATGATCTTCACGGCTTTTGGAATAAATAAGGATGTCATCAATAAAGACGACCACAAAATGATCCAAATATTCCTTGAATACCCGGTTCATCATATCCATGAAGGCAGCAGGAGCATTAGTCAATCCAAAGGACATGACTAGGAATTCATAATGCCCGTACCGAGTTCTAAAAGCCGTCTTTGGAATATCCTCAGTTCTAACCTTCAGCTGATGATATCCAGAACGAAGATCGATCTTTGAAAAGAATTGTGCTCCTTGCAACTGGTCAAACAGGTCATCAATACGTGGCAATGGGTACCTGTTTTTGATGGTGACATGATTCAACTCCCGATAATCAATACAAAGTCGCATACTTCCATCTTTCTTCTTCACGAATAGAACAGGAGCTCCCCAAGGAGAAGTACTAGGACGAATAAAGCCAATGTCTAACAATTCCTGCAGTTGGATCTTTAACTCCTGAAGTTCAATAGGAGCCATTCGATATGGGGCTTTGGAAATGGGTTTTGTACCGGGTTCAAGATCGATACAAAATTCAATTTCACGCTCTGGGGGTAGGCCAGGAAGTTCTTCAGGGAATACGTCAGGGAATTTATTAACAATAGAAATATCATTCAAAACTGACGTATTTTTGTTTAGATCTGTGACATGAGCTAAGAAAGCTTGACATCCATTTTTCAATAAACGAATAGTTTTATGACTTGAGATGACAGCGATTGATTTTAATGGTTTGGTTGCTTGAATTCGCATAATAGGTCGATTAGAAATATGAAAACTAACAACCTTACGAAAACAATCAATTTTTACATAATGAGTAGTTAACCAATCAATCCCTAGAATCACGTCAAATGCAAGTATTTTTAATGAAATCAGATCGATAGGTAATGTGTGGGTACCAACTTGAACCAAACAAGACTTATAAACAGTGGAGGTAATGAAGGTTTCTCCCAATGGAGTTTCCACAGATAAGTCAAAGTCTAATTTCTCCGGAATCAAATTTAATCGATGAGCGCAAGTAGGAGAAATAAAAGAATGGGTTGAACCGGTATCAAATAAAGTATAAACTTCTTTAGAGTTTATAATAAGCTTACCCGTGATGACCTCATTCGGGTTCCTTGCTCTCTGGGAGTTCACAACAAACGCTCTCCCTTGCACAACCGGTTTTGACTTTTCTGGGACGGCTTTTGGTGCCTCCATCCTAGCTGAATTTGTTTTCGGTAAACGACAAAATCGGGCTAAATGACCTTCTCTTCCACAATTATAACATGCTTTGGACGGCATCGCGCAGTTTGGACTGATGTGCCCCTCCCCTCCGCATTTGAAACATATGATAGGTGGTCGTTCTCCTTCCTTAACGACAGGTGCTGGTGCTGACGTCTTTCCATCATTGTTGAATCTCCTCTTCTTGAAATGTCCATTCTTATTGTTTTGGCCCTGATTACCACCGAAGTGGTTACCATTTCTGGCCTGTTGATTCCCTCCACGCTTGTTGTCACCGCTTCGATGACTGCTCTCACTGGTATTATCATTTTGCCGGCTGCTCTCTTTTGGTTGCGTTGTCTCGTTATCGCGCTCCACCAACTGAGCCCTATTTACAACATCTGAATACAAACACAGTTTATGAGAAACAAGATGTTGACGTATCTCCGGCTTCAAACCTCTTAAAAACATCCGCGTCATTCTTTCTTCATTATCCACCAGGTGGGACGCAAACCGGGATAACTCCGCAAATTTTGCCTCGTACTGCGACACGGTCATATTATTCTGCTCCAATTTGATGAACTCCACCTCCTTCATGTGACGAATACTCTCGGGAAAGTATTTGTCGTTAAACAGCTCTTGGAACTTCTCCCAGGACATCTTCAGTGCGGCAGGTTGAGTACGCTTTATCGATTCCCACCAGTAATCTGCCTCTCCTCGCAACATAAAGGCGGCAAAGGGAACCTTTTGCTCCTCGGAGCAACCCAAGACATCAAATATCTTGGTGATCTGCTTTATCCATGTTTCAGCTACAAGTGGTTTGGGTTCTCCCTTAAACTCCGGTGGTCCCAGCTCCTTAAACTGTTTAGCGGTGACCGCCTGAGAGTTTCCAGTATTTCCACCTACGTTGTGGACAGGAGCCGCTTTCACCTGTTGTTGCATGAATTGCATAAAGCCTCTGAACATTTGATCATTCATCATTTGGTCAGTGTTGTTGTTTGCATGAGGATTGACACCTTCCTGATGCACATTATCCTGATTATTGATATGTGGTGAATCAACAGTCGTCTGTGCTCCATTGCTATTCTCAACATTCTCAGATGCCATTTTCAGATACTGCCACAAAATAAAAATTAATTGATATGTCATATATTATCCTTATATTATGACCGACCAATTAAATACCATGCAAATAAACTTAGGTATGTCATACTAGCGAAGGAATTCCCCGTCTCTCCCCTCCTAGTTCTATTCTCACATCTTAGCCAGGGATCATATCCCTAAGCTCTGATACCAACTGTGACGCCCCCAAAATTAGGTATACATCACCCATCTTGGGTCGTCAGATACATAGTACAAAATACAAATACAACTGATTAATACATCTGTCGTGTACAATACGACAAAACATAAACTGTGAGTTTGAATACAAATATTATCTTCTAGAGAGTATTCATACTCAAAAGGAGTCCTCATTACATTTATTAACACACCATTACATAGAATAGTGAGGACTACTAACTAATACTATCATTCGGACCATCACTCCGTACCCCGACTTGTCCCAGCTACGTTCTCATTTCCTGAAGAGAACAGTGAAAGAAAGGGTGAGCTCAACTAGCCCAGTAAGAAATATTATGACTAAGATAATGCAGAATAAATTATCATTAGCCTTCAACAATGTTAAACTGATAAAATATAATAGACATCAAGTTTAACTGTAGCGGAACAAGCAATCCATTAAAAGAGTCAAGTAGAAAATAAACTCTACTATCTTTTATGATTTAAAAAGTTTTTCAACACTGTGATCGCTGAGACTCAGCTTAATAAAATAATCCACATCATCGAATCACCCCTGCACTACGGCCAAGGATATTCGTGTATTCATTAATGGTCATGATCATGCCAACAACTGTCCATCAATGCACTACGGGCCAATGAGGACTTTTACCACATCATTTGTAACATTACGGTCATGATTATACCGAATAATCCCTGGTCATAATCATACCAAGTCCATCTATGCACTACATGCCACAGATGACTTTCAACATTTTATAAACATGAGGATGATGACAATGATATAAGAATTCAATAAAACAAGTTCAAGAATTAATTTATCCAGGAATTAACAACGTCCAAATTGTCAACATGATACTGCATTGTGGAGTAAAATTCATGAATGCTTAGAAGAATATTATCTTGAAAAGATACTGGATGAAACGCAACTATCAAGGATATTCCACAAATTTCATGGAGTATAGAAGTCAAAACTTAACCAACTGAGTATAATAAAGAATGGAATAACAAAAGAAATCACCATGCATGCGATAGACCGCACAGACAGGTTATTCCAACAGAATAATAAATAATGGAACCAGGTCCGGCGTAAACGCACAGACAGGATATTCCGATAGAATAATAAATAATGGAACCAGGTCCGGTGTAAAACACACAGACAGGATGTTCCAATAGAATAATAATAAAAACGGAACCAGGTCCGGTGTAAAACACACAGACAGGATGTTCCAACAGAATAATAATAAAAATGGAACCAGGTCCGATGTAAAACACACAGACAGGATGTTCCAACAGAATAATAAACAATGTCACCAAGTATAGGGTAGACCGCGTATACTGGTTATTCCAACAGAATAATAACGAATGGAATAACAGAAGTTCTCTTCATGAATATAAAAGAAATAATATTCCCTACCTTAAAAGAACTGGATATTGGAAAAGTGATGTAGCAGAATACTTTTAGTCTCTCTCTCTCTTATTCTCTCTATACTTTCTCTCTCTATAGCTTGAATGAATTCGTGAAAAATAATGAAGCCCTAGGCCTCTATTTATAGAAAAACTGAGGGTGGCTCTTGGTCTTAACGAAGGGTCAAATGACTCTTGGTCTTAACGAAGGGTCAAATGACTCTTGGTAATTTTGAAGGGACAACTACTATTGACGAAAGTAATTACTATTGACCAAGGTAAATACTATTGACGAAGGTAATTACTATTGACGACGGTAATTACTATTGACGACGGTAATTACTATTGACGAAGAGACTCTTAGATGATGACATATGGCCCCCCATAAAATAACCAAACTTACCACAACGTCTCAATAATATAACATATTATACAGATGATACTATGACAATAATTTAAGAGATATGATGCAGCAATTACTGTAGCAATAATTGAGTATAGCTGAGTGACTTCTCACGTAAGCATCAATAATCAATACCGTGTGCTACTATGCAACCACGCGTATTACTGTACTTTTACTACCAAGTAGTTCAACAGTTTTAACGATTTTAACGGTAACACCTCAGCCGTTATTTTTATAGAAAGATAATTCTGTCGTTTTCTCAATCCGACAATAATTCCGTTGTGGGGTCCACCAATGATTGTGCCGTCGTACGAATATTCCCCGACAAAAAGAATATTCTCCGACCAAACGAATATTTTATAACAACTTGCTTACTTTGCAAAATTTATAAATATTACCCACAACTATAACATTATATCAAATTAACTTCATAATATTCAAAAATGATATTTATAGAAAATTCATCTTTATTTATAAAAATTAGGGTCTTACAATAGGTCTTTGTTTGGCTAAATTATTTAAATTTAAAGACTTAATATATTTAAGCCTTGTTTGGCAAAATAAATTACAACTACTTTAATTTATTTTAATAACCACTTATAATATAGTTATTTGTCACACTTCTAATTAATTAAGTTTTTATACTTAATTTAATTAATTTTAATAACAATTCATTGCATAATATAATAATTTATTTAATCATTATAAATTCTCTAACTTAATTATTAAATTAAATTAGATTACTATTTCAAAATAATTACTTTTCTTAACTCATTAATTATTTATTAAACAAATAAATAATCAAATCACATCAAATCAATTAAACAAATACTTATTCAACAATAAACACATCCATTAAATATTTATATAATTCAATAAATATTTAAATATTATAATAAAAATCTGAATTGTTACATCATTCCGTCCTTACAAGGATTCTGTCCTCAGAATCACAACTTAAGCCACTCATTCGTTACAATATTCCCTACTTATAAAGATTCTGTCCCCAGAATCGAAGACACAAATTACGCAAATGACTCAGAGAAATATTTCATCATTTTATCTAAATATAGATTTTATATTTCCTACTACATTCATTACCTAACAAATTCTAGGTTTCATTTCATAACTTTCATTTGAACTCAATTATATTTTGAGTATTATATATCTTTTAACCCATTCATTTCATTTTCTAAGGATCGTTATCATAAACACTCGGGATATTACATTCACTCTTTCCTCTAAGAATTTCGTCCTCGAAATTTTATCAATTAATATTTATTCATTCCATCTATCAAAGTAGATTTTACGTTAATACTATATTCATTCCTTAGGTTCTATAACCACTTCTTCCACAAAGATCATTCTACAATTATTAACTTTTCTATTAAAAGTTTCATAAATTTCTTTGATAACTCATCCCCTTCTCATTTCAAAATCTCTTTTCTCACTTAATCAACACATTCATCATTCAGTGTTGCATTTTACGACTTACTTCTTTCTAAGGAATATTTTCCTTTTTCACTTCCATCTTGCAGAATAACAAGAATCTTCCATAATTGTTCAATAATTGGGAAGTAGTTTGAATAACTCAGGAATTTTAAAAGATTCCAAATCATGCTGAGGGTCATAAGACCACGAACTATGTCCATAGTTGCAAGTAATCTTTCAACTTCAACTTTAACAGTCATAAGACTATAAGGACCCCCGTACTTAGGGTGTTAAGCCCTTCGTACGATGTATTGTGCACAAACATTTAAACGCTATGTATATGTCCATAGTTATAAGTAATCTTTCAACTTAAACTTTAACAGTCATAAGACTATAGGGACTCCTCGTACTTAGGGTGATCAGCCCTTCGTACAATGTATTGTGCACAAACATCTCAACGCCTCCGCGTAATCCCCTATAAAAGGGTTGTTCATCTCAGCTTTTCAACATCTGAATCCGCACCAAAACAATTTGGTTTGGCATAACCTCTCAAGAAACTCTTGAATTTCATGAACATCTTTCAATATTTGTCTAGCTGAATCAAATAGCATAGACCTCTACAATAACTCGGACATTAACCGAAATATACATATACATACATACATATGTATTCTCATATCTTAAAGAAATCTCAAAAATCTTTTTATGACGTCATGATGCCGCACTGTATTTACAGTCCGTTGAGGATTCCGTCATTTGGTGACTTTATCATACTACATCATACCATAGTGGGCTGACGATCCTTAGATCACATCCAACACTAGGTAATACTGCATTGATGACTCCATCATTTTTATCATCTTTGCACCAGGTTACATGATGCATTAATGATATAAAATACATTTTGATATATTGCAAATCATTTTTGTCTAGCCGAAGTAATTAGCATAGACATACGAATAATAGTATTTGTTGTTAAAACTCATTGGTTCCATCATTTGATCCAATGTTTTTCAAAAAAATAAAAGTGTAAACATCAGCACGAAGTCAATAAATTTCGAAAGTCTTGCATAGCTAGTAGATTTAGAATACCTATGCTTCCACCATCAACTCCACTTTCTATAATGATCCATTGCTTAATAGGTCTATCTATTCCTATCATCCTCAATACTCCATTCACACTTAATTATACCCTAGTTCATCAAACTTACCACACGTTATGAGTTCAGGAACTTGCCACAATCATATGAGTTTAAGAACTTATCCTAGTCAGACCATAGGCGTCCATTCGTTGAGGGGTTCAAAAACATACCATATAATTATGAGTCACGAACCTACCATAAGTATGAGTTTTAAGAACTCGCACTTAACCTTATAATATTCTCTAACTATACTCTACCTATCTGTTATACACATGAGAAATGAATCACCTTCTCAACAAGCATATAACAAATAGCGCGACACAAATATTCCAATGATTATCAATGTGATAAACTGAGTGCAAGCACAAAACCCTCACCCATACAAAGGTTTGTACAACTCAGCCATCACATGAGACCTCAATTGAAATCCCACCTAACTCTATCTTGCTTATAACTTGCCCTTTGCTCGATACGAATTCCTCGTATCACATCATCTATAACTTCTCGTGAGTTATCTCGTACTATTTCATAGTACTCCATCTTCATAGCATTAAGTTATAATTATTCAAATATTACAGACCATCTTTCTTTTATAACTTAAACAGATCACGTCGTGACCTTATTCTATAATCATCTCTCTTAAAATTCTTTTGTTAACTCGTGATCGTTTTGTTTTACGTTCCTCATTCTTTCTCTTTTTCATCATTTACGACATTATTCGTTATCTTGGCTATTAGAGTTAGGAAACTCCCATTTTTTATCTTTATATCTCTTCAAGATTCTTCTTTGAATCTTCTTGTTTATATAACAATTCTTCCTTTAAGAATTTTTAACTTCATTTACATCGCTCAAAATTTCATTCAAGTTCAAAGCTCTCATCATACGTGTCCATTTCTACACTTGGTACACATCTAGTCTCTAACAGTTTCAATATGGTACGCTGAGTGGTTTCCCACAAACAACCAACAAACTAGGTTCCGAGTTGCTAGTTCGTATATACCTCCGCTCCATGAATGAATCGTTTAGCCCAGATACCATACATCAACTATTAAAGAGTACAATTGTACCACGCTTAGACATAACTCTCTATTCATAACTTCTTTATCATTCTCTTTTTATAGACATTGTCTATTTATTATCACCTTACATCCTTATTATTGGAGTTGGGTAACCCCACATTCATATTCCTGATAACTCTGCGAGATTCTTCTTTGAATCCTTTTACGCAAGTTTTAATCCCATATTGTTCAAACTCTATTTGAGCTTATTCATTCTTTATCTTCACCTCTCTTCTCTAAGGTTATTGCCTACGGTACTCCTACCTAAGGTTTATAACCTACAGCTTTGATACCAACTGTAACGACCCCAAAATCTATACAATTTAAATCCCAACTTCGGTCGTTAACCATACATTCAACCTCTAAATAATACATCATTATTCGATGTTAAACTTAATAAAATTGCAGAATATTTAAAACTTTTATACATTTCCTTCTTTCTTGTCCTGAATCGCAACCATTACATTACATCTCTTTGATTCAATCTTATATCATGAATCGTTACAACAAAATGACTATACAAAGTCTTACATCATAACTAAATACCCATATACATTGGATAGCTCAACTCACAATTTAACAACATATTACGTTCAAAATATGAAATACATTTCTCATAAAACATAAGTAATCTTCGTGAATATAGATCTCTATAACTCACTTAGCACATATCTTTACCTTAAAATTTGTACCTGCAAAAGTGGTTATTTGCAAGAGTGAGCTCGACAGCCCATTAAAGTCTAACAGTTTTCATGCATCACATAGCACATAATAACATGCTCGACATACATCTCATTAAAGTAACGTGGCATACATGCTTTTAATTCACATAACAAATATAAAGATTGAGTTCCTTACTCAATCATCATTACTTAGCCAAAATAATGCAGTCATATATTGACTTTAACATTTCATCATTTCAACATGCATAACATATCATGCAATTTAAAATAGTTCATCAAGTCCACGTAGAAAATAGGAACCGAAAGACTTGCCTTGATCGTTGTTTACCAATAATAGCTTAATAGCTTACAGTTATCTGCACTTCACGTGCCCTACACAATTATATAATCATACACATCAACTATTAGTCACATAACAATACATAGCAATTATAATGTAAACTCTACTCCACATCTCATAATCTTTCCTATTAATAAATACACAATGGTCAATTAGATTGTGTTAACTTTTCGACTTATGACTCACTATATTTCTTCTTAGTCAAACTCGAAGTTCAAGTGCTTAAGTCTTGCTAGGACTACTTATTAGTTTTATATTAAACCCATTCCATATCTTATAATATCCATTTCAATGGAATTGAAACACTTTTTAAGTTCATTAACACTTGGCACGGCGTTTCGACGTTCAATCGTCACACGCCCGATTTGCCTCTCTTGTGTATGCTTACTATGCTTCTATAACTTATCTAATACATTATTTATTAATGTTAAGCATCATTATATTTACTAAGATTCATGTTTTATAACTTAGGACATCATCTTTTATGGTCTGGAGCACTACACATGCATATGTGCATGCCCGACACCCTCTGATTGCCTCCAAAAACACAACAGTCCTAAAGATGACCATTTTGACCCATCCTAGTGACCTCGAATTGAAAAACTTAAAGAACGAAAGTTGTAGGTCTACTCGTCCTAGTTCCGGATCATCTTGAATCACCTCAATCGGAGTTCGTATGAGGAAGTTATGGCCATTTTACTACAGGAGGTCAAAACTATCCAAGTCAGACTTCTGTCCCCGCGCTGGGGCGCGAGGACTAAGCCAACTAGTGGCGCTGGGGCGCGAGATTGGCGCTGGGGCGCGAATTTCAGCGCTAGGGCGCCAACTTCTGGCGCTGGGGCGCGATTTTTGGCGCTGGGGCTCAAATTTTGGCGCTGGGGCGCCGAAACTTGCAGAACCCAACCACGAAGAACAGAACAAAGCTACTGTCTTTATTTTTAACAGCAATTAACCCCAATTAACATGTATAACCTAAGCCAATTACACATATACACATTACCCAACATGTATATACTAATTACCAACGACTAAACCATGATTCTAGAAATCTTAAATCATTGAAAGCATTATTTTAAAAACCAAACTCCATAACTGACGTTTATACACTGTCATACCAATATGATTTTAATTACTTCAAACTACGATTCTCTGTAGTTTATACCCAATTAACCATTCGCAATTCAATTTCACAATTTCATAATTAACATATACTAATTTTGATATTTCTACAAACCACGTTCATACGTGAATGTTTACTGTAAAACCAATTCTTCTTTCTTTGTGAATGCTAGCATACTTCTCATATATACATACATGTGCTAATATAACAATTACAGTTACAAATACACTTAATATCATACGTAATTATAAAAACATGATTTTCATACAATTTTTGTACAACTTTACAACATACACAGTGATATTCAATAAAATTATACTGTAATATTTTTTTAAGTTTTATATACATACCTTCACTTGCTTGACCACCACTTGTTAAAACTCAGAACTTTCTCTCCAACCCTTGACAGTCTCTCTCAAAACTCTCCTGTCTCTAAGTTTTTCTCTGACAAAACTAGTTCTCTTTTCTTACTTAGGCTTTAGCCAAATAGAATATAAGTAAAATAAAAATACAAACAACGTACGATTTTTAAAACGTCTAAACCGACGCTATACTTAATATACTAATAAATTATCAGTTACCAAAATAATAGATATATTATATTTATATTTTGTTTAATTTAATTTATATTACTAATAAATCAAATTTAAAAATCCAAAAGCCATAGGGCTTTGTTTGGCTAAATTATTTAAATTTAAAGACTTAATATATTTAAGCCTTGTTTGGCAAAATAAATTACAACTACTTTAATTTATTTTAATAACCACTTATAATATAGTTATTTGTCACACTTCTAATTAATTAAGTTTTTATACTTAATTTAATTAATTTTAATAACAATTCATTGCATAATATAATAATTTATTTAATCATTATAAATTCTATAACTTAATTATTAAATTAAATTAGATTACTATTTCAAAATAATTGCTTTTCTTAACTCATTAATTATTTATTAAACAAATAAATAATCAAATCACATCAAATCAATTAAACAAATACTTATTCAACAATAAACACATCCATTAAATATTTATATAATTCAATAAATATTTAAATATTATAATAAAAATCTGGATTGTTACAATATCCACACTCAAATAAATCCTCATTACAATTATTCAAACACTATTTTACAAAAATAGTGAAGACTGCTAAAACATCTTTCTAGAACCATCACTCCATACTCTGACTAGATCCTGCTATGTTCTCACCTCTTGAGAAGAAAAATGGAACAAAAAGGAAAAGGGTGAGCTCAACTAGCCCAGTAAAGAATATTATGACTAAGATAATATACAACAAATTATCGTTAGTCTTCAACAGGGAAAAATCTGATAGAATATAATCGACAACAAGTTTTAGATCAACAACTGCAGCGGAAACAACAAACCATTAGAAAAGTCAAGTAGAGAATGAATTCTACTATCTTCTAAGATTTAAAAGTCCATCATCAATATTTTATCCCTGTAACATCAATTAATAATCATCTTTATCCAAATATTCATCTTTGCACTATAGGCCAAAGATATTCATTTGTATCACATGTCAGTCATATTCATCTCAACACCTATTCATCTTTGCACTACATGCCAAAGATATTTATCAAGTAATCATATATCTTTGCACTACAGGCCAAAGATATTCAGTAATATCATCATTTAGGGCTGAGGATGATGAAAAATATCTTAAAGAGAACGAATCCAGTGATACAGAAGGACAAATATTAGGGATTCGTATAACAGTTTATCCAAGATCAATAATACTTCATAATAATCAATTATGAAGCAGGATTCAAAAATAAAGATCAAAACTTGGATACAATCAAAGATAGTAACCATAATAGACATCTGGGACAAAAAGGGAAAATTTTATTTTTCGGTGAATAGTGTCGTATTCGTGAATAGTATCGTATACGTGAATAATAACCCCGACACAAAAAGTTCTAAATTTGATAAAAACTCATATCAATATTTCAGCATAATGATATTGAAGAAAATAATATCATTAAGAAGAAAATAATATCTCTTACCTCAAAATATCAGTACTTTTGGTCGGAATACCGGTATAAGGCTGAAAGAAACTTGCTCTGATGAATAGAAACTCTCAAAGTATCTAAATACTCACAAAATACACTCAATAATCTAGAGAGAGAAAGAGAGAAAACTTGTTTCTGGTGTGATTTTTAATTCTAACTTAGCCCTCTGTTTATAGGAAAATGTTAGCACGCCGAAGCAGACTTAACCTGCAACCTGATGGCTTTACCTGCTACTATTCCCACCCACTACATTTGAATAAAAATCTCAGCACATTTCTTCACCAACCAAGTGGGGCTCACCAATTCTAGAATTTTCCATCAAAATGATAAACTGTGAAAATTCAACAATTTCTGAACCAGTCATCTCATAAAATTCATAATAAATCATACGTTCATTTTTAACGGTTCAAAATTTGTGGACATATACTCAACTTATATATGTATAACATATCCAAAAATTACCACGATCCAACGGTCAGATTAAAAATTATAACCCCCGCAAAATATCTCAAAAACCCTGATTTTTAATACCTCCATTCCGACAAAAATACTGATAAAAACCTCAACATTAACTCCTTCATTTTTAACCACAAAAATATATCCCTCATTTATATCCACATAAAATAAATATTTTCTTATTATATGAATCAATAATTAATTATTCACAAATAATATTACAGAATCACATTTATGACAACCAGGCCGTTCCTAGGAAAGAGGGGGCTTTCCAATAAGGATTTCTCCTTACTGGCGCGCAATTAGATGACCAAACCTCTCCTTAGATAGAACTTTCTAGACATTGCCAATAATGTTATCTAATAATATTATTCAAATAATATGAATTATTGATCTGATAATGGAAAATACTGTGCAACAACAATTATTGAAACAACAATAATATAAAATATCAACGCAACAATTATTGAATCAATAAAATAAAATATTGAACAATAACTACTGTAACAATTATTGAGTAGTGCCTTCTTACGTAAGAATCAATAATTGGTGCAATACCGTGTGCTACTGTATTTTAACCACCTGGTATTCCAACAGTATTAACGGTAACAACTACGCCGTTATTTATAAATAACTTATACTTGTCGTTTTCTTCATCCAATCGCTTTCTGTTATGGGGCTCACATAAGGCTGCGCCGTCGTACGAATATTCCCCGACAGCAAGAATATTCCACGACCAAACGAATATTCCCCGACAAAATGAATATTTTATAACCACTTGCTTATTTTGCAAAATTTGCACATTTCACCCATAACCAAAGTATTATATAATATTAACCCCTTATTATTCACAATAATATTTAGAGAAAATTTAATTTTATTCATTAATAAGTTGGGGTCTTACAACCTCCCCTCCTTATAAAATTTCGTCCTCGAAATTGACGTACGTACCTGATGTTTCAAAAAGGTGAGGATACCTCGCTTTTATTTCTGGTTCCAACTCCCAGGTCATTTCTTCAATAGCATGGTTTCTCCACAAAACCTTAACTTGTGGTATAACCTTCGTGCATAGCACATGCTCTTTCATATCCAAGATCTTAACAGGTACCTCCTCGTACGTTAAATCTTCAGCTATCTTGTCTGGTTCTAACTCAATAATGTGGTTCGGGTCTTTAACATATTTACGAAGCATAGATATATGAAAAACATTATGAACACGAGACATGCTTGGAGGTAATACGAGTCTATATGCCACATTTCCTATTCGCTCAAGAATCTCAAATGGACCAACAAATCTTGGATTGAGCTTTCCTCTCTTCCCAAATCTTGAAACTCCCTTCCATGGTGCAACACGTAATAATACATGATCCCCAATATTAAATTCCACGTCCTTCCGATGAAGATCAGCATAACTCTTTTGTCGATCCTGTGCCGTTTTATACGTTGTCGAATCGTTTGGATCTTCTCTGTAGTAATGCGTACCAACTCTGGTCCCAACAATGTTGCTTCACCCACCTCGTCCCAGCATACTGGAAAACGACATTTTTTTTCATACAACGCCTCGAATGGAGCCACACCTATGCTCTCATGATAACTGTTGTTGTAGGAGAATTCCACCAATGGTAGGTACTTATCCCAACTCCCTTTGAGATCTAGGACACAAAGTCTTAATAGATCTTCAAGAGTTTGAATAGTCATCTCTGATTGTCCGTCCGTTTGAGGATGGTATGCCGAACTGAATCATAAATCCGTGCCCATAGTTTTCTGCAAGCTAACCCAAAATTGTAAAGTGAATCTTGGGTCACGATCCGAAACTATGGATACTGGCATGCCATACAATCTCACAATCTCGTTCACGTACATACTAGCAAGACGGTCAAGGGAATAAGTCTCACGTATCGGCAAGAAATGAGCGGACTTGGTTAATCTATCAACAATAACCCAAATCGCATCTATGCCTTGAGAAACCTTGGGAAGACCCGTAACAAAATCCATAGTAATGTGTTCCCACTTCCATTTCGGAATCTCAAGTGGTTGCAATGGACCCTTTGGTACTTGATGCTCCGCTTTTACACGTTGGCAAGTTAAACATCTCGAGATAAACTCCGCGATCTCTCTTTTCATATTGCTCCACCAAAATATATGTCGAAGATCGTGATACATTTTGGTACTCCCAGGATGAATTGCAAACGGTGTGTTGTGTGCCTCTATCATTATTCTATGCTTCAAGTCAAAATCGTTAGGAACACAAAGTCTGGAGTTGACTCGAAGTATTCCTTCTTCATCGATTCTTGCTTCTGGAATAAAACCTTCTTGCACTTTCTTTCTCATATTCATCAGCTCCAAGTCTGTAGCTTGAGCGGCTTTAACGTTATCGATTAAAGTCGATTTTACTCGTATATCATCATGTGGGTCCTTAGAGTCATTAACTCTATATCTATCATTTATAAATTATACAAAATAGGTCTTTGTGTTCAACAATATCACACTCGTACTCGCGTACAATCTTCTACTCAACGCGTCAGCTACCACGTTCGCTTTTCCAGGATGGTATGGTCAGAACAGGTTCCGAATGAGTCACCTCTTGAGCTATTGGAAAATCTTCTCGCATTCCTCACTCTATACAAATTTTATATCTTTCTGAGTCAGCTAAGTTAACGAAGTAGCGATTCAAGAAAATCCTTCCACGAATCTCCGATAGCAACCAGCTAAGCCCAGAAAGCTACGTACTTTGGTCACCAACTTCGGTTGCTCTCAATTGTGATTCATATCCCAATCTTGGATTGCACGTCACAATGGCACCTATTGTTTTACCACCACACAAATATAGAGTCCCTTACAGAGAGTCTAGCTTTGGTGCATTCCACAAAGAAAGTCACCAGATAGAGGCTCGGGTACCAACTTCTATAGTTGGGTTTTTAACTCCTGAAGTTCAATAGGAGCTATTCAATATAAGATTTTAGAAATGGGTTTTGTATCGGGTTGAAGATCAATACAAAAATTCAATATCACGCTCTGGGTTAGGCCAGAAAATTCTTCAGGAAATACGTCAGGAAATTCACTAACAGAAATATCATTCAAATCTGACGTATTTTTGTTCAAGTCCATGACATGGGCTAAGAAAGCTTGACATCCTTTTTTCAATAAACGAATGGCTTTATGGCTTGATATAACAGCGATTGATTTTAATGGTTTGGTTGCTTAAATTCGCATAACAGGTTGGTTAGGAATATGAAAACTAACAACCTTACGAAAACAATCAATTTTGGCATGATGAGTAGTTAACCAATCAATTCCTAAAATCACATCAAAAGTAAGTATCTTTAAAGAGATAAGATCAACAGCTAATGTGATAGTGCCAACTTGGATCATGCAAGATTTATAAACTGTAGATGTAACGAAGGTTTCACCCAACAGAGTTTCAACAGATAAGTTAAAGTCCAATTTCTCTGGAGTCAAGTTTAAACGTTGAGCACAAGCAGGAGAGATAAAAGAATGGGTAGAACCGGTATCTAGTAAAGTATAAACTTCACAAGAATTCAAGATTAGCTTACCCGTGATCACCTCATTCGGGTTTCTCGCGTTTTGGCCAGTCACGACAAACGCCCTTCCAGGAACCGCTGATTTCGACTTATCCGGGACAACTTTTGGAGTCACCATCCCCGCTGAACTTGGTTTTGCTACAGAACACTCTCAAGCTATATGACCCTCCTTTCCACAGTTATAACATACCTTGGATTGTTGTGGGCAGTTTGGGCTGATATGTCCCTCTTTTCCACATTTGTAACATACGACCGGTGGTCGTTCTCCTCCCCTAGAAACAGTTGATGTTTGTGCTGACGTCTTCACGTTATCATTGTTGTACCTTCTCTTCTTGAAATCTCCTCCCGACTCGCTCCTTCTATTATCACGACCACGATTACCACTAGAGTGGTTATCGCTTTTGTCCGAATGTTTTCCTCCCTACTGGTTTTCATTGCTTCGATGACTGCCGCCACCGGTATGACCCTGGTTGTGGTCCCTCGGTTGCACATACTCATTATCTCGCTCTAATAATTGAGCCCTGTTTACAACATCTGAATATAAAGAAAATTTATGAGAGATAAGATATTGCCGAATCTCGGGTTTTAGACCTCTCAGAAACATCCTTGTCATTCGTTCCTCATTTTCGACCAAATGAGGTGCAAACCTGGATAACTCTGCAAACTTCGCCTCGTACTGGGACACCGTCATGTTGTTTTGTTCCAGTCTGATAAACTCCACCTCCTTCATATGACGAATACTTTCAGGAAAGTACTTGTCATTGAACAGTTTTTGAAATGTTTCCCAGGACATGTTAAGTGCGTCAGGCTGGGTACGCTTCACAGACTCCCACCAGTAGTCTGCCTCACCGCGGAACATAAAGGTGGCGAATGGAACCTTCTGTTTCTCCGTGCATCCCAAGACATCGAATATCATGGTAATTTGCTTGACCCACGTTTCCGCCATGATCGGATCCGGCTTTCCCTTAAATTCTGGTGGTCCCAATTCTGTGAACTGCTTAGCTGTGACAAACCGCG
The DNA here is from genome assembly GCA_016801055.1 of Panax notoginseng. Taxonomy (NCBI): domain Eukaryota; kingdom Viridiplantae; phylum Streptophyta; class Magnoliopsida; order Apiales; family Araliaceae; genus Panax; species Panax notoginseng. The sequence goes on from CM029023.1 coordinate 50,960,393, forward strand.
CGTTGTTATCATTTCCACCCGTATTCTGCACACGAGTCTCCCTCGTCTGATTTTGCATGAACTGCAAAAAGCTCCTAAACATTCCATCATTCATCGTTTGCTCGGTAACGTTGTTTACAGGAGGAATATTGCCTTCCTGTTGCACGTTCCCCTGGGTGGTGATCAAAAGTGTCTCCACGGTCTGATTTACTCCATTACTAACGTTCTCAGCTGCCATTCTTAAATACTGCCATAAAACAAGGGTTAATAGTCATGTCATATATTATCCCTATACTCTGACCGACTAAATAAACACCAAATAAACTTAGTCAGGTCATACTAGCGAAGGAATTTCCCGTCTCTCCCTTCCTAGTTCTTGTCTCACATCTCAGCCAGGGATCATATCCCTAAGCTCTGATACCAACTGTGACGCCCCCAAAATAGGTATACAACACCCATTCTGAGTCGCCAAATACATGGTACAGAAAACAAACTACAACTTCAATAATACAATTGTCGTGCAAAATACGACAACATATACTGTGAGTTTAAATACAAATATTGTCTTCTGGATAATATCCACACTCAAATAAATCTCCATTACAATTATTCAAACACTATTTTACAAAAATAGTGAGGACTACTAAAACATCTTTCTAGAACCATCACTCCATACCCCGACTAGATCCTACTATGTTCTCACCTCCTGAGAAGAAAAATAGAACAAAAAGGAAACGGGTGAGCTCAACTAGCCCAGTAAAGAATATTATGACTAAGATAATATACAACAAATTATCGTTAGTCTTCAACAGGGAAAAATCTGATAGAATATAATCGACAACAAGTTTTAGATCAACAACTGCAGCGGAAACAACAAACCATTAGAAGAGTCAAGTAGAGAATGAATTCTACTATCTTCTAAGATTTAAAAGTCCATCATCAATATTTTATCCCTGTAACATCAATTAATAATCATCTTTATCCAAATATTCATATTTGCACTATAGGCCAAAGATATTCATTTGTATCACCTGTCAGTCATGTTCATCTCAACACCTGTTCATCTTTGCACTACAGGCCAAAGATATTCATCAAGTAATCATACATCTTTGCATTACAGGCCAAAGATATTCAGTAATATCATCATTTAGGACTGAGGATGATGAAAAATATCTTAAAGAGAACGAATCCAGTGAGACAGAAGGACAAATATTAGGGATTCGTATAACAGTTTATGCAATATCAATAATACTTCATAATAATCAATTGTGAACCAGAATTCAAAAATAAAGATCAAAACATGGATACAATCAAAGATAGTAACCATAATAGACATCTTGGACAAAAAGTGAAAATTTTATTTTTCGGTGAATAGTGTCGTATTCGTGAATAGTACTGTATACGTGAATAGTAACCCCGACAAAAAAAGTTCTAAATTTGATAAAAACTCATATCAATATTTCAGCATAATGATATTGAAGAAAATAATATCATTAAGAAGAAAATAATATCCCTTACCTCAAAATATCAGTACTTTTGGTTGGAATACCGGTATAAGGCTGAAAGAAACTTGTTCTGATGAATAGAAACTCTCAAAGTATCTAAATACTCACAAAATACACTCAATAATCTAGAGAGAGAAAGAGAGAAAACTTATTTCTGGTGTGATTTTTAATTCTAACTTAGCCCTCTATTTATAGGAAAATGTTAGCACGCCGAAGCAGACTTAACCTGCAACCTGATGACTTTACCTGCTACTATTCCCACCCACCACATTTGAATAAAAATCTCAGCACATTTCTTCACCAACCAAGAGTGGGGCTCACCAATTCTAGAATTTTCTATCAAAATGATAAACTCTGAAAATTCAACAATTTCTGAACCAGTCATCTCGTAAAATTCATAATAAATCATACGTTCATTTTTAACGGTTCAAAATTTGTGGACATATACTCAACTTATATATGTATAACATATCCAAAAATTACCACGATCCAACGGTCGGATTAAAAATTATAACCCCCGCAAAATATCTCAAAAACCCTGATTTTTAATACCTCCATTCCGACAAAAATACTGATAAAAACCTCAACATTAACTCCTTCATTTTTAACCACAAAAATATATCCCTCATTTATATCCACATAAAATAAATATTTCCTTATCATATGAGTCAATAATTAATTATTCACAAATAATATTACTGAATCACATTTATGACAACTAGGCCGTTCCCAGGAAAGAGGGGGCTTTCCAATAAGGAATTCTCCTTACTGGCGCGCAATTAGATGACCAAACCTCTCCTTAGACAGAACTTTCTAGACATTGCCAATAATGTTATCTAATAATATTATTCAAATAATATGAATTATTGATCTGATAATGGAAAATACTGTGCAGCAACAATTATTGAAACAACAATAATATAAAATATCAACGCAACTATTATTGTATCAATAAAATAAAATATTGAACAATAACTACTGTAACAATTATTGAGTAGTGCCTTCTTACGTAAGAATCAATAATTGGTGCAATACCGTGTGCTACTGTATTTTAACCACCGGGTATTCCAACAGTATTAACGGTAACAACTACGCCGTTATTTATAAATAACTTATACTTGTCGTTTTTTTTCATCCAATTGCTTTCCGTTATGGGGCCTACACAAGGTTGTGCCGTCGTACGAATATTCCCCGACAGCAAGAATATTTCACGACCAAACGAATATTCTCCGACAAAATGAATATTTTATAACCACTTGCTTATTTTGCAAAATTTGCACATTTTACCCATAACCAAAGTATTATATCAAATTAACCCCTTATTATTCACAATAATATTTAGAGAAAATTTAATTTTATTCATTAATAAGTTGGGGTCTTACAAACGCTACATCACGTATGGTTTAATTGTCTAACCATGTAATCAAATCATATTCCTAAACGATAATAAATTCGTTAGGTATTAACATCATGTTCGTTCAACACATTACAACACTATAATGACAGAATTTATTTGGTCTTGTAGTATTATTATCAAAATTTCAGACTTCTGTGCAAGACAGAAGTCATTTCAGAACATTCTGCTAAGTGGCGTCGCGGCGCCACAGTTTGAACTGTGGGCTGCGCTGCGGCGCTGATGTGGCGCTCCGGCGCGAGATTTATATAGGGACTCGGCGCTGCGTCGCGAAGTCCGGCGCTCCGGCGCTGACTTCGGCGCTGCGGCGCGAAGTCTGGCTGGGGCGCTGATTTTGACGCTGGGGCGCGAAACTTGACGCTGGAGCGTGAATTTTGACATTGGGGCTCCGAAACTCACAGAACCAAACCGAAGAACAAAGCCAAAGCTACTGTCTCAAATCTTAACAGTAATTCACCCAAAACAACATGTATAACTAATATAAATTACACGTAATTGCTAACAATCATCTATATACCAATTACCAACCACAAATTAAGAATATCATAGATTAATTCTTTGAAAACACTGTGTTTTAAAAATTAAACTCCATTGACGAAATATCAATTTACAATGAATGTAATTTACACTGTTATTAACCAATTTTGATTCCTTTGAAATACAAGTATACCAATATATATTCCAATTAACATGAATAGTCCAATTTCTCAGTTAGCATACAAATATATATATATATATATATATATATATATATATATATATATATATATATATATATATATATATAACCTTTGATAAATTCTACACTCAAGTTCGTACTCACATGTTTCCACTGTGAAAAAATTAATTTCTTGAATACGTAATTTAGCATACCATCATATTTATATATTAAGCATACAATTATATACAATTATATATATGCTAGTATAACAATTACCAAAACATAGTTTATAAGAATTTTGTAACAACTTATACACAGTGAAGTTGAAGAACACCGACTATCAACTTCAAAGAGACAATATACCGTAAAACATATATTAAGGTTATAAACACCTACCTTTTGTTGTTAAGAAAACCTTGTTAACAAAATCTGTTTTGAACAATCACGCACTTGACTTCTTCTCAAACTCTTTGAACTTTTCCTTTCTCTTTTCTTAATTCTCTCAGCAATAGACTAGGTACTAACACTGAGCGTAAAACTGATAAGCATACACGTAAAATAACTGTTATGGCAATAATAAGCCTATTTACTCTTATCAGTTACCAAACATATAATGTATAATCTTATAAATATATTTTATTTATACATTTGTTTTATTCTATTAATAATATAATTTACAATTAACAAGAATTTCAAAAGCCATAAGGCCTTGTTTGACAAATCATTTATAAAATAAATATACTTACACCTTGTTTGGCAAAACTAAAATTAAAATTACATTAATTTATTTTTAATAACTCTTATAATATAGTTATAACAATTTATTAAATAAATTACTTAATCACATAACTCAATCCACATAACACATTAATTATTTAACAAATAAATAATTAACTAATCACATTAATTATTTAGCAAATAAATAATTAACTAAATCAATTCAATCAAATTGAACAATTACTTATTCAATAATAAACACATCCAATAAATATTTATATAAATTAATAAATATTTATAACTTACATTTAAAAAATTTTGGAATGTTACATCATTCCCCTCTTATAAGGATTCTGTCCTCAGAATCACAACTCAAACAACACATTCATTACATTCTTCCCTACTTACAAAGATTCTGTCCCTAGAATCGAAGACACAGATTAAACAAATAACTCAGGGTATTCTTTCAATATTTTCTCTTCGAGTTCCCACGTAGCTTCTTCAGTGTTGTGGTTCCTCCATATAACCTTCACAGAAGGTATCACTTTATTTCTAAGTACTTGTTCTTTCCTGTCGACTATCTGGATAGGAACCTCTTCATAAGACAAATCTTTCTCGAACTATAACGGTTCATACTCGATCACGTGTTTGTAGTCGGGTTTGTATGGTCGTAACACCGAATTGTGAAAAATATTATGAATGTTTTCCAACTCTGGAGGTAGAGCTACCCCGTAAGCCACTTCTCCCACCCTTCGCAGCACTTCAAAGGGTCCAATAAACCTTGGGCTTAGCTTTCCCTTTTTACCGAAACGAATTTTTCCCTTCCAGGGAGAAACTTTTAGGAATACAAAAGTTCCTACGTCGAATGCACGATCTTGTCTGTGTTGATCAGCATACTTTTTCTGTCTGTCTTGGGCTGCTACTAATCTTGTCCTGATGAGTTTAACAACGTCAGTAGTTTATTGCACCAATTCTGGTCCTAACAGTTGGCGTTCACCGACTTCATCTTAGCGCAGTGGAGTTCTGCACTTCCTGCCGTATAATGCTTCGTAAGGCGGCATGCCGATGCTAGCGTGGTAATTGTTATTGTAGGAAAATTCTACCAACGGTAATTATTCATCACAGCTTCCTTTAAAATCCATGACGCATGCTTTCAACATATCTTCCAATGTCTGAATCGTTCGTTCGCTTTGGCCATTTGTTTGCAGATGATATGCCGTACTCATTTGCAACTGTGTTCCCATACATTCTTGTAGTCTCTTCCAGAAGTGTGATGTGAACCTCGGATCTCTGTCAGACACAATTAACACTGGAACTCTATGTCTTGCAATGATCTCTTTAATATATAGTTTTGCCAGCTGATCAAGATTGAATCTAAACTTTATTGGCAAAAAGTGTGTAGATTTTGTCAATCTGTCCACTATTACCCAAATCACATCGTATCCTTTCTGAGTAGTTGGAAGACCCACCAAAAATCCATCGTGATGTGTTCCCACTTCCATTTCGATATTTCCAACGGTTGGAGTAATCCGCTGGGTCTTTGATGTTCGACTTTTACTCTCTGACATGTCAAGCATTTCGCTACGCATTCAGCAACATCCCTTTTCATGTTTGGCCACCAAAAATGTTAGCGCAAATCTTGATACATTTTGGTGTTTCCTGGATGAATCGAATATCTTGTGTTGTGTACTTCGGTTAAGATTACGTCTTTCAGTTCTAGCACTGCTGGAACCCAAATTCTTCCGTCGAACTGTAGTAATCCTTCGGTATCGACCTTGTATTTCACATCACCGCTTTCAACCAGATTCTCTTTGATTTTCTCACACTCTTCATCTTGTAGTTGAGCATCCTTCACTTTATCCACTAAAGTTGGACCAGCTTCTATCTGGAATAGTTGTTCGTCAGATTCTTTTCGAAATTGGATTTCCAACTCCAATTTTGTCATTGCTGAGATGAGTTCTTCCTGAGTTGTTATCAGCATCAACGTTTCCCGACCTTTCCTGCTTAAAGCATCTGCAACCATATTTTCTTTGCCCGGATGATAAAAGGTCTCACAATCGTAATCTTTTATCAATTCCATCCACCTTCTCTGACGCATGTTCAAATCCTTCTGAGTGAAAATATACTTTAGACTTTTGTGGTCTATGTAGATCTCACATTTCTCTCCATAAAGATAGTGTCTCCATATCTTCAGAGCAAATACAACTGCAGCCAATTCCAAATCATGAGTCGGATACCCTTTCTCATAATCCTTTAGTTGTCTTGATACATACGCAATAACTTTTCCGTTCTGCATAAGAACACAACCCAACCCTTTGTGTGAGGCATCACTATACACCACAAAATTTCCTGTATTATCTGGTAATGTCAACACAGGTGCCACACTTAGCTTCTTCTTCAAATCTTGAAAACTTTCTTCACATTTCTCCGTCCACACGAATTTTACAGCTTTCCTTGTCAAATTTGTTAGCGGAGTGGCTATCTTAGAAAAATCTTGAATGAATCTTCTATAATAACCAGCCAGTCCCAAGAAACTCCTCACTTCTGACGGTATTCTTGGTTGTTTCCAATTGATTACAGCTTCCACTTTTGATGGATCCACTAAAATCCCATCCTTGTCAATAACATGACCCAAAAATTGTACACGGTCAAGCCAAAATTCGCACTTAGAGAATTTCGTGTACAACTTTTCCTTTCGTAGTGTCTCCAATGTCAAACGTAAGTGTTCCATGTTTTCTTCTTGAGTCTTGGAATACACTAGAATGTCATCGATGAATACCACTATAAACTTGTCTAGGAATGGTTTAAACACCCTGTTCATCAAATCCATGAACGCAGCAGGTGCATTGGTTAAACCAAAAGACATCACCAGAAACTCGTAATGTCCATACCGAGTTCTGAATGCCGTTCGTGGTATATCCTCCTTCCTCACTTTCAACTGGTGATACCCACTTCTCAAATCTATTTTTGAAAAGTATTTGCCACCCTTCAATTGGTCAAACAAGTCATCTATTCTTGGCAACGGGTATTTGTTTTTAATAGTGACTTTATTTAACTCCTTGTAATCAGTGCAAAGACGCATTGATCCGTCCTTCTTTTTCACAAATAAAACTGGCGCTCCCCACGTCGATACGCTTGGTTGAATATATTTCTTGTCCAGCAGCTCTTGCAACTGTACCATCAGTTCCTTCATTTCTACCAGAGCCATTCTATACGGGGCCTTCGATATCGGTGCTGTTCCCAGCGCTAAGTCGATCACGAACTCAATTTCTCGGTCAGGCGGAAGTCCTGGCAAATCCTCTGGAAACACGTCTTCGAATTCTCTCACTACCGGTATTTCTTCTAGTTTTACCCCCTTCTTCTGAGTATCGACTATGTAAGCTAAATAGCCCACACAACCTTGATTCAACAATTTCTTGGCCTGCATAGTCGTCAGACATTTCATTTGTCTAGGCGACTTGCTATCATAAAAGACTACCTTTGATGGAGTCATAAGGTTTACACACTTCTTTTGGCAGTCAATTACCGCTCCGTACTTGAACAACCAATCCATTCCCAAAATTACATCAAATTCCCCGAGTCTAATCGGAATCAAATCTACCAACAAGATATTCTCCTTAATGTTCACCCTACAGTTCTTGTATACGAATCTAACAGGGATTACTTCCTTATTCGCAATTTCTATGTTCAAAGGAAAATTCAGTTCTTCTCTAGGCAATTCTAACCTCTTGGCAAATTCATCAGATATAAACGAGCAAGTAGCACCCGAATCAAATAATACATATGCATTAATATCATTGATTGGGATAATACCTGACACCACATCTTTTGATTGCACAGCATCTTGCACAGTCATGTTGAAGGTTCTGGCTGTGGGTTTGTTTGATGCTGCAGGTCCTGTAATGGCCCATGTACTTCCATTGTTACCTCCATTGCTTCTGGTTGTCTCTCCCTCCTTCTTCTTAGGGCATTCACGAGCAAAATAATCATTGGATCCGCACGTGAAGCACGCCTTCTTCTTCGGTTGAGTGCAATTTAGGGCGATGTGACCCTCCTGGCCACAATTGTAGCAAACTCGTTTCCCCATCAAGCACGCACCCTTGTGAAATTTCCCGCATGTCGCACATGCTTCAAACTTTTTGTTTTGCTGGTTACCCTGATGGTTTCCAGCACCCATGTTCCCATTCCACTTTCTCTTCAAGCTGTTGTTGTTGTTGTTGTTGTTGTTGTTTCCACTGTTACCACCTCCATTCTTAATCTCATTCTCATTCTTTTTCTTCTTCTGTTCCTGATTTAACTTTGTCACTGCCTCACCTCCACCTTCAGCGAGTACTGCTTTCTCCATCACCATTGCAAATATCTTCAACTGGAACAGGGAAACTCTACTGTACTGCCAGGGCTTCAGTCCCTGTTCAAATCTCTTCACCTTACATTCGTCTGTGCTGACTTGATATGGCGCAAATCTTGCCAATTCGTTGAATTTTGCGGCATACTTAGATACCGTCATCGTTCCTTATTTTAGTTTCAGAAACTGTACTTCTAGCTGATTCTTCGAACTCTCCGGGAAATAAGTCTCGAAGAACAACTCCTTGAACCTATCCCAGGTCATCACTCCTGGCCCTTCACGAGATTTATTGGCCTGCCACCAATAACTAGCTTCTGCTTTCAACATGAAAGTTGCGAATGCAGTCTTCTGATCATCCCCTACCCTAGCGACATCGAACACCTTTTCTATCTCCATAATCCAGGTTTGTGCTTCGACTGGATTCATGGACCCACAGAATTCAGGTGGTCCAACTGCCTTGAATTCCTTAAACGTTGTGCCATGGTTTTGTGGTTGATTCTGCAACGCTCCTGTCAGTAGTGTCACTAGTTGTTGAATGGGGTTATCATCAACATTATCGTTATTGGTTGTTCTCTCATTGTTTCTCTGTCGGGGTGGTTCACGTCTGGGAGGCATTTTCTGTTAAAACAAAACATCTATTAGACTATTACTCAGCTTCTTTAAGTATTTTCTAATTAACTTGCCTCCATAAAAGAAATATTCATGTAACACATAACACTTTGAATAAAGTAACAACTTTTATTTATTCAAAACCTTTTTAAAAAACATAAAACAATAGCATCACGACTATCTACATTACATTCCTGAACTACAAAAGTTTCAGGACGACATCATAGTCATATCCCATAGGTTGCATAACACTTGCGATTTACAATTTATTTAACCTTTCACTCATCATAATATATCTACGATGTTCTATTAAGATACTTCTTAGCCCTATCACGTTCTTCCTCCATGACTCGAAACATTGTTCTGCGATCTAACACGAATGATGGCAGCGTCTCAAACTGAATCGGATATCCCATTACCTGATCTTGAGCTCGATTAATTGCGGTGTTAAATACTTTATCCATCTCTTCCATCTTCATCCTCTTTACCTGCGCGTGTCTCGCTGCTCTTCCAGTTCGTTGATAAGCTTCCTCGTATGCATCTTTAGCTCTTTCCCTCTTAGCAGCTTCTTCCCTCAACTTGCTCTTCAGTTCAGCAACCACCTCGATCAATTGTTCTTTTTCTCCTTCGGTCTGTACTAATTTCTCCTCAGCGTTTGTCAGTCGTTCCTCACGATCCTGGATCTCGCCGTCTTTTTGTGTCATTGCAGTCTGTTGTTCAGCTACTATATCCTATAACTCCTCAATTGTATCCTAAAGTTCCACGTTACGGTCATGCACCTCATCGTATATACGGCCTGCTATCGAGTTAAGTGGAATACTTTCCTCCTCGTCCTCGTCATCCTCATCCTCTTGTGGTAACTCATCGGGATCCTCCTCATCTGTCTCCAGCTCATCATCCTCATCCTCAACTACTGTGACCAACGGGGCTGACTCCCGTGACAGTAGTTGTTTCCAAACTACCTGAATGTCGCGAGGATCCTCCTCTATAGGCATTTGAAGTCCCTCCTCCCTAACCTGACTGGATTCTCCGACATTAGTCATCCTGACAACAAAGTTTTAAAGTTTTAATTATTAATCATTACTACTCGACACTCACGAGTACATAAATTATAATCACATAAGCACATAAGTGTTTTATTACTTCTTTCTTAAAACTCGATAAGAGTTATCTCCACTATCTTTTCAAAGGTTACTTCCTAAGGCTTTTCCCCCCACCTAAGGTTCATAACCTAAGGTTTTGATACCAACCCGTGACACCCCCAAATCTCGGTACTTCATTACCTCAAGATTTGGTGTTCACGTAATCAAAACATTCATTTCTAACTACCCAATCATAATAGAATTGAATAATAAAAGAAAACCTGCCCATACAGGATTAAACTTAAATAAAAAAAAATCTCCCAGGTTATCCAACCTTTAACAACAATCATTCAAATGCGGAAAATTAAATAACTTCATTACAATCTTTAAATCAAATTCTGAAAGTAAACTATCAAAACTATTACAAGTCTTCAGTATTTATTCATCTTTCCTTTTCCCTTACTGGTGCTAGGTACGTCACCCGTTTCAACTTTGGCTGTAAGAAATTTTACAGGCAAGAGTGAGCAAACAAGGCCCACTTGAAATAACAATAAGTAAATCTTTAAACTTTCACATCAATTGCCAATATTAGGCTCAATAGAACTGAACAATATATTCTATTAACTTTCTAAAAATTATAACATTCACTGAGGGTCTAATGACCACGAATCATATCTACAGTTATAAGTAATCTTTCAACTTTAACTTTAACAGTCATAAGACTATAAGGACTCCACGTACTTAGGGGGATCAACCCTTCGTACAATGTATTGTGCACAACCATTTCAACGCTAAGCGCAAACCTCTATTAAAAGAGTTGTTCATCTCAGTATTTAGAATACAAGTCTGCACGAAAGTAAGTTTGGTTTGGATAAGCTTTCAAGGAAATTTGGAATTCAACGAACATCAACTAAGGAGTAGTTAAATAAAACCAATAACACTATACTATAGAATAATCGTGATTGAATCAATCATAGTAAACTAAAGTCATGCTTTAGGAATAATCTAATAGCATACCATTTGAATAACTATAGCATACCTTGCTTGAACAATACTAAGCCAAGGTTAATTAGAATTGAATACTAAACATGCATAGCAATTTGAACGATAGAAATGTTCGACATTAGTATATATAGTTGTGCATGCTAAACAACAAGTTAAATACAAGAATAACTTACATCATTATATTGTAATCGAATTGAAAACAGTAATTGAATTAACAAGATAATAGATAAGAAAACTTGCTCAAAGATAGCTAGATACTTGCACAATTATAAAAGTAGAGTTAGAGAACTTGCACAATGAAGTTTTGAGTTAGAGAACTTGCCTTGCGCGTAGATTAAACCGTTATAATCCAAATCACAATATCCTATATACATATGTTAACATGACATGAATAGTCATAATCAACGCTGCATCGCGCATGGTTTAATTGTCTAACCATGTAATCAAATCATATTCCTAAACGATAATAAATTCGTTAGGTATTAACATCATGTTCGTTCAACACATTACAACACTATAATGACAGAATTTATTTGGTCTTGTAGTATTATTATCAAAATTTCAGACTTCTATGCAAGACAGAAGTCATTTCAGAACATTCTGCAAAGTGCGCCGCGGCGCCACAGTTTGAACTGTGGGCCGCGCTGCGGCGCTGATGTGGTGCTCCGACGCGAGATTTATATAGGGACTCGGCGCTGCGGCGCGAAGTCTGGCGCTGACTTCGGCGCTGCGGCGCGAAGTCTGGCTGGGGCGCTGATTTTGACGCTGGGGCGCGAAACTTGACGCTGGAGCGTGAATTTTGACGCTGGGGCTCCGAAACTCACAGAACCAAACCGAAGAACAGAGCCAAAGCTACTGTCTCAAATCTTAACAATAATTCACCCAAAACAACATGTATAACTAATATAAATTACACGTAATTGCTAACAATCATCCATATACCAATTACCAACCACTAATTAACAATATCATAGATTAATTCTTTGAAAACACTGTGTTTTAAAAATTAAACTCCATTGACGAAATATCAATTTACAGTGAATGTAATTTACACTGTTATCAACCAATTTTGATTCCTTTGAAATACAAGTATACCAATATATATCCCAATTAACATGTATAGTCCAATTTCTCAGTTAGCATACAAATATATATATATATAACCTTTGATAAATTCTGCACTCAAGTTCGTACTCACATGTTTCCACTGTGAAAAAATCAATTTCTTGAATACGTAATTTACCATACCATCATATTTATATATTAAGCATACAATTATATACAATTATATATATGCTAGTATAACAATTACCAAAACATAGTTTACAAGAATTTTGTAACAACTTATACACAGTGAAGTTGAAGAACACCGACTATCAAATTCAAAGAGACAATATACCGCAAAACATATATTAAGGTTATAAACACCTACCTTTTGTTAAGAAAACCTTGTTAACAAAATCTGTTTTGAACAATCACGCACTTGACTTCTTCTCAAACTCTCTGAACTTTTCCTTTCTCTTTTCTTAATTCTCTCAGCAATAGACTAGGTACTAACACTGAGCGTAAAACTGATAATCATACACGTAAAATAACTGTTATGACAATAATAAGCCTATTTACTCTTATCAGTTACCAAACATATAACGTATAATCTTATAAATATATTTTATTTATACATTTGTTTTATTCTATTAATAATATAATTTACAATTAACAAGAATTTCAAAAGCCATAAGGCCTTGTTTGGCAAACCATTTATAAAATAAATATACTTACACCTTGTTTGGCAAAACTAAAATTAAAATTACTTTAATTTATTTTTAATAACTCTTATAATATAGTTATAACAATTTATTAAATAAATTACTTAATCACATAACTCAATCCACATAACACATTAATTATTTAACAAATAAATAATTAACTAATCACATTAATTATTTAGCAAATAAATAATTAACTAAATCAATTCAATCAAATTGAACAATTACTTATTCAATAATAAACACATCCAATAAATATTTATATAAATCAATAAATATTTATAACTTACATTTAAAAAATTCTGGAATGATCATGACCATTAATGAAAACACGAATATCCTTGGCCCGTAGTGCATGGATAATTTGTGGTCGTGATACTAATGAATATCCTTGGCCGTAGTGCAGCGATGATGTGAATTATTTATTAAGTCGAGTCTCAGCGATAAAATTGATGATAAATTCTTTTAAATCATAGAAGATAGTCGATATCATGCTCTACTTGACTCTTCTAATGGATTGCTTGTTTCGCTGCAGTTAAACTTGATGTTTATTATATTTTATCAGTTTAACATTGTTGAAGGCTAACGATAATTTATTCTGCATTATCTTAGTCATAATATTTCTTACTGGGCTAGTTGAGCTCACCCTTTTCTTTCATTGTTCTCTTTAGGAAATGAGAATATAGCTGAGACTAGTCAGGGAACGGAGTAACGGTCCAGATATTTGTATTAGTAGTCCTCACTATTCTGTGAAATAGTGTGATAATAAATGTATTGAGGACTTATTTTGAGTTTTAATACTGTCTAGAAGACAATATTTATATTAAAATTCACAGCTCATGTTGTATATTTAAGTTTGTATTTGTATTCTGTACCATGTATTTGGCGACTCAAAATGGGTGATGTATACCTATTTTGGGGCCGTCACAATAAAGCTATGTTACTTGAACTTCAAATACTTTAGATCTACATGTTTTATGGTTTGTTATGTGTAGATCTAAACATTTTAGGTGTGAAAAGTTTGATCCAAAGAAAGAAGAACCAAAACAGTTTTTAACTCAGAAAAAAAAATTGGTGACTGCTGCCCCTAAACTGAAATTTCGGGGTTAACTAGAATGACCTAAAAATTCTGGACTTTTGGTATGTTATAGTAAACTCAATAAGCTTTCCATAGACTCTTGAATGGACTAAATCTGACATCGAAGGAGAGAGTTATGACATTTCAAAGTAGTAGTGTCAAAACTGTCCAACAAGTGCGGTGTAGTCCACTTGAATGGAATTTCTGGGCTGATATGCTTGGAATCTGGAAACATATCAGTAGGGAAGAATTGTAGTCCCGGAAGTTAGCTTCGCGTGGGCTCAAGAATCGCCTTAAAATGTTTTAAAACGAAAAAGTTCTGACTGTTTTAGCGAAAGAGGGTAAATCTGGAAAAAAGATTAAAATTGTTGCGAGTGAACATTTTTGGGGCCTGTTTTAGACTGCCTAAGAAATCCGAAATTACTGGGTGATATTTTTTAAAAATACTTTGGTATACCATGTATAACATATCCAAAGTTGGGAATTTTCTAATAAACGAGCAACGCGTGAGAAACTCGCGAAGTAGCTAGGTTGATAAGCACATGGCAGGGCAGCAGCAGCAGCCAGGCAACGCCCGCGGCGCCGTGCTGTGCTGTGGCTCGACGTCCTTTTCGTGCACTGTTTTGATTAGTTTCCGTGATCCATTTTTGCGGTGTAAAATTTTTCTAAAATACTAGTCATGAGGTCTATAATACGCCCGAATTTTTGTTGTTATATGACTCATGATTTGAGAATTAGAAATGGGCGAACATGCATGTCAGAACTAAAAATTAAGCGAACGCCGAGCGTCGGCGCATCGAGCGACTTTGACGTTCACTGTTCCGAATCGCGTTCCAGCGAAATAATAAGTATTAATAAATCTAATAAAGTCCCACGGGACGAGATTTGGCTATAAATGATATTGTACGCCGATAAACTTCTTTTCAGGCATAAATAAAGCAATAAAAATATGTAATAAATATAAATTACATATTTAAGTGAAATAAAAACTACAATTGCCTATAAAATTATATTATGGTATAAACTAATATTTTAGGTTATTTTTAACAACTTTTAATATTTTGTGATGAATTTCATTAGTAATTTATTATTAATAATAATTAAATTATTTAATAAATGTATTAAATAAATTATGAAAAAATAGAATTAATGATTTAGAAATTATATAAAAATAATTTAAGTGTTAGAAAAATATTTTAAGTTATAAAATATAACTTTTGATATTTTGTCATGAAAATATTAATATTTTAATATTAATAGCGATTATCGGATAATGGATTTAAATGTTTAAAAAGCATATAAATATGATTTTAAGGTATTAAAAATACTTTGATATATTATAAATATATTATAATATTATGTTACGATTTTTATTAATATTTAGTATTAAATAAATATTAATGATAAATGAATTAAATGGTATTTAATTCATATAAATACGTTAATAATGATTAGAAATTCATGATAAATGATAATAATTATTTAAAAATTATTACGAGCTTATGAAAATTATTTTGATTGATAATATAATTATCTAAGATAATTGTAAAGTGTTTAGACAGAGTTTAATTAAACTTAAACTTGATATTTATATGACTAAGCCGTCGGGATGTCAAAATTGTACCGAACTCGACTCAGACTGTAAAAGTTTGACTTAATGTTAGGTTTTGTGTGTTTTATAGACTGATAGAATTATGTGATAATGTGTTTAGGTTATTTTAATTATTGTGATGATATTATTCTAACTTAAAAATAAATATTATTAATATTAGGTCTTCAGACAAAGCTTATTAAATTGCATAGCGGTAATCAACGGTTCAGACAAGTTTTTCTTTAACTCGACTTTGAGTTGTTTATTCAAATATACTTGTGGTTAATCATTGCTGATTGTCATGTCTATGAATTATTGATTCTCATTCTGTGCACCTTGCATGTATTCATCAGGTATGAAAGGCTGATCACCTTCATTACCATTCGGTCCATATATAATTGCCATGTTCATGTTCCATGTTCGTTTAGTTATGAAAATTTGTTCATGCTAGTTCACAATTATATTGTAGAACTCTAGCTATATTATTGTTCAATTCTTTCAATCATGATATATCCTTAATTTATTGAACTTATACTTGCTGGGCAAACTTATTGCTCACCCTTGCTATATCATGATTAACGTTGCAGATTAAGACGAATATGTCAGATACAGGAAAAGACAAAGCTAAGTTTAGCTTGGGATTATGTGTGCAGTTAAATTGTAATAGTATAGTGTGATAATAACGTTATATGTTAGACATATTATAAATTGTGTATAAGTTAAGGTTACTCGACCTTGAGAAATAGTGTGTAAAGTTTATTGTATAAATAATTTATGTTTACATCTTCCACAATAGTGATAGAATGATTGTACCGGATCCGCGGTGATTTGGGAGCCGAATTTTGGGCTTTCATAGTTGGTATCAAAGCTGTTGGTTATGAACCATAGGTAGGAATACCTTAGGCCAATAACCGCAGTGATTAGGATTAAGTACTAACTTAAATAGAGTTAGTGTGTCGGTAAGATTCAAAGAAGAATCTCGGCGGGGTATAAGATACAAAGTTTTCTAACTCTGATAATAAAGGTGAATAGTAGTGATAAATAGATAGAGTCTAAAAGACTAAAAATACAGGGACATGAGATTGTAAAATAAAATGATCATAGTATAGAAATGAATCGTCATATATACGTTGAGATCACCCCGTGATCTGATAAGGTTATAGTATGGAGAAGGATCAAGTGAATGATTGAAAAGTTTATGGCAAGAATGATGTGTGTCAGTTGTACTATGAATTGGTACAAATTCAGGAAAGGATTATGAAAACGAATTAAACAAAATTCGTATTGAGAAGGGAGTTAGGATAATTATTAAAATGTTTGTGTCGCGCTGTTTGCTATATACGTGTTGAGAAGGTGATTCTTTTCACATGTGTATAACAGATAGGTAGGGTATAGGTAGAGAATATAAGGTTAAGTACGAGTTCTTAAAACTCATACTTATGATACATTCGTGACTTATTATTATATGAAATGTTTATGAACCGCTCAGCGAATGGACGCCAAAAGTCTGACTAGGGCAAGTTCTTAAACTCATATGATTTTGGAAAGTTTTTGAACTCATGAGTGTGGCTTGACGAACTGGGAATAGTTATGTGTGAATGGAAAATTGAGAATAATAGGAATAGATAGACTGATTAAGCAACTGATCATTAGTGGAGACATAGGTTTTTTCAAATCTCCTAGCTATGCTAGACTTTGAAAATTTTGACATCAAGCTAAAAACGCACTATGTACTTTTGAGAAATAATTTTTTATTCTCAACTCCTGGTGACCATTGTGTATGCGTGGACTTCGGGCCACCGACACATCGTTACCTATTGAGATGATAAAACAGATTTGTAATGGGTTTTGAACGGTTTAAAGTATAGTCTATGCTACTTATTTCAGCTAGACAATAATGATTTGAAATATCAAAATATATTTTATTTATCACTTATGTACTATGTAACCTAGTGCAGAGATGATAAAAAGTTGATGGAGTTGTAAATGCATGAATACTTAGTGTTGAATTAGATCTAAAATCATTGTTCCACTATTGTATGATATGTTATGACAAAGTCACTCGATGACGACATCCTCAAACGGGCTGTTAATACAGTACGACATCATGACATCATTTTCAAACTAATTTTAAAATTTTAATTTGCCAACGGGGTTTGGCTATACCTAAATATTTCGATTGAATTGAATTATTCATATAAGTCTAAGCTATTTGATTCGGCTAGACCAACGTTTATGAAAATTCTTAGCTTTCTTTGAAAATTTTCCCAAACCAAATTGTTTTGGTGCGGAATCTTATGATAAGTCTGAGGTGAACAACCCTAAAAAAAGAGATATGTCGATTGGATAAAATAATTCAATCTAGTAGCGCAAATATTCGCTAGACATGATTAATACGTTGTACATGACGTAAGCGTACGATAGGCTAATCACCTAAAGTACTAGCAACGATAATTTACCTTCTTCGTGATTGTAAACATACCTAGTAATTTACAGTTTTTCAAAATAAATACCGTTAAACTATGTGTTCATGGTCTATATGACTCCTCAACAATATTTGAAAATTTTTACTCTTGTGAGGAATGTATTGGGTAGTATGTGATGCTGTGTATGAATGGTGTATGGTGCATGGTATATGGTGTAAGGTAAATTTCGGGAACGAAATTTTTAGAAGAAGGGGTGAATGTGACAACCCGAGAATTTGGATATTTATAAAATCTTAAAATATTGAATTAAGGTAAATAATAAACCTAGACAGAAAATAAGTGAATGGATTTGAGATTTTCGGGTAGGAATTTTGTGAATAAAATTTTTTGTGGTGGATTATTCAGGATTAAGTGAATAAGTGTATATGTTATGTTATATTTTATAATTTATATATCAAAGAGGATTTATGTAAATTATATGATTCTAAGAGGTTAAAATAATTTAAGGAGATGTATGTAGTAACGTATTTGATTAAATTAAGTTATTAAGATTGGGTAATTAAATTACTTAACAAAAGCATTAAAAGAAGGGTTGAATTAATTATTTAACCAAACAAATAAAGCAAATGTAATAAAGTGCAAAATTAGGCATAAATAAGGTGCAGATGGTGGCAATGAGAAATGAGAAGGAGAGCATGTGGTAATTTTATTTTATTTTTTCTTTTCTTTCCAAGCCATGTGTCCAAGCCACTTTAATTCCCAAAGATTTTAAAAGATGGTGTCGACAAGTCAAGGAGTTAGCATATTAGCATGTGGGTAAATTTTTCTCACGAAATCTATCCAAAATCTTAGCTTAAGATATTACCAAGATTGTAAGCAAACTAGGAAATAATAAAAAAAAGTAATTCCCTTTATCATCTCTTACACTTTACACCCGGGTATTGCAGAGGAAAAGAGAGAGACAACTGATCATAGCCTAAGGAAGAAAGAGAAATTAGTTTCCAAGCTCTTAAGAAACTCCTACACAACACCATCTTCATCTTCTCCACCAAAACCTCCAAGAAATCCTAGAGAGAAAAAAAAAGAAGAAAGAGAGAGAGAAGAAAGAGAGCTTATGCAACCACATAGAGGGAGAAGAAGAAGGAAAGTTTGGTGTATTTTCAAGTTCCATATTCTACCTTTAAAGAAGGAGGTGGAGGATATAAGAAATCAAGGTATAAACAACCTACCTTTAACCTTTTGTTTTATTATTTTGGTTGATTTACAAAATATAAAGCTATATTACTTGAACTTCAAATACTTTAGATCTACATGTTTTATGGTTTGTTATGTGTAACGCCCGAGAAAATCGGATTTTTATTACAATTAAATTTTTATTTGATTATGTGAATTAAATGAATTTAATTGAATTCTTTGTGAAGTAAACTATGTGAAGGTCGTTCTATGACCTAGAATGTGCTAACGTGGTTAGTATTCTGGCTACGTGGTAGAAATAGTTATTTGGAATTTTCAAGACGATAATAATTGTTTTCTGAGAAGTTTCCGTAAAAATACTATTCATCCATTTCTGTTCGAGGAATTATTTTGAAATTTCGAGAAACACGTAATGATAAAATATCGTGATGAGATGGAATATCTGATAATATTTCATTTATGGCAAAAACGAAGTTTTCGCCTGCGGACTTAAAACCTAAGGGTTGAGTATATTGATTTCCGAGAAGGAAATAATATGCGTAAAAGGAATGGCGTTAGGTTTTATTCAAGTGTTATACAATTGGTGGTGCTAGTTAGTACCTATGTATAATACGTTGAGTAAATACGAGGTACAATACGATTATTGTACTTATGGTATACGAAAGGAATACGTGAATCGTACGTGTAGAATACGATGCATATCATAGGATTAATCTAATGTATCAATGAGTAATTCATTTGTATTGGATTATGAGTAGCCCAATTAGTTGAATGACTAAGCCCAATGAGATGATGGGTTAAGTCCAAGTCAAGGCCCAATGTTTAATTAGTTAAGCCCAATTCATTAAAACCGAACCGTGGGTCGAACCGGTGGGTCACCCAATGGGTAAAACCCATGGGGCAACCCATGGGAGGTCACAAGAGGGGAGGTGGGCCGGCAACCTTGGTGTGCAAGCCAAGCATAAGGCTTGGTCACCAAGTATCTTACTTGGTGACCACACATGAATAGTAAGGAGGTGGGATTTAATGTCTAAATTGCCCTCCATTCTAAATTCTATAAATAGGAAGCTAGGTTGATTCATTTGAGATTTTTACCAAGACTCAACTTAGATTATTTGGGAGAGAAAAGAGAGCTATACTTGCAAAAACATACACTTGGAAGCTTTAAACTTATATTCTTCCAAGAGATTTCCAAGAGTTCTTAAGGTATAATCCTTATCTTTCATCTCCATCTCTTTTTGATTTGTCTTTTGTATTGGAGAATCATAGAGGGATGGTATACGCCTCGTATGAGGGATTAAAGATGACTTACCATACATTCAATCTCTATAAGTCATGAGGTTATAAAAATAATAAGGTTTGAAATAGTTTTGAACCATGAAAAAATGGATAGTTGAGATTGATCGTTTATAAACGATTGGACTCTATCAATCCGTTAGTAATTGCATCTTGCTTGGTTAGGATGTAGATATGAAATCCATGGAGTATTCAATGTGATTTGGCTTAGAGAACATTAGTAATGAAGTTATGGCGAATTTTACGAAAATAGACGTTAAACGTCGAAAGCGTAGAAATCCCAGAATTATAGTCGAAAGTTGCCGTGAGACTTGAAAACGTTGGTTTTCAATGTCAACACGTGAGATAGGGTGTTTAAGAGTTGTGGGTTCGAGAATCGTCGGATTCCGACTTAGAACGAAGAAAACAAGCATTGAACGCTCATTAACGTTTACGAACGTATATAAAATGAACTCAATAGTGAATTATGAGTTAACGGATTCGAAAGTGTTGAATTCTTATATGAACGCGTAAAGGATGAAATTCCTGACTTGTTGGAATTCGAATGGGTCAATTCGGATGTAAAACGAACAAATTAGGAAGCTGGGAGTTTCGCTAGAAAACTAAAACTAGTTTGTTAACTGATGCACAGACTCGACGCCGCAGCGCCAAAACCAGTACGAAATGGTGGCGCCGCAGCGCCAGACTCGGCCGAGCACTCTGCCAACTCGCGCCCCAGTTCCAATGTTATGCAAGGGGTGCCGCGCCGCAACGCCGGCAGTAAGAAAAAGTTGACCAAGTTATGCTTTAGACTTCAGTTGGTTAGGGATCAATCGGAGTTGAGTTTATATACTCAATGAATGTATAAAGACTAATCCTATACTACCTATATTAAGATATACGGTATAAAACTTTGGAGTCTAATGTAAGTAAACAAGATATGTAAAATGAAAGAAGTAATACTTTATTAATGAAGTTTAGTCCGGTTAATAAAACGTCCATAGAGAGATAAACCGAGACGAAGGGTAATAAGTCATGTTGACTCTAATAAAGATGTTATGTTAACAAAGACATAGAAGAGAAAGAAGCTTGTAGGAACAATGTGAATAGTTGTTTGATAGCTAATTACGGTGTGCTATGTGAATATATCATGTAGATTATGTAAAGGCTGTGGTCAGTTGAGTAAGTTATTAGAAGACGCTGAAAGGCAAGTTTTCTTAACGCTTGTCCAACTTCTAAGTTAGCCAAGTTTTATGTGATTCATTGAACTGAATTGCAAGCTTTGTTTTAAAAGAAAGGGTTGATGCCAGATTTTAACTCGGCTAGACTATTCGTAAGATATAGATTGATGATTTTCCATATCATTCTATATAGAAATGTTAACACTATCCTATGCCAAGTAAGTAGTACGGATGTGAAGGTAAAGTTTGTCTATGAACAAACAAAAGTATTTTTCATCGATATTTCGATAGGCACGCGAGTTTGCCAAAAATATTAAACGTAAATACGTTTAATGAATGTAGTGTTGATCAACATAGAGTACTATAGGCTGATCACCTAGAAGTGCTCGTAAGTTATACGGATGAACGACCTTAGTGCTGTGGACTCCTTTTCAAGTATAAAAACTGAAATTTACTGTTCATAGTCTAATCGACCGGTTCAGAATTCCTAATTTATTCTATACATTTGGAATTGATGTCATATAATGTATGGTAGTATTGATTCATAATACTTCATAACTATTGTTCAGTTATGATGGAATTGTTATATAATTCACGAATGTGGTATTCCTGTTATCCTTGATTAAACTTGCTGAGCTATCATGCTCACTTCTTGCGTGAATTATACAACTGCAGTTAAAGGTGAACGTACGGAGAATGCCAAGAAAGATAAGGGCAAAGCTAAGATGGATGCTTAGGCATTGTGTAATAGTTTAGTAAGTTTGTATGTATTATACCTTATGAACAATGAACGATGTAACCGGTTTATGAACCTGGAAAGGATTATACTTTGATTTTAATAAGAATATAGTACTTACTCTCATTTTGTTGTATTTCAATGGAATGATGGTATGGATGTTAGTATAGTGGAGCACCATCTGTCGGGTTGGAAGATACCCGAATTTGGGGGCGTCACAGGATGGTATCAAAGCCTTAGGTTATAAAACTTAAGGGGGGGAAAAAAAACCTTAGGCTAATAACCTTGTAAGGAAGGTAAAGTCCGAGAAATGAAATTCAAGTCTATTGAATTAAGAAGATATTGAGATAACTCAGTATCGAAAGAATTAAAAGATGAAAATTAATCTTAAAGATATTAAATGTGATTTGTACTTATACTATTGTGTATTATGTACTAATCAACGTGTTATGTGTTTGTAGATGTCAACCGATAGCTTGATGTTTAGAAATGTGGAAATGATAAGTGAGGACTTAGTTAACCAAGTTGAGGTAGTACCAATGCCAGTGATGGAGGTACCGATAGTTGTACTAGAAGACTCAGACATTGAGGAGTACATCTCTGAGGAGGAATACTCTGAGGAGACTATGGGATTAGCATCATACCTTAAGGAGATGTTAGATGTGGAGGAGGAAATGGAGGTGACATCGATTAGTACGGTGTTACCTACTCTGGTGCCAGCATCTTTGGATGCAACTAGAGCACTGTATCTAGCGGTGTTGGATAGGAATGTGCACCTACGTACTCAGGTAGAGGCACAGATAGAGGAGATAACTGCCCTATATGAGGCGAAAGAATCTACAGAGGCAAACTTTGAGTCGGAGCACGATGAAAAAGTGCTTATGACTGATAAGGCTCATAGCTATAAGGATGAGATCCTCGAGCTAAAACAGAAACTGGTTGAGTAAGATCAGAAAATAGCTAGGATGTCATACATTCATGAATGCGCTCATGAGGATTTCAAGCTAAAAATTTCCTATTATTCTATTGAGTCTGGGCAGACTCGACATACCATAAGTCGAGATATAGTGTCGATTCTGGCAAATCAAAAATATGAAAATGCCGTTCGACAGTGTTAGCAGGTCGCTAGAACTTTTTGTATATAAGTAGTGACGTAAAACCCTCTTTTGTATAACTAAGGGTAGTCTTTTTGTAAATCCCAACTTTTGTAGAAGGCAATCGCGGGATAGTATGTGATAGCTTTTGGCTAAGGGAACATGATGTAAATAGTTTTGACTATGAAAGCATATTACTATAATGACGTTTTTATTTAACATGCTTGTGTAGTATGAATGGTTGTTGTTAATTTAAAATGATAACCGAGTAATTAAATAGATAATAACGAAACTTTATTTATTTAATCAGAATTATGCCGCCAAGAAGGAGACAACGGAACCAAGAGGCCGAGTCTCATAATGAAAATCAAGGGGGTCCTAACAACCCTATGCAAGAGTTCGTTAATTTATTAACGGCTGCATTTAACCAAGTGGGTGGTGGGATTCCTGTAGCTCCTGGGGTAGTAAGAACAACTACCTTTAAGGACTTTAAAAGTGTGGGTCCTCCCGAGTTTCGAGGAACGACGGATCCACTAGAAGCCCAAACATGGATTAGGGAAATTGAAAAGGCGTTTGTGATAACCAACGTAGGTGAGGCACATAAGACATCTTTTGCGACTTACATGATGAAGGGAGAAGCCAACTACTGGTGGGAAGCTCACCAGGGTGGGGTTTGGACAGAGGCTGTTGCGTGGGAACAGTTTAAGAAGGTTTTCTTGTAGAACTATTTCCCTACTAGCATGCAGGGTAGGATGGAAATTAAGTTCCTAAAACTTAAGTAGGGGGATATGACTGTTCCCCAATATGCCGCCAAATTTAATGAGTTAGCGAGATTTGCTCCACATCAGGTGGATACGGAGGAAAGGAAGGCACGCAGATTTGAGCAGGGCTTAAAACCTTGGCTCTATAGTAGAATATCGGTTTTCCAGAGTGCTTCCTATGGGACCATTCTGGAAAAGGCGATAATAGCTGAAGGTGGTGGTGAGGCCTTGTCTCAGTACCACAAAGAGCGGAAGATTAAGAGTAAGATAGAAGGAAGTAATAAGGCTGAAGTTGCCAGCGAAAGCGGTAACTTGCCAAAGAGGAAGGGTTTTAATCCTGAGAATACCGGGGTAAAACAGGGAGATCCCAAAAGGAGAACGGAAGCATGTAAGACATGCGAAAAATCTCACATGGGAGTCTGTTTAAAGGGGAAAGTAGTATGCTATTACTGTGGGTAGGTGGGGCATTTGTCACCCAATTGTCCTAACCCTAAGAAGAATCATGGATGTTTTGTCTGTGGGTCAAATGACCACATGGCAAGAAATTGCCCAAAGAAGGGTTTAGAGGGGAATAAGAGTTCTGGTAGTGGTAAATTAGCCATTACTGGACCAACACCATTACTGGGTAGACCCTCGGCTCGTACGTTTAATATGACTGTTCAAGATGCAGTTGCATCAACAGATGTGGTAGCAGGTATCATTCCGGTCAATGAGATAAATGCTTATGTGCTATTTGACTCGGGTGCCACTTGTTCTTTTATAGCATGTGAATTTGCTAAACGATTAGGGTTAATCCCTGAGAAGTTACCTACACCTTTAGACGTTAAGGTAGAAAACGAGGAGATAATCCCCATTAAACATATTCATAAGAACTGTTGCGTAGAAATTAGGGGAAATAAGTTATCGGTAGATTTGGTACCGATAAGGCTAAAAGAATTTGATGTAATTCTTGGTATGGATTGGTTGGTGAACCATGAGGCAATTATAGATTGCCATAGGAAAAGTGTAAACCTTCGGCTTTCTAAGAAAACCAAGGTAGTGTTTTTCGGTAGTAATTCACCGAGACGCTCTTGTTGTCTGTCTATAACACAAGCTAGGAAGATGTTAAGAAAAGGGTGTGTAGGTTATCTATGCCATGTGGTGGATACCCAAAGAGTGGGGACATCCTTGGATCAGATACCAGTTGTGCAAGAGTTCGTGGATGTATTTCCGGAGGAATTATCGGGTATTCCACCGGATAGGGAGGTAGAATTTGTAATTTATTTGTTACCGAAAACGACACCAGTTTTAAGGGCACCATATCGAATGGCGCCAGTTGAAATGAAGGAGTTAATGGTTCAATTACAAGAACTGTTAGATAGGAAGTACATTCAACCAAGCGTGCCTCCTTGGGGAGCACCGGTGTTATTTGTAAAGAAGAAGGATGGGTCGTTAAGACTTTGTATCGACTATCGAGAGTTGAACAAATTAACGATTAAGAATAGGTACACTTTGCCCAGGATCGATGATCTATTTGATCAGTTGAAAGGGACAAAGTATTTTTCTAAAATAGATTTGCGCACGGGGTATCATGAGTTAAAGGTGAGGAAGGAAGATATATCTAAGACCGCATTCAGAACTCGTTATGGTCACTACAAGTTTCTGGTAATGTCGTTTGGGTTGACTAATGCGCCAGCCGCATTTATGGATATGATGAACAGAGTGTTCAAATAATATTTGGACAAGTTTGTCGTAGTGTTCATTGATGATATTCTAGTCTATTCAAAGACGCTAAAAGATCATACGGAACATTTAAGAATAGTGTTGGAAACACTATGGAAGGAGAAGTTGTATGCGAAATTCACAAAGTGTGAATTTTGGCTTGAGAGAGTGCAGTTTCTAGGGCATGTTATTGATAAGGATGGCATTTCCGTAGATCCGGCCAAAGTAGAAGCAATAAACGAATGGGAGCAACCGAAGACGCCGACTGAGATTCGGAGTTTTCTGGGGTTAGTAGGATACTATAGAAGGTTCATTCCAGATTTTTCTAAATTAGCTACTCCGTTAACCTTAACCAATCTGACAAGAAAGTCAGTGAAGTATGTGTGGACTGAAAAATGTGAGAACAGTTTTCAGAAATTGAAGAAGAGATTAAGTGAGGCACCGGTATTGTCCTTACCAGACGATACCGGGAATTTTATAGTGTATAGCGATGCTTCGAATAAAGGATTGGGTTGCGTGCTCATGTAGCGTGGCAAGGTCATTGCGTATGCATCACGCCAATTGAAGGATTATGAGAAGGTTTATCTTACTCGTGACCTGGAATTGGCAGCTGTAGTTTTTTCCCTAAAGATATGGAGACATTATCTTTATGGTGAGAAATGTGAGATATACACGGACCACAAAAGTCTGAAATATATCTTCACACAGAAGGAGTTGAACATGAGACAGAGAAGGTGGTTGGAGTTAATAAAAGATTATGACTGTGATATTTTATATCATCCGGGAAAAGAAAATGTAGTAGCGGATGCGCTAAGTAGAAAGGGTAGAGAGAAATTATCAATGTTAACAACTCAGAATGAGTTGGTAACAGAGCTGGCAAAAATGAAACTAGAAGTTAAGTTACCGGGGGAATCGGTAGAATTGTTATTTTCCATGGAAACCCAACCTACCATAGTGGAGCGGGTTAGGAGAGTACAACTGAGCAATGAGGGGTGCAAGCAGATGCTGAATAAGATAGAAAACGAAGAAAAAACTGAGTATAACCTCGATAAGGAGGGATTACTTCGTTTTAAGGGAAGAATTTGGGTTCCTAATGATCCCGAATTAAAAGAAGAAATTATGATGGAGGCCCATAGTTCGAGGTACTCAATACATCCCGGTAGTACGAAGATGTATCAAGACCTTCGTCGGAACTTTTGTTGGCCGAATATGAAGAGGGAGATAATAGAATATGTTAGTAAGTGCTTAACTTGTCAAAAAGTTAAGGCTGAACATCAACGATCGAGCGGGTTGTTACAACCGTTAGAAATTCCAGAGTGAAAGTGGGAGCACATCACGATGGACTGTGGTGGGACTTCCAACAACAAGAAAATGATACAATGCTAATTGGGTGATAGTGGATCGATTAACGAAATCGGCTCATTTTCTACCAATAGGAATTAGGTATAACTTAGATCAGTTAGCTAAGCTTAATGTCAAGGAAATAATTTCCAGACATGGAGTGCATGTGTCGATTATGTCAGATCGTGATCCACGATTCACATCGAACTTTTGGAGAAGTTTGCAAGAGCAAATGGGAACGCAATTAAGATTGAGTACGCCGTATCATCCTCAGACGGATGGTCAGAGTGAGCGGACAATTCAAACGCTTGAAGATATGTTAAGATCTTGCGTTATGGATTTCAAAGGGAGTTGGGACGAATTTCTACCATTAGTAAAATTTTCATACAACAATAGTTTTCACGCTAGTATAGGCATGCCGCCTTACGAAGCGTTGTGTGGTAGGAAGTGCCGAACTCCATTGTGTTGGGATGAGGTGGGTGAACGTCAGATGTTGGGACCAGAGATGGTTCAGCAGACGGCGGGCATGATAGAATTAATACGTGCTCGATTAGTTACAGCTCAAGACTGGCAGAGAAAGTATGCAGATCCTCATAGAGAGATTAGAGAATTCGATGTAGGATCTTTTGTTTTTCTGAAAGTATCACCTTGGAAGGGGAAAATACGTTTTGGAAAGAAATGGAAGTTAAGTCCAAGGTTTGTAAGACCTTTTGAGATTTTAAAAAGGATAGGGGAGGTAGCTTATGTAGTAGCCTTACCTCCAGAGATGGAACACGTTCATAATGTGTTTCATGTGTCAGTGTTGCGTCCTTATAAACCGGACTATAAACACGTGATAGAGTATGAATCTATTCAGTTAGAGAAGGACTTGTCCTATGAGGAACTTCCAATTCAAATTATTGATAGGAAGGAACAAGTTTTAAGAAATAAGGTCATACCTTCAGTGAAGGTATTATGGAGAAACCACAATGTTGAAGAAACAACGTGGGAGCTCGAAAGTAAAATGAAGGAAGATTTTCTTCATTTGTTTATGTAATTATAAGCTAAGATTCTGGGGACAGAATCCTTATAAGGGGGAGAGAATGTAACGCCCGAGAAAATCGAATTTTTATTATAATTAAATTTTTATTTGATTATGTGAATTAAATGAATTTAATTGAATTCTTTGTGAAGTAAACTATGTGAAGGTCGTTCTATGACCTAGAATGTGCTAACGTGGTTAGTATTCTGGCTACGTGGTAGAAATAGTTGTTTGGAATTTCCAAGACGATAATAATTGTTTTCTGAGAAGTTTCCGTAAAAATACTATTCATCCGTTTCTGTCCGAAGAATTATTTTGAAATTATGAGAAACGCGTAATGATAGAATATCGTGATGAGATGGAATATCTGATAATATTTCATTTATGGCAAAAATGAAGTTTTCGCCTGCGGACTTAAAACCTAAGGGTTGAGTATATTGATTTCCGAGAAGGAAATAATATGCGTAGAAGGAATGGCGTTAGGTTTTATTCAAGTGTTATAAAATTGGTGGTGCTAGTTAGTACCTATGTATAATACGTTGAGTAAATACGAGGTACAATACGATTATTGTACTTATGGTATACGAAAGGAATACGTGAATCGTACGTGTAGAATACGATGAATATCATAGGATTAATCTAATGTATCAATGAGTAATTTATTTGTATTGGATTATGAGTAGCCCAATTAGTTGAATGACTAAGCCCAATGAGATGATGGGTTAAGTTCAAGTCAAGGCCCAATGTTTAGTTAGTTAAGCCCAATTCATTAAAACCGAACCGTGGGTCGAACCGGTGGGTCACCCAATGGGTAAAACCCATGGAGCAACCCATGTGAGGTCACAAGAGGGGAGGTGGGCCGGCCACCTTGGTGTGCAAGCCAAGCATAAGGCTTGGTCTCCAAGTATCTTACTTGGTGACCACACATGAATAGTAAGGAGGTGGGATTTAATGTCTAAATTGCCCTCCATTCTAAATTCTATAAATAGGAAGCTAGGTTGATTCATTTGAGGTTTTTACCAAGACTCAACTTAGATTATTTGGGAGAGAAAAGAGAGCTATACTTGCAAAAACATACACTTGGAAGCTATAAACTTATATTCTTCCAAGAGATTTCTAAGAGTTCTTAAGGTATAATCCTTATCTTTCATCTCCATCTCTTTTTGATTTGTCTTTTGTATTGGAGAATCATAGAGGGATGGTATATGCCTCGTATGAGGGATTAAAGATGACTTACCATAGATTCAATCTCTATAAGTCATGAGGTTATAAAAATAATAAGGTTTGAAATAGTTTTGAACCATGAAAATATGGATAGTTGAGATTGATCGTTTATAAATGATTGGACTCTATCAATCCGTTAGTAATTGCATCTTGCTTGGTTAGGATGTAGATATGAAATCCATGGAGTATTCCATGTGATTTGGCTTAGAGAACATTAGTAATGAAGTTATGGCGAATTTTACGAAAATAGACGTTAAACGTCGAAAGCGTAGAAATCCCAGAATTATAGTCGAAAGTTGCTGTGAGACTTGAAAACGTTGGTTTTCAATGTCAACACGTGAGATAGGGTGTTTAAGAGTTGTGGGTTCAAGAATCGTCGGATTCCGACTTAGAACGAAGAAAACAAGCATTGAACGCTCATTAACGTTTACAAACGTATATAAAATGAACTCAATAGTGAATTATGAGTTAACGGTTTCGAAAGTGTTGAATTCTTATATGAACGCGTAAAGGATGTAATTCCTGACTTTTAGGAATTCGAATGGGTCAATTCGGATGTAAAACGAACAAATTAGGGAGCCGAGAGTTTCGTTAGAAAACCAAAATTGGTTTGTCAACTGATGCACAGACTCGACGCTGCAGTGCCAAAACAAGTAAGAAATGGTGGCGCCGCAGCGCCAGACTCGGCCGAGCACTCTGCATACTCGCGCCCCAGCTCCAATGTTATGCAAGGGGTACCGCGCCGCAGCGCCGGCAGTAAGAAAAAGTTGACCAAGTTATGCTTTAGACTTCAGTTGGTTAGGGATCAATCGGAGTTGAGTTTATATACTCAATGAATGTATAAAGACTAATCCTATACTACCTATATTAAGACATACGGTATAAAACTTAGGAGTCTAATGTAAGTAAACAAGATATGTAAAATGAACGAAGTAATACTTTATTAATGAAGTTGAGTTCGGTTAATAAAACGTCCTTAGAGAGATAAACCGGGACGAAGGGTAATAAGTCATGTTGACTCTAATAAAGATATTATGTTAACAAAGATATAGAAGAGAAAGAAGCTTGTAGGAACAATGTGAATAGTTGTTTGATAGCTATTTATGGTGTGCTATGTGAATATATCATGTAGATTCTGTAAAGGCTGTGATCAGTTGAGTAAGTTATTTGAAGACGCTAAAAGACAAGTTTTCTTAACGTTTGTCTAACTTCTAACTTAGCCAAGTTTTATGTGATTCATTGAACTGAATTGCAAGCTTTGTTTTAAAAGAAAGGGTCGATGCCAGATTTTAACTCGGCTAGACTATTCGTAAGATATAGATTGATGATTTTCCATATCATTCTATATAGAAATGTTAACACTATCCTATTCCAAGTAAGTGGTACATATGTGAAGGTATGGTTTGTCTATGAACAAACAAAAATATTTTTCATCGATATTTCGATGGACACGCGAGTTTGCCAAAAATATTAAACGTAAATACGTTTAATGAATGTAGTGTTGATCAACATAGAGTACTATATGTTGATCACCTAGAAGTGCTCGTAAGTTATACGGATGAACGGCCTTAGTGCTGTGGACTCCTTTTCAAGTATGAAAACTGAAATTTACTGTTCATGGTCTAATCGAACGGTTCAGAACTCCTAATCTATTCTATACATTGGGAATTGATGTTATATACTGTATGGTAGTATTGATTCATAATACTTCATAACTATTGTTCAGTTATGATGGAATTGTTATACAATTCACGAATATGGTATTCCTGTTATCCTTGATTAAACTTGCTGAGCTGTCATGCTCACTTCTTGCGTGAATTATATAACTGCAGTTAAAGGTGAACGTACGGAGAATGCCAAGAAAGATAAGGGCAAAGCTAAGATGGATGCTTAGGCATTGTGTAATAGTTTAGTAAGTTTGTATGTATTATACCTTATGAACAATGAACGATGTAACCGGTTTATGAACCTGGGAAGGATTATACTTTGATTTTAATAAGAATATAGTACTTACTCTCATTTTGTTGTATTTCAATGGAATGATGGTATGGATGTTAGTATAGTGGAGCACCATCTGTCGGGTTGGAAGATACCTAAATTTGGGGGCGTCACATTATGTGTAGATCTAAACATTTTAGGTGTTAAAAGTTTGATCCAAAGAAAGAAGAACCAAAACAGTTTTTAACTCAGAAAAAAAAATTGGTGACTGCTGCCCCTAAACAGAAATTTCGGGGTTAACTAGAATGACCTAAAAATTATGGGCTTTTGGTATGTTATAGTACACTCAATAAGCTTTCCATAGACTCTGGAATGGACTAAATCTGACATCGGAGGAGAGAGTTATGACATTTCAAAGTAGTAGCGTCAAAACTGTCCAACAAGTGCGGTGTAGTCCACTTGAACGGAATTTCTGGGCTGATATGTTTGGAATCTGGAAACATATCAGTAGGGAAGAATTATAGTCCCAGAAGTTAGCTTTACGTGGGCTCAAGAATCGCCTAAAAATGTTTTAAAACGAAAAAGTTATGACTGTTTTAGCGAAAGAGGGTAAATTTGGAAAAAAGATGAAAATTGTTGCGAGTGGACATTTTTGGGGCCTGTTTTAGGCTGCCTAAGAAATCCGAAATTACTGGGTGATATTTTTTAAAAATACTTTGGTATACCATGTATAACATATCCAAAGTTGGGAATTTTCTGATAAACGAGCAAGGCGTGAGAAACTCGTGAAGTTGCTAGGTTGATAAGCGCACGGCAGGGCAGCAGCAACAGCCATGCTTGCCCAGCCGCGCGGCACCGTGCTGTGCTGTGGTTCGACGTCCTTTTCTCGCAATGTTTTATTAGTTTGCGTGATCCATTTTTGCGGTGTAAAATTTTTCTAAAATACTATGTCATGAGGTCTATAATACGCCCGAATTTTCGCTGTTATATGACTCATGATTTGAGAATTAAAAATGGGCGAACAGACATGTTAGAACTAAAATTTGAGCGAACGCCGAGCGTCGGCGCGTCGAGCGACTTTGACGTTCGCCGCTCCGAATCGTGTTCCGGCAAAATAATAAGTATTAATAAATCTAATAAAGTCCTATAGGACGAGATTTGGCTATAAATGATATTTTACGTCGATAAACTTCTTTTCGGGCATAAATAAAGCAATAAAAACATGTAATAAATATAAATTACATATTTAAGTGAAATAAAAACTACAATTGCCTATAAAATTATATTATGATATAAAAAAATATTTTAGATTATTTTTAATGACTTTTAATATTTTGTGATGAATTTCATTAGTAATTTATTATTAATGATACTTAATTTATTTAATAAATGTATTAAATAAATTATGAAAAAATAAAATTAATGATTTAGAAATTATATAAAAATAATTTAAGTGTTAGAAAACTATTTTAAGTTATAAAATATAACTTTTGATATTTTGTCATAAAAATATTAATAGTTTAATATTAATAGCGATTATCGGATAATGGATTTAAATGTTTAAAAATCATATAAATAAGATTTTAAGGTATTAAAAATACTTTGATATATTATAAATATATTATAATATTATGTTATGATTTTTATTAATATTTAGTATTAAATAAATATTAATGATAAAGGAATTATGTGGTATTTAATTCATATAAATACGTTATTAATGATTGAAAATTCATGATAAATGATAATAATTATTTAAAAATTATTATGAGCTTATGAAAATTAATTTTTATATATAGTATAATTATGTAAGATA
Organism: Panax notoginseng; assembly: GCA_016801055.1. Classification (NCBI taxonomy): domain Eukaryota; kingdom Viridiplantae; phylum Streptophyta; class Magnoliopsida; order Apiales; family Araliaceae; genus Panax; species Panax notoginseng. Next base: position 50,993,853 of record CM029023.1, read on the forward strand.
ATTGTTAAGTGTTTAGACAGAGTTTAATTAAACTTAAACTTGATATTTATCCGACTAAGCCGCCGGGATGTCAGAATTGTACCGACCTTGACTTAGACTGTAAAAGTTTGACTTGATGTTAAGTTTTGTGTGTTTTATAGACTGATAGGATTATGTGATAATGTGTTTAGGTTATTTTAAATATTGTGATGATGTAACAACCCGATATTTTCTATGTAAATAAATAAGAAATTTTGCGAATAAATTTTTTTTTTGTATATTAATGATGAGGATTTGTACAAGATTATGTGTATATGTATTTATGTGGTAAGTAAAAATATATTTATTACATAATTATTTACAAATAAATTTATTTTAAAATTATCGATTATTAAAAAGTATATAATTATAATAATTAATTTATGGTAGAAATATTTTCCATGAAAATATATAATCATATAATATTTAAATAATATATGGAGTGATTTTTAGAATAAATATAATAATTATTTTAATATATGGATTTTAGTACAGGTTATTAAGTTAATTATTTTACCTTAATTATTAAGGGTAAATTTGGCAGATAAATCAGATATGGAATCCAAGCCCTAATTTTGGATTATTGTCAAGGTAAGAGAATAATAATATAATATTAATTATATTTTGATTTTTCAGTGCTATGAATATGTACTGCATGTATGTATTGATGATAATTGGTCAATTATGGTGTTTAATTTTAAAACCCAAGTATTAATTGGTTAAACCCTAATTTTACTTAGGAAACTCTAAATTGAAAATCAATTGTGAGCTTAAGACTGTCATATAACTATGTTATATGTTTTATGTTGTGTACTAAGTGATTAATTAGGTAAACCCTAATTAAAGTTTTAGAAACCCTAATTTCTATAATTACTAACCCTAATTAGAAATTATAAAACTTAATTACCAATTTGTGAACCCTAATTGCTTTACTGGCAAAGTTAATGATAATTATATGATTTAAACCCTAATGTTCCTGTATAAGGTAATTATAAAATTAATCACAATTAGAAAATCCTAATTTCAAAATTTTAGGAAACTAAAATTTTATTTAATTTTTATTTGATTTTATTTATTTTTGTGTAAACCCTAAAATGTAATTCTAGAAAAGTAAATGTTGGAAAACCTTAGGGTTAAACCCTAAGGGTTTGCCAAGTTCCAAGTATGCCATTAAAATAATTTACCAATTTACCATTTTACCCCTAATACATTATTTTGGCTAGTATGTAGGTTTTGACATTAGGTTTAGTTGGTGAACCAAACCCAACAACTCCATGTGCTAAAAATGACAGCCACAAGCCACTTTCATCAGCCATTACATGCATCTAGACTAGTATAAATATGATTGAAGAGAGAGGAATTCATTTTGTTGCTTACATTTTTCATAACACTCAAACTAAGCTCTCTCTCTCTCTAACCTTCAAAATACACAAGTATATTAGTCCCAAATCAAAGCCCCACGTTTACCATAAACAGATCAGCAACACAAAATCAGAAATTTTTCAAAGAAGGTATAAACGAAACCTAGAATTCCTGTCCAACGATTCTGTGTTAGATGTTATGTTTGATTGTTATAATATGTTGTATAAGGTGTCTAAGGATGATCTGGGTTGCTAGATGTTAGATCCATAACATCTAGAGGCTCGGATTTGAAGATTTACAAAATCTGGGAAAATAAATTTTTTGTCCTCTAACAGTGAATGTCAGTCATTATATCTTGGTGATCTGTAGAGATTTACGTGTTTTGAAAGCTTTTAGTTGTAGTCGTGTATGTGTTCTTTAGTCTAAAAGTTGAATAAAGGTCATAGCTTCAACAGATTGCAAGTTATTCGTGGTCAAAGGTCGTTGACCGACCATGACCCGACCAATTCTGGGTAACCCAGAAACTAGTTTGCAGTACCTGACAACATTTTGTCAAGCTTGTATCTGTAATGTTATTGATGTTCTGATGTTTATATTTAGTACATCTTGTAGCCTGTTAGTTGTACTATAGATCCATGCTTTTAAATCTCTTAAACATCAAATGGATTTAACATAGTGACCGGTCAAAGTAGGTACTTTGTTCACGGATTCAGTTTTCTGGGTAACCCAGAAAACCTATGAACACAGTTTCTGACGAGGTTTGACCGGTCTGGATATGATGATTTTGTTATGATTTTGTTGATATTATGTGATAAATCTACTCTCCTACATGTTAGCTACACACTACCGGTTTTAAATCACAAAAACATTACACATATTTCAAGTTGTGGAAGCCCAAATATGGCTACACGAACTGTTCTTCATTTCTGGGTAGCCCAGAAAATGAAGAACAGCTCTGACAGCTTGTTCAAGGATATAGATCTCGTTAGTTATGCATGGTTTAATGATGTTGTTTGTTGGATCGTGTAGTCTTGTACTTGTACTACATTATCTTATCAACAACATGTTCAGAAACACATCACACTCGGTGTTAATCGCGGTCAAACTAGGCCACATGATCACTGACTTGGTTTTCTGGGTTTGTATCAAGAACATGAAGAACACATATAGCGACGGTTCTGTCGCTATAGGTGGTCTTTAGCGACAGATAATATTCTATTTTTCGGAAATTAATAAAAAATAGAAAAAAATTAGTTTTAAATTATTAAAAATACAAAATAAATTATTAAAAATTATCAAAAATTCTGAAAATTAGTTTTTAATTATTTTTATTATATTTCATAAATATTTAATATTTTTGGAATATTAGAAGCATTTAATTTATTTAATTATAATATTAAATAAATTATTTAAAAATGATTTTAATACTAGAAAAATCATTAAAAATTATATTATGATATAAAAAAATATTTTAAGTTATTTTTAATGACTTTTAATATTTTATGATAAATTTCATTAATAAATTAATATTAATGGTAATTAATTTATTTACTAAATAAATTAAGTAAATTAATTAAAAATGATTTTATTATATTAAAAATCATATTAAATGAAAATAAAGTGTTTAAAAATATTTTAAGTTATAAAATATAACTTTTAATATTTAAATGATAATTTCATTAATAATTTAATATTAATAATTATTAAGTTATTATTATTGACATTAAATTTATTTAATAATTATATTAAATAAATAGTTTAAAAATGATTTTATTAATTTAAAAATCATTTAAAAGGGATATAAATGAATTAAAAATATTTTAAGTTATACTTAATGACTTTTAATATTTTGATAAATGAAACATTAATACTTTAATATTAATGATGATTATTTAAAAATGATTTTAAATGTTTTAAAAATTATTTAAGGGTAATATTAATACTTTAAAAGTATTTTGAGTTATTATACATAACTTTAATATTTTGGAAATGATTTCATTAATAGTTTAATACTAATTAAATATTAATGATAATAGAATTGATTGGTATTTAAATCATTTTAATATGATTCCGATGTTTGAAAATTTATGATAAATTATAATAAATGTTTTAAAATTATATTGAGTCATTTAAAAATAAAATGACTGATACGTACTGATGTTAAGTTATAGAATAGAGTCTTAGACTCGATAATTACCCAATAAAGTTGTCGGTAGACCGACATATTTCAGAAATTGATCTGGACTTAGATAATGTGATTAGATAAGTGATTATTCAATGGTTGTTAAATTTATATGTCAATGTGATTAGGGTATGTGCTGACTTCAATAAGCAGTGTTATGTGTTATAGTATGTTGTTCTAATCGAACGAACTATCTTATTAATGATAGGTCGTGAGATAAGCGATAGATCTTAATTACAAGTTGTAAGCAGCGCTTCAGGCAAGTATCTAACATTTGCATTTTCTTTATGCAATGGATGTGAGTTAGAATATTTCTAAACTATATTATTATTGTACAGATTATGAACTTTATATTATATAAGCTCATTGAATATCAACATGTTAGTATATGATAATTCAGATATATATATTCTGTTCGTTAATTTCTAGAAGTGGTTAAACAAGTGTCCCCACTTGGATAATCATTATATTTAATCACATGTTGATATACCTTTGTCAATTACCCGTATACAGATATATTGAATTATAGATTATTGTTGAACAAGATAAAACCTTTGATTTAGAACCCAGATAGGTATGAACATCCCTACATGGGAAAATTTTTATGCGCTCCGGCGGACAAAGGATGAACGATAATATCGTTCTAGTAATGTAGTATTGATCAATGCAGGGCATAACGGGCTGATCACCCCCGTGCCCGTAAGTTATGACGGTTTACAGATGAATTTCTGTTTAACCTTTTCGAAAATGAAAATAATGTTCATGGCATGTCACCATAACCCCAGTTATAGTCATTATGTAGTTTCAAAAATTTGAAAGAGAGTTGTTATGTTATTATTATTGGTTCAGAATACTTCACAACTATTGACTTGTTGTAGAAGAATAGTACAAAGAAAACATTTAAATCCTTTTAGCTTATATATATATATATATATATATATATATATATATATATATATATATATATATATATATAATTGCTATTGCTTGCTGGGCACTCAAATGCTCATCCTTGCTTAAATTTAAATGTTTTCAGCTAAGTGCGAACGACCAGAGAACTCTGCTAAGAACAAAGGAAAAGGGAAGGTTGCTGAATGAACGAATTACTATGTTATGTAATAGTTTAATGTTATTAAGACAATTATGATATATATTATCTATCATGGGTTGTAATGAATGTTTAATTGTTACGTACTTGGGAGCTAGACTCTGATAATTATGTAAATTAATTTGATCTTTTATATTATTGTTATTATTATTAGTATTATTTCGCTCATAGAAATGGTATCGTGAAGAACCGAGTTCGGGTTTCAAGTACCTGAGTTTGGGGTCCTCACAGGTTGGTATCAGAGCTATAGGGTTAGAAACCTTAGGTGGGTTAGACCTTAGGCTATAACCTTAGAACAGAGGGAAACGTTGAAAATATAAATAACTCATATGAAGTTTAAAAAGAGATGAATTGACTAAATTCATCGTCAAACTAAATAAAAGATAACTTGTATAAAACTCTTATTTGTTGTGTGTATATACTATATGCTAATTAGGATAACTTATGTGTGTAGATGTCAGGTGAAAAAGGATTCGATTACCCTCGGATAGTAAAGAAGGAGCCAATATCGAAGCCGATAACTGAAATAGAGGCTCACAATGAAAATAACTCAGAAGGTGTGGTTATTGTAGAAAATATAGTACCAGATCCGGAGATGGTGGAGCTAACAGATAGCGATTCAGACACTAAAGTTGGAGCTGATCAAGCATCAACAGAGGTGCAGAATCTGAAGAACAAGGCTTCTTCTCTGGAAAGGCTGTGGGAGATAGAAAGGCTGTTGAATAGTCAGTTGCGTCAAGCGTTAATAGAAATATTGGAAGGACAAGATAAGCTTAAAATCCAAATTGGTCAGATGGGAGCTACAAGCAACACATCGTGTGCAGCTCCGGATAAGAAGGGGAAAAGAAAGATAGAAGACCATGATTTAGGAAAATCTAATAAGAAGAAATGGAAAGGAATTTGTTATCTTTGTGGCTATGAAGGACATACCACCCCGTACTGTCCTGACTACAAAAAAGGAGCATGTTATGTCTGTGGTATAGAAGGTCATCAGGCGAGAGAATGTCCACGAAAAAGGTGTAATAAATAGGTAGTATAGGTTCTGTTGTGTAGGAGTGTTTAATATAATACATATGATAAGTATGTTTGTGTAATGTAATGTTTCCAACTTTTGTATTAAGTCAAGACTGTAAATCCCGACTTTCGAGGTCATAAAGGGATAGCTGAAGTTCAAAGCATTTTGTGCTATGTAAAATGTTCGTTAAATGAATATGAATCTATGTTTGAGAAATGATGAAATAAGTTTAAAATATTAAACTTACGTGATAAGGTTTAGAATGTAAGTTAAATTATGATTTTGTTTTCAATCAGATAATGCCGCCAAGACGTCGAACTCGCAATCAAAGGGCAGAGGAATCTGTCAACAACGTTGAGGGACAACAACAACCAGATCCGATGCGGCAATTTGCGAACATGATAGCTCAGGCTATGCAACAGGGAATACCGGTAGCTGAAAACCAGCCGGGCAACCGCTTAGCGAACTTCAAAGACTTTAAGGCTGTAGGACCACCAGAATTCAAAGGTGCAACTGACCCTGTAGAAGCTCAAACTTGGGTTAAGGAAATTGAAAAAGCATTTATGGTAGCTAGGGTAGATGAGGGGCAAAAAACTGATTTTGCCACCTATATGATGAAGGGGGAAGCAAATTTTTGGTGGGAAGCGAATCAGGCTAGGGCATGAGAAGGTGTAGTTACATGGGATAGATTTAAAACTTTATTTTTCGAAAATTATTTTTCACCAAGTATGCAGGCGAGGATGGAGATTAAATTTTTAGAGTTGAAGCAGGAGAATATGACGGTGTCTGAATACGCTGCCAAATTCAATGAGTTAGCTAGGTTTGCTCCGCATCAAGTTGATACGGAGGCTAGGAAAGCTAGAAGGTTTGAGCTGGGATTGAAACCCTGGCTCTATAACAAAGTGGCGGTGTTGTAAATTCCTACATTTACAGAACTCATGGAGAAAGCGATCATAGCTGAGGAGGGAAGTGAGGCCATGAGCCTTTACAATAAGGAGAGGAAGAATAAGGGTAAGATAGAAGGAGCTAGGAAGGTGGAAATTAATAGTGGGAGCAGGAGTGGAGATAGTAAGAGGAAGGTGAGCAGTTTTGCAAGTGTACAAGTGAAACAGGAAGGTGTTAAGAAACAGATAGTGCCATGTAAGACATGTGGGAAGAATCACTCGGGGGAGTGTTTGCAAGAAAAATTTGTTTGCTATAAGTGCGGGCAGGAGGGCCATATTTCTCCCAACTGCCCCAATCCTAGGATGAATAGTGGATGTTTTATATGCGGATCGACAGAGCACAGGGTGAAAGATTGTCCAAAAAGGAGGGTGGAGACAGGAAGTGTGAACATGGGCACTGGCAGCGGAACGTTAGCAATCACGGGACCGACTTCGTCAAGCAAGCCAACAAAATCTACGGCAAGGGTCTACAACATGACAGTTCAGGATACGGCAGCAGCTGGCACTGGAACTCCAGGTATTATTCGTATGCCTTTTTATTTTCTTATGCATGATTTTCCTATATATAGTAAAATTATTTTATAAAGAAATTTTGAGGAGGAATTTGAGTTCTGTTAGAAACCAATTTTTCTGTGTAATCAGAAAGACAAGCTTCATGTGAATAGCTAAAGAACAGTTCGATCAAAGTTGATCGAGTTTTACTTACAATGATTATGTACGCTATGTGACCGTGTATGTATAGGTTTTAAAACGGTGATTCCGGGGACGGAATCTTTATAAGGGAGGGTGAATGTAACAACCCGATATTTTCTATGTAAATAAATAAGAAATTTTGCTAATAATTTTTTTTTTGTATATTAAGGATGAGGATTTGTACAAGATTATGTGTATATGTATTTATGTGGTAAGTAAAAATATATTTATTACATAATTATTTACAAATGAATTTATTTTAAAATTATCGATTATTAAAAAGTATATAATTATAATAATTAATTTATGGTAGAAATATTTTTCATGAAAATATATAATCATATATTATTTAAATAATATATGGAGTGATTTTTAGAATAAATATAATAATTATTTTAATATATGAATTTTAGTACAAGTTATTAAGTTAATTATTTTACCTTAATTATTAAGGGTAAATTTGGCAGATAAATCAGATATGGAATCCAAGCCCTAATTTTGGATTATTGTCAAGGTAAGAGAATAATAATATAATATTAATTATATTTTGATTTTTCAGTGCTATGAATATGTACTGCATGTATGTATTGATGATAATTGGTCAATTATGGTGTTTAATTTCAAAATCCAAGTATTAATTGGTTAAACCCTAATTTTACTTAGGAAAACTCTAAATTGAAAATCAATTGTGAGCTTAAGACTGTCATATAACTATGTTATATGTTTTATGTTGTGTACTAAGTGATTAATTAGGTAAACCCTAATTAAAGTTTTAGAAACCCTAATTTCTGTAATTACTAACCCTAATTAGAAATTATAAAACTTAATTACCAATTTGTGAACCCTAATTGCTTTACTGGCAAAGTTAATGATAATTATATGATTTAAACCCTAATGTTCCTGTATAAGGTAATTATAAAATTAATCACAATTAGAAAATCCTAATTTCAAAATTTTAGGAAACTAAAATTTTATTTAATTTTTATTTGATTTTATTTATTTTTGTGTAAAGCCTAAAATGTAATTCTAGAAAAGTAAATGTTGGAAAACCTTAGGGTTAAACCCTAAGGGTTAAACCCTAAGGGTTTGCCAAGTTCCAAGTACGCCATTAAAATGATTTACTAATTTACCATTTTACCCCTAATACATTATTTTGGCTAGTATGTAGGTTTTGACATTAGGTTTAGTTGGTGAACCAAACCCAACAACTCCATGTGCTAAAAATGACAGCCACAAGCCACTTTCATCAGCCATTACATGCATCTAGACTAGTATAAATAGGATTGAAGAGAGAGGAATTCATTTTGTTGCTTACATTTTTCATAACACTCAAACTAAGCTCTCTCTCTCTCTCTCTAACCTTCAAAATACACAAGTATATTAGTCCCAAATCAAAGCCCCACGTTTACCATAAACAGATCAGCAACACAAAATCAGAAATTTTTCAAAGAAGGTATAAACGAAACCTAGAATTCCTGTCCAACGATTCTGTGTTAGATGTTATGTTTGATTGTTAAAATATGTTGTATAAGGTGTCTAAGGATGATCTGGGTTGCTAGATGTTAGATCCATAACATCTAGAGGCTCGAATTTGAAGATTTACAAAATCTGGGAAAATAAATTTTTTGTCCTCTAACAGTGAATGTCAGTCATTATATCTTGGTGATCTGTAGAGATTTACGTGTTTTGAAAGCTTTTAGTTGTAGTCATGTATGTGTTCTTTAGTCTAAAAGTTGAATAAAGGTCATAGCTTCAACAGATTGCAAGTTATTCGTGGTCAAAGGTCGTTGACCGACCATGACCAGACCAATTCTGGGTAACCCAGAAACTAGTTTGCAGTACCTGACAACATTTTGTCAAGCTTGTATCTGTAATGTTATTGATGTTCTGATGTTTATATTTAGTACATCTTGTAGCCTGTTAGTTGTACTATAGATCCATGCTTTTAAATCTCTTAAACATCAAATGGATTTAACATAGTGGCCGGTCAAAGTAGGTACTTTGTTCACGGATTCAGTTTTCTGGGTAACCCAGAAAACCTATGAACACAGTTTCTGACGAGGTTTGACCGGTCTGGATATGATGATTTTGTTATGATTTTGTTGATATTATGTGATAAATCTACTCTCCTACATGTTAGCTACACACTACCGGTTTTAAATCACAAAAACATTACACATATTTCAAGTTGTGGAAGTCCAAATATGGCTACACGAACTGTTCTTCATTTCTAGGTAGCCCAGAAAATGAAGAACAGCTCTGACATCTTGTTCAAGGATATAGATCTCGTTAGTTATGCATGGTTTAATGATGTCGTTTGTTGGATCGTGTAGTCTTGTACTTATACTACATTATCTTATCAACAACATGTTCAGAAACACATCACACTCGGTGTTAATCGCGGTCAAACTAGGCCACATGATCACTGACTTGGTTTTCTGGATTTGTATCAAGAACATGAAGAACACCTATAGCGACGGTTCTGTCGCTATAGGTGGTCTTTAGCGACAGATAATATTCTATTTTCCGGAAATTAATAAAAAAATAGAAAAAAATTAGTTTTAAATTATTAAAAATACAAAATAAATTATTAAAAATTATCAAAAATTCTGAAAATTAGTTTTTAATTATTTTTATTATATTTCATAAATATTTAATATTTTTGGAATATTAAAAGCATTTAATTTATTTAATTATAATATTAAATAAATTATTTAAAAATGATTTTAATACTAGAAAAATCATTAAAAATTATATTATGATATAAGAAAATATTTTAAGTTATTTTTAATGACTTTTAATATTTTATGATAAATTTTATTAATAAATTAATATTAATGGTAATTATTTTATTTACTAAATGAATTAAGTAAATTAATTAAAAATGATTTTATTATATTAAAAATCATATTAAATGAAAATAAAGTGTTTAAAAATATTTTAAGTTATAAAATATAACTTTTAATATTTAAAGGATAATTTCATTAATAATTTAATATTAATAATTATTAAGTTATTATTATTGACATTAAATTTATTTAATAATTATATTAAATAAATAGTTTAAAAATGATTTTATTAATTTAAAAATTATTTAAAAGGGATATAAATGAATTAAAAATATTTTAAGTTATACTTAATGACTTTTAATATTTTGATAAATGAAACATTAATACTTTAATATTAATGATGATTATTAAAAATGATTTTAAATGTTTTAAAAATCATTTAAGGGTAATATTAATACTTTAAAAGTATTTTGAGTTATTATACATAACTTTAATATTTTGGAAATGATTTCATTAATAGTTTAATACTAATTAAATATTAATGATAATAGAATTGATTGGTATTTAAATCATTTTAATATGATTCCGATGTTTGAAAATTTATGATAAATTATAATAAATGTTTTAAAATTATATTGAGTCATTTAAAAATAAAATGACTGATACGTACTGATGTTAAGTTATAGAATAGAGTCTTAGACTCGATAATTACCCAATAAAGTTGTCGGTAGACCGACATATTTCAGAAATTGATCTGGACTTAGATAATGTGATTAGATAAGTGATTATTCAATGGTTGTTAAATTTATATGTCAATGTGATTAGGGTATGTGCTGACTTCAATAAGCAGTGTTATGTGTTATAGTATGTTGTTCTAATCGAACGAACTATCTTATTAATGATAGGTCGTGAGATAAGCGATAGATCTTAATTACAAGTTGTAAGCAGCGCTTCAGGCAAGTATCTAACATTTGCATTTTCTTTATGCAATGGATGTGAGTAAGAATGTTTCTAAACTATATTATTATTGTACAGATTATGAACTTTATATTATATAAGCTCATTGAATATCAACATGTTAGTATATGATAATTCAGATATATATATTCTGTTCGTTAATTTCTAGAAGTGGTTAAACAAGTGTCCCCACTTGGATAATCATTGTATTTAATCACATGTTGATATACCTTTGTCAATTACCCGTATACAGATATATTGAATTATAGATTATTGTTGAACAAGATAAAACCTTTGATTTAGAACCCAGACAGGTATGAACATCCCTACATGGGAAAATTTTTATGCGCTCCGGCGGACAAAGGATGAACGATAATATCGTTCTAGCAATGTAGTATTGATCAATGCAGGGCATAACGGGCTGATCACCCCCGTGCCCGTAAGTTATGACGGTTTACAGATGAATTTCTGTTTAACCTTTTCGAAAATGAAAACAATGTTCATGGCATGTCACCATAACCCCAGTTATAGTCATTATGTAGTTTCAAAAATTTGAAAGAGAGTTGTTATGTTATTATTATTGGTTCAGAATACTTCACAACTATTGACTTGTTGTAGAAGAATAGTACAAAGAAAACATTTAAATCCTTTCAGCTTATATATATATATATATATATATATATATATATATATATATATATATATATATATATATATATATATATAATTGCTATTGCTTGCTGGGCACTCAAATGCTCATCCTTGCTTAAATTTAAATGTTTTCAGCTAAGTGCGAACGACCAGAGAACTCTGCTAAGAACAAAGGAAAAGGGAAGGTTGCTGAATGAACGAATTACTATGTTATGTAATAGTTTAATGTTATTAAGACAATTATGATATATATATTATCTATCATGGGTTGTAATGAATGTTTAAAGGTTACGTACTTGGGAGCTAGACTCTGATAATTATGTAAATTAATTTGATCTTTTATATTATTGTTATTATTATTAGTATTATTTCGCTCATAGAAATGGTATCGTGAAGAACCGAGTTCGGGTTTCAAGTACCTGAGTTTGGGGTCCTCACAGATGATATTACTCTAACTTAGAAATAAATATTATTAATATTAGGTCTTCAGACAAAGCTTATTAAATTGCATAGCGGTAATCAATGGTTCAGGCAAGTTTTTCTTTAACTAGATTTTGAGTTATTTTTTCAAATATACTTGTGGTTAATCATTGCTGATTGTCATGTATATGAATTGTTGATTCGCACTTTGTGCACCTTGCATGTATTCATCAGGTATGGAAGGTTGATCACCTTCATTACCATTCGGTCCAGATATAATTGCCATGTTCATGTTCCATGTTCGTTCAGTTATGAAAATTTGTTCATGCTAGTTCACAATTATATTGTAGAACTCTAGCCATCTTATTGCTCAAATCTTTCAATCATGATATATCCTTAATTTATTGAACTTATAGTTGCTGGGCAAACTTATTGCTTACCCTTGTTATATATTGATTAACATTGCAGATTAAGACGAATACGTCAGATACAGGAAATGACAAAGCTAAGTTCAGCTTGGGACTATGTGTGCAGTTAAATTGTAATAGTATAGTATGACAATAACGTTATATGTTAGGCATGTTATAAATTGTGTATAAGTTAAGGTTACTCGACCTTGGGAAATAGTGTGAAAAGTTTATTGTATAAACAATTTATGTTTATATCTTCCGATATAGTGATAGAATGATTGTACCGGATCCACGGTAATTTAGGACTTGGATTTGGGGCTTTCACACCCTATTTATAGGAAAATGCTAGAACACCAAAGCAGACTAAATAATATTATTTTATTATACTAATTCTACGCATGCCAGTGACCAAGTCTAGCACTGCACCATTGAACAAAATTTTTTTAGCACATTTTTCTACTAAAAATAAAAGTGGGTCCCACCCATAATTTTAATAAAAAATATTTTATTTTCTGAAACTTCAATAATTCATAATAAATAGCCCTTTTATCAGAAAAATACGAATTTTACGTCCATTCCATAGGAAATTAAATTCTCTACAACTTTGTAGCTTTAAGTTTTTCCAAATTCCAAACGAAAAATGACCGAAATCTACATATGGACGATTTTCAACATCTCTTAAAATTCATAACAAATCATACGTTAATATTTAACGGTTCAAAATTTATGGACATATACTCAACTTATGTATGTATAACATATCCAAAAATTACAACGATTCAACGTCGGATTATAACTCACGCAATATAGCTTAAGAACACCGATTTTTCGGACTATGAGTCCTTTGGACTAGTTTCATTCAAACAGTCACCACTAAATATCAACAAAGAATTTTTTTGGTGTTTCAAATTTCTGCGTTTAGCTTACTTCCAGTGTTTTTTTTTTGATATATGACTCATCTCCTAACTCATTATACACAAAGAGTTGTGGATTTTACAAAATCAAGTAATAAACTAATTTTTTGAAAATTTCCAAATTTTGTTCTTCTTTTGATTTTTAATACCTGCATTCCGACAAAATATTGATAAAATACCTCAGTATTAATTTCTTCATTTATATCCACATAAAATAAATATTTCCTTATCAATAATTAATTATTCACAAATAGTATTACAGAATCAACATAACGACAACCAGGTCGTTCCCAGGAAAGAAGGGGACTTTCCAATAAGGATTTATCCTTACTGGCATGTAAATAGATGATCAAATCCCTTTTCTAGATAGAACTTCCTTAGGCATTGCCAATAATGATATCTAATAATATTATTCAATTAATATGAATTATTGATATGATAATGGGAAATACTGTGCAGTGATAACTATTGAAACAATAATAATATAAAATATCTATATAGCAATTATTGAATAAATAAAATAAAATATTGAATAGTAATTACTGTAACATTTATTGAGTAGCGTCTTCTTACGTAAGAATCAATAATCCAAAAATACTGTGCAATACCATGTGCTATTGTGCAACGTGTATTAATTTACTTTACCGACCGAGTATTCCAACAGTTTTAACGGTAACAACTACGCCGTTATTTATAAAAAAACTCATACTTGTCGTTTTCTTCATCCGATAGTTATTATGTTATGGGGCCCACAAATGGCTGCGCCGTCGTACGAATATTTCCCGACAACAAGAATATTCCACGACCAAACGAATATTCTCCGACAATAATGAATATTTTATAACCACTTAGTTATTTTGCAAAATTTACACATTTCACCCATAACGTTAAACTTTTATCAATTTAACTATTTACTAAATAGAAAATTGAATAATTTTATTTCATAAAATTCGGGGTCTTACAATCTCCCCTTCTTATAAAATTTCATCCCCGAAATTTATGTACCTGGTATTTTGAAGAGTTGAGAATACCTTACTTTCATATTCTACCTTCCTTGTCATCATGATTTCTCCATTGCTTATTCTAGAATACAGCTTCAAAACAAAGGTTAATTGACATATCACAATTTGTCAATTTATCAAGTAAGAAATTTTAGCTTAGGTAAGTCACACACTAGCGAAGTATATTACTCGTCTCTCCCCTCCTAGTTCTAGACTCAAATCTTTGCCAACGACCATATCCTTAAGCTCTGATACCAACTGTGACAACCCCAAAATAGGTCCAATCCACCCAACCCATTCTGAGTCGCCAAATACATGGTACATAAAATAACTACAACTTTATTATTATAATTGTCGTGCAAAATATAACAACACATATACTGTGAGTTTTGATACACTTATATATCAACTGTGACTCTCATCCCAACCTTGGATAACACGTCACAATGGCATCTTACATAAAGGTACAGTCAATAACTGTTTTAGAAATTAAAATCTTTGAAAAATATTCAAGGAAACCTTCTTACATGGGAGGCCATGCATCTAAGTTCTAATAAATATCATATGACTAGAGAATTATCCTTGGTTGACCCGATAGAACCCAAAGTAAAATGAGAAGATTACTATCATGTTCTTTTCAATGGTGAGTCTTCTCTTGACATATAATTATCTCTATTGTCTCCTATTGAGAATTATATTTCAACCAAACTCCAAGATTATACAGGTAGTGCTCGTAGATATACTCAGCAAGTGGATGTGCACAACCCTTTCTTATGGTAACACGAAGTCGTATGTCATTAGACATCTTATATGATAGTGTCAAAACACCCTTCCAACGTTGGGTTCGCCTCACCCTATTTGATTCACCAAATATAACTACTAAATAATGTATAAAATACAACACACTATTCTAAAGTTCTCAATAAAATTATTTTCATACTGTTTAGGGAGAACCTCCATATCTAGAGACTACCGTTCTATTCCAATGTTACCCCCGCTCGACCTAGCTACACTCTTATTACCTGAAAGGAATTGTGAAGCAAAAGGGTGAGCACAAATAGCCCAGTAAAGAATATCATGACTAAGGATAAATAAATTATCAATAGCCTTCGTCAGTAATAAATCAGAGATTTAGAACATATGGTAGATGATAAAATTTTTAACCATAGTTGTAGCAGAACGAGCAATCCATTAGACGAGTCAAATAGATCATAAATTCTATTATCTTCTCCATATTAAAAGTCCACCAACAATATTTTATCCGTGTAACATCATTCAACAGTTCCTTTCCATCATCATGTGAATAACTCATAATCATAATTATGGTTCTAAATTCCTCTTCGCACATAGGACGAAGATAATTTTCATCACCTGTCTTTACCTGAAACATCAAAGAACATGGTTATACCAAATCACAGTTCATGTTCATAATCATACTAATAAATTCATCTTTGCACTACGGGCTAAAGATATTCATCAACAGTTCATCTTTGCACTACTGGCCAAATATATTCAACAACAGGTCATTTTTGCACTATAGGCCAAAGATATTCAATAACATATCATCTTTGCACTACAGGCCAAAGATATTCAACAACAGATCATCTTTGCACTACAGGCCAAAGATATTAATATCTCAAAAAAATATATAATCATTTCAGAATTTATATAAACAATAATTATAACCATGTTGATGAATTCACCTTTGCACTTAAGCTAAAGATATTCAATTATAAATTTAATGGTCATGATCATACCAGTCAACAATTCATCTTTGCACTACTGGCCAAAGGGAACCCATAGTCACGATTATATCAATAATCTACCCATCTTTACACTCAAGTGAAAGAGAAATTCCATCGCCAGGGTTATAAAAATGTTATATATGATAATAAAAATAATATGATCAAAACATAGATTTAATTTCAAGAGCAATATTCATAAATCAACGATAATTTGGTCAGAAAAAGAAACCAAGTTTGTCGTGAATAGTATCCTATGAATAGTAACTCGTGAATAGTAACTTGTAAATAGTAACTCATGAATAGTAACTCATGAATAGTTCTTCGTATTCGTACATAGTATCGTATACATAAATAATGTCATATACGTAAATAGTGCTATATACATGAATAATGTAGTATACGTGAATAGTATCGTATACGTGAATAGTGTCGTATACGTGAATAGTAACTGTCGACGTCGGGATTTTTAATTGTTCCTTTCCGTTACTTGTTCTTTGGTGTTCTCATTTTAGGTGAGATTTGTTTGAAAAAATAAGTGAAAAAGGTCTGACATGTATAATGTCGACGATTGGACTATAAGAGTCGCTAGTTGATTTTTTAAATGGTTGTACCAACACAACCGAGAAAAGGTTTGCACATTGATCCAGTGATGTGACACTGCTAAACGGGTCGGTGAAACCGAGATTCATTAGGGTCTGGGGACTTGGTTATGCGGAGGGAAGGTGTTAGGCACCCCCCGACATCCGTGTTACCACGATGACAGCCTCTTTTTAAGAAACTGTTATCTGAATGTGTGTGTGTGTGGGTCAGTGTGCTGTTATTTGGAAGTAGTGCGAGGCCTCGTTCGCACCTATATACACAGGGTTTGAATTTTATGTAAAAATTCAATTTTAAGCAAGATATGACAGTGATGTTTTATAAAAAACCTTGATGCTCAATAGTAATTGAGACCTTTTACACTCCCATTTTATTCCGTATTCAGTTGGATTGATTTTATTTGACAGATGCGAAGCATCCGTACGAAAATACTGTACAAAAAGGTGCTGAATTCCTCGTGGGTATGAAAACCATATGAGGAAATCCAAACATCAGAGATATATTTACAAGCTGCTTACAGCTGAAAAGTTCCATCACGGGAACCGAATCTAGATTCAAGGGACTGAATCTGTGATCACATGATTCCTAGGCTCACATGATGCCGCAATTGATATAAACGCAGTAAGCAGGTATATATATTAAAGCTGTAAATATATATATACATACATGATCACCAACCAGGAAGCACCTCCATGGGGGATCAGAAATATAAATAAAGCTGTAAAAGCTATCAACCTCCACAGAGGAAACTCCAGGCGGGACGAAATATACAGAAAGCTGTAAAAACGATCAACCACCACGAAGTAAACTCCAGGTGGGACGAAATGTACAGAAAACTATAAAAAGCAATCAACTGCCACGAAGTGAACTCCAGGCAGGACGAAATTTATATATATATATATATATATATATATATATATATTAACTGTGGTCGAACTCTGTTCGATGAGCCTGAATTTTACATCCGGTGCATTTATTCGCTTTATATATATATATATATATATATATATATATATATATATATATATATATATATATATATTAAAGAACGTAAACGCTCCGGATGTAAAATCCAGGCTCATCGACCAGAGTTCGACCACAGATAATATATATAAGTATATATATATTAAAGCAGGTAAACACTCCAGATCGAAGTCTAGGCTCAATCAAGGCATAACTCGATAATGTTAGTCAATATATATATATATATATATATATATATATATATATATATATATATATACATACATACTAGAATGAAACCACGGACCGAAGTCTGCGAAAAAGCAAGTAACACGACTCTCAACGTGTAGAAGGGTGTGTGCAAAGATGAAGAGAAGGACTCTAAGTTGTGTGAGAAGGCTTACAGCTGACTGCTAAAAAAGGCTTCTATATCTTTAGAGTGGGTAAACATTGGCTTTTGTGGATACAAAAGAAGCTATATATGAGCTCACAGGTGTTTAAAAGGGGAAAGTACACTGCATGGGATAAGTGCATAGCAAATTGGGCAGGGCTTTCTCGCCGTTTTCTCTTGCAAAATGGCCACCTCAAGCCCTCTATTGTGTACCTGCTGCTGGGCTGCAGGTGTACTTGCTACTGCCCGGGGTGCCCCGGGCAGTGTGGGTCCCGCCGTGTCGAAATACGTACACTCGGATAACGCGCTGTTCGCTCGGTCGCATAACTTTCAATCCGAGAGTCCGATGGAAGCGTGCCATATCATTCCGAAAAGCTCTTTCCGAGAGCTACATAATGACATATAATTTACCCTTTTTTGATTCTAGAAAGATGGGTCCATGACCAAAATGGTATTTCCAGGTTTTTGTCAAGTAGTCCGTTGAGTCGTTTGACGTAGTTTGCGCTCGGAAGTTAAGATATTGTTCTTGTGGGACTTCTATTGAAGTAATTTGAGTTGACATGAGTGTATTTGATGTGAGTTGAATTTGACTTGGCAAAATGACCATTTTACCCCTCCCGGGGTTATCTCCGATTTTCGCACAGTTGTAGCAGTCTTTTCTCAGGGTTATCTCTGAGGTTGTCATGTTGTTAACTCTGAATGTCTTCAGGGTCATCTCTGAGGTTGGCTTGACCTCCCGGGGTTATCTCCAGGGTTATCTCTAGAGTGTAAAAAAGACGCGTTTGCCCTCTTGCATAGTTAGTAACAGGAAAATAAAATTTCGAGTGTCTACAGATGCCCCTCTTTATCATGTTCATGCAATGCAATGGAATGGACATGATAAAGATTAGTAGACACTTGAAACATGACAAAGTATTTATAATGATGTAAATCATAATGTAGTGAATGTTTATGATGAATGTGAAAATGTTTTCGCGAATCGCAATTCGTAAATCGCACATCGCATTTCGCACATCGCTTTTTGCATTTCTCATTTGGCCAAATTGGACCGCACATCGCACATTGCACATCGTAACTCGCACATCGTATTTCGTATATCACATTTCGCATATCGTATTTCGCAAATCGCAATTTTATGATGAATGTTTAAAATATTTTTGCAAATCGCTTTACCTTTACCGATAATTACTGATGCCTATGTTGGAGTTGACTCCAATGGTTTGGCATTTAATTGCTGATGCTTGTTTGATGAAGATAAGTTGAGATGTTTTCCATATCTCTGATGGGGATGACATTTTGAAATCACCAGACCCTTCTAATGTATTCGCCGATAGTTTGCAACGGTGCCTATCCTGCTAATCGCCAAACATTTTCGGTTCCCACTCGAACGGTGGTATACGAAGATTTCATCGCTGAACTGTTTTGATGTCGCTAAATTGATGCCAATGGTCTTAGAATACCGGATCTTCCGATACCTTCGCTGAAGTAATATTCCACGGATTACTTCACTAGATTTCACTTGATGTTACGCTAGATTGATGACAACCACCAGATGTCTCACCCTTTTTTGCGGTGATTTGGAGTTCCTTTTGCTTTTGGGGTAGGTGCACCATTTTTTGATTCGTAACTCGGCTGAACTGATGAGCTGAATGCCGCTAATATCCCTGGAAGGTGCAGCTCGCTATTTTGCTACCCATATTCGAATTTCGTTGTGGAGGTCTTGATTTTTGAGAATTTTTCCCTTCTTTCGTAGGGCACGCTTATATCTCCATGATTTCTTTTAGGAGTTCTCCCCTTCTTTTGATGAGAGGCTTATCCCACCTTAAACTCCTTTCATTCCTTGGAATCGCAAAATGCCCCAGTCCTTTCGCATGTTCTTGTTGGGGATTCATATGAGAAACTCTCTTTGTTGACCAAGTCACTATTGAATAATATCTGAATTGCCATTGAGATGATGATAAACCATGATGATGGTGCTGACTGGTGCATTTTCCACTTTAGGATGGTTGATAATTGCCCAGTGTTGAGTTGTCGCTACTTCTGAGATTGCCCCCAATCTTGTCGTAAGGGATCCAATTTTCGGTTGTCGCCAATTTTGAAATTACCCCAGCCTTGCTTGTTGTCTGGGGTAGTTGCTTGGATAGATGGGCCGATTAGACGTCGAGATCGCGAGAAGCTTTTATCTCTGTACCATATGGTGAATAGGTAGTGAATGTGGGCTTTAATGTTGACAGCTCTTTCTGGTAGAAATGTCTCTTTGGTTGAGAGAGATGATGCTCTAACTCATAGGGATACTGGTGTTGTTGAGCGGGATGAGGCCAGATCATCCATAGATGTAGTGATTGTTGAGTGGGATAACGCTATATCTGCCCGTAATATAGCATGTAGTTGGCGGTGGATTTGTTGGCTCGTGTAGAGACCCTTTGGCAGGAAATCACAGCGTTACCTCCTTCTTCTAAGAGGGAATCCATGTTTGACTTGATAGCCCGCATATACACTAATTATAGATGGACTTATATTTTCCTGCACAGACTAGCTTAGCCATTTTGTCGTGGACAATACACATTGTATATATCAAATAACATTATATATGGTAGGGAAATATATGTTGATTCACTTCCCTTTTAGTTCTGCCTTGCTACTTGCTTGATGTTTGCTTGTTTCTCTAGGACTTTGTGATCTGGATGTATTCTGAACTCCTCCTTGATGGATGGACAATGAGATGTCTCAGGATTTTCAGAATGGATCGTCGATCTATGTGTATTCCCTACCATCTTTGGTGTCTTGGGACTGATTTTTGTATGTGGTTATGGATAGGAGTATGTTTGTTTTTGTTTTTCTGTGGTGAGACCGGACCATAAAGATGGCTGCCTACATACTCCCGTGTATTGGGGAGATTAGGTCGACGTAGTTCGCCCCTCCGGGCGAGATGAAAAGTGTGATCCCATGAGCAGATCAGACTGCGGGGAAGAGAAAGTTTGATCCTAGGCTGAGGATAAACTGAAGGTATGAGAAGTTTGATCCCATGTATGGGTAGCCAAACTACAAACGTAAGAGGTTCAATTCGTGGTGGGATGACCAAAGTGGTATGATCATAGTGAAGCCAGGCTGCTGGCTTGAAAGGATGTTTCCCTGAGGGGCAAAGTGTGGAAGAGTTATATGTGGTAAAGGGTTAAAGAACCGGAATGACTGGTAATCTGATGATCCAAAACCAGGATATTCGCTTGATGGTAACCTCAGACATAGTACCGTGTCACGGTGTTTGATTTGATAAGCTGTGGAAATTCATCGTCGTCCATTTCCTGTAATCTGAAAATGCCTCCTGTCAATACTTCCTTGACAACAAACGGGCCTTCCCAGTTCGGGGAGAATTTTCCTTTAGACTGAGCTTGGTTATCAATGATCTTTTTCAAAACCAAGTCGTGTTGTTTGAACTGCCGTAGTCGGACTTTTCTGTTGTAGGAACTTCTTTACAAGTAGAGGGACGCTCATGTGTGGGCCATATACTCCCCCATGGATTTTATCTATGAGCCTCTGAGCTTGGTCCTTGTCCAGACATCTAAGGAGACCTCGTTCTGCATCTCTTTTCGTATAGTGCATCTCCGTTCAGGTAGAATTTTATAGCAAGTTGATGGATCCGCCTTTTCTCAATCGGGCTTGCCTCAGCGGGTGTAGATCTATCTCGTAAGTACTTCTTGCTGTGTTGATACCAAGGATGTTGGGTGGGAGGTAGGTCATCCCATACTTTTCAACGGAATTCCCATAGGCTGGAGCTTTTTGTTGCGCAAATGTGAGGGTTGGCATGTCTTCCTTGTCATGCATATTGATCAAGGAGGCCAAGGTTGCTAGTGCGTCTGCAAAGTCATTCCTATTACGAGGAATGTGTAAAAAGGAGATTTCTTCGAACTCTAAGACCATATGCAGAACCTGTCGATGGTAAGGCAGCAAATGTGGAACCTGTTGAAGAGTTTTTTTTCTTTTTTTCTTTTTCTTTTTTTCTTTTTTTCTTTTTTTATTTTTTTTTTCTTTTTTTTCTTTTTTTTCTATTTTTATGCATTAGATCGTGGAAAAGTGCCATATGGCTCGCTGATATGTAGCTCCGGCATTGATGAGGCTGAATGACAATCGTCTGCTAGCAAAAGATTCTCCGACGAGTGATGAAAATAATTTTCTCACGATCTTCCTCAGCAACCATGATTTGATGGTACCTTGCAAAGCAATCAACAAAGGAGTACATGTCGTATTGTCAATGAGTATGTGGATGAATGGGACGGGAAAGCTATCTTTGAGACAAGCTTTGTTCAGATCACTGTAATCCACGCAAAATCGCATATCTCCAACGGGTTTCGGCACGGGGACTATGTCAGATAGCCATTCAGGGTATGTTGACACCATAATGATGCCGGTTTGAAATTATTTCATGATTTCTTCTTTAACTTGTAACCTCCACTCTGGTTTTAATCGGCTGAGCTTCTGCATGACTGGCTTGAATTCCCCTTTGATGGGAATGCGATGAATGACAATATCAGTGGATAAACAGACCATGTCTTCGTGAGACCATGCAAACACATCCTAGAATAGGGTTAATAGAGTACCTATGTCATTCCTTTGGTTTGGAGTGAGGTTCGTACCAATCTGGATTTGTTTGGGGTTTTCAAAGGTTTCGAGGTTTGAAAGAGGTGGTTTGATCAAGATTTGGCTTGGGTTTGTCTTCGACTCATTCTTTGATCTTCTGAGGTATCTCATAGTCCTCTTGTATTTCCATCAAGTCCGAGTCCGACTTTACATCAAAGTTACAGTCCTTGTGGAGAATAGTCACCTCATCAGCAAGTACATGCACATCTAAATTTAGAGTCCTGAAACAAAATATGCTTTCACTTAGTATATAACACTGTTCAATCACACAAAGTGTTAGCATGTAATGACAAAAGTAACTGCTAATACTGTACAGAAAAAGTAAGCAGTTATTGCTATCTACAAGGCAGAGAGAGTTTCTTCCCTTTTTTACCCTCGTCAGCAAATGCAAGGAGTGCCGCTTCAATTGTCGAGGGAAAAGTCTTGGTGGACTGCAGTGACGGAGGGGCTATCATCAACCTCCTTGTCCCGAATGATGGCCATTACGTCTGGGCAATCATCGTCTGGGGTGTATCTGTTTGAAAAGTGTTTGTTTGGGTTTTTGTTTGGTTTGACCGCGCCATTGATGGATGCCTGCGTACTCCTATAGAAGAGGAGATCAGGTCTTTCGTAGTTCAGCCTAAGACCCCAGTTCGCCAATGTACACTTTTAGATGTGTGTAAGGATCTCCTAACCCATCATATTTTTCAAAGTCAGGAGTTTTAAACTTTTCTGGATAATGAATACCAGGGAAAATACATAAATCAACATATGAAACACTCTCGTGTGTTCCAATTCCTTTGATAGTGTGAAGAGTCTCTTCCATTTGGAGGACTTTCTTTTTGATGTCACCAGTGTCTGGGTCTCTAGTGGGATGGGCAGCATCATGAGTTTTGTTGGTCGGATCCAACTGTAGTTCAGGTATTGTAATGAACTGGGTTCCTCCTTGTGTGGAGGATTCAGCATGTACGGGTATTTTCTGACCATGTGTAGACTGGTGTAATTCTTTTAGTAGAACATCCAAATCTATAATCTGTTTGCTTAATCCGTCGAATTCTTTGCGAGAAACTGGATTAAGTTCGGTCTGGTCGGATGACGACATGATTGACTGTAGGCCTGTTGCCTTTTTGGATTTTGAACGGGTAACGGGACCGATTGCTTCCCTGCGAAAGACTTGCATAGTTTAGTCTTTAGGGAATGTGAATAATAACATGCTATGTGATGTGTCCATTTTAGGATTTTTATCCTGCAACACGGATGTCAGCTGTTTGTAGCATGCTAAAAATATGTATGTGTACACATTTCTTCATATTTCCCATTACATGGAGATAGATATGGCATGAAATTGTGTAATTGAAATGAGAGCATGAAGAGACTTTCCTCCGTTTTGGGTTTATCAGAGGTTGACCTATCTTAGGTTACTCTCACTGCTTTTTGGCATGAAGGTTCCCAAATCATCGCAATCTACTTGACCGGAAGTAAATCCGGTCTTTCAACTGGAGCGAATTTGGGTGGTGCCTTTCCTGAGCCTCGGAGAATCAGGCTTCTCATGAGTCCAGTAATCAAACACCGACGGGATAGCCTCCTGGTGGAGGGACCACACATCATACATTCACATACATCGTGTCTCACCGTATGACATGATGACATGTGCGAAGCACTAATATCATAAGCAGTTTATAGTGCGAGGCACTAACATCACAAGCAGTTTATAGTGCGAAGCATTAAGTAAGGAAATGCATTCGTACACATTCATCATAAAATGTAAATTCAACATCCACACACAAGCAGATAACAATTTTGAAAAAAATTGTAATAGTTGCTTAAGTCCTCTTACTGGAGTCCCCAGCAGAGTTGCCACCTGTCGACGTCGGGATTTTTAATTGTCCCTTTCCGTTACTTGTTCTTTGGTGTTCTCATTTTAGTTGAGATTTGCTTGAAAAAACAAGTGAAAAAGGTCCGACATGTATAATGTTGACGATTGGACTATAAGAGTCGCCAGTTGGTTTTTTAAATGGTTGTACCAACATAACCGAGAAAAGGATTGCACATTGACCCAGTGATGTGACACTGCTAAACGGGTCGGTGAAACCGAGATTCATTAGGGTCCGGGGACTTGGTTATGCGAAGGAAAGGTGTTAGGCACCCCCCGACATCCGTGTTACCACAGTGACCGCCTCTTTTTAAGAAACTGTTATCTGAATATGTGTGTGTGTGGGTCAATGTGCTGTTATTTGGAAGTAGTGCGAGGCCTCGTTCGCACCTATATACACAGGGTTTGAATTTTATGTAAAAATTCAATTTTAAGCAAGATATGGCAGTGATGTTTTATAAAAGAGGTTTTTTCAAACCTTGATGCTCAATAGTAATTGAGACCTTTTACACTCCCATTTTATTCCGTATTCGGCTGGATTGATTTTATTTGACAGATGCGAAGAATCCGTACGAAAATACTGTACAAAAAGGTGTTGAATTCCTCGTGGGTATGAAAACCATATGAGGAAATCCAAACATCAGAGATATATTTACAAGCTGCTTACAGCTGAAAAGTTCCATCACGGGAACCGAATCTAGATTCAAGGGACTGAATCTGTGATCACATGATTCCTAGGCTCACATGATGCCGCAATTGATATAAACGCAGTAAGCAGGTATATATATTAAAGCTGTAAATATATATATACATACATGATCACCAACCAGGAAGCACCTCCATGGGGGATCAGAAATATAAATAAAGCTGTAAAAGCTATCAACCGCCACGGAGGAAACTCCAGGCGGGACGGAATGTACAGAAAGCTGTAAAAATGATCAACCACCACGAAGTAAACTCCAGGTGGGACGAAATGTACAGAAAGCTGTAAAAAGTAATCAACTGCCACGAAATGAACTCCAGGCAAGACAAAATTTATATATATATATATATATATATATATATATATATATATATATATAAGCGAATAAACGAACCGGATGTAAAATCCAGGCTCATCGAACAGAGTTCAACCACAGTTAATATATATAAGTATATATATATTAAAGCACGTAAACGCTCCGGATGTAAAATCCAGGCTCATCGAACAGAGTTCGACCACAGATAATATATATAAGTATATATATATTAAAGTAGGTAATCACTCCAGACCGAAGTCTAGGCTCAATCGAGGCATAACTCGATAATGTTAGTCAATATATATATATATATATATATATATATATATATATATATATATATATATATATATATATATATATATATATACATATATATATATATACAGACTGGAATGAGACCACGGACCGAAGTCCGGGCAAAAGCAAGCAGCACGACTCTCAACGTGTAGAAGGGCGTGTGGAAAGATGAAGAGAAGGACTCTAAATTATGTGAGAACGCTTACAGCTGACTGCTAAGAAAGGCTTTTATATCTTTAGAGTGGGTAAACACTGACTTTTGTGGATACAAAAGAGGCTATATATGAGCTCACATGTGTTTAAAAGGGGAAAGTACACTGCATGGGATGAGTGCAGAGCAAATTGGGCAGGGCTTCCTCGCCGTTTTCTCTTGCAAAATGGCCACCCCAAGCCCTCTATTTATAGGGGATGGAGCCGCAGGTGTACCTGCTACTGGGCCGCAGGTGTACTTACTGCTGCCCGGGGTGCCCCGAGCAGTGTGGGTCCCGCCGTGTCGAAGTACGTACACTCGGACAACGCGCTGTTCGTTCGGTCGCTCATAACTTTCAATCCGGGAGTCCGATGGAAGCATGCCATATCATTCCAGAAAGCTCTTTCCGAGAGCTACACAATGACATGTGATTTGCCCTTTTTTGATTCCAGGAAGATGAGTCCATTGGGTTTTCGTCAGGCAGTCCGTTGAGTCGTTTTGCGTAGTTTGCGCTCGGAAGTTAAGATATGGTTCTTGTGGGACTTCTATTGAAGTAATTTGAGTTGACATGAGTGTATTTGATGTGAGTTGAATTTGAGTTAGCAAAATGACCATTTTGCCCCTCCCGAGGTTATCTCTAGTTTTGGCATAATTGTAGCAGTCTTTTCTCAGGGTTATCTCTGAGGTTGTCATGTTGTTGACTTTGAATGTCCTCAGGGTCATCTCTGAGGTTGGCTTGACCTCCCAGGGTTATCTCCAGGGTTATCTCTGGAGTGTGAAAAAGACGCTTTTGCCCTTCTGCATAGTTAGTAATATGAAAAGAAAATTTCGAGTGTCTACAGTAACCCCGGCACGAAAAGGTAAAAATTTCACAATAAAATTCATATCAACATTTTGGTATAATGATATCAAAAGAAATAATATCATTTACGAATAAAATAACATCCTTTACCATCCCTTACCTCAAACAAATGGTCTTTCTGGCTGAAATTTCGGATGTAATGCCGAAGGAATCTTGCACTGAATAGTAACTCTTAAAGTATCTAAATACTTACAAAATACGCTCGATAATATAGAGATATAAAGCTTATGATTCTAGTGTGATTTCAATTCTAACTAAGCACCCTATTTATTGGAAAATGCTAGAACACCAAAGCAGACTAAATAATAAAATAATATTATTTTATTATACCAATTCTACGCATACCAATGACCAAGTCCAGCATTCCACCATTGAACAAAAAATTTTTAGCACATTTTTTCACTAAAAACAAAAGTGGGTCCCACACATAATTTTAATAAAAATATTTTATTTTCCGAAACTTCAATAATTCATAATAAATAGCCCTTTTATCAGAAAAATATGAATTTTATGTCCATTCCATAGAAAATTAAATTCTCTACAACTTTGTAGCCTTAAGTTTTTCGAAATTCCAAACGAAAAATGACCGAAATCCACATACGGACGATTTTCAACACCTCTTAAAATTCATAACAAATCATACGTTAATCTTTAACAGTTCAAAATTTATGGATATATACTCAACTTATATATGTATAACATATCTGAAAATTATAACGATCCAACGGTCAGATTATATCTCACGCAATATAGCTTAAGAACACTGGTTTTTCGGACTATGAGTCCTTTGGACCAGTTTCATTCAAACAGTCACCACTAAATATCCACAAAGAATTTTTTGGGTGTTTCACATTTCTGCGTTTAGCTTACTTCCAGGGCTTTCTTTTGATATATGGCTCATCTCCTAACTCATTATACACAAAGAGTTATGGATTTTACAAAATCAAGTAATAAACTAATTTTCTGAAAATTTCCAAATTTTGTTCTTCTTTTGATTTTTAATACCTTCATTCCGACAAAATATTGATAAAATACTTCAGCATTAATTCCTTTATTTATATCCACATAAAATAAATATTTCCTTATCAATAATTAATTATTCACAAATAATATTACAGAATCACCGTAATGACAACCAGGTCATTCCCAGGAAAGAAAGGGGCTTTTCGATAAAGATTTCTCCTTACTAGCGTGTAATTAGATGACCAAACCCCTTTCCTAGACAGAACTTCCTTAGACATTGCCAATAATGATATTTAATAATATTATTCAATTAATACGAATTATTGATTTGATAATGAGAAATAATGTGCAGTGATAACTATTGAAACAACAATAATATAAAATATTCACGTAGCAATTATTGAATCAATAAAATAAAATATTGAATAGTAATTACTATAACAATTACTGAGTAGCGCCTTCTTACGTAAGAATCAATAATCTAAAAATACTGTGCAATACCGTGTGCTACTGTGCAACAACGCGTATTAATTTAATTTACCCACCGGGTATTCCAACAGTTTTAACGGTAACAACTACGTCGTTATTTATATAAAAATCTCATACTTGTCATTTTCTTCATTCGATAGTTATTCTGTTATGGGGCCCACAAATGGCTGCATCGTCGTATGAATATTCCCCGACAACAAGAATATTCCACGACCAAACGAATATTCCCCAACAACAATGAATATTTTATAACCACTTGCTTATTTTTTAAAATTTGCATATTTCACCCATAACTTTAAACTTTTACCAATTTAACTATTTACTAAATAGAAAAATTGAATAATTTTATTTCATAAAATTTGGAGTCTTACATCACACGTCACCATTATTGGTGGCATCCCGTCTGAGATCCTGGTATGATAGTATGTCACCCCCAGATAGGGTGACCGTAGATCAGCTGTTGCAGCATACCATGACTCTTTTGATGTTTCAGGTTCCCGTAGGATTTTTGGAGGGCATGCTAGAGCACTGGGTACCAGAGAGGAAGGTTTTCTGGCTTGGGACCCAGGAGTTGACTCCGACTCTGGAGGAGTATGCACGTTTGACGATGTTACCACTTGACAGACCTTGTATGCATATGGCCATTGATGACATGAGCCGACAATTTATGACTCTCACCGGGCTGAGGCAGAGAGTTGTGCATGATGAGATCACATTTGGCCACGTGATATCCCAGAGTTTTCTGATTGACAGATTTGGCTTTGAGGACAGCTATGCTCGATATTCTGGGGATTTCACTATACTAGAGGATCAGTGGCGTTTGGTCAGAGTAGATGTATTGCTGCTGTGTGTAGTGGCGTATGTGTACATGCCATGATGCATGGATGAGTTGGACATCGGCGTCATCATGGCAGTGAGAGCTCTTAAGGAGGGTCGTACCATTATTCCAATGATTATGGCAGAAACACTGAGGTCGGCCACGTTCTGTAGCACTTACCCTGCAGGGGTATTCACAGGCAGTTCGGTCATGCTGTACGTGTGGTTTATGTCACACTTGAGACCGATTGGCACATTCAGATGACACGGGTATTGTTTCACCCATGAGATGGCTATGTCATATTCCTTCCAGCCTACGGAGTGTACAAATCCTGCATCCTGGTCCGTTTTCCTAGATGGGATCGGAGATTCGTTTGTGATCTAGCCGTGTACAGGGCTCAGTTCACCTTATAGATTTATTACTCATGTTTCGGGCATGGATTATCTCCCTCTGGCTGGTTTGAGGGGCATGCCTTCCTATCACCCGCTGGTCGTGATGTTGCAGTTTGACCAGTTCCAGGACTTTTATCCTTTTGATGGGGCATTAGGTCAGCGTTTAGCTTCTCGTCACTTATCAGCAGAGGACCGATCCCAGGTGTATGCTTGTTGGGATCATCGTGAGATAGCTATTTTTCTGTTAGCCATCCGGGTTGTTCTCCAAAGTATTCTGCCTGGATGGAGACAAAGACTTCATCGGCTGCGGCAGTATCCACAGTGCTGAGTATGGATTCAGATGGTGGAGAGCCTATGGAGGACATTGATTCTCACACCGAGGAGGAGCCATTTACTGGGTTGCCAACAACTATCTTAGATTCTCCCAGTACTAGTACTTTTGTGATCTAGCATTTAGCACAGTACTTTGAGCAGAATCTTCATTTGATGACCTTTGAGAGAGATCAGGCTAGAGCCTTGATGTTGACAACTCTTGATGGGAGAGACATAGCTCTGTTAGAAAGAGACGAGGTATTAGCTCGTAGAGATGCCGCTGTTGTTGAGCGGGTTGAGGCCAGATCAGCTAGAGATGCAGTGATCGTGGAGTGGGACGCTGCCCTATCTGATAGGGATGTAGCTGTTGCAGACAGTACTTCAGTGAGTCCCTGACCACTGGTATGCTTGCCGAGATGAGTGCATATATAGATGAGCATCGCATCACCATGCAGATGGCCTCGGACTTGCTGGCTCGTGTGGATATCCTTGTATAGGAGACCACAACTTTACCTCCTTTTTCAGATAGAGATGCTATGTTAGATCTGTTAACTCGCATGCATATCGATCTATAGATAGCCTTGTTTTTTCCTGCACAGACTAGCTTAGCCATTTTATCATGTACAGATTACATTGTGTATATAAAATAGTATTATATATAGTAGGGAAATATATTTTTGGTCACTTCCATTTAGATATGTCTGAATACTTGTTTAATATTTGCCTGCTTCTTTAGGGCTTGTGATCTTGATGTATTTTGAATTCCTCCTTGTTGGATGGACATTGAGTTGTCTCTGGATAGTTCAAAATGAATCATTGATCTGTGTGTATCCCTACCATCTTTGGTGTCTTAGGACTGGTTTCTGTATGGAAATATGGAGAGGAGTGTGGCTTTCCTCTCTGAGATTGACCGCACCACAGATGGTTGCCAGTACTCCTATTTAGGAGGAGCCTAGTTAATTTCATCTCTTATGGATTGGTATTGCTCTTCAAGGTACAACGACAGTTAGATGGTCGCCGAGTCTCCCGTTTACATGGGGAGGTCAAGTAATTCCATCCCTTTGGTTTGAAGCTAATGAATTGTGATGGATTGAAGTTTGATCCCAGTACCGTTGATAAGTATTTGTGTTTTGGTAGGGGGTTAGACCGAACCATAAATGGCTGCCTACGTACTCCTATTGAAGAGGAGATCAGGTCTGCATAGTTCGAACCTGGTGTAAGAAGTTCAACGCTATTTATGGTAGAAAGGGTGTAGAAATGTTTTTGTTGTTTTTATTTTTATAATGAGAAGGGTGTAGAAATATTTTTGTTGTTTTTTATTTTATTGCGACCGGGCCATATAAAATATGGTTGCCTACGTACTCCCGTGTATCAAGGAGTTCAGGTCAACGTAGTTTGCCCCTCAAAACGATTTGTAGCTGACGAAAAGTTTGATCCTATGTGGAGGACAAACTGCGGGGGAAGAAAGTTTAATCCTAAGTTTAGGATAAACTGCATGTATAAAAAGTTTGATCCTGTGTTTGGGGACAAACTGCATGTGTGAAAGGATTAATCCCTCGTGGGGTAACCGAAGTTGAGTAAGGGTTAAAAAACCGAGTGGAGAGGAAAGGATTTGGTGATCGGAAAACCAGGCTGTTGGCTTGAAAAGTGTGTTTCCCTGAGGGGCGCAGTATGAAAAAAAGAGTTGTATGTAGTGAAGGGTTAAAGAACCGGAATGACAGGTGATCTGATGATCCAACACCAGGATGTTTGCTTGATGGTAACTTCAGACATAGTACCATTTTATGGTGTCCGAGTTGATGAGTTAAGGAAATTCATCACCGTCCATTCCTGCAATCTGAGAGCATCACCTGTCAATACCTCTTTGACAATAAATGGGCCTTCCCAGTTAGGGGAAAATTTTCCCTTAGACTGATCATAGTTGTCAATGATCTTCTTCAAAACCAAGTAATGTTGTTTAAACTGCCGTAGCCGAACTTTTTTGTTATAGGATCGGGCGATCCTTTGTTGATATAACTGACCATGGAAGATAGTCGCGGTTCACCTTTCGTCTATTAGAGACAATTGGTGATACATGTCTTGTACCCGTTGGTATTCATCCAGCTGAGCGTCTATCAACACTCTGAGAGATTCTATTTCCACTTCTATAGGGAGCACTGCTTCCATTCCACAGGTTAATGCATATGGGGTTGCCCCAGTTGAAGTGCACATTGATGTTTTGTAGGCAAACAAAGTAAGAGGCAATAAGTCAGGCCATCCTTTATTGTTGGCGGACATCTTTTGCATGATCTTCTTGATGTTTTTGTTAGTCGCTTTAACAGAACCATTCATCTTTGGACGGTAGATGACGGAGTTAAGATGTTTAATGTGAAATTTACTGCACAACTCATTCATCATTTTGTTATTGAGGTTCTTAGCATTATCTGATACAATTACCTCTGGTTGTCCATATCGACAAATGACATTGTTTCTGATGAAAGCAATGATGACTTCTTTGATAACCCTGGGGAAGGAGGCTGCCTCTACCCACTTGGTGAAGTAGTCGATCATGGTGAAGATAAATCGATGTCTATTACTAGCTTTGTGCTCGATGGGCCCGATCACGTCCATTCCCCACATTGAGAAGGGCCAGGGAAAACTTATATTGTGGAGCTCCCTTGGAGGGGCGTGGATAACACTTCCATGAATTTGGCATTGATAACATCTCCTGACGTGGTCATTGCAGTCAGCTTTGAGAGAGAGCCAGTAATATCCTGTCCTAAGGATCTTCTTTACAAGTAAATGGTCGCTCATGTGTGGGCCACATACTCCACCATGGACCTCATCCATGAACCTCTGAGCTTGGTCCTTGTCCAAGCATCTGAGGAGACCTAGTCCTGCATCTCTTTTGTAGAGTACATCTCTGCTCAAGTAGAATTTCATAACAAGTCGATGGATCTGCCTTTTCTCAGTCGGGCTCGCCTCAGCGGGTGTAGATCCATCTCACAAGTACTCCTTGATATGCTGATACCAAGGTTGTTGGATGGGAGGTAGCTCATTCGATACTTCTCCAATATAGTTCCCATAGGCTGGCGCCTTTTGAAGGGCTATGTGACGCTTGACATGTGTTCCTTGACAGGTATGTGAATCAAGGAGGCCAAAGTTGCTAGCGCGTCTGCAAAATCATTCCTATTATGAGGAATGTGTAGAAAGGAGATCTCTTCGAACTCCGAAGACATCTGTAAAACTTGTCGATGGGAAGGCAGAAAATGTAGCTCTTTAGTTTGATAGATTCCCGTGGATTGTTTGACTACCAACTGTGAATCCCCAAAGACAGTTAACCGCCTGATGCCCATTGAGCGGGCAAGTTTTAGCCCCATGATACAGCCTTCATACTCAGCTGTGTTGTTGGTGTTGACAAACTATAATTTGACAGCGACGGGATACTGCTCCCCCATGTCGGATACTAGAATTGCTCCAGCTCCAGAACCTTCCATATTAACAGCTCCATCAAAATACATATTCAATGTTTGGCGTGTATCATACTGATGGTGTTGCTGAATTGCCATTATCCCTTTATCGGGGAAAGTATGTTTCCAAGGGTTTGAAATCCGCTGAAGGAGCGGCGACCAATTGATCTGTAATTCCTTGACCTTTAATGGACTTTTGCGTCACGTAAATAATGTCAAATTGTTACAGAATCAACTGCCATCTGGACAGCTGACAATTTAGTATGGGCTTGCTGAACACATACTTGAGAGGATCCACGCCGGATATGAGATGGGTTGTGTGCCCATGGAGGTAATGTTGTAACCTCATGGCAGCCCATGCTAAAGCATAACAAATCTTCTCAATCAGAGTGTACTTGTGTTCACTGCTGCTAAATCTTTTGCTGAGGTAGTAGATAGCTCGTTCTTGGCCTCAATCATCTTTCTGACCCAGCATGTAGCCCATGGCATTATCACTTATGGACACGTACATGAATAGGGGAACTTCATCCTTGAGTGGTACCAAGACAAGAGCTTTGACTAGCTGCTCTTTGATCGTAAGGAAGGCCTTCTGGCACTCATCATTCCATTTAATGGAGGATTTCTTCTTTAATAGCTTGAAGATGGGCTCACAGGTTGCTGTGAGTTGAGAAATGAACCTGCTAATGAAGTTGATTCTTTCCAAAAATTCCCGTATTTCCTTCTCTGTCTGAGGAATGGGCATTTCTGTGATGGCCTAGATTTTGGTGCGGTCCAGTTCAATCCCTTTGTGGCTAACTAGGAATCCTAGCAACTTGCCTGATTTAACGCCAAAGGCGCACTTGGCTGCATTCAACTTCAAGTTGTACTTACGTAACCTATTGAAGAGCTTTTTGAGATGATCTAAGCGGTCTCCTTCCCTTCGGGATTTAACAATGATGTCATCCACGTAGATCTGTATCTCTTTATGCATTAAATTGTGGAACAGAGTCATCATGGCTCACTGATAGGTGGGTCCGGCATTGATGAGGCCAAAAGACAACCGTCTGTAATAAAAGGTTCCCCAAGGCGTGATGAAAGCAGTTTTCTCACGATCCTCTTCAGGAACCATGATCTGGTGGTACCCCGCAAAGCAATCAGCAAAGGAGTACATGCCGTATTGAGCAGTATTGTTAATGAGAATATGGATAAATGGCATGGGAAAGCTATCATTAAGGCAAGCTTTATTCAGATCCTGATAATCCATGAAAACATGCACCTTTCCTCCAGGCTTAGGCACGGGAACGATGTTGGATAACCATTCTGGATATGTGGACACTATGATGATAACAGCTTGAAATTTTTTCACAATTTCTTCTTTCACCTTTAAACTCCACTCAGGTTTCAATCGCCTGAGCTTCTACTTGACTGGCTTGAGTCCCTCTTTAATGGGAAGGCGATGAAGGACAATGTTAGTGGACAAACACACCATGTCTTCATGAGACCATGTAAACACATCATGGAATTGGGTTAGTAGTGTAACCATGTCATTCCTCTAGTTTGGGGTAAGGTCTGAACCAATCTGGATTAACTTAGGGCTTTCTAAGGTTCCGAGAGTGAAGGAGGTGGTTTGATCAAGGTTGGGTTTAGGTTTGTCTTCGACCCATTCTTTGATCTCCTGAGGCACCTCAATGTCCTCTTGTATTTCCATCAAGTTTGAGTCCAACTCTTCATCAAAGTTACAATCCTTGTGGAGAAGAGGTATCTTATCAACAAGTATAGGCACATCTAAGTTCAGAGTCCTGAAACAAAATATGCTTTCACTTAATATATATGAAACTGTTTAATCATATAAAGTGTTAGCATGTACTGACAAAATAACTACTAATACTGTATAGAAAAGTAAGCAGTTATGATATCTACAGGGCAGAAAGAAGTCCTGCCCATTTTACCCTTGCCGACCAATGAAAGGAGTGCTGCTCTAATTGGTAAGGATGAAGTCCGGGTGGACTGTAGTAATGGAGGGGTTGCCATCGTTCTCTTTCTCTCGAGTGATGACCATTACGTCTGGGCAATCATCATCTCGGGTGTATCTGTTTGTATGTTCATCATGGACAATGATGCATATGCCTGACATCATCCGAACAATGTCTTATTTAACTCTCTGTTCCTCTTCTTCCACCTTGGGATCTAGAACAAAGACTTCCTTCTCCTTTACCGGTATCGGTTTGGGAAATAATATAGCCATTACATTGGCTGGCACCTTTACCGGAGATTGTGCAGACTCTAGATTTATAGGTGGAGATAATCGCCGTATGGCTGAAGCTGAAGGAATCTGCTTATTCTTATGTGAATTCCTGTGACTGAAACTGACAGAATAGCCTAGTTCGACTGTCCCAATTTGACTGGACAATTGAATCGGGTGCTTAATACCTTGATAAATTTTACCTAGCCCTTATCCCGGCTGGTGTCCCAATGACATCATTTTTTGAGTAGCTGCCATCACTTCGGCAGAAATCTTAGGTATGGGAAATGGCATCCCAATGGAATGGTATTGAGTGTTGCTCACTTCCAAGGCATGAACACTGACTGGCTCAAAATCAGAATTGAAACTGATGATTGGCATGTCACCATGTTGAGGGCATTCCGGTTCAGCGTTGACTATGACTAGGCTATTGTTCATAATATATTTAAGTTACTGATGAAGAGTGGAAGGGACTGCCCCGACCATGTGAGTCCACGATCTCCCCAGAAGCAGGTTGTATCCTGTATCTATTTTGAGCACGTGAAAAGATACGCAGAATGTATGGGGACCAATCTCAATTGGCAGCTCAATCTCTCCGACTGAATTCTGACGGGATCCATCAAAAGCTTTAATAATCGTATGGCTGCTCTTGATACGTTTGAGATTGATACTCATCTTCACCAACGTAGCGTAAGGACAGATATTCAGAGACTAACTTCCATCTACTAATACTCCAGCTAGCATGTATCTAGAGGACAAAACCGCAATGTGTAACGGCTTTCAATGACCGGTCCCTTCAGGCGGTATGTCATCATCAGTAAAAGATATCACATTGTTGTTGAAAATGTGATCAACCAAATGTTGAAATTTTCCCACATCCACTGATTTTGGCAAGTATGCTTCTTTCAAAACCTTTAATAGAATCTTTCTATGATCCTCGGAAGTTAAAACCAAGTCCAATATTGAAATTTGATGTGGAGCTTCTTTTAAGCTTAAAACCACCTTGGCTTCATTATGACCCATAGTACGGAGGAATTTTTCAATCTTCTCCATTGGAATTTTCCCCTTTGATTTGATGGTAGGCTTCATCACCTGTTGGGGAAGACACAGTGGATTTTCCTTCGACACTGCGACAGTTGTATGAGAGGTGGATCCTTCAGCTTCTCCATAATTCCATGGGACTTTTTGTAAGCTAATAATAGGATATTGCGATCTGAACGGTAAGGTAATTAGCTCTGGCACAACCACTTTCAAAGGATTGTCAACTCATTTGAGTTGAATTGCTGGTATTGTGAATGGTTTGACAATCTCATCAGCCTCAGGGGATATAACTGCTACCATTCCCTTCCATTTAGTAGGACAAGAATTTTCACTCTCAAATAGCACAGTATCATTGTCTGCCAGTTGCAGGACACCGCTATCAATTAGATTCTGAATAAGGTGGCGGAATGCCCAGTATTCTTCTGTGCTGGGACTGCGAGAATGGGAGTGATACTGACATACTCCATCAGAATTAAACCATTCTTAACGGGGATTAATTGGAGGTAGAAGGGAAGTGATCCTTCCTTCATTGATCAACATCTGAAGTATCTCCTCCATAGGTTGGCCTAGGTATGTAAATTCCCTTCTATTGGCAAAATCCCGACGGGCTTTGGTAGTTGCTCTCTTCGTCACTTTGTCCTCCAATGTTTCATATTTTGAAGGTGATAAGGGAGTATTCATAACCAAGGGAAGGAGACTAGCATGCTTCTGGCTGACTAATTGGCGTGTGACTTGATGCTGATAGGTCACCAGTTCTGCCAATTGCTCAATCTGCTTACACTGAGCTTTCATCTTTTGTTCCATCGTAAATTGGAACTTTTCATAATCCCATTTGTCAACACCGTCTTTGATGGTTTGGGAGGATTCACAGTTAAAATTGGAACTCTGTCCACTGCTCCAATTAATCATGTTGACCTCTTCCTCTTTGTGTTGAGGAAGAGGGTTTTCTTGTACGTGAGGTTGATCTGGCTTGGTGACCACGATCTCACCGTTGTCTATCAAATCTTGGATCTTGTGTTTTAAGGCCCAACAATCTTGAGTATCATGTCCAGGTGCCCCGGCATGATAAGCACATTTTTGAGCAACATTAAAACCCTTCCCATTAGGGTTGGCTGGTGGAAGAAGATGTGTAATTTTCTTCTGAGTGGTCAGAAGATTGAGAATGTTCTCAAGTGAGTCCCCTAGGGGTGTGAACACTTGAGCGCATTTGACTTCTCCACCCTTAGGCAATGGAGGGTTTAAAGATTATGCTTGAAAGGGATTATAATTTCTCCTCTGAATAGATATATTCTGATTGCCCTTTTGAACTTGTAGTATCAAGGAAACATCCTCCTCTTTCTTTTTATGGACCCTCCTGGGGTTGTTTCCATAATTTTCAAACTGGATGTGTTCAACAACTGCTTTAAGAGCGGCTAGGTCTTGAATCTTTCCTGACTTTAACCCCATCTCAGCCATCTCTTCATGTTTGCTCATTTCAGAAAATAGTTTACCAATGCCAGCTAAAACGCTCTCATAGAAAGGAGCTTCTTGTATGTCTATGAAGGTCATGACCATTTCTGACTCCGTCATAGAAGGAATAACTTAAGTAGCCAGGCGCCTCCACCTTTAAGCATACTCTCTGAAAGACTCATTTGACTGTTTCTTGACCTTGGTAATCTGATACCGGTCAGGAGCCATCTGAGACTGGAAGCTGTATTGTGTGAGGAATGCATGAGCTAGTTCTTCCCAACTATGGAGCTTTGAATTGTCTAATCTGGTATACCATGAATGGGCTTCTCCAGTAAGACTCTTTTGGAACAGCTGCATTCTGAGCTTCTCATCCTCTGCATAAGATCCAAGTTCTCCAATGAACACCTTCAAATATGTGTAAGGATCTCCTAACCCGTCATATTTTTTGAAGTCAGGAGTTTTGAACTTCTCTGGATAATGAACACCAGGGAATATACAAAGGTCAGCATATGAGACACTCCCGTGTGCTCCAATTCCTTTGATAGAATGAAGGGTTTCTTCCATTTGAAGGATCTTTTTCCTGATGTCACCTGTGACGCCCCAAATCCGGGTTCCTTCGAACCACAGATCCGGTCCACCACGATACTACTATCGTCAAACCAATTATATCTTTTATTCATAACTTAATGAATAAAACTTTACTTATTACAATTTAGAATATAAATTCTTTCAATTTTCAGGATCTGTACAATGACCCCAAACTTTTATAAGTTTTAAATCTTGGTCATTTACCATTCTTGTCTTACATCATCTCCGATGTTATATAAATATGCGGAATAATTTAAACTTTTTCAATCTCCTTCGATAAATAATCTTTTATTGATATCTTAACTTGAATTAATTACATATCCTTGAATCAAATTATGTTATGATTCATTCTATTCGAATTACTGTATAAATCTTTACATCTCGATTCGAACTCCTCTATGTATCACATAGTATAACTTAACATGTATTACATATCGTGAACTACTATCATGTACATTTCCTAGAACCTAAACATGGTTCAAGAGTATATATTTAAATAAATCAATCAATCTCCTTTGATGCTATTGAACTTTATCTATCATGTAGCACGTAATCTTTACTGTGAGTTCTTAACCTGTAAAAGTGGTTATTTGCAAGGGTGAGCTCGACAGCCCAGCAATTCTAACAGTTTTAATGTAACACATAACATATAATAGCATATTCAGTTCATGCATTCATAATCAATTAATATTTACTACGCATGTTACTTCACACATAACAGGCATATAGATTTACTTCACA
Organism: Panax notoginseng; assembly: GCA_016801055.1. Classification (NCBI taxonomy): domain Eukaryota; kingdom Viridiplantae; phylum Streptophyta; class Magnoliopsida; order Apiales; family Araliaceae; genus Panax; species Panax notoginseng. Next base: position 51,033,333 of record CM029023.1, read on the forward strand.
AGCATATTATCAAATCAACTTCCACATTTCATATATATCTCATATGCATTTCATATGTATACGTCAACATTCTAATAGCATAATATAGCTCAACTAACAGTTATAGATTTCATATAACAATTAGGAACTGAAAGACTTGCCTGATTCGTAGTTTATCACTACGACTTAACTGCGTAAAGCTTATCTGCACTGCATATATTCCTACACAGTTATATAATCATGGATTCACATCCGGTAGTAACATATTTCATGCACTTTTAATATAAGGTTTCCTAACTAGGTTTGTAAAACCTACCTTTCACTTTCTCATCATACTCTTAGAATAGCTAGGTATACTTTAACTACTCGTATATGACATCAACATTCATATATTGCTACCACACACTTTACTCACTAGGTATTCAACACCTTTAAAACTCATATAGGTAAGTTCAAACGTACACATAAACATTAACTTAGTTGTAATTCCATACCACATCACCTATCCTATATTTTCATAGCACAAATCAGATCACGAATTCAAACAACGTATCGTTGCTTTATATCTTGAAAGCATTCCTTTGGACTTTAACAATTGAATGTCCTAATTATCATTCATCTCTATCACCTAGCATGATGCCTACATATTACATAGCATGTTGGTCATATATTGCAAATTAAAGTAATCATTTAAGTATGCCTTGAACTTCAGATTAAAAACAGAACTTATTCATAACTGTAGGATGGCACGGCCGCCTGATTTGTACGAAGGAGACGCGCGGCCACGCAGCTCCCAGTTCAAACTAGGGCTGAGCAAACACTTGTTTGGCCTAACTTGTCCATCCTTATATACATAACATATATTAACATGTTAAGGGCTCTTTTGCATCTTTCAAGTTTAATCTAGGTCCCGTCTGGCATAATATGGTTCTAAGTTGGACATCTCAAGAAATTAAGGCCATTTAAGGTTATGAAACCACAAAGTCCAACTTGTTTGATTCTTAAACATATAGGGTAGTCATATAACTCATATTAGACATGTGAGTATTCATATGACTAGCATGGTTTATCACTTTAAAACTTACTTTAAGACATGTATAGTTCATATTACGTCTATCTAGGTGTGTGCACGTATCATTCATGTTCAAAGGCATACATGTCCTATCATGTTTGCACATATAGGCCATGTTTAAAGACCCAAAAATTACTAGTATGTCATCCTAAAAGTTCAGAAGTTTAGACAACACAATGTTTATGAATATTGGTTTCAAAACGTCTAAGTTTTATTTTTCTTCAAATCTATGTCATGCCAACCTAATCATGCAAGGCAACTTCAAATTATATGTCATATTCATTTGTGCATATTTCTACACATACTTACAAGGTCGAATTGTAGGCGACACCATGTTCATGATTATTAGTTTTCAAAACTTGAATTTCTCTTTGAAAACACATATTGTCCAAGCTATGCAAGTTATCTTATACGAGGTAACTTAAGATCACATTTTATGCTCACATGACTCCACCATACGCTCACTACAAAGTCAGAACTCAAATGACTTAAAGTTCATCAAGGTTTGTTTTCAAAATCTTCAAGTTTCTTTTTAAAACACATACTAAGTCATGCTAAAGCATCCCATTATGAGTAAAGTAATCTTAGCCATATGACATGTCTATTATAATGCATATTCATCTTTTATCACTAAGAATAACATTTTCCATCACCGGGAGCACTATACTTGCGTATGTGCTCGCTCGACGCCCTCTGATCGCCTCCGAATACGTAATAGTCACGAATATGACTAATTTGACCCTTCCTAACGACCTCAAATTGAAATACATAAAGAACAAAAGTTGTAGGTCTATTCGTCCTCATTCCGGATCATCTTGAATTGCCTCAATCAGAGTTCTTATGAAAACGTTATGACCGTTTTACCAAAATAGGTCAAAGTAGTCACAGTCAGCACACATGGGGCACGGCCGCACCCCTTTTCCTCACCATTACAGCGCACCCACACCATTTCCCAGCCCCAGCTGCGCGTCCGCATGCACAGGCAGCGCACCCGCGCATGGCTTAGCACAAATCACAATTTTTGACATAACTTTCTCATTTTAAGTCCGAATTAGTTGGTTTTCGATTCGTTGAACTCGTTAAACTCTTAGCTACTCATCTAGAGACTAATTATAACACTTCAAAAACATTAACTAACCCAAATATTAATTCAAAACTCATGTTCACACTAAATGTTCATGTTTTTGCAAATTTAACGAATTCATTCACTACGAATTCGTTTCTAAACCAAATTGATCCATTTAACTCTCATTGTTTTCGTATATGACTATATTATCAGTAGCTAGCAGCAATTCATGGACTATAACAATCCTTATGCATAAATTTTGTGACTCAAAGCAAGTATTTCATTACACTTTTCTAAGAAATGAAGAACTTTGAATTCAAGAATATAAAATCAGATTCTTACCTTCTTTGTGGCTTAGTTTACTTAATTCTCTTTCTCTGCATAATCTATACTCCTCCTCAGCAACCCAACTCTCAAGCTTAGACTTATCAGAAAATTTTCATGCAACAGGAAAATGAGAAGGATGGGTGCTTTATATAGGGAATTGATTGACTAGTTTCTAGCTTTGTTCCAAGGTTTGATTCAATGGAAATTAGGAGAAAACAATGTGTATAAAGGAGTTCGCCAACCACCATTTCATAGCCATTATCACAGCAACACTGCTAGGAAGTTGAGTTTACGCAATAGAGGGGGATAGGCCAATGGCCTATTCACGTGTATGAGAGAAATGAGACTCTCTTATTGGGACAAAGGCTTATATCTCAGCACTTTAGCAATTTGGCTCATGTAGTAAATTTTCCTAGCTCAATATTGCCACATTAAATTAAGTTATGGGCACATATATGCACATATATATGTACCTACCCACATATAGGAAGTATACTTATATTTTAAATATACACCAATATAATCTTATTATATTAATAACTTACTTATTTGTTTTATGTCAAATAGATAAATTATTCATCTTATTGATTAATTAATACTAGTATTAATTAATCCATTCCTCATTGATTAATATAATTATTGATCTCTATAACGATTAATTAACTATTATGTATAGTAACTAAATATAAACCTTATTATATTTATAGACACGTTGCTTATTATTATTATATCTCTAACAATAATAATCACATATAATTAATTAATCACCATTAACAATTAATTAATATTCTACAATAGCAATTAACAATTAATATTAATTAATTGTTCACTTAATAATTCCTTCGTCGATTAATATCATTATTAATATTTCTCATCATTGTGCCACACAAGGCTTATCTCACGAGCTTACATTAAGCTTATTCTCATTCTCATTACTTATTCCTTTCCCACCACATTACTATTTATAACATGTTCAATTTACATCGAACTATTATATCACAAGGTTCACATATATAACTATATCGTGAATGGAAATATTTAAATATTCTTTATAACATTCGCGGTAATATAATAACTCAAGTTATTTAGTAAATTAAAATAACTTAGTTTTCTTTTATATCTTTAAACCTCTTGGAAATACATTACTATAATCAAAATTATGTATTTCGCCATAACATAACATAAGATGTTTTTATCATATTTTATCTAACTAATCATAATAAAACGATTACTCATTTTCTCAAGATATTATTCTTAATATAATATCAATGTATTATTAAAAAATTTAAATGCACGACACGTACACACTATATATAGAAAATAAGTGTATTTCCTATTATGATAAATTGTTTCTATCAACTTATATAGCAAATATGTTTTAATATATTTACCTTATTACTTACTCATACACATTATCTTGTACAAAGCTATATAAGGTAATATCAAAATAATATTCCCCATTTTTATTAAAATAATCAAATGCTAGAATTTATTTTAATATCCTTTATTAGAACTATACTATAATTATTTCTCTTTCCTCTCTATAGATTGCCTCAACACAATTTCATTAATACATACGTTTAACCATATAAAATCAATCTCTTCTTTGATTCTACCTCATCAATTACTATTTTATTTAATAATTTAAAGATCAAGCTTTAAGTTTTAAACTCTACTTTTTCCTTAGTAGTTTAACCAACAATAAAATCTTATTTATAGTATTTCTTTTCACATAATCCCAAATTCCAAATTATATAACACATATATACATTCTTGTTTGAACCCATCTCATGCCTTAAAAATTTTATTTACTAAATTCTTATTTTAGTTTTTTCTAAAAATTTGGGTTCTTACATCACCGGTGTCTAGACCTTCTTTGAGATGGGTGGAATCATGAATTTTGTTGGTTGTATCCAATTGGAGCTCAGGTACTGTAATGGCTTTATCAGAACCTTACGTTCCTCCTTCTGTAGAGGATTCTACATGTACGGGTATCTTCGTATCCTGAGTAGATTGATGTAGTTCTTTAAGAAGAACAGCCAAATCTGTAATTTGTTTACTTAATCCGTCAAATTCTTCGCGAGAAACTGGATTAGACTGGTCAGATGAAGACATGATTGGTTGTAGGCTCGTGACCTTTTTGGACTTTGACCGGGTAATAGGTCCGATTGCTTCCCTACGAAAGACTTGCATAGTTTAGTCTTAAGGAATGTATAAATATTTACATGATATGTGATGTATCCACTTTAGGATTATTATCCTACAAAACGGATGTTAATTGTTTGTAATACATGATAGCATGTTAATTTACATGTGTATGTACAAAATGTTTCTTCATATTTCTCATTACATGGAGATAAATATGGAATGAAATTATAAGTAATTGACTTTATGAGTAATTTGAAATGAGAAAGCATGATGAGACTTTTCTCTACGTTTGGTTTATCAGAGGCTGACCTATCTTAGGTTAATCTCGCGGGTTTTTGGCATGAAGGTTCCCAAATCATCGCAATTTACTCAACAGGAAGTTAATTCGGTCTTTCAACTGGAGCTAATTTGGGTGGTGCCTTTCCTGAGCCTCGTTGGAATTAGTCTTCCTATGAGTCCAGTAATCAAACACCGACAGGATAGCCTCCTGGTGGAGGAAACACACAACATACATTCACATACAATGTGTCTCACCGTTTATGAAAATGATGACATGTGCGAAGCACTAATATCACAAGAAGATATATTGAAGTGCAGTACAGAAATGCATTCGTACACATTCATCAAATGCAAATATAACATCCACACACAAGCATATAATAGTTTTGAAAAGCTTAAAATAGCGGCTTAAGTCCTCTTACTGTTGTCCCCAGCAGAGTCGCCACCTGTCGACGTCGGGATTTTTATTTGTCCATTTTCTATTCTTGTTCTTTTGTGTTCTCATGTTAGGTGAGATTTGTTTGAAGAAATAAGTGAAAAAGGTCCGACATTTATATGTCAACGATTTTACTGTAAGAGTCGCCCGTTTGTTTTTTAACTAGTTGTACCAACGCAACCGAGAAAAGGTTTGCACATTGACCCAGTGATGTGACACTGGTAAACGGGTCTGTGAAATTGAGATTCATTAGGGTCTGAGAACTTGCTTATGCGGAGGGAAGGTGTTAGGCACCCCCCGACATTCATGTTGCTACGGTGACCGCCACTTTTCAAGAAACTGTTATATTAATGTGTGTGTGTGTGGGTCAATGTGCTGTTATTTGGAAGTAGTGCGAGGCCTCGTTCGCACCAATATACACAAGGTTTGAATTTATGTAAAAATTCAGTTTTAAATAAGATATAGCAGTGAAGTTTTATAAAAGAGGTTTTTCAAACCCTGATGCTCAATAGTAATTGAGACCTTATACACTTCCATTTTATTAAAATGTTCTGCTTGATTGCTTTTATTTTCGAGATGCGAAGCATCTTCGAGAAAATAATATACAAAGCAGTGCCGAACTCCTCATGGGTATGAAAACCGTATGAGGAAATCCAAACACCGTGAGTAAATTTACAAGCTGCTTACAGCTGAAAATGTCCATCACAGGAACCGAATCTAGATTCAGTAAACTGAATCTGTGATCATATGATTCCTAAGCTCACATGATAACGCAGTTTATATGAAAGCTGTAAGCATATATATATATATATATATATATATACAAACCTGATCAACCGCCACGAAGCACCTCCATGGGGGATCAAAAATTTAAATATATACAAGCGGTAAATATATATATTGACATGATTAACCACCGCGAAGCACCTCCATGGGGGATCAAAAATATAAATAAAGCTGTAAAAGCAATCAACCGCCATGAAGTAAACTCCAGGCGGGACGAAACGTAAATAAAGCAGTAAAAACGGTCAACCGCCACGAAGTAAACTCCAGGCGGGACGAAATGTATATATATATATATATATATATATATATATATATATATATATATATATATATATATATATATATATATATATATATATAAGCAGGTAAACGCACCAGATATAAAATCCAAGCTCATCGAACAAAGTTCGACAATAAATAATATATATAAGTATATATATATATATATATATATATATATATATATATATATATATATATATATATATATATATATATATATATTAAAGCAGTAAACGCACCGGATGTAAAATCCAGGCTCATCGAACATAGTTCGACACACAGTTCATATATATATATATATATATATATATATATATATATACACACGAACGCAATTAAACGCTCCAGATATAAGTCTAGGCTCAATCGAGGCATAACTCGATAATGTTAGTCCTTATATAAATTATATATATATAAATATATATATATATATATATATATATATATACAAACTGAAATGAAACCACGGACCGAAGTCTGAGCATACACACGCAACACGACTCTCAACGTGACAAATAATGTGTGCAAAGATGAAGAGAAAGGCTATAAAGTGTGTAAGAAGGCTTACAGTGGGCTGCGAACGAAGACTTCTATAGCTTTAAGTGGATGAACACTCGGCTCCTTCCGGCAAAAAGTAGCTATATATGAGCTTACAAAGTGTTTAAAATGAGAAAGTACTCAGTTTAGGGTGTGTACAGAGCAAATTGGACAGGGCTTCCTCGCCTTTTTCTCTTTCAAAATGGCCACCCTAAGCCCTCTATTTATAGAGTGGGGAGCCGCAGATGTACCTGCGGCTGCCCGGGGTGCCCCGAGCTCTGCGGGTCCTGTCGTCTCAAAGTACGTGCACGCATGCAACATTATGTCCGCTTGAACTTTCAGAACTTCAATCTGGGCATTCAAATGAGGTGTATAAGACCTATTTTGGACTGCCGTTGTCGAGAGTTACGCAATGACATGGGATTAGAGGTTGTATGAAGTCAGAAAGATGGGACCATGCCCTCCGGTCTCCAAGCTTCAAATTTTATCCGTTGTCCTGCGTAATAGTCACTCGGGATTGGACTTCCTTGGTTCTTGTGGGACATTGCTGTGTAGAAATGTATGTATGATTTGTTGAAAAGGTGCGATGTGGCGTCAAGGTGGCAAGATGACGACTTTGCCCCTCACCAGGGTTATCTCCGGTTTGGGCTGATAAAGCAGACGTTGCTCAGGGTTATCTCTAAGATTGGACTGTTGCAAGTGTTGAAGGTCCTTAGTGTCATCTCTGAGGTATGCATGTCTTCCCGGTGTTATCTCTGGGGTTTGTGCTGAATGCCTCGGTGTGAGTGCTAAGGTTGAAGCAGATCGCATACATTTGAAACAAGCATTCTCGAATTGCAACTACACTCCATGGGGTTATCTCCAAGGTTAGTGCTGCTATTCCCTATGTCGGGACTGAGACTGAATATCTCGGGGTTATCTCCAGGATGAATCGGCCTTCTCCGGTGGAATTTTCGATCTTTGAACTGCATGCCTCGGGGTTATCTCCGAGGTTGGAACTGATACTCCTGGTATATGTTTCGGGGTTAGAGCTAAACTTCCAATAGTATCCGGACTGGATATGAGCTGTCTTCTAGGGTTATCTCTAAAAAATGAATTTGCCCTCCTACAATGTCAGTAACAGGTGTGCAAAAAATTTTGAGTGTCTACAAGATACAAAAGAACAAGATGCTCCCAAACTGAACAACATATATGCATTGATATCGTTGATCGGAACAATACCTGAAACCACATCCTTTGATGCCAATGCATCCTTTGCCGTTATATTGAAGGTTTTAGCAGTTGATTTGTTTGGTGTAGCTGCACAAATTGTAAGTGCTTTGTTGTCGCTGTTTACTTTACCATTGCTTCATTCCTCTGCTCCTTTCTTAGGATAATTCCTGGCAAGATGGTCCAACGATCCACAAATGAAACAACCAAAACTTTTCTTTTTATTTGGACAGTTAGGAGAGATGTGTCCCTCTTGTCCACATTTGTAGCAAACTATCTTGCCTTTCAGATAAATACCCGAATGACTTTTTTCCAATTCTTACATTTCTTAAATTTTTGTTTATGTTGATCCCCTTGAACATTACCCGTGTTCCAAAAATTATACCATTTCCTTTTCTTATTCCAACTGTTAGCACCCTTTGTCTTGACTGAACCTTCTAATTTGCCTTTATTCTTCTTGTCCTTATTATACATACCCATCATTTCGCTTCCTCCTTCAGCAATAATTGCTTTTTCGATGATAGCACCAAAAGATCAGATCTGTAGAATTGACAACTTATTCTAAATCCAAGGCTTCAAGCCTAACTCAAACTATCTCACTTTTCTCTCCTTAGTGTCCACTTGGTATGGAGCAAATCGTGCTAACTCGTTAAACTTTGCTACATATTCTGATACCGTCATATCACCCTGTTTAAGTTCCAGATATTGAACTTCCATTCTCCTTTGCATTCCAGAAAGAAAGTAATTTTCAAAGAAAATCTCCTTAAATCTTTCCCAACTAATCACTCATGTACCAGCTTTGATCTTGTTGGCTTCCCACAAGAAGTTCGCCCTTTAAGTATATAGGCAGTGAATGGAGTTTTTTGTTCATCACTTACCCTTGCTATCTCAAAGGCTTTTTCTATTTCTTTAATCCAAGACTGAGCCTCTATAGGCTCAGTGGTCTCTCTGAACTCCGGGGGTCCCACACTCTTGATGTCCTTAAAACTAGCAACATGTGCCGTATGTGCTTCTATATTTGTATTATGTTTAGGGGGATTCCTATTTTGAAATGCTCCCATCAATAATTTTACAAATTGCGTCATAGGATTTTCTTGATTCTCATTTATTTTTTCATTAATAGATCCCTTATCTCTATTTCTATTCAAATGTGGTCTTCCTCGACCTCTTCCTTTTGGTGGCATTTTCTGTTTAATAAAATTTATTATTATTAAACCATTCCTTACTTTAAACATTTTCATATAACTTAAAGTAACTACATATTTAATATCATTATATATTAAACATGTTTCTTCTTACATAAGCCTTGTACATTCTTTCTTTAATAGCTCCCCCGACTATTATAAAAATATGGCATTTCACTTTCTATTTACATATATGTTCTAGTTTTCCATCAAAAGAGTTTACATACTCCAATCCTTAACCACTATCAGGTTAGGATTCCAAAAAGATATCCCAGTATTACTACAAAAGTAGGATACATCTACATCATACTTACACTACCATACTTACAATATTTAGATTACTTATATACATGTAGTGTCACATAAGATCATAGATAATCACAAATCCTATCTCAGTTGGTCCTATCCTGCCCAACCAAACATATATGTTAACGGTATAGATATTGGATAGGAAGGAGAAAATTTTAAGAAATAAGGTAATACCAACCTAGTGGTTTACTTCAACGATTAGAAATTCCTGAATGGAAATAGGAACATATCACAATAGATTTTGTAGTAGGACTTCCGAGGACGCAGAAAGAATTTGATGCAATATGGGTTATAGTTGATCGATTGACAAAATTAGCACACCTTTTGTCAATGAAGATCAGATATAGTCTAGATCAGTTAGCTAGACTCTACATTAAAGAAATTGTTTCTCGACATGAGGTGCCATTGTCTATTGTATCAGACAGGGATCCGAGATTTACATCAAATTTTTGGAGAAATCTACAGGAAAATATAGGAACTCAGCCGAGGTTGAGTACAACTTATCATCCTTAAACTGATGGACAGAGCGAAAGAACTATACAAACTCTGGAAGATATGCTAAGAGCTTGTGTAATGGATTTTAAAGGAAATTGGGATGATTATCTACCATTGCTGGACTTTGCGTAAAATAATAGTTATCATGCTAGTATTGGCATGCCGCCTTATGAAGATTTGTATGGAAGAAATTACAGAACACTATTGTGTTGGGATGATGTAGGAGAGTGTCGTTTGTTAAGACCTGAGTTGGTACAACAGACGACATAAATTGTGAAATTGATATGAATGAGGTTAGTAACTGCTCAAGATCGCCATTAAAAGTATGCAGATCTACATAGACAAAAGAGAGATTTTGAAGTCGGGTCACATGTGTTTTTGAAAGTATATCCATGGAAATGAAAGATAAGTTTCGAAAAGATAGGAAAATTGAGTCCTTGTTTTATAGAACCATTTGAAGTTTTTTAGAAAAGTCGGAGAGGTAGCTTATTAAGTAGCATTACCTCCAGAATTAGAACATTTCCATAATATGTTTCACATGTCGGTCTTACGACCATATAAGTCTAATTATAAACACATGATAGATTATGAACCTATCCAATAAGAGAAAGATTTAACCTATGAAGAGGTTCCAGTGCAGATATTGGATAAGAAGCAGCAAATTTTAAGAAATAAGGTAATACTTTCTATAGACACTCAAAATTTTGCATTCCTGTTATTGACCACGTAGGAGGGCAGAATCGTCTTCTTGAGACAACACTGGAAGTCAAATCATCAAACTTTAACCTGTTGGTCGGAAAACCGATCACTAAACACGCGCAAGTATACGTGGTCTAACAAGTAATATATGATAAGTAGAGTGTCGTACCCACGAAGACAAAGTGTTAGGTGCTAGTTAAGTACTAATATTGGTTCAATACAGTCTTATCTGAACAAATAATTGGAGATGGTGTGTTAAGCTATATGATTAAAAACTGTAGGAATAAGAGATTGAGTTGTACAAGGAAGTCAAGCTAGGATTACAATTCCCCTAATGATTCTCCTAATCTCCTAACTCTCCACATTACAAACGAATCAAGGAATGGTCAACCGAGAACATTAATTACACATAAGCCTCTTTCGAGTGTCAAATGTACATCCCTAGCTAGATGAATCATAATATTTATATGGTGAAAATAACTAGACTAGGGTCATTAAGCTTAATCTTAAGGGCTACACAAGGAAAATAGTGATATGTCTATCCTATTAAGCAATATATGCACACATTTCCATAGGCATGGTCATAGCAAGTGTTCTTGTATTTAAGGGCTAGACATTAATATCCATTAATATCAATATCAATTTGTTTGTCAAGCAATCAATCAATAAGCATGAAATACAACAACCCATTCCAAAATGATTCATTAATATAAATAGGAGAGAAAGTTAATTAAGCTAAACAATAGGTTACATTACAATCCTAAAAATGGAATTAGTTCATAACTATGTTACTAATACACATTTTCAAAGTATTCAACATGCTCATTAATACACTAATGAATGAAAGATTTGGATAAAGAAAACTCCTTTTGTGAAGTTTTCTGGCTCCAAGTCTTCTCTTCTCCATGTAGAGTCTGAGCTGTGAAGGATGCAATGGACTTTTCTTCCTTGAAGATCAACTTTTCTCTCTTCTAAGCTAAGAAACTCTTAGATAAAACTAATCTATGCTCTTCAGAATGTTGGAGGTTATTGCTTCCTCAGATTCTATTCTTTCCTCAGCTTTTTAGGACATTAAGACCTAATCTCTGCCTAGGCACTGGAGCCGGTACTGCAGTGCCAAGTTTATACCTTGGAACAGCGCTGCAGCGCTGTGTAAGCACTAAAAGACCAGAGACGGCACTGCAACACCAGTTTATATAGGAACTGGGGCGCTGCAGCGCTATGCTTATGTCATTGGCTGCCAGGCAATGGCGTTGCAGTGCTAGTTTTAGGCCTGCAAGCGGCGCTGCAGCACCGGTATAGAAAAAATGACTCTTTTGGCCCTGCAAAGCTGGAAATGACCTGATAAGGCCTACTACACAAAGCCTTTACTTGTCCTCAAGCAAACTATTTAACACCAAAAATATAAATAGTAAAGTAAAAATGCGAATTAAGTAAAGATTATGCACTAGCATCATGGCTTCTAAGCTAAATCATAATTACTCACAGAGAATTGGACAAACACAGATATGAATAAGGGTTTAATCAATTTCAAGCATAAGACTGTATTCGATACATTCTATGTGTGTGTGTGAAGACCAACCATCCTAACTAATCATTACTCAAAATGAGCTCGCATAATTGATTGCAGAAACCAATATGAAAACTCAGTAACTTAAACATTCAACAAGCATTAAGAATAAGATGCAAGTGCAAGAAAGGATCAAAAGGCTCTAGCATGAAGACATTAAAATCTGACTCGTATAGTGCTTAATTACCTTAGGCTATTAAGAGCTACCCATTAATGAGCTTTTGATCAATGACTCCCAAGCCAGACGACTTTAGGGCACTAGGTGTAGAACACCCCTATGAATCTAATAACTCGAGCAACAAAGGCCACGTAATCAACGTAATCCAAATTAGACTTAATGAAATCCGAAGATTATTAGGTGAGTGCATTTTATGCTCCAACTCAACTTAAGTCCGCGTTTATGGGTGAGTGCATTTCATGCTCCATCTCGACCCACCGCAAGACTTCGATTTATTTATTTTAATTTTTTTTTTCCAAAATCAAGATCCGAATTTGCATAAGCATCTAAGACTTTTATTATCTTGTAATCATGAAAGTTTTAATAGAGTGAACATATTCTCAAAACAATAACAAACAAGCCGTATCCGAAATATAACTAACTAAAATAGTTGGTCAGTGCTTGCTAAGAAGAACAGATAAATAACAGTCTTACTTATCAACTAAACTAACCCCTCATCCACACATGTTTGACCCTAACTCTAAGAAATAGCAATAATCACTTGGCGCTTATCATTAGCCACAATCAAAAAATTATAAACTCTAAAACCCCTACCCGGCATATCAACAGTTAAAGAAAGGGCAACAGGGTTGAGTAAAAACCATAGCATGAAAGATAAGAGTTTAAGTTTACCCTTGCACTAATACCAGCTCAAAATAGGGTACAACCAAAACATGGCATCAAGTATACCAATCTGTGCAAATCCCAATAGATGGCTAAATAAAGCCATAGAATAATCAAAATCTGTTAATGCATTAAAATATACTAAAACAGTAAACAATATGCATTCAAAATATAAAAAAATATTAAACAAAATACTACTCAAGCATCCAAACATAATAAAACATTAAACATAAGTTTGTGGCTAAAACAACCCAAAAGATGACGATAGTTGTTCAAATAAAACTGCAGTACAATACTAATAAAAACACAAACACAATACTAAGATGGCAACCTTTCATGGAAATAGACAGAATAAAATAGATAGAAACACCCCCAGACTGAAGATGAGCAATGCCCTCATTGCTAAGCATATATAAATCAAATTAAGAGGGCTTCCCTGAGGTCTACTCACTCGGCATCATCATCATCCTCTTCAGCATCCGCGGTAGACGATGGTGGAGGATATGGCGGGCATACTGGGGGCACCGGGAACTAGAATGACAATGAGTCTGCTTCATCACCTCAAGATGCAGCGTAGATGCTCTCCACTGTATTAGCAAACTCCGCGTGATATTGCATGAAGAGATCTTGCCTTTGAACCCCTACATCGATCTTCCTACCTTGCCTATCAACTTTCTGGTGCATGAGATTCATGGAGGTCAGTATATCTATCAATTGATTAGAGACGGACGGACCTAGCTGTATGGGCGGTACAGATGTGCCGGTCTCAAGAGGTGGGGGCTGAGTAACAGGCAGGAAGCCCTCACCATAAAGATGAGACTCAACACCCTCCCAGACTTGGTATCGGGTGATCATGGCGTGATCTATAATTGCCATGGGAGGAAGGAGTATCTCATCTATGGCCATGGGTACCGCTGCTATCTTACACAAGAAGGTGATGACTGAAGGATACGATAGACCTCCTGAAGTGCTACTGTGCAGAGCCTTAAGGATCGACTCTTGGATAAGGTGTCCAACATCAATGTTCAGCCCGGTGACAATGGAAAATAGCACTGCCCTTTCTCTAGTCACATCGTTGTCGTGCCTAGTTGGTATGAGGTTATGGAAGATGAAACTATACCATGCTTTCCCATCGTGCGACAACTCGGTGTGTGCGAAGTTGGACTTCTCGCCCGTGTACTGGTTTATCTTCCATGTAGTGTCGGGTTTACATAACCTTTTCACAATGTTATCCACATCATAGTTGCGCACCCCATCGGCTAAGTAATCCCTATCAAAATTTTTCATCTGGAAGCATTCATTGATGGTCCTCTTGTCAAACCACACTATTTTGCCCCTTATAAGCACCGCCAAACTCCCCTCAGCTGAGGCATTAGCATAAATTCTTTCACCAAGGCAATGACGGGGGACACTGGCTGGCGAGTGAAATGCGTCCAGTTCCTGTCAGCTATCATTCGAAATATCTCGCCATCGTGCCAAGCATCAGGCATGAGGCCTCTCTCAAGCACTAAGCTTTTGTTGGCTAAGGTAGTGTAGAACTTTTCTGATGCCTCCTTGCTAATGAATCTTGTTCGATCCTAGTGTGGCAAGAATGAAGAGGGACCGGCCACAGTCAATTTTTGCTTCTTTGGTGCCATTTCAGAACTTAGTAGTCTGTATACACACTTACAAGCCAAAACTCCGAATACCAAGCACACCCTAAATGCCCTCTGAGGTAATATGGCAAACACCTTATGTGCACTACTAGAAACTAGGGTTTTCAATGATAACAAAGGCAATTATGTCCCCAAGAATACTCACAAAATAAGTTACAATGCAAAGAAACTCACAGTCCAATCTACAACAATAGCAAATTTAACCCTAACCAACAGTCTGATTTAGAAAACTTTTGAAAACCGTAGCAGCCACTTACTTGAGATTAATGGGGAAGCAGATCTGATGAGAATCATGTGCCCTTGATGTATATGATGACTAGTAGTATGAAGGTTGCGAGGACAAAATCAGGTGTGAACTGCTTTGGGTGCTTAGAATGGTTAGAAGGGGAGTATGTCGAGAGAGGGGGGATGTAACTGACGATAGGCTTGGTAAATATAGGAAAAAGAAAACTAATCAGTCCTTATTAATCATTTGGGACGCGCTAACGGTGCTGCAGCGCTGCGTTCCCTTTGTTAACTGGCGCTGCAGCGCCAGTTTTGAATACTGCATTTTGATGTGGCGCTGCAGCGCTGTGTTTGGGCATGGTAGTGGTGCTGCAGCGCATATTTCCAGTAGCCAAGCTACTGTACCGACGCAGTAGCGCTGGTTTCCCTTGTGAAGTGGCGATGTAGCACTTATTTTCAGTGGCTCATGGTGTGTGACGGCGCTGCAGCGTAGGTTTACTCTTTTGAAGTGGCGTTGCAGTGCATATTTTCAGTAGCCAAGTTTCTAAACTAGCACTGCAGTGCCGTTTTAAGCTTATACAGTAGCACCGCAGTGCCGTCCCTGCATAACCTCAACATAGGCTCCTTTTGTGCACGATCCAATCTAGATATCAACCATCTAACTAAACAACACAACACTTATAACAAAAACTTGTACAAAGCTTAACTCTACCCAATATATGCAAAACAACATTAGACTAGATAAACAAGATACTAACATACTATAGACACAATACATGCATATTAGGCAAGATAATACAGTAATAAATATACAGAAAACTACGTTACTCACTAAAGAGACAAAATCCAATGTAAAGAGAAAGTAAAGAGAAAGGGAATATTTTGATACTGAGATGGGGTTGCCTCCTTACCAAGCGCTTAATTTAAAGTCGTCGGCTTGACTTTTTTTCCCCGCCTTACGTCGGGTCACCCAATGTGATGGAAGTGTTCTACCGGTCGACCTTGTCGCCCCAGTAGTGTTTTAGGCATTGTCCATTGACCTTAATGGTTTTGTCATAATTAGGGTCTTCGACCTCAATAGCACCGTGAGGATACACCTTGGCAATAGTGAACGGTCATGACCATTGGGAATTCAACTTCCCGGGGAATAGTTTCAATCAGGAGTTGAATAGAAGCACTTTCTGGTCTTGTTCGAAATCTCTTTTAACTATTTTCTTGTTTTGCCACCGCTTCGTCTTTTCTTTATACAACTTAGCGTTTTCATACGCTTGCAGATGAAACTTCTCTGATTCATTGAGTTAGAACTATTTAGATCTCTGGGGTGCATCAAACCACTTAGCATATTCAACATGAGTGGGTTCTTCTATAGTACTGGCACCTGTCAGTGTAGCCTCAAGCTGTCATACAGGTTTCTAAACAAACTTCCCTCACCAAATTATCAATCACTTTAATCTAAAAGTAATCTTTAGAGGTATTTAGATATTTCATGGACCTAAACACATTGAATGTTACCTCCTGGTCCTGTACTCTCATAGTCAACTCCCCTTTTTACACATCTATAAGGGTTCTCCCAATTTCCAAGAATGGTCTGCCTAGTATAATCGGGACCTCCCTATCTTCCTCAGAATCCAAGACAATAAAATTTGCTGGGAAAATGAACTTATCCACCTTGATAAGTACATCCTCTACTATCCCCTTTAGGTAAGTAAGAGATCTATCCGCCAATTGCAAGGTCACACTTATGGGTTTGGCTTCATTCAGTCCCAACTTCTTATAGATTAACAGAGGCATCAAATTTATACTAGCCCCCAAATTACACAAGGCTTTGCCAATGAATTGATCCCCTAGAGTGCATGGAATCGTTCAACTTCCAGGATCTTTTAGTTTTGGCGGGAGCTTGTTTTGTAAGATTACACTACACTCCTCTGTCAGTGCAACTGTCTCATAATCCCCCATTTTCGTCTTTTTAGATAATATGTCTTTCATAAATTTGACGTAGTTTGGCATTTGCTCCAACGCCTCTGCAAACGGAATGTTTATATGATGCTTCTTAAACACTTCTAAAAACTTAGAAGATTATTTATCTAGCTTTTGTTTCTGCAGGCGCTGGGGGAATAGCAACTGTTAGATAGGTGGACTAGCCTTGTTCACTGTAGGGGTTGGTGTTGTAGGTTCATCGTGAGCATTTTCCTCTCCCCTAGACTTATCATCAGTCAGCTCCACATTATGTTCCTTTTCAGTCACTTCCTCTTGCACTATAGAATTCTCTCCACCGTTTTCATTTATTATCCTCCCCCTCCAGAGTGTAACTGCTTTGCATTGCTCCTTACCATCCCATTTTGGGTTGACATCAGTGTCACTCGGCAATGTGCCTTGAGGACGACTATTTAAAGCAGTGGCCAATTGTCCCATTTGGACTTCAAGGTTCCGGATGGAAGCTTCTTGATTATTGCTCCTCGTTTAATTTTGGGCAATATATTGTGAAAGGAGATCTTCCAAACTAGGTTTTCTTTCCTGTTGAGGTAGGGGTTGGTAAGAACTCTGTGGTTGTTGGTGGAACTGATTCTGAGAACTTTGTGGTTGTTGGTGGTACTGATTTTGAGCTTGGAAACCAGGAAGGTCTGAAAAATTAGACCTGGAGGTAGATGGTTATGCTTGGTTGGTATTGGTGTTGCCCTAGGAAAAATTTGGATGATTGTTGGGTACAATCTAGTTACGCACAACACGCAAGTATACATGGTCAACAAGTAATAAAGTCAAAGTAGAGTATCGTTCCCACGAGGAATTGTTTAATAAAAATCACCAAGTACTAACCCGTAACCAACTCAATCTTATTTAAACAAATGAATTTCAAATTATATAATTAAAGTGCTATTAAATTCCACTATTTAAATTAGATTACAGAGATTTATAATTACAACTTCACTTATTGCTTCATTTAAGTTAACACACTTCTCATCAATTATTTTCTATCCTGAATTGTTAATCAAGAACACTAAAGCAGATAAAACCACCTCTCGATGCATAATACCCATACTCATTTAAATCCACAGATGATAGAATTAAGCAAGACACTCTAATTAACTAATCCACTATATCTCTATGTGAATTACAATTAAAAAGGATTTAAAGCACAAGTTCTCTATAAGATTACATATGGTGTAAAGGCATATCTCTATCCTAAACACGAATCATGAATTCCATCTATGCAAAAATCACAAACACAAGCTATCATGATCAGATCTAAATCTATACTTCATCTCTCGAGTTCATATAGATTATCACGGTAATTGATGGCCAATCAATTAAACAATTAAGTCCAAATCACAACAGGAAATCCTCACAATAGAACATAATAATTGATAGCGAAGCATATTAAAATAAACTACACAATAAGATCCACTGTAATCTCAAACAAAGAATTAGTTCATTGAATTAAAACTAAGAATCCACACTTGAATACACATTATAAGATAAGAATAACATTAGAGTGAAGAATAAATCTGTTGTCAGCAAATCTCCATCTTCCTTAAGCTCCTGCTCTTGATCTTCAATGGTCTCCAAGTTGCTTCAATCTCCAAAACTCATTAGAATTAGGGTTTTGGTCCTAATCTACTATAATCTAATCTAATGAAATCCTCTCTCTCTATCTAATCCTTGTGATTCTCCTCCTTTTATATGCCTCTTAATATGACTTTAAATCCTCTTGGAAGTCCTTGCGTCAATCAACTCGAACCAATCCTTCTTGAACTCAAATTCAGACAAAAACTGCTTTTTCTGCGCATACCCCCACCTCGACGGGCTTTTATGCACTGATAGACCCACCCCGGCTGGCATACCTACCGTTTTTCAGCTTGTACCCCCCCCGGCGGGGGCTTTGCTTAGTAAAAGCCCGCCCCAGCGGGGATCCTTTTTCTACTGTAATGTCCTCTGGTAAAATGGCCATAACGTTTGCTCCGGGTAGAGTTACGAGGTTTGCCAACTATCAAATCGAAGATCTCGACGAGCTCTACAACTTTCATTCTTTGAGAATTGAGAAATAACAGACGGATGAAGGTCGAAATTGTATTGGAAGTGACTGCTATGCAAATGGCCACCCAAAACAGTGAAGTTCAACGTCCGTTGGTACAAAGATCATAACTCTTGCATCCGAACTCCGATTGGAATGATTCAAGAAGTTACAGAAAGCTAAGAAGAAGCTCTACAATATAATCTAAGTTCCAAGCCAAGAACATGATATAAATATGAAAGCCCAAACCATGTCTGGATTGCTTTTCTTTGTGATTTCATACTAATTCTTTACGATTTCATACCAATAATCGCTCACACAGCTCCCAAGCATATAATCTACAAAATGAATATAAAATGCATGAAAAGTAACTAAGAAATATGAGTTTAAGCAACTAATTCAAGTAACAGATACCAGATAAGTAGGTATAAAATCTACTTATCAAATACGCCCAAACTTAAAGCTTTGCTTGTCCTCAAGCAAAAACACAAAACAACAATGCTATGGAATGCAACTAATCTACATACCTACGAATCCAGTAGTAATGACAGAAACATGTCTATTCAACCGGCCTTAGAGAAATCAAGTAAACATGATAATACATCATATCAAAATTCATCAGTAATTTCCCAATCAATCATCAAATCTTAGACTGTTATCACTAATATAGTGTGTTGGTGCTCAACAACAATGTTAACTGATGTAAAATCAAATTTAACACATAATAAATTTCTTCAAAGGCATCATACAGTGTAAACTCAAGAAATCCACAAATGAGCTAGATCCGACTAAAATCAAATAATTACCAATATCGAGGGTCAACATGGCATACTTATGCTTTATTTTTCTTCTACGGGGGCTTTTTGCTCTTTTTCCCGTTTTATTCATTTTTTTCTTCTTTTGGTTTATATACACATAGCTATGCAATGTCTTATTCCCTTAGGCTACACAATCCCCTCGGGCTTACTTACTCAAGTAACAAAGGCCACAAAACTAGACAAGCACGCCACGGTATTTATTCATACTTTTTTTTTCTCTTTTTTTATAGCTTATATACCCCAAATATTTCCCCAAACTTAGGTTCTTGTCTAACTTTAGCCATCACTACTTATTCTTGTCATTCTTTTATTCAAACTAGCATTATCCTTTAGAGTCCCATTATGTATCAATTTAAACTCCATCAATCAACAAGTTTCTTTTACTATGCTATCCTTATTATACCAGTTTCTAACAGAATAAGACTCAATTCATAACAAGAAATCACATCAAAGCTCTAATAGTCAGTACTATACTTGTCTACCCAATTCTAATCTCATCATTTGCCAAAACAAACTGTAAATATCAAACAACTGGACTTATGTAAGACGTACTAAATGCTATATAAACATAGTAAGCTAACTACTATTTTTAAAAATTTTCAATTTTTCAATTTTTTTAATTTTTTAATCTTAACTAACAAGAAACAGGAAACTAAATACATTAAAAACTATTAAAATAAACTACTGTGCAAATGCAAACTATATGACATGAATGCCAACATATATGACATAAACTAAATGCTAAAATATGAAACAATAAAATAAAACTAACTCCCCCAAACTTAACAAGTACAATGTCCTCATTGTAAACATATTGAAATAAAAGAACATAAGACTTCACTGGATCCTGCTAAGCTTGTGGTGGTGGTGGTTGTGGAACAAAGACTGAAAACTTCTCCACATCAGGATCTAAAGGAGGACACTGTGGTATGGGCTCAAATTGGTGGCTTCCCTGTCCATAATCTTTTGCTTATTTATTTAGCCACCAATACCTGCAATGTAGAGAGATAACCTGGATTAGAATAGCACTTTGGATTTATAAGAGAACTTAATAAGCAAATTAAATCATCTCTACTAAATAAACTAGTAAAGCATATAAATATAAAAATTCCTAGGTTGCCTCCCAGTTAGCGCTTGAATTATAGTCTTTCAGCCTGACTTTGTTTGGTCAACGCTATCCAATTCCTCTTTGATAATTGAGGAGCCCTCCATCCATCGAAAATATTGTAACTTTTGTTAAGTTCCCATTTGTGATGGCTAGCGAATTAAAGTCACCTAGCATGTTTTTTTTTGAATAAATGCCCAATTGAGAATATTGAATAACTAGGTGCTTTTCTGTCCGTTGAGCCTATGATTCGATTGGGGCTTCGAGGCTTGGCAAGCACAACGGGCTATTCTTCTATCTCCTCCTCCTCATCCCACCATGGCTTCACATTTGTACTAGCTCTCATGTCATAAAGAGTATTGCCGACGACGTGACTACCAAGCAGGCACGGTTTTGCAAATCTAACTGGACCCTTGATCTTTGGTGGAGAAGGCACTTGGAACACTAATAACATCGGCTCATACTCGTCGGTACTCATATTTAGTTCTTCACTGACCTTGTTTTCATTATCCCCACTTGTCTCCTCTTTTTCAACATCTCGTGTTTCATCCAGTTGTAGATTTGGTTCGGGCACTTCGTCAATCTCTGAATCCATGTCATAACACCAATTATATTGAGGATAGTTGTTCAAGACTTTGAACATTTGATCTATCTTATTCTAAAGATTCTGAATTGATATCTCTTGATTAATCCTCCTCTCCTCATTCGATGCTACAAACTTGGATAACAATTCCTCCAACCTTAAATTATATGTCTCAGTTTTGGAATCCATGTATTGAGGACCATGGGTTGAAGTGGTGATGAGTTGTTCCATCTGGTTCTGAAAATTATGGCTCGATATTTCTTGACTCATCATCCTCTCCTCTTGGTTTGCTATAAGCTTCGACATGAATTCCTCCAAATTTGATTTTTCTTCTTGCAATGGAAGTTGACATGAGAATTTCGAAGTGTATGTTGGATTCGGAGCAAAGTATTGGTCTTGATAGTTATAGCTCCATTGTGCATCTGGGTGATACCCCCAAACTTGATGATAACTGGGATACGAATAGTTGTTGAGGTAATCACTCCCATATTGTACTGATCCAAATCTTATGATGCATTGATGACTCAGATGATTGTCAACACAATAATTACATTCTACTGCGATCTTTCGAATACGTTGGGCTGCAATAACATCCAACCTCTTCGAAAGTGTTTCAATTTGTGCTGACAATGCAAAAAATGCTTTGAGTCCATCGATTCATGTGTCCCTTGGTTGAGTCATACTCGAATATGACCTTTAATAATTACATCCAGCCATGGTACCTGAAACGATAGAAAAATATGAATAAAATAAAATAAAATAAAAATGTTTAAATTAAGACTAATTTGAGTGAAGCTAATATTAGCAAAAAATATTAAACTAATTTCCCGTCAACGGCGCTAAAAACTTGTTGGGTAAAATCTATATACGCACAACACGCAAGTATACGTGGTCAACAAGTAATAAAGTGATAAGTCAAGTATCGTTCCCACATAGATTAGCAAGAAATCAACCCTTACAACTACCAACTTCCTATTAATCCAAATTTTATTAAACTAACTAATTTAAGAATTATAACTAAAAATATTAAAATTACCAAACAATCAAGAAACCCTAAAAACTGAATTTTTAAACAAATATTGGAGAATTAGGCTTACAACTTCACTCTAAGCATCATTCTGATTAGTACACATTATTCCAGTTTAATTCATTATCCCAGTTTATTAATCAAGAACACTCAAGTAGAACTAGCCACCTCTCGATGCACTAATACCATATTAACTCAAATCCACAAATTAGATAGAATTAAGCTAAACACCTTAATTAACTAACTCACTATATCTCTATGTGAATTACAATCAAAGAAGGTTTAAGTTCAAGTTCTCTATCCGATTAAATGCAATGTTAAGCATATCTCCACCCTAACATTCATCAAGATTTCATTCATTCACAGAATTTAAGAACACATGCCATATTGACTAAGTCTAGACTCGTATTTCCTCTCCCGAATTCATACAAGTCCACATAAAATTGGTGATCAAGCAATTCATAAATTCAAGTATAAATCAATAAAGATAAACTGAGAAATAGCTTATTGAATTGAAAATCAAAGTTACATAATCATCGTTCCGCTTAAAGATCCGTTATAAGCCTAATAAAGAATTTAGTTCATCGTCAATGAAATAAAAACTGAATTAATTAAAGTAAACATCCTCCAAATTAGAGAAATTAAATAAAGAAGAAGAATAAATCCAGAACCACCCTTCTCTCTAGCCTTAGTGTGCTATTGTTGTGAAAATTGCCTTCAACGTCTCCCTCCAATGCTTTGCTCTGAAAATCGGTCTTCAATGATCTAATCTCTTGTATGATATCTCAATCTTATGTTTGTTGTAAATTATATGACTCAGAGATGTATTTTGACTCTAATTCCTCGGCAAAATGAGGTCCAATCCGAGCCAATCTCTTTCCTTCACGTTCGTTGCAACACTTTAAAAGGAATGGGACTTTATCTCTTTCCCGTACCCCCGCCCGGGTGGGGGTTTTGCTGTGTAAGGAGCCCGCCCTAGCGGGCATGCAAACTATTAACTTGAATCAAGATCCCCCGCCCTGGCTTATGCACGAAATAGCCCGCCCTGGCTAGCATCAATTCTGCTAATGGTCCATTTTTGCTCCTAATCTTGCCAAATTTCACCATACTTTCACCTGTTTAGTCCAATTGCCACTCCAACATACCTAAACACAAAACAACACTAGAAAAGTAAAAACAAAACATAAACACAAAGAATTAACACCGTTTAAACTCGAATTAGATACCGATTCATAGGTATAAAACCCACTTATCAATGATTCCTCAATCCCGGATGGTAATGAGTAGGGATATTTGCATTTTGCTGCCACCCATAGTTTGAAACAAATTGAACTAACTCAAGGCTTATGGCACACTGATCAGTTGGGTGGCTCCGTGCACAGTTCGCACGACACTGCGACACTTTGAACATTCTGCACTGCTTGCACTCCCATAGTGTTGAGCCTTTTTGTTAGCGCTGCAACCTGAGCCGCTAATGTTATGACTGAGTCAACCTCATACACCCCTTCTACTCTTCTAGGGGCCTGCCTATCATTTGGCCATTGATAATTGTTGGCCGCCATTGTTTCCACCAATTCATACCCTTTTGCATGATGATTAGACATGAAGGCCCCACTAGATGTGGCATCTATACTCGAATGAGTAGACCTGGATAAACCATTATAAAAAGTCTAGACGGGAAGCCATTCTGGTAGTCCATGGTGGGGGCATCTTCTCAGAAGATCCTTGAATCATTCCCAACAAAGACTCCGATTCAAATTGGACGAAGGATGTAATGTCATGCCTAAGCCTGGCAATTTTAGCGGGCGGAAAGAACTTCGCCACGAACTTTTGAGCAAAGTCAGCCCATGTGGTGATGGAGCATGTCGGAAGTAAATGCAGCCAACTCTTCGCCTTGTCCCTCAAAGTGAATGGGAACAGTCGGAGTCTGATGGCATCGTCAGACACTCCATTGCATTTAAACGTATCGTAGATCTCCAAGAAATTGTTCAAATGATCATTCGGGTCATCATTTGACAATCCCCCGAACTGAATATTGGAGCACATTTGGATGGTGCTCGGCATTATCTCGAAGTTGTTTGCTTGGATTACGGGCCTGATAATGCTCGCTTGTAAATCTACGATATAGGGCATGGCATACTCCCTTAGCCATAATAACAGGAGTAGGTATGTCCCGAGCTTTTTCTCTTTGCAGTCGTCTGTACATTTTGTCTACCTTGGGATCGAGAGGTATTATATTCCGACCCCTTCGAGGTGGCATAAACTGTGGAGACTACCTAAAAAGAAAATTAAACAGATATATCAGTTCAAATTAAGATCGTATTGACTTAGTGTTAATATTGATAAACAAATAATACTAAGTCCCCGACAACGGCGTCAAAAACTTATTGGTCAGAAAACCGATCACTAAACACGCGCAAGTATACGCAGTCTAACAAGCAATATATGATAAGTAAAGTATCGTACCAACAAGGACGAAGTGTTAGGTGCTAGTCAAGTACTAATATCGGTTCAATACAATCTTATCTGAAAAAGTAATTGGAGATGGTGTGTTAAGCTATATGATTAAAAACTGTAAGAATAAGAGATTGAGTTGTACAAGGAAGTCAAGATAGGATTATAATTCCCCTAATGCTTCGCCTAATCTCCTAACTCTACATATTATAAAAGAATCAAGGAATGGTCAACCGAGAACAGTAACTACACATAAACCTCTTTCGAGTGTCAAATGTACATCCCTTGTGACAACCCCAAAATAGGTCCATTCCATCCAACCTATTCTGAGTCGCCAAATACATGGTACAGAAAATAACTACAACTTTATTACAACAATTGTCGTGTAAAATACAACAACACATATGCTGTGAGTTTAGATACAAATATATACCAAATGTGACTCATATCCCAACTGTGGACAACACCTCACAATGACAACTTACATAAAGGTATAGTCAAAAACTGTTTTAGAAATTAGAATCTTTGGGAAGTGCTCAAGGAAACCTTTGTACATGGGAGGACATGGGTCTAGGTTATGATAGTTATCATATGTCCACAGAATTATCCTTGGTTGACCCAATAGACACCAAATAAAAAAAGAGAAGATTACTATCATATTCTTTCCAATGGTGAGTCTTCTCTTGACATATCATTATCTCCACTGTCTCTAATTGAGAATTATATTTCAAACAAACACCAAAATTATATACGTAGTGCTCATAGATATACTTAGCAAGTGGATGAGCACAACCCTGTCTTATGATGACACGAGGTTGTATGTCATTAGACATCTTGTATGATAGTGACGAAACACCTTTCCAACGTTGGGTTCGCCTCACCCTATTTTCTTCACCAAATATAACTACTAAATGATGACCACCGTTCTATTCCCTTGTTACCCCCGCTCGACCCAGCTACACTCTTATTACCTGAAAGGAATTGTAAAACAAAAGGGTGAGCACAACTAGCCCAGTAAATATTATCATGACTAAAGATAAATTATCAATAGTTTTTATCAGTAATAAATCAGAGATTTAGAACATATGGTAGATGATAAAAATTTCAATCATAATTACAGCGGAACGAGCAATCCATTAGAAGAGTCAAATAGACTATAAAGTCTATTATCTTCTCCATGTTAAAAATTCACCAACAATGTTTTATCCCTGTAACATCAATCAACAATTCTAGTCCACAATCATATGAATAACTCATAATCATAACTGTAGTTCTAAATTCCTCTTCTCATTCAGAACGAAGATAATTTTCATCACCTATTTTTACCTGAAACATCAAAGATCATGGTTACACCAAATCACAATTTCTGTTCATAATCATACTAATAACTTCATCTTTGCACTACGGCCAAAGATATTCATTTGTATCACCAGTTGGTCATGTTCATCTCAATATCTGTTCATCTTTGCACTACTGGCCAAAGATATTCAACCACATGTCATCTTTGCACTACGGGCCAAAGATATTCATCAACAATTCATCTTTGCACTACAGGCCAAAGATATTCCTCAACAGTTCATATTTGGACTACGACCAAATATATTCATCAACAGTTCATATTTGCACTACATGCCAAATATATTAATATCTCAAAGAAATATATAATCATTTCAGAATTTATATAAACAATAATTATAACCATATTGATCAATTCACCTTTACACTTAAGCTAAAGATATTCACTTATAAATTCAATGGTCATGATCATACCAGTCAACAATTCAATTTTGCACTACTGGCCAAAGAGAACCCATAGTCATGATCATACTAGAAATCTACCCATCTTTACACTCAAGTCAAAGAGAAATATCATCATTAGGGTTATAATATTATTATATATAATAATAAAAATAATATGATCAACGTATAATTTTAATCTCAATAGTAATATTCATAAATCAACTATAATTTGGTTAGAAAAAGAAACTAATTTTTTCGTGAATAGTAACTCGTGAATAGTAACTCGACACAAAAAGGTAGAAATTCTATAATAAAATACATACCAATATTTCGGTATAATGATATTGAAAGAATAATATTTCTTAAGCTTATAAACAATTTATTTTAATTGTTTACACTTTACTAAATAATGCATTTAATCATCCTAAAATGTCAAACTCATAAGATTTCATCACCAATAACCAAAAACCCTCATCAAAAATCTGCATATACCTCATATAGGATTCTCAAGCCATAAAATCCTATTTTCTAATTTTCTTACTTCACAAAACATATTTAATTCATTTACTCATAACTAGACCATTTTCATGAAAAAAAATACCAAATCAGTTTCAAAAATATTTCTTTTCTGAGATTTAGCATAATATAGTCCCATAGTGAACATATATTTTTCTCAGAATTTTTAAAAGTCATTTACTATTTTTCATATGGCCAAAATAACCGAATATTTAGACATTTATCAAAAATTGTACTTTTATCTAAAAATTCTGAAATTCACAGAGTATACTCCCATCATATACATGTACTCCCAATAAAAATTTCATCAATTTTAGAGTTAACCACAAGGAGTTATAAGCGGTTACTTTTAAAATAGTATTTTCTCATAAAATTCATAACTCTTAATCTATATATCCAAAAATTACCATTTTTGGACACAATCAAGAAAACTCATCAAAATATCATTTCAAATTTTTCCAGAATTTTTGAAGGTCAGAAAAATTACGAAACTGAAAAACATAACAACTCTTAAAATCCCTTACTATCCCTTACCTCAAAAGAGCAGTACTTCTGATCGGTATAACGCTGAGGGAAACTTGCACTGATGAATAGAAACTCACAGAGTATCTAAATACTCACAAAATATACTCAATAATCTAGAGAGAGAAAGAGAGAAAACTTATGAATTCTGGTGTGATTTTCAATTCTAACTTAGCACTCTATTTATAGGAAAATGTTAGCACGCCGAAGCAGACTTAACCTACAACCTGATGGCTTTACCTGCTACTATTTCCACCCACCATATTTGAATAAAAAGCTCAGGACATTTCTTCACCAACCAAGAGTGGGGCCCACCAATTCTAGAATTTTCCACCAAAATGATTAACTCCGAAAATTTAACAATTTCTGAACCAGTTATCTCGTAAAATTCATAACAAATTATACGTTCATTTTTAACGGTTCAAAATTTGTGAACATATACTCAACTTATATATGTATAACATATCCAAATATTACCACGATCCAACGGTCGGATTAAAAATTATAACCCTCTCAAAATATCTCAAAAATCCTAATTTGATTTTTAATACCTCCGTTCCGACAAAAATATAGATAAAATACCTCAACATTAACTCCTTCATTTTTAACCACAAAAATATATCCCTCATTTATATCCACATAAAATAAATATTTCCTTATCATATGAATTAATAATTAATTATTCACAGATAATATTACAGAATCACATTTATGACAACCAGGCCGTTCCCAGGAAAGAGGAGGCTTTGTAATAAGGATTTATCTTTATTGGCGCGCAATTAGGTGACCAAACCTCTCCTTAGACATAACTTTTTAGACATTGCTAATAATTTTATCTAATAATATTATTCAAATAATATGAATTATTGATCTGATAATGGAAAATACTATGCAGTGACAATTATTGAACAACAATAATATAAAATTTTAACGTAGCAATTATTGAATCAATAAATTAAAATATTTAAACAGTAATTACTGTAACAATTATTGAGTAGTGCCTTCTTACGTAAGAATCAATAATTTAAAAAAATACTGTGCAATACCGTGTGCTACTGTGCAATAACGCGTATTACTGTATTTTAACCACCGGGTATTTCAACAGTATTAACGGTAACAACTACGTCGTTATTTGTAAAAACTCAAATTTGTCGTTTTCTTCATCCGACAGTTATTCGTTATGGGGCCCACAAATAGCTGCGTCGTCGTACGAATATTTCCCGACAAAAAGAATATTCCACGACCAAACGAATATTCTCCGACAACAATGATTATTTTATAACCACTTGCTTATTTTGAAAAAAAAAATCACATTTCACCCATAACTTTAAACTTTTATCAATTTAACCATTTACTGAATAGTAATTATAAGAAAAATTGAATACTTTTATTTCATAAAATTCGGGGTCTTACAATCTCCCCTCCTTATAAAATTTTGTCCCCGAAATTTACGTACCTGGTATT
Source organism: Panax notoginseng (assembly GCA_016801055.1). Classification (NCBI taxonomy): domain Eukaryota; kingdom Viridiplantae; phylum Streptophyta; class Magnoliopsida; order Apiales; family Araliaceae; genus Panax; species Panax notoginseng. The sequence goes on from CM029023.1 coordinate 51,062,670, forward strand.
TCGAAGAGTTGAGAATACCTTGCTTCCATTTTAGATTCTATCTCTCAGATCATCATGATTTCTCCATTGCTCATCTCGTATGATAACTTCATTTGGGTTCCTCATTTGTTGGGAAGTCATGACAACCGCCATCCCTCGAACTACCCGGCTTTGACTTGTTTGGAGCAACATTTGGCATCATCATTACCGTTGGAATATACTTTTTTATAGGACATATTCCTCCCTCAACTGCCTCTTCGTACTCCTCACACATGATCTGAATCATCAATCTTCGATTCATATCGAATTCAGGTTGACCGCTATGTACAGGGTAATTCAAAACTCGATGTTGGGTTCTCCCAATTGCTTTCCAAAAAGAGAAATTCATATCATCTATTTTAGCCTTCTTAGATCGAACATCTCTTTCCACAATATCCACGTGTCGTGCGGGTTTTGCCCATGCATAACTTATTCTCACTCGTTCAATTTTTTCTTCTTTCAGCTCAGATTCTATTTTTATCATTTTATACTCTGCCAAAGAATGCTTCTGTTCAAGCATCACATATCGGGTAACACAAGCTTGAATTGTTGCATCCATTTGTTCCACGACCGCCTGTCGTTCTTCTGCCTGCTCTTCTAACTCATGAATACGATTTTGAAATTCTAAATTTTGATCATATAATACCTCTAATAAACTCTCCTCAGGTACTTCTTCTTCCTCTTCTTCCTCAGTCTCAGCTGTTACCTCTGCTACTATCTCGGGTGCAACTATCAATTCTTCACTCACCACATGGATATCTCTAATTCCTTCTTCGTCTGACATCACATTATTACGATTAGTGACTAGAGGTATCCCCACAGTCTCATTCACTCCATTGTTAGCATTCTCAGCTGCCATTCTCAAATACTGTCATAAAACAAGGGTTAATTAAACAAATTAACATATCACAAAATATCCCGATATTATGACAGACCAACAAATAAGCTTAGGTAGGACACACTAGCGAAGGATTTACTCATCTCTCCCCTCCTAGTTGTATTCCCCGATCTCCGCCAGAGATCGTATCCCTAAGCTCTGATACCAACTGTGACAACCCCAAAATAGGTCCATTCCATCCAACCTATTCTGAGTCGCCAAATACATGGTACAGAAAATAACTACAACTTTATTACAATAATTGTCGTGTAAAATACAACAACACATATGCTGTGAGTTTGGATACAAATACATACCAAATGTGACTCATATCCCAACCGTGGACAACACCTCACAATGGCACCTTACATAAAAGGTATAGTCAAAAACTGTTTTAGAAATTAGAATCTTTGGGAAGTGCTCAAGAAAACCTTTGTACATGGGAGGACATGGGTCTAGGTTATGATAGATATCATATGTCCACAGAATTATCCTTGGTTGACCCAATACACACCAAAGAAAAATGAGAAGATTACTATCATATTCTTTCCAATGGTGAGTATTCTCTTGACATATCATTATCTCCACTGTCTCTAATTGAGAATTATATTTCAAACAAACACCAAGATTATATAGGTAGTGCTCATAGATATACTCAGCAAGTGGATGAGCACAACCCTGTCTTATGATGACACGAGGTTGTATATCATTAGACATCTTGTATGATAGTGACGAAACACCCTTCCAACGTTGGGTTCGCCTCACCCTATTTTCTTCACCAAATATAACTACTAAATGATGACCACCGTTCTATTCCCTTGTTACCCCCGCTCGACCCAGCTACACTCTTATTACCTGAAAGGAATTATGAAACAAAAGGGTGAGCACAACTAGCCCAATAAAGAATATCATGACTAAAGATAAATTATCAATAGTCTTCATCAGTAATAAATCAGAGATTTAAAACATATGTTAGATGATAAAAATTTCAACCATAGTTGCAGCGGAACGAGCAATCCATTAGAAGAGTCAAATAGACTATAAAGTCTATTATCTTCTCCATGTTAAAAATCCACCAACAATGGTTTATCCCTGTAACATCAATCAACAATTCTGGTCTACAATCATATGAATAACTCATAATCATAACTGTAGTTCTAAATTCCTCTTCTCATCCAGAACGAAGATAATTTTTATCAACTATCTTTACCTGAAACATCAAAGATCATGGTTACACCAAATCACATTTCATGTTCATAATCATACTAATAACTTCATCTTTGCACTACGGCCAAAGATATTCATTTGTATCACCAGTTGGTCATGTTCATCTCAACATCTGTTCATCTTTGCACTACTGGCCAAAGATATTCAACAACATGTCATCTTTGCACTACGGGCCAAAGATATTCATCAACAATTCATTTTTGCACTACAGGCCAAAGATATTTCTCAACAGTTCATATTTGCACTACGACCAAATATATTCATCAACAGTTCATATTTGCACTACAGGCCAAATATATTAATATCTCAAAGAAATATATAATCATTTCAGAATTTATATAAATAATAATTATAACCATATTGATCAATTCACCTTTGCACTTAAGCTAAAGATATTCACTTATAAATTCAATGGTCATGATCATACCAGTCAACAATTCAACTTTGCACTACTGGCCAAAGAGAACCCATAGTCATGATCATACCAAAAATCTACCCATCTTTACACTCAAGTCAAAGAGAAATATCATCATTAGGGTTATAAAAATGTTATATATAATAATAAAAATAATAAGATCAACATATAGTTTTAATCTCAATAGTAATATTCGTAAATCAACTATAATTTGGTTAGAAAAAGAAACTAATTTTTTCGTGAATAGTAACTCGTGAATAGTAACTCATGAATAGTAACTCGTGAATAGTAACTCGACACAAAAAGGTAGAATTCTATAATAAAATACATACCAATATTTCGGTATAATGATATTGAAAGAATAATATTTCTTAAGCTTATAAACAATTTATTTTAATTGTTTACACTTTACTAAATAATGCATTTAATCATCCTAAAATGCCAAACTCATAAGATTTCATCACCAATAACCAAAAACCCTCATCAAAAATCTGCATCTACCTCATATAGGATTCTCAAGCCATAAAATCCTATTTTCTAATTTTCTTACTTCACAAAACATATTTAATTCATTTACTCATAACTAGACCATTTTCATGAAAAAAAATACCAAATCAGTTTCAAAAATATTTCTTTTCTGAGATTTAGCATAATATAGTCCCATAGTGAACATATATTTTTCTCAGAATTTTTAAAAGTCATTTACTATTTTTCATATGGCCAAAATAACCGAATATTTAGACATTTATCAAAAATTGTACTTTTATCTAAAAATTCTAAAATTCACAGAGTATACTCCCATCATATACATGTACTCCCAATAAAAATTTCATTAATTTTAGAGTTAACCACAAGGAGTTATAAGCGGTTACTTTTAAAATAGTCTTTTCTCATAAAATTCATAACTCTTAATCTATATATCTAAAAATTACCATTTTTGGACACAATCAAGAAAACTCATCAAAATATCATTTCAAATTTTTCCAGAATTTTTGAAGGTCAGAAAAATTACGAAACTGAAAAACATAACAACTCTTAAAATCCCTTACCTCAAAAGAGCAGTACTTCTGATCGGTATAACGCTGAGGGAAACTTGCACTGATGAATAGAAACTCACAGAGTATCTAAATACTCACAAAATATACTCAATAATCTAGGGAGAGAAAGAGAGAAAATTTATGAATTCTGGTGTGATTTTCAATTCTAACTTAGCACTCTATTTATAGGAAAATGTTAGCACGCCGAAGCAGACTTAACCTGCAACCTGATGGCTTTACCTGCTACTATTCCCACCCACCACATTTGAATAAAAATCTCAGGACATTTCTTCACCAACCAAGAGCGGGGCCCACCAATTCTAGAATTTTCCACCAAAATGATTAACTCCGAAAATTTAACAATTTCTGAACCTATTATCTCGTAAAATTCATAACAAATTATACGTTCATTTTTAACGGTTCAAAATTTGTGAACATATACTCAACTTATATATGTATAACATATCCAAATATTACCACGATCCAACGGTCGGATTAAAAATTATAACCCTCTCAAAATATCTCAAAAACCCTAATTTGATTTTTAATACCTCCGTTCCGACAAAAATATAGATAAAACACCTCAACATTAACTCCTTCATTTTTAACCACAAAAATATATCCCTCATTTATATCCACATAAAATAAATATTTTCTTATCATATTAATCAATAATTAATTATTCACAGATAATATTACAGAATCACATTTATGACAACCAGGCCGTTCCCAAGAAAGAGGGGGCTTTCCAATAAGGATTTATCTTTATTGGCGCGCAATTAGGTGACCAAACCTCTCCTTAGACAGAACTTTTTAGACATTGCCAATAATGTTATCTAATAATATTATTCAAATAATATGAATTATTGATCTGATAATGGAAAATACTATGCAGTGACAATTATTGAACAACAATAATATAAAATTTCAACGTAGCAATTTTTGAATCAATAAAATAAAATATTTGAACAGTAATTACTGTAACAATCATTGAGTAGTGCGTTCTTACGTAAGAATTAATAATTTCAAAAATACTGTGCAATACCATGTGCTACTGTGTAATAACGCGTATTACTGTATTTTAACCACCGGGTATTTCAACAGTATTAACGGTAACAACTACGCCGTTATTTGTAAAAACTCAAATTTGTCGTTTTTTTCATCCGACAGTTATTCGTTATGGGGCCCACAAATAGCTGCGTCGTCGTACGAATATTCCCCGACAAAAAGAATATTTCACGACCAAACGAATATTCTCCGACAACAATGATTATTTTATAACCACTTGCTTATTTTGAAAAAAAATCACATTTCACCCATAACTTTAAACTTTTATCAATTTAACCATTTACTGAATAGTAATTATAAGAAAAATTGAATACTTTTATTTCATAAAATTCGGGGTCTTACATCCCTAGCTAGATGAATCACAATATTTCTATGGTGAAAATAACTAGACTAGGGTTATTAAGCTTAATCTCAAGTGCTACACAAGGCAAATAGTGATATGTATATCTTATTAAGTAATATATGCACACATTCCCATAGGCATGGTCATAGCAAGTGTTCTTGTATTTAAGGGCTAGACATTAATGTCCATTAATATCAATATCAATTTCTTTGTCAAGCAATCAATCAATAAGCATGAAATACAATAACCCATTCCAAAATGATTCATTAATATAAATAGGAGAGAAAGTTAAATAAGCTAAACAATAGGTTACATTGCAACCCTAAAAATAGAATTTATTCATAACTACGGTACTAATACACATTTTCAAAGTATTTGACATGCTCATTAATACACTAATGAATGAAAGATTCGGATAAAGAAAACTTTATTTGTGAAGTTTTCTGGCTCCAAGTCTTCTCTTCTCCGTGTAAAGTCTGAGCTGTGAAGGATGCAATGGACTTTTCTTCCTTGAAGATCAACTTTTCTCTCTTCTAAGCCAAGAAACTCTTAGATAAACCTAATCTATGCTCTTTAGAATGTTGGAGGCTGTTGCTTCCTCAGATTCTATCCTTTCCTCAGCTTTTTAGGTCATTAAGACCTAATCTCTGTCGGGGTATCGGAGTCAGCGCTACAGCGCCAAGTTTATACCTTGGAACAGTGCTGCAGCGCTGTGTAAGCACTAAAAGACCGGAAATGGCACTGCAGCGCTAGTTTATATAGGAACTGGGGCACTGTAGTGCTATGCTTATGTCACTGGCTGCCAGGGAATGGCGCTGCAGAGCTAGTTTTAGGCCTAGAAGTAGTGCTGAAGCGCCGGTATAACAAAAATGACTCTTTTACCCCTGCAAAGCTGGATATGATCGACTTGATAAGCCCTACAACACAAAGATTAAGCAACATAATAACAACGTAATATAAAAGCTATATAAATAACGCAGAACAAATAACTTCTTAAGCAATAAAGGATCTGATTCGTAGGTATAAATGCCACTCATTACAACCCCAAAGATAACCCCGGGATATCAAACTCCAACCCCGGAGACAACCCCAAGAGATCAATTCCAAACCTGGAGATAACCCCGGGACATCAAATTCAAACCCCGGAGATAACCCCGGGGGATCCAGTTAAAACCCCAGAGATAACCCCGGGACATCAATTCTAGCCTCTGATAACCCTGGGAGATCCAATCCAACTCTGGAGATAACCCAGAAAATTAAAATTAAACCCTATAGTCAACCTCGGGGGATCCATTTCAAAGCCCGGAGTAAACCTCGGGAGGTCAAACCAACCTCAGAGAGAACCCTAAGGATTGTCAGAATCAACAGCAGTCTAGCCTTAGAGACAAACCTAAGAAAAGACTGCTACAACTGCATCAAGATCGAAATCAACTCGGGAGGGGAAAAATCATCATTTTACCAATTCAACATCAAATCAATACAAAAGAAGTCCTGCGGAACCACAATTTCAATCCCGAGTGAAAACAACACAAGATAGATCAACGGATAGACTGCGAAGACCTGGAGATCTGGTCGTGGACCCATCTTCTCGAATTCAGAAAATAACATATCCCATGTCATTGTGTAGCTCTCGTTAAAAGCTTTTGGGAAAGGTATAGCACGCCTCCATCGGATGCCCGAATTAAATGTAATAAAGGTTCGAGCAAATAATGCGTTGCTCGAGTGTACGTACATCGAGACAAAGGGAACCACGAGGCTCGGGTCAACCCGGGGAGGCACAAGTTGACCCGCAACCAATTTGTTCTATAAAAGACCCCCCTACCAGCTCATTTAGAAAAATGAAAAAGAAAAAGAGAGAAAACATTGTCCATTTCAGCCCTCAACCTCTTCTAGAGTGCTCCAAACTTGGATATTTTTCTTTTTAAACACTTGTAAAGCTCATATTCTACAACATATCAAAATTTAATCGGTGGAAACTAAGTTTTCAAGCTCAAAAAGTGGTCTAAAGTCTTCTTGGCAGCCCACTAAGTTTTAAAGCTTTCTACTGCTTTGGTATATATATATATATATATATATATATATATATATATATATATATATATATATATATATATATATATATATATATATATATATATATATCGAGATTTTCATTGATTAGTTACGCCCGGATCGTCGATCCGTGGATTTTTTATCTCTTCTATATATGTGTGTGTGTATATATATATATATATATATATATATATATATATATATATATATATTTACTGCCTTTCAATATCTGCTTTAACTATTTTTGTAATGTAAATCCTTAATATTCATGCCTGTGGACTAGATTTATCTAAATCTAGCCATATCTAACTTTAACCGGTTCAAAGTGGCTAAACTGGAACCTTGGAGCTAGAATGACTAAGATTTATTTAAATCTAGTCTTCTTTCTAGTTTTTTATAAATATTAATGAATCATGTGAGCCTAGGAGCCATGAGGTCTATGATTAAGCTAACGAATCTAGATCTAGTTCCCACGATGGTCACTTTTTAGCTGTGCAGCCAGCTTGTAAATTATTTATGGTGTTTGGACATCCTTGGATGGCTTTCATGCCCATAAAGAGCCCGACACTGCTATGTATCTTATTTTCTCAAAGATGCTTCGCATCTTGAAAATAAAATCAAATCAAGCTGAATACGAAATAAAATAGAAGTATCAAATGCCTCAATTACTATTGAGCATCAGTGTTTGAAAACATGTTTTCAAAACATCATTGCTATATCTTGCTTAAAATTGAACTTTTATACAAATTATACCCTTTATATATAGGTGCAAACAAGACATATCACTACTTCTAGATAACGTCACATTGGCCAAATAAACACACACACACACACAAACATTCAAATTAATTAGGGAATTGAAAAGTTACGGTAACTATGTTTTCACAGAAGTTGGGGGGTGCCTAATACCTTCCCCCCGCTTAATCAAGCCCCCAAACTCTATGAATCTCAGTTTCCAAGGCCTGTTAAATAGAGTTCAACCATTGGGCCTTTGTGTAAACCTTTTCAAATTCGGTTGAGTTGGTACAACCATTTCAAATCTACCAACTGATGACTCTGATTTTCAAATCGTCGACATTTTATGTCGAACTCTTTTCAAACTCACTTTTTCAAACAAAACTAAAAAAATAAAGAACATAAAGGGTAAGAACAGAAAAGAGTAAAACTTCCCGACGTCTATAGGTGGTGACTATGCTCGGGACAGTAGAATGCTTAAGCCATTTTTCAACCTTTTCAAAAATCCTTTCTTATATGATTGTGTGTGAATGCTGCATTTACATTGAATGGATGTGAATGAATGCTTTATTTACCGCACTTTAGTGCCTCGCACAATATCTGCATGTGGTATTAGTGCTTTGCACAATGTCATCATTTTTATATGGTGAGACACAATGTATGTGAATGTATGTTTTGTGAATCATTCACCAGGAGGCTAACCCGTCGGTGTTTGATTACTGGACTCAAGGGAGACTAATCCCACAAGGCTTAGGAAAGGCACCACTCATATCCACTCCAATTGAAAGATCGAAATAATTTCCCATCTAGTAAATTGCGATGACTTGGGAACCTTCATGCCGAAAAGCCGTGAGAGTAGCCTAAGATATGTCAGCCTTTGATAAACCCAACGCGAAGGGAAGTCTCTTCATGCCTTTCCCTTTCAATTCCATGTAAATTCAATTCCATGTAAATTACACTTCCATGTAAATATAAAGGAAGATATAAATATACATTCCTTTCCCTATCAAAACCTGTCATGCTATCCTATCATCAAAATAACTAACATCTGTTTTGCAAGAGAACATTAAAAAACTCCTAAAACAGACACATTGCATAGCATGCAACCTCTTAATGTTTATCTAGACTAAACTACATAGTCTATTTGTAGGGAAATAATTGATTCCGTTATCCGGTCAAAGTCTAAAAAGGCACTAAGCCAACTTCCAAACATGGCTACAAGTGCCCAACCTAAACCTACTCTTGTTTCCAGAGAGGACTTCAAGGGACTAAGTAATCAGATAGCAGAATTGGTTGTCTTTCTGAAAGAATAAAACAAATAAACTCAGGGTCTATAAATACCCATTCAAACAGAATCCTCTGCAGAAGGAGGAATCCTGGGTACTGATAAAGAAGTACAAACACCTGAGCCTCAAATTAAAAAATCCAACAAAACCCCTGAAATCACTCATCTTAAAGAAGATCAAAAAATTGGTGATATTCGGAAGAAAGTCTAACAAATTGAAGAAACCATCCGGTTAATCAAAGGGACTAGAGCGCATGGAAGTGTGACTTATTCCGACCTTTGCATCTTTCCTGGGGTTCATTATCCAGACAAGTTCAAAACTCCTGATTTTGAGAAATATGATGAATTAGGAGATCCTTACACTTATTAAAAAGTGTTCATTAGAGAACTCGAATCCTATGCCGAGGATGAAACACTGAGAATGTAGTTATTTCAAAAGAGTCTAACTAGAGAAGCCAGAGCATGGTATGCCAGATTGGACAATTCCAAAATCTATAGCTGGGAAGAACTAGCCCATGCTTTTCTAAACCAAATCAATTTTCAAACACAAATGGCTCCAAAAAGATATCAAATTACCAAAGTCAAATAACAAAATAATGAGTCATTCAGAGAGTATGCCCAAAGATGGAGGCGTCTAGCTACTCAAGTAATCCCATCTATGACAGAGATTGAGATGGTAATGACCTTCATAGACATATAAGAAGTTCTATTGTATGGCAGGGTCCTAGCTGGCATAGGAAAACTATTCTCAAAAATGATCAAACGCGAAGAAATGGCTGAGATGGGGTTAAAATCTGGGAAGATTAAAGACCTCATTACTTTAGAAGTTGTGGCCGAGCACATTTAAGCTGGAAATTATGGGAATAACCCTCGGAGGGTTTATAAAAAGAAAGAAGAGGATGTATCCTTGGTGCTGCAAGGACAAACTCAGAGAGGCAATCAAAACTTGCCCGTTAAAGGAAAAATTATCCTTCTTTTCAAGCACAATCCTTAAATCCTCCATTTCAAAATGTTGGAGAGGTCAGATGTAAAAGAGTTTTCACACCCTTTGGGGACTCATTGGAAAATATACTCAAGCTTCTGACAACGCAGAAGAAAATTATCCAGCTCCTTCCACCAGCCAATCCAAGTGGAAAGAATGTTAATACAAGTAAGAAAAGTGCTTACCATTCGGGAGCTCTTGGTCACAACACCCAAGATTACCGGTCTCTTAAACACAAAATCCAGGATTTGATAGACAGTGGTGAGATCGTGGTTACAAAGCCAGAACAACCACATGTGCAAGATAACCCTCTCCCTCAACACAAGGAAGAGAATGTCAACATGATCAATAGAGGGAGTGGAGAAAGTTCTAATTACCTCAGATATGGGGGTGGTTCTCCCCAAACCAGCAAAGATAATTTCTGATAAGTGAGATTATTCAGAATTCTAGTTTATGATAGAACGAGAAAAGAAGTCTATCAATGAATGGATTAATCAACTGGCAGAAATGGTGATACATCAGCACTAAGTTACACGCCAACTACTCAGCCAGAAGCATGCAAGTCTCCTCTCCCTTATCACAAAAAATCAACAACAAGCCCAAGAGAATGAAACCTTTGAAGAAAAACTTACAAGAAAAGTAAGATCTCAGGCCCGTCGGGACTATGCAAACCAGAGGGAGTTCATCTCTTTGGATCAACCAATGGAAGAAATCCTACAGATGTTGATCAATGAAGGGAATATCACGTCACTGCTACCCCCAATAATCCATGTTTAAAGATATTTGATGCTACCGGGGTCTGTCAATACCAATCCATTACTCGTAGTCATAGCACTAAAAGTTGTTGGGCACTTCTCAATCTCATCCAGAATATGATTGACAGCGGTGCCCTATAAGTGGCAGACAATAACACCTTATTGCATGAGGAAGGGAAGATATTTCCTCCAGGAACACAGAGATGGTGAGAAGTTATAGTAGTCATATCCTCTGAAGGAGACTTGTCTACATCGCCTCTTACAATTTAAGGAATGAAGCTCAAAGGAGTGAAAACCCCTTTAAAGGTGGCTACACCAAAACCACTAGTATTGCCATTCAGGCCACAATATCTTATCATCAGCCTAAAAAAATTGCCATGTAACTATGGGGAGGTTTAGGGATCAAGTTTAAATCAAACTATTGCGGTATCAAAGGAAAATCCGATGTATCTACCTCAACGAGTAATGAAGTCAGTCATCAAATCTAAGGGAAAAGTGCCCAAGGAGAAATTAAATAATTCCTCCGCAAGATGGGGCATAATGAAGCCAAGGTGGTGAAAAACTTGGAATAAGCACCTCAATTGATATCTATTCTGGACTTGGTATTCTCTTCTGAAGATCATTGCAAGGTCTTAATAAAGGTATTGGAAGAAGCTCACCTACCAAAGACGGTGGACACTGAAAAGTTTCATCATTTGGTAGATCACATTTTCAACAGCAATGTGATATCTTTCACTGATGATGATATACAACCCAAAGGGATATGACATTGCAAGCAATTGAACATAGCAGTGATGTCTTCAGGATATGTGTTCGGAGGTGTGTTAATAGATGGAGGATCTTCCTTGAGCATCTGTCCCTATGCCACGTTAGAGAGAATGAAGATCAATCTCAACCGAATCCAAAGCAGCCACATAGTCATAAGAGCCTTTGATGGGTCTCGATGGAATGCTATAGAAGAAATTGAACTGCCAGTGGAGATCGGTCCATATACCTTTTACATATCCTTTCAAGTGCTCACCATCACCACATGATATAATTTATTGTTGGGAAGATCTTGGATCCATATAGCAAGAGCCATTCCATCTACTCTTCATCAACAGGTCAAATACATCATCAATGGTAATTTGGTCACTGTCAATGCTGAACCAGAACATCATGTCCATGTCCAATGTGATATGACTCTAATCAGTCTCAATGAAGTAGTTGAGCCTGTCAGTTTTCAAGCCCTCGGGTGAGAAACACTCACTATCAACCTATCGGGGCCCCAACTTTAAAGCCTAGAATTTCCACTGAAGTAATGTTGGCATGTTCGGAAATGATATCCTTGGGTTTCTAGCCCAGACAAGGGTAAGGGAAAAATCAGCAAGGAATCAAAAATCCAGTTCAAATTCCTAGTCAAACAAGGAAGGTTGGATTAGGCTATTCCACTGGATTAAATCATTGGAACTCGCACAAGCATCCATCGATTCATTCCTCTACAATTTTGCTACCAAATCTTACAGATGCATGATCTGTAAGGCCTCTAAGGAAAATTCCTATTGCCATGACGGATATGCTGATTCCTAGGCCCAAGTCGGCTAGTGGGAAAGAAGTCCTAATTCTAGACCCAGACATAGAGGAAAGGAATCAGAGACTAAAACAAGAAGTGAAAAGATGGTTATCAAAGATGTACTTTCTAGTGCATAATGAGGGTATGAACAAGGATATCCCAGATGATGACAGCTCAGAAGATCAGATCCTGACCCCTCGTGTAAGACCTTAACTTTCATAAATAAAGATTAATTTTTCTAGAAATATATTGAATATTATGGTGTGGATTTGATATAATGTTGTAGTTATGGGTAGTATTTTTAAATTTTGCCAAGTATGCAAGTTGTTATAAAATATTCGATTGGTCGGAGAATATTCGTTTTAACAGGAAATATTCGTACGACGGCACAATCATTGGTGGGCCCCACAACAGAATTATTGTCAGAGTTATAAAACGACAGAAATATCTTTTTATAAAAATAACGGCGAAAGTTTTACCGTTAACTGTCGAATTACCCGGTGATGAAAAGTACAATAATACGCGTGATTGTATAGTAGCACACGATATTGATTATTAATGCTTACGTGAGAAGTCACTCAGTTATACTCAATTATTGCTATAGAAATTGCTGCATAGTATCTCATGTTATTTGATTCAATTATTATAAATATTTTATATTATTAAATCAATAATTGAGATGACAAGTTATTCATATTATTATTTGCATAATTAGCAATGTCTAGAAAGTTTTGTCGAGAAAAGGGGTTTGGTCACCTAATTGCGCACCAATCGGGAGAAATCCTTATCGAAAAACCCCCTCTTTCCTGGGAACGATCTGGTTGTTAATATTGCGAGTTATAATAATGACGAATTATTTGTTGTAAATTTTACTTACTATATGGACCCCCATTTATCCATTTTTCAAAATAATCAATAAAAAGTTATTCGGTATATATATATATATATATATATATATATATATATATATATATATATATATATATATATATATATATATAAAGGTGGGGGCCACAGGTGGGGCCCATGTTTTGAAAAATGAAATGTTAAGTGGGGAGATTTGGAAAAATGTCACGGATGGTTTACTATTTGCTTTATATATATATATATATATATATATATATATATATATATATATATATATATATATATAACAAGTTTTATTTTTTTTATGAAAAATAGAATATATTATATGTTATTGAATATTATATTAATAATTGGAAAAAAGGGGGCGTCTGAGTTATTTTTCTTCCGCCCGTGAATTTTCATCTGATATTCTACTATGCGTCCGTGAAATTTTTCTAAACAGCATCTTTCCATTCTCCCATAAATAGGATAATTAGTTTAGAAATAAAAATCACACCAGACTCAAAGAATGCTTCTTCTATAATCTTGAGCGTATTTCTTTAGAGTTTAAGAAAGCTTTGAGCGTAGAAAACAGTGAAAGTCTTCTTCAAGAATATCTCCGCTATACCAGTTGGAATACTCTTCTTTTTAAGGTAATGGATATTATTTTTGTTCAGCATTCATATGAAATAATATTTTCTTCCATACTCTGTAGTACGTAAGTAATATTATTTCGTTTCAGATTCAAAATTCTACACTCATTTTGTTAAGTTTTGGCTTCTATACTCCATAAAATTAGTAGAATATCCTTGATATTTGTGCTTCATCCATTATCTTTTTATGAAAATATTATTCTGAGCATTCTTGATAAGTTTTAACCTTTTCATGCCGGAGTATTATTCACGGGGTACTATTCTCAAAGTACTATTCATGGGTTACTATTCACTGGGTTACTATTCACCCAGGGTACTATTCATGACAAAAAATTGATTTTTTTCAGTCCAAATCATTTTTGATACAATATTATTCTTGAATTTTACTCCACAAAGTAGTATCATGTTGACAATTTTGACACTATTGAATTCTAGATAAATTAAATTATAAATCTTTAAAATTTATCATTTACTTTCATTTAATTGAATTCTTATATCATTTTCATCATCCTCATGCTTATATTGTTATAAAAGTCATCTTTGGCACATAGTGCATAGATGGACTGTTGATTGGTATGATTATGACAAGGAATTATTCGATATAATCATGACCGTAATATTACAAATGATGTGGTAAAAGTCATCATTGGCCCGTAGTGCATTGATGGACTGTTGTTGGCATAATCATGACCATTGGTGAAAACACGAATATCCTTGGCTCGTAGTGCATGGATAATTCGTGGTCGTGATACTAATGAATATCCTTGGCCTGTAGTGCAGGGATGATTCAATGATGTGGTTTATTTATTAAGCTGAGTCTCAGCGATAAAATTGATGATAAACTTTTTAAATCATAGAAGATAATAGATATCATGCTTTACTTTACTTTTCTAATGGATTGTTTGTTCTGCTGCAGTTAAACTTGATGTTTATTGTATTTTATCAGTTTAACACTGTTGAAGGCTAACGATAATTTAATTTGCATTATCTTAGTCATAAGATTTCTTACTGGGCTTGTTGAGCTCACCATTTTGCTTTCATTGTTCTCTTCAGGAAATGAGAACGTAGCCGGGACTAGTCGGGGAATGGAGTGACGGTCCGAGATGGTTGTTTTAGTAGTCCTCACTATTTAGTCTGATAATAAATGTAATAAGGACTCCATTTGAGTTTGAATACTGTCTAGAAGACAATATTCGTATTAAAACTCTCAGATTATGTTTTGTCGTATTTTATACGGCAGTTGTATAATTAAGTTGTATTTGAATTTTGTATCATGTATTTGGCGACTCAGAATGGGTGATGTATACCTATTTTGGGGGCGTCACACCTCGCATCAATAGGGCTAAGGAGAACTAGTTAAAGAAAAAACTGACCCTGATATGAACTTAGTCATGGTCATCATCAAAGAGGAGGAAGATGACAACCACCCCTTCATCAAAGCTCTCCACCAGGACTTGACCCTAGGCAATTGGAGTAGCACTCCTTGCATTTGTTGAAAAGGGTAAAAATGGTAGAAAATCCCTCTGTCCTGCTATGTAGATATTATTAACTGATTACTTTTGTTGCACAGTACTAGCATTTACTTTTGTCATGCTTTTGCTAAACAAGATCATATGTTGAGTGAAAGAATTTTATTTTCAGGACTCTAGAGTTGGGTTTGTCTAGCCTTGCTGAAGGAATGCCAAGTCTCTCCAATGACTACAACTTTGATGTAGAGTTGGACTTTGACTTGATGGGGATTGAGCAAGAAGAGTAAGAGGACTATGAGTTGCCTGAAGAGATCAAATAATGGGTCAAAGATTAACCCAAACCAAACCTTGATCAAGCCACCTCTGTTAATATCGGAACCTTAGAAAACCCTATAGAAATCTAGATTGGCATAGACCTTATCCCAAGCCAAAGGAAAGACCTGGTTGCTATACTAACCCAGTTCCAGGATGTGTTTGCATGGTCATATGAGAACATGATCGATTTGTCTACTGATATTTTTATTCATTGCTTGCCTATTAAAGAAGGTTTCAAGCCAGTCAAATAGAAGCTCAGGCGATTGAAACTTGAGTGGAGTTTGAAAGTCAAAGAAGAAATTATTAAATAATTCAAAGACGACATCATCATGATATCAACCTACCCTGAGTGGCTATCCAATGCAGTTCCTGTACCTAAGCATGGGGGGAAGGTACGAGTATATGTGGATTACCGTGATTTGAAAAAATCTTGTCTCAAAGATAATTTTCCAGTACCTTTTATCCACATACTAATAGATAACACTGCTCAGTATGGCATATACTTTTTTGTTGATTGCTTCTCTGGGTACCATCAGATCATGGTTGTTGAAGAGGACCGGGAGAAAACAACCTTCATCACTCCCTAGGGAACCTTTTGCTATAGACGATTATCATTCAGATTTATCAATGATGGCGCCACCTATCAATGAGCCATGATGGCTCTTATCCATGATCTAATGCACAAAGAAATAGAAGTCTATGTGGATGACATCATCACTAAATCCTGGAAGGAAAAGGACCATATAAACCATCTCAAAAAGATTTTTAACCGATTGGGCAAATATAACTTGAAGTTAAATCCGACCAAGTGTGCCTTCGGTATCAAATTAGGCAAGTTGCTAGGATTTTTAGTAAGCCACAAAGGCATTGAACTGGATCCCACTAAAATTAAGGCCATCATTGAGATGCTCGTGCCCCGAACAGATAGGGAAATACGGGGATTCCTGGGGAGAATCAATTTAATCAGTAGATTCATCTTCTGACTCATAGTAACTTGTAAGCCTATCTTCAAGCTTTTAAGGAAAAACTTCCTCTATGAAGTGGAATGAAGAGTGTCAAAGAGCCTTTCTTTCCATCAAAAAGCAATTGGTCAAAGCTCTTGTTATGGTTCCTCCAAGGGATAATGTTACCATGTTTATGTAGCTATCAGTCAATGACAATGCCATGTGTTCCGTGCTTGGATAAAAAGGTGATAGAGGTAAGGAAAGAGCTATCTATTACCTCAACAAAAGATTCATCAGCGGCGAGCAAAAGTACACTTTGATTGAAAAGACTTGTTGTGCATTAGCATGGGCCGCCATGAGATTATAGCATTATCCCCATGGTCATATAACCCATCTCATATCCCGCATGGATCCTCTAAAGTACGTATTCAACAAACCCATGTTGAATCGCTGACTATCAAAATGGTAGTTGATCTTCTAACAATTCAACATCATCTACGTGACTCAAAAGTCTATCAAAGGTCAAGGAATTGCGGATCAATTGGCCGTAGCACCATCAGGGGATTTTATACCCTTGGAAACGTATTTCCCAGATGATGGAGTATTGACAATTCAACAAAGCCATCAGGAAAATACACTCCGATCGTGGAAATTATATTTTGATGGAGCTTAAACATGGAGGGTGCCGGAGCAGGGGCAGTTATGGTATCTATTTTGGGAGAACAGTATCCTGTTGGTATCAAATTACAGTATGTCAACACCAACAACACAGCTGAGTACGAAGGCTGTATAATGGGGTTGAAAATGGCCCAATCCATGGGTGTGAAATTGTTAACTGTCTTTGGAGATTTCGAGCTAGTTATCAAGCAAACCACTCAAAGAATTGCATTTGCTACCTTACCATCGACAAGTTATCAATATTGCTACGGAGTTTGAAGAAATATCCTTCATCCATATTCCTCACAATATGAATGATTTCGCGAATGCATTTGTAACTCTAGCCTCCTTGATCAACATATCTGAACGAGGAGGCATCCAAAATATCAAACTTGCAAGCCAGAAGGCACCACCCTATGGGAATTACATTGGAGAAGTATCATATGAACTGCGACCCTTGGTACCATTCCATCAAAGAGTATCTGCGAGATGGATCTACGCCTGTTAGGGTAAGTTAAGCTGAAAGAAAGCGGATCCATAAAATGGCCATGAAATTCTATCTAAGCAGAGACACAGTCTACAAGAGGGATACGGGAATAGGCCTTCTAAGATGCCTAGACAAAGACCAAACCCAAAGACTCATGGATGAAGTCTATGGTGAAGTATGTGGTCCACACATGAGTGGTCTTTTGCTTGCTATGAAAATATTAAGAATGGGGCATTACTGGATCTCTCTCAAAGTTGACTGTGATTATCACGTCAAGAGACGCTATCAATGCCAAATTTATGGAAATGCCATCTATGCTCCTCCAAGTGAACTCCACAATATGAGTTCTCCATGGCCCTTTTTAATGTGGGAAATGGATGAAAGTAGTATGCATACAAGCCAATCATGTATGATGATAAAACATATATACTTTATAATCAATCTTATTTATTTATTAATAAAAGAATTATTTATTAAAGGCATTTAATTATCTACGTGGTCCTGTTTTTAAAATATGTGATAAACTCATAGTTTATGCTTTTAGAATCATGATGAGATCATGCTAATGAGATCTAAATCCTTAGATAGCTTAAAACTAAAATGTTCCCAATCAATGGATTACTAAAAAAGGGATTAGTGAATCCGGATAGATTGGTACATACGTTGCTTGCTCATTAGATGAGAATGATTGATCTCATTATCATTTATGTGGAGACACTAAAATAAGTATGTAGGTGCTTATTGGAGAATAAGTTCACTAAACGTGACTAGCTAAGGAATACCTAATGGAGTTTTACTTGTCTGTCAATAGGAATTCCTGTAGTGATAGTAGTACAAGTGATCCTTGAACTTGAGATCATCATAGTATCTTGTATATAATGAATCACACTTTGACTTATTGCTTAAGACCCTTAGGGTATATCAATGGGTATGCTTGGGTGTAATTAGTTATATATAGAGATAATGAATGATCAATAAAGAATCTACCACTTCTAATAAAGGAAGAGAAATATCCTATGTGATTCGATAAATGACAACCTAGGAATCCTTGGCCAAGGAGAAATGAAATTAGAAAGTAGTTTCTAATTTTCATTTATACGGAGTTGTACATTTGGGAATCGAAATATATATAATTAAATAAAATAAGACTTGATAGTAATTCCATGTCTTATATTTAATTGAGACATTGTATAGTGAAAGGGTTAAATTGTATGGTAACCATTTACTTAACGGTTCTTTTATGATTAATGTTGAAATCTATATTATCTGAAAAGTCCTTGATTGCTATGGAGGCTTATCCTAATTCTAGAATAAATATTATTTATTTAAATAAATTAATAGTTTAATTTATTTATTTAAATGAGATTAGAATTGTTCTAATTGATTTATTCACAACCGGTTTAATATGGAGAACCTAAAGGGTCACACCATAAAAGGAAAAATAATTATTTAAAAAGTTAATGGCATAATCGTAATAATATGTTAAGTTTATTTAATTTAATATATGGTGATAGAGTAAATTAAATATCTTAATATTTATTATTTAATATTTTAGAAATATTAAATATAAATTAATAAGAGGAGTCTTATTAATATTATTACAATTATTAATATTTTAATTTCTAAATGAGTTTGAGAATTAATTTAATATTATTACTCTTATTTATTCCTAATATGATTAGGAGACAAATTAATTAAAAGGGTTTAATTAATTATCTCTATTAAGATTAGGGAGCCTAATTAATTAAAGGAGTTTAATTAATTAAATAATACCTTAAAAGAGTTAACTGATATCTTTATAAGAGGAGTCTTATATCAGATATCAGATATATGTGATTCCAATTGTTGGAGAGCACGTCCCCTTTTTCTACAGAGATAGGAAAAACTAGGGTTTGAGTCAATACACCATTCTTCTTAAATATTCTTCTTCCTTGGTGGATCACCTCTAGAGGCCATACACTTGGGTGGCCAATATTGATAAAAGGAAATGAATCTAACCCGGAGATTTAAGGAAATCACGAAGAAGTAGGAGTTGAACTCGTACCTGTGGAAGCTCATATCGACAAGGGTATGATTTCATAACTTCTTGTTCTTCGTTTTAATTGATAATATGAATAAAGGATGATCCGGATAATTGGTTTGTGAAAAATTTAAAAATCTGATTTTACTTTTCTTATTCAAATTGTGTAATTTGATTGCATATTTGATCTTCACAAAACCTAACAATGGATGTGATCAGGTTAATCGAGCCTAAAGACAGCAATGTTCATTGGTTTATCTTCACCACGATCAACTACTTCACCAAGTTGGTAGTAGCCTCTTTTCCCAAAGTCACCAAAGGGGTAATAATTGGTTTCATCAGAAATAATGTCATCTGTCGATATGGAGAACCGGAGGTGATCGTATTAGACAATGCCAAAAATATAAACAACCAGATGTTGGAAGAATTATGTTACAAATTCCACATCAAGCATCTCAACTCTATCATTTATCTTCCAAAGATGAATGGTGCTGTAGAAGCAGCTAATAAGAACATCAAGAAGATCATGCAAAAGATATTCGCCAATCACAAAGGATGGCCTGACTTATTGCCTCTGACTTTGCTAGCCTAAAGAACGTCAATGCGTACTTCTGCTGGGGCTACCCCCTACTCATTGGTTTATGGCATGGAGGCAGTGATCCCCATAGAGGTAGAAATAAAGTCATTAAGGGTATTGATAGATGCTCAAATAGAAGAAGACCAATGGTTGCAAGGCCAGTACCTCCAATTATCTCTGATAGATGAGAGGAGGGCCACAACCATCTTTCATGGTCAATTATATCAACAAAGGATTGATCGGTCCTACAACAAGAAAGTTCGGCTACGACAATTCAAAGAGAACGACTTGGTACTGAAGAAAGTCCTCGCCAGTCAAGATTAATCTAAAGGAAAGTTCACCCCGAACTGGGAAGGCCCTTTTATTTTAAAGGAAGTGTTGATAAGAGGAGCCCTCAGATTGCAAAAAATGGATGGCGAAGAATTTCCCCAGCTTAATAATTCAGACACCGTGAAAAGGTATTATGTCTGAAGTTAACTGCAAACCAACATCCTGGTTCTAAAAGAAATCAATCAATCAATTAAGTCAATTCAGGTTTTCAAACCAAAAGCATGAACAATGAAAGACCTGATCTCCCCTCATCAATAGGAGTACGTAGGCAGCTTTCTATGGTGCGGTCAAACCAAATAAAAAAGCATGAACTACGTAGACCTGATCTCCTCTCATCAATGGGAGTACATAGATAGCCAACTATGGTGTGGTCTAACCCCTATAAAAATCCAAAAACCCCTTCAAACCTCTTCAAACCAAGTTAACCCTTACCAAAACCCACAAAACCCTTTCAACGGATCTATACTTTCAACCCTTTCAAACCAAAACCATGAACTACGTAGACCTGATCTCCCCTTATCAATGGGAGTACGTAGGCAACCAACTATGGTATGGTCTAACCCCTACAAAATATCCAAAAACCTCTTCAAACCTCTTCAAACCAAGTTAACCCTTATCAAAACCCCTAGAAACCTTTCAACGGATCCGTACTTTCAATCCTTTCAAACCAAAACCTTGAACTATGTAAGATCTGATCTCCCCTCATCAATGAGAGTATGTAGGCAACCGGCTATGGTGCGATCTAACCTCAACCAAAAACTCAAAAATCCATTCAGCTCACCAAACCATAGAGCAGGAACTACCTGATCTTGTGACACCCTCAAATCTAGGTACTTCATTCCCACATGATTTGGTGTTCACTGTCTAAACATTCATTTCTAACTACCCAAATATAATAAAATTCGAACAATAAATCTTCCCATTAAAGGGTTACATAACTTAATCAATAAATCTCCCAGATTATCTAACCTTTAAAACATTCATCAATTACGAAAAAGTAAATAATTACATCACATAATTAACCAAGTCTGAAAATATAAATTTCAATAGATTTATAAGTCTTCAACACTTGTTCATATTTCCTTTCCCTTGCTAGTGGTTGGCTCATCAACCTTCTCAACTTTAGTTGCAATGGTTATATATATGCAAGAGTGAGCAAAACAAATGCTCACTTGAAAAAATACAATGGATGACAATAAAAAAACTCATTTGAATCGAATAACATATCTTAACATCGATAATCAATAACTGATATTGGAAATTATCTGAGGGTCACAAGACCAAGAACTATGTCAAAAGTTATAACTATTTCTTTCAACTTAAACCTAAACAATCATTAGAATGTAGGGACTCCCCGTACTTAGGATGATCATCCTTTCGTACCATGTATTGTGCACAAACACCTAAACGCTTTCGCAAAAATAATCCCCTATAATAGGGTTGTTCATCTCAATTTTAATATATGAGTCCGCACCAAAGTAAGTTTGGTTTGGATAAGTTTCAAGGGTAATTTAGAGTTCAACAAACATCAACTAAGGATTAGTTGAATAAAAAGTTTAATGACAAAGCAAAAATTCGATATCAACGTAATACAAGGTAGTTATGAACCATAGATGAATAATATGATACATCAAAGTCATGCTTTAAGAATAACTTCCAAAGCATTAAAATATATAATGAACTTAGCTTGAACAACAATAATAAGCTAAGGTTACATAAGGAAACAAAGTTTACGAACTTTATTTGATAGAATTCAAGAACTTACATAATGTTATAAACAAGACAAGGTAACAAACTTGCACAATTGTAAACAATAGGATAGCTCAAAATAAAGATTAGGTTTAGGAAACTTGCACAACAATAGTAAACAAGATAGGATAAAGATCTTGCTTTATATAAAGAAATAAGATTTAGGAACTTGGTTAATAATACCAACTTAACTGCTTACTAAGAGATTAGAGATAGAGAACTTGCATAAAGTAAGTAAGATAGGATAAACTCAAATAGAGATTAGGGTTCAAAAACTTGCCTCGTGCGTAGGTTAAACGATCACTACTCACGTTCACCACAAGTCCTACACATACCATATGTATTGACAACATTCATTAGGTATACTAATATTAACTTCATGAGTTTAGTTTCCACTTTTAGTATAGCTCGTCAACTTAGTTTAAGTTTTTGTTTACTACCACAAATCACATATTACAAGACTAAAGTCTCGAATCTTAAGTTTAAACAACATCACATCTTTTCATGATTATTACATTTTAGCTCTTTTATAACTTATCAAATTATCATGCTATGTCAACATTAATAACCTGATATAACATCTTATTACATGTCCAACACATTATCATGTTCCTTAGATTAGGTTAGATTAACACCCAAAGGACTGCACTTGCATACGTGCATCCCAACGCCTTCCGATTGCCTCTGTGTGCACATCAGTCCTAAAGATGGCCATTTTGACCCTTACTAACGACATCAAATTGAAAAACTTAAAGAACAAAAGTTGTATGTCTACTCGTTCTCATTTCGGATCATCTTGAATCGCATCAATCAGAGTTTTTATGAAATGGTTATGCCCACTTTAGTAAAACATGTCCGGTCAAATTTTTTCTAACATTTGGTAATCCTACCTACCCCCGCCGGGGCAGGGATTTTGAGCTATAAAAATCCGCTAGGGCGGCATACAATACACTGGTAACGCCTGCCGGGGCGGGGGTGCCCAGTATCAGCTTCTGCAGATTGCGAACGAACACATTAGAAAGCCAAATTAAGCCTAAAAGCTCCATTCTAACAACCATTCCAAATTAACCAAGTTGTAATAAGTTTACAGAAACATAAACTAATATTTTTAACATGTTTCTAAGCATACAAACAACATAGACATCAAAATTACAGCCTCTAAATTCACTATTTCTTCACTTTTAGATATTTTTAGCGAAATAATCTACTGTGAATTCGTTTTACAACCAAAATAGTCCGTTTAAATCATATTATTTTTGTTTCTTCATGTATTTTCACAATCAACAAACAATTTATACATTACAACACGAATTGAACACTAATTTTAGTATCCAATAAGCCATATTCATGTATTTTACACTGTAAACTCACTATAAATATAATCTCTTCCTATTTATCATGTTTTCATGGATTATTCCATTTTAAATCATATACAATTCACATAAAATAGTTTATATATAGAAATTGACATACATATAACCACATAATCAAAATTAATCATCCATATAATTTTACAGAGAACCTCTCATACAAAAGAAAACTATAACTTTTAGAAAGTAGGATTATACCTTTGATTGCTTGCTCAAACTTTGTTAGATGATAAGAATGACATTTTTAATCCTCTTATTCCTTCTCCTCAATCTATCAAAAGCACATAGAATTTCTTCTCTGCTTTTTTTCCTTTTTTTCTCTCTGTGTTCTCTTATTCTAAACTTAACGTAAAACATATAAACTGATATACGTATATCATCTATCATATAAAACGTATATCATATATTTATTAAGTAATATAACTGATAAAACATAAATTCCCCCCTTTAATATATTTCATTTTTTTTAATTCAAAAGCCACTAAGGCTTGTTTGGCAAAATAAAATTAAAAAAAATAAGGATTAACTAGCCCTAAGCTTTGTTTGGTAAAACCCATTTAAAACTCCTTTTAACTTATTTTAATAACTCAATTACAATATAGTTTATTGTCACACTTTATTTAATTAAATTTTCATATTCAAATTTAATTAAATTTAAGCTAATAACAACTTATTAAATCAATTTGCCACAAAATCACATTGCCACAAAATTATAATTTCCTTATAATTTTATTTAATAAATTAGTACATTTAAT
Organism: Panax notoginseng; assembly: GCA_016801055.1. Taxonomy (NCBI): domain Eukaryota; kingdom Viridiplantae; phylum Streptophyta; class Magnoliopsida; order Apiales; family Araliaceae; genus Panax; species Panax notoginseng. Next base: position 51,087,188 of record CM029023.1, read on the forward strand.
CCTTATAACAATTTAAATTAAAACAACATTATAACAATTCATTTAATCATTATCAAATCTCTAATTTAGTTATTAAATTAAATTAGAATATTACCACATAATAATTAATTCATCATTCCTTTATTTTAATTACTTTCAAAATACCAAATTACCAATTATCAACTTAATTAACATATTACCTTAATTAAGTTAATTCCCAACAACTCATGAATTATTTATTTAACTAATAAACAATCAAATTAAATAAATATTTATTAAACAATAAACACATCTATAGCATCCCCAAATCCGGGTACTAATCACCACGAATCTGGTATACTAATTCTATAACTATCGTGCAAGATATAAACATAAATTATTTATACATTAACTTTTACACATAATCCCCAAGGTCGATAATTGATAAGTAGGTTTTATACCCGCGAATCGATTCCTAATTCAAGCTTAAACGGTGTTAATTCCTTGTTTTCTAGTTTATTTTTACTTGTTTATTGTTATTTTGTATGTAGCGTGGATGGTGTCGCAAGTGATCAAAAAGGAGGCAAATGTGGCAAAAACTGAGCAAGTTTGGAGCTTTAGCAAAGTCATGTGACATGAGTCTATCCCGCCGGGGCGGGCCTATTGAAGCCTTACACCCCCTCTGGGGCGGGGGTCCTCAACATCAGATTACAGAAGATAAGCCCGCCGGGGAGGGCGTTTTCCAAGTTTATACCCCCGCCAGGGCAGGGGGTCCCAAAACATGACTGTCCTAATTTGATTCCAACACTGCTGGGACATGAGCTTGAGTACTTGCATGGCTTTGGGACTTTAAATGATGGAGGATTGCACTCAGATTGTGGGTGTAAACATATAACTACATCATAAACAACATGATCAGAATAACGTAAGGCAATTAACAGAGATTAAGGACAGATTTTCATAGCGAGCATTGGAGTGAAGATTTTGAAGGAACTTTCATATTGATTACGGATTAAGGCTAAAGTGAAGGGTGTTTTGAATTATTCTTCTTTTTTAGTTTTATATTTGTAATTGGGAGGATTATATATTTAATTTATTCAGTTATTATTTCATTGATGATGAACTAAATTACTTTTTAGGCTTATGACGGATCTTTAAGTGGAACGATGATTGTGTAACTTTGATTTTCAGTTTAATAAGCTATTATCCAGTTTATCTATATTAATTTGAGCTTGAATTTATGAATTGCCTGATCAACAGTTCTTTGTGGACTTGTATGAACTCGAGAGATGAAATACAAGTCTAGACTTAGTTAATATAGCATGTGTTCTTGAATTTTGTGAATGAACAGAATCTTGATGAATGTTAGGGTAAAGATATGCTTGACATCGCATGTAATCAGATAAAGGGCTTGAGCTTAAACCTTCTTTAATTGTAATTCACATATAGATATAGTGAGTCAGTTGATTAAGATGCTTAACTTGATTCTATCTAATTTGTGGAATTGAGTTAATACAGTATTAGCACATCGAGAGGTGACTAGTTCTACATACGTATTCTTGATTAATAAACTGGGATAGTGAGTTAAACTGGAATAAAGGTGTAGTAATCAGAGTGATGCTTAGAGTGAAGTCAGAAGCCTAATTCTCTAATAATTATTTAAAAATTTAGTTTTTAGAGTTTGTTGATTATTTGGTGATTTTAATATTTTTAACACTTTTAGTTACAAGCTTGAATTTGATTAGTTTAATAAAATTAGGATTGATAGAAAATTGGTAATTGTGAGAGCTAATTTTTTACTAGTCTCTGTGGGAACGATACTCTACTTACTATTATATTACTTGTTGACTGCGTATACTTGCGTGTTGTGTGTAATTAGATTTTACCCAACAAGTTTTTGGTGCCGTTGCCGAGGACTTTAGTATAAATTTTAATATTTTGTGATATCAGTTTAATTAGTCCAGTTTTACTTAAGCATTTTTAATTTTGTTTTGTTCGTCTTATTTCAGGTTTTTGAAGTTAGTTTATGCAAACTCGATCCAAAAATCCAGACTTGGTTCCTTTTGAGGACGACATTGAAAGATGCTTTCAAAGGCTAAGTAAGTGGATTAAGGAAATAAGGGACGACTTCAAAAATTCTGATAAGGAAGAAGCAATGGCTGCGGAAGACCAGAAAGCGTTGAGGGACTTTACTACACCCAAGGTGACTGAGTTACAGTCGAGTATCACCAGGCCTACTATAGCTGCGAATACATTCGAAATTATGCCTGTGACTATTCAAATGATCCAAAACTCGGTTCAGTTTGGGGGACTTGCAAATGATGATCCGAACGAACATTTGATCAGCTTTCTGGAGATATGTGACACGTTCAAATACAATGGGATGTCAAATGAAGCAATCAGACTTCGTTTATTCCCATTCACTCTACGGGACAAGGCAAAGAGTTGGTTACACTCTCTACCATCGGGTTCAATAACGACATGGGATGACCGGGTTCAGAAGTTTCTAGCTAAATTTTTCCTGCCAGCGAAGACTGCAAAGATGAGAAACGAGATTACTATGTTTGATCAACAACATGAGGAATCATTGTACAAGGTGTAGAAGAGATATAAAGATTGCTCAGAAAATGCCCACATCACGGATTGCTTAAGTGGTTGCAGATGAACATAATTTACAACGGATTATATGGGAATCTCAGGACTAATATTGATGCAGCGTCGAGGGGAGCTTTTATGGCAAGAATTAGGAGGAGGAGTATCAATTGATAGAGACAATGGCAGCTAACAACTATCAGTAGCCCACGACACGAATGGCACAACCTACGGTAGCTGGAGTCTTAGAGTTAGATGGAGTGACGACAATAACAACGCAGATTTCAGCGCTCTCTAGGAAGTTTGACGTTTAGTCAGGGGTACATATACAGCAAGTTGCAGTTATTTGTGAATTATGCGCGGGTGAACATCCTATGGATCAATGTGCAATCAACCCAGAGTCATTATAATTTATGGGTAGCTACAACAAAATTCCACAAAATACGTACCATAATACATATAATACGGGGAATAGGAATCATCCTAACTTTTCGTGGAGTAATAATCAGCATCAGCAAGCTCCACGCCCATCTTATCCCCCAAGATTTCAGAATCACCAACAACCAGCTCAACATCAAGAGATAAAATCAGATTTAGAGGAGTTGTTGTCCAAGTACATAACAAGCAACGAGGTAGCTATGAAAAACCAAGCAATGGCTATGAAATCACAAGAAATAGCCATCAAGAATTTAGAAAATCAGATGGGACAGATAGCTTTTGCATTGAATAATAGGCCTCAAGGAACATTACCAAGTGATACAGAGAAATATCCTAAAGGTAATCACGAGCAATGTTAGGCAATTGTGTTGCGAAGTGGAAAATAGCTTGAGGGTAAGAAAACAGAAAATTTGGCTACAAAGGAAGTTGAGACGGACAGTGAAAATAAAGTGGTTGAGGACAGACAGGGGGAAGAAAAACAAATGGAAAAGAGTAAGACAGTTAACGAACTGGTTGTGTATCCTCTCCCACCGTTTCAGCAAAGAGTCCAAAAGCAAAAATTAGATAAGCAGTTCGCGAAATTTTTGGAAGTTTTTAAGAAACTTCAGATTAACATCCTGTTCGCAAAAGCACTAGAGTAGATGCCAAGTTATGCAAAATTCATGAAAGGGATTCTGTAAGACCCCAACTTATTATAAATAAAATTAAATTTCCTCTATTCATTATCTTGAAATAATAAGGAGTTAATTTGATATAATGCTTTGGTTATGGGTGAAATGTGTAAATTTTATAAAATAAGCAAGTGGTTATAAAATATTCATTTTTGTCAGAGAATATTCGTTTGGTCGTGGAATATTCTTGCTGCCGGGGAATATTCGTACGACGGCACAGCCATTTATGGGCCCCATAACAGAATATCTGTCGGATGAAGAAAATAACAAGTTTGAGTTTTTATAAATAACGGCGTAATCGTTACCATTAACATTGTTAGAATACCCGGTGGTTAAAATATAGTAATACGCGTGGCTGCACAGTAGCACACGGTATTGTATAGTATTTTTGAATTATTGATTCTTACGTAAGAAGGCACTACTCAATAATTGTTACACTAATTACTGTTCAATATTTTATTTTATTGATTCAATATTTTATTTTATTGTTACCGTTAACACCGTTGGAATACCTGGTGGTTAAAATACAGTAATACGTGTAGTTCCACAGTAGGACACGGTATTGCACAGTATTTTTTCAATTATTGATTCTTACGTGAGAAGGCACTACTCAATAATTGTTACAGTAATTTCTGTTCAATATTTTATTTTATTGAATCAATAATTGCTGCGTTGATATTTTATATTATTGTTGTTTTAATAATTGTCACTGCACAGTATCTCCATTATCAGATGAATAATTCATATTATTTGAATAATATTATTAGATAGTATTATTGGCAATGTCTAGAAAGTTCTGTCAAGGAGAGGTTTGGTCACCTAATTGCGCGCCAGTAAGGAGAAATCCTTATCGGAATGCCCCCTCTTTCCTGGGAACTACCTGGTTGTCATTACTGTGATTCTGTAATATTATTTATGAATAATTAATTATTGATCTATATGATAATGAAATATTTATTTGATGTGAATATAAATGATGGATTTATTTTTGTGGTTATAAATGAAGGAATTAATGTTGAGGTATTTTGTCGGATTGGATGTATTAAAAGATCAAATCAGTGTTCTTACAGCTTTATTGTGTGAGTTATAATTTTTAATCTGACCGTTGGATCGTTGTGATTTTTGGATATGCTATACATATATAAGTTGAGTATATGTTCACAAATTTTGAACCATTAAAATGAACGAATGATTTGTTATGAATTTTATGAGGTGACTGATTCGAAAATTAGGTTTATAAATGATTTTGGTGGAAAATTCTAGAAATAGGTGGGCCCCACTTTTGGTTATTGGGGAAGATAACTGATTTTTGGTGGGTGAAATAGTAGCAGGTAAAGCCATCAGGTAGCAGGTCAAGTCTGCTTCGGCGTGCTAATATTTTCCTATAAATAGAGGGCTAAGTTAGAATTGAAAATCACACCAGAATTCATAAGTTTTCTCTATTTTTCTCTCAAGATTATCGAGTGTATTTTGTGAGTATTTAAATACTTGGTGAGTTGCTATTCATCAGTTCAAGTTTTCTTAAGCGTCATATCTGATATCCAGTCAGAAGTGCTACTCTTTTGAGGTAAGGGATAGTAAGGGATTTTAAGGGTTATTATGTTTTTTAGTTTCGTAATTTTTTTGACTCTCAAAAATTCTGGAAAAATTTGAAATGATAATTTGATGAGTTTTCTTGATTGTGTCCAAAAATGGTGATTTTTGGATGTATAGATTAAGAGTTATAAATTTTATGAGAAAAGACTATTTTAAAAGTAAACCCTTATAACTTCTTGTGGTTAACTCCAAAATTGGTGAAATTTTTATTGGGAGTACATGTATATAATAGAAGTATACTCTGTAAATTTTAGAATTTTTGGACAAAAGTACAGTTTATGATAAATATCTAAATATTCGGCAGTTTTAGCTATATGAAAAATAGTAAATGAATTTTAAAAATTATGGGAAACAATATATCTTCAATATGGGACTATATTCTGCAAAATCCCAGAAAATAAATATTTTTGGGACTGATTTGGTATTTTTCATAAAAATAGACTAGTTATTAGTAAATGAATTAAATATGTTATGTGAAGTAAGAAAATTGAAAAATAGGATTTTATGGCTTGAGAATCCTATATAAGGTATATGCAGATTTTTGATGAGGGTTTTAGTTATTGGTGATGAAATCTTATGAGTTTGGCATTTTAGGATGATTTAATGTATTATTTAGTAAAATGTAAACAATTAAAATAAATTATTTATAAATTTAAGAACTGTTATTCTTTCAATATCATTATACCAAAATATTGGTATATATTTTATTGTTGAATTTCTACCTTTTTGTGTCGGGGTTACTATTCATGAGTTACTATTCATGAGTTACTATTCACGAGTTACTATTCACGACAAAATTGTTTTCTTTTTTTTCTAGCCAAATTATAGTTGATTTATGAATATTACTCTTGAGATTAAATCTATATGTTGATTATATTATTTTTATTATCATATATAACATTTTATAACCCTAATGATGATATTTCTCTTTGACCTGAGTGTAAAGATGGGTAGATTTTTGATATGATCATGACTATGGTTTTTCTTTGGCCAGTAGTGCAAAATTGAATTGTTGACTGGTATGATCATGACCATTGAATTTATAATTGAATATCTTTAGCTTAAGTGCAAAGGTGAAATGATCAACATGGTTATAATTATTGTTTATTGTGACGCCCCCAAAATTAGGTATACATCACCCATCTTGGGTCGTCAGATACATGGTACAGAATACAAATATAACTTACTAATACAACTGTCGTGTACAATACGACAAAACATAACTGTGAGTTTGAATACAATTATTGTCTACTAGAGACTATACAAACTCAAAAGGAATCCTCATTATAATTATTGTCACACTATTTACCAGAATAGCGAGGACTACTAATACTATCATCTGGTCCATCACTCCGTTCCCCGACTCGTCCCAGCTATATTCTCATTTCATGAAGAGAACAGTGAAAGAAAGGGTGAGCTCAACTAGCACAGTAAGAAATATTATGACTAAGATAATGCAGAATAAATTATCATTAGCCTTCAACAGTGTTAAACCGATAAAATATAACGAACATTAAGTTTAACTGCAGCGGAACAAGCAATCCATTAAAAGAGTCAAGTAGAGAATAAAATCTACTGTCTTCTATTATTTAAAAGGTTTTTCAACACTGTTATCGCTGGGACTCAGCTTAACAAAATAATCCACATCATCGAATCACCTCTGCACTACGGCCAAGGATATTCTTTAGTATCACGACCACAATTATCCATGACCTACGGGCCAAGAATATTTGTGTATTCATTAATGGTCATGATCATGCCAACAACTGTCCATCAATGCACTACGGGCCAATGAGGACTTTTACCACATCATTTGTAATATTACGGTCATGATTATACCGAATAATCCCTGGTCATAATCATACCAAGTCCATCTATGCACTACAGGCCACAGATGACTTTCAACATTTTATAAACATGAGGATGATGACAATGATATAAGAATTCAATAAAACAAGTTCAAAAATTAATTTATCCAAGAATTAACAACGTCCAAATTGTTAACATGATACTGCTTTGTGGAGTAAAATTCAAGAATGCTTAGAATAATATTTTCATGAAAAGATACTGGATGAAACACAATTATCAAGGATATTCCATTAATTTTATGGAGTATAGAAGTTAAAACTTAACCAACTGAGTATAGTAAAGAATGGAATAACAAAAGAAATCACCCAACATGCGATAGACCGCACAGACAGGTTATTCTAACAGAATAATAAATAATGGAACCAGGTCCGGCGTAAACGCACAGACAGGATATTTCGACAGAATAATAAATAGTGGAACCAGGTCCGGCGTAAACGTACAGACAGGATATTCCGACAAAATAATAAATAATGGAACCAGGTTCCGGTGTAAAACACACAGACAGGATGTTCCAACAGAATAATAATAAAAACGGAACCAGGTCCGGTGTAAAACACACAGACAGGATATTCCAACAAAATAATAGAAGAATGTCACCAAGTATAGGGTAGACCGCGTATACAGGTTATTCCAACAAAATAATAAGAAATAGAATAACAAAAGTTCTCTTCATGAATAAGAAAGAATAACTTCCCTTACCGTTTTGAAAAAGAACTGAAATAAGGAAGTAGTTAAGTAGCTGAATACTTTTCTTCTCTCTCTCTCTATAGTTTCTCTCTATAGTTTCTCTCTCTAGAGTTCAGTGAATTCGTAAGAAATAATGAAAGAATGAGCTGCTATTTATAGAGAAATAGAATGCATAGTAACTAATCCATGAACGGTCCAGATTGATTACTTTAATATGACGGTCCATATTTAAAGAAAAATCTTTTAAATAAAATATAATATATTCTATTTATAGAATAACTTTAATAAAGTATTCTGTTTTATATAAAAAGATCTTTCTGTTTTATTACGTTAATAATACGAATAAAACAAAACTTCATTATCGCTAAATAATTCATATTATTAACTGACAATAATTGAATCAAACTGAGTGACTTCTCACATAAGCATTAATAATCAATACCGTGTGCTACTATGCATCCACATGTGTTACTGTACTTTTACTACCGAGTAGTTCAACAGTATCAATGGTAAAACTTCCGCCGTTGTTTTTAATAAAATATTTTTGTCGTTTTCTCAATCCGACAATAATTCTGTTGTGGGGTCCACCAATGATTGTGCCGTTGTACGAATATTTCCTGTTAAAACGAATATTTCCAGACCAATCAAATATTATATAACAACTTTCGTACTTTGCAAAATTTATAAATATTACCCACAACTATAACATTATATCAAATTAACTCCATAATATTCAAAAATGATATTTATAAAAAATTCATCTTTATTTATAAAAGTTGGGGTCTTATAACCTCCCATTCTTATGAAATTTTGCCCTCGAAATTAGGGTACGTACTTGGTATGTCAAAGAGGTGAGGATACCTTGACTTCATTTCAGATTCTAACTCCCAAGTTATTTCCTCAACATCGCGATTTATCCACAAAACTTTGACTTGAGGTATAACCTTGGAGCGTAGAATATGTTCCTTCTTATCTAAGATTTGAACAGGAACTTCTTCATACGTCAAATCCTCCGCTATTTCGTCCGGTTCTAACTCAATAATGTGGTTCGGGTCTTCCACATATTTACGTAACATGGATATGTGAAAAATGTTATGAACACGAGATATACTTGGCAGTAAAGCGAGTTTATAAGCCACAGTTCCTACTCGATCGAGGTTTAAAAATGGACCAATGAATCGAGGATTGAGCTTTCCTCTCTTTCCAAATCTTGTAACTCCTTTCCATGGAGCAACACGTAAGGACACATGATCTCCTATATCAAATTCCACGTCCTTTCGATGAAGATCAGCATAACTCTTTTGTCGATCTTGTGAGATTTTTATACGTTGTCGGATCGCTTGAATCTTTTCTGTAGTCATACGTACCAACTACGGTCCCAACAATGTGACAACCCCAAAATAGGTCCATTCCACCCAACCCATTCTGAGTCGTCAAATACATGGTACAAAAAATAACTACAACTTTATTACAACAATTGTCGTGCAAAATACAACAATACATATGCTGTAAGTTTGGATACAAATATATACCAAATGTGACTCATGTTCTAACCGTGGACATCACCTCACAATGACACCTTACATAAAGGTATAGTCAAAAACTGTTCTAGAAATTAGAATCTTTGGGAAGTGTTCAAGGAAACCTTCGTACATGGGAGGCCACGCGTCTAGGTTATGATAGATATCATATGGCCACAGAATTATCCTTGGTTGACCCAATAGACCCCAAAGAAAAACGAGAAGATTACTATCATATTCTTCCCAATGGTGAGTCTTCTCTTGACTTATCATTATCTCCACTGTCTCTAATTGAGAATTATACTTCAAACAAACACCAAGATTATATAGGTAGTGCCCATAGATATACTCAGCAAGTGGATGAGCACAACCCTGTCTTATGATGACACGAGGTTGTATGTCATTAGACATCTTGTATGATAGTGACAAAACACCCTTCCAATGTTGGGTTCGCCTCACCCTATTTTCTTCACCAAATATAACTACTAAATGATGACCACCATTCTATTCCCTTGTTATCCCCGCTCGACCCAGCTACACTCTTATTACCTGAAAGGAATTGTGAAGCAAAAGGGTGAGCACAACTAGCTCAGTAAAGAATATCGTGACTAAAGATAATTCAATTATCAATAGCCTTCATCAACAATAAATCAGAGATTTAGAACATATGGTAAATGATAAAAATTTCAACCATAGTTGCAGCGGAACATGCAATCCATTAGAAGAGTCAAATAGACCATAAAGTCCATTATCTCTTCCATGTTAAAAATCCACCAACAATGTTTTATCCATGTAACATCACTCAATAGTTCCTTTCCACAATCATATGAATAACTCATAATCATAATTGTGACTCTAAATTTTTCTTCGTACCCAGGACGAAGAATATTTTCATCACCTGTCTTTACCTGAAACATCAAAGATCATGGTTATACCAAATCACAATTCCTGTTTATAATCATACTAATAAATCCATCTTTGCACTACGGGCCAAAGATATTCATCAACAAACCATCTTTGCACTACGGGCCAAAGATATTCAACAACAGTTCATCTTTGCACTACAGGCCAAAGATATTCAACAACAGTTCATCTTTGCACTACAGGCCAAAGATATTCATCAACAATTCATATTTGCACTACAGGCCAAATATATTCATATCTCAAAGAAATATATAATCATTTCAGAATTTATATAAACAATAATTATAACCATGTTGATCAATTCACCTTTGCACTTAAGCTTAAGATATTCAATTATAAATTCAATGGTCATGATCATACCAGTCACAATTCAACTTTGCACTACAGGCCAAAGAGAACCCTAGTCATGATCATACCAATAATCTACCCATCTTTACACTCCAGTGAAAGAGAATTTCAACATCAGGGTTATAAAAATGTTATATATGATGATAAAAATAATATGATCAACATATAGTTTTAATCTCAAGAGTAATATTCATAAACCAACTATAATTTGGTCAGAAAAGGAGAATAGTAACTCGTGAATAGTAACTCATGAATAGTAACTCGTGAATAGTAACTCATGAATAGTAACTCATGAATAGTAAACTCAACACAAAAAGGTAGAAATTCCACAATAAAATACATACCAATATTTCGGTATAATGATATTGAAAGAATAATATTCTTAAGCTTATAAACAATTTATTTAAATTGTTTACACTTTACTAATTAATGCATTTAATCATCATAAAACGCCAACTCTTAAGATTTCATCATCAATAACCAAAACTCTCATCAAAAATCTGCATATACCTCATATATAGGATTCTCAAGCCATAAAATCCTATTTTTCAATTTTCTTACTTCACAAAACATATTTAATTCATTTACTCATAGCTAGACCATTTTCATGAAAAATACCAAATCAGTTCCAAAAATATTTCTTTTCTGGGATTTAACATAATATAGTCCCATAGTGAACATATATTTTTCTCAGAATTTTTAAAAGTCATTTACTATTTTTCATATGGCCAAAATAGCCGAATATTTAGACATTTATCAAAAATTGTACTTTTGTCTAAAAATTCTGAAATTTACAGAGTATACTTCTATCATATACATGTACTCCCAATAAAAATTTCATCAATTTTGGAGTTAACCACAAGGAATTATAAGCAGTTACTTTTAAAATAGTCTTTTCTCATAAAATTCATAACTCTCAATCTATACATCCAAAAATCACCATTTTTGGACACAATCAATAAAACTCATCAAAATATCATTTCAAATTTTTCCAGAATTTTTGACGTTCAGAAAAATTACGAAACTGAAAAACATAACAACTCTTAAAATCCCTTACTATCCCTTACTATCCCTTACCTCAAAAGAGCAGTACTTCTGGCTGGATATCAGATATGATGCTGAAGAAAACTTGCACTGAATAGCAACTCTCAAAGTATCTAAATACTCACAAAATATGCTTCATAATATAGAGAGAGAAAGAGAGAAAACTTATATTTCTGGTGTGTTTTTCAATTCTAACTTAGCCCTCTATTTATAGGAAAATTTTGGTAGGTTTGACCTGCAACCTGATGGCTTTACCTGCTACTATTCCCACCCACCACATTTGAAATATAATTCAGCATATTTCTTCACCAACCACAAGTGGGGCCCACCAATTCTAGAATTTTCCACCAAAAATGATTTATAACCCGATTTCCGAATCAGCCACCTCTTAAAATTCATAACAAATCATACGTTCATTTTTAACGGTTCAAAATTTATGGACATATACTCAACTTATATATGTATAACATATCCAAAAATTACCACGATCCAACGGTCGGATTAAAAATTATAACCCCCGCAAAATATCTCAAAAACCCTAATTTTTAATACCTCCATTCCGACAAAAATACCGATAAAAACCTCAACATTAACTCTTTCATTTTTAACCACAAAAATATATCCCTCGTTTATATCCACATAAAATAAATATTTCCTTATCATATGAATCAATAATTAATTATTCACAAATAATATTACAGAATCACATTTATGACAACCAGGTCGTTCCCAGGAAAGAGGGGGCTTTCCAATAAGGATTTCTCCTTACTGGCGCGCAATTAGATGACCAAACCTCTCCTTAGACAGAACTTTCTAGACATTGTCAATAATGTAATCTAATAATATTATTCAAATAATATGAATTATTGATCTGATAATGGGAAATACTGTGCAGTGACAATTATTGAACAACAATAATATAAAATTTCAACGTAGCAATTATTGAATCAATAAAATAAAATATTGAACAATAATTACTGTAACAATTATTGAGTAGTGACTTCTTACGTAAGAATCAATAATTTCAAAAATACTATGCAATACCGTGTGCTACTGTGCAATAACGCGTATTACTGTATTTTAACCACCGGGTATTCCAACAGTGTTAACGGTAACAACTACGCCGTTATTTGTAAAAACTCAAATTTGTCGTTTTCTTCACCCGACAGTTATTCGTTATGGGGCCCACAAATAGCTGCGCCGTCGTACGAATATTCCCCGACAGAAAGAATATTCCACGACCAAACGAATATTCCCCGACAACAATGATTATTTTATAACCACTTGCTTATTTTGAAAAAAAATTTATATTTCACCCATAACTTTAAACTTTTATCAATTTAACCATTTACTGAATAGTAATTATAAGAAAAATTGAATACTTTTATTTCATAAAATTCGGGGTCTTACAAACAACGTTACTTCACCCACCTCATCCCAGCATACTGGAGAACGACATTTTTTTACATACAATGCTTCGAATGGAGCCATGCCAATACTTGCTTGATAACTGTTGTTGTAGAAAAACTCCACAAATGGTAAGAACTTGTCCCAACTTCCCTTGAAGTCAAGGACACAGAGTCTTAATAAATCTTCTAGAGTTTGAATAGTCCTCTCTGATTGTCCGTCCGTCTGAGGATGATATGCCGAACTAAATCGTAAATTCGTGCCCATAGCTTTTTGTAAACTAACCCAAAATCGTGAAGTGAATCTTGGGTCTCGATCAGAAAGTATGGATACTGGCATACCATACAGTCTTACAATCTCATTTATGTACATACGAGCAAGACGTTCAAGTGTATAAGTTTCTCGTATCGGTAAGAAATGAACAGACTTGGTCAATCTATCAACAATGACCCAAATCGCATCTATACCTTGAGAAATCTTAGGAAGACCGGTAACGAAATCCATGGTAATGTGCTCCCACTTCCATTCTGGAATTGCAAGTGGTTGCAATTGACCTTTTGGTATATGATGCTCCACTTTGACTCGTTGACAAGTTAGACACCTTGAGATAAACAATGCTATTTCTCGCTTCATATTGGTCCACCAAAATGTATGACGAAGATCATGATACATTTTGGTACTCCCAGGATGGATTGCAAATGGTGTGTTGTGCGCCTCCATCATGATTTTATACTTTAAATCAAGGTTGTTAGGAACACAAAGTCTGGAGTTGACTCGAAGTATTCCTTCTTCATCGATTCTTGCTTCCGACATAGCGCCTTCTTGCACTTTCTTCCTCATACGCATCAGCTCTAGGTCTGTAGCTTGAGCAACTTTAACTTTATCGATTAAAGTTGGTTCTACTCGTATATTCGCCATCATCACATGGGTCCCTGGAGTCTTTAACTCTATCTCCATCCTTTGCAAGTCACACAAAATGGGCCTTTGTGTTGACAATATCGCACTCGTACTTGCATATGATCTTCTACTCAATGCGTCAGCTACCACGTTCGCTTTTCCAAGATGGTATTGAATGGTATGGTCATAATCTTTCTACAGTTCAAGCCAACGTCGTTGTCGCATGTTGAGTTCCTTTTGAGTGAAGAAATATTTGAGGCTTTTATGATCCGTAAAGATCTCCACCTTCTCCCCATACAAGTAATGCCTCCAAATTTTAAGTGCAAAGACAACAGCTGCCAACTCTAGATCATGAGTAGGATAATTTCTCTCGTATTCTTTGAGTTGTCTTGATGCATAGGCTATGATTTTTCTATGTTGCATGAGAACGCATCCCAACCCTTTGCTCGAAGCATCACTGTAGATGATAAATCCCTCCGAGCCAGATGATATTGTTAGAACAGGTGCTGAAATGAGTCTCCTCTTGAGTTTTTAAAAACTCTTCTCACATTCTTCACTCCAACCGAACTTTGTATCTTTCTGAGTCAGCTGAGTTAATGGAGTAGCGATTCGAGAAAATCCTTCCACGAATCTCCGATAATAACCAGCTAAACCAAGAAAGCTACGTACTTCGGTCACTGATTTAGGTTGCTCCTAGCTTTGAATAGCTTTAATCTTTGCCGGGTCAACAGATATTCCACGACTTGATACTACATGCCCAAGGAATGCTACCTCCTCCAGCCAGAACTCGCATTTCTTCAACTTGGCATAAAGCTTGTATTCACGAAGCTTTTGGAGTACCAGCCTCAAGTGTTGCTCATGATCTTCAAGGCTTTTAGAATAAATAAAGATGGCATCAATAAAGACGACCACAAAGTGATCCAAATATTTTTTGAATACCCAGTTCATCATATCCATGAAGGCAGCAGGAGCATTAGTCAATCCAAAGGACATGACTAGGAATTCATAATGCTCGTACCGAGTTCTAAAAGCCATCTTTGGAATATCCTCAGTTCTAACCTTCAGCTGATGATATCCAGAACGAAGATCAATCTTTGAAAAGAATTGTGCTCCTTGCAATTGGTCAAACATGTCATTAATACGTGGTAATGGGTACCTATTTTTGATGGTGACATGAGTTAACTCCCGATAATCAATACAAAGTTGCATACTTCCATCTTTCTTCTTCACGAATAGAACAGGAGCACCCCAAGGAGAAGTACTAGGACGAATAAAGCCAATGTCTAACAATTCCAGCAGTTAGATCTTTAACTCCTGAAGTTCAATAGGAGCCATTCGATATGGGGCTTTGGAAATAGATTTTGTACCGGGTTCAAGGTCGATACAAAATTCAATTTCACGCTCTGGGGGTAGGCCAGGAAGTTCTTCAGGGAATACGTCAGGAAATTTATTAACAATAGAAATATCATTCAAAACTGACGTATTTTTGTTTAGATCCATGACATGAGCTAAGAAAGCTTGACATCCGTTTTTTAATAAATGAATAGCTTTATGGTTTGAGATGACAGCGATTGATTTTAATTGTTTGGTTGCTTGAATTTGCATAATAGGTCGATTAGGAATATGAAAGCTAACAACCTTACGAAAATAATCAATTTTTGCATGATGAGTAGTTAACCAATCAATCCTTAGAATCATGTCAAATGCAAGTATTTTTAATGAAATAAGATCGATATGTAATGTGTGGGTACCAACTTGAACCAAACAAGACTTATAAACTGTGGATGTAATGAAGGTTTCTCCCAATGGAGTTTCAACAGATAAGTCAAGTCTAATTTCTCCATAGTCAAATTTAATCGATGAGCGCAAGTAGGAGAAATAAAAGAATTGGTAGAACCGGTATCAAATAAAGTATAGACTTCGTTAGAGTTTATGATAAGCTTACCCGTGATGACCTCATTTGGGTTCCTTGCTTTTTGGGAGGTCACAACAAACGCTCTCCCTTGCACTACCGATTTTGACTTTTCTGGGACGGCCGTTGGTGTCTCCATCCTGGCTGAACTTGTTTTTGGTAAACGATAAAATCGAGCTAAATGACCTTCTCTTCCACAATTATAACATGCTTTAGACAGCATCGTGTAGTTTGGACTGATGTGCCCCTCCCCTCCGCATTTAAAACATATGATAGGTGGTCGTTCTCCTTCTTTAACAACGGGTGCTGGTGCTGACGTCTTTCTATCACTGTTGAATCTCCTCTTCTTGAAATGACCATTCTTATTGTTTTGGCCCTGATTACCATCGAAGTGGCTACCATTTCTTGCCTTTTGATTCCCTCCATGCTTGTTGTCAACGCTTCGATGACTGCTCTCACTGGTATTATTATTTTGCCGACTGCTCTCTTTTGGTTGCGTTGACTCATTATCGCGCTCCACTAACTAAGCCCTATTCACAACATCTGAATACAAACACAGTTTATGAGAAATAAGATGTTGACGTATCTCAGGTTTCAAACCTCGCAAAAACATTCGCGTCATTCGCTCTTCATTATCCACCAAGTGGGACGCAAACCGGGACAACTCAGCAAATTTAGCCTCGTACTGCGATACGGTCATATTATTCTGCTCTAATTTGATGAACTCCACCTCCTTCATGTGATGAACACTTTCGGAAAAGTATTTGTCATTAAACAACTCTTGGAACTTCTCTTAAGACATCTTCAGTGCGGTAGGTTGAGTACGCTTAATCGATTCCCACCAGTAATCTGCCTCTCCTCGCAACATAAAGGCGGCAAAGGGAACCTTTTGCTCCTCAGAGCATCCCAAGACATCAAATATCTTGGTGATCTACTTTATCCATGTTTCCGCTATAAGTGGTTTTGGCTCTCCCTTAAACTCCGGTGGTCCTAGCTCCTTGAACTGTTTAGCGGTGACCGTCCGAGAGTTTTCAGTGTTTCCACCTACATTTTGAACAGGAGCCGCTCTCGCCTGTTGTTGCATGAACTGCATAAAGCTTCTGAATATTTCATCATTCATCATTTGGTCAGTATTATTGTTTGAATGAGGATTGTCGCCTTCCTGATGCACATTATCCCGGTTATTGATATGTGGTGAATCAACAGTCGTCTGTGCTCCATTTCTATTCTCAACATTCTCGGATGCCATTTTCAGATACTTCCACAAAATAAAAGTTAATTGATATGTCATATATTATCCTTATATTCTGACCGACCAATTAAATACCATGTAAATAAACTTAGGTAGGTCATACTAGCGAAAGAATTCCTCGTCTCTCCCCTCCTAGTTCTATTCTCACATCTTAGCCAGAGATCATATCCCTAAACTTTGATACCAACTGTGATGCCCCCAAAATTAGGTATACATCACCCATCTTGGGTCGTCAGATACATGGTACAGAATACAAATACAACATACTAATACAACTGTCGTGTACAATACGACAAAACATAACTGTGAGTTTGAATACAATTATTGTCTACTAGAGACTATACAAACTTAAAAGGAGTCCTCATTACAATTATTGTCACACTATTTAACAGAATAGTGGGGACTACTAATACTATCATCTGGTCCATCACTCCGTTCCCCGACTCATCATAGCTATATTCTCATTTCCTGAAGAGAACAGTGAAAGAAAGGGTGAGCTCAACTAACCCAGTAAGAAATATTATGACTAAGATAATGCAGAATAAATTATCATTAGCCTTCAACAGTGTTAAACTGATAAAATATAACGAACATCAAGTTTAACTGCAGCGGAACAAGCAATCCATTAAAAGAGTCAAGTAGAGAATAAAATCTACTATCTTGTATGATTTAAAAGTTTTTTCAACACTGTTATCGCTGGGACTCAGCTTAACAAAATAATTCATATCATCGAATCACCCCTGCACTACGGCCAAGGATATTCTTTAGTATCACGACCACAATTATCCATGCACTATGGGCCAAGAATATTTGTGTATTTATTAATGGTCATGATCATGCCAACAACTGTAAGACCTCAACTTATTAATGAATAAAATTAAATTTTCTCTAAATATTATTGTGAATAATAAGGGGTTAATTTGATATAATACTTTGGTTATGGGTGAAATGTGCAAATTTTGCAAAATAAGCAAGTGGTTATAAAATATTTATTTTGTCAGGGAATATTCATTTGGTCGTGGAATATTCTTGCTGTCGGGGAATATTCGTACGATGGCGCAGCCTTGTGTGGGCCCCATAACGGAAAGCGATTGGATGAAGAAAACGACAAGTATAAGTTATTTATAAATAACGGCGTAGTTGTTACCGTTAATACTGTTGGAATACCCGGTGGTTAAAATACAGTAGCACACGGTATTGTACCAATTATTGTTTCTTACGTAAGAAGGCACTACTCAATAATTGTTACAGTAGTTATTGTTCAATATTTTATTTTATTGATTCAATAATTGTTGCGTTGATATTTTATATTATTGTTGTTTCAATAATTGTTGTTGCACAGTATTTTTCATTATCAGAAAAATAATTTATATTATTTGAATAATATTATTAGATAATATTATTGGCAATGTCTAGAAAGTTCTGTCTAAGGAGAGGTTTGGTCATCTAATTGCGCGCCAGTAAGGAGAAATCCTTATTGGAAAGCCCCCTCTTTCCTAGGAACGGCCTGGTTGTCATAAATGTGATTCTGTAATATTATTTGTGAATAATTAATTATTAATTCATATGATAAGGAAATATTTATTTTATGTAGATATAAATGAGGGATATATTTTTGGGGTTAAAAATGAAGGAGTTAATGTTGAGGTTTTTATCAGTATTTTTGTCAGAATGGAGGTATCAAAAATCAGGGTTTTTGAGATATTTTGCGGGGGTTATAATTTTTAATCCGACCGTTGGATCGTGGTAATTTTTGGATATGTTATACATATATAAGTTGAGTATATGTCCACAAATTTTGAACCGTTAAAAATGAACGTATGATTTATTATGAATTTTACGAGATGACTGGTTTAGAAATTGTTGAATTTTTAGAGTTTATCAATTTGATGGAAAATTTTAGAATTGGTGGGCCCCACTCTTGGTTGGTGAAGAAATGTGCTGAGATTTTTATTCAAATGTGGTGGGTGGGAATAGTAGCATGTAAAGCCATCAGGTTGCAGGTTAAATCTGCTTCGGCGTGCTAATATTTTCCTATAAATAGAGGGCTAAGTTAGAATTGAAAATCACACCAGAAACAAGTTTTCTCTCTTTCTCTCTCTAGATTATTGAGTGTATTTTGTGAGTATTTAGATACTTTGAGAGTTTCTATTCAGCCTTATACCGGTATTCCGACCAGAAGTACTGATATTTTGAGGTAAGGGATATTATTTTCTTCTTAATGATATTCTTTTCTTCGATATCATTATGCTGAAATATTGATATGAGTTTTTATCAAATTTAGAACTTTTTGTGTCGGGGTTACTATTCACGTATACGGTACTATTCACGAATACGATACTATTCACCAAAAAATAAATTTTTTCCTTTTTGTCCAAGATGTCTATTATGGTTACTATCTTTGATTGTATCCATGTTTTGATCTTTATTTTTGAATTCTGCTTCACAATTGATTATTATGAAGTATTATTGATCTTGGATAAACTGTTATACGAATCCCTAATATTTGTCCTTCTGTCTCACTGGATTCGTTCTCTTTAAGATAATTTTCATCATCCTTAGTCCTAAATGATACTATTACTGAATATCTTTGGCCTGTAGTGCAAAGATGTATGATTACTTGATAAATATCTTTGGCCTGTAGTGCAAAGATGAACAGGTGTTGAGATGAACATGACTGACAGGTGATACAAATGAATATCTTTGGCCTGTAGTGCAAAGATGAATATTTGGATAAAGATGATTATTAATTGATGTTACAGGGATAAAATATTGATGATGGACTTTTAAATCTTAGAAGATAGTAGAATTCTTTCTCTACTTGACTCTTCTAATGGTTTGCTGTTTCCGCTGTAGTTGTTGATCTAAACCTTGTTGTCGATTATATTCTATCAAATTTTTCCCTGTTGAAGACTAACGATAATTTGTTGTATATTATCTTAGTCATAATATTCTTTACTGGGCTAGTTGAGGTCACCCTTTTCCTTTTTGTTCCATTTTTCTTCTCAGGAGGTGAGAACATAGCAGGATCTAGTAGGGGTATGGAGTGATGGTTCTAGAAAGATGTTTTAGCAGTCCTCACTATTTCTGTAAAATAGTGTTTGAATAATTGTAATGGGGATTTATTTGAGTGTGTATATTGTCAAGAAGACAATATTTGTATTTAAACTCACAGTATGTGTTGTCGTATTTTGCACGACAATTGTATTATTGAAGTTGTAGTTTGCTTTCTGTACCATGTATTTGGCGACTCAGAATGGGTGTTGTATACCTATTTTGGGGGCGTCACAGTTGGTATCAGAGCTTAGGGATATGATCCCTGGCTGAGATGTGAGACAAGAACTAGGAGGGGAGAGATGGGGAATTCCTTCGCTAGTATGACCTGACTAAGTTTATTTGGTGTTTATTTGGTCGGTCAGAGTATAGGGATAATATATGACATGACTATTAACCCTTGTTTTATGGTAGTATTTAAGAATGGCAGCTGAGAAAGTTAATAATGGAGTAAATCAGACCGTGGAGACACCTTTGATCACCACCCAGGGGAACGTGCAATAGGAAGGCAATATTCCTTCTATAAACAACGTTACCGAGCAAACGATGAATGATGGAATGTTTAGGAGCTTTTTGCAGTTCATGCAAAATCAGACGAGGGAGACTCGTGTGCAGAATACGGGTGGAAATGATAACAACGCGCGGTTTGTCACAGCTAAGAAATTCAAAGAATTGGAACCACCAGAATTTAAGGGAAAGCCGGATCCGATCATGGCGGAAACGTGGGTCAAGCAAATTACCAAGATATTCGATGTCTTGGGATGCACGGAGGAACAGAAGGTTCCATTCGCCACCTTTATGTTCCGTGGTGAGGCAGACTACTGGTGGGAGTCTGTGAAGCGTACCCAGCCTGACGCACTCAACATGTCCTGGGAAACATTTCAAAAACTGTTCAATGACAAGTACTTTCCTGAAAGTATTCGTCATATGAAGGAGGTGGAGTTTATCAGACTGGAACAAAACAACATGACGGTGTCCCAGTACGAGGCGAAGTTTGCAGAGTTATCCAGGTTTGCACCTCATTTGGTCGAAAATGAGGAACGAATGACAAGGATGTTTCTGAGAGGTCTAAAACCCGAGATTCGGCAATATCTTATCTCTCATAAATTTTCTTTATATTCAGATGTTGTAAACATGGCTCAATTATTAGAGCGAGATAATGAGTATGTGCAACAGAGGGACCACAATCAGGGTCATACCGGTGGCAGCAGTCATCGAAGCAATGAAAACCAGCAGGGAGGAAAATATTCGGACAAAAGCAGTAACCACTCTGGTGGTAATCGTGGTCGTGATAATAGAACGAGCGAGTCGGGAGGAGATTTCAAGAAGAGAAGGTATAACAATGATAACGTGAAGACGTCAGCACAAACATCAACTGTTTCTAGGGGAGGAGAACGACCACCGGTCGTATGTTACAAATGTGGGAAAGAGGGACATATCAGCCCAAACTGCCCACAACAATCCAAGGTATGTTATAACTGTGGAAAGGAGGGTCATATAGCTCGAGAGTGTTATGTAGCAAAACCAAGTTCAGCAGGGATGGTGACTCCAAAAGTGGTCCCGGATAAGTCGAAATCAGCGGTTCCTGGAAGGGCGTTTGTCGTGACTGGCCAAAATGCGAGAAACCCGAACGAGGTGATCACGGGTAAGCTAATCTTGAATTCTTGTGAAGTTTATACTTTACTTGATACCGGTTCTACCCATTCTTTTATCTCTCCTGCTTGTGCTCAACGTTTAAACTTGACTCCAGAGAAATTGGACTTTAACTTATCTGTTGAAACTCCGTTGGGTGAAACCTTCGTTACATCTACAGTTTATAAATCTTGCATGATCCAAGTTGGCACTATCACATTACCTGTTGATCTTATCTCTTTAAAGATACTTGCTTTTGATGTGATTTTAGGAATTGATTGGTTAACTACTCATCATGCCAAAATTGATTATTTTCGTAAGGTTGTTAGTTTTCATATTCCTAACCAACCTGTTATGCGAATTCAAGCAACTAAACCATTAAAATCAATCGCTGTTATATCAAGCCATAAAGCTATTCGTTTATTAAAAAACGGATGTCAAGCTTTCTTAGCCCATGTCATGGACTTGAACAAAAATACGTCAGATTTGAATGATATTTCTGTTAGTGAATTTCCTGACGTATTTCCTAAAGAATTTCCTGGTCTACCCCTATAACGTGAAGTTGAATTCTTTATTGACCTTGAACCCGGTACAGAGCCCATTTCTAAAACTCCATATCGAATGGCTCCTATTGAACTTCAGGAGTTAAAAGTCCAACTACAGGAGTTGTTGGACATCGGTTTTATTCGTCCTAGTACGTCTCCTTGGGGTGCTCCTATTTTATTCGAAAAGAAGAAAGACAGGAGTATGCGACTTTGTATTGACTATCGAGAATTGAACCATGTCACCATCAAGAATAGGTATCCGCTACCTCGCATTGATGACATGTTCGACCAGTTACAAGGAACACAATTCTTTTCAAAGATCGACCTTCGTTCTGGATATCATCAGCTGAAGATTAAAACTGAGGATATTCCAAAGACTGCCTTCAGAACTCGGTACGGGCATTATAAATTCTTAGTCATGTCTTTTGGATTGACTAATGCTCCTGCTGCCTTCATGGATATGATGAACCGTGTATTCAAAGAATATTTTGATCAGTTCGTTGTTGTCTTTATTGATGACATCCTCATCTATTCCAAAAGCCGTGAAGATCATGAGCGCCATTTGAAGCTGGTACTGCAAAGGCTTTGTGAAAATAAGCTATATGCCAAATTGAAGAAATGCGAGTTCTGGCTTGAGGAAGTAGCATTCCTTGGGCACGTGGTGTCAAAACATGGAGTATCTGTCGACCCGACAAAGATTAAAGTCATACAAAGTTGGGAGCAACCGAAGTCGGTAACTGAAGTACGTAGCTTTCTGGGCTTAGCTGGTTATTATCGGAGATTTGTGGAAGGATTTTCTCGAATCGCTACTCCATTAACTCAGCTGACTCAGAAAGATACAAAATTTGTATGAAGTGAGGAATGCGAGAAGAGTTTCCAAGAACTCAAGAGGAGACTCATTTCGGCACCTGTTCTGACAATACCATCTGGTTCGGATGGATTTGTTATCTATAGCGATGCTTCAGGAAAAGGGTTAGGATGTGTTCTCATGCAACATTGGAAAGTCATAGCATATGCCTCACGACAACTTAAAGAATATGAGAGGAATTATCATACTCATGAATTGGAGTTGACAGCAGTCGTTTTTGAGTTGAAGATCTGGAGACACTACCTGTATGGGGAGAAAGTGGAGATCTATACAAATCATAAAAGCCTCAAATATTTCTTCACCCAAAAGGAACTTAACATGCGGCAGCGACGTTGGCTCGAGCTGTTGAAAGATTACGATCATACCATCCAATATCATCTTGGAAAAGCAAACGTAGTAGCTGACGCATTGAGTAGAAGATCATATGCGGGTACGAGTGCAATATTGTTAACACAAAAGCCCATTTTGTATGACTTGCAAAGGATGGAGATAGAGATGAAGGCTCCAAGTACCCACATGATGATATCAAATATACGAGTAGAACAGACTTTAATCGATAAAGTTAAAGCTGCTCAAGCTATGGACATGGAGCTGATGCGTATGAAGAAGAAAGTGCAAGAAGGTGCTATTCCAGAAGCAAGAATCGATGAAGAAGGAATACTTCGAGTCAACTCCAGACTTTGGGTTCCTAACGATTTTGACTTGAAGCATAGAATAATGATGGAGGCACACAACACACCGCTTGCAATCCATCATGGGAGTACCAAAATGTATCACGATCTTCGACATACATTTTGGTGGAGCAATATGAAAAGAGAGATCGCGGAGTTTATCTCGAGATGTTTAACTTGTCAACGTGTAAAAGCGGAGCCTCAAGTACCAAAGGGTCCATTGCAACCACTTGAGATTCCAAAATGGAAGTGGTAACACATTACTATGGATTTTGTTACGGGTCTTCCCAAGGTTTCTCAAGGCATAGATGCGATTTGGGTTATTGTTGATAGATTAACCAAGTCCGCTCATTTCTTGCCGATACGTGAGACTTATTCCCTTGAACGTCTTGCTAGTATGTACGTGAATGAGATTGTGAGATTGCATGGCATGCCAGTATCCATGGTTTCGGATCATGACCCAAGATTCACTTCGCGATTTTGGGTTAGCTTGCAGAAAACTATGGGCACGTATTTACGATTCAGTTCGGCATACCATCCTCAAACGGACGGACAATCAGATAGGACTATTCAAACTCTTGAAGATCTATTAAGACTTTGTGTCCTAGATCTCAAAGGGAGTTGGGATAAGTACCTACCATTGGTGAAATTCTCCTACAACAATAGTTATCAGGAGAGCATAGGTGTGGCTCCATTCGAGGCATTGTATGGAAGAAAATGTCGTTCTCCAGTATGCTGGGATGAGGTGGGTGAAGCAACATTGTTGGGACCAGAGTTGGTACGCATTACTACAGAGAAGATCCAAACGATTCGACAACGTATACAAACGACGCAGGATCGACAAAAGAGTTATGCGGATCTTCATCGGAAGGACGTGAAATTTAATATTGGGGATCATGTATTATTACGTGTTGCACCATGGAAGGGAGTTACAAGATTTAGGAAGAGAGGAAACCTTAATCCAAGATTTGTTGGTCCATTTGAGATTCTTGAGCGAATAGGAAATGTGGCATATAGACTCGCATTACCTCCAAGCATGTCTCGTGTTCATAATGTTTTTCACATATCTATGCTTCGTAAATATGTTAAAGACCCGAACCACATTATTGAGTTAGAACCAGACGAGATAGCTGAAGATTTAACATACGAGGAGGTACCTGTTAAGATCTTGGATAGGAAAGAGCATGTGCTACGCACGAAGGTTATACCACAAGTTAATGTTTTGTGGAGAAACCATAATATTGACGAAATGACCTGGGAGTTGGAATCAGAAATGAAAACGAGGTATCCTCACCTTTTTGAAACATCAGGTACGTACGTCAATTTCGAGGACGAAATTTCATAAGGAGGGGAGGTTGTAAGACCTCAACTTATTAATGAATAAAATTAAATTTTCTCTAAATATTATTGTGAATAATAAGGGGTTAATTTGATATAATACTTTGGTTATGGGTGAAATGTGCAAATTTTGCAAAATAAGCAAGTGGTTATAAAATATTCATTTTATCGGGGAATATTCGTTTGGTCGTGGAATATTCTTACTGTCGGGAAATATTCGTACGACGGCGCAGCCTTGTGTGGGCCCCATAACGGAAAGCGATTGGATGAAGAAAACGATAAGTATAAATTATTTATAAATAACGGCGTAGTTCTTACCGTTAATACTGTTAGAATACCCGGTGGTTAAAATACAGTAGCACACGGTATTGCACCAATTATTGATTCTTACGTAAGAAGGCACTACTCAATAATTGTTACAGTAGTTATTGTTTAATATTTTATTTTATTGATTCAATAATTGTTGCGTTGATATTTTATATTATTGTTGTTTCAATAATTGTTGCTGCACAGTATTTTCCATTATCAGATCAATAATTCATATTATTTGAATAATATTATTAGATAACATTATTGGCAATGTCTAGAAAGTTCTGTCTAAGGAAAGGTTTGGTCATCTAATTGCGCGCCAGTAAGGAGAAATCCTTATTGGAAAGCTCCCTCTTTCCTGGGAACGGCCTGGTTGTCATAAATGTGATTCTGTAATATTATTTGTGAATAATTAATTATTGATTCATATGATAAGGAAATATTTATTTTATGTGGATATAAATGAGGGATATATTTTTGTGTTTAAAAATGAAGGAGTTAATGTTGAGGTTTTTATCAGTATTTTTGTCGGAATGGAGGTATTAAAAATTAGGGTTTTTGAGATATTTTGCGGGGGTTATAATTTTTAATCCGACCGTTGGATCGTAGTAATTTTTGGATATGTTATACATATATAAGTTGAGTATATGTCCACAAATTTTGAACCATTAAAAATGAACGTATGATTTATTATGAATTTTACGAGATGACTGGTTTAGAAATTGTTGAATTTTTGGAGTTTGTCATTTTGATAGAAAATTTTAGAATTGGTGGGCCCCACTCTTGGTTGGTGAAGAAATGTGCTGAGATTTTTATTCAAATGTGGTGGGTGGGAATAGTAGCAGGTAAAGCCATCAGGTTGCAGGTTAAATCTGCTTCGGCGTGCTAATATTTTCCTATAAATAGAGGGCTAAGTAAGAATTGAAAATTACACCAGAAACAAGTTTTCTCTCTTTCTCTCTCTAGATTATTGAGTGTGTTTTGTGAGTATTTAGATACTTTGAGAGTTTCTATTCAGCCTTATACCGGTATTCCGACCAGAAGTACTGATATTTTGAGGTAAGGGATATTATTTTCTTCTTAATGATATTATTTTCTTCAATATCATTATGCCGAAATATTGATATGAGTTTTTATCAAATTTGGAACTTTTTGTGTCGGGATTACTATTCACGTATACGGCACTATTCACGTATACGGTACTATTCACGAATACGACACTATTCACCGAAAAATAAAATTTTTCCTTTTTGTCCAAGATGTCTATTATGGTTACTATCTTTGATTGTATCTATGTTTTGATCTTTATTTTTGAATTCTGCTTCACAATTGATTATTATGAAGTATTATTGATCTTGGATAAACTGTTATACAAATCCCTAATATTTGTCCTTCTGTCACACTGGATTCGTTCTCTTTAAGATATTTTTCATCATCCTTAGTCCTAAATGATACTATTACTGAATATCTTTGGCCTGTAGTGCAAAGATGTATGATAACTTGATGAATATCTTTGGCCTGTAGTGCAAAGATAAACAGGTGTTGAGATGAACATGACTGACAGGTGATACAAATGAATATCTTTGGCCTGTAGTGCAAAGATGAATATTTGGATAAAGATGATTATTAATTGATGTTACAGGGATAAAATATTGATGATGGACTTTTAAATCTTAGAAGATAGTAGAATTCTTTCTCTACTTGACTCTTCTAATGGTTTGCTGTTTCCGCTGCAGTTGTTGATCTAAAACTTGTTGTCGATTATATTCTATCAAATTTTTTTCCCTGTTGAAGACTAACAATAATTTGTTGTATATTATCTTAGTCATAATATTCTTTACTGGGCTAGTTGAGCTCACCCTTTTCCTTTTTGTTCCATTTTTCTTCTCAGGAGGTGAGAACATAGCAGGATCTAGTCGGGGTATGGAATGATGGTTCTAGAAAGATGTTTTAGCAGTCCTCACTATTTCTGTAAAATAGTGCTTGAATAATTATAATGGGGATTTATTTGAGTGTGGATATTGTCCAGAAAACAATATTTGTATATAAACTCACAATATATGTTGTCGTATTTTGCATAACAATTGTATTATTGAAGTTGTAGTTTGCTTTCTGTACCATTTATTTGGCAACTCAGAATGGGTGTTGTATACCTATTTTGGGGGCGTCACAACAACTGTCCATCAATGCACTACGGGCCAATGAGGACTTCTACCACATCATTTGTAACATTACGATCATGATTATACCGAATAATCCCTGGTCATAATCATACCAAGTCCATCTATGCACTACAAGCCACAGATGACTTTCAACATTATATAAACGTGAGGATGATGACAATGATATAAGAATTCAATAAAACAAGTTCAAGAATTAATTTATCCAAGAATTAACAACGTCCAAATTGTTAACATGATACTGCTTTGTGGAGTAAAATTGAAGAATGCTTAGAATAATATTTTCATGAAAAGATATTGGATGAAACGCAATTATCAAGGATATTCTATTAATTTCATGGAGTATAGAAGTTAAAGCTTAACCAACTGAGTATAATAAAGAATGGAATAACAAAAGAAATCACCCAGCATGCGATAGACCGCACATACAGGTTATTTTAACAGAATAATAAATAATGGAACCAGGTCCGGCGTAAACACACAGATAGGATATTCCGACAGAATAATAAATAATAGAACCAGGTCCGACGTAAACGCACAGACAGGATATTCCGACAGAATAATAAATAATGGAACCAGGTCTGCTGTAAAACACACAGAAAGGATGTTCCAACAGAATAATAACAAGACGGAATCAGGTCCGGTGTAAAACACAGACAGGATGTTCCAACAGAATAATAATAAAAAAGGATCCAGGTCCGGTGTAAAACACACAGACAGGATGTTCCAACAGAATAATAGAAGAATGTCACCAAGTATAGGGTAGACCGCGTATGTAGGTTATTCCAACAGAATAATAAGAAATGGAATAACAAAAGTTTTTTTCATGAATAAGAAAGAATAACACCCCTTACCGTTTTAAAGAAGAACTGAAATAAGGAAGTAGTTAAGTAGTTGAATACTTTTCTTCTCTCTCTCTATAGTTTCTCTCTATAGTTTCACTATCTAAAGTTCAGTGAATTCATAAGAAATAATGAAAAAATGAGCTGCTATTTATAGAAAAATGGAATGCATAGTAACTAATCCATGAACGGTCCAGATTGATTACTTTAATCTGACGGTCCATATTTAAAGAAATTTTTTTTAAATAAAATATAATATATTCTTTTTATAGAATAACTTTAATAAAGTATTCTGTTTTATATAAAAAGATGTTTCTGTTTTATTACGTTAATAATACGAATAAAACAAAACTTCATTATCGCTAAATAATTCATATTATTAACTGATAATAATTGAATCAAACTGAGTGACTTCTCACATAAGCATTAATAATCAATACCGTGTGCTACTATGCAACCACATGTGTTACTGTACTTTTACTACCGAGTAGTTCAACAGTATCAAGGGTAAAACTTCCGTCGTTATTTTTAATAAAATATTTTTATCGTTTTCTCAATCCGACAATAATTCTGTTGTGGGGTCCACCAATGATTGTGCCGTTGTACGAATATTTTTTGTTAAAA
Source organism: Panax notoginseng (assembly GCA_016801055.1). NCBI lineage: Eukaryota > Viridiplantae > Streptophyta > Magnoliopsida > Apiales > Araliaceae > Panax > Panax notoginseng. Next base: position 51,116,366 of record CM029023.1, read on the forward strand.
CGAATATTCACATACCAATCGAATATTATATAACAACTTGCGTACTTTGCAAAATTTATAAATATTACCCACAACTATAACATTATATCAAATTAACTCCATAATATTCAAAAATGATATTTATAAAAAATTCATCTTTATTTATAAAAGTTGGGGTCTTACATTTATATAAATTTTGAAATGATTATATATTACTTTGAGATATTAGTATATTTGGCCTGTAGTGCAAATATGAACTGTTGATGAATATATTTGGCTTGTAGTGCAAATATGAACTGTTGAGGAATATCTTTGGCCTGTAGTGCAAAGATGGTCTGTTGATGAATATCTTTAGCCGTAGTGCAAAGATAAAATTATTAGTATGATTATAAATAGGAACTGTGATTTGGTATAACCATGATCTTTGATGTTTCAGGTAAAGACATGTGATGAAAATTATCTTCGTCCTGGATGCGAAGAGGAATTTAGAATTACAATTATGAATTATGAGTTATTCATATAATTGTGGAAAGAAACTGTTGATTAATGTTACAGGGATAAAACATTGTTGGTGAACTTTTAATATGGAGAAGATAATAGACTTTATAGTCTATTTGACTCTTCTAATGGATTGCTCATTCCGCTACAACTACGGTTGAAAAATTTTATCATCTACCATATGTTCTAAATCTCTGATTTATTACTATTGAAGGCTATTGATAATTTATTTATCTTTAGTCATGATATTCTTTACTGAGCTAGTTGTGCTCACCTTTCTGTTTCAAAATTCCTTTCAAGTAATACGAGTGTAGCTGGGTCCAGCGGGGGCAACAGGGGAATAGAACAGTGGTCATCATTTAGTAGTTATATTTGATGAATCCAATAGGGTGAGGCGAACCCAACGTTGGAAGGGTGTTTTGCCACTATCATACAAGATGTCTAATGTCATACAACCTCGCGTCATTATAAGACAAGGTTGTGCACATCCATTTCCTAAGTATATTTACGAGCACTACCTATATAATCTTGGTGTTTGTTTGAAGTATAATTCACGATTAAAGACAGTGGAGATAATGATATGTCAAGAGAAGACTCACCATTGGAAAGAATATGATAGTAATCTTCTTATTTTTCTTTGGGGTCTATTAGGTCAACCAAGGATAATTCTTAGGACATATGATATCTATCATATCCTGGAAGCATGGCCTCCCATGTACGAAGGTTTCCTTGAGCACTTTTGTAAGACCACAAATTATTAATAAATGAAATTTAAATTCCTCTATTTATTATTTTGAAATAGTAAGGGTTGAATTGATTAATGAGGTTGCTTATGGGTAAAATGCGCAAATATTTTAAATAAGCAAGTGGTTATAAAATATTCATTGTTGTCGGAGAATATTCGTTTGGTTGTGGAATATTCTTCCTGTCGGGGAATATTCGTACGGCGGCGCAGTCTTTAATGGGCCCTATAATGGAAAGCGATTGGACGAAGAAAACGACAAGTATAAGTTATTTATAATAATGGCGTAGTTGTTACCATTAATACTGTTAGAATACCCGGTGGTTAAAACACAGTAATACGCGTTGTTGCACAGTAGCACACGGTATTGCACCAATTATTGATTCTTACGTAAGAAGACACTACTCAATAATTGTTATAGTAATTACTGTTCGTTATTTTATTTTATTGATTCAATAATTGTTGCGTTGATATTTTATATTACTGTTGTTTCAATAATTGTCACTACACAGTATTTGCCATTATCGAAGTAATAATTCATATTATCTGAATAATATTATTAGATAACATTATTGACAATGTCTAGAAAGTTCTGTCTAAAGAGAGGTTTGGTCACCTAATTGCGCGTCAGTAAGGAGAAATCCTTATTGGAAAGCTCCCTCTTTCTTGGGAACTGCCTGATTGTCAGTATTATGATTCTATAATATTATTTATAAATAATTAATTATTGATTTATATGATGAGAAAAATATTCATTTTATGTGGATATAGATGGAGAAATTTTTTAAAGTGACAATTGTTGAAAATCGATATTTTATCTTTTCTGATAAAATAATATTTTATTATATTATTATAATATAATAATGATGATATTTTTACAATGAATGTGGGATATATGAGTATATGAGGAGGAAGAGTATTTTTGTTGTAAAAGTTGTTTAAAACATGTTAAACATGTCTGTGGGCCCATTTTTTGACTGAAATTTGATTACAGCTTGTAGAATTGCCCGTTTGTGGATTTCGGTCAATTTTTGTTTGAAATTTGGAAAAGCTTTCTTCTGCAAAGTTGTAGATAATGAAACTTCCTATGAAAAAAATTTGTGGTTCAAATTTTTCTGATAAAAGGGCTATTTATTATGAATTATTGAAGTTCTGAAGTTCTAGAATAATTGATTTTTGAAGTTTTAAATAATTTTTAAAAGAAAAACATTTTTTACAAGTTAAGTGGGTCTCACATGTGTTACAAATGGGCTGAAATCAGATTTCAAAGATGGGCGTGAAAATTTTGTAAATATAATAATATTTTATTAAATTTTCTGCTTTGGTGTTCTAAGCATTTTCCTATAAATAGGGTGCTTAGGTTAGAATTGAAAATGACACCAGAAACTGAAGTTTTCTCTCTTTCTCTCTCGATATATTGAGCGTATTCTTGTGATTATTTTAATACTTTGAGTATTGCTATGCGGTGCAAGTTCAAGTCATAGTCTATATCCGGTGTTTTAACTAGAATTACTGTCTTTACAAGGAAAGGGATATTATATTTTTATATAAATGATATTATTTCTTCCAATATCATTATACTGAAATATTGATCTAAATTTTTATCAAATTTGGAACTTTTTGTGTCGGGATTACTAGTCACGTATACAGTACTATTCACGTATACGGCACTATTCACGAATACGGCACTATTCACAGAAAAATTAAATTTTCGTTTTTTGTCCAAAATATCTATTATGGATACTAGCTTTGATTGTATCCATGTTTTAATCGTTCTTGAATTTTACTCCACTATGATTACTTATGAGGTATTTTTGGACATGGATAAACCGAAATACGAATCCTTAATATTTATTCTTTTGTTTCTTTGGATTCATTTTCTTTAACATATTTTTTTCATCATCCTCAGTCCTAAATGATGATATAACTGAATATCTTTGGCCTGTAGTGCAAAGATTAATAATTTTATGATGATTATCTTTAGCCCGTAGTGCAAAGATGAACAAGTGTTGTGGTGAACATGACCAACTGATGAATACCTTTGGCCTGTAGTGCAAAGATAAATATTTGATTCCAGATATATATTGATTGATGTTACAGGGATAAAATAATGACGATGAACTTTTAAATTCATATATAGAAGATAGTAGATTTTATTCTCTACTTTACTCTTCTAATGAATTATTATTTCCGCTGCGAATATTAATTTAAAATTTGTTGTCTATTGTATTCTATTAAATTTTTCCCTGTTGAGGACTAACGATAATTTGTTCTATATTATCTTAGTCATAATATTCTTTACTGGGCTAGTTGAGCTCACCCTTTTCCTTTTTGTTCCATTTTTCTTCTCAGGAGGCGAGAATGTAGCGAGTACTAGTCGGGGTATGGAATGATGGTTCTAGAAGTTATTTTAGTAGTTCTCACTATTTTGTAAAATAGTGTATCAATAATTATAATGAGGACTTATTTGAGTGTGGATATTGTCTAGATGACAATATTTGTATTTTAAACTCACAATTTTTATGTTGTATTAATAAAGTTGTAGTTGTTTCTGTACCATGTATTTTGACAACTCAAAATGGGTGTTGTATACCTATTTTGGGGGTGTCACAACTTTCTAAAGATTCTAATTTCTAAAACAGTTTTTGACTATACCTTTATGTAGGTATCACTGTGAGGTGCTGTCCACTGATGGGACATTTGTCACATTACGGTTGGGACACGAGTCACAGTTGGTATATATTTGTATCCAAACTCACAACATATGTGTTGTTGTATTTTGTACGACAATTGCTGTAATAAAGTTGTAGTTATTTTCTGTACCATGTATTTGGCAACTCATAATAGGTTGGGTGAAATGGACCTATTTTGGGGTTGTCACATTTGGAATCAGAGCTTAGGGATATGGTCTCTGGCGGGATCGGGGAATATAACTAGGAGGGGAGAGATGAGTAAATCCTTCACTAGTGTGTCCTACCTAAGCTTATTTATTGGTCAGTCATAATATCGGGATATTATGTGATATGTTAATTTGTTTAATTAACCCTTGTTTTATGGCAGTATTTGAGAATGGCTGCTGAGAATGTTAACAATGGAGTGAATGAGACCGTGGGGATACCTCTAATCACCAACCAGGATAATATGATGTCAGGCGAAGAAGGAATTAGAGAAATCCATGTGGTGAGTGAAGAATTGATAGTTACACCCGAGATTGTCGCAGAGGTAACAACTGAGAGTGAGGAAGAAAAGGAAGAAGAGGTACCTGAAAAGAATTTATTAGAGGTATTATATGATCAAAATGTAAAATTGCAAAATCGTATTCATGAGTTAGAAGAGCAGGCTGAAGAACGACAGGCGGTCGTGGAGCAAAAGGATGCAATAATTCAAGCTTGTGTTACCCGATATATGATGATTGAACATAAGCATTCTTTGGCAGAGTATAAGATGATAAAACTGGAATCTGAGCTGAAAGAAGAAAACACTGAACGAGTAAGAGTGAGTGATGCATGGGGAAAAGTCGCACGACGTATTGATATTGTGGAAAGAGATGTCCGATCTAAGAAGGCTAAAATAGATGATATGTATTTCTCATTTTAGACAGCAATTGGGAGAACCCAACATCGAGTTTTGAATTACCCTGTACAAAGCGGTCAACCTGAATTCGATATGGATCGAAGATTAATGATTCAGATCATGAATTAAGAGTACGACGAAGCAGTTGAGGGTGGAATATGCCCTATAGAAAAGTATATTCTAACGGTAGTGATGACACCAAATGCTGCCCCAGACAAGTCAAAGCCGAGTAGTTCAAGGGATAGCAGTTGTCATAACTTCCCAACAAGTGAGGAATCCAAATGAAGTTATCACGGGAGATGAGCAATGGAGAAATCATGGTGACCGGGGAGATAGACTTTGGAATGAAAGCAAGGTATTCTCAACTTTTTGAAATACCAGGTACGTAAATTTCGGGGACGAAATTTCATAAGAAAGGGAGATTGTAAGACCCCGAATTTTATGAAATAAAAGTATTCAATTTTTCTTATAATTATTATTCAATAAATGGTTAAATTGATAAAAGTTAAAGTTAAGGGTGATATATGAAATTTTTATTTTTTTCAAAATACGCAAGTGGTTATAAAATATTCATTGTTGTCGGGAAATATTCGTTTAGTCGTGAAATATTCTTTCTGTCGGGGAATATTCGTACGACGACACATCTATTTGTGGGTCCCATAACAGAATAACTGTCGAATGAAGAAAATGACAAATTTGAGTTTTATAAATAACGGCGTAGTTGTTACCGTTAACACTTTTGGAATACATGGTGGTTAAAATACAGTAATACGCGTAGTTGCACAGTAGCACACGGTATTGCACAGTATTTTTTTAATTATTGATTCTTACGTGAGAAGACACTACTCAATAATTGTTATAGTAATTTTTGTTCAATATTTTATTTTATTTAATCAATAATTGCTGCGTTGATATTTTATATTATTGTTGTTTCAATAATTGTCACTGCACAATATCTCCATTATCAGATGAATAATTCATATTATTTGAATAATATTATTAGATAGTATTATTGGCAATGTCTAGAAAGTTCTGTCAAGGAGAGGTTTGGTCACCTAATTACGCGCCAGTAAGGAGAAATCCTTATCGGAAAGCCCCCTCTTTCCTGTAAACTGTCTGGTTGTCATTACTGTGATTCTATAATATTATTTGTGAATAATTAATTATTGATCTATATGATAATGAAATATTTATTTGATGTGGGTATAAATGATGGATTTATTTATGTGGTTATAAGTGAAGGAATTAATGTTGAGATATTTTATTAGTATATTGTCGGATTGGAGGTATTAAAAGATCAAATCAGTGTTCTTACAGCTTTATTGTGCGAGTTCTAATTTTTAATCTGACCGTTGGATCATTGTGATTTTTGGATATGTTATACATATATAAGTTGAGTATATGTTCACAAATTTTGAACCGTTAAAAATGAACGAATGATTTGTTATGAATTTTAAGAGGTGACTGATTCGGAAATTAGGTTTATAAATGATTTTGGTGGAAAATTCTAGAAATGGGTGGGCCCCATTTTTGGTTGTTGGGAAAGATGGCTGATTTTTGGTGGGTGGAATAGTAGCAGGTAAAGCCATCAGGTAGCAGGTCAAGTCTGCTTCGGCGTGCTAATATTTTCCTATAAATAGAGGACTAAGTTAGAATTGAAAATCACACCAGAATTCATACGTTTTCTCTCTTTTTCTTTCTAGATTATCGAGTATATTTTGTAAGTATTTAGATACTTGGTGAGTTACTATTCATCAGTGCAAGTTTCCTTCAGCGTCATATCCGATATCCAGTCAGAAGTACTGCTCTTTTGTGGTAAGGGATAGTAAGGAATTTTAAGGGTTATTATGCTTTTCAGTTTCGTAATTTTTCTGACTCTCAAAAATTCTGGAAAAATTGGTAATGATAATTTGATGAGTTTTCTTGATTGTGTCCAAAAATGGTGATTTTTGGATGTATAGATTAACAGTTATAAATTTTATGAGAAAATACTATTTTAAAAGTAAACACTTATAACTTCTTGTGGTTAACTCCAAAATTGGTGAAATTTTTATTGGGAGCACATGTATATATCAGAAGTATACTCTGTAAATTTTGGAATTTTTGGACAAAAATACAGTTTATGGTAAATGTCTAAATATTCGGCTGTTTTAGCTATATGAAAAATAGTAAATGAATTTTTAAAATTCCAGGAAACAATATATGTTCAATATGGGACTATATTCTACTAAATCCCAGAAAAAAAATATTTTTGAAACTGATTTGATATTTTTCATGAAAATGGACTAGTTATGAGTAAATGAATTAAATATGTTATGTGAAGTAAGAAAATTAGAAAATAGGATTTTATGGACTAGGTATATGCAAATTTTATGCAAATTAGAAAATGGACTAGGTATATGCAAATTTTTGATGAGGGTTTTAGTTATTGGTGATGAAATCTTATGAGTTTGGCATTTTAGGATGATTTACTGCATTATTTAGTAAAGTGTAAATAATTAAAATAAATTATTTATAAGTTTAAGAAATGTTATTCTTTCAATATCATTATACCAAAATATTGCTATATATTTTATTATGGAATTTCTACCTTTTTTGTGTCGGGGTTACTATTTATGAGTTACTATTCACGACTTAGTATTCATGAGCTACTATTCACGACAAAATTGGTTTCTGTTTTTCTAATTAAATTATAGTTGATTTATGAATATTACTCTTGAGATTAAATCTATATGTTGATTATATTATTTTTATTATCATATATAACATTTTTATAACCCTAATTATGATATTTCTCTTTGACCTGAATGTAAAGATAGGTAGATTTTTGATATGATCATGATTATGGTTTCCCTTTGGCCAGTAGTGCAAAGTTGAATTGTTGACTGATATGATCATGACCATTGAATTTATAATTGAATATCTTTAGCTTAAGTGCAAAGGTGAAATGATCAACATGGTTATAATTATTGTTTATATAAATTCTGAAATGATTATATATTTCTTTGAGATATTAATATATTTGGCTTGTAGTGCAAATATGAACTGTTGATGAATATATTTGGCCTGTAGTGCAAATATGAACTGTTGATGAATATATTTGGCCTGTAGTGCAAATATGAACTGTTGATGAATATCTTTGGCCTGTAGTGCAAAGATGGTCTGTTGATGAATATCTTTGGCCGTAGTGCAAAGATGAAATTGTTAGTATGATTATAAATAGGAACTGTGATTTGGTATAACCACGATCTTTGATGTTTTAGGTAAAGACATGTGATGAAAATTATCTTCATCCTGGATGCGTAGAGAAATTTTGAATTACAATTATGAATTATGAGTTATTCATATAATTGTGGAAAGGAACTGTTGATTAATGTTACAGGGATAAAACATTGTTGGTAGACTTTTAATGTGGAGAAGATAATAGACTTTATGGTCTATTTGACTCTTCTAATGGATTGCTCGTTCCGCTCCAACTATGGTTGAAAATTTTTATCATCTACCATATTTTCTAAATCTCTGATTTATTACTATTGAAGGCTATTGATAATTTATTTATCTTTAGTCATGATATTCTTTACTGAGCTAGTTGTGCTCACCCTTCTGTTTCAAAATTTCTTTCAAGTAGTACGAGTGTAGCTGGGTCGAGCGGGGGTAACAGGGGAATTGAACGGTGGTCATCATTTAGTAGTTATATTTGATGAATCCAATAGGGTGAGGCGAACCCAACGTTGGAAGGGTGTTTTGCCACTATCATACAAGATGTCTAATGTCATACAACCTCGCGTCATTATAAGACAAGGTTGTGCACATCCATTTCCTAAGTATATTTACGAGCACTACCTATATAATCTTGGTGTTTGTTTGAAGTATAATTCACGATTAAAGACAGTGGAGATAATGATATGTCAAGAGAAGACTCACCATTGTAAAGAATATGATAGTAATCTTCTTATTTTTCTTTGGGGTCTATTAGGTCAACCAAGGATAATTCTTAGGACATATGATATCTATCATATCCTGGAAGCATGGCCTCCCATGTACGAAGGTTTCCTTGAGCACTTCCCAAAGATTCTAATTTCTAAAACAGTTTTTGACTATACCTTTATGTAGGTATCACTGTGAGGTGTTGTCCACTGATGGGACATTTGTCACATTACGGTTGGGACACGAGTCACAGTTGGTATATATTTGTATCCAAACTCACATCATATGCGTTGTTGTATTTTGTACGACAATTGTTGTAATAAAGTTGTAGTTATTTTTTGCATTTGGCGACTCAGAATAGGTTGGGTGAAATGGACCTATTTTGGTGTTGTCACAATGGGCTCCACTTTTAGTTGGTGAGAAATATGCTAAAATTTTATTTCAAATGTGATGGGCATGAATAGTAACAGGTAAAACCATCAGGTAGCAGGTTAAGTCTGCTTCGGCGTTCTAACATTTTCCTATAAATAGGGTGCTTAGTTAGAATTGAAAATCACACTAGAAACAAGTTTTTTTTTTCTCTCTCTCTCTATATTATTGAGCGTATTTTATGAGTATTTAGATACTTTGAGAGTTGCTATTCAGTGCAAGTTTCCTTCAGCATCATATTTGATATTCCATTCAGAAATACTATTCTTTTGAGGTAAAAGATGTTATTTTCTTCTTATATGATATTATTTTCTTCAATATTATTATGCCGAAATATTGATATAAGTTTTATTGTGGAATTTCTACCATTTTGTGTCGGGGTTACTATTCATGTATACGACACTATTCACGTATACGACACTATTCATAAATACGATACTATTCACCGAAAAATAAAATTCTCTTTTTCGTCCCCGATGTTTAGTACGGTTACTATCTTTGATTGTATCCATGTTTTGATCGTCATTCCTGAATTTAACTCCATTATAGTTTATTATGGAGTATTTTTAAACTTTAATTATCTAAAGTACGAATCTCTAAACTTCGTCCTTTTATCTTACTGGATTCGTTCTCTAAAATGTTTTTCAGCATCCTCAGTCCTTAATGGTGATACTTGATGAATATTTTTGGCATGTAGTGCAAAGATGAATAATTTTCTGATGAATATCTTTGGCCCGTAGTGCAAAGATGAATAGGGGTTGAGATGAACATGACTAACTAGTGATACAAATGAATATCTTTGGCCCGTAGTGCAAAGATGAATATTTGATTCAAGATGTATATTGATTGATGTTAAAGGGATAAAATATCGATGATGGACTTTTAAATTCATAGATGATAGTAGATTTCATTCTCTACTTAACTCTTCTAATGAATTATTATTTCCGCTGCAGTTGTTGATCTAAAACTTGTTGTCTATTATATTCTATCAGATTTTTCCCTGTTGAAGACTATTGATAATTTGTTGTATATTATCTTAGTCATAATATTTTTTATTGGGCTAGTTGAGCTCACCCTTTTCCTTTTTGTTCCATTTTTCTTCTCAGGAGGTGAGAATATAGCAGGAACTAGCCGGGGTATGGAGTGATGGTTCTAGAAAGTTGTTTTAGCAGTCCTCACTATTTTTGTAAAATAGTGTATCAATAATTGTAATGAGGACTCCTTTTGAGTTTTAATACTGTCTATTAGACAATATTTGTATTTAAACTCACAGTATATCTGTTGTCGGATTTTGCACGATAATTGTTTTAATGAAGTTGTATTTGTTTCTATACCATGTATTTGACAACTCAGAATGGGTGATGTATACCTATTTTGGGGGCGTCATAGATTCTGTCCAGGAAAAAGAAGTTGGAGGATTTCGAAACAGTGGCATTAACAGAGGAGTGTAGTGCGATTTTACAGCGAAAGTTGCCACCAAAGTTGAAAGATCCGGGGAGTTTCACCATTCCGTGCACGATAGGGAACATGGTGTTCAACAAATGTCTATGTGATTTTGGGGCAAGTGTGAACCTTATGCCGTTATCAGTTTATACAGAATTGGATTTGCCTGCTCTAAAGCCTATGAACATCTCACTGCAGTTGACGGATAGGTCAGTCACGTACCAGAGAGGCATTGTAGAGGACATACTGGTCAAGGTTGACAAGTTTATATTCTTCGCAGATTTCATAATTCTGGATTTTGAGGAAGATAAGAACATCCCAATTATCCTAGGGAGATCTTTCTTGGCTACGGGTAGAACGCTCATCGACGTACAAAAAGGAGAACTAATGGTGAGGGTCCAAGATCAAGAAGTAAAATTCAATGTTTTCAAGGCCATGAAATTCCCCACGAATGAAGAGGAGTGTTTCAGGATGGACGCCATTGATCAGATCATCAGCGAAGACATGGTAAAAAGTTCAGCTAATGATCCATTGGAAACAACCTTATTGGGAGATGAAGATTTAGATGATCTGGAATTTGTGGATTACTTGCAGATGCTAGACTCCCTGCCACGAGTTAGCAGATTTAAAGCACCCTTTGAACTATTGCACACAGAGGAAAAAGCCACAACAAGGATGAAACCGTCATTGGAGGAGCCACCTACTCTTGAACATAAGCCACTCCCTAAACACTTCAGTTAGGCATATTTAGGCAATTCTAATTCTTTACCTGTTATTATTTCTGTTGTGCTTAACAAATTTCAGGAAGAAAAATTGCTGAGAGTGCTTAGAGAACATAAATCGGCTATAGGATGGACAATCGCGGATATCAAGGGAATAAGCCCATCCTTTTGCATGCACAAAATTCTGATGGAAGACGATGCAAAACCGATAGTGGAGCAACAAAGATGGCTCAACCTAATCATGAAAGAAGTAGTGAAGAAAGAAATCCTGAAATGGTTGGACGCGGGTATCATCTACCAAATTTCCGACAGTAAGTGGGTCAGTCCGGTTTATTGTGTGCCGAAAAAAAGGAGGAATGACCGTGGTACATAATGATGACAATGAGCTAATTTTGACAAGAACAGTGATTGGTTGGAGGGTTTGCATGGACTACAGGAAGTTGAATAAGGCTGTAACGACCCCAAAATCTATACAATTTAAATCCCGACTTCGGTCGTTAACCATACATTCAACCTCTAAATAATACATCATTATTCGATGTTAAACTTAATAAAATTGTGGAATAATTAAAACTTTTATACATTTCCTTCTTTCTTGCCCTGAATCGCAACATTTACATTACATCTCTTAGATTCAATCTTATGTCATGAATCGTTACAACAAAATAACTATACAAAGTCTTACATCATAACTAAATATCCATATACATTAGATAGCTCAACTTACATTTCAACAACATGTTACGTTCAAAATATGAAATACATTTCTCATAAAACATAAGTAATCTTCGTGAATATAGATCTCTATAACTCACATAGCACGTATCTTTACCTTAAAATCTTGACCTGTAAAAGTGGTTATTTGCAAGAGTGAGCTCGACAGCCCAGCAAAGTCTAACAGTTTTCATGCATCACATAACACATAATAACATGCTCGATATACATCTCATTAAAGTAACATGACATGCATGCTTTTAATTCACATAGCAAATATAAAGATTGAGTTCCTTACTCAATCATCATTACTTAGCCAAAATAATGCAGTCATATATTGACTTTAACATTTCATGATTCAACATGCATAATATATCATGCAATTTAAAACAGTTAATCAAGTCCACCACATAGAAAATAGGAACCGAAAGACTTGCCTTGATCGTTGTTTACCAATGACAGTTTAATAGCTTACAGCTATCTGCACTTCACGTGCCCTACGCAATTATATAATCATACACATCAAATATTAGTCACATAACAACACATAGTAATTGTAATGTAAACTCTACTATATGTCTCATAATCTTTCCTATTAATAAATACACAATGTTCAACTTAATTGTGTTAACTTTCAACTTATAACTCACTATAATTCATATTCGCAGTTCATCCAAGTGCTTAAGTCTTGCTAGGACTACTTATTGGTTTTATATTAAACCCATTCCATATCTTATAATATACATTTCATTTAAATTAAAACACTTTTTAAGTTCATTAACACTTGGCACGACATTTCGACGTTCATTCGTCACACGCCCGATTTGCCTCTCTTGTGTATGCTTACTATGCTTCTATAACTCATCTAATACATAATATATTAATGTTAAGCATCATTATATTTACTATTATTAATGTTTTGTAACTTAGGACATCATTTTTTATGGTCTGGGGCACTACACATGCATATGTGCATGCCCGACACCCTCTGATTGCCTCCGAAAACACAATAATCCTAAAGATGACCATTTTGACCAATCCTAATGACTTCAAATTGAAAAACGTAAAGAACGAAAGTTGTAGGTCTACTCGTTCTCGTTCCGGATCATCTTGAATCACGACAATCAGAGTTCGTATGAGGAACTTATGGCTATTTTACTATAGGAGGTCAAAACTGTCCAAGTCAGACTTCTGTCCCCGCGCCGCGACGCGATAACTAGGCTAACCAGTGGGGTCGGGGTGCGAGATTGGTGCTGGGGCGCGAATTTCAGCGCTGGGGCGCCAACTTTTGGCGCTGGGGTGCGAATTTTGGCGCCAGGGTGCGAATTTTGGCGCTGGGGCTCAAATTTTGGCGCTGGGGCGCCGAAACTTGCAGAACCCAACCACAAAGAGCAGAACAACTAAATTTCTTAATTTCTAACACTAATTAACATGTATAACTTATGCAAATTACACATACACATTACTTAATCATGCATATACGAATTACGAACGACTAAACCATGATTCTAGAAACTTAAATTTTGAAAGCACGGTTTAAACATCAAAACTTCATATTTGACATATTTTAACACAGTAAACACTATAAATTCTAATAACCACCAATTGGTTTACTTTAAATACGATTCTCTGAACTTCTTAATGACAGAAATAACATGTTCACAGTTTTAATTTCCCAATTAGCTACCAACAATTTACTAATTTTGATCTTCTTAACAACTAAACTAAACTAATGAATATTTTGACTGTTAACAGCCATGTACCGAAACATATACTGCAAAATAGTTTCCTTCCTTTTAAACGAAATTAACATAACTTTTCATGTTTAAACACTACTTCTAACATCATACACCCATAAAACACCATAGTTCAGTTATATAAAAGCTACTACAGAATTTTGTAAAAACTTTATATATACAGTGAAATAGAAGAACACAGACTTTACTATCACGATGTAAAACATATGAGATTATGGGAAAAAAATACCTTCTTGTTGCTTTAAAATTACTTGCTAACCACTGAGAAACGTTTTGGAATTACAGAACCCTTTCTCTCAATTTTTCTCTGATACTTCTCTCTCAAACCCTCTGTAATTCTCCTTCTCAGAAAACTTCTATTTTTCTTCTCAGGATTAAGCCAAATGCATTATACGTAAACTAAAACTAACCCCCAAACGCACGTCTTAATTCAAACGCTTAAAACCGACACTACTAATGGCCTTATTAAATTAGCAGTTACCAAATTAATATATATATATATATATATATATATATATATATATATATATATATATATATATATATATATATACATATATATTATTAATAATTCAAAATTTAAAATCCAAAAGCCATAAGGCTCCGTTTGGCAAAACTCTTTTAAAATTAAAGACTTAATATATTTAAGCCTTGTTTGGTAAAATAAATTAAAACTACTTTAATTTATTTTAATAACCATTTATAATATAATTATTTGTCACACTTCTAATTAATTAAGTTTTCATACTTAATTTAATTAATTCTAATAACAATTCATTGCATAATATAATAATTTATTTAACATTATAAACTCTCTAACTTAATTATTAAATGAAATTAGATTACTATTTCAAAATAATTACTTTCCTTAACTCATTAATTATTATTAAACAAATAAATAATCAAATCACATCAAATCAATTAAATAAATAATTATTCAACGATAAACACATCCATTAAATATTTATATAATTCAATAAATATTTAAATATTATAATAAAAATTTAGATTGTTACATCATTCCCTCCTTACAAGGATTCTGTCCTCAGAATCACAACTCAAACCACTCATTCGTTACAATCTTCCCTACTTACAAAGATTCTGTCCCCAGAATCGAAGACACAAATTACACAAATAACTCAGAGAAATCTTTCATCATTTTATCTAAATATAGATTTTATATTTCCTACTATATTCATTACCTAACAAATTCTAGGTTTCATTTCATAACTTTCATTTGAACTCAATTATATTTTGAGTATTATATACCTTTTAACCCATTCATTTCCTTTTCTAAGGATCATTATCATTTATTTGAACTCAATTATATTTTGAGTATTATATACCTTTTAACCCATTCATTTTCTTTTCTAAGGATCGTTATCATCAACGCTCGAAATATTACATTCACCCTTTCTTCTAAGAATTTCGTCCTCAAAATTTTATTTATTAATTTTTATTCATTCATTCTATCAAATTAGATTTTACATTACTACTTCATTCATTCCTTAGGTTCTATAACCACTTCTTCCACAAAGATCATTCTACAATTCATACAATTATTAACTTTTCTATTAAAAGTTTCACATTATTCTTTAATAACTCATATCCTTCTGACTTCAAAATCTCTTTTCACACTTATTCGACATATTCATCATTCAATGTCGTATTCTATTACTCACTTCTTTCTAAGGAATATCATCCTTACCACACTCACATTTTATAATATCAAGAATCTTCCACAATTGCTCAATAATTGGGAAGCGATATGAATAACAGGAATTTAAAAGATTCCAAATCATGCTGAGGGTCATAAGACCACGAACTATGTCCACAGTTGCAAGTAATCTTTCAACTTCAACTTTAACGGTCATAAGACTATAAGGACCCCCGTACTTAGGGTGTTAAGCCCTTCGTACGATGTATTATGCACAAACATTTAAACGCTATGCATATGTCCATAGTTATAAGTAATCTTTCAACTTAAACTTTAACACTCATAAGACTATAGGGACTCCTCGTACTTAGGGTGATCAGCCCTTCGTACAATGTATTGTGCACAAACATCTCAACGCCTCCGCGTAATCTCCTATAAAAGGGTTGTTCATCTCAGCTTTTCAACATTTGAATCTGCACCAAAACAATTTGGTTTGGCATAACCTCTCAAGAAACTCTTGAATTTCATGAACATCTTTCAATATTTGTCTAGCTGAATCAAATAGCATAGACCTCTATAATAACTCGGACATTAACCGAAATATACATATACATACATACATATGAATTCTCATATCTCAAAGAAATCTCAAAAATCTTTTTATGACGTCATGATACCGCACTGTATTTACAGTCCGTTGAGGATTCCATCATTTGGTGATTTTATCATACTACATCATACCATAGTGGGCTGACGATCCTTAGATCACATCCAACACTAGGTAATACTTCATTGTTGATTCCATCGTTTTTATCATCCTTGCACCAGGTTACATGATGCATTCATGATATAAAATACATTTTGATATATTGTAAATAATTTGTCTAGCCGAAGCAATTAGCATAGACATACGAATAACAGTATTATTGTTAAAACTCACTGGTTCCATCATTTGATCCAATGTTTTTCAAGAAAATAGAAGTGTAAACATCAGCACGAAGTCAATAAAATTCAAAAGTCTAGCATAGCTAGTAGATTTAGATTACATATGCTTCCACCATCAACTTCACTTTCTATAATGATCCATTGCATAATAGGTCTATCTATTCCTATCATCCTCAATACTCAATTTATACTTATCTATACCCAGTTCGTCAAACTTACCACACGTTATGAGTTCAGAAACTTTCCACAATCATATGAGTTTAAGAACTTATCCTAGTCAGACCATAGGCGTCCATTCGCTGAGGGGTTCAAAATCATACCATATAATTATGAGTCACGAACCTACCATAAGTATGAGTTTTAAGAACTTGCACTTAACCTTATAATATTCACTAACTATACTCTACCTATCTGTTATACACATGAGAAAAGAATCACATTCTCAACAAGCATATAACAAATAGCGTGACACAAACATTCCAATGATTATCAATGTGATAAACTGAGTGCAAGCACAAATCCCTCACCCATACAAAGGTTTGTACAACTCAGCCATCACATGAGACCTCAATTGAAATCCCACCTAACTCTATCTTGCTTATAACTTGCCCTTTGCTCGATACGAATTCCTCGTATCACATCATCTATAACTTCTCGTGAGTTATCTCGTACTATTTCATAGCACTCCATCTTCATAGCACTCCATCTTCATAGCATTAAGCTATAATTATTCAAATATTACAGACCATCTTTCTTTTATAACTTAAACGGATCACGTCGTGACCTTATTCTATAATCATCTCTCTTAAAATTCTTTTGTTAACTCGTGATCGTTTTGTTTTACGATCCTCATTCTTTCTCTTTTTTATCATTTACGACATTATTTGTTATCTTGGCTATTGGAGTTAGGAAACTCCCATTTCTTATCTTTATATCTCTTCAAGATTCTTCTTTGAATCTTCTTGTTTATATAACAATTCTTCCTTTAAGAATTTTTAACTTCATTTACATCGCTCAAAATTTCATTCAAGTTCTAAGCTCTCATCATACGTGTCCATTTCTACACTTGGTACACATCTAGTCTCTAATAGTTTTAATATGGTACGCCAAGTGGTTTCCCACAAACAACCAACAAACTAGGTTCCGAGTTGCTAGTTCGTATATACCTCCGCTCCATGAAGGAATCGTTTAGCCCAGATACCATACATCAACTATTAAAGAGTACAATTGTACCACGCTTAGACATAACTCTCTATTCATAACTTCTTTATCATTCTCTTTTTATAGACATTGTCTATTTATTATCACCTTACATCCTTATTATTGGAGTTGGGTAACCCCACATTTGTATTCCTTATAACTCTGCGAGATTCTTCTTTGAATCCTTTCACGTAAGTTTTAATCCCTTATTGTTCAAACTCTATTTGAGCTTATTCGTTCATTATCTTCACCTCTCTTCTCTAAGGTTATTGCCTACGGTACTCCTACCTAAGGTTTATAACCTACAGCTTTGATACCAACTGTAACGACCCCAAAATCTATATAATTTAAATCCCGACTTCGGTCGTTAACCATACATTCAACCTCTAAATAATACATCATTATTCGATGTTAAACTTAATAAAATTACGGAATAATTAAAACTTTTATACATTTCCTTCTTTCTTGCCCTGAATCGCAACCTTTACATTACATCTCTTAGATTCAATCTTATGTCATGAATCGTTACAACAAAATAACTATACAAAGTCTTACATCATAACAAAATATCCATATACATTAGATAGCTCAACTTACATTTCAACAACATGTTACGTTCAAAATATGAAATACATTTCTCATAAAACATAAGTAATATTCGTGAATATAGATCTCTATAACTCACATAGCACGTATCTTTACCTTAAAATCTTGACCTGCAAAAGTGGTTATTAGCAAGAGTGAGTTCGACAGCCCAGCAAAGTCTAACAGTTTTCATGCATCACATAACACATAATAATATGCTCGATATACATCTCACTAAAGTAACATGGCATACATGCTTTTAATTCACATAGCAAATATAAAGATTGAGTTCCTTACTCAATCATCATTACTTAGCCAAAACAATGCAGTCATATATTGACTTTAACATTTCATGATTCAACATGCATAATATATCATGCAATTTAAAACAGTTAATCAAGTCCACCACATAGAAAATAGGAACCGAAAGACTTGCCTTGATCGTTGTTTACCAATGACAGTTTAACAGCTTACAGCTATCTGCACTTCACGTGCCCTACGCAATTATATAATCATACACATCAAATATTAGTCACATAACAACACATAGTAATTGTAATGTAAACTCTACTATATGTCTCATAATCTTTCCTATTAATAAATACACAATGTTCAACTTAATTGTGTTAACTTTCAACTTATAACTCACTATAATTCATATTCGCAGTTCATCCAAGTGCTTAAGTCTT
Organism: Panax notoginseng; assembly: GCA_016801055.1. Lineage (NCBI taxonomy): Eukaryota > Viridiplantae > Streptophyta > Magnoliopsida > Apiales > Araliaceae > Panax > Panax notoginseng. The sequence continues at coordinate 51,135,226 of CM029023.1, forward strand.
GCTAAGACTACTTATTGGTTTTATATTAAACCCATTCCATATCTTATAATATCCATTTCGTTTGAATTAAAACACTTTTTAAGTTCATTAACACTTGGCACGACATTTCGACGTTCATTCGTCACACGCCCGATTTGCCTCTATTGTGTATGCTTACTATGCTTCTATAACTAATCTAATACATCATATATTAATGTTAAGTATCATTATATTTACTATTATTAATGTTTTGTAACTTAGGACATCATCTTTTATGGTCTGGAGCACTACACATGCATATGTGCATGCCCAACACCCTCTGATTGCCTCTGAAAACACAACAGTCCTAAAGATGACCATTTTGACCCATCCTAATGACCTCAAATTTACAAACTTAAAGAACGAAAGTTGTAGGTCTACTCGTCATCGTTCCCGATCATCTTGAATCACCTCAATCGGAGTTCGTATGAGGAAGTTATGGCCATTTTACTACAGGAGGTCAAAACTGTCCAAGTCAGACTTCTGTCCCCGCGCCGTGGCGCGAGAACTAGGCTAACCAGTGGCGCCGGGGCACGAGATTGGCGCTGGGGCACGAATTTCAGCGCTGGGGCACCAACTTTTGGCGCTGGGGCGCGAATTTTGGGCGCCAGGGCGCGAATTTTGGCGCTGGGGCTCAAATTTTGGCGCTGGGGCGCCGAAACTTGCAGAACCCAACCACGAAGAGCAGAACAACTAAATTTCTTAATTTCTAACACTAATTAACATGTATAACTTATGCAAATTACACATACACATTACTTAATCATGCATATACGAATTACGAACGACTAAACCATGATTCTAGAAACTTAAATTTTGAAAGCACGGTTTAAACATCAAAACTTCATATTTGACATATTTTAACACAGTAAACACTATAAATTCTAATAACCACCAATTGGTTTACTTTAACTACGATTCTCTGAACTTCTTAACGACAGAAATAACATGTTCACAATTTTAATTTCCCAATTAGCTACCAACAATTTACTGATTTTGATCTTCTTAACAACCAAACTAAACTAATGAATATTTTGACTGTTAACAACCATGTACCGAAACATATACTGCAAAATAGTTTCCTTCCTTTTAAACGAAATTAACATAACCTTTCATGTTTAAACACTACTTCTAACATCATACACCCATAAAACACCATAGTTCAGTTATATAAAAACTACTACAGAATTTTGTAAAAACTTTATATATACAGTGAAATAGAAGAAACCAGACTTTACTATCACGATGTAAAACATATGAGATTATGGGAAAAAAAATACCTTCTTGTTGCTTTAAAATTACTTGCTAACCACTGAGAAACGTTTTGGAATTACAGAACCCTTTCTCTCAATTTTTCTCTGATACTTCTCTCTCAAACCCTCTGTAATTCTCCTTCTCAGAAAACTTCTATTTTTCTTCTCAGGCTTAAGCCAAATGCATTATACGTAAACTAAAACTAACCCCTAAACGCTCGTCTTAATTCAAACGCTTAAAACCGACACTACTAATGGCCTTATTAAATTAGCAGTTACCAAATTAATATATATATATATATATATATATATATATATATATATATATATATACACATATATATTATTAATAATTCAAAATTTAAAATCCAAAAGCCATAAGGCTCCGTTTGGCAAAACTCTTTTAAAATTAAAGACTTAATATATTTTAAGCCTTGTTTGGTAAAATAAATTAAAACTACTTTAATTTATTTTAATAACCATTTATAATATAATTATTTGTCACACTTCTAATTAATTAAGTTTTCATACTTAATTTAATTAATTCTAATAACAATTCATTGCATAATATAATAATTTATTTAATCATTATAAACTCTCTAACTTAATTATTAAATGAAATTAGATTACTATTTCAAAATAATTACTTTCCTTAACTCATTAATTATTTATTAAACAAATAAATAATTAAATCACATCAAATCAATTAAACAAATACTTATTCAACGATAAACACATCCATTAAATATTTATATAATTCAATAAATATTTAAATATTATAATAAAAATTTAGATTATTACAAAGGCGACCCGCAAAGATCCCTTTCCTTTGCCCTTTATCGATCAGATGTTGGACAGATTAGCGGGACACAAGTACTACTGCTTATTGGATGGGTATTCAGGATACAATCAGATTGTCATTGCTCTTGAAGATCAAGAAAAGACTACTTTCACGTGCCCATACGGCACTTTCGCATTCAGGAGAATGTCATTTGGTTTGTGTAATGCTCCCGCAACCTTCCAAAGGTGTATGATGGCCATTTTCTCGGATATGGTGGAGAAAAATGTGGAAGTCTTTATGGATGACTTTTCTGTCTATGGGATGATTTTGATGCTTGCCTAGAGAATTTGGTGATGGTTTTACAGAGATGCACAAAAACGAATTTTCTCTTTAACTGGGAAAAGTGCCACTTCATGGTTGAAGAAGGTATAATTTTGGGGCACAAGGTCTCGACTCAAGGATTAGAGGTTGATAAAGCGAAGCTGGAAACATTTGAAAAGCTTCCTCCACGGAGTTCAGTTAAGGGAATTCGAAGTTTTCTGGGACATGCCGGGTTGTACAGGAGATTTATAAAAGACTTCTCTAAAATTGCAAAACCTTTGTGCAGTCTTTTAGAGAAGGATTCGGTTTTTAAGTTTGATGAGGAGTGTAAATTGGCATTCGAGCTATTGAAGAAGAAATTAACTACAGTTCCCATAATCGTCGCATCGGATTGGAATAAGCCCTTCGAGTTAATGTGTGATGCGAGCGACTATGCGGTTGGGGCTGTTTTGGGTCAACGCCGAGAGAAGGTATTCCATGCCATATATTATGCTAGTAAAACACTTATAGAGACCCAAATGAATTACATAACTACGAAAAAGGAATTACTTGCAGTGGTATACGCGTTCGATAAATTTTGGGCATATTTGATCGGGACAAAGGTAGTAGTTTATACAGATCACCTGGTTATTCGGTACTTAATTTCGAAAAAAGATGCTAAGCCACGCCTTATCAGATGGATTCTCTTTCTACAGGAATTTGACTTGGAAATAATGGATAGAAAGTGGACGAAGAATCAAGTTGTAGATCATTTGTCAAGGCTGGAAAATCAGGGTAAAAAGGAAAAGGACAGATGTGTAATTAATGAGTCATTTCTGGATGAGCAGCTGTTTGGGATCAATACGGAATTTCCATGGTATGCAGATTTCGCTAATTATTTTGTGAGCAATATCATTCTCCCTGATCTTACACGACAACCGAAATAGAAATTCCTACATGACGTCAAGAGGTACATGTGGGATGAGCCATACCTATTCAAACAGTGCGCCGACAAGATGATTAGGAGATGTGTGCCCTACAGTGAAGTGAAGAACATATTGCATGAATGTCACTTATCTGCATATGGGGGACATTTTGGTAGTTAGAGAACAGCGGCAAAAGTGCTTTAAGATGGGTTTTATTGGCTTACACTATTTAAAGACGCCCACCAGTTTGTTAAAATTTGTGATAGATGTCAAAGGGTGGGCAACATATCGAAAAGGAATGAGATGCCACTACAAACGATCTTGGAAGTTAAAATTTTTGACGTTTGGGGCATTTATTTTATGGGGCCATTTCCTTCATCATTCAGTAATCAGTATATTTTGCTTGCAGTTGACTATGTATCAAAATGGGTTGATGTCGTAGCACTTCCAACTAATGATCCTAAAGTGGTTCTCAAATTCTTGTAGAAGAATTTTTTTACGAGATTTGGCACGCCAAGAGCTATTATAAGTGATGAAGGTAGTCACTTCTACAACAGATCGTTTATAGCTCTCTTGGCAAAGTATGGGGTCAACCATAAGGTAGCTACAGCAATCATCCCCAAACAAGTGGGCAAGCTGAGGTTTCAAATAGGGAGGTGAAGAGAATCTTGGAAAATGTGGTAAACCCGAATAGAAAGGATTGGTCCCTCAAGTTGGACGATACATTATGGGCCTACCAGACTGCGTACAAAACACCAATCGGTATGTCACCATATCAATTGGTCTATGGGAAAGCATGTCACTTGCATGTGGAGTTACAACACAAAGCCTACTGGGCTATTCAGAAACTTAACTTCAATCAAGCAGCTATGGGTGAAAAGAGATTACTTCAGTTAAACAAGCTCGACGAATTCCGACTGTAAGCTTACGAGAACTCAAAATTATACAAAGAAAAGTTCAAGAAATGGAACAACCAGAAAATCATGCAACGAATGTTCGAGCCGGGACAAGCAGTACTACTTTTCAACTTAAGGTTAAGGTTGTTCCCAGGGAAGCTAAAATCGAGATGGTCGGGCCCATTTACCACTAAAAGAGTTTTCTTACATGGTGCCGTTGAGCTTTACAGTAGGAATCCATTGGAAACGTTCAAGGTCAACGGTCAAAGGCTAAAGCAATATTGGGGTGGCGATTCAAACATGGATGTCATCACAATCACACTAGCCGACACACCATAAATAGGGAGTAGTCAGGCTGAACGACTTAAAATCAAGCGTTAATTGGGAGGCAACCCAATCGTACTTTTATTTTTTTATATTTTTATTCATAATCGTCAAATTATAGTTTAGAATAATTCGTAATATATAATAAGTTCATTTATTAATTAGTTAAGTTGCATGTTCTTGATAATCTCTCCAGCATGTTTTAAAATTGTTACAAATTTACTCGCATTCATGTTTCATGGTTTTGCAGGTTCTTAAAATGATCATGGTTTGGAGTCGAAGGGAAGAAATAAGCAAAATAGACTCAGTTAACAGAACCCATCCCCCGTTGGGGCGGGCCCTTACACGCCCAATACCCTCATCGGGGCGGGGGGTCTTCAGTCCAGTTAACAAGAGGCAAGCCCACCGGGGCAGGCCTTTTAGGCATACTACCCCCCGCCGGGGTGGGGGTCCAGGAATTCGAACAAGCCATGTGCTTGGCAGTTACGTGAACTTGCCACTCCCACTTCTTCCTCAACTGAGACACCACACCACCCACTCTCTACCCACGTTTTTGGCAACTTACACTCCATCTTCCCACTTCATTAACACAATTACCCACTAACCCATTACTTCACACCACAACCTTACACCATCCTATCATATCTATATACTCACACCCTCACAACCCAAGTTCACCATATACATTTAACTCAAACTTAGAAAGCCACGAATTAGGGTTCTTATTGAGGAAATTCATATTGCACTTGAGAGTGAGTCACTTATCTTCAATTTTCTTCATCTTCTATCACCATAATTGCCATAAAATCATCAAGTTTGGGGGAAGAAATTAGTGTGCACAACAAGTGTTTGACAGGTTGTGTGAGTGAAGTTTGGGGGGAAAGATTTGTGTTAAGGCTTCCTGAATTCAATGGCATCTAAACCGACTTCAAAGAGGCAACGGGGACAGAGTTCCGGCACCATGCCACCATCACAAACCTTCGACCGACGCAAATTCAAAAGTGCTACCGTCACCGACCGTTATGACTACATGGTGATAAAAGCACTTACACCAGAGCAGGGGTTGGCACCGGACCATGTCGACGGTGAAATGATGCAACAGATATAGCAGAAAGGGTGGAACAAGTTCACGGAGGAACCCAAGGCCGCCATTGTAAGTGTGGTCAAAGAATTTTATGCTAACGCCGAGGACAAGGCCCCTTTCAACGCTTTTGTGCGGGGTAGATTGGTTCCGTTTAGTGTCGATGCCATCAACACTTATTACCAGTTACGAGTGCCGAGAAATTGCAAGTATGCTCACTTACATAATTTTGGTCCTGACTTTGAGGCTATTCTCAAAGAATTGACTAAGTCAGGAACAACATGGATCAAGGGTCGAAAAGAGGCACAATTTTTCACAGCAAGGATCTCAGCAGGTATGGAAAGATATGGTACGCCTTCTTATGTGCGAAGCTGTTTCCATCCACACACACATCGGATGTGACCAAAGAAAAGGCATTACTTTTATATGCAATTGTGTAAGATTTCATCATCGACATCGGGGTCATAATCAGTTTTTCAATTCGACGATGCTTACGATGAAATTTCTCGGGCAGCTTGCCACACCCATCACTCATTTGTGGGTTATGTCGCCAAGCGGGTGTTAGATGGTCCGATGATGAACCCACTCAGATGCCACTTTAGCTACTAGATTCTAGAATGATTGCGCGGTATGCGGTGTAGGCCGGGGGTGATTCACATCCTAGAGGATTAGGCTTTATATTTCCCTCAACTTTGGAGGACGAAGCTGACGATGAAGACACCTCGGATGATGAGGATGCGACGATGGGAGAGCAAGGAACAGAGGTGGCACCACATCCTGACGCCATATCTAGCCCTTAGTTTCTTGCATTTTAACGCCAAATGGATGAGCACAACAAGGATGCAAGAAGAGAGATGCGGCGCCTCGCAGCGAGGCAGGACCACATGTTGGATGCTATGAATACGTCCTTTGCTTTATTGAATGCGGCGCTCCAGAGCTTCAATCCAAATGCCCAATTCCCATACCAGCAGCCCATTCCAATGCAAAGGTTTCCACCAAGTGACTCTGATGAAGAAAAATATCCACCACCACCCCAGACTTAGGCGATTACAGGGAAGTCCTCACACATTTATTACTTTATCAATATAATGAGGTCATTGTAGTTTTCAAGTTTGGGGGATTTAGTTTAATTTCAAGTTTGCATGTTTAATGTCAGTAGTTAGGTTTATATTTGTTATTGCATGTTTAGTTTTAGGATTTTTACATGTTTGCATGCACATCGTCACGTAGTTGCATAATAGCTTGGGTGCATAAATAGTTTTGAGTTATTTTTGTTATTTTTGCATCATGTTATGTTATGTTTGACACATATATTAAAAAAACAAATAAAAATAAAAATTTAGTTAATATTGTGTGATTTTGCATATGTCCAACATTTGTTGTGGTTCATTGTTATTTTGGCCAATGATGAGATTGGGATTAAGTAGATAAATACAATATCCAGCATTAGAACTATGATGTAATTTTGAGTTATGAATCGGATCTTATGCTTGTTTTAAACTGGTATAAAAAGGCTTGCACGTCAATAACACTTATGTAGACTGATTAGTTCAAATTGATACATAAAGATGCTCTAAAAGATAATTCTAGTTTAAATGAAAGAATGACAAGAATAAGTAGTGATGGCTAAAGTTAGAAAAGAACCTAAGTTTGGGGGAATATTTGGGGTATATAAGCTATATAAAAGAAAAAAAAAGTATGAATAAACAACGTGGCATGCTTGTCTAGTTTTGTGGCCTTTGCTACTTGAGTAAGTAAGCCCGAGGGGATTGCCTTTACACCTAGCGCCCTAAGGTCTTAATGGTCTGGGAGTCGTTGGTGGAAGGCTCGTTAAGGTAACATTGAAAAGCCAAAGGGAATAAGAGATTGCATAGCTATGTGTATATAAACCAAAAGAAAATTTTTTTGAATAAAATAGGAAGTAAGAGCAAAAAGTCTGCCGTAGTTGAAAAATAAAGCATAAGTATCCCTTGTTGACCCTCGATATTGGTAATTGTTTGATTTTAGTCGGATCTAGCTCATTTGTGCATTTCTTGAGTTTACACTGTATGATGCCTTCTAAGAGAGTTGTCATGTATTAAATTTGTAATTGCATCAGTTAGCATGAATGTTAAGCACACACACACTATACCAGTGTAGACACTAGAAATTTTCTGCACACTTGTTACAGACATTACAGGAGGGCAGATTCGTCTTTCAGAGATAACGCTAGAAAATAGCTCATATTCAGTCCGGATACTACCGGAAGTTTAGTCTCAATCCCGAAACACATCCCGAGAGTATCAGTTCCAACCTCGGAGATAAGCCCGAGGCATACAGTTCAAATACCAAAAATTCCACCGGAGAAGGACGATTCATCTCGAAGATAACCTCGAGATATTCAGTCTCAGTCCCGACATCAAAAATAGCAGCACTAACCTTGGAGATAACCCCAAGGAGTGTAGTTGTAGTTCCGGAGATAACCCCTAAAATGCTTGTTTCAAATGCATGCGATCAGCTTCAACCTCGACACTCACACCAAGGCACTCAGTACAAAACTCAAAGATAACATCAGGAAGACAGGCACACCTCAGAGATCACACTGAGGACCTTCAACACTTGCAGTAGTCCATTCTCAAAGATAACCATGAGCAACGTCTGCTTTATCAGCCCAAACTGGAGATAACCCTGGTGAGGGGCAAAGTCGTCATCTCGCCACCTTGACGCCACATCACACCGTCTCAACACTTCATACATACATTTCTACACAGCAATGTCCCACAAGAACTAAGGAAGTCCAATCCCGAGTGACTATTGCGTAGGACAACGGATAGAATTTAAAGCTTGAAGACCGGAGGGCATGGTCCCATCTTCCTGACTTCGTATAACCTCTAATCCCATGTCATTGTGTAACTCTCGACAATGGCGATCCGAAATAGGTCTTATACACCTCAATCGGATGCCCGGATTGAAGTTCTAAAAGTTCAAGCTGACATCACGTTGCATGCGTGCACGTACTTCGAGCCTGGGGCACCCCGGGCAGCTGCAAGTACATATGCGGCTAGAAACCTGCAGCTCCCCCATCTATAAATAGAGGGCTTGGGGTGGCCATTTTGTAAGAGAAAAAGGCGAGGAAGCCCTATCCAATTTGCTCTGTACACACCCTAAACCGAGTGCTTTCTCATTTTAAACACTTGTAAGCTCATGTATATCTACTTTTTACCGGCGGGAGCTGAGTGTTCATCCACTTAAAGCTATAGAAGTCTTCTTTGGAAGCCCACTGTAAGCCTTCTTACACACTTTAAAGCCTTTCTCTTCATCTTTGCACACACTATTCTTCACATTGAGAGTCGTGTTGCGTGTGTATGCTCGGACTTTGGTCTGTGGTTTCAGTTCAGTTTGTATATATATATATATATATATATATATATATATATATATATATATATATATATATATATATGGACTAACATTATCGAGTTATGCCTCGATTGAGCCTAGACTTATGTCTACAGCATTTAATTGCTTTCGTATATATATATGAACTATGTGTCGAACTCTGTTCGATGAGCCTAGACTTATGTTTGGAGCATTTAATTGCTTTCGTGTATATATATATATATATATATATATATATATATATATATATATATATATATATATATATATGAACTGTGTGTCGAACTATGTTCGATGAGCCTGGATTTTACATCCGGTGCGTTTACTACATTAATATATATATACTTATATATATTATTTATTATCGGACTTTGTTCGATGAGCCTATATTTTATATCCGGTGCGTTTACTTTCCTTTATATATATATATATATATATATATATATATATATATATATATATATATATATATATATATATATTTACATTTCGTCCCGCCTGGAGTTTACTTCAAGGCGGTTGACCGTTTTTACTGCTTTATTTACGTTTCGTCCCGCCTGGAGTTTACTTCATGGCGGTTGATTGCTTTTACAACTTTATTTACATTTCTGATCACCTATGGAGGTGCTTCGTGGTGGTTGATCATGTCAATATATATATATATATATATATATATATATATATATATATATATATATATATATATATATATATATATATATATATATATATGTTTACCGCTTGTATATATTTAAATTTCTTATCCCCCATGGAGGTGCTTCGTGGTGGTTGATCATGTCTGTATATATATATATATATATATATATATATATATATATATATATATATATATATATATATATATATATATATATTTACAGCTTTTATATATATATATCTGCTTACAGCTTTCATATAAACTGCGTTATCAAGTGAGCTTAGGAATCATATGATCACAGATTCAGTTTACTGAATCTGGATTCGGTTCCTGTGATGGACATTTTCAGCTGTAAGCAGCTTATAAATTTACTCACGGTGTTTGGATTTCCTCATACGGTTTTCATACCCATGAGGAGTTCGGCACTACTTTGTATATTATTTTCTCGAAGATGTTTTGCATCTCGAAAATAAAAGCAATCAAGCTGAATATTTTAATAAAATGGAAATGTAAAAGGTCTCAATTACTATTGAGCATCAGGGTTTGAAAAAACCTCGTTTATAAAACTTCACTGCTATATCTTATTTAAAACTGAATTTTTACATAAATTTAAACTCTGTGTATATAAGTACGAACGAGGCCTCGCACTACTTCCAAATAATAGCACATTGACCCACACACACATTCATATAACAGTTTCTTGAAAAGTGGCGGTCACCGTGGCAACACGGATGTCGGGGGGGGGTGCCTAACACCTTCCCTCCGCATAAGCAAGTCCCCAGACCCTAATGAATCTCGGTTTCACAGACCCGTTTAGCAGTGTCACATCACTGGATCAATGTGCAAACCTTTTCTTAGTTGTGTTGGTACAACCAATTAAAAAACCAACTGGCGACTCTTATAGTCAAATCATCGACATATAAATGTCGGACCGTTTTCACTTGTTTTTTCAAAAAAATCTCACCTAACTTGAGAACACAAAAGAACAAGAATAGAAAAGGGACATATAAAAATCCCGACGTTGACAGGTGGCAACTCTGTTGGGGACAACAGTAAGAGGACGTAAGCCGTTATTTTAGGCTTTCCAAAACTATTATATGCTTGTGTGTGGATGTTGCATTTACTTTTGATGAATGTGTACGAATGCATTTTTGTACTGCACTGCAATATATCTGCTTGTGATATTCGTTCTTTGCACATGTCATCATTTTCATAAACGGTGAGAGACGTTGTATGTGAATGTATGTTGTGTGGTTCCTCCACCAGGAGGCTATTCTGTCAGTGTTTGATTACTGGACTCATAGGAAGACTAATTCCAACGAGGCTCAGGAAAGGCACCACCCAAATTCATTCCAGTTAAAAGACCGGATTAACTTCCCGTTGAGTAAATTGCGATGATTTGGGAACCTTCATGCCAAAAAGCCGCAAGAGTAACCTAAGATAGGTCAGCCTCTGATAAACCAAACGCGGAGGAAAGTCTCTTCATGCTTTCTCATTTCAAATTACTCGTAAAGTCAATTACTTGTAATTTCATTCCATATTTATCGCCATGTAATGAGAAATATGAAGAAACATTTTGTACATACACATGTAAATTAACATGCTATCCTGTATTACAAACAACTAACATCCGTTTTGCAGGATAATAATCCTAAAGGGGATACATCACATAACATGTAAATATTTATACATTCCCTAAGACTAAACTATGCAAGTCTTTCGCAGGGAAGCAATCATACTTATTACCCGGTCAAAGTCCAAAAAGGCCACTAGCCTACAACCAATCATGTCTTCATCTGACCAGTCTAATCCAGTTTCTCGTGAAGAATTTGACGGATTAAGTAAACAAATTACAGATTTGGCTGGTCTGCTTAAAGAACTATATCAATCTACACAGGGTATGAAGATACCCGTACATGCTGAATCCTCTACATAAGGAGGAACCCAAAGTTCTAATAAAGCCATTACAGTACCTGAGCTCCAGTTGGAAACAACCAACAAAATTCATGATTCCACCCATCTCAAAGGAGATCTAGACACCGATGACATTAGGAAATAGGTCCTTCAAATGGAAGAAACCCTTCGTTCTATCAAAGGAATTGGAGTACACGGGAGTGTCTCATATGCTGACCTTTGTATATTCCCTGGTGTTCATTATCCAGAGAAGTTCAAAACTCCTGACTTCGAAAAATTTGACGGGTTAGGAGATCCTTACACACATTTGAAGGAGTTCATTAGAGAACTTGGATCTTATGCAGAGGACGAGAAGCTCATAATGCAGCTATTCCCAAAGAGTCTGACTGAAGAAGCTGGTCATGGTATACCAGATTAGACAATTTAAAGCTCCATAGTTGGGAAGAACTAGCTCATGCCTTCCTCACACAATACAGCTTCCAGTATCAGATGGCTCCTGATTGGCACCAGATTACCAAGGTCAAGAAACAGTCCAATGAGTCTTTCAGAGAGTATGCTCAAAGGTGGAGGCGCCTAGCTGCTCAAGTTATTCCTTCTATGACGGAGTCAGAAATGGTCATGACCTTCATAGACATATAAGAAGCTCCTTTTTTATGAGAGAGTTTTAGCTAGCATTAGTAAACCATTTTCTGAAGTGATCAAACATGGAGAGATGGCTGAGATGGGGTTGAAGTCAGGAAAGATTTAAGACCTAGCCGCTCTTAAAGCTGTTGTTGAATACATCCAGTCCAGAAATTATGGAAACAACCCCTGGAAGGTTCATAAAAAGAAAGAGGAGGATGTTTCCTTGATATTACAAGGTCAAAAGGGCAATCAGAATATGCCTATCCAGAGGAGAAATTACAATCCATTTCAAGCACAATCTTCAAACCCTCCATTGCCTAAGGGTGGAGAAGTCAAACGCCCTCGAGTGTTCACACCCCTAGGGGACTCACTCGAGAACATTCTCAATCTTCTGACCACTCAGAAGAAAATTACACATCTTCTTCCACCAGCCAACCCTAATGGGAAGGGTTTCAATGCTCCTCGAAAATGTGCTTATAATGCCGGGGCACCTGGATATGATAGTCAATATTGTTGGGCCTTGAAACACAAGATCCAAGATTTGATAGACAACGGTGAGATCGTGGTCACCAAGCCAGATCAACCTCACGTACAAGACAACCCTTTTCCTCAACACAAAGAGGAAGAGGTCAACATGATTAATTGGAGCAGTGGACAGAATTCCAATTTTAACTGTGAATCCTCCCAGACCATAAAAGACGGTGTTGACAAATGGGATTATGCAAAGTTCTAGTTTACGATGGAACAAAAGATGAAAGCTTTGTGTAAGCAGATTGAGCAATTGGCAGAACTGGTGACCTATCAGCATCAAGTAACACGCTAATTAGTCAGCCCAGAGCATGCTAGTCTCCTTCCCTTGGTTATGAATACTCCTTCGTCACCTTCAAAATATGAAACATTGTTGGACAAAGTGATGAAGAGAGCAACTGCCAAAGCCCGTCGGAATTTTGCCAATAGAAGGGAATTTACATACCTGGGCCAACCTATGGAGGAGATACTTCAGATGTTGATCTATGAAAGAAGGATCACTTCCCTTCTACCTCTAATTAATCCCCGTTCAGGACGGTTTAATTCTGATGGAGTATGTCAGTATCACTGTAATGACCGAGAAATTCGGATCTTATTGTAAAATGATTTTATTAAATTAAATAATAATAAAATCTTATTATATGTGTTATCAAGATGGTTGTCGTTATATAACCTAGTGACATTGGAATGTCGTAGTATTTGAGCTACATGGATGAATTAAAGTGTTAGAATTTCCAAGACGAAAATAAAAGTTTTCCGAGAAATTTTCCGAAAAATACTATTCATCGGTATTGGCTCGGGGTATAATTTTGGATTTCTGAGAAATACGTAATGATGGAATAATAAGGTGAGATGGATTATGTAATAAAAATCTAGTTATGGAAAAAATAATATTTCGCTTGTGGACTTAATTTATAAACGTTAAGGAAGTCGAAATAGTAATGAATATGTAATAATGGTATGATACTTAGGTATTGTACAAAGAAATGGAAATGAGTATAATACAAAGTATTATATGAGGTTGTATGAAGGGTGAATTATCGTATATAAATTTTATATGAATTAGAATACGAAAATAATACATAAACTATATGTATTATGAAATGTTAATGGACTTGGAAAGATTGTTGGGATTTAATACAAGTCCAAGGGGATTAAAAGGAGAGGCCCAATTATTAATTAAGGAATCAACTAGTGGTTTGTTCATACAAAGCCCAAGGATTTAATTAATCCAAGCCCAAATTAGAATCCATGGATTGGTTGACCCATGGGGCAAACCATATCAATATGGTTAATATGTGGTGATCAAGTTAAAGTAATGACCAAGTAAAGTAATGGCCAAGATAAGTGGTGATCAAGACTTTGAATTAATCACCAAGTTAAATGAGTAATGACCAAGCAAAGGATAAGATAGTGGTTATCAAGTAATGAATAGTAAGGAGGTGGCTTAAGGAGGTGGGATGTTTTAAAGACTAAACTACCCTAACTTTTCAAGTTTTATAAATAGAGAAGACTTCCAAGCCATTTGTTGGTTGTTCAAATAATCCAACACTTCTAAAGTGCTTAAGTGTTAGAGAGAATAAGCTAGCAATAAGTCATTTCCATAAGCCAAGAAGAATAAGCAAGCTACTTACCAAGACTTCTTCTCAATTATCTTCTATCTCTACCATGATAAGATAATAAGAAAAGTTGAATTAAGAAACATGGATGATAAGAAGCAAGAAGATTATGTAAGTCATGGACTTAAGCCACATAAGTTGGTAATAAGTCATTTAAGCTAACATAAGTTATAAACTTATGTGAAGATAATATGAACTTATAAGGAGTTTATTAAGAGAATTGATATGAAGGTAAAAGAATTTTTATGATCATGTATACCTAAGTTAAGTTGTATGTTAAGAACATATAAGAAATGATGTTTAAGAAACTTTAATTGTCATAAGTCATGAATAATTAAATCTTAAGTAGTTTATAATTTGATAAGTTATAAGCTCATGAGAAGTCAAAGTGCAACAATGATTATAAGTTGTTGTAATAAGTAGGTTGAGATGTTCACATGATGAATGGAAGTCATTTGTAATGTGGAACAAATCATAAGAAGGAAGATTTGCCGAAAATTGCACGATTGGACGATAATCGTCGAATTCGTAAAACTCTCGGAATGGAAGTCAAATTTTGCGTTTAATCACAGAATCATTGTTTTACAATGTAGTTAAGTTATATTTGGCATTTAAGAGTTGCGGACTCCAAAATGACCGGATTCCGACTTAGAACGAAGAAACGAGCGTTGAACGTTCACGAACATTTATCGTTTCGTTAAAAAATGAACCAATAGGTGAATTTTTAGCAAACAAAGTCAAATAGGTAAAATTCTTGGATGATCATGTAGATTACGAAATTGGTGAATCGTAGGCTTTTGAACGAGCCAATTCGGACTTATAACGAAGAAGTTATGCGTCCGGAAAGTTCACAAAATTTCAAAACTGAAATTTTTATCTGGTGCACAGAGTTGGCGCCGCGGCGCCAACCCAAGCCAAATGACCCGCGCCCCAGCGCCATGTACAGTACCAAAAATCTCTGGAGAGTCGCACCGCAGCGCGGCCCATTAAGTATGGACTCCGCCCCAGCGCCAAGTCCGGGACATGCTAGAATAAGGCTCGCGCCGCAGCGCAAGATGTAAGTGCAAAAGTCTCAAAACAAAGATAGTAATGAAGGTTTTTAAGTACAAAGAAAGGAAATGGAAATAAACACAAACTAAAGGAAGGTAATGTAACATTGTTTAAATTTTGTTAAACCTTAAGGAATGTAATGTAAAGGTTAAGATAACCTAGTCGAATATAAATGCAATGGTAATGTTAAACCGAAATGAATAGTAACTGAATCTAATACACGATTAGATTGGAATGAAGGGCATGATATAGTCATATACATATTTGATTATATATGACCTAATGTAAAGTCATTATGTGATCATGTATTGTAGAGACTTGAATGACTTGAACATAAAGATAATTAATCGTAGCAGACGCTAAAGGTAAGTATTCTAACTCTTGTTTCAGTTCAATCTGAACAAGTTTAAGATTCATGTATTCTTTCGCATGAATTGAGGTATGTTGAGGATAAAGCCAATTCCCTTTGGGCTAGACTTAATAATCTACTCTTGCATTATCAAATGTTGCTATCTTTTGTCAACTACTTGATATGGTTTTCAAAAGAAGACTGAAATGTTAAACAAATGTTTTGTCGGTAAAACGACAGACACGTGAGGTTGCCAAATGATTAAATGTACATACGTTTAATGGATGTAGTGTTGATCAACATAGAGTACAATAGGCTGATCACCTAGAAATGCTCGTAAGTAATATCGGGCTTACGAAATTCGTTCCGGGTTGTCCTTTTCAATAAAGAATGAATACTCAAGGTCTTTGACCGGAGTGAGTGTTTTACTAAATATTGTTGTTATTGTATAGCATTTTGAAAGAAAAGATGAAGTGCTACTTTGAATTATCAATAGTACTTCATAACTATTGTTCAGTTATTGAAGATATATGATTTGTATGTGTCAAGCATGTTGTTATTAAATTATTATACTTGCTGAGCTAGCCATGCTCACTCTTGCTTGAACCATATGAATGCAGTTAAGACCGAACGTCCCGAAGGATAAAGGAAAAGCTAAGGCAGATTGTTAAGCTGTCTTGTAATAGTATAGGTCTATTGTTGTAAAGTAACTGATATTATGACAAAGAACCTTTGTAATGGGTATAGAACCTGGGAATTGTAAATATTACATTAATATATAAAAGTTATATTCGTTCTTTGAGACTTTTCAATTGAATGAATGTATGAATGTTGTACAGTATTGCACCATCTGTCGGGTTGGAAGATACCCGGATTTGGGGGCGTTACAAGTTGGTATCAAAGCCTAGGTTATAAAACTTAAGGGGGAACGTAGAACCTTAAGTCATAACCTTAAGAAAAGAAATGAAAGATGGAAAGTAACCTTATAAAAATGCATTATATTATGTTATGTGTTTTTATTATTTACTGACGTGTTCTAATCAAACTATATTGTTTTATTGTAGATGTCAGGAGAAAATGATATGTATAGAGACATACAGTTAGTGAGCGAGAATTCGGTTAATCAGGTAGAGATACTACCAAATCCTATAGCCGTAGAACCAGAAGTGGTGACAATCGAGTCTGGAGACTCAGACGATTTAGACTACATGTCTATATTTGATGGCATGATAGAGGAGGAGGTGGATGTGATGTCCTTTGATTAGGTTCCACCAACAGAGGAATTATTTACGGGAGAATCAATGAAGGCATTGTTTATGTCAGTATTGGATAGAAATATCCATTACTGTCAAGAGGTTAAGGAGTTGAAAGAGGAACTCCAAGCTGTCCGGGAGGACAAGGCTAGTATGGAAGGAATGTGGGAAGAAGAGCACGATGATAGAGTCCTAGCTATGGACAAGGTCCGAGATTTGAAAGAAGAAGTCTTTGAGCTCAAGCAGGAGCTAAAGACTAAACAGCGGAAGTTGGAGAGGATGTCCTATATACATAGGAGTTCTCATGTAGATTTCCAGCAGCAGTTAGCTGGATATCAGATAGAAGCAGGACAGACCCATCATACCATCAGTAGAGCAGACTTTGAGAATGCCTTGCGGCAAATGTAATCTAGCAATAGCTAGAGTAGATTAGATATGTAAATATTACATATCTAGTAGTGACGTAAAACCCTCTTTTGTATAAACAAAGGGTAGTTTTGTGTAAAATCCCAATTTTTGGAAAGTAATTGCGGGATGGTAATGTAATCAGCAAGGTTGAGTAATGTAAAACAATGTAGTGTTATACTACAAGTTATGAATCAATATAAGTCTTTTTATGGAATATATTAAGTAATGAACATGAATTATTATTTTCTTATAAATAATAACAAACCAACAAGAATAATATAATAATGATGTGTTGTTTTCTTAACAGCAAAATGCCGCCAAGAAGGAGACAACGAAATCAAGATACAAATGTTAACCAACCGGAGGGTGGTCCAGTTAATCCAATGCAGGAGTTCGTTAATCTTTTAACAACTGCATTTAATAGAGCGGGGGCTAATGTACCTGTAATTTCGGGAGTAGTACGAGCTACTACTTTTAAGGATTTTAAAAGTGTAGGTCCGCCGAAGTTCAAAGGAACTACGGACCCTATAGAAGCCCAGACTTGGGTAAAAGAAATCGAGAAAGCATTTGTAATAGCAAATGTTGAGGAGGGTCAAAAGGTTGCCTTTGCAACCTATTTAATGAAAGGAGAGGCCTTCTGGTGGGAGGCAAACCAGGCTAGGGCCGATATAGGAAATCTAACGTGGGAGAGGTTTAAGGAGATTTTCTTCGAGAACTATTTTCCCACGAGTATGCAAGGGAGAATGGAAATGAGGTTTCTTGAATTGAAACAAGGGGAGATGACAGTTCCCCAGTATGCTGCCAAGTTTAATGAACTGGCACGATTCGCTCCACATCAAGTGGACACTGAAGTGAGAAAGGCTAGGAGATTTGAGCAGGGCTTGAAACCCTGGCTCTATAGCCGAATCTCGGTGTTCCAAAGTACTTCCTTTGGAACCATATTAGAAAAGGCAATAATTACCGAAGGTGGGAATGAGGCTCTCAGCCAGTACCATAAGAATAAGAAGAGCAAGGGCAAGGTTGATGGAGGAACCAAGACCGAGGGAGCCAGTGGAAGTGGAAACGGTCAAAAGAGAAAGGGCTTTAACTCTGGAAATACTGGAGTAAAATAGGGGGATTCTAAAAGAAGGATGGAGGTCCGTAAAACCTATGGGAAGACTCACTTAGGAGTCTGTCTCAAAGGAAAGCCAGTATGTTATAATTGTGGACAGGAAGGGCACATTTCGCCTAACTGTCCAAATCCGAAGAAAAACAAAGGATGTTTTGTATGTGGATCAACTGACCATATAGCAAAGAATTGCCCGAAAAAGGGGACAAAAGGGAATAAGGGAACTAATAGCGGGAAGTTAGCTATTAGTGGTCCAGCCCAGCCGGGGAAATCAATGGCCCGTACCTTTAATATGACGGTCCAGGATGCAGTGGCATCAGGAGAGGTAGTTGCAGGTATTATTCTAATCAATAACATAAATGCATACGTGCTTTTTGATTCGGGTGCTACTTTTTCGTTTATAGCATGTGATTTTGCTAAACGACTAGAATTATTTCCCAAAAAATTACCTATACCTTTGAACATTAAGGTAGCAAACGAAGAGATAATTCCTGTTGAAGATATTCATAAGAGTTGTTGCGTAGATGTACGGGATTGCAAGTTATCGGTAGATTTAATACCGATAAAGTTTGGAGAATTCGACGTAATTCTCGAAATGGATTGGTTAATTAATCATGGAGCAATTATAGATTGCCAAAAGAAATGTGTGAGAATCAAGTCGTTAAAGTAACCTCCTGTAGTATTTTACGGTAGTAAGTTGTCGGAACGTCCGTGTTTCCTTACGATGACACAAACTAGACAATTGTTAAGGAAAGGTTGTGTGGTTACCTTTGCGATGTTGTGGATACCCAGAGAGTGGGAGCAACCATGGAACAAATACATATAGTAAATGAGTTCATAGATGTATTTCCAAGTGAGTTACTGAGGTTACCGCCGGATAGGGAGATCGAATTTGTGATAGACGTTGTGCCAGGAGCGGCACCAGTCTCAAGGGCACCGTATCGTATGGCGCCTGTGGAAATGCAAGAACTAATGGTTCAACTACAGGAACTATTGGACAGAAAGTACATTCAACCAAGTGTTTCTCCGTGGGGGGAACCAGTGTTGTTTGTCAAGAAGAAAGACGGATCGTTAAGGCTTTGTATCGACTATCGGGAGTTGAGCAAGTTAACGATAAAGAATAAATACCCATTGCCCAGGATCGATGATCTCTTTGATCAATTAAAAGGGGCAAAGTATTTTTCTAAAATAGATTTACGGACGGGGTATCATCAGTTAAAAGTTAGGAAGGAAGATGTACCAAAGACGCCATTCAGGACTCGTTATGGTCATTACGAGTTTCTGGTGATGTCATTTGGGTTGACAAATGCACCTGCTGCATTTATGGATATGATGAACAGAGTGTTCAAACCATATTTGGACCAGTTCGTCGTTGTGTTTATTGATGATATTCTAGTCTATTCTAAGACGCCAGAAGATCATGTTGAACACTTAAGATTAGTGTTGGAAACACTAAGGAAGGAGAAGCTATATGCGAAATTCACCAAATGTGAATTTTGGCTGGAAAAGGTGCAGTTTTTAGGTCATGTGTAACACCCTAAATTATTAATAAATGAAATTTAAATTCCCTCTATTTATTATTTTGAAATAGTAAGTGTTAAATTGATTAATGAGGTTAGTTATGGGTAAAATGCGCAAATATTTCAAATAAGCAGGTGGTTATAAAATATTCATTTTTGTCGGAAAATATTCGTTTGGTCGTGGAATATTCTTCCTGTCGGGGAATATTCGTACGACGGCGCAGTCTTTTGTGGGCCCCATAACGGAAAGCGATTGGATGAAGAAAGCGACAAGTATATGTTGTTTATTAATAACGGCGTAGTTGTTACCGTTAATGCTGTTGGAATACCCGGTGGTTAAAACACAGTAATACGCGTTGTTACACAGTAGCACACTGTATTGCATCAATTATTGATTCTTACGTAAGAAGGCACTACTCAATAATGGTTACAGTAATTACTGTTCTGTATTTTATTTTATTGATTCAATAATTGCTGCGTTGATATTTTATATTACTGTTGTTTCAATAATTGTCACTACACAGTATTTCCCATTATCAGATCAATAATTCATATTATTTGAATAATATTATTAGATAACATTATTGGCAATGTCTAGAAAGTTCTATCTAAGGAGAGGTTTGGTCATCTAATTGCGCGCCAGTAAGGAGAAATCCTTATTGGAAAGCCCCTCTTTCCTGGGAACGGCCTGGTTGTCATAAATGTGATTCTGTAATATTATTTGTGAATAATTAATTATTGATTCATATGATAAGGAAATATTTATTTTATGTGGATATAAATGAGGGATATATATTTTTGTGGTTAAAAATGAAGAAGTTAATGTTGAGATTTTTATCAGTATTTTTGTCGGAATGGAGGTATTAAAAATCAGGGTTTTTGAGATATTTTGCGGGGGTTATAATTTTTAATCCGACCGTTGGATCGTGGTAATTTTTGGATATGTTATACATATATAAGTTGAGTATATGTCCTCAAATTTTGAACCGTTAAAATGAACGTATGATTTATTATGAATTTTACGAGATGACTGGTTCAGAAATTATTGAATTTTCGGAGTTTATCATTTTGATGGAAAATTCTAGAATTGGTGGGCCCCACTTGTGGTTGGTGAAGAAATGTACTGAATTATATTTCAAATGTGGTGGGTGGGAATAGTAGCAGGTAAAGCCATCAGGTTGCAGGTCAAACCTACTAAAATTTTCCTATAAATAGAGGGCTAAGTTAGAATTGAAAATCACACCAGAAACAAGTTTTCTCTCTTTCTCTCTCTAGATTATTGAGTGTATTTTGTGAGTATTTAGATACTTTGAGAGTTTCTATTCATCAGAGCAAGTTTCTTTCAGCCTTATACCAGTATTCCGACCAGAAGTACTGATATTTTGAGGTAAGAGATATTATTTTCTTCTTAAATGATATTATTTTCTTCAATATCATTATGCTGAAATATTGATATGAGTTTTTATCAAATTTAAAACTTTTTGTGTCGGTGTTACTATTCATGTATACGGCACTATTCACGTATACGGCACTATTCACGAATACGACACTATTCACCGAAAAATAAAAATTTTCCTTTTTGTCCAAGATGTCTATTATGATTACTATCTTTGATTGTATCCATGTTTTGATCTTTATTTTTGAATTCTACTTCACAATTGATTATTATGAAGTATTATTGATCTTGGATAAACTGTTATATGAATCCCTACTATTTGTCCTTCTGTCTCATTGGATTCGTTCTCTTTAAGATATTTTTCATCATCCTCAGTCCTAAATGATGATATTAATGAATATCTTTGGCCTGTAGTGCAAAGATGTATGATTACTTGATGAATATCTTTGGCCTGTAGTGCAAAGATGAACAGGTGTTGAGATGAACATGACTGACAGGTGATACAAATGAATATATTTGGCCTGTAGTGCAAAGATGAATATTTGGATAAAGATGATTATTAATTGATGTTACAGGGATAAAATATTGATGATGGACTTTTAAATCTTAGAAGATAGTAGAATTCTTTCTCTACTTGACTCTTCTAATGGTTTGCTGTTTCCGCTGCAGTTGTTGATCTAAAACTTGTTGTCGATTATATTCTATCAGATTTTTCCCTGTTGAAGACTAACGATAATTTGTTTGTATATTATCTTAGTCATAATATTCTTTACTGGGCTAGTTGAGCTCACCCTTTTCCTTTTTGTTCCATTTTTCTTCTCAGGAGGTGAGAACATAGCAGGATCTAGTCGGGGTATGGAGTGATGATTCTAGAAAGATGTTTTAGCAGTCCTCACTATTTCTGTAAAATAGTATTTGAATAATTGTAATGAGGATTTATTTGAGTGTGGATATTGTCTAGAAGACAATATTTGTATTTAAACTCACAGTATGTGTTGTCATATTTTGCACGACAATTGTATTATTGAAGTTGTAGTTTGCTTTCTTTACCATGTATTTGGCGACTCAGAATGGGTGTTGTATACCTATTTTGGGGGCGTCACAGTTGGTATCAGAGCTTAGGGATATGATCCCTGGCTTAGATGTGAGACAAGAACTAGGAGGGGAGAGACGGGGAATTCCTTCACTAGTATGACTTGACTAAGTTTATTTGGTGTTTATTTGGTCGGTCAGAGTATAGGGATAATATATGACATGACTATTAACCCTTGTTTTATGGCAGTATTTAAGAATGGCAGCTGAGAACGTTAATAATGGAGTAAATCAGACCATGGAGACATCTTTGATCACCACCCAGGGGAACGTGCAACAGGAAGGCAATATTCCTCTTGTAAACAACGTTATCGAGCAAACGATGAATGATGGAATGTTTAGGAGCTTTTTACAGTTCATGCAAAATCAGACGAGGGAGACTCGTGTGCAGAATACGGGTGGAAATGATAACGCGCGGTTTGTCACAGCTAAGCAGTTCAAAGAATTGGGACCACCAGAATTTAAGGGAAAGCCGGATCCGATCATGGCGAAAACGTGGGTCAAGCAAATTACCAAGATATTCGATGTCTTGGGATGCACGGAGGAACAAAAGGTTCCATTCGCCACCTTTATGTTCTGCGGTGAGGCAGACTACTGGTGGGAGTCTGTGAAGCGTACCCAGCCTGACGCACTCAACATGTCCTGGGAAACATTTCAAAAACTGTTCAATGACAAGTACTTTCCTGAAAGTATTCGTCATATGAAGGAGGTAGAGTTTATCAGACTGGAACAAAACAACATGACGGTGTCCCAGTACGAGGCGAAGTTTGCAGAGTTATCCAGGTTTGCACCTCATCTGGTCGAAAATGAGGAACGAATGACAAGGATGTTTCTGAGAGGTCTAAAACCCGAGATTCGACAATATCTTATCTCTCATAAATTTTCTTTATATTCAGATGTTGTAAATAGGGCTCAATTATTAGAGCGAGATAATGAGTATGTGCAACCGAGGGACCACAACTAGGGTCATACCGGTGGCGGCAGTCATCGAAGCAATGAAAACCAGCAGGGAGGAAAATATTCGGACAAAAGCGGTAACCACTTTGGTGGTAATCGTGGTCGTGATAATAGAAGGAGCGAGTCGGGAGGAGATTTCAAGAAGAGAAGGTACAACAATGATAACGTGAAGACGTCAGCACAAACATCAACTGTTTCTAGGGGAGGAGAACGACCACCGGTTGTATGTTACAAATGTGGGAAAGAGGGACATATCAGCCCAAACTGCCCACAACAATCCAAGGTATGTTATAACTGTGGAAAGGAGGGTCATATAGCTCGAGAGTGTTCTGCAGCAAAACCAAGTTCAGCAGGGATGGTGACTCCAAAAGTTATCCCGGATAAGTCGAAATCAGCGGTTCCTGGAAGGGCGTTTGTCGTGACTGGCCAAAACGCGAGAAACCCAAACGAGGTGATCACGGGTAAGCTAATCTTGAATTCTTGCGAAGTTTATACTTTATTAGATACCGGTTCTACCCATTCATTTATCTCTCCTGCTTATACTCAACGTTTAAACTTGATTCCGGAGAAGTTAAACTTTGACCTATCTGTGGAAACTCCGTTAGGAGAAACTGTCATCACATCCACTGTTTATAAATCTTGTTTGATCCAAGTTGGCACCATCACATTACCTGTTGACCTTATCTCTTTAAAGATACTTGCTTTTGATGTGATTTTAGGAATCGATTGGTTAACTACTCATCATGCCAAATTGATTGCTTTTGTAAGGTTATTAGTTTTCATATTCCTAAGCAACCTGTTATTCAAATTCAAGCAACCAAACCATTGAAGTCAAACTCTTTCATATCAAGCCGTAAAGTCATTCGTTTATTGAAAAACGGATGTCAAGCTTTCTTAGCTATGTTATGGACTTGAACAAAAATACGTCAGATTTGAATGATATTTCTATTGTTAGTAAATCCCTGACGTATTTCCTGAAGAATTTCTTGGCCTACGTGTGATATTGAATTTTGTATCTTCTTTGAATCTGGTACAAAACTCACTTCTAAAATCTAATATCGAATGGTTCCTATTGAACTTCAGGAGTTAAAAATCTAACTATAGAAGTTGATAACCGAGCCTCTATCTGGTGACTTCCTTTGTGAAATGCATCGAAGCCAGACTCTCCGTAGGGGGCGTCATATTTGTGCGGTAGTAAACTGATAGGTGCCATTGTGACGTGATATCCATGATTAGGATATGAGTCACATTTGAGAGCAACCTAAGTCAGTAATCGAAATACGTAGCTTTCTGGGCTTAGCTGGTTATTATCGGAGATTTGTGGAAGGATTTTCTCGAATCGCTACTCCGTTAACTCAGCTGACTCGGAAAGATATAAAATTCGTATGGAGTGAGGAATGCGAGAAGAGTTTTCAAGAACTCAAGAGAAGACTCATTTCGGCACATGTTCTGACAATACCATCTGGTTCGGATGGATTTATTATCTACAGCGATGCTTCAGGCAAAGGGTTAGGATATGTTCTCATGCAACATGGGAAAGTGATAGCCTATGCCTCACGACAACTCAAAGAATATGAGAGGAATTATCCTACTCATGATTTGGAGTTGGCAGCAGTCGTTTTTGCGTTGAAGATCTGGAGACACTACCTGTATGGGGAGAAAGTGGAGATCTATACAGATCATAAAAGCCTCAAATATTTCTTCACCCAAAAGGAACTCAACATGCGGCAGCGACGTTGGCTCGAGCTGTTGAAAGATTATGATCATACCATCCAATATCATCCTGGAAAAGCAAACGTAGTAGCTGACGCATTGAGTAGAAGATCATATGCGGGTACGAGTGCAATGTTGTTAATACAAAGGCCCATTTTGTATGACTTGCAAAGGATGGAGATAGAGATGAAGGCTCCAAGTACCCACGTGATGATATCAAATATACGAGTAGAACCGACTTTAATCGATAAAGTTAAAGCTGCTCAAGCTACGGACATAGAGCTGATGCGTATGAAGAAGAAAGTGCAAGAAGGTGCTATTCCAGAAGCAAGAATTGATTAAGAAGGAATACTTCGAGTCAACTCCAGACTTTGTGTTCCTAATGATTTTGACTTGAAGCATAGAATAATGATGGAGGCACACAACACACCGTTTGCAATCCATCTTGGGAGTACCAAAATGTATCACGATCTTCGACATACATTTTGGTGGAGCAATATGAAAAGAGAGATCGCGGAGTTTATCTCGAGATGTTTAACTTGTCAACGTGTAAAAGCGGAGCATCAAGTACCAAAGGGTCCATTGCAACCACTTGAGATTCCGAAATGGAAGTGGGAACACATTACTATGGATTTTGTTACGGGTCTTCCCAAGGTTTCTCAAGGCATAGATGCGATTTGGGTTATTGTTGATAGATTAACCAAGTCCGCTCATTTCTTGCCGATACGTGAGACTTATTCTCTTGAACGTCTTGCTAGTATCTACGTGAACGAGATTGTGAGATTGCATGGCATGCCAGTATCCATAGTTTCGGATCGTGACCAAGATTCACTTCACGATTTTGGGTTAGCTTGGAGAAAGCTATGGGCACGAATTTACGATTCAGTTCGGCATACCATCCTCAAACGGATGGACAATCAGAGAGAACTATTCAAACTCTTAAAGATTTATTAAGACTTTGTGTCCTAGATCTCAAAGGGAGTTGGGATAAGTACCTACCATTGGTGGAATTCTCCTACAACAATAGTTATCAGGCGAGCATAGGTGTGGCTCCATTCGAGGCGTTGTATGGAAGAAAATGTCATTCTCCAGTATGCTAGGACGAGGTGGGTGAAGCAACATTGTTGGGACCAGAGTTGGTACGCATTACTACAGAGAAGATCCAAACGATTCGACAACGTATACAAACGGCACAGGATCGACAAAAGAGTTATGCGGATCTTCATCGGAAGGACGTAGAATTTAATATTGGGGATCATGTATTATTACGTGTTGCACCATGGAAGGGAGTTACAAGATTTGGGAAGAGAGGAAAGCTCAATCCAAGATTTGTTGGTCCATTTGAGATTCTTGAGCGAATAGGAAATGTGGCATATAGACTCGCATTACCTCCAAGCATGTCTCGTGTTCATAATGTTTTTCACATATCTATGCTTCGTAAATATGTTAAAGACCCGAACCACATTATTGAGTTAGAACCAGACGAGATAGCTGAAGATTTAACGTAGGAGAAGGCACCTGTTAAGATCTTAGATAGGAAAGAGCATGTCCTACGCACGAAGGTTATACCACAAGTTAAAGTTTTGTGGAGAAACCATGCTATTGAGGAAATGACCTGGGAGTTGGAAACGGAAATGAAAGAGAGGTATCCTCATCTTTTCGAAACACTAGGTACGTACGTCAACTTCGAGGACGAAATTTCATAAGGAGGGGAGGTTGTAAGACCCCAAATTATTAATAAATGAAATTTAAATTCCCTCTATTTATTATTTTGAAATAGTAAGTGTTAAATTGATTAATGAGATTAGTTATGGGTAAAATGCGCAAATATTTCAAATAAGCAGGTGGTTATAAAATATTCATTTTTGTCGGGAAATATTCGTTTGGTCGTGGAATATTCTTCCTGTCGGGGAATATTCGTACGACGGCGCAGTCTTTTGTGGGCCCCATAACGGAAAGCGATTGGATGAAGAAAACGACAAGTATATGTTGTTTATTAATAACGGCGTAGTTGTTACCGTTAATACTGTTGGAATACCCGGTGGTTAAAACACAGTAATACGCGTTGTTACACAGTAGCACACTGTATTGCATCAATTATTGATTCTTACGTAAGAAGGCACTACTCAATAATGGTTACAGTAATTACTGTTCTGTATTTTATTTTATTGATTCAATAATTGCTGCGTTGATATTTTATATTACTGTTGTTTCAATAATTGTCACTACACAGTATTTCCCATTATCAGATCAATAATTCATATTATTTGAATAATATTATTAGATAACATTATTGGCAATGTCTAGAAAGTTATGTCTAAGGAGAGGTTTGGTCATCTAATTGCGCGCCAGTAAGGAGAAATCCTTATTGAAAAGCCCCCTCTTTCCTGGGAACGGCCTGGTTGTCATAAATGTGATTCTGTAATATTATTTGTGAATAATTAATTATTGATTCATATGATAAGGAAATATTTATTTTATGTGGATATAAATGAGGGATATATATTTTTGTGGTTAAAAATGAAGAAGTTAATGTTGAGATTTTTATCAGTATTTTTGTCGGAATGGAGGTATTAAAAATCAGGGTTTTTGAGATATTTTGCGGGGGTTATAATTTTTAATCCGACCGTTGGATCGTGGTAATTTTTGGATATGTTATACATATATAAGTTGAGTATATGTCCTCAAATTTTGAACCGTTAAAAATGAACGTATGATTTATTATGAATTTTACGAGATGACTGGTTCAGAAATTGTTGAATTTTCGGAGTTTATCATTTTGATGGAAAATTCTAGAATTGGTGGGCCCCACTTGTGGTTGGTGAAGAAATGTGCTGAATTATATTTCAAATGTGGTGGGTGGGAATAGTAGCAGGTAAAGCCATCAGGTTGCAGGTCAAACCTACTAAAATTTTCCTATAAATAGAGGGCTAAGTTAGAATTGAAAATCACACCAGAAACAAGTTTTCTCTCTTTTTCTCTCTAGATTACTGAGTGTATTTTGTGAGTATTTAGATACTTTGAGAGTTTCTATTCATCAGAGCAAGTTTCTTTCAGCCTTATACCGGTATTCCGACCAGAAGTACTGATATTTTGAGGTAAGGGATATTATTTTCTTCTTAAATGATATTATTTTCTTCAATATCATTATGCTGAAATATTGATATGAGTTTTTATCAAATTTGGAACTTTTTGTGTCGGGGTTACTATTCATGTATACGGCACTATTCACGTATACGGCACTATTCACCGAAAAATAAAATTTTTCCTTTTTGTCCAAGATGTCTATTATGATTACTATCTTTGATTGTATCCATGTTTTGATCTTTATTTTTGAATTCTGCTTCACAATTGATTATTATGAAGTATTATTGATCTTGGATAAACTGTTATACGAATCCATACTATTTGTCCTTCTGTCTCATTGGATTCGTTCTCTTTAAGATATTTTTCATCATCCTCAGTCCTAAATGATGATATTAATGAATATATTTGGCATGTAGTGCAAAGATGTATGATTACTTGATGAATATCTTTGGCCTGTAGTGCAAAGATGAACAGGTGTTGAGATGAACATGACTGACAGGTGATACAAATGAATATCTTTGGCCTGTAGTGCAAAGATGAATATTTGGATAAAGATGATTATTAATTGATGTTACAGGGATTAAATATTGATGATGGACTTTTAAATCTTAGAAGATAGTAGAATTCTTTCTCTACTTGACTCTTCTAATGGTTTTCTGTTTCCGCTGCAGTTGTTGATCTAAAACTTGTTGTCGATTATATTCTATCAGATTTTTCCCTGTTGAAGACTAACGATAATTTGTTTGTATATTATCTTAGTCATAATATTCTTTACTGGGCTAGTTGAGCTCACCCTTTTCCTTTTTGTTCCATTTTTCTTCTCAGGAGGTGAGAACATAGCAGGATCTAGTCGGGGTATGGAGTGATGGTTCTAGAAAGATGTTTTAGCAGTCCTCACTATTTCTGTAAAATAGTGTTTGAATAATTGTAATGAGAATTTATTTGAGTGTGGATATTGTCTAGAAGACAATATTTGTATTTAAACTCACAGTATGTGTTGTCGTATTTTGCACGACAATTGTATTATTGAAGTTGTAGTTTGCTTTCTGTACCATGTATTTGGCGACTCAGAATGGGTGTTGTATACCTATTTTGGGGGCGTCACATCATGTCATTGACCAAGAGGGGATTTCAGTAGATCCAACGAAGGTGGAATCAGTGATGAATTGGGAACAACCGAAAACGCCGACTGAGGTGCAGAGTTTCCTAGGGTTAGCAGGGTACTATCGAAGATTTATCCAAGATTTTTCGAAGATAGCTACCCCGTTGACTAATTTGGCAAGGAAGACGGTGAAATACGTATGGATGGATAAACGTTAAGGAAGGCGAAATAGTAATGAATATGTAATAATGGTATGATACTTAGGTATTGTACAAAAAATGGAAATGAGTATAATACGAAGTATTATACGAGGTTGTATGAAGGGTGAATTATCGTATATAAATTCTATATGAATTAGAATACGAAAATAATACATAAACTATATGTATTATGAAATGTTAATGGACTTGGAAAGATTGTTGGGAATTAATACAAGTCCAAGGGAATTAAAGGGAGAGACCCAATTATTAATTAAGGAATCAACTAGTGGTTTGTTCATACAAAGCCCAAGAATTTAATTAATCCAAGCCCAAATTAGAATCCATGGATTGGTTGACCCATGGGGCAAACCATATCAATATGGTTAATATGTAGTGATCAAGTTAAAGTAATGACCAAGTAAAGTAATGGCCAAGATAAGTGGTGATCAAGACTTTGAATTAATCACCAAGTTAAATGAGTAATGACCAAGCAAAGGATAAGAGAGTGGTTATCAAGTAATGAATAGTAAGGAGGTGGCTTAAGGAGGTGGGATGTTTTAAAGACCAAACTACCCTAACTTTTCAAGTTCTATAAATAGAGAAGACTTCCAAGCCATTTGTTGGTTGTTCAAATTATCCAACACTTCTAAAGTGCTTAAGTGTTAGAGAGAATAAGCTAGCAATAAGTCATTTCCATAAGCCAAGAAGAATAAGCAAGCTACTTACCAAGACAGCAAAGAGTAAGACTTCTTCTCAATTATCTTCTATCTCTACCATGATAGGATAATAAGAAAAGTTGAATTGAGAAACATGAATGATAAGAAGCAAGAAGATTATGTAAGTCATGGACTTAAGCCACATAAGTTGGTAATAAGTCATTTAAGCTAACATAAGTTATAAACTTATGTGAAGATAATATGAACTTATAAGGAGTTTATTAAGAGAATTGATATGAAGGTAAAAGAATTTTTATGATCATGTATACCTAAGTTAAGTTGTATGTTAAGAACATATAAGAAATGATGTTTAAGAAACTTTAATTGTCATAAGTCATGAATAATTAAATCTTAAGTAGTTTATAATTTGATAAGTTATAAGCTCATGAGAAGTCAAAGTGCAATAATGATTATAAGTTGTTGTAATAAGTAGGTTGAGATGTTCACATGATGAATGGAAGTCATTTGTAATGTGGAACAAATCATAAGAAGGAAGATTTCCCAGAAATTGTACGATTGGACGATAATCGTCGAATTCGTAAAATTCTTGGAATGGAAGTCAAATTTTGTGTTTAATCATGGAATCACTGTTTTACAATGGAGTTAAGTCATATTTGGCATTTAAGAGTTGCGGACTCAAAAATGACCGGATTCCGACTTGGAACGAAGAAACGAGCGTTGAACGTTCACGAACGTTTATCGTTTCGTTAAAAAATGAACCAATAGGTGAATTTTTAGCAAACGAAGTCAAATAGGGAAAATTCTTGGATGATCATGTAGATTACGAAATTGGTGAATCGTAGGCTTTTGAACGAGCCAATTCGGACTTATAACGAAGAAGTTATGCGTCCGGAAAGTTCACAAAATTTCAAAACTGAAATTTTTATCTGGTGCACAGAGTTGGCGCCGCGGCGCCAACCCAAGCCAAATGACCCGCGCCCCAGCGCCATGTATAGTACCAAAAATCTCTAGAGAGTCGCGCCGCAGCGCGGCCCATTAAGTATGGACTCGCCCCCCAGCGCCAAGTCCGGGACATGCTAGAATAAGGCTCGCGCTGCAGCGCAAGATGTAAGTGCAAAGATGGCGCCGCAGCGCCAGTCTCAAAACAAAGATAGTAATGAAGGTTTTTAAGTACAAAGAAAGGAAATGGAAATAAACACAAACTAAAGGAAGGTAATGTAACATTGTTTAAATTTTGTTAAACCTTAAGGAATGTAATGTAAAGGTTAAGATAACCTAGTCGAATATAAATGCAATGGTAATGTTAAACCGGAATGAATAGTAACTGAATCTAATACACGATTAGATTGGAATGAAGGGTATGATATAGTCATATACATATTTGATTATATGTGACCTAATGTAAAGTCATTATGTGATCATGTATTGTAGAGACTTGAACGACTTGAACATAAAGATAATTTATCGTAGCAGACGCTAAAGGCAAGTATTCTAACTCTTGTTTCAAGTTAATCTGAACAAGTTTAAGATTCATGTATTCTTTCGCATGAATTGAGGTATGTTAAGGATAAAGCCAATTCCCTTTGGGCTAGACTTGATAATCTATTCTTGCATTATCAAATGTTGCTATCTTTTGTCAGCTACTTGATATGGTTTTCAAAAGAAGACTGAAATGTTAAACAAATGTTTTGTCGGTAAAACGACAGGCACGTGAGGTTGCCAAATGATTAAATGTACATATGTTTAATGGATGTAGTGTTGATCAACATAGAGTATAATAGGCTGATCACGTAGAAGTGCTCGTAAGTAATATCGGGCTTACGAAATTCATTCCGGGTTATCCTTTTCAATAAAGAATGAACACTCAAGGTCTTTGACCGGAGTGAATGTTTTACTAAATATTGTTGTTATTGTAAAGCATTTTGAAAGAAAAGATGAAATGCTACTTTGAATTATCAATAGTACTTCATAACTATTGTTCAGTTATTGAAGATATACGATTTGTATGTGTCAAGCATGTTGTTATTAAATTATTATACTTGCTGAGCTAGCCATGCTCAATCTTGCTTGAACCATATGAATGCAGCTAAGACCGAACGTCCTGAAGGATCAAAAAGGGATAAAGGAAAAGCTAAGGCAGATTGTTAAGTTGTCTTGTAATAGTATAGGTCTATTGTTGTAATGTAACTGATATTATGACAAAGAACCTTTGTAATGGGTATAGAACCTGGGAATTGTAAATATTACTTTAATATATAAAAGTTATATTCGTTCTTTGAGACTTTTCAATTGAATGAATGTATGAATGTTGTACAGTATTGCACCATCTGTCGGGTTGGAAGATACCCAGATTTGGGGGCGTTACAATCACTCCCATTCTCACGGTCACAGCACAGAAGAATGCTGGGCACTCCACCACCTTATTCAGAATCTAATTGATAGCGATGTCCTGCAACTGGCAGACAACGATACTGTGCTATTTGAGAGTGAAAATACTTGTCCTACTAAATGGAAGGGACTGGTAGCAGTTATATCCGTTGAGGCTGATGGGACTATCAAACTATTCATAATACAAGCAATTCAACTCAAAAGAGTTGACAATCCTTTGAAAATGGTTGCGCCAGAGCCAATTACCTTGCCGTTCAGACCACAATATCCTGTTATCAGCTTACAAAAAGTCCCCTGGAATTATGTAGAAGTTGAAAGATCCACCTCTCATACAACTGCCGCAGTGTCGAAGGAAAATCCACTGTGTCTTCCCCAACGGGTAATGAAGCCTACCATCAAATCAAAGGGGAAAATTCCCATGGAGAAGATTAAAAAATTCCTCCGTACTATTGGTTATAATAAAGCCAAGGTGGTTTTAAGCTTAAAAGAAGCTCCACATTAAATTTCAATACTGGACTTGGTTTTAACTTTCGAGGACCACAGAAAGATTCTATTGAAGGTTTTGGAAGAAGCATACTTGCCAAAATCAGTGGATGTGGAAAATTTCAACATTTGGCTGATCACATTTTCAACAACAATGTGATATCTTTCACTGATGATGACATAACGCCCTAAGGGACCGATCATTGCAAGTCGTTACACATTGCAGTTTTGTCCTCCGGATACATGCTAGCTGGGGTTTTGATAGATAGAGGTTCATCTCTAAATATTTGTCCTTATGCTACGTTGGTGAAGATGAACGTCAATCTCAAACGGATCTGGAGCAGCCATACGATTATTAAAGCTTTTGATGGATCCCACCGAAATTCAGTCGGAGAGATTGAGCTTCCAATTGAGATTGGTCCCCATACATTCTGCGTATCTTTTCACGTGCTCAAAATAGATACAGCATATAACCTGCTTCTGGGGAGACCGTGGATTCACATGGCCGGGGAAGTCCCTTCCACTCTTCATCAACAACTTAAATACATTATCAACAATAGCTTAGTTACAGTCAACGCTGAACCGGAATGTCCTCAACATGGTGACATGCCACTCATCAGTTTCAATTCCGATGTTGAGCCGGTCAGTTGTCATGCCTTGGAAGCGAGCAACACTGTAAGACCCCGAATTTTATGAAATAAAATTATTCAATTTTTATTATAATTATTATTCGGTAAATGGTTAAATTGATAAAAGTTTAAAGTTATGGGTGAAATATGCAAACTTTACAAAATACGCAAGTGGCTATAAAATATTCATTGTTGTTGGAAAATATTTATTTGGTCGTAGAATATTCTTTTTGTCGGGAATATCCGTACGACGGCGCAGTCATTTGTGGGCCGCATAACAGAATAACTGTCGGATGAAGATAACGACAAAATTGAGTTTTTATAAATAACGGCGTAGTTGTTACCGTTAACACTGTTAGAATACCCAGTGATTAAAATACAGTAATACGCGTGTTTGCACAGTAGCACACAGTTTTACACAATATTTTTGAATTATTGATCCTTACGTAAGAAGGCACTACTCAATAATTGTTACAGTAATTACTGTTCAATATTTTATTTTATTGATTCAATAATTGCTGCGTTGATATTTTATATTATTGTTGCTCAATAATTGTCACTGCACATCATCTCCATTATCAGATCAATAATTCATATTATTTAGAACAATATTATTAGATAGCATTATTGGCAATGTCTAGAAAGTTCTGTCTAAGGAGAGGTTTGGTCACCGAGTTGCGCGCTAGTAAGAAGAAATCATTATTGGAAAGCCCCTCTTTCCTGGGAACGACCTGGTTGCCAGTATTGTGATTCTGTAATATTATTTGTGAATAATTAATTATTAATTTATATGATGAGGAAAATATTAAATTTATGTGGATATAGATGGAGAAAATTTTTAAAGTGACAATTGTTGAAAAATGATATTTTATCTTTTCTGATAAAATAATTTATTATTATATTTAATAATATAATAATGGTGATAGTTTTACAATAAATGTGGGATATATGAGTATATGAGGAGAAAGAGTATTTTTGTTGTATTAAATGATTAACACATATTTTGTGTGTCCGTGGACCCCATTTCTTAACTGAAATTTGATTATAGCCTGTAAAATCACCCGTTTATGAATTTCGGTCAATTTCTGTTTGGAATTTGGAAAAACTTTCTTCTGCAAAGTTGTAGAGAATTGAATTTCCTATAAAAATCGTGAGATTCAAATTTTCTGATAAAAGGGCTATTTTTTTATGAATTACTAAAGTTTCGAAAAATAAAATGATTTTTATTAAATTATGGGTGGGGGCCACTCTTTGGTTGGTGATGAATTCCCATGTGGGCTCCTGATTTTCTTTGTCAAAGGTGGTGGCTAGCCTGCATGTGTAGAAAATGGGAAAAGAAATAATACTAGTTTATTATTTAGTCTCCTTTAGCGTTCTAGCATTTTCCTATAAATAGGTGCTTAAGTTAGAATTGAAAATCACACCAGAAACAAGTTTTCTTTCTCTCTATATTATCAAGCATATTTTTGAGAGTATTTAGATACTTTGAGAGTTTCTATTTAGTAGAAGTTTCCTTCGATATTTTAGTCAGAAGTACTGCTCTCTTGAGGTAAGGGATTTTAAGGGTTATTATATTTTTCAGTTCGTAATTCTTCTGACCTTCAAAAAATTCTAGAAAAATTTAAAATGATATTTTGATGAGTTTTATTGATTGTGTCCAAAAATGGTGATTTTTGGATGTATAGATTAAGAGTTATAAATTTTATGGGGAAAGACTATTTTAAAAGTAACCACTTATAACTCCTTGTGGTTAACTCCAAAATTGATAAAATTTTTATTGAAAGTATATCTATATAATATCAGTGTACTTTGTGAATTTCGGAATTTTTGGATAAAAGTACAATTTATGATAAATGTCTAAATATTCGGCAGTTTTGGCCATATGAAAAATAGCAAATGAGTTTTAAAAATTCTGAGAAAAATATATGTTCAATATGGGACTATATTCAGCTAAATCCCAGGAAAGAAATATTTTTGAAACTGATTTGGTATTTTTCATGAAAATGGACTAGTTATGAGAAAATAAATTAAATATGTTATGTGAAGTAAGAAAATTGAAAAATAGAATTTTATGGCTTGAGAATCTTATATGAGGTATATGCAGATTTTTTATGAGGGTTTTTGGTTATTGGTGATGAAATCTTATGCGTTTGACATTTTAGGATGATTAAATGCATTATTTAGTAAAGTGTAAATAATTAAAATAAATTGTTTATAAGCTTAAGAAATATTATTCTTTCAATATATTATACCGAAATATTGGTATGTATATTATTGTGGAATTTCTACCTTTTTCATGTCGGGATTACTATCCATGAGTTACTATTCATGAGTTACTATTCACGAGTTACTATTCACGAGTTACTATTCATGAGTTACTATTCACGAGTTACTATTCACGACAAAATTGGTTTCTTTTTCTGATCAAATTATAGTTGATTTATGAATATTACTCTTGAGATTAAAACTATATGTTGATCATATTATTTTTATTATCATATATAACATTTTTATAACCCTAATGATGATATTTCTCTTTGACTTGAGTGTAAAGATAGGTAGATTTTTGGTATGATCATGACTATGGGATATCTTTGGCCAGTAGTGTAAAGTTGAATTGTTAACTCGTATGATCATGACCATTGAATTTATAATTGAATATCTTTGGGTTAAGTGCAAAGGTGAAATGATCAACATGGTTATAATTGTTTATATAAATTCTGAAATGATTATATATTTCTTTGAGATATTAATATATTTAGCCTGTAGTGCAAATATGAACTGTTGATAAATATATTTGTCCTGTAGTGCAAATATGAACTGTTGAGGAATATCTTTGTCCTGTAGTGCAAAGATGAATTGTTGATGAATATATTTCGCCTGTAGTGCAAATATGAACTGTTGAGGAATATCTTTGGCCCGTAGTGCAAAGATGAATTGTTGATGAATATATTTGGCCTGTAGTGCAAATATGAATTGTTGAAGAATATCTTTGGCCCATAGTGCAAAGATGAAATTGTTAATATGATTATAAACAGGAACTGTGATTTGGTATAATCATGATCTTTGATGTTTTAGGTAAAGACATGTGATGAAAATTATCTTCGTCCTGGGTGTGAATAGGAATTTAGAATCATAATTATGATTATGAGTTATTCATATGATTGTGGACCAGAACTGTTGATTGATGTTACAGAAATAAAATATTGTTGGTGAATTTTTAACATGGAGAAGATAATAGACTTTATGGTCTATTTGACACTTCTAATGGATTGCACGTTCCGCTGCAACTATGGTTGAAAATTTTTATCATCTACCATATGTTCTAAATCTCTGATTTATTACTGATGAAGACTATTGATAATTTATTTATCTTTAGTCATGATATTCTTTACTGGGCTAGTTGTGCCCACCCTTCTGTTTCACAATTTCTTTCAGGTAATAAGAGTGTAGCTGGGTCGAGCGGGGGTAACAAGGGAATAGAACGGTGGTCATCATTTAGTAGTTATATTTGGTGAATAAAATAGGGTGAGGCGAACCCAACGTTGGAAGGGTGTTTTGTCACTATCATACAAGATGTCTAATGACATACAATCTCGTGTCATCATAAGACAGGGTTGTGCTCATCCACTTGCTGAGTATCTTTACGAGCACTACCTATATAATCTTGGTGTTTGTTTGAAGTATAATTTTCAATTAGAGACAGTGGAGATAATGATATGTCAAGAGAAGACTCACCATTGGAAAGAATATGATAGTAAACTTCTCATTTTTCTTTGGGGTCTATTGGGTCAACCAAGGATAATTTTGTGGCCATATGATAGCTATCATAACCTAGACGCATGGCCTCCCATGTACGATGGTTTTCTTGAGCACTTCCCAAAGATTCTCATTTCTAAAATAGTTTTTGACTATACCTTTATGTAAGGTGTCATTGTGAGGTGCTGTCCACGGTTGGGACATGAGTCACATTTGGTATATTTTTGTATCCAAACTCACAACATATGTGTTGTTGTATTTGGCACGATAATTGTTGTAATAAAGTTGTAGTTATTTTCTGTACCATGTATTTGGCGACTCAGAATAGGTTGGATGGAATGGACCTATGTTGGAGTTGTCACAATCACTCAATACCATTCCATTGGGATGCCATTTCCCATACCCAAGATTTCTGCCGAAGTGATGGCAGCTACTTAAGAAATGATGTCATTGGGACACCAGCTAGGATAAGGGCTGGGTAAAAATCATCAGGGTATTAAGCACCCGATTCAAGTGTCCAGTCAAATTAGGACAGCCGGACTAGGCTATTCTGCCAGTTCCAGTTACAGGAATCCACATAAGCATAAGCAGATTCCTTCAGTTTCAGCCATACGACGATTATCTCTACCTGTAAATCCAGAGTCCGCACAACCTCGGGTAAAGGTGCCAGCTAACGTAATGGCTTTGTTATTTCCCAAACCGATACCGGTAAAGGAAAAGGAAGTCTTTGTTCCAGAACACAAAGTGGAAGAAGAGGAACGAAGAATTAAACAAGACATCGTTCAAATGATGTCAGGCATAAGCATCATTGTCCATGATGAACATACAAATAGATACACCCCAGACGATGATTGCCCAAACGTAATTGTCATCATTCGGGAGAAGGAAGATGATGACAGCCCCTCCATTACTGTAGTCCACCGGGACTTCATCCTTGCCAATTGAAGCAGCACTCCTTTCATTGGCCGACAGGGTAAAATGGGCAGGAATTCCTTCTGCCCTGTAGATATCATAACTGCTTACTTTTCTGTACAGTATTAGCAGTTGTTTTGTCAGTATATGCTAACACTTTGTATGATTAAACAGTTTCATATATATTAATTGAAAGAATATTTTGTTTCAGGACTCTGAACTTAGATGTGCATGTACTTGCTGATAAGATGCCTCTTCTCCACAAGGATTGTAACTTTGATGAAGAGTTGGACTCAGACTTGATGGAAATACAAGAGGACATTGAGGTGCCTCAGGGGATCGAAGAATGGGTCGAAGACAAACCTAAACCCAATCTTGATCAAACCACCTCCTTCAATCTCGAAACCTTAGAAAGCCCTAAGTTAATCCAGATTGGTTCAGACCTTACCCCAAACTAGAGGAATGACATGGTTACACTACTAACCCAATTCCATGATGTGTTTGCATGGTCTCATGAAGACATGGTGGGTTTGTCCACTAACATTGTCCTTCATCGCCTTCCAATTAAAGAGGGATTCAAGCCAGTCAAGCAGAAGCTCAGGCGATTGAAACCTGAGTGGAGTTTAAAGGTGAAAGAAGAAATTGTGAAACAATTTCAAGCTGGTATCATCATGGTGTTCACATATCCTGAATGGATATCCAACATCGTTCCCATGCCTAAGCCTAGAGGAAAGGTGCGAGTTTGCTTGGATTATCAGGATCTGAATAAAGCTTACCTTAAGGATAGCTTTCCCGTGCCATTTATCCACATTCTCATTGACAATACTGCTCAATACGGCATGTACTCCTTTGCTGATTGCTTTACAGGGTACCACCAGATCATGGTTGCTGAGGAAGATCATTAGAAAACTGCTTTCATCATGCCTTGGGGAACCTTTTCTTACAGACGGTTGTCTTTTGGCTTCATCAATGCCGGAGCCACCTATCAGCAAGCTATAATGGATCTTTTCCACGATTTAATGCATAAGGATATAGAGATCTATGGGATGACATCATTGTCAAATACCGAAAGGAAGGAGACCACTTAGATCATCTTAGAAAGCTCTTAAATAGGTTACGTAAGTACAACTTGAAGTTGAATCCAGCTAAATGCCCCTTTGGCGTTAAATCAGGCAAGTTGTTAGGATTTCTAGCCAGCCACAAAGGGATTGAGCTATACCCCACCAAAATCCGGGCCATTACAGAAATGCCCATTCCTCAGATAGAGAAGAAAATACAGGAATTTTTGGAAAGAATCAACTTCATTAGCAGGTTCATTTCTTAACTCACAGCAACTTGTGAGCCCATCTTCAAGCTATTAAGGAAGAACTCCTCCATGAAATGGAATGATGAGTGCCAGAAGGCCTTCCTTACAATCAAAGAGCAGCTAGTCAAAGCTCATGTCTTGGTACCACCCAGGGATGATGTTCCCCTGTTCATGTACATGTCCATAAGTGACAATGCCATGGGCAGCGTGCTGGGTCAAAAAGATGATAGAGGCTAAGAACGAGCTATCTACTACCTCAGTAAAAGATTCAGTAGCAGAGAACATAAGTACACTCTGATTGAGAAGACTTGTTGTGCTTTAGCATGGGCTGCATAAGGTTACAGCATTACCTCTATAGGCACACAACCCACCTCATATCCTGCATGGATCCTCTCAAGTATGTGTTCAGCAAGCCCATACTAAATTGTCGACTATCCAGATGGCAGTTGATTTTGCAACAATTTGACATTATTTACGTGACGCAAAAGTCCAATAAAGGTCAAGGAATCGCGGATCAATTGGCCGCCGCTCCTTAAGGGGATTTCAAACCCTTGGAAACATACTTCCCTGATGAAGGGGTGATAGCAATTCAGCAGCACCATCAGTATGATACACTCCAAACATGGAATATGTATTTTGATGGAGCTGTTAATATGGAAGGTTCTGGAGCTGGAGCAGTTCTAGTATCCGGCATGGGGGAACAGTATCCCGTCGCCGTCAAATTGTAGTTTGTCAGCACCAACAACACAGCTAAGTATGAAGGCTGTATTATGGGGCTAAAACTTGCCCGTTCAATGGGCATCGGGCGGTTAACTGTCTTTGGAGATTCAGAGTTGGTAATCAAACAATCTATAGGAATCTATCAAACCAAAGAGCTACATTTGCTGCCTTACCATCGATAAGTTTTATAGATGGCTTCGAATTTTGAAGAGATTTCCTTTCTACACATTCCCCGTAATAGCAATGATTTTGTAGATGCGCTAGCAACTTTGGCCTCCTTGATTCACATACCTGACAAGGAACACATGCCAATCGTCACATTGGCCCTGCAAAAGGCGCCAGCCTATGGGAACTATGTTGGAGAAGTATCGGATGAGCTACCTCCCATCCAGCATCCTTGGTATCAGCACATCAAGGAGTACTTACGAGATGGATCTACACCCGCTGAGGCGAGCCCGACTGAGAAAAGGCAGATCCATCGACTTGCTATGAAATTCTACCTGAGCGGAGATGCACTCTACAAAAAAGATGCAGGACTAGGTCTCCTCAGATGCCTGGACAAGGACCAAGCTTAGAGACTCATGGATGAGGTCCATGTTGGAGTATGTGGCCCACACATGAGCGGCCCTTTACTTGTAAAGAAGATCCTCAGGACAGGACATTACTAGCTCTCTCTCAAAGATGACTGCAATGACCACGTCTGGAGATGTTATCAATGTCAAATTCATGGAAATGCTATCCACGCCCCTCCAAGGGAGCTCCACAATATAAGTTCGCCCTGACCCTTCTCAATGTGGGGAATAGACGTGATCGAGCCCATCGTGCCAAAGCCAGTAATGGACATCGGTTTATCTTTACCATGATCGACTACTTCACCAAGCGGGTAGAAGCAGCCTTCTTCCCCAGGGTTACGAAAGAAGTCATCATTGCTTTCATCTGGAATAATGCCATTTGTCGATATGGACAACCATAGGTAATTGTATCAGATAATGCTAAGAACCTCAACAACAAAATGATGGATGAGTTATGCAGTAAATTCCCCATTAAACATCTTAACTCCGTCATCTACCATCCAAAGATGAATGGTGCTCTTGAAGCGTCTAACAAAAACATCAAGAAGATCATGCAAAAGATGTCCGCCAACCACAGAGGATGGCCTGACTTATTGCCTCTTACTCTGTTAGCCTACAGAAAATCAATGCGCACTTCAACTGGGGCAACCCCATACACATTAACTTATGGAATGGAAGCAGTGCTCCCCATAGAAGTGGAAATGGAATCCCTCAGAGTGTTGATAGACGCTCAGCTGGATGAAGACCAATGGGTACAAGACAGGTAACACCAATTGTCTCTAATAGACGAAAGGCGAACCGCGGCTATCTTCCATGGTCAATTATATCAAAAAAGGATTGCCCGATCCTACAACAAAAAAGTATGGCTACGGTAGTTTAAACAACATGACTTGGTTTTGAAGAAGATTATTGACAACCAAGATCAGTCTAAGGGAAAATTCACCCGTAACTAGGAAGGCCTGTTTATTGTCAAGGAGGTATTGACAGGAGGGGCTCTCAGATTGTAGGAAATGGACAGCAATGAATTTCCGCAACTCATCAACTTAGACACCGTGAAACGGTACTATGTCTGAAGTTGCCATCAAGCAAACATCCTAATATTGGATCATCAGGTCACCAGTCATTTCGGTTCTTTAACCCTTCACTACATACAACTCTTTTTTTTCACACTGCGCCCCTCAAGGAAACACACTTTTCAAGCCAACAGCCTGGTTTTCAGATCACCAAATCCTTTCCTCTCCACTCAATTTTTTAACCCTTACTCAACTTTAGTTATCCCATTATGGATTGAACCTTTCACACTTACAGTTTTTCCCCAAACATGGGATCAAACTTTTCACACCTGTAGTTTATCCTGAACTTAGGATTAAACTTTCTTCCCCCGCAGTTTGTCCTCCACATAAGATCAAACTTTTCATCGGCTACAAATCGTCCTAAGGGGCGAACTACGTCGACCTGATCTCCTTGATACACGGGAGTACGTAGGCAACCATATTTTATATGGCCCGATTGCAATAAAACCAAAAATAACAAAAATATTTCTACACCCTTCTCATTATAAAAACAAAAACAACAACAACATTCCTACACCCTTTCTGCCAAAAACAATGTTGAACCTCTTACACCAGGTTTTTACTACGCAAACCTAATCTCCTCTTTAATAGGAGTACGTAGGCAGCCATTTATGATTCGGTCTAACCCCTACCAAAACACAAACACTTGTCAACGGTACTGGGATCAAACTTCAATCCACCACATTTCATTGGCTTCAACCCAAAGGGATGGAATTACCTGACCTCCCATGTAAACGGGAGACTCGACGACCATCTAAGCTGCGGTTGTACCTTGAAGAGCAATACCAATCCATAAGAGATGGAATTAACTAGGCTCCTCCTAAATAGGAGTATTGGCGACCATCTGTGGTGCAGTCAATATCAGAGAGGAAAGTCACACTCCTTTCCACATTTCCATATAGAAACCAGTCCCAAGATACCAAAGATAGTAGGGAAACACACAGATCATTGATCCATTCTGAACTATCTAGAGACAGCTCAATGTCCATCCAGTAAGAAGGAATTCAGAATACATCAAGATCACAAGCCCTGAAGAAGCAGGAAAATATCAAGAAAGTATTCAGGCATATCTAAAGGGAAGTGAACAAAAATATATTTCCCTGATATATATAATACTATTTGATAAACACAATGTAATCTGTATATGACAAAATGGCTAAGCTAGTCTGTGCAGGAAAATACAAGGTTATCTATAAATCGGTATGCATGTGGGCTAACAGATCTAACATAACATCTCTATCCAAAGAAGGAGGTAAAGATGTGGTCTCCTGTACAAGGATATCCACACGAGCCATCAAGTCTGAGGCCATCTACATGGTGACGCGATGCTCATCTATATATGCACTCATCTCGGCAAGCATACCAGTGATCAGGGATCTCACTAAAGTGCTGTCTGCAACAGCTACATCCCTATTAGATAAAGCAGCATCCCGCTCCACGAT
This sequence comes from Panax notoginseng, assembly GCA_016801055.1. Taxonomy (NCBI): domain Eukaryota; kingdom Viridiplantae; phylum Streptophyta; class Magnoliopsida; order Apiales; family Araliaceae; genus Panax; species Panax notoginseng. Next base: position 51,178,722 of record CM029023.1, read on the forward strand.
CATTGCATCTCTGGCTGATCTGGCCTCATCCTGCTCAACAATAGCGGTATCTCTACGAGCTAATACCTTGTCTCTCTCTAACAGAGTTGCGTCTCTCCCATCAAGAGCTGTCTACATCTGGGCTCTAGCCTGATCTCTCTCAAATGTCATAAAATGAAGACTCTGCTCAAAGTAATGTGATGAATGCTGGATCACAACATTACTAGTACTGGGAGAATCTAAGATAGCTGCTGGCAACCCAGTAAATGGCTCCACCTCGGTGTGAGAATCAATGTCCTCCAAGGGCTCTCCACCATCTGAATCCATACTAGACACTATGGATATTGCCGCAGCAGATGAAGTCTCTATCTCCATCCACACATAATACTCTAGCGAACAACCCGGATGGCTAATAGAAAAAATATCTATCTCACGCTGATCTCAACAAGCATACACCCGGGATCGATCCTCTGCTGACAAGTGGCGAGAAGCTAAACGCTGACCTAATGCCCCATCAAAAGGATGAAAGTCATGAACCTGGTCAAACTGCGACATCACGGTCAACGGGTGATAGGTAATTATGCCCCTCAAACCAGTGAGAGGGAGATAATCCATGCCCGAAGTATAAGTAATGAAGCTATAGGGTGAAGTAAGCCCTGTACATAACAAGATAGCAAATGGATCTCCGATCCCAGCCAGGAAAACGGACCAAGATGCAGGATCTGTACACTCCGTAGGCTGGAAGGAATACGACATAGCTATCTCATGGGTGAAATAATACCCGTGTCGTCTGAATGTGCCAATCGGTCTCAAGTGTGACATAAACCACAAGTACATCATGACCGAACTGCCTCTGAATACCCCTGCAGGGTAAGTGCTACAGAACGTGGCCGACCTCAGTGTTTCTGCCATAATCATTGGAATAATGGTACGACCCTCCATAAGAGCTCTCACTGCTATGATGACGCCGATGTCCAACTCATCCATGTATCGTGGCATGTACACATACGCCACTACACACAACAACAATACATCTACTCTGGCCAAACGACACTGATCCTCTAGTATAGTGAAATCCCCAGAATACCAAGCATAACTGTCCTCAGAGCCAAATCTGTCAATCAAAAAACACTAGGATATCACTAGATCTCTATCAATAGGGATGTCAGGCCTATACAAGGGAGGATCTGTGTGACAACCCCAAAATAGGTCCATTCCACCCAACCTATTCTGAGTCGCCAAATACATGGTACAGAAAATAACTACAACTTTATTACAACAATTGTCGTGTAAATTACAACAACACATATGCTGTAAGTTTTGATACAAATATATATCAACTGTGATTCTCATCCCAACCTTGGATAGCACATCACAATGGCACCTTACATAAAGGTATAGTCAAAAATTATTTTAGAAATTAGAATCTTTGGGAAGTACTCAAGGAAACCTCCGTACATGGGAGCCCATGCATTTAGGTTATGATAGATATCATATGTCCACAGAATTATCCTTGGTTGACCCAATAAACCACAAAGAAAAACGAGAAGATTACTATCATATTCTTTCAAATGGTGAGTCTTCTCCTAACATATCATTATCTCCACTGTCTCTAATTGAGAGTTATACTTCAACCAAACACCAAGATTATATAGGTAGTGCTCGTAGATATACTCAGCAAGTGGATGTGCATAACCCTATCTTATGATGACATGAGGTTTTATGTCATTAGACATCTTGTATGATAGTGGCAAAACACCCTTCCAACGTTGGGTTCGCCTCACCCTATTTGATTCACCAAATATAACTACTAAATGATGTATAAAATACAACACACTTTCCTATACTGTTTAGGGAGAATTCCACAGCTAGAGACCACCGTTCTATTCCCTTGTTACCCCCGCTCAACCCAGCTACACTTTTATTACCTGAAAGGAATTGTGAAGCAAAAGAGTGAGCTCAACTAGCTCAGTAAAGAATATCATGACTAAAGATAAATAAATTATCAATAGCCTTCAACAGTAATAAATCAGAGATTTAGACTATATGTTAGACGATAAAAAATTTCAACCATAGTTGCAGCAGAACGAGCAATCCATTAGAAGAGTCAAATAGACCATAAAGTCTAGTATCTTCTCCATGTTAAAAATCCACCGACAATGTTTTATCCATGTAACATCAATCAACAGTTCTGGTCCACAATCACATGAATAACTCGTAATCATAATTGTGATTCTAAATTTCTATTCGCAACCAAGACGAAGATAATTTCATCACAAGTCTTTACCTAAAACATCAAAGATCATGGTTATACCAAATCACAGTTTCTGTTCATAATCATACTAATAAATTCATCTTTGCACTACAGGCCAAAGATATTCATCAACAGTTCATCTTTGCACTACATGCCAAAGATATTCAACAACAGTTCATCATTGCACTATAGGCCAAAGATATTCAATAACAGTTCATCTTTGCACTACGGGCCAAAGATATTCAACAACAGATCATCTTTGCACTACGGGCCAAAGATATTAATATCTCAAAAAAAATATAATCATTTCAGAATTTATATAAATAATAATTATAGCCATGTTGATCAATTCACCTTTGCACTTAAGCTAAAGATATTCAATTATAATTTCAATGGTCATGATCATACCAGTCAACAATTCATCTTTGCACTACTGGATAAAGAGAACCTATAGTCACGATTATATCAATAATCTACCCATCTTTACACTCAAGTCAAAGAGAAACATCATCATTAGGGTTATCAAAATGTTATATATGATAATAAAAATAATATAATCAACATATAGATTTAATCTCAAGAGTAAGATTCAAAAATCAACGATAATTTGGTCAGTAAAAGAAACCAATTTTATCGTGAATAGTAACTCATGAATAGTAACTCGTGAATAGTAACTCATGAATAGTAACTCGTAAATAGTAACCTCGACATAAAAAGATAAAGTTTCACAATAAAATTCATATCAATATTTATAACATCTTAATCCAAATGTTATAAATCAATTAATAATCTCATAATCTAATATTATTAATATTACAATAATATTTTAATTATTTCTTAAACTTATAAATAATTTATTTTAATTGTTTACACTTTACTAAATAATGCATTTAATCATCTTAAAATGCCAAACTCAAAAGATTTCATCACCAATAACCAAACCTCTCATAAAAAATCTGCATATACCTTATATAGGATTTTCAAACCATAAAATCCTATTTTTCATGTTTCTTACTTCACATAACATATTTAATTCATTTACTTATAACTAGTCCATTTTTATGAAAAATACCAAATCAGTCCCAAAAATATTTCTTTTCTGGAATTTAGCAGAATATAGTCCCATATTGAACATATATTTTTTCCAGAATTTTTAAAATTCATTTACTATTTTTCATATGGCCAAAACAGCCGAATATTTAGACATTTATCATAAACTGTACTTTTATCCTAAAATTCCAAAATTTACAGAGTATACTTCTGCTATATACATGTACTCTCAATAAAAATTTCACCAATTTTGGAGTTAACCACAAGGAGTTATAAGGGTTTACATTTTAAATTGTCTTTTTCCATAAAATTCATAACTCTTAATCTATACATCCAAAAATTGTCATTTTTGGACACAATATAAAAAACTCATCAAATTATCATTTCAAATTTTTCTAAAATTTTTTTGAGTGTCAAAAAAATTACGAAACTGAAAAACATAATAACCTTTAAAATCTCTTACCTCAAAAGAGCAGTATTTCTGACTGGAATATCGGATGTAAAGTCGAAAGAAACTTGTACTGAATAGTAACTCTAAAACAAAATACGCTTGATAATATAGAGCGAGAAAGCTTATGATTCTGGTGTGATTTTCAATTCTAACTTAAGCGCCTATTTATAGGAAAATGCTAGAACGCCAAAAGAGACTAAATTAATAAAATAATATTATTAATTTTCTTCATTCCTACGTATGCTCACCAACCAAGACTAGCGTCTAGCATGCCATACTTGAACAAATTTGGTAGCCCACATGTTTAAAACAATAGTGGGTCCCACCCATAATTTTAATAAAAATTATTTTATTTTCTGAAACTCCAATAATTTATAGAAAATAGCCCGTTTATCAGAAAAATACGAATTTTATGTCCATTCCACACGAAATCGAATTCTCTATAATTTTGTAGCTTTAAGTTTTTCCAAATTCTAGACAAAAAATATCCGAAATCCACAAACGGATGATTTTTAACACCTTTTAAAATTCATAACAAATCATGCGTTAATTTTTAACTGTTCAAAATTTGTGGACATATACTCAACTTATATATGTATAACATATCCAAAAATTACAACGATTCAACGGTCAGATTAAAATTATAACTCACACAATAGAGCTTTAAGAACACCGATTTGATATTTTAAAACCTCCAATCCGACAAAATACTGATAAAATACATCAACATTAATTCATTCATTTATAACCACATAAATAAATCCATCATTTATATCCTCATCGAATAAATATTTCCTTATCAATAATTAATTATTCACAAATAATATTATAGAATCATAATAATGACAATCAGGCCGTTCCCAAGAAAGAGGGGGCTTTCCAATAAGGATTTCTCCTTACTGGCGCGCAATTAGGTGACCAAACATCTCCTTAGGCAGAACTTCCTTAGACATTACCAATAATGCTATCTAATAATATTATTCAAATAATATGAATTATTGATCTGGTAATGGAGATACTGTGCAGTGATAATTATTGAACAACAATAATATAAAATATTAATGTAGCAATTATTGAATCAATAAAATAAAATATTAAACAGTAATTACTGTAACAATTATTGAGTAGTGCCTTCTTACGTAAAAATTAATAATTCAAAAATAATGTGCAATACCGTGTGCTACTGTGCAACAACGCGTATTACTTTACTTTACCCACCTGGTATTCTAACAGTGTTAACGGTAACGATTACGCCGTTATTTATAAAATTTTAAATTTGTCATTTTTTTCATCCGACTATTTTTCGTTATGGGGCCCACAAATGGTTGCGCCGTCGTACGAATATTCCCCGACAGAAAGAATATTTCACGACTAACAAATATTCCCCGACAATAATGAATATTTTATAATCATTTGCTTATTTTGAAAATTTTGTACATTTCACCCATAACCAAAGCATTATATCAAATTAACACCTTATTATTCACAATAATAAATAGAGGAAATTCGATTTTATTCATTAAAAAGTTGGGGTCTTACAACTTCCCCTCCTTATGAAATTTCGTCCTTGAAATTTACGTACGACTACAAGAAAAAGGTCTATCGGCGACCAATTATATCAGCGACCGCATATCCGGTCGCTGATATTCTTAATAGCGACCGACATCAGCGACCAGTCTATAATCCAGTAGCTAAGTGATATTCGCGACCGCAGTCGGTCGCTAGAACAAATTTCCCACCCAAAATTTGGCAGGAAATGTTGGTCGCGTAGTTTTTTTGCGACCACTTATAATCAGCGACCGCATGCGGTTGCTGATAAGTCCATGTCATTAAAAATCAGCGACCGCATACATTCGCTGATAGCGGTCGCTGATCAACCTAAATGAAATCAGTATCAGGCCTTCGCTCGACACAGAACAGAGAAGGAAAAAAAAGAGGGAGCTCCGAAATAGAGAGAAGTGGGAGAAAGGAGGGAGAGGAAGAGGAGTTCGGTCATCGCCGCTGCCACCTTCCACCGGCCACCGGCCACCTACCACCTGCCTAAGGAGATCAAAATTTTCAAACAAGTTTGATTGAATCTTCTAAACAGGTATTTATCTTCATTCATTGTAATTTCTTGAATCGTGTTTGAAATTGTATGTGAATTCTTTGGATTTGGCGATTGTGTGCATGAATACACCGTGTATTGGGTAATTCGTTTAGTCACCTATCGAATTGGGTAATTTGTTTTTGTTTTAAAATAGGTTTTTGTCATCAAATCTGGTAACCCTAATCTGGGTATTGGGTAATTCGTTTAGGTTTTTGTTGTAATTTGTTTTTAGTATCACAATTACTCCACACAAATAGAATTTGATTATTATTGCTTGCTTACCATTGTTGTGCTAGTGCTAGTGATAGTGATAGTATAACAAACTTGATAGCAGTATAGGAATGGTTCCAACCTTATATTATCTATTGTAGAATGAATTAGAATACAATGCGCACCTGAAATATCAAGTAATAATTTTGTCACGTGAAAGTTTCAAATTTGACTATCCCTCTAATTTGAAATTCATGTAATTTATATCTTAATACTGGTTATGAACTTGTAATAGATCCTTGTGCAATGAATCACAATATTGTTGGAATGAAATCCTATCTAATCCATCTTTCATCTTGAGATACATGCCTCCAAGTCATAAAAACACTCCTCTAAATAACTGAAATAGAAATAATTAATGTTTTGACAATTGCTTATAAACAAAACTGCATTCCATATCACTTCTCGACAAAAATTTACATATTCCCACACCTTGACATTATCAGGCACAAGTATTTTCGTAACAATATACATTGAGATTTTAAAATATTAAATTATTTACGGATAAGACTATATCAAATCAAACTTCAGATGATACAATTCAAACTGTAGAACACACATATGGTTATCATTCAATCAAATCACAACATATATACACAAATTCTAGGAAAGCACAACTCTTGGATATATAATATCATATAAAATCATGTGCAATTCACACAAGTATTGATTACACATATCATCTCTATTGCATGTGTAATTCATGCATATAATATCATATAAAATGTAAAACAATATCTTCCAACGAGTAAAAACAACATCTTCCAGTGTAAGCCAAACAGACAGAACACAAATGTTTTTTAAAAAAAAACTGAACACGTATAAAGGTTTAAAGAAAAAGGAAGAAACCTGCAGATTTGGCTGAACACATAAAAAAGGTTCAGTTTTTAAAAAAACTGAATACATAGAAAGGTTTAAAAATAAACTGAACACAACACAAATGTTATTCTTATTCACGTAACAAAGAATTTGATTTAATTTGCTGGATTTTTTTACTGCTTTAATTTGCATTCAATCGTTATTGTTTTGGTCTTATTGTATTGGGAATTTGTATATTTCTCTTGGTTTGTGTCTTGGGTGAATGCATACCATCGTGCATGTGGCTAGTCCATATTGTAGGGGAGACTCTGGCGAAATTTTCTTAAGTATTATAAGTATAAGTTTGTAGTTGAATTTTTTTTACCTCTTTTATTGTGAACAGTTTTAGGTTTAAAATATATAATAGCTTTTGGTTATAGGAAAGCTATGCCCATTATTGAAATAAAATGAGAAATTGAATTGTTTGAATATGTGAGTAGCTTAATTTTAGTAATTCACAATAAATTGGGTTCTGTTTATATAGAGAGACTGGGTGCTGCTTATCAATTGGATATAAATATATTGGTGATCCACTAGAGCCTATTAAGGGGCTGCTGGAGCTTATGGGTTGGGCTTGGGGCTGCGAGGCCACGCCAAGCTTAGCCAAGCCTCACGGGGGCAAGCCAAGCTTGGTTGTCAGCATGATAAGCTATTGGAGGGCTGTTAAGCCAAAATAGGCAGTGATAGGGAACTGTTAGTGCAACAGAGAAGGTAATTAGACACACTTGGTCAATAAAGAGACTGTTTTGGCTATAACAGAAAAATAAGGGTATTTAACACTTATGTATACAAGAATAAAGCTACAAAAATGTTATAGAAGCTATAAATTGCTCAACCAAGTTGTGACTATCCCAAAACATAAAAGATTATAGAAAGGGACCGTGAGGGGTATACTCTTAAAACATGTTAGTCGAGGCCTTAGATGGACTCTTCAATTCTTGGCGTGAAGCCTTAGATGGTGGTAGTCTTCAATTCTTGGCATGAAGCCTTGTACAAATGAGATACTTTAACACTGATATAAAGCTAGCATGAATGAAATACCTTACGTATTCACTTACGATTAATAATAAAAACAAATTTAAAACAAATTAAAATAAAAGAACATGACATAATATGTGACAACCCCAAAATAGGTCCATTCCACCCAATCTATTCTGAGTCGCCAAATACATGGTATAGAAAATAACTACAACTTTATTACAACAATTATCGTACAAAATACAACAACACATATGTTGTGAGTTTTGATACAAATATATATACCAACTGTGACTCTTGACACCAACTTGGGTAGCAAGTCACAATGACACCTTACATAAAGGTACAGACAAAAATTATTTTAGAAATTAAAATCTTTGGGAAGTGCTCAAGGAAACCTTCGTACATGGGAGGCCATGCGTCTAGGTTATGATAGATATCATATGTCCACAGAATTATCCTTGGTTGACCCAATAGACCCCAAAGAAAAACGAGAAGGTTACTATCATGCTCTTTCCAATAGTGAGTCTTCTCTTGACATATAACTATCTCCACTGTCTCCAGTTGAAAATTATATTTCAAATAAACTCCAAAATCATATAGGTAGTGCTCATAGATGTACTCAGCAAGTGGATGTGCACAACCCTGTCTTATGATGACACGAGGTTGTATATCGTTAGACATCTTGTATGATAGTGGCAAAACACCCTTCCAATGTTGGGTACATCTTACCCTATTGGATTCACCAAATATAACTACTAAATGAACTTTTCTATACTGCTTAGGGAGAACTTCCACTGCTAGAGACCACCCTTTTATTCCCCTGTTACCCCCGCTTAACCCAGCTACACTCTTATTACCTGAAAGGAATTGTGAAGCAAAAGGGTGAACTCAACTAGCCCAGCAAAGAATATCATGACTAAAGATAAATAAATTATCACTAGCCTTCAATAGTAATAAATTAGAGATTTAGAATAATTGGTAGATGATAAAAAATTTCAACCATAGTTGCAGCGGAACGAGCAATCAATTAGAAGAGTCAAATAGACCATAAAATCTATTATCTTCTCCATGTTAAAAATCCATCAACAATGTTTTATCCCTGTAACATCAATCAATAGTTCTGGTCCACAATCATATGAATAACTCATAATCATAATTGTGGTTCTAAATTTCTCTTCTCATCTAGGACGAAGATAATTTTCATCACCTATCTTTACCTGAAACATCGAAGATCATGGTTATACCAAACCACAATTCATGTTCATAATCATACTAATAAATTCATCTTTGCACTACGGGCCAAAGATATTTGTCAACAGTTCATCTTTGTACTACTGGCCAAAGATATTCAACAATAGGTCATCTTTACACTACATGCCAAAGATATTCAACAACAGATCATCTTTACACTACAGGCCAAAGATATTCAACAACAGATCATCTTTGCACTACAGGCCAAAGATATTCAACAACAGATCATCTTTGCACTACAGGCCAAAGATATTAATATCTCAAAGAAATATATAATCATTTCAGAATTTATATAAACAATAATTATAACCATGTTGATCAATTTGCCTTTGCACTTAAGCTAAAGATATTCAATTATAAATTCAATGGTCATGATCATACCAGTCAATAATTCAACTTTGCACTACTGGCCAAAGAGAACCCATAGTCACGATCATACCAATAATCTACCCATCTTTACACTCAAGTTAAAGAGAAATTTCAACACTAGGGTTATAAAAATGTTATATATGATAATAAAAACAATATGATCAAAACATTGATTTAATTTCAAGAGTAAGATTTATAAATCAACGATAATTTGGTCAGAAAAAGAAACCAATTTTGTTGTGAATAGTATCCATGAATAGTTACTCGTGAATAGTACTCCGTATTCGTACATAGTACCGTATACGTAAATAATGTCATATACGTAAAGAGTGCCATCTACATGAATAGTGCTGTATACGTGAATAGTGAAGTATACGTGAATAGTAACCCCGACATGAAAAAGGTAAAAATTCCATAATAAAATCTATATCAATATTTCAGTATAATGATATTGAAAAAATAACATTATTAAGAAGAACATAACATCCCTTACTATCCCTTACTATCCCTTACTATCCCTTACCTCAAAAGAGCAGTACTTCTGATTGGATATCGAATATGACGCTGAAGGAAACTTGCACTGATGAATAGCAACTCACCAAGTATCTAAATACTCACAAAATACGCTCGATAATATAGAGAGAGAAAGAGAGAAAGCTTATGTTTCTGGTGTGATTTTCAATTCTAACTTAGCCCTCTATTTATAGGACAATGTTAGCACGCCGTAGCAGACTTGACCTGCAACCTGATGGCTTTACCTGCTACTATTCTCACCCACCACATTTGAATAAAAATTCCAGCACATTTCTCACCAACCAAAAGTGGGGCCCACTCAATTCTAGAATTTTCCACCAAAATCATTTATAAACCTAATTTCTGAATCAGTCACCTCTTAAAATTCATAACAAATTATATGTTCATTTTTAACGGTTCAAAATTTGTGGACATGTACTCAACTTATATATGAATAACATATCCAAAAATCACAACGATCCAACGGTCAGATTAAAAATTATAACTCACGTAATATAGCTTTAAGAACACCGATTTGATCTTTTAATACCTTCAATCCGACAAAATACTGATAAAATACCTCAACATTAATTCCTTTATTTATAACCTCATAAATAAATCCATCATTTATATCCACATCAAATAAATATTTTCTTATCATATAAATCAATAATTAATTATTCATAAATAATATTATAGAATCACAATTATGACAACCAGACAATTCCCAGGAAAGAGGGGGCTTTCCGATAAGGATTTCTCCTTACTGGCGTGCAATTAGATGACCAAACCTCTCCTTAGACATAACTTTTTAGACATTGCCAATAATGTTATCTAATAATATTATTCAGATAATATGAATTATTACTCCGATAATAGAAAATACTATGTAGTGACAATTATTGAAACAACAATAATATAAAATATTAACGTAGCAATTATTGAATCAATAAAATAAAATATTAAACAGTAATTACTGTAACAATTATTGAGTAGTGTCTTCTTACGTAAGAATCAATAATTCAAAAATACTGTACAAAACCATGTGCTACTATGCAACCACGGGTATTACTGTATTTTAACCACCGGATATTCCAACAGTGTTAATGGTAACAACTACGCCGTTATTTATAAAAACTCAAATTTGTCATTTTCTTCATCCGATAATTATTCTGTTATGGGGCCCAGAAATAGCTGCGCCGTCGTACGAATATTCTCCGACAGAAAGAATATTTCACGACTAAACGAATATTCCCCGACAACAATGAATATTTTATAACCACTTGCGTATTTTGAAAAAAAAATCATATATCACCCTTAACTTTAACTTTTATCAATTTAACCATTTACTGAATAGTAATTATAAGAAAAATTGAATACTTTTATTTCATAAAATTCGGGGTCTTACATAATATAACTATTAAACTAAGTAGTACTTACTTAGTTTCTCATACTAAATTTAATAACATTTAAAGTTTCTCATACTGCTTTAATTTGCATTCATTCGTTAACATTGAGTATGCTTAAATGTTAATCATATGGTTACAAGTATGCTCAAGTCATATGGTTACAAGTATGCTCAAGTCATATGCTTACAAGTACGCTTAAATGTTAATTATATGCTTACAATTATGCTCAAGTCATATGTTTACAAGTATGCTAAAGTCATATGATTAATAAGCTCATGTTATCTGTAGTAGGTACCGTGGAATCATGAACCTCTATTCAGACCGTAGTTAGATGGCACGACAAAAGTCAAGTGCCCAGATAGGTGCTACAGCTGAATTTAGAGCTGGTTGCCAAGTATTTTTGGATTATGCGTATAGAAACCCGAAATGTTTGAATGGTAAGCCGTAGATGCGATGTCCATGTTTGAAGTGTAAGAATATAAATTATATGGACAGAGACATGATAAACTATCGTTTACTTATTTCTGGGTTAATGAGAAATTACGAAGAATACTGGTGGGCACATGGGCAGAGAAGAGATGGTGGCATCACAGAAGTACACAATTCGGGCAGTAATACTCATCGTATGAATGAAATGGTTCATGATATTGCAGGGCCAAATTTTGATTGAGAACAAGGCAGAGAGCAACCTATGAATTCTGATGCCAAAGACTTCTTTAAGTTGTTAGACGAGGGTAGCGAGCCATTATGGCATGGTTGCACCAAACACACTACATTGTCTGCAGTGGCAACATTACTTAACATCAAGGCTGATCACAACATGAGCCATGAGTGGTTTGTGTCGCTCTTGAAGGCCATTAAGAGTATGTTGCCTGACGGTGAGAAATTTCCTGGTAACTATTACTTTTGTAAGAAAATGGTGAAGAAGTTGGGTCTTGGATACCAAAAGATCGATGCATGTCCCAACGATTACATGTTATTTTATAAGGAAAATGAACAGATGACAAGGTGCACGTTTTGCAGTCATGATCGATTTACGCCTAATAACGAGGGTGTGACTATAAAAAAAATCAAGTATACTATTTAAGATTCTAAGGTTTTTTCAATAACACATCGGCTAAAAAGATTGTACATGTCTTCAAGAACAGCTGAACATATGAGTTGGCATGAGAAATCTCCAGCTAAAGATGGAGAACTAAATCATCCCGCAGATGGCCAGGCTTGGAAAGATTTCAACATAGCACATCCTGGGTTTGTATTGGAACCTAGAAATGTGAGGCTTGGATTGTCCACCGATGGTTTCAATCCGTTTGGCCACTCAGCTCTTCCATACTTATGCTGGCATGTGATTGTTACTCCGTACAACTTGCCTCCTTGGATGTGTATGAAACAGCCATACTTGTTTCTTTCACTCGTGGTTCCTGATCCTAAGAGTCCTGGAAATAACATAGATGTTTACTTGAGACCTCTTACAAATGAGTTGAAGGTATTGTGGGAAGATGGAGTATAGACTTGGGATGTTACAATGAAAACAAATTTCAACTTTAGGGCAGCAATTATGTGGACTATAAGTGACTTCCCAGCTTATGGTATGTTAGCTGGATGGAGTACACACAGGAAGTTGGCTTGTCCGTATTGTATGGAGTATATAAAGTTGTTTAATCCATCAAAAGGTTGAAAGCCTTATTGGTTTGACTGTCATCGTCGGTTCTTACCAGTAGATCACTCGTTTCAAAGAAATAGAGAACACTTCAGGAAAGGGAAAGTAGACAATGATATGCCTGCACCGCGATTGTCGGGAACGGAGATACGAGATCGTGTGATGAGATTGCCGGTTATCCCATTTGGTAAGATTGATGCCACAAACATAATCAATGGGTTTGGCGAATCTCATAACTGGGTTCAGAGAAGCATCTTTTGGGAACTGCCTTATTGGTCTACAAATTTAATTCGTTATAATCTAGATGTGATGCATATTGAGAAGAATATGTTTGACAATGTGTTTAACATTGTGATAAATGTTACGGGGAAGACAAAAGATAACGATAAGGCACGTTTGGACTTGAAAGATATTTGTAAGCGTCCTGGATTAGAACTTTATAAATCTCCTAATGGTAAGATTGTCAAACCGCATGCAAGGTACACATTGTCCAAAAAGCAAGTTAAAGATGTGTGCATATGGGATAAGTCTCTGAAACTACCAGATTGATATGCGTCAAACATTGCAAGGTGTGTTACGGGCGGGAAATTGTAAGGGATGAAGAGTCATGACTGTCATGTGTTCATGGAGAGACTCATGCCTATAGCATTTTGGGATCTGCTTGATAAACCAATATGGGATGCTTTGACGGATCTTGGTCGTTTCTTCAAAGACTTATGTTCAAAATCATTAAATGAGAAGGACATGTCTGTAGTTGAGAAGAACATCATAGAGATCACGTGTAAACTGGCAAAAATATTCCCACCTAGTTTTTTTGACTCCATGGAGCATTTGCAAATCCATCTTCCCTATGAAGCTCGTGTTGGGGGTCCAGTTCAATATGGATGGATGTACCCTTTCGAGAGGGTGATGGGAAACCTTAAGAGGAAGGTGAAGAATAGAGCTTATATCGAGGGGTCGATATGTGAGGCATACAGTTTTGATGAGATATCTACGTTTGTCTCAGACTATTTTCTGGACGAAGTCTTGACAAAGGCCAATCGAGTATCGAGACATGATGATGGGGAAAATGTTGAACTAAATGGTCGGCTCTCTCTATTTGGTCTATCGGGCCGCGCTTATGGAAAAGGGAAGCACATATTCCTCTCTGAGCAAGAATACATGCTGTACATACTTACATTCTTCTCAATTATGAGGAGATTGACGAATTTGTGAGGTACACATGTACACTTGATAATTTATCTTTTAAGTTGAAAATTTATTCCAATATATTAATGTTTATAATATGGTATAGATTGTACGATGACGAGTTAAAAGTGAAGCATCCCGGCATAACTGATAAAGAAATTCAAATCAATCGTGATAAAAAATTTGCACTTTGGCTAAAGGACAAAGTAAGTTCAATTTTTAAGCATGTAGAATATATATACTCTATGTTAACTATGACTTCATTTAATAAGGTGGAGTTTTTGTAGGTTTTGACTGAGGGATCAACGATTCTAGCTAATGTACGAGTCCTAGCTATGGGACTAGACAGGGACCAAGTCAGTCATAATGGTTACAAAATAAATGGTTGTGAATTTCACACAAAGGCATATGGGCGCGATAAAAGAACAACGAACTCTGGAGTGTGTGTCCATGGAGATTGTTACAATGAGCTTAGTCGTGCCTTTTATGGGGAGTTGGAGGAAATCGTAGAGTTATCGTATAAGGGCATGTACGGGGCTCGTATTCACTTGTTCAAGTGCCATTGGTTGGATTCAGAAAAATGGATACGTGTTGATAGACATGGAATCGTCGATATTGACCTCCACAGGTCTGCGCACTCCAACGAACTATTTGTTTTTACCAACTCAAACAGTACAAGTATACTACACTCCTAGTCTTGTTACCTACAGATTGGCAAGTTGTAATTCATACTCCCGCGCGTAGTCGTGTAGAAGTAGTTGATGGGGAGATTTACCAAGAGCAGATGCTTCATAGTCAAACTATAATAAATGTGGAGGACGACAATGAAGTAATCCAGTTAGATGGTAGAGATAAACCACATGAATTAGATCCTGAGTCAATACTTGTGTCAGATGATATTGATACTGAGCAGGAAGAGTTATTGACTGAATCTGACACTGAATCTGAAGCAGATGATGGTTATGAATCTACAACACGTATACAAGATGATTCTGAATCAGACATTGACACTTGAACAAATGAAATGTATGTTTAGCATTACATGTTTTTTATATCATTGTCATGTTTATGTACTAAACTATTTAAATAAAACTTAGATGTAAATTACTTTTGTTTATTATCATTTTATATTCATATATATACATGTTTATATCACTGTCATGTTTATTGTCATATATACATATAATCAAATATGACTCATAATAACATCTTGAAAATTGTAATTTATAGATGGCTTTTGAAGCAGTGCAGAAAAAGCGCTGCAGGGGTAGGGGGCCTAATCATGTGCCCAAGGCCCCTACTAATCCGGATGATCGGATTCTTATTCAGATTCGCCCTCCTCCGAATAGCACGTACGTCCCGCATATATCATTTATATATAAGCATTTAAGATTCCATTTATACAAGATATATAGAACTTAGATGTAAATTGCTTTAATATATCTACTTATCGTTGATGTAAATTGATGTTAATATGCTAATTGATGTTAATATGCTTATTGTATTGAAAATTTGTATGTTTCTCTTGGTTTGTGTCTTGGGTGCCTAGAAATGTCCATATATGCATGTTGTCGTGCATGTGGCTAGTCTATATTATAGGGGAGACTCTGGCAAAAATTTTTTAAGTATTATAAGTATAAGTTTGAAAAATGTTCATAAGTATTATAACTTAGAATTAAATTGCTTTAATATATCTACTTATCGCTGATGTAAATTGTTGTATATTATAATGATTTTTCAGATAATAAGATCGTCCAGTGCATATCACAGCTATGTTTACAGAATTGGCCTACACCTGTGAGTACGTGGGCGAGCACACCTATCGCCCACAAGGATGCTGTTTGGGCTGAATTTCAGGTATGTTTTTTTTAATTATGACATATAATATAATATTCAAAGGATAATTGTTTAGTAATGTTATTATTGTTGTTTTAATTGTAGAAACGGTATAGATGGGAGGACGCGAGACATTATTCTGGCAGAAGTGCGCGGCCCGCACCAAAGACAATTTGAATAAAGAAAGAGAAAAAGCCCTTCACAATGCCGAGATCGACCATCCAGGCCAGGGAGAGGATTATATGCACGAGCACAGCCCCTGGTGGTGCACCCAGTCCATATGGACTGAGATGTGTGCCCAATGGAGAGCTGAGAGCTGGGTGAAAAGATGAAAGACTGCCTCCACCAACAGATCCTTGGGTGTACCTGATGGCAAAAAAGCTAAAGGGACATACAAGGGCGGCAGTATTTCACAATTGCAGCATATCACTGCCAGGGTACGTATTTACAAGTTTTAATATGTTTACAATCATGAATTCTAGAAAATATATCATATTTTTACTTAGTAATATTGTGCTATTTTTGTATAGGAGTCTCAGTCTCAAGGTACACCTATCCATTGGCTAGATGTGTACGTGACCAGCCGTGATGGTCTGCCTGATGCTATCCAGATAGCTGTAATAAGTTTTAACAACTTGATCTTGTTTATCAATGCTTACATAATTTATTTTTAACTATTTAATTGTTAACATGATGACATGATACTTATAAGCGTTTATTGAATGAGCGCTATCTTGAAGGCACTCCACGTCCGACTATTGATCAAGAGCTGTGGGAGAGGGCATCTGTTGTGAAGAAGAACTACATTAAAGGTCAAGGACAACGACGATGCCCATCCTTTAGTGGCTCAGGCAGCTCTGCTACCCAGTCTTCACAGTCATCGAGTCATCCAGCTGTTCATACTCCGGCTGACTGTGTGAGAGCTATATATCGAGATCAAAATCTTTTGAAGATACTGGGCGGGCATCTGGGGGCTCTTGATCTTGAGGAGTTAGCTGAAGCAGTAGCGACAGCAGCAGCAAGACAGCATGGGGATGGCGACGAGGTATAAAATCTATTTGTTGTATATATTGTCGTAATATATATTAGTATCAACATATATAGTTACTATATGTGTAACTTGTTTTATTATTTTGTTAATTACAGGTGATCAAGGAGGCAATGATGCTTGACGTACCTGCTTTAGATCAGTTTTGTAGTTATAATATAAGCTTGTACTTGTATATTCATTATTTGGATGTCTGTATGTTACTTAAACATTAGATTTGTGGTTATTTATTCAATTCATAGCGGTTTTTAAAGGTTTATATATATAGTTTATATACTAGCTAGTAATTTGGAGGACGATGGATGGTTATATTGTTGTGCACATTGTTTATATTGTTGTGTATGTGTGTTGGGATATAGCAGGTACAAAACAGGTACAGTTTTTTGGGAATTATGCAAAATAGCAAAAAGCTATTTTTCAGTTTTTTTAGAATCAGCGACCGCATGCGGTCGCTGATATCTATTAGCGACTGCTAGCATTTGAGGGTATCAGCGACCGACGACGGTCACTGATAGCGGTCGCAGACACCTGGACCACGTCAGCCTTTGGCTATGAGACTTGCTGACTCAGCTTAGCGACCGAAATGATGAATTGGGTCGCTATCAGCGGTCGCAGATATATCGGTCGCTACTAGTGGTCGCTGATGTGCATCCCAGCGACCAAATTTTATGCGACGACTATCAGCGACTGCACTCGGTCGCTAATATCTGTCTGCGACTAAAGGTGATCACTGATACGCGGTCGCTGATAGACACTTTTCTTGTAGTGTACCTGGTATTTTGAAGAGTTGAGAATACCTTACTTTTATTTCAGATTCTATCTCCCTGGTCATCATGATTTCTCCATTGCTCATCTCCCATGATAACTTCATTTGAGTTCCTCACTTGTTGGGAAGTCATGACACCCGCTCTCCCTTGAACTACTCGGCTTTGACTTGTTTGGGGTAACATTTGGTGTCATCACTACCATTGGAATATACTTTTCTATAGGGCATATTTCACCCTCAACTGCTTCGTCCTACTCCTGATTCATGATCTGAATCATCAATCTTCGATCCATATCGAATTGAGGTTGATCGCTCTGTACAGGGTAATTCAAAACTCGATGTTGGGTTCTCCCAATCGCTGTCCAAAAAGAGAAATACATATCATCTATTGTAGCCTTCTTAGATCGGACATCTCTTTCCACCATATCAATGCGTCGTGTGGCTTTTTCCCATGCATCACTCATTCTCACTCGTTCAGTTGTTTCTTCTTTCAGCTCAGATTCCAGCTTTATCAACTTATATTCTGCCAAAGAATGCTTCTGTTCAAGCATCACATATCGGGTAACACAAGCTTGAATTGTTGCATCCTTTTGCTCCACGACCACCTGCCGTTCTTCAACCTGCTCTTCTAACTCAGGAATACGATTTTGCAATTCTACATTTTGATCATAAAATTCTTCTAATAAATTCTCCTCAAGTTCTTCTTCTTCCTCACTCTCAGCTGCTACCTCTGCGACTAGCTCGGGTGCAACTATTAATTCTTCCCTCACCACAAGAATATCTCTAATTCCTTCTTCGCCTGACATCACATTATCATAGTTGGTGATTATAGGTATCCCCATAGTCTCATTCACTCCATTGTTAACATTCTCAGCTGCCATTCTCAAATACTGCCATAAAACAAGGGTTAATTAAACAAATTAACGTATCACATAATATCCGTATATTATGACCGACTAACAAATAAGCTTAGGTAGGACACACTAGCGAAGGATTTACTCATCTCTCCCCTCCTAGTTTTATTCCCCGATCTCCGCCAGAGACCATATCCCTAAGCTCTGATACCAACTGTGACAACCCCAAAATAGGTCCATTCCACCCAACCTATTCTGAGTCGCCAAATACATGGTACAGAAAATAATTACTAATATATTACAACAATTGTCATGCAAAATACAACAACAAATATGCTGTGAGTTTTGATACAAATATATACCAACTGTGATTCTCATCCCAACCTTGGATAGCACGTCACAATGGCACCTTACATTAAGGTATAGTCAAAAATTATTTTGGAAATTAAAATCTTTGGGAAGTACTCAAGGAAACCTTCGTACATGGGAGCCCATGCATTTAGGTTATGATAGATATCATATGTCCACAGAATTATCCTTGGTTGACCCAATAGACCCCAAAGAAAAACGAGAAGATTACTATCATATTCTTTCCAATGGTGAGTCTTCTCTTGACATATCATTATCTCTACTGTCTCTAATTGAGAGTTATACTTCAAGCAAACACCAAAATTATATAGGTAGTGCTCGTAGATATACTCAGAAAGTGGATGTGCACAACCCTGTCTTATGATGACATGAGGTTGTATGTTATTAGATATATTTTGTATGATAGTGGCAAAACACCTTTCTAACGTTGGGTTCACCTCACCATATTTGATTCACCAAATATAACTACTAAATGATGTATAAAATATAACACACTTTTCTATACTGTTTAGGGAGAACTCCACAGCTAGAGACCACCGTTCTATTCCCTTGTTACCCCCGCTCGACCCAGCTACACTCTTATTACCTGAAAGGAATTGTGAAGCAAAAGGGTGAGCTAAACTTGTAAGACCCCGAATTTTATGAAATAAAAGTATTCAATTTTTCTATTCAGTAAATGGTTAAATTGATAAAAGTTAATGTTAAGGGTGATATATAAATTTTTTTCAAAATAAACAAGTGGTTATAAAATAATCATTGTTGTCGGGGAATATTCGTTGGTCGTGGAATATTCTTTCTGTCGGGGAATATTCGTACGACGGCGCAGCCATTTGTGGACCCCATAACAGAATAACTGTCGGATAAAGAAAACGACAAATTTGAGTTTTTAAAAATAACGGCGTAGTTGTTACCGTTAACACTATTGGAATATCCGGTGGTTAAAATACAGTAATACGCGTTATTGCACAGTAGCACACGGTATTGCACAATATTTTTGAATTATTGATCCTTACGTAAGAAGGCACTACTCAATAATTGTTACAGTAATTACTGTTTAATATTTTCTTTTATTAATTCAATAATTGTTGCGTTGATTTTTTTATTGTTGCTCAATAATTGTTGTTGCACAGTATTTTTCATTATCAGATCAATAATTCATATTATTTAAATAATATTATTAGATAGCATTATTGACAATGTCTAGAAAGTTCTGTCTAAGGAGAGGTTTGGTCATTTAATTACGCGCCAGTAAGGAAAAATCCTTATTGGAAAGCCCCCTCTTTCCTGGGAAAGACCTGGTTGTCATAAATGTGATTCTGTAATATTATTTGTGAATAATTAATCATTGATTCATATGATAAGGAAATATTTATTTTATGTGGATATAAATGAGGGATATATTTTTTTGGTTAAAAATGAAAGAGTTAATGTTGAGGTGTTTTATCTGTATTTTTGTCGGAACGGAGGTATTGAAAATCAAATTAGGGTTTTTGAGATATTTTACGAGGGTTATAATTTTTAATCCGACCGTTGAATCGTGGTAATATTTGGATATGTTATACATATATAAGTTGAATATATTTCCATAAATTTTAAACCGTTAAAAATGAACGTATGATTTGTTATGAATTTTACGAGATGACTGGTTCAGAAATTGTTGAATTTTCGGAGTTAATTATTTTGGTAGAAAATTCTAGAATTAGTAGGCCCCACTCTTGGTTGGTGAAGAAATATGCTGAGATTTTTATTCAAATGTGGTGGGTGAGAATAGTAGCAGGTAAAGCCATCAGGTTGCAGGTTAAGTCTGCTTTGGCGCGCTAACATTTTCCTATAAATAGAGGGCTAAGTTAGAATTGAAAATCACACCAGAATTCATAAGTTTTCTCTCCTTTTTCTCTCTAGATTATCGAGTATATTTTGTGAGTATTTAGATACTTGGTGAGTTGTTATTTATCAGTACACTTTTCCTTCAGCGTCATATTCGATATCCAGTCAGAAGAGATGCTCTTTTGAGGTAAGGGATAGTAAGAGATTTTAAGGGTTATTATATTTTTCAGTTCGTAATTCTTATGACCTTCAGAAAATTCTGAAAAAATTTGAAATGATATTTTGATGAGTTTTATTCATTGTGTCCAAAAATGGTGATTTTTGGATTTATAGATTAAGAGTTATGAATTTTACGGTAAAAGACTATTTAAAAAGTAACCACTTATAACTCGTTGTGGTTAACTCCAAAATTGATGAAATTTTTATTGGAAGTATATCTATATAATGTCAGTATACTCTGTGAATTTTGGAATTTTTGGATAAAATTATAATTTATGATAAATGTCTAAATATTCGGCAGTTTTGGCCATATAAAAAATAGTAAAAGAATTTTAAAAATTCCGGGAAAAATATATGTTCAATATAGGACTATATTCTGTAAAATTTCAGAAAAGAAATATTTTTGGAACTGATTTGGTATTTTTTTCATGAAAATGGTCTAGTTATGAGTAAATAAATTAAATATGTTTTGTGAAGTAAGAAAATTAGAAAATAGGATTTTATAGCTTGAGAATCCTATATGAGGTATATGCAGATTTTTGATGAGGGTTTTTGGTTATTGGTGATGAAATCTTATGAGTTTGGCATTTTAGGATGATTAAACGCATTATTTAGTAAAGTATAAACAATTAAAATAAATTATTTATAAGCTTAAGAAATATTATTCTTTCAATATCATTATACCGAAATATTGGTATGTATTTTATTGTGAAATTTCTACCTTTTTGTGTCGAGTTTACTATTCATGAGTTACTATTTATGAGTTACTATTCACGAGTTATTATTCATGAGTTACTATTCACGAGTTACTATTCACGACAAAATTGGTTTCTTTTTCTGACCAAATTATAGTTGGTTTATGAATATTACTCTTGAGATTAAATCTATATGTTGATTATATTGATTTTATTTTATAACCCTAATGATGATATTTCTCTTTGACTTGAGTGTAAAGATGGGTAGATTTCTGGTATGATCATGACTATGGGTTCTCTTTGGCCAGTAGTGCAAAGTTGAATTGTTGACTGGTATGATCATGACCATTAAATTTATAAGTGAATATCTTTAGCTTAAGTGCAAAGGTGAATTGATCAACATGGTTATAATTAATGTTTATATAAATTCTGAAATAATTATATATTTCTTTGAGATATTAATATATTTGGCCTGTAGTGCAAATATGAACTGTTGATGAATATATTTGGCCGTAGTGCAAATATGAACTGTTGAGGAATATCTTTGGCCTGTAGTGCAAAGATGAATTGTTGATGAATATCTTTGGCCCGTAGTGCAAAGATGACATGTTGAATATCTTTGGCCAATAGTGCAAAGATGAACATATGTTGAGATGAACATGACCAACTAGTGATACAAATGAATATCTTTGGCCGTAGTGCAAAGATGAAGTTATTAGTATGATTATGAACAGGAAATGTGATTTGGTGTAACCATGATCTTTGATGTTTCAGGTAAAGATAGGTGATGAAAATTATCTTCGTCCTAGATGAGAAGAGGAATTTAGAACTACAGTTATGATTATGAGTTATTCATATGATTGTGGACCAGAATTATTGATTGATGTTACAGGGATAAAACAATGTTGGTGGATTTTTAACATGGAGAAGATAATAGACTTTATAGTCTATTTGACTCTTCTAATGGATTGCTCGTTCCGCTGTAACTATGGTTGAAATTTTTATCATCTACCATATATTCTAAATCTCTAATTTATTACTGATGAAGACTATTGATAATTTATTTATCTTTAGTCGTGATATTCTTTACTGGGCTAGTTGTGCTCACCCTTTTGTTTCACAATTTCTTTCAGGTAATAAGAGTGTAGCTGGGTCGAGCGGGGGTAACAAGGGAATAGAACGGTGGTCATCATTTAGTAGTTATATTTGGTGAAGAAAATAGGGTGAGGCGAACCCAACGTTGGAAGGGTGTTTTGTCACTATCATACAAGATGTCTAATGACATACAACCTCGTGTCATCATAAGATAGGGTTGTGCTCATCCACTTGCTGAGTATCTTTACGAGCACTACCTATATAATCTTGGTGTTTATTTGAAGTATAATTTTCAATTAGAGACAGTGGAGATAATGATATGTCAAGAAAAGACTCACCATTGGGAAGAATATGATAGTAAACTTCTCGTTTTTTTTTTGGGTCTATTGGGTCAACCAGGGATAATTCTGTGGCCATATGATATCTATCATAACCTAGACGCATGGCCTCCCATGTACAAAGGTTTCCTTGAGCACTTTCCAAAGATTTTAATTTCTAAAACAGTCTTTGACTATACATTTATGTAAGGTGCCACTGTGAGGTACTGTCCACGGTTGGGACATGTGTCACATTTGGTATATATTTGTATCCAAACTCACAGCATATGTGTTGTTGTATTTTATACGACAAATGTTGTAATAAAGTTGTAGTTATTTTTTGTACCATGTATTTGGCGACTCAGAATGGGTTGGATGGAATAGACCTATTTTGGGGTTGTCACAGGTGGTATCAGAGCTTAGGGATATGATCTCTGGCGGAGATCTGGAAATAGAACTAGGAGGGGAGAGATGAGTAAATCATTCGCTAGTGTGTCCTACCTAAGCTTATTTGTTGGTCAGTCATAATATCGAGATATTATGTGATATGTTAATTTGTTCAATTGACCCTTGCTGTATTCTAGAATGATATCTGAAATGCAGGAGATGAGCATTGGAGAAATCATGATGACAGGGAAGGTGGAATCTAAAATGAAAGTAAGGTATTCTTAACTCTTTGAAATGAATATCTTTGAAATGAATATCTGAAATGATGAGATGAACATGACCAACTGGTGATACAAATGAATATCTTTGGCCGTAGTGCAAAGATGAAGTTATTAGTATGATTATGAACAGGAAATGTGATTTGGTGTAACCATGATCTTTGATGTTTCAGGTAAAGATAGGTGATGAAAATTATCTTCGTCCTAGATGAGAAGAGGAATTTAGAACTACAGTTATGATTATGAGTTATTCATATGATTGTGGACCAGAATTATTGATTGATGTTACAGGGATAAAACAATGTTGGTGGATTTTTAACATGGAGAAGATAATAGACTTTATAGTCTATTTGACTCTTCTAATGGATTGCTCGTTCCGCTGCAACTATGGTTGAAATTTTTATCATCTACCATATATTCTAAATCTCTAATTTATTACTGATGAAGACTATTGATAATTTATTTATCTTTAGTCGTGATATTCTTTACTGGGCTAGTTGTGCTCACCCTTTTGTTTCACAATTTCTTTCAGGTAATAAGAGTGTAGCTGGGTCGAGCGGGGGTAACAAGGGAATAGAACGGTGGTCATCATTTAGTAGTTATATTTGGTGAAGAAAATAGGGTGAGGCGAACCCAACGTTGGAAGGGTGTTTTGTCACTATCATACAAGATGTCTAATGACATACAACCTCGTGTCATCATAAGATAGGGTTGTGCTCATCCACTTGCTGAGTATCTTTACGAGCACTACCTATATAATCTTGGTGTTTATTTGAAGTATAATTTTCAATTAGAGACAGTGGAGATAATGATATGTCAAGAAAAGACTCACCATTGGGAAGAATATGATAGTAAACTTCTCGTTTTTTTTTGGGTCTATTGGGTCAACCAAGGATAATTCTGTGGCCATATGATATCTATCATAACCTAGACGCATGGCCTCCCATGTACAAAGATTTCCTTGAGCACTTTCCAAAGATTTTAATTTCTAAAACAGTCTTTGACAATACATTTATGTAAGGTGCCACTGTGAGGTACTGTCCACGGTTGGGACATGTGTCACATTTGGTATATATTTGTATCCAAACTCACATCATATGTGTTGTTGTATTTTATACGACAAATGTTGTAATAAAGTTGTAGTTATTTTTTGTACCATGTATTTGGCGACTTAGAATGGGTTGGATGGAATAGACCTGTTTTGAGGTTGTCACAGGTGGTATCAGAGCTTAGGGATATGATCTCTGGCGGAGATCTGGAAATAGAACTAGGAGGGGAGAGATGAGTAAATCATTCGCTAGTGTGTCCTACCTAAGCTTATTTGTTGGTCAGTCATAATATCGAGATATTATGTGATATGTTAATTTGTTCAATTGACCCTTGCTGTATTCTAGAATGATATCTGAAATACAGGAGATGAGCATTGGAGAAATCATGATGACAGGGAAGGTGGAATCTAAAATGAAAGTAAGGTATTCTTAACTCTTTGAAATGCCAGGTACGTAAATTTCGGGGACGAAATTTCATAAGGATGGGAGATTATAAGACCTCGAATTTTATGAAATAAAATTATTCAATTTTTCTATTCAGTAAATGGTTAAATTGATAAAAGTTAATGTTAAGGGTGATATATGAATTTTTTCAAAATAAACAAGTGGTTATAAAATAATCATTGTTGTCGGGGAATATTCGTTGGTCGTGGAATATTCTTTCTGTCGGGGAATATTCGTACGACGGCGCAGCCATTTGTGGGCCCCATAACAGAATAACTGTCGGATGAAGAAAACGACAAATTTGAGTTTTTAAAAATAACGACGTAGTTGTTACCGTTAACACTATTGGAATATTCGGTGGTTAAAATACAGTAATACGCGTTATTGCACAGTAGCACACGGTATTGCACAATATTTTTGAATTATTGATCCTTACGTAAGAAGGCACTACTCAATAATTGTTACAGTAATTACTGTTCAATATTTTATTTTATTAATTCAATAATTGTTGCGTTGATTTTTTTATTATTGCTCAATAATTGTTGCTGCACAGTACTTTCCATTATCAGATCAATAATTCATATTATTTAAATAATATTATTAGATAGCATTATTGACAATGTCTAGAAAGTTCTGTCTAAGGAGAGGTTTGGTCATTTAATTGCGCGCCAGTAAGGAAAAATCCTTATTGGAAAGCCCCATCTTTCCTGGGAACGGCCTGGTTGTCATAAATGTAATTCTGTAATATTATTTATGAATAATTAATCATTGATTCATATGATAAGGAAATATTTATTTTATGTGGATATAAATGAGGGATATATTTTTTTGGTTAAAAATGAAGGAGTTAATGTTGAGGTGTTTTATCTGTATTTTTGTCGGAACGGAGGTATTGAAAATTAAATTAGGGTTTTTGAGATATTTTATGAGGGTTATAATTTTTAATCCGAGCGTTGGATCGTGGTAATATTTGGATATGTTATACATATATAAGTTGAATATATGTCCATAAATTTTGAACCGTTAAAAATAAACGTATGATTTGTTATGAATTTTACGAGATGACTGGTTCAGAAATTGTTGAATTTTCGGAGTTAATCATTTTGGTAGAAAATTCTAGAATTGGTGGGCCCCACTCTTGGTTGGTGAAGAAATATGTTGAGATTTTTATTCAAATGTGGTGGGTGGGAATAGTAGCAGGTAAAGCCATCAGGTTGCAGGTTAAGTCTGCTTCGGCGTGCTAACATTTTCCTATAAATAGAGGGCTAAGTTAGAATTGAAAATTACGCCAGAATTCATAAGTTTTCTCTCTTTTTCTCTCTAGATTATCGAGTATATTTTGTGAGTATTTAGATACTTGGTGAGTTGCTATTTATCAGTGCAAGTTTCCTTCAGCGTCATATCCGATATCCAGTCAGAAGTGCTGCTCTTTTGAGGTAAGGGATAGTAAGAGATTTTAAGGGTTATTATATTTTTCAGTTCGTAATTCTTATGACCTTCAGAAAATTCTGGAAAAATTTGAAATAATATTTGATGAGTTTTATTGATTGTGTCAAAAAATGGTGATTTTTGGATGTATAGATTAAGAGTTATGAATTTTACGGGAAAAAACTATTTAAAAAGTAACTGCTTATAACTCGTTGTGGTTAACTCAAAAATTGATGAAATTTTTATTGAAAGTATATCTATATAATATCAGTATACTCTGTGAATTTCGGAATTTTTGGATAAAATTATAATTTATGATAAATGTCTAAATATTCGCCGGTTTTGGCCATATGAAAAATAGTAAATGAATATTAAAAATTCCGGAAAAAATATATGTTCAATATAGGACTATATTCTGCAAAATTCCAGAAAAGAAATATTTTTGGAACTGATTTGGTATTTTTTTCATGAAAATGGTCTAGTTATGAGTAAATGAATTAAATATGTTTTGTGAAGTAAGAAAATTAGAAAATAGGATTTTATGGCTTGAGAATCCTATATGAGGTATATGCAGATTTTTGATGAGGGTTTTTGGCTATTGGTGATGAAATCTTACGAGTTTGGCATTTTAGGATGATTAAATGCATTATTTAGTAAAGTATAAACAATTAAAATAAATTGTTTATAAGCTTAAGAAATATTATTCTTTCAATATCATTATACCGAAATATTGGTATGTATTTTATTGTAGAATTTCTACCTTTTTGTGTCGAATTTACTATTCATGAGTTACTATTCACGAGTTACTATTCACGAGTTACTATTCATGAGTTACTATTCACGAGTTACTATTCACGACAAAATTAGTTTCTTTTTCTGACCAAATTATAGTTGGTTTATGAATATTACTCTTGAGATTAAATCTATATGTTGATTATATTGATTTTATTTTATAACCCTAATGATGATATTTCTCTTTGACTTGAGTGTAAAGATGGGTAGATTTCTGGTATGATCATGACTATGGGTTGTCTTTGGCCAGTAGTGCAAAGTTGAATTGTTGACTGGTATGATCATGACCATTGAATTTATAAGTGAATATCTTTAGCTTAAGTGCAAAGGTGAATTGATCAACATGGTTATAATTAATGTTTATATAAATTCTGAAATGATTATATATTTCTTTGAGATATTAATATATTTGGCCTGTAGTGCAAATATGAATTGTTGATGAATATATTTGGCCGTAGTGCAAATATGAACTGTTGAGGAATATCTTTGGCCTGTAGTGCATAGATGAATTGTTGATGAATATCTTTGGGCCGTAGTGCAAAGATGACATGTTGTTGAATATCTTTGGTCAGTAGTGCAAAGATGAACAGATGTTGAGATGAACATGACCAATTGGTGATACAAATGAATATCTTTGGCCGTAGTGCAAAGATGAAGTTATTAGTATGATTATGAACAGTAAATGTGATTTGGTGTAACCATGATCTTTGATATTTCAGGTAAAGATAGGTGATGAAAATTATCTTCGTCCTGGATGAGAAGAGGAATTTAGAACTACAGTTATGATTATGAGTTATTCATATGATTGTGGACCAGAATTGTTGATTGATGTTACAGGGATAAAACATTGTTGGTGGATTTTTAACATTGAGAAGATAATAGACTTTATAGTCTATTTGACTCTTCTAATGGATTGCTCGTTCCGCTGTAACTATGGTTGAAATTTTTATCATCTACCATATGTTCTAAATCTCTGATTTATTACTGATGAAGACTATTGATAATTTATTTATCTTTAGTCATGATATTCTTTACTGGGCTAGTTGTGCTCACCCTTTTGTTTCACAATTCCTCTAAGGCAATAAGAGTGTAGCTGGGTCGAGCGGGGGTAACAAGGGAATAGAACGGTGGTCATCATTTAGTAGTTATATTTGGTGAAGAAAATAGGGTGAGGCGAACCCAACGTTAGAAGGGTGTTTTGTCACTATCATACAAGATGTCTAATGACATACAACCTCGTGTCATCATAAGACAGGGTTGTGGTCATCCACTTCCTGAGTATCTTTACGAATACTACCTATATAATCTTGGTGTTTGTTTGAAGTATAATTTTCAATTAGAGACAGTGGAGATAATGATATGTCAAGAAAAGACTCACCATTGGGAAGAATATGATAGTAAACTTCTAGTTTTTCTTTAGGGTCTATTGGGTCAACTAAGAATAATTCTGTGGCCATATGATATCTGTCATAACTTAGACGCATGGCCTCCCATGTACGAAGGTTTCCTTGAGCACTTTTTAAAGATTTTAATTTCTAAAACAGTCTTTGAATATACCTTTATGTAAGGTGCCACTGTGAGGTACTGTCCACGGTTGGGACATGTGTCACATTTGGTATATATTTGTATCCAAACTCACACCATATGTGTTGTTGTATTTTATATGACAATTGTTGTAATAAAGTTGTAGTTATTTTTTGTACCATGTATTTGGCGACTCAGAATGGGTTGGATGGAATAGACCTGTGTTTGGGGTTGTCACACAACTAGCTCAGTAAAGAATATCATGACTAAAGATAAATAAATTATCAATAGCCTTTAACTATAATAAATCAGAGATTTAGAACATATGGTAGATGATAAAAAAATTTAACCATAGTTGCAGCGGAACGAGAAATCTATTAGAAGAGTCAAATAGACCATAAAGTCTAGCATCTTCTCCATGTTAAAAATCCACCAACAATGTTTTATCCATGTAACATCAATCAACAGTTCTGGTCCACAATCATATGAATAACTCGTAATCATAATTGTGATTCTAAATTTCTCTTCGCAACCAGGACGAAGATAATTTCATCACAAGTCTTTACCTGAAATATCAAAGATCATGGTTACACCAAATCACAGTTTCTGTTCATAATCATACTAATAAATTCATCTTTGCACTACAGACTAAAGATATTCACCAACAGTTCATCTTTGAACTACATGCCAAAGATATTCAACAGTAGTTCATCTTTGCACTACAGGCCAAAGATATTCAATAATAGATCATCTTTGCACTGCGGGCCAAAGATATTAATATCTCAAAGAAATATATAATCATTTCAAAATTTATATAAACAATAATTATAATCATGTTGATCAATTCACCTTTGCACTTAAGCTAAAGATATTCATTTATAACTTCAATGGTCATGATCATACCAGTCAACAATTCATCTTTGCACTATTGGACAAAGAGAATCCATAGTCACGATCATACCAATAATCTACCCATCTTTACACTCAAGTCAATGAGAAACATTATCATTAGGGTTATAAAAATGTTATATATGATAATAAAAATAATATAATCAACATATAGATTTAATCTCAAGAGTAAGATTCATAAATCAACGATAATTTGGTCAGTAAAAGAAACCAATTTTATCGAGAATAGTAACGCATGAATAGTAACTCGTGAATAGTAACTCGTGAATAGTAACCTCGACATAAAAAGATAAAGTTTCATAATAAAATTCATATCAATATTTATAACACCTTAATCCAAATGTTATAAATCAATTAATAATCTCATAATCTAATATTATTAATATTACAACAATATTTTAATTATTTCTTAAATTTATAAACAATTTATTTTAATTGTTTACACTTTAATAAATAATGCATTTAATCATCCTAAAATGCTAAACTCATAAGATTTCATCACCAATAACCAAAATTCTCATAAAAAATCTGCATATACCTTATATAGGATTCTCAAGCCATAAAATCCTATTTTTCACTTTTCTTACTTCACATAACATATTTAATTCATTTACTCATAACTAATTCATTTTCATGAAAAATACCAAATCAGTCCCAAAAATATTTTTTTTCTGATATTCAGCAGAATATAGTCCCATATTGAACATATATTTTTCCCAAAATTTTTAAAATTCATTTACTATTTTTCATATGGCCAAAACAGCCGAATATTTAGACATTTATCATAAACTGTACTTTTATCCTAAAATTCCGAAATTTACAGAGTATACTTCTGCTATATACATGTACTCCCAATATAAATTTCACCAATTTTGGAGTTAACCACAAGGAGTTATAAGGGTTTACTTTTAAAATAGTTTTTTCCCATAAAATTCATAACTCTTAATCTATACATCCAAAAATCGCCATTTTTGGACACAATCTAGAAAACTCATCAAATTATCATTTTAAATTTTTCCAGAATTTTTTTGAGTGTCGGAAAAATTACGAAACTGAAAAATATAATAACCTTTAAAATTCCTTACCTCAAAAGAGCAGTATTTCTGACTGGAATATCTAATGTAAAGTCGAAAGAAACTTGCACTGAATAGCAACTCTAAATACTCACAAAATATGCTCGATAATATAGAGAGAGAAAACTTATGATTCTGGTGTGGTTTTCAATTCTAACTTAAGCGCCTATTTATAAGAAAATGCTAGAACGCCAAAGTAGACTAAATTAATAAAATAATATTATTAATTTTCTTTATTCCAACGTATGCTCACCAACCAAGACCAACCTCTAGCATGCCATACTTGAACAAATTTGGCAGCCCACATGTTTAAAACAATAATGGGTCCGACCCATAATTTTAATAAAAATCATTTTATTTTCCGAAACTTCAATAATTTATAGAAAATAACCCGTTTATCAGAAAAATACGAATTTTATGTCCATTCCACATGAAATCGAATTCTCTACAACTTTGTAGCTTTAAGTTTTTCCAAATTCTAGACAGAAAATATCCGAAATTCACAAACGGATGATTTTTAACACCTTTTAAAATTCATAACAAATCATGCGTTAATTTTTAACGATTCAAAATTTGTGTACATATACTCAACTTATATATGTATAACATATCCAAAAATCACAACGATCCAACAGTCGGATTAAAATTATAACTCAAGTAATAGAGCTTTAAGAACACCGATTTGATATTTTAAAACCTCCAACCCGACAAAATACTGATAAAATACCACAACATTAATTCCTTCATTTATAACCATATAAATAAATCCATCATTTATATCCTCATCGAATAATTATTTCCTTATTAATAATTAATTATTCACAAATAATATTATAGAATCACAATAATGATAATCAGGTCGTTCCCAGGAAAGAGGGGGCTTTTCAATAAGGATTTCTCCTTACTGGCGCGCAATTAGGTGACCAAACCTTTCCTTAGACAGAACTTCCTTAAACATTGCCAATAATGCTATCTAATAATATTATTCAAATAGTATGAATTATTGATCTGGTAATGGAGATACTGTGCAGTGACAATTATTGAACAACAATACTATAAAATATCAATGTAGCAATTATTGAATCAATAAAATAAAATATTAAACAGTAATTACTGTAACAATTATTGAGTAGTTCCTTCTTACGTAAGAATCAATAATTCAAAAATACTGTGCAATACCGTGTGCTACTGTACAATAACGCGTATTACTTTACTTTACCCACCGGGTATTCCAACAGTGTTAACGGTAACGATTATGCCATTATTTATAAAAATTCAAATTTATCGTTTTCTTCATCCGACCGTTTTTCGTTATGGGACCCACAAATGGTTGTACCGTCGTACGAATATTCCCCGACAGAAAGGATATTCCACGACTAACAAATATTCACCGACAATAATGAATATTTTATAACCACTTGCTTATTTTGAAAAATTTGCACGTTTCACCCATAACCAAAGCATTATATCAAATTAACACCTTATTATTCACAATAATAAATAGAGGAAATTCAATTTTATTCATTAAAAAGTTGGGGTCTTACAATCTGCGCCGGCAAAGCCAAATAGGTCATCTGAGGGGCCATCTCCTGCGCTGGAAGGATCAAACGAATCTGCCTATGATGGATCTCTGCCCAAATGTCAGATAAAGAAGTCTGCCTAGTCCAGTCACTGGGTCAAGCTATCAATCTGTGTCACATGAGTCGAATCTCGGACACAGGCTAGCCAATCCGTCATCATCACGGATCCTGGAACCATATCCCCTATGAACTTAGTGGCGTGGGTTTGGGCTCCAACGGTACGAGGGATCCACTAATGCTGGAATACATCCTGAGTACAAGGACCCTTTGACAATACAAAACCGTCAATACCCAAACATGGGATATTAGGGACAGCTGACTGTGACACAGGCCAATAACGCCTAGCAGGAGGCAAAATCGGTATACAGATCTCTCTTGTGGTGCTCCTAATAGCACGCTCTCCTAAATAGGGCTCCCATCCTCCATTTGTGAATAGAGGAACCCTACGGGTGGATATTACGTACTCGACACCAGTCAGATACCCATCCTCAAAACCAATGGCCAATGCTCCCCAGAATAGGGAATTTATGTGATGACATTAGCTGTCAATAACTCCAGCTGTAGGCGACAATGAGTGAAACCCTCAGCTCCAGGGACCTCTGCTAGTATGGAATGATGCCATCGCCGTCCTCGTGGATAGGTATCCAAACTTAATACACTCACAGGACGTAAGCATGGAAGCCTCTCATAGGCCCAAAACTTCCAACATAAAGGCAAACATCTACTATCAGTTAACACTCTTAACCTGTACATGGTAAATTACAAGAGAAATACTCACCAACAGAAATGGATAAAATCTTAACCAAGCCTCGGTCAAGCCCTACGAGCGCATACGCATGCCCTTGAGGAAATAGGCAAAGGTGTAGGAACCTCAATCATACTTTCCAATACGGTCCGCATGTCGCGTGGCCCTGATCAAAGCGAATGACATCGTAGAAGAGTTATCTGCTATGAAGCAGTCCCTAATGATCATCAGAAATAATCGCCGAAGAATGTGATCCCTGACTCTAACATCAGCTGGTATGGGCTCACTCAACAGCCCATTCATAGCATCCACACTCAAAGGACCTGCACGGACAGTCCTGCCCTTGAGCGCACCTTCTAGAACTCTTAGCAAGGATCTGACGGCAGTGGGGGTAATATCCACCGTGCAAGGTACTGGTGCCCCTCCAAACTCCATACTTGTGATAAACTGCCAATCCATCGGTGTCATCATCACCTCACAGTCCAGCAAATAGAGTGACTGAGTTTGGTGAAACCAGTGCTCAGACAATGCCCTGAGGTAACCCCAGGGACAGCGACGGGGAATGATGGAAAAGAACGCCCCAAATCCCCAGTCATGCACAATCGCTCTATAGTCAGGATGCAGAGCCTACTACATGGAGTGAATGTTGAACCAATTCCCTCGAGGCTGTGTAAAGTTGGGAACCTACATAAAATGTAGATCGACATCAAAATCCTTTACTCCTCGTCAATAGGAAAGAAGGAAGATTAAGATTTAACTTAATACCTCGTTAGCATGCAACTACATCGAGGGATGTCAACTCAAATCACCTATAAGCTCTAGGTTTGCCACCTGAATACTCGGGAGGTCCCTATAGGGAACATGTGCAGCAGGAGCAGGGTTCGCAACCGAAACATCCTCCTCTTCGTCCTCAACGTCTGGCACAACAACTTGGACTGGACGTATCACCGCCTCCACTAGACGATGAGGTTGTCTAATAAAACGGGGTGGAGGCACTTCAGAAGCCCTCCTCTGTATACCAGAAGTGGTCCTGTGGGAACTACTCGGCTGATCTGGATCCATTATATCTGGACAACAAGTCTCCAAATCACCTCAGAAAGGGTGTGGTATTTTCTAAACTTGGAGCTTTTCAAAATATATTTAATAACTATATGCATTGATTACTTTAACATACATGTAAAATAGAGTTAAAAATTCATAACTACTCAATGCCTATATTTTTGGGAAAATTTTGCCATAGTTTCTTTTGTAAATAGGACTA
The DNA here is from genome assembly GCA_016801055.1 of Panax notoginseng. Classification (NCBI taxonomy): domain Eukaryota; kingdom Viridiplantae; phylum Streptophyta; class Magnoliopsida; order Apiales; family Araliaceae; genus Panax; species Panax notoginseng. The sequence goes on from CM029023.1 coordinate 51,213,540, forward strand.
TCCACATGCACATATGCATGACTAGGTGGCCATTCAGTAGCTCACCTGCCCACAGTTATATACATACTATTTGCATTAAAATGTCAAAGTCATTAATCCATAAGGGTAGCCTAATTACCAGGATTACTGTAACGCCCGAGAAAAATCGAATTTTTAGGAGAATTAAAATTTTATTTAATTATGAGGATTAAATGAATTTAATTGATTATTTAAGGGAGTAAGCTATTTGAAGGTCGTTCTATGACCTAGACATGTCAGAACGTCGTAGTATTTTGGCTACATGACAGAATTAAAATATTTGAATTTCCAAGACGAAAATAAAAGTTTTCCAAAAAAAATTCTAAAAAATAATATTCACGCATTTCTGCTCTGGAATTATTTTTGAACTTCCGAAAAATACGTAACGATGGAATATCGATGTGAGATGGAATATCCAATAATATTTCAGTTATGAAAAACGCAAATTTTCGCATGTGGACTTAAAACCTAACGATTAGGGAAAATAATTTACGAGAAGAAATTTAAATGTGATTAATGAATTAAACAATGATCGTATAATGCGTAGGTATTATACGAAGTAATGAATACGAGTACGATATGAGGTATTATACGAGTATGTGTGGATGATGGTATGACGTATATATTGAATTAGTATACGAGTTAAAATACGAGATTAATACATATAGTATATGTTATAAGGCTTTAAGCCAAAAGAAAGGAATTTGTAGGATTTGTTAAGTATTATGTTAGCCCAAGTATGGAAATAGTTAAGTCCAATGTGAATTAATATGCAAGCCCAAGAGTTTGTAATGGGAAGCCCAAAGTAATTTAATGCAAGCCCAAATGATTAAGTTAAGTTAATTAAAACTAAGCCCAAGCTAAGATCCAAAGTGATGAGCAAGTAAAGGAAACTTAATGGCTAAGTGTTGTGGTAATCAAGTAAGCTTAATGGCTAAGTTAAGTAATGACCAAGTAAATAATGTGGTGAGCAAGTAAAGGATAAGTTATGTGATTAGCAAGAATACTTAATGGTTAAGTAAAGGTGGTGGCCAAGTTAACTTAAGGGCTAGGTAATGAATAGTAAGGAGGTGAATGGTCTAATGACCATTAAGCTCTCAACTAGGATTTCCTATAAATAGAAGAGAAGCTAGCTCATTTGTTGGTTTTCTTTTCATCCAACTCTTTACAACTTAATTGTTAGAGAGAATAAGTGAGAATAAGTTAGTTTTTCATCCAATAACTTATAGCTTATTGGTTAGAGAGAAAAAGTTACAAAAGCTAGAACAAGTTAGCCTTCGAGAATTCAAGAAGCAAGAAGGAGATTAAAGCTAAGGCAAGTGATCTTCATAGGTAAGAACTTAAACCATAATTCTCTTTCTCTTCAATTGTTAGAGAAGGGGGTAGTGGTAGAACATGTATACTAAGGAATGATAAGAAATGATTAATTAATGGATTTAAGCCGTTTAAGTCATGAATAAGCTAATTGTAATCATATAAGTTATGAGAAAAAGGAAGAAGTTGGAGGAACTTGTCTTATGTTGGAATAATAAGGTTGTATGATAATAAGAAGCAAGGATGATGGTTAAAAGATTTAAGCTATGATAAAGTCATGCAAAGTAAATTCATAAGTAGTTTATACTTTTATAAGTTATAAACTCACAAAGAATAAGTAATAACTTATTATGTTTATAAGTTAATGATATATGGATGTTAAGATGTTAATATGATGGATTAAATCCATTGGAAGCGAAGAACAAGTCTTAAGAAATGAAGTTAAGGCGGAATTCACGAGTTAGAACGATAATCGTCGAATACGTGAAAATCTTATAATGGAAGTTAAATTTTGATATTGAGCCTGGAAACATTGGTTTTCAATGGAGACAAGTCTTATTTGACATTATAGAGTTGCAGACTCGAGAATGACCGAATTTCGACTTAGACCGAAGAAACGAGCGTTGAACGTTCACGAACGTTTATCGTTTTCGTTAAAAATGGACTAATAGGTGATTTTTTAGCAAACAAAGTCGAATAGATAAAATTCTTGCATGACCACGTAGAGTACGTGATTTGTGAACCATAGGCTCTTGAACGAACCAATTCGGACTTATAACGAAGAAGTTACGAGTCTGGGAATCTCACAATTCAAAAAGTCTGTCAAAATTTTCTGTGGCTTAGAGTCCGCGCAGCGACGTGACTCCAAGCTTAAAGGACCAGCGCCGCAGTGCCAAAGTGAGCATTAGCTACTGTTAGTTGGTGCCGCAGTGCGACCATTAACAAAGGGACTCACGCCGCAGCACCGAGTCCGGCCTCCAAGCCCTAATGGACGATATCGCAGCGCGAGATGCATTACAAAAGTTGGCGCCGCAGCGCCAGCACTAGAATGTAGATGAGGAAGAAAGGTTTTGATTGTAAAGAAAGGAGAAACGAATAAAGATTGAGTTATATTCTTAATCAACTTAATGTAACATCATTTAGATGTATAACCTTAAGCAATGCATTAGAGGTTGAAAGAAAGAATAATTTAAAAGAAGCACGTGAAGGGTAACTAAGTAAACCATGAATGGTATTCAAAGTTGGTACTTCACCAATGGCGATCAAGTTTCGATTAATAATGTAAGGACATTAGCAAGCCGTAAGGAAGGATGTTTAACTCGAACTGAGTTGTGTTAATGAAATTATTTCAATTAAGTTATAAAAGGGAAAAAAGATGGTAAGAACGATGTAAAAGAACGACGGAAAGCCGGAACCAATAAATAACAAATCTAATACATGATTAGATTGAGAAGAAGGGTAAGATTATTTAGGAACTATGTATATTCATTCATGACCTAATGTGGTATGTTGTGTGATTATGTGTTGTAGAGACCGTAAATACTCAAAGGAAAAGTTATTATACTATAGCATACGCTGAAGGCAAGTTTTTCTTAAACGCTTGTCTAACCTTCGTGTTAGCCAGGTTTTCAAATGATTCAAGTTATGAGATGCATGTATGGTTTTAAAGAAAGAGTCGATGCCAGTTTTAACTCGACTAGACTAATCGTGATAGATTGATTGATTATAAGTCTTTCAATATAGAATTGTTAACGCTATCTTATGCCAAGTATTTGGTACGGATTCAAAGGTAAGTTTTGTCTATGAACAAACAAATGTATTTTCATCGATTATTCGATGGGCACGTGAGGTTGCCAAAACTTAAACGGACATACATTTAAGGGATGTAGTGTTGATCAACATAGAGTACTATAGGCTGATCACCTAGAAGTGCTCATAAGCTATACCGTACTTACGGACTTCGTGCCGGATTGTCCTTTTCAAAGAAATTATGAAATACTCATGGTCTTGGACTAGAATTGATGTTTTACTGAATATTATTATTGTAAAACATTTTGTAGGAAAAAGAATGCTATTTTGAATTATTGATAGTACTTCATAACTATTATCTAGTTACTAAAGATATACGATTCCTATGTTTCAAGCATGATTTTTAAATGAAATTGTTGTACTTGTTGAGCTTGTTATGCTCACTCTTGCTTGAACCATATGAATGCAGATAAGGACAAGCGAACCGAAGTTTCCAGTAGACATAAAGGCAAGGCGAAGACAAATGATTAGTTTATCTTGTAATAGACTAGTAAGTATATGTATTATATTATGATGAACAAAGAATGTAATGGTTTAAGAACCTCGGAGCGGGATTTATTATTATTAATGTAATAAGAATATCGTTGGAATACATATTTTGAGGTCGTTTCATTAGAATGAATGTACAGTTATGAGTACCGTGTAGCACCAATTGTCGGTTGAAAGAGACCTGGATTTGGGGGCGTATCAGGTTGGTATCAGAGCATTAGGTTATAAAACTTAAGGGGGGAAAAATCTTAGGCTAATAACCTCATTAAGGAAGAGAAGTCCAAAGGAAGTAAACTCAAGCTTTACTTGAGTTGAATGAGTTAATAAGGTATTGAATAAACTCAGTACCGGAAAATTCAAAAGATGAAAAGTAACCCTAAATAAATTAAATGTGATTTGTGCTTATACTATTGTGTATTATGTACTAATCAACATATTATATGTTATTGTAGGATGTTGAATGATATCTTGATGTATAGAGACATACACGCGGTGAGCGAAGAAATTATGAACAGTGTAGAGCCTGTACCCATGCCAGTGGCGGACATACCATTAGTGATTCTAGAGGAGTCGGAGCCAGAGGAGTACTTTTTTGAGGAGGACTACTCCGAGGGAGAGATGGATATAACATCATATCTTAATATGATGAGTGATGTGGAGGAGGGAATGGAGGTAATGTTGGTGGGTACGGTGGTACCTACACCAAAGTTATCACCTCTAGATGCAATGAGATCATTGTATCTAGCAGAGCTTGACAAGAATGTGCAACTGAGTACAGTGGTGCAAAATCAGAATGAAGAGATTAGTGCTCTTTATGAAGCGAAGGAGTATGCAGAAGCAGATTTTGAGTCAGAGCATGATGAGAAGGTGCTCATGATAAATAAGGCTAGGGATTTTAAGAAGGAGGTCGATGAGCTTCGTAAAAAACTAGGGGAGAAGAATCGGAAGATAGCACGGATGTCTTACATCCATAAGAGTGCTCATATGGATTTCAAGCTGAAAGTTGCTTGTCATCCCATGGAGTCAGGACAAACTCGACATACGATTAGTCGGGATATTGTGGCGAAGATTGCGAATGAGAAGCACGAAGATGTTGTTATGCATTATTAGATGGCTAGAGTTATAAATATGTGTGTAGTGACGTAAAACCCTCTTTTGTATAAAAAGGGTAGTCTTTTTGTAAATTCCAACTTTTGTAAAATTTAATTGCGGGATAGAAAATGTATTAGCTTTTGGCTATGAACGCAAATTGTAAATAGTTTCAAACTATGAAGAAGCATATGAATATAATGAAGTTTTCATTTAATATGCTTTGTTATGGTGCGAGTTGTTATGTGACGAATAATAACGAAGTAAGTGAATAGATAATAAGGAAATTTTAATTAGTTAATCTAAAAATGCCGCCAAAGAGAAGACAACATAATCAGGAAGCGGAATCACTTAATGATAATCAAGGGGGTCAAAACAACCATATGCAAGAGTTTGTTAATTTATTAACGGCTGCATTTAACCAACCCGGGGGTAGAGTAATCGTAGAACCTAGGGTAGCCAGAACGACTACCTTTAAAGTGTTTAAAAGCATAGGTCCACTGGAGTTCAAAGGAACGACGGACCTAATAGAGGCCCAAATATGGGTAAAAGAAATAGAGATGGTGTTTGTTATTACAAACGTAGCTGAGGCACAAAGACTTCTTTTGCGACTTACAGGATGAAAGGAGAAGCCAACTTTTGATGGGAGGCTCACCAGGGTGGGGCTAGAAAAGATGCAGTAGCATGGGAACAATTCAAGAAGGTTTGCTTCGAGAATTATTTCCCTACAAGCATGCAAGGGAGGATGGGTATTAAGTTCTTAGAACTTGAACTAGGGGACGTGACGGCTCCCCAGTACGTGGCCAAATTTAATGAATTGGAAAGGTTTGTTCCACACTAAGTGGACACTGAGGAGAGGAAGGCTCGTAGGTTTGAGCAGGGCCTGAAACCCTGGCTCTATAGTAGGATTGCGGTGTTCCAGAGGGTTTCCTATAGGACCATTCTGGAGAAGGTGATTATAGTAGAGGGTGGTGGTGAGACGTTGACTCGATACCATAAAGAGAGGAAAAATAAGAGCAAGGGAGAGGGAGGAACCAAGGCAGTAAAATGCCAGTGGCAGTATGCCGAAAAGAAAGAATCTTAACTCCGGTAATACTGGAGTAGGACAAGGGGATCCTAAGCATAAGATCAAAGTGTGTAAGACATGTGGAAAGACTCATCTAGGAGTCTGTTTGAAAAGGAGTATAAGTACCTTTAAACATTAAGGTAGAGGATGAGGAAATAACTTTCATTGATTATATTCGTGGAAATCGTTTCATGAATAATAAAGGTAAGCAAGTATCGGTAGGTAATTACCGATAAAGTTGAGAGAATTTGAAGTAATTCTCGGTATGAATAGGTTAGTTAAACAGAGAACCTTAACAAATGGTCTAAGAAAAAGTGTGAATCTTCGATTTTCTAATAAACCCAATGAGGTATTTTTACGGTAATAAAACACTGGAAAATTCTTGTTGTCTAATTATGATGTAATCTAGAAGGATGTTAAGACAAGTTTAGGTTGTGGTACAATCGTAACCTTTGATGGTTGACATATGGGAGCTGGGCTAAATAATTCCTTTAGAGAGCGAAGGTATATACGAAACTGGCAACCGATCTAACTCACTGTGATGGCAGTGTAGATGAGACGGGAGTTTGTTGGTTGTTTGTGGGAAACCACTCAGGGTACCATATGGAATACTAGCAGAGAAGCGATGTGTGCTGAGACCTAGAGAAGTAATAAGAAGAAGATAAGAATGTAAATCATCAAAGATAATGAATGTATTAAGTAAGACATCTTCATATGTCATGAAGATGTAAGTCGATAATAAAAGTAGGTCGCGTAAACTTAGGTTGAAAGAGCGCGAACCCTAAGAAGTAAAGTTAAGTAAACCAATGCGTAACTCAAATATATAACTAATAAGTTAACGGTTAAGAATAAATAACCGTTGCCCAGGATCGATGATCTAATTGATTAGTTGAAAGGGGCAAAGTATTTTTTTATAAGATAGATTTGTGTATGGGGTATCGTCAGTTGAAAGTGAGGAAGAGGGAAGGTACCTAAGATGATGTTTAGAACTCGTTATAGTTATGACAAGTTTTTAATTATGTCGTTTGGGTTGACTGATGTACTGAAGTTAGGTTTTTCGTAAGGGGCGCTAAGCAAGTCAGTGGCAAATTGATAGGGATGTTGGGAATGAGATGTGAGAAAGGAAAGATAAGTGAGTCACCTGTATTGTCTTTATCAGATGATAATAGAAATTTTGTAGTGTATCTCAATGTTTTGAATAGATGACAAGATTGTGTGCTCTTGTAGCATGGCAAGGTCATTGCATATGCATTACGCCAGTTAAAGGATTATAAGAAGGTCTATCCTACTTATGATCTATAATTGGCAGCTGTAGTTTTTGAAAAAAAATCTGAAGATAGTATTTGTACAGGGAGAAGTGTGAGTTATACACGAACTATAGAAGTCTGAAATATATCGTCACACAGAAGGAGTTGAATATGCGGTAGAGAGAGAACTGTGATATCTTATATCATACAAGGAAGGTAAAATTAGAAGACGACGCATTAAGTAAGGAAGGGTAGTGAAAAGCTATCGATGTTAACAACTCAGAATGAGTTAATAACGGAAATGGAAAAAATGGAGTTAGAAGTTAAACTATGGAATGGAGTAGTAAAAATGTTATTCAAAACATAGACTCAATCCACGATAATGGAACGAGTTAAGTAAGTACAATTAGGTAACGAGGAATGCAGACAAATGAAGAAGAGGATGCAAGATAAAGAGAAGACAAAGTATAATCTTGATTTGAGGGAGAAATTTGAGTTCCAAATAATTAGGAATTAAAAGAAGGACTAATAAAGGGAAGATAGCGTAATATGTTAATAAGTGGTCAACTTTCAACTCAAATTACTGATAGGAAGTGACAAGTCATGTAAATTAAGATAATACCTTCGTTGAAGGTGAAATGAAAGAACCACAATGTCGAAGAAGCATTGTGGGAACTCGAGATTAAAATGAAGAAATTTTTTTCCTCATTTGTTTATTTTAAGTATAGCGAGATTCTGGGGACAGAATCCTTATAAGGAGGGAAGAATGTAACGCCCGAGAAAAATCCGATTTTTAGGAGAATTAAAATTTTATTTAATTATGAGGATTAAATGAATTTAATTGATTATTTAAGAAAGTAAGCTATTTGAAGGTCGTTCTATGACCTAGACATGTCATAACGTCGTAGTATTTTGGCTACGTGACAGAATTAAAGTGTTTGAATTTCCAAGATAAAAATAAAAGTTTTTCGAGAAATTTTATAAAAAACACTATTCACGAATTTCTGCTCGGGAATTATTTTTGAACTTCCGAAAAATACGTAACGATGGAATATCGATGTGAGATGGAATATCCAATAATATTTCAGTTATGAAAAATACAGTTTTTTGCCTGCGGACTTAAAACCTAACAATTAAGGAAAATGATTTACGAGAAGGAATTTAAATGTGATTAATGAATTAAACAATGATCGTATAATACGTAGGTATTATACGAAGTAATGAATACGAGTACGATACGAGGTATTATACGAGTATGTGTGGATGATGGTATGACGTATATGTTGAATTAGTATACGAGTTAAAATACGAGATTAATACGTATAGTATATGTTATAAGGCTTTAAGCCAAAAGAAAGGAATTTGTAGGATTTGTTAAGTATTATGTTAGCCCAAGTATGGAAATAGTTAAGTCCAATGTGAATTAATATGCAAGCCCAAGAGTTTGTAATGGGAAGCCCAAAGTAATTTAATGCAAGCCCAAATGATTAAGTTAAGTTAATTAAAACTAAGCCCAAGCTAAGATCCAAAGTGATGAGCAAGTAAAGGAAACTTAATGGCTAAGTGGTGTGGTAATCAAGTAAGCTTAATGGCTAAGTTAAGTAATGACCAAGTAAATAATGTGGTGAGCAAGTAAAGGATAAGTTATGTGATTAGCAAGAATAGTTAATGGTTAAGTAAAGGTGGTGGCCAAGTTAACTCGCTAGGTAATGAATAGTAAGGAGGTGGATGGTCTAATGACCATTAAGCCCTCAATTAGGATTTCCTATAAATAGAAGAGAAGCTAGCTCATTTGTTGGTTTTCTTTTCATCCAACTCTTTACAACTTAATTGTTAGAGAGAATAAGTGAGAATAAGTTAGTTTTCATCTATTAACTTATTGCTTATTGGTTAGAGAGAAAAAGTTACAAAAGCTAGAACAAGTTAGCCTTTGAGAATTCAAGAAGCAAGAAGGAGATTAAAGCTAAAGCAAGTGATCTTCATAGGTAAGAACTTAAACCATAATTCTCTTTCTCTTCAATTGTTAGAGAAGGGGGTAGTGGTAGAACATGTATACTAAGGAATGATAAGAAATGATTAATTAATGGATTTAAGCCGTTTAAGTCATGAATAAGCTAATTGTAATCATATAAGTTATGAAAAAAAGGAAGAACTTGTAGGAACTTGTCTTATGTTGTAATAATAAGGTTGTATGATAATAAGAAGCAAGGATGATGGTTAAAAGATTTAAGCTATGATAAAGTCATGCAAAGTAAATTCATAAGTAGTTTATACTTTTATAAGTTATAAACTCACAAAGAATAAGTAATAACTTATTATGTTTATAAGTTAATGATGTATGGATGTCAAGATATTAATATGATGGATTGAATCCATTGGAAGCGAAGAACAAGTCTTAAGAAATGAAGTTAAGGCGGAATTCACGAGTTAGGACGATAATCGTCGAATACGTGAAAATCTTGGAATGGAAGTCAAATTTTGATATTGAGCCTGGAAACATTGGTTTTCAGTGGAGACAAGTCTTATTTGGCATTATAGAGTTGTGGACTCAAGAATGACCGAATTCCGACTTAGAACGAAGAAACGAGCGTTGAACATTCACGAACGTTTATCGTTTTCGTTAACAATGGACTAATAGGTGAATTTTTAGCAAACAAAGTTGAATAGATAAAATTATTGCATGACCAGGTAGAGTACGTGATTTGTGAACTGTAGGCTCTTGAACGAACCAATTTGAACTTATAACGAAGAAGTTACGAGTCTGGGAATCTCACAATTCAAAAAGTCTGTCAAAATTTTCTGTGGCTTAGAGTCCACGTCGCGGCGCAACTCCAAGCTTAAAGGACCTGCACCGCAGCACCAAAGTGAGCATCAGCTACTGTTAGTTGGGGCCGCAGCGCGACCATTAACAAAGGGACACACGCCGCAACGCCGAGTCCAGCCTCCAAGCCCTAATAGGCGACGCAGCAGCGCGAGATGCAGTACAAAAACTGGCGCCACAGCACCAGCACTAGAATGTAGATGGAGAAGAAAGGTTTTGATTGTAAAGAAAGGAGAAATGAATAAAGATTGAGTTAAATTCTTAATCAACTTAATGTAACATCATTTAGATGTAAAACCTTAAGCAATGCATTAGAGGTTGAAAGAAAGAATAATTTAAAAGAAGCACGTGAAGGGTAATTAAGTAAACCATGAATGGTATTCAAAGTTGGTACTTCACCAACGACGATCAAGTTTCGATTAATAATGTAAGGACATTAGTAAGCCGGAACCAATAAATAATAAATCTAATACATGATTAGATTGAGAAGAAGGATAAGATTATTTAGGAACTATGTATGTTCATTCATGACCTAATGTGGTATGTTATGTGATTATGTGTTGTAGAGACCGTAAAGACTCAAAGGAAAAGTTATTATACTGTAGCATACGCTGAAGGCAAGTTTTTCTTAAACGCCTGTCTAACCTTCGTGTTAGCCAGGTTTTCAAATGATTCAAGTTATGAGATACATGTATGGTCTTAAAGAAAGAGTCGATGCCAATTTTAACTCGACTAGACTAATCGTGATAGATTGATTGATTTACAAGTCTTTTAATATAGAACTATTAACGTTATCCTATGCCAAGTATTTGGTACAGATTCAAAGGTAAGTTTGTCTATGAACAAACAAATGTATTTTTATCGATTATTCGATGGGCACGTGAGGTTGCCAAAACTTAAACGTACATACGTTTAAGGGATGTAGTGTTGATCAACATAAAGTACTATAAGCTGATCACCTAGAAGTTCTCGTAAGCTATACCGGACTTACGGACTTCGTGTCGGGTTGTCCTTTTCAAAAAAATTATGAAATGCTCATGGTCTTGGACCAGAATTGATATTTTACTGAATATTGTTATTATAAAACATTTTAAAGGAAGAGGAATGCTATTTTGAATTATTGATAGTACTTCGTAACTATTATGCAGTTACTAAAGATATACGATTCCTATGTTTTAAGCATGATTTTTAAATGAAATTGTTGTACTTGCTGAGCTTGTTATGCTCACTCTTGCTTGAACCATATGAATGCAGCTAAGGACGAGCGAACCGAAGTTTCCAGTAGAGATAAAGGCAAGGCGAAGACGAATGATTAGTTTATCTTGTAATAGACTAGTAAGTATATGTATTTTATTATGACGAACAAAGAATGTAATGGTTTAAGAACCTGGGAACGAGATTTATTATTATTAATGTAATAAGAATGTCATTGGAACACATATTTTGATGTCGTTTCATTAGAATGAATGTACAGTTATGAGTACCGTGTAGCACCAATTATCGGGTTAAAAGAGACCCGGATTTGGGGGCGTCACAATTACTTTGTATTTTTACCTTTGCTCATTTGTCCTCAAATAGGATAAGAAATAGCAAAAAAAAGTGCCAATTTGACAATTTTAAAAGTCAAATTTTTTCACATCATTATGTTCAGCATAGTTTAATATTAAAATTTACTATGTCAAATATTTTTTTATCAAGTCAATTGTGCATGCATATTCACTACTATGTGTTTTGATGCATTTCATGTGATAAGTCATTTTCCAACGGATAAAAACTGGAAAAGAATACATGCATACGTTACCAAGACAGTGTAGAACACTTGTACGGTGACAGAATTTGCAGAAAGTCACCCGAACTCAGTAGATCTTAATAAGAGCTCTCGGATTTCCTTCGCGGCACATCTTGAAAATGACTTATGAAAATAACCTGCAGGCATTAAGTAGCCACGGCTGGCCGCGGCTCCACCTACGGCTACTGCAGGTGTACCTGTGGCACCCTTACGTGGGTCCCACCCCTCCGACTCGATCCAGTTCGAGTTGCAAAGGAGTTTTCACAAGCTGAAAAGGCCAAATCAGAGATAAAAATGCTACGCGATTGAGCGGAATAGCCTGAAATCCTGGTTTTCCTGGACTTGACTGTGGCTTTCATATCTTTCATTGGCATTCACCCAAAACATAGGGTACACTATACCAATGATCTCAGCAGTTGTAGATCACATTCGATAATACCGTATGAAGGTCCAATGCCGCCAGTTTGGGGTCAGCATTCTATAATACGCATCCCCGGTGGGGGCATCACGCATTCTGTAGTACACATCCCCGGCGAGGGTAGCACACATTCTCAAGTAGTTTCCCCAGTGGAGGCATCATGCTTTTGCATATGTCGAAGTACAGATCTCTGACGGGGGTATCACGCATTTTCCGTTGATGCACATGTCAGCGAGGATCAAGCAGATCCCCGGCGGGGTTACAACACATTTTCCATTGATGCACATGTCAACGAAGGTCAAGCAACCTTGACATCAATGTCGTCGTTGGCAAGTAAACCCAACAAAGCGTCGAAAGCCATCTGATTATTATATCAGTTGATACACACATCAACAAAGGTCAAGCAGCCTTGGCATTTATCCCCAGTAGGGATTTCATCCGTTGATGTACACGTCAGCAAAGATCAAGTATATCCCCGGCGGGGGTCAACGCATGGTCATCCGTTGGTTCACACGTCAACGAAGGTCAGACAGCCCTGACAACACATACTGTTGGCAGCAAATCCAATAGAACATTGATATGTCCTGGAGATACAAACCAGGAAAGATTAATATCATCACAGAGGATCGATGATGGAATATGTTATACACATCCTCAAGTAGACAAAAGTTTTATCCCCACAGATCTCTTATACACGAGAGGCACATCTTCATAATAAAGTATGTATCAAGGATTTAGGACTTTGGTGATAACCCCAATGTCAACAATTCTAGAGATTCCTTTTAGTTGTGGATCGCACGTCTATGACAGTTCATCAGGCTGCTTATTTATTGCCATCGCCGGTATAAGCAACAGGGAGCCGGCAATCTTCCCACCATGTTGGAGGACAATCCAACAAAATATATGCATCATTTACTTGCATCATGTTTCTCCACATAGCATCATGTTTACCTCGTGGCATTTCAAGTGTCTAGGATTCTTTATCTTGTCCATGCCATTACATTGCATTAATATGATAAAGAGAGGCATCTGTAGACACTCAAAATTTTCTGCACACCTGTTACTGACATTGCAGGAAGGCAGATTTGTCTTTCTGAGATAACCCTGGAAGATAGCTCATATTTAGTCCAGATACTATTAAAAGTTTAGTCTCAACCCTAGAACACATCCCGAGAGTATCAGTTCCAACCTCGGAGATAACCCCGAGGCATGCAGTTCAAATACCAAAAATTCCACCGGAGAAGGCCGTTTCATCCCGGAGATAACCCTGAGATATTTAGTCTCAGTCCCGATATCGGGAATAGCAACATTAAACTTGGAGATAACCCTAAGGAGTGTAGTTCCAGTTCCGGAGATAACCCCAAAAATGCTTGTTTCAAATGCATGCGATCAGCTTTAACCTCGGCACTCACATTGAGGCACTCAGTACAAAACCCAGAGATAACACCGGGAAGACAGACATACCTCAGAGATGACACTGAGGACCTTCAACACTTACAGCAGTCCAATCTTAGAGATAACCCTAAGTAATGTCTGCTTTATCAGCCAAAACCGGAGATAACCCTGGTGAGGGGCAAAGTCGTCATCTTGGCACCTTAACACCACATCGCACTGTCTCAACACTTCATACATACATTTCTACACAGCAATGTCCCACAAGAACCAAGGAAGTCCAATCCCGAGTGACTATTGCGCAAGACAACAGATAGAATTTGAAGCTTGAAGACCGGAGGGCATGGTCCCATCTTCCTGACTTCGTACAACCTCTAATCCCATGTCATTGCGTAACTCTCGACAACGGCGGTCCGAAATAAGTCTTATACACCTCAATCGGATGCCCGAATTGAAGTTTTGAAAGTTCGAACGAACATCACGTTGCATGTGTGCACGTACTTCGAGATGAGGGTCCCGGGGAACCCGGGGCACCCCGGGCAGCCGCAGGTACATCTGCGGCTCCCCTTCTATAAATAGAGGGCTTGGGATGGCCATTTTGTAAGAGAAAAAGGCGAGGAAGCCCTATCCAATTTGCTCTGTACACACCCTAAACTAAGTGCTTTCTCATTTTAAACACTTGTAAGCTCATATATAGCTACTTTTTACCTGCGGGAACCAAGTGTTCATCCACTTAAAGCTATAGAAGTCTTCTTTGGCAGCCCACTGTAAGCCTCTTTACACATTTTAAAGCATTTCTCTTCATCTTTGCACACACTATTCTTCACGTTGAGAGTCGTGTTGCGTGTGTATGCCCGGACTTCGGTCCGTAGTTTCATTTCAGTTTGTATATATATATGTATATATATATATATATATATATATATATACACACACACACACACACACACATATATTTATTTTTATATATGGACTAATATTATCGAGTTATGCCTCGATTGAGCCTAAACTTATGTCTGGAGCGTTTAATTGCTTTCGCATATATATATATATATATATATATATATATATATATATATATATATATATATATATATATATATATATATACGAACTGTGTGTCGAACTATGTTTGATGAGCCTGGATTTAACATCCGGTGCATTTACTGCTTTAATATATATATATATACTTATATATATTATTTATTGTCGGACTTTGTTCGATGAGCTTGGATTTTATATCCGGTGTGTTTACCTGCTTTTATACATACATACATACATACATATACATATATATATATATATATATATATATATATATATATATATATATTTACATTTCGTCTCACCTTGAGTTTACTTCGTGGCGGTTGACCGTTTTTACTACTTTATTTACGTTTGTCCGGCCTGGAGTTTACTTCGTGGCGGTTGATTGCTTTTACAGCTTTATTTACATTTCTGATCCCCCATGGAGGTGCTTCGTCATGGTTGATCATGTCAATATATATATATATATATATATATATATATATATATATATATATATATTTACCGCTTGTATATATTTAAAATTTTGATCCCCCATGGAGGTTGTGACACCCCCAAATCTTGGTACTTCATTTTCACAAGATTTGGTGCTCACGTAATCAAAACATCAATTTCTAACTACCCATTCATAATATACTTGAATAGTAAAAGAAAAGAAAACCTGCCCATACAGGATTACATTTAAATAAACATCTCCAAGGTTATCTAACCTTTAACAACAATCATTCAAATGCGGATAATTAAATAACTTCATTACAATCATTAAACCAAATTCTAAAAATAAACTATCAAACTATTACAAGTCTTCAGCATTTATTCATCTTTCCTTTTCCCTTACTAGTGCTCGGTACGTCACCAGTTTTAACTTTAGCTGTAAGAAATTTTACAGGCAAGAGTGAGCAAACAAGACCCACTTGAAATAACAATAAGTAAATCATTAAACTTTTACATCAATTGCCAACATCAGGCTCAATAGAATTGAACAATATATTTTATTAACTTTCTGAAAACTTTAACATTACTGAGGGTCTAATGACCACGAATCATGTCCACAGTTATAAGTAATCTTTCAACTTAAACTTTAACAGTCATAAGACTATAAGGACTCCACGTATTTAGGGGGATCAACTCTTCGTACAATGTATTGTGCACAATCATTTCAACGCTAAGCATAAACCTCTATTAAAAGAGTTGTTCATCTCAGTATTTAGAATACAAGTCCGCACCAAAGTAAGTTTGGTTTGGATAAGCTTTCAAGGAAATTTGGAGTTTAACGAACATCAACTACAGAGTAGTTAAATAAAAACCAATAACACTATACTATAGAATAATCGTGATTGAACCAATCATAGCAAGTCATGCATTACGAATAATCTAATAGCATACAATTTGAATAACTATAGCATACCTTGCTTGAACAACACTAAGCCAAGGTTAATTAGAATTCAATAATAAACATGCATAGCAATTTAGTTATACATTAAAATTCATAATCGAAATACAAGAATAACGTGTTTGTCCTCAAACCAAAGTCTAGACGACTTACATCATTATAAGATAATCGAATTGAAAACAATAATTAGCTCAATTATAAGACAGAGTTAGAAAAACTTTCATAATGAAGTTTTGAGTTAGAGAACTTTCCTTTAGCACAAGCTAAACCCTTACCACTTGAATTAATACCCTATACATATGCCACACTGACATAGTTAGTCATTACTAACATTGTATATTTATATAAACAAATGTATTCATCATATGGGTTAAATTACCCATTCATATAATCCACTATGTTACAAGTAGGTAACACTTAATAACATGATCATTCATAGTTTAATACTATTGAAATTATCATTTAACATTATTATTATCAACACATAACATTTATTTTCAAGTTTTGTACACTAAACCAAAACTGTTAGAACATTCTGCTAACTCGCGCTGCGGCGCCACCGTTTACACTGTGGTTCGCGCTGTGGCTCTTAGTTGGCGCTGCGGCTCAGATCACAGGCCATTGGTTGGCGCTGCGGCGTGGCGCCGGTGCTGCGGCGTGGCGCCGGTGCTGCGGCATGGCGCCGGCGCTGCGGCGCGAGATTTGTACTGCTGGGCCGCGCTGCGGCGCCAGAGACCAGAATCCGGCGACCAAACTCGGCAACAGCATGAACAAAAGCCAAATTGGCCAAAAAGCTCGAATCTAATAGACTAATTATCATGTAATATACATATAAACTTCATATAAACATATTTTGAGGACTTCTAACATGTTTCTACTCATAAAATAATATAGACATCAAATATACAACACCCAATTTCAATGTTTTTGACAAAAACTCTATTTTTGATATTTTCAAAGAAAATCAACACTGTGATTTTATTTTTCAACCAAAACACTAAATTCAAAACATCATGATTATGATTTTACATACTCTAGCAATTCCAAATATCAATTTATCAAGTTAACAACTAATTAAACCTTAATTTCTATTTTAAATTAAGTCATACTCATATATTTTTCATATGAACACTCTGTAATATATTTTCTTCTACAAAACACATACATACATGAGTTACTATATCTATAATCATATATAACTTATGAAATAACCTTTTAATCAATAATCATACAAAACTATATTCATAACAACAATTTATCTTTTATAAAAATTTCACAGAGAACTTTTTGGGAAGAAGAAAAACTAAGCTTTTAAAGAAAAGGTTAAGCTCCTACCTTTGATTAAGAAGATGATGGCTACTTTTGATTATCAATGTCTTTTCTCCAATTCCTTTATCAAAACCTGTTAGAATTTCTCTCAAATTCTCTTTAGTTTTCTTCCTTTCTTCTTTTCTCTCTGTAATTTTAATCGAGTCTTTCTTCTCCCTAACTCTATCATACGTAGAATATTATAACGTATATAGTAATAATATATATTAATGATATAATATAAGTACTGATATAATTATATCAGTTATGTTTTTATTTGAAAATCAAAAGCCATAAGGCTTGTTTGGCTAATCAAAATAATATAACTCATTAACCCTTACACCTTGTTTGGTAAACCTAATTAAAATAAATGGATTAATCCTTATACCTTGTTTGCTAAAACATTATTAGATTAAAGACTTATTATGCAATAAAACATGTTTGGCAAAAACTAAATTAAAGTCCTTTAACTTATTTTAATAACTCATTTATAGCAAAGTTATTAGTCATACTTTTATTTAATTAATAAATCAATTAAAATATTGATCTATTAAATTACTTTAGCACATAATTTAATATCACATAACAATAATTTCTTTTATAATTATAATTTTATTTAACCAACTAATATTTTAAATTACAATTTCCCATTTAAAATGTTATAATTTATTTAAATCACTGTAAGCTCTCTAGCTTACTTATTAAATTAATTTATTATATGATCTCATAATAATTAATTTTCTTAGCTCCTTAATTATTTATTCAACAAATAATTAACTAAACCACATCAACTCAAATTGAACAATTATTTATTCAACCGTAAACATATCCATTAAATACTTATATAAATCAATAAATATTTAATATTACACTTTAAAATTCTGGAATGTTATATCATTCCCTCCTTACAAGGATTCTGTCCTCAGAATCACAACTCAAACAAATCATTCGTTACATTCCTCCATACTTACAAAGATTCTGTCTCCAGAATCGAAGACACAGATTAAACAAATAACTCAGGGTACTCATTCAACATTTTCTCTTCGAGTTCCCACGTAGCTTCTTCAGCGTTGTGGTTTCTCCATATCACCTTCACAGAATGTATCACCTTATTCCTGAGCACTTGTTCTTTCCTGTCGACTATCTGGAAAGGAACCTCTTCATAAGACAAATCTTTCTCGAACTGTAGCGGTTCATACTCGATCACATGTTTGTAGTCGGGTTTATATGGTCATAACACCGAAATGTGAAAAACTTTATGAATGTTTTCCAACACTGGAGGTAGAGCTACCTCGTAAGCCACTTCTCCAACTCTTCGCAGTACTTCAAAGGGTCCAATAAACCTTGGGCTTAGCTTTCCCTTTTTACCGAAACGAATTTTCCCCTTCCAGGGAGAAACTTTTAAGAACACAAAAGTTCCTACGTCAAATACACGATCTTGTCTGTGTTTATCAACATACTTTTTCTGTCTCTCTTGGGCTGCGAGCAATCTTGTCCTGATGAGTTTGACAACGTTAGCAGTTTGTTGTACCAGTTCTGGTCCTAACAGTTGGCGTTCACCGACTTCATCCCAGCACAGTGGAGTTCTGCACTTTCTGTCGTACAATGCCTCGTAAGGTGTCATGCCGATGCTCGCGTGATAACTGTTGTTGTAAGCAAATTCTACCAACGGTAGTTGATCTTCCCAGCTTCCTTTAAAGTCCATGCTATATGCTCTCAGCATATCTTCCAATGTCTGAATTGTTCGTTCTCTTTGGCCATCTGTTTGTGGATGATAAGCCGTACTCATTTGCAATTGTGTCCCCATGCATTCTTGTAGTCTCTTCCAAAAATTCGATGTGAACCGTGGATCTCTATCGGACACAATTGATACTGACACTCCGTTGCTCGAAATGATCTCCTTAATGTACAATCTTGCCAACTGATCAAGATTGAATCTAATCTTTATTGGTAGAAAGTGCGCTGATTTCGTCAGTCTGTCCACTACTACCCAAATTGCATCGTATCCTCTCTGAGTAGTTGGAAGACCCACCACAAAATCCATCGTGATGTGTTCCCACTTCCATTTCGGTATTTCCAACGGTTGGAGTAATCCCCTGGGTCTTTGATGTTCGGCTTTTACTCTCTGACATGTCAAGCATTTCGCTACGTATTCAGCAACATCCCTTTTCATATTTGGCCACTAAAAAGGTCGGCGCAAATCCTGATACATTTTCGTGCTTCCTGGATGAATTGAATATTTTGAGCTATGAGCTTCGGTCAAAATTTCTTCTTTCAGCTCTGGTGTTGCTGGAACCCAGATTCTTCCCTCAAACCGTAGTAGTCCTTCGGTGTCGATCTTGTATTTTACATCACCGCCTTCAACCAAATTCTCTTTGATTTTCCTACACTCTTCATCTTGTAGTTGAGCAATCTTCACTTTGTTCAGTAAAGTTGGACCAGCTTCTATCTGGAATAGTTGTTCGTCAGATTCTTTTGGAAATTTGATTTCTAACTCCAATTTTGTCATTGCTGAAATGAGCTCCTCCTGAGTTGTTATCAGCATCAACTTCTACCGACCTTTCCTGCTTAAAGCATCTGCCACTACATTCGCTTTGCCCGGATGATAAAAGATTTCACAATCATAATCTTTTATTAATTCCATCCACCTTCTTTGACACATGTTCAAATCCTTCTGAGTGAAAATATACTTCAGACTTTTGTGGTCTGTATAGATCTCACATTTCTCTCCATAAAGATAGTGTCTCCATATCTTCAGAGCAAACACAACTGCAGCCAATTCCAAATCATGAGTCGGATACCCCTTCTCATAATCCTTCAGTTGTCTTGATGCATAGGCAATAACTTTGCCGTTCTGCATAAGAACACAACCTAACCCTTTGTGTGAGGCATCACTATATACCACAAAATTTTCTGTATTATCTAGTAATGTCAATACAGGTGCCACACTTAACTTCTTCTTCAAATCTTGGAAACTCTCTTCACATTTCTCCGTCCAAACGAATTTTACAGCTTTCCTTGTCAAATTTATTAGCGGAGTGGCTATCTAAGAAAAATCTTGAATAAATCTTCTATAATAACCAGCCAGTCCCAAGAAACTCCTCACTTCTGACGGTGTTCTTGGTTGTTCCCAATTGATTACTGCTTCCACTTTTGACGGATCCACTGAGATCTCATCTTTGTCAATCACATGCCCCAAAAATTGTACACGGTCGAGCCAAAATTCGCACTTAGAGAATTTCGCGTACAGCTTTTTCTTTCTTAGTGTCTCCAATGTCAAACATAACTGTTCCATGTGTTCTTCTTGAGTTTTGGAATACACCAGAATGTCATCAATGAATACCACTACAAACTTGTCTAGGAATGGTTTAAACACCATGTTCATCAAATCCATGAATGCAGCAGGTGCATTGGTTAGACATCACCAAAAACTCGTAATGTCTATACCGAGTTCTGAATGCCGTTCGTGGTATATCCTCCTTTCTTACCTTCAATTGGTGATACCCACTTCTCAAATCTATTTTCGAAGAGTACTTAGCATCCTTCAGCTGATCAAACAAGTCATCTATTCTTGGCAACGGGTATTTGTTTTTAATAGTGACTTTGTTTAATTCCCTATAATCAATGCAAAGACGTATTGACCCGTCCTTCTTCTTTACGAATAAAATTGGCGCTCCCCACAGCGAAACGCTTGGTTGAATATATTTCTTGTCAAGCAGCTCTTACAACTGTACCATCAGTTCCTTCATTTCTATCGGAGCCATTCTGTACGGGGCCTTTGATATGGGTGTTGTTCCCAGTGCTAAGTCGATCACGAACTCAATTTTTCTGTCAGGCGGAAGTCCTGGCAAATCCTCTAGAAAAACGTCTTCGAATTCCCTCACTACTGGTATTTCTTCCAGTTTTACCCCCTTCTTCTGAGTATCGACTATATAAGCTAAATAGCCCACACAACCTTGACTCAACAATTTCTTGGCCTACATAGTCGTCAGACATTTCATTTGTCTAGGCGACTTGCTACCATAAAATATTACCTTTGACGGAGTCATAAGGTTTATACACTTCTTTTGGCAGTCAATTACCGCTCCGTATTTTAACAACCAATCCATTCCCAAAATTACATCAAATTCCCCCAGTCTAATCGGAATTAAATCTACCAACAAGATATTCTCCTTAATGTTCACCCTACAGTTCTTGTATACGAATCTAACAGGGATTATTTCCTTATTCACAATTTCTATGTTTAAACGAAAATTCAGTTCCTCTCTAGGCAATTATAACCTCTTAGCAAATTCATCAGATATAAACGAGCAAGTGGCACCCGAATCAAATAATACATATGCATCAATATCATTGATTGGGATAATACCTGACACCACATCTTTTGATTGCACAGCATCTTGCACAGTCATGTTGAAGGTTCTGGCTGTGGGTTTATTTGATGCTGCAGGTCCTGCAATGGCCTATGTACTTCCATTGTTACCTCCATTGCTTCTGGTTGTCACTCCCTCCTTCTTCTTAGGGCATTCACGAGCAAAGTGATCCTTGGATCCGCACGTGAAGCACGCATTCTTCTTCGGTTGAGTGCAATTTGGGGCGATGTGACCCTCTTGGCCACAATTGTAGCAAACTCATTTCCCCATCAAGCACGCACCCCTGTGAAACTTCCCACATGTCGCACATGCTTCAAACTTTTTGTTTTGATGGTTACCCTGCTGGTATCCAGTACCCATACTCTCATTCCACTTCCTCTTCAAGTTGTTGTTGTTGTTGTTGTTGTTTCCACCGCTACTACTCCCATTCTTAGTCTCATTCTCATTCTTCTTCTTCTTTTGTTCCTGGTTGAACTTTGTCACTGCCTCACCTCCACCTTCAGCGAGTACTGCTTTCTCCATCACTGCTGCAAATGTCTTCAACTAGAACAGGGATACCCTACTATACAGCCAGGGCTTCAGTCCTTGTTCAAACCTCTTCGCCTTACGTTCGTCTGTGCTAACCTGATATGGCGCAAACCTCGCCAATTCGTTGAATCTCGCGGCATACTCAGATACCGTCATCGTTCCTTGCTTTAGTTCCAGAAACTGTACTTCCAGTTGACTTTTCGAACTCTCCGGGAAATAGGTCTCGAAAAACAACTCCTTGAACCTATCCCAGGTTATCACTCCAGGCCCTTCATGTGACATCCCAGATTTTTAGAAATTATAAATGAGAATTTTATAAATAAAAGTATTATTTATGAGATATGTGGGTGTGAGTATGTGTATGTCATATATTGTAGAATATGTGAATTGATGTGAAGAGAATGTTATATATTAATTTTAATATATATAAATATTTAATTGAATTATTTATTGAGTTAAATAAATAAATTTTGTTTTGATTATAGAGTAATGTAATTAAGTGTAGCAGATTAATTAAATGAATATTTAGTATTTAATTTAATTAATATAATAATTTTATGTTATAGTTTTAATTTAATTGAGATAATGCGTTATGTGATGATTGTTACACAAAATTATAATTAACAAGTAAATATAATTATGTGACAATTTGATGAGATTGATTGATGCTAAGCTATTGATTAATTAAAATAATGAGTATTTACCAAACATGGTCTTAGGCTTTTCAAGTTCAAATTGGTGTAACCTATGTATTAACTAGTAATTAGTATATCTAATAATTACTAGGAGTTACATATATTATATATTACTAGTATTGTATATTATATGTATATACTACAAGTTAGTATGTTAGTTTTAGAAAACAAACTAAAGAAAGAAGAAGAGAGTTAGAGAGAGTTGTAGGAGAAGAAGAAGAGGAAGAAAAAGAAGAAGAAGGGAAAGTTTTGAGAAGACAAAACAAGCCCCATCATCATCATCATCATCTCTCTCTTAAATTCATACTAATAAGACTATAATCTAAATTTCTTGTTTTAATTATATTTTATGTTCTTCAAAATGTAGGATAATGGTTATATAGAAGTTGTATTGAGAAATCTAGAAAGATAGAGGAATTGAGATGAGCTAGAAGAAGAAGAAGAAAAAGTTAGAAGAAGGTAACTTCTAAACTCTTATTTAATCCTTGATTTTTTTGGGTAGATTTATGTTCTAGGATAGTAGATCATGCTTAATCTGTTTGTATTGGTTTAATCTTGGACTATCAAGAATCAAACAAGAGGATTCAAGAAAGAAAATGAAATGGAAAGAAAATTTGAAGAACAAAATTCGTAGGTTTTGAGTAATTGTGGACATATCTTGTGAAATTCATATCTCTTTGGGTATAATGAGTTAGAAAATGAGCTTTATATCAAATCGAAGATATGGAAGTAAGCTATATTTTGAAAGTGGAATCACATGAAAACTCCTTGTAGATTTCTCGCAATCTCTATTTTAGTAAGGCTGGTCCGAAGGGAAAATAATCTGTCTAGAAAATCAAAACTGTTACGGTTTCTGACTTTGAAAAATTCATATAACTTCGTGTGTTTTGAATCTGAAGAAACTTAAAACTGTAAAGTTGTAGATATGGATGTTTACTAGCTAGACTCGCGAGATTGAGCCATTTTATGGACCGGATCATGTCCGAAATAAATTGTTTAGCAAGGATGTCCAGAAAATGAAATTTTTCTACACTAGTTGATGAATTGCAGAATCTGGTTTAGATGGATAAGGGTATGACTTTAAGGCCTAGATGAGATTGTAGTACACTGAGTAAGGGTTAATTCTATATAAAAAGGAACAAAAACGGACATGTAACGAAGGAGATACGTTAAAAACGAAAACAACGTTTTGTTAAAGAAATTGTGAAGATGAGTTTTATAATTATGTTTAGATTAAGATTTTGGGTGATGGTATATTTTAATGATTAAAAATATATTTTGACATATGTAATGAATATAGATATGTGTTATCATATTCTATGCATAATTAACCATTTAAGATCAAGAGTTTAGATAAGTTAATGTGTGCACATAACGTGCTCGATAAAATGCCTAAAAGTAATAGTGTTTCTAAACTTTGGTATACAAAGTGCCTAACTAATGGCTAATATTGGATATCTAAGTATGAAAAGATGATAATACAAGAATAATAATGGAAAGAAATCGAAAAGGGAAATTTTTGATTTATGAAGGAAAATTAAACATGTAAACAATGTGTTGAATATGCATTTTTGAAACCAAATTGGTAAAATAAAATGGTGTGGTATATGCACATTAAACTACAAGTGAGATAGTCTAGCATGTGTGGTGATGAAAATGAAAATAAAATCGAGTTGCATATAAAATACAATTAGATGTCTATAAAGATATTATAAAGGATAATAAGATAAAGTAAGGTCTTAGAATAAATTTGACCATGAGATTGAGTATTGATTTTATTTATTATCAATCTCGCATACAGTGTAGGTTGTACAAGGACGCGAAGTATTAGCGTGTTGGTAAAACGCCGGTTAAGACAAGTCTTTCAGTTCCTTTTTGCTATGTGAACTTGATGATGAACTGCTTTAAAATTTTAGTGTATGATGTATTGTATATGTCAAAAGTATGAAATGTGAAAGTCAATCTATGTCTATGATGATTGAACTATGAATGTTGATTGAGTAAGGAACTAAATCTTTATAGTTGTTATGTGAACTAAACATGTATGCTATGTTTGTTTATGATTATTCTTGTATGTTGAGCATGTTATTATGTGCTACGTGATGCATGAAAATTGTTAGATTTTGCTGAGCTGTCGAGCTCATTCTTGCAAATAACCATTTTTGCAGATTCAAGAATTGAAGGTAACGTGCTACTTGATTGTTATGGATCAAAAGTGATATATGAAGATTTAATATCCTAGCTAAGTTGTTATTCTTGTAAACCATGTCTAATGTTTCGAATAATATATTAATGTTGAATTTTAATATTATTGTTCGAATGTAAACTATTGTAGTATTAAAATGATTTTGAGATATTTAGACGTAAAGGTTGAAGGTTTTGGGAACGAGGATAGTTTGTAATAGAAAATTTTAATTATTCCGCAAATTTTAATGGTTGTATTATCATTTAATGATGTAAAATTAGAGGTTGAATGTATTATTAACGACCGAAGTCGATAATTAAATTGTATGAATTTTGGGGTCGTTACAGTTGGTATCAAAGCTGATAGGTTAGAAACCTTAGGTAAGAGTACTTTAGGCTATAACCTTAGAGAAAACAGGTGAAAATAAGGAACAAATAAGCTCAAATAGAGTTTGAACAATAAGGGATTAAAACTTGGGTGAAATGATTCAAAGAAGAATCTCGTAGAGTTATAAGAAATGTGAATGTGGGGTTACCTAACTCCAATAATAAGGATGTAAGGTGATAATAAATAGACAATGCCTATAAAAAAGAGAATGATAAAGAAGTTAAGAATAGATAGTTATATTTAAGTATGGTGCAATTGTACTCTTTAGTAGTTGATGTATGGTATCTGGGCTAAACGATTCCTTCATAGAGCGGAGGTATATACGAACTAGCAACTCGGAACCTAGTTTGTTGGTTGTTTGTGGGAAACCACTTAGCGTACCATATTGAAACTGTTAGAGACTCGATGTGTACCAAGTGTAGAAAGTGGATACGTATGATGAAAGTGTAGAACTTGAATGAAATGTTGAGCAATGTAAATGAAGTTAGAAATTCTTAAAGGAAGAATTGTTATATAAATAAGAAGATTCAAAGAAGAATCTTGAAGAGATATAAAGAAAAAAATATGGGAGTTTCCTAACTCCAAAAAGCCAAGATAGCGAATAATGTCGTAAATGATGAAAAAGAGAAAGAAAGAGGATCGTAAAACAAAACGATCACGAGTTAAGA
The DNA here is from genome assembly GCA_016801055.1 of Panax notoginseng. NCBI lineage: Eukaryota > Viridiplantae > Streptophyta > Magnoliopsida > Apiales > Araliaceae > Panax > Panax notoginseng. Next base: position 51,239,576 of record CM029023.1, read on the forward strand.
AAAGAATTTTAAGGGAGATGATTATAGAATAAGATCACGACGTGGTCTGTTTAAGTTATAAAAGAAAGATGGTCTATAATGTTTGAATAATTATAGCTTAATTCCATGAAGATGGAGTACTATGAAAAAGTACGAGATAACTCATGAGGAGTTATAGATGATATGATATGAGAAATTCGTATCGAGCAAAGAGCAAGTTATAAGCAAGATAGAGTTAGGTGGGATTTCAATTGAGGACTCATGTGATGGCTGAGTTGTACAAACCTTTGTATGGGCGAGGGTTTTGTGCTTGCACTCAGTTTATCACATTGATAATCATTGGAATGTTTGTGTCGCGCTATTTGATATATTCCTGTTGAGAAGGTGATTCTTTTCTCATGTGTATAACAGATAGGTAGAGTATAGTTAAAGAATATTATAAGATTAAGTGCGAGTTCTTAAAACTCATACTTATGGTAGGTTCGTGACTCATAATTATATGGTATGTTTTTGAACCCCTCAGCGAATGGACGCCTATGGTCTGACTAGGATAAGTTCTTAAACGCATATGATTGTGGCAAGTTCCTGAACTCATAACGTGTGGTAAGTTTGACGAACTGGGTATAGATAAGTGTAAATGGAGTATTGAGGATGATAGGAATAGATAGACCTATTAAGCAATGGATCATTATAGAAAGTGGAGTTGATGGTGGAAGCATAGGTATTCTAAATCTACTAGCTATGCTAGACTTTCAAAATTTATTGACTTCATGCTGATGTTTACACTTCTATTTTCTTGAAAAGCATTGGATCAAATGATGGAACCAATGAGTTTTAACAACAATAATGTTATTCGTATGTCTATGCTAATTGCTTCGGCTAGACAAAAATGATTTACAATATATCAAAATGTATTTTATATCATTAATGCATCATGTAACCTGGTGCAAAGATGAAAAAAACGATGGAGTCATCAATGCAGTATTACCTAGTGTTGGATGTGATCCAAGGATCGTCAGCCCACTATGGTATGATGTAGTATGATAAAATCACCAAAAGACGAAATCCTCAACGGACTGTAAATACAGTGCGGTATCATGACGTCATAAAAAGATTTTTGAGATTTCTTTAAGATATGAGAATTCATATCTATGTATATATATGTATATTTCGGTTGATGTCCGAATTATTGTAGAGGTCTATGCTATTTGATTCAGCTAGACGAATATTGAAAGATGTTCATGAAACTTAAGCGTTTATTGAAAAGTTATGCCATTATTTTGGTGCGGATTCAGATGTTGAAAAGCTGAGGTGAACAACCCTATAAGGGGACATGTTTTCGGGGACAATGGTTCCGAGCGTAACACATATAATCGTTACAAAACACTACGTTGCGGCCCAACATAGTGGTACAATAGGCTGGCCACCTAGTGTACGTAAGGAGGGTGTTTTCAGTCTTTGTGATTGATAAACACTCTGGTTTGCAGTGTGAAGGATTGAGTTGAAGCACTAGTAAACCGAGAATAGAGTTCACGGTCTTGTGACCCCTCAGCATGATTTGGAATCTTTTAAATTCCTGAGTTATTCATACTACTTCCTAATTATTGAGCAATTATGGAAGATTCTTGCTATTCTAAAAGGCGAATATGGTAAGGATGATATTTTTTAGAAAGAAGTAAGTCGTAGGATGCGGCACTGAATGATGAATATATTGAATAAGTGAGAAAAGAAGTGTTGATATGAGAAGGAGATGAGTTATCAAAGAATAATGTAAAACTTCTAATAGAAAAGTTAATAATTGTAGAAAGATCTTTATGGAAAAGAAGTGGTTATAGAATCCAATGAATGAATAAGGTATTAACGTAAAATCTATTTTTGATAGATTGAATGAATAAAGATTAATAAATAAAAATTTCGAGGACGAAATTCTTAGAAGAAAGGGTGAATGTAATGTCGTGAGAGTTTGATCATATAGTATATGATAATGATCCTTAGAGAAAGATAATGAACGGGTCAAAGAATATGTAATACTCAAATATAATTGAGTCTAAGTAAATGTTATGAAATAAAACTTATAAGAATTTATTATCAAGAATGGTGAGAATAGAAAATATAAAACCTATATTAAGGTAATGTGTTGAAGTTATTCAATGAATAGATTTGAGGAAAACCCGAGTAAGGTAGGGTTTCTGTGATTCCGATGACGGAATCCTTATAAGGAGGGAAGGATGTGACATCCCAGATTTTTAGAAATTATAAATGAGAATTTTATAAATAAAAGTATTATTTATGAGATATGTGGGTGTGAGTATGTGTATGTCATATATTATAGAATATGTGAATTGATGTGAAGAGAATGTTATATATTAATTTTATATATATATATATATATATATATATATATATATATATATATATATATATATATATATATATATATATATATTTAATTGAATTATTTATTGAGTTAAATAAATAAATTTTGTTTTGATTATAGAGTAATGTAATTAAGTGTAGCAGATTAATTAAATGAATATTTAGTATTTAATTTAATTAATATAATAATTTTATGTTATAGTTTTAATTTAATTGAGATAATTAAATTAGATGCGTTATGTGATGATTGTTACACAGAATTATAATTAACAAGTAAATATAATTATGTGACAATTTGATGAGATTGATTGATGTTAAGCTATTGATTAATTAAAATAATGAGTATTTGCCAAACATGGTCTTAGACTTTTCAAGTTCAAATTGGTGTAACCTATGTATTAACTAGTAATTAGTATATCTAATAATTACTAGGAGTTACATATATTATATATTACTAGTATTGTATATTATATGTATATACTACAAGTTAGTATGTTAGTTTTAGAAAACAAACTAAAGAAAGAAGAAGAGAGTTAGAGAGAGTTGTAGGAGAAGAAGAAGAGGAAGAAAAAGAAGAAGAAGGGAAAGTTTTGAGAAGACAAAACAAGCCCCATCATCATCATCATCATCTCTCTCTTAAATTCATACTAATAAGACTATAATCTAAATTTCTTGTTTTAATTATATTTTATGTTCTTCAAAATGTAGGATAATGGTTATATAGAAGTTGTATTGAGAAATCTAGAGAGATAGAGGAATTGAGATGAGCTAGAAGAAGAAGAAGAAAAAGTTAGAAGAAGGTAACTTCTAAACTCTTATTTAATCCTTGATTTTTTTGGGTAGATTTATGTTCTAGAATAGTAGATCATGCTTAATCTGTTTGTATTCGTTTAATCTTGGACTATCAAGATTCAAACAAGAGGATTCAAGAAAGAAAATGAAATGGAAAGAAAATTTGAAGAACAAAATTCGTAGGTTTTGAGTAATTGTGGACATATCTTGTGAAATTCATATCTCTTTGGGTATAATGAGTTAGAAAATGAGCCTTATATCAAATCGAAGATATGGAAGTAAGCTATATTCTGAAAGTAGAATCACATGAAAACTCCTTGTAGATTTCTCGCAATCTCTGTTTTAGTAAGGCTGGTCCGAAGGGAAAATAATCTGTCTAGAAAATCAAAACTGTTACGGTTTCTGACTTTGAAAAATTCATATAACTTCGTGTGTTTTGAATCTGAAGAAACTTAAAACTGTAAAGTTGTAGATATGGATGTTTACTAGCTAGAGTCGCGTGATTGAGCCATTTTATGGAACGGATCATGTCCGAAATAAATTGTTTAGCAAGGATGTCCAGAAAATGAAATTTTTCTACACTAGTTGATGAATTGCAGAATCTGGTTTAGATGGATAAGGGTATGACTTTAAGGCCTAGATGAGATTGTAGTACACTGAGTAAGGGTTAATTCTATATAAAAAGGAACAAAAACGGACATGTAACGAAGGAAATACGTTAAAAACGAAAACAACGTTTTGTTAAAGAAATTGTGAAGATGAGTTTTATAATTATGTTTAGATTAAGATTTTGGGTGATGGTATATTTTAATGATTAAAAATATATTTTGACATATGTAATGAATATAGATATGTGTTATCATATTCTATGCATAATTAACCATTTAAGATCAAGAGTTTAGATAAGTTAATGTGTGCACATAACGTGTTCGATAAAATGCCTAAAAGTAATAGTGTTTCTAAACTTTGGTATACAAAGTGCCTAACTAATGGCTAATATTGGATATCTAAGTATGAAAAGATGATAATACAAGAATAATAATGGAAAGAAATCGAAAAGGGAAATTTTTGATTTATGAAGGAAAATTAAACATGTAAACAATGTGTTGAATATGCATTTTTGAAACCAAATTGGTAAAATAAAATGGTGTGGTATATGCACATTAAACTACAAGTGAGATAGTCTAGCATGTGTGGTGATGAAAATGAAAATAAAATCGAGTTGCATATAAAATACAATTAGATGTCTATAAAGATATTATAAAGGATAATAAGATAAAGTAAGGTCTTAGAATAAATTTGACCATGAGATTTAGTATTGATTTTATTTATTATCAATCTCGCATACAGTGTAGGTTGTGCAAGGACGCGAAGTATTAGCGTGTTGGTAAAACGCCGGTTAAGGCAAGTCTTTCAGTTCCTTTTTGCTATGTGAACTTGATGATGAACTGCTTTAAAATTTTAGTGTATGATGTATTGTATATGTCAAAAGTATGAAATGTGAAAGTCAATCTATGACTATGATGATTGAACTATGAATGTTGATTGAGTAAGGAACTCAATCTTTATAGTTGTTATGTGAACTAAACATGTATGCTATGTTTGTTTATGATTATTCTTGTATGTTGAGCATGTTATTATGTGCTACGTGATGCATGAAAATTGTTAGATTTTGCTGAGCTGTCGAGCTCATTCTTGCAAATAACCATTTTTGCAGATTCAAGAATTGAAGGTAACGTGCTACTTGATTGTTATGGATCAAAAGTGATATATGAAGATTTAATATCCTAGCTAAGTTGTTATTCTTGTAAACCATGTCTAATGTTTCGAATAATATATTAATGTTGAATTTTAATATTATTTTTCGAATGTAAACTATTGTAGTATTAAAATGATTATGAGATATTTAGACGTAAAGGTTGAAGGTTTTGGGAACGAGGATAGTTTGTAATAGAAAATTTTAATTATTCCGCAAATTTTAATGGTTGTATTATCGTTTAATGATGTAAAATTAGAGGTTGAATGTATTATTAACGACCGAAGTCGAGAATTAAATTGTATAAATTTTGGGGTCGTTACATTTCACGCGTTTTATTGGCCTGCCACCAATAACTAGCTTCTGCTTTAAACATGAGCGTTGCGAAAGCGGTCTTCTGATCATCCCCTACCCGAGCGACATCGAATACTTTTTCTATCTCCATAATCTAGGTCTGTGCTTCGACTGGATTCATGGACCCACGGAATTCAGGTGGTCCAACCGCCTTGAAATCCTTAAACGTCGTACCATGGTTTTGTGGTTGGTTCTGCAATGCTCCTGTCAGTAGTGTCACTAGTTGTTGAACGGGATTCGCATCAACATTGTCGTTATTGTTAGTTCCTTCAGTGGTTCTCTGTCGTGTTGGTTAACGTCTGGGAGGCACTTTCTGTTAAAAAAACATTCATTAGATTTTTATTCAATTCTTTTAAGAAATTTCTACTTAACTTGCCTCCAAAAGAAATAACCACATAACACATAACACTTTGAATAAGGTAACAACTTTTATTGATTCATAATCTTTTCGAAAATATAAAACAATAGCATCACTGCTATTTACATTACTTTCCTGAACTACAAAAGTTTCAGGACAACATCATTATTATCATATCTCATGGTTACTTAACACTAGGGATTTACACATTATTTAATACTTATTACGTACATTACCGACACATGTTCTACGATGATCTATTAAGGTACTTCTTAGCCCTATCACGTTCTTCCTCCATGACTCGAAACATTGTTCTGCGATCTAACACGAATGATGGAAGCGTCTCGAACTGAATCGAATATCCCATGACCCGATCTTGAGCTCGATTAATTGCGGTGTTAAATACTTTATCCATCTCTTCCATCTTCATCCTATTTGCCTGCGCGTCTCTCGCTACTCTTCAAGTTCGTTGATAAGCTTCCTCGTATGCATCTTCGGCTCTTGCCCTCTTAGCAGCTTCTTCTCTCAGCTTGCTCTTCAGTTCAGCAACCATCTCGATCAATTGTTCTTTCTCTCCTTCAGTCTGTATTAATTTCTCCTCGGCGTTTGTCAGTCGTTCCTCACGATCTTGGATCTCGCCGTCTTTTTGTGTCATTGCAGTCTGTTGTTCAGCTACTATCTCCTGTAACTCCTCAACTGTATCTTGAAATTCCACGTTATGGTCATGCACCTCATCGTATATACGGCCTACTATCGAGTTAAGTGGAATCCTTTCCTCCTCGTCCTCTTCATCATCATCCTCCTGTGGTAACTCAACGGGATCCTCCTCATCTGTCTCCACATCATCATCCTCATCTTCAACTATTGTGACCAACGGGGCTAACTCCCGTGGCAGTAGTTGTTCCCAAACTACCTGAATGTCGCGAGGCTCCTCCTCTATAGGCATTTGAGGTCCCTCCTCCCTAGCCTGACTGGATTCTCCGACATTTGTCATCCTGACTACAAAGTTTTAAAGTTTTAGTTATTAATCATTCTACTCAACACTCGCGAGCACATAAGTTATAAACACATAAGCACATAAGTGTTTATTACTTCTTTCCTATAACTCGGTAAGAGTTATCTCACACTATCTTTTCAAAGGTTACTTCCTAAGGCTTTTCCCCCCACCTAAGGTTCATAACCTAAAGCTCTGATACCAACCTGTGACACCCCCAAATCTTGGTACTTCATTTCCACAAGATTTGGTGCTCACGTAATCAAAACATCAATTTCTAACTACCCATTCATAATATACTTGAATAGTAAAAGAAAAGAAAACCTGCCCATACATGATTAAATTTAAATAAACGTCTCCCAGGTTATCTAACCTTTAACAACAATCATTCAAATGCAGATAATTAAATAACTTCGTTACAATCATTAAACCAAATTCTGAAAATAAACTATCAAACTATTACAAGTCTTCAGCATTTATTCATCTTTCATTTTCCCTTACTAGTGCTCGGTACGTCACCAGTTTCAACTTTAGCTGTAAGAAATTTTACAGGCAAGAGTGAGCAAACAAGGCCCACTTGAAATAACAATAAGTAAATCATTAAACTTTTACATCAATTGCCAACATCAGGCTCAATAGAATTGAACAATATATTCTATTAACTTTCTGAAAACTTTAACATTTACTGAGGGTCTAATGACCACGAATCATGTCCACAGTTATAAGTAATCTTTCAACTTAAACTTTAATAGTAATAAGACTATAAGGACTCCACGCACTTAGGGGGATCAACCCTTCGTACAATGTATTGTGCACAATCATTTCAACGCTAAGCGTAAACCTCTATTAAAAGAGTTGTTCATCTCAATATTTAGAATACAAGTCTGCACCAAAGTAAGTTTGGTTTGGATAAGCTTTCAAGGAAATTTGGAGTTTAACGAACATCAACTACGGAGTAGGTGAATAAAAACCAATAACACTATACTATAGAATAATCGTGATTGAACCAATCATAGCAAGTCATGCATTAGGAATAATCTAATAGCATACAATTTGAATAACTATAGCATACCTTGCTTGAACAACACTAAGCCAAGGTTAATTAGAATTGAATAATAAACATGCATAGCAATTTAGTTATACATTAAAATTCATAATCGAAATACAAGAATAACGTGTTTTTCCTCAAACCAAAGTCTAGACGACTTACATCATTATAAGATAATCGAATTGAAAACAATAATTAGCTCAATTATAAGACAGAGTTAGAAAAACTTTCATAATGAAGTTTTGAGTTAGAGAACTTTCCTTTAGCACAAGCTAAACCCTTACCACTTGAATTAATACCCTATACATATGCCACACTGACATAGTTAGTCATTACTAACATTGTATATTTATATAAACAAATGTATTCATCATATGGGTTAAATTACCCATTCACATAATCCATTATGTTACAAGTAGGTAACACTTAATAACATGATCATTCATAGTTTAATACTACTGAAATTATCATTTAACATTATTATTATCAACACATAACATTTATTTTTAAGTTTTGTACACTAAACCAAAACTGTTAGAACATTCTGCTAACTCGCGCTGCGGCGCCACCGTTTACACTGTGGTTCACGCTGCGGCGCTGAGTTGGCACCGCGGCTCGGATCACAGGCCATTGGTTGGCGCTGCGGCGTGGCGCAGGCGCGACGGCGCGAGATTTATACTGCTGGGCCGCGCTGCGGCGCTAGAGACCAGAATCCGGTGACCAAACTCGGCAACAGCACGAACAAAAGCTAAATTGGCCAAAAAGCTCGAATCTAATAGACTGATTATCATGTAATATACATATAAACTTCATATAAACATATTTTGAAGACTTCTAACATGTTTCTACTCATAAAATAACATAGACATCAAATATACAACACCCAATTTCAATGTTTTTAACAAAAACTCTATTTTTGATATTTTCAAATAAAATCAACACTGTGATTTTATTTTTCAACCAAAACACTAAATTCAAAACATCATGATTATGATTTTACATACTCTAGCAATTCCAAATATCAATTTATCAAGTTAACAACTAATTAAACCTTAATTTTTATTTTAAATTAAGACATACTCATATATTTTTCATATGTACACTCTGTAATATATTTTCTTCTGCAAAACACATACATACATGAATTACTATATCTATAATCATATATAACTCATGAAATAACCTTATAATCAATAATCATACAAAACTATATTTATAACAACAATTTATCTTTTATAAAAATTTCACAGAGAACTTTTTGGGAAGAAGAAAAACTAAGCTTTTAAAGAAAAGGTTAAGCTCCTACCTTTGATTAAGAAGATGATGGCTACTTTTGATTATCAATGTCTTTTCTCCAATTCCTTTATCAAAACATGTTAGAATTTCTCTCAAATTCTCTCTAGTTTTCTTCCTTTCTTCTTTTCTCTCTGTAAATTTCAACTGAGTCTTTCTTCTCCCTAACTCTATCATACGTAGAATATTATAACGTATATAGTAATAATATATATTAATGATATAATATAAGTACTGATATAATTATATCAGTTATATTTTTATTTGAAAATCAAAAGTCATAAGGCTTGTTTGGCTAATCAAAATAATATAACTCATTAACCCTTACACCTTGTTTGGTAAACCTAATTAAAATAAATGGAATAATCCTTATACCTTGTTTGCTAAAATATTATTAGATTAAAGACTTATTATGCAATAAGACATGTTTGGCAAAAACTAAATTAAAGTCCTTTAACTTATTTTAATAACTCCTTTATAGCAAAGTTATTAGTCATACTTTTATTTAATTAATAAATCAATTAAAACATTGATCTATTAAATTACTTTAGCACATAATTTAATATCACATAACAATAATTTCTTTTATAATTATAATTTTATTTAACCAACTAATATTTTAAATTATAATTTCCCATTTAAAATGTTATAATTTATTTAAATCACTGTAAGCTCTCTAGCTTACTTATTAAATTAATTTATTATATGATCTCATAATAATTAATTTTCTTAGCTCCTTAATTATTTATTCAACAAATAATTAACCAAACCACATCAACTCAAATTGAACAATTATTTATTCAACCATAAACATATCCATTAAATACTTATATAAATCAATAAATATTTAATATTACACTTTAAAATTCTGGAATGTTATAGAGGTGCTTCGTGGTGGTTGATCATGTCTGTATATATATATATATATATATATATATATATATATATATATATATATATCTGCTTACAGCTTTCATATAGACTGTGTTATCATGTGAGCCTAGGAATCATGTGATCACAGATTCAGTTTACTGAATCTAGATTCGGTTTCCATGATGGATATTTTCAGAGCAGCTTGTAAATTTACTCACGGTGCTTTGTATATTATTTTCTCGAAGATGCTTCGCATCTCGAAAATAAAAGCAATCAAGCCAAACATTTTAATAAAATGAAAGTGTAAAATGTCTCAATTACTATTGAGCATCAGGGTTTGAAAAAACCTTTTTTATAAAACTTCACTGCTATATCTTATTTAAAACTGGACTTTTACATAAATTCGAACCATGTGTATATAGGTGCGAACGAGGCCTCACACTACTTTCAAATAATAGCACATTGACCCACACATACACATTCATATAACAGTTTCTTAAAAGTGGCGGTCACTGTGGCAACACGAATGTCGGGAGGTGCCTAACACTTTCCCTCCGTATAAGCAAGTCCTCGGACCGTAATGAATCTTTTTCTCGGTTGTGTTGGTACAACCAGTTAAAAAACTAACTGGCGACTCTTGTAGTCAAATCATCGACATATAAATGTCGGACCTTTTTCACTTATTTTTTAAAAAAAATCTCACCTAACATGAGAACACAAAAAGAATAAGAATAGAAAAGGGACAAATAAAAATCTCGACGTTGACAACCAGTAATAACAGTTTAAGATTCGAGGATTGATAAGGAATTATTGATTGGTTTTGATATGAAGTGTTGTAGTATTTGCTTGATTTCTCTAAGGCCGAAGAAATAATTTTGATTCTATGTTACTGTTAGATTCGTAGACATATAGATTAGATGCATCACATATCATTGCATTGAATTGCATATCATGTTAGTTTATTTTGTGCTCGAGGACTAGCACGTTTTAAGTTTGGGAGATTTTGATAAGTGGATTTTATAGCCGCGAATCGATTCCTAATTCAAGCTTAATCGGTGTTAATTTCTTATTTTCTAGTTTATTTTTACTTGTTTATTGTTATTTTGTGTGTAGGGTGGATGGTGTGGCAAGTGATCGAAAAGGAGGCAAATGTGGCAAAAACTGAGCAAGTTTGGAGCTTTAGCAAAGTCATGTGACCGGAGCATAGCCCGCCGGGGCGGGCCTACTTAAGCCTTACACCCCCGTCGGGGCGGGGGTCCTCAACATCAGATTACAGGAGATAAGCCCGCCGGGGAGGGCGTTTTCCAAGCTTATACCCCAGCCGGGGCGGGGGTCCCCAAAACATGACTGTCCTAATTTGATTCCAACACTGCTGGGACATGAGCTTGGGTACTTGCATGGCTTTGGGACTCTAAATGAGGGACGATTGCACTCAGATTGTGGGTGTAAACATATAACTACATCATAAACAACAAGATCAGAATGACGCAAGGCAATTAACAGAGGTTAAGGATAGCTTTTCATAGCGAGCATTGGAGTGAAGATTTTGAAGGAACTTTCATATTGATTACGGATTAAGGCAAAAGTGAAGGGTATTCTGAATTATTCTTCTTCTTTAGTTTTATATTTGTAATTAGAAGGATGATATCTTTAATTTATTCAGTTATTATTTCATTGACGATGAACTAAATTACTTACTAGGCTTATGACGGATCTTTAAGTAGAACGATGATTGTGTAACTTTGATTTTTAGTTTAATAAGTTATTATCTAGTTTATCTATATTAATTTGAGCTTGAATTTATGAATTGCTTGATCAACAGTTCTTTGTGGACTTGTATGAACTCGAGAGATGAAAAACAAGTCTAGACTTAGTTAATATAACATGTGTTCTTGAATTTTGCGAATGAACAGAATCTTGATGAATGTTAGGGTAGAGATATTCTTGACATCGCATGTAATTAGATAAAGGGCTTAAGCTTAAACCTTCTTTAATTGTAATTCACATAGAGATATAGTGAGTTAGTTGATTAAGGTGTTTAACTTGATTCTATCTAATTTGTGGAATTGAGTTAATACGGTATTAGTACATCAAGAGGTGGCTAGTTCTACCTAAGTGTTCTTGATTAATAAATTGGGATAGTGAGCTAAACTGGAATAAAGGTGTAGTAATCAGAGTGATGCTTAGAGTGAAGTCGGAAGCCTAATTCTCCAATATTTATTTGAAAATTCAGTTTTTAGAGTTTGTTGATTGTTTGGTGATTTTAATATTTTTAATACTTTTAGTTACAAGCTTGAATTTGATTAGTTTATTAAAATTAGGATTGATAGGAAATTAGTAATTGTGAGAGTTAATTTTATACTAGTCTGTGTGGGAACAATACTCTACTTACTATTATATTACTTGTTGACCACGTATAATTGTGTGTTGTGCATAATTAGACTTTACCCAACAATAATCTTGACTTATTATCTGAAATCAATATCCTATCTGACATACAATGTCATTTGCCTTTGCCTGTATCCGAAGTATTCGTCCTAATCTGCAATATTTATCATGATATAGCAAGGGTGAGTAACAAGTTTGCCCAGCAAGTTTAAGTTCAAAGAAAAGATATATCATGATTGAAAGAATGAACAATAAGCTGGCTGACTTTCAACAATATAACAATTATATAATAGCATGAATCAATTTTCATAACTGAACGACCGAGATAATAAAATTGAATGGCTAATAATGAACATGAATAAATCAACTGGACCAAATGGTAATGAAGGTGATCAGCCTTTCATACTTGATGAACATATGCAACAAGCACAACGTGCGAATCAATAAATCATAGACGTGATGTAATCAACAATGATTAACTATTATTTAAAAGAATAGTTCAAGAAAACTTGCACAATAAGTGAGTATAAGAAACTTGCCTTTATCGCCAACTACTGCTACACAATCTATTTAGCTTCATCTGAAGACTTAATATTAATAATATCGATTTCCAAATTAGAATAATATCATCACAGTTAATACTGTTAATTACAGTTATAAAATAAGCTAAACACATTACCACATAAGCCTATCAGTCAATAAAACACATAAGACCTAGTATCAAGTCAAACTATTTCAGTCTGAGTTGAGTTCGGTACTATTTCGACATTTTGATTGCCAAATCAGATAATTATCGAGCCTAATATCAATAAGACTCTACCTAAACGATTCAATATTATCTTAGGTAATTTATTATTAAGTCAAAATATTTTTCACAAGCTCATAATAATTTTCAAGTAATTATTATCATTTATAAGGATTTTTCAATCATTAATATCATATTTATATGATTTAAATACCACAACATTCCATTATCATTCATATTTATTTAATCTCAAATATTAATAAAATTCATGTCATAATATTATAAGTTATTTATAATATCAAACTATTTTTAATACCTTAATATCATATTTAAATGATTTTAAAATATTTAAAACCATTATTAAATAACTACCATTAATATTAAAAATATTAATATATTTCATGATAAATAACTTACATGTCAGACATTTTTCTTTGTGGCATGCTTAGGTGAAAACTTGTATAAATTTAATGCTAAATCAAAATCAAATAAATAAAATAATCCATTCAAAATATAAGTATAATAAAAATAATTTTTTAAAATTTATTTTAATCATTAATATTTATTTGTTATGGTAAACCTTTGGTATTATAGCATACAATTTTTTTCCAGTATGGTACAATTTTAAATAAATTATATAAATTACACATAAATATGTAATTTTCTTTTAATTTAAATAATTCATTAAATTCATTAACTTAATTAACCCCTCTTCAAATAAAACTAAAATTAGTAATATAACATATGAATGTATGACATGTTATATTATTAATTTTGTCATAATACTCTCAACATTAATAATGAAAAATTATTAATATTTTTTTCTTTGACCAATTTATCTTTTAGTGTATTCAGATATATTACATATATTATTAAAATAAGAGAAATTTGGGTAACTTTTGAATTTGATTTATGTATTTAACATTATTCATAAGTATTTTTATAATAAGTACAAATTAAAAATTAAAATTCATAAAAATAAATTCAAATTTCAAAAATATAACTAAAATTTTGAAAATTAATTTTATTTTTATTTTTGAAAATTAATACGATTATTATTTAACCCTATATATATTACACTAAAAGATATATATTTTCAGATAACCATATTAATATTTGAATATTACACTAAAAGATATATCTGAATACAGTAAAATATACTTTAATATTACACTAAAAGATATATATTAATATGATTAATATTTTTTCAGGTTTTCGTATTACATCTCAAATCATAAATAACTTTAGTCCTAAGACTACAAAATGAAAGTAGTATGCACACAAGCCAATTATGTTTGATGATAAACCATATACTTTGTAACAATCTTATTCATTTATTAATAAAAAAGTATTAATTTATTAAAGGCTTTTAAATTATTTTCATGATGCTGTTTTATAATATGTGATAAACCCATAGTTTTAAGCAATGCTTTTAGAATAATGATGATGATCATTCTAATGAGATCTAAATTCTTAGAAAGCTTAAAACTAAAATAGTTCCCAATCGTTGGATTAGTAAATTGGGGATTAGTAAATCCGGATAGATTGGTACATACGTTGCTTGCTCATTGGATTAGGATGATTGATCTCATGATCATTTGTGTGGAGACACTAAAGCAAGTATGTAGGTGCTTATTGGAGAATAAGTTCACTGAAAGTGGCTCGTTAAGGAATACCTAATGGAGTTTTACTTGCCTGTCAATAGGAATTCCTGTAGTGATAGGAGTACAAGTGATCCTTAGACTTGAGATCATCATAGTATCTTGTGTATGATAAGTTATACTTTGACTTATTCCTTAAGACTCTTAGGGTATATCAAAGGGTATGCTTGGGTATAATAAGTTGTACATGGAGATAATGTATGATCAATAAAGAATCTACCACTTCTAGTAAAAGAAGAGAAATGTCATATGTGATTCGATAAATGACAACCCAGTAGTCTTTGCCCAAGGCAGAATGAAATTAGAAAGGAGTTTCTAATTTGTATTATTTAGTGTTGTGCGTTTAAGAGTCGAAATACATATAATTAAATAAAATAAGACTTGACAGTAATTTTATGTTTTATATTTAATTGGGACATTGTATAGTGGAAGGATTGAATTGTACGGTAACTATTTACTCAAAGGTTTTTTTATGATTAATGTTGAAATTTATTTTATCTAGAAAGTCGTTAATTGCAAGGGAGGCTTATCCCTATTGTAGAATAAATATTATTTATTTAAATAAATTAATAGTTTAATTTATTTATTTAAATAAGATTAGAATTGTTCTAATTGATTTATTCACAACCGGTTTAATATGGAGAACCTAAAGGGTCACACCATAAAAAGAAGAATAATTATTTAAAAAGTTAATGGCATAATCGTAATAATAAGTTAAGTGTATTTAATTTAATCTATGGTGATAGAATAAATTAAATAGCTTAATATTTATTATTTAATATTTTGAAAATATTAAATATAAATTAATAAGAATTGTCTTATTATTATTATTATTCCTATTATTATTATTTAATTTCTAAAGGAGTTTCAGAATTAATTAATAAAAGTACTTTCATTATTCCTAATAAGATAGGAGCCTAATTAATTAAAGGAGTTTAATTAATTAAAATAAAACTCAATTCCTTAATTGTTAAGGAGGGTTGCTCACATCTATAAATAAGAGGAGTCTTATTATGGGTGGATGGAGTTGTTGACTTTTTTACAACATACGTAATTTCAATAGTTGGGAGAGTACACCCCTTTATATGAGAGATAAAAAAATTAGGGTTTTGTCAAACACCCATCTTCTTGAATCTTTCTTCTTCCTTGGTGGATCACCTCTAGAGGCCAAACACTTGGGTGCTAACGTTGATCAAAGGAAGGAACCAAACCCGGTTGATTCAAGTTGAACGCGAAGAGATTGGAGGTGAACTTGTACTTAAGAAAGCTCGAATCTTCAAGGGTATGATTCTTGTTCTTCATATTTTCGTTTAATTAATAATTGTGCATAAAGGGTGATCCGGGTATATGGTTTGTAAAATTTTAAAACTCAAATTTTTCACGTTTTCGCTTATTTTGTGCAATTTGAGTGCGTTCGTGAATCTTACAAACCTAACAGTGGCATCAGAGCCAAACCTTTATGCGAATTATTAATTGTTTTAATTTAATATGTATATTGATATGTATTTAGAACAATTTAATTGGGCATAATTTTATTGTATAAAATTTATTTTTAAAAAAATATATTAAATTAATTCGTGATTTGCCAAGCCTGTTTCCTAATCCGGTTTTGTGAATTACTGCACGTAAAGGAACACATGCTTTGATTGACATGGTATATATATATATATATATATATATATATATATATATATATATATATATATATATATATACGGAGAGGCTCTAAAGCGAACCTTAAAGAGCGAACCAAAGACGAACCGTCATCTTTGGTGTCTATGGCGACGGTTCGACCCGTCGCCAAAGACTACATGGCTATGGCGACGGATCGAACCGTCGCCATAGACACTAAAGACGACAGTTCGTCTTTGGTTCGCTCTTTAAGGTTCGCTTTAGAGACGGACCGTATATATATATATATATATATATATATATATATATATATATATATATATGCTTAACAAGAATCATTTGCTTCATATGATGGTTCCCACGTGACTTATTTGGTTTTCTGTATATATATATTAACCGTATAAATATATATCATATATATATAGTTACAGCAGTGTTAGTACATATATATATATATATATGCTAACTATATATATATGATATATATATTTATACGGTTAATATATATATATATATATATATATATATATATATATATATATATATATATATATATATATATATATATATAATATTCTTAATTATTTTATAATTAAAATAAAAAGTTTATTTTAATTTTAAAATAAAAGATTTATTTTAATCTTAAAATAAATAAAGATTTTATTTTAATTTTAAAATTAGAATTTCATGCTAACTAATTAGAGTTGGAATTGGATTCCATGATAACTAATTGGAGTTAAAATTGGATTCTATGTTTCCTTAAATAAAGGAGTTTATTTAGATATGGAATAAAATTTTATATTATTCAAAATAAAGGAGTTTATTTGTGAATAGGAAAGAGAATCCGTGTTTCCTTAAATAAAGTTTTTTTTTATACTTGAAATTGGATTCCATAATTAATTAAAATAAATTAGTTTATTTTGATTAAAATAAAATAGTTTATTTTATTCAAAATTGGATAAATTAAAATAAAAGAGGTTTATTTTGATTTAAATTTGGATTAAAATAAAAGAGTTTATTTTCATTCAAAATTAGATTTTATGCTAACTAAATTTGCCCATTAAATGATATCAATATATATATATATTGAATGTTTATTATTCATGAGATGAATGTTATTTATTGATGCATATGGTGATGTATATGATAATAAATGAGATTGATTATGGACTATTGACCAATGTGATTGGATTTTATTTTAGTTGGATGCATGAATGTATGAGTTTTATTAAATGGAGTTTACGTACCTCGTCTTCTCTAATTTTTCTTAATGTAAATTCTATCTTCCTCCTATGTACTTCCCATTGACTGCTGATCAAGGTTTCTATTTATTTTAAATAGTTTTATAGTAGGAATAGTTAGAATTAGTTTTGAAGAATTAGAGATCAAGGAGCAAAGAGCGCTTGAAGACCCGTTTGTAATGGAGCCTGAGTTTAAATGTAATAGTTATATTTAAATATTAATTCTTGCAACCCTAGGGTTTGACCTTTTGATTCACTTGGTGGCTCTAGTGAACCAAACTAGAATAAAAGTCCATAATCAATCCGAGTAGAATATAGTATTCTATATATGCATGCTTATACAATATATATTATATATTATGCAAACATGCTTCTCATGTTAATTAATATGACGCGTATTTTATATATAAACAAGATGAGACAAATTAATAACAAACCCCTCAAATATTTTATATTAAGTTGTAACGTTCAAAGATATTTGTAATATCGAACGTCGCCTTCTAGCATGATAGAAACAATAGAGGATTGAATATTTAATGTGAGTTTGTTGTGCACACACAAGGCAAGTATTAAATATTTAAGATGTTATTTTTATTGCATATGTTGTTTATAAGGAATTGAACATTACTGCTTTGTTGTGCACATACAAGGACTATAGTTTTCTCTTCACTTATATGAAAATGTTGGGTCTGACTTAACTTAAATCATTTTAGTTCGGATGTGCACACACTTAACCATTATGATTTAAGAGGCAAAATACAAGGAGTTACATAGTTAATATAATTGACAAGAGTTGTCTACCTATTTATTTATATATAGTTTGTTGTGTACGCACAAGGCTATATACATTTGAAATGTGATCCTTATTCTCACTAGCAAATCTTTAATTAGATTTTGCCGAACTATATAAGTGAGGGTAATATAGTTTGAAAAAAATAGTGGGAGATACCAATTTAAAACAAGACCTAAATTATTTTGGTAATTATTAAAAGAATGTATGCTAAAATATTGTTAATTACAAATTCATTTACAGAATTTTACAATGTCTAAAATTACTATCTCTGCGTAGCATATTAGATGCTAAATTAACCAAACCGAATTAAATGGATTGCTTAAAAAAATTGAGAAAAGTTCTCACGGCTGAAAAGCTATCTAATGTCCTTAATACGCCTATCCCTGCAATGGTTGCAGACAATGCCTCTGAGAAAGAGATTGCTACTTTTAAAAAGAGGCAAGATGATGCACAGTTGGCTCAATGCATCATGCTCGCATCCATGAGTAACGAGCTTCGGCGTCAGCATGAAATTATGGATGCTCTTACTATATTCTTGCACATCAAGTAGTTGATGGTGAAAAAAATAGGACTAATAGATATCAGATATCTAAGGAGCTCATCTGATCTAGAATGATCGATTACACTACAGTATAGATAAAAGTCCTTAAAATGATCAATTTGATTGATCAATTAGGACTACGAGTTTTGTCATGGATGGAGAGTTGAGCCAAGATTTGATCTTGCACTCACTCCCGGACTCCTTTCACAATTGTTGTGATTTTTTCATATGAACAAGCTAAAGATCAGCCTCGCTGATTTGCTTAACATATTGAAAAATGTTAAGAGTCACTTTCCAACCAAGAAAGACCAAGTCTTACTGGTAGGGGCTAAAGGATCTTCTAAAATGAAGAACGATTCTAAGAAGGTAAATAGAAAGGCAAAAATAAAGGATAATAAGAAGAAAACTGATACAGATAGCAAATGATTTTGCTTCCACTGCAATAAGTCTGGACACTGGATTAGATATCCAGAAGAAGCTTGGTGAAGTTTTGGTTACAAATTTAATTTTGTTCATGATTTAAAATAAATTTTTCTTTAAGTCAAGGTTCTACTTGGGTATTGGATACTGACTTTGGTTATCATAAATATAGATTTATGAAGGGACCAAGCAAAAGTAGAAAGCTAAATAAAGATAAGTAATCCTATGTGTGGAAAATGAAGCAAAGGTTGTTGCATTAGCCATAGAAACTTATAGTTTAGCACTGCCTACGGGAAAACCTATTAAGGCAATAAGTTGTTATTATATTCCAGTTCTCGTTAGAAACATTATTTCTATTTTGTTGTTGGACAATGAAATCTTTGGTATTATATTTAAGAACAATTGTTGTTCTATTTATAATAATAATATTTTGTATAGAACTGAAATATTACTTAATAAATTTTGTATACTTGACTTAGGTGAAAAATTATTTTGCAAGTTGAACAAACTAGTATAAGAAAAGGAGATGATGATTCAAAGAGTTGAATGTTTGTATTTGATGAAATACAAGTGTGAATTATTTGAAAGGTTCAAAGAATCCAGAAGTAAAATAAATTGGCAAAGTATTAGGATTCTTTGATCGGATCAAGGAAGGAATACTTGTGCAATGAGTTTCTGGATCATCTCAAATGGTTTTCTCATAATGGACGCCTCTTGATACGCAATAATTGATTGATGTATCTGAAAGGAAAAATCGTACCTTATTGGACATGGTGTGGTCCATAATGATTTTACTGACATTCCAGTATCCCTCTGAGGTAATACTCTAGAAATGGCTTCATATCTACGAAAAAGGTAACCTCAAAATCCGGCCCCAAGACTCCATGAAAGTTATGGACAGGGATGATTCCTAATCTTAAGTATGTTAAGATAAGGGGTTGTCCAACTTATGTGAAAAGATTTCAAAGGATAAGCTTGGGACAAGATTTGACAAGTACAGATTTGTGGGACATCCTAAAGTAAGTTTAGGATATATGTTCTATAATCCTACTTAGCAAAAGGTGTTTGTTGCGAAAAACACGATGCCTTCTAAGATAAAGATGTTTATCATTAAAGGGGCTAGTGGGAGGATAATAGATCTTGAAGAGTTCAAGAACCACAAAACACTACGAGTCAAATAAGAGGAACCTGTAGATAGACCTATTGTACCACAACCGAATCGTAAATTTGGAAAAATACCGAAGATACCTAGGAGGTATGGAGTCATCATAGATGATGATGATGATGAGATACACATCATAGAAGATGATGAACTAGTTACATACGATGAGGTAAGAGTTGTAGACACTTAGAGAAATGGATTGAAGCAAGCTTCTCCAATATGGAATATTCGTTTTGATGAGACAATCAAAAGAGTTTGATTTTATCAAAAACAAGAACGAACTTAGTGTGTACAAAAGAGTCAATGGGAGCGTCGTGATATTCCTAGTATTATACGTTGATATACTATGGATAAGGAATGACATACCAATGCTACAATCAGTAAAGATAAAGTTGTCTAAACATTCCTCCATGAATGATTTGGGAAGAGTATCTTAGTTGGGGATACAAATCTATATAGACAGATTTAAGAGGATGCTCGACTTAACCCAAGAAACGTATATTCAATTGATGCTAAAGTCGTTTAGCATGGCAAACTCCAAGAGTTGTCTCATGTTGATGAGTCATGGAGTGTATCTCTCTTAATAGTTCTCATAGACTCCTGAAAAGAAAAATCGCATGAGTGACAATCATGTATGCAATGAAATGTACGAGACCTGATGTTGATCAGTCATATTCTGGAGAAGTTCACTGTAAGATAGTAAAAAACATCTTAAAGTACTTTACCGGTACTAAGGATGTGATCATATTTATGGTGGGTCCGAATTAAAACTAGATGGCTTAACAGACTCAAGTTTTTCAGACAGACCAACACGACAAAAATCCACTATAAGGTAAAGCGTTACCTTGAACGATGGTGCAGTGAATTGGAAAGGTTTCAAACAGCAAAGAGTTACTGGTTTAGTGATAAAGACAAAGTATATAGCTATAAATGAAGCTGCAAGTTGATTGTTTGGATGAAAAGTTCATTACAGAACTAGGAATAGTTCCTAAGTCTTATCTTGGATCTAAACATGTGTTGAAGCACTTTCATTTGATTAAAGAATCATTGAAAGATAGGAAATCACTATAGAGATAGTGGACTCTCAAGAACAACATTACATATCCATTTACTGAAACTTATCTAACAGCAGGATAATCGTCACTTAGAGAAGAAGAGTATGAGATACCAAGACGATTGGCTTTAGTGCAAATGGGAGATTGAAAGTAGTATGCACACAAGCCAATCATGTTTGATAATAAAGCATATACTTTGTAACAATCTTATTTATTTATTAATAAAAAGTATTAATTTATTAAAGGCTTTTAAATTATCTACATGATGTTATTTTATAATATGTGATAAACCCAAAGTTTTAAGCAATGCTTTTAGAATAATGATGATGATCATTCTAATGAGATCTAAACTCTTAGAAAGCTTAAAACTAAAATAGTTCTCAATCGTTGGATTACTAAATTGGGGATTAGTAAATCCGGATAGATTGGTACATACGTTGCTTACTCATTGGATGAGGATGATTGATCTTATGATCATTTGTGTGGAGACACTAAAGCAAGTATGTAGGTGCTTATTGGAGAATAAGTTCACTGAAAGTGGCTCGTTAAGGAATATCTAATGGAGTTTTACTTGCCTGTCAATAGGAATTCTTGTAGTGATAGTAGTACAAGTGATCATTGGACTTGAGATCATCATAGTATCTTGTGTATGATGAGTTATACTTTGACTTATTCCTTAAGACCCTTAGGGTATATCAAAGGATATGCTTGGGTATAATAAGTTGTACATGGAGATAATGTATGATCAATAAAGAATCTACCACTTCTAGTAAAAGAAGAAAAATGTCCTATGTGATTTGATAAATGACAACCCAGTAGTCCTTGACCAAAGCAGAATGAAATTAGAAAGGAGTTTCTAATTTGCATTATTTGGTGTTGTGCATTTAAGAGTCGAAATACATATAATTAAATAAAATAAGACTTGACAGTAATTTCATGTCTTATATTTAATTGGGACATTGTATGGTGGAAGGATTGAATTGTAAGGTAACTATTTACTCAAAGGTTCTTTTATGATTAATGTTAAAATCTATATTATCTGAAAAGTCGTTAATCGCTAGGAAGGCTTATCCCTATTGTAGAATAAATATTATTTATTTAAATAAATTAATAGTTTAATTTATTTATTTAAATAAGATTAGAATTGTTCTAATTGATTTATTCACAACCGGTTTAATATGGAGAACCTAAAGGGTCACACCATAAAAAGAAGAATAATTATTTAAGAAGTTAATGGCATAATCGTAATAATAAGTTAAGTATATTTAATTTAATCTATGGCGATAGAATAAATTAAATAGCTTAATATTTATTATTTAATATTTTAGAAATATTAAATATAAATTAATAAGAGGAGTCTTATTATTATTATTATTATTATTATTATTATTATTATTATTTAATTCCTAAAGGAGTTTCGGAATTAATTAATAAAAGTAATCTCATTATTCCTAATAAGATTAGGAGCCTAATTAATTAAAGGAGTTTAATTAATTAAAATAAAACCCAATTCCTTAATTGTTAAGGAGGGTTGCTCACATCTATAAATAAGAGGAGTTTTATTATGGGTGGATGGAGTTGTTGACTTTTTCACAACACACGTTATTCCAATAGTTGGGAGAGTACACCCCTTTCTATGAAAGATAGAAAAATTAGAGTTTTGCCAAACACCTATCTTCTTGAATCTTTCTTCTTCCTTGGTGGGTCACCTCTAGAGGCCAAACAGTAGGGTGGTTAACGTTGATCAAAGGAATGAACCAAACCCGGTTGATTCAAGTTGAACGCGAAGAGATTGGAGGTGAACTTGTACCTGAGGAAACTCGAATCTTCAAGGGTATGATTCTTGTTCTTCATATTTTCGTTTAATTAATAATTGTGCATAAAGGGTGATCTGGGTATATGGTTTGTAAAATTTTAAAACTCTGATTTTTCACGTTTCCGCTTATTTTGTGTAATTTGATTGCGTTCATGAATCTTACAAACCTAACACAAAATTCAAAAACCCATGAAGAAAGTAAACTTAGTTCTAAAAGTAAACTCATGAAGAGAGTAAACTCATATCTGAAAAACTAAACCTAGATATGATGAAAGTAAAACGAAACCTCCTTGCTTCTAGATTATCGCTCAAACACCGTCTCACCTCCGCTCAGTGCTGCACCACTTTTGGCAACCGTCGCACCACCGCTACACAACTTCCACCAAAGAGAAGGAGAGATAAGATGATGTAACCTTGTGAGATCTGAGGTTCGGCGGACTATGAACCTTTAGATGGAGGGACTATGATGTTTTGTATGAGTTTTCTCCAAAGATTGAGGGTTTAAAGATGGTGATGACCATGGATCTAGATTTCATTTTGTTATATTGCTTGCAATATGATGTTTAGCCGACTCTCTTCTTTTGTTTTAATTTCTTTTTTATTCTTTGGTTATGGAGATTGATGAAAAGGAAAAATATTGAAAATTTTTCGTGCCTAGTAATAAAATTTGTGGTGCAATTAACGAGAATTTGTTTGATTATTCCAACTTAACTTCGCAATATTTTTTTTCTGTTTTCTCTAGAATTTGGAGATGAGGAACCAGATGTTCTTGAATTTGAGTTTCTTGTTGACATTTAGGATTTTCAAGAGAAAAAAAATCAGAGAGATAATAATAATAACAATAATAATAATAATAATAATAATAATAATAATAATACAATCCTTCCATTTCAAAATATTAGATAATTTTATATTTTTAAAATGAACTTAAAATATTTAAAAATTTTAAAAATATATGAATTCATTAATTTTATATAAATACATCTGTATAAATTATTCGTATGTTTAATTTATTATTATTTTAATTAATTAACATAATTATTTGTTATGTACATTAATTTGATTTTTATTTTGTTTAACTATTTGTTATAGAATTGATAATTGTTGTGTTTTTTAATTGTTGAATATCCACCTAAGCATCTGATATGGTGTCACATCAACATTTCGTTAACTTTTAACAGTTTTAGACAGAAATTTCAATTTTTGTAAAAAAGTTATAGTTCAATGAGTTGACCGTAAAAAATTTCAGTTCAGTGATGCATTTGTAAACCGATGTCGAGTAGAGTGTGGAAAAATGTATTTAACCCTTAAAGTGGCTGTTTTTCATTTTTGGGTTACCTAGAAATGAAGAACAGTGCAAGGGTCCCGTTTTGAGCCTTGATTAATTCGGTATCTGGTCATGGTTTAAGTGTTTATATGATACAAGATTGTAGTACTCATGTCAAAGAACAACATCACTACATTTGGGTAGCCTAACTATATCAGAATCATAAGATTCAAGCCGATCAAACCTTGTCAGAAAATTATTCTTGAAGGTTTCTGGGTTTTCCAGAAACTTCATCCGGCAGTTGGTCAACCCTACTTTGACCCTCCATAACTTTGATCACGTGTAAGATCTGGGTATTCTATTGGCATGGATGCGTAGTCTACATGTCAGACTACCCATCCTAAATATTAACATGGCCTATAACCTTAACAATAGCAAAATCAGAGTCCTTAAAAAGCTTGTCAGAAATTCTGGGTTTTATGGGAAATTTCTGGGTTTTCCAAAAATCAACTTTGTGCTTGGTCAACCATGTTTTATAATTAATAACTTGAGATCTAGACATGGTATAGACTTGATTCCACTTCCAGTCTACTCTCCTCATGACAGAGAACAAGTATATAACATCTAACACACATAACATCTAACACACAAAGATCTATGAGCCCTGACATATGGCTGTCAGGCCATATTTTTAAGGTTTATAGTCAGCTTTAAAAATCCCATTTTCTTGCATCTAGATATTATAAATCCTTAATGTAACATCGTAGATCACTAAATAACATCCTTAAACACTAATCTAAATAACAAATAACAACATTAACATGAATCATAAGGATTTAGAAAAACTATACCACATTCATGCCTAACACTTGAATCTGATCTTCTTCAACTGATATTGGAGTGCTAGAGACTTTGATAGGGACTGAATCACTAAGGAATTTCGTGGGTTTAGAGAGAGAAGAACTTGGTTGAGTGTTTGTGAATAAATGAGGCTTTTCTTTGAATTTTCTCTCTCTTTAATCTATCTATATTATGATGCAATGAATTTGGCTGGCATAGTTGGCATAAAAGATCAGAGCTAGCTTGGTTTAGAGCACATGAGATATCTATAATTGTTTAACCACCAAGATTATTGCAAGATTTGCACTCCATCTTATTAAAGAAATTCAAAAAGGGCACTTTAGTCCTTTAGCTCACCATTTCAATGTCATTCTAGTAATTTAACCCAACCCTTAGGTTTGAACCCTTAGGTTTTGCTAATTAATTTTTAGGATTTTATACTTAGGGTTTAAAATAGAAAATTAAGTTTTCTAATTTAGAAATTAGGGTTTCCTAATTACATAAGTGCATGGAAATTAGGATAAAGGTTTCCTAATTAACATTAAAATTTCTAAATTAATAATTAGGTTTTCTCTAATTGGACAATAGGGTTTCTAACTTAACAATTAGGGTTTTCTAACTAATCGTTAGGTTTCCCTAATTAAGTTTATAATCAACAACGCTTAAGCCTTTATACTTAGCATTTGAGCTCCCAAATTAGGGTTTTAATATTCCCGATAAGGGTTTCGGATTCTCAAAACTAAAATTAGGGTTTCTGAACCATTCGTTAGGGTTTCTTATATATCAATCGTTAAGGTTTACTAACTGAACGTCGAAGTTCTTAACATAACATTAGAGTTTGTCACTAATATAATTTATCTGCTCAACCCTTGACCCTTAACCATAAACTATACACATATAATCACATATATCAGTATACACCAAACATATACCTCACTATCAGACCATCACTTACAGTCTATCAAATCATTCAAGTCCTTCATAAAAATTTTAAATTCATACCTATTTTCCAGTCTAGGTCTCATTATTGAACCTTAATTTAATTAATTATAATTTTAATAAATTGTCTAAATTCCCGGGTTGTCACACTCACCCCTTCTTCTAAAAATTTCGTCCCTGAAATTCACCAGAAATTACAGCCTCCTACACCATACAACATTCATACACCGCATCACATGCTACCCAAACATCACTCATAAGAGTTAAAATTTTGAAATCGTACTGAGGAGTCATATAGACCATGAACTTTAATTTTCAAAAAGGTTTATACAGAAATTCATCCGCAAACCGTCATGACTTACGGACATAGAGGGTGATTAGCCCGTTATGCCCTGTACTGATCAAGTACTGCTTGTTATATCAATTTTTTTCGTTCATCATAACTGCCTTGGGTGCACAAAAGTTTTCTCAGTTTTGGGATGTTTACCTCAGTCTTTATAGGATTTCGCACCTAAACAATTCGGTTCGGGAAAATTTTCAAAGAACGCTTTGAAATTCATAAATGTTTGTCTAGCTGAATCAAATAGCTTAGACCCATACTAATAATTTAATTTCAATCGAAACATTTATGTATATCCAAAATCTCGTTGGCAAATTTAAAATTTTGAAAATATTTTGAAAATGATGTTATGATATCGTACTGTGTTAACAGCCCGTTTGAGGATTCTGTCATTGTGTGACTTTGTCATAACACATCATACAATAGTGGGACAATAATTTTTAGATCGAATTCAACGCTAAGTATTCATGTATTTACAACTCCATTATTTTTATCATCTTTGCACCAGGTTACATGATGTATCAATGATATATAAAATACATTTTAATATTTCAAATCATTTTTGTCTAGCCGAAACAATTCGGATAGACTATTCTTTAAACAGTTCAAAAATTATTGCAAATCAGTTTTATCATCTCAACAGGTAACGATGTGTCAGTGTCCCAAACTCCACACATACACAATTATCACCAGGAGTTGAGAATACAAATTTTTTTTAAAGACACATAATGCGTATTTAGCTTGATGTCCAAAAATTTAAATTTCAAAGTCTAGTATAGCTAGAAGATTTGGAAAACATATGTTTCCACTAATGATTCATTGCTTAATCAATCTATCTATTCCTATTATCCTCAATTCTCCATTCACACTTAGTTTAACCCAGTTCATCAAACTTACCGCACGTTATGAGTTCAAGAGCTTTCCACAATAATATGAGTTTAAGAACTTATCCTAGTCAGACCATAGGCGTCCATTCGCTGAGGGGTTCAAAAATATACCATACTATTATGAGTCACGAACTTACCATAAGTATGAGTTTTAGGAACTCGCACCTAATCTTATATTCTCTACCTATCTGTTATACACATAAGAAAAGAATCACCTTCTCCACGTGTATATAGCAAATAGAGCAACACAAACATTTCAATGATTATCACTACCAAAAGCTAAGTGATTGTGGAACCAAACACAATCCCCTGTCCATACAAAGAATTGGTCAACTCGACCACTAATTAATATAGGAAGCTAAGTGCTTGTTACATCAAGGACAATTCCCCGCCCATACAAAGAATTGTTTAACTTAACCACTATATCAAGTAGGAAGCTAAGTTGTTCTAAAACCAAGTACAAATTCCCCGCCCATATAAGGAATCATACAACTTAGCTGCTGTCATGAGTCCTCAATTAAAATCCCACTTAATATTCTAGCCCCATAATTACTACATACGAATTTTATTCAATCCGTATTGCATCACCCCCAACCCTTTTTCTGAGTTGGCATCATACCAATTCATAGTACAACTGACACACAGTAATCTTGCCGTAAAATTTTTAATCATTCGATTTATTCTTCTCTTTGCTATAACCTTATCAAATCACGGTGTGATCTCATCGTATTATATTACGATCGTTTTGTTTTACGTTCTTCTTTCCCCGTATACTTTTAGTCTTTTAGACTCTATCTATTCATTACTACTGTTCATCTTTATTATCAGAGTTAGGTAACTCCGTATTTTTATAACTTACCGAGATTCGTCTTTGAATCTTATCGACTTATTAACTCTATTTTCTTATCCTCATCCCTGGAGTTATTAGCCTAAGGTAACCCTACCTAAGGTTTATAACCTACAACTCTGATACCAACTATAACGTCCCCAAATCCGGGTACTAATCACCACGAATCTGGTACACTAATTCTATAACTATTGCAGAAGATATAAACATAAATTGTTTATACATTAACCTTTACACATAATCCCCAGGGTCGATAACCTTAACTTATTACCTGAATTCAATATCCTATTTGACATACAATGTCAGTTGCCTTTGCCTATATCCGAAGTTTTCATCCTAAACTGTAATGTTTATCATGATATAGCAAGGGTGAGCAACAAGTTTGCCCAACAAATTTAAGTTCAAAGAAAAGATATATCATGATTGAAAGAATGAACAATAATCTGGCTGACTTTCAACAATATAACAATTGTGAAATAACATGAATCAATTTTCATAACTGAACGACCGAGACAATAAAAATGAATGGCCAATAATGAACATGAATAAATCAACTGGACCAAATGGTAATGAAGGTGATCAGCCTTTCATACCTGATGAACATATGCAACATGCACAACGTTCGAATCAATAAATTATAGATGTGATGTAATCAACAATGATTAATCACTAGTTAAAAGAATAGTTCAAGAAAACTTGCACAATAAGTTAGTATAAGAAACTTGCCTTTATCACCAACTACTGCTATGCAATCTATTTAGCTTCATCTGAAGACCTAATATTAATAATATCAAACTCCAAATGAGAATAATATCATCACAGTTAATAATATTAATTACATTTATAAAATAATCTAAACACATTACCACATAAGCCTATCAGTCAATAAAACACATAAGACCTAGTATCAAGTCAAACTATTTCAGTCTGAGTTGAGTTCGGTACTATTTCGACATTTCGATTGCCTAATCAGATAATTATCGAGCCTAATATCAATAAGACTCTACCTAAACAATTCAATATTATCTTAGGTAATTTATTATTCAGTCAAAATATTTCTCACAAGCTCATAATAATTTTCAAGTAATTATTATCATTTATAAGGATTTTTCAATCATTAATATCATATTTATATGATTTAAATACCACACTATTCCATTATTATTAATATTTATTTAATATCAAATATTAATGAAATTCATGTCATAATATTATAATTTATTTATAATATCTCAAAGTATTTTTAATACCTTAATATCATATTTACATGATTTTAAAATATTTAAAACCGTTATTAAATAACTACCATTAATATTAAAAATATTAATGTATTTCATGACAAAATATCAAAATTTATATTTTTATAACTTAAAATATTTTTATAACCTTTAAATCAATTTTATATGATTTTTAAAATATTAATACTATTTTTGTAACATTCCAAAATTTTAGAATTTTAAATGTAATTTATAAATATTTATTAATTTATATAAATATTTATTGGATGTGTTATTGATTAATACATATTTGTATTTGTTTAATTTGATTTAAGTTGGTTAATTATTTGTTAAATAATTAATTAATAAGTTAAGGAAATTATTATTATAGTGATATTTTAATTTGATGGATAATTAGTGGTATTGAGTTATGTGATTAAATAATTTAATTAATAAATTGTTATTTGAATTAATTAATTAAGTATGAAAACTTAATTAATTAGAAGTGTGACAAATAACTATATTATAAGTGGTTATTAAAATAAATTAAAGTAGTTTTAATTTATTTTGCCAAACAAAGCTTAAATATATTAAGTCTTTAATTTTAAAGAGTTTTTGCCAAACGGAGCCTATGGCTTTTGGATTTTTAAATTTGATTTATTAGTATATGGCAGTTACGTTTGGGTTTTAAACGTTTGAAAAGTGCGTTGGTTTTTAGTTTAGGTATTTTGTTTTTGGCTTAAGCCTAAGAAAAATAGAAGTTTGTCTGAGAAAAGTTCAGAGAGAGTTTGAGATAGAAAGGGATGTGATTCCCAAAACAAGTTCTGAGTTCGTCGAAGCTATTTGATTAACAAGTGTTGTCTGAGCAATTAAAAGGTATGTTGCATAATTTTTACACGTATATATGTTTTACAGTATAATGCTTAACGTATATATTCTTGAAATTCACTGTGTATAAGGTTTTTACAAAAATTGTATGTAAACCATGTTTTTATAATTGGTTATGATATTACATGTATTTGTAATTTAAACTAGCATATATATATATATATATATATATATATATATATATATATATATATATATATATATATACTTTAAGCATGTGTTGCAGTGATCAGTAGGAGTACCATAATATATAACATGTGTTGCAGTGATCTGTAGGAGTACCATAATTAGTAATTGATTTGTATGCTAATTATGAAATTGAACTGTGATTATATGAATTGGGTAAGAATTAAATAGGATATAGTTAGAATAAATCAAATTGTTTTCTAACTATGATCACAGTGCTTACTGTGTTAACAATGGAGTTTTGGGTTTTAAAATTTTGGTTTCAAAGATAAACAGTTTTCTAAAATTATTGTTTAGTGGTTTAAACTGGTATATGCATGTTGGGTAGTGTGTATATGTATAATTTATATAAGTTATACATGTTAATTGGGGTTAATTACTGTTAAAAATAAAGACAGTAGCTTTGTTATGTTCTTCGTGGTTGGGTTCTGCAAGTTTCGGCGCCCCAGCGCCAAAATTTGAGCCCCAGCGCCAAAATTCGCACCCCGGTGCCAAAAGTTGGCGCCCCAGCGCTGAAATTCGCGCCCCGGCGCCACTATATAGCCTAGTCCTCGCGCCCCGGCGCCGGATTTGTAGTCTGAGTTGGACAATTTTGACCTCCTATAGTAAAATAGCCATAACTTCCTCATACGAACTCCAATTGAGGTGATTCAAGATGATCCGGAACGAGGACGAGTAGACCTACAACGTTCGCTTTTTAAGTTTTTCAATTTGAGGTCATTAGAATGGGTCAAAAAGCTCATCTTTAGGACTGTTGTGTTTTCGGAGGCAATCGGAGGGCGTTGGGCATGTACATATGCATGTGTAGTGCTCTTGACCATAAAAGATGATATCCTAAGTTATAAAACATGAATATTAGTAATTATAATGATGCTTAATATTAATACATGATGTATTAGATGAGTTATAGAAGCATAGTAAGCATACACAAGAGAGGCAAATCGGGCGTGTGACGAATGAACGTCGAGCCGCCGTGCCAAGTGTTAATGAACTTAAAACAATATTTTAATTCAAATGAAATGAATATTATAAGATAAGGAATGGATTTAATATAAAACCAATAAGTAGTCCTAGCAAGACTTAAACACTTGAATGAACTACAAATATGAAATACAGTGAGATATAAGTTGAAAGTTAACACAATTAAGTTGAACATTGTGTATTTATTAATAGGAAAGATTATGAGACATATAGTAGAGTTTACATTACAATTACTATGTGTTGTTATGTGACTAATATTTGATGTGTATAATTATATAATTGCGTAGGGCACGTGAAGTGCAGATAGCTGCAAGCTGTTAAACTGTTATTGGTAAACAACGATCAAGGCAAGTCTTTCAGTTTCTATTTTCTACGTGGACTTGATGAACTGTTTTAAATTGCATGATATGTTATGCATGTTGAAATCATGAAATGTTAAAGTCAATATATGAGTGCATTGTTTTGGCTAAGTAATGATGATTGATTAAGGAACTCAATCTTTATATTTGTTATGTGAATTAAAAGCATGTATGCCATGTTACTTTAATGAGATGTATGTCGAGCATGTTATTATGTGCTATGTGATGCATGAAAACTGTTAGACTTTGCTGGGCTGTCGAGCTCACTCTTGCAAATAACTACTTTTGCAGGTACAAATTTTAAGGTAAAGATATGTGCTAAGTGAGTTATAGAGATCTATATTCACGAAGATTACTTATGTTTTATGAGAAATGTATTTCATATTTTGAACGTAACATGTTGAATTGTAAGTTGAGCTATCCAATGTATATGGATATTTAGTTATGATGTAAGACTTTGTATAGTCATTTTGTTGTAACGATTCATGATATAAGATTGAATCAAAGAGATGTAATGTAAAGGTTGCGATTCAGGACAAGAAAGAAGGAAATGTATAAAAGTTTTAAATATTCCTCAATTTTAGTGTTTTTAATATCGAATAATGATGTAAAATTTGAGATTTAATGTATGGTTAACGACCGAAGTGGAGATTTAAATGGTATGAATTTTGGGGTCGTTACAGTTGGTATCAAAGCTGTAGGTTATAAACCTTAGGTAGGAGTACCGTAGGCTATAACCTTAGAGAAGAGAGGTGAAGATAATGAACGAATAAGCTCAAATAGAGTTTGAACAATAAGGGATTAAAACTTGCGTGAAAGGATTCAAAGAAGAATCTCGCAGAGTTATAAGGAATATAAATGTGGGGTTACCCAACTCTAATAATAAGGATGTAAGGTGATAATAAATAGACAATGTCTATAAAAAGATAATGATAAAGAAGTTATGAATAGAGAGTTATGTCTAAGTGTGGTACAATTGTACTCTTTAATAGTTGATGTATGGTATCTGGGCTAAACGATTCCTTCATAGAGCGGAGGTATATATGAACTAGCAACTCGGAACCTAGTTTGTTGGTTGTTTGTGGGAAACCACTCAGCGTACCATATTAAAACTGTTAGAGACTAGATGTGTACCAAGTGTAGAAATGGACACGTATGATGAGAGCTTAGAACTTGAATGAAATTTTGAGCGATGTAAATAAAGTTAGAAATTCTTAAAGGAAGAATTGTTATATAAACAAGAAGATTCAAAGAAGAATCTTGAAGAGATATAAAGATAAGAAATGGGAGTTTCCTAAGTCCAATAGCCAAGATAACGAATAATGTCGTAAATGATGAAAAAGAGAAAGAATGAGGATCGTAAAACAAAACGATCACGAGTTAACAAAAGAATTTTAAGAGAGATGATTATAGAATAAGGTCACGACGTGATCTGTTTAAGTTATAAAAGAAAGATGGTCTGTAATGTTTGAATGATTATAGCTTAATGTTATGAAGATGGTGTACTATGAAATAGTACGAGATAACTCATGAGGAGTTATAGATGATGTGATACGAGGAATTCGTATCGAGCAAAGAGTAAGTTAAAAAAAAGATAGAGTTAGGTGGGATTTCAATTGAGAAATCATGTAATGGCTGAGTTGTACAAACCTTTGTATGGGCGAGGGTTTTGTGCTTGGACTCAGTTTATCACATTGATAATCATTGGAATGTTTATGTCGCGCTATTTGCTATATGCCTGTTGAGAAGGTCATTCTTTTCTCATGTGTATAACAGATAGGTAGAGTATAGTTAGAGAATATTATAAGGTTAAGTGCGAGTTCTTAAAACTCATACTTATGGTAGGTTCGTGACTCATAATTATATGGTATATTTTTGAACCCCTCAGCGAATGGACGCCTATGGTCTGACTAGGATAAGTTCTTAAACTCATATGATTGTGGCAAGTTCCTGAACTCATAACGTGTGGTAAGTTTGATGAACTAGGGTATAATTAAGTGTGAATGGAGTATTGAGGATGATAGGAATAGATAGACCTATTAAGCAATGGATCATTATAGAAAGTGGAGTTGATAGTGGAAGCATAGATATTCTAAATCTACTAGCTATGCTAGACTTTCGAAATTTATTGACTTCGTGCTGATGTTTACACTTTTAATTTCTTGAAAAACATTGGATCAAATGATGGAACCAATGAGTTTTAACAACAATACTGTTATTCGTATGTCTATGCTAATTGCTTCGGCTAGACAAAAATGATTTACAATATATCAAAATGTATTTTATATCATTAATGCATCATGTAACCTGGTGCAAAGATGATAAAAATGATGGAGTCATCAATGCAGTATTACCTAGTGTTGGATGTGATCTAAGGATCGTCAACCCACTATGGTATGATGTAGTATGATAAAATCACCAAATGACGAAATCCTTAACGGACTGTAAATACAGTGCGGTATCATGACGTCAAAAAAAAAGATTTTTGAGATTTCTTTAAGATATGAGAATACATATGTATGTATGTATGTATGTATATGTATATTTCGGTTAATGTCTGAGTTATTGTAGAGGTCTATGCTATTTGATTCAGCTAGACAAATATTGAAAGATATTCATGAAATTCAAGAGTTTCTTGAGAAGTTACGCCAAACCAAATTATTTTGGTGCGGATTCAGATGTTGAAAAGCTGAGATGAACAACCCTTTTATAGGGGATTACGCGGAGGCGTTAAGATGTTTGTGTACAATACATTGTACGAAGGGCTGATCACTCTAAGTACGAGGAGTCCCTTTTGTCTTATGACTGTTAAAGTTTAAGTTGAAAGATTACTTATAACAATGGACATATGCATAACGTTTAAATGTTTGTGCACAATACATCATACAAAGGGCTTAACACCCTAAGTACGGGGGTCCTTATAGTCTTATGACTGTTAAAGTTGAAGTTGAAAGATTACTTGCAACTGTGGACATAGTTCGTGGTCTTATGACCCTCAGTATGATTTGGAATCTTTTAAATTCTTGAGTTATTCATACTACTTCCCAATTATTGAACAATTGTGGAAGATTCTTGTTATTCTGTAAGATGGAAGTGAAAAAGGAAAGTATTCCTTAGAAAGAAGTGAGTCGTAGAATACGACACTGAATGATGAATATATTGAATAAGTGAGAAAAGAGATTTTGAAGTGAGAAATAGATGAGTTATCAAAGAATAATGTTAAACTTTTAATAGAAAAGTTAATAATTGTAGAATGATCTTTGTGGAAAGAAAGTGGTTATAGAAACCAATGAATGAATGAAGTAGTGACGTAAAATCTACTTTGATAGAATGAATGAATAAAAATTAATAAATAAAATTTCGAGGACGAAATTCTTAGAAGAAAGGGTGAATGTAATATCCCGAGTGTTGATGATAACGATCCTTAGAAAAGGAAATTAATGGGTTAAAAGATATATAATACTCAAAATATAATTGAGTTCAAGTGAAGGTTATGAAATGAAACCTAAAATTTGTTAAGGTAACGAATGTAGTAGGAAATATAAAATCTATATTTAGATAAAATAATGAAAGAATACTCTGAGTTATTTATTTAATTTGTGTCTTCGATTCTAGGTATAGAATCTTTGTAAGTAGGGAAGATTGTAACGAATGAGTGGTTTGAATTGTGATTCTGGGGACATAATCCTTATAAGAGGGGAATGATGTAACATTCCAAAATTTTAGAATTTTAAATGTAATTTATAAATATTTATTAATTTATATAAATATTTATTGGATGTGTTATTGATTAATACATATTTGTGTTTATTTAATTTGATTTAAGTTGGTTAATTATTTGTTAAATAATTAATTAATAAGTTAAGAAAATTATTATTATAGTGATATTTTAATTTGATGGATAATTAGTGGTATTGAGTTATGTGATTAAATAATTTAATTAATAAATTGTTATTTGAATTAATTAATTAAGTATGAAAACTTAATCAATTAGAAGTGTGACAAATAACTATATTATAAGTGGTTATTAAAATAAATTAAAGTAGTTTTAATTTATTTTGCCAAACAAAGCTTAAATATATTAAGTCTTTAATTTTAAAGAGTTTTTGCCAAACGGACCCTATGGCTTTTGGATTTTTAAATTTAATTTATTAATAATATAAATTAAATTAAACAAAATATAAATAATATATAATATATTTGGTAACTGATAGTTTAATAGTATCATTAGTATATGGCAGTTACGTTTGGGTTTTAAACATTTGAAAAGTGCGTTGGTTTTTAGTTTAGGTATTTTGTTTTTGGCTTAAGCCTAAGAAAAATAGAAGTTTGTCTGAGAAAAGTTCAGAGAGAGTTTGAGATAGAAAGGGCTGTGATTCCCAAAACAAGTTCTGAGTTCGTCGAAGCTATTTGATTAACAAGTGTTGTCTGAGCAATTAAAAGGTATGTTACATAATCTTTACACGTATATATGTTTTACAGTATAATGCTTAAAGTATGTATTCTTGAAATTCACTGTGTATAAGGTTTTTACAAAAGTTGTATGTAAACCATATTTTTATAATTGGTTATGATATTACATGTATTTGTAATTTAAACTAGCATATATATATATATATATATATATATATATATATATATATATATATATATATATATATATATATGCATGCATGCTAATTATGTATTAAAGGAAGGGAATTTATTTTTACAGTGAACACATGTGTTGCAGTGATCTGTAGGAGTACCATAATTAGTAATTGATTTGTATGCTAATTATGAAATTGAACTGTGATTATATAAATTGGGTAAGAATTAAATAGGATATAGTTAGAATAAATCAAATTATTTTCTAACTATGATCACAGTGCTTACTGTGTTAACAATGGAGTTTTGGGTTTTAAAATTTTGGTTTCAATGATAAACAGTTTTCTAAAATTATTGTTTAGTGGTTTAAACTAGTATATGCATGTTGGGTAGTGTGTATATGTGTAATTTATATAAGTTATACATGTTAATTGGGGTAAATTGATGTTAACAATAAAGACAGTAGCTTTGTTATGTTCTTCGTGGTTGGGTTCTGCAAGTTTCGGCGCCCCAGCGCAAAAATTTGAGCCCCAGCGCCAAAAATCACGCCCCGACGCCAAAATTCTCGCCCCAGCGCCAAAAGTTAGCGCCCCAGCGCTGAAATTCGCGCTCTAGCACCAATCTCGCACCCCGACGCCACTGTATAGCCTAGTCCTCGCGCCCCGGCGCCGGATTTGTAGTCTGAGTTGGACAGTTTTGACCTCCTATAGTAAAATAGCCATAACTTCCTCATACCAACTCCGATTGAGGTGATTCAATATGATCCGGAACGAGGACGAGTAGACCTACCACTTTTGTTCTTTAAGTGTTTCAATTTGAGGTCATTAGGATGGGTCAAAATGCTCATCTTTAGAACTGTTGTGTTTTCGGAGGCAATCGAAGGGCGTCGGGCATGCACATATGCATGTGTAGTGCTCTTGACCATAAAAGATGATGTCCTAAGTTATAAAATATGAATATTAGTAATTATAATGATGCTTAACATTAATACATGATGTATTAGATGAGTTATAGAAACATAGTAAGCATACACAAGAGAGGCAAATCGGGCGTGTGACGAATGAACGTCGAACCGCCGTGCCAAGTGTTAATGAACTTAAAAAAAATATTTTAATTCAAATAAAATGAATATTATAAGATAAGGAATGGATTTAATATAAAACCAATAAGTAGTCCTAGCAAGACTTAAACACTTGAATGAACTAAAAATATGAAATACAGTGAGGTATAAGTTGAAAGTTAACACAATTAAGTTGGACATTGTGTATTTATTAATAGGAAAGATTATGAGACATATAGTAGAGTTTACATTACAATTACTATGTGTTGTTATGTGACTAATATTTGATGTGTATAATTATATAATTGCGTAGGGCACGTGAAGTGCAGATAGCTGTAAGTTGTTAAACTGTTATTGATAAACAATGATCAAGGCAAGTCTTTCGGTTTCTATTTTCTACGTGGACTTGATGAACTGTTTTAAATTGCATGATATGTTATGCATGTTGAAATCATGAAATGTTAAAGTCAATATATGACTGCATTGTTTTGGCTAAGTAATGATGATTGATTAAGGAACTCAATCTTTATATTTGTTATGTGAATTAAAAGCATGTATGCCATGTTACTTTAATGAGATGTATGTCGAGCATGTTATTATGTGCTATGTGATGCATGAAAACTGTTAGACTTTGCTGGGCTGTCGAGCTCACTCTTGCAAATAACTACTTTTGCAGGTACAAATTTTAAGGTAAAGATATGTGTTAAGTGAGTTATAGAGATCTATATTCACGAAGATTACTTATGTTTTATGAGAAATGTATTTCATATTTTGAACGTAACATGTTGAATTGTAAGTTGAGCTATCCAATGTATATAGATATTTAGTTATGATATAAGACTTTGTATAGTCATTTTGTTGTAACGATTCATGATATAAGATTGAATCAAAGAGATGTAATGTAAATGTTGCGATTCAGGGCAAGAAAGAAGGAAATGTATAAAAGTTTTAAAAATTCCTCAATTTTAGTGTTTTTAATATCGAATAATGATCTAAAATTTGAGATTTAATATATGGTTAACGACCGAAGTGGAGATTTAAATGGTATGAATTTTGGGGTCGTTACAATTTTTCTACAATTTATTTAATATATTTATTAAATAAATAATTATCATTAATATTAAATTATTAATGAAATACATCCCAAAATATTAAAAGTCATTCAAAATAACTTAAAATATTTTGTAACACTTTAATATAATTTCAAATGATTTTTAAAGTTTAAAAATCATTTTTCAGTAATTTATTTAATATAATAATTAAATAAATTAAATATCATTAATATTTAAATAAATTAAAATATTAATGAAATATATCTCAAATTATTAAAAATCAATTTTTATGACTTAAAATAATTTTTAGAAATTAATTATGTATTTTTCATAATTATAAATCATTTAATTCTAATTATTTAATCAAAATAATCAATTTATAATTAAATTCTAGCTAAAGGTGTCTATAGCAACAAAACTGTCGCTATAGGTGTTCTTGAGCCCTCAAGAACATGCAATGTCAGTGTTCTAGGTATCATGTTTGACCATCTCCAATTTCTGGATCTTTAAGTTTCTCGGCAGTTAATTGTATTGGTGTTGTAGTATTGATGTAATACTACAACCACAATCAAGTTTGATGTCCATACTACATCACAACTAGAAGTTATAAGCCATCATAGTGGCGGGTTAAATACACTTTTTCCCATTTTATACGACTTCGGTTTACAAATGCATTATTGAACTAAATTTATTTTCATTCGACTCACTGAACTACAATTTTTTTACAAACCGTTACAAATTCTGTTAAATTGTTTGACTTTGGACGAAAAAATTACATGTGTTGCCACGTGAGAGACAGAGAGAAAACTTATATGTCAGGCATTTTTCTTTGTGGCATGCTTAGGTGGAAACTTGTATAAATTTAATGCTAAATTAATCAAAATCAAATAAATAAAATAATCCATTCAAAATATAAGTACAATAAAAATAATTTTTTAAAATTTATTTTAATCATTAATATTTATTTGGTATGGTAAACCTTTGGTATTATAGCATACAATTTTTTTTCCATTATGGTACAATTTTAAATAAATTATGTAAATTACACATAAATATGTAATTTTCATTTAATTTAAATAACTTATTAAATTCATTTATTTAATTAACCTCTCTTCAAATAAAACTAAAATTAGTAATATAACATATGAATGTATGACATGTTATATTATTAATTTTGTCATAATACCCTTAACATTAATAACGAAAAATTATTAATATTTTTTTCTTTGACCAATTTATCTTTTAGTGTATTCAAATATATTACATATATTATTAAAATAAGAGAAATTTGGGTAAATTTTGAATTTGAGTTATGTATTTAACATTATTCATAAGTACTTTTATAATGAGTACAAATTAAAAATTAAAATTCATAAAAATAAATTTAAATTTCAAAAATATAACTAAAATTTTGAAAATTAATTTTATTTTTATTTTTGAAAATTAATATGATTATTATTTAACCCTATATATATTACACTAAAAGATACATATTTTCAGATAACCATATTAATATTTGAATATTACACTAAAAGATATATCTGAATACACTAAAATATACTTTAATATTACACTAAAAGATATATATTAATATTATTAATATTTTTTCAAGTTTTTGTATTACATCTCAAATCATAAATAACTTTAGTCCTAAGACTACAAAATTCAAAAACCCATGAAGAAAGTAAACTTAGATCTAAAAGTAAACTCATGAAGAGAGTAAACTCAGATCTGAAAAACTAAACCTAGATATGAAGAAAGTAAAACGGTACCTCCTTGCTTCTAGATCATCGCTCAAACACCGTCTCACCTCCGCTCAGTGCTGCACCACTTTTGGCAACCGCCGTACCACCGCTGTGACAACCCGAGAATTAAGTTACTTTTTTAAAATCTTAAAATATTGAATTAAGGTTAAATAATAAACCTAGACAGAAAATAAGTATATGCATTTGATATTTTTGAGAAGGAATCTTGAGAATTTCAAAATTCTGTGAAGGATTTAGGCGAATTATTCAGGATTAAGGATATACGTTAATTTATTCTGTGTATATGGTTGTATATGTGTACAATATGTGGTTAAGGGTCAAGGGTTGACCAGATAATCGATATATGTAACAAACCCTATGTATATATTAAGAACGTCAACATTCAGGTAGAAAACCCTATCGATTAACAAGAAACCCTAAAATTGGTTCTGAAATCCAAATTTCGGTTCCAGGAATTTAAAACCCTAATTCAGAATTTAAAACCGTAATCTGGGAACTTAAAGGATAATTATAATGCTCAAGTGCTATTAATTATAATATTAATTAGGGTAAAATTTAATTAATTAGCAAATCCTAATTTTAAATTTTTAAACCCTAATTGTTCCGTTAGAAACCCTAATGTACAGTTATGGACTAAATTGCTAAATTAGTAGTTTTAATTGGGATAAATTAATCCTAATTAGCAAACTTGAATTATGATTAAGAAATCTTAATATACTTAGAGAATCTTAATTATAATTTAGAAATGTTAATTTTTATTTTGAAAACTCTAAGTTGAAGATTCTAGAAATTGGTATTTTTGTAAACCTTAGGTTTTAACCCTAAGGGTTAAACCCTAAGGGTTTGATCAAATGACAACTTTGATATTAAAAATTGAAGCAAAATGATCCAATTACCCTTATTGCATTATTAGTAGATTGCTTGTAGATCTTGCCCTAAAGGAGTTGGTGAACAACTCTAGCCCTAGCTTATGACTTATATCTCACATTTCAGCCATCTAGCTCAGCCATATGCATTGAATCATGCCAATTTTATAGATTAAGAAAGAGAAAATGCATGCTTTCATTTTCATTTTCTCCCAAGACTCTTCTCTCTCTAAAATTCGAAATGTAGAGTATGAGTGAGTGATTAGATAAGCCATGATCAGGTGTTAGCACTCAAGGATCAGATCATCAAGGATCAGATCATAGATCAAAGCATTAAAGGAGGTATAAACCCTAATTTTCGAAATCCTCAGATTTGATGTTAGATGTTAAGTTTTTGTGTTAAAACATGTAGTATGTAGTGTAAATAGGTGATCTGGGTTGCTATATAGTGAATTCATAACATATATATACACGAAATAGAAGTTTTTAAAAATCTGAAAATCTGGAAAAAAAATTGGCCTGACAGTCGAATGTCAGAGGCCTTAAATCTTTGTGTGTTAGATGTTTTATGTTTTGTATGTGTAGTATGCCATGTAGGCTTTAACCTGGAACTGGAAACAGGGTCGGATCAAGTCTAGATCTTCAGTTACACTTGGTCAAACCTCGTTGACTGATCACGAAATTCGTTTCTGGGCAACCCAGAAATTTCCCAGAATTTCTGACAAGACTTTTAAAAGCTCGGATTTTGCAGTATGTTACAGTTTATGTCATGTTGTTGGTTGGATATTATAGTATGACATGAGATCTACCCATCTAAACCATTAGACCAACCAGATTGTGCACATGATTAAAGATACGACCGGTCAAACTTGGGTTGACCATCATGCTGGATGAAGAAATCCGGGTAACCCAGATCTTCAAAGGGTAGTTTTTCTGGGCTACTTTGACCGGCCCAGATCTTTCGTAGGTGATGATATTAGGTTGAAGTGATGATATATATGTGTACCCTGTCATGTTTTCTACAACATTGAACCATTAAATCGCCCAAATCAGACATGGAATGAAAGTTATTGAGATCTAAAATAGGCACGAGGAGCTGTTCTTCATTTCTAGAAAATCCAGAAATGAAGAACAGTGTCTGAAAACTTGTTTGAGGCTTTATAACTTCTT
This sequence comes from Panax notoginseng, assembly GCA_016801055.1. Classification (NCBI taxonomy): domain Eukaryota; kingdom Viridiplantae; phylum Streptophyta; class Magnoliopsida; order Apiales; family Araliaceae; genus Panax; species Panax notoginseng. The sequence continues at coordinate 51,282,105 of CM029023.1, forward strand.
GATATGATGCATTCTAGCTACGAAACTTGTTTGGGGTTATAGTATTACATAAATACTATCACATGAATTTCATTTCAAACCTAGAAACGTAATAATCAAAGAGTTAGAACCGGTCAAACATGGCACCTTGTCAGCTGCCTATGAAGTTCTGGGATTGGCCAAGAACACCTACGGCGACGGTTTTGTCACCTAAAGTCCCTTTAGCGACAGTTTATTTAGGAAATTAATTATTTTAATTAATAAATAGATAAAAATGGTTTTTTATTATTAAAAATACAAAATAAATTTTGAAAAATTATTTTAAATTCTGAAAAATAGTTTTTAATTATTTTGAGTATATTTCATAAATATTTAATATTTTTGGTATATAAATGGTATTTAATTTATTTAATTATAATATTAAATAAATTATTTAAAAATGATTTTAATACATAAAAAATCATGAAAAAGAAAGTATTTTAAGTTATTTTTAGTGACTTTTAATATTTTGTGATGAATTTCATTAATTAATCAATATTAATGGTAATTAGTTTATTTAATAAATATATTAAATAAATTATGGAAAAATAGAATAAATGATTTAAAAATCATATAAAAATGATTTAAGTGTTATAAAAATATTTTAAGTTATAAAATATAACTTTTGATATTTTGTCATGAGAATGTTAATATTTTAATATTAATAGCACTTATCGGATAATAAATTTAGTTGTTTAAAAATCATATAAATATGATTTTAAGTTATTAAAAATACTTTGATATATTATAAATATGTTATAATATTATGTTATGGTTTTCATTAATATTTGGTATTAAATAAATATTAATGATAATAGAATATTATGGTATTTAATTCATTTAAATACGAGTTTAATGATTTAAAATTCATGATAAATGTTAATAATTATCTGAAATTTATTACATGCTTACGAAAAATATTTTGACTGTTAATAAATTATCTTAGATAATGGTTAAGTGTTTAGACAGAGTTTAATTGAACTTAAACTCGAAATTTTCTCCGACTTGACCGTCGGGATGTTAGAATTTTGTCGGATTCAACTCAAACTTAAATAGTTTGACTTGATGATAGGTTTTATGTGCTGTATAGATTGATAGGATTATGTGATAATGTGTTTAGGTTATTTTAATTACTGTGATGATATTATTCTAATGTGTAGATCGGTATTATTTATATTAGGTCTTCAGATAAAGTTTATTATTTGCGTAACGGAAATCGACGGAACATGCAAGTTTTACTTAACTCTACTAAGATTATTTCATTCAGATATGCTTATGGTTAATCCTTGCTGATTTTCATTGTAGAATTGTACTCTGTACATATTGCATGTATAAGTCAGGTATGAAAGGCTGATCACCTTCATTACCATTTGGTCCAGATATATTTGTTCATGTTCAATACTTGTTCAGTCAGAAGTTTGTTCGTGCTAATTCACAAATACATTGTTGAATTATAGCCAGCTTATTATTCTGACTCTTCCAATCATGATATATCGTTAAATTATAAATTTAAACTTGCTAGGCAACTTTCATGCTCACCCTTGCTATATAATGATTAACATTGCAGATTAAGACGATTGCGTCGGATACAAGGAAAGGTTAAAGATAGTTCCAGTTTAAAGTTAATGTGTGCGATTAGATTTGTAATAGTATTGTATGATAATAATGTTATGTGTTAGTCAAGTTATGAATTGTGTATAAGTTAAGGTTACTCGACCTTGGGAAATAGTGTGTAAAGTTTATTTTATAAATAATTTATGTTTATATCTTTTGCAATAGTTATAGAATGATTGTACCAGATCCGTGGTGATTTGGGACCCGAATTTGGGGCCGTCACAGTTGGTATCAAAGCTATAAGCATGAATTTGCGAAGAGCCCCAAGCCTTTTACTGGTGACATCCCTTTAAGGGAAGGCACCGAAGCCAGACTTTCCGTAGGGGACGCCGAGCCAGTCGGTAGCAAGTTGATAGGTATCACTGTGGGGTGCTATGGTTGGAAGTACCATGAGTGTCACAGTTGGTATCAAAGCTGTTGGTTATGAACCTTAGGTAGGAATACCTGAGACCAATAACCGCAGTGATTAGGATAAGATCTAACTCACATAGAGTTAGAAAGTCAGAAAGATTCAAAGACGAATCTCGGTGAGTTGTAAAGATACAGAGTTCCCTAACTCTGATAATAAAGTTGAACAATAGTGGTGAATAGATAGAGTCTAAAAGACTGAAGGTGTAGGGATAGTGTGACGCCCCCAAAATAGGTATACATCACCCATTCTGAGTCGCCAAATACATGGTACAGAAACAAATACAACTTCATTATAGTAATTGTCGTGCAAAATACGACAACATAAATATTGTGAGTTTATATACAAATATTATTTTCTAGACAATATCCACACTCAAATAAGTCCTCATTACAATTATTGAAACACTATTTTACAAAATAGTGAGGACTGCTAACACAACTGACTGGAAACATCACTCCACACCCCGACTAGTTCCCGCTATATTCTCGCCTCTTGAGAAAAATAGAACAAAAAGGAAAAGGGTGAGCTCAACTAGCCCAGTAAAGAATATTATGACTAAGATAATATACAACAAATTATCGTTAGTTTTCAACAGGGAAAAATCTGATAAAATATAATAGACAACAAATTTTAGATCAACAACTACAGCGGAAACAGCAAACCATTAGAAGAGTCAAGTAGAGAATGAATTCTATTATCTTCTAAGATTTAAAAGTCCATCAACGATATTTTATCCCTGTAACATCAATCAATAACCATCTTTAATCAAATATTCATCTTTGCACTACAGGCCAAAGATATTCATTTGTAACACCAGTCGGTCATGTTCATCTCAACACCTGTTCATCTTTGCACTACGGGCCAAAGATATTCATCAGTTAATCATTCATCATTGCACTACAGGCCAAAGATATTCAGTAATATCATCATTTAGGACTGAGGATGATGAAAAATTATCTTAAAGAAAATGAATCCAATGAGACAGAAGGATAAATATTAGGGATTCGTATTATAGTTTATCCAAGTAAAATAATACTCCATAATAACTAATTGTGAAGGGGAATTCAAAAAATAAAGATCAAAACATGGATACAATCAAAGATAGTAACCATAATAGACATCTTGGACAAAAAGAAATTTTTTTATTTTTCGGTGAATAGTGCCGTATACGTGAATAGTAATCCCGACACAAAAAGTTCCAAATTTGATAAAAAGTTTATATCAATATTTCAGCATAATGATATTGAAGAAAATAATATCATTTAAGAAAAAAATAATATCCCTTACCTCAAATGAACAGTACTTCTGATCAGAATATCGTATATGAGGCTGAATGAAACTTGTGCTGAATAGCAACTCTTAAAGTATCAAAATACTCACAAAGTACGCTCAATAATATAGAGAGAGAAAGAGAGAAAACTTATGAATTCTGGTGTGATTTTTAATTCTAACTTAGCCCTCTATTTATAGGAAAATGTTAGCACGCCGAAGCAGACTTGACCTGTAACCTGATGGCTTTATTTGTTACTATTCCCACCCACCACATTTGAATAAAAATTTTATCACATTTCTCACCAACCAAAAGTGGGGCCCACCAATTCTAGAATTTTTTACCAAAATGATAAATTCCGAAACTTCAACAATTTATGAACCAGTCATCTCTTAAAATTCATAACAAATCATACGTTCATTTTTAACGGTTCAAAATTTGTGGACATATACTCAACTTATATATGTATAACATATCCAAAAATCACAACGATCCAACGGTCGGATTAAAAATTATAACCCCCGCAATATATCTCAAAAACCTTGATTGATTTTTAATACCTCCATTCCGATAAAAATACTGATAAAACACCTCAACATTAACTCCTTCATTTTTAACCACCAAATATATCCAACATTTATATTCACATAAAATAAATATTTTCTTATCATATGAATCAATAATTAATTATTCACAATTAATATTATAGAATCACATTTATGACAACCAGACCGTTCCCAGGAAAGAGGTGGCTTTCCAATAAGGATTTCTCCTTACTGGCGCGCAATTAGATGACCAAACCTCTCCTTAGACAAAACTTTCTAGACATTGCCAATAATGTTATCTAATAATATTATTCAAATAATATGAATTATTGATCTGATAATGGGAAATACTGTGCAGTGACAATTATTGAAACAACAATAATATAAAATATCAATGCAGCAATTATTGAATCAATAAAATAAAATATTGAACAGTAACTGTTGTAACAATTATTGAGTAGTGCCTTCCTTCGTAAGAATTAATAATTCAAAAATACTGTTCAATCCGTGTGCTACTGTGCAACCACGTGTATTACTCTATTTTAACCACCGGGTATTCAAACAGTGTTAACGGTAACAACTACGCTGTTATTTATAAAAACTCAATTTTTGTCTTTATCTTCATCCAATCGTTTTCTGTTATGGGGCCCACAAATAGCTGCGCCGTCGTACGAATATTCCCCGACAGAAAGAATATCCCACGACCAAAAGAATATTTCCCGACAAAATGAATATTTTATAACCACTTGTTTATTTTGCAAAATTTGCACATTTCACCCATAACCAAAGTATTATATCAAATTAACACCTTATTATTCATAATAATATTTAGAGAAAATTTGATTTTATTCATTAATAAGTTGGGGTCTTATAGATAGGATATCATAAAACAAAACGATCATAGCATAGAAATGAATCGTAATATATACGATGAGATCACCCCGTGATCTGATAAGGTTATAGTATGGAGAACGATCAGTTAAATGATTGAAAAGTTTACGACAAGAATGTTGTGTGAAAGTGGTACTATGAATTGGTACAGATTCAGGAAAGGATTATGAATACGAGTTGAATGAAATTTGTATTGAGAAGGGAGTTAAGATTGGGTGGGGATTTCAATTGAGGACTCATGTCAGCAGCTGAGTTGTATGATTTCTTGTATGGGCGGGAAATTGTACTTGGTGTAAAAACCACTTAGTTTCTTGCAATGATAATCATTAAAATATTTGTGTTGCGATATTTGCTATATGCATGTTAAGAGGGTGATTCCTTTCTCATGTGTATAACAGATAGATAGGTTATAGGTAGAGAATATAAGGTTAAGTACGAGTTCTTAAAACTCATACTTATGTGACATGCTTGATTCATAGTTATATGAAATGTTTATGAACCCCTCAACGAATGGATGCCAAAGGTCTGACTAGGACAAGTTCGTAAACTCATATGATTGTGACAAGTTCATGAACTCATAAGTGTGGTTTGACGAACTGGGTATAGTTGTGTGTGAATGGAGAATTGAGGATTATAGGAACAGATAGATTGTTAAGAAAATGATTATTAGTGGAGACATAAGTTTTCCAAAACTCCTAGCTATGCTAGACTTCAAAATTTTGACATCAAGCTAAATACGCACTATGTGCTTTAAAAAAATATGTAGACTCGTAATCATTTTTGGAACGGTTAAAAGCATAGTCTACGCTACTTGTTTCAGCTAGACGAAGATGATTTGAAATATCAAATTTTATTTTTATTTATCACTCATGTACCATGTAACCTGGTGCAGAGATGATAAAAGTTTATAGAGTTAAGAATGCAGGAATACTTAGTGTGAATTCGATATAAAAATCATTGTTCCACTATTGTATGACGTGTTATGACAAAGTCATGCAATGACGACATCCTCAAACGGACTGTTATAACAGTACGACATCATGACGTCATTCTCAAAAATATTTTCAAAAATTTTAATTTGTCAACAGGGTTTGGCTACACTTAAATAATTCGATTGAATTGAATTATTGATATGAGTCTATGCTATTCGATTCAGCTAGACTAATGTTTATGAAAACTCTAAGTGTTCATTGAAAGAAATTTCCCGAACTAAATTGTTTTGGTGCGGAATCCTGTAAGACTGAGGTAAACTTTTGTGCCTATGGTAGTGACAAGAAACAGATAAAACTAGTACTTGGCCAGTACAGGACATATCGGGCTAATCACCCTTTGTGTCCGTAAGTAATGACGATTTGCGGATGAATTTCCATAAAACCTTTGCGAAAATGACAGACAAATAGTCTATATAACCCCTCAGCATAATTTCAAAATTTTAACTCTTGTGAGGAATGTATAGGGTAGCATGTGATGATGAGAAGGAATGGTGAATGGAGTATGGTGTACGATGTAAGGTAAATTTCGAGGACGAAATTTTTAGAAGAAGGGGTGAATGTGAGAACCTGAGAATTCAGATATTTTTTAAAAATCTTAAAATATTGAATTAAGGTTAAATAATAAACCTAGACAGAAAATAAGTGTATGCATTTGATATTTTTGAGAAGAAATTTTGAGGATTTCAAAATTCTGAGAAGGATTTAGGTGAATTATTCAGGATTAAGGATATACGTGAATATGTTCTGTGTATATGGTTGTATATGTGTATAATATGTGGTTAAGGGTCAAGGGTTGACCAGATAATCGATATCTGTAACAAACCCTAGGTATATATTAAGAACGTCAACGTTCGGATAGAAAACCCTAGCGATTAACAAGAAACCCTAAAACCGGTTCTAAAACCCTAATTTTGATTCTGGGAATTCTAAACCCTAATTCGGAATTTAAAATCCTAATCTGGGAACTTAAAGGATAATTATAATTCTCAAGTCACTACAAAAAAATGGGGCTTCAACAACAACCGATTTTCGTTGCTAAAGGTGCCAAATTTCATTACAAAAGGGTTTTGGCAACGACTTTACTGTCGTTGCGTCTTTTGTTGCGCAATGAGCATTGCTAATTGTTCCGCAACGAATGTACTTTTTTCGTTGCCAAAAGTAATGCATTTTGCAACGAAATTTGGCTTTCGTACAGAGACATCGATCCTTTAGCAACAAAATGTATTGTTGCAGAATAATTAAACTTTCGTTGCTAAAAAGCCCATTTCGTTGCAAAAGCCTTCTAAATGGCAATGAAATGAACTCTTTTTTTTTTGCAACAACCATGTATTTTCGTTGCAATTGGCACCATTTTGCAACGACATTTTTCGTTGCAGTAAATTATGAAAATTGTTGCCTAAGCTTGCTTTCGTTACGGAATATAAACTTTTTAGCAACGATTTTCATTGCTGATTATATTATTTGGCAACGACATTATGCTGAATCAGCAACGAAAATATTTGTTGCTGATTATTTTTTAATAGCAACGAAAGTCGTCGATTAGCAACGACATTATATGTTGTCGTTTCTTTATATTTACAACAAAAGTTAATATGATTTGCAACGATAAAAAATGTTGCCTTTTATTTTAGTATTAGCAACAATATCGTCTCCATTGTTATTAGATAAATTTTTCGTTGCCAAATATTATATTTTTAATGCCATTAGCAACAAAAATTTGTTGCTAAATGTATAAAAAATTGTTACTATATTAAATCTTGTTCAACGATTTGGTAACGCATTATATTGTTGCCAAATCAAAATTTGACATTCTTTTTGTGTACCTGGCTGGCTCAATGTCCCCATAGCAAATAATGGCAAAAAACTAAAATATTATTAACTTAATAAAGTCATCCACTACATAATCATTCATTATCTTTACAATTAACCATCTAAAGCTACCACAATTCTTCAATCAAAGTATATATCTACATATATAGAGAGAGTACATTTCATAATTTCGTCCCTTATCTTCCGTAAACGTAGCACGAAAATTTGATACCCAGTATTGTAAGGCAGGTCGTACAAGCAGTCTTCCTGCACATATTTAAAAATAATTGCAAGTCATGAAAATGAAGCAAATAAGTCACCACTTAGTGCCAAAATCAATACACAAAGACAATAGAGTTGCTACGTGGTACTAATGTACACCGTATTGCTCATAAGCAAAAAAAGACAAATAAGCAATCACAATATCATTTGCTACAAATCCAAATAGAAAAAGAACCTTCAATGCAACTATATGATTGCTCTGTTACAAGAAAAAATTAAAATCTTAATCGGCCATGTTACACCTATTGTGTACTCATTCTCATTTCTCAATCACACAGACAGTTCAAAAGGAAATGCAACATAAATTAGACAAAGGCTTCTCCGATTAACACATAAGAACAATCTGAAACAAAATAAAGAAGGCAAGCAGATTATGATACTAAAAAAACCATATACCTACGGGCTATGAGATCATTTAAAGCATCGCCATGTAAAACAGGTGCAACTTCCTCTTTCTTAGACTCTCGTAGAAGGGATTCCAAATATTCTCTCTGATCTTCTGCACTGTGAGAATATAGCAGAATCTATTTAGTACAAGCTCTGCAACAGCTGGGAAAATATAACAAAATCAAGTTATATAACATTACCTTGTGTTATTGTCAAAGAAGCCAAAAGTAATGCTCTGATTAGCAACTCCAAGTTTATGCTCAGCTGCAGCTCTAACTTGTTCTTCCACAGTTTGCATCTTATTTACAGTAGTTAAAAAAATCAATAAAACCTGAATCTGAAAATTGTATAGTAATCACCAAATGGATTCCAAAAAATTGTCACACCCTCGAGAAGGACAAAATTGGTAGTGTTACATTTTAACAAAGTCTAATTAAAATAAAAAAATAAAACTATGATCTTAAAAAATATGTATTTTAATAGTGTCATTTGAATTCGGAGGGAGGGATTAAAAAGCTTTCGAATGGAGAAAGAACCTTTTATTAGTAGAAGAGAGAACAAGTGGAACCTAAAAACAATGTACATATAAAAGTTCAGCCTTCTGATTTCTACAAATCAGACACAGAAAAAATGCCCCTAAGTTCCCACAGCAGAAGCTCACAGCGAAGTAAAAAAAATGATCCTATCCTATAACAATCAAGCAGCTAATAAATAGTTAACCCTGAAAAGCCATGCACTTGTTCCAAATCCCACAGAATAGAAGAAGTAGCACACTTCCAAAGCAGATTAACATTCCTTATTCCCCCAAGTAACAACTCAATGCAAGGAAAGAAAAGGTTTAAAACATATAACAATATCATGTCTCATTTATTTTGTTAACACATAAAACATAGGATAATGCTAGGGGTATCAAATTTTTTGCCCCAAAAAGTGTCTCAAATGACGTGTCATCATTACATTGGTTAGGTAAATCTCTTGGGATTGGTTATGCTATAAAGTGTAATATCCAATGACACATCATATGAGACCAAAACTTTGAGACCCCTAGCTTTACCCTAAAACATATGATCAATAAAAATTAGGATCCCTGGCGCCATCCTCACTTCAGATACCAAGCCAGCATCAAAATAATCTATTAAAATGCAAGTGATTCACCGCTACAATTAGAATACATCTGCCAGGTGTTTTATGAAAACCAATATTTTCTTTTCTTTGATTAGTACAAACTATTTTATTTAAAGCAACAATTCAATCCAAGGTTTAAGAACTCACAGTTTCAAATCGAAGAACAAGCACTTCCCTTTTCTGACCAATCCTATGAGCCCTAGTTTGGGCTTGCAGATCAACCTGACAATGTGAAAAGAGATGGATTAAGAATTAATCTTAAGGTGCCAATGGATTCACAATTTCATATGATTTGGTATTCATATACTACCTGAGGGTTCCAATCTGTGTCAAAAATTATCACAGTATCAGCAGCTTGAAGATTAACACCAACACCTCCAGCACGAATGCTAACACCACATAAAAGCAGTGTGACTAGGTAAATTCAAAAAGACGTGAATATGCATTGAACTAGGAAAATCTACACAAGCACAACCCTCTAGAAATAGTAATTATACATGAGTCAGTGACCACATTTCTTGCCCCAAATGCTTGTTTACAATTTTACAATGTACAGGTCTCCTGTATGGCTGTACCTAGGTCACTTAACATGAGTGTACCATCTTTAAAAGGATTGACAAAATGTGAATTTAGGGTCTTGATTATGTGGGGGAAAATCTCAGTGAAATGATTAAATACTCAAATATATCTAAGCTATTTAAAGCACCCACCGACATCCCCTTCAAGATGCAAGTAGGATAACACTGTCATTTCAAAGTTTGCAACTAAAACAAAAGCTGCAAGTGCCTGTTCGCCTAATACAGGCTATAACACAGGACTAATTAACTATGATTCTTCAGAAGTATCAGTTTATCTTTGATAAGAGCAGTCAACATCAATTTCACTCTACCAACTGTTGAAATACCTAAGATCCAAAAAAAATCTACTTTTAAACATTATATAATGAACCACATATAAACAACACTTATTACCTGAGCAAAAAATATAAAATATGGAGAACCAGGTTTGTTGAACTCCTTGATCACCCCCAGATGTATGACCATCTAGGCAGAGGTACTTATACTGTTTCCAGTACAGATAATCCGACATAACATCAAGGAGCCTGATCATTATTGAAAAGAGAAGAACCTGCAAAACGAAAAACTTTAAATCAAACTAGCAAATCTTCGAATAAAAGAGCATTATGAAGTGTACTGATATCTTTTCTTTTTATAAGAAAAATCAAACTATGAGGACCCACCCCAAAGAACAAATTAATTTCTTAATAAGAAATATCACGCACACATGGGAAAAAATAATTTTGCAAACAGTAAGCATTTAAAAGTCATAGAACTATTTAAACTTTATCAGAAAGTAAAGAAAGTAGAGCACAACAATAATTACAGCGACCAATTTAGCATTTTTTTAAATTTAAAAAAACATTAAATATGAAGAGAACAAAAAAGAGTCCCAATACTACCTTCTGCAATAAATATATTACTATAGGAAACAAAGCCTGAGGCAGATCAGTCACTTTATGATCAACAAAATTAGCTATAAGTGGAAAAATACACAAGCATCATCATACCCGATGATCGGTTGCTTTAGCTTGGGCAGTATTCGATCTAACATCTCGAGCTTCCCACAAAGTCTCACAACATTCGACAAGTAATGCTTCACAAAAGGGAACATACAGAACCTAACAAAAGAGAACATACCTCCTCTACATGAAGCAGAATGAGATAGGGATGATTGCATATATTGCGTAGCTCCATAACAGAGTTGTGGACTGATCGAGCCTAATATATTGATGTTAATGTAAGAAAAAATATAAATATTATAAATACCAGTAAAATTGCAGTTAACCAAGTTAGTTTTACTCTTTACCAATACATACAATAAATTATCCAAAGCTACCAACAATCTGCAAGTTAACATTTATATCAAATTTATATTTTGAAAAAACAAATAACATATCACCTTATAGGGTTGCTGATACACAAATAATAGATACAGAAGCAGGAAACACATCATCAAACACAAACAGACATGATTTACATATAGGATAATAGTAGAATAACAGTCATGGCTTATCGTTGAAAATTGGTAGAATAACAGCTCAAGAAATGTCAAAAGCTATACATATAGGATAATAGCACTCCTCCTAGCACCTTACATTAAAAGGAGCACAGTTGGTAATGGGCTTCTTGTTGATGGATATAAAACAAAATAGAAATGCAAAACTTGTTACCTTATTATGAGCATTTCTTAACCTTTCCCTTGCCTCATCCATTGCTTTATTGAAACCCTCAACATCAACCACTAAGCCTCTTTTTTTTGCCATTAACTGGTTAAAAATAGAGCACGAGTAGCTAGTTATAAAAGAAAGTTTGAACAAAATATAACAGTGTTTCCACGCACCTGAGTCAGATCCAATGGAAGCAACAAACAAGTGTCTTGTAGCTCCAGAACAAGTGTCTTCCTTTAATCGCACACTATTATAGTGCTCCTCATCATGATAAGACCTGCAAAATTAACCAGTAAGTTATATTCAGAATATAAAGCTTCCTAAACCGCGGAAAGTAAGAAACTAATATAATAATCAGGTTATACAAGTAAAATAGTTATCAACAAATAGAAATGGAACCAAATACAACAATGATAAAACTGGAAGCTTTATTCCAGCTGAAAAGACAGATATAAGTCGTGAATATATCTTGAATAAGCAAGTACAATATATGAATGATATACAAGCCACATCTGCTGTAAGACCCCAACTTATTAATGAATAAAATCAAATTTTCTCTAAATATTATTGTGAATAATAAGGTGTTAATTTGATATAATATTTTCGTTATGGGTGAAATGTGTAAATTTTACAAAATAAACAAGTGATTATAAAATATTTATTTTGTCGGAGAATATTCGTTTGGTCGTGAAATATTCTTTCTGTCGGGGAATATTCGTACGACGGCGCAGCTATTTGTGGGCCCCATAACAGAAAACGATTGAATGAAGATAATGACAAAAATTGAGTTTTTATAAATAACGGCGTAGTTGTTACCGTTAACAATGTTGGAATACCCGATGGTTAAAAGACAATAATACGCGTGGTTGTACAGTAGCACACGGATTGCACAGTATTTTTGAATTATTGATTCTTACGAAGAAAGGTACTACTCAATAATTGTTACAGTAGTTACTGTTCAATATTTTATTTTATTGATTCAATAATTACTGCATTGATATTTTATATTATTGTTGTTTTAATAATTGTCACTGCATAGTATTTTCCATTATTAGATCAATAATTCATATTATTTGAATAATATTATTAGATAACATTATTGGCAATGTCTAGAAAGTTCTGTCTAAGGAGAGGTTTGGTCATCTAATTGTGCGCTAGTAAGGAGAAATCCTTATTTGAAATCCTCTCTTTCCTGAGAACGGCCTGGTTGTCGTAAATGTGATTATGTAATATTAATTGTGAATAATTAATTATTGATTCATATGATAAGAAAATATTTATTTTATGTAAACATAAATGTTGAATATATTTTGTGGTTAAAAATGAAGGAGTTAATGTTGAGGTATTTTATCAATATTTTTGTCGGAATGGAGGTATTAAAAATCAATCAGGGTTTTTGAGATACATTGCGGTGGTTATAATTTTTAATCCGACCGTTGGATCGTTGTGATTTTTGGATATGTTATACATATATAAGTTGAGTATATGTCCACAAATTTTGAACCGTTAAAAATGAACGTATGATTTGTTATGAATTTAAAGGGATGACTGGTTCAGAAATTGTTGAAGTTTCAGAATTTATCATTTTCGTAGAAAATTCTAGAATTAGAGGGCCCCACTTTTGGTTGGTGAGAAATGTGCTGAAATTTTTATTCAAATGTTGCGGGTGGGAATAGTAGCAGGTAAAGCCATCAGATTGCAGGTCAAGTTTGCTTCGGTGTGCTAACATTTTCCTATAAAAAGAGGGCTAAGTTAGAATTGAAAATCACACCAGAATTCATAAGTTTTCTATCTTTTTCTCTCTATATTATTGAGCGTATTTTGTGAGTATTTTGATACTTTGAGAGTTGCTATTCAACACAAGTTTCATTCAGCCTCATATACGATATTCTGATCAGAAGTATTGTTCGTTTGAGGTAAAGGATATTATTTTCTTCTTAAATGATATTATTTTCTTCAATATCATTATGCTGAAATATTGATATGAACTTTTTATCAAATTTGGAACTTTTTGTGTCGGGGTTACTATTCACGTATACGACACTATTCACGAATACGGCACTATTCACCGAAAAATAAAAATTTTTCTTTTTATCCAAGATGTCTATTATGGTTACTATCTTTGATTGTATCCATGTTTTGATCTTTATTTTTGAATTCTCCTTCACAATTGGTTATTATGGAGTATTATTGCACTTGGATAAACTATAATACGAATCCCTAATATTTGTCCTTCTGTCTCATTGGATTCGTTTTCTTTAAGATAATTTTTCATCATCCTCAGTCTTAAATGATGATATTACTGAATATCTTTGTCCTGTGGTGCAAAGATGAATGATTAACTGATGAATATCTTTGGCCCGTAGTGCAAAGATGAACAGGTGTTGAGATGAACATGACCGACTGATGTTACAAATGAATATCTTTGGCCTGTAGTGCAAAGATGAATATTTGATTCAAGATGTATATTGATTGATGTTACAAGGATAAAATATTGATGATGGACTTTAAAATCTTAGAAGATAGTAGAATTCTTTCTCTACTTGACTCTTCTAATGGTTTGCTGTTTCCGCTGCAGTTGTTGATCTAAAACTTGTTGTCTATTATATTTATCATATTTTTTCCTGTTGAAGACTAACGATAATTTGTTGTATATTATCTTGGTTATAATATTCTTTACTGGGCTAGTTGAGCTCACCCTTTTCCTTTTTGTTCCATTTTTCTCAAGAGGCGAGAATATAGACGGAACTAGTCAGGGTGTGGAGTGATGTTTCCAGTCAGTTGTGTTAGCAGTCCTCACTAATTTGTAAAATAGTGTTTCAATAATTGTAATAAGGACTTATTTGAGTGTGGATATTGTCTAGAAGACAATATTTATATTTAAACTCACAGTATTTGTGTTGTCGTATTTTGCACGATAGTTATTATAATGAAGTTGTATTTATTTCTGTACCATGTATTTGGTAACTCAGAATGGGTGATGTATACCTATTTTGGGGGCGTCACAGTTGGTATCAGAGCTTAGGGATATGGTCTCTGGCGGAGATCGGGGAATAGAACTAGGAGGGGAGAGACGAGTAAATCCTTCGCTAGTGTGTCCTACCTAAGCTTGTTTGTTGGTCGGTCATAATATATGGATATTATATGATATGTTAATTTATTTAATTAACCCTTATTTTATGGCAGTATTTGAGAATGGCAGCCGAGAACGTTAACAATGGAGTATATGATACTGTGGAACAACCTTTAGTCATAAACCAGGAGAACGTGCAACAAGAAGGCAATATTCCTCCTGTAAACAACGTTACCGGGCAAAAGATGAATGATGGAATGTTTAGGAGCTTCTTGCAGTTCATGCAAAATCAGACGAGGGAAACTCGTGTACAAAATACGGGTGGAAATGATGGCAACGCGCAGTTTGTCACAGCCAAGTAGTTCAAGGAGTTGGGACCACCAGAATTCTGGGAAAAGCCAGATCCGATTAAGGCAGAAACGTGGGTTAAACAAATTACTAAGATATTTGATGTCTTGGGATGCACGAAAAAATAGAAGGTTCCATTCGCCACATTTATGTTCCGTGGTGAGGCAGATTACTGGTGGGAATCTGTAAAGCGTACCCAGCCAACCGCACTCAACATGTCTTGGGAAACGTTTCAGAAGTTGTTCAATAATAAGTACTTTCCTGAAAGTGTTCGTCATATGAAGGAGGTAGAATTTATCAGACTAGAACAAAACAACATGATCGCGTCTCAGTACGAGGCGAAGTTCGTGGAGTTATCCAGGTTTGCACCTCATTTGGTGGAGAACGAGGAACATATGACAAGGATGTTTTTGAGAGGTCTAAAACCCGAGATTCGGTAATATCTTATCTCTCATAATTTTTTTTTATATTCAGATGTTGTAAATAGGGCTCAATTATTAGAGTGAGATAATAAGTATATTCAACCGAGGGACCACAACCAGGGACATACCGGTGGTGGCAGTCATCGGAGCAATGAAAACCAGCAGGGAGGAAAATATTCGGACAAAAGCGGTAACCACTCTAGTGGTAATCGTGGTCGTGATCATAGAAGGAGCTAGTCGAGAGGAGATTTCAAGAAGAGAATGTACAACAATGATAATGTGTAAACGTCAGCACAAACATCAACTATTTTTAGGGGAGGAGAACGACCACCGGTCGTATATTACAAATGTGGGAAAGAGGGACATATCAGCCCAAACTGCCCACAACAATCCAAGGTATGTTATAACTGTGGAAAGGAGGGTCATATAGCTCGAGAGTGTTCTGTAGCAAAACCAAGTTCAGAGGGGATGGTGATTCCAAAAGTTATCCTGGATAAGTCGAAATCAGCGGTTCCTGGAAGGGCGTTTGTCGTGACTGGCCAAAACGCGAGAAACCCGAACGAGGTGATCACGGGTAAGCTAATCTTAAATTCTTACGAAGTTTATACTTTACTAGATACCAGTTCTACCTATTCTTTTATCTCTCCTGCTTGTGCTCAACATTTGAACTTGACTCCGGAGAAATTGACCTTTGACTTATTTGTTTAAACTCCGTTGGGTGAAACCTTTGTTACATCTACAGTTTATAAATTTTGCTTAATCCAAGTTGGCACCATCACATTACCTGTTGACCTTATTTCTTTAAAGATACTTGCATTTGATGTGATTTTAGGGATTGATTGGTTAACTACTCATCATGTCAAAATTGATTATTTTCGTAAGGATGTTAGTTTTCATATTCCTAACCAACCTGTTATGCGAATTCAAGCAACCAAACCATTAAAATCAATCGCTGTTATATCAAGCCATAAAGCTATTCGTTTATTAAAAAACGGATGTCAAGCTTTCTTAGCCCATGTTATGGACTTGAACAAAAACACGACATATTTGAATAATATTTCTGTTAGTGAATTTCCTGACGTATTTCCTGAAGAACTTCCTAGTCTACCCCCAGAACGTGAAGTTGAATTCTTTATTGACCTTGAACTCGGTACAAAGCCCATTTCTAAAACCCCATATCGAATGGTTTCTATTGAACTTCAGGAGTTAAAAGTCCAATTACAGGAGTTATTAGACATTAGTTTTATTCGTCCTAGTAAATCTCCTTGGGGTGCTCCTGTTTTATTCGTAAAGAAGAAAGACGGGAGTATGCGACTTTGTATCGACTATAGGGAATTGAACCATGTCACCATCAAGAATAGGTATCCGCTACCTCGCATTGATGACCTATTCGACCAGTTACAAGGAGCACAATTCTTTTTAAAGATCAACCTTCGTTCTGGATATCATCAGCTGAAGATTAAAACTGAGGATATTCCAAAGACTGCCTTCAGAACTCGGTGCGTGCATTATGAATTCTTAGTCATGTCTTTTGGATTGACTAATGCTCCTGCTGCTTTCATGGATATGATGAACCGTGTGTTCAAAGAATATTTGGATCAGTTCGTTGTTGTCTTTATTGATGGCATCCTCATCTATTCGAAAAGCCGTGAAGATCATGAGCGCCATTTGAAGCTGATATTGCAAAGGCTTCGTGAAAACAAGCTATATGCCAAACTGAAGAAACGCGAGTTCTGGCTTGAGGAAGTAGCATTCCTTGGGCACATGGTGTCAAAACATAGAGTATCTGTCGACCCGGCGAAGATTGAAGCCATACAAAGTTGGGAGCAACCGAAGTCGGTAACCGAAGTACGTAGCTTTCTGGGCTTAGTTGGTTATTATCAGAGATTTATGGAAGGATTTTTTTGAATCGCTACTCCGTTAACTCAGCTGACTCGGAAAGATACAAAATTAGTATGGAGTGAGGAATGCGAGAAGAGTTTCCAAGAACTCAAGAGGAGACTCATTTCGGCACCTGTTTTGACAATACCATCTGGTTCGGATGGATTTGTTATCTACAGTGATGCTTCAGGCAAAGGGTTAGGATGTGTTCTCATGCAACATGGGAAAGTCATAGCCTATGCCTCGCGATAACTCAAAGAATATGAGAGGAATTATCCTACTCATGATTTGGAGTTCGCAGCAGTCGTTTTCGCGTTGAAGATCTGGAGACACTACCTGTATGGGGAGAAAGTAGAGATCTATACAGATCATAAAAGCCAAATATTTTTTCACCCAAAAGGAACTCAACATGCGGCAACAACGTTGGCTCGAGCTGCTGAAAGATTACGATCATACCATCCAATATCATCCTGGAAAAGTAAACGTAGTAGCTGACGCATTGAGTATAAGATCATATGTGGGTACGAGTGCAATGTTGTTAACACAAAGGCCCATTTTGTATGACTTGCAAAGGATAGAGATAGAGATGAAGGCTCCAAGTACCCACATGATGATATCAAATATACGAGTAGAACCGACTTTAATCGATAAAGTTAAAGCTGCTCAAGCTACGGACATGGAGCTGATGCGTATGAAGAAGAAAGTGTAAGAAGGTTCTATTCCAGAAGCTTGAAGAAAGAATACTTCGAGTCAACTTCAGACTTTGTGTTCCTAACGATTTTGACTTGAAGCATAGAATAATGATGGAGGCACACAACACACCGTTTGCAATCTATCCTGGGAGTATCAAAATGTATCACGATCTTCGACATAGATTTTGGTGGAGCAATATGAAAAGAGATATCGCGGAGTTTATCTCGAGGTGTTTAACTTGTCAACGTATAAAAGCGGAGCATCAAGTACCAAAGGGTCCATTGCAACCACTTGAGATTCCAAAATGGAAGTGGGAACACATTACTATGGATTTCGTTACGAGTCTTCCCAAGGTGTCTCAAGGCATAGATGCGATTTGGGTCATTGTTGATAAGTTAACCAAGTCTGCCCATTTCTTGCCTATACGTGAGACTTATTCCCTTGAACGTCTTGCTAGTATGTACGTGAATGAGATTGTGAGATTGCATGGCATGCCAGTATCCATAGTTTCGGATCGTGACCCAAGATTCACTTCACGATTTTGGGTTAGCTTACAGAAAGCTATGGGCACGGATTTACGATTCAGTTCAGCATACCATCCTCAAACAGACGGGCAATCAGAGAGGACTATTCAAACCCTTGAAGATCTATTAAGACTTTGTGTTCTAGATTTCAAAGGAAGTTACGATAAGTACTTGCCACTGGTGGAAATCTCCTACAACAACAGTTATCAGGCAAGTATAGGTATGGCTCTATTTGAAGCCTTGTATGGACGAAAGTGTCGTTCTCTAGTATGTTGGGATGAGGTGGGTGAAGCAACGTTGTTGGGACTAGAATTTGTACGCATAACTACAGAGAAGATCCAAACGATTCGACAATGTATACAAACGGCACAGGATCGACAAAAGAGTTATGCGGATCTTCATCGAAAGGATGTAGAATTTAGTATTGGGGATCATGTATTGTTACGTGTTGCACCATGGAAAGGAGTTACAAGATTTGGAAAGAGAGGAAAGCTCAATCCATGATTTATTGGTCCATTTGAAATTCTTGACCGAATAGGAAATGTGGCATATCGACTCGCATTACCTCCAAGCATGTCTCGTGTTCATAATGTTTTTCACGTATCTGTACTTCGTAAATATGTAAAAGACCCGAACCACATAATTGAGTTAGAACCAGACGAGATAGCCGAAGATTTAACGTACGAGGAGGTACCTGTTAATATCTTGGATAGGAAAGAGCATGTTCTACGCACGAAGGTTATACCACAAGTTAAGGTTTTGTGGAGAAACCATGCTATTGAAGAAATGACCTGGGAGTTGCAATCAAAAATGAAAGCGAGGTATCCTCACCTTTTTGAAACACCAGGTACGTACGTCAATTTCGAGGACGAAATTTCATAAGGAGGGGAGGTTGTAAGACCCCAACTTATTAATGAATTAAATCAAATTTTCTCTAAATATTATTGTGAATAATAAGGTGTTAATTTGATATAATACTTTGGTTATGGGTGAAATGTGCAAATTTTGCAAAATAAACAAGTGGTTATAAAATATTCATTTTGTCGGGAAATATTCGTTTGGTCGTGAAATATTCTTTCTTTCGAGGAATATTCGTACGGCGGCGCAGCTATTTGTGGGCTCCATAATGGAAAACGATTGGATGAAGATAACGACAAAAATTGAGTTTTTATAAATAACGACATAGTTGTTACCGTTAACACTGTTAGAATACCCAGTGGTTAAAATACAGTAATACGCGTGATTGCACAGTAGCACACGGATTGCACAGTATTTTTGAATTATTGATTCTTACGAAGGAAGGCACTACTCAATAATTGTTACAGTAGTTACTATTCAATATTTTTTTTTATTGATTCAATAATTGCTGCATTGATATTTTATATTGTTGTTGTTTCAATAATTGTCACTGTAGAGTATTTCCCATTATCAGATCAATAATTCATATTATTTGAATAATATTATTAGATAATATTATTGGCAATGTCTAGAAAGTTCTGTCTAAGGAGAGGTTTGGTCATCTAATTACGCGCCAGTAAGGAAAAATCATTATTGGAAAACCCCCTCTTTCCTGGGAACGGCCTGGTTGTCATAAATGTGATTCTGTAATATTAATTGTGAATAATTAATTATTGATTCATATGATAAGAAAATATTTATTTTATGTGAATATAAATGTTGGATATATTTTGTGATTAAAAATGAAGGAGTTAATGTTGAGGTGTTTTATCAGTATTTTTGTTGGAATGGAGGTATTAAAAATCAATCAGGGTTTTTGAGATATATTGCGGGGGTTATAATTTTTAATCCGACCGTTGGATCATTGTGATTTTTGGATATGTTATACAGATATAAGTTGAGTATATGTCCATAAATTTTGAACCATTAAAAATGAACGTATGATTTGTTATGAATTTTAGGAGATGACTGGTTCAGAAATTATTGAAGTTTCAGAATTTATCATTTTGGTGGAAAATTCTAGAATTGGTGGGCCCCACTTTTGGTTGGTGAGAAATGTGCTGAAATTTTTATTCAAATGTGGTGGGTGGGAATAGTAGCAGGTAAAGCCATCAGGTTGCAGGTCAAGTCTGCTTCAGCGTGCTAACATTTTCCTATAAATAGAGGGCTAAGTTAGATTTGAAAATCACACCAAAATTAATAAGTTTTCTCTCTCTCTCTCTCTCTCTCTCTCTATATATATATATATATATATATATATATATATATATATATATATATATATATATATATATATATTTGAGCGTATTTTGTGAGTACTTTGATACTTTGAGAGTTGCTATTCAGCACAAGTTTCATTCAGCCTCATATACGACATTCTGATCAGAAGTACTGTTCGTTTGAGGTAAGGGATATTATTTTCTTCTTAAATGATATTATTTTCTTCAATATCATTATCCTGAAATATTGATATGAACTTTTTATGAAATTTGGAACTTTTTGTGTCGGAGTTACTATTCACGTATACGACACTATTCACGAATACGACACTATTCACCAAAAAATAAAAATTTTTCTTTTTGTCCAAGATGTCTATTATGGTTACTATCTTTGATTGTATCCATGTTTTGATCTTTATTTTTGAATTCTCCTTCATAATTGGTTATTATGGAGTATTATTGCACTTGGATAAACTATAATACGAATCCCTAATATTTGTCCTTCTGTCTCATTGGATTCGTTTTCTTTAAGATAATTTTTCATCATCCTCAGTCTTAAATGATGATATTACTGAATATCTTTGTCCTGTAGTGCAAAGATGAATGATTAACTGATGAATATCTTTGGCCCGTAGTGCAAAGATGAACAGGTGTTGAGATGAACATGACCGACTGATGTTACAAATGAATATCTTTGGCCTGTAGTGCAAAGATGAATATTTGATTCAAGATGTATATTGATTGATGTTACAAGGATAAAATATTGATGATGGACTTTAAAATCTTAGAAGATAGTAGAATTCTTTCTCTACTTGACTCTTCTAATGGTTTGCTGTTTCCGCTGCAGTTGTTGATCTAAAACTTGTTGTCTATTATATTTATCATATTTTTTCCTGTTGAAGACTAACGATAATTTGTTGTATATTATCTTAGTCATAATATTCTTTACTGGGCTAGTTGAGCTCACCCTTTTCCTTTTTGTTCCATTTTTCTCAGGAGGCGTGAATATAGAGGGAACAAGTCGGGGTGTGGAGTGATGTTTCCAGTCAATTGTGTTAGTAGTCCTCACTAATTTGTAAAATAGTGTTTCAATAATTGTAATGAGGACTTATTTGAGTGTGGATATTGTCAATATTTGTATTTAAACTCACAGTATTTGTGTTGTCGTTTTTTGCACGACAATTATTATAATGAAGTTGTATTTGTTTCTGTACTATGTATTTGGCGACTCAGAATGGGTGATGTATACCTATTTTGGGGGCGTCACATCTGCACCCATGAAAATAGAGCCAATTAAACTTTGAGGCAGACCACAATTTACTTTGCATATTCTATCCCCATTTCTGTTATTCTCATATAATAATGCATTAACCGCACTATAGTATACCTTGTGTGTCATTTTCTTGGAAATTTATTTCTCAAAAGTTCCACATCAATGCCATAATAAACTACTGGTCCAGATGAAAATCTTAGTGTACTTACAAATGAATCAAAACTAATTGAGGTTCTTTCAGAACCTCACAATGTGAATAGCCATTGCAATCATGGAATTATGGTCAAAGTGCTGAAATGAGGAACACATGAATGGAGGCGGGATAAAAGGACTTACTTGGTGTATGCATATATTACTATGAGTAACAAGAGAAGCAGCTTGTATCTCCATATGTCCTGCCCATGTGCCATCCTTTTCATGGACTGACAATACTAATCAAATGGTACTTCATCCTCAATAAAAGTCTCATACGTTTCACAATTCTTCTGTTAAATAAAGCTCCAGTAAAAATTTACTTACTAGGTTCACAGTAAAGATCTTGTGGAGGAAAAAAAGGTAGTATATAAACTAACATAGCAGAAATAGGAAATTCCTTAACTGCAACTGTTTAAACAATTGATTTCACAAAATTATCTGCAAATTAAATTAGAAAAATATTAAGGAAATAATGCCAATCCAATAATGCAACAGAATGGTAGTTGGTTGCTGCATATTGCCGATCAACAGATGAAAAGATAAATCAAACAAAATAACCATAATCTTAGAATAAAACTTCAGAAGCTTCCCTTACAAATCAGAGAACTTTGAATGGCTCATAAAGTTCTTGTATTGCCATGCCCTTTAGCAGAAAAAGATTTTTCAACACACTTTTCTACTTCTAATATACCTTGCCTTGAAAAAATCCACAAAGAACTCAACATGCATCTTAAGAAGAATACATGGGATGGGAAAAATACAGCAATCAACTGAAAGGATTAGAGGGAAGGTAAACATTACCAGCTGAGTCATCTGAAGCATTGCCATAGGAAGCCTCCATTGCACAATTGATAAAAAGGAGTTATTTGCGTGCGACATCGCTGTGCAGAACCATCCCAATTATTTCTTCTACATGATAATTAAAATAGTAAATAAATAATTATGATAAGCATACCAACCAAACCTTATCCAGCAGAAGTAATGAACATTGTACCTTTGAAGAAAAAGCAACTCTCTATATTTTCCAATATTGTGATAAGCTGAAACTTGTTTATAAAGTGATCCTTGACTTTTTACAAGGAGATGGACGATATTCCTTGAAGGGCTTCCACTTAATCCAAACAGACTCATCCTTTATATTCAAAATAATCTGGTAGCTATATCAGAATGCTACCCTCAGTTTGATACAATTATGATGAATCAGACGCTGCAATAGATAAGTAAAAACAATTACGACAATGCTTAGAAGACAACAAGAATTTTTATGATTCAGAAAGACCGAGAACAACATCCTCATTCAAATAAGAGTCCTGTATAAAGTATAAAGGCTGCTGAAGATTAAAGAAATTTTTCAAACTTTTTATGGTGGAATGCAAAGTAAAAATTTGATATCTTCAAATCAGACTAAAGCTTACTTTCCCAGCCCCAGTCAAACCTCTAGGGATGAAGGCCAAAAATGCTACATAATAAAATTGCAAGGAAACAATGTTTGCAAAACACAAAAAAAAAAAAAAAAGAAGCCAAATTTCACAAAGCATTGGCAAATGCAAGAATACATCTTATGTGTGACGCCCCCAAAATTAGGTATACATCACCCATTCTGAGTCACCAGATACATGGTACAAAATTCAAATATAACTTCATTTATACAACTGTTGAGCTGTCGTATAGAATACGACCACAGTTAACTATGAGTTTTAATACAAATGTATGTAACTCTCATGGTACCTCGACCACAACCTTACAATGATACTTTACATAAAAGTATAGTCAAAAACTGTTTAAGAAATTAAAATATTTGGGAAGTGCTCAAGGAAACCTTCGTACATGGGAGGCCATGCGTCTAGGTTATGATAGATATCATATGTCCACAGAATTATCCTTGGTTGACCCAAAAGTCCCCAAATAAAAACAAGAAGATTACTATCATCTTCTTTCTAATGGTGAGCCTTCTCTTGACATATAAATATCTTCGTTGTCTCCAAGTGAAAATTATACTTCGAATAAACTCCAAGAACATATAGATAGTGCTCATAGATATATTCACCAAGTGGATGTGCACAACCATGTCTTATGAGAATACGAGGTTGTATGTCATTAGACATCTTATATGATAGTAGCAAAATACCCTTCCAAAGTTGGGTTCGCCTCACCCTATTTGATTCACCAAATATAACTACTAAATGATGTATAGAATACAACACACTTTTTTATACTGTTTAGGGAGAACCTCCACAGCTATCACACTATTTCATAGAATAGTGAGGACTACTAATGATATCATCTGGACCGTCACTCCGTTCTCCGACTAGTCCCTGTTGCATTTTCACTTCCTGAAGAGAACAATGAAAGCAAAAGGGTGAGCTCAACTGGCCCAGTAAAGAATATCTTAATTAAAGCTAATTTACATCATCAATATCCTTCATCATTAATAAATCAGAGATTTAGAACATATGGTAGCTGATAAAACTTTTTAACCATAGTTGCAGCGGAACGAGTAATCCATTAGAAGAGTCAAATAGACCATTAGGTCTATTATCTTCTCCATGTTAAAAGTCCACCAATAATGTTTTATCCTTGTAACATCAATCAACCATTCCTGTCCATAATCATTTGAATAACTCATAATCATAATTGTGATTCTAAATTCCTCTTCGCACCCAAGACGAAGATAATTTTCATCACCTATATTCACCTGAAACATCAAAAATCATGGTTATATCAAATCACAATTCTTGTTCATAATCATACTAATAAATTCATCTTTACACTACGGCCAAAGACATACAACTGTATTTTAGAAGAGGATATCTACTATCTTCTACAATTAAAAGTGTATAACCAATATTTTATCGCTGAGACTCAGCTTAATAAATAATCCACACCTTCGAATTATCCATGCACTACGACCAAGGATATTCGTTAGTATCACATCCATGAATTATCCATGCACTACGGCCAAAGATATTCATTATTATCACATCCATGAATTAATATTTCATCGCTGAGACTCAGCTCAATAATTAATCCACATCATCGAATCATCCCTGCACTACAGGCCAAGGATATTCATTAGTATCACGACCACGAATTATCCATGCACTATGGGCCAAAGATAATCGTGTTTTTATCAACGGTCCTGATCACGCCATAAAATAATTCATCTTTATACCCTTGGCCGAAGAGAATCCATAGCCATAATCATACCAAAAACTATCAATCAATGCACTACGGGCCAATGAGAACTTTTCCACATCATTTGTAACATTACGGTTATGATTATACCGAATAATCCCTGGTCATAATCATACCAAGTCCATCTATGCACTACAGGCCACAGATGACTTTCAACATAATATAAACATGAGGATGATGACAATGACATAATATTTTAATAAAACAAGTTCAAGAATTAATTTATCCAGGAATCAATCACTACAAGAAAAATGTCTAACAGCGACCAACAATATCAGCGACCGCCTTTACGGTCGCTGATATAACTAGTAGCGACCGATATCTACGACCAGACATTAATCTAGTCGCTAATTAATTTCAGCGACCGCATGCGGTCGCTGAGTGGTCGCTAACACACATTTTCCTCGTAAAATTTGGCACGAAATGTTGGCGCCAAGGGTATGTGCGACCAATTAATATCAGCGACCTCATGCGGTCGCTGATAAATCCATGTCATTAAAAAGTAGCGACCGCATGCGGTCGCAGATAACGGTCGCTGATCAAACTTAATTTACCCAGTTTCAGTCATTCGCAGAAATAGAAACGAAAGAAAAAAAAAGAGGGAGATCGAATAGAGAGAAGAGGGAGAGAAGAAAAAGGAGAAGACGCACGCACGCACGCCACCCACCGCCGCCGCCACTACCATCGCTGCTGCCGCCGCCCATAGGTAACCTAACTATGAAAGCACTATCTTATATTGCTACTGAATTTCTTGTACAATAGTTTGGGGAAAAGCTAGTTCATATAATAAATTATCTTATATTGCTACTGAATTTCTTGTACAATAGTTTGGGGAAAAGCTAGTTCATACAATAAATTATCTTATATTGCTACTGAATTTTTATTTTAAGAGTTAATTTAGAGCTATGAATTTGGGTATGAATTCTAGTAGTTCATTGTGGTATGAATTTGGGATTATTGCATTTGGGATTACTGAAATTTATAGCTTCTTATTGAAATTGGGAATATACTGAAATTGTTGCAAAGAGTTTTATGAGATTACTGAAATTTTTAGGTTAATTTTTTTTAGGGTTAATATGTGTTTAATATACTGAATATGTGTTTTAATATGTGTTGAAATTGGGAATATACTGAATATGTGTTATTCAACCTTGTGTGTTATTCAAAATTGGGTTGTTTCTTCAGACTCACCTTGATTTTAGCAAAGATTTCTTATGCGTCTGTGTATCACCTAATAAGGAGCTATATTTATGGGTTACTTAATTATAGTCGATTAGAAATTTAGTATGTTTGGGAGAGTTCGTTGGATAACCTCTTTTATCCAAGACAAGATGTAAGGATTAGCATATTTTCCTCCCTCTCCAAATACAGTAATAGGTCTTGAAACAGTCCTTGAGATGATGAAGACTATGGGTAAATAAGCCCAAGTGATGGTACAATGATGATGACTACTGGATTGTTTAGACATAAAATGTACAATTATGAACTCTCGGGCTGTGCCAATGCAAATGGGGCCAATATAAAGTTGCTAGTTTTATAACTCCACTCCGTAGACTTCCAAAAAGAAATAAATTATTGATGAAGACAGCTAAACTACCCTTGTTCATTTGACTTCCTAGCTAGGACTAGTCTCATTAACCCACATATTATACGACACTGTACTATCACTCCAAACTTCGTTGTTAGCATGGTAAGCTATTAGGGGGTTGTTAAGCCAAAATAGGCAGTGCTAGGGAACTGTTAGTGCAACAGAAAAGGTCACTAGACACACTTGGTCAATAAAGAGACTGTTAATCATTCGTTCGTTAATCATTCGTTAACATTAAGTATGCTTAAATGTTAATCAGATGCTTACAAGTATACTTAAGTCATATAATTATAAGTATGCTCAACTCATATGCTTACAAGTATGCTTAAATGTTAATCATATGCATGCTTACAAGTATGCTCAAGTCATATGTTAACATTTATAATGTTGTCTGTAGTAGGTACCGTGGAATCATGGACCTCTATTCAGACCGTAGTTGGATAGCACGACGAAAGTCAAGTGCCCAGATAGGTGCTACAGCTGAATTTAGAGCTGGTTGCCAAGTGTTTTTAGATTATGCGTATAGTCACCCGGAATGTATGAATGGTAAGTCGCAGATACGATGTCCATGTTTGAAGTGTAAGAATGTAAATTATATGGACGGAGACGTGATAAACTATCATTTACTTATTTATGGGTTCATGAGAAATTACGAAGAATGCTGGTGGGCACATGGATAGAGAAGAGGTGGTGGCATCACAGAAGTACACAATTCGGGCAGTAGTACTCATCGTATGAATGAAATGGTTCATGATATTGCAGGGCCAGATTTTGATTGGGAACAAGGCAGAGAACAACCTATGAATTCTGATGTCAAAGACTTCTTTAAGTTGTTAGACGAGGGTAGCGAGCCATTGTGGCGTGGTTGTACCAAACACACTACATTGTCTGCAGTGGCGACATTACTTAACATCAAGGCTGATCACAACATGAGTCATGAGTGTTTTGAGTCGCTCTTGAAGGCTATTAAGAGTATGTTGCCTGACGGTGAGAAATTGCCTGATAACTATTATTTTTGTAAGAAAATGGTGAAGAAGTTGGGTCTTGGATACCAAAAGATCGATGCATGTCCCAACGATTGCATGTTGTTTTATAAGGAAAATGAACAGATGACAAGGTGCACGTTTTGCAGTCATGATCGGTTTAGGCCTAATAAAGAGGGCGTGACTACAAAAAAATCAAGTATACCGTTTAAGATTCTAAGGTATTTTCCAAAAACACATCGGCTAAAAAGATTGTACATGTCTACAAGAACAGCTGAACATATGAGTTGGCATGCGAAATCTCCAGCTAAAGATGGAGAACTAAATCATCCCGTAGATGGGCAGGCTTGGAAAGATTTCAACATAGCACATCCTGGGTTTGCATTGGAACCTAGAAATGTGAGGCTTGGATTATCCACCGATGATTTCAATTCATTTGCCCACTCAGCTGTTCCGTACTCATGTTGGCCTGTGATTGTTACTCCGTACAACTTGTCTCCTTGGATGTGTATGAAACAGCCATACTTGTTTCTTTCACTCGTGGTTCCTGGTCCTAAGTGTCCTGGAAAGAACTTAGATGTTTACTTGAGACCTCTTATAGACGAGTTGAAGGTATTGTGGGAGGATGGAGTACAGACTTGGGATGTTGCAACGAAAATAAATTTTAACCTTAGGATAGCGATTATGTGGACTATAAGTGACTTCCCAGCTTATGGTATGTTAGCTGGATGGAGTACACACGAGAAGTTGGCTTGTCCTTATTGTATGGAGCATACAAAGTCGTTTAATCTATCAAAAGGTCGAAAGCCTTGTTGGTTTGACTGTCATCGTCGATTCTTACCGGTAGATCACCCGTTTCGAAGAAATAGAGAACACTTCAGGAAAGGGAAAGTAGACAATGATATGCCTGCACCGCGATTGTCGGGAACGGAGATGCGAGATCGTGTGATGAGATTTCTGGTTATCCCATTTGGTAAGGTTGATGCCACAAACATAATCAATGGGTTTGGCGAATCTCATAACTGGGTTCGGAGAATTATCTTTTGGGAATTGCCTTATTGGTCTACAAATTTGATTCGTCATAATCTAGATGTGATGCATATTGAGAAGAATGTGTTTGACAATGTGTTTAATACTGTGATGAATGTTACGGGGAAGACAAAAGATAACGATAAGGCACGTTTGGACATGAAAGATATTTGTAAGCGTCCCAGATTAGAACTTTATGAATCTCCTAATGGTAAGATTGTCAAACCGCATGCAAGGTACACATTGTCCAAAAAGCAAGTTGAAGACGTGTGCACATGGGTTAAGTCTTTGAAACTACCATATGGATATGCGTCAAACATTGCAAGGTGTGTTACGGGTGGGAAATTGCAAGGGATGAAGATGTGTTCATGGAGAGACTCATGCCTATAGCATTCTAGGATTTGCTTGATAAACCAATATGGGATGCTTTGACGGATCTTAGTCGTTTCTTCAAAGACTTATGTTCAAAATCATTAAATGAGAAGGACATGTATGTACTTGAGAAGAACATCATAGAGATCACGTGTAAATTGGAAAAAATATTCCCACCTGGTTTTTTTGACTCCATGGAGCATTTGTAAATCCATCTTCCCTATGAAGCTCGTGTTGGGGGTCCAGTTCAATATAGATGGATGTACCCTTTCGAAAGGGTGATGGGAAACCTTAAGAGGAAGGTGAAGAATAGAGCTTATGTCGAGGGGTCGATATGCGAAGCATACAGTTTCGATGAGATATCTACGTTTGTCTTAGACTATTTTCCGGACGAAGTCTTGACAAAGGCCAATCGAGTATCGAGACATGATGATGGGGGAAATGTTGAACTAAATGGCCGGCTCTCTGTATTTGGTCTATTGGGCCGCGCTTATGGAAAATGGAAGCGCATATTCCTCTCTGAGCAAGAATTACATGCTGCACATACTTACATTCTTCTCAATTGCGAGGAGATTGACGAATTTGTGAGGTACACATGTAAACTTGATAATTTATCTTTTAAGTTGAAAATTTATTCCAATATGTTAATTTTTATAACATGGTATAGATTGTACGATGACGAGTTAAAAGTGAAGCATCCCGGCATAACTGATAAAGATATTCAAATCAATCGGGATAAAAACTTTGCACTTTGGCTAAAGGACAAAGTAAGTTCAATTTTTAAGCACGTAGTTCAATTTTTAACTATGAATTCATTTAATAAGATGGAGTTTTTGTAGGCTTTTACTGAGGTATCAACGATTCTGGCTAATGTACAAGTCCTAGCTATGGAACCAGACAGGGACCAAGTCAGCCGCAATGGTTACAAAATAAATGGTTGTGAATTTCACACAAAGGCATATGGGTGCGGTAAAAGAACAACGAACTCTGGAGTGTGTGTCCAAGGAGATTGTTATAACGAGCTTGGTCGTGCCTTTTATGGGGAGTTGGAGGAAATCGTAGAGTTGTCGTACAAGGGCACTTACGGGGGTCATATTCACTTGTTCAAGTGCCGTTGGTTTGATTCAGAAAAAGGGATATGTGTTGACAGACATGGAATCGTCGATATTGACCTCCATAGGTCTGCATACTCCAACGAACCATTTATTTTACCAACTCAAACAGTACAAGTATACTACACTCCTAGTCCTGTTAGGAAAAGGGATAAACCGCCTATAGATTGGCAAGTTGTAATTCATACTCCCGCGCGTAGTCGTGTAGAATTAGTTGATGGGGAGATTTACCAAGAGCAGATGCTTCATAGTCAAACTATAATAAATGTGGAGGACGACAATGAAGTAATCCAATTAGATGGTGGAGATGAACCACATGAATTAGATCCTGAGTCAATACTTGTGTCAGATGACATTGATATTGAGGAGGAAGAGTTATTGACTGAATCTGACACTGAATCTGAAGCAGATGATGGTTATGAATCTGCAACACGTATACAAATTGATTCTGAATCAGACACTGACACTTGAAATGTATGTTTAGCATTACACTTTTTTATATTCATATATATACATGTTTATATCACTGTCATGCATGTTTATGTACTAAACTATTTAAATATAACTTTTGTTTATTGTCATTTTATATTCATATATATACATGTTTATATCACTGTCATGTTTATTGTCATATATACATGTAATCAAGCATGACTCATAAAAACATGACTCATATATACATGTTTATTGTCAGATGGCTTCTGAAGCAGCGCAGAAAAAGCGCGGCTTGGGTAGGGGGCCTAATCATGTGCCCAAGGCCCCTAGTAATCCAGATGATCGGATTCTTATTCAGATTCGCCCTCCTCCGAATAGCACGTATGTCCCGCATATATCATTTAAGATTCCATTTATTGTATATTTGTAATGTTTTGATTGATATTATATTGGTAATGTATATGGGTTTGAATTTTTTACTGCTTTAATTTGCATTCAATCGTTATTATTTTGGTCTTATATATTGTATTGAAAGTTTGTATATTTCTCTTGGTTTGTGTATTGGGTGCCTAGAAATGTCCATATATGCATGTCGTCGTGCATGTGGCTAGTCTATATTACAGGGGAGACTCTGGCGAATTTTTTTTAAGTATAAGTTTGAAAAATGTTCATAAGTATTATAACTTAGATATAATTTGCTTTAATATATGCTAATTGATGTTGTATATTATAGTGATTTTTCAGATAATAAGATCGTCAAGTGTATATCACAGCTGTGTTTACAGAATTGGCCTACACCTATGATTATGTGGGCGAGCACACCTATCGCCCACAAGGATGCTGTTTGGGCAGAATTTCAGGTATGTTTTTTTAATTATGACAAAGGATAATTATTTAGTATTCGAAGGATAATTATTTAGTAATGTTTTTATTGTTGTTTTATTTGCAGAAACGGTATAGATGGGAGGACGCGCAGGCTTCAGTGATACAGACATTATTTTGGCAGAAGTGCGCGGTCCGCACCAAAGACAATTTGAATAAAGAAAGACAAAAAGCCCTTCACAATGCAGAGATCGACCATCCAGGCCAGGGAGAAGATTACATGCACGAGCATAGTCCCTGGTGGTGCACTCAGGCCATATGGGCTGAGATGTGTGCTCAATGGAGGGCTGAGAGCTGGGTGAAAAGACGAAAGACTGTCGCCAGCAACAGATCCTCGGGTGTACCCGAAGGCGAAAAGGCTAAAGGGATATACAAGGGCGGTAGTATTTCACAGTTGCAGCATATCACTGCCCGAGTACGTATTTAATTACAAGTTTTAATATGTTTAAAATCATGAATTGTAGAAAATATATCACATTTTTACTTAGTAATATTATGCTTTTTTTTTTGTATAGGAATCTCAGTCTCAAGGTACACCTATCCATTGGCTGGATGTGTACGTGGCCACCCGTGATGGTCTGCCTGAGGCTATCCAGATAGCGGTAATAAATTTTAACAACTTGATCTTGTTTATCAATGCTTACAGAATTAATTTATTTTTCACTATTTAATTGTTAACATGATGACAGGACACTTATAAGCGTTTATTGAATGAACGCTATCCATAAGGCACTCCACGTTCGTCTATTGATCAAGAGTTATGGAAGAGGGCGTCTGTTGTGAAGAAGAACTACATTAAAGGTCAAGGACAACGACGACGCCCATCCTTCAGTGGCTGAGGCTGCTCTTCTACCCAGTCTACACAGTCATCGAGCCATCCAGCTGTTCATACTCCGGCTGACTGTGTTAGAGCTATATGTCAAGATCAAAATCTTCTGACGATACTGGGCGGGCATCTGGGGGCTCTGGATCCTGAGGAGTTAGCTAAAGCAGTGGCGGCGACAGCAGCATCACAGCATGGGGATAGCGACGAGGTATAAAATCAATTTGTTGTATATATTGTCGTAATATACCAATATTAACATAGTTAGTATATATTTGTAATTTATTTTATTATTTTGTTAATTACAGGGTGATCAAGGAGGCGATGATGCTTGACGTACCTGCTTTATATATATATATCACTTTTGTAACTTATTGTATGTTCATAACTTGTATATTCAGTTATGTTATTTAAACTAGTTTTGAAACTAGTTTGGTGTATGTGTTGGTGGGTACAATGGATGTTTATTTTATTGTGTATGCTGCTTATCTTGTTGTGTATGTGGGTTGGGATAAAGCATGTACAAAACAGGTACAGGTTTTTGGGAATTTTGCAAAACAATAAAAATCTGTTTATTTTTTTTCATATCAGCGACCGTATGTGGTCGCTGATACTTATTAGCGACCGATCTAATATTTGAAACTATCAGCGACCGCATCCGATCGTTGATACCGGTCGCTGACACGTGGACCACGTCAGCTATGTTCATAGTCCATGCTGACTCAGCTCAGCGACCGAATTTATCATTTCGGTCGCTCTTATCGGTCGCAGATATAGCGGTCGCAAATAGTAGTCGCTGATGCGTGCCTTAGCGACCAGATTTTGTGCGACGCCGATTAGCGACCGTATACAGTCGCTGATATCTATCTAAGACTATATACGGTCGCTGATGAGCGGTCGCTGATAAATATTTTTCTTGTAGTGAATAACATCCAAATTGTCAACATGATACTGCTTTGTGGAGTAAAATTTAAAAATGCTCAAAAGAATACTTCCATGAAAAGATACTGGATGAAGCGCAAATATCAAGGATATTCCACTAATTTCATGGAGTATAAAAGCCAAAACTTTAACCAACTGAGTATAATAAAGAATAGAATAACAAAAGAAATCACCAGGCATGCGATAGACCGCACAGACAGGTTATTCTAACAGAAAAATAAATAGTGGAACCAAGTCATGCATAAATGCACCGACAGGATATTTCGACAGAACAATAAATAATGGAACCAGGTCCGGCGTAAAATGCACAGACAGGATATTCTGATAGAATAATAAATAATGGAACCAGGTCCGGCGTAAACGCACAGACGGGATATTCTGACAGAATAATAAATAATGGAACTAGGTCCGGCGTAAAGCACAAACAGGATATTCTGACAGAATAATAAATAATGGAACCAGGTCCGACGTAAAGCACAGACAGGATGTTTCAACAGAATAATAAAAATGTAATAACAGAAGAATTTCACCAAGTATAGGGTAGCCCGCGTATACAGGTTATTCCAACAGAATAATAAAGAATGGAATAACAGAAGTTCTCTTCATGAATAAGAAAGAAAGAATACCCCTTACGAGTACAACAAATAATATTCCTTACCGTAAAAGAAACTGAATATAGGAAAAGAAAGGTAGCAGACTTCTCTTCTTCTTTCTCTCTATAATTTTCTCTCTCTAGAGTTTCAGTGAATTCGTCAAAAATAATGAAGGAATGAGCTTCTATTTATAGAAGAATGGACTGCATAGCAATTAATTCATGAACGATCCAGATTGATTTACTTTTAATCAGACGGACCATATTTAAAGTAAAATCTTTTAAATAAAAAATAATATATTATATTTATAATCTAATAAAATGAATAACTTTATAAAAAATTTTACTATGCAAACACTATACAGGCACTATGCATAATAAAATATAATATATTCTAATTATTGTCTAATAAAACAGATAACTTTATAAAAGTATTTTGTTTTATATAAAAAGATTTTACTATTAGCCTAATAAAACGAATAACTTTATAAAAGTATTCTGTTTTATATAAAAAGCTTTTCTTTTTTATTACATTAATAATACCAATAAAACAAAACTGAGTGACTTCTCACGTAAGCATCAATAATCAATACCGTGTACTACTATGCAACCACGCGTATTACTGTACTTTTAACACCGAGTGTTTCAACAGTATTAACGGTAAAACTTCCGCCGTTATTTTCATAAAATATTTTTGTCATTTTCTCAATCCGCCGTTGTGGGGTCCACCAATGAATGATGTATTCCAGCCTTACTTAAGGAAATTTGTGTTGACTTTTTTTTGACGATATCCTAATCTATAGCAAGACTTATGAGGAACATTTGAAGCAGTTAGAAATGGTACTCCAGTTGTTACAAAACCATTGTTTGTTTGCCAAAAAAAGTTAAGTATGAGTTTGGTACCCAGCAGATTCATTACTTGGGCCATGTCATTAATCCTGATGGGGTGTCTACAGACCAAGATAAGATTGATTGTATGCTAAAATGGCCTACTCCTACAACCATTAAAGGACTGAGAGGATTTCTGGGACTTACTGGGTATTATAGGAGATTCATCAGAAATTATGGGGTCATGAGCAGACCACTTACAGATCTCTTAAAGAAAGGGAAGTTTGGATGGAATGATTAAGCTGCACAGGCTTTTCAACAACTCAAGCAGACTATGTCCCAGGCTCCTGTATTAGCTATGCCTAATTTTGAAGAACCTTTTGTGCTAGAAACAGATGCATCGTATGGGGGTATTGGGGCAGTCCTTATGCAACAGAACAGACCAATAGCCTTTCTCAGTAAGACCATTTCCTCTAAACATCTAGGGTATTCTACTTATGAAAAAGAACTCATGGCAGTGGTGTTTGCAGCCAATAAATGGAGATATTACCTATTAGGAAATAAAATCCTCATCAAAACAGATCATCACAGCCTAAGGTATCTTCTGGATCAAAGGATAACAACCACTAACCAGCAGAAATGGATCACAAAACTTATGGGATTAGATTATGAAATTTCTTACAAAAAGGGGAAGGAAAATGTTGTTGCAGATAGTTTATCTAGAAAGATGGAATCTGCTGAAGAGTTCATTCTAAAATCTACTGGTTTGTAAAAAGTTTGTACAACATCCTCAGCGAGCTGCCATATGTTAACTACAGCAATTCCATCATGGATAGCTGAAATAGCTCAAACTTGGGAAAAAGATGATGGTTTAAGGGAGATCATCCTTCAATTACAACTCAAGGATGATGCTCTTCCAGGATATACTTTCCAACATGGCAGGCTTAAATTTTAAGGCAAAATAGTAGAGGGTCCAGATGTTGATCTAAGAAGGAAATTTCTGACAGAATTCCACAATTCTCCTATTGGAGGACACTCTGGAATAAGGGGGACTTTTGAGAGGATTCGCAGCTTCCTTTGGTGGCCAACACTCAGACAAGATGTTACTACATTTGTTAGGGAGTGTGATGTGTGTCAACAATAGAAACATGAAACATTAGCCTCCCCTGGTTTGTTGCAGCCCTTACCAGTACTTGAGACACCATGGACTGATATATCTATGGATTTCATTGAGGCACTCCCCAAATCAGAAGGCAATACAGTGATATGGATAGTGGTGGATAGATTAACTAAATATGGGCATTTTGTGGCACTCAAACACCCTTTTTCTGCTTCTCAGTTGGCCCAAGTTTTTATCTCGCACATTTACAAACTATATGGTTTACCTGCTACCATAGTATCTGATAGAGATAAGGTGTTTATTAGTTTGTTTTGGCAGTCACTTTTCAAGATAGTGGAGACTAAGTTACAGATGAGTACATCCTATCACCCTCAGTCAGATGGCCAGACTGAGAGGGTGAATCAGGTATTAGAATGTTATCTCAGGTGCATGGTTGCACAAAATCCACACAATTAGGTCTCTTGGTTTCCTCTGGCTTAGCTATGCTACAATACCCATTTTCACACTGGATTGAAGGCCACACCCTTTGAGATGCTTTATGGATATAAATCCCCACACCTAAATTTCCATCAGTTTGGGAAAGTCTATGACCCTATCACCAAGCAATTCTGTCAAGATAGAGCCCAATTACTGAGACTGATGAAGCAGCATTTGACTGAAGCACAAGCAAGGATAAAACACTACGCAGATAAGCACAGAACAGAAAGAGTCTTTGTGCCTGGGGATATGGTTTATCTTAAGGTTAGACCATACAAGCAGCTTTCCTTATCTGGATTAAATCAAGGGAAATTACTGCCCAAGTACTATGGCCCTTTTCTGGTGGAAAGCAAAGTAGGAGCAGTAGCTTACAAATTACAGTTGCCATATTATGCCAAAGTTCATCCAGTTTTTCATGTTTCCTTACTTAAGAAGAAGGTGGGCCAGCACTGTACTACTTCTCCTTCTTTACCACCTCTGGACTCACTTGGACAGTTTATGGTGGAACTAGTGGCTGTTCTTGACAGAAGAATGGTGAAGGAAAAAAAATGCAGCAGGGGTGGAGGTATTGGTACAATGGATGAACACTTTACCCAGTGAAGCTTCTTGGGAAGACTGGGATGAATTGGTCAAGAAATTTCCTAATTTCAAACCTTGAGGACACGGTTTATAATTTCAAACCTTGAGGACACGGTTTATCGGAAGGGGGAGGGATTGTAAGAAAGGGGAGCTGCATTTATTCTGCATTTATTCTGCATTTATTTTTGTTTTGAGCTGAGTTAGTAAATTAGTTATCTGTTGTTCGGGTGCCATAGTAATTTGCTAGAATAAAGCAAGGGTTGAGTAGGAAGTGTCTTTATTTTTTGATTGAGGGTCATGTTTTCAGCATGATGTAGCTTGTGCCAGTCACATGCTCATCTGTTATTCATTTTCTGTTTGGATTCGTAGCTGAGGTAAGGGTATTTAGCTAAGATTTGTGATGTAAGAGGTATGAATAGAATGAATATACTTTCTTCTTCCCCAATTAACTCTATTCCTTATCTATTTCTCTCTTAATTCTCCCTATCTATCTTCTTTTTCTTCTCATTTCTGTCTGAGCTTCCTTTCATTTCTGTTTACTGAGTTTGGGAACTGAACTGTTAAGGAGCTTCTTTCTTATAGAGAGATGAAAGAGAGGGCTGATTTTTAGTAGTGAGATTTCGGAGAGGGTTTTGGTGGACCAGATGATGAGAGTTTTGAAGGAGATAGGGCGATTGAGGAAGATAGGGCTCGACTGTATTTTCTAAATTGAGGGAGTGAAAATTGAGGGAGAGAATGGGCATCAAAATAATGGAGAGACGTTTTCGCGGTCAAATTATTTTAGGAAAAAACTTATTTTATTTATTTCATAAAAAAAATATAATTTATAAAATTTATAAATTTGAAGAACATATATGTTTTACGGTATATGTTTATTCCTATAAATTGGTAACTTACTAGTTGGTAGTGACATAATATTTATACGTTGACGAAGTTAAATTATAATTAACGTGATATTTTGTGATAAAATAGAATAATTTATAACAAAGTTGAATTATAATTAATGTGTGGTCATTTTTAATTCTAATATATCTCTTGTCATATGTGGCAGACTCTTAAAATATAATGATAAACTTAATATATTATATTATTTTATATTGTTATTTATAAAAAGTGCACTCTTTTTGTAGAATAAAAATAAATAATAAATGTGAATTTTTTATGGGACGGAGGGAATAACTTTTAATACGTCACACGTGGAGTAAAGTTATGAACAAGTCAAGTTGAGTTTTAGTTTATCGAATTCAAGCTCTCTTCAAATTTAAACGAGCTCGAGTTGAGTCGAACTTTTAAACGAGTCATAATATGTTATTCGAATTTTACTCATTTATAAAACATAATATTATGGACGAAATATAATTTACTATAATATCTAAAATCATACCAAATTCTTAATTAATATTCAAAGTACATAAAAAAATATATAATTATTTATAAAAGTCTTTATTTTATAAATGAATTTTAACTCAAAGGGAATTTTTTTTTATTTGACAATCTTGATAATATAATGAACAAGTTAGTCGACAATCCTGACTTTCTATGGTTGATTCAACGCAACACCAACTCAGGGACATAAAGAGCTAAAAATTGTGACGCCCCCAAAATAGGTATACATCACCTATTCTGAGTCGCCAAATACATGGTACAAAATATAAATACAATCTTAAATATACAACATGAGCTGTGAGTTTTAATACAACATTGTCTTCTAAACAGTATTCAAACTCAAAATAAGTCCTCAATACATTTATTTTCATACTATTTCATAGAATAGTGAGGACTACTAATGCTATCATCTGAACCGTCACTCTGTTCCCCGACTAGTCTCCATTACGTTCGTATTTTCTGAAGAGAACAATGAAAGTAAAAGGGTGAGCTCAACTAGCCCAATAAGAGATATTATGACTAAGATAATGCAGAATAAATTATCGTTAGCCTTCAACAATGTTAAACTGATAAAATATAACAAACATCAAGTTTAACTGCAGCGGAGCAAGCAATCCATTAAAAGAGTCAAGTAGAGAATAAAATCTACTATCTTTTATGATTTAAAAAGGTTTTTCATCACTTTTATCGCTGAGACTCAGCTTAATAAATAATTCGCATCATCCCTGCACTACGGCCAAAGATATTCATTAGTATCACGACCACAAATTATCCATGCACTACGGGCCAATGATCTTCGTGTATTCATCAATGATCATGATCATGCCAACAACTGTCCATCAATGCACTACGGGCTAATGGGGACTTTTACCACATCATTTGTAATATTACGGTCATGATTATACCGATTAATCCCTGGTCATAATCATACCAAGTCCATCTATGCACTACAGGCCACAGATGACTTTCAACATAATATAAACATGAGGATGATGACAATGATATAAGAATTCAATAAAACAAGTTCAAGAATTAATTTATCCAAGAACCAATAACGTCCAAATTGTCAACATGATACTTCTTTATAGAGTAAAATTCAATAATGCTCAGAAGAATATTTCCATGAAAAGATATTGGATGAAGCGCAAATATCAAGGATATTCCACTAATTTCATGGAGTATAGAAGTCAAAACTTTAACCAACTGAGTATAATAAAGAATGGAATAACAAAAGAATTCACCAAGCATGCGATAGACCGCACAGATAGGTTATTCCAACAGAAAAAAAAATAATGGAACCAGGTCATGCGTAAACACACCTACAGGATATTTCGACAGAATAATAAAGAATGAAATATTAGAAGAATTTCACCATGTATGCGGTACTCCGCATAAACAGGTTATTCCAACAGAATAATAAGGAATGGGATAACAGAAGTTCTCTTCATGAATACGAAAGAAATAATAACCCTTACCTTAGAAGAAACTGGATATAGGAGTAGTGAAGTAGCAGAATACTTTTCTTCTTTTTCTCTAAAATTTTCTCTCTCCAGAGTTTCAGTGAATTCGTAAGAAATAATAAAGGAATGAGCTTCTATTTATAGGATAATGGAAAGGCACTATGTAAGGATTTTTCTCACGGTTGCAACAGTTTTATAACTCACGGACGTCTTATGCAATATTTGGGCGTCTGAATTTCAAAGCCACCATCAAATAAAACAAAAAAATAATATATATATATATATATATATATATATATATATATATATATATATATATATATATAACACATGTTGTTTTGAAAAACTTCCCACAATAACCCACCCACCAATTCCTATACCAATCACACACACCCACTTTCCCTTATCTTCTTACCACACAAACACACACTCACACACTAAACTCCACCAACAAGTCACTCTCACACACATCACTCTCACCCATATCACATTCATATATATATATATATATATATATACACACACACACACACACACACACACACACATATCTCACACTTATATATACAATTTCCCTCCCCTATACGTAACTTCCTCCCACCCCCATTTCTAAAATTAGTTTTTCAACACATATGGGCCCCACATGTGGTCCCCACATATGGGCCCCACCTTTAAATAATTTTTATCGATTATTTTAAAAAATAGGTAAATGGGGGGGTCCATAAATATAACAAATACTTCATAAAATTTCCTCAATATTTTTAACAATATTTATCAACATTATTATAATTCACAATATTAATCGACCAGGTCATTCTTAGGAAAGAAGGGGCTTTCCAGTAAGGATTTCTCCCTATTGGCACACAATTAGGTGACCAAACCTCTCCTTGACAGAACTTCTAGACATCGTTAATATTGCAAATAATAATATTAATAACTTTGTCATCTCAATTATTGACTTAATAATATATAAAATATTGACAATAATTGAATCAAATAAAGTGAGATACTATGCATCAATTACTATAGCAATAATTGAATAAAACTGAGTAACTTATCACGTAAGCATTAATAATCAATACTGTGTGCTATTATGCAACCACGCGTATTACTGTACTTTTACTACTGAGTAGTTCAACAGTTTTAACAGTAAAACTTCCGCCGTTATTTTCATAAAAATATTTTTGTCATTTTCTCAATCCGACAATAATTTTGTTGTGGGGTCCACCAATGATTATGCCATTGTACGAATATTCCCAGTTAAAACGAATATTCCCTGACCAATAGAATATTATATAACAACTTGGGTGCTTTGCAAAATTTATAAATATTACCCACAACTATAACATTATATCAAATTCATTCCATAATATTTAAAAATAATTTTTATTGAAAAATCATCTTTATTAAGAAGTTGGGGTCTTACAACCTCCCCTTCTTATAAAATTTCGCCCTCAAAATTAGGGTACGCACCTGGTATGTCGAAGAGGTAAGGATACCTTGATTTCATTTCAGATTCTAACTCCCAGGTCATTTCCTCAACATCGTGGTTTCTCCACAAAACTTTGACTTGAGGTATAACCTTGGAGCGTAGAATATGTTCCTTCTTATCCAAGATTTGAATATGAACCTCTTCATACGTCAAATCTTCCGCTATTTCGTCTGGTTCGAACTCAATAATGTGGTTCGGGTCTTCCACATATTTACATAACATGGATATGTGAAAAACGTTATGAACACGAGACATACTTGGCGGTAAAGTGAGTCTATAAGCCACAGTTCCTACTCGATCGAGGATTAAAAATGGGCCAATGAATTGAGGATTGAGCTTTCCTCTCTTTCCAAATCTCGTAACTCCTTTCCATGGAGCAATACGTAACAACACATGGTCTCCAATATCGAATTCCACGTCCTTTCGATGAAGATCAGCATAACTCTTTTGTCAATCTTGTGAGGTTTTTATACGTTGCCGGATAGTTTGAATCTTTTTCGTAGTCATACGTACCAACTCCGGTCCCAACAACGTTGCTTCACCCACCTCATCCCAGTATACTAGAGAATGACACTTTCTTCCATACAACGCTTCGAATGGAGCCATGCCAATACGTGCTTAATAGTTGTTGTTATAGGAAAACTCCACCAATAGTAAGAACTTGTCCCAACTTCCCTTAAAATCAAGGACACAGAGTTTTCTACAAACTAACCCAAAATCTTAAATCCGTTTGAGGATGATATGCCGAACTAAACCGTAAATCAGTGCCCATAGCTTTCTGCAAACTAACCCAAAATCGTGAAGTGAATCTTGGGTCTCGATCAGAAACTATGAATACTGGCATACCATGCAATCTTACAATCTCGTTTATGTACATATGAGCAAGATGTTCAAGTGTATAAGTTTCTCGTATAGGTAAGAAGTGAGCAGACTTGGTCAATCTATCAACAATGACCCAAATTGCATCTATGCCTTGAGAAACCTTGGGAAGACCAGTAACGAAATCCATGGTAATGTGCTCCCACTTCCATTCTAGAATTTCAAGTGGTTGCAATGGACCTTTTGGTACTTGATGCTCCGCCTTGACTCGTTGACACATTAGACACCTTGAGATAAACAGTGCTATCTCTCTCTTCATATTGCCCCACCAAAATGAATGTCGAAGATCATGATACATTTTGGTACTCTCAGGATGGATTGCAAACGATTGTTGTGCTCCTCCATCATGATTTTACACTTTAAATCAGGATCGTTAGGAACACAAAGTCTGGAGTTGACTTGAAGTATTCCTTCTTCATCGATTTTTGCTTCCGGCATAGCACCTTCTTGCACTTTCTTCCTTATACGCATCAGGTCCAGGTCTGTAGCTTGAGCAACGCTAACTTTATTAATTAAAGTCGGTTCTACTCGTATATTCGCCATCATCACATGGGTTCCTGAAGTTTTTAGCTCTATCTCCATCCTTTGTAAATCATACAAAATAGGCCTTTGCATTTACAATATCGCACTTGTACCCGCATATGATCTTCTACTCAATGCGTCAGCTACCACATCCGCTTTTCCAAGATGGTATTGGATGGTATGATCATAATCTTTCAATAGTTCAAGCCAACGTCGCTGTCGCATGTTGAGTTCCTTTTAAGTGAAGAAATATTTGAGGCTTTTATGATCCGTAAAGATCTCCACTTTCTTCCCATACAAGTAATGCCTCCAAATCTTTAGTGCAAAAACGACTGTTGCCAACTCTAGATCATGAGTAGGATAATTCCTCTCATATTCTCTGAGTTGTCGAGAGGCATAGGCTATGACTTTCCCATGTTGCATGAGAACATATCCTAACCCTTTTCCCAAAGCATCATTGTAGATGACAAATCCCTCCGAGCTAGATGGTATTGTCAGAACAAGTGCTGAAATGAGTCTCCTCTTGAGTTCTTGAAAACTCTTCTCACATTACTCGCTCCAACTAAATCTTGTATCTTTCTGAGTCAGATGAGTTAGTGGAGTAGCGATTCGAGAAAATCCTTCCACGAATCTCCAATAATAACCAGCTAAGCCGAGAAAGCTACGTACTTCGGTCACTGATTTAGGTTGCTCCCAGCTTTGAATAGCTTCAATCTTTGCCGGATCAACAGATATTCCATGACTTGATACCACGTGCCCAAGGAATTCT
Organism: Panax notoginseng; assembly: GCA_016801055.1. NCBI lineage: Eukaryota > Viridiplantae > Streptophyta > Magnoliopsida > Apiales > Araliaceae > Panax > Panax notoginseng. Next base: position 51,325,728 of record CM029023.1, read on the forward strand.
ACTACTTCAAGCCGGAACTCGCATTTCTTCAACTTGGCATAAAGCTTATTTTCACGAATCTTTTGGAGTATCAGCCTCAAGTGTTGCTCATGATCTTCATGGCTTTTGGAATAAATAAGGATGTCGTCAATAAAGACGACCACAAAGTGATCTAAATATTCCTTGAATACTCGGTTCATCATATCCATGAAGGTAGCAGGAGCATTCGTCAATCCAAAAGACATGACTAGGAATTCATAATGCCCGTACCGAGTTCTGAAAGCCGTCTTTGGAATGTCATCGGTTCTAATCTTCAATTGGTGATATCCAAAACGAAGATCAATCTTTGAAAAGAATTTGGCGCCTTGCAACTGGTCGAACATGACATCAATACGTGGTAATGGGTACCTATTTTTGATGGTGATATGATTCAACTCCCGATAATCAATACAAAGTCGCATACTTCCATCCTTCTTCTTCACGAATAGAATAGGAGTATCCCAAAGAGACGTACTAGGACGAATGAAATCGATGTCTAATAATTCCTGCAGTTGGGTCTTTAACTCCTGAAGTTTAATAGGAGCCATTCGATATGGGGCTTTGGAAATGGGTTTTGTACCGGGTTCAAGGTCGATACAAAATTCAATTTCACGCTCTGGGGGTAGGCCAGGAAGTTCTTTAGAAAATATGTCAGGAAATTTATTAACAATAGAAATATCATTCAAAACTGACGTATTTTTATTTAGATCCGTGACATGAGCTAAGAAAGCTTGACATCCGTTTTTCAATAAACGAATAGTTTTATGGCTTGAGATGATAGTGATTGATTTTAATGGGTTGGTTACTTAAATTCGTATAATACGTTAGTTAGGAATATGAAAGCTAACAACCTTACGAAAATAATCAATTTTTGCATGAGGAGTAGTTAACCAATCAATCCCTAAAATTACGTCAAATGCAAGTATTTTCAATGAAATAAGATCGACAGGTAATTTGAGGGTATCGATTTGAACCAAACAAGACGTATAAACAATGGATGTAATGAAGGTTTCTCCCAATAGAGTTTCAACAGATAAGTCAAAGTCTAATTTCTCCGGAGTCAAATTTAAACGTTGAGAGCAAGTAGGAGAAATAAAAGAATGGGTAGAACTGGTATCAAATAAGGTATATACTTCGCTAGAGTTTATGATAAGCTTACTCGTGATGACCTCGTTCGGGTTCCTTACATTCTGGGAGGTCACGACAAATGCTCTCCCTTGAACTACCTGTTTTATCTTGTCTGGGATGGCCTTTGATGCCTCCATCCCAGCTGGACTTGACTTTGGTGCACGATAAAATCGGGCTAGGTGACCTTCTCTTCCACAATTGTAACATGCTTTGGATGGCATCACACAGTTTGGATTGATGTGTCCCTCCCCTCCACATTTAAAGCATATGATAGGTGGTCGTTCTCCTTCCTTAACGACGGGTGTTGATGCTGACGTCTTTCAATCATTGTTGAATCTCCTCTTCTTGAAATGTCCATTCTTATTGTTTTGGTCATGATTACCACCGAAGTGGTTACCATTTCTGGCATGTTGATTTCCTCCACGCTTATTGTCACCACTTCGATGAATGTTATCACTAGTATTATCATTTTGCCAGCTGCTCTCTTTTGATTAGGTTGACTTATTATCGCGTTCTAATAACTGAGCCCTATTAACAATATCTGAATACAAACACAGTTTATGAGAGATAAGATATTGACGTATCTATGGCTTCAAACCTCTTAAAAACTTTCGCATCATTCTCTCCTCATTATTAACTAAGTGGGACGCAAACCGGGATAACTCAGCAAACTTGGCTTCATACTGCGACACGATCATGTTGTTTTGCTCCAACTTGATGAACTCTACCTCTTTCATGTGATGCATACTTTTGAGAAAGTACTTGTCGTTGAATAGTTCTTGGAACTTTTCCCAAGACATCTTCAGTGCGGCAGGTTGAGTACGCTTTAAATATTCCCACCAGTAATCTGCCTCTACCCGCAATATGAAGGTGGCAAAGGGAACCTTTTGCTCCTCGGAGCATCCCAATACATCTAATATTTTGTTGATCTACTTTATCCACGTCTCCGCCTTAAGTGGTTTTGGCTCTCCAAAAAACTCCGGTGGTCCCAGCTCCTTGAACTGTTTGGCGATGACCGTCCGAGAGTTTCCAGTGTTTCCACCTGCATTTTAGATAGGAACCGCTTTTGCCTGATGTTTCATGATTTACATAAAGCCTCTGAACATTCCATCGTTCATCATTTGGTCAGTGTTGTTATTTCCCTGAGGATTGTCGCCTTCTTGATGCACATTATCCTGATTATTGATCTGTGGAGACTCAACGGTCTCCCGTGCTCAATTGATATTCTCAACATTCTTGGATGTCATTTTTAAATACTGCCATAAACACAAGGGTTAATTAACATATCACATATTATCCCTATACTCTGACCGACGAATTAAATACCAAATAAACTTAGGTAGGTCATACTAGCGAAGGAATTCTCCGTCTCTCCCCTCCTAGTTTATGTCTCTCATCTTAGCCATGGATCATATCCCTAAGCTCTGATACTAACTGTGACGCCCCCAAAATAGGTATACATCACCTATTTTGAGTCGCCAAATACATGGTACAAAATACAAATATGATCTTAAATATACAATACGAGCTGTGAGTTTTAATACAATATTGTCTTCTAAACAGTATTCAAACTCAAAATAAGAACTCAATACATTTATTTTCACACTATTTCATAGAATAGTGAGGACTACTAATGCTATCATCTAAACCATCACTTCGTTCCCCGACTAGTTCCCACTACGTTCTCATTTCTTGAAGAGAACTATGAAAGTAAAAGGGTGAGCTCAACTAGCCCAATAAGAGATATTACGACTAAGATAATGTTGAATAAATTATTGTTAGCCTTCAACAATGTTAAACTGATAAAATATAACAAACATCAAGTTTAACTGCAGCGAAACAAGTAATCCATTAAAAGAGTCAAGTAGAGAATAAAATCTACTATCTTTTATGATTTAAAAAGGTTTTTCATCACTTTTATCGCTGAGACTCAGCTTAATAAATAATCCACATCATCCCTGCACTACGGCCAAGGATATTCATTAGTATCACGACCACAAATTATCCATGCACTACGGGCCAAGGATCTTTGTGTATTCATCAATGGTCATGATCATGCCAACAACTGTCCATCAATGCACTACGGGACAATGGGGACTTTTACCACATCATTTGTAATATTACGGTCATGATTATACCGATTAATCCCTGGTCATAATCATACCAAGTCCATCTATGTACTACAGGCCACAGATGACTTTCAACATAATATAAACATGAGGATGATGATAATGATATAAGAATTCAATAAAACAAGTTTAAAATTTAATTTATCCAAGAACCAATAACGTCCAAATTGTCAACATGATACTTCTTTGTAGAGTAAAATTCAATAATGCTCAGAAGAATATTTCCATGAAAAGATACTGGATGAAGCGCAAATATCAAGGATATTCTACTAATTTCATAGAGTATAGAAGTCAAAACTTTAACCAACTGAGTATAATAAAGAATGGAATAACAAAAGAATTCACCAAGTATGCGATAGACCGCACAGACAGGTTATTCCAACAGAAAAATAAATAATGGAACCAGGTCATGCGTAAACGCACCGACAGGTTAATCTGACAGAATAATAAAGAACGGAATATTAGAAGAATTTCACCATGTATGCGGTACTTCGCATAAACAGGTTATTCCAACAGGATAATAAGGAATAGAATAACAGAAGTTCTCTTCATGAATACGAAAGAAATAATACCCCTTACCTTAGAAGAAACTGGATATAGGAGTAGTGAAGTAGCAGAATACTTTTCTTCTTTCTCTCTAAAATTTTCTCTCTCCAGAGTTTTAGTGAATTCGTAAGAAATAATGAAGGAATGAGCTTCTATTTATAGGATAATGGAAAGGCACTGTGTAAAGATTTTTCTCACGGATGCAACAGTTTTATAACTCACGGACGTCTTATGAAATATTTGGGCGTTTGAATTTCAAATCCACCATCAAATAAACTAAAAAAATAATATATATATATATATATATAATATATATATAACACATGTTGTTTTGAAAAACTTCCCACAATAACCCATCCACCAATTCCTATACCAATCACACACACCCACTTTCCCTTATCTTCTTACCACACACACACACTCACACACTAAACTCCACCAACAAGTCACTCTCACACACATCACTCTCACCCATATCACACACACACACACACACACACAGATATATATATATATATATATATATATATATATATATATATACATATATATATATATACACACACACACACACACACATCTCACACTTATATATATAATTTCCCTCCCCTATACGTAACTTCCTCCCACCCCCATTTCTAAAATTAGTTTTTCAACACATATGGGCCCCACATGTGGTCCCCACATGTGGGCCCACCTTTAAATAATTTCTACCAATTATTTTAAAAAATGGGTAAATGGGGGGTCCATAAATATAACAAATACTTCATAAAATTCCCTCAATATTTTTAACAACATTTATCAACATTATTATCATTCACAATATTAATCGACCAGGTCGTTCTCAGGAAAGAGGGGGATTTTCAATAAGGATTTCTCCCTATTGGCGCGCAATTAGGTGACAAAACATTTCCTTGACAGAACTTCTAGACATCGTTAATATTACAAATAATAATATTAATAAATTTATCATCTCAACTATTGACTTAATAATATATAAAATATTGACAATAATTGAATCAAATAACGTGAGATACTATGCACCAATTACTATAGCAATACTTGAATAAAACTGAGTGACTTTTCACGTAAGCATTAATAATCAATACCGTGTGCTACAATGCAACCACGCGTATTACTGTACTTTTACTACCGAGTAGTTTAACAGTTTTAACTGTAAAACTTTCGTCGTTATTTTCATAAAAGTATTTTTGTCATTTTTTCAATTCGACAATAATTCCGTTGTGGGGTCCACCAATGATTGTGCCGTCGTACGAATATTCCCTGTTAAAACGAATATTCCCCGACCAATCGAATATTATATAACAACTTGCGTGCTTTGTAAAATTTATAAATATTACCAACAACTATAACATTATATCAAATTCATTCCATAATATTTAAAAATAATTTTTATAGAAAAATTATCTTTATTAAAAAGTTGGGGTCTTACAAAAACAACTTTTGATTATTAATTATGGACATTCAAACTGTTGAACTTTTGTTGTGGATACTACAAAAACTTGGATATTAATGTTAAACTTTATATTAGACTTGGTAAATCATTAATTTAAAGTACAATAGATGATATTTGGATTCTAATTTTTTCTATTTTAGTTAAATATGATGGAAAGTTAAATTTTAATTATTCTATTGTTGTAATTGGTGTTTTGCTATTGTTACAGTCCTTATCTTGTTGCAGGCCAAATATTAGTTGGGCAAAACAACTCTTTTAATATAATGTTTGAGAATGAATCTGGTATGTTGGATACATTGAAGAATCTCTTTTAGCTTTATTTCAAGTAGTAATATAATTTTATTAGTTCAAAAAATTTTCTTATAATATAAAACAAGAGCTACTGACAACTAGACTTTGGTTGAGAACCATCTAGTTAATTAACTAAAACTATTTGGGTTTTAGTGTGTTACTTAACTAATTTTTATGCTACGAGTTGGTTTAGTTTTGGACCCATATTAAAAAGTAAAAATATTAGTTGAAACTAATTTAACTAGTTTTGGACCATATTAAAAACACATTCCAATTTGTTTAGTTTTAAATTAAATAATTAGTTTTGATCCATATCGACTCCAAATCAGTTTTCTAGGATAAATACCATTAGCTGTCCAAGACTCAAAATTTTGCCACGTGTCATCTTGTTTATGTAATTCGAACAAAGCTTAGCTTGGAAAAAAAATGAATAAAAATAAACTACTGACAACTAAGCTTAGCTCTTAGAATCTGAGTTTCACTGTTTGTCATGTTGAGTTCCCTTTCTTGACATTTTGTATCTATCTGGGGAATGCCCCTAAGTATATGTATCTCTTTTCTTTTATATACATTTAAATTTAGCAAAAAATAAATTAAATAATATGGAACAACTTATAAGTACAATTTATAAATAATTTATTAGATAAATTTTAAATATGACATATTTTAATGACAATATTTATAATAATAATTTGATTAATTTAAAGTGATATCATTATATAATATCACTTTAATTGGAATAAGAATATTAAAAAAGGGACACCATATATGCATTTGGTTTGAGAATTTGAGAAATTATTATAAGTTTATGAATTTGATAAGCTATTACAAATGAATCTATGATGCACAAACAAAAATACCAATGAAAACGAAAAACTTTAAATATATTCTAATTCGTATTCCTATTTGAAATTTGTATTCGAATAACTTTATATATATATATATATATATATATATATATATATATATATATATATATATATATATATATATATATATATTAACTACGTACAATTTAGTTTTAATTTTATGTAACATTTCATTTGTTCATGTTTAAAATATCGTTAAATTAATTAAAATTTTCATTCCGTCGACCACTGAACTTTAGGAGTTTTTGGATATTGAAACATTTTCTTTTGGTCAACGCCTACGTGCGTTCACCTGCGTACGTGCCGCCTACGTGGCACACGTGACAGATCTACGTGAGAATTTTTTATTTTATTTTACACGTCGACGAGCTGACGTGGCGAATATTGAACTTTATCTCAAAAAATATGTTAATACACAAATTTGAACCCAAGACCTTCAGTTCGGAATATTGATCTAATGACCACCTAAGCACATGAGCCTAGTTGCTATTATTTTGCAAGGATTAGTATTTATAACTGAACAAATCATTTCTCCCAAATTAAAACAGATCCCCTTTCCTTAGATCTGTTACGTACATACATAAATGTACATAACTAATTGCGTGACAATAATAATAATAATAACAATAATAATACATACATTATTATTGTTGTTATTGTTGTTGTTATTATTATTATTATATATTATTATTATTATTATTATTATTGTTATTGTTATTATTGTTATTATTATTATTATTGTTGTTATTGTTGTTGTTGTTATTATTATTATTATTATTATTATTATTATTATTATTATTATTATTATTATTATTATTATTATTATTATTATTGTTATTGTTATTATTATTATTATTATTATTATTATTATTGTTATTATTGTTATTATTATTATTATTGTTGTTATTGTTATTATTATTATTATTATTATTATTATTATTATTATTATTATTATTATTATTATTATTATTATTATTAGTATTATTATTATTATTATTATTATTAGTACTACTATTATTATTATTACTGTTATTATTATTATTATTAGTACTATTATTATTATGATTGCTCTTATTATTATTATTATTATTATTATTATTATTATTATTATTATTATTATTATTATTATTATTATTATTATTATTATTATTATTATTATTATTATTTAAGATAATATTTTAATAGTAGTTACAAAAAGTTGTATAAAATATGCAACGAAAATAAAAATTGTTGGCGACGAAATATAGCAATAAAAAAACTTTCGTTGTCCACGATGAGGAGAAATCAAGTGGTTAGAAATTTTGCAACGGATTTCTAACGAATTTTGTTTCCAAGTTTTGCAACTATTTATAAATTTCGTTGCAAAAAGTGAAAGCCTGACACAATCTGCAACGAAGGACAAGTTTCATTGCTAAACATACACTTTTAGCAACGACTTTATAAGTCGTTGCCTGAAAAATCGTTGTTAAAGCCCCATTTTTAGCAACAAAAAAACTTTCGTTGCCCACGATGACGAGAAATCAAGTGGCCAAAAATTTTACAACGAATTTCTAACGAATTTTTTTTCCGCCAATGAATTAACAACGAAATTTTGCAATAACTTATGAATTTCGTTGCAAAAAGTGAAAGCCTGACACAATCTGCAACAAAGGACAAATTTCGTTGCTAAACATATACTTTTAGCAACGACTTATAAAGTCATTGCCCAAAAAATCGTTGCTAAAGGTCCATTTTTTTGTAGTGAGTGCTATTAATTATAATATTAATTAGGGTAAAGATTAATTAATTAGCAAACCCTAATTTCAAATATTTAAACCCTAATTGTTCAATTAGAAACCCTAATATAAAGTTATGGACTGAATTGCTAAATTAGCAATTTTAATTGGGATAAATTAATCCTAATTAGCAAACTTGAAATAAGATTAAGAAATCTTAATATACTTAGAGAATCTTATTTATAATTTAGAAATGTTAATTTTTATTTTGAAAACATAAGTTGAAGATTCTAGAAATTGGTATTTTTGTAAACCTTAGGTTTTATCCCTTAACGGTCAAACCCTAAGGGGGTCAAATCCTAAGGGTTTGATCAAATGGCAACTTTGGTATTAAAAATTAAAGCAAAATGACCCAATTACCCTAATTGCATTATTTAGTAGATTGCTTGTAGATCTAGCCCTAAAGGAGTTGGTGAACAACTCTAGCCCTAGCTTATGACTTGTATCTCACATTTCAGCCACCTAGCTCTGCTATATGCATTGAATCATGCCAATTATATAGATTAAGAAAGAGAAAATGCATACTTTCATTTTCATTTTCTCCCAAGACTCTTCTCTCTCTAAAATTAGAAATGTAGAGTGAGAGTGAGTGATTAGATAAGCCATGATCAGGTGTTAGCACTCAAGGATCAGATCATCAAGGATCAGATCATAGATCAAAGCATTAAAGGAGGTATAAACACTAATTTTTGAAATCCTCAGATTTGATGTTAGATGTTAAGTTTTTGTGTTAAAACATGTAGTATGTAGTGTAAATAGGTGATCTGGGTTGCTAAATAGTGAATCCATAACATCTATATACATAAAATAGAAGTTTTTAAAAATCTGGAAATCTGGAAAAAAAATGGCCTGACAGTCGAATGTCAGAGGCCTTAAATCTTTGTGTGTTAGATGTTTTATGTTTTGTACGTGTAGTATGCCATGTAGGCTTTGATTTGGAACTGGAAACAGGGTCGGATCAAGTTTAGATCTTCAGTTATGCTTGGTCAAACCTCGTTGACCGATCACGAAATTCGTTTATTGGCAACCCAGAAATTTCCTATAATTTCTGACAAGACTTTTGAAAGCTCGGATTTTGCAGTATGTTACTGTTTATGTCATGTTGTTGGTTGGATATTATAGTCTGACATGAGATCTACCCATCTAAATAAATTAGACCAACCAGATCGTGCACAGGATTAAAGATACGACCGGTCAAACTTGGGTTGACCATCATGCCAGATTAAGAAATCTGGGTAACCCAGATCTTCAAAGGGCAGTTTTTCTGGGCTACTTTGACCGGCCCAGATCTTTCGTAGGTGATGATATTAGGTTGAAGTGATGATATATATTTGTACCCTGTCATGTTTTCTACAATATTGAACCATTAAATCGCCCAAATCAGACCTGGAATGAAAGTTATTGAGATCTAAAATAGGCACGAGGAGCTGTTCTTCATTTCTGGAAAACCCATAAATGAATAACAGTGTCTGACAACTTGTTTGAGGCTTTATAACTTCTTGATATGATGCATTCTAGCACGAAACTTGTTTGGGGTTATAGTATTGCATAAATACTATCACGTGAACTTCATTTCAAACCTAGAAACGTAAGAATCAAAAAGTTAGAACCGGTTAAACATGGCACCTTGTCAGCTGCCTATGAAGTTCTAGGCTTGGCCAAGAGCACCTACGGCGACGGTTTTGTCGCCTAAAGTCCCTTTAGCGACAGTTTATTTAGGAAATTAATTATATTAATTAATAAATAGATAAAAATGATTTTTTATTATTAAAAATACAAAATAAATTTTGAAAAATTATTTTAAAGTATGAAAAATAGTTTTCAATTATTTTGAGTATATTTCATAAATATTTCAAATTTTTGGAATATAAATGGTATTTAATTCATTTAATTATAATATTAAATAAATTAGTTAAAAATAATTTTAATACATGAAAAATTATGAAAAATAATATTGTGGTATAAGAAAGTATTTTAAGTTATTTTTAGTGACTTTTAATATTTTGTGATGAATTTTATTAATTAATCAATATTAATGGTAATTAGTTTATTTAATAAATATATTAAATAAATTATAGAAAAATAGAATAAATGATTTAAAAATCATATAAAAATAATTTAAGTGTTATAAAAATATTTTAAGTTATAAAATATAACTTTTGATATTTTGTCATGAAAATATTAATATTTTAATATTAATAGCAATTATTGGATAATGAATTTAATTGTTTAAAAATCATATAAATATGATTTTAAAGTATTAAAAATACTTTGATATATTATAAATATATTATAATATTATGTTATGATTTTTATTAATATTTAGTATTAGATAAATATTAATGATAATAGAATATTGTGATATTTAATTCATTTAAATACGAGTTTAATGATTTAAAATTCATGATAAATGATAATAATTATCTGAAAATTATTACATGTTTACGAAAAATATTTTGATTGTTAATAAATTATCTTAGATAATGGTTAAATGTTTAAACATAGTTTAATTGAACTTAAACTCGAAAGTTTGTCCGACTTGACCGTCGGGATGTTAGAATTTTGCCGGATTCAACTCAAACTTAAATAGTTTGACTTGATGATAGGTTTTATGTGCAATATATATTGATAGGATTATGTGATAATGTGTTTAGGTTATTTTAATTACTGTGATGATATTATTCTAATGTGTAGATCGGTATTATTTATATTAGGTCTTCGGATAAAGTTTATTATTTGCGTAACAGTAATCGACGGAACATGCAAGTTTTACTTAACTCTACTAAAAGTTGTTTCATTCAAATATGCTTATGATTAATCATTGCTGATTTCCATTGTAGAATTGTACTCTATACATATTGCTTGTATAAGTCAGGTATGAAAGGCTGATCACCTTCATTACCAGTTGGTCCAGATATATTTGTTCATGTTCAATACTTGTTCAGTCAAAAGTATGTTCGTGCTAATTCACAACTATATTGTTGAATTATAGCCAGCTTATTATTCTGACTCTTCCAATCATGATATATCGTTAAATTATAAATTTAAACTTGCTGGGCAACGTTCATGCTAACCCTTGCTATATCATGATTAACATTGTAGATTAACACGATTGCGTCGGATACAAGGAAAGGTTAAAGATAGTTCCAGCTTAAAGTTAATGTGTGCGATTAGATTTGTAATAGTATTGTATGATAATAATGTTATGTGTTAGTTAAGTTATGAATTGTGTATAAGTTAAGGTTACTCGACCTTGGGAAATAGTGTGTAAAGTTTATTAAATAAACAATTTATGTTTATATCTTTCGCAATAGTTATAGAATGATTGTACCAGATCTGTGGTGATTTGGGACCCAGATTTGGGGTCGTCACAGTTGGTATCAAAGCTATAAGCATGAATTTGCGAAGAGTCCCGAGCCTTTTGCTGGTGACATCCCTTTAAGCGAAGGTACCGAAGCCAGACTTTTCGTAAGGGATGCCGAGCCAGTCGGTAGCAAGTTGATAGGTATCACTGTGGGGTGCTATGGTTAGAAGTACCATGAGTGTCACAGTTGGTATCAAAGCTGTTGGTTATGAACCTTAGGTAGGAATACCTGTGACCAATAACCGTAGTGATTAGGATAAGATCTAACTCACATAGAGTTAATAAGTAAGAAAGATTCAATGACGAATCTCGACGAGTTGTAAAGATACAGAGTTCCTTAACTCTGATAATAAAGTTGAACAGTAGTGGTAAATAGATAGAGTCTAAAAGACTGAAGGTACAGGGATAGGAGATCATAAAATAAAATGATCATAGCATAGAAATGAATCATAATATCTACGATGAGATCACCCCGTGATCTAATAAGGTTATAGTATGGAGAACGATAAGTCAAATGATTGAAAAGTTTACGGCAAGAATGTTGTGTGAAAGTGGTACTATAAATTGGTACAGATTCAAGTAAGGATTATGAATACGAGTTGAATGAAATTCATATTGAGAAGGGAGTTAAAATTAGGTGGGGATTTCAATTGAGGTCTCATGTCAGCAGCTGAGTTGCATGATTTCTTGTATGGGCGGGGAATTGTACTTGGAGTAAAAACCACTTAGTTTCTGGCAATGATAATCATTTAAATGTTTGTGTTGCGCTATTTGCTATATGCATGTTAAGAGGGTGATTCTTTTCTTATGTGTATAACAAATAGATAGGTTCTAGGTAGAGAATATAAGGTAAAGTACGAGTTCTTAAAACTCATACTTATGTGACATGCTTGATTCATAGTTATATGAAATGTTTATGAACCCCTTAGCGAATAGACGCCAAAGGCCTGACTAGGACAAGTTCGTAAACTCATATGATTGTGGCAAGTTCATGAACTCATAAGTGTGGTTTGACGAACTGGGTATAGTTGTGTGTGAATGGAGAATTGAGGATTATTGAAACAGATAAATTGTTAAGCAAATGATTATTAGTGGAGACATAAGTTTTCCAAAACTCCTAGCTATGCTAGACTTCAAAATTTTGACATTAAGCTAAATACACACTATGTGCTTTTAAAAAAAATAATGTAGACTCGTAATCATTTTTGGAACGGTTAAAAGCATAGTCTATGCTACTTGTTTCAGCTAGACGAAGATGATTTGAAATATCAAAATTTATTTTTATTTATCACTCATGTACCAAGTAACCTGGAGTAGAGATGATAAAAGTTGATAGAGTTATAAATGCAGGAATACTTAGTGTGAATTCGATCTAAAAATCATTGTTACACTATTGTATGATGTGTTATAACAAAGTCATGCAATGACGGCATCCTCAAACGGACTGTTAAAACAGTACGACATCATGACGCCATTCTCAAAAATATTTTCAAAAATTTTAATTTGCCAACGGGGTTTGGCTACACTTAAATAATTCGATTGAATTGAATTATAGATATGAGTCTATGCTATTCGATTCAGCTAGACTAATGTTTATGAAAACTCTAAGTGTTCATTGAAAAAAAATTTCCGAACCAAATTATTTTGGTGCGGAATCCTGTAAGACTGAGGTAAACTTTTGTGCCTATGGTAGTGACGAGAAACAGATAAAATCAGTACTTGGCCAGTACAGGGCATATCAGGCTAATCACCCTTTGTGTCCGTAAGTAATGATAGTTTGCGGATGAATTTCCATAAAACCTTTGCAAAAATGACAGACAAATAGTCTATATAACCCCTCAGGACAATTTCAAAATTTCAACTCTTGTGAGGAATGTATAGGGTAGCATGTGATGATGAGAAGGAATGGTGAATGGAGTATGGTGTACCGTGTAAGGTAAATTTCGGAGACGAAATTTTTAGAAGAAGGGGTGAATGTGAGAACCCGAGAATTCAGATACTTTTTAAAAATCTTAAAATATTGAATTAAGGTTAAATAATAAACCTAGACAGAAAATAAGTGTATGCATTTGATATTTTTGAGAAGGAATTTTGAGGATTTCAAAATTCTGTGAAGGATTTAGGTGAATTATTCAAGATTAAGGATATACGTGAGTATATTCTGTGTATATGGTTGTATATGTGTACAATATATGGTTAAGGGTCAAGGGTTGACCAGATAATCGATATCTGTAACAAACCCTAGGTATATATTAAGAACGTCAACGTTCGGATAGAAAACCCTAGCGATTAACAAGAAACCCTAAAAACGGTTCTGAAACCCTAATTTTAGTTGCGGGAATTCGAAACCCTAACTCAAAATTTAAAACCCTAATCTGCGAACTTAAAGGATAATTATAATGGTCAACTGCTATTAATTATAATATTAATTAGGGTAAAGCTTAATTAATTAGCAAATCCAAATTTCAAAATTTTAAACCCTAATTATTCCGTTAGAAATCCTAATGTACAATTATGGACTGAATTGCTAAATTAGCAATTTTAATTGGGATAAATTAATCCTAATTAGCAAATTTGAATTATGATTAAGAAATCTTAATATACTTAGAGAATCTTAATTATAATTTAGAAATGTTAATTTTTATTTTGAAAACCCTAAGTTGAAGATTCTAGAAATTGGTATTTTTGTAAACCTTAGGTTTTAACCCAAAGGGTTTGATCAAATGACAAATTTGGTATTAAAAATTGAAGCAAAATGACCCAATTACCCTTTTTGCATTATTTAGTAGATTGCTTGTAGATCTAGCCCTAAAGGAGTTGGTGAACAACTCTAGCCCTAGCTTATGACTTATATCTCACATTTCAGCCATCTAGCTCAGCCATATGCATTGAATCATGCCAATTATATAGATTAAGAAAGAGAAAATGCATACTTTCATTTTCATTTTCTCCCAAGACTCTTCTCTCTCTAAAATTCGAAATGTAGAGTGAGAGTGAGTGATTAGATAAGCCATGATCAGGTGTTAGCACTTAAGGATTAGATCATCAAGGATCAAATCATAGATCAAAGCATTAAAGGAGGTATAAACCCTAATTTTCGAAATCCTCAGATTTGATGTTAGATGTTAAGTTTTTGTGTTAAAACATGTAGTATGTAGTGTAAATAGGTGATCTGGGTTGCTATATAGTGAACCCATAACATCTATATACACGAAATAGAAGTTTTTAAAAATCTGGAAATCTGGAAAAAAAAAATTGCCTGACAGTTGAATGTCAGAGGCCTTAAATCTTTATGTGTTAGATGTTTATGTTTTGTATGTGTAGTATGCCATGTAGGCTTTGATCTGGAACTGGAAACAGGGTCGGATCAAGTCTAGATCTTCAGTTATGCTTGGTCTAACCTCGTTGTCCGATCACGAAATTCGTTTCTGGGCAACCCAGAAATTTCCTATAATTTCTGACAAGACTTTTGAAAGCTCGGATTTTGCAGTATGTTACTGTTTATGTCATGTTGTTGGTTGGATATTATAGTCTGACATGAGATCTACCCATCTAAACCATTAGACCAACCAGATCGTGCACATGATTAAAGATACGACCGATCAAACTTGGGTTGACCATCATGCCGGATGAAGAAATCTTGGTAACCCAGATCTTCAAAGGGCAGTTTTTCTGGGCTACTTTGACCGGCCCAGATCTTTCGTAGGTGATGATATTAGGTTGAAATGATGATATATATTTGTACCCTGTCATGTTTTCTACAACATTGAACCATTAAATCGCCCAAATCAAACCTGAATGAAACTTTTTGAGATCTAAAATAGGCACAAGGAGCTATTCTTCATTTCTGGAAACCCAGAAATGAAGAACAGTGTCTGACAACTTGTTTGAGGCTTTATAACTTCTTGATATGATGCATTATAGCCACAAAACTTGTTTGGGGTTATAGTATTACATAAATACTATCACATGAACTTCATTTCAAACCCAAAAACGTAAGAATCAAATAGTTAGAACCGGTCAAACATGACACCTTGTCAGCTGCCTATGAAGTTCTGGGTTGGCCAAGAACACCTATGGCGACGGTTTTGTTGCCTAAAGTCCCTTTAGCGACAGTTTATTTAGGAAATTAATTATTTTAATTAATAAATAGATAAAAATAGTTTTTTATTATTAGAAATACAAAATAAAAAATCCGAAAAATTATTTTAAAGTCTGAAAAATAGTTTTTAATTATTTTGAGTATATTTCATAAATATTTAATATTTTTAGAATATGAATGGTATTTAATTAATTTAATTATAATAATAAATAAATTATTTAAAAATGATTTTAATACATAAAAAATCATAAAAAATAATATTATGGTATAAGAAAGTATTTTCAGTTATTTTTAGTGACTTTTAATATTTTGTGATGAATTTTATTAATTAATCAATATTAATGGTAATTAGTTTATTTAATAAATATATTAAATAAATTATGGAAAAATAGGATAAATGATTTGAAAATCATATAAAATTGATTTAAGTGTTATAAAAATATTTTAAGTTATAAAATATAACTTTTGATATTTTGTCATGAAAATATTAATATTTTAATATTAATAATAATTATTGGATAATAAATTTAATTGTTTAAAAATCATATAAATATGATTTTAAGGTATTAAAAATACTTTGATATATTATAAATATATTATAATATTATGTTATGATTTTCATTAATATTTGGTATTAAATAAATATTAATGATAATAGAATATTGTGGTATTTAATTCATTTAAATACGAGTTTAATGATTTAAAATTCATGATAAATGATAATAATTATCTAAAAATTATTACATGCTTACGAAAAATATTTTGACTGTTAATAAGTTATCTTAGATAATGGTTAAGTGTTTAGACAGAGTTTAATTGAACTTAAACTCAAAATTTTGTCCGACTTGACCGTCGGGATGTTAAAATTTTGTCGGATTCAACTCAAACTAAATAGTTTGACTTGATGATAGGTTTTATATATTGTATAGATTGATAGAATTATGTGATAATGTATTTAATTTATTTTAATTACTGTGATGTTATTATTCTAATGTGTAGATCGGTATTATTTATATTAGGTCTTCGGATAAAGCTTATTATTTGCGTAACGATAATTGACGGAACATGCAAGTTTTACTTAACTCTACTAAGAGTTGTTTCCTTCAAATATGCTTATGGTTAATCATTGCTGATTTCTATTGTAGAATTGTACTCTGTACATATTGTATGTATAAGTCAGGTATGAAAAGCTGATCACCTTCATTACCAGTTGGTCCAGATATATTTGTTCATGTTCAATACTTGTTTAGTCAAAAGTTTGTTCGTGCTAATTCACAACTACATTATTGAATTATAGCCAGCTTATTATTCTGACTCTTCCAATCATGATATATCGGTAAATTATAAATTTAAACTTGCTGGGCAACTTTCATGCTCACCCTTGCTATATCATGATTAACATTGCAGATTAAGACGATTGCGTCGGATATAAGGAAAGGTTGAAGGCAGTTCCAGCTTAAAGTTAATGTGAGCGATTATATTTGTAATAGTATTGTATGATAATAATGTTATGTGTTAGTCAAGTTATGAATTGTGTATAAGTTAAGGTTACTCGACCTTGAAAAATAGTGTGTAAAGTTTATTGTATAAATAATTTTTGTTTATATCTTCTGCAATAGTTATAGAATGATTGTACCAGATTCGTGGTGATTTGGGACCTGAATTTGGGGTCGTTACAACCGATACACAACTTCCACCAAAGTGAAGGAGAGATAAGATGATGTAAGCTTGTGAGATCTGAGGTTCAGCGGACTATGAAACTTTAGATGGGGGGACTATGATGTTTTGTATGAGTTTTCTACAAAGATTAAGGGTTTGAAGATGGTGATGACCATGGATCTAGATTTCATTTTGTTGTATTGCTTGCAATATGATGTTTGGCCGACTCTCTTTTTTTGTTTTAATTTCTTTTTTATTTTTTGGTTATGGAGATTGATGAAAAGGAAAAATATTGAAAATTTGTCGTGCCTAGTAATAAAATTTGTGGTGCAATTAACGACAATTTGTTTGATTATTCCAACTTAAGTTCGCAATATTTTTTCTGTTTTCTCTAGAATTTGGAGATGAGGAACCAGATGTTCGTGAATTTGAGATTCTTGTTGACATTTAGGATTTTCAAGAGAAAAACAATTAGAGAGATAATAATAATAATAATAATAATAATAATAATAATAATAATAATAATAATAATAATAATAATAATAATCCTTCCATTTCAAAATAGTAGATAATTTTATATTTTTAAAATGAACTTACAATATTTAAAAATTAAAAAAATATATGAATTCTTTAATTTTATATAAATACATTTGTAAAAATTATTCGTATATTTAAATTATTATTATTTTAATTAATTAATATAATTATTTGTTATGTACATTAATTTGATTTTTATTTTGTTTAACTATTTGTTATAAAATTGATAATTGTTGTGTTTTTTAATTGTTGAATATCCACCTAAGTATCTGATATGGTGCCACATCAACATTTCGTTAACTTTTAACACTTTTAGACAAGAATTTCAATTTTTGTAAAAAAGTTATAGTTCAATGAGTTGACCGTAAAAAATTTCAGTTCAGTGATGCATTTGTAAATCGATGTCGAGTAGAGTGAGAAAAAATGTATTTAACCCTTAAAGTGGCTGTCAGAGGCTGTTCTTCATTTCTAGGTTACCTAGAAATGAATAACAGTGCAAGGGTCCCTTTTTGAGCCTGGATTAATTCGCTCTCTAGTCATGGTTTAAGTGTTTGTGTGATATAAGATTGTAGTACTCATGTCAAAGAACAACATCACTACATTTGGGTAGCCTAACTATATCAGAATCATAAGATTCAAGCCGGTCAAACCTTGTTAGAAAACTGTTCTTGAATGTTTCTGGGTTTTCTTGAAACTTCATCCGGCAGTTGGTCAACCCTACTTTGACCCTCCATAATTTTGATCATGTGCAAGATCTGGGTATTCTATTGGCATGGATGCGTAGTCTACATGTCAGACTACCAATCCCAGACATTAACATGGCCTATAACCTTAACAATAGCAAAATTAGAGTCCTTAAAAAGCTTGTCAGAAATTCTGGGTTTCTGGGAAATTTCTGGGTTTTCCAAAAATCAACTTTGTGCTTGGTCAACCATGTTTGACAATTAATAACTTGAGATCTAGACATGGTATGTACTTGATTCCACTTCTAGTCTACTCTCCTCATGACAGAGAACAAGTCTATAACATCTAACACACATAACATCTAACACACAAAGATCTATGAGCCCTGACATATGGTTGTCAGGCCATATTTTTAGGGTTCATAGTCAGCTTTAAAAATCCCATTTTCTTGCATCTAGATATTATAGATCCTTGATGTAACATCGTAGATCACTATATAACATCCTTAAACACTAATCTAAATAACAAATAACAACATTATCATGAATCATAAGGATTTAGAAAAATTAGGGTTTATACCTCATTAATGCCTAACACTTGAATCTGATCTTCTTAAACTGATATTGGAGTGCTAGAGACTAAATCACTAAGGAATTTAGTGGGTTTAGAGAGAGAAGAACTTGGTTGAGTGTTTGTGAACAAATGAGGTTTTTCTTTGAATTTTCTCTCTCTTTAATCTATCTATATTATGATGCAATGAATTTGGCTGGCATAGTTGGCATAAAAGATCAGAGCTAGCTTGGTTTGGAGCATATGGGATATTTATAGTTGTTGAACCACCAAGATCATTACACGATTTGCACTCCATCTTATTAAAGAAATACAAAAAGGGCACTTTAGTCCTTTAGCTCACCATTTTAATGTCATTCTAGTAATTTAACTCAACCCTTAGGTTTGAACCCTTAGGTTTTGCTAATTAATTTTTATGATTTTATACTTGGGGTTTAAAATAGAAAATTAAGCTTTATAATTTAGAAATTAGGGTTTCCTAATTAAATTAGGTTTCCTAATTACATAAGTGCTTGGAAATTAGGATAAAGGTTTCCTAATTAACATTAAAATTTCTAAATTAACAATTAGGTTTTCTCTAATTACATAATAGGGTTTTTAACTTAACAATTAGGGTTTTCTAACAAATCGTTAGATTTCCCTAATTAAGTTTATAATCAATAACACTTAAGCCTTTATACTTAGCATTTGAGCTCCCAAATTAGGGATTTAATATTCCCGATAAGGGTTTCGGATTCTCAGAATTGAAATTAGGGTTTTTGAACCATTCGTTAGGGTTTATTATATATCAATCGTTAAGGTTTACTAACTGAACGTTGAAGTTCTTAACATAACATTAGGGTTTGTCAGTAATATAATTTATCTGCTCAACCCTTGACCCTTAACCACAAACTATACACATATAATCATATATATCAGTATACATCAAACATATACCTCACTATCAGACCATCACTTACAGTCTATCAAATCATTCAAGTCCTTCATAAAAATTTTAAATTCATACCTATTTTCCAGTCTAGGTCTCATTGTTGAACCTTAATTTAATTAATTATAATTTTAATAAATTGTCTAAATTCCCGGGTTGTCACACTCACCCCTTCTTCTAAGAATTTCGTCCCTGAAATTCACCAGAAATTACAGCCTCCTACACCATACAACATTCATACACCGCATCACATGCTACCCAAACATCACTCATAAGAGTTAAAATTTTGAAATCGTGCTGAGGAGTCATATAGACCATGAACTTTCATTTTCGAAAAGGTTTATACAGAAATTCATCCGCAAATCTTCATGACTTACGGACACAGAGGGTGATTAGCCTATTATGCCCTGTACTGATCAAGTACTGTTGTTAGATAAATTTTTACCGTTCATCATAATTGCCTTGGGTGCACAAAAGTTTTCCCAATTTTGTGATGTTTACCTCAGTCTTTATAGGATTCTGCACCAAAACAATTCGGTTCGGGAAAATTTTCAAAGAACGCTTTAAATTTCATAAACGTTGGTCTAGCTGAATCAAATAGCTTAGACTCATACTAATAATTCAATTTCAATTGAAACATTTATGTATAGCCAAAATCTCGTTGGCAAATTTAAAAATTTGAAAATGATGTCATGATACCGTACTGTGTTAACAGCCTGTTTGAGGATTCCGTCATTGTGTGACTTTGTCATAACACATCATACAATAGTGGGACAATGATTTTTAGATCGAATTCAACACTAAGTATTCATGTATTTACAACTCCATCATTTTTATCATCTTTGCACCAGGTTATATGATGCATCAATGATATATAAAATACATTTTGATATTTCAAATCATTTTTGTCCAGCCGAAATAATTAGGATAGACTATTCTTTAAACAGTTCAAAAATCATTGCAAATCAGTTTTATCATCTCAACAGGTAACGATGTGTCAGTGTCCCGACGTCCACACATACACAATTGTCACTAGGAGTTGAGAATATAAATTCATTTTTTTAAAGACACATAGTGCGCATTTAGCTTGATGTCCAAAAATTTCAAAGTTTAGTATAGCTAGAAGATTTGGAAAACATATGTTTCCACTAATGATCCATTGCTTAATCAATCTACCTCAATGCTCCATTCACACTTAGCTATACCCAGTTCATCAAACTTACCACACGTTATGAGTTCAAGAGCTTTCCACAATAATATGAGTTTAAGAACTTATCCTAGTCAGACCATAGGCGTCCATTCGCTGAGGGGTTCAAAAATGTACCATACTATTATGAGTCACGAACTTACCATAAGTATGAGTTTTAGGAACTCACACATAATCTTATATTCTCTACCTATCTGTTATACACATAAGAAAAGAATCACCTTCTCCACATGTATATAGCAAATAGCGCAACACAAACATTTTAGTGATTTTCACTACCAAAAGCTAAGTGGTTGTTGAACCAAACACAATCCCCTGCTCATACAAAGAATTGGTCAACTCGGCCACTAATCAATATAGGAAGCTAAGCGGTTGTTACACCAAGGACAATTCCCCTCCCATACAAAGAATTGTTCAACTTAACCACTATATTGAGTAAGAAGCTAAGTTGTTCTAAAACCAAGTACAAATTCCCCGCCCATGTAAGGAATCATACAACTCAGCTGCTGACATGAGTCCTCAATTGAAATCCCAGTAAATATCCTAGCCCCATACTTACTATATACGAATTTTATTCAATCCATATTGTATCACCCCAACCCTTTTTCTGAGTTGGCATCGTTCCAATTCATAATACAACTGACACACAGTAATCTTGCCGTAAAATTTTTAATCATTCGATTTATTCTTCTCTTTTCTATAACCTTATCAGATCAAGGTGTGATCTCATTGTATTATATTACGATTCATTTCTATATTACGATCGTTTTGTTTTACGTTCTTCTTTTCTCGTATACTTTTAGTCTTTTAGACTCTATCTATTCATTACTACTGTTCATCTTTATTATCAGAGTTAGGTAACTCCGTATTTTTATAACTTGTCGAGATTCGTCTTTGAATCTTATCGACTTATTAACTCTATTTTCTTATCCTCATCCCTGGGGTTATTAGCCTAAGGTAACCCTACCTACGGTTTATAACCTACAACTCTAATACCAATTGTAACGTCCCCAAATTTGGGTACTAATCACCACGAATTCGGTACACTAATTCTATAACTATTGCGGAAGATATAAATATAAATTGTTTATACATTAACCTTTACACATAATCTCCATGGTCGATAACCTTAACTTATTACCTGAATTCAATATCCTATTCAACATACAATGTCATTTGCCTTTGCCTGTATCCGAAGTATTCGTCCTAATCTGTAATGTTTATCATGATATAGCAAGGGTGAGCAACAAGTTTGCCCAACAAGTTTAAGTTCAAAGAAAAGATATATCATGATTGAAAGAATGAACAATAATCTGGCTGACTTTCAACAATATAACAAATGTGAAATAACATGAATCAAATTTCATAACAGAACGACCGAGACAATAAAAATGAATGGCCAATAATGAACATGAATAAATCAACTAGACCAAATGGTAATGAAGGTGATCAGCCTTTCATACCTGATGAACATATGCAACATTTACAACGTGCGAATAAATAAATCATAGATGTGATGTAATCAATAATGATTAACCACTAGTTAAAAGAATAATTCAAGAAAACTTGCACAATAAGTGAGTATAAGAAACTTGCCTTTATCGCCAACTACTTCTATGCAATCTATTTAGGTTCATCTGAAGACCTAATATTAATAATATCAATCTCGTAATTAGAATAATATCATCACAGTTAATACTGTTAGTTACAGTTATAAAATAACCTAAACACATTACCACATAAGCCTATCAGTCAATAAAACACATAAGACCTAGTATCAAGTCAAACTATTTCAGTCTGAGTTGAGTTCGGTACTATTTCAACATCCCGATTGCCTAATCAGATAATTATCGAGCCTAATATCATTAAGACTCTACCTAAACGCTTCAATATTATCTTAGTTAATTTATTATTCAGTCAAAATATTTTTCACAAGCTAATAATAATTCTCAAATAATTATTATCATTTATAAGGATTTTCCAATTACTAATATCATATATATATATATATATATATATATATATATATATATATATATATATATATATATATATATATATATATATGATTTAAATACCACAATATTCCATTATCATTAATATTTATTTAATATCAAATATTAATGAAATTCATGTCATAATATTATAATTTATTTGTGACGCCCCCAAAATAGGTATACATCACCCATCTTGAGTCTCCCAATACATGGTACAAAATTCAAATACAACTTAATTATACAACAGTCGTGTAAAATATGACAAAATATAATCTAAGAATTTTAATAAGAATATTGTCATCTAGACAATATCCACACTCAATAGAGTCCTCATTACATTTATTGTCACACTATTTAACAGAATAGTGAGGACTACTAATGCTATCATCTGGACCATCACTTCATTCCCTGACTAGTCCCGGCTATGTTCTCATTTCCTGAAGAGAACAGTGAAAGAAAGGGTGAGCTCAATTAGTTCAGTAAGAAATATTATGACTAAGATAATGCAGAATAAATTATCATTAGTCTTCAACAATGTTAAACTGATAGAATATAATAGACAACACGTTTAACTATAGCAGAATAAGCAATCCATTAGAAGAGTCAAGTAGAGCATGATATCTACTATCTTCTATGATTTAAAATGTTTTCATCAATTTTTTTCGCTGAGACTCAGCTTAATAAATAAACCACATCATCGAATCATCCCTGCACTACGGGCCAAGGATATTCATTAAATCATCAATGGTCATGACTATACCGAATAATCTCTGGTCATTATCATACCAAAAACTGTCCATCAATGCACTACAGGCCACTGAGGTCTTTTATCACATCATTTATAACATTATAGGTCATGATTATACCGAATGATCCCTGGTCATAATCATACCAAGTTCATCTATGCACGTAAGCCAAAGATGACTTTCTTCACAATATAAGCATGAGGATGATGACAATGACATAATAATTCAATAAAATAAGTTCAAGAATAAATTTTAAAGATTTATAAGTTAATTTATCCTGAAATCAATAACGTCCAAATTATCAACATGATACTGCTTTGTGGAGTAAAATTCAAGATGACTCAAAAGAATATTTCCATGAAAAGATACTAGATGAAGCGCAAATATCAAGGATATTCCACTAATTTCATGGAGTATAGAAGCCAAAACTTTAACCAACTGAGTATAATAGAATATATGAAACCGCAAATAGATTTTTGCCCGCCATGCAGTAATCCACGTACACAGATCATTTCCATAATTTAATAAGGAATGAATACGAAGGATTATTCACCATGCATGCGGTAATCCACATAGACATGTTATTCTAACAAAATAATAAAGAATAGAATAAAAGAAGAATTCACTTGGCGTGCGTAATCCGCACAGACAGGTTATTCCCACAAAATGATAAAGAATGGAACCATGACATGCGTAACTCGCACAGATAGGATATTTCAACAGAATAATAAAGAATGGAACCAGGTCATGCGTAATCTGCACAGACAGGATATTTCAACAGAATAATAGAGAATGGAATAACAACAGAATTCACCAGGCATGTGATAGACCGCACAGACATGTTATTCTAACAGAATAATAAAGAATTGAATAACAACCCTTACGAGTATTGAAAGAAAATAACTCTCTTCATGAATACGAAAGAAATAATACCCATTATCTTAGAAGAAAACTGAATACTGGAATAGTGAGGTAGCAGACTTCTCTTCTTGTTTCTCTCTATAATTTCTCTATATAATAATTGCTCTTGTGAGACTTAGAGAATTGGTGAGAAATGAAGGAAGAATGAGCTTCTATTTATAAAAAAAATATAGTTTCAATAATTGTACATTTTGGAGCTCAAAATATTATAGTATAATACCTCCCTCTTTTTCTTCATTTTTACTTTAGTCATGCAAGTATTATCAAACTTACACCACCTCCCCTAATAGTAAATAATGTGAATTAATAGTTCATTCATGTGACTTAATAGTATAATCATGTGAAAAAAAACTAATTACAGTATAGTACCTTCATCTATACCTCAATTTTTAATTTTGTCATGCAAGTATTATCAATCTTGCACCAACTCCCCTAATAGTAATTCATGTAAATCAATAGCACACACATGCGAACACATAGTTATAAGCATGTGAATTAATAGCAATTAATTGCTCATTTATCCGATTAATTACCCGATTGGTCAATATAACCTCCAGACATTAATTATTGTCGAAATAAATGTCGATTTCCATTAACACTAATAATTTCCACACAATAGAACCATCAATTTC
This sequence comes from Panax notoginseng, assembly GCA_016801055.1. Classification (NCBI taxonomy): domain Eukaryota; kingdom Viridiplantae; phylum Streptophyta; class Magnoliopsida; order Apiales; family Araliaceae; genus Panax; species Panax notoginseng. The sequence goes on from CM029023.1 coordinate 51,351,308, forward strand.
ATCTTTAATCAACATAAACTTATTCATCATTAATATCATAACTCACAATATTTAACAACCAGATCATTTCCAGGAAAGGGGGGCTTTTCGATAATGATTTCTCCATATTGGCGCGTAATTAGGTGACCAAACCTCTCCTTGATAGAATTTTTTAGACATTGTCAATATTGTAAATAATAATATGAATAACTTTGTCGTCTCAAGTATTGGTTTAATAATATAACATATTATGCAGATGATATTGTGACAATAATTGAATCAATAATATGAGAGATATGATGCAACAATTACTGTAGCAATAATTAAATATAACTGAGTGACTTCTCACGTAAGCATCAATAATCAATACCGTGTGCTACTATGCAACCACACGTATTACTGTACTTTTACTATATGGTAGTTCAACAATTTAACGGTAAAACTTTCGCCGTTATTTTTATAAAAAGATAATTATGTTGTTTTCTAACTACGACAATACTTCCGTTGTGGGGTCCACCAATGATTGTGCCGTCGTACGAATATTCTCTGCTAAAACGAATATTTCCCGACCAATCGAATATTATATAACCACTTGTTTACTTTGCAAAATTTGTAAATATTATCGACAACTATAACATTATATCAATCCACACCATAATAAAAAAAATATTTCGAAAAAATTATTCTTTATTCATAAAAGTTGGGGTCTTACAACCTCCCCTTCTTATAAAATTTCATCCTCAAAATTAGGGTACGTACCTGATATATTGAAGAGGTGAGGATATCTTGACTTCATCTCAGATTCTAACTCCCAGATCATTTCTTCCACATCGTGGTTTCTCCACAAAACTTTGACTTGAGGTATAACCTTGGAGCGTAGAATATGATCCTTCTTATTCAAGATTTTAACAAGTAATTCTTCATACGTTAAATCTTCCTCTATCTCGTCTGGTTCTAATTCAATAATGTGGTTCGGGTCTTTCACATATTTACGTAACATAGATATATGAAAAACGTTATGAACACGAGACATACTTGGAGGTAAGGCGAGTCTATAGGCCACAGTTCTTACTCAATCGAGGATTAAAAATGGGCAAATGAATCATGGATTGAGCTTTCCTCTCTTTCCAAATCTCGTAACTCCTTTCTATGGAGCAACACGTAACAACACATGATCTCCAATATTGAATTTCACGTCCTTCTGATGAAGATCAGCATAACTCTTTTGTCGATCTTGTGAGATTTTTTTACGTTGTTGGATTGTTTAAATCTTTTCCGTAGTCATACGTACCAAATCCGGTCCCAACAACGTTGCTTCACCCACCTCATCCCAACATACTGGAGAACGATATTTTCTTCCATATAACGCCTCAAATGGAGCCATGCCAATACTTGCTTGATAACTGTTATTGTAGGAAAACTCCGCTAATGGTAAGAACTTATCCCAGCTTCCTTTAAAGTCAAGGACACAGAGTCTTAATAAATCCTCAAGAGTTTAAATAGTCATCTCTGATTGCCCGTCCGTTTGAGGATGATATGCCAAACTAAATCGTAAATCCGTGCCCATAGCTTTTTGCAAACAAACCCAAAATCTTGAAGTGAATCTTGGGTCTCGATTAGAAACTATGGATACTGTCATACCATGCAGTCCTATAATCTCGTTTATGTACATACTAGCAAGATGTTCAAGTGTAAAAGTTTCTCGTATCGGTAAGAAATGAGCAGACTTGGTCAATCTATCAACAATGACCCAAATCGCATCTATGCCTTGAGAAACCTTGGGAAGACCAGTAACAAAATTCATGGTAATGTGCTCCCACTTCCATTCTGAATTTCAAGTGGTTACAATGGACCTTTTGGCACTTGATACTCCGCCTTGACTCGTTGACAAGCTAGACACCTTGAGATAAACCCCACTATCTCTCTCTTTATATTGGTCCACTAAAATGTATGTCGAAGATCATGATACATCTTGGTACTCCCTGGATGGATTGCTAACGGTGTGTTGTGCGCCTCCATCATGATTTTATACTTCAAGTCAGAATCGTTAGGAACACAAAGTCTGGAGTTGACTCGAAGTATTCCTTCTTCATCGATTCTTGCTTCCGGAATAGCACATTCTTGCACTTTCTTCTTCATACGCATCAGCTCCAGGTCTGTAGTTTGGGCAGCTTTAACTTTATCGATTAAAGTCGGTTCTACTCGTATATTCGCCATCATCACATGGGTCTCTGGAGTCTTTAACTCTATCTCCATCCTTTGTAAGTCATATAAAATGGGTCTTTGCATTGAAAATACTGCACTCGTACCCGCATACGATCTTCTACTCAATGCATCAGCTACTACGTTCACTTTTCCAGGATGGTATTGGATGGTATGATCATAATCTTTCAACAGCTCAGGCCATCGTTGTTGCCGCATGTTGAGTTCCTTTTGAGTGAATAAATATTTGAGGCTTTTATAATCCGTATAGATCTCCACCTTCTCTCTATACAGGTAATGCCTCCAAATCTTAAGCGCAAAAATGACTACTGCCAACTCTAGATCATGAGTAAGATAATTCCTCTCATATTCTTTGAGTTGTCATGAGGCATAGGCTATGACTTTCCCATGTTGTATAAGAACACATTCTAACCCTTTGCCTGAAGCATCACTATAGATGACAAATCCCTTCGAGCCAGATGGTATTGTCAGAACAGGTGTTGAAATGAGTCTCCTCTTGAGTTCTTGAAAACTCTTCTCACATTCCTCACTCCAACCAAACTTTGTATCTTTTTGAGTCAGCTGAGTTAATGGAGTAGTGATTTAAGAAAATCCTTCCACGAATCTGTGATAATAACCAGCTAAGCCGAGAAAGCTACGTACTTTGGTCACTGACTTTGGTTGCTCCCAGCTTTGAATTGCTTCAATCTTTACTGGGTGAACAGATATTCTATGATTTGATATCACGTGCCTAAGGAATGCAACTTTCTCAAGCCAGAACTCACATTTCTTCAACTTGGCATATAGCTTATTTTCATGAAGCTTTTGGAGTATCAGCCTCAAGTGTTGCTCATGGTCTTCACGGGTTTTGGAGTATATGAGGATGTCATCAATAAAGACGACCACAAAGTGATCTAAATATTTCTTGAATACTCGGTTTATCAAGTCCATGAAGGCAGCAAGAGCATTAGTCAATCCAAAAGACATGACTAGAAATTCATAATGCCCATACCGAGTTCTAAAAGCAGTCTTTAGAATGTCATCAGTTTTAATCTTCAACTGATGATATCCGGAACGAAGATCAACCTTTGAAAAGAATTTGGCTCCTTGCAACTGGTCAAACAGGTCATCAATGCGAGGCAACGTATACCTATTTTTGATGGTGACATGATTCAACTCCCGATAATCAATACAAAGTCGCATACTTCCATCTTTCTTCTTCACGAATATAACAGGAGCACCCCAAGGAGACGTACTAGGACGAATAAAACCGATGTCTAACAATTCTTGTAGTTGGGTTTTAACTCCTAAAGTTCAATAGGAGCCATTCGATATGGGGCTTTGGAAATGGATTTTGTACCGAATTCAAGGTCGATACAAAATTTAATTTCACGCTCTGGGGGTAGGCCAGGAAGTTCTTCAGGGAATACGTCAGAAAATTTATTAACAATAGAAATATCATTCAAATCTGACGTATTTTTATTTAAATTCGTGACATGGGCTAAAAATGCTTGACATCCATTTTTCAATAAACGAATAGCTTTATGGCTTGATATGACAGTGATTGCTTTTAATGGTTTGGTTACTTAAATTCGCATAATAGGTTGGTTAGGAATATGAAAGCTAACAACCTTACGAAAGTAATCAATTTTAGCATGATGAGTAGTTAACCAATCAATTCCTAAAATCACATCAAATGCAAGTATTTTCAAAGAAATAAGATCGACAGGTAACGTGTGGTTACCGATTTGAACCAAACAAGACTTATAAACAGTGGATGTAATGAAGGTTTCTCCCAACAGAGTTTCCACAGATAAGTCAAAGTATAATTTCTCCGGAGTCAAATTTAAATGTTGAGCGCAAGTAGGAAAAATAAAAGAATGGGTAGAACCGGTATCAAATAAGGTATATACTTCACTAGAGTTTATGATTAGCTAACCCGTGATTTCCTCGTTCGGATTCCTTGCTTTTTGGGAGGTTACGACAAACGCTCTCCCTTGAACTACAGATTTTGTCTTGTCTGGGACACCCTTTGATGCCTCCATCCCAGCTGGACTTGACTTTGGTGCACGGAAAAATTGGGCTAGGTGACCTTCTTTTCCATAATTGTAACACGCTTTGGACTGCATCACGCAGTTTGGACTGATATGTCCCTCCCCTCCACATTTGTAACATACGACCGGCGGTCGTTTTCCTTCCTTAACAACAGGTGCTGGTGCAGACGTCTTTCCATCATTGTTGAATCTCCTCTTCTTGAAATGTCCACTCTTATTGTCATGGCCATGATTACCACCGAAGTGATTACCATTTCTGGCATGTTGATTCCCTCCACGCTTGTTGTAACCGCTTCGATGACTACTACCATTGGTATTATCATTTTGCCTGCTACTTTCTCTTGGTTAGGTCGACTCGTTATCGCGTTCCAATAACTGAGCCCTATTTACAACATCTGAATATAAACACAGTTTATGAGAAATCAGATATTGATGTATCTCGGGTTTCAAACCTCTTAGAAATATCCTCGTCATTCTTTCCTCGTTATCAACTAAGTGGGACGCAAATCAGGGCAACTCGGCAAACTTGGCTTCATACTGTGATACGGTCATGTTGTTTTGCTCCAGTTTAATGAACTCTATCTCTTTCATGTGGCGAATACTTTCGGGAAAGTACTTGTCGTTGAACAGTTCTTGGAACTTCTCCCAAGTCATCTTTAGTGCGGCAGGTTGAGTATGCTTTACAGATTCCCACTAGTAATCTGCCTCTGCTCGCAACATAAAGGTGGCAAAGGGAACCTTTTGCTCCTCGGAGCATCCCAAGACATCAAATATCTTGGTGATCTACTTTATCCACGTCTCCGCCTTAAGTGGTTTTGACTCTCCAAAAAACTCCGGTGGTCCCAGCTCCTTGAACTGCTTAGCGATGACCGTCCGAGAGTTGTCAGTGTTTCCACCTGCATTTTGGATAGGAGCTGCCCTCGCTTGATGTTGCATGAATTGCATAAAACCTCTGAACATCCCATCGTTTATCATTTAATCGTTGTTGTTTACCTGAGGATTATTGTCTTCCTATTGCACATTATCCTGGGTATTAATCTGTGATGACTCAACGGTCTCATGTGCTTCATTGCTTATCTCAACATTTTCGGATGACATTTTCAAAAACTGCCGCAAAAAAAAGGTTAATTAACATATCACATATTATCCCTATACTCTAACCAACCAATTAAATACCAAATAAACTTAAGTAGGTCATACTAACGAAGGAATTCTCCGTCTCTCCCCTCCTAGTTCTTGTCTCACATTTCAACCAGGGATCATATCCCTAAGCTTTGATACCAACTGTGAGGCCCCCAAAATAGGTATACATCACCCATCTTAAGTCGCCAAATACATGGTAAAAAATTCAAATATAACTTAATTATACAACAGTCGTGTAAAATACGACAAAACATAATCTAAGAGTTTTAATAAGAATATTGTCATCTAGACAATATCCACAGTAAATGGAGTTCTCATTACATTTATTATCACACTATTTAACAGAATAGTGAGGACTACTAATGCTATCATCTGGACCGTCACTCTATTCCCCAACAAGTCCTGGCTACGTTCTCATTTCCTAAAGAGAACAGTGAATGAAAGGGTGAGCTCAACTAGCTTAGTAAGAAATATTATGACTAAGATAATGCAGAATAAATTATCATTAGCCTTCAACATTGTTAAACTGATAGAATATAATAGACAACAAGTTTAACTACAGCGGAATAAGCAATCCATTAGAAGAGTCAAGTAGAGCATGATATCTACTATCTTCTATGATTTAAAATATTTTCATAAATTTTTTTCGCTGAGACTCAGCTTAATAAATAAACCACATCATCAAATCATCACTGCACTACGGGCCAAGGATATTCATTAAATCATCAATGGTCATGACTATACTGAATAATCCCTGGTCATAATCATACCAAAAACTGTCCATCAATGCACTACAGGCCACTGAGGTCTTTTACCACATCATTTATAACATTATAGGTCATGATTATACCGAATGATCCCTGATCATAATCATACCAAGTCCATCTATGCACGTAAGCCAAAGATGACTTTCTTCATAATATAAGTATGAGGATGATGACAATGACATAATAATTCAATAAAACAAGTTCAAGAATAAATTTTAATGATTAATAAGTTAATTTATCCTGAAATCAATAACGTCCAAATTGTTAACATGATACTGCTTTGTGGAGTAAAATTCAAGACGGCTCAGAAGAATATTTTCATGAAAAGATACTGGATGAAGCGCAAATATCAAGGATATTCCACTAATTTCATGGAGTATAGAAGCCAAAACTTTAACTAACTGAGTATAATAGAATATATGAAACTGCAAATGGATTTTTGCCCGCCATGCGATAATCCACGTAAACAGATCATTTTCATAATTTAATAAGGAATGAATACGAAGGATTATTCACCATATATATGGTAATCCACATAGACATGTTATTCCAATAAAATAATAAAGAATGGAATAATAGAAGAATTCACCATGCGTGCGTAATCCGCACAGACAGGTTATTCTCACAGAATGATAAAGAATGAAACCAGGTCATGCGTAACTCGCACAAACAGGATATTCTAACAGAATAATAAAGAATGGAATCAGGTCATGCGTAATTTGCACAGACAGGATATTCCAACAGAATAATAAGGAATAGAATAACAACAAAATTTACCAGGCATGCGATAGACCGCACAGACATGTTATTCCAACAGAATAATAAAGAATATAATAACAACCATTACGAGTATTGAAAGAAAATAACTCTATTCATGAATATGAAAGAAATAATACCCCTTACCTTAGAAGAAAACTAGATACTGGAATAGTGAGATAGCAGACTTCTCTTCTTCTTTCTCTCTATAAGTTCTCTCTATAATAATTATTCTTGTGAGACTTAGTGAATTGGTGAGAAATAAAGGAAGAATGAGCTTCTATTTATAGAAAAATATAGTTTCAATAATTACACATTTTGGGGCTCAAAATATTACAGTATAATACCTCCTTCTTTTTCTTCATTTTTACTTTAGTCCTGCAAGTATTATCAAACTTGCACCACCTCCCTTAATAGTAAATAATGTGAATTAATAGTTTATTCATGTGACTTTGTGAAAGCCCCAAATCCGGGTCCCAAATTATCGCGGATTCGGTACGATCATTCTATCACTATTACTATATTTGCGGAAGATATAAACATAAATTGTTTATACATTAAACTTACATACTTTTCCCCAAGGTCGAGTAACTTTAACTTAATACACAAAACATAACTATCTAACATATAACATCATTATTAAACTATACTATTACAAAACTAATAGCGCACATTAACTTTAAGCTGGAACTGTCTTTAACCTTTTCTTGTATCCGACGCGTTCGTCTTAATCTGTAATATTTTATCATGATATAGCAAGGGTGAGCATAAGGATTGCCCAGCAAGTTTTAGTTCAATAATATAACGATATATCATGATTGAAAGAGTATGAACAATAAGCTGGCTATAATTTATCAATATAATTGAGAACTAGCAGGAACAAATTTATGACTGAACAAGTATTATATATGAACAACTATATCTGAAACCAACTGGTAATGAAGGTGATCAGCCTTTCATACCTGACTTATACATGCAATATGTATAGAGTACAATTCATGGCAACCAGCAATGATTAACCATAAGCTTATCCGAATGAAACAACTCTTAGTAGAGTTAAGTAAAAACAAACTTGCCTGAACCGTTGATTACCGCTACACAATTTATATTGCTTTATTCGAAGACCTAATATTAGTAATATAGATCTCTAATATTAGAATAATATCATCACAATATAATACTACTATATATATAAACATAGAATAATCTAAACACATTACACATAACACATAACCCTATCAGTCTACAACACACATAAGACTCGGTTTCAAGTCAAACTATTGCAGTCTGAGTTGAACCTGACACAAAACTGACATCACGACGGTCTAGTCAGACTAATCCCGAGTTTAAGTTCAATTAAACTCTGTCTAAACACTTAACCATTATCTTAGATAATTTTAAATAACAGTAGAAATATTTTTCGTAAGCTCGTAATAATTTTTAAATAATTATTACCATTTTTCTTGATTTTTCAATCATTAAAACTGTATTTAAATAAATTAAATACCACATAATTCCTTTATCATTAATATTTATTTAATATCAAATATTAATGAAATACATGTCATAATATTATAATATATTTATAATATATAAAAGTATTTTTAATACCTTAAAATCATATTTATATGATTTTTTAAACACTTAAATCCATTATCCGATTATATGACAAAATATCAAAAGTTATATTTTATAACTTAAAATAGTTTTATAACACTTAAATCATTTTTATATGATTTATAAAACCTAAATTCTATTTTCCCTTAATTTATTTAATACATTTATTAAATAAACTAATTATCATTAACATTAATTAATTAATGAATTTCATTACAAAATATCAAAAGTCATTGAAAATAACTTAAAATATTTTCTTATACCATAATATTATTTTTTATGATTTTTCATTAATTAAAACTATTTTTAAATAATTTATTTAATATTGTAATTAAATAAATAAATACCTTTTATATTCCAAAAATATTAAATATTTTTGAAATATACTCAAAATAATTAAAAACTATTTTTCAGACTTTAAAATAATTTTTCAGAATTTATTTAGTATTTTTTAATAATTAAAAACCATTTATTTCTATTTATTTAATAAAATAATTAATTTTCCTAATTTAAGTATCGCTAAAGGTGGCTTTGGTGACACAACCGTCACTGAAAGTGTTCTTCAGCCGTTCTTCCTCAAGCCCAGAAAAGTATGTCAGTGTGTAAGGGGGGTGATTTGACCGGTTATAATTTCTTGTCTAACAGGTTTCTGGGTTTGTTTGAGCATTGATATTGTAGTACTCATGTAATAAAACAACTAACAACTAACTTCATGGCCAAACAACAATACAACTGAGAGATCTAAGCTCTCAATCTTCTTGTCAGAGACTGGTCTGGGTTTTCTAGGTAACCCAGGCAGTTCATGGTGCCTATTTTGAATCCTCCTATTATGCGTTCTAGGTTTTGTTTGTGTGTAGTAATGGATGTATCATGTAGTGGAGATGTCAGGCTTCATCTATATAACAACAAATCATCATAACAACATCACATATGTACAATCTGGGCCGGTCAAACTAGTGGTCTGAAACTGTTCTTGAAGATTCTGGGTTTTCCAGAATCTTCATCTGGCCAGTTGGTCAACGTGGTTTTGACCACGCTTAATTTTCATTATGCTAAGGCTCTGAGTAATCTAAAGGAATATATATGTAGTCCATATGTTAGGCTACAACCTTAAACAACAATCTGGCCAAAAATAATAACAAACAGTAAGATCAGAGCCGAACAAAACGTTGTCAGACAACACACTGAGTTCTGGGTTGCCCAGAAGCTTACTCTCATGATCGGTCAACGCTGTTTGACCAATCATAACATAAAATCTTGACCCGATTTGACTATGATTCAAGTTGTAGATTAAAGATAACATGGCATACTACACATCTATAACATAAAACACAGAAAACATCTAATACACACGGATCTAGAAACACTGACATTAGCTTGTCAGACAACATTTTTAGGGTTCTTGACCAGTTTTGAAAAATTAATTTTCGTGCCTCTAGATCGATGTTATGGATCCATGATCCAACAACCCAGATCACTTACTAACACCCTAATACACAACTTTAATCGACAAGTTATAACATTTAACACAAGATCAAAGGATTTCGAAATTTAGGGTTCATATACCTTTTGAGCTTTGATCCATGAATCTGACTTTATGATCTGATCTAGGCTTGCTATGAAATGATCATGGCTTTAGTTTCTCACTCTTTCTCACTCTACTCCCGAATTTCTAGAGAGAGAAGGGCTTGGTAGAAAATGAAAAATGTAAGTGGCTTTCTCTCTCTCTTCAGTCTTATAATTTGATATGATTCAATGTATTGGATTGCAATATATGGCTGGTAAATGACACATATCTAGGGCTAGGCTATTGGTTAGTTCACCAACCCAATATCTTGCCAAGATTTGCAAGTTACCTTACTAAAAAATCTAAGAAGGGCATTATAGTCTTTTTGATTTCTAAATTAATGGCATAATGGTCATTGTCCCAAACCCTTAGGGTTTAGGGTTTGGTTAGGGTTTAAGGTTTAGAAAAATTTATGGTTTAAGGTTTAAAACCCTTAGGGTTTATAAATTTAATTTTCTAAAATTTCCAATTTATGATTTAAAATAGAAAATTAATATTTCTAACTTATAATTAGAATTTTCTAATTATATAAAATTTCTTAATCATACTTTAAATCTTGCTAATTAGGATTAACATTTCCTAATTAAAATCGTTAATTATGTAATTAGGGTCAAAATCACAGATTAGGGTTTACAAACCACTAATTAGGGTTTCTAATAGAAAAATAAATTTTCTAATTTAGAAATTAAATTTTCGTAATTAGATTAATGTTTTCTAATTACTAATAACTTGAAAATTAGGATTAATATTTCTTAATTAACATTAAAACTATTTAATTAACAATTAGGTTTTCCTTAATTATAAATTAGGATTCCCAAAACTGAAATTAGGGTTTCCAGAACCGTTTTTTGGGTTTCTTATCAAACACTAGGGTTTTCTAACCGAACATTGACGTTCTTACTATATAATTAGGGTTTTTCATAGATATTGATTATCTGGTCAACCCTTGACACTTAACTACATCATGTACACATATCACAGAACATATTCACGTATTTACTTAATCCTGAATAATTCACCTAAATCCTTCACAGAAATTTTGAAATCCTCAAAATTCCTTCTTAAAAATGTCAAACGCATACACTTATTTTCGGTCTAGGTTCTAATTTTGAACCTTAAAGCAATTAATAAAAATTTTAAAAACATTCAAAATTCTCGGGTTGTCACATTCACCCCTTCTTCTAAAAATTTCGTCCCCGAAATTTACCTTACACCCTACACCATAAACCATACACAGCATTACATGCTATATAATACATCTCTCGCCAGAGTTAAAATTTTGAAATTGTGCTGAGGAGTCATATAGACCATGAACTACTGAGGTTTATAGGTATTACTACCTGCTACCTATTTCAATTAAGAAAAAGGTACTCTACCCCGTACAAAGGTTAACAATATGTTTACAATCACAAAGAAGGTAAACTACCGATGTGGGTATTTTAGATGATCAATCTATTGTACCTTAGTAATCGAAACGACTATATGCGTTCTTAGATTGGAATATTTTATCCAATTAGTATATCCCCATTTTCAGGGTTGTTCACCTCAGACTTATCATAGGATTCCGCACCAAAACAATTTGGATCGGGAAATTTATTTCAATGAACACTTAGAGTTTTCATAACATTAGTATAGCTGAATCGAATAGCATAGACTCGTATCAATAATTCAATTCAATCGAATTATTTAAGTGTAGCCAAACCCCGTTGGCAAATTAAAATTTTTGAAAATATTTTTGAGAATGACGTCATGATGTCGTACTGTATTAACAGTCCGTTTGAGGATGCCATCATTGTATGACTTTGTCATAACACATCATACAATAGTGGAACAGCGACTTTAGATCAAATTCACACTAAGTATTCCTGTATTTACAACTCCATCAAATTTTTATCATCTCTGCACCAGGTTACATGGTACCTGAGTGATAATTAAAATAAATTTTGATATTTCAAATTATTTGCGTCTAGCTGAAATAAGTAGCATAGACTATACTTTAAACCGTTTCAAAAATGATTACGAGTCTACATATATATATTTTTTAAAAGAACATAGTGCGTATTTAGCTTGATGTCAATCATTTCGAAGTCTAGCATAGCTAGGAGTTTTGGAAAACTTATGTCTCCACTAATAATCATTTGCTTAACAATCTATCTGTTCCTATAATCCTCAATATTCTGTTTACACACAACTATACCCAGTTCGTCAAACCACACTTAGGAGTTCATTTACTTGCCATAGTCATATGAGTTTAAGAACTTGTCCTAGTCAGACCATTGGCGTCCATTCGCTGAGGGGTTCATAAACGTTTCATATAACTATGAATCAAGAATGTCACATAAGTGTGAGTTTTAAGAACTCATACTTAACCTTATATCCTCTACCTATTACCTATCTATTTGGTATACACATGAGAAAGAAATCACCCTCTTAACATGCATATAGCAAATAGCGCAACACAAACATTTCAATGATTATTAATGCCAGAAACTAAGTAGTTTTTTACACCAAGTATAATTCCCTGCCCATACAAGGAATCATACAACTCAGCTGCTGACATGAATCCTCAATTGAATCTCCACCTAACACTAACCCCCTTCTCAATACGAATTTCATTCAACTCGTATTCATAATCCTTTCCTGAATCTGTACCAATTCATAGTACAACTGCCACCCAGCAAACTTGCTGTAACTTTTCAATCATTCGCTTGATCCTTCTCCATAGTATATCCTTATCTGATCACGAAGTGATCTCATCGTATACATTACGATTCATTTCTATATCTAGTTCGTTTTGTTTTACGATCTCCTATCACTGTACTTTCAGTCTTTTACACTCGATCTATTCATCACTACTGTTCAACTTTATATCAAAGTTAGGGAACTCTGTATCTTATAACTCGCCGAGATTCGTCTTTGAATCTTACCGACCAACTAAATCTATGTGAGTTAGTACTTATCCTAATCACTGTGGTTATTAGTCTCAGGTATTCCTACCTAAGGTTCATAACCTACAACTCTGATACCAACTGTGAAAGCCCCGAATTCGGGTCCCAAATCACCACAGATCCGGTACGATCATTTTATCACTATTACTATATTTGCGAAAAATATAAACATAAATTATTTATACATTAAACTTACATACTTTTTCCCAAGGTCGAGTAACCTTAACTTAATACACAAATCATAACTATCTAACACATAACATCATTATCAAACTATACTATTACAAAACTAATAGCGCACATTAACTTTAAGCCAGAACTGTCTTTAACCTTTCCTTGTATCCGACGCGTTCGTCTTAATCTACAATGTTTTATCATGATATAGCAAGGGTGAACATAAGGATTGCCCAGCAAGTTTTAGTTCAATAATATAACGATATATCATGATTGAAAGAGTATGAACAATTAGCTGGCTATAATTTATCAATATAATTGAGAACTAGCAGGAACAAATTTTTGACTGAACAAGTATTATACATGAACAACTATACCTAAAACCAATTGGTACAGAAGGTGATTAGCCTTTTATACCTGACTTATACATGCAATATGTACATAGTACAATTCATGGCAACCAACAATGATTAACCATGAGCTTATCCGAATGAAACAACTCTTAGTAGAGTTAAGTAAAAACAAACTTGTCTGAACCGTTGATTACCGCTACGCAATTTATATTGCTTTATCCGAAGACCTAATATTAGTAATATAGATCTCCAATATTAGAATAATATCATCACAATATAATACTACTATATATATAAATACAGAATAATCTAAACACATAACGCATAACACATAACCCTATCAGTCTACAACACACATAAGACTCGGTATCAAGTCAAACTATTACAATCTGAGTTAAACCCGACACAAAACTGACATCCCGACGGTCTAGTCGGACTAATCCCGAGTTTAAGTTCAATTAAACTCTGTCTAAACACTTAACCATTATCTTAGATAATTTTAAATAACAGTAGACATATTTTTCGTAAGCTCGTAATAATTTTTAAATAATTATTACCATTTTTCTTGATTTTTCAATCATTAAAACTGTATTTAAATAAATTAAATACCACATAATTCCTTTATCATTAATATTTATTTAATATCAAATATTAATGAAATACATTCCATAATTTTATAATATATTTATAATATATCAAAGTATTTTGAATACCTTAAAATCATATTTATATGATTTTTAAACACTTAAATCCATTATCCGATTATATGACAAAATATCAAAAGTTATATTTTATAACTTAAAATATTTTTATAACACTTAAATCATTTTTATATGATTTATAAAACCTAAATTCTATTTTTCCTTAATTTATTTAATACATTTATTAAATAAACTAATTATCATTAACATTAATTAATTAATGAATTTCATCACAAAATATCAAAAGTCATTGGAAATAACTTAAAATATTTTCTTATACCATAATATTATTTTTTATGATTTTTCATTAATTAAAACCATTTTTAAATAATTTATTTAATATTGTAATTAAATAAATAAATATCTTTTATATTCCAAAAATATTAAATATTTTTGAATTATACTCAAAATAATTATAAACTATTTTTCAGACTTTAAAATAATTTTTTAGTATTTTTTAATAATTAAAAACCATTTATTTCTATTTATTTAATAAAATAATTAATTTTCCTAATTTAAGTGTCGCTAAAGGTTGCTTTGGTGACACAACCGTCACTGAAAGTGTTCTTCAGCCGTTCTTCCTCAAGCTCAGAAAAGCATGTCAGTGTGTAAGGGGGGTGGTTTGACCGGTTATAATTTCTTGTCGAACAGGTTTCTGGGTTTGTTTGGGCATTGATATTGTAGTACGCATGTAATAAAACAACTAACAACTAACTTCATGGCTAAACAACAATACAACTGAGAGATCTAAGCTCTCAATCTTCTAGTCAGAGACTGGTCTGGGTTTTCTGGGTAACCCAGAAACCCAGGCAGTTCATGGTGCCTACTTTGAATCCTCCTATCATGCGTTCTGGGTTTTGTTTGTGTAAAGTAATGGATATATCCTGTAGTGGAGATGTCATGCTTCATCTATCTAACAACAAATCATCATAACAACATCACATATGTACAATCTGGGCCGGTCAAACTAGTGGTCTGAAACTGTTCTTGAAGATTCTGGGTTTTCCAGAATCTTCATCTGGCCAGTGGGTGAACGTGGTTTGGAACACGCTTAATTTCATTATGCTAAGGCTCTGAGTAATCTAAAGGAATATATATGTAGTCCATATGTTAGGCTACAACCTTAAACAACAATCTGGCCAAAAATAATAACAAACAGTAAGATCAGAGCCGAACAAAACGTTGTCAAACAACACACTGAGTTCTGGGTTGCCCAGAAGCTTACTCCCGTGATCGGTCAACGCTGTTTGACCAATCATAACATAAAATCTTGACCCGATTTGACTATGATTCAAGTTGTAGATTAAAGATAACATGGCATACTACACATCTATAACATAAAACACAGAAAACATCAAATACACACGGATCTAGAAACACTGACATTAGCTTGTCAGACAACATTTTTAGGGTTCTTGACCAGTTTTGAAAAATTGATTTTCGTGCCTCTAGATCGATGTTATGGATCCATGATCCAACAACCCAGATCACTTACTAACACCCTAATACACAACTTTAATCGACAAATTATAACATTTAACACAAGATCAAAGGATTTCGAAATTTAGGGTTCGTATACCTTTTGAGCTTTGATCCATGAATCTGACTTTGTGATCTGATCTAGGCTTGCTATGAAATGATCATGGCTTTATTTTCTCATTCTTTCTCACTCTACTCCCGAATTTCTAGAGAGAGAAGGGATTGATAGAAAATGAAAAATGTAAGTGGCTTTCTCTCTCTCTTTAATATTATAATTTGATATGATTCAATGTATTGGATTGCAATATATGGCTGGTAAATGACACATAACTAGGGCTAGGCTATTGGTTAGTTCACCAACCCAATATCTTGCCAAGATTTGCAAGTTACCTTACTAAAAAAATCCAAGAAGGGCATTATAGTCTTTTTGATTTCTAAATTACTAGCATAATGGTCATTGTCCCAAACCCTTAGGGTTTAGGGTTTGGTTAGGGTTTAGGTTTAGAAAAATTTAGGATTTAAGGTTTAAAACCCTTAGGGTTTATGAATTTAATTTTCTAAAATTTCCAATTTATGATTTAAAAATAGAAAATTAATATTTCTAACTTATAATTAGAATTTTCTAATTATATAAAATTTCTTAATCATACTTTAAATCTTACTAATTAGGATTAATATTTCCTAATTAAAATCGCTAATTACGCAATTAGGGTCAAAATCATATATTAGGGTTTACAAACCACTAATTAGGGTTTCTAATAGAAAAATAAATTCTCTAATTTAGAAATTAAATTTTCGTAATTAGATTAATGTTTTCTAATTACTAATAACTTGAAAATTAGGATTAATATTTCCTAATTAACATTAAAACTATTTAATTAACAATTTGGTTTTCCTTAATTATAAATTAGGATTCCCGGAACTGAAATTAGGATTTCCGGAACAGGTTTTAGGGTTTCTTATCAAACACTAGGGATTTCTAACCGAACATTGACGTTTTTACTATATAATTAGGGTTTTTCACAGATATTGATTATCTGGTCAACCCTTGACACTTAATCACATCATGTACACATATCACATAACATATTCACGTATTTACTTAATCCTGAATAACTCACCTAAATCTTTCACAGAAATTTTGAAATCCTCAAAATTCCTTCTTAAAAATGTCAAACGCATACACTTATTTTCTGTCTAGGTTCTAATTTTGAACTTTAAAGCAATTAATAAAAATTTTAAATATATTCAAAATTCTCGGGTTGTCACAAACTTAATAGTATAATCATGTGAAAAAAAACTAATTACAGTATAATGCCTTCATCTATACCTCTATTTTAATTTAGTCATGCAAGTA
Organism: Panax notoginseng; assembly: GCA_016801055.1. Classification (NCBI taxonomy): domain Eukaryota; kingdom Viridiplantae; phylum Streptophyta; class Magnoliopsida; order Apiales; family Araliaceae; genus Panax; species Panax notoginseng. The sequence goes on from CM029023.1 coordinate 51,368,405, forward strand.
TTATCAATCTTGCAACAACTCCCCTAATAATAATTCATGTGAATCAATAGCACACACATGTGAACACATAGTTATAAGCATGTGAATTAATAGCAATTAATTGCTCATTTAACTGGTTAATTACCCGATTGGTCAATATAACCTCCAGACATTAATTAGTATCGAAATAAATTTCGATTTCCATTAACACTAATAATTCTCACACAATGGAACCATCAATTTCATCTTTAATCAACACGAACTTATTCATCATTAATATCATAACTCACAATATTTAACAACCATATCATTCCCAGGAAAGAGGGTGCTTTTCGATAAGGATATCTTCTTATTGGCGCGCAATTAGGTGACCAAACCTCTCCTTAACAGAACTTTCTAGACATTGTCAATATTGTAAATAATAATATGAATAACTTTGTCGTGTCAAGTATTGATTTAATAATATAACATATTATGCAGAAGATACTGTGACAATAATTGAATCAATAATATGAGAGATATGATGCAGCAATTACTGTAGCAATAATTGAATATAACTGGGTGACTTCTCACGTAAGCATCAATAATCAATACCGTGTGCTACTATGCAACCACGCGTATTACTGTACTTTTACTATCGGGTAGTTCAACGGTTTAACGGCAAAACTTTTGTCGTTATTTTTATAAAAAGATAATTATGTCGTTTTCTAACTACGACAATACTTCCGTTGTGGGGTCCAACAATGATTGTGCCGTCATACGAATATTCCCTATTAAAACGAATATTTCCCGACTAATCGAATATTATATAACCACTTGCTTACTTTACAAAATTTGTAAATATTATCGACAACTATAACATTATATCAATCCACTCCATAATAAAAAAAAATTTATTTCGAGAAAATTTTTCTTTATTTATAAAAGTTGGGGTCTTACATTATTTATAATATCTCAATGTATTTTTAATACCTTAATATCATATTTAAATGATTTTAAAATATTTAAAACCATTATTAAATAACTACCATTAATATTGAAAATATTAATGTATTTCATGACAAATTATCAAAAAGTTATATATATAACTTAAAATATTTTTATAACATTTAAATCATTTTTATACGATTTTTAAAATATTAATATTATTTTTTCACATTTTATTTAATACATTTATTAAATAAATTAATTATCATTAATATTAAATTATTAATAAAATATATCCCAAAATATTAAAAGTTATTCAAAATAACTTAAAATATTTTCTAACACTTTAATATAATTTCAAATGATTTTTAAAGTATAAAAATCTTTTTAAGTAATTTATTTAATATAATAATTAAATAAATTAAATATCATTAATATTTAAATAAATTAAAATATTAATGAAATATATCCCAAATTATTAAAAAATCAATTTTTATGACTTAAAATAATATTTATAAATTAATTATGTATTTTTCATAATTATAAATCATTTAATTCTAATTATTTCATCAAAATAATCAATTTATAATTAAATTGTTGCTAAAAGTGTCTATAGCGACAAAACTGTCCCTATAGGTGTTCTTGAGCCCTCAAGAACATGCAATGTTAGTGTTATGTGTATCATGTTTGACCATCTCCAATTTCTGGATCTTTACGTTTCTGGGCAGTTAAGTGTATTGGTGTTGTAGTATTGATGTAATACTACAACCACAATCAAGTTTCATGTCCATACTACAACACAACTAGAAGTTATAAGCCGTCAAAGTGGCTGTCATAGGTTGTTCTTCATTTCTGGGTTACCCAAAAATGAAGAACAGTGCAAGGGTCCCTTTTTGAGCCTTGATTAATCCGGTATCTGGTCATGGTTTAAGTGTTTGTATGATACAAGATTGTAGTACTCATGTCAAAGAACAACATCACTACATTGGGGTAGCCTAACTACATCACAATCATAAGATTCAAGTTAGTCAAACCTTGTCAGAAAACTGTTCTTGAAGGTTTCTGGGTTTTCCAGAAACTTCATCCAGCAGTTGGTCAACCCTACTTTGACACTCCATAACTTTGATCATGTGCAAGATCTGGTTGTTCTAATGGCATGGATGTGTAGTCTACATGTTAGACTACCAATCCCAAACATTAGCATGGCCTATAACCTTAATAATAGCAAGATTAGAGGCCTTAAAAAGCTTATCAGAAATTTTGGGTTTTCTGGGAAATTTCTTGGTTTTCCAAAAATCAACTTTGTGTTTGGTCAACCATGTTTGACAATTAATAACTTGAGATCTAGACATGGTATGGACTTGATTCCACTTCCAATCTACTCTCCTCATGACATAGAACAAGTCTATAACATCTAGCACACATAACATCTACAACACAAAGATCTATGAGCCTTGACATATAGTTGTCAGGCCATATTTTTAGGGTTTAGTTTTAAAAATTTCATTTTCTTCCATATAGATGTTATGGATCCTTAATGTAACATCATAGATCACTAAATAACATCCTTAAACACTAATCTAAACAACAAATAACAACATTAACATAAATCATAAGGATTTAGAAAAATTAGGGTTTATACCTCATTCATGCCTAACACTTGAATCTGATCTTCCTAAACTGATATTGGAGTGCTAGAGACTTAGATAGGGACTGAATCAGGAATTTTGTGGGTTTTGAGAGAGAAGAACTTGGTTGACTGTTTGTGAACAAATGAGGCTTTTCTTTAAATTTTCTCTCTCTTTAATCTATCTATATTATGATGCAATGAATTTGGCTGGCATAGTTAACATAAAAGATCAGATCTAGCTTGGTTTAGAGCACATGGGATATCTATAGTTGTTGAACCACCAATATCATTGCAAGATTAACACTCCATCTTATTAAAGAAATACAAAAAGGGCATTTTAGTCCTTTAGCTCACCATTTTAATGTCATTCTAGTAATTTAACCCAACCCTTAGGTTTGAACCCTTAGGTTTTACTAATTAATTTTTAGGATTTTATACTTAGGGTTTAAAATAGAAAATTAAGCTTTCTAATTTAGAAATTAGGGTTTCCTAATTAAATTAGGTATTCTAATTACACAAGTGCTTGGAAATTAGGATAAAGGTTTCCTAATTAACATTAAAATTTCTAAATTAACAATTAGGTTTTCCCTAATTGCACAATAGGGTTTCTAACTTAACAATTAGGATTTTCTAACTAATCATTAGGTTTCCCTAATTAAGTTTATAATCAATAACGCTTAAGCCTTTATACTTAGCTTTTGAGCTCCCAAATTAGGGTTTTAATATTCCCGATTAGGGTTTTGGATTCTTGGAACTAAAATTAGGGTTTTTGAACAAATCATTAGGGTTTACTAACTGAATGTCGAAGTTCTTAACATAACATCAGAGCTTGTCACTGATATAATTTATCTGATAAACCCTTGACCCTTAACCACAAACTATACACATATAATCACATATATCAGTATACACATGTGACACCCCCAAATCCGGGTACTTCAATTCCCATGTGATTTGGTGTTCACTATACAAACATCATATGTCTATTTACCCATAATAAATGAAACCATAAAATAGATAGAAATAAATTCTCTTTTTAAGGAGTTACAACATCTGAAATTAAATACATCAATCCCAGGTCATACTAACCTTAAATCTCAAATGCGGAAACATAAACAAATATTAAGTCTTACACAATTTAAACATAAGTCTGAAACATAACATAACAAATAAACAACAAGTCTTCATCACTTGTTAATCTTGCCCTTGCCTTTGCTAGTAGAAGGCTCGTCAGACCTTTTGTTCTTAACTGCAATGTTATTATTATGCAAGAGTGAGCACGACTGCCCACAAGTATAATAATGTCACAACAATATAATAATATGCGAGTGAATCAAAGACTTCTGAAATAAGAAACTTGACTTTTGAATCAAGAATGAATTACGAGAATCAAAAGAACTTCTGAGGGTCATAAGACCTTGAACTATGTCCTAGGTTATCAAGTGTTATACCTGAAACCTTTAATAGTCATAAGACTATGGACTCTTCTACTCGTACTTAGGGGGATCAGCCCTTAGTACCATACTGTGCACAATATCTTAACGCTAATGCATAAGTACTCCCCTATAATAGGGTTGTTCGTCTCAGATTGTCATTAGAGTCCGCACCAAAGGAAGTTTGGTTTGGATAAATTTAACAAGGGTTCTGAAATTTAGAATGTTCATCAACTATGGACTAGTCGAATCAATAAGGGTTTGCTAGTCTTACATGGTTCAACAATAAATGATATTCAATTGAAAACAAAATTCTAAAAAGGTATACAATTGAAATAAGTATTGTATGACTGAATTCATCCTTTAAAAGAATTATAGTATCTAATATGCAGTCTTAAACTTGAACAATTAAGAACAAGAGCTTACTCGATATAAGATACAATTCTAAGACTTGATCAATAAGTAATTTAGAATTTAAGGAACTGGCTTAACAACAATAATTTAGAAATAGAATATTTGCTCAATATAAAAGTAAGGTTTAGAAACTTGCCTCGTGCACAAGCTACGATTAATTCGCGTTCCTTATTAAATCCTACACATCAATACATTCACAATACCCATTAATCAATAGTTCGATATACTTATCGAATCCCAACATTGGTCTTTGAATATGCTATTGGACTTTTAAGTCTTATTAATTAATCACATAACGTAAGTTAATTAACATATTATTATATGCTTGACATGTCTTCATGTTCATTACATTAGGTTTTAAAAACACATTTTCAAAACTTGAACATTTAGAAAAATTTCTAAAGTTTTGCAGGTAGGACGCGGGCGCGCTACATTTGTTCTCTGAAGCGGCGCGGGCTCGCTCCATTTGTTCTTTAAAGCGGCACGGGTGCGTTACACGGCGCGGGCACGTTCCATTCGTTCTTTGGAGCGACACGGCCGCGCTACGACGCAGACCCAAATTCTCCAGTTCGTGAAGAACACACAGAACAACCCAATAAATCTCAAATTAAGATAACACGATGAATTTTAATGCTATCCATGAATTATAGACTTCACAAAAACATCACATAAAGTCTTTAGCATGATTCTAACACTTTAAATCATGTAATTATACAATTTACAACATTTAATCTCATTGTTTTTTCATATTTTGTAAAGTTTTGAAGAAAAACATGAATTTTAACATTACAGATTCGTTAATTCACCGAATCCATCCATTTAAATTCTGTTTTGTTCATTTCAATATACATAAGCATATACGAGTGTACATTTTTGATATAACTTATGATTAAAGCATTTAATTTGTACGTAAGGGCCATATGGCCATATATACAACTTTTACACTCTGTAACTTAAAAATATCCAATTACTACATATTTATATGGATTTAATGTTATGAAAGCATAAGTGTATGGTAACAAACATATTATGATAATATTTTATCACCTATATACACATAATAAATACTATTTTCAATTATAGAGACTTACAGTAACTTTTCATAGAAAGTATAAACAACGTAAATTTGAAGTTGGGTTGAAGAGATTACCCAGCAGATACTTCTTCAATCACACAACTCACAAATTCTCTCTGAAATTCTCCAAGTTAAGACTAACAATGAAAAACGTAAAAGAAAAACTGATGAAGGCGCACATATAACCGGTGACGTTGAGGTCAGTTAATCCATACGTGGTTAACCACTCTCAACTCCTCTTAAGGGTCTGTTTGGTTAGCCAATAAGAGGTTCTTTTCCATTTAATTTACTTAACCTCTTATAATATAGTTTAATAACGTCACACCCAATTAAACAATAAATCTAATATCTTATTTAATTTAAATATGATAATTTCTCATTAATTCATATAGTCACATAATTAATTTTTTCCTTTATTACTTATATAAAATTATTAAATCTCCAATTAATTATTAAATTGATTAAAATGACATTTATGCTTATTAAATAATTCATTTAATTCAATAAGCGCACTAAAATACATACTTTGAATAATAAAATTCTCCACATTAATTTAATCAATATAACACATATAATTGAATTAATCTACCACAAATTCATCAATTAATGATTTAATCCAATAATTAAATCATCGAAAAAAAATATTTATTTAATTCAATAAATATTCAAATTAAATTATAAAATCTCGTTCGTTACATCTTTCCCCCCTTAAAAAGGATTATGTCCCCAGAATCACGACTCAATATATTCATCCTGTTACATTCTCCTCCGTTACAAAGATTATGTCCCCATAATCGTTTACACAAAAATTAAGTAAATAAATGAGGATAATTCTTCATCATATTTTCTTCAAGTTCCCACGTAGTTTCTTTAGCGTTATGGTTCCTCCAGATTACCTTAACATAAGGTATTTGTGACGAACAAGATTTTATAATTTAATTTTAATATTTATTGAAGTAAATAAATATTTTCGATGATTTAATTATTAGATTAAATAATTAATCGATACAATTGTGGTAGATTAATTTAATTATATGTGTTATATTTATTAAATTAATATGGAGAATTTTATTATTCAAAGTATGTGATTATGTGAGCTTATTGTATTAAAAGTAATATTTAATAAGCCATGTTACTTAATTAATATAATTATTTATTAGAGACTTAATAATTTGACATTATTAATTAAAAAAAATTAAAATAAAAATAAAATAAAATAATTAACTATATGATTATGTGAATTTATGAGAGATTATTATATGTTATTTAATTAATTTAAATAAGTTATTTGAATTGGATGTGACAAGAATTAAACTATATGATAAAGCTTTATTAAATTAAATGATTTTTAAAATCCATTCTAACTAACCAAACGGATCCTTAATAGGAGTTATGGGCAGTTAACCCATGCCGGGTAGCTGACCATAGTGCGCGTCAATTGCTTGATTAATATATGTATTCTCCTTCTTCCTTTTCATTATCTGGCTAAGTCATAACAGAGAGGGAAAAGAGAGAGTTCAGAGGATTGTGAGAACTCAGTGATTGAAGAAAGAATCTAAGTATACATATATATACTTTATTCTCAGGGTAATCTCTCCTTCCTAAATTTCTATTTCACGTATTCAAGTTTTATAAAAATGGCTTTCAAAACTTCTGTCGATCTTTGTGAATTGGGAATTGGTGTTGTTATAAGGATATATGTAATAATACGAGTAGCATAACATGTTATTTATATATATATTGCATGATTCCATATCCTAAGTGTCGTTAATCTGATGACTTGTTATTTTAAAAATATACAGAGTTTGGGTTTTTGGCCTTATGGCCTTATACGTGATTTTAGTATGTCAAACAGAAATATTTTCATAGATTTTACACTCGTATATTATTGTGCATGTTAATACGAAGAGACCAAACTTTAAATGAACGGATTTGGCTTTATAACGAATCTGTGGCGTTGAATTTTAGGAATTTTTGTTAAAAACTTCAAGAACATCAAAAATAGAGGAAAATTTTATGTTTTAATTCTGTGATTATGTGTTTTAATGGGTTAAAATTACTTTACAGATGTTGGATAATGATTATATGTGAATATTAACATGTGGGTATGTTAAATTAGTGAAATTAATGATTATTTAGTGTTCTTTTCGCTGAACTCTGTGTTCTTCGTGAACTGGGAATCGAATTCTAGAGTCTCGCGCTGCGGCGCCAACTCCAGAACTGAAGTCCCGCCGCAGCGCCACCGCGCCACAGCGCCAGGTCTCAGACCGCAGTGCCGTCGCGCCACAGCGCGAAGGTCATGCAAAACAGTGGCGCCGCAGCGCCACTCTCTAGAAAGTTCAAGAATGAGATTTTTAAAATGTTTAAGCCTAACAATGTGTTAGTGAATTAATGTAATGAACATGTAAACATGTTAGAAGTATAATGTGATGATAAAATAGTTGTTTAACATGTAAATAACATAATTACATGTGAATTAAATTATTGAATACATAATTAGCTTGATAATTCATGAAGTACAAATTATGTGACAAAGTGGTAAATTGATTATGTATAGTCAATAATCAAAGTAGACAAAGAGAATGGGTTTATGTTGATTAGTTAAGTTATAATTAACTGGTATTGTAAATGTTAATGGTATGTAGGATTTAAATCAAAGAACGTGCTTAGTTAAAGTGTAATCTACGCACGAGGCAAGTTTCCTAACCTTACTTGTCATTATTGTTCAAGTTTATTATTTACCTCGAGTAAATTATCAATTCTATTATTCAAGTTCAAATGTTATATTAAAGATTGATTATCTTTTCAAAGCATGATTCAGTTATACAATAATTATCCTATTGTATACGTTTTGAGATTATTATTATTCAAATTGAATATCATTATTGTTGAACCTTATTAGACTAGTGAACCCTTAATGATTCAATTAGTCCATAGTTGATGAGCGTTCTAAATTTCCGAACCCTTGATGAATTATCCAAACCAAACTTCCTTTGGTGCGGACTCGAATGTCAAACTGAGAGGAACAACCCTGTATATGGGATTATTTATGCCTTAGCGTTAAGATATTGTGCACAGTATGGTACTAAGGGCTGATCCCCCTAAGTACGAGAAGAAGGTCCATAGTCTTATGATTGTTAAATGTTTCAAGTATAACTCTTGTTAACCTAAGACATAGTTCAAGGTCTTATGACCCTCAGAATTCTTTTTATTCTTGTTATTCATTCTTGATTCAAAAGTTGAGCTTTTATTCAGATATCTTTGATTTATTCGCATGTTATTATACTGTTATTTCATTATTATACTTGTGGACATTTGTGCTCACTCTTTCTTAATAATAACATTGCAGTTAAGAACGAAAGAGCTGACGAACCTTCCACTAGTAAGGGCAAGGGCAAAGTTAGCAAATGATGGAGACTTGTTATTTGATATGCCTTGTTATTTTATATGATGTATTTGTTTAAGACTTAAGTTAAAGATGTTGTTTAAGACTTATTGTTAGAATTCCGCACAGATGTTTTAAGGTTAGTTTAACCTGGGATTGTATTTATTATTCGGATGATGTAATCCTTTTAAGGAGAAGATTTTAATTCTATCTATTGTATGATTTGCATTTTTATGGGTAGATAGATAGATGATATTTATGTAGTGAACACCAAATCCCGTGGAATCGAAGTACCCAAATTTGGGGGTGTCACAGGTTGGTATCAAAGCTGTAGGTTATGAGTCTTAGGTGGGGGAACAACCTTAGGTAGTAACCTTATAGAAAGAAGATAGTAAAGGAAAACTCTTATCGAGTTTTAAGAAATGAATTTTTGGGAATTCATTGAAGATAATAAAATACATTATGTGTCTATGTGTTAATTTATGTGCTCGTTAGTACGACTTAGTAACTAAAACTTAAAATTTAGTTGTCAGGATGACGAATGTTGGAGAAGCTAGTCAAGCTGGGGAGGAAGAACCCCGATTACCTATAGTACCTACACAGGAGGAGCCCTGAGACATACATGTTATTAGGGAACAGTTAGTTCAGAGGGAGTCATCTCCATTGATCACCGTTGTTGGTCAGGAGCATGAGCCCGAGATTGATCCTGAGGAGGATCCTGAGGAGGAGTTTGATGAGGAAGAGGAAGAAGAGGAGTTACCATGGTACACCGTTGATGCAGAGATGTATGAAACGTTATACGACCGTAACGTGGAATTACAAGACGAGGTTCAGGAATTGACTGAGCGAGCGACTGTTCAGCAGTCTACTTTAGAGGAGAAGGAGAGGGAGATTTCGACTCTTCACACACGATTGGGAAATGTAGAATGGGATTTGGTCCATGAGAAGGGTCAAACCGAAGATAAGACCGAGGAGATAGAGAAGCTGAAAAAGGAACTGAAAGAAACCTCCGGAAGACTGAAAATAGCAGAGGAAGGATGGGTAAGAGAATCACGTCGAGCTGATCGTGCAAAAGATGATAGTCGCGCAAAGAAGGAAAAGTTTGAAGAGACATACTCCACACTTAATCATGCAATGGATGAGGCTCAAAAACGAGTTTTGAGATACCCCATCCAGTTTGAAGGACTTCCGTCGTATATGCTGGATCGCAGGACGATGTCTCGTATCTTGGATGAGGAGTGTGGCAAGGCTATTCAACACCTTGATAGACATGATTAGAATCCGTTTAGTTATGTGAAAGACTTAATTAGTTTTTATATGTAAATTCTGATATGTTTATGAACGAAGGAATATGTTAATATTTTAAATCCTATGGATTCTGTATTTCAGGATAGTTAATGTAAATAGAAGTTATGCTATAGTTTGATGTTAAAACTTTGAGTTGAATTAAATATATTAAGTTGTTTGAGATGATGTGTTAAATTGTTGAGTAATGCCTTAACTATTTAGAGAAATAAATAAAGTCCTAATAAGCATTTATTTTATCAGAAATATGCCGCCGAGAAGAAGACAACAATGTCAACCGGCTCAGGAAGAGTCAACAAATAATAACAATAACGCCAACACTAATCCTGTTCAGCAGTTGGTGAACTTACTGACGAGAGCAATGAACAATCAACCTCAAGCTCCACCAAACACAACGTTTAAAGACTTCAAGGCGGTGGGACCGCCAGAGTTCAAAGGTTCCAGGAACCCTATCGAGGCTCAAACGTGGGTCATAGAAATGGAGAAAGTATTCGATGTTGCTAGGGTTAGAGAAGACCAGAAGACCACTTTCGCAACGTTTATGCTGAAGTCTGAGGCTAGCTATTGGTGGCAAGCAAACAAAGTGCGAGGAGGTGCAGGTGTAATTATGTGGGAGAGATTTAAAGAAATATTTTTCGAAATGTACTTCCCAACTAGTTTACAGAATCAGATGGAAATTTAATTTCTGGAACTGAAGCAAGGAAACATGAGCGTACCTGAATACGCAGCTAAATTCGATGAGTTGGCAAGGTTTGCCCCGTACCAAGTACACACCGACAAAAGAAAGGCTAGAAGATTTGAACAAGGACTAAAGCCTTGGGTTTACAGTAAGGTGCCAATGTTTCAGATAAACACAATTGCCGGAGTACTGAAAAAGGCCATCCTCGCTGAAGGTGGGAGCGATGCGGTGACCAAATACAATCAAGAGCAGAAGAAGAAGAAGAAGAAGATTGAAGGTGAAGGAAATAGCAAGACTGGTGGGAGTAACACTGGGGGTAGTCATAATCAGAAGAGGAAGTGGACGGATAACTCGTCAGCTGGAAGTCAACAAGGAGGGCAGAAGAAGAAAATTAAAGTGTGCTCAAACTGTGGAAAAGCTCATCTGGGAGTTTGCATGAAAGGGAAGCGAGTGTGCTACAATTGTGGTTAGGAAGGCCACATAGCACCAAACTGTCCAAACCTAAAGAAGGGTGCTTGTTTTAACAGTGGTTCTAAGGATCATCTAGCAAGAGATTGCCCCAAGAAGGGATCAGGAGGAGCAGTGCAAGGAGGTAACCGTTGAAATAGCAGTGGAAATACCTTAACCATTATCGGACCACCTGTAACAAACCGACCGACCTCTAGAACTTTCAATATGACAGTGCAGGACGCAATCCAGTCTCGTGATGTGGTGTCAAGTATCATTCTGATCAATGAAATTAATGCTTATGTTTTATTTGATTCGGGTGCTACTTGTTCCTTTATATCTGAAGACTTTGCTAATAGTTTAGATTTGCTTATGGATGAGTTGGAATATCCCATGAATATAGAAATTGCGAATAGAGAGATAATTCCTGTTAAGCGTACGTGTTTAAGAACTGTAGGGTGGATATTAAGGGTAATATCATGAACGTAGAACGTATCCCTATTCAGCTTTGGGAATTTGACGTTATTTTGGGTATGGATTGGTTATCCAATTGTGGGGCGGTAATTGACTGCCAGAAGAAACGTATTAACATTATGACTCCGTCAAAGGTTGTGTTTTATGGTAGCAAGTCGCCTAGACAAGCGAGTTGTCTGACGATGATGCAGGCCAGGAGGTTGTTAAGACAAGGCTGTATAGGATATCTAGCTTACATAGTCGACATTGAAAAAGACAATCCGAAGGTAGAAGAGATACCGATTGTGAGGGACTTCGTCGATGTATTTCCAGACGATTTGCCAGGACTTCCACCAAATAGAAAGGTAGATTTCGTGATCGATTTGCTGCCCGGAACCGCTCCAATATCGAAGACACCATACCGAATGGCACCAGTAGAGATGAAAGAACTGATGGTCCAACTACAAGAATTGCTGGATAAAAAGTGCATTCAACCGAGCGTATCGCCGTGGGGAGCGCCGGTGTTGTTTGTGAAAAAGAAGGACGGATCGATGCGGCTTTGCATTGACTACAGAGAACTGAACAAGGTCACGATTAAGAATAGATATCCATTACCAAGAATCGACGATCTGTTTGATCAATTAAAGGGAGCAAGATGCTTTTCCAAGATAGACTTGAGGAGTGGTTATCACCAACTGAAGGTGAGGCCAGAGGATGTACCGAAGACAGCGTTCAGAACGTGATACGGTCACTATGAATTTTTAGTAATGTCGTTTGGTCTAACGAATGCTCCTGCAGCATTTATGGGACTAATGAATGGTGTATTCAAGCCATTTTTGGACAAATTCGTGGTGGTATTTATAGACGACATTCTCGTATATTCCAAAACCAAAGAAGAACACGAAGAACATTTGAGGTTAACGTTGGAAGTATTGAGAAGGGAGAAGTTGTACACTAAATTTTTGAAATGCGAATTCTGGATCGAGCGAGTACAATTTCTTGGTCACGTGATCGATAAACACGGAATTTCGGTAGATCCATCCAAAGTAGAAGCCGTGATTAACTGGGATCAGCCGAGAACGCCGTCAGAAGTAAGAAGTTTTCTTGGATTGGCGGGATATTATAGAAGATTCATTCAAGATTTTTCCAAGATCGTAACTCCGTTAACGAATTTAACTCGAAAAGCTGTGAAATTTGTTTTGACGGAGAAGTGTGATGAGAGCTTTCAAGAATTAAAGAAGAGATTGAGTACGGCACCTGTGTTATCTCTTCCGGATGATACATGCAATTTTGTTGTTTTTAGTGATGCGTCGCATAAAGGACTTGGCTGTGTGCTAATGTAAAACGGTAAAGTCATCGCATATGCATCACGACATTTTAAGGATTACGAGAAGGGTTACCCGACCCATGATTTGGAGTTAGCTGCAGTTGTTTTTGCTTTAAAAATTTGGAGGCACTATCTCTATGGGGAGAAGTGTGAGATATATACGGACCACAAGAGTCTGAAATATATTTTCACACAGAAAGATTTGAATATGCATCAAAGAAGATGGTTAGAATTAATTAAGGATTACGACTGTGAGATTTTATACCATCCGGATAAGGCGAATGTAGTTGCCGACGCCTTAAGTAGAAAGGGTCGTGAGAAATTGATGATGTTGACTGCTCAGGAGGAACTAATCACAAAAATGGAGAAACTGGAGTTGGAAGTGAAGTATCCAATGGAAATTGATGAGAAGCTATTTCAGATGCAATCTGGTACAACTTTACTAGATAAAGTGAAGGAGGCTCAGCGTTAGGATGATGAATACAAAAAGGTGGTAAAGAAGATATCTGAAGGGACCGAACCGAGATTTAAGATGGATAAGGAAGGAATACTGAGATTTCAGAGTAGAATTTGGGTACCGCCAGTACAAGAGATTAAAGAAGATATTTTAAGCGAGGCTCATAGTTCACGATATTCAATTCACCCTGGTAGTACCAAAATGTACCAAGATCTTCGACAATATTTTTGGTGGCCGAATTTGAAACGTGATGTTGCAGAATGTGTTGCCAAGTGTCTGACCTGTCAGAAAGTAAAAACAGAACATCAGAGACCAAGTGGATTACTTCAACCGTTAGAAATCCCAGAATGGAAATGGGAACATATTACAATGGACTTCGTGGTTGGCCTTCCGACGACTCAGAAAGGCTACGACGCAGTATGGGTTATCGTTGACCGACTGACGAAATCTGCACACTTCCTTCCAATCAAAATAAGATTCAACTTAGACCAGTTGGCCAGGCTATACGTAAAAGAGATTGTTTCGAGGCACGGAGTTCCGGTATCAATTATTTCAGATAGGGATCCGCGCTTCACATCAAATTTCTGGAAACGTCTTCAGGAATGCATGGGTACGCAATTGCGAATGAGTACAGCTTACCACCCTCAAATAGACAGACAGAGTGAGAGAACGATTCAGACATTAGAAGATATGCTAAGAGCCTATGTGATGGACTTTAAAGGAAATTGGGATGATCACCTACCATTAGTAGAGTTCGGCTACAACAATAGTTACCACGCTAGTATTGGCATGCCGCCTTATGAAGCTTTATACGGCAGAAAGTGCAGAACTCCACTTTACTGGGATGAAGTTGGTGAAAGACAATTGCTAGGGCCAGAATTGGTACAGCAGACAGCAGAAATAGTCAAAGTAATCCGAACACGACTGGTAGCGGCTCAAGATTGACAGAAGAAATACACTGATCCACATCGTAAAACTATCGAGTTTGAATCAGGTAGTTATGTTTTCTTGAAGGTCTCTCCTTGGAAAGGGAAGATCAGGTTCGGAAAGAAAGGGAAATTGAGCCCAAGATTCATTGGACCCTTTGAAGTACTGAGAAGAATCGGAGAAGTTGCGTATGAGGTAGCCTTACCTCCAGCACTCGAGAATATCCATAACGTCTTCTATGTTTCTATGTTGCGACCCTACAAGCCTGATTACAAGCATGTAATTAAATATGAACCCCTACATTTTGAGAAAGACTTATCTTACGAAGAAATTCATGTCCAAATTATTGACCGAAAAGAATAAGTTATGAGAAATAAAGTTATACCTTCAGTTAAGGTAATTTGGAGAAACCACAATGCTGAAGAAGCTACGTGGGAACTGGAAGAGAATATGATGAAGAATTACCCTCATTTATTTACTTAATTATTTGTAAGCGATTCTGGGGACAGAATCTTTGTAAGGGGAGAGAATGTAACGGGTCAAAATTTATTGAGTCGTGATTCTGGGGACAGAATCCTTTTAAGGGGGGAAATATGTGACGAACGAGATTTTATAATTTAATTTTAATATTTATTGAAGTAAATAAATATTTTCGATGATTTAATTATTAGATTTAATAATTAATCGATACAATTGTGGTAGATTAATTTAATTATATGTGTTATATTTATTAAATTAATATGGAGAATTTTATTATTCATAGTATGTGATTATATGAGCTTATTGTATTAAAAGTAATATTTAATAAGCCATGTTACTTAATTAATATAATTATCAATTAGAGACTTAATAATTTGACATTATTAATTAAAAAAAACTTAAAATAAAAATAAAATAAAAAAATTAACTATATGATTATGTGAATTTATGAGAGATTATTATATGTTATTTAATTAATTTAAATAAGTTATTTGAATTGGATGTGACAAGAATTAAACTATATGATAAAGCTTTATTAAATTAAATAATTTTTAAAATCCATTCTAACTAACCAAACGGATCCTTAATAGGAGTTATGGGCAGTTAACCCATGCTGTGTAACTGACCATAGTGCGCGTCAATTGCTTGATTAATATATGTATTCTCCTTCTTCCTTTTCATTATCTGGCTAAGTCATAACAGAGAGGGAAAAGAGAGAGTTCAGAGGATTGTGAGAACTCAGTGATTGAAGAAAGAATCTAAGTATACATATATATGTATTCTCCTTAATAGGAGTTATGGGCAGTTAACTCATGCTGTGTAACTAACCATAGTGCGCGTCAATTGCTTGATTAATATATGTATTCTCCTTCTTCCTTTTCATTATCTGGCTAAGTCATAACAGAGAGGGAAAAGAGAGAGTTCAGAGGATTGTGAGAACTCAGTGATTGAAGAAAGAATCTAAGTATACATATATATACTTTATTCTCAGGGTAATCTCTCCTTCCTAAATTTCTATTTCACGTATTCAAGTTTTATAAAAATGGCTTTCAAAACTTCTGTCGATCTTTGTGAATTGGGAATTGGTGTTGTTATAAGGATATATGTAATAATACGAGTAGCATAACATGTTATTTATATATATATATTGCATGATTCCATATCCTAAGTGTCGTTAATCGGATGACTTGTTATTTTAAAAATATACAGAGTTTGGGTTTTTGGCCTTATGGCCTTATACGTGATTTTAGTATGTTAAACAGAAATATTTTCGTAGATTTTACACTCGTATATTATTGTGCATGTTAATACGAAGAGACCAAACTTTAAATGAACGGATTTGGCTTTATAACGAATCCGTGGCGTTGAATTTTAGGAATTTTTGTTAAAAACTTCAAGAACATCAAAAACAGAGGAAAATTTTATGTTTTAATTCTGTGATTATGTGTTTTAATGGGTTAAAATTACTTTACAGATGTTGGGTAATGATTATATGTGAATATTAACATGTGGGTATTTTAAATTAGTGAAATTAATGATTATTTAGTGTTCTTTTTCGCTGAACTCTGTGTTCTTCGCGAACTGGGAATCGAATTCTAGAGTCTCGCGCTGCGGCGCCAACTCCAAAACTGAAGTCCCGCCGCAGCACCACCACGCCACAGTGCCAGGTCTCAGACCGCAGTGCCGTCGCGCCACAGCGCGAAGGTCATGCAAAACAGTGGCGCCGCAGCGCCACTCTCTAGAAAGTTCAAGAATGAGATTTTTAAAATGTTTAAGCCTAACAATGTGTTAGTGAATTAATGTAATGAACATGTAAACATGTTAGAAGTATAATGTGATGATAAAATAGTTGTTTAACATGTAAATAACATAATTACATGTGAATTGAATTATTGAATACATAATTAGCTTGATAATTCATGAAGTACAAATTATGTGACAAACTGGTAAATTGATTAAGTATAGTCAATAATCAAAGTAGAGAAAGAGAATGGGTTTATATTGATTAGTTAAGTTATAATTAACTGGTATTGTAAATGTGAATGGTATGTAGGATTTAAATCAAAAAATGTGCTTAGTTAAAGTTTAATCTACGCACGAGGCAAGTTTCCTAACCCTACTTGTCATTATTGTTCAAGTTTATTATTTACCTCGAGTAAATTATCAATTCTATTATTCAAGTTCAAATGCTATATTAAAGATTGATTATCTTTTCAAAACATGATTCAGTTATACAATAATTGTCCTATTGTATACTTTTTGAGATTATTATTATTCAAATTGAATATCATTACTGTTGAACCTTATTAGACTAGTGAACCCTTAATGATTCAATTAGTCCATAGTTGATGAGCGTTCTAAATTTCAGAACCCTTGATGAATTATCCAAACCAAACTTCCTTTGGTGCGGACTCGAATGTCAAACTGAGATGAACAACCCTGTATAGGGGATTATTTACGCTTTAGCGTTAAGATATTGTGCACAGTATGGTACTAAGGGCTGATCCCCCTAAGTACGAGAAGAAGGTCTATAGTCTTATGACTGTTAAAGGTTTCAAGTATAACTCTTGTTAACCTAAGACATAGTTCAAGGTCTTATGACCCTCAGAATTCTTTTGATTCTTGTTATTCATTCTTGATTCAAAAGTTGAGCTTTTATTCAGATGTCTTTGATTTATTCGCATGTTATTATACTGTTATTTCATTATTATACTTGTGGGCATTTGTGCTCACTCTTGCTTAATAATAACATTGTAGTTAAGAACGAAAGAGCTGACGAACCTTCCATTAGTAAGGGCAAGGGCAAAGTTAGCAAATGATGGAGACTTGTTATTTGATATGACTTGTTATTTTATATGATGTATTTGTTTAAGACTTAAGTTAAAGATGTTGTTTAAGACTTATTGTTAGAATTTCGCACAGATGTTTTAAGGTTAGTTTAACCTGGGATTGTATTTATTATTCGGATGATGTAATCCTTTTAAGGAGAAGATTTTAATTCTATCTATTGTATGGTTTGTATTTTTATGGGTAGATAGATAGATGATATTTGTGCAGTGAACACCAAATCCCATGGAATCGAAGTACCCGGATTTTGGGGTGTCACAGTATTACTTTATTTTTGAGAACTTGTTCTTTCATGTCGACAATCTGAATAGAAATTTCTTCGTAAGATAAATCTTTCTCAAAATGTAGGGGTTCATATTCAATCACACGCTTGTAATCGGGTTTGTAGGGCCGTAAAACTGAAACATGGAAAACGTTGTGGACATTCTGAGCGCTGGAGGTAAGGCTACCTCATACGCAACTTCTCCAATCCTTCGCAGTACTTCAAAGGGTCCAATGAATCTTGGGCTTAATTTCTCCTTCTTTCTGAATCTGATCTTTCCTTTTCAGGGAGAGACTTTTAAAAATACATAACTACCCGATTCAAACTCAACATTTTTACGGTGTGGATCGACATATTTCTTCTGCCTATCTTGAGCTGCTACCAGTCTACAGTCTTGTTCGGATCACTTTGATTATCTCTGTTGTCTGCTATACCAGTTTTGGACCTCGTAATTGTCTCTCGCCAACTTCATCCCAATATAGCAGAGTTCTACACTTTCTGCAGTATAGCGCTTCATAAGGCGGCATGTCAATACTAGCGTGGTAACTGTTGTTGTAGCTGAACTCTATGAGCGGTAGATGATCATCCCAATTTTCTTTAAAGTCCATTATACAAGCTCTTAACATATATTCTAATGTTTGAATCGTTCTTTCACTCTGCCCATCTGTCTGAGGGTGATAAGCCATACTCATTCTCAACTATGTACCCATGCATTCCTGTAGTCGCTTCCAAAAGTTTGATGAAAAGCGCGGATCCCTGTCGAAAACAATTGAGACCAAAACTCCGTGCCTTAAAATAATCTCTTTTATATATAATTTTGCCAACTGTTCTAAGTTAAATTTGATCTTGATCGGAAGAAAATGTTCGAATTTTGTCAGTCAGTCAGCGATAACCCATACTGCGTCATAGCCTTTCTGAGTTGTCGGAAGGCCAACCACGAAATCCATCATAATGTGTTCGCATTTCCATTCTGGGATTTCTAATGGTTGTAGAAACCTACTTGGCCTCTGATGCTTTGCTTTCACTTTCTGACATGTCAGACACTTCGCAACAAAATCTACAACATCTCGTTTCAAATTTGGCCACTAAAAATGTTGTCGAATATCTTGGTACTACCGAGGTGAATTGAATATCGTGAGCTATGAGCCTCACTCAAAATATCTTCCTTAATCTCTGACACTATCGGTACCCAAATTTTGCTTTCAAATCTCAGTATTCCTTCATTGTCCATCTTGAATCTCGAATCGGTTCCTTCAGATATCTTCTTTTTCACCTTCTCACATTCTTCCTCCTGAAGTTGAGCCTCATTAACTTTATCCAGCAAAGTTGTACCAGATTGCATTTGAAACAACTTCTCGTCACTCTCCATAGGATGCTTTACTTCTATTTACATCTTCTCCATCGCTAAAATTAGCTCCTCTTGAGCTGTCAACATCATCAATTTCTTCTGACCCTTTCTACTTAAGGCATCAGCAACCACATTGGCTTTACACGGATGGTACAAAATTTTGCAATTATAATCCTTAATTAACTCCAACCACCTTCTCTGGCGCATATTCAAGTCCTTCTGCGTAAAAATATATTTTAGACTCTTGTGGTCTGTATATATTTTACACCTCTCCCCATAGAGATAATGTCTCCAAATCTTTAAGGCAAATACCACCGCAGCTAACTATAAGTCGTGGGTCGGATACCCCTTCTCATAGTCCTTCAATTTTCATGACGCATACGCAATGACCCTACCAGTTTGCATAAGCACACATCCCAGTCCTTTATGCGGCGCATCACTATAAACTACAAAATTTTCTATGTCATCCGGGAGAGATAACACAGGTGATGTACTCAACCTCTTCTTAAGTTCTTAAAACTTTCCTCACACTTCTTCATCTGAACGAATTTTACAGTTTTCCTAGTCAAATTCGTCAATGGAGTTGTGAGTTTGGAAAAGTCTTGAATGAATCTTCTATAATAACCTGCCAACCCAAGAAAACTTCTTACTTCAGACGGCGTTTTCGACTTATCCCAGTTCATCACAGCTTTGACTTTGGAGGGATCTACAAAAATTTTGTCCTTATCAATCATATGTCCGAGAAATTGTACCCGCTCAATCCAAAATTCACATTTCAAAAATTTGGCATACAACTTTTCCCTTCGCAACGCTTCTAACGTTACCTTCAAATGCTCTTCATGTTCTTCCTTGGTTTTCGAGTATACCAAAATGTCATCGATGAACACCACCACGAATTTATCTAAAAACAGTTTAAACACCCTGTTAATCAAGTCCATAAATGCTACAGGAGCATTTGTTGGACCGAATGACATCACCAGGAATTCATAGTGACTATATCAAGTCCTAAATGATGTCTTCGGAACATCCTCTGGTCTCACCTTCAATTGATAATAACTACTCCTCAAGTCTATTTTGAAAAAGTATCTCGCTCCCTTCAATTGATCAAACAGGTCGTCGATCCTCGGTAATGGATATCGATTCTTAATTGTGACCTTATTCAGTTCTCTATAGTCGATGCAGAGCCGCATCGTTCCTTCCTTCTTTTTCACAAATAAATTCGGCGCTCCCCACAGCGATACACTCAGTTGAATGTACTTCTTGTCCAGTAATTCTTTTATCTCTACCGGAGCCATCCGATACGGTGCCTTTGATATTGGAGCCGTTTCTGGCGCTAAATCAATCACAAACTCAACCTCTCTGCTTGGCGAAAGTCCTAAAAGATCATCTGGAAATACGTCTGCGAAGTCCTTTACTACTGGTATCTTTTCTATCTTTGGGTTCTCTTTACAACTGTCGACTATGTAGGCTAGATATCCTACACAACCTTGTCTTAACAACTTCTTGGCCTGCATCATCGTCAGACAACTCACTTGTTTAGGTGACTTGCTGCCATAAAACACAACCTTTGACAGAGTCATAAGGTTAATATACTTCTTCTGGCAATTAATTACACCTATGTAATTGAACAGCCAATCCATTCCCAAGATAACGTCAAATTTCTCAAGTCTGATAGGGATAAGATCTACGTTCATAATATTACCCTTAATATCCACCATTCAGTTCTTATGTACGTACTTGACAGGGATCTCTTCTCTATTCGCAATTTCTATGTTCATGGGGTATTCTAACTCATCTTTAGGCAATTCTAAGTTCTTAGAAAAGTCATCGGATATAAATGAACAAGTAGCACCCGAATCAAATAATACATAAGCACTAACTTTATTGATCGAAATGATACCTGACACCACATCGCGAGACTACACAGCATCCTGCACTGTCATGTTGAAAGTCCTGGCGGTTGGTCTGTTGGTTGCGGTTGGTCCCGTGATAGTCAGAGTACTTCCACCACTATGTCCCCTATTTCCTCCTAATCTCGCCCCTCCAGATCCCTTTTTGGGACAGTCTCTTACTAGATGGTCTTTTGAGCCGTAAGTGAAGCAGGCGCCCTTCTTTGGGTTAGGACAGTTAGGTGCTATGTGGTCTTCCTGACTACAATTGTAGCACACTCGTTTTTCCTTCATGCAAACTCCCAGATGAGCTTTTTCGCAGGTCGGGCATGTTTCAATCCTCTTATTCTGACTTCCTTGCTGATTTCCAATTGATGAGTTGTCAGACCACCTTCTCTTCTGATTGTTACTTCCTCCCATGTTACTTCCATTAGCTTTATTAGTTTCCTTATTTTCACTCTTTTTCTTCTTCTGATCCTGATTATACTTAGTCACCGCATCGCTCCCACCTTCAGCGAGTATGGCCTTCTCCAGTACTCCAGCAAACATCTTCAACTGAAACATCGACACTTTACTATACAACTAGGGCTTCAGTCCTTGTTCAAACCTTCTTGCTTTTCTCTCATCCGTGTGCACTTGATATGTGGCAAACCTAGCCAACTCATTGAATCTTGCTGCATAATCTAGTATAAACATATTTCCTTGCTTTAACTCTAGAAATTGTACCTCCATTTGGTTCTGCGAGCTTGTCGGAAAGTACATCTCGAGGAACATCTCCTTAAACCTCTCCTAAGTGATCATAACTTCTACTCCACGGACCTTATTTGCTTGCCACCAATAACTTGCCTCTGACTTCAACATGAATGTTGCGTAGGCGGTTTTCTGGTCCTCTCTGACTCTGGCGATATCAAAAACTTTCTCCATCTCCATAACCCAAGTTTGAGCTTCAATTGGGTTTATGGAGCCTTTAAACTCTGGCGGTCCTACCGCCTTGTAGTCCTTGAACGTCGTATTGGGTGGAGCTTGAGGTTGATTGTTAATTTCTCCAGCTAATAGGTTCACCAATTGTTGAACGGGGTTAGCATTGGCATCATTGTTGTTGTTCATTGATTCTTCTTAAGCTGGTTGATAGTTTGACCTTCTTCTCGGTGGCATATTTCTATTAAAATATATGCTTATTAGATCATTATCCAATTCTCTAAATATTTAAGGCTTAACTCAAATAATTTAACATAATCACTTAACACATTTTCTCAAACAACTTGATATATTTATTTAATCAAAAGTTTTAACAAACTACGATAGCATCACTGCTATATACATCAACTATCCCGAGATAAAGAATCTACAGGATTTAAAACATTAAAATATTCCTTCGTTTTTAAACACATCGGAATTTACATTTTTAACTACCAGATAGGTTTTCACATAATTAAATTATTCCTATCACTGCCTGCTAAGGCGTTGAATAGCCTTGCTATGCTCTTCTTCCATAATGCAGGACATCGTCCTGCAATCTAGCATGGTAGTCCTTCGAACTGAATTGGGTATCTCATAACTCGATCCTGGGCCTCATCCATCACATTTTGAAGCGTAGAGTGCGTCTCCTCAAGCTTAGCCTTCTTTGCCCGACAGTTCTCTTCTTCAAGATCTGCACATCGTGATTCCCTTACCCAGGCCTCCTCCGCAATGGACAGCCTTACTAAGTTCTCTTTCAGTTCATTCTTTAACTTCTTTATTTCCTTGAACTTCTCCTCGGTTTGACCCTTCTCGTGAACTACATCCCACTCTATGTTTCCCATACATGTGTGAAGAGTCACAACCTCTCTATCCCTCTGCTCAATGGTAAGCTGTTGAATAACCATCCGCTCATTCAGTTCCTAAACAGTATCTCTTAACTCTATGTTATGATCATATAGCTCGTCGTACATCTCGGCACTGATAGAGTTCGATGGGAACTCATCTTCTTCCTCTGGATCCTCTTTTGGATCAGACTCAGGCTCATGCTCCTAACCAACAACAGTGATCAACAGAGATGGCTCTCTCTGTACCAACTGCTCCCTGACGACATGAATGTCTCGAGGCTCCTCCTCTATAGGTACTCGGGGTTCCTCCTCCCTAGCTCGACTAGATCCTCCAACATCTGACATCCTGACAACACAGTTTTAAGTTTTAGTTACTAATCGATATTCGCGAGCACATAAGTTTATCACATAAACACATAAAGTCTTTTATTATCTTCAATGAATTAATGAATTCATTTCTTAGAACTCGATAAGAGTTTATCACCACTATGTTCTCGATCTCCTATAAGGCTACTACCTAAGGTTGTTTCCCCCACCTAAGGTTCATAACCTACGACTTTGATACCAAACTGTGACACCACCAAATCCGGGTACTTCAATTCCCACATGATTTGGTGTTCACTATACAAACATCATATGTCTATCTACTCATAATAAATGAAACCAGAAAATAGATAGAAATAAATCCTCTCCTTCAGGAGTTACAACATCTAAAATTAAATACATCAATCCCAGGTCATACTAACCTTAAATCTCAAATGCGGAAACATAAACAAATATTAAGTCTTACACAATTTAAACATAAGTCTGAAACATAATATAATAAATAAACAACAAGTCTTCATCACTTGCTAATCTTGCCCATGCCTTTGCTAGTAGAAGGCTCGTCGGACCTTTCGTTCTTAACTGCAATGTTATTATTATGCAAGAGTGAGCACGATTGCCCACAAGTATAATAATGTCACAACAATATAATAACATTCTAGTGAATCAAATACTTCTGAAATGAGAAACTTGACTTTTGAATTAAAAATGAATAACAAGAATCAAAAGAACTTCTGAGGGTCATAAGACCTTGAACTATGTCCTAGGTTATCAAGTGTTATACCTGAAACCTTTAACAGTCATAAGACTATGGACTCTTTTACTCGTACTTAGGGGGATCAGCCCTTTAGTACCATACTGTTCACAATATCTTAACGCTAATGCATAAGTACTCCCCTATAACAGGGTTGTTCGTCTCAGATTGACATTAGAGTCCGCACCAAAGGAAGTTTAGTTTGGATAAATTCAACAAGGGTTTTGAAATTTAGAACGTTCATCAACTATGGACTAGTCGAATCAATAAGGGTTCGCTAGTCTTACATGGTTCAACAATAAATGATATTCAATTGAATAAAAAATTCTAAAAAGGTATACAATCGAAATAAGTATTGTATGACTGAATTCATGCTTTAAAAGAATTATAACATCTAATATGCAGTCTTGAACTTGAACAATTAAGAACAAGAGCTTACTCGATATAAGATACAATTCTAAGACTTGATCAATGAGTAATTTAGAATTTAAGGAACTGGCTTAACAACATTAATTTAGAAATAGAATATTTGCTCAATATAAAAGTAAGGTTTAGAAACTTGCCTCTTGCACATGCTATGATTAATTCGCGTTCCTTATTAAATCCTACATATCAATACATTCACAATACCCATTAATCAATAGTTCGATATACTTATCGAATCCCAACATTGGTCTTTGAATATGTTATTGGACTTTTAAGTCTTATTAATTAATCACATAACGTAAGTTAATTTACATATTATTATATGCTTGACATTTCTTCATGTTCATTACATTAGGTTTTAAAAACACATTTTCAAAACTTGAACATTTAGAAAAATTTCTGAAGTTCTGCAGGTAGGGCGCGGACGCGCTACATTTGTTCTCTGAAGCGGCGGCGCGCTCCATTTGTTCTTTAAAGCGGCGCGGGTGCGTTCCATTCATTCTTTGGAGCGGCGCGGCCGCGCTACGACACATACCCAGATTTTGCAATTCATAAAGAACACACAGAACAACCCAATAAATCCTAAATTAAGCTAACACGATGAATTTTAATGCTACCCATGAATTATAGACTTCACAAAAACATCACATAAAGTCTTTAGCATGATTTTAACACTTTAATTCACGTAGTTATACAATTTACAACATTTAATCTCACTGTTTTTTCATATTTTGTAAAGTTTTGAAGAAAAACATGAATTTTAACATTACAGATTTGTTAATTCACCAAATGCATCCATTTAAATTATGTTTTGTTCGTTTCAACATACATAAGCATATACGAGTGTAA
Organism: Panax notoginseng; assembly: GCA_016801055.1. NCBI lineage: Eukaryota > Viridiplantae > Streptophyta > Magnoliopsida > Apiales > Araliaceae > Panax > Panax notoginseng. Next base: position 51,393,827 of record CM029023.1, read on the forward strand.
ATTTTGATACAACTTATGATTAAAGCATTTAATTTGTACGTAAGGGTCATATGGCCATATATACAACTTTTATACTCTTTAACTTAAAAAATCCAATTACTACATATTTATATGGATTTAATGTTATGAAAGCATAATTATATGGTAATAAACATATTATGATAATATATTATCACCTATATACATGCACATAATAAATACTCTTTTCAATTATAGAGACTTACAGTAACTTTTCGTAGAAAGTATAAACAACGTAAATTTGAAGTTGGGTTGAAGAGATTACCCAGCAGTGTAGATTAATAGGGGATGAAATCCTTCTTAGATACTTCTTCAATCACACAACTCACAAATTCTCTCTGAAATTCTCCAAGTTAAGACTAACAATGAAAAACGTAAAAGAAAAACTGATGAAGGCGCACATATAACCGGTGACGTTGAGGTCAGTTAATCCATACGTGGTTAACCACTCTCAACTCCTCTTAAGGGTCTGTTTGGTTAGCCAATAAGAGGTTCTTTTCCATTAAATTTACTTAACCTCTTATAATATAGTTTAAAAACGTCACACCCAATTAAACAATAAATCTAATATCTTATTTAATTTAAATATGATAATTTCTCATTAATTCATATAGTCACATAATTAATTTTCTCCTTTATTACTTATATAAAATTATTAAACCTCCAATTAATTATTAAATTAATTAAAATGACATTTATGCTTATTAAATAATTCATTTAATTCAATAAGCGCACTAAAATACATACTTTGAATAATAAAATTCCTCACATTAATTTAATTAATATAACACATATAATTGAATTAATCTACCACAAATTCATCAATTAATGATTTAATCCAATAATTAAATCATCGAAAAAAAATATTTATTTAATTCAATAAATATTCAAATTAAATTATAAAATCTCGTTCGTCACATCTTTCCCCCCTTAAAAAGGATTATGTCCCCAGAATCACGACTCAATATATTCATCCTGTTACATTCTCCCCCCTTACAAAGATTATGTCCCCATAATCGCTTACACAAAAATTAAGTAAATAAATGAGGATAATTCTTCATCATATTTTCTTCAAGTTCTCACGTAGTTTCTTTAGCGTTATTGTTCCTCCAGATTACCTTAACATAAGGTATTTGTGACGAACAAGATTTTATAATTTAATTTTAATATTTATTGAAGTAAATAAATATTTTCGATGATTTAATTATTAGATTTAATAATTAATCGATACAATTGTGGTAGATTAATTTAATTATATGTGTTATATTTATTAAATTAATATGGAGAATTTTATTATTCAAAGTATGTGATTATGTGAGCTTATTGTATTAAAAGTAATATTTAATAAGCCATGTTACTTAATTAATATAATTATTAATTAGAGACTTAATAATTTGACATTATTAATTAAAAAAAATTAAAATAAAAATAAAATAAAAAAATTAACTATATGATTATGTGAATTTATGAGAGATTATTATATGTTATTTAATTAATTTAAATAAGTTATTTGAATTGGATGTGACAAGAATTAAACTATATGATAAAGCTTTATTAAATTAAATAATTTTTAAAATCCATTCTAACTAACCAAACGGATCCTTAATAGGAGTTATGGGCAGTTAACCCATGCCGGGTAACTGACCATAGTGCGCGTTAATTGCTTGATTAATATATGTATTCTCCTTCTTCCTTTTCATTATCTGGCTAAGTCATAACAGAGAGGGAAAAGAGAGAGTTCAGAGGATTGTGAGAACTCAGTGATTGAAGAAAGAATCTAAGTATACATATATATACTTTATTCTCAGGGTAATCTCTCCTTCCTAAATTTCTATTTCACGTATTCAAGTTTTATAAAAATGGCTTTCAAAACTTTTGTCGATCTTTGTGAATTGGGAATTGGTGTTGTTATAAGGATATATGTAATAATACGAGTAGCATAACATGTTATTTATATATATATATATTGCATGATTCCATATCCTAAGTGTCGTTAATCGGATGACTTGTTATTTTAAAAATATACAGAGTTTGGGTTTTTGGCCTTATGGCCTTATACGTGATTTTAGTATGTTAAACAGAAATATTTTCGTAGATTTTACACTCGTATATTATTGTGCATGTTAATACGAAGAGACCAAACTTTAAATGAACGGATTTGGCTTTATAACGAATCCGTGGCGTTGAATTTTAGGAATTTTTGTTAAAAACTTCAAGAACATCAAAAACAGAGGAAAATTTTATGTTTTAATTCTGTGATTATGTGTTTTAATGGGTTAAAATTACTTTACAGATGTTGGGTAATGATTATATGTGAATATTAACATGTGGGTATTTTAAATTAGTGAAATTAATGATTATTTAGTGTTCTTTTTCGCTGAACTCTGTGTTCTTCGCGAACTGGGAATCGAATTCTAGAGTCTCGCGCTGCGGCGCCAACTCCAAAACTGAAGTCCCGCCGCAGCACCACCACGCCACAGTGCCAGGTCTCAGACCGCAGTGCCGTCGCGCCACAGCGCGAAGGTCATGCAAAACAGTGGCGCCGCAGCGCCACTCTCTAGAAAGTTCAAGAATGAGATTTTTAAAATGTTTAAGCCTAACAATGTGTTAGTGAATTAATGTAATGAACATGTAAACATGTTAGAAGTATAATGTGATGATAAAATAGTTGTTTAACATGTAAATAACATAATTACATGTGAATTGAATTATTGAATACATAATTAGCTTGATAATTCATGAAGTACAAATTATGTGACAAACTGGTAAATTGATTAAGTATAGTCAATAATCAAAGTAGAGAAAGAGAATGGGTTTATATTGATTAGTTAAGTTATAATTAACTGGTATTGTAAATGTGAATGGTATGTAGGATTTAAATCAAAAAATGTGCTTAGTTAAAGTTTAATCTACGCACGAGGCAAGTTTCCTAACCCTACTTGTCATTATTGTTCAAGTTTATTATTTACCTCGAGTAAATTATCAATTCTATTATTCAAGTTCAAATGCTATATTAAAGATTGATTATCTTTTCAAAACATGATTCAGTTATACAATAATTGTCCTATTGTATACTTTTTGAGATTATTATTATTCAAATTGAATATCATTACTGTTGAACCTTATTAGACTAGTGAACCCTTAATGATTCAATTAGTCCATAGTTGATGAGCGTTCTAAATTTCCGAACCCTTGATGAATTATCCAAACCAAACTTCCTTTGGTGCGGACTCGAATGTCAAACTGAGAGGAACAACCCTGTATATGGGATTATTTATGTCTTAGCGTTAAGATATTGTGCACAGTATGGTACTAAGGTCTGATCCCCCTAAGTACGAGAAGAAGGTCCATAGTCTTATGATTGTTAAAGGTTTCAAGTATAACTCTTGTTAACCTAAGACATAGTTCAAGGTCTTATGATATTCAATTGAATAAAAAATTCTAAAAAGGTATACAATCGAAATAAGTATTGTATGACTGAATTCATGCTTTAAAAGAATTATAACATCTAATATGCAGTCCTGAACTTGAACAATTAAGAACAAGAGCTTACTCGATATAAGATACAATTCTAAGACTTGATCAATGAGTAATTTAGAATTTAAGGAACTGGCTTAACAACATTAATTTAGAAATAGAATATTTGCTCAATATAAAAGTAAGGTTTAGAAACTTGCCTCTTGCACATGCTATGATTAATTCGCGTTCCTTATTAAATCCTACATATCAATACATTCACAATACCCATTAATCAATAGTTCGATATACTTATCGAATCCCAACATTGGTCTTTGAATATGTTATTGGACTTTTAAGTCTTATTAATTAATCACATAACGTAAGTTAATTTACATATTATTATATGCTTGACATTTCTTCATGTTCATTACATTAGGTTTTAAAAACACATTTTCAAAACTTGAACATTTAGAAAAATTTCTGAAGTTCTGCAGGTAGGGCGCGGACGCGCTACATTTGTTCTCTGAAGCGGCGGCGCGCTCCATTTGTTCTTTAAAGCGGCGCGGGTGCGTTCCATTCATTCTTTGGAGCGGCGCGGCCGCGCTACGACACATACCCAGATTTTGCAATTCATAAAGAACACACAGAACAACCTAATAAATCCTAAATTAAGCTAACACGATGAATTTTAATGCTACCCATGAATTATAGACTTCACAAAAACATCACATAAAGTCTTTAGCATGATTTTAACACTTTAATTCACGTAGTTATACAATTTACAACATTGAATCTCACTGTTTTTTCATATTTTGTAAAGTTTTGAAGAAAAACATGAATTTTAACATTACAGATTTGTTAATTCACCGAATGCATCCATTTAAATTATGTTTTGTTCGTTTCAACATACATAAGCATATACGAGTGTAAATTTTGATACAACTTATGATTAAAGCATTTAATTTGTACGTAAGGGTCATATGGCCATATATACAACTTTTATACTCTTTAACTTAAAAAATCCAATTACTACATATTTATATGGATTTAATGTTATGAAAGCATAATTATATGGTAATAAACATATTATGATAATATATTATCACCTATATACATGCACATAATAAATACTCTTTTCAATTATAGAGACTTACAGTAACTTTTCGTAGAAAGTATAAACAACGTAAATTTGAAGTTGGGTTGAAGAGATTACCCAGCAGTGTAGATTAATAGGGGATGAAATCCTTCTTAGATACTTCTTCAATCACACAACTCACAAATTCTCTCTGAAATTCTCCAAGTTAAGACTAACAATGAAAAACGTAAAAGAAAAACTGATGAAGGCGCACATATAACCGGTGACGTTGAGGTCAGTTAATCCATACGTGGTTAACCACTCTCAACTCCTCTTAAGGGTCTGTTTGGTTAGCCAATAAGAGGTTCTTTTCCATTAAATTTACTTAACCTCTTATAATATAGTTTAAAAACGTCACACCCAATTAAACAATAAATCTAATATCTTATTTAATTTAAATATGATAATTTCTCATTAATTCATATAGTCACATAATTAATTTTCTCCTTTATTACTTATGTCAAATTATTAAATCTCTAATTAATTATTAAATTAATTAAAATGACATTTATGCTTATTAAATAATTCATTTAATTCAATAAGCTTACTTAAATACATACTTTGAATAATAAAATTCCCCACGTTAATTTAATCAATATAACACATATTATTGAATTAATCTACCACAAATTCATCAATTAATGATTTAATCCAATAATTAAATCATCGGGAAAAAAAATATTTATTTAATTCAATAAATATTCAAATTAAATTACAAAATCTCGTGTGTCACAACACCAAACATATAACTCACTATCAAACCATCACTTATAGTCTATCAAACCATTCAAGTCCTTCACAAAAAATTTAAATTCATACATATTTTCCAATCCAGGTCTCATTATTGAACCTTAATTTAATCAATTAAGATTTTAATAAATTATCTAAATTCCCGGGTTGTCACAACATCAACTAAAATATTTATTTAATTCAATAAATATTTGAAATTACACATAAAATTTTGGATTGTTACATCCTTACCTCCTTATAAGGATTCTGTCTCCAGAATCACAACTCAAATAATTCATTCGTCACATTCTTCCCTCCTTAAAAGGATTCTATCCCCAGAATCGAAGACACAGATCCAACAAATAACTCAGGATATATTTTCATCATTTATCTTCGAGTTCCCACATAGCTTCCTCGGCATTGTGGTTCCTCCATATCACCTTCACAGAAGGTATCACTTTATTCCTGAGCAGTTGTTCTTTCCTGTCAACTATCTGGATAGGAATTTCCTCATAAGACAAATCTTTATCGAATTGCAACAGTTCGTACTCGATCACATGTTTGTATTCGAGTTTATACGGTCTCAATATTGAATCCTGAAAGACATTGTGAACATGATCTAATTTTGGAGGTAGAGCTACCTCGTAAGCCACTTCACCTACTTTTCGTAGCACATCAAAGGGTCCAATAAACCTTGGGCTTAGCTTTCCTTTCTTACCAAATCAGATCTTCCCCTTGCAAGGAGAAACTTTTAGAAAAACAAAATTTCCTACGTCAAATTCGTGACTTTGTGTATGTTGATCAGCATACTTCTTATGTTTGTCTTGGGAAGCTACCAATCTTGCCCTGAAGTGAACATTATAATATAAGGAATATGGTTAATATAAAACCAATAAGGAGTCCTAGCAAGACTTAAACACTTGAATGAACTTCGAGTATGACTAAGAAGAAGTATAGTGAGATATAAGTCGAAAGTTAACACATTCAAATTGAACATTGTGTATTGATTAATAGGAAGGATTATGAGAAGTAGAGTGAAATTTAAGTAGGCACACTTAGAATTGGGGGGGGGGGGTTGAATAAGTGTGGGAACAAATAATGTCAAACTTTTGAATAAATAAAAATTCTTTTGTTTATTCAATGCAGGGCGCTGGATTCCAAATCCTTATATACCAAATTATTAAAACAGGATGGTGAATTGATTGTAAAAGTTTGCAAAATGCTCAGTATACTTAATATAAAAATATAAACCTTATCAGAATATGATTATGTGAATGCAGGTTGCTGAATTAATTTTCTAGACGTATAGATATCGAATATAGGCTGCTGGATTGATTATTAGCCAAACAAATGATGAGAGAATTCAACTCAGTAAGCAATCACACAAACACAATAATTTTTACGTGGTTCAATTACTACCCTCTATAATAGTAGCCTAATCCACGTCCAATACCAACTAGTATTGGAGAATCACTTTTATTAATCAACTTTAATTACAATATAAGTTTCAACCACTTGAGCACCCTTGCTCCTTGTGCACCTATGCACTCTTAAGCACCTATGCTTCCTCAAACTTGATTGCAACAATACTGTAACCCAAACATGATTACCACACTGATTTAGATAGTACCAATTATATGAAAAATTAAAATACAAATAGATGTCTATTAATCAAAGCAATTAATCACTTAACAATGCAAGGCTCTAGTATGCAATGATGAACAAGAAAGATATTACCAGTTTTATGCTCCAAGAACACTGCAGATATTAAACACAGAGTACTTGTTCAATGAGAATCACAGTTAGGAGTGTGAAGAAGGAGCACTAGAAAAATAGTTAAATGCTTTCTATGTATATTATGCGCATTATGTTTATCTTTCTAAATGTTAGTCCATTCTCTTTTATAGGCCAACTTAATATATTACCGTTGCATGACTGCTTAATTTGTAATTAGACCCTTTGAAACAGATTGCATAAATAGATGAAATCTTTATTCTGATAATATATTCATCACATGATTTAATCACATCCTTATATATTCCCTGTCATATTATATATATATATATATATATATATATATATATATATATATATATATATATATATATATATATATATCTATATATATATATATCTGTAGCCTAATATCGTGGAATCACAGTACCTCACGTGATTAAATAAAGCAGTTTTATTTACTTCCCATATTATCGTGCAATCTTGCAGCCACTGGTATATCAATCCCTTATTGCTATATATAAGCTTTAGCATTAATTAGGTCGGTGGGGAAGTATAATTACCTTCCTTAGATTATGCACTTATGTGAAGCATGATTTATGGCAATTACTCCTTACACAACATATAATCTTAAAATCTATTTACTCCAAAATCTTGTAAAAGCTTTCTCATGAATTATGATAGTAGACAACGGTCCTTTTAAAAACAATTTATGACAAAAGCTTTCTGACGGATTAATAATTATTTTAGAGTAATATTTTCAAGCCCTTTTTTTAATTAAAAAAGAATTATATATGTATGTAATGCAAATGTCCTAAAGCCTACTATTGGAAAGAAATTAATGCAAATATCTTACATTTATCTCCTAGGACTCAATATGACTTTCATCCTTCAATAACTTCAAGTCTTTATGTTTTCCTCCTTAATGTTCCTATAATGCCATTTCTTTTCCTGAAATTTCATAGAGCATAATTAGAAATATAATATGGTCATCATCAAAACATTTAGGATAAAGTATGACATAAGTCAACATTCTCTCCCTTTTTGACGATGACAACAAGATAATTATGACTCCCCCTAAATTCATGCATATCTCAAAATTGGCAAGTACATAATCAATCAATCACTTGATTTATACTTTCTGCATATTTGCAGTTTTAATGCACCTACAATAAACCATTAGAATAGCCACAATAAATTTCATACTATAGTAGTAGCATTAAATCATCAACTATAAAATATATCATCCCAATAACAGAAAATTAAAACATAGTCTTTAAAAACAGACATAAGGAAATTTAAAGAAATCAATCATGAAACGTCATCAGAATTAGTATCCCCCTTTGGCATCTATCAAAAAGAATAAATAAAGAACAAAAGGGGAAAGAAAGCAAAGTACTAGTCATCCTCCTCGTTAATCTGAACATTGTTGGGCTGCCGACCAGTGAAGTATAGACGGTATAGCTGACGATGTTCAATTTCTTACAAGGACATAGTATCAACAAAGCGTGGGGGACGAGGAATGAAGTGGGAGGGGGCAGAGGAAGGTCCAGAAAATTGCCGTAGTATTCAGCAATCCAGTTGCATTGGGACCACTCAGGAATCCGAGAGTTAACTGTGTCAGCCTGCAGTTCTTCGCTTAAGTCATTCAAGCGTCGTTCAGTGAATATGCAAAAAGACCCAATCTGGTTGCAAATGAACTTGAGTTCGGTACTCAGTTGGCAAACATTTCGGTTTATTTTCCTTTGCGGAGCTTCCATCATCGCCTTGGTATACAACTCGAATCTAGCATACAAATCAATGAATTCATCCTCAACTATGCGGAAGAGAGTGTGCAGTTCAGCTCGTCCGATGGGAACTTTACCCTTTTCCAACACAAAAAGTCTGTGTTAGATGTCCTTCACATTAGCATGTAGATTGGCTTAATTGGTAACAAGGGTGTTGAGGAGGGTTAATATTTTAGGAGAGGGGGGTTGTGGAGTAGATGGAATGGGATTAGGTTATGTGGGAACTAAAGGAATATCAGGTACAATACAAATGAACTTGCCATCAACAAGAGTGGTATGAGAGCTTTTGAGATTTATGGAATCCATGGATTCAGTTATGGTGATTGAAGCTTCATTATTGAGGGAGATTTGAAAGTGAGTGAAAAGTTTTATGAGAAAACAGCTATAGGGAAGACACTTTTTCGAATGTTTGATGCAATTAACCATGTATTTCAACATCATAAGAGAAAAGTTAAAAGGCTTCCCTTTTAGAAGCAGAGAAACTAATATCAAATCCTGATATGTAAAGTCAACACCACCACTGATATGAGGTAATAGATTATACCTCAATAATATGTAGAGGACCATAGCCGTAGGGGACACATCAATTATTTTGAGGAGAATCACTGTTGTCATAGTGGGGTCATCCATTATCGTTTGAAGTTGGTCAAGAGGAGAACAAGGGGAATACACTGGTCCTTTAAGGGTAAAAGGACAATCACCCGTAAAAGGAATAGACAAAATACTCCCTAAGTCTATTACCGTGAAAAATTATGACTTCCCTTTGACAAAGGAGGTATAACAATCACCATTATGCTCGAGGTTAATATAAAATTATTGGACCAACTTAGGATAAGCCATAGAAGGAAGGAAAATTAAGGATGATAAACCACAGGATTCAAGGAGATGTTGGAGAGGGAGTTTTGATAATAAAACATATCAATTTTTTCTTATAAACAAATGATTTTTAACAAATTGAGGATTTAAAATGCAGTTCAAAGTTATGTCCTCTGGAAAAAAAAATTCAGGAATGTCATGTAGAGAAAAGGATAATGGCATTATCGACATAGGTGAAGATCCTGTTGTGGATTCTTTGATGCAATGATGTTTGGGCACAGTAGAGGTACCAATCGATGGAGGAGATGGAAGACTTATTTCAAATTCTGTAGAGGAGGAGTCACCGAAGATTGTGGTTATCGGTGGTTGCTTCTGTTTCAGTTTATGAGAGGAGCAAACTAAAGGCTGAGAAGGCAGAGATAGTAGAGGTATCTTGTCGTCAGATTCATCTTGAAGGCATTTTGCATTTCAAGTTCGCATTGTGACAGAAAGGGTTTGAGGGGAGCAAAAGAGAGAGTTACTGAAATGGTTAGAGAGTCGAAGGAGGTATGAGAGATGGATGATGCGAAAGAGTAAAGTAAGAGTCAGATATAAAGTGTGTGCGTGTTATCGAGGTCTAGGAAGACGTGGAGCCGTGTTCGGTAAGAAGGATCTAATTAGATTTTTAGCTTATTTAAAGCAGCAAATCATGTAGTGAGATATTTTACGTATGTCTGATTTCCTTAAATCATGCAGACCAAATATATATATACCAGACACATACCAAGTTCTCTTCTTAGAGTATAAAATCTTTCTTCACCCGGGGGTTTTGTAAATATGTCTACTAATTGGTGCTCAGTTGGGATAAAGATTAATTTGATTAAGCCTTTGGACACATTATTGTTGAGTGGAATTTATACCCGCGGATCGGATCCTTTATTGCTTAAATAGTTGCATGATCTTTGTTGATTTTATATAGCTTTTATATGATTATAGTACTATTTTGCTTAATCGATGTGTTGCAGGGCTTAATAGCTTTTCCAGCTTTTAGGGGGCAAAACAGTCAATTTCATACACTGGCTCTGCAGCGCTAATTCCAAGCTTTAAGCTGGCGCTGCAGCGCGACCTCCGGGTCCATGCTAACGTCACCTTGGAGCTGTAGCGCCCCAGCTCCTTTGTATGATGGCGCTGCAGCGCAAGCTCCGGTGTTTTTAATGCTGACATGGCGCTGCAGCGCCATCCCTAATTAAACTCTCCGCGCCGCAGCGCCATCTCCGGTGCTCAGGCGATAAAGAGCTGGATTTGACCTAGCTTAAGGGGACACTTGCATATATATATATATATATATATATATATATATATATATATATATATATATATATATTTACACACATATATCAGAAGCGAGCCTCTGCAGATGGATAATCATATAGCTCCCCCTCTGGGATAGTTTCTCTCTTTCTTCTTTGTAATTTCTCTCTCTCCGTCTCTTAGGTAATGTCTATATATATAGTTTAGATAGATTAGGGAGAAGGTTGTGATTCCTTGGAGGTCAGGAGAGCAGTGAGGAATACGGATTAGAAAGCTTAAAAGGAGTGGAATTCTTGGAGACTGAAGAGCTTTGACATTGTTTATTCTTATCCATTTGTTTTCTTTGATTTTGTAATCCATAAATGTTATCTATATTGGTACTTATATTTTGTTCAAGAGCCATGAACTAAGTATTAGCTCTAAGGTTATAATGGAACCCTTTGTTATTTTGAATTAAATGTCTTATCTCTTTGGTTGGCACCATATGGTTTGGTTTAATATATTCATGCTTAATGATTCTTGCTAAGAAATTAGTGATGATTTTGGTAATCTATATGATGTTGAAAGAGGGATTGTAGATTTACACCGTAATATATTGGCATGTGATTATGAGTTGTTAACTTGATTCGACTGCATAAGTTATGTGTAGAATAGACATGTATCTGTGCACCATGTGTGACAACATCGGGATTTTTATTTGTCCCTTTTCTATTCTTGTTCTTTTGTGTTCTCATTTTAGGTGAGATTTGTTTGAAAAAATAAGTGAAAAAAGGTCTGACATGTATAATGTCGACGATGGACTGTTAAGAGTCGTCGGATGGTTTTTTAACTCGTTGTACCAACACAACTGAGAAGAAGTTTGCACATTGACACAGTGATATGACACTGCTAAACGGATCTGTGAAACCGAGATTCATTATTGTACGGGGACTTGCTTATGCGGAGGGAAGGTGTTAGGCACCCCCCGACATCTGTGTTGCCAGGGTGACCGCCACTTTTCAAGAAACTGTTATATAAATGTGTGTGTGTGTGTGGGTCAATGTATTGTTATTTGGAAGTAGTGATATACCTCGTTTGCACCTATATACAGAGGGTTTGAATTTGTGAAAAAATTCAGTTTTAAACAAGATATAGCAGTGATATTTTAAATGGGATTTTTCAAACCCTTGTGCTCAATAGTAATTGAAACATTTGATACTTCCATTTTATTAAATGTTTGGCTTGATTACTTTTATTTTCCAGATGCGAAGCATCTTCGAGAAAATAATATACAAAGCAGTGCTAACCCCCTCATGGGTATGAAAACTATCTGAGGAAATCCAAACACCGTGAATAAATTTACAAGCTGCTTACAGCTGAAAATGTCAGTCACGGGAACCGAATCTAGATTCAGTAAACTGAATCTGTGATCACATGATTCCTAGGCTCACAAGATGCCGCAATTTATATGAAAGCAGTAAGTAATTATATATATATATAAATATATATATATATATATATATATATATATAAGCTGAAAATATATATACAGACATGATCAACTACCACGAAGCACCTCTATGGGGGATCAGAAATGTAAATAAAGCTGTAAAAGCGATCAACTTCCACGGAAGAAACTCTAGGCGGGACGAAATGTACAGAAAGCAGTAAAAACGGTCAACCGCCACGAAGTGAACTCTAGGTGCGACGAAATGTAAATATATATATATATATATATATATATATATATATATATATATATATATATTAAAGCAGTAAACGCACCGAATGTTCGATGAGCCTGGATTTTACATTCGGTGCGTTTACTGCTTTAATATATATATATATATATATATATATATATATATATATATATATATATATATATATATATATATATACACAAACTGAAATGAAACTACGAACCAAAATTCGGGCACACACACGCATCACGACTCTCAACATGAAGAATAGTGTGTGCAAAGATGAAGAGAAAGGCTTTAAAGTGTGTAAGAAAGCTTACAGTGGGCTACCAAAGAAGACTTCAATAACTTGAAAGGGATGAACACTCGGCTCCCGCCAGTAAAAAGTAGCTATATATGAGCTTACAAGTGTTTAAAACGAGAAAGCACTCAGTTTAGGGTGTGTATAGAGCAAATTGGACAGGGCTTCCTCGCCTTTTTCTCTTACAAAATGGCCACCCCAAGCCCTCTATATATAGAGGAGGGAGCCGCAGGTGTACGTGCGGCTAGCCGCAGGTGTATCTGCGGCTGCCCGGGGAGCTCCGGGATTCACGGGTCTCGCCGTCTCGAAGTACGTGCACGTGTGCAACGTGATGTTTGCTCAAACTTTTAGAACTTCAGGAAGATGGGACCATGCCCTCCGGTCTTCATGCTTTAAATTCTATCCATTACCCTGCGTAATAGTCACTCAAGATTGGACTTCATTGGTTCTTGTGGGATATTGCTGTGTAGAAATGTATGTCTGAAATGTTGAGATGGCGTGATGTGGCGTCAAGGTGGCAAGATGATGACTTTGCCCCTCACTGGGGTTATCTCTAGTTTGGGCTGATAAAGTAGACGTTGCTCAGGATTATCTCTGAGATTGGACTGTTGCAAGTGTTGAAGGTCCTCTGTGTCATCTCTGAGGTGTGCTTGTCTTCCCTGTGTTATTGTTGGGCCTGATACTGAGTGCCTTGGTGAAAGCGTCAAGGTTGAAGCTGATTGCATGCATTTGAAATAAGCATTTCCGGAGTTATCTCCGGAACTGCAAATGCCTTACTTAGGGTTATCTCCAAGGTTGGAATCTGCTACTCCCAGTGTTGGGACTGAGACTGAATATCTCAGGGTTATCTCCGGGATGAATCGACATTCACTGGTGGAATTTTTGGTATTGGAACTGCATGCCTCGGGATTATCTTCGAGGTTAAAATTGATACTCCCGGTGTGTGATTCGGGGTTGAAACTGAACTTTCGGTAGTATCCGAACTAGATGTGAGCTATCTTCCAGGGTTATCTCTGAAAGATGAATTTTCCCTCCTGCAATGTCAGTAACAGGTGTGTAGAAAATTTTGAGTGTCTACATATGCCCCTCTTTATCATATTCATACAATGTAATGGCATGGATAGGATAAAGAATCCTAAACACTTGAAATGCAACAATATAAACATGATGCTATGTGGAACAACATGATGCAAGTGTATGATGCATATGGATTATTTTCCCATATGCTGGGGATGATTACCGGCTCCTGTTGTTTCTACCGGGGATGGCAATACGTAAATAGCCTGATGAACTGTCATGGACGTGCAATCTACAGCTAACAGGAATCTCTACGATTGTTGATATTGGGGTTATCACCAAAGTCCTGAATCCTTGATACATACTTTATTCTTGATGATGTGTCTCTCGTGTACAAGAGATCTATGGGGATAAAGCTTTTGTCTGCTTGAGGATGTGTATAACATATTCCATCATCGATCCTCCCCGATGATGTTGATCCTCCCTAGTTTGTATCGCCAGGAAATATAAATGTTTTGTTAGATTTACTGCCAACAATATGTGTTGTCAGGGCTGCCCGACCTTCGTTGACGTGTGAACCAACGGCTGCCCACGTGTTGTAACCCCTGCTGGGGATCCATTTGATCCTCTATTGATGTGTATACCAACGGATGAACTCCTTGCTGGGGATGAATGCCAAGGCTACTTGGCCTTTGTTGATGTGTGTATCAACTGACGAACTCCCTGCTAAGGATAAATGCCAAGGTTCCTTGGCCTTTGTTGATGTGTGTATCAACACTTGCAATCATTGGATGGCTTTCGATTCGTCGTTGGGTTTACTTACCAACGGCTGAACTGATGTCAAGGTTACTTGACCTTCGTTGACGTGTATATCACTGGAAAATATGCATTGTAACCCCCGCCAGGGATCCATTTGATCCCTGCCGACGTGTGTGTCAATGGTTAATATGCGTTGTAACCCTCGCCGGGGTTCGATTTTTGGACGGATGACCATGCATTGTGACCCCCGCCGGGGAGACCATTTGAAAAGATTAGGGTGACGACCCTAAATTGAAGGCATGGGACCTCTGTGCGGTATTATCGAATGTGATCTGCAATTACTTAGATAATCGGTATAGTATACCCTCTGTTCGGGCGAATACCAATGAATGATACGAAAGCCATAGTCGGACCTAGAAAAACCAAGATTTTAGGCTATTCCGCTCAATCGCGTAAAGTTTTTATCCCTGATTTGGCTTTTTCAGCTTGTGAGAACTCCTTTGCAACTCAACTTGGACTGAGCCGGAGGGGTGGGATCCACGTAGGGGTGCCACAGGTACACTTATAGCAGCCGCAGGTGGACCTGCGGCTAACCGTGAATGGTTATTTATGCTGCAGTTTGCTTTCTCAAGTCATTTCATGTTGAGCTCTCAGGGAGGGTCGTACCATTATTCCAATGATTATGGCAGAGACGCTGAGGTCGGCCACATTCTATAGCACTTACCCTGTAGGGGTATTCACAGGCAGTTTGGTCATGTTGTACGTGTGGTTTATGTCACACTTGAGACCGATTGACACATTCAGACGACATTGGTATCGTTTCACACATGAGATAGCTATGTCGTATTCCTTCTAGCCTACGGAGTGTACAAATCCTGCATCTTGGTCCATTTTCCTAGCTGGGATTAGAGATGCTTTTGCTATCTCGCTATGTACAAAACTCAGTTCGCCCTATAGCTTCATTACTCATGCTCCAGGCATGGATTATCGCCCTCTATCTGGTTTGAGGGGTATGACTACGTACCACCCAATGTCCGTGATGTTGCAGTTTGACCAGTTTCAGGATTTCCATCCTTTTGATGGGGCGTTAGGTCAGCATTTAGCTTCTCACCCTTTATCAGCAGAGGACCGATCCCGGGTGTATGATTGTTGGGATCAGCGTAAGATAGCTACTTTTTTTGTCAGTCATCTGGGTTATTCTACAGAGTATTCGGCATGGATAGAGATAGAGACTTCATTGGATGCGGTAGTATTCACAGTGCCGAGCATTGATTCAGATGGTGGAGAGCCCATAGAGGACATTGATTCTCCCATCGAGGAGGAGCCATTTACTGGGTTGCCAGTAGCTCTCTTAGATTCTCCCAGTACTAGTACTGTTGTGATCCAACATTAAGCATTGTACTTTGAGTAGAGTCTTCATTTGATGACCTTTGAGAGAGATCAGGCTAGAGCCTTGATATTGACATCTCTTGATGGCAGAGACGCAACTCTGTTAGAGAGAGACGAGGCATTAGCTCATAGAGATGTCGCTGTTGTTGAGCAGGATGAGGCCATATTAGCCAAAGATGCAGTGATCGTTGAGCGGGATAGCGCCATATCTGATCGGGATGCAACCATCACAGATAGTACCACAGTGAGATCCCTGAACACTGGCATGCTTACCGAGATGAGTGCATACATTGATGAGCATCGCGTCACCATGCAGATGGCCTCGAAATTACTGGTGCATGTGGATATCCTTGTATAGGAGACCATAACATTACCTCCTTCTCCTGAGAGAGATACTATGTTAGATCTACTAGCCCGCATGCATACCGATCTATAGATAGCCTTGTATTTTCCTGCACAGACTAGCTTAGTCATTTTATCATGTACAGTTTACATTGTCTATATCAAATAGTATTATATAGAGCAGAAAAATATATTTTTGATCATTTCCTTTTTAGATATGCCAGAACACTTGCTTGATATTTTCCTTCTTCTTCAAGGCTTGTGATCTTGATGTATTCTAAATTCCTCCTTGCTGAATGGACATTGAGTTATCTCTAGATAGTTCAGAATGGATCACGGATCTGTGTGTATCCCTACCATCTTTGGTGTCTTGGGACTGGTTTTTGTATGGAAATGTGGAGAGGATTGTGACTTTCCTCTCTGAGATTGACCGCACCACAGATGGTCGCCAGTACTCCTATTTAGGAGGAGCCTAGTTAATTACATCTCTTATGGATTGGTGTTGCTCTTCAAGGAACAACTGCAGCTTAGATGGGGAGGTCAGGTAATTCCTTCCCTTTGGTCTGAAGCCAATGAAATGCGGTGGATTGAAGTTTTGATCCCAGTACCATTGACAAGTATTTGTGTTTTGGTAGGGGGTTAGACAGAACCACGAATGGCTACCTACGTAATCCTGTTGAAGTGGAGATCAGATCTGCGTAGTTCGAATCTGGTGTAAGAGGTTCAATGCTGTATGTGGTAGAAAGGGTGTAGGAATGTTTTTGTAATTTTTGTTTTTGTAATGAGAAGGGTGTAGAAGTGTTTTTGTTATTTTTGTTTTATTACGACCGGGCCATATAAAATGGTTGCCTACGTACTCTTGTGTATCAAGGAGATCAGGTCGACGTAGTTCGCCCCTCTGGACGAGTTGAAAAGCTTGATCCCATATGCAGGTTAGACTGCGGGGGAAAAAAGTTTAATCCTAAGTTTAGGATACTGTAGGTGTGAAAAGTTTAATCCCATGTTTGGGGACAAACTGCAAGCGTAAAGGGTTCAATCTCTAGTGGGATAACTGAAGTTGAGTAAGGGTTACAAAACCGAGTGAAGGGGAAGGAATCTGACGATCCGAAAACCAGACTGCTGGTTTGAAAAGTGTGTTTCCCTGAGGGGCGTAGTGTAGAGAAAAGTTGTATGTAATGAAGGGTTAAAGAACTGGAATGACTGGTGATCTGATGATCTAACACAAGGATGCTTACTTGATGGTAACTTCAGACATAGTACTGTTTCACAGTGTTAGAGTTAATAAGCTGTGGAAATTCATCGCCATCTATTTCCTACAATCTGAGAGCACCTCCTGTCAATACTTCCTTGACAATAAACGGGCCTTCCCAGTTAGGTGCGAATTTTCCCTTATACTGATCTTGGTTGTCTATGATCTTCTTCAAAACCAAGTCGTGTTATTTAAACTACCGTAGCCAAACTTTTCTGTTATAGGATCTAGAGATCCTTTGTTGATATAACTGACCGTGGAAGATAGCCGATGTTCGCCTTTCATCTATTAGAGATAATTGGTGATACCTGTCTTGTATCCATTGGTCTTCATCCAGCTGAGCGTTTATCAACATTCTGAGGTATTCCATTTCTACCTCTATGGGGAGTACTGCTTCCATTCCATAGGTTAATGCATAGGGGGTTGCCCCAGTTGAAGTGCGCATCGATGTTCTGTAGGCTAACAGAGTAAGAGGCAATAAGTCAGGCCATCCTTTGTGATTGGCAGACATCTTTTGCATGATCTTCTTGATGTTTTTGTTAACCGCTTCAACAACATCATTCATCTATGGATGGTAGATGACGGAGTTAAGGTGTTTGATGTGGAATTTACTGCACAACTCCTCCATCATTTTGTTGTTGAGGTTCTTAGCATTGTCTGATACAATTACCTCAGGTTGTCCATATCGACAAATGACATTGTTTCTGATGAAAGCAATGATGACTTCTTTGGTAACCCTGGGAAGGAGGCTGCTTCTACCCACTTGGTAAAGTAGTCGATCATGGTGAAGATAAATCGATGCCCATTACTGGCTTTGGGCTCGATGGGCCCGATCACGTCCATTCCCCACATTGAGAATGGCCGAGGCGAACTCATATTATGGAGCTCCCTCGGAGGGGCGTGGATAGCATTCCCATGAATTTGGCACTAATAACATCTCCTGACGTGGTCATTGCAATCAGCCTTAAGAGAGAGCCAGTAATGTCCTGTTCTGAGGATCTTCTTTACAAGTAAAGGACTGCTTATGTGTGGGCCATATACTCCACCATGGACCTCATCCATGAGTCTCTGAGCTTGATCCTTGTCCAGGCATCTGAGGAGACCTAATCCTGCATCTCTCGTGTAGAGTGCTTCTCCGCTCAGATAGAATTTCATAGCAAGTCGATGAATCCGCCTTTGCTCAATCAGGCTCGCCTCAGCGGGTGTAGATCCATCTCGCAAGTACTCTTTGATATGTTGGTACCAAGGTTGTTGGATGGGAGGCAACTCATCCGATACTTCTCCAACATAGTTCCCATAGGCTGGTGCCTTTCGCAGGGCCAATTTGACGCTTGGCATGTGTTCCTTGTCAGGTATGTGAATCAAGGAGGCCAAAGTTGCTAGCGCATCAGAAAAGTCATTCCTATTACGAGGAATGTGTAGAAAAGAGATCTCTTCGAACTCCGAAGCCATCTGTACAACTAGCCGATGGTAAGGCAGCAAATGTAGCTCTTTGGTTTTATAGATTCCTGTGGATTGTTTGACTACCAACTCTGAATCCCCAAAGATAGTTAACCGCCAGATGCCCATTGAATGGGCGAGTTTTAGCCCCATGATACAGCCTTCATACTCAGCTGTGTTGTTTGTACTGACAAACTATAATTCGACGACGACGGGATACTGTTCCCCCGTACCGAATACTAGAACTACTCCAGCTCCAAAACTTTCTGTATTAACAGCTCCATCGAAATACATGTTCCATGCTTGGCGTGTATCGTACTGATGGTGTTACTGAATTGTCATTACCCCTTCATCAGGGAAGTATGTTTCTAAGGGTTTGAAATCCCCTGAAGGAGCGGTGGCCAGTTGATCTGTAATTCCTTGACCTTTAATGGACTTTTGTGTCACTTAAACGATGTCAAATTATTGCAGAATCAACTGCCATCTGGACAGCCGATAATTCAGTATGGGTTTACTAAACACATACTTAAGAGGATCCACGCGGGATATGAGATGGGTTGTGTGCCCATAGAGGTAATGTTGTAACCTCATAGCAGCCCATGCTACAACACAACAAGTCTTCTCAATCAGAGTGTACTTATGTTCACTGCTGCTGAATCTTTTGCTGAGGTAATAGGTAGCTCGTTCTCAGCCTCTATCGTCTTTTTAACCCAGCATGTAGCCCATAGCATTGTCACTTATGGATAAGTACATGAACAGGGGAACATCATCCGTGGGTGGTACCAAGACAGGAGCTTTGACTAACTGCTCTTTGATGGTAAGGAAGGCCTTCTGGCACTCATCATTCCATTTAATGGAGGAGTTCTTCCTTAACAGCTTGAAGATAAGCTCACAGGTTACTGTGAGTTGGGAAATGAACCTACTAATGAAGTTGACTTTTCCCAAAAATCCCCGTATTTTCTTCTCTGTCTGAGGAATGGGCATTTCTGTAATGGCCTGGATTTTGGTGGGATCCAGCTCAATCCCTCTGTGGCTGACTAGAAATCCTAGTAACTTGCCTGATTTAACGCTAAAGGCGCACTTGGCTGGATTTAACTTCAAGTTATACTTACACAACCTGTTGAAGAGCTTTCAGAGATGGTCTAGGTGGTCTTCCTCCCTTTAGGATTTGACAATAATGTCATCCACGTAGATCTCTATCTCTTTATGCATTAAGTCGTGGAAAAGAGCCATCATGGCTCGCTGATAGGTAGCCCCGGCATTGATGAGGCCAAAAGACAACCGTTTGTAGCAAAAGGTTACCCAAGGCGTGATGAAAGCAATTTTCTCATAATCCTCGTCAGCAACCATGATCTGATGGTACCCTGCGAAGCAATCAACGAAGTAGTACGTGCCGTATTGAGCAGTATTGTCAATGAGAATGTGGATAAATGGCATGGGAAAGCTATCTTTAAGGCAATCTTTATTCAGATCCCGATAATCCATGCAAACTCGCACCTTTCCTCCAGGCTTAGGCATGTGAACGATGTTGGATATCCATTCAGGATATGTGGACACCATGATAATAACAGCTTAAAATTGTTTAACAATTTGTTCTTTCACCTTTAAACTCCACTCATCTTATAATCGCCGGAGCTTCTACTTGACTGGCTTGAATCCTTCTTTAATGGAAAGGCGATGAAGAACAATGTCAGTGGACAAACCTACCATGTCTTCATGAGACCGTGCAAACACATCCTGGAATTGGGTTAGTAGTGTAACCATGTCATTCCTCTAGTTCGGGGTAAGGTCTGAACCAATCTGGATTAGCTTAGGGCTTTCTAAGGTTCTAAGATTGAAGGAGGTGGTTTCATCAAGGTTGGGTTTAGGTTTGTCTTCGACCCATTCTTTGATCTCCGGAGGCACCTTAATGTCCTCTTGTATTTCCATCAAGTCTGAGTCCAACTTTTCATCAAAGTTACAATCATTGTGGAGAGGAGGCAATTTATCAGCTAGTACAGGCACATCTAAGTTCAGAGTCTTGAAACAAAATATGCTTTCACTTAATATATATGAAACTGTTTAATCATACAAAGTGTTAGCATGTACTGATAAAACAACTGCTAATATTGTAAAGAAAAGTAAGCAGTTATGATATCTACAGGGCAAAAAGAAGTACTGCCCATTTTACCCTTGTCGACCAATGTAAGGAGTGATGCTCCAATTCGCAAGGGCAAAGTCCTGGTGGACTGCAGTGATGGAGGGGCTGTCATCGTCCTTCTTCTCCCAAATGATGACCATTACGTCTGGGCAATCATCGTCTGGGGTGTATCTGTTAATATGTTCATCATGGATAATGATGCGTACACCTGACATTATTCGGACGATGTCTTATTTAATTCTCCGTTCCTTTTCTTCCACCTTGGGATCTGGAACAAAGACTTCCTTCTCATTTACCGGTATTGGCTTAGGAAATAACATAGCCATTATGTTGGCTGGCACCTTTACCGGAGATTGTGCGGACTCTAGATGTACAGGTGGAAATAATCGCCGTGTGGCTGAAGTGGAAGGAATCTTCTTATGCTTATGTTGATTCCTGTAACTGGTACTGGCAGAATAGCCTAGTCCGGCTGTCCCAGTTTGACTGGACACTTGAATCGGGTGCTTAATACCTTGATGATTTTTACCCAGCCCTTGTCCTGGCTAGTGTCCCAATGATATCATTTCTTGAGCAGCTGCCATCACTTCGGCAGAAATCTTGGGTACGGGAAATGGCGTCCCAATGAAATGGTATTGAGTGTTGCTTACTTCCAAAGTATGGAAACTGACCGGCTCAACATCAGAATTAAAACTAATGAGTGGCATGTCACCCTGTTGAGAGCATTCCGGTTCAGCGTTAACTGTGACTAGGCTATTGTTAATAATGTATTTAAGTTGCTGATGAAGAGTGGAGAGGACTGCCCCGGCCATATGAATCCACAGTCTCCCTAGAAGCAGGTTGTATCCTGTATCTATTTTGAGAACGTGAAAAGATACACAGAATGTATAGGGACCAATCTCATTTGGCAGCTCAATCTCTCTGATTAAATTTCGGCGGGATCCATCAAAAGCTTTGATAATCGTATGGCTACTTCAGATTCGCTTGAGATTTACATTCATCTTCAGCAATGTAGCGTAAGGACAGATGTTTAGAGACGAACCTCCATCTACCAAGACTCCAACTAACATGTATCCGGAGGATAAAACTGAAATGTGTAACGGCTTGCAATGACCGGTCCCTTCGGGCGGTATGTCATCATCAATGAAAGAGATCACATTGTTGTTGAAAATGTGACCTGCCAGATGTTAAAAATTTTCCACATCTACTGATTCTGGCAAGTAGGCTTCTTCCAAAACTTTTAATAAAATTTTTCGGTGATCCTCGAAAGTTAAAACCTAATCTAGTATTGAAATTTGATGTGGAGCTTCTCTTAAGCTTAAAACTACCTTGGCTTCATTATGACCTATTGCACGGAGGAATTTTTCAATCTTCTCCATAGGAATTTTCCACTTTGATTTGATAGCAGGCTTCATCACCCGTTGGGGAAGCTATAGTGGATTTTCCTTCGACACTACAAAAGTTGTATGAAATGTGAATCCTTCAGCTTCTCCATAATTCCATAGAACTTTCTGTAAGCTGACAACAGGATATTGTGGTCAGAATGGTAAGTTAATTGGCTCTGGAGCAGCCACTTTCAAAGGATTATTAACTCATTTGAGTTGAATTGTGAATGGTTTGACAGTCCCATCAGCCTCAGTGGATATAACTGCCACATGTCCCTTCCATTTAGTAGGACAAGTATTTTCGCTCTCAAATAGCACAGTGTCGTTGTCTGCCAATTGCAGGACACCGCTATCGATTAGATTCTGAATAAGGTGGCGGAGTGCCCAGCATTCTTCCGTGCTGTGACCGCGAGAATGGGAGTGATACTGACATACTCCATTAGGATTGAACCGTCCTGAACGGGGATTAATTAGAGGTAGAAGGGATGTGATTCTTCCTTCATTGATTATCATCTGAAGTATCTCCTCCATAGGTTGGCCCAAGTATGTAAATTCCCTTCTATTGGAAAAATCCCGACGGGCTTTGGCAGTTGCTCTCTTCGTCACTTTGTCCTCTGATGTTTCATATTTTGAAGGTGACGATGGAGTATTCATAACCAAGGGAAGGAGACTAGAATGCTCCTCGCTGACTAATTGGTGTGTGACTTGATGTTGATAGGTCACCAATTCGGCCAATTGCTCAATTTGCTTACACAGAGTTTTCATCTTTCGTTCCATCATAAATTGGAACTTTGCATAATCCCATTTGTCAACACCGTCTTTGATAGTCTGGGATGATTTACTGTTAAAATTGGAATTATGTCCACTACTCCAATTAATCATGTTGACTTCTTCCTCTTTGTGTTGAGGAAGAGGGTTGTCTTGAATGTGAGGTTGATCTGGTTTGGTGACCACGATCTCACCGTTCTCTATCAAATCTTGGA
This sequence comes from Panax notoginseng, assembly GCA_016801055.1. Lineage (NCBI taxonomy): Eukaryota > Viridiplantae > Streptophyta > Magnoliopsida > Apiales > Araliaceae > Panax > Panax notoginseng. The sequence goes on from CM029023.1 coordinate 51,417,479, forward strand.
TCTTGTGTTTCAAGGCCCAACAATCTTGAGTATCATGTCCAGGTGCCTCGGCATGATAAGCACATTTTCGAGCAGCATTGAAACCCATCCCATTAGGGTTGGCTGGTGGAAGAAGATGCGTAATTTTCATCTGAGTGGTCAGAAGATTGAGAATGTTCTCGAGTGAATCCCCTAGGGGTGTGAACACTCGAGGGCATTTGACTTCTCCACCTTTAGGCATTGGAGGGTTTGAAGACTGTGCTTGAAAGGAAGTGTAATTTCTCTTTTGAATAGGTATATTCTGATTGCCCTTTTGACCTTGGAGTATCAAGGAAACATTCTCCTCTTTCTTTTTATGGACCCTTCGTGGGTTGTTTCCATAAGTTTTGGATTGGATGTGCAAAGCAATAGCTTTAAGAGCGGCTAGGTCTTGAATTTTTCCTGACTTCAATCCCATCTCAGCCATTTCCCCATGTTTGATCATTTCAAAAAATGGTTTACCAATGCCAGCTAAGACTCTTTCATAGAAAGGAGCTTCTTGTATGTCGATAAGGGTCATAACCATCTCTGACTCTGTCATAGAAGGAATCACCTGAGCAGCAAGGTGCCTCCACCTTTGAGCGTATTCTCTGAAAGACTCATTGGACTGTTTCTTGACCTTGGTAATCTAGTACCGGTCAGGAGCCATTTGATACTGGAAGCTGTATTGTGTGAAAAAGGCATGAGCTGGCTCTTCCTAACTATAGATCTTTGAATTGTCTAATCTGGTATACTATGAACGGGCTTCTCTAGTTAAACTCTTTTGGAACAGCTGCATTCTGAGCTTCTCGTCCTCTGTATAAGATCCAAGTTCTCCAATGAATACCTTCAAATGGGTGTAAGGATCTACTAACCCATCATACTTTTCTAAGTCAGGAGTTTTGAACTTTTCTGGATAATGAACACCAGGGAATATACAAAGATCAGCATAGGAGACACTCCCGTGTGCTCCAATTCCTTTGATAGAACGAAGGGTCTCTTCCATTTGAAGGATCTTTTTCTTGATGTCACCGGTGTCTAGATCTCCTTTGAGATGGGTGGTATCATGAATTTTGTTGGTTGTATTCAACTGGAGCTCAATTATTTTAATAGCTTTATTAGAACCTTGGGTTCCTCCTTGTGTAGAGGATTCGACATGTATGGGTATCTTCGTACCTTGAGTAGACTGATGTAGTTCATTAAGCAGAACAGTCAAATCTGTAATTTGTTTACTTAATCCGTCAAATTCTTCGCGAGAAACTGGATTAGATTGGTCAGATGAAGACATGATTGGTTGTAGGCATGCGACCTTTTTGGATTTTGACCGAGTAATAGGTCTGAATCCTTTCCTGCGACAAAACTTGCATAGTTTAGTTTTAAGGATTGCATAAATGTTTACATGCAATGTGATGTATTCGTTTTAGGATTATTATCCTGCAAAAACGGATGTTAGCTGATAGCATGTTAATTTAAATATGTATATGCACATATTTCTTCATATTTCTCATTACATGGAGATGAATATGGAATGTAAATTACGAGTAATTTGAAATGAGAAAGCCTGAATAGACTTTCCTCCGCGTTTGGTTTATCAGAGGCTGACCTATCTTAGGTTACTCTCGCGGCTTTTTGGCATAAAGGTTCCCAAATCATCGCAATTTACTCGATGGGAAGTTAATCCGATCTTTCAACTGTAGCGAATTTGGGTGGTGCATTTCCTGAGCCTCGTTGGAATTAGTCTTCCTATGAGTCTAGTAATCAACCACCGATAGGATAACCTCCTGGTGGAGGAACCACACAACATACATTCACATACAACGTGTCTCACCGTTTATGAAAATGATGACATGTGCGAAGCACTAATATCACAGATAGATATATTGCAGTGCAGTAAAAAATGCATTCGTACACATTCATCATAAATGTAAATGCAACATTAACACACAAACATATAACAGTTTTGAAAAGCTTGTAATAGTGGCTTAAGTCCTCTTACTGGTCTGCGAAACTAGAGATTCTGGGTTCGATCCCCAGTAGAGTCGCCACCTGTCGATGTCGGGATTTTTATTTGTCCCTTTTTTATTCTTGTTCTTTTGTGTTCTCATTTTAGGTGAGATTTGTTTGAAAAACCAAGTGAAAAAGGTCCGACGTGTATAATGTCGACGATGGACTGTTAAGAGTTACCAGTTGGTTTTTTAACTGGCTGTACCAACACAACCGAGAAAAGGTTTGCACATTGACCTAGTGATATGACACTGTTAAACGGATCTGTGAAATCGAGATTCATTAGGGTCCGGAGACTTGCTTATGCAGAGAGAAGGTGTTAGGCACCCCCCGACATCCGTGTTGCCATGGTGACCGCCACTTTTCAAGAAACTGTTATATGAATGTGTGTGTGTGTGTGTGTGGGTCAATGTGTTGTTATTTGGAAGTAGTGCTATACCTCGTTTGCACCTATATACAAAGGGTTTGAATTTGTGTAAAAATTTAATTTTAAACAAGATATAGCAGTGATGTTTTAAAAGAGGTTTTTCAAACCCTTGTGCTCAATAGTAATTGAGGCCTTTGATACTTCCATTTTATTAAATGTTCGGCTTGATTGCTTTTATTTTCGAGATGCAAAGCATCTTCGAGAAAATAATATACAAAGTAGTGTTCACCCCCTCATGGGTATGAAAACCATCTGAGGAAATCCAAACACCGTGAATAAATTTACAAGCTGCATACAGCTGAAAATGTCCATCACGAGAGCCAAATCTAGATTTAGTAAACTGAATATGTGATCACATGATTCCTAGGCTCACATGATGCCGCAATTTATATGAAAGCAGCAAGCAGTTATATATATATATATATATATATATATATATATATATATATATATATATATATATATATATATATATATATAAGCTGTAAATATATATATACAGACATGATCAACCACCACGAAGAACCTCCATGGGGGATCAGAAATGTAAATAAAGTTGTAAAAGCAATCAACCGTCGTGGAGGAAACTCCAAACGGGACGAAATGTACAAAAAGCAGTAAAAACGGTCAACCGCCACGAAGTAAACTCTAGGCGGGACGAAATGTAAATATATATATATATATATATATATATATATATATATATATATATATATATATATATATATATAAAGCAGTAACGCACCGGATGTAAAATCCAGGCTCATCGAACATAGTTTAACACGCAATTCATATATATATATATAGAGAGAGAGAGAGAGAGAGAAGCAATTAAACGCTTCAGACGTAAGTCTAGGCTCATCGAACAGAGTTCGACATACAGTTCATATATATAAGTATATATGTATACGAAAGTAATTAAATGCTCCAGACATAAGTCTAGGCTCAATCGAGGCATAACTCGATAATGTTAGTCCATATATATATATATATATATATATATATATATATATATATATATATATATATATACAAACTGAAATGAAACCACAGACCGAAATCCGGGCATACACACGCAACACGACTCTCAACGTGAAGAATAGTGTGTGCAAAGATGAAGAGAAAGGCTTTAAAGTGCGTAAGAAGGCTTACAGTGGGCTGCCAAAGAAGACTTCAGTAACTTGAAAGGGATGAACACTCAACTCCCGCTGGTAAAAAGTAGCTATACACGAGCTTACAAGTGTTTAAAATGAGAAAGCACTCAGTTTAAGGTGTGTATAGAGCAAATTGGATAGGGCTTTCTCGTCTTTTCTCTTACAAAATGGCCACCCCATGCCCTCTATTTATAGAGGGGGAACCGCAGGTGTACCTGCGACTGCCCGGGGTCGGGATTCGCGGGTCCCGCCGTCTCAAAGTACGTGCATGCTTGCAACGTGATGTCCAATCAAACTTTCAGAACTTCAATCTAGGCATCCGACTGAGGTGTATAAGACCTATTTCAGACCGCCATTGTCGATTGTTACGCAATGACATGGGATTAGAGGTTGTACGAAGTAAGGAAGATGGGACCATGCCCTCCGGTCTTTATGCTTCAAATTATATCCGTTATCCTGCGTAATAGTCACTCGAGATTGGACTTCATTGCTTCTTGTGAGACATTGCTGTGTAGAAATGTATGTCTAAAATGTTAGGACGGTTTGATGTGGCGTCAAGGTGGCAAGATGACGACCTTGCCCCTCACTGGGGTTATCTCCTGTTTGGACTGATAAAGCAGACGTTGCTCAGGGTTATCTCTGAGATTGGACTGCTGCAAGTGTTGAAGGTCCTTAGTATCATCTCTGAGGTGTGCTTGTCTCCCTAGTGTTATCACCAGGCCTGGTACTGAGTGCCTCAATGTAAGCGCCAAGGTTGAAGCTGATTGCATACATTTGAAATAATCATTTCTGGGGTTATCTCTGAAACTGCAACTGCCATCCTTAGGGTTATCTCCAAGGTTGGAATATGCTACTCCCAGTGTTGGGACTGAGACTGAATATCTCAGGGTTATCTCCGGGATGAATCGACCTTCTCTGGTGAAATTTCTGGTATTAGAACTGCATGCCTCAGGGTTATCTTCGAGGTTGAAACTGATACTCCCGGTGTGTGTTTCGGGGTTGAAACTGAACTTTCGGTAGTATCCGGACTGGATGTGAGCCGTCTTCCAGGGTTATCTCTGAAAGACAAATCTGCCCTCCTGCAATGTCAGTAACAGGTGTGAAAAAAATTTTGAGTGTCTACAACGTGTGACCTAATTGAGAACTTATGCTTAAACCCTTGTTATGGTTAATTCGCATAGACATGTGTAGGATTATCACCTAGCTTGGATGTTCTTTTCTGTTCTATTCCCTATCGGGTGGATCTAGAGAGGATATATTTGTACATACCTTGACAGAGGTGTCTGAGCACTTTTATGTTATCGGTCGACAAATTGTCGTGACCACTAAGACCAAAGAGAGAAGGGTAGGAAGTTTGATGAAGCATAGCACACCAAGTGTTTGACAAAATGTCAGTGTGGAGTGAAGTTATGACCTTAGCTTGTAGCACATTCGATACCATTCGTTATCCATTTACTTGCTTTGATAATTAGATATAACTAGATTAATCACACTTGTATTAGTTTGATATTCGAATAACACTTAAGCGATACAAAGTCGGTATTTGGTAAATATTAGTGATAGTTCCTTGTGGGTACAACATTCTTCTTATCACTGTATTACTTGTTAGATCGCGTATACTTGCGCGTGTTTAGTGATTGGTTTTCTGATCAACAAGTTTTTGGCGCCATTGTCGAGGAACTATTATTCTAATAATGTCCAATATTGATTTCAATCAATTTAGTCTTAATTTGAACGTATATATATATTTCTTTTATCTGTTTGATCTTCCCTTTTATTTTTTTTAGTTTACAGGTTATGGACTATCATTGTTATCAATGGCCTTTTGAGAGGACGACACAACCAAGATCGGAAGAAGGACTTGAGCGATTGCAAGATCAAATTTCAAATCTCTTGAGATTTTTGGACAATCTTGGGTGTCAGTCCACTCAAACTGCCTACTATCAGGAACGAGCTGACATTGAACCGATTTCCTATCATCCAAATTTTTAGGGTTATCCAAACTCTTGGGACTACAGTCAAGAGCAGCATCATGATCCACATTATTCCTATCCGAATCAATTTAAATATCAGTCTCTGCCAGAATATAAGGTGACATCTCAACCCAATGAGAGCTTTTTTGTATACTCAACACGAGAAGAAGAGAAAAAGCTTGAAGAGCTCCTCACCAACTTTATTGAGAGAAATGAGGTTCGAATGGCAAACCAAGACGCCTCATTGAAGAGCCTCAAAAGTCAATTGGGACAACTCGTCAATGCCATCACAAATCCACCGCAAGGCAATCTACCGATCATAATTGATCTCAACGATTAAGGAGTAGTGCATTGCACGGTGGATACGAAAGGAAAAGTTGGTGAGTCTCACAAAGTTATTAAGGGAGATGTCAAGGTGAAAATTGACAAACCTGTAGAGTTTGAAGTATGAGAAGAGAGGATCAAGAGTGGTTGTCTTGTCAAGATTAATGAAAAGTTGGAAACCACGCTCACAATTGTGGAAACCCTAAAAGGTCCACTAACGTACAAAGAACGCTTTCAGATTGATGAAAATACCGAATTAGTGGATAATTCCAGTGGTGAAAGATTCTTCGTGCCGATGGGTGAAGAAAAGGGGGATGACCAATCATCCATGTCTGCCATAAATTTAAAGGAGTTGATAAATAGGCGGCATCAAATGGTCATTTTCGCATATGAGCCGGATTGAACGACAACTGTATAGTCAAGCCGACGACTTTAAAACAAGCTCTTGGTGGGGAGGCAACCCCATCTCAGTATCAATTTCTCTATTTTTTTTACTTATGTCTAGTTTACATTGTGTCTTTTCTTTTTAGCATATTTTTATGGCTATCGTATGTAGGAAGTATGTTTATGTATGTTGTATTGTACATATAGTCATTAGATTTAAAATAGTTTTTATGTGGTTTTTAACAATGTATGTTGGCATGTGTAGTGTATTATCTTATCCTTGTCTTGGCATGTACAGAAAACAGGTAGAAAACATTTATTGAAGACCGAGGCTGCAGCGCCAGCTATTGCACTAAAACTCGTGTCGCAGCGCCATTCGCACTGCAGTGCCAAGAAATAAAAGGCACCTCATACCGCAGCGGCACCATTTAGACCAACCTACTGTATTCTCGCGTTGTAGTGCCATCAATTTGCCTATGACTCGCGCTGCAGTGCCACCAGATAGCACGACCTACTGTGTTCTCGCGCTGCAGCGCCATCAAATTTCCTATGATCCGCACCGCAGTGCCTCAAATGAGTCCAACATACTATTTTCTCGCACCGTAGCACCACTCGACAAAAGAAACCTCGCGCCACAGTGCCAAGGGCAAGTTTTTGTTTCTTCAAAATAGACTGAAGCCAGAATTTAGGCTATTCCTCCCTTTTCTCTCGACATATCTCGGTAACCCAAGTAGCCCAACAATCGCCTCACTCCCACGAGACCTAGTCATGATCGATTGGCATCTCAAACCACACTAATAAACCAAGAGCCTTCAATTGCTTGTCAGAGCTTGAGCCCACACGTTTCTCACCTAGGGTTTCCAATTTGAAGGTAAAGTGGACTTATTCTCGACAAGTAGTTGTCCTTTTTCTTTGCGTGTGATTTCATTATTTGGGTTTAGTTTTCTCTATGATTTGGGGTGATTCCCACTGACAGAAATCTGGACAGACCATTTTCAAGCAAGGGCTATCAAAGTGGGTTTTTGGATTTGTACTCTAGGTGTTCGACAGATTGCAGAAATTATTTTGTTTATGTTATTTTGACATTGGAATTTGTTGGGGATTATCTTGCCTTAGTTTGGGGGTTGTGGGATTGAGTCCTCTATCTTTTGTTCAAACCAATTGCTAATATCTGAAATGGCTATAAAGAGGCAACGACATAGCGTCAGCGACACCTTGTCCGTAGCACCATAGACTTGGGACAATGCCAAATTCGTTAGCGAAAAGGCATGGAAACGGTACAAGAACTCCTTCACCCAATGAAACTTGATTCCTGAACGGGGTTTGAGGCCTGATCAAACAAAGGGTGGCGAGCTGGCGGCCATGATCCTTGGACGCAAGTGGGTACACTTCACAAAACCACCCGAGTTGGCCATCGTATCTATCGTTCGTGAGTTCTATACAAATATCAATGTCGATGGGCCCGCTGTTGTTCAAGTCAGGGGGCGATCAGTGGCGCTTGGAAGCCAAGCCATCAATGCACTTTTTGTGACACCTAGCTATAAGGGCAAAGACTATTTGGAGTAGGGACTGCGCAGCTACGACTTGGATGATATTGTTAAGAGGCTCGGCAAGCCCGGGACAACATGGGAAACCAATGACATAACGGGTGAAAAGACCAGTTTCCCGCATTCTATACTCAGTCGCTATGGGAAGGTATGGTTCAGTTTTGTATGTGCCAATATGATCCCTACTCGTCACCTTAGCGACGTGACTAAGGATAGAGCGATCCTATTATTAGCTATTATCACGGGTCTGGACGTGGATATCGAAGTTTTCATTCATGAGTCCATCTTGAAGGCGATCAAGAGCACCACCTCTGCGGGACTTCCACATCCATCCTTGATCACCCGATTATGCAAAAGGGCAGGTATTCATTAGGGACCAGAAGAGATAGCTTTGTCGCCCATGTCAGTTATCGACCATCAAGTCATCTCACACTTCAATGTTTGGGATAAGGCGGCCTCACATGTAAGAGGTGAGGGGTACGGGCCACCTATCGAGCTGCCTCCTACATCAGAGATCGGACACTCGCAGCCACCAGAGTCAGGCTCATCTTCACTAGGACTATTGGCAGAGATTATGGAATCCCTCACCCTGCTACATTAGAACCAATACGCCAATGCTGGGAGGAAGTAGAGGCACATAGCAGCGGTTGTCCAGAGGCAGGACATCACGATGCAGTATTAAGCTGAGCTGGTCAACACTATGCAGAGCATCTACACTATTTATAGTGGCGAGGACGCTGATTTCATGCCATTCCAGTTCCCGGAGCCTCCTATTTTCCCACCATACCCTCCACCATCACCGCCCGCAAAAGCTGATGAGGATAATTATGATGCCGAGTGACCAGACTTCAGGGATGCCCTCTTTTATTGATTTATATATATGCTTAGAAGTGAGGGCATTGCTCATCATAAGTTTGGGGGTATTATGGTTTATCTATTTTATTCTGTCTACTTCCATGATAGGTTGCCATATCTTAGTATTTTGCTTATGTTTTTATCAGTATTGTAGTGCAGTCATATATGAACTATGTTTTGGACATCATTTTGGGCTTTATTAGCCTTTGGTTTATTATGTTTTGGTATTATTATGAATGAATGCTTTGATTATTATTAGCATGTTTGTTTGGTTTATAGCCATCTTTTTGGGGCTTATACAGATTTGTATGCATGTGCCATGTTAATGGCTTTATTACCCTATTTTGAGATGTTATGCAAGGGTATTATATAAATTATTAATTTTTTATTGTGGCTTATGACAAGAGCCAAGTGATTATGTCTATCTCTTAGAGTTGTTTCAAACATGTGTAAGCTAGGGGTGTTTTCAATCGATAAGTTGAGACTGTTATTGATCCGTCTTTCTTAGCAAGCACCGACCTACTGTTTTAACTAGCTATATTTTGAATTTAGTTTGTGTGTTTATTACTTTGAGAATATGTTCACTCTTTACAACTTTCATGATTTCAAGGTAATAAAAGACTTAGACGCTTATACAGTTTTGGATCTTGAATTCTGGCATGTTGTCATATAAAAAAAAGAAAAAAGAAGAAAATAAAAAAATATCAAAAGTCGTGCGGTGGGTCGAGATGGAGCGTGAAACGCACTTGCCCATAAACGCATGGCGATGTTGAGATGAAGCATAAAATGCACTCATCTAATAATCTTCGGATTTCGTAAAGTCTAATTTGGCTTAAGTTGATTACGTGGCCTTTACTGCTCGAGTTATTAGATTCATAGGGGTGTTCTACACCTAGTGCCCTAAAGTCATCTGGCTTGGGAGTCATTGATCAAAAGCTCATTAATGGGTAGCTCTGAATAGCCTAAGGTAATTAAGGACTGTCCGAGTCAGATTTTACTGTCTTCATGCTAGAGCCTTTTGATCCTTTCCTGCATTTGCACTGTGAGGACCCCAAACTCGGGTACTTGAAACCCGAACTCAGTTCTTCACGATACCATTTATATGAGCAGAATAATACTAATAATAATAACAATAATATAAAGATCAACTTAATTTACATATCATCAGAGTCTAATCCCAAGTACGTAACCTTTAAACATTCATTACAACCCATGATAGATAATATATGTCATACTTATCTTAATGTTAATATCAACTATTACACAAAATAACATTTGCATTCAATCAGCAATCTTTCCCTTTTTCCTTGGTCTTAGCAGAGCTCTCTGGTCATTCACACTTAGCTGAAAACATTTAAATTAAGCAAGGTTGAGCATTTGAGTGCCCAGCAAGTAATAGCAATTATATATATAAAAGCTGAAAGGATTTAAATATTTTCTTTGTGCTATTCTTCTACAACAACAAGTCAATAGTTGTGAAGTATTTTGAACCGATAAATATAACATAACAACTCTCTTTCAAATTTTTGAAACTACATATTGACTCTAACTGGGCTTATGGTGACATGCCATGAACATTATTTTCATTTTCGAAAAGGTTAAACAGAAATTCATCTGTAAACCGTCATAACTTACGGGCACGGGGGGTGATCAGCCCGTTATGCCCTGCATTGATCAATACTACATTACAAGAACGATAGGATCGTTCACTCTGTTCCACCTTGGGTGCATAAAAATATTCCTGTGTAGGGGTGTTCATACTTGTCTGGGTTCCAAATCAAAGGTTTTATCTTGTTTCAACAATAATCTATAATTCAACATATATATATACGGGTAATTGACGAAGGTATATCAACATGTGATTAAATACAATGATTATCCAAGTGGGGACACTTATTTAACCATTTCTAGAAATTAACGAACAGAATATATATATCTGAGTTACCATATACTAACATGTTGATAATCAATGAGCTTATATAATATAAGGTTAATAATCTGTACAGTAATAATATCATTCGCAAATATTCTTACTCATGTCCATTGCATAAAGAAAATACAAAGGTAATATACTTGCCTGAAGCACTGCTTACAGTTTGTAATTTAGATTTATCGCTTATCTCACGACCTATCATTAATCAGATCATTCGTTCGATTAGAATAATATACTATAACACATAACACTGCTTATTACAGTCAGCACATACCCTAATCACATTGGCACATAGATTTAACAACTATTGAATCACAAATAATCACTTATCTAATCACATTATTTAAGTCCAGATCAATTTTTGAAACATGTCGGTGTACCGACAAATTTATCGGGTAATTATCGAGTCTAAGACTCTATTCTGTAACTTAATATTAGTCATATTATTTTTAAATGACTCAATATAATTTTAAAACATTTATTATAATTTATCATAAATTTTTAAATATCGGAATCATATTTAAATGATTTAAATACTAATCAATTCTATTATCATTAATATTTAATTAATATTAAACTATTAATGAAATCATTTCCAAAACATTAAAGTTATTTATAATAACTCAAAATACTTTTAAAGTATTAATATTACCCTTAAATGATTTTTAAAACATTTAAAATCATTTTTAAGTAATTATCATTAATATTAAAGTATTAATGTTTCATTATCAAAATATTATAAGTCATTCAGTATAACTTAAAATATTTTTAATTCATTTATATTCCTTTTAAATGATTTTTAACTTAATAAAACTATTTTTAAACTATTTATTTAATATAATTATTAAAAAAATTTAATATCATTAGTAATAACTTAATAATCATTAATATTTAATTAATAATAAAATTATTCTTTAAATACTAAAAGTTATGTTTTATAACTTAAAATATCCTTAAACACTTTATTTTCATTTAAAATTATTATTATAATATTAAAATCATTTTTAAACTAAATTATTTAATATAATTATTAAATAACTTTAATATCATTAATAATAATTAATTAATGAAATTTATCTTTAAATATTCAAAGTTATATTTTATAACTTAAAATATCTTTAAATACCTTATTATTATTTAAAATGATTTTTAATATAATAAAATTATTTTTAATTAATTTATTTACTTCATTTAGTAAATAACTTAATTATCATTAATATTAATTTATTAATGAAATTCATCACAAAATATTAAAAGTCATTAAAAAAAACTTAAAATATTTTATTATATCATAATATAATTTTAAATAATTTTTCAAGTATTAAAATTATTTTTAAATAATTTATTTAATATTATAATTAAATAAATTAAATACTTTTAATATTCCAAAAAAATATTAAATATTTATGAAATATATTAAAAATAATTAAAAACTAATTTTTAGAATTTAAAATAATTTTTAATAATTTATTTTGTATTTTTAATAATTAAAAACTAATTTTTTTCTATTTTTTTAATTAATTTCCGGAAAATCTGAAATTAATTTAATTAGAAACCGTCGCTAAATGCCTTTAGCGACAGACAAGCGTCGTTGTTGGTGTTCTTGAGCTCAAGAACACTGACAGCTTCGTTGTCTATGGTGCTCGTTTGACCAGCTATAACTCATAATCTGTTAACGTTATGGACATGATCCTTGTCACATATTGTAGTACTCGTGTAACACTATAACTATAAACTGATTTCATGGTTAAAACATTAAACATCAAAGAGATCTGAGCCTCCAAAGATCATGTCAGACTCTGTTCTTCAAGTTCTGAAATTTCCAGAATCGGGGTACCTACTTTGGTGCTCTTTAATTAACATGTTCCCGGCTTGTTTTGTGTGGTATTAAAGTTCTAAAATGTAGTACAGATGTCCGGGTACAACTACATGCTATCATAACAACATAACATCATCCCATACTCAAGATCTTGGTCGGTCAACGTAGACTGGAAAGACTGTTCTTGAACATTTCTGGAAAACTCAGAAATGTTCTTAAGCGGTTTGGTCAATGATGGTTTGACCACTTATATCTTGGATGCTGTTATGGATCTTGTTGATCTAAAGTCTCTAGAATGTATTACTCATGTCAAGATACAAGGCAAAAACAACAACATGGTCATAACATTAAAACACTGCAAGATTCATGGCCAGCAAAACGTTGTCAGAGCTTCTGAAAATTCTGGGTTTTCCAGATTTTCAGTTTTCGTGAATGGTCAACCATGTTTGACTACTTATAACTTGAGATCTAGACATGGTATGGACTTGATTCAAGTTGGAGATTAAAGACCTACTTACATACTACAAGTCTATAGCTTAAAACAACACAAAACATAAACACACAAAGATCTAGAGGGCCTGACATATGGCTGTCAGACACATAAAAAAAAATTCCAGATTTTTGAAAACTCTTATTTCGTGAATCTAGATGTTATGGATCCAATAAATACCAACCCAGATCATCATTAGACACCTCATATAACATATATAACACAAAATAAAAACAACATCAAACAACAGAATTCGGACAGAAATTAAAGTTATGGTTTTTATACCTTCTTGATCGATTTCTGATTTTGTGTTGCTGATTTGTTTATAGTGGACGTGGGGCTGTGTTTTGGGACATATATGCTACTGAAATTCGTTGGTTAGAGAGAGAGAGAGAGCTTTGGTTGAGAGTTTGTAAAAATGTAAGTAACAAATGTAATTTTTCTCTCTCCAAATCTATTTATACATGACTTGGATGCAAGAATTGGCTGATTGCTGACTTGTTTGCTGTCAAATGGAAGCATGTGGAGTTGTTGAAGTGGTTCACCCACTCAACCTATTGTCAAACCCTACTAATTTAGCCAAATAATGCAACTAAGGGCAATATGGTCAATTGGTAAATCATTTAATTGCAAAATTGGTCTTTGGCCAAACCCTTAGGGTTTGGTGTTTGGTTAGAGTTTAGGGTTTAAGCCAATTTAGCACAAATTTAGAATTTTTAATTTAGGGTTTAATCCAAAAATTAAAAGTAAATAAAAATTAAATAGATTTTAGTTTCTAAAATTTTTAGATTAGGGTTTTCTAATTATGATTAATTTTCTAATTACGCTATACATGAACATTAGGAATTAATATCATATAATTATCATTAACCTTGCTAATTTAGCAATTAGGGTTTATAATTTTGGTAATTAGAGTTACTAAAATATAATTAGGTTTTCTAATTATCAAATTAGGATTTAAAATTTTAGGATTTTCAAAATTAGTAATTGAGATTATAATACTTACTAATTAATCACATTAACACAATTACAACCAATCTCGAATTCTAATTTAAATTTTAAATTAGGGTTTCTCATTTCCAAAATTAGGATTTTTAAATATATTTATTAGGGTTTTTCAAAAATTAATAATTAGAGTTTCTAGATTATAATTAGGGTTTACCTAATTAATTCAATCATTATATAATACTTCTCATAAAACATATAACACGGTCATATAACAATCTTAAGCTCACAACTGATTTTCAAACTAGGGTTTCCCACAGTAATTTAGGATTTTAAAAATAAACACCATAATTGACCAATCATCATCAACACGTACATACAGTACATGTTCATAGCACTGAAAAATCAAAATATAATTAATATTATATTATTATTCTCATACCTTAACAATAATCTAAAATTAGGGTTTAGATTCCATATCTGATTTATTCTTCATATTTAACCTTAATAATTAAGGTAAAATATTTACTTTAATAATCCATACTAAAATTCATATAATAAAATAATAATTATTATTATTTAAAAAAATCACTTCATATATTATTTAAATAATATATGATTATATTTTCATGGAAAATAATTAATAAAAACATTTCTACCTTAAAATTAATTATTATAAGAATATACTTTATAAAAATGAATAACTCTAAAATAAATTCATTTGTAAATATTTATGTAATAAATATATTTTTATTTATCACATAAATACATATATATATATATATATATATATATATATATATATATATATATATTATCTTGTACAAATTCTCATCCTTAAAATAATAAATAAATAAAAAATTTACACGCAAAATTTCTTATTTATTTATATAGAAAATATCGGGTTGTTACATGCACCTTATTCTTAATGCTTGTTGATTGTTCGAGTTGCAGAGTGAGCATATTGGTATTAACAATCGACTATGTGAACTTATTGGAGCTATGATTAGTTAGGATGGTTGGTCTTCACACACACACACAGAGTCTTATACTTGAAATTGATTTAACCCTTATTCATATCTGTGTTTATTCTGTTCTCTGGGAGTAGCTATGATTGAGCTTAGAAGCCATGATGCTAGTCTATAGTTTTATACTTCTTTCGCGTGTTATTTTACTATTATTTTTTTTGTGTTAGATAGTTTGCATGAGGACAAACAAAGACTTAAGTTTGGGGGTATTTGATGAGTGGAATTTATACCCGTAAATCGGATCCTTTATTGCTTAAATAGTTGTTTGATCTTCATTAATTTTATATAGCTTTTATGTGATTATAGTATTATTTTACTTAACTGATGTGTTGCAGGGCTTAATAGGTCTTTTCCATCTTTCAGGGCGCAAAACGGTTAATTTCCATACACTGTCGCTATAATGCCAATGCCAAGTTTTTAGCTGGCGCTGCAGCGCGACCTCCGGGTCCATGCTGACATCACCTTAGCGCTGCAGCGCCCAAGCTCCTTTGTAAGTTGGCACTGCAATGCGAGCATTAGTGTTTTAATGTTGACGTGGTGCTGCAGCGCCATCCCTAGTTAAATTTTCTGCGCCGCAATGCCACCTCCGGTGCCCAAGCAGTAAAGAGCTGGATTTGACCTAGCTTAAGGGGACACTAGCATATATATATTAGAAGTGAGCCTCTGCAGACAGATAATCAGATAGCTCCCCCTCTAGGATATTTTTTCTCTCTCTTCTTTGTAATTTTTCTCTCTCCATCTCTTAGATAATGTCTGTATATATAGTTTAGGTAGATTAGGGAGAAGTTTGGAATTCCTTGGAGCTCAAGAGCAGTGAGCAATACGGATTGGGAAGCTTGAAAGGAGTGGAATTCTTGGAGACTGAAGAGCTTTGACATAGTTTATTCTTATCCATTTGTTTCCTTTGATTTTGTAATTCATAAATGTTGTCTTTATTACTACTTATATTTTGTTCAAGAGCTATGAACTAAGTATTAGCTCTAATGTTATAATGGAACCCTTTGTTATTTTGAATTGAATGTCTTATCTCTTTTTTTGGCACCATATGGTTTGGTTTAATATATTCATGCTTAATGATTCTTGCTAAGAAATTAGTGATGCTTTTTGTAATCTATATGATGTTGAAAGAGGGATTGTAGATTTACACCGTAATATATTGGCATGTGATTATGAGTTATCGACTTGATTCGACTGCATAAGTTGTGTGTAGAATAGACATATATATATATGCACCACATGTGACCTAATTGAGAACTTATGCTTAAACCCTTGTTATGGTTAATTCACATAGACATGTGTAGGATTATCACCTAGCTTGGATGTTCTTTTCTGTTCTATTCCCTATCGGGTGGATCTAGAGAGGATATGTTTGTACATACCTTGACAGAGGTGTATGAACACTTGTGTGTTCTCAGTCGACAAACTGTCATAACCACTAAGACCAAAGAGAGAAGGGTAGGAAGTTTGATGAAGCATATCACACCAGGTGTTTAACAAAATGCCAGTGTGGGGTGAAGTTATGACCTTTATCTTGTAGCACCTTCGATACCATTCATTATCCATTTACTTGCTTTGATAATTAGATATAACTAGATTAATTACACTTCTATTAGTCTGCTGTTCGAATAAGACTTAAGCGATACAAAGCCGGTATTTGGTAAATATTAGTGATAGTTCCTCGTGGGTACGACATTCTTCTTATCACGGTATTACTTGTTAGATCGCGTATACTTGCGTGTGTTTAGTGATCGGTTTTTCGACCAACAATTATCTCTAAGAAAATGGTGTCGGACTTCTATATGTTTTGTGCGTGAGTGTAAAGCTGGATTTTTGGAAATATCAATGGTGCTCGTATTATCACAATATATAGGCACATTGTTACACAAGATATCAAAGTCACATAATGTTTGACGCATCCGTGAAATTTGAGAACAGCAACTTTCTGCTGCTAAATATTCACCCTCAGTGGTGGATAGAGCAACATATGTTTGCTTCTTACTATGCCATAAAACAAGACTTTGTCCCGAAAATCTTATACTTTTTTTTATCTATTTGACAACCTGCATAGTTAGCGTCTGAATAGCCCATTAGGTCAAAATTATTGCACTTAAGATAAAATTAACCTAAATGAGTAGAACCACTCAAATATTTAAATATTCGTTTAACAGCTTGTAAATGTGATTCTTTAGGTTTTGCTTAAAAACGAGCACACAGACATACACTGTACATTATATCAGGTCTAGATGTAGTTAAATATAACAATGATCCAATCATACCTCTATATTTCGTTATTTCTACATCCATACATTTATCGTCTGCTGTGAGTTTTATCGATTTGATCATTGGTTTGGATTTTGAATTTGATTTATCAAATCTGAATCTCTTGAGTAGTTCTTTTGTATATTTAGTTTGATGAATTTAGATACCTTCCTGATTTTGTTTGATTTGGAGACCCAGAAAATAATTGAGTTCTCCCATTAAGCTCATATCAAACTCCTTGTGCATACATTCGGAGAACCACTCATAAAGAAAGTCATTATTAGCACCAAATATTATATCGTCTACATATATTTATACAAGAATGATGTCATTATTTTGTCGTTTAATAAATGATATAGAGTCAATTTTACATCTTATGAATCCATTTGATAGGAGGTACTTACTCAACCTCTCATACCAAGCTCTTGGAGCTTGTTTTAGTCTATAGAGTGCCTTCTTTAGTTTGTATACGTAATGTGGGAACTTTTCATGCTCGAATCCAAGAAGCTATTTTACGTATACTTCTTCATTTATATATCTGTTGAGGAAGGCACTTTTTACATCCATTTGGTGTAGCTTGAACTTTTTCAAAGCATGTAAAGGCCAATATTTTCCCGATAGATTCCAATCGAGCCACAAGGGCAAATGTTTCTTCATAGTTTATCCCTTCTTGTTGGTTGTATCCTTGAGCCACTAGTCTAGCTTTGTTTCTTGTAATTGTTCCATACTCATCAAGCCTATTTTTTGAACACCCATTTAGTTCCAATAATAGATACATCTTTTGGAGGAGGCATCAACTCCCAAACTTAACATCTTTCGAATTGTTGTAGTTATTCTTGCATTGCTAGTACCCAATTTTTGTCAAGAATGGCTTCTTTGGCGTTCTTTGGTTCAATTTGAGATAAGAATGTTGAAAATGCTCAAAGATTTTTTGCTCTTCTTCTTGTTGTAACTCCTTCATTTATATTGCCAATAATGTTCTCTGGAGGGTATTTTTGATGTATCTTGCTGATTTTGGTAATTGAATGTCATGGATTATTTCTTATTACTGAAGGTCATTATCTTGAGTTGATTCTTCTATGTTTAGAGTAATTTCTGGTTCACGGTCCTGCTGTTCGTCTAATCCAGCTTGCTGGATAAGTTCCTTTAACTTGTTGTTTTGATCTACATGATAGGCTGGATCTGCAGCAATCTCTAGATTTCCTGCATCTTCTTCTCTATCTTTTGCAAGATCATTGTTAGAATCATTAAATTTAATATGTATAGATTCTTCAATACACATCTTTTAAATATTATATATCCGATATGCTTTACTATTGTGAGAATAGCCAATAAAGATTCCCTCATATGATCTAGCGTTAAATTTATCCAAGTTCTCACTAGTGTTAAGAATAAAATATTTAGATCTAAAGACTTTGAAATAACTTATATTTAGAATTCTATTATTTAATAGTTCATAGGGTGTTTTAAAGATAATTGGACGAATGAGTACTCTATTTAGTACATAACATGATGTGTTAACAGCTTCGGCCCAAAATTTCTTTGGAAGTTTACTTTCTTGAATTAGAGTTCTACCTGTTGTTTGTAAGGTTCAATTTTTTCTTTCTACCACTCCATTTTGTTGAGGAGTTCTTGGTGTTGAGAACTCGTGACTAATTCCTTTTTGATTATAGAATATAACAAAATCCTTTTGAAATTCAGTACCATGATCACTTCTAATTTTTATGAGTTTAAGGCTATATTTTGTTTCCAAGTTTCTTATTAGTTTTTCAAATCCTTTAAATGCTTCATCTTTAGTTTTAAGAAATAATGCCCATATGTATCTAGAGAAATCATCAACTATCACAAATGCATAAAATTTACCATTTAGACTAGTATGCCTTTCTGGTCCAAATAAATCAAGATTGAGTAATTGTAAAGGAGAAGAAGTTGATACCATGTTCTTGGTTGTGAATGATGTTCTTACTTATTTTCTAAGTTGACATGGATCACATATACCTATCTTTTCAAAGTTTATCTTGGGTAACCCTTTTACTAGATTATTTGAAGACAACTTTTTGATCAGATCCATATGAACATGTCTCATCATTCTATGCCATAGATTTGCTTCATCTTGAATTGTAGCAAGACATAGTTCTTCCTCTTGTTGCTCAAAATTAAGAGTATATATATTCCCTTGTCTTTGTGCAACTAACGTAGCATTGTTAATACCATGTGAAATTGTACATTTATCTTTTTCAAATTTTACTTGATGTCCATTCCCCATTAATTGATCAACACTTATAAGATTAAATTCTAGACCATTAACAAGATGAACATTATTAATATTAACCTTAGCATTACCGATTTTACCTTTTCCGACTATTTCACATGACCGTTTGTCTCCAAAAGTGACAATTCCTTATTTCTTTTTGAGATTTAGCTCCACAAACTTTGATTTGTCACCCGTCATGTGGCGGGAGCATCCGCTATCGAGAATCCACTTTTGAGAGGATACCCTTGCGTTGAAACATACCTGTTCAAAGAAAGTGCCATTTATCTTTTTGGTACCATTTCTTTTTGGGTCCATTTGTGTTAGTTGAAATCGAATCACTTTTCTTTACCCATAATGTTTTATTTCTACTATTATTTTTCTTCTTTAAACAGTTTATCTCCAGATGACCTTTAGTGCCACAATTTTTGCATGTAGTGAATGGTGAACAATAATTTAATTTAAATGATGCTTTAACCTTAAGCATTTTTACTTCCTTTTTATATATTGGATTATATCAAATGCCTTGTTTTTCATAACTAGGTCTTTGTTTTCCTAACATGACATTCAAGTTTTCTTCACCATGTACAAATTTAGCTAGAGAGAGTTCTAGTGACTCTATTTCCTTTTGAAGTTCATTAGTTGGAGGTGTTTTACTACTAGACTCATCACTAAACTCATCAGTGCATACATCTCTCATCTTTATTTCATTTGTTAATTTTTTAACTTCATCATTTAATTGTTTTACCTTATTAAAAAGTATTTTGTTGTAGTTCTCTAAATAGTCATTTTTCACAGCTAATACTTTTTCTTCATTTGTGTGTGTTATTTTTTCCATTTCCTTCTTTTAATCTATTAGTGATTCAACTTCACCCATTAGCATGTTTACTAGATCTTTTAAGTATACATTTTTTTCTTTAAGCTTTTCATTTTCTTGTTTTAAAATAATGACATCAGAAAGAGATACCTCATTGGATTCACCTTCAAGTCCCATGAAGCATACTTGAGCTAGTTCATCATTTGCATCAATGTCCACTTCAGATTCTTCATCATCACTCTATGTTAAGAAAGCTTTGTTCTTTTTGAACTCTTTAGAGCCTAGCTTTCCTTTGTTTTTAAGCTGGAAACAATCCTTCTTGAAGCAACCTAATCGTCTGCATTCAAAAGATGTTTCTTTGGTTTGCTTGCTTTTGAGTTTGTTTGGATTAAGTGCATTTTTCCTTTTGTTCTCTCTTGGAAGTAATCCTTTGAGTCTTCTTGACATAATGGCTATTTCATCATCTGAATTATCTTCAAGTTCCTCTTTAATTCATGCATTAAGGGCTAGCACTTTCTTTTGAGGAACTTCTTCCTCGTTATCATATCTTTTTAATTGATGTTCATATTTTTCCAATTCACCAAAGAGAGTTAAGGTATCCATGGATGAAATATTAACTGAATCTTGAAGAGTAGTGATTTTGGATGCAAACCTTTTGGGCATAGCCCGAAGTAGCTTCGATTAATTTCACTTTATGGAATTGACTCGTCAAGCAGCTTCAAGGAGTTTATAAACACTAGAAATCGTGCTTGACTCATTTTGATTGTTTCGTCTTTTATAAACATAGTCATGCACAAGCATGCTTAGCTTAACTTCTCGTACTTTGGATGTGCCTTCATGACTCACCACTAGAGTATCCCATATCTCCTTTGTTGTGTTGCATGATGAGACTTTATCTATTTCGGATTGTACCACGCCACTGAGAAGTGTATTCATGGCCTTTGAATCATATGAAACCATATATGTTTCGGTTGAATCCATTTCGAGTAGAGTTTTTTGAGTGTCGTCAATTTTCCTTGGAATGACCGGTCCATTCTCTACCACCCACCATTTCCATGGATCTCATTTTAGGTAGATCCTCATTCGAAATTTCAAAAAATTGTATGTTCTCCGTTCCATAGAGCAATGGAGGTCGATTTGTTGATTGTCCTTCTTGATGAGTGTTCCCGAATTGTTCCATGTCAGATTCTTTCCATACAAGTCACCTTTAAGACCAAGATAAGAAGAGCCAAGCTCTGATACTAAATGAAATTTAAGTAGGCACACTTAGAAGGGGGGGGTTGAATAAGTGTGGGAACAAATAATGTCAAACTTTTGAACAAATAAACATTCTTTTGTTTATTCAATGTAGGGCGTTGGATTCCAAATCCTTGTATACCAAATTATTAAAACATGATGATGAATTGATTGTAAAAGTTTGCAAAATACTCAGTATACTTAATAGAAAAACTTAAACCTTATCAGAATATGATTATGTGAATGCATCGAATGCAGGCTGCTGGATTAATTATTAGCCAAATAAATGATGAGAGAATTCAACACAATAAGCAATCACACAAACACAAGGATTTTTGCATGGTTCAACTACTACCCTCTATAATAGTAGCCTAATCCACGTCCAATACCAACTAGTATTGGATACTCACTTTTATTAATCAACTTTAATTACAATACAAGTTTCAACCACTTGAGCACCCTTGCTCCTTGTGCACCTATGCACTCTTAAGCACATATGCTTCCTCAAACTTGATTGCAACAATACCGTAACCCAAACATAATTACCACACTGATTTAGATAGTATCAATTATATGAAAAATTGAAAAACAAATAGAGGTCTATTGATCAAAGCAATTAATCACTTAACAATGCAAGGCTCTAGTATGCAATGATGAATAAGAAAGATATTACCAGTTTTATGTTCCAAGAACACTGCAGATATTAAACACAGAGTACTTCTTCAATGAGAATCGCAATTAGGAGTGTGAAGAAGGAGCTGTAGAAAAATAGTTAAATGCTTTCTATGTATATTAAGCGCGGTATGTTTTTCGTGTCTTTATCCATGTTAGTCCATTCTCTTTTATAGGCCAACTTAATATATTAATGTTGCATGACTGCTTAATTTGTAATTAGACCCTTTGAAACAGATTGCATAAATTGATGAAATCTTTATCCTAATAATATATTGTTAGGTTTGTAATATTCATGAACACAATCAAATTGCACAAAATTAGCGGAAGCATGTAAAATTAGAGTTTTAAAATTTTACAGACCATATACCCGGATCATCCTTTATGCACAATTATTAATTAAACGGAAAGATATGAAGAACAAGAATCATAACATTGAAGATTCGAGCTTCCTCAGGTACAAGTTCACCTCCAATCCTTTTTGCGTTCAACTTGAATCCACCGGGTTTGGTTCCTTCCTTTGATCAACGTTAGCCACCCAAGTGTTTGGCCTCTATAGGTGATCCACCAAGGAAGAAGAAAGATTTAAGAAGATGGGTGTTTGGCAAAACCCTAGCTTTTCTATCTCTCATAGAAAAAGAGCGTACTCTCCAACAATTAGAATCACGTATATTGATATCTGATATAAGACTCCTCCTATAAAGATATCAATTAACCCTTCTAATCTAACTAGAAAAATAGGGTATTATTTAATTAATTAAATTCTTTTAATTAATTAAGCTCACTAATCCTATTAGGGATAATTAATTAAACTCTTTTAATTAATTTAACCTCCTAATTTTATTAGGATTATATGAGAGTACGTTTATTAATTAATTCTCAAACTCCTTTAGGAATTAAATAATAATAATAATAATAATAATAATAATAATAATAATAATAATAAGACTCCTCTTATTAATTTATATTTAATATTTTTAAAATATTAAATAATAAATATTAAACTATTTAATTTATTCTATCACCATAGATTAAATTAAATATACTTAACTTATTATTACAATGATGCCATCAACTTCTTAAATAATTATTCTTCCTTTTATGGTGTGACCCTTTAGGTTCTCCATATTAAACCGATTGTGAATAAATCAATTAGAACAATTCTAATCTTATTTAAATAAATAAATTAAACAATTAATTTATTTAAATAAATAATATTTATTCTACAATAGGGATAAGCCTCACTAGCAATCAACGACTTTTCAGATAATATAGATTTCAACATTTATCATAAAAGAACCTTTGAGTAAATAGTTACCGTACAATTCAATCCTTTCACCATACAATGTCCCAATTAAATATAAGACATGGAATTACTGTTAAGTCTTATTTTATTTAATTATGTGTATTTCGACTCTTAAATGATCAACTCCAAATAATGCAAATTAGAAACTCCTTTCTAATTTCATTCTGCCTTGGCCAAGGACTACTGGGTTGTCATTTATCAAATCACATAGGGCATTTATCTTCTTTTACTAGAAGTGGTAGATTCTTTATTGATCATACATTATCTCTATGTACAACTTATTATACCCAAGCATACCCTTTGATATACCCTAAGGGTCTTAAGGAATAAGTTAAAGTATAACTTATCATACACAAGATACTATGATGATCTCAAGTCCAAGGATCACTTGTACTACTATCACTATAGGAATTCCTATTGACAGGCAAGTAAAACTCCATTAGGTATTCCTTAGCGAGCCACGTTCAGCGAACTTATTCTCTAATAAGTACCTACATACTTGCTTTAGTGTCTCCACACAAATGATCATGGGATCAATCATTCTCATCCAATGACCAAGCAACATATGTTCCAATCTATCTGGATTCATTAATCCCCAATTTAGTAATCCAACGATTGGGAACTATTTTAGTTTTAAGCTTTCTAAGAATTTAGATCTCATTAGAATGATCATCATCATTATTCTAAAAGTATTGCTTAAAACTATGGGTTTATCACATATAATAAAACAGCATCATGTAGATAATTAAAAGCCTTTAATAAATTAATAATTTTTATTAATAAATGAATAAGATTGTTACAAAGTATATGTTTTATCATCAAACATGATTGGCTTGTGTGCATACTACTTTCAATCTCCCACTTTCACTAAAGCCAATCGTCTCGGTATCTCATACCCTTCTTCTCTAAGTGACGGTTATCCTGTTGTTGGATAAGCTTTAGTTAATGGATATGTAATGTTGTTCTTGAGAGTCCACTATCTCTATAGTGATTTCCCATCTTTCAATGATTTTAATAAAATGAAAGTGTCGCAACACATGTTTAGATCCAAGATGAAACTTAGGAACTATTCCTAGTTCTGTAATGAACTTTTCATCCACAGCTTCATTTATAGTTATATACTTTGTCTTTATCACTAAACCAGCAACTCTATGCTGTTTGGAACCTTTCTAATTCACTGCACCATTGTTCAAGGTAACGCTTTACCTTAAAATGGATTTTCTGTCCTCTTGGTCTATTTGTTAAGCCCTCTAGTTTTAATTTAGACCCACCATGAATATAATCGCATCCTTACTGATGGTTAGGTACTTTAAGATGTTTTTCACTGACTCGTAGTGAACTTCTCCAGAATATGACTGATCAACATCAGGTCTTGTATATTTCATTATATACATGATTGTTACTCATGCGATCTCTCTTTTATGAGTCTATGGGGACTATTAATAGAGATACACTCCAGGGCTCATCAACATGAGACATCTCTTGGAGTTTGTCATGCTAAACGACTTTAGCATCAAATGAATATACGTTCCTTGGGTTAAGTCGAGTATCCTCTTAAATCTATCTATATATATTTGTATCCCCAATTTAAGATACTCTTCCCAAATCATTCATGGACGAATGTTTAGATAACTTTATATTTACTGATTGTAGCATTAGTATGTCATTCCTTATCCATAGTATATCAACATATAATATTAGGAATGTCACGGCGCTCCCACTGACCCTTTTGTACACACTAGGTTCATTCTTATTTGTGATAAAATCAAACTCTTTTGATTTGTTTCATCAAAACGAATGTTCCATTTTTGAGAAGTTTGCTTCAATCCATTTCTCTGAGTGTCTACAACTCTTACCTCATCATATGTAACTAGATCATCATCATCTATGATCCGTACCTCATCATCATCATCTATGATGAATCCATACCTCCTAGGTATCTTCGGTACTATTCCAGATTTATGATTCGGTTGTGGTACAATAGGTCTATTTACAGGTTCCTCTTATTTGACTTATAGTGTTTTGTGGTTCTTGAACTCTTCAAGATCTATTATCCTCTCACTAGTCCTTTCAATGATAAACACCTTTATCTTAAAAGGCAGCGTGTTTCGCAATAAACACCTTTTACTAAGTAGGATTATAGAACATATACCCTAAACTTACTTTAGGAAATCCCACAAATCTGTTCTTGTCAAATCTTGTCCTAAGCTTATCCTTTGAAACCTTTTTCACATAAACTGGACGACCCCTTATCTTAACATACTTAAAATTAGGAATCCTTCTTGTCCATAACTTTTATGGAGTCTTGTGGCCGGATTTTGAGGTTACCTTTAAGTAGATATGCAGTCATTTCTAGGACATAACCCCAGAAGGAAACTGAAATGTCGGTAAAATCATTATGGACCGCACCATGTTCAACAAGGTACGATTTTTCCTTTCAGATACATCAATCAATTATTGCGTATCAGGAGGCATCCATTATGAGAAAACCATTTGAGATGATCTAAAAACTCATTGAACAAGTATTCATTCCTTGATCCGATCAAAGAATCCTAATACTTTGCCAATTTGTTTCACTTTGCTAATTTGTTTCACTTCTAAATTCTTTGAACCTTTCAAATAATTCATACTTGTATTTCATCAAATACAAACATCCAACTCTTTGAATGATCATCTCCTTTTCTTATACTAGTTTTTTCAATTTGCAAAATAATTTTTTACGTAAGTCAAGTATACAAAATCCATTAAGTAATATTCCAGTTCTATACAAAACATTATTATTATAAATAGAACAACAATTGTTCTTAAATATAATACCAAAGATTTCATTGTCCAACAACAAAATAGAAATAATATTTCTAACAAGAACTGGAATACAATAACAACTTATTGACTTAATAGATTTACCCGTAAGCATTGCTAAACTATAAGTTTCTATGGCTAATGTAGCAACATTTGCTTCATTTCTCACACATAGGATTACTTAACTTTGTTTAGCTTTCTACTTCTGCTTGGTCCCTTCATAAATCTATATTTATGATAACTAAAGTCGGTATCAAATATCCAAGTAGAACCTTGACTTAAAGAAAAATTTATTTCAATCATGAACAAAAACTATATTTGTAACCGAAACTTCACTAAGCTTCTTTTGGTTAGCCTCTGCAAGATGCTTCTTGCAGTTTCTTTCCATTGTCCAGGCTTATTGTAGTGGAAGCAAACTCCTTTGCTATCCGTATCAGTTTTGTTCTTATTATCTTTTATTTTTTCCTTTCTATTTAACTTCTTTGAATCGTTCTTCTTTTTAGAAGATCATTTGGCCCCTACCAGTAAGACTTGGCCTTTCTTGGTTGGAAAGTGACTCTCAGCTATTTTTTAACATGTTAAGTAAATCAGCGAGGCTGATATCTAGCTTGTTCAAATAAAAAATTCTCAACAATTGTGAAAGGAGTCCGGGAGTGAGTGCAAGATCGAATCTTGGTTCAACTCTCCATCCATGACAAAACCCATTATCCTAATTATTTAATCAAATTGATCATGTTTAGGACATATGTTTGTATTGTAGTGTCGTTGGTCATTCTAGATTAGAAGAGCTCCTTAGATATCTGATATTTATTAGTCCTACTTTCCTCACCATCAACTACTTGACGAGCAGGAGTATAGTAGGAGTATCCATAGTTTTAGGCTGACGCTGAAGCATGCGACTCATGGATACGAGCATGATGCATTGAGCCAACTGTGCATCATCTTGCCACTTTCTAAAATATAGCAATCTCTTCCTCAGAGACATTGTTTGCAACCATTGCAGGAAAGACGTATTAAGGACATAAGATAGCTTTTTAGCCGTGAGAACTTTTCTCAATTTCCTTAACCAATCCGTTTAATTCAGTCCGGTTAATTTAGCATCTAATATGCTACGCAGTGATAGTAATTTTGATATTGTAAAATTTTGAAAATGAATTTGTTCTTAACAACATTTTAGAATACATTCTTTTATTAATTACCAAAATAAATTAGGTCTTATTTTAAATTGGTATCTCATACTATTTTTTTCAAACTATATTACCCTCAACATATATAGTTCGGCAATATCTAATTAAAGATATGCTAGTGAGAATAAGGATCTCATTTCAAATGTATATAGCCTTGTGTGTGCACAACAAACTATATATAAATAAATAGGTAGACAACTCTTGTCAATTACATCAACTATGTAACTCCTTGTATTTTACCTCTTAAATCATAATGGTCAAGTGTGTGCACATCTGAAGTAAAATAATTTAAGTTAAGTTAGACCCAGCATTTCCATATAGGTGAAGAGAAAACTACAACCCTTGTGTGTACACAACAAAGCAATAATGTTCAATTCCTTATAAACATCATATGTAATAAAAATAACATCTTAAATATTTAATACTTGCCTTGTGTGCGCACAATAAACTCATATTAAATATTCAATACTCTAATATTTTTATCATGCTAGAAGGCGACGTTCGATATTCTAAATATCTTTGAACGTTACAACTTAATAAAAAATATTTCAGGGGTTTGTTATTAATTTGTCTCATCCTGTTTAGCGCGCATGCATATATATATATATATATATATAGTATAAGCATGCACATATAGAATAATATATTCTACTCGGATTAATTATGGACTTTTATTCTAGTTTGCTTTACTAGAACTATCAAGTGAACCAAAAGGTCAAACCCTAGAGGTGCAAGAATTAATATTTAAATATAACTATTACATTTAAATCTCAAGCTCCATTATAAATGGGTCTTTAAGCGCTCCTTTCTCCTTGATCTCTAACTTTTTAAAATTAATTCTAATTATTCCTATTACAAAACTATTTAAAATAAATAGAAATCTTGATCAGCTGTCAAGAGAAAGTACATAGGAGGAAGATATAATTTACATTGAGAAACATTAGGCAAGACGAGGTACACAGACCCCATTTAATAAAACTCATATATTCATGCATCCAAGTAAAATAAAATTCAATCACATTGGTCAAGAGTCCATAATCAATCCCATTTATCATCATACACATCACCATATGCATCAATAAATAACATTCATCTCATGAATAATAAACATTCAATATATATATTGATATCATTTAATGGATAAATTTATTTACCATAAAATCTAATTTTGAATCAAAATAAACGCCTTTACTTTAATCTAAATTTAAATCAAAATAAACTTCTTTTATTTTAATTTATCCTATTTTGAATAAAATAAACTATTTTATTTTAATCAAAATAAACTCATTTATTTTAATTAATTATGGAATCTAATTCCAAGTAAAAAATAAATAAAACTCCTTTATTTAAAGGAAACACAGATTCTTTTCCTATTCACAAATAAACTATTTTATTTTGAATAATATGAAATCTTATTCCATATCTAAATAAACTCCTTTATTTAAGGAAATATGGATTCTCTTTATTTAAGGAAATATGGAATTCAATTTCAACTTCAATTAGTTATCATGAAATTCAATTCCAACTCTAATTAGTTAGCATGAAATCTAATTTTAAAATTAAAATAAACTCTTTATTTTAATTATAAAATTATTAAAAATATATTATATATATATATTTATAACGTGATGCCCATCATTCTATTTTTCAAAGAAATTCTACAGCAACATGTTATAGTCACCTTAATCACTAAAGTAACTATGATATATATATATATATATATATATATATATATATATATATATATATATATATATATATATATGTAAATGCTTCCTGAAACATTTTAGTAATCATGAACCAAATGAATCATGTATCACGTGAATACCCTTGAAGATTCCTTATTACCTTTTTGTAAAACCAAAATCAGTGAAGCACGGATTCAGCGAAAAAGAGATTTGTGTGGCCATTAACGTGATTCGCAAGTAAATTTTTTAATTTTTTTAAATAAATTTTATACAACAAAATTATGCCAAATTAAATTATTCTGAACACATATCAATATACATATTAAATTAAAACAATTAATAATTCGCATAAAGGTTTGGCTTTGATGCCACTGTTAGGTTTGTAATATTCATGAACACAATCAAATTGCACAAAATTAGCGGAAGTATGAAAAATAAGAGTTTTAAAATTTTACAAACCGTATACCCGGATCATCCTTTATGCACAATTATTAATTAAACGAAAAGATATGAAGAACAAGAATCATACCCTTGAAGATTCGAGCTTCCTCAGGTACAAGTTCACCTCCAATCCTTTTCACATTCCACTTGAATCCACCGGGTTTGGTTCCTTCCTTTGATCAACGTTAGCCACCCAAGTGTTTGGCCTTTAGAGGTGATCCACCAAGGAAGAATAAAGATTCAAGAAGATGAGTGTTTGGCAAAATTCTAGCTTTTTTATCTCTCATAGAAAAAGTGTGTACTCTCCAATAATTGTAATCACGTATATTGATATCTGATATAAGACTCCTCTTATAAAGATATCAGTTAATCATTCTAATCTAATTAGAAAATAGGATATTATTTAATTAATTAAATTTCTTTAATTAATTAAGCTCCCTAATCTTATTAGGGATAATTAATTAAACTCTTTTAATTAATTTAACCTCCTAATCTTATTAGGATTATATGAGAGTACTTTTATTAATTAATTTCCAAACTCTTTTAGAAATTAAATAATAATAATAATAATAATAATAATAATAATAATAATAATAATAGTAGTAGTAGTAGTAGTAATAATAATAAGACTCCTCTTATTAATTTATATTTAATATTTTTAAAATATTAAATAATAAATATTAAACTATTTAATTTATTTTATCGCCAGAGATTAAATTAAATATACTTAACTTATTATTACGATGATGTCATTAACTTCTTAAATAATTATTCTTCCTTTTATGGTGTGACCCTTTAGGTTCTCCATATTAAACCGGTTGTGAATAAATTAGTTAGAACAATTCTAATCTTATTTAAATAAATAAATTAAATAATTAATTTATTTAAATAAATGATATTTATTCTACAATAGGGATAAGCCTCCCTAGCGATCAACGACTTTCCAGATAATATAGATTTCAACATTTATCATAAAAGAACCTTTGAGTAAATAGTTACCGTACAATTTAATCCTTCTACCATACAATGTCCTAATTAAATATAAGACATAGAATTACTGTCAAGTCTTATTTTATTTAATTATATGTATTTCGACTCTTAAATGCACAACTCTAAATAATATAAATTAGAAACTCCTTTCTAATTTCATTCTGCATTGGCCAAGGACTACTGGGTTGTCATTTATCGAATCACATATGACATTTCTCTTCTTTTACTGAAAGTGGTAGATTCTTTATTGATCATATATTATCTCCATGTACAACTTATTATACCCAAACATACCCTTTGATATACCCTAAGGGTCTTAAAGAATAAGTCAAAGTATAACTCATCATACACAAGATACTATGATGTTCTCAAGTCCAAGGATCACTTGTACTACTATCACTACAGGAATTCCTATTGATAGGTAAGTAAAACTCCATTTGGTATCCCTTAGCGAGCCAGGTTCAGTGAACTTATTCTCTAATAAGCACCTACATACTTGCTTTAGTGTCTCCGCACAAATGATCATGAGATCAATCATCCTCATCCAATGAGCAAGCAACGTATGTACCAATCTATCCGGATTTACTAATTCTCAATTTAGTAATCCAACGATTGGGAACTATTTTAGTTTTAAGCTTTCTAAGAATTTAGATCTCATTAGAATGATCATCATTATTATTCTAAAAGCATTGCTTAAAACTATGAGTTTATCACATATTATAAAACAACATCATGTAGATAATTAAAAGCCTTTAATAAATTAATAATTTTTATTAATAAATGAATAAGATTGTTACAAAGTATATGCTTTATCATCAAACATAATTGGCTTGTGTGCATACTACTTTCATATATTCATCACGTGATTTAATATATTCCCAGTCATATTATATATATATAAGGTACTGTTGAGAGGGAATTAAGGAATTAGCCAGAGTCAAGTGTGTGTGTGTGTGTGTATATATATATATATATATATATATATATATATATATATATGTGTGTGTGTGTGTGTGTGTGTGTGTGTGTATGTGTGTGTGTGTGTGTGTTTGTAGCCTAATATCGTGGAATCATAATATCTCACCTGATCAATTATCTTGCAGCCACTGGTATATCAATCCCTTATTGCCATATATAAGCTTTAACATTAATAAGGTCGGTGGGGAAGTATAATTACCTTCCTTAGATTATGCACTTATGTGAAGCATGATTTATGGCAATTACTCCTTACACAACATATAATCTTAAAATCTATTTACTCCAAAATCTTGTAAAAGCTTTCTCATGAATTATGATAGTAAACAGCGTTCCTTTTAAAAACCATTTATTCCAAAAGCTTTCTCACGGATTAATAATTATTTTATTGTAATATTTTCAAGCCCTTTTTTTTAATTAAAAAAGAATAATATATGTATGTAATTCAAATGTCCTAAAGCCTTGTATTGGAAAGCAATTAATGCAAAGATCTTACATTTATTTCCTAGGACTCAATATGACTTTCATCCTTCAATTACTTTAAGTCTTTATGTTTTCCTCCTTAATGTTCCTGTAATGCCATTTCTTTTCCTGAAATTTCATAGAGCATGATTAGAAATATAATATGGTCATCATCAAAACATTTAGGATAGAGTATGATATAAGTTAACATAGAGTAAAGTTTATATTACAACTACTATGCTTTGCTATGTGACTAATAGTTGATGAGCTTGATTATATAATTGTGTAGGGCACGTGAAGTGCAGATAGCTGTAAGCTGTTAAACTGTTATTGGTAAACAACGATCAAGACAAGTCTTTCAGTCCCTATTTGCTATGTGATTTGTTGATGAACTGTTTTAAATCATTATTACAAAAAAAACATGATGTGTTATATATGTTGAAAGTATGAAACGTTAAAGTTAATTTATGACTACGTTGATTGAGTAAAGAATGTCGATTGAGTAAGCAATTTAATCTTACTACTTGTTATGTGGACTGAAGCATGTATAAAATGTTAGCCTAATGATTACGTTGTATAATCTGAGCATGTTATTTATATGCTACATGATGCATGAAAACTGTTAGATTTTGCTGAACTATCTAGCTCAACCTTGCAAATAACCACTTTTGCAGATGATGTACTTGATAATGTATGATGTTTAATAGATGTTGAGTTATAAAATTTGAATTTTGTCCGATGTATAAAGGGTATTGAACCTGGATGTATGTTTTATTTATTAACTCTGATAAAGTGAGTAATAAACAAAGTATGGTTCAAATGTAGGTAAAGATAAAGGTTTTGAGAAATGTACTTGATAAATCACAATAATTATGTAATAATAAACTATAAAGTTTGAGTTATCTGATATGTATAGGTTATCGGATTGAAATGTAAGATTTTATATAATAACTTTGATGAAGCGAATCATAAAATAACTTGATTCATAGATGTGTAAATGATTAAAGTTTTGATTCAGGGAATTGAAGTAAGAAGACAAAAAAGTTTAAATTATTCCTCATTTTATTAAGTTTAACATTGAATAATGATGTAAAATCAGAAGTTAGACGTATTATTAACGACCGAAGTCGATAGTTGAATTGTATGAATTTTGAGGTCGTTATAGTTGGTATCAGAGCTGTAGGTTATAAACCTTAGGTAGGAATACCTTAGGCTATAACCTTAGAGGAGGAAGGTGAAGATAATAAAAGAATAAACTCAAATAGAGTTTGATCAATAAGAAATAAATTTAAGAAATGTATGAGGAAGGGATTAAAATATATATGAGAAGGTTCAAAGAGGAATCTTGAAGACTTATAAAAGATGAGAATCAGGAGTTACCTGACTCCGGTAATAAGATGTTAAATGTTATTAAATTGGACGATGTTTACAAGATAAAGGTGATTAAAATAATAATAATTAACTCAAATAGAGTTTAATTGACGGTAAATTAAGAGAATGCTTATGAAGCAAGTTAAAATAATATAT
Organism: Panax notoginseng; assembly: GCA_016801055.1. NCBI lineage: Eukaryota > Viridiplantae > Streptophyta > Magnoliopsida > Apiales > Araliaceae > Panax > Panax notoginseng. Next base: position 51,450,972 of record CM029023.1, read on the forward strand.
GTGGGTTCAAAGAAGAACCTGAAGAGTTAAAATTAAGTTGAATAATCATAAGACTACTTAATTAAAGAGGAAATAATGAGGGTCGTAAAACCAAAACGATAATAGAATAAGAAAGGAATCATAAAGAAGATGATTGTAGAATAAGATCACGACGTGATCTGGTTAAGTTATAAAATTATAGTTGATCTGTAATGAATGAATAATTATAGGTTGATGCTATAAGAGAATGTACTATGAAATAGTACGAGGCAAACTCACGAGGAGTTATAAATGATGAGATACGTAAAATTCGTATCGAGTAAAGACCAAGTTACAAACACGAGGGAGTTAGGTGGAATTTCAATTGAGGACTCATGTGATTGCTGAGTTGTACAAACCCTTGTATGGGCGAGGGTCGTGTGCTTGCACTCAATTTATCACATTGATAATCATTGGAATGTTGGTGTTGCTCTATCAATGTTTATGTGGTGAAAAGGTGATTCTTATCTCATGTGCATATTTGATAGCTAGAGACTATTAAGATTAGTCAGATATTATTAGGATTAGGTGTGAGTTCTTAAAATTCATACTTATAGTAAGTTGATGACTCATAATCATATGTATGTTTTTGAACCCCTAAGCATATGGACAATCCCTGCTGGGTTCTTGGACTTCATATTGCTAGGACAAGTTTCTATACTCATATTATTGTGGCAAGTTCCTGAACTTCCAATGTGTGGTAAGTTTGATGAACTATACTAGGTATAGAAAATTTATAAATTGAGATATAAGAATATTTAGTATAAGAGCATTGGTAGTGCTAGAAATAAAACGAATTAGTAAGTAATGAAGTTGATGGAGAGAATTAGATATTCCAAATCTTTTAGCTTTGCTAGATTTTTGAAATTTATTGACTTCGTGTTGATGTTTGCACTTCTATTTTCTTGAAAAACATTGGATCAAATGATGGAACCAATGAGTTTTAAAAATAATACCGTTATTCGTATGTCTATGCTAATTATTTCGGCTAGACAAAAATGATTTAAAAATATCAAAATGTATTTTATTTTTCCGTAGTCATTAAAGCATCACTAAATATAATGCTGATATGATAAATGAGGAAGTCATCAATGCAGTTGAACCTAGTGTTGGATGTGATCATAAGATCGTCAGCCCACTATAGTATGATGTAGCATGATAAAGTCATATAATGACTGAATTCTCAACGTACTATCGAGATAGTACAGTATCATGACATCATAAAAAGGATTTTTTAGTTTTCTTTAACTAAGAAAGATATGTCATATGAATTGGCTAAAACTATTTCGATTGATGTTCGAGTTGTTGTTAGAAGTCTATGTTATTTGATTCAGCTAGACAAATATTGAAAGATATTTATTCAGTTCAAGCGTTTCTTGAGAAGTTATGACAAACCAAATTGTTTTGGTGCGGATTCAGATGTTGAAAAGCTGAGGTGAACAACCCTTTTATAGGGGATTACGCGGAAGCCTTTAGATGTTTGTGCATAATACATGGTACGAAGGGCTGATCACTCTAAGTACGGGAGTCCTTACAGTCTAATGACTGTTTAGGTTTAAGTTGAAAAAAATACTTATAACCTTGGACATAGTGCACAATACATGGTACGAATGACTGATCACCCTAAGTATAGGAGTCCCTACAGTCTAATGACTATTTAGGTTTAAGTTGAAATAAATAATTATAACCTTGGACGTAGTTCAAGGTCTTGTGACCCCTCAACATGATTCAAGAATCTTTTAAATTCCTAAGTTATTCATACTGCTTTCCAATTATTGAGTAATTGTGGAAAATTCTTATTATTCTGAAAGGTGAAAGTGGAAAGGATGAGAAAATTTAGCAAAACATAATAATTCCAAGAAATGAAAGAAATTCTGATGAGAGAAGGGATGAAGTTATCGAAGGGTAATGTAAAACTTTTAAAAGACAAAGATGTAAAGAATGCAATGGTTTTAGAAAGATCTTTAGAGAAAGAATCTGGTTATAGAATCCATTGAAGAATAAAGATTAACGTAAAATCTATTTTGATAAATCAAATGAATAAAGATTAATAAATTAAAATTTCAAGGATAAAATTTTTAGAAGAAGGGGTGAATGTAATATCCCAAGTGTTTATGAATTGAGTATGTGGCAATGATACTTAGAAAAATATAATGAACCGGTTAAAGAATATATAATACTCAAAATATAATTAAGTTTAAGTAAATGTTATAAAATAAAGATTGCGAGAATTTATTCAGAAAAATAATGAAATATGAAATATAAAACATATATTAAGGTAATGCGTTGAAGTTATTCTACAAGAAATTTTTGAAGAAGATTAGATGAAAATCGTGTAAGGAAAGTTTTGGTGATTCCGAGGACGAAATTCTTCTAAGGAGAGAAGAATGTGACAACCCGAATTTTCATAAATTGTTAAAATAAGAATTTAATGAATAAAATTCTTATTATGACGTGTTTTGTGTTTAAGTGTGTGTGTGTGTGTGTGTGTGTGTGTGTGTGTGTGTATTGGGATGATGAGGTTTAATAGTTAATTTAAATATTAAAGAAATTAAATGAAATTATTACGAAAATGAAATTAACTGAATATTATTAGTTAATTTAATTAAGTTGAAGATTATATTATGATAAAATATAATTTAATTATTATTCCTTGTTGGCAATGGAATTGTTATGAATTAAATCTCATAGATAATGTGAGTATTCACTTAATTAAAATAGTGAATTAATATAAATATATTTATTTTAATTAAATGAGAGGGTAATATATTACATATAAATGTAAAACGTTTATGTAATGGCTTAATATATTACATTTGGTCAAGTGAATGTAAATTAACTATGAGAATGAGAAGGACAGTTTTAATTATAAATAAATATTGGTGTTAGGATTAATGAATTAAATAAATATTTAAGTTGTGATTAAAGGAATAGATTAAATTAATTGTCTCGGGACAATTTATAGAAGGAAATAAATTAATTAATTATACATAATAATTGTATAATTTATTAAAATAATTAATGGATTAAATACTAATCATTTTAATGAAATGTTTATTATTTTACATAGAGGTGTTTATTAATATAATTTCATAATGTATAAGTATAATAATTATACATATAATAATTGTATAATTATTTAGTTTAGCTAGCTAAGTAATTTAGTAGTATGGTTAAAGTGTGACACTTAGAGAAAAGAAGATATATTATATAATAAGGAGATTATAAAAATAAATTAGAAGAGGATAATTGGGTTCTAGCTAAACATGGCCTTGAGACCCTTGGTTTTTGCAATTGCTGAGACTTTGGGTTTTTGTAATGTGCTCAGAAATAAAACTTACGCTAATGTTTCACAAGGCTAAGTTAGAGAAAAATTGAGGTAAAGAACTCTATGAGAAAGTTGAGAGTAAAGAGGTGTTCTGTGATTCAAGGAAGAGCAAGAGGATTAACCAAGTTTTCTACATCATCTAGATATTTTAAAGAAGAAATCAAATGTAATTGTCTAAATCTAAAGTTTTTGGTTTATTTCTTATTAAACTTCATTGTAAACGGAGTTTGGTGGATGATTTCTTAAGAAAATTTATTATATATGTTTTGTTGGTGTTTGTAATTTGTTATATATCATCTAAGAATGATTTTGGAGTAATCAAATTCATGAAATTATGCTAAAGATGACGAACTTGTGTTCTTAACGAAATATATATGTTATGGCTTAGTTGGAGTCAAAATTTGAGGGTTAGTTCATGGATAGAATATGAAATTGATAATAGATGTTGTTATTATGTTGAAAAACGAAAGTAACGAAGGTTTAACAAATTGATTTGGTTAAGAAATGAATTCGTACTAAATGAATATGCTAAACATGTTAAAACATAAAAATTTAGTATGAACATAAGTTTTGGGTCAAGATTTGGGTTAGTTGATGTTTTTATAAATTGTTAATTCTTTGGTATATTGTAGTTATATGAAGTAGGAATCCATAGAATCGAAAACGGACTAATTTGGATGTGTAAAACTAAAGTTATGAAGATTAGAAAGAGAAAGGTTCGAAAAATCGCAAGAACAGTAAACTACAAGTTCTAGTTCTACTAACAGGTGCAGCTGCACTATGCCCTAAGTCTATTGGGGCATTTTTGCCCTCTTGAGCATAGTTGCACTGTTTCCAAGGCTTAAATTGGCGCAGCTACGCTCTAGGTGTGTCATGTGTGACTGTTTTGACTTCCTGTAGTAAAACGGCTATAATGTTTTCATACAAACTCCGATTCAAGAGATTTAAGATGATCCGGAACGAGGAAGACTTGACCTACAACTTTCGTTCTTTAATTGTTTTGATTTGAGGTTGGTAACAGGGGTAAAAATGGACATCTTTGGGACTACTATGTATTCGGAGGCAATCGGAGGGTGTCGGGCATGCACGTATGCAAGTGTAGTGCTTCTGACGATGAAAGATGTTATTCTAAGTTATTTAACATGAATATTATGAAGTATAATAATGCTTAACATTAATAAATGATGTATTAGATAAGTTGTATATGCATACTAAGCATACACAAGAGAGACGAATCGGGCATGTGACGAATGAACGTCGAAACGCCGTGATAAGTTTTAATGAACGTAAAAAGTGTTTCAATTCAATTGAGGTGAATATTATAAGACATATAATGGGTTTAATATAAAACCAATAAGGAGTCCTAGCAATACATAAACACTTGAATGAACTTCGAGTATTACTAATAGTTGATGTGCATGATTATATAATTATGTAGGGCACGTGAAGTGCAAATAGCTGTAAGTTGTTAAAATATTATTGGTAAACAATGATCAAGACAAGTCTTTCAGTTCCTATTTGCTATGTGACTTGTTGATGAATTATTTTAAATCTTTATTACAAAAAACATGATGTGTTATATATGTTGAAAGTATGAAACGTTAAAGTCAATTTATGACTACGTTGATTGAGTAAAGAATGTCGATTGAGTAAGCAACTCAATCTTATTACTTGTTATGTGGAATGAAACATGTATGAAATGTTAGCCTAATGGTTATGTTGTATAATCTGAGCATGTTATATATGTGCTACTTGATGCATGAAAACTGTTAGATTTTGCTGAACTGTCGAGCTCAACCTTGCAAATAATCACTTTTGCAGGTTAAGGATTCAAGGTAACGCTATGTGCTACTTGAAAGATATGAATCAGATGTAATACATGAAGATTTACATACTTTGGCTGAATTGTTATTATTTGAACCATGTTTTAGGTTCTATATGATGTACTTGATAATGTATGATGTTTAATAGATGTTGAGTTATAAAGTTTGAATTTTGTCCGATGTATAAAGAGTATTGAACCTGGATGTAAGTTTTATTTACTAACTTTGATAAAGTGAGTAATAAACTAAGTATGGTTTAAAGGTAAGTAAAGATAAAGGTTTTGAGAAACGTACTTGATAAATCATAATAATTATGTAATAATAAACTGTAAAGTTTGAGTTATCTGATATGTAAAGGTTATCGGATTGAAATGTAAGATTTTATATAATAACTTTGATGAAGCGAATCATAAAATAACTTGATTCATAGATGTGTAAATGATTAAGGTTTTAATTCAGGGAATTAAAGTAAGAAGACAGAAAAGTTTAAATTATTCCGTATTTTATTAAGTTTAACATCAAATAATGATGTAAAATCAGAAGTTAGACGTATTATTAAGTTAGGCGGCATGCCAATGCTCGCGTGGTAACTATTGTTGTAGGCGAATTCAGCCAACAGTAAGTGATCATCCCAATTTTCTTTGAAATCCATAATACATGCTCTTAGCATATCTTCTAACGTCTGGATTATTTGTTCGCTTTGGCTATCTGTTTGAGGATGGTATGCCGTACTCATTCTCAACTGTGTTCCCATGCATTTTTGTAGTCTTTTCCAGAAGTTTGACGTGAATTGTGGATCTCTGTCTGACACAATTGACACTAGAACTCCATATCTCAAAACGATCTCATTGACGTACAACTTTTCCAACTGATCAAGATTAAATCTAATCTTTATCGTCAAAAAGTGTGTTGATTTCGTAAGCTTATCAACTATTACCCAAATTGCATCGTACCCTTTCTGAGTAGTCGAAACACCTACCGTAAAATCCATTGTGATATGCTCTCATTTCCATTCTAGTATTTCTAACGGTTGAAGTAATTCGCTTGGTCTTTGATGCTCGAACTTGACACTTTGACATGTCAAGCATTGCACGACATATTCTGAAACATCTCATTTCAAATTTGGCCACCAAAAATGCTGTCGTAAATCCTGATACATCTTCGTACTTCCCGGGTGAATTGAATATTTTGAGTTATCAGCTCATTCAAAATTTCGTCTTTAATTTTAGGTACTGCTGGAACCCAAATCCTTCCCTCGAACCTTAGTAGTCCTTCGGCATCGATCTTGAACTTTATCTCACTACCCTCGAGCACTCTTTCTTTGATTTTCACACATTCTTCATCTTGTAGTTGAGCGTTCTTCACTTTGTCCACTAAAGTTGAACCAGCTGCTATATGGAACAATCTTTCATCCGATTCTTTCGAAAGTTTTACTTCCAATTCTAGTTTCGCCATTGCTGATATGAGCTCCTCCTGAACAGTTAAAAACATCAACTTCTCCCGACCCTTTCTACTCAAGGCATCGGCAACCACAATTTCTTTACCCAGATGATAAAAGATTTAACAATCATAATCTTTTATAAGTTCCAGCCATCGCCTCTGACGCATGTTTAGATTATTCTGTGTAAAAATATACTTCAGACTTTTATGATCCGTATATATTTTACATTTCTCCCTATAGAGATAATGTCTCCATATGTTCAGAGCAAATACCATTGCAGCCAACTCTAAATCATGAGTTGGGTATCCTTTCTCGTAGTCCTTCAGTTTCCTTGATGCATACGCAATGACTTTACCATTTTGCATAAACACATAACCTAGTCCTTTATGTGATGCATCACTATACACCACAAAGTTTCCTGCATTATCTGGTAATAACAACACAGGTGCCATGCTAAGCTTCTTTTTCAAGTTCTGAAAACTCTCTTCGCACTTCTCCGTCCAAACAAATTTTATAGCTTTCCTTGTCAAATTTGTCAACAGAGTGGCAATCTGGAAAAAGTCTTGAATAAACCGTCTATAGTAACCTGTCAGTCCCAAGAAACTCCTCACCTCTAATGGAATCCTTGGGTGTTCCCAATTTATTACAGCTTCAACTTTTGATAGATTCACTAAGATTCCATCCTTGTCAATCAAATGTCCAAGAAATCGCACACGTTCTAGCCAAAATTCACACTTAGAGAATTTTGCATACAACTTTTCCCTTCTTAGTGTCTCCAACGTCAAACATAAATGTTCCATGTGTTCCTCTTGAGATTTGGAGTACAGCAGGATATCATCAATGAATACCACCACAAACTTATCCAAGAACGGCTTAAACACCCTGTTCATCAAATCCATGAATGCTGCAGGGGCATTGGTCAAATCAAAAGACATTACTAGAAACTCGTAGTGTCTATACCGAGTTCTAAATGTTGTCTTCGGTACATCCTCCTTCCTTACCTTTAGTTGATTATACCCAATTCTCAAATCTATCTTCGAGAAGTACTTAGCTCCTTTCAATTGATTAAACAATTCATCTATTCTTGGCAATGGATACTTATTGTTAACAGTGACTTTGTTTAACTTCCTATAATCAATGCAAAGATGCATCGACCCATCCTTCTTCTTCACGAATAACATCGGCGCTCCCCACGGCGATACACTCGGCTGAATATATATCTTGTCTAGCAGCTCTTACAGTTGTACCATCAGTTTCTTCATCTCTACCAGAGCCATCCTGTAAGGGACCTTCGATATCGGAGCAGTCCCTGCAGCTAAATCGATAACGAACTCAATCTCTCTGTCAGGCGAAAGTCTTGGCAAATCTTCTGAAAATACATCCGCAAAATCCTTAACAATTGATATCTCTTCCAATTTCACACCCTTCTTCTACGGATCGACTATATAAGCTAAATATCCTACACAGCCTTGTCTCAACAACTTCTTGGCCTACATAATCGTCAGACATCTTACTTGTCTAGGCGATTTGCTACCATAGAAAACTACCTTTGACGGAGTCATAAGGTTTACACATTTATTTTGGCAATCAATTATCGCTCCATAAGTGAATAGCCAATCCATTCCCAATATGACATCAAACTCCCCAAGTTTAATCGGGATTAAATCTACTATCGTAATATTTCCCTTAATGTTCACCCTACAATTCCTATATACGAATCTAACATGAATCACTTCCCTGTTCGCAATTTCTATATTCAAAGGGAAATTCAACTCTTCACTAGGCAATCCTAAACTTTTAGCAAAATCATCATATATAAATGAACAAGTAGCACCCGAATCAAATAATATATATGCATTTATATCATTAATTGGGATAATGCCCGACACAATATCTTTTGATTGCACAATATCATGCACAATCATATTGAAGGTGTAACGACCCCACAATCCATACAATTTAAATCTCGACTTCGGTCGTTAACCATACATTTAACCTCTAATTTTACATCATTATTCGATATTAAAATCACTAAAAACACAGAAGATTTAAAACTTTTATACATTTCCTTCTGTATTGCCCTAAATCGCAACCTTTACATTACATCTCTCTGATTCAAACTTATATCATGAATCGTTACAACAAAATAACTATGCAAAGTCTTACATCATAATTAAATATCCATATACATTAGATAACTCAACTTATAATTCAACAACATGTTACATTCAAAATATGAAATACATTTCTCATAAAACATAAGTAATCTTCATGAATATAGATCTCTATAACTCATTTAGCACATATCCTTACCTTAATTCCTTGACCTGCAAAAGTGGTTATTTGCAAGAGTGAGCTCGACAGCCCAGTAAAATTTAACAGTTTTCATGCATCATATAGCACATAATAACATGCTCGATATACATCTCATTAAAGTAACATGGCATACATACTTTTAATTCACATAGCAAATATCAAGAATGAATTCCTTACTCAATCATCATTCTTTAGCCAAAATAATGCAGTCACATATTGACTTTAACATTTCATGATTTCAACATATATAACATATCATGCAATTTAAAACAGTTCATCAAGTCCACGTAGAAAATAGGAACCGAAAGACTTGCCTTGATCGTTGTTTACCAATAACAGTTTAACAGCTTACAGCTATCTGCACTTCACGTGCCCTACGCAATTATATAATCATACACATCAATTATTAGTCACATAACAACACATGGTAATTGTAATATAAACTCTACTCTACGTCTCATAACCCTTCCTATCATAAATACACAATGTTCAACTTAATTGTGTTAACTTTCAACTTATATCTCACTGTATTTCATATTCGCAATTCATTCAAGTGCTTAAGTCTTGCTAGGACTACTTATTGGTTTTATATTAAATCCATTTCATATCTTATAATATTCATTTCAATTGAATGAAAACGCTTTTTAAGTTCGTTAACACTTGGCACGGCGTTTCGACGTTCATTCGTCACACGCCCGATTTGGCTCTCTTGTTTATGCTTACTATGCTTCTATAACTTATCTAATACATTATTTATTAATGTTAAGCATCATTATATTTACTAATATTTATGTTTTGTAACTTAGGACATCATCTTTTATGGTCAGGAGCACTACACATGCATATGTGCATGCCCGACGCCCTCCGATTGCCTCTGAAAACACAATAGTCCTAAAGATTATCCTTTTGACCCATCCTAATGATCTCAAATTGAAAACCTTAAAGAACAAAAGTTGTAGGTCTATTCGTCCTCGTTCCGTATCATCTTGAATCACCTCAATCGGAGTTCGTATGAAAACGTTATGGCCGTTTTACTACAGGAGGTCAAAACTGTCTGACTCAGACTTCTGCTCCAACGCCGCGGTGCGAGAACTAAGTCATATAGTGGCGCTTCTGCGTGAGATTTGGCATTGGGCCGCGAATTTCAGCGTTGGGGCGCAAATTTCTGCCCCTGGGACGCTATTTTTGGCGTTGGGGCTTCATTTTTGGCGTTGGGGCGCCGAAACTTGCAGAACCCAGCCATCGGAGAATAGAACAACTAATTTCTGTCTATATAACACTCCTAACATCTAAATTAACACGCATAACTTGTATAAATAACTCATATACACATTACCCAACATGCATATACTAATTTAAACCACTAAACAACAATTTTAGAAAATTTAAATCATTGTACGCACTGCTTTAAAAACCAAAACTCCATTATCGATGTTGTTTAACACTGTTAACACTGTAAACCCATAATAAACCAAATTTGATTCCTTTTAAACTATGTTTCTCTGAATTTTTACCCCATTATCATATAAAATGTTCAATTTCACAACTTCACAATTAACATACACTAATTTTGTTATCTTACAAAAATCATATTCATACTCATATGTCTTTACTATAAACCAATTTCCTTCTTTTCGACGAAATAATCACATACACGTTTCATCATGCAATCACCGATATGTATATATATGATAGTTATACTATTACAACTTCATAATTCCATACTCAACTATCAAATATGAATTTCAGAACTTATACCATAAAACACAGTGAACTTCAAGAACACCGAGACTAAAGAAATATACTATAAAACATATATGTGAAGATTATAAATCATACCTTCTAATTGCTCAGTAATCCTTGCTAACACAACTAGAATTGTTTGAAAACCTCACGTACACACTCACAATTTCTCTAATAATTCTCTCTCAAAACTTTTTGACAAATTCTCTTCTCTGAAAACCTTTCTCTTTTCTTCTCTTTTCTTAGACTTAGGTTAAGTCCAAATACAGTTTACGTAAAAATCAAAACCAACCACGATTTACAAACGTCTAAAAAAAACCGACGCTACTAATGACCTTATTAATTCAGCCGTTACCAAAAATTATTAAATATATTTATATTTTGTTTATTTATTTTATATTATTAATAAATCAAATTTAAAAAGTCCAAAAGTCATAAGGCTCCATTTGGCAAAACTCTTTAAAATTAAAGACTTAATATACATAAGCCTTGTTTGGCAAAACTAAATTAAAACTACTTTAATTAATTTTAATAACCACTTATAATAAAGTTATTTGTCACACTTTATTTAATAAATTAAATAAAATATTATAATAATTCATTTAATCATTATAAACTTTTTAACTTAATAATTAAATTAGATTACTATTTCAAAATAATTACTTTCCTTAACTCCTTAATTATTTATTAAATAAATAATTAACCAAATCAAATCAAATCAATTAAACAAATATTTATTCAACGATAAACACATCCATTAAATATTTATATAATTCAATAAATATTTAAATATTATAATTAAAAATCTTGATTGTTACATCATTCCTTCCTTACAAGGATTCTGTCCTCAGAATCACAACTCAAACCACTCATTCGTTACAGAAGGTTCTGGCTGTGGGTATGTTTGATGACGTTGGTCTAGCAATAGCCAACATACCTCCACCGCCACCTCCATTGCTTCTAGTTTCCTCTCCAGCTTTCTTTCTAAGACACTCACGGGCCAAATGATCCTTTGACCCGCATGTGTAACAAGCATTCTTCTTCGATTGATGACAATTCGGAGCAATGTGACCCTCTTGGCCACAGTAAAAGGACACTTGCTTACCCCTTAAGCACACGTCAGGGTGATTCTTTCCACAAGTAGCACACACTTTAAAGTTCCTTTTCTGTTGGCTACTCTATTGACTTCCAGCACCTACACTCGCATTCCACTTCCTCTTTGGATTAATATTTCCTCCACTACTACCACCATTTTTGTCTTCACCCTCATTCTTCTTCTTTCTCTATTCCTGATTACACTTTGTTCAGGCATCACTTCCCCCTTTCGCGATAATCGCCTTCTCAAGCACTACTGCAAACGTCTTCAGCTGAAACATAGAGACTCTACTGTGACGCCCCCAAAATAGGTCCATACAACCCATTCTGAGTCGCCAAATACATTGTACAGAATTCAAATACAAACTTAATTTATACAATTAACAAATGTCATGTAAAATACGATAAAACGTAAGCTATGCGTTTTAATATGAATATTGTCTCGTAGACAATATCCAAACTCAAATGAAGTCCTCATTACAATTATTATCATACTATTTTATAAAATAGTGAGGACTACTATAGCCACCATCTTGGACCATCACTCCATTCTATGACTAGTCCCAGCTATATTCTCATTTCCTGAAGAGAACAATGAAAGAAAAGGGTGACCTCAACTAGCCCAGTAAAGAATATTACGACTAAGATAATGTAGAATAAATTATCCTTAGCCTTCAACAGTGTAAAATCTGATAGAATACAATAGACAACAAGTTTAGATCAACAACTGCAGCAGACCAAACAATCCATTAGAAGAATCAAGTAGAGAATGATGTCTACTAGCTTCTATGATTTAAACGCTCATCATCAAAATTTTATCTCTGTAACATAACTTAAAAAATATTTCACATCATCGAATTATCCATGCACTATGGGCCAAGGATCTTCGTTAGTATCACCTGTGGTCATGATCATGTCAAACAACTGTCCATATATGCACTACGGGCTAAAAAAGACTTTTGCCACATCATTTGTCTGTAACATTACAGGTCATGATTATACCAATAAATAATTCCTGGTCATAATCATACCAATCAACAGTCCATCTATGCACTACAGACCAAAAATGACTTTTGCCACAATATAAGCATGAGGATGATGACAATGATATAAGAAATCAATCAAGTGAGATCAAGGATAAATATTAAAGATTTATCATTCAATTTATCCAGAGTTTAAGAATGTCCAAATTATCAACATGATAACTAATTGTGGAGTAAAATTCTAGAATGATATTCATGCATCAAAAATAATTTGGACAAAAAAGAAACCAATTTTGTTGTGAACTCCCCGGGTGAATATCACCCATAACTAAAGCACGTATCACCCATAACTTTGCAAAATTTTCCACTTGCTTACTTTGCAAAATTTGCCACTTGCTTACTTTGTAAAATTTACACATATCACCCATAACTAAAGCATTAAATCAAATTAACACCTTATTATTCAAAATAATAATTAAAAAAAATTAAATCTTTATTCATAAAAAGTTGGGGTCTTATAACCTCCCTTGCTTAAGAAATTTCATCCTCAAAATTGATGTATGTACCTGGTATGTCGGAGAGGTGAGGATACCTTGTTTTCATTTCAGATTCTAACTCCCAGGTCATTTCCTCAGTATCGTGGTTTCTCCATAAAACTTTGACTTGAGGTATAACCTTTGAGCGTAGAATATGTTCCTTCTTATCTAAGATTTTAACAGGTACCTCTTCATACGTTAAACCTTCCTCTATCTCATCTGGTTCTAATTCAATAATGTGGTTTGGGTCTTCCACGTATTTACGTAACATAGATATATGAAAAATATTATGAACACGAGACATACTTGGTGGTAAGGTGAGTCTATAGGTCACAGTTCCTACTCGGTCGAGGATTTCAAATGGACCAATGAATCGAGGATTGAGCTTTCCTTTCTTTCAAAATCTCGTAACTCCTTTCCATGGAGCAACACGTAAGAATACATGATCTCCAACATTGAATTCCAAGTCCCTTCGATGATGATCAACATAACTATTTTGTCGATCTTGTGAGGTTCGTATACGTTGCCGGATCTTTTGAATCTTTTTCACAGTCATACATACCAATTCTGGTCCCAATAACGTTGCTTCACCCACCTCGTCCCAACATACTAGAGAACGACACTTTTGTCCATACAACGCCTCGAATGGAGTCATGCCTATATTTGCTTGATAACCGTTGTTGTAAGAGAATTCCACTAATGGCAAGTACTTGTCCCAACTTCCTTTAAAGTTTAGTACGCAGAGTCTCAATAGATCTTCAAGAGTTTAAATATTCCTCTCTAACTGCCCGTCTGTCTGAGGATGATATGCAGAACAGAATCGTAAATCCGTGCCCATAGCTTTCTGCAAACTGACCCAAAATTATGAAGTAAATCTAGGGTCTCGACCAGAAACTATGGATACTGGCATACCATGCAGTCTTACAATCTCATTTATTTATATAAGAGCAAGACATTCAAGTGAATAAGTTTCTCGTATATGTAAGAAATGATAAGACTTGGTTAATCTATCGACAATGACCCAAATTGCATCTATACCTTGAGAAACCTTAGGAAGACCAGTAACGAAATCCATGTTAATGTGCTCCCACTTCCATTCTGGAATTTTAAGTTGTTGCAATGGACCTTTTTGTACTTGATGCTCTGCCTTGACACGTTGACAAGTTAAACACCTTAAGATAAACTCCGCGATCTCTCTCTTCATATTGCTCCACCAAAATGTATGTCGAAGATCACGATGCATTTTGGTACTTTCAAGATGGATTGCAAATGGTGTGTTGTGTGTCTCCATCATAATTTTATACATTTATTTAGAGTTGTTAAGAACATAAAGTCTGGAGTTGACTCGAAGTATTTCTTCTTCATCGATTCTTGCTTTTGAAATAGCACCTTCTTGTACTTTCTTCTTTATACACATCAGCTCTGGGTCTGTAGCTTGAGCAGCTTTTACTTTATAGATTAATGCGACACCCCCAAAATAGGTATACATCACCCATTTTGAGTCGCCAAATACATGGTACTGAATACAAATACAAATTAATTATACAACATGATATGTGAGTTTTAATACAAATATTGTCTTCTAAACAGTATTCAAACTTAAAATAAGTCCTCATTACATTTATTCTCACACTATTTCACAGAATAGTGAGGACTACTAATGCTACCATCTGGACCATCACTCCGTTCCCCGACCAGTCCCAGCTATATTCTCATTTCCTGAAGAGAACAATAAAAGCAAAGGGTGAGCTCAACTAGCCCAACAAAAAATATTATGACTAAGATAATGCAGAATAAATTATCGTTAGCCTTCAACAGTGTTAAACTGATAAAATATAATAAACATCAAGTTTAACTGCAGCGGAATAAGCAATCCATTAGAAGAGTCAAGTAGAGCATGATATCTACTATCTTTTATGATTTAAAAAGTTTATCAAAAGTTTTATTGCTGAGGCTCAGCTTAATAAATAATCCACATCATCGAATCATCCCTGCACTACGGCCAATGATATTCATTAGTATCACGACCACAAATTATCCATGCACTACGGGCCAAGGATATTCATGTTTTCATCAATGGTTATGATCATCCCAAGAACTGTCCATCAATGCACTACGAGCCAATGAGGATTTTTACCACATTATTTGTAACATTACGATCATGATTATACCGAATAATCCCTGGTCATAATCATACCAAGTCCATCTATGCACTACGGGCCATAGATGACTTTCATAATAATATAAGCATGAGGATGATGACAATGATATAAGAATTCAATTAAATTAAAGGAAAGGATAAATTTTAAAAATTTATAATTTAATTTATCCAAAATTCAATAATGTCTAAATGGTCAACATGATACTACTTTGTGGAGTAAAATTCAAGAATAATATTGCATCAAAAATGATTTGGACCTAAAAGAAATCAATTTTTATCATGAATAGTACCCCGGGTGAATAGTAATTAAGTGAATAGTATTTCGAGAATTGTAACCCCGTGAATAGTACTCTGGTATGGAAAAGGTTAAAACTTATCAAGAATGCTCATAATAATATTTCCATGAAAAGATACTGGATAAAGCACAAATATCAAGGATATTCTATTAATTTTATGGAGTATAGAAACCAAAACTTTAACAAAACAAGTGTAGAATTCGAAATTTAAAACGAAATAATATTACTTACATACTACAGAGTATGGAAGAAAATATTATTTTATATGAATACTGAATAAAAATAATATCTCTTACATTAAAAAGGAGAGTATTCCAACTGGTATAGCGGGAATATTCTTGAAGAAAACTTGCACTATTTTCTACACTCAAAACTTTCTAAAACTCGAAAGAAATATGCTTAATATTATAGAAGAATTCTCTGATTTTGGTGTGATTTTTAATTCTAACTAAGCATCCTATTTATAGGAGAAGGAAAGGATACTATTTGGAAATAAAAAATCAAGGACGCACAGTTGTTAAAATAAATTCACGGACGATTTCGTTTGATTTCTCATTTGTTACTATGCATTTAATATGTAGGCACTATGTAAATACTATGCATAATAAAATATAATATATTCTATTTTTCATAAAAAAAAACAAAACTTATTAAAATAAAACATCATTATCACCAAAACCACCCGTGAATCCTCCCTGCAAATTCATATTTCAACACCCATGGGCCCCACCCCATGTCATCATCATATGTGGGGTCTACCTCTTATAATGAATAACTTTCTACCTATTATTTTGAAAAATGAGTAAGTGGGGGTCCATATAATAATCAAAATTTACACAAATACCTCATAAAAATTTCCTCAATATTTTTAACAACATTTATTCATCATTATTATTATTCGCAATATTTAACAACCAGATCATTTTCAAGAAAGAGGGGGCTTTCCAATAAGGATTTCTCCCTATTGGCGCGCAATTAGGTGACCAAACCTCTCCTCGATAGAACTTTCTAGACATCGTCAATATTGCAAATAATGAAATGAATAACTGTATAGTCTCAATTATTAATTTAATAATATCTAAAATATCGACAATAATGGAATCAAATAACGTGAGATATTATGCAACAATTACTGTAGCAATAATTGAACAAAACTGAGTGACTTCTCACGTAAGCATCAATAATTAATACCGTGTGCTACTATGTAATCACGTGTATTATTGTACTTTTAACGTCAGGTATTTTAACAGTTAACGGTAAAACTTTCGTCATTATTTTTATAAAAAGATATTTTTGTCATTTTCTCACTCCGACAATAATTCCATTGTGGGGTCCACTAATGATTGTGTCGTCGTATGAATATTTTCTGTTAAAACGAATATTCCTCGACCAATCGAATATTTTATGACAACTTGCATATTTTGCAAAATTTGTAAATATTACCTACAACTATAACATTATATTAAATCCACACCATAATATTCAAAAATGATATTTATAAAAAATTCGTCTTTATTCATAAAAGTTGGGGTCTTACAATTAAAGTCGGTTTTACTCGTATATTTAACATCATCACGTGGGTCCCTAAAATTTTTAACTCTATCTCTATCCTTTGTAAGTCATACAAAATGGGCCTTTGCGTTGACAATATCGCACTCGTACCCGCATATGATCTTCTACTCAATGCGTCAGCTATCACGTTCGCTTTTCCAGGATGGTATTGAATGGTATGATCGTAGTCTTTTAACAGTTCAAGCCAACGTCGTTGCCGCATGTTAAGTTCCTTTTGGGTGAAGAAATATTTGAGGCTTTTATGATCTGTATAGATCTCCACTTTCTCCCCATACAGCTAATGCCTCCAGATCTTTAGGGCGAAAACGATTGATACCAACTCTCTTATAATTCCTCTCATATTCTTTGAGTTATCGTGAGACATAGGCTATAACTTTCTCATGTTGCATGAGAACACATCCTAAACCTCTGCCTGAAGCATCGTTGTAGATGACAAATCCCTCTGAACCTGATGGTATTGTCAGAACAGGTGCTAAAATGAGTCTCCTCTTGAGTTCTTAAAAACTCTTCTCATATTCCTCGCTCCATTCGAATTTTGTATCTTTTTGAGTCAGCTGAGTTAATGGAGTGGCGATTCGAGAAAATCCTTCTACGAATCTCCGATAATAACAACTTAAGCCCAAAAAGCTACGTACTTCAGTTACTGACTTAGGTTGTTCCCAGCTTTGTATTGCTTCAATCTTCGCTGGGTCAACTGATATTCCGTGATTTGATATCATGTGCCCAAGAAATGTTACGTCCTCAAGCCAGAACTCGTATTTTTTTAACTTGGCGTATAGCTTGTTTTGATGCAGGTTTTGGAGTATCAACTTCAAGTTTTGCTCATGATCTTCACGGCTTTTGAAGTATATAAGGATGTCATCAATAAATACAACCATAAAATGATCCAAATATTTCTTGAATACTCGGTTCATCATATCCATGAAGGCAGCAGGAGCATTAGTCAATCCAAAAAACATGACTAAGAATTCGTAATGCTCGTACCGAGTTCTAAAAGTAGTCTTTGGAATGTCTTAAGTTTTAATCTTTAATTGATGATATCCAAAACGAAGATTGATCTCTGAAAAGAATTTGGCACCTTTTAACTAGTCAAACAGGTCATCAATTATTTTTGATGATGACATGATTCAACTCCTGATAGTTAATGCAAAGTCGCATACTCACATCTTTCTTCTTTACGAATAAAGCAGGAGCACACTAAGGAGATGTACTAGGATGAATGAAATTGATGTATAACAATTTCTGCAGTTGGGTTTTTAACTCCTGAAGTTCAATAGGAGCCATTCGATATGTGGTTTTGGAAATTGGTTTTGTACCAAGTTCAAGGTCAATACAAAATTTGATTTCACTCTCTGGGGGTAGGCCATGAAGTTCTTCAAGGAATACATCAAGAAATTTATTAATAATAGAAATATCATTCAAATTTAATGTATTTTTGTTTAAATCCATGAAATGGGCTAAGAAAGCTTGACATCCATTTTTTAATAAACGAATGGATTTATGGCTTGATATGACAGTGATTGACTTTAGTGGTTTAGTTGCTTGAATTCACATAATAGGTTGGTTAAGAATATGAAAGCTAACAACCTTACTGTAAACACTCGAAATTTTGCATTCCTATTACTAACCTTACAGGAGAGCAAAATCGTCTTCCAGAGATTACCCTAGAAGTCAAATCAATTCAATCCGGAGATAACCCCAGGATACTCAGTTTTCCATCTCGTAGACAACCCCGAGATATTCAGTTTCAGTCCCGGAGACATTCCCGGGAGATACAATTCTAACCTCGAAGACAACCCTGAGGAATGCAGTTGCAGTTCCCGAGATAACCCCAAAAAAGTTCGTTTTAATCCCTAGAAGTCGGGTTCAACCTCGAAGATAACTCCGAGGTACTCAGTCCCAACACCGGAGATAACTCTTGGAGGTCAGGCACAGCTCAGAGACAACTCTGAGGACATTCAGTACTCACAGCAGCCCAATCTCAGAGATAACCCAGAGCAACGACTGCTAAATCAACCCATAACTAGAGATAACCCTGGTGAGGGATAAAATTGTCATTTTTCTACCTCGATTCCACATTCACGCCGTCTCAGCATCATTTCATATCACATTCTACACAGAGGTGTCCTACAAGAACCATAGCTCAAATCCCAAGTGACTACTACACAAGACAGTACACCGGATAGAATTTGAAGACTTGAAGATCTGGGCATGGACCCATCTTCCCGATTTCGTACAACCTCTTATCCTATGTTATTATATAGCTCTCAACAACAGCATTCTAAAAAGGTATTATACACCTCAATCGGATGCCCAGATTGAAAGTTATGAAGGTTTAAGCGGACAAATGCGTTGCATGCGTGCACGTATTTCAAGACGGCGGGGCCCACCTGCGGTTCCCCCCTATAAATAGAGGGCTTTAGGTGGCCATTTTCAAGAGAAAAAAGGTGAGGAAGCCCTGTCTATTTTTCTTTATACACACTTTAAACAGAGTGCTTTCTCTTTCCAAACACCTATGATGTAAGACCCCGAATTTTATGAAATAAAAGTATTCAATTTTCTTATAATTATTATTCTATTTAATAAATGGTTAAATTGATGGTTAAAGTTAAGGGTGATATGTGAAATTTTTTCAAAGTAAGCAAGTTGATATAAAATATTCGTTGTGTCGAGGAATATTCTTTTTGTCGGGGAATATCCATATGACGACACCATCATTGTGGACCCCACAATTGAATAACTGTCGGAGTTAGAAAATGACAAAAATATCTTTTTATAAAAATAACAGCAAAAGTTTTATCGTTAAACTGTTGAAATACCCGGTGGTAAAAGTACAGTAATACACGTGGTTGCATAGTAACACACGGTATTGATTATTGATGCTTACGTAAGAAGCCACTCAATTTATTCAATTATTGCTACAGTAGTTGCTGCATAATATCTTTCATATTATTGATTCAATTATTGTCACAGTATCATTTGCATAATATTTATTATTAGTAAATCAATAATTGAGATGACAAAGTTATTCATATTATTATTTGTAATATTGACGATGTCTAGAAAGTTTCGTTGAGGAGAGGATTGGTAACCTAATTGCGCACTAATAGGAAGAAATCTTTATCGGAAAGCCCCCTTTCCTGGGAATGATATGGTTGTTAAATATTGTGAGTTGTAATATTAAAGATGAATAATTGTTAATATATTAAAAATGTGTTTATTGAAGATAAGTGAATTACAAAAGTTAGATGGGAATAATGTAAACTTGGAAAACTTTAGGGTACCAAAGTGTAATAAGTAAATTAATTTGGACCATTGATGGTGGTTTTAATAGCAAATCAATTTGGACCGTTGATGGTGGTTTTAATAGTAAATCAATCTGGACCGTCGGTGGTAGTTTTAATAGTAAATCAATTTGGATCGTCGGTGATGGTTTTAATAGTAAATCAATCTGGACTGTAGGTGCTGGTTTTAATAAATCAATCTGGACCGTCGGTTGTGGTTTTAATAGTAAATTAATATGGACTGTCGCTTGTGGTTTTAATAGTAATCAATATGGACCGTCCGTTTTAATAGTAAATCAATCTGGACCGTCCGTGAATTAGTTACTATTTAGTCTATTTTCCTATAAATAGAAGTTTAATTCTTCTTTCATTCTCACCAATTCACTAAGACTCACAAGAGAAGCTATAGAGAGAGAAACAATAGAGAGAAAGAAGAAGAGTATTATGCTACTTCACTATTGTAGTTTCCAGTCTTCTACTATGGTATGGGATATTATTTGTTGTATTTATAAGGGGTATTATTTCTTTCGAATTCATAAGGAATATTATTTTTCGTATTCATCCTCTAAATATGTTGGAATAATCTGTCTACGCAGATTACGTACCACATGACAGGTGAAAATTCATTTGCAGTTTCGTATATTATTTCTTTTAATATTCTTAAATCTAAACTTACTATGGTAAGTATTGCTTCTATAAACCCTGAAATTAGTGAAATATCCTTGAGTTTTGCGTTTCATCTAGTATCGTTTCATTAGAATATTTATCTGAACTTTCTTATTAAATATCAATATTTTCACCCGGGATACTATTCGCGGGTTACTATTCACCCGGTTACTATTCACTCGAATATTATTCACTCGAGTATTCGGGGTACTTTTCATGTCGGGATACTATTTACGAGTTACTATTCATAGGTTACTATTCACCCAATTATTATTCACTCGATTATTATTCACTCGGGTATTCGGGCCACTTTTTATGTTAGGGTACTATTCACAGGGTATTATTCCCAGGATACTATTCACCCAAAAAATTTATTTCTTTTTTGTCCAAATTATTTTTGATACATGATTATTATTCTTGAATTTTACTCCACAAAGCAGTATCATGTTGACAATTTAGATATTTTTAAACTCTGGATAAATTTAAAGTCTTTAATATTTATCCTTGATTTCGTTTGATTAATGCTTATATCATTGTCATCATTATGAGACCCCGAATTTTATGAAATAAAAGTATTCAATTTTTCTATTTTGGTAAATGGTTAAATTGATAAAAGGTTAAAGTTAAGGGTGATATGTGAATTTTTTTTAATGTAAACAAGTTGTCATAAAATACCTGGTCACTATTCACTCTAATATTGTTCACTCGAGTATTTGGGACACTTTTTGTGTCGGAGTTACTATTCACGAGTTACTATTCATGAGTTACTATTCGTGGGCTACTATTCA
This sequence comes from Panax notoginseng, assembly GCA_016801055.1. Taxonomy (NCBI): domain Eukaryota; kingdom Viridiplantae; phylum Streptophyta; class Magnoliopsida; order Apiales; family Araliaceae; genus Panax; species Panax notoginseng. The sequence continues at coordinate 51,473,022 of CM029023.1, forward strand.
CCTAAATTACTATTCACTCTAGTATTGTTCACTCGGGTATTTGGAACACTTTTTGTGTCGGAGTTACTATTCACGGGTTACTATTCACCTAAATTACTATTCACTTTAGTATTGTTAACTCGAGTATTTGGGACACTTTTTGTGTCGAAGTACTATTCACAAGTTACTATTCACGGGGAATTTTTTTTTGTCAGAAAATATCCGTACAACGGTACAATCATTGGTGGACCCCACAACAGAATTATTGTCGGATTGAGAAAACGACAAAAAATATTTTATGAAAATAACAGCGGAAGTTTTACCGTTGATACTGTTCAACTACTCGGTAGTAAAAGTACAGTAATACGTGTGGTTGCATAGTAGCACACGGTATTGATTATTAATGCTTATGTGAGAAGTCACTCAGTTTGATTCAATTATTGTCAATTAATAATCTGAATTATTTAGCGGTAATGAAGTTTTGGTTTATTCGTATTATTAACGTAATAAAACAGAAACATCTTTTTATATAAAACAAAATACATTATTAAAGTTATTCTATAAATAGAATATATTATATTTTATTATGCATAGTGTTGCATAGTGTTTGCATAGTAAAAATCTTTTTATATAAATAGAATATATTATATTTTATTTAAAAGATTTTTTTTTAAATATGGACCGTCAGATTAAAGTAAATCAATCTGGACCGTTCATGGATTAGTTACTATGCATTCCATTTTCCTATAAATAGAAGCTCATTCCTTCATTATTTTCTTACGAATTCACTGAAACTCTAGAGAGAGAAACTATAGAGAGAATTCTTCTTCTATAATCTTGAACGTATTTCTTTAGAGTTTAAGAAAGCTTTGAGCGTAGTACAAGTTTTCTTCGAGTATATCCTCGCCCTACTAGTCGGAATACTTTTCTTTCAAAGGAAATGAGAATATAGCTGGGACGAGTCGGGGAACGGAGTGATGGACCAGATGATAGTATTAGTAGTCCTCACTATTCTATTAAATAGTGTGACGATAATTGTAATGAGGACTCCTTTTGAGTTTGTATAATCTCTAGTAGACAATAATTGTATTCAAACTCACAGTTATGTTTTGTCGTATTGTACACGACAATTGTATTGGTAAGTTGTATTTGAATTCTGTACCATGTAAGTGGCGACCCAAGATGAGTGACGTATACCTAATTTTGGGGGCTTCACAGTTGGTATCAAAGCTTAGGGATATGATCCCTGGCTAGGATGTGAGAATTAAACTAGGAGGGGAGAGATGGGGAATTTCTTCGCTAGTATGACCTACCTAAGTTTATTTGTTATTTAATTGGTTGGTTAGGGTATATTGATAATATGTGACATGTTAATTTAACCCTTGTTTTGTGGCAGTGTTTGAAAATGACATCTAACAATGTTGAGATAAGCATTGGAGCAAAAAAATATGCCCATATCGTAGTACGAGTTTAAGTTTGCGGAGTTATCCTGGTTTGCATCACATTTGGTCGATAATGAGGAGCGAATGACGCGAATATTTCTAAGAGGTTTGAAACCCTATATACGTCAATACCTCATTCTCATATTTATATTGTGTTGAAAGTCATCTGTGGCTTACTTTCATAGATGGACTTGGTATGATTATGGCCAGGGATTATTCGGTATAATCATGACCATAATGTTACAAATGATGTGGATTAATTATTGAGCTGAGTCTCAGCAATGAAATATTAATTCATGGATGTGGTAAAAGTCATCTTTGGCCGTAGTGCATTGATGGACTTGGTATGATTATGACCAGGGATTATTCGGTATAATCATGACCGTAATTGAAAACACGAATATCCTTGGCCCGTAGTGCATGGATAATTCGTGGTCGTGATACTATTATGTTGAGTCTCAGCATTATTGATTTTATAGTTGTATATCTTTGGCCTGTAGTGCAAAGATTAACTGTTGATTGTTGGTTATACAGGTGTAAATCTTTAGCCGTAGTGCAAAGATAAATTTATTAGTATGATTATGAGCAGGAATTGTGATTTGGTATAACCATGATTTTTGATGTTTCAGGTGAAGATATGTGATGTAAATTATCTTCTTCCTGGGTGCGAAAAAGAATTCAGAATCACAATTATAATTATGAGTTATTCATATGATTGTGGACAAAAATTGTTGATTGATGTTACAAGGATATGGTCACTGGAGGAGATATTAGTCTATAAGACGAGTAATATACTTTGCTAGAGTGTGACTTACCTAAGCCTAAATTTTTCTGGATAAGTTGACAATTTGTGATATTTCAATTAACCTTTGTTTTGAAGGTATATTCTAGAATGATATCTGAAATACAGGAGATGAGAAATGGGAAAATCATGATAGAGCGGAATTATCCGGAAAGGTACAATCCGAAAAGAAAGTAAGGTATTCTCATCTCTTCGAATATCAGGTACGTACGTAAATTTCGAGGGAAAAATTTCATAAGGAGGGGAGATTGTGAGACCCCGAATTTTATGAAATAAAAGTATTCAATTTTTCTATTTTGGTAAATGGTTAAATTGATAAAAGGTTAAAGTTAAGGGTGATATGTGAATTTTTTTTAAAGTAAACAAGTTGTCATAAAATACCTGGTCACTATTCACTCTAATATTGTTCACTCGAGTATTTGGGACACTTTTTGTGTCGGAATTACTATTCACGAGTTACTATTCACGGGTTACTATTCACCCAAATTACTATTCACTCTAGTATCGTTCACTCGAGTATTTGGGACACTTTTTGTGTCGGAGTTACTATTCACGAGTTACTATTCACGGGTTACTATTCACTCTAGTATTGTTCACTCGAGTATTTGGGACACTTTTTGTGTCGGAGTACTATTCACAAGTTACTATTCACGGGGAATATTCTTTTTATCAAGAAATATCCGTACGACGGTACAATCATTGGTGGACCCCACAACGGAATTATTATCGGATTGAGAAAACGACAAAAAATATTTTATGAAAATAACGGCGGAAGTTTTACCGTTGATACTGTTGAACTACTCAGTAGTAAAAGTACAGTAATACGTGTGGTTACATAGTAGCACACGGTATTGATTATTAATGCTTATGTGAGAAGTCACTCAGTTTGATTCAATTATTGTCAATTAATAATCTGAATTATTTAGCGATAATGAAGTTTTGTTTTATTCGTATTATTAACGTAATAAAATAGAAACATCTTTTTATATAAAACAGAATACTTTATTAAAGTTATTCTATAAATAGAATATATTATATTTTATTATGCATAGTGTTGCATAGTGTTTGCATAGTAAAAATCTTTTTATATAAATAGAATATATTATATTTTATTTAAAAGATTTTTCTTTAAATATGGACCGTCAGATTAAAGTAAATCAATCTGGACCGTTCATGGATTAGTTACTATGCATTCCATTTTCTTATAAATAGAAGCTCATTCCTTCATTATTTTCTTACGAGTTCACTGAAACTCTAGAGAGAGAAACTATAGAGAGAATTCTTCTTCTATAATCTTGAGCGTATTTCTTTAGAGTTTAAGAAAGCTTTGAGCGTAGTACAAGTTTTCTTCAAGTATATCCTCGCCCTACTAGTCGAAATACTTTTCTTTCAAAGGAAATGAGAATATAACTGGGACGAGTCAGGGAACGGAGTGATGGACCATATGATAGTATTAGTAGTCCTCACTATTCTATTAAATAGTGTGACGATAATTGTAATGAGAACTCCTTTTGAGTTTGTATAATCTCTAGTAGATAATAATTGTATTCAAACTCACAGTTATGTTTTGTCGTATTGTATACGACAGTTGTATTAGTAAGTTGTATTTGAATTCTGTACCATTTAAGTGGCGACCCAAGATGAGTGATGTATACCTAATTTTGGGGGCGTCACAATCATCCTCATGCTTATATTGTGATAAAAGTCATCTTTGGCTTACGTGCATAGATGGACTGTTGATTGGTATGATTATGACCAGAGATCATTCGGTATAATCATGACCTGCAATTAGAAATGATGTGGATTATTTATTGAGCTGAGTCTCAGTGACAGTTATTGGTATGATCATGACCATGTGTTCTCTTCGGCCAAGGGTGCAAAGATGAATTGTTGTTTGGCATGTTCATGACCATTGGTGAAAACACGAATATCTTTGGCCCGTAGTGCATGGATAATTCGTTGTCATGATACTAATGAATATCATTTTCCCGTAGTACATGGATAATTCAGTGATGTGGATTATTTATTAAGCTGAGTCTCAGCGATAAAATTGATGATAAACTTTTAAAATCATAGAAGATTATAGATATCATACTCTACTTGACTCTTCTAATGGATTGCTTATTCCGCTGCATTTGTTGATCTAAAACTTGTTGTCTATTGTATTCTATCAGTTATTATACTGTTGAAGGCTAACGATAATTTATTCTGCATTATCTTAGTCATAATATTTCTTACTGGGCTAGTTGAGCTCACCCTTTTCTTTCAATGTTCTCTTCAGGAAATGAGAATATATAGCTGAGACTAGTCAGGGAATGGAGTGATGGTCCAAGATGGTGGCTATAGTAGTCCTCACTATTTTATAAAATAGTGTGATAATAATTGTAATGAGGATTGAATTTGAGTTTGGATATTGTCTATGAGAAAATAACCGTGTAAAAACTCAACTATGTTTTGTCGTATTTTACACGATAGTTGTATTAATTAAGTTTGTATTTGAATTTTGTACCATGTATCTGGCGACTCAAGATGGGTGATGTATACCTATTTTGGGGGCATCACAGTTGGTATCAGAGCTTAGGGATATGGTCCCTCGCTGAGATGTGAGACTAGAACTAGGAGGAGAGAGATGGGTAATTCATTCGCTAGTATGACCTACCTAAGTTTATTTGTTATTTAATTGGTCGGTCAGAATATAGGGATAATATATGGTATGTCAATTAACCCTTTTTTTGTGATAGTATTTGAAAATGACATATGAAAATGTTGAGATAAAAAATGGAGCACAGGAGACCGTAGAGTCACCACAAAGTAATAAACAGGATAATGTGCATCAGGAAGGCGACAATTCTCATGTGAATAACAACACCGACCAAATAATGAACGATGGAATGTTCAAAGGCTTTATGCAATTCTTGCAACATCAAGCGAGAACGACTCCTATTCAAAATACGGGTGGAAACACTGACAACTCTCGAATGGTCACCGCTAAGAAGTTTAAGGTGCTGGGACCACCGGAGTTTTTGGGAGAGCTAAAACCACTTAAGGCAGAGACGTGGATAAAGCAGATCACCAAGATATTTGATGTCTTGGGATGCTCCGAGGAGTAAAAGGTTCCCTTTGCCACCTTCATGTTGCAAGGAGAGGCAGATTACTAATGGGAATCAATAAAGCGTACTCAACCTGCCGCACTGAAGATGTCTTGGGAAAAGTTCCAAGAACTGTTCAATGATAAGTACTTTCCTGAAAGTATTCATCACATGAAAGAGGTGGAGTTCATCAAGCTGAAGCAAAAAAATATAACTGTGTCGCAGTACGAAGCTAAGTTTGTTGAGTTGTCCCGGTTTGCGTCCCACTTGATTGATAATGAGGAGAGAATGACGCGGATGTTTCTATGAGGTTTGAAACCCGAGATACGTCAATACCTAATTTCTCACAAACTGTGTTTGTATTCAGATGTTGTAAATATGGCTCAGTTATTGGAACGCGATAATGAGTCAACCCAATCAAGAGAGAGCAGCTGATAAATTGATAATACCAGCGGTAGCAGTCATCGAAGCGATGACAACAAACGTGGAGGGAATCAACATGCCAGAAATGGTAACCACTTCGGTGGTAATCATGGCCAAGACAATAGGAGTCTTAATTTAAAGAAGCGGATATTCAATAATGATGGAAAGACGTCAGCACCAGCACCCGTTGTTAAAGAAGGAGAATGATCACCGATCGTATGCTACAAATGCGGAGGGGAGGGACACATCAGTCTGAACTGTATGCATCAATCCAAAGCGTGTTATAATTGCAAAAGAGAAGGTCTCCTAGCCCAATTTTGTCGTACAGTAAAGTCAAGTCCAGCTGGGATGGAGGCACCAAAGGCCGTCCCAGAGAAGTTAAAGCCGGTAGTTCAAGGGAGAACGTTTGTCGTGACATTCTAAAAAGCGAGGAACCCGAACGAAGTCATCACGGGTAAGCTAATCATAAACTCTAGCGAAGTCTATACTTTATTTGATACCAGTTCTACCAATTCTTTTATTTCTCCTACTTGCGCTCCACTTTTAAATTTAACTCCGGAGAAATTAGACTTTGACTTATCTGTTGAAACTCCGTTGGGAGAAACCTTCATTACTTCCACTGTTTATAAGTCTTGTTTGGTTCAAATCGGTACCCTCACATTACTTGTCGATCTTATTTCCTTAAAAATACTTGCATTTGATGTGATTTTAGGGATTGATTGGTTAACTACTCATAATGCTAAAATTGATTATTTTCGTAAGGTTGTTAGCTTCCGTATTCCTAACCAACCTATTATGCGAATTCAAGCAACCAAACCACTAAAGTCAATCACTGTCATATCAAGCCATAAAGCTATTCATTTATTGAAAAACGGATGTCAAGCTTTCTTAGCCTATGTCACAGATTTAAACAAAAATACGTCAAATTTGAATTATATTCCTATTGTTAATAAATTTCTTGATGTATTCCCTTAAGACTTCCTAGCCTACCCCCAGAACGTGAAATCGAATTTTGTATTGGCCTTAAACCCATTCTAAAACCCTCAAATATTTCTCCACCCAGAACGAACGTAACATGTACTAAAGACGTTGGCTCAAGCTGTTGAAGATTACGACCATACCATTCAATACCATACTAGAAAAGCGAACGTGGTAGCTGACGCGTTGAGTGAAAGATCGTATGCGAGTGCGATATTGTTAACACAAAGACCCATTTCGTATGACTTACAAAAGATGGAGATAGAGTTAAATACTCCAAGAAACTACGTAAAGATAGCGAATATACGATTAGAATCGACTTTAATCGATAAAGTTAAAACCGCTCAAACTACAGATTCTGAGCTGATGAATGTGAAGAAGAAGGTTCAAGAAGGCGTTATTCTAAAAGCAAGAATCGATGAAGAGAGGAAATCTCAACCCTCAATTCTATTGGCCCATTTGAAATTCTCGATCGAGTAGGAACGGTGGCCTATAGACTCGCTTTACCGCCAAGTATGTCGCGTGTTCATAACATTTTTTACGTATCGATGTTACGTAAATATGTGAACGACCCGAACCACATTATTGAATTAGAACTAGACAAGATAGCAGAAGATTTAACGTATGAGGAGATACGTATTAAAATCTTGGATAAGAAGGATTGTATTCGACACTCAAAGGTTATACCTCAAGAGTTAGAATCTAAACAAGGTATCCTCACCTCTTCGGCATACCAGGTGAGACGCCCCCAAAACAGGTATACATCACCCATCTTGAGTCGTCAGATACATGGTACATAAATTAAATACAACTTAATTACACAACAGTCGTGTAAAATACGACAAAATATAGCTGAGAGTTTAAATAAGAATATTATCATCTAGACAATAGCCATAGTCAATGGAGTCCTCATTACAATTATTATCACACTATTCTATAGAATAGTGAGGACTACTAAAGCCACTTATACTGGATCATCACACCATTTCCCAACTCGTACAAGTTATATTCTCATTTCCTGAAGAGAACAATGAAAGAAAGGGTGAGCTCAACTAGCCCAGTAAGAAATATTATAACTAAGATAATACAAAATCAATTATCCTTAGCCTTCAACAGTATAACAACTGATAGAATATAATAGACAACAAGTTTTAGATCAACAACTGCAGCGGAATAAGCAATCCATTAAAAGAGTCAAATAGAGCATAAAATATACTATCTTCTATGATTTAAAAAGTTTTTCATCAACTTTATCGCTGAGACTCAGCTTAATCAATAAACCACATCATCCCTGCACTACGGCCAAGGATATTCATGTAATCATCAATGGTCATGATTATACCGAATAATCCCTGGTCATAATCATACCAACAACTGTCCATCAATGAACTACAGGTCAATGAGGACTTTTACCATATCATTCGTCACATTACGGTCGTGATTATACCGAATAATCCCTGGTCATAATCATAACAAGTCCATTTATGCACGTAAGCCAAAGATGACTTTAATCACAATATAAGCATGAGGATGATGACAATGACATAATAATTCAATAAAACATGTTCAAGGATAAATTTTAAAGATTTATAATTTAATTTATCCAAAAATCAATACCGTTCAAATTGTCAACATGATACTGCTTTGTGGAGTAAAATTCAAGAATAATATTCATGTACCAAAAATAATTTGGACAGAAAAGAAATATATTTTTCGGGTAAATAGTACCCCGTGAATAATACCCCATGAATAGTACTTCGAGAATAGTACCTCGTGAATAGTACCAAGACACGAAAAATACCCCAAATACCCGAGTGAATAATATTTGGGTGAATAGTAATTTGGATGAATAGTAACCCGTGAAAAGTCACTCGTGAATAGTACTCTGACACGAAAAGTGCCCCGAATACCCGAGTGAATAATACTAGAGTGAATAGTAACCGGGTGAATAGTAACTCGTAAAAGAAAAATATCAAATAAAATGATATTTCATGATGAATACAAAAGAAATGATATCTCATACGAGTATAATATAATATACAAAACTACAAATAGATTTTCACCCGCCATGTGGTAATCCACGTAGACATATCATTTCAACAATTTAATAAAGAATGAATACGAAAGATCATTCACCGTGCATGCGATAGTCCGCGTAGACAGGTTATTCTAACAGAATAATAAAGAATGGAATAACAAAAGAATTCACCAGGCATGCAATAGACTGCATAGACAGGTTATTCCCAACAGAATAATAAAGAATGGAATAACAGAAGAATTCACTAGGCATGCGATAGATCGCATAGACAGGTTATTCCCAACAGAATAATAAATAATGGAACCAGGTCATGCGTAATACGCACAGACAAGATATTCCAACAGAATAATAAAGAATGGAACCAGGTCATGCGTAATCCGCACAGACAGGATATTCTAACAGAATAATAAAGAATGGAATAACAGAAGAATTTCACCATGTATGCGGTACTTCGCATAGACAGGTTATTCCAACATAATAATAAAGAATGGAATAACAGAAGAATTTCACTATGTATGCGGTACTTCGCATAGACAGGTTATTCCAACATAATAATAAAGAATGGAATAACAGAAGCTCTCTTCATGAAAATGAAAGAAATAATACTCCTTACCTTAGAAGAAAATTGGAAACTAGAATAGTGAGGTAGCGGACTTCTCTTCTTCTTTCTTTCTATAATTTCTCTCTATAATAATTGTTCTATAGCTTTAGTGAATTGGTGAGAAATGAAGGAAGAATGAGCTTCTATTTATAGGAAAATATAGTTTTGATAATTGCACGTCTTGGGGCTCGAAATATTATAGTATAATACCTTCCTCTTTTTCTTCATTTTTAATTTAGTCCTACAAGTATTATCAAACTTGCACCACCTCCCCTAATAGTAAATCATGTGAATTAATAGTTCATTCATGTGACTCAATAGTATAATCATGTGAAAAAACTAATTACAGTATAGTACCTCAATCTATACCTCTATTTTTAACTTAGTCATGCAAGTATTATCAATATTGCACCAACTCCCCTAATAGTACAAGAATGTAAATCAATAGTACATACATATGAACAAATAGTTATAATCATGTGAATCAATAGCAATTAATTACTCATTTATTCGTTTAATTACCCGATTGGTCAATATAACCTCCACACATCAATTATTATTGAAATAAATATCAATTTTCACTGACACTAATAATTTCAACACAATGGAACTATCAATTTTATCTTTAATCAACACAAACTTATTCATCATTAATATTATAACTCACAATATTTAACAATCAGGTCATTCCCAAGAAAGAGGGGGCTTTCCAATAAGGATTTCTCTCTATTGGCGCACAATTAGATTATCTAACCTCTCCTTGACAGAACTTTTAGACATTGTCAATATTATAAATAATAATATGAATAACTTTGTCATCTCAATTATTAATTTAATAACATAACATATTATGCTGATGATACTGTGACAACAATTGAATCAATAATATGAGAGATATGATGCAGCAATTACTGTAGCAATAATTGAGTATAACTGAGTGACTTCTTACGTAAGCATCAATATCGTGTGCTACTATACAACCACGCGTATTACTATACTTTTACTACCGGGTAGTTCAACAGTTTTAACGGTAACACTTTCGCCGTTATAAAAAGATAATTTTGTCATTTTTTAACTACGACAATACTTCTGTTGTGGAGTCCACCAATGATTGTACCGTCGTATGAATATTCCCTGTTAAAACGAATATTTCCCGACCAATCGAATATTATATAACAACTTGCTTACTTTGTAAAATTTATAAATATTACCCACAACTATAACATTATATCAAATCCACACCATAATATTTAAAAAAATATTTTGAGAAATTTAAATCTTTATTCATAAAATTTGGGGTCTCACAATCTCCCCTCCTTATGAAATTTTGCCCTCGAAATTTACATACGTACCTGGTATGCTGAAGAGATGAGGATACCCTGACTTCATTTCAGATTCTAACTCTTGAGCTATAACCTTTGATTGTTGAATATGATCCTTCTTATCCAAGATTTTAACACGAATCTCCTCATACGTTAAATTTTCTGCTATCTCGTCTAGTTCTAATTCAATAATGTGGTTCGGGTTGTCCACATATTTATGTAACATCGATACGTAAAAAAACGTTATGAACACGTGACATACTTGGCGGTAAAATGAGTCTATAGGCCACAGTTCCTACTCGATCGAGAATTTCAAATGGGCCAATTAAATCGAGGGTTAAGATTTCTTCTATTCATCGACTCTTGCTTCTAGAATAATGCCCTCTTGAACCTTCTTCTTCACATTCATCAGCTCTGAGTATGTAGCTTGAGCGGCTTTAACTTTATCGATTAAAGTCGATTCTACTCGTATATTCGCTATCTTCACGTGGGTCTCTAGAGTCTTTAACTCTATCTTCATCATTTGTAAGTTATACAAAATGAATTTTTTTGTTAACAGCATCGCACTCGTAAACGTATACGATCTTCTACTCAACGCGTCAGCTACCACGTTCGCTTTTCCACGATGGTATTGAATGATACGATCGTAATCTTTAACTGCTCGAGCCAACGTCTTTGGCGCATTATACGTTCGTTTTGGGTGAAGAAAAATATTTGAGGGTTTTAGAAATGGGTTTTGTACTGGGGTCAATACAAAATTCGATTTCACGCACTAGGGGTAGGTTAGGAAGACTTCAAGAATACGTCAGGAAATTTATTAACAATAGAAATATCATTCAAAACTGTGACTCTCATCCAAGACTTGGATAGCATATGTAATGAAGGTTTCTCCTAACAGAGTTTCAACTGATAAGTCAAAGTCTAATTTTTCCGGAGTCAAATTTAAATGTTGAGCGCAAGCAAGAGAGATAAAAGAATGAGTAGAACCGGTATCTAATAATGTATAGACTTCGTAATAATTAATAATCAACTAACCCGTACTAACTTCGTTCGGGTTACTCGCTTTTTGAGAAGTCACGAAAAACACTCTTCCTGAAACCACCGACTTTGTTTTATCTGTATCCGCCTTTGGTGCCACCATCCCAGCTGAACTTGACTTTGGTGCATGACAAAATCGGGCTAGGTGACCTTCTTTTCCACAATTGTAACATGCTTTGGACTGTATCAAGCAGTTTGGACTGATATGTCCCTCCCTTTCGCATTTGAAGCATACAATTGGTGGTCGTTCTCCTTCCTTGAAAATGGGTGTTGGTGCTGCTGTCTTTCCATCGCTGTTGAACATTCTCTTCTTGAAATTTCCACTCCTATTATCTTAGCTATGAATACCACCGAAGTGGTTACCATTCTTGGCATGATAGTTTCCCCCACGATGGTTATCATTGTTCCGATGGCCGTTGCCACCGGTACGATTATTATCGTGTTGTTGGTCGTTGCCATTTGGTTGTGCTGACTCATTATCGCGCTCCAATAACTGAGCCATATTCACAACATCTGAATATAAACAAAGTTTGTGAGAAATGAGGTATTGACGTATATTGGGTTTCAAACCTCTTAGAAACATTCGCGTTATTCTCTCCTCATTATCGACCAAATGGGATGCAAACCGGGATAACTCCGCAAATTTAGCCTCGTATTGCGACACGGTCATATTGTTTTGCTCCAACTTAATAAATTCCACCTCCTTCATGTGACGAATACTTTCAGGAAAGTACTTGTCGTTGAATAGCTCTTGGAACTTCTCCCAAGATATCTTGAGTGCGTCAGGTTAGGTACGTTTTACAGATTTCCACCAATAATCTGCCTCTTCACACAACATAAAGGTGGCAAAGGGAACCTTTTGCTCCTCGGAGCATCCCAAGACATCAAATATCTTGGTGATCTGCTTTAACCACGTCTCCGCCTTAAGTGGTTCTGGCTTTCTCAAAAACTCATGTGGTCCCCGTTCCTTGAACTATTTAGCGGTGACCGACCATGGGTTGCCATTTTTTCCACCTATATTTTGAACAGGAGTCTCTCTTACCTGATATTGCATGAATTGCATAAAGCCTCTGAACATCCCATCGTTCATCATTTGATCGGTGTTGTTATTTACCTGAGGATTATTATCTTCCTGTTGCACATTATCCTGGGTATTGATCGTTGGTGACTCAACGGTCTCATGTGCTTCATTGTTGATCTCAACATTTTCAGATACCATTTTCAAACACTGTCACAAAACAAGGGTTAATTAACATATCACATATTATCCCTATACTCTGACCGACCAATTAAATATCAAATAAACTTAGGTAGGTCATACTAGCGAAGGAATTTCCCATCTCTCCCCTCCTAGTTCTTGTCTCACATCTCAGCCAGGGATCATATCACTAAGCTTTGATACCAACTGTGCCGCCCCCAAAACAGGTATACATCACCCATTTTGAGTCGCCAGATACATGGTACATAAATCAAATACAACTTACTTACACAACAGTCGTGTAAAATACGACTAAACATAGTTGAGAGTTTAAACAAGAATATTGGCATCTAGACAATATCCACACTCAGTGGAGTCCTCATTACAATTATTATCACATTATTCCATAGCATAGTGAGGACTACCAAAGCCACTTATACTGGATCATCACTCCATTTCCCGACTCGTCCCAGCTATATTGTCATTTCCTAAAGAGAACAATGAAAGAAAGGGTGAGCTCAACAAGCCTAGTAAGAAATATTATGACTAAGATAATACAGAATAAATTATCATTATCCTTCAACAGTATAACAACTGATATAATATAATAGACAACAAGTTTTAGATCAACAACTGCAGCGGAATAAGCAATTCATTAGAAGAGTCAAGTAGAGCATAAAATCTACTATCTTCTATGATTTAAAAAGTTTTTCATCAACTTTATTGCTGAGACTCAGCTTAATCAATAAACCACATCATCCCTGCACCACGGCCAAGGATATTCATGTATTCATCAATGGTCATGATTATACCGAATAATCCATGGTCATAATCATACCAACAATTGTCCATTAATGAACTACAGGCCAATGAGGACTTTTACCACATCATTCGTCACATTACGGTCATGATTATACCGAATAATCCCTGGTCATAATCATACCAAGTCCATCTATGCACGTAAGCCAAAGATGACTTTAATCACAATATAAGCATGAGGATGATGACAATGACGTAATAATTCAATAAAACAAGTTCAAGGATAAATTTTAAAGATTTATAATTTAATTTATCCAGAAATCAATAACGTCCAAATTGTCAACATGATACTGCTTTGTGGAGTAAAATTCAAGAATAATATTAATGTACCAAAAATAATTTAGACAGAAAAGAAATATATTTTTTGAGTAAATAGTATTCCGTGAATAGTATAATACTTCGGGAATAGTACCTCGTGAATAGTATCCCGACACGAAAAATACCACAAATACCCAAGTGAATAATATTCGAGTGAATAGTAATTTGGATGAATAGTAACCTGTGAATAGTACTACGACACGAAAAGTGCCCCGAATACCCGAGTGAATAATACTAGAGTGAATAGTAACTGGGTGAATAGTAACTCGTAAAAGAAAAATATCAAATAAAATGATATTTCATGATGAATACAAAAGAAATGATATCTCATACGAGTATAATATAATATACGAAACTGCAAATAGATTTTCACCCGCCATGCGGTAATCCGTGTAGACAGATTATTTTCACAATTTAATAAAGAATGAATACGAAAGATCATTCACCATGCATATGGTAGTCCGCGTAGACAGGTTATTCCAACAAAATAATAAAGAATGGAATAACAAAAGAATTCACCAAGCATGCGATAGACTGCACAGACAGGTTATTTCCAATAGAATAATAAAGAATGGAATAACAAAAGAATTCACTAGGAATGCGATAGACCGCACAGACAGGTTATTCTCAATAGAATAATAAATAATGGAACCAGGTTATGCGTAATACGCACAGACAGGATATTCCAACAGAATAATAAAGAGTGGAACCAGGTCATGCGTAATCCGCATAGACAGAATATTCAAACAGAATAATAAAGAATGGAATAAAAGAAGAATTTTACCATTTTTGCGGTACTTCACATAGACAGGTTATTCTAACATAATAATAAAGAATAGAATAACAGAAGAATTTCACCATGTATGCGGTACTTCGCATAGACAGGTTATTCCAACATAATAATAAAGAATGGAATAACAGAAGCTCTCTTCATAAATACGAAAGAAATAATACCCCTTACCTTAGAAGAAAACTGGATACTGGAATAGTGAGGTAGCAAACTTCTCTTCTTCTTTCTCTCTATAATTTCTCTCTATAATAATTGCTCTATAGCTTTAGTGAATTGGTGAGAAATGAAGGAAGAATGAGCTTCTATTTATAAGAAAATATAGTTTCGATAATTGCACGTTTTGGGGCTCGAAATATTACAGTATAATACCTTCCTCTTTTTCTTCATTTTTAATTTAGTCCTGCAAGTATTATCAAACTTGCATCACCTCCCCTAATAGTAAATCATGTGAATTAATAGTTCATTCATGTGACTCATCAGTATAATCATGTGAAAAAACTAATTACAGTATAGTACCTCCATCTATACCTCTATTTTTAACTTAGCCATGCAAGTATTATCAATATTGCACCAACTCCCCTAATAGTACAAGAAAGTGAATCAATAGTACACACATGTGAACAAATAGTTATAATCATGTGAATTAATAGCAATTAATTGCTCATTTATCTGATTAATTACCCGATTGGTCAATATAACCTCCAGACATCAATTATTATCGAAATAAATATCGATTTTCACTAACACTAATAATTCCAACACAATAGAACTATCAATTTTATCTTTAATCAACACAAACTTATTCATCATTAATATTATAACTCACAATATTTAACAATCAGGTCGTTCCCAGGAAAGAGGGGGCTTTTCGATAAGGATTTCTCCCTATTAGCGCACAATTAGATTATCTAACCTCTCCTTGATAGAACTTCGAGACATTGTCAATATTACAAATAATAATATGAATAACTTTGTCGTCTCAATTATTGATTTAATAACATAACATATTATGCAGATGATAATGTGACAACAATTGAATCAATAATATGAGAGATATGATGCAGTAATTATTGTAGCAATAATTGAGTATAACTGAGTGACTTCTTACGTAAGCATCAATACCGTGTGCTACTATGCAACCATGCGTATTACTGTACTTTTACTACCGGGTAGTTCAATAGTTTTAACGGTAACACTTTTGCCATTATAAAAAGATAATTCTGTCATTTTTTAACTACGACAATACTTCCGTTGTGGGGTCCACCAATGATTGTGTCGTCATACGAATATTCCCTGTTAAAACGAATATTTCCCGACCAATCGAATATTATATAACAACTTGCGTACTTTGCAAAATTTATAAATATTACCCACAACTATAATATTATATCAAATCCATACCATAATATTCAAAAAAATATTTTGGGAAATTTAAATCTTTATTCATAAAATTTGGGGTCTCACACCAGGTACGTACTTAAATTTCAAGGGTAAAATTTCATAAGGAGAGGAGATTGTAAGACCCCGAATTTTATGAAATGAAAGTATTCAATTTTCTTATAATTATTATTCTGTTTAATAAATGGTTAAATTGATAAAGGGTTAAAGTTAAGGGTGATATGTGAAATTTTTTCAAAGTATGCAAGTTGATATAAAATATTCGTTGTGTCGGGGAATATTATTTTTGTCGGAGAATATCCGTACAATAATACCATCATTGGTGGACCCCACAACGGAATAACTGTCAGAGTTAGAAAACGACAGAAATATCTTTTTATAAAAATAACGGCGAATGTTTTACCGTAAAACTGTTGAAATACCCGGTGGTAAAAGTACAGTAATACGCGTGGTTGCATAGTAGCACACAATATTGATTATTGATGCTTACGTAAGAAGCAACTCAGTTTATTCAATTATTGCTATAATAGTTGCTGCATAATATCTCTCATATTATTGATTCAATTATTGTCATAGTATCATTTGCATAATATTTATTATTAGTAAATCAATAATTGAGACAATAAAGTTTTTCATATTATTATTTGTAATATTGACGATGTCTAGAAAGTTCTGTCGAGGAGAGGTTTGGTCACCTAATTGCACGCCAATAGGGAGAAATCCTTATTGGAAAGCCCACTATTTCCTAGGAATGATCTGGTTGTTAAATATTGTGAGTTGTAATATTAATGATGAATAATTGTTAATATATTAAAAATGTGTTTATTGAAGATAAGTGAATTACAAAAGTTAGAGGGGAATAATGTAAACTTTGAAAACTTTAGGGTACCAAAGTGTAATAAGTAAATTAATCTGGACCATTGATGGTGGTTTTAATAGCAAATCAATCTGAACCATTGATGGTGGTTTTAATAGTAAATTAATTTAGACCGTCGGTGGTGGTCTTAATAGTAAATCAATGTGGACCTTCGGTGGTCGTTTTAATAGTAAATCAATGTGGACCGTCGGTGGTGGTTTTAATAGTAAATCAATCTGGACCGCAGGTGGCAGTTTTGATAAATTAATCTAGACCATCGATTGTGGTTTTAATTGTAAATCAATATGGACCGTCGGTTGTGGTTTTAATAGTAATCAATATGGACTGTCAGTTTTAATAGTAAATCAATCTGGACCGTCTGTGAATTAGTTATTATTTAGTCCATGTAGACACTCGAAATTTTCTGTACTACTGACACTAACATTACAGGAAGGTAGATTCGTCTTTTATGAGAGAATCCTGAAAGACAATCCACAACCATACAGGATACTACCGGAGGTTCAGCATCAACCCCAGATCGCAATCTGGGAGTAATCGTTCCAATCTTGGAGAACCCTGAGGCATGCAGATCAATACCAGAACACACACTAGAGAAGACTGATTTATCTCGGAGATAACCCCGAGGTATCCAGTCTCAGCCCTAAACATGGGAATAGCCTCCAACCTTGGTGATAGCCCCAAGGAAAGCAATTTCGGCATTAACCCCGAAAATGCTTGTTACAAGTGCAACCAACTTCAATCTCGGTGCTCACAACGAGATACACTGTATCAGCCCGGCGATGACATCGAGAAGACAGACCCACCTCAAAGATGACAATGAGGACTTTCAACCAATTACAGCAGTCCAATCCCAACGAAGCTGAGTAACGTCTGTTGTATCGACCCAACCCGATAATAACACCGGTAAAGGGCAACATCGTCATCTGACTAACACAATGCCACGCCAAGTCGTCTCAACACATCTACGCAACAACGGCCCACAAGGCTAACTAATCCCGAGTTGCTATTGTGCGGGGTAACGGATGAAAGTTGAAGCTTGAAGACCGGAGGGCACCGTCCCATCTTCAAAGACTTCGTACAAACTCTAATCCCATGCCATCGTACAAACTCTCGACAACGGCGGTCCGAAATAAGTCCTGTATACCTCAAACGGATGCCCGGATTGCACTTCAGAAAAACCGAGTGGACATTACAGTGCCCGCGTGCACGTACTTCGAGACAACCTGACCCGACCAAACCGGGCCGACCCGACCCGCCTCTACTACACCTACGGCTGAGCCGCATGTACACCTGCAGCACCTTTTACCTATAAATAAGAGGCTTGGGGTGCTGATTTTTAAGAGAAAAAAGACGGGGAAACCCTGTAGAATTCGCTCTACACTTGCCATACAGTGTATTTTCCCACTTCAAACACCTGTGAGCTCATATACATCCCTCCTTTGTACCTATAAAAGACAGTGTTTACCCACTATAAAGATATAGAAGCCTTTTCTAGCAGTCAACTGTAAGCCTTCTCACACACTTTAGAGTCTTTCTCTTCATCTTTGCACACACCCTTCTAAACGTTGGGAGTCGTGTTACTTGCTTTTGCCCGGACTTCGGTCCGTGATTTCATTTCAGTTTATATATATATATATATATATATATATATATATATATATATATATATATATATAACTTATATATATATTTACATATATATTGACTAACATTACCGAGTTATGCCTCGGTTGAGCCTAGACTTCGGTCTGGAGCGTTTATTTCTTTAATATATATAGACTTATATATATTAACTGTGTGTCGGACTTTGTTCGATGAGCCTAAACTTCGGTTTGGTGCATTTAATTGCTTTCTTATATATATATATATATATATATATATATATAAATTGTGGTCGAACTCCGTTTGATGAGCCTGGTTTTTACATCTGGTGCGTTTACTCGCTTTTATATATATATATATATATATATATATATATATATATATATATACTTATATATATGAACTGCTATCGAACTCTGTTCGGTGAGCCTGGATTTTATATCCGGTGCGTTTACATGCTTTTATGTATATATATATATATATATATATATATATATATATATATATATATATATATATATATTTACATTTCGTCCCACCTGGAGTTTACTTCGTGGTGGTTAACCGTTTTTACAGCTTTATCTACGTTTTGTCCCGCCTGGAGTTTCCTCCGTGGCGGTTGATAGCTTTTAACAGCTTTATTTACATTTCTGATCCCCCATGGAGCTACCTCGTGGTTGGTGATCATGTCTGTATATATATATTTATGGCTTTTATATATATATACCTGCTTACTGCTTTCATACAAATTGCGGTATCCTGTGAGCCTAGGAATCATGTGATCACAGATTCATCCCATTGGATCTAGATTCGGTTCCCGTGATGGACATTTTTAGCTGTAAGCAGCTTGTAAATTATTTTGCGGTGTCTGAATTTCCTCAGATGGTTTCCATACCCACGAGGAAGTCGGCATTATTTTGTACATTATTTTCGTACGGATGCTTCGCAGCCGTCAAATAAAATCAATCAAGCCGCGCATTTAATAAAAGGGGAGTGCAAAAGGCCTCAATTATTATTGAGCGACAGGGTTTGAAAAAACCTTTTTTATAAAACATCATTGTCATATCTTGCTAAAATTGAATTTTTACATAAATTCAAACCCTGCGTATATAGGTGCGAACGAGGCCTCGTACCACTTTCAAATAACAGCACATTGACTCACATACACACACACACATTCAGATAATTGTTTCTTAAAAAGAGGCGGTCACCGTGGTAACACAGATGTCGGGGGGTGCCTAACACCTTCCCCCTGCATAACCAAGTCCCCGGACCCTAAATGAATCTCGGTTTCACCGACCCGTATAACAGTGTCACATCACTGGGTCAATGTGCAAACCTTTTCTCGGTTGTGTTGGTATAACCATTTAAAAAACCAACTGGCGACTCTTAACAGTTCATCATCGACATTATACATGTCGGACCTTTTTCACTTGTTTTTTCAAACAAATCTCACCTAAAATGAGAACACCAAAGAACAAGTAACGGAAAGGGACATCTAAAAATCCCGACGTCGACAGGTGGCGACTCTGCTGGGGAACTCCAGTAAGAGGACTTAAGCCGCTATTTCAATCTTTTCAAAATTGTTATCTGCTTGTGTGTGGATGTTGCACTTACATTGGATGAATGTGTAAGAATGCATGTCTTGTTTATTTAGTGCCTCGCACTATAAACTGCCTGTGATGTTAGTGCCTCGCACTATAAACTGCTCATGATATTAGTGCTTCACACATGTCATCATTTCATACAGTGAGACGCGATGTATGTGAATGTATGTTGTGTGGTCCCTCCACCAGGAGGCTATCCCGTCGATGTTTGATTACTGGACTCGTGAGAAGCCTGATTCTCCGAGGCTCAGGAAAGGCACCACCCAAATTCGCTCATGTTGAAAGACCGGATTAACTTCCCGTCAAGTAGATTACGATGATTTGGGAACCTTCATGCCAAAAAACCGCGAGAGTAACCTAAGATAGGTCAGCCTCTGATAAACCCAAAACGGAGGAAAGTCTCTTCATGCTCTCATTTTAAATTACACAATTTCATGACATATCTATAAGAAATATGAAGGAATGTGTACACATATACATACATGCTACAAATAGCTGACATCCGTTTTTGCAGGATAAAATTCCTAAAATGGACTCATCACATTACATATTAATATTCACCTTCCCTAAGGACTAAACTATGCAAGTCTTTCGCAGGGAGTCAATCGGGCCTACTACCCGTTCAAAGTCCAAAAAGGCAACAGGCCTACAGTCAATTATGTCGTCATCCGACCAGACTGAACTTAATCCAGTTTCTTGTAAAGAATTCGACGGATTAAGCAAACAAATTACAGATTTGGCTGTTCTGTTCAAATAATTACACCAGTCTACACAGGGTCAGAAAATACCCGTACATGCTGAATCCTCCACACAAGGAGGAACCCAGGTCGTTACCATACCTGAACTGCAGTTGGATCAGACCAACAAAACCCATGATGCTACCCATCCCACCGGAGATCCAGACACTGGTGACATCAAAAAGAAAGTCCTCCAAATGGAAGAGACCCTTCGCACTATCAAAGGAATTAGAACACACGGGAGTGTTTCATATGCTGATCTATGTATTTTTCCTGGTGTTCATTATCCAAAAAAGTTTAAAACTCCTGACTTTGAAAAATATGACGGGTTAGGAGATCCTTATACATACTTAAAGGTATTTATTGGAGAACTTGGATCTTATGCAGAGGATGAAAAGCTCAGAATGCAATTATTCCAAATGAGTCTAACTGGAGAAGCCCGTTCATGGTACACAAGATTAGACAACTCCAAAATTCACAGCTGGATGGATTCACTTGGCTGCCCAAGTGAATCCTTCCATGACCAAATCAGAAATGGTCATGACGTTCATAGACATACAAGAAGCTCCCTTCTATGAGAGAGTTTTAGCCGGCATCGGCAAACCATTTTCTGAAATGGTCAAACATGGGGAGATGGCTGAGATGGGATTGAAATCCAGAAAGATTCAAGACCTAGCTGCACTCAAAGTTGTTGCTGATCACATCCAGTCTGGAAATTATGGGAACAACCCCAGGAGGGTCCATAAAAAGAAAGAGGAAGATGTTTCCCTGATACTACAGGGTCAAAAAGGCAGTCAAAATATGCCTGTTCAGAGGAGAAACTATACTCCCTTTCCAGCACAGTCTGTAAACCCTCCAATACCAAAAGGTGGAGAAGCCAAACGCCTTCGAGTGTTCACACCCTTAGGGGATACCCTCGAGAATATCCTTAATCTTCTGACAACAAAAAAGAAGATTACACATCTACTTCCACCAGCCAGCCCAAATGGAAGGGGTTTTAATGCTGCTCGGAAATGTGCTTATCATGCCGAGGCACCTGGACATGATACTCAGGATTATTGGGCCTTGAAACATAAGATCCAAGACCTGATAGACAACGGTGAGATCGTGGTCACTAAACCAGATCAACCTAACGTTCAAGACAACCCTCTTCCTCAACACAAAGAAGAAGAGGTCAACATGATTAATTGGAGCAGTGGACAGAGTTCCAACTTCAGTTGTGATTCTTCCCAAACCATCAAAGACGATGATAACAGATGGGATTATGCCAAGTTCCAGTTCACAATGGAACGAAAAATGAAAGTTCTCTACAAACAAATTGAGCAATTGGCGGAACTCATCAGCATCAAGTGACTCGTCAGCTAATCAGCCAAGAGCATGCCAGTCTCCTGTCCATTGTCATGAATATTCCCTCTTCACTTTCAGAAAATGAAATGCTGGAAGACAAAGTGACGAAGAGAGCAAATGCCAAGGCCCGTCGGGATTTTGCCAACAAAAGGGAATTCACCTATTTAGGTCAACCTATGGAGGAGATACTTCACATGTTAATCAATGAAGGAAGAATCAGTTCCCTTCTACCTCCAATCAACCCCCGTTCTGGAAGGTACAATTTTGAGGGAGTATGTCAATATCATTCCCAGTCTCATGGTCACAGCACAGAAGAATTCTGGGCACTCCGCCACCTTATTCAGAACCTAATCGACAGTGACGTACTGTGTCTGGCAGATGATGACACTGTGCTACGCGCCAGTGAGATTGCAGGTCCCACTAAATGGAAGAGTGTGGTAGCCGTCATATCTACTGAAGCTGATCAATCAGTCGTCATGCCAATAATTCAACTCAAAGGAAGCAACAATCCTTTGAAAGTGGCCGCTCCCGAGCCAATCAACTTGCCATGCAGAGCACAATATCCTATTGTTAGCTTGCATAAAGTTTCGTGGAATTATGGAGAAGGTAAAGGATCCACCTCACATACCACTGCTGCAGTGTCGAAAGAAAATCCATTGTACCTTCCCCAACGGGTGATGAAATCTGCCGTCAAATCAAAGGTAAAAATACCCACGGAGAAGATTGAAAAATTCCTCCGCACTATGGGTCATAACGAAGCTATGGTGGTTTTACGCTTGAAAGAAGCTCCACAACAAATATCAATTTTGGACTTGGACCTCACTTCCGAAAGTCACCGGAAGATCTTGTTAAAGGTTTTAGAAGAAGCCTATCTCCCGACATCCATGGATGAGGAAAAATTTCAACATCTGGTTGATCACATTTTCAACGTCAATGTGATATCCTTCACTGATGATGACATTCCGCCTGAAGGGACCGGTCATTGCAAACCGTTGCACATCGCAGTCTTGTCCTCTGGATATATGGTGGTTTGAGTCCTGATAGATGGAGGCTCATCCCTAAATATCTGCCCATATTCTACCTTAGTGAAGATGAATATCAATCCTAATCGAACCCGGAGTAGCCATACTATCATCAAAGCTTTTGATGGAGCCCGCCGGAATTCGGTTGGAGTAATTGAGCTGCCAATTGAGATTGGTCCTCATACATTCTGCGTATCCTTCCATGTGCTCAAGATAGAGTCGGGATACAACCTGCTCTTGGGACGACCATGGATCCATATGGCTGGGGCAGTCCCCTCCACCCTTCATCAACAATTAAAATATATTGTCAGCAACAGCCTGGTCACGGGCAACGCTGAACCAGAGTGTCCTCAACACGGGGATTTACCGGTCATCGATGCTAATGCGGACGTTGAACCAGTCAATTTTCATGCTTTGAAAATAAGCAATACCCAATACCATGCTATTGGAGCACCACTGCCCAAACCCCAGATTTCTGCCGCAGTGATGTCAGCCACTCAAGAAATGATGTCCTTGGGTCATAAACTAGGACAAGGGTTGGGTAAAGATTGCCAGGGTATCAAGTACCCTATTCGCTTAACCAAGCACACTAGAACAGCTGGACTAGGCTATTCGGCCAGCTCTAGTCACAGGAACCCTCATAAACATCCACAGGTTCCTTCAGCTTCAACTATGTGGCATTTATCTTTGCCTTCAAGTGCTGAGTCCGCACATCCTCCTGTAAAGGTGCCAGCCAATGTCATGGCTATGTTATTTCCTAAGCCGAAACCAGTGGAGGAAAACAAAATCGTTATCCCAGATCCCGCAATCGAAGAAGAGGAGCGGAGAATCAAGGAGAACGTTGTCCGAATAATGTCGGGCATGTGTATCATCGTCCATGATGAACATACCAATCGATACACCCCGGATGATGATTGCCCAGACATAATGGCCATCATTCGGGACAGGGAGGATGATGACAGTCCCTCCATCATTGCGGTTCACCAGAACTTTGCTCTTGCCAATTGGAACAGCATTCCTTGCATTGGTCGTCAAGGGTAAAGCGGGCAGAAATTCTTTTCTGCCCTGTAGATACAATAACTGCTTACTTTTCTGTACAGTATTAGCAGTTTATTTTGCCAGTATATGCTAACACTATGTATGATCAACGCATTTCATATATACTAAGTGAAAGCATATTTTGTTTCAGGCCTCTGAATTTAGATGTGCCTGTATTTGCGGATACGATGCCTCTCCTACACAAGGATTGTACCTTTGATGTAGAGATGAATTCAGCCTTGATGGATCTCCAGGATGACATTAAGGTGCCTCCAGAAATTCAAGAATGGGTCAAAGACAAACCTAAACCCAACCTTGATCAAACCACTTCTTTCAATCTCGGAACCTTAGAAAGCCCTAAGTTAATCCAGATTTATTCAGACCTTACCCCAAACCAACGGAATGACATGGTTACACTATTAACCCAATTCCAGGATGTGTTTGCATGGTCTCATGAAGACATGGTGGGTTTGTCCACTGGCATTGTCCTTCATCACCTTCCCATTAAAGAGGGATTTAAGCCAGTCAAACAGAAACTCAGGCGATTGAAACCTGAGTGGAGTTTAAAGGTGAAAGAGGAAATTGTGAAACAATTTCAGGCTAGCATCATCATGGTGTCTACATATCCTGAGTGGATATCTAATATCGTGCCCGTGCCTAAACCTGGAGGGAAGGTGTGAGTTTGCGTGGATTACCGGGATTTGAATAAAGCTTGCCTAAAAGACAGCTTTCCCGTGCCATTTATCCACATTCTCATTGACAATATTGCTCAATACGACATGTACTCCTTTGCTGATTGCTTTATGGGGTATCATTAAATCATGGTTGCCGAGGAAGATCGTGAGAAGACTACCTTCATCACTCCTTAGGGAACTTTTTGTTATAGACGGTTGTCATTCGGCCTCATCAATGCCGGAGCTACCTATCAACGAGCTATGATGGCTCTTTTCCACGACTTAATGCATAAAGAGATTGAGATCTACGTGGATGACATCATTGTCAAGTCCCGGAAGGAGGATCACCATATAGACCATCTCAGAAAGTTATTCAACAGGTTGCGTAAGTACAACTTGAAGTTGAATCCAGCCAATGCGCCTTTGGCGTTAAATCAGGCAAGTTACTAGGATTTCTAGTCAGCCACAAAGGGATTGAGCTGGATCCTGCCAAAATCTAAGCCATCACGGAAATGCCCATTCCTCAGACAGAAAAGGAAATCCAGGGATTTTTGGGAAGAATCAACTTCATTAGCAGGTTCATCTCCCAACTCACAGCAACCTGTGAACCAATCTTCAAACTATTAAGGAAGAACTCCTCCATGAAATTGAATGATGAGTGTTAGAATGCCTTCCTTACAATCAAGAAACACCTAGTTAAAGCTCCTGTGTTGGTACCACCCAGGGATGATGTTCTCCTGTTTATGTATCTGTCCGTAAGTGACAATGCTATAGGCTGCATGCTGGGGCAGAAGGACGATAGAGGCCAAGAACAAGATATCTATTACCTCAGTTAAAAGGTTCAGCAGCAGTGAACACCAGTACACTCTGATCGAAAAGACGTGTTGTGCTTTAGCATGGGCTTCCATAAGGTTACAGCATTACCTCCATGGTCACACAACCCATCTTATATCCCGCGTGGATCCTCTCAAGTACGTGTTCAACAAACCCATGTTAAATTGTCGGCTGTCCAAATGGCAGTTGATTCTACAACAATTTGACATCGTATATGTGACTCAAAAGTCCATCAAAGGTCAACGAATCGCGGATCAACTGGCCAACGCACCTTCAGGGGATTTCAAACCCTTAGAAACATATTTCCCTGATGAAGGAGTAATGACAGTACAGCAACACCATCAGTACGATACGCTCCAATCATGGAAGATGTATTTTGATGGAGCTGTTAATATGGAAGGTTCTGGAGCTGAAACAGTTCTAGTATCTGATACGGGAGAGCAGTATCCCGTCGCCGTCAAATTACAGTTTGACAGCACCAATAATACGGCTGAGTATGAAGGCTGTCTCATGGGGCTAAAACTTGCCCGTTCAATGGGCATCAGACGGTTAACTGTCCTTGGAGATTCAGAGTTGGTAATCCGACAATCCACCGGAATCTATCAAACCAAGGAACTACATTTGTTGCCTTACCATCGGCAGGTTTTAAAGATGGCTTTGGAGTTCGAAGAAATCTCCTTTCTACATGTTCCTCGTAATAGGAATGACTTTGCGGATGCTTTAGCAACTTTGGCCTCCTTGGTTCATATATCAGACAAGGAGCAATTGCCAAGCGTCACAATTTCTCTAAACAAGGCCCCAGCCTACGGGAATTATATTGGAGAAGTATCGGATGAGCTACCTCCCATCCCACAGCCTTGGTATCAGCATATCAAGGAATATCTGCCAGATGGATCTACACCCGCTGAGGCGAGCCAGACCGAGAAAAGGCGGATCCATCGACTTGCAATGAAATTCTACCTGAGTGGAGATGCGCTCTACAAAAGAGATGCAGGATTAGGCCTCCTCCGGTGTTTAGACAAAGATCAAGTCCAAAGGCTCATGGATGAAATCCATGGCAGAGTCTGTGGCCCCCACATGAGTGGCCCCCTCCTTGTTAAGAAAATCCTCAGAACGGGACATTATTGGCTATCTCTCAAAGCTGATTGCCATGACCACGTCAAAAGATGCTATCAGTGCCAGATTCATGGGAATGCTATACACGCCCCTCCACGGGAACTCCACAATATAAGTTCACCTTGGCCCTTCTCAATGTGGGGAATGGACGTTATCGGGCCCATTGAACCTAAAGGCAGTATTAGACATCGATTTATATTCACCATGATCGACTACTTCACCAAGTGGGTAGAGGCAGCCTCCTTCCCCAGGGTCACTAAAGAAGTCATCATTGCTTTCATCAGAAACAATGTTGTTTGTCGTTATGGGCAACCAAAGGTGATTGTGTCAGACAATGCCAAAAACCTCAACAATAAGATGATGGAGGAATTGTGCAGCAAATTCCACATCAAACATCTCAACTCAGTCATCTATCGTCCAAAGATGAACGGCGCTATTGAAGCGGCTAACAAAAACATCAAGAAGATTATGCAAAAGATGTCCGCCAACCACAAAGATTGGCCTGATGTATTGCCTCTGACTCTATTAGCCTACAGAACATCCATGCGTACTTCAACTGGGGCAACCCCCTACGCACTAACCTATGGGATGGAAGCAGTGCTCCCCATAGAAGTTGAGATGGAATCTCTCAGAGTGTTGATAGACGCTCAGCTGGACGAAGATCAATGGGTACAAGACAGGTATCACCAGTTGTCTCTAATAGACGAAAGGCGAACCGCAGCTATCTTCCATGGTCAGTTATATCAGCAAAGGATCGCCCGATCCTACAACAAAAAAGTCCAGCTACGGCAATTTAAACAATATGATTTGGTTTTGAAGAAAATCCTGGACAACCAAGATCAATTTAAGGGAAAATTCGCTCCTAACTGGGAAGGCCCGTTTATTGTCAAAGAAGTATTGACGGGAGGCGCTCTCAGATTGCAAGAAATGAACGGTGATGAATTTCCACAACTCATCAACTTAGACGCCGTGAAACGGTACTATGTCTGAAGTAACTCGCAAACACCCTGGTGTCAAACCATCAGATCACCAGTCATTCTGGTTTTTTAACCCTTTACCACATACAACTTTTCTGCACTTTGCCCCTCAGAGAAACATACTTTTCAAGCTAGCAGCCTGGCTTTCCTTTGCGCTCATACAACTTAGGTCATCCCACCGTGGATCGAGCCTCTTACGTTTACAGTTTGGCTACCCATACTTGGGTTCAAACTTTTCCTCTTTAGTTTATCCTCAACTTAGGATTAAACTTTCTCATCCCCGCACTCTGACCTGCACATGAGATTACGCTTTTTCTCGTCCTGAGGGGCGAACTACGTCGACCTGATCTCCTCTTCAATAGGAGTACGTAGGCAACCATTTCAAATGGCCCGGTCGCAATAAAACAAAAACAACAAAAACATTTCTACCCTTCTCTCCTCACAAAAAATAACAAAAATATTCCTACACCATTTCTGCCACATACAGCGTTGAACCTCTTACACCAGGTTCAAACTATGCAGATCTGATCTCCTCTTCAATAGGAGTACGTAGGCAGCCATTCATGGTGCGGTCTCACCCCCTACCAAAACACAAACCCTTGTCAGTTGGTACTGGGATCAAACATCAATCCACTACATTTCATTCGGCTTCAGACCAAAGGGATGGAATTACCCAACCTCTCCTCCCAAATAGGAGATTCGGTGACCATCTAAGCTGCTGTCATACCTTGAAGAGTAACGCCAATCCATAAAAGATGGAATTAACTAGGCTTCTCCTGAATAGAAGTACTGGCGACCATCTGTGGTGCGGTCAATCTCAGAGAGGAAAGCCACACTCCTCTCCACATTTCTATACAGAAACCAGTCCTAAGACACCAAAAGATGGTAGGGATACACAGATCGATGATCCATTCTGAACTATCCAGAGACAACTCAATGTCCATCCACCCAGGAGGAATTCAGAATACATGAAGATCACAAGCCCTGAAGCAGCAAGCAAAATATCAAACAAATAGCAAGGTGTATCTAAAAGGGAAGTGATCTAAAAATATATTTCCCTGTCATATATAATGTTGTTTGATATACATGATGTAAACTGTACATGACAAAATGACTAAGCTAGTCTGTGCAGGTAAGTACAAGCTAATCTATGAGTCAGGATACACGCGAGCTAGCAAGCCCAACATAGCATCCCTCTCAAAAGAAGGAGGTAAAGCTGTGGTCTCCTGTATGAGAGTATCCAGACGACCCAATAGATCAAAAGTCATCTATATAATGACCATATGCTCATCAATATATGCGCTCATCTCTGCAATTATGTCAGTGGTAAGGGACCTCGCTGCAGTACTGTCTATGACGGCTATATCCCGGGCAGATATGGCACTATCCCGCTCAACTATCACTGCATATCTAGCCAATCTAGCCTCATCCCGCTCAACAATAGCGGCATCCCTGCGAGCTAAGGCCTCATCTCTCTCCAACAGAGCGGCCTCCCTCACATCCAGAGCAGTCGACATCATAAATCGAACTTGATCTCTCTCAAAGGTCATCAGCTGAAGACTCTGCTCTAAGTATTGTGCCGAGTGCTGAATCGTAACAGTGCTAGTACTAGGAGAATTTGGAAGAAATGCTGGCAACCCAGCAGCGGGCTCCTCCTTGAAGTGGGTATCAATGTCCTCCACAGGCTCCACACCCTCTGCATCGCTATCCGGTACTACAGATACTACTGCAGCCGATAAAACCTCCGTCTCCATCCAGGAGGAATACTCTGCGGAATAACCTGGACTACTCACTGAAAAAGCAGCTCCCTCACGATGGTCCCAACAAGTGTATACACGAGATCGGTCCTCGGCTGAGAGGAATCGGGCAGCTGAACGCTGACCAGTCGCCCCTGTGAAAGGATGAAAATCCTGAAACTGGTTGAACTGCGACATCACGGCCAATGGGTGATAAGTAGTCACACCCCTCAAGCCGGCTAGAGGGAGGAAATTCATGCCCGGAGCATGAGTAATAAAGTTGTATGCTGAGCTAAGCCCCGAGCACAGCAATATGCTAAATGGGTCTCTGATGTCTGCCAAAAATGCGGACCAGGACTGAGCATCTATACACTCCGATGGCTGAAAGGAGTATGACATGGCCACATCGTGGGTAAACCAATATCCATGTCATCTAAAGGTACCAATCGGTCTCAAGTGTGACATGAACCACACATACAAAAGGACTGAGCTCCCAGTAAACACTCCTGATGGATAAGTACTGCAGTAGGATGCTAACCGCGGAGTCTCTGCCAAGATCATAGGCACAATGGTATGACCCTCCCTGAGAGCTCTCACGGCCATGATAACGCCTATATCTATCTCATCCATATACCGCGGCATGTACACATATGATAGTATACATAACATCAGTACGTCAACTCTGGCTAGACGCCAATGATCCTCCGGTGCGGTGAAATCCCCGGAATATCGTGAGTAACTGTCCTCTGAGCCAAATCTGTCGTACAAAAAATGCTGAGAGATCACATGGCCAGATGTCAGCTCATCCTGCACTACTCTGCGCCTCAATCCTGTGAGAGTCATGAATCGTCAACTCATGTCTCCTAGAGCCATATGCACGCAAGGTCTGTCCAAGGGCAGCATCGTCAAACGTGCATACTCCTCTAGAGTAGGAGTCAACTCATGGGTGCCAAAGCGGAATACTTGCCTGTCAGGTCGCCAATGCTCTAGCATCCCATCTACGAATCCTACAGGAACCTGAAATGCCAAAAAAATCATGGTATGCTGCAGTAATATATCTACGGTCACCCTGTCTGGTGGTGACATACTATCATACCATGATCGCATACCCGATGCCACCACTGACGGTGGGGTATGATCTATACGGCTAACTGTCGAAGAAGACATCTGTGAGGGCCATGTCATAAGACCATCCAGGGGTCAATACCGAATATCTCTGGACATACATACATATGCATAACATGATACATGCATAACAGATAATGGTTAACAATATGATATAGGGAATGGAAAAGACTGTGCATACATTCCTAAGTATATCATCATCTAATACATCAGCTCCGTACAGCTACAAATACAAGGAAATGGGGCACAGACGCCCTACTACTAACAGAGGCCTATCAAAAGATATAGCGAGAATGGGGAACAGCCACCCAATATCTAACAGAGGCCTATCAAAAGATATAACGAGAATACATCAGAAGAAGACAATGGTGTCGATATCCACATCATCAATCTTGTCCACCTGATGTAACTCCTTTTGAGTCACTGGATCTCTATCAACAGGGATGGCAGGCCTATAAAGAGGAGGATTTGCGCCGGCAAAATCAAATGGGTCGTCCGAGGGGCCAGCGCCTGAGCTGGAAGGAACAAATGACTCAACCTCTGCTGGATCTCTGCCCAAGTGCCGAATAAATATATGTGTCTGGTCCAACTAACGGGTCAAGCTATCAATCTGGGTCACATGAGTCAGATCTCGGACACAAGCTATCCAATCCGTCATCATCAAGGATCCAGGAACCATATCCCCCATAAACTGTGTGGCGCGAGATTGGGCTCCAATAGTACGAGGAAGCCACCAACGCTGGAATATCTCCTGAGTACATGGACCCTCTAATAATGCAAATCCTTCAACACCTAACAACGGGATATCAATGGCGGGTGACTGCGATATAGGCCAGTGATGCCTGATATGAGGTAAGATCGATATACGAATCTCCCCTATGGTGCTCCTGATAGCACGCTCTCCTAGATAGAGCTCCCAACCGCCATCTGTGAAGAGTGGAACTCTCCTGGTGGAAATTAAATACTCGACCCTAGTCGGGTATCCATCCTCAAAACCCACTGTCAAGTGTTCCCCAAAATAGGGAAGCCAGGTGATGGTGTCGGCCGTCAGCAACTCCAGCTGCATATGGTAATGAGTGAATCCCTCCGCTACAGGGACCTCGGGCAGAATCAAATGATGCCATCTTCGTCCTCGTGGATAGGTATCTAAACCTAACACACTCACGGGATGCAAACAGGGAAGCCTCTCATATGCCCAAAACTGCCAACACAATGGCAAGACATCTGCTATCAGTAAACACTCTTAACCTATAAATGGGAAAAGATAAGAGAAATACTCACCAGCAGAAACGGGTAAAATCTATGCCAAGCCTCGGTCAAATCCAGTGAGCGCATACGCATGCCCTAGAGGAAATAGGCAAAGGTATAGGAGCCCCAATCGTACTCTCCAATACGGTCCACGTCACGCGTAGCGCTGACCAAAGCAAAAGATACCATGGAAGAGTTATCTGCTATGAAGCAGCCTCGAATGATCATCAGGAACAATCGCCGTAGAACGCAATCCCTGATCCTAACATCATTAGGCATGGGCTCACTCAATAGCCCACTCACAGCATCCACGCTCAAAGGACCTGAACGGACGGTCCTGCCTTTGAGCGTCACCGCCGGAACTCCTAACAAGGATCTGACGGCAGTAGGGGTAATATTCGTCATGCAAGGCACTGGCTCCCCTCCAAACTCCACGCATGTGATAAATCGTCAATCCATCGGCATCATCATCACCTCACAATCTAGCAGGTGGAGTGACTGAGTCTGGTGAAACCACCACTCAGACAATGCCCTGAGGTAACCCCAGGGACAACGATAGGGAAGGATGGAGAAGAATGCCCCAAATCCCCACTCATGCACTACTGCTCTATAATCAGGATGAAGCGCCTGGTACATGGAGTGAATGCTAAACCAGTTCCCTCGAGGCTGTGTAAAACCTGGAACCTGCATGAAATGTAAATCTACGTCAGAACCCTTTAATCCTCATCAATAGGAAAGAAGGAAAAGCAAAGTCTAACGCCATACCTCGTTAGCATGTAAGTACATCGATGGATGTCTGCCAAAATCACCCAGCAACTCTGGGTTTGCCACCTGAATGCTAGGAAGCTCCCTACGAGGGACAGATGTAGCAGGAGCGGGGTCCTCAATATCCACCTCCTCGTCCTCAACGTCCGAAACATCTGCCTGGACAGGACGGATCACAGCCTCCATCAACCGACGAGGCTGTTTGACAGAACGGGGATGAGGCACTTCAGAAGCCCTCCGCCGTACGCCAGAAGCGGTCCTATAGGAACTGCTCGGCTGATCCGGATCCATAATATATGGACAATAAGTCTCCAAATCACCTCAGAAAGGGTGTGGTATTTCCTTACATGGAGCTTTTTCTAATGCATTTATGATTATATGCATGCATGCATTTACTTTAGCAAACAATAGAGTTAAAATGCATGACTACCCAATGCCTACCTTTTGAAAATTTTTGTCATAGTCCCCTTTGAAAATAGGACTATCCACATGCACTCAGGCATGTTTAGGTGGCCATTCAGTAGCACACCTGCCCCAAAGTCATATACACAATATATGCATTAAAAATCAAAGGCATCATGCATAAGGCCAATCTCAATGCTAAGAGTACTTTGCCTTTCTACCTTTTGCTCAATGGACCTCAAATAGGATAAAAAATAGCAGAAAAATGTGACAATTTGACTGTCTCAAAAGTCAAATTTTTTCACATCATTATGTTCAGCATGGTTTAATACTAGCATTTACTATGTTGAATATTTTTTATCAAGTCATTTGTGCATACATAACCACTACTATGTGTTTAGATGTATTTCGTGCGATAACTCACAATCTAACGGACAAAAACTAAAGAAAATACAGGCATACGTTACCAGGATAGTGTGGAACACTTGCACGGTGACGGAATTTGCAGAAAGCAGCCCGAACTCAGCAGATCTGAATATGGCTCGCGGTTTTCTCTAAGCGAAACAAGTTAAAAGTGACTTGTGAATGCTGCTGGCTGATGGATATATGATCCACGCCTGGCCGCAGGCCTATCTGTGGCTACAGCAGGTACACCTGTGGCACCCCCATGTGGGTCCCATCCCTTCAGCTCGGTCCAGTTCGAGTTGCAAAGGAGGTCTTACGAATTAAAAAGGTCAAATCGAGAATAAAAACGCCACGCGATTGAGCAAAACTGCATATAATCCTGGTCTTCTCTGATGAGACTTTGAATAGGTACATCACGCATTGGTATTCGCCCACACACAGGGTACACTATACCAGTGATCTCAAATGATCTCAATCAAGCTCGGCAATACCGTACGCAGGTCCAATACTGCTTTCTCAAGATCATCATCCTTGTCAACCTAGATCCCCGACGGGGGTTACAACGTGAGTCCCCGACGGGGGTTACAACGTGAGTCCTCGACGGGGGTTATAACGTGAGTCCCCGACGGGGGTTACAACGTAGATCCCCAACGGGGGTTACAACGCGTGTTCATCCGTTGACACACAAATCAATGAAGGTCAAGAAGCCTTGACATTATCTCAGACAATGGCAAGTAAACCCATCAGAGCATACACAGTTGTTCGATCAATGCATACGTCCCCAGTAGATCTCCTGAGGGGTTGGCAACGTGAATTCACGGCAGGGGATTACCACGTACATTCAAGCCGTTGACATACACATCAACGAAGGTCAAGCAGACTTGACATCATTCCAGCCGATAGAGGGTTAGACCTATCAGAGCTCTGGAGCCATTCGGGGTTCTTACCACCCGATTACCCATATTCCCCGGCGGGGGGGTCACAACGCAATGTTCTATTGATCTACACGACAGCGGAAGTCAAGTAACCTTGACAGTATATCCCATAGGATTTTTCATCCGTTGATTCACATATCGGTGAAATACACGTCAACGAAGGTCAGGCATCCCTGACAGCATTTGCTGTTGGCAGTAAGTCCAACAGAACCCTGACATGTCCTGACGATACAAACCAGGAGATTGTCATCAAGGAGGATGGATGATGGAATATGTTATTCACATCCTCAAACAGATCAAGCTTTATCCCCACAGATCTCTTTCACATAAGAGGTACCTCTGTAGGATCCAGTCCTTATCCAGGAATTTGATGATAACTCCAACATCAACATCCTGACAGACTCAGATTATACATCAAATCTGGTCATCATTGCCAATCCCCGGTTGAAGCAACAGGGAGCCAGCAATTATCCTTAGCGTGTTGGGCTACAACCCCATATACATGCATCACACATCTACATCATGTTGCTATCCATAGTACCCTGTTCGTCTTATTACGTTTCAAGTGTCTAGGATTCTTTATCCTACCCATGCATCGCCATACATGAGTATGATAAAGAGGGGCATCTGTAGACACTCAAAATTTTCTGTACTACTGACACTAACATTGCAGGAAGGCAGGTTCGTCTTTTATGAGAGAACCCTGAAAGACAATCCACAACCATACCGGATACTACCGGAGGTTCAACATCAACCCCAGATCGTAATCTAGGAGTAATCGTTCCAATCTTGGAGAACCCCGAGGCATGCAGATCAATACCGGAACACACACCGGAGAAGACCGATTAATCTCAGAGATAACCATGAGGTATCCAGTCTCAGCCCTAAACATGGGAATAGCCTCCAACCTTGGTGATAGCCCCAAGGAAAGCAATTTCGGCATTAACCCCGGAAATGCTTGTTACAAGTGCAACCAGCTTCAATCTCGGCGCTCACAACGAGATACACTGTATCAGCCCGGCGATGACATCGGGAAGACAGACACACCTCAAAGATGACAATGAGGACTTTCAACCAATTGCAGCAGTCCAATCCCAGCGAAGCTGAGCAACGTCTGCTGTATCGACCCAACCCGGCAATAACACCGGTAAGGGGCAACATCGTCATCTGACCAACACGATGCCACGCCAAGTCATCTCAACACATCTACGCAACAATGGCCCACAAGGCTAACCAATCCCGAGTTGCTATTGTGCGGGGTAACGGATGAAAGTTGAAGCTTAAAGACCGGAGGACACCGTCCCATCTTCAAAGACTTCGTACAAACTCTAATCCCATGCCATCGTACAAACTCTCGACAACGGCGGTCCGAAATAGGTCTTGTATACCTCAAACGGATGCCCAGATTGCACTTCAGAAAAATCGAATGGACATTACAGTGCCCACATACACGTACTTCGAGACGACCCGACCCGACCAAACCGGGCTGACCCGACCCTCCTCTGGTACACCTGCGGCACCTTTTGCCTATAAATAAGAGGCTTGGGGTGCTGATTTTTAAGAGAAAAAAGACGAGGAAACCCTGCAGAATTCGCTCTACACTTGCCATACAGTGTATTTTCCCACTTTAAACACCTGTGAGCTCATATTTAGCCCTCTTTTGTACCTACAAAAGCCAGTGTTTACCCACTTTAAAGATATAGAAGCCTTTTCTAGCAGTCAGCTGTAAGCCTTCTCACACACTTTAGAGTCTTTCTCTTCATATTTGCACACACCCTTCTACACGTTGAGAGTCGTGTTGCTTGCTTTTGCCCGGACTTCGGTCCGTGATTTCATTTCAGTCTATATATATATATATATATATATATATATATATATATATATATATATATATATATATATATATATATTGAGTAACATTACCGAGTTATGCCTCGATTGAGCCTAGACTTCGGTCTGGAGCGTTTATTACTTTAATATATATATATATATATACTTATATATAATAACTTAGTGTCAGACTTTATTCGATGAGCCTAAACTTCGGTTTGGTGCGTTTAATTGCTTTCTTATATATATATATACTTATATATATAAACTGCGGTCGAACTCAGTTCGATGAGCCTGGATTTTACATCCGGTGCATTTACTCGCTTTTATATATATATATATATATATATATATATATATATATATATATATATATATATATATGAACTGTTATCGAACTCTGTTCGGTGAGCCTGGATTTTATATCCGGTGCGTTTACATGCTTTTATATATATATATATATATATATATATATATATATATATATATATATATATATATATATATATATATATATATATTTCGTCCCACCTGGAATTTACTTCGTGGTGGTTGACCGTTTTTACAGCTTTATCTACGTTTTGTCCCGTCTGGAGTTTCCTCCGTGGCGGTTGATAGCTTTTAACAGCTTTATTTACATTTCTGATCCCCCATAGAGCTACCTCGTGGTTGGTGATCATGTCTGTATATATATATTTATGGCTTTTATATATATATACCTGCTTACTGCTTTCATACAAATTGCGGTATCCTGTGAGCCTAGGAATCATGTGATCACAGATTCATCCCATTGGATTTAGATTTGGTTCCCGTGATGGACATTTTCAGCTGTAAGCAGCTTGTAAATTATTCTACAGTGTCTGAATTTCCTCAGATGGTTTCCATACCCACGAGGAAGTCAGCATTATTTTGTACATTATTTTCATACGGATGCTTCGCAGCCGTCAAATAAAATCAACCAAGCCGCGCATTTAATAAAAGGGGAATGCAAAAGGCCTCAATTACTATTGAGCGACAGGGTTTGAAAAAACCTCTTTTATAAAACATCATTGCCATATCTTGCTAAAATTGAATTTTTACATAAATTCAAACCCTACGTATATAGGTGCGAACGAGGCCTTGTACCACTTTTAAATAACAGTACTTTGACTCACATACACACACACACACACATTCAGATAATAGTTTCTTGAAAAGAGGCGGTCACCGTGGTAACACGGATGTCGGGGGGTGCCTAGTACCTTCCCCATGCATAACCAAGTCCCCGGACCCTAAATGAATCTCGGTTTCACTGACCCGTATAACAGTGTCACATCACTGGGTTAATGTGCAAATCTTGTCTCGGTTGTGTTGGTACAACCATTTAAAAAACCAACTGATGACTCTTAACAGTCCATCGTCGACATTATACATGTCGGACCTTTTTCACTTGTTTTTTCAAACAAATCTCACCTAAAATGAGAACACCAAAGAATAAGTAACGGAAAGGGACATCTAAAAATTCCGACGTTGACAGTCCATTTTTCTATAAATAGAAGCTTAATTTTTCTTTCATTCTCAACAATTTACTAAGACTCACAAGAGAAGCTATAGAGAGAGAAACAGTAGAGAGAAAGAAGAAGAGTATTCTGCTACTTTACTATTACAGTATCCAGTCTTCTACTAACGTAAGAGATATTATTTGTTATATTTGTAAGGGGTATTAATTCTTTCGTATTCATAAGGAATACTATTTTTCGCATTCATTATTTAAATATGTCGGAATAACCTGTCTACGCGGATTACGTACTGCATGACAGGTGAAAATTTATTTACAGTTTCGTATATTATTTCTTTTCATATTCTTAAATCTAAACTTACTATGGTAAGTTTTGCTTCTATAAACCCTGAAATTAGTGGAATATTCTTATGTTTTGCGTTTCATTCAGTATCGTTTTATCGAAATATTAATCTAAACTTTCTTATTAAATATTAATATTTTCACCCAAGGTACTATTCACGGGTTACTATTCACCCGATTACTATTTACTCGAATATTATTCACTCTGGTATTCTGGTACTATTCACGAGTTACTATTCACAAGTTACTATTCACCTAATTACTATTCACTCAATTATTATTCACTCGGGTATTCGGAGCACTTTTCATGTCGGGATACTATTCACGGGGTACTATTCCTAAAGTACTATTCACAGGATACTATTCACGGGATACTATTTATCTGAAAATTTTATTTTTTTTCTGTCCAAATTATTTTTGATACATGAATATTATTCTTGAATAAGTAGTATCATGTTGACAATTTAGATATTTTTAAACTCTGGATAAATTTAAAGTCTTTAATATTTATCCTTGATTTCGTTTGATTAATGCTTATATCATTGTCATCATCCTCATGCTTATATTGTGATAAAAGTCGTCTTTAGCTTACGTGCACAGATGGACTGTTGATTGGTATAATTATGACCAGGGATCATTCGGTATAATCATGACCTATAATGTTACAAATGATGTGGATTATTTATTGAGCTGAGTCTCAATGACAGTTATTGGTATGATCATGACCATGTGTTCTCTTAAGCCAAGGGTGTAAAGATGAATTGTTGTTTGGCATGTTCATGACCATTGGTGAAAACACGAATATCCTTGGCCCGTAGTGCATGGATAATTCATGGTCGTGATACTAATCAATATCCTTGGCCCATAGTGCATGGATATTTCAGTGATGTGGATTATTTATTAAGATGAGTCTTAGCGATAAAATTGATAATAAACTTTTTAAATCATAGAAGATAGTAGATATCTTGCTCTACTTGACTCTTCTAATAGATTGCTTATTCCGCTGCAGTTGTTGATCTAAAACTTGTTGTCTATTGTATTCTATTAGTTGTTATACTATTGAAGGCTAACGATAATTTATTCTGCATTATCTTAGTCATAATATTTTTTACTGGGCTAGTTGAGCTCACCCTTTTCTTTCACTATTCTCTTCAGGAAATGAGAATATATAGCTGGGTCTAGTCAGGAAATGGAGTGATGGTTCGAGATGGTGGCTATAGTAGTCCTCACTATTTTTATATAATAGTGTGATAATAATTATAATGAGGATTGAATTTGAGTTTGGATATTGTCTTAGACAATATTCGTGCAAAAACTTAACTATATTTTGTCGTATTTTACACGACAGTTGTATTAAATAAGTTTGTATTTGAATTTTGTACTATGTATCTAGCGACCCAATGTAAAGCCCCCAAATTCGGGTACTTGAAACCCGAAGTCGGTGCTTCACGATACCATTTTTATGAGCGGAATAATACTAATACTAATAACAATAATGTAGATACCAACTTAATTTACATATTTATCAGAGTCTAAATCCCAAGTACGTAACCTTTAATACATTCCTTACATAACATTATAGATACTATATATCATTGTCTTAATAATATCAAACTATTACATAAGATAGCATTGCATTCATTTAGCAACCTTTCCTTTTCTCTTGTTCTTAGCAGAGCCTTCAGGTTGTTCACACTTAGCTGAAAATATTTAAATTAAGCAAGGATGAGCATTTGAGTGCTCAACAAGTAATAACAATTATAAATATTAGCTGAAAGGATTAAATATTTTCTAAGTACTACCCTTCTACAACAAATCAATAGTTGTGAAGTAATCTGAACCAATAATAATAACATAACAACTCTCAATCAAATTTTTGAAACAACGTAATGACTATAAATAGGGTTAAGGTGACATACTATGAACATTATTTTAAATTTTCGAATAGGTTTAGCAAAACTTCATCCACAAACTGTCATAACTTACGGGCACGGGGGGGTGATCAGCCCGTTATGCCCTATATTGATCAATACTACATGTAAGAACGATATTATCGTTCACTCTGTCCGTTTTAGGTGCATAAAAGTTTTTCCTTGATCGGGATGTTCATACTTAGTCTGGAATCCAAATCAAAACAATTTGATTGGATACAAAAAGGTTTTATCATATTCAACGATATTTCTAAATATGTGTCTAGTTGGTCAAATAGCTTAGATGCATATATATATATATATATATATATATATATATATATATATATATATATATATATATATATATATCAACATGCGATTAAATACAATGATTATCTAAATGAGGACACTTGTATAACCATATTTTGAAATTAACGAACAGAATATTTATATAACATCATATCATGTTGATAAACAATGATCGGATATAATATATACGACAATAGGGTTAAAAATCTGGTACAATAATAATATAATTCTAAAACTTTCTTACTTATGTCTATTGCATAAAGAAAATGCAAAGGTAGGATACTTGCCTTGTCTGCTGCTTACACAACTTAGTTTTATCTTTTATGCCAATTCCTATCATTAAATAGATCATTCGTTCGATTAGAATAACACACTATAACACATAGTACTGCTATTTGCAGTCTGCACATAACCTAATCACATTGTCACATATGTTTAACAACCATTGAATCACAAATAAACATTTATCAAGTCAAACTATCTAAGTCCATATCAATTTCTAAAATATGTCGGTGTACCGACAGCTTTATCGGGTAATTATCGAGTCTAAGACTCTATCCAGTAATTCCATAACTGTAAATATTAGTCATATTATTTTTAAATGACTTATAATAATTTTCAAATATTTATTATAATTTATCATGAATTTTCAAACACCGGAATCATTATTAAATGATTTAAATATTAAACAATTCTATTATCATTAACATTTAATTAATATAAAACTATTAATGAAACCATTGCTAAAATATTAAAGTTATTTATAATAACTCAAAATATTTTTAAAACATTTATTTTGCCTTTAAATGATTTTTAAAACATTTAAAATCATTTTTAAATAATTACCATTAATATTTAAATATTAATGTACTATTCTTCAAAATATTAAAAGTCATTAAGTATAACTTAAAATATTTTTAATTCATTTATATCCTTTTTAAATGATTTTTAAATTAATAAAACTATTTTTAAACTA
Source organism: Panax notoginseng (assembly GCA_016801055.1). Classification (NCBI taxonomy): domain Eukaryota; kingdom Viridiplantae; phylum Streptophyta; class Magnoliopsida; order Apiales; family Araliaceae; genus Panax; species Panax notoginseng. Next base: position 51,514,572 of record CM029023.1, read on the forward strand.
TTTATTTAATATAATTATTAAATAAATTTAATATCATTAATAATAAATTAATAACCATTAATATTAAATTATTAATGAAATTATTCTTTAAATATTAAAAGTTATATTTTATAACTTAAAATATCTTTAAACACTTTATTTTCATTTAAAATGATTTTTATAATATTAAAATCATTTTTAAACTAATTTATTTAATATAATTATTAAATAATTCTAATATCATTAATAATAATTAATTAATAAAATTTACCTTTAAATATTGAAAGTTATATTTTATAACTTAAAATATTTTTAAATACCTTGTTATTATTTAAAATGATTTTTAAAATAATAAAATTATTTTTAATTAATTTATTTAATTCATTATATAAATAACTTAATTATCATTAATATTAATTTATTAATGAAATTTATCACAAAATATTAAAAGTTATTAAAAATAACTTAAAATATTTTATTATACCATAATATAATTTAAATGACTTTTCAAGTATTAAAATTATTTTTAAATAATTTATTTAATATAATAATTAAATAAATTAAATACCTTTAATATTTTAAAAATATTAAATATTTTTGAAATATAATTAAAATAATTAAAAACTAATTTTCAGACTTTAAAGTAATTTTTAATAATTTATAATGTATTTTTAATACTTTAAAACAATTTTTTTCTATTTATTTAATTAAAATAATTAATTTCCGAAAATATTTGTCACAAAAGGCTGCCTATAGCGACAGAACCGTCGCTATAGGTGTTCTTCGTGTTCTTGGCTAATCCCAGAAATTCATGAGCAGTGACCGAGTTGGCTACTTTAACCGATGATTAAACACTGATCAAATAGTTTCTGGACTAGGTTTTGGTCAGATTGTGTAGTACAAATGCAACACTACAAGACCCAACAACAAACATGACCAAACAACATAACAAGAAAGAGATCTGATCGCCCAAAATAGCTGTCAGAGCTGTTCTTCATTTTCTAGGTTACCCAGAAATGAAGAACAGTTCGACTGCTCATATTTGAGCTTCCACATCTTGTGATCTAAGTGTTGTTTTAGTGATTTATAAGCTTCAGTATGTAGCCAACATGCAGGACAACATTTCTATTACATAAAATCAACCTAACAACAACTAACTCACTAGCTACTCTACAGTCAAACTATGTCAGAGATAACATCCTTACGTTTTCTGGGTTACCCAGAAAACGGAAATTATGCTCGTCCCATCTACTTTGACCAGTCACCCTGATCGAGCTATTTGATGTCTGGGTGGTATAAAGGCAGTAATATGTAGTACATATAACAAGATACAACTTAGATACAACAACGGAACCAAAACATCAACACACTGACAAATCTGGTCGATATAAAACGTTGTCAAACACTGGTAATGACCTTCTGGGTTACCCAGAAATGGTCCGGTTATGGTCGGTCAGCGACCTTTGACCAACAATATCATGCAATCTAGAACCGATTTAAGCCCGATTCCAAGCCCAGATCCAAGTGCACATATCAGACTACAATTACTAACTTTCAAAACACAAAACACATTAAAGATCACAGAGATATAAGGCCTGACATTTGGTTGTCAGACATCAAAAACAAAATTTCCAGATTTTGTAAATCTTCAAATCTGAGCCTCTAGATGTTATGGATCTAACATCTAGCAACCCAGATCATCATTATATACTACATATAACATGTTTTAACACAAAAAGCTAACATTTAACAACATATCAAAGGTAACATTCTTAGGTAGGGTTTATACCCTCTATGATCCAATTCTTGATTCTAGCTACTGATCTGTTACTTGTAATCGTGGGGCTTAGTTTGTGACTGATATATCTCGATATTTTCGGAGGTTTTGAGTTGAGAGAGACTAGTTGAGTGTTTGGACAAAAATAAGTTAACAAATGTCATTTCTCTCTCTTCCAATCTATATATAGAAGTGGTAGATGCATGTATTGGTGATCTAGAGGTTAATTGCTGCCAATTTTAATCACATGGGGTTGTTGGATTTGGTCACCAACTTCACCTATTGTCAAAACCTACTTACTAGCTTCAAAAATACATAAAAGGGCAATTTGGTCAATTGCTACATAATTTTAATGGCAAAAATGTAATCTTAACAAACCCTTAGGGTTCGACCCTTAGGGTTTAACCCTAAAGTTTTCCAAAAATTAATTTTTTAGAATTACATTTAGGGTTTAAAAATAAAATAAAAATAAAATTAGTTTCTAAAAATAGAAAATTAGAGTTTTCTTTAATTAACCTAGGTTTTCTAATTACACTATACAGAAACATTAGGGTTTAATTTCACTAATTATAATCAACCTTGCTAATTATAGCAATTAGGGTTTATAATTTTAATAATTAGGGTTACCAAATTATAATTAGGGTTTCTAATTACCAATTTAGGGTTTTAAATTACTAATTAAGTTCTACCTAATTAGCAATAAAATCTACCATACATGATATTAATCATATTAATATTATTTTTGACTGAGCATAAACTCCAGTTTAAGTTTCAAATTAGGGTTTCTAATTTTAAAAATTAAGATTTTATAATTAGGGTTTACCTAAAGATTAATTAGGCTTTCAAGATTTTAATTAGGGTTTACCTAATTAATCATTTAATACCTAATATAAATCACATATCATAATTACAAAACAATCGTGTACTCTAATTTGGGTTTCAAATTAGGGGTTAGCACAGTAAAACTAGGGTTTTAAAATACCGCATCATAATTGACCAACCATTAACAATGCGTACATACCGTACATATTTATAGCACTGAAAAATCAAAATATTAATAATATTATATTATTATTCTCATTCCTTGACCAAAATCCAAAATTAGGGTTTGGATTCCATATCTGATTTATTCTTCATATATAACATTATTAATTAAGTTAAAAATAACTAACTTAATTAATCTAACATAAATTCGTATAATAAAATAAATAATTATTATAATTATTCTAAAAATTATTTCATATATTATTTAAATAATATATAATTATATTTTCATGGAAAATAAGTAATAAAAACATTTCTACTATAAAATTAATTATTATAAGAATATATTTTATAATAATCAAATAATTACAAAATAAAATTAGTTTTAATTATTCATGTAATAAATATATTTTTATTTATCACATAAATACATATACACAATATCTTGTACAAATCCTCATCCTTAAAATAAAAAAAAATTATACGCAAAATTTCTGATTTAATTATATAAAAAATATCGGGTTGTTACATTCACCCTCCCTTATAAAGATTTCGTCCCCCGAAATCACCGTTTTAAAACCTATACATACCAGGGTACATAGCATACACAATCATTTTAATTAGATCTCGATCAACTTTGATCGAACTGATCTTAAACTATCCACATAAAGCTTGTCTATCTGATTAAACTGAAATTTAATTTCTAAAAGAACTCAAATTCCTCCTTCAAAATTTCTTTATAAAATAATTTACTATATATATGAAAATCATGTATAAGACAATAAAAGTTATACGAATAATACCTGGAGTTCCATTGCCAACTGCCACCGTATCCTGGATAGTCATGTTGTAGACCCTTGCTGTCAATTTTGTTGGCTTATTTGACGAAGTCAGTCCTGTGACTGCTAAAGTCCCGCTGCCCATGCTAGTATTCACACTTTCTGCCTCCGTCCTCCTCTTCGGACAATCCTTCACCTTGTGCTCAGTCAATCCGCACAGAAAACACCCACTGTTTATCCTAGGATTGGGGCAGTTGGGAGAAATATGACCCTCCTGCCCGCACTTATAGCATACAAATTTCCCCTTCAAACACTCCCCAGAGTGGTTCTTTCCACAAGTCTTACATGGCACCATCTGCTTCTTCGCACCTTCTTGTTTTACCTGTACACTTCCAAAATTGCTCCCCTTCCTCTTGCTACTACCACCCCTACTCCCACTATTAATTTCTACATTCCCAGTTCCTTCGACCTTACCTTTGTTCTTTCACTCCTTGTTGTAGAGGCTCATGGCCTCACTCCCTTCCTCAGCTATAATCGCCTTTTCCATGAGTGCTGCAAATGTAAGAATCTGTAACACGGCCACCTTGTTATAGAACCAAGGTTTTAATCCCAGCTCAAACCTTCTAGCTTTCCTAGCCTCCGTATCAACTTGATGCAGAGCGAACCTAGCTAACTCATTGAATTTTGCAGCATATTCTGTAACAGACATATTCTTCTGCTTCAACTCTAAAAATTTCACATCCATTCTAGCCTGTATACTAGATGAAAAATAGTTTTCAAAAAGTAAAGTTTTGAACCTATCCCAAGTAACTATTCCTTCTCCTGCCCTTGCCTGATTCGCTTCCCACTAAAAATTTGCCTCACCCTTCATCATGTAAGTGAAAAAAGCAGTCTTCTGTCCCTCAGCTACCCCAGCTATCACGAATGCTTTTTCAATTTCTTTAAACCAAGTCTGGGATTCAATAGGGTCAGTTGTACCTTTGAATTCTGGCGGTCCTACGGCCTTAAAATCTTTAAAATTTGCTAAGTGATTGTCCGGCTGGTTCCCTGGGGCTGGCATTCCTTGTTACATAGCTTGTGCTAACATGTTTGCAAAATGCTGCATCGGGTCTGCTTGTTGTTGTCCCTCAGTATTGTTGACAGATTTTTCTGCCCTTTAATTTCGAGTTCGACGTCTTGGCGGCATTATCTGATTAGATAAAATCATAAATTTAACTTACATTCTAAACCTTATCGCATAAGTTTAATATATTAAACTTGTTTCATTACTCAAACATAGATTCATATTCATTTAACGAATACTTTACATAGCATAGCATATAATGCTTTAAACATCAGTTGTCCCTTTGTGACCACAAAAGTTAGAATTTACAATCTTGACTAATACAAAAGTTGAGACCATTACATTACACAGACATACCTATTATATATATATATATATATATATATATATATATATATATATATATATATATATATATATATATATTACATTAAATACACCTACACAACAGAACCTATACTACCTATTCGCTACGCCTTTTTCTTGGACAACCTTTCGCCTGATGACCCTCAAATCCACAAATAAAACATGCACCTAGTTTATAGTCAGGACAATAAAGAGTGGTATGTTCCTCATAGCCGCAAATATAACATATTCTTTTCCCTTTCTTCTTATCGAATTTTCCTACGTCATGGTCTTCTATCTTTCTTTTCCCCTTATTGCCCGGAGCTGCACACGATGTGTTGCTTGTGGCTCCCATCTTATTAATTTGGATTTTAAGCTTATCTTGTTCTTCCATTGTTTCTAGTAAGGCTTTTTGCAACCGACTATTTAGCAGCTTTTCTATTTCCCACAGCTTTTTCAGAGAAGAAACCTTATTCCTCAGATCCTGCACCTCCGTTGATGCTTGATCAGCTTTAACTTTAGTGTTCGAATTACTATCTGTCAGCTCCACCATCTCCGAATCTGGTACTACGTTTTCTAAAATAACCACCTCGTCAGTGTTATTTTCATCGTGAGCCTCTATTTCAGCTATTGGCTTTGATATTAGCTCGGGTGTATGGATTTGATCCTTCTTCATGCTATAAGTATATAACAAGCCTTTTACACCAGACATCTACACACATAAATTATCCTGATTAGCATATAATATATACACACAACAAATATTAGTTTTATATAAGTTATCTTTTATTTTGTTTGACGATAAATTTATTCGATTCATCTCTTTTTAAATTCTATATGAGTTATTTATATTTTCAACATTTTCCTCTGTTCTAAGGTTATAGCCTAAGGTCTATCCCACCTAAGGTTTCTAACCCTAAAGCTCTAATACCAACCTGTAAAGCCCCCAAATTCGGGTACTTGAAACTCGAACTCGGTGCTTCACGATACCATTTCTATGAGCGGAATAATACTAATACTAATAACAATAATGTAGATACCAACTTAATTTACATATTTATCAGAGTCTAAATCTCAAGTACGTAACCTTTAATAAATTCCTTACATAACATTATAGATACTATATATCATTGTCTTAATAATATCGAACTATTACATAAGATAGCATTGCATTCATTCAGCAACCTTTCCTTTTCCCTTATTCTTAGTAGAGCCTTCAGGTTGTTCACACTTAGCTGAAAACATTTAAATTAAGCAAGAATGAGCATTTGAGTGCCCAACAAGTAATAACAATTATAAATATTAGCTGAAAGGATTAAATATTTTCTAAGTAATACCCTTCTACAACAAATCAATAGTTGTGAAGTAATCTGAACCAATAATAATAACATAACAACTCTCTATCAAATTTTTGAAACTACGTAATTACTATAAAGAGGGTTAAGGTGACATACTATGAACATTATTTTAAATTTTTGAATAGGTTTAGCAGAACTTCATCCGCAAACCGTCATAACTTACGGGCACGGAGGGGTGATCAGCCTGTTATGCCCTATATTGATCAATACTACATGTAAGAACTATATTATCGTTCACTATGTCCGCCTTAGGCGCATAAAAGTTTTCCCTTGATCGGGATGGTCATACGTAGTCTGGAATCCAAATCAAAATAATTTATTTGGATAGAAAAAGGTTTTATCATATTCAACGATATTTCTAAATCTGTGTCTAGCTGGTCAAATAGCTTAGATGTGTGTGTGTGTGTGTGTGTGTGTGTGTGTGTGTGTGTATATATATATATATATATATATATATATATATATATATCAACATGTGATTAAATACAATGATTATCCAAATGAGGACACTTGTATAACCATATTTTGAAATTAACGAACAGAATATTTATATAACATCATATCATGTTGATAAACAATGATCGGATATAATATATAGGGTTAATAATCTGGTACAATAATAATATAATTTTAAAACTTTCTTACTCATGTCCATTGCACAAAGAAAATGCAAAGGTAGGATACTTGCCTTGTCTGCAGCTTACACAATTTAGTTTTATCTTTTATACCAATCTCTATCATTAAATAGATCATTCGTTCGATTAGAATAATATATTATAACACATAGTACTGCTATTTACAATCTGCACAAAACCTAATCACATTATCGCATATGTTTAACAACCATTGAATCACAAATAAATATTTATCAAGTCAAACTATCTAAGTTCAGATCAATTTTTAAAATATATCGGTGTACCGATAACTTTATCGTGTAATTATCGAGTCTGAGACTCTATCCAGTAATTTCATAACTGTAAATATCAGTCATATTATTTTTAAATGACTTATAATAATTTTTAAACATTTATTATATTTATCATGAATTTTCAAACACCAGAATCATTATTAAATGATTTAAATATTAAACAATTCTATTATCATTAACATTTCATTAATATAAAACTATTAATGAAACCATTGCCAAAATATTAAAGTTATTTATAATAACTCAAAATATTTTTAAAACATTTATTTTGCCTTTAAATGATTTTTAAAATATTTAAAATTATTTTTAAATAATTACCATTAATATTTAAATATTAATGTACTATTCCTCAAAATATTAAAATTCATTAAGTATAACTGAAAATATTTTTAATTCATTTATATCTTTTTTAAATTATTTTTAAATTAGTAAAACTATTTTTAAACTATTTATTTAATATAATTATTAAATAAATTTAATATCATTAATAATAAATTAATAATCATTAATACTAAATTATTAATAAAACTATTCTTTAAATATTAAAAGTTATATTTTATAACTTAAAATATCTTTAAACACTTTATTTTTATTTAAAATGATTTTTATAATATTAAAATCATTTTTAAACTAATTTATTTAATATAATTATTAAATAATTCAAATATCATTAATAATAATTAATTAATAAAATTCAACTTTAAATATTGAAAGTTATATTTTATAACTTAAAATATTTTTAAATAGCTTATTATTATTTAAAATAATTTTTAATATAATAAAATTATTTTTAATTAATTTATTTAATTCATTTTCTAAATAACTTAATTATCATTAATATTAATTTATTAATGAAATTTATCACAAAATATTAAAAGTTATTAAAAATAACTTGAAATATTTTCTTATACCATAATATAATTTTAAATGATTTTTTAAGTATTAAAATCATTTTTAAATAATTTATTTAATATAATAATTAAATAAATTAAATACCTTTAATATTTCAAAAATATTAAATATTTATAAAATATAATTAAAATAATTAAAAACTAATATTCAGACTTTAAATTAATTTTTAATAATTTATAATGTATTTTTAATAATTTAAAACTATTTTTTTCTATTTATTTAATTAAAATAAGTAATTTCTGAAAATATTTGTCACAAAAGACTGTCTATAGCGACAAAACCGTCGCTATAGGTGTTCTTCTTGGCTAATCCCAGAAATTCATGAGCAGTGACCGAGTTGGCTACTTTGACCAATGATTAAACACTGATCAAATAGTTTCTGGACTTGGTTTTGGTCAGTTCGTGTAGTACAAATGCAACACTACAAGACCCAACAACAAACATGACCAAACAACATAACAAGAAAGAGATCTGATCGCCCAAAATAGCTGTCAGAGCTGTTCTTCATTTTCTGGGTTACCCAAAAATGAAGAACAGTTCGACTGCTCATATTTGGGCTTCCACATCTTGTGATCTAAGTGTTGTTTTAGTGATTTATAAGCTTCAGTATGTAGCCAACATGTAGGACAATATTTCTATTACATAAAATCATCCTAACAACAACTAACTCACTAGCTACTCTACGGTCAAACTATGTCAGAGATAACATCCTTACGTTTTCTGGGTTACCCAGAAAACGGAAATTATGCTCGTCCCATCTATTTTGACCAGTCACCCTGATCGAGCTGTTTGCTGTCTGGGTGGTATAAAGGCAGTAATATGTAGTACATATAACAAGATACAACTTAGATACAACAACGAAACCAAAACATCAACACACTGACAAATCTGGTCGATATAAAACGTTGTCAGACACTGGTAATGACCTTCTGGGTTACCCAGAAATGGTCCGGTCATGGTCGGTCAGCGACCTATGACCAACAATATCATGCAATCTAGAACCGATCTAAGCCCGATTCCAAGGCCAGATCCAAGTGCACATATCAGAATACAATTACTAACTTTCAAAACACAAAACCATTAAAGATCACAGAGATATAAGGCCTGACATTTGGTTGTCAGACATCAAAAACAAAATTTCCAAATTTTGCAAATCTTCAAATCCGAGCCTCTAGATGTTATGGATCTAACATCTAGCAACCCAGATCATCATTATATACTACATATAACATGTTTTAACACAAAAATCTATCATTTAACAACATATCAAAGGTCAGATTCTTAGGTAGGGTTTATACCTTCTATGATCCAATTCTTGATTCTAGCTACTGATCTGTTATTGGTAATCGTGGGGTTTAGTTTGTGACTGATATATCTTGATATTTTCGGAGGTTTTGAGTTGAGAGAGTCTAGTTGAGTGTTTGGACAAAAATAAGTTAACAAATGTCATTTCTCTCTCTTCCAATCTATATATAGAAGTGGTAGATGTATGTATTGGTGATCCAGAGGTTAATTGCTACCAATTTTAATCACATGGGGTTGTTGGATTTGGTCACCGACTTCACCTATTGTCAACACCTACTTACTAGCTTCAAAAATACACAAAAGGGCAATTTGGTCAATTGCTATATAATTTTAATGGCAAAAATGTAATCTTAACAAACCCTTAGGGTCCGACCCTTAGGGTTTAACCCTAAGGTTTTCTAAAAATTAATTTTCTAGAATTACATTTAGGGTTTAAAAATAAAAATAAAAATAAAATTAGTTTCTAAAAATAGAAAATTAGAGTTTTTTTAATTAACCTAGGTTTTCTAATTACACTAAACAGGAACATTAGGGTTTAATTTCACTAATTATAATCAACCTTGCTAATTATAGCAATTAGGGTTACCAAATTATAATTAAGATTTCTAATTATCAATTTAGGGTTTTAAATTACTAATTAAGTTCTACCTAATTAGCAATAAAATTTACCATACATGATATTAATCATATTAATATTATTTTTGACTGAGCATAAACTCCAGCTTAAGTTTCAAATTAGGGTTTCTAATTTCAAAAATTAAGGTTTTATAATTAGGGTTTACCTAAAGATTAATTAGGGTTTTAAGATTTTAATTAGGGTTTACCTAATTAATCAAATAATACCTAATATAAATCACATATCAAAATTACAAAACAATCTTGTACTTTAATTTGGGTTTCAAATTAGGGTTTAGCACAGTAAAACTAGGGTTTTCAAATACCGCATTATAATTGATCAACCATTAACAATGCGTACATACCGTACATATTTATAGCACTGAAAAATTAAAATATCAATAATATTATATTATTATTCTCATTCCTTGACCAAAATCTAAAATTAGGGTTTGGATTTCATATCTAATTTATTCTTCATATATAACATTATTAATTAAGTTAAAAATAACTAACTTAATTAATCTAACATAAATTCATATAATAAAATAAATAATTATTATAAAAATTCTAAAAATTATTTCATATATTATTTAAATAATATATAATTATACTTTCATGGAAAATAAGTAATAAAAATATTTCTACTATAAAATTAATTATTATAAGAATATACTTTATAATAAGCAATAATTCCAAAATAAAATTATTTTTAATTATTCATGTAATAAATATATTTTTATTTATCACATAAATACATATACACAATATCTTGTACAAATCCTCATCCTTAAAATAAAAAAAAATTATACGCAAAATTTCTGATTTAATTATATAAAAAATATCGGGTTGTTACACCCAAGATGGGTGATGTATACCTATTTTTGGGGCGTCACATGTGAGCTTGTGTTTTGCTATATTTTATCGGTGAAAACTGAGTATTCATTCATTTAAAGCTAGCTGAAGTCTTCTTGGTAGCCCACTGTAAGATATCTCAGATTTCTTAATGCCTTTCTCCACTTTCATTCAGACACAGTTTTTCACATTGAGAGTCATGTTGTGTGAGTATGCCCGGATCATCGATCTGTGGCTTTTATTGCTTATATATATATATATATATATATATATATATATATATATATATATATATATATATATATATATATATATATATATATGACCCCAACTTTTATAAATAAAGATTAAATTTTTTTCGAAATATATTTTTAGAATATTATGGTATTGATTTGATATAATGTTATAGTTGTGGGTAATATTTATAAATTTTACAAAGTTAGAAAGTTGTTATAACATATTCGATTGGTCGGGAAATATTCGTTTTAACAGAAAATATTCGTACGACGGCACAATCATTGGTGGACCCCACAACAGAATTATTGTCAGAGTTAAAAAACGACAGAAATATCTTTTTATAAATAATGGCGAAAGTTTTATCGTTAACTGTTGGAATTCCGGTGGTAAAAGTACAGTAATACGCGTGGTTACATAGTAGCACACGGTATTGATTATTGATGCTTACGTGAGAACTCACTCAGTTATACTCAATTATTGCAATAGTAATTGCTGCATAGTATCTCGCGTTATTTGATTCAATTATTGTCTATATTTTTATATTATTAAATCAATAATTGAGATGACAAGTTATTTATATTATTATTTGTATAATTAACAATGTCTACAAAGTTCTGTCGAGGAAAGGGGTTTGGTCACCTAATTGCGTGCTAATGGGGAGAAATTCTTATAGAAAAGCCCCATCTTTCTTGGGAACGATCTGGTTGTTAATATTGTGGGTTATAATAATGATGAATAAATGTTGTTAAAAATATTGAGGGAATTTTTATGAAGTATTTTTTTTATAAGTTTGGCGTATTATTTGGACCCCTACTTACTTATTTTTCTAAATAATCTTAAGGAAGTTATAAAGTATATATATATATATATATATATATATATATATATATATATATATTTGTCATGTGTGTGTGTGGTGGGAAAAAAGGGGGTGGGGGAAGATTACTTGGATGGAAGGGAATTTGGTTGTGATTTTGGAATTTTCGTGTGTGTGAGTGTGTGGATGTGTGAAAGGAGTGTGGTGGTGGGAGAAAAGAAAAAGGGAAACTGATGTGTGTGTGTGTGTGTGTGTGTATGAGTGATGTGTGTGTGTATGAAAGTGATGGGTGTGTGAGTTGAATTGAAATCAGTCCGTGACTTCGCGTATTGCATCCGTGAATTGCAAATTCTTCATCCGTGATTTTTTTCGTAATGGTACCCCTTCCATTCTCCTATAAATAGGATGCTTAGTTTAGAATTAAAAATCACACCAGAATCAGAGAATTGTTCTTCTATAATCTTGAGCGTATTTCTTTAGAGTTTAAGAAAGCTTTGAGTGTAGAAAATAGTTCAAGTTTTCTTCAAGAATATCCCCGCTATACCAGTTGGAATACTCTTCTTTTTAAGGTAAGGGATATTATTTTTGTTCAATACTCGTAAGAAATAATATTTTATTCCATACTCTGCAGTATATAAGTAATATTATTTCGTTTAAGATTTCGAATTCTACACTCATTTTGTTAAGTTTTGGCTTCTATATTTCATGAAATTAGTAGAATATCCTTGATATTTATGCTTCATCTGGTATCTTTTCATAAAAATATTATTCTGAGCATTCTTAAAAAGTTTTAATTTTTTCATGCCGGAGTACTATTCACGGAGTACTATTCACTCAGTTACTATTCACCAAGGGTACTATTTATGATAAAAATTGATTTCTTTTCGGTCCAAATCATTTTTGATATAATATTATTATTGAATTTTACTCCACAAAGTAGTATCATGTTGACAATTTGGACATTATTGGATTTTGGATAAATTAAATTATAAATATTTAAAAAATTATCCTTTGCTTTCTTTAAATTGAATTCATATATCATTGGTATCATCTTCATGCTTATATTGTGATGAAAGTCATCTTTGGTCGTAGTGCATAGATGGACTGTTGATTGGTATGATTATGACCAGGGATCATTTGGTATAATCATGACTCGTAATGTTACAAATGATGTGGTAAAAGTCATCATTGGCCCGTAATGCATTGATGGACAGTTGCTGGTATGATCATAACCATTAGTGAAAACACGAATATCCTTGGCCCGTAGTGCATAGATAATTCGTGGTCGTGATACTAATAAATATCATTGGCCTGTAGTGCAGGGATGATTCAATAATGTGGTTTATTTATTAAGTTGAGTCTCAGCGATAAAATTGATGATAAACTTTTTAAATCATATAAGATAGTAGATATCTTGATCTACTTTACTCTTCTAATGGATTGCTTGTTCCGCTGCAGTTAAACTTGATGTTTATTATATTTTATCAGTTTAACACTATTGAAGGCTAACGATAATTTATTCGGCATTATCTTAGTCATAATATTTCTTACTAGGTTAGTTGAGCTCACACTTTTGCTTTCATTGTTCTCTTCAGGAAATGTGAACGTATCCGGGACTAGTCGGGGAATGGAGTGACGGTCTCAAATGGTTGTTTTAGTAGTCCTCACTATTTAGTGTGATAATAAATTTAATAAAGATTGAATTTAAGTTTGGATATTGTCTATATGACAATATTCGTGTAAAAACTCAGCTATGTTTTGTCGTATTTTACACGACAGTTGTATTAATTCAGTTTGTATTTGAATTCTATACCATGTATTTGGCGACTCAGAATGGGTGATGTATACCTATTTTGGGGGAGTCACAGTTGGTATCAAAGCTTAGGGATATGATCCATGGCTAAGATGTGAGACTAGAACTAGGGGGAGAGACGGGAAAATCCTTCGCTAGTATGACCTACTTAAGCTTATTTGATTATTTAATTGGTCGGTCAGAATATAGGGATAATATGTGGCGTGTCAATTAACCCTTGTTTTGTGGTAGTGTTTGAAAATGACATCCGAGAATATTGAGATAAACAATGAATCACATGAGACCGTTGAGTCACCAAAGATCAATACCCAGGATAATGTGCATCAGGAATGCAATAATCCTCAGGAAACACTGACAACTCTCGAATGGTCACCGCTAAGCAATTCAAGGACCTAGGACCACCAGAGTTTTTGGGAGAGCCAAAACCACTTAAAGCGACGTGGATAAAGTATATCACCATGATATTTGATGTCTTAGGATGCTTCGAGGAGCAAAAGGTTCCCTTTGCCACCTTCATGTTGCGAGGAGAGGCAGATTACTGGTGGGAATCTGTAAAGCGTACTCAACCTGCCGCACTGAAGATGTCTTGGGAGAAGTTTCAAGAACTATTCAACGATAAGTACTTTTCGAAAGTATTCGTCACATGAAAGAGGTGGAGTTTATCAAGCTGGAGTAAAACAATATGATCGTGTCGCATTATGAAGCTAAGTTTGCCAAGTTGTCCCGGTTTGCATCCCACTTGATTGATAATGAGGACAGAATGTCGCGAATGTTTCTGCGAGATTTGAAACCTAAAATATTTCAATATCTCATTTCTCACAAACTGTGTTTGTATTCACATGTTACAAATAGGGCTCAGTTATTGGAGCGTGATAATGAGTCAACCCAACCAAGAGAGAGCAGCCGACAAAATGATAATACCAGTGGTAGCAGTCATCGAAGCGGTGACAACATACGTGGAGGAAGTCAACATGCCAGAAATGGTAACCACTTCGGTGGTAATCATAGCCAAGATAGGAGTGAAAATTTCAAGAAGAGGAGATTCAATAATGATAGAAAGACGTCAGCACCAGCCCCTTTGTTAAAGAAGGAGAACGATCACCGATCGTATGCTACAAATTCGGAGGGGAGAGACACATCAGTCCAAACTGTATGCAGCAGTCCAAAACATGTTATAATTGTGGAAGAGAAGGTCACCTAGCTCTATTTTATCATGCAGTAAAGCCAAGTCTAGCTAGGATTGAGGCACCTAAGGCCGTCCCAGAGAAGTCAAAGCCGGTAGTTCAAGGGAGAGCGTTTGTCGTGACCTCCCAAAAAGCGAGAAACCCGAACGAAGTCATCACGGGTAATCTAATCATAAACTCTAGCGAAGTCTATACCTTATTTGATATCGGTTCTACGCATTCTTTTATTTCTCCTACTTGCGCTTAACGTTTAAGTTTAACTATGGAGAAATTAGACTTTGACTTATCTGTTGAAACTCCGTTGGAAGAAACCTTCATTACATCCATTGTTTATAAGTCTTGTTTGGTTCAAATCGGTACCCTCACATTACCTGTCGATCTTATTTCCTTAAAAATACTTGCATTTGATGTGATTTTAGGGTTTGATTGATTAACTACTCATCATGCAAAAATTGATTATTTTCGTAAGGTTGTTAGCTTTCATATTCCTAACAAACCTATTATATGGATTTAAGAAACCAAACCATTAAATTCAATCACTGTCATATCAAGCCATAAAGCTATTCGTTTATTGAAAAATGGATGTCAACCTTTCTTAGCCCATGTCACGGATTTAAACAAAAATACGTCAGATTTGAATGATATTTCTATTGTTAATAAATTTCCTGACGTATTCGCTGAATAACTTCCTGGCCTACCCCCAGAGCGTGAAATCGAGTTTGGTATTGACCTTGAACCTGGTAAAAAACCCATTTCTAAAGCCCCATATCGAATGGCTCCTATTGAACTTCAGGAGTTAAAAACCTAACGACAGGAGTTGTTAGATATCGGTTTCATTCGTCCTAGTACGTCTCCTTGGGGTGCTCCTGTTCTATTCATAAAGAAGAAAGATGGGAGTATGCGACTTTGTATTGATTATCGGGAGTTGAATCATGTCACCATCAAAAATAGGTACCCGTTACCTCATTTTGATGACCTGTTTGACCAGTTGCAAAGAGCCAAATTCTTTTCAAAGATCGATCTTCATTTCGGATATATTTTGGATTGACTAATGCTTCTGCTGCCTTCATGGATATGATGAACCGATTATTCAAGGAATATTTGGATCACTTTGTAGTCGTCTTTATTGATGACATCCTCATTTACTCCAAAAGCTGTGAAGATCATGAGCAAAACTTGAGGCTGATATTCCAAAAGCTTCGTGAAAACAAGTTATATGCCAAGTTGAAGAAATGCAAGTCCTGGCTTGAGGAAGTAGCATTCCTTGGGCACGTGATATCAAATCACGAAATATCTGTTGACACGGCGAAGATTGAATCAATACAAAGCTGGGAGCAACCTAAGTCAGTGACCGAAGTACGTAGCTTTCTCGACTTAACTGGTTATTATCAGAGATTCGTGGAAAGATTTTCTCGAATCGCTACTCCATTAACTCAGATAACTCGAAAAGATACAAAATTTGGTTGGAGCGAGGTGTAACGACCTCAAAATTTATACAATTTAATTCTCGACTTCGGTCGTTAACAATACATTCAACCTCTAATTTTACATCATTAAACGACAATACAACCATTAAAATTTGCGGAATAATTAAAATTTTCTATTACAAACTATTCTCGTTTCCAAAACTTTCAACCTTTACATCTAACTGTCTCAGAATCATTTTAATACTACAAGGGTTTACATCACAAAACGATATTACAATTCAACATTAATACATTATTCGGAACCTGAAACATGGTTCAAATATTAATAACTCAACCAAAGTATATAAATCTTCAAGTATCATATCTGATTCATATCTTTCAAGTAACACATAACTTTACCTTAAATCTTTAACCTGCAAAAATGGTTATTTGCAAGGTTGAGCTCGACAGCCCAGCAAAATCTAACAATTTTCCTGCATCACATAGCACATAATAACATACTCGATATACATCTCATAAACATTGGACTAACATAACATACATGTTGTAGTTCATATAACAAGTATAAAGATTGAGTTCCTTACTCAATCAATATTCAGTACTCAATCAACGTAGTCATAAATTGACTTTAACATTTCATACTTTCAACATTAATATAACACATCATGCTATTTGCAATAAAGATTTCAAACAGTTCATCATCAAATTCACATAGCAAATAGGAACTGAAAGACTTGCCTTGATCGTTGTTTACCAATAACAGTTTAACAGCTTACAGTTATCTGCACTTCACTTGCCTTACCCAATCATATAATCATACACATCAACTATTAGTCACATAGCAACGCATAGTAGTTGTAATGTAAACTTTACTCTATATCTCATAAGTCCGATGACATCTAACTTTGGATATGCTGGAAACATCATATTAAATTATTTTTAAAAGTTATTGGATACCCATTTCGGATAAGATAGACAGTCCAAAATAGTGTTCAAAAAGGGGCGTTCAAAACTATTTTTCATTCTTTCCTAGCTTTATCCTCTCTCGCTAAACCAGTCATAACTTTTCTGTTTCAAAACATTTTTGAGCGATTCTTGAGCCCACGCGAAGCTAACCTCCGGGACTACAACTTTTATTCTTTGACCTTTTCCAAATTCTAAACACAGAATTCCATAAAATTAGTTCAAGGTGACTGCCCCGAGTTGGTTAGACAGTTTTGATGCGACTACTTTGAATGGTCATAACTCTTTGCTCCTAAGTCGGAATTATTTCGTTTCAGAGTCTATGGAAAGCTTATTCAGTGTACCATAACATACCAAAAGGCCAGAATTTTCTAAATAATCTAGCTAACCCCAAAATTTCATTTTCGGATCAGCAGTCCACTAGTTTTTCTGACTTCTCGTTTTGACATCCAAAACTCACCTCGACTCGTTCCAATCCAACTTTCTTTACAAATAAGTTTTATTTAACATAATTAGACTCGTCTACGGTCTCGACTCCATATCACTAATTACCATCATTAGAACTCATTTACATAATTAATTCCAAGCCAAAATAAACATAGTAAACTAACTAGTTTACTAACAAAACTAACTAAACTTCCAAACTTCAAACTTTAACTAACAAACTAAATACAATATTTAAAATAATAACATTACCAAAAATACCATGCAAATAAACTTAGGTAGGTCATACTAGCGAAGGAATTCTCCGTCTCTCCCCTCCTAGTTCTATTCTCACATCTTAGCCAGGGATCATATCCCTAAGCTCTGATACCAACTGTGACGCCCCCAAAATTAGGTATACATCACCCATCTTGGGTCGTCAGATACATGGTACTGAATACAAATATAACTTAATAATACAACTGTCGTGTACAATACGACCAAACATAATATGTGAGTTTGAATACAAATATTGTCTTCTAGAGAGTATTCATACTCAAAAGGAGTCCTCATTACAATTATTATTTCATTATTTCACAGAATAGTGAGGACTACTAATGTTATCCTCTGGACCATCACTCCATTTTCTGACTCGTCCCAGCTATATTCTCATTTCCTGAATAAAACAGTGAAAGAAAGGGTGAGCTCAACTAGCCCAGTAAGAAATATTATGACTAAGATAATGCAGAATAAATTATCATTAGCCTTCAACAGTGTTAAACTGATAAAATATAACGAACATCAAGTTTAACTGCAACGGAACAAGAAATCCATTAAAAGAGTCAAGTAGAAAATAAAATCTACTATCTTCTATGATTTAAAAGGTTTTTCAACACTGTTATCGCTGGGACTCATCTTAATAAAATAATCCACATCATCGAATCACCCCTGCACTACGGCCAAGGATATTCGTGTATTCATTAATGGTCATGATCATGCCAACAAATGTCCATCAATGCACTACGGACCAATGAGGATTTTTATCACATCATTTGTAACATTACGGTCATGATTATACCGAATAATCCCTTGTTATAATCATACCAAGTCCATCTATGTACTACAGGCCACAGATGACTTTCAACATTTTATAAACATGAGGATGATGACAATGATATAAGAATTCAATAAAACAAGTTCAAGAATTAATTTATCCAAGAATTAACAACGTCCAAATTGTCAACATGATACTGCTTTGTGGAGTAAATTTCAAGAATACTTAGAAGAATATTTTCATGAAAAGATACTGGATGAAACGCAATTATCAAGGATATTCCACAAATTTCATGGAGTATAGAAGTCAAAACTTAACCAACTGAGTATAATAAAGAATGAAATAACAAAAGAAATCATCATGCATGCGATAGACCGCACAGACAGGTTATTCTAATAAAATAATAAATAATGGAACCAGGTCCGGCGTAAAACGCACAGACAGAATATTCCAACAGAATAATAATAAAGACGGAACCAGGTTCGGTGTAAAACACACAGACAGGATGTTCCAACAAAATAATAGAAGAATGTCACCAAGTATAGGGTAGACCGCGTATACAGGTTATTCCAACAGAATAATAAGAAATGGAATAACAACAGTTCTCTTCATGAATAAAAAAGAATAACACCCCTTACCGTTTTAAAGAAGAACTAAAATAAGGAAGTAGTTAAGTATCAGAATACTTTTCTTCTCTCTCTCTATAGTTTCTCTCTATAGTTTCTCTCTCTAGAGTTCAGTGAATTCGTAAGAAATAATGAAGGAATGAGCTGCTATTTATAGAAAAATAGAATGCATAGTAACTAATCCATGAACGGTCCAGATTGATTACTTTAATCTGATGGTCCATATTTAAAGAAAAATCTTTTAAATAAAATATAATATATTCTATTTATAGAATAACTTTAATAAAGTATTCTGTTTTATATAAAAAGATGTTTCTGTTTTATTACGTTAATAATACGAATAAAATAAAACTTCATTATCGCTAAATAATTCATATTATTAACTGACAATAATTGAATCAAACTGAGTGACTTCTCACATAAGCATTAATAATCAATACTGTGTGCTACTATGCAACCACACGTGTTACTGTACTTTTACTACCGAGTAGTTCAACAGTATCAATGGTAAAACTTTCGCCGTTATTTTTAATAAAATATTTTTATCGTTTTCTCAATCCGACAATAATTTCGTTGGGGGGTCCACCAATGATTGTGCCGTTGTACGAATATTCTCTGTTAAAACGAATATTCTCCGACCAATCGAATATTATATAACAACTTGCGTACTTTGTAAAATTTATAAATATTACCCACAACTATAACATTATATCAAATTAACTCCATAATATTCAAAAATGATATTTATAGAAAATTCATCTTTATTTACAAAAGTTGGGGTCTTACAACCTCCCCTTCTTATGAAATTTCGCCCTCGAAATTAGGGTACGTACCTGTGACGCCCCGAAATTCGGTCTATCTTCACACCCAGATTCCGTACGTCACGAGTACATCCTTCATCCACCATACATCATTATATACTAAAATATAACAACATACACTCTCAAATCCCAAGTTCTGGAAACCTTATAACCTATTTCCTTACAAATAATGGTAAATTACATTATCCATTTTATCTTATACGAGTGACTTTCATCCGCCACAAAGGATTCATATCTGTTCATTAAACTAGTCTATAGTTTAATTAAATCATTCTATATTACAAGTCTTCATTTGCTCTGCACGTACATTCACATACTGAATGGCACTTCGTCTGGATACCTTCAGCTTGATCTTTACGGGATCCTTAAGTTCTTCTAACCTTGATCGCTGAAAATTATTTTTCATTTAAAGCAAGTGTGAACATTCAATTGCCCAGCAAGTCATAACAGTTGAATAAACAACTTCAGAATTTAAAACATTTCCTTAGAACTTTTATAACCGAACAAAGGTTATGAAGCAACTTGAATAATAGGAATAATCTCGATTCCTATCATTTTAAAATATCAATCACTTTTACTTTGAAATACTTTCATTCCTCTACCTTTTTCATACACATCATGTCTGGCTAGAATCATTAGCACAGACTTAACAATAACGGTTCATGTATAAACAGAACATACTTGTATTGAACAGCTCAATCACAGAACATTTCATATCATGGAAACATCGAAGTGTTCAAATTGTGGCTCAAGGCCTCATATATTCTACCACCTTGTACATACATCGCACATATGCACATAGACAAGACTTCTCAAGTACAACATATGATAAGTTTAAGAAACTAACATTCATGTAATATGAATGAAGTTAGGAAACTTGCCTTATGCCCAGCTACAGCTTACGCCGAACTGTTCATTCCAATTCCTATGTAACACATAAGGAGAAAACATAAACACCAATTAGTCATATTTTGAACTTACACATTGGTTTACTTAACTTTACTTCTTAGGGTTCGCGTTCTTGCATTATAAGTTTACGCGACTAACTTCCTTTACCAGTTAATGGCTTTATGACATACGGAGATGTCTTACTCAAAACGTTCATCATCTTGGATGATTTATAGTCTTATCTTCTTCTTATAACTTCTCTAGGACTCAGCACACATCGTTTCTCTGCTAGTAGTCCATATGGTACTCTGAGTGGTTTCCCACAAACAACCAACAAACAAGTTCCCATCTCATCTACACTGCCATCACAATGAGTTAGATCGGTTGCCAGTTTTGTATATGCCTTCGCTCTCTGAAGGAATTGTTTAGCCCAGCTCCCACATGTCAACCATCAGAGTTACGATTGTACCACAACCTAACTTCTCTTAACTTATACGAACTATTAAATTATAATGTTCGTTAAGTCAATTTCTTATTCCTTACGACTTTTTGGCAACTAAATACCATACCTTAAAATTCATTCCTTATTCGACTCACATTCGGCTTTCATTAATCTTATTACCGTTAATTCATTACGGCTTTCTTGATAGTTCATATACTATTTAATACTTTCGTTATCCATTACATGAACCCCATGTTCATTACTCGTTCTTAGTGTCAAAGCCATACCGATCATTGTATGCTAAGACCAAGCGTCCATCGCAACGACGTTGCGTTCACAGCGTCTATACGCTTCACACTCATCTCTCATTATCATGATATAACATCGAAATATTATTCATTACCCTCGACACTCAACGTCTAAGGAATCACAACCATAGCAATTCCTCACGTTCATTCATCCCGACTACGGTCCCCGGATATCAGTTACGTAACCCGCAATTATATTCTTTGTCAATTAATCTTGCTTAATCTACACGTTCAACCTTTAATAAAGGTTTACATCACTTGATTAAGTGTTACATTAGTTGAATATTATATTCTTTATCGTACCTTACATTTCCCCCAAGAGCTGAGCAGTTAAAAGCTCCTCTCTGGATTTTTTTCTCAACACCGGCGCTGCGGCGCCGCTCCTTTCTTTATTTCTCGCGTCATGGCGCGAGTTTGCAGTACTCGGCCCCCCGGTCTAGCGCTGCAGCGTCGCATTACAAGGCATGACTGACGCCGCAGCGCCAAGCCCTCACCCAAATATTTTTCTAAGTGTTAAATAAATTCTTTGAGACGCTCACTTCCCGATCTCATAACTCCTTCGTTATAACTCGGAACGAGGTCGTTCTAAAGCCATTCTCTTCCTTATCTTACGTACTTTAATATCTTTTAGATAGAACTTCATTCTAAATCTGATAACGTGCCATTAGATTGGCTTGATCTTCACCCTTTATTCATTTTTACGCTTTTAACGCTCTTTGTTCGTTAGTCCGTAATTCGGTCATCTGAACTCGGAACTCATTCGTTCTTGAGTTCATGACTCACGTTTTCTATGTTCCCTTACTTCCTTATGAAACCCTACACATTTGGGTTCATTTACTAACTTTCTAATTCTCGTTCGTCTTTTACGAAATTTTGCCATAACTTCGTTATAGCTAAGTTTTAATCCGTTCTTAATGAACGTTTCTACCGATCCTAACCAAGCAGTATGCAACTAACTTATACGCGATGGTTTTAAACTTGTCCATTAACAACAATTATCCTACGATGGTTTTAAATTTGTCCATCAACAACGTTCTTTGTGTTCTTCGCGTGTTCTTCGTGTTCTTCGTTTTAATCAATATTTTGGATTACGATTCTACTTTTTATTGGAATTTGATGTTATAGAACATTATTCCTTACTTATTTCACCTACTTATTCATATAATCCACTCGGATCGCTCTAATTCATTACGAATCTTATACTCCCTTAAGAAATTTATTAACTAAATTTCTAAGTTCTTATTCCTTCTTTTCTCATGATTTCAACCATATGAACTCATCTCCAACCTTATCTACTTCTTATCTTCATTAAGTTATGTTTTTAAACATAAAAACTTAAAAAAAATTTATAAAAGACTAGGTTTCGGATTACCGTTCTTCTTTATTTTTCTTCCGTTAGACAAAGCCGGCGATTCGCAAGCTTTTCTATTTTATGAATACTTCGATCCGATCATTCATGCTCATAATCTTCCTCCTCCCTCTTCATCCGAACCCTCTTTCTCTCTCTCAAAGGTGTAGGATTTTCAAAATCCAATTTAAATGAATTAAGCTTACTATTTATAGAATTTCCAAGCTAAGGGTATTTTGGTCATTTCGCCCCCCTTAACCTCCTTACTATTCATTACTTAAGGCCTAAGTTTACTTAGCCACCAAGTTTACTTAGCCATTAAGTCTTCTTAACCATCAAGTTTACTTACTCATTAAGTTTGCTTAGCCTTTAAGTTTTCTTAACTCTTAAGTTTACTTAACCTTTAAGCATAAGCACTTTACTTAGCTATTAAGTTTACTTACTCATTACTTAACTTATCCTTTACTTAGCCATTAAAACTAATCGTATTCTACGCATCTCATTCTCGTATTCTCGTAATCTCTTCGTATATTATTCGTATGATATTCGTATTATATGTCGTAATAATCTTCGTACTATCCTCGTATAATACTTCATATCATACTCATATCTCTCAAGCATAAAAACCCTAATTATTATACGTGATCATAAAATTCTCGGAACTCACTTTTCCTAACCCTAGGTTTTGAGTCCGCAGGTGAAAATTTCGTTTTTGTCATAACTGAAATATTATTGAATATTCCATCACGTCTCAGAATTAAACGTAATCTATAACTTCTCGGAATTTCAAAATAAATCTCCAAGCAGAAATCGATGAATAGTGCCTATTTCGTCTTTTTCCCCGAAAATATTTTGTTCCCAGAAAATTTCGTTTTCCTTCTTGAAAATTCTTATCCGCTCAATCTAGCTCATAGCCAGAATACTCCCGACTTATAATCATCCTAGGTTATAGAACGATTAATAAACACATAGCACAAAATAGTATTAATAAAATTTAGTTTTATTAATAACTAATTCTTTAAACCTAAATTCTGGACAACCCGAATTTTCGGGTCGTCACACTCTTCCCTCCTTATAAAAATTTCGTCCTCGAAATTTCTTAGAACCACACCCATACCCGGGTCATCACATTCACCCCTTCTTCACAGAATTTCGTCTTCGAAATTTTAGCCTACCATTCTTCTCAACTTCACTTCAACGGAGTTCTTATCTTTCCCTCATTCCTAACCCCCATAATCTATCAAGAATCATGAAGCAGAAGGAATAACGAGGAATATAAAATTTCCTCTTAAAACGTTTCATACTTTTGCTGAGGGGTCAAATCGACCATGAACTCTTACTGGGTTAACCAGCATTTCGCCGTAAGCCCTTCTTTAACGGTCTGTATACAATCACAAAGAAAGTAAACTACCTCTTCCATGTTCTCCTCAGACTTAATAAAACAATTTGGTTTGGCACCACTTCTTCAAAGAAAGCTCGATTTTCTTTTAAGCGTGGCATACCATTTGTCTAGCCAAATCAAATAGCTTAGACCATACCAATAAATTGGATATCAACTGGAAACATTCGTTTAGTCAATTCAATTGACATCGACTACTTCTTGAAATTCTTTTTGCAATACATCAAAACGGTTTATGACGTCATGATACCGTACTTTTTACAGTACGTTGAGGACTTCGTTAGTTTGTGACTTTGTCATTATATATCATACCATAGTGGGTTGTTGATCCTAAGATCACATCCAACACAAGGTGAAATTGCATTAACAACTCCATCGTTTTACCATCCTTGCATCGAATGCACTGATGATAAAAAATTCATTTTGATATTTTAAATCAATTCATGTCTAGCCGAAGCAATTAGCATAGACATACCAAGAATAGCTCTTTTAAAAATTCTATTGATTCCAAAAGTTGAATCAATTCTTTCCTTTTTCAAAATGTACTTATCAGCACGAGTTCAATAAAGTTCGAAATCTAGCATAGCTAGATGACTTGGAATATCCTATTCTCCATCTTCCTTCATTGTTATACTGCTACAATACTTAATCCTCTCTAGCACCTTCATTGCTAAGCCTACTGAAAACAACTCATTTCCAGTCTAAACATTCCTATATCCTAGTACAGTCCATCAACTTACCATACATTATGAGTTCAGGAACTTTCCACAATAATATGAGTTTAAGAATATCCAGACAGACCATAGGCGTCCATTCGCTGAGACGTTCGAAAACATACCATATTCTTATGAGTCACGAACTTACCATAAGTATGAGTTTCAGGAACTCGTACCTACCTTATCGTTCTCTACCTACCAAGTATATACATGAGAAAAGATTCACCTTCCCGCCATATACATCTTGATAGCGCGACCAAGTCCAATGATTATCACTGCAATAAGCTAAGCAGTTGTTACACCAAGCACAAACCTCTACCCATAACAAAGGTTCATACAACTCAGCTATCACATGAGTCCTCAATTGAAATTTTACAACTTCTAAATCTGTCTCTACTTAATACGAATTTTCTTTGATTCATATATTATCCTGCTCAACTCAATCTGAGTTCTTCTTCCTGCACTACTTCATAGTACCTTTCATTCATAGCACTAGCTATAAATCATTCATCATTTAACAGCTCATCTGTTACTACTATTCACTATAATCACATGGTGATCTTCTTATCCTTTTCTCTATAATTATAGTCTTAGGTACTCCTACCTAAGGTTCATAACCTATCAGCTCTGATACCAACCTGTGACACCCCGAAATCCGGTCTATCTTCACACCCAGATTCCGTACGTCACGAGTACATCCTTCATCCACCATACATCATTATATACTAAAATATAACAACATACACTCTCAAATCCCAGGTTCTGGAAACCTTATAACCTATTTCCTTACAAATAATGGTAAATTACATTATCCATTTTATCTTACACGAGTGACTTTCATCCGCCACAAAGGATTCATATATGTTCATTAAACTAGTCTATAGTTTAATTATATCATTCTATATTACAAGTCTTCATTTGCTCTGCACGTACATTCACATACTGAATGGCACTTCATCTGGATACCTTCAACTTGATCTTTATGGGATCCTTAAGTTCTTCTAACCTTGATCGCTAAAAATTATTTTTCATTTAAAGCAAGTGTGAACATTCAATTGCCCAGCAAGTCATAACAGTTGAACAAACAACTTCAGAATTTAAAACATTTCCTTAGAACTTCTATAACCGAACAAAGGTTATGAAGCAGCTTGAATAATAGGAATAATCTCGATTCCTATCATTTTAAAATATCAATCACTTTTACTTTGAAATACTTTCATTCCTCTACCTTTTTCATACACATCATGTCTGGCTAGAATCATTAGCACAGACTTAACAATAACGGTTCATGTATAAACAGAACATACTTGTATTGAACAGCTCAATCACAGAACATTTCATATCATGGAAACACCGAAGTGTTCAAATTGTGCCTCAAGGCCTCATATATTCTACCACCTTGTACATACATCGCACATATGCACATAGACAAGACTTCTCAAGTACAACATATGATAAGTTTAAGAAACTAACATTCATGTAATATGAATGAAGTTAGGAAACTTGCCTTATGCCCAGTTACAGCTTACGTCGAACTGTTCATTCCAATTCCTATGTAACACATAAGGAGAAAACATAAATACCAATTAGTCATATTTTGAACTTACACATTGGTTTACTTAACTTTACTTCTTAGGGTTCGCGTTCTTGCAATATAAGTTTACGCGACTAACTTCCTTTACCAGTTAACGGCTTTATGACATACGGAGATGTCTTACTCAAAACGTTCATCATCTTGGATGATTTATAGTCTTATCTTCTTCTTATAACTTCTCTAGGACTCAGCACACATCGTTTCTCTGCTAGTAGTCCATATGGTACTCTGAGTGGTTTCCCACAAATAACCAACAAATAAGTTTCCACCTCATCTACACTGCCATCACAGTGAGTTAGGTCGGTTGCCAGTTTCGTATATACCTTCGCTCTCTGAAGGAATTGTTTAGCCCAGCTCCCACATGTCAACCATCAGAGTTACGATTGTACCACAACCTAACTTCTCTTAACTTATACGAACTATTAAATTATAATGTTCGTTAAGTCAATTTCTTATTCCTTACGGCTTTTTGGCAACTAAATACCATACCTTAAAATTCATTCCTTATTCGACTCACATTCGGCTTTCATTAATCTTATTACCGTTAATTCATTATGACTTCTTCATAGTTCATATACTATTTAATACTTTTTTTATCCATTACATGAACCCCATGTTCATTACTCGTTCTTAGTGTCAAAGCCATACCGATCATTGTATGCTAAGACCAAGCGTCCATCGCAATGACATTGCGTTCACAGCGTCTATACGCTTCACACTTATCTCTCATTATCATGATATAACATCGAAATGTTATTCATTACCCTCGACACTCAACGTCTAAGGAATCACAACCATAGCAATTCCTCACGTTCATTCATCCCGACTATGGTCCCCGGATATCGGTTACGTAACCCGCGATTATATTCTTTGTCAATTAATCTTGCTTAATCTACACGTTCAACCTTTAATAAAGGTTTACATCACTTGATTAAGTGTTACATTAGTTGAATATTATATTCTTTATCGTACCTTACATTTCCCCCAAGAGCTGAGCAGTTAAAAGCTCCTCTCTGGATTTTTTCTCAACACCGACGCTGCGGCGCCACTCCCTTCTTTATTTCTCATTTCGTGGCGCGAGTTTCTAGTACCCGGCCCCCCGGTCTGGCGCTGCAGCGCCACATTACATGGCATGACTGGCGCCGCAGCGCCAAGCCCTCACCCTAGAAATTTTCTAAGTGTTAAATAAATTCTTTGAGACGCTCACTTCCCGATCTCATAACTCCTTCGTTATAACTCAGAACGAGGTCGTTTCAAAGCTATTCTCTTCCTTATCTTACGTACTTTAATACCTCTTAGATAGAACTTCATTCTAAATCTGATAACGTGCCATTTGATTGGCTTGATCTTCACCCTTTATTCATTTTTATGCTTTTAACGCTCTTTGTTCGTTCGTCCGTAATTCGGTCATTCGAACTCGGAACTCGTTCGTTCTTGAGTCCACGACTCACGTTTTCTATGTTCCCTTACTTCCTTATGAAACCCTAAACATTCGGGTTCATTTACTTACTTTCTAATTCTCGTTCGTCTTTTACAAAATATCGTCATAACTTCGTTATAGCTAAGTTTTAATCCGTTCGTCATGAACGTTTCTACCGATCCTAACCAAGCAGTATGCAACTAACTTATACATGATGGTTTTAAACTTTTTCATCAACAATAATTATCCTACGATGGTTTTAAATTTATCCATCAACAACGTTCTTTGTGTTCTTCGCGTGTTCTTCGTGTTCTTCGTTTTAATCGATATTTTGGATTACGATTCCACTTTTTATTGGAATTTGATGTTATAGAACATTATTCCTTCCATATTTCACCTACTTATTCATATAATCCACTCGGACCGCTCTAATTCATTACGAATCTTATACTCCCTTAAGAAATTTATTAACTAAATTTCTAAGTTCTTATTCCTTCTTTTCTCATGATTTCATCCATATAAACTCATCTCCAACCTTATCTACTTCTTATCTTCATTAAGTTATGTTTTTAAACATAAAAACTTAAAGAAAATTTATAAAAGACTAGGTTTCGGATTACCGTTCTTCTTTATTTTTCTTCCGCTAGACAAAGTCGGCGATTTGCAAGCTTTTCTATTTTATGAATACTTCGATCCGATCATTCATGCTCATGATCTTCCTCCTCTCTCTTCATCCGAACCCTCTCTCTCTCTCTCTCTCTCAAAGGTGTAGGATTTTCAAAATCCAATTTAAATGAATTAAGCTTACTATTTATAGAATTTCCAGGCTAAGGGTATTTTGGTTATTTCGCCCCCCTTAACCTCCTTACTATTCATTACTTAAGGCCTAAGTTTACTTAGCCACCAAGTTTACTTAGCCACCAAGTTTACTTAGCCATTAAGTCTTCTTAACCATCAAGTTTACTTACTCATTAAGTTTGCTTAGCCTTTAAGTTTTCTTAACTCTTAAGTTTAATTAACCTTTAAGTATAAGCACTTTACTTAGCTATTAAGTTTACTTACTCATTACTTAACTTATCCTTTATTTAGCCATTAAAACTAATCATATTCTACACATCCCATTCTCGTATTCTCGTAATCTCTTCGTATATTATTCGTATGATATTCGTATTATATGTCGTAATAATCTTCGTACTATCCTCGTATAATACTTCATATCATACTCATATCTCTCAAGCATAATAACCCTAATTATTATACGTGATCATAAAATTCTCGAAACTCACTTTTCCTAACCCTAGGTTTTGAGTCCGCAGGTGAAAACTTCGTTTTTTCCATAACTGAAATATTATTGAATATTTCATCACGTCTCAGAATTAAACGTAATCTATAACTTCTCGGAATTTCAAAATAAATCTTCGAGCAGAAATGGATGAATAGTGCCTATTTCGTCTTTTTCCCCGAAAATATTTTGTTCCCGAAAAACTTTCGTTTTCGTCTTGAAAATTCTTATTCGCTCAATCTAGCTCATAGCCAGAATACTCCCGACTTATAATCATCCTAGGTTATAGAATGATTAATAAACACATAGCACAGAATAGTATTAATAAAATTTAGTTTTATTAATAACTAATTCTTTAAACCTAAATTCTGGACAACCCGAATTTCCGGGTCGTCACAGTACCTGGTATGTCGAAGAGGTAAGGATACATTGATTTCATTTCAAATTCTAACTCCCAAGTCATTTCCTCAACATCGTGGTTTCTCCATAAAACTTTAACTTGAGGTATAACCTTGGAGCGTAGAATATGTTCTTTCTTATCCAAGATTTGAACAGGAACTTCTTCATACGTCAAATCTTCTGCTATTTCATCCGGTTCTAACTCAATAATGTGGTTCGGGTCTTCCACATATTTACGTAACATAGATATGTAAAAAACGTTATGAACACGAGACATACTTGGCGGTAAAGCGAGTCTATAAGCCACAGTTCCTACTCGATCGAGAATTAAAAATGGACCGATGAATCGAGGATTGAGCATTCCTCTCTTTCCAAATCTCGTAACTCCTTTCCATGGAGTAACACGTAAGAACACATGATCTCCTATATCAAATTCCACGTCCTTTCGATGAAGATCAGCATAACTCTTTTGTCGATCTTGTGAGGTTTTTATACGTTGTCGGATCGCTTGAATCTTTTTTGCAGTCATACGTACCAACTCCGGTTCCAACAACGTTGCTTCACCCACCTCATCCCAGCATACTGGAGAATGACATTTTCTTCCATACAATGCTTCGAATGGAGCCATGCCAATACTTGCTTGATAACTGTTGTTGTAGAAAAACTCCACCAATGGTAAGAACTTGTCCCAAATTCCCTTGAAGTCAAGGACACAGAGTTTTAATAAATCTTCTAGAGTTTGAATAGTCCTCTCTGATTGTCCGTCCGTCTGAGGATGATATGCCGAACTAAATCGTAAATCCGTGCTCATAGCTTTTTGTAAACTAACCCAAAATCGTGAAGTGAATCTTGGGTCTCGATCAGAAACTATGGATACTGGCATACCATGCAGTCTTACAATCTCGTTTATGTACATACGAGCAAGACGTTCAAGTGCATAAGTTTCTCGTATCGGTAAGAAATGAGCAGACTTGGTCAATCTATCAACAATGACCCAAATCGCATCTATACCTTGAGAAACCTTAAGAAGACCGGTAACGAAATCCATGGTAATGTGCTCCCACTTCCATTCTGGAATTTCAAGTGGTTGCAATAGACCTTTTGGTACTTGATGCTCCGTTTTGACTCGTTGACAAGTTAGACACCTTGAGATAAACAGCGCTATCTCTCGCTTCATATTGCTCCACCAAAATGTATGACGAAGATCATGATACATTTTGGTACTCCCAGGATGGATTGCAAACGGTGTGTTGTGCGCCACCATCATGATTTCATACTTTAAATCAGGGGTGTTAGGAACACAAAGTCTAGAGTTGACTCGAAGTATTCCTTCTTCATCGATTCTTGCTTTCGGCATAGCACCTTCTTGCACTTTCTTCCTCATACGCATCAGCTCCAGGTCTGTAGCTTGAGCAACTTTAACTCTATCGATTAAAGTTGGTTCTACTCGTATATTCGCCATCATCACATGGGTCCCTGGAGTCTTTAACTCTATCTCCATCCTTTGTAAGTCACACAAAATAGGCCTTTGTGTTGACAATATCGCACTTGTACTTGCATATGATCTTCTACTCAATGCGTCAGCTACCACGTTAGCTTTTCCAGGATGGTATTGAATGGTATGATCATAATCTTTCAACAGTTCAAGCCAACGTCGTTGTCGCATGTTGAGTTCCTTTTGAGTGAAGAAATATTTGAGGATTTTATGATCCGTAAAGATCTCCACCATCTCCCCATACAAGTAATGCCTCCAAATTTTAAGTGCAAAGACAACAGCTGCCAACTCTAGATCATGAGTAGGATAATTCCTCTCATATTCCTTGAGTTGTCTTGATGCATAGGCTATGACTTTTCCATGTTGCATGAGAATGCATCCCAACCCTTTGCTCGAAGCATCACTGTAGATGACAAATCCCTCCGAGCCAGATGGTATTGTTAGAACAGGTGCTGAAATGAGTCTCCTCTTGAATTCTTGAAAACTCTTCTCACATTCTTTGCTCCAACCGAACTTTGTATCTTTTCGAGTCAACTGAGTTAATGGAGTAGCGATTCGAGAAAATCCTTCCACAAATCTCTAATAATAACCAGCTAAACCAAGAAAGCTATGTACTTCGGTCACTTATTTAGGTTGCTCCCAGCTTTGAATAGCTTCAATCTTTGTCGGGTCAACAGATATTCCACGACTTGATACTACGTGCCCAAGGAATGCTACCTCCTCCACCCAGAACTCGCACTTCTTCAACTTGGCATAAAGCTTATATTCACGAAGCTTTTGGAGTACCAGCCTCAAGTGTTGCTCATGATCTTCACGGCTTTTGGAATAAATAAGGATGTCATCAATAAAGACGACCACAAAGTGATCCAAATATTCCTTGAATACCCGGTTCATCATATCCATGAAAGCAGCAGGAGCATTAGTCAATCCAAAGGACATGACTAGGAATTCATAATGCCTGTACCGAATTCTGAAAGCCGTCTTTGGAATATCCTCATTTCTAACCTTCAGCTGATGATATCCAGAACGAAGATCGATCTTTGAAAAGAATTGTGCTCCTTGCAATTGGTCAAACAGGTCATCAATACGTGGCAATGGGTACCTGTTTTTGATGGTGACATGATTCAACTCCTGATAATCAATACAAAGTCGCATACTTCCATCTTTCTTCTTCACGAATAGCACAGGAGCACCCCAAGGAGAAGTACTAGGACGAATAAAGCCAATGTCTAACAATTCCTGCAGTTGGATCTTTAACTCCTGAAGTTCAATAGGAGTCATTCGATATGGGGCTTTAGAAATGGGTTTTGTACCGGGTTCAAGGTCGATATAAAATTCAATTTCACGCTCTGCGGGTAGGCCAGGAAGTTCTTTAGGGAATACGTCAGGGAATTTATTAACAATAGAAATATCATTCAAGACTGACGTATTTTTGTTTAGATCCGTGACATGAGCTAAGAAAGCTTGACATCCATTTTTTAATAAACGAATAGCTTTATAGCTTGAGATGACAGCGATTGATTTTAATGGTTTGGTTGCTTGAATTCGCATAATAGGTCGATTAGGAATATGAAAGCTAACAACCTTACGAAAATAATCAATTTTTGCATAATGAGTAGTTAACCAATCAATCCCTAGAATCACGTCAAATGCAAGTATTTTTAATGAAATAAGATCGACAGGAATTGTGTGGGTACCAACTTGAACCAAACAGGACTTATAAACCGTGGATGTAATGAATATTTCTCCCAATGGAGTTTCAACAACTAAGTCAAAGTCTAATTTCTCCGGAGTCAAATTTAATCGATGAGCGCAAGTAGGAGAAATAAAAGAATGGGTAGAACCGGTATCAAATAAAGAATAGACTTCGTTAGAGTTTATCATAAGCTTACCCGTGAAGATCTCATTCGGGTTCCTTACTTTCTGGGAGGTCACAACAAACGCTCTCCCTTGCACTACCGATTTTGACTTTTCTGGGACGGCCTTTTGTGTCTCCATCCTGGCTGAACTTGTTTTTGGTAAACAATAAAATCGAGCTAAATGACATTCTCTTCCATAATTATAACATGCTTTAGATGGCATCGCGCAGTTTGGACTGATGTGCCCCTCCCCTCCGCATTTGAAACATATGATAGGTGGTCGTTCTCCTT
This sequence comes from Panax notoginseng, assembly GCA_016801055.1. Lineage (NCBI taxonomy): Eukaryota > Viridiplantae > Streptophyta > Magnoliopsida > Apiales > Araliaceae > Panax > Panax notoginseng. Next base: position 51,548,278 of record CM029023.1, read on the forward strand.
CCTTAACAACGGGTGCTGGTGCTGACGTCTTTCCATCATTGTTGAATCTTTTCTTCTTGAAATGACCATTCTTATTGTTTTGGCCCTGATTACCACCGAAGTGGTTACCATTTCTGGCCTGTTAATTCCCTCCACGCTTGTTGTCACCGCTTCGATGACTGCTCTCACTGGTATTATCATTTTGCCGACTGCTCTCTTTTGGTTGCGTTGACTCGTTATCGCACTCCACTAACTGAGCCCTATTCACAACATCTGAATACAAACACAATTTATGAGAAATAAGATGTTGACGTATCTCAGGTTTCAAACCTCGTAAAAACATTCGTGTCATTCGCTCTTCATTATCCACCAAGTGGGACGCAAACCGAGACAACTCAGCAAATTTAGCCTCATACTACGACACGGTCATATTATTCTGCTCTAATTTGATGAACTCCACCTCCTTCATGCGACGAACACTTTCGGGAAAGTATTTGTCATTGAACAGCTCTTGGAACTTCTCCCAAGACATCTTCAGTGCGGCAGGTTGAGTACGCTTAATCGATTCCCACTAGTAATCTACCTCTCCTCGCAACATAAAGGCGGCAAAGGGAACCTTTTGCTCCTCAGAGCATCCCAAGACATAAAATATCTTGGTGATCCGCTTTATCCATGTTTCCGCTATAAGTGGTTTTGGCTCTCCCTTAAACTCTGGTGGTCCCAGCTCCTTGAACTGTTTAGCGGTGACCGTTCGAGAGTTTTCAGTGTTTCCACCTATATTTTGGACAGGAGCCGCTCTCGCCTACTGTTGCATGAACTGCATAAAGCTTCTGAACATTCCATCATTCATCATCTAGTCAGTGTTGTTGTTTGCATGAGGATTGTCACCTTCCTGATGCACATTATCCTGATTATTGATATGTAGTGAATCAACAGTCCCCTGTGCTCCATTGCTATTCTCAACATTCTCAGATACCATTTTCAGATACTGTCACAAAACAAAAGTTAATTTATATGTCATATATTATCCTTATATTCTGACCGACCAATTAAATACCATGCAAATAAACTTAGGTAGGTCATACTAGCGAAAGAATTCCCCGTCTCTCCCCTCCTAGTTCTATTCTCACATCTTAGCCAGGGATCATATCCCTAAGCTCTGATACCAACTGTGACGCCCCCAAAATTAGGTATACATCACCCATCTTGGGTCGCCAGATACATAGTACTGAATACAAATACAACTTAATAATACAACTGTCGTGTACAATACGACCAAACATAATATGTGAGTTTGAATACAAATATTGTCTTCTAGAGAGTATTCATACTCAAAAGGAGTCCTCATTACAATTATTATCACACTATTTCACAGAATAGTGAGGATTACTAATGCTATCCTCTGGACCATCACTCCGTTTTCCGACTCGTCCCAGCTATATTCTCATTTCCTGAAGAGAACAGTGAAAGAAAGGGTGAGCTCAACTAGCCCAGTAAGAAATATTATGACTAAGATAATGCAGAATAAATTATCATTAGCCTTCAACAGTGTTAAATTGATAAAATATAACGAACATCAAGTTTAACTGCAGCGGAACAAGCAATCCATTAAAAGAGTCAAGTAGAAAATAAAATCTACTATCTTCTATGATTTAAAAGGTTTTTCAACATTGTTATCGCTGGGACTCAGCTTAATAAAATAATCCACATCATCGAATCACCCCTGCACTACGGCCAAGGATATTCGTGTATTCATTAATGGTCAAGATCATGCCAACAAATGCCCATCAATGCACTACGGGCCAATGAGGACTTTTATCACATCATTTGTAACATTACGATCATGATTATACCGAATAATCCCTGGTCATAATCATACCAAGTCCATCTATGCACTACAGGCCACAGATGACTTTCAACATTTTATAAACATGAGGATGATGACAATGATATAAGAATTCAATAAAACAAGTTCAAGAATTAATTTATCCAAGAATTAACAACGTCCAAATTGTCAACATGGTACTGCTTTGTGGAGTAAAATTTAAGAATACTTAGAAGAATATTTTCATGAAAAGATACTGGATGAAACGCAATTATCAAGGATATTTCACAAATTTCATGGAGTATAGAAGTCAAAACTTAACCAACTAAGTATAATAAAGAATGGAATAACAAAAGAAATCACCATGCATGCGATAGACCGCACAGACAGGTTATTCCAATAGAATAATAAATAATAGAACCAGGTCCGGCGTAAAACGCACAGACAGGATATTCCAACAGAATAATAATAAAGACGAAACCAGATCCGGTGTAAAACACACAGATAGGATGTTCCAACAGAATAATAATAAAGACGGAACCAGGTCCGGTGTAAAACACACAGACAGGATTTTCCAACAGAATAATAGAAGAATGTCACCAAGTATAGGGTAGACCGCGTATACAGGTTATTCCAACAGAATAATAAGAAATGGAATAACAACAGTTCTCTTCATGAATAAGAAAGAATAACACCCCTTACCGTTTTAAAGAAGAACTGAAATAATAAAGTAGTTAAGTATCAGAATACTTTTCTTCTCTCTCTCTATAGTTTCTCTCTATAGTTTCTCTCTCTAGAGTTCAGTGAATTCCTAAGAAATAATGAAGGAATGAGCTGCTATTTATAGAAAAATGGAATGCATAGTAACTAATCCATGAACGGTCCAGATTGATTACTTTAATCTGACGGTCCATATTTAAAGAAAAATCTTTTAAATAAAATATAATATATTCTATTTATAGAATAACTTTAATAAAGTATTCTGTTTTTTATAAAAAGATGTTTCTGTTTTATTACGTTAATAATACGAATAAAACAAAACTTCATTATCGCTAAATAATTCATATTATTAACTGACAATAATTGAATCAAACTGAGTGACTTCTCACATAAGCATTAATAATCAATACCGTGTGCTACTATGCAACTACACGTGTTACTGTACTTTTACTACCGAGTAGTTCAACAGTATCAATGGTAAAACTTCCGTCGTTATTTTTAATAAAATATTTTTATCGTTTTCTCAATCCGACAATAATTCTGTTGTGGGGTCCACCAATGATTGTGCCGTTGTATGAATATTCTCTGTTAAAACGAATATTCTCCGACCAATCGAATATTATATAACAACTTGCGTACTTTGTAAAATTTATAAATATTACCCACAACTATAACATCATATCAAATTAACTCCATAATATTCAAAAATGATATTTATAGAAAATTCATCTTTATTTATAAAAGTTGGGGTCTTACATTTAACGTGCTAAGTGTATTCATTCATCACGAATTCATTTTTTAACCATTTCGATATGTTCAAGTCGCGTTATTTTCGTTTTATAGAGGAGAACAACAATCATCCATCAATTTAAAGTTTTCATCACTAAATCATCATCAACTTTAGTCCTAAAGTAAACCAAAACACACATTACAATCAAAACCCAAATTCCTCTTCTTTAGTATAAATATATGAATTTGATTTTTGATTTTTTTTTCCTAGATGACCATTATCAAATTATAAATATCTAATAACATATATAACATCGTAACCCACAAATTCATTAACCAAAACTCTAATTTTAAAAGAAACTTAAGAACACATAAACTAGAAATATAAACTAGATTATGTACCTTTAATTCCTTAAGAAATAAAATTAACCTTATTAGTAAAATTATAATTTCTATTCAACCATTATAATCATAATATTATTTAACAAATTCTCACTCCTCTAATTTAATTATTTAATTAAATTAGAATATCACCATTATACTCGTGTAATAAAATACGTATAAATCACATCTATTTTTTCACACTTAAATAAACTATCCCATAACAATGTTCATCAAATATTTATTTAATACCATAAATATTCATTTTATTCCATAAAATTTTCAACTAAAATATTTAATGTACTTAATAAATATTTTACTCGCATTATACTAACATTTATATTTTCATGCAATGTATTACCTTCTCACTTTATTAAATCAATTATACTTGTATTAATTCATTATTTTAATTAAGTGAATTATTCACACTATTTATGAAACTTAACTCATAATAATTTTCATTGCCCATAAGGCTTAACAATTAAATTTATATTATCTCATAACATAATTTTAACTTAATTAAATTAACTAATATTATTTAATTTCTTTAATAGTTTAATTAACTATTAAATCTCATTTTCTCCAACATATGAATATATAATTCCCTTTACACCAAATCACATAATTTAAAATATATACACCTCATAATAAGAATTTTAATTATTAAATTCTTATTTTAATAACTTATAAAAATTCAGGTTGTCACACGAAAATTGTGAGAAGAGTTTTCAAGAACTCAAGAGGAGACTTATTTCAGCACCTGTTCTGATAATACCATCTGGTTCAGAGGGATTTGTCATCTACAGCGATGCTTCAGGCAGAGGGTTAGGATGTGTTCTCATGCAACATGGGAAAGTTATAGCCTATGCCTAACGACAACTCAAAGAATATGAGAGGACTTATCATACTCATGATCTCATGATCTAGAGTTGGTAGTTGTCGTTTTCACACTTAAAATCTGGAGGCATTACCTGTATGGGGACAAAGTGGAGATCTATACGAATCATAAAAGCCTCAAATATTTCTTCACCCAAAAGGAACTCAACATGCGGCAACGACGTTGACTCGAAAAGTTGAAAGATTATGATCATACCATTCAATACCATCCTGGAAAAGCGAACGTGGTAGCTCACGCATTGAGTAGAAGATCATATGCAGGTACGAGTGCGATATTATCAACGCAAATACCTATTTGGTATGACTTACAAAGGATGGAGATATAGATAAAGACTCAAGGTACACACGTAATGATGGAAAATATACGAGTAGAACTGCCTTCAATCGATAAAGTTAAAGCTGCTCAAGCTACGGACCTGGAGTTGATGCGTATAAAGAAGAAAGTGCAAGAGGGTGCTATTCCGGAAGCAAGAATCGATGAAGAAGGAATACTTCGAGTCAACTCTAGACTTTGTGTTCCTAACGACCCTGATTTAAAGTATAAAATCATGATGGAGGCGCACAACACACCATTTGCAATCCATCCTAGGAGTACCAAAATGTATCATGATATTCGACATACATTTTGGTGGAGCAATATGAAGAGAAAGATAGAAGAGTTTATCTCAAGGTGTTTAACGTGTCAACGTGTTAAGGCGGAGCATCAAGTGCCAAAAGGTCCATTGTAACCACTTGAAATTCCAGAATGGAAGTGGGAGCACATTACCATGGATTTCGTTACTGGTCTTCCCAAGGTTTATCAAGGCATAGATGCAATTTGGGTCATTGTTGATAGATTGACCAAGTCTGCTCATTTCTTACCTATATAAGAAACTTATATACTCGAACGTCTTGCTCGTATATACATAAATGAGATTGTAAGGCTGCATGGTATGCCAGTATCCATAATTTCTGATCGAGACACAAGATTCACTTCACGATTTTAGGTCAGTTTGCAGAAAGTTATGGGCACAGATTTATGATTCAATTTGGCATATCATCCTCAGACGGACGGACAGTCAGAGAGGACTATTCAAACTCTTGAAGATCAATTAAGACTCTGTGTCCTTGACTTCAAAGGAACTTGGGACAAATTCTTGCCATTGGTGGAATTTTCCTACAACAATAGTTATCAAGCAAGTATAGGCATGGCTCCATTCAAGGCGTTGTATGGATGCAAGTGTCGTTCTCCAATATACTAGGACGAGGTGGGTGAAGCAACGTTGTTGGGACCGGAGTTGGTACGTATAACTACGAAAAAGATTCAAATGATCCGATAACGTATAAAAACCTCACAAGATCGACAAAAGAGTTATGATGATCTTCATTCGAAAGGACGTGGAATTCAATGTTGGAGATCATGTGTTGTTACGTGTTACTCCATGGAAAGGAGTTACAAGATTTGGAAAGAGAGGAAAGCTTAATCCTCGATTCATCGGCCCATTTAAAATCCTTGATCGAGTAGGAACTATGGCCTATAGACTCGCTTTACCCCCAAGTATGTCTCGTGTTCATAACGTTTTTCATATATCGATGTTACGTAAATATGTGGAAGACCCGAACCACATTATTGAGTTAGAACCGGACGAAATAGCGGAAGATTTAACGTATGAAGAGATACCTGTTAAAATCTTGGATAAGAAGGAACATATTCTACGCTTCAAGGTTATACCTCAAGTCAAAGTTTTATGGAAAAATCACGATGTTGAGAAAATGACCTGGGAGTTAGAATCTGAAATGAAATTAAGTTATCCTCACATCTTCGACATACCAGGTATGTACCCTAATTTCGAGGACGAAATTTCATAAGAAGGGGAGGTTGTAAGACCCGAACTTTTATAAATAAAGATTAAATTTTTCACAAAATATATTTTTAGAATATTATGGTGTGGATTTGATATAATGTTATAGTTGTGGGTAATGTTTATAAATTTTGCAAAGTAAGTAAGTTGTTATAATATATTCGATTGGTCAGGGAATATTCGTTTTAATAGGAAACATTCGTACGACGACACAATCATTGGTGGACCCCACAACGGAATTATTATCGGAGTTAGAAAAAGACAGAAATATCTTTTTATAAATAACAGCAAAAGTTTTACCGTTAACTGTTAGAATACCCGATGGTAAAAGTACAGTAATACGCTGTCGACGTCGGAATTATTATTCGTCCCTTTTCTATTCTTGTTCTTTTGTGTTCTCATGTTAGGTGAGATTTGTTTGAAAAAATAAGCGAAAAAGGTCTAACATGTATATGTCGATGATTGGACTATAAGAGTCGCCAGTTGGTTTTTTAACTGGTTATACCAACACAACCGAAAAAAGGTTTGTACATTAACCCAGTGATGTAACACTGCTAAACGGGTCTGTGAAACTGAGATTCATTAGGGTCCGGGACTTGCTTATGCGGAGGGAAGGTGTTAGGCACCCCCCGACATCCGTGTTGTCACGGTGATCGCCACTTTTCAAGAAACTGTTATATGAATGTGTTTGTGTGTGGGTCAATGTGCTGTTATTTGGAAGTAGTGCGAGGCCTCGTTCGCACCTATATACACAGGGTTCAAATTTATGTAAAAATTCAGTTTTAAACAAGATATAGCAGTTAAGTTTTATAAAAGAGGTTTTTCAAACCTTGATGCTCAATAGTAATTGAGACTTTTTACACTTCTATTTTATTAAAATGTTCGGCTTGATTGCTTTTATTTTCGAGATGCGAAGCATCTTCGAGAAAATAATGTACAAAGCAGTGCCGAACTCCTCATCGGTATGAAAATCATCTGAGGAAATCCAAACACCGTGAATAAATTTACAGGCTGCTTACAGTTGAAAATGTTCATCACGGGAACCGAATCTAGATTCAGTAAAATGAATCTGTGATCACATGATTCCTAGGCTCACATGATACCGCAGTTTGTATGAAAGTAGTAAGTAGTTATATATAAAAAAGCTGTAAATATATATATATATATATATATATATATATATATATATATACAGACATGATCAACCACTATGAAGCACCTGCATGGGGGATCAAAAATGTAAATACAGCTGTCAACCGCCACGGAGGAAGCTCCAGGAAGGATGAAATGTACAGAAAGCAATAAAAACGGTCAACTGCAACGAAGTAAACTCCAGGCGGGACAAAATATAAATTTATATGTATATATATAAAAGCAGGTAAATGCGCCGGATATAAAATACAGGCTCATCAAACAAAGTCTGACAACAGTTCATATATATATATATATATATATATATATATATATATATATATATATATATATATATATATATATATATATATATTAAAACAGTAAACGCACCGGATGTAAAATCCATATATTAAAGCAGTAAACGCACCGGATGTAAAATCCAGGCTCATCGAACATAGTTCGACACACAGTTCATATATATATATATATATATATATATATATATATATATATATATATATATATATATATATACTTATATATATGAACTGTGTGACGAACTCTGTTCGATGAGAGCCTAGACTTATGTACAAAAGCAATTAAACGCTCCAAACATAAGTCTAGGCTCTCATCGAACAGAGTTCGTCACACAGTTCATATATATAAGTATATATATATATATATATATATATATATATATATATATATATATATATATATATATACGAAAGCAATTTAACGCTCTAGACATAAGTCTAAGCTCAATCGAGGCATAACTCGATAATGTTAGTCCATATATAAAAATATATATATATAAGTATATATATATATATGTACAAACTGAAATGAAACCACGGACCGAAGTTCGGGCATATATACACAACACGACTCTTAACGTGAAGAATAGTGTGTGCAAAGATGAAGAGAAAGGCTTTAAAGGGAGTAAGAAGGCTTAGAGTGGGCTGCCAAAGAAGACTTTTATAGCTTTAAGTGGATGAACACTTGGCTCTCACTGGTAAAAAATAGCTATATATGAGCTCACAAGTGTTTAAAATGAGAAAGCACTCAGTTTAGAGTGTGTACAGAGCAAATTAGATAGGGTTTTCTCGCCTTTTCCTCTTACAAAATGGCCACCCCAAGCCCTTTATTTATAGAGGGGGAGCCGCAGATGTTCCTGCTGCTGCCCGGGGTGCCCCAGGCTCCTCGGGTCCTGCCGTCTCGAATTACGTGCACGCATGCAATGTGATGTCCGCTTGAACTTTTAGAACTTCAATCCGGGCATCCGACTGAGGTGTATAAGACCTATTTCGGACTGCCATTGTCGAGAGTTACGTAATAATATGGGATTAGAGGTTGTACGAAGTCAAGAAGATGGGACCATGCCCTCTAGTCTTGAAGCTTCAAATTCTATCCCTTGTCCTGCGTAAAGTCACTCAAGATTGGACTTCCTTGATTCTTGTGAGACATTGCTGTGTAGAAATGTATGTATTATATGTTGAGATGGTGTGATGCGGTGTCAAGATGGCAAGATATCGACTTTACCCCTCACCAGGGTTATCTCCAGTTTGGGCTGACAAACTAGACGTTGCTCAGGGTTCTCTCTGAGATTGGACTGCTGCAAGTGTTGAAGGTCCTCAGTGTCATCTCTGAGGTGTGCCTGTCTTCCCGGTGTTATCTTCGGGTCTTGTATTGAGTGCCTCGGTGTGAGTGCCGAGTGTTCTGAAGCTGTTTGCATGACTTTGAAACAAGCATTTCTGGGATTATCTCCGGAACTGTAACTGCATTCCTTGGGGTTATCTCCAAGGTTAGTGCTGCTATTCCCGGTGTCGAGACTAAGACTGAATATCTCGGGGTTATCTTTGGGATGAATCAGCCTTCTCCAGTGGAATTTCTGGTATTGGAACTGCATACCTCGGGGTTATCTCCGAGGTTGGAACTGATAGTCCCGGTGTATGTTTCGGGGTTGAGACTAAACTTTCGATAGTATCCGGACTGGATATGAGTTGTCTTCCAGGGTTATCTCTGAAAGACGAATCAGCCCTCCTGTAATGTCAGTAACAGGTGTGCAAAAAAATTCGAGTGTTTACAGATGCCCCTCTTTATCATATTCATACAATGTAATGGCAGTGATAGGATAAAGAATCCTAGACACTTGAAATGCAACAAGATAAACATGATGTCATGTGTAACAATATGATGCAAATGTACGATGCATATGAATTATTTTCCCACATACCGGGGATGATTACCGACTCCCTGTTGCTTCTACCGGGGATGGCAATAAATAATCAATCTGATGATCTGTCATGGGTGTGTGATCCACAGCTAACAAGAATCTCTAGGATTGTTGACATTGGGGTTATCACCAAAGTCCTGAATCCTTGATACAAACTTTATTCCAAAGATGTGCCTCTCGTGTACAAGAGATATGTGGGGATAAAGGTTTTGTCTGCTTGAGGATGTGTATAACATATTCCATCATCGATCCTCCCCGATAATATTGATCCTTCCTGGTTTGTATCGCCAGGACATTTTAATATTCCGTTGAATTTACTGCCAATAGTATGGGTTGTCAGGGCTGCCTGACCTTCGTTGACATGTGAACCAGTGGATGACCATGTGTTGTAACCCCCACCGGGGAAAAATGCCAAGGTTGCTTGACCTTTGTTGATGTGTATCAACTGATGCAATCATTGGATGGCTTCCGATGCGTCGTTGGGTTTAATTGCCAACGGCTGAACTAACGCCAATGTTGCTTGACCTTTGTTGACATGTGCATCAACAAGAAATATGTGTTGTAACCCCCGCTGGGGATCAATTTTTGGACAGATGACCATGCGTTGTAACCCCCGTCGGGGATCTGTTCGATCCTCGCTGACGTGTGCATCAACGAAAAATGTGTGATACCCCCACTGGGGATATGTACTTTGACATATGAAAACACGTGATGTCCCCGCCTGGGAAACTGTTTGAGAATGCATGCTGCCCCCCGCCGGGGATGCGTACTATAGAATGTTGACCCCAAACTGGCGGCATTGGACCTTTGTGCGGTATCATCGAATGTGATCTGCAAATGATGAGATCATTGGTACAGTATACCCTATGTTTTGAGCGAATGCCAATGAACGATATGAAAGCCATAATCGGGCCCAGAAAAACCAGGATTTCAGGCTATTCCACTCAATCGCGTAGCGCTTTTATCTCTGATTTGGCCTTTTTAGCTTGTAAGAACTCCTTTGCAACTCAAACTGGACCGAGCCGGAGGGATGGGACCAACATAAGGGTGCCACAGGTGGACCTGCGGCCAGCCATAGATGGCTATTAATGGGCTAGTTTACTTTTGCAAGTCATTTAACGTTACGTTGCACGGGAAATTCGAGAGCTCTTCTTCAGATCTGCTAAGTTCGGACGTCTTTCTACAAATTCTGTCACCGTACAAGTGTTCGACACTGTCCTGGTAACGTATGCATGTCTTCTTTTCCAATTTTTATACGTTAAAAAATGACTTATCATATGAAATGCATCTAAAAACATAGTAGTGAATAAGCATGCTCAAATGACTTGATAAAAAAATATTCAACATAGTAAGTATTAGTATTAAACCATGCTGAACGTAATGATGTGAAAAAATTTAACGAAATAGTCAAATTGGCACCTTTTTCTGGTATTTCTTATCCTATTTGAGGACAAATGAGCAAAAGGTGAAAATGCAAAGTAATCCTGGTAATTAGGCTACCCTTATGAATTGATGACTTTGACTTTTTAATGCAAATAATATGTATATGATTGTGAGCATTGTGTTACTGAATGGCCACCTAGTCATGCCTATGTGCATGTGGATAGTCCTATTTATAGAGGAAACTATGGCAAAAATTTTCAAAATGTAGGCATTAAGTAGTCATGTATTTTTAACTCTACTATAGATGTATGTTAAAGTAATGCATGCATGTAGTCATACAATGCATTTTTAAAAAGAAAGCTCCAGGTTAAAAGATATCACACCCTTTCTGAGGTGATTTGGAGACTTGTTGTCCAGATATTATGGATCCAGATCAGCCGAGTAGTTCCCGTAGGACCACTTCTAGTGTACGGAGGAGAGCTTCTGAAGTGCCTCGACCCCGTTCTATTAGACAGCATCATCGTCTAGTGGAGGCGGTGATACATCCAGTCTAGGTTGATGTGTCAAACGTCGAGGATGAAGAGGAGAATGTTCCTATTACGGACCCCGCTCCTGCTGCACATGTTCCCCGTAGGGACCTCCCGAGTATTCAGGTGGCAAACCCAGAGCTTCTGGGTGATCTGAGTTGACATCCCTCGATGTATTTGCACGCTAATGAGGTATAAAGTTAGATCTTAATCTTCCTACTTTCCTATTGATGAGGAGTAAAGGATTTTGATGTCGATCTGTATTTTATGTAGGTTTCCAATTTTACACAGCCTTAAGGGAACTGGTTCAGCATTCACTCCTTGTACCAGGCTCTGCATCCTGACTATAGAGTGATTGTGCACGACTGGGGATTTGGGGCGTTCTTTTCCATCCTTCCTTGCCGCTGTCCCTGGGGTTACCTCAGGGCATTATATGAGTGATGGTTTTACTAGACTCAGTCACTCCATTTGATGTACTGTGAGGTGATGATGATGTCGATGGACTGGCAATTTATCACAGGTATGGAGTTTGGAGGGGCACCAGTGCCTTGCACAGCGGATATTACCCCTACTACCGTAAGATATTTGTTAGGAGTTTCGGGAGAGGTGCTCAAGGGTAGGACTATCCGTACGGGTCCTTTGAGCATAGATGCTATGAGTGGACTGTTGAGTGAGCCCATACCAGTTGATGTCAGAGTCAGGGATCGTATTCTTCGGCGATTGTTCCTGATGATCATTAGGGGCTATTTCATAGCAGATAACTCTTCTACGGTGTCGTTCGCTTTGATCAGTACCACATGACATGTGGACTGTATTGGAGAGTATGATTGGGGCTCCTACACCTTTGCCTATTTCCTCAGGGACATGCGTATGCGCTCACAGGGCTTAACCGAGGCTTGGTTAGGATTTTATCCATTTCTACTGGTAAGTATTTCTCTTGTCATTTACCATGTACAGGTTAAGAGTGTTAACTGACAGCAGATATTTGCCTTTGTGTTGGCAATTTTGGGCCTATGAGAGGCTCCCATGCTTACGTCCTATGAGTGTATTAGGGTTGGATACCTATCCACGAGGACAGCGATGGCATCATTCCATACTGGTGGAGGTCCCCGTAGCTGAGGGTTTCACTCATTTTCGCCTATAGCTGGAGTTATTGACAGCTGATGTCATCACATGGATTCCCTATTCTGGGGAGCACTTGGCCACTGGATTTGAGGATGGGTACCCCAACTGGTGTTGAGTACGTGTTTTCCACCCGTAGGGTTCCTCTCTTCACAGATGGAGGATGGGAGCTCTATTTAGGAGAGCGTGCTATTAGGAGCACCACATGAGGGATCCGTATATCAATCTTGCCTCCTGCCAGGCGTTATTGGCCTGTGTCGCAGTCACCCATCATTGATATACCATTGTTGGGTGTTGACGGTTTTGCATTGTCAGAGGGTCCTTGCACTCAGGATGTATTCCAGCATTGGTGGATCCCTCGTACCATTGGAGCTCAGACCCGCGCCATTCAGTTCATGGGGGATATGGTTCTGGGATCCTTGATAATAACGAATTGGCTAGCCTGTGTCCGAGATCCGACTCATGTGACACAGATTGACAGCTTGACCTAGCGACTAGACCGGGCATATTTCTTTATCCGGCATTTGGGCAGAGATCCGACAGAGGCAGATTCGTTTGATCCTTCCAGCGCAGGAGCTGGCCCCTCAAATGACCCATTTGGCTTTGCCGGCACAGATCCTCCTTTATATAGGTCTGACATCCCTGTTGATAGATATCCAATGACTTAGGAGGAGTTAGATCAGGTGGACAGGATTGATGATGTAAATATCAACACCATTGTCTTCTTTTGATGTGTATTCTCGTTATCTCTTTTGATAGGTCTCTTGTTAGATATTAGGTGTCTGTGCCCCATTCTCGCTATATCTTTTGATAGGCCTCTGTTAGTAGTAGGGCGTCTGTGCCCCATTTCCCTATATTTTTAGCTGTACAGAGATGATGTATATAGATGATGATATATTTAGGAATGTATGTACTATCTTTTATTCCCTGCATCATATTACCATCTATTATCTGTTATGCGTGTATCATGTTATGCATATGTATGCATGTCTAAAGATATTTAGCATTGACCCCTGGATGGTATTATCCACACAGATGTCTTCTTCGACAGTCAGTCGCATAGATCACACCCCACCATTATTGGTGGCATCCCGTCTGAGATACTGGTATGATAGTATGTCACCCCCAGATAAAGTGACCATAGATCAGCTGTTGCAGCATACCATGACCCTTTTGATGTTTTAGGTTCCCGCAGGATTTATGGAAGGCATGCTGGAGCACTGGGTACCGGAGAGGCAGGTTTTCTGGCTTGGGACCCAGGAGTTGACTCTGACTTTGGAGGACTATGCACGTTTGACGATGCTGCCACTTGACAGACCTTGCGTGCATATGGCCATTGGTGACATGAGCTGACAGTTTATGACTCTCATCGGGCTGAGGCGGAGAGTTGTGCAGGATGAGATCGCATCCGGCCACGTGATATCCCATCATTTTTTGATTGACAGATTTGGCTATGAGGACAGTTATGCTCAATATTCTGGGGATTTCACCATACCATAGGGCCAGTGGCATTTGGCCAGAGTGGATGCATTGCTGCTATGTGTATTATCATACGTATACATGTCACGATACATGGATGAGTTGGACATCGGCGTCATTATGGCAGTGAAAGCTCTCAGGGAGGGTCGTACCATTATTCCGATGATCATGGCAGAGACACTGAGGTCGGCTACATTCTGCAGGACTTACCCTGTAGGGGTATTCATAGGTAGTTCGGTCATGTTATACGTGTGGTTTATGTCACACTTGAGACCGATTGGCATATTCAGATGACACGGGTATTGTTTCACCCATGAGATAGCTATGTCGTATTCCTTCCAGCCTACGGAGTGTGCAGATCCTGCATCTTGGTCCGTTTTTCTAGCTGGGATTAGAGATCTATTTTCTATCTTGTCGTGTATAGGGCTCAGTTCGCCCTACAGTTTCATTACTTATGCTCCGGGCATGGATTATCTCCCTCTGGCTGGTTTAAGGGGCATGCCTACCTACTACCCACTGGCCATGATGTCGCAGTTTGACCAGTTCCAGAATTTCCATCCTTTTGATGGGGCATTAGGTCAATGCTTAGCTTCTCGCCACTTATCAGCAGAGGACCAATCCCGAGTGTATGCTTGTTGGGATCAACGTGAGATAGCTGCTTTTTTCTGTTAGCCATCCGGGTTATTCGCCAGAGTATTCTGCGTGGATGGAGACAGAGACTTCATCGGCTGCAGCAGTATCTACAGTACCGGATAGTGATTCAGATGATGGAGAGCCCATGGAGGACATTGATTCTCACACCGAGGATGAGCCATTTACTGGGTTTCCAGTAGCTCTCTTAGATTCTCCCAGTACTAGCACTGTCGTGATCCAGCATTCAGCACAGTACTTTGAGCAGAGTCTTCATTTGATGACCTTCGAGAGAGATCAGGCTAGAGCCCTGATGTTGACAGCTCTTGATGGGAGAGACGCAGCTCTGTTAGAGAGAGACAAGGCATTAGCTCGTAGATATACCGCTGTTGTTGAGCGGAATGAGGCCATATCAGCCAGAGATGCCGTGATCGTTGAGCGGGACGCTGCCCTATCTGATAGGGATGTAACTGCTGTAGACAGTACTTCAGTGAGATCCCTGACCACTAGTATGCTTGATGAGATGAGTGCATATATAGATGAGCACTACGTCACCTTGCAGATGGCCTCGGACTTGCTGGCGAGTGTGGACAACCTTGTACAGGAGACCACATCATTACCTCCTTCTTCTGAGAGAGATGCTATGTTAGATCTGCTAGCCCGCATGCATACTGATCTGTAGATAGCCTTGTATTTTCCTGCACAGACTAGTTTAGCCATTTTATCATGTACAGTTTATATTGTGTATATCAAACAGTATTATATATAGCAGGAAAATATATTTTTTGATCAGTTCCCCTTTAAATATGCCTGAATACTTGCTTAATATTTGTCTGCTTCTTCAGGGCTTGTGATCTTGATGTATTCTGAATTCCTCCTTGTTGGATGGACATTGAGTTGTCTCTGGACAGTTCAGAATGGATCATTAATCTGTGTGTATCCCTACCATCTTTGGTATCTTGGGACTGGTTTCTGTATGGAAATATGGAAAGGAGTGTGGCTTTCCTCTCTGAGATTGACCGCACCACAGATGGTCGCCAGTATTCCTATTTAGGAGGAGCCTAGTTAATTATATCTCTTATGGATTGGTATTGCTCTTCAAGGTACAACCGCAGCTTAGATAGTCGCCGAGTCTCCCGCCTACATGGGGAGGTCAGGTAATTCCATCCCTTTGGTCTGAAGCTAATGAAATGTGGTGGATTGAAGTTTGATCCCAGTACCGTTAACAAGAATTTGTGTTTTGGTATGGGGTTAGACCGAACCATAAATGGCTGCCTGCGTACTCCTATTGAAGAGGAGATCAGGTATGCGTAGTTCAAACCTGGTGTAAGAGGTTCAACGCTGTATGTGGCAGAAAGGGTGTAGGAATGTTTTTGTTGTTTTTGTTTTTGTAATAAGAAAGGTGTAGAAGTGTTTTTGTTGTTTTTGTTTTATTGTGACCAGACCATATAAAATGGTTGCCTACGTACTCCTGTGTATCAAGGAGATTAGGTCGACGTAGTTCGCCCCTCAGGACAATTTGTAGCCAACAAAAAGTTTGATCCTATGTGGAGGACAAACTGCGGTGGGAAAGAAAGTTTAATCCTAAGTTTAGGATAAACTACAGGTGTGAAAAGTTTGATTCCATGTTTGGGGACAAACTGTAAGTGCGAAAGGTTCAATCCCTAATGGGATAATCAAAGTTGAGTAAGGGGTAAAAAACCGAGTGGAGAAGAAAGGATCTGATGATCCGAAAACCAGGCTGCTGGCTTGAAAAGGGTGTTTCCCTAATGGGCGCAGTGTGGAAAAAAGAGTTGTATGTAATGAAGGGTTAAAGAATCGGAATGACTGGTGATCTAATGATCCAACACCAGGATATTTGCTTGATGGTAACTTCAGACATAGTATCGTTTTACGGTGTCCGAGTTAATGAGTTGAGGAAATTCATCGTCGTCCATTTCCTGCAATCTGAGAGCCCCTCC
Source organism: Panax notoginseng (assembly GCA_016801055.1). Classification (NCBI taxonomy): domain Eukaryota; kingdom Viridiplantae; phylum Streptophyta; class Magnoliopsida; order Apiales; family Araliaceae; genus Panax; species Panax notoginseng. The sequence continues at coordinate 51,565,122 of CM029023.1, forward strand.
TGTCAATACATTCTTGACAACAAATGGGCCTTCCCATTTAGGAGCAAATTTTCCCTTAGACTGATCTTGGTTGTCGATGATCTTCTTCAAAACCAAGTTATGTTGTTTAAAATGTCGTAGCCGAACTTTTCTGTTGTAGGATCAGGCGATCCTTTGTTGATATAACTGACCATGAAAGATAGTCACGGTTCGCCTTTCATTTATTAGAGACAATTGGTGATACCTGTCTTGTACCCATTGGTCTTCATCCAGCTGAGCGTCTATCAACACTCTGAGGGATTCCATTTCTACCTCTATGGGGAGTACTGCTTCCATCCCATAAGTTAATGCGTAGGGGGCTGCCCCAGTTGAAGTGCGCATTGATATTCTGTAAGCTAACAGAGTAAGAGGCAATAGGTCAGGCCAGCCTTTGTGGTTAACGAACATCTTTTGCATGATCTTCTTGATGTTTTTATTAGCCGCTTCAACAGCACCATTCATCTTTGGACCGTAGATGACGGAGTTAAGATGTTTGATGTGGAATTTACTGCATAACTCCTCTATCATTCTGTTGTTGAGGTTCTTAGCATTGTCTGATACAATTACCTCTGGTTGTCCATATCGACAAATGACATTGCTTCTGATGAAAGCAAAGATGACTTCTTTGGTAACCCTGGGAAAGGTGTGACGCCCCCAAATATAGGTCCCTTCGAACCTCGGATTCGATCCGCCACGATACTACTATCGTCAACTATTTATATATATCATTCATAACTTAATGAATATAACTTTGCTTATTACAATTTAGAATATAAATTCATTCCATTTTCAGGATCTACACAATGACCCCAAACTTTTATAAGTTTCACAACTTGGTCATTTACTATTCATGTTTCACATCACATTCGATGTTATAAAAATATGCAGAATAATTTAAACTTTTTCAATCTCCTTTGAAAAATAATCTTTTATTGATATCTTAACTTGAATCAATTACACGTCCTTGAATCAAATTATGTTATGATTCATTCTATTCGAATTACTGTATAAACTTTAACATCTTGATTCAAAATCATCTATGTATCACATAGTATACCTTTACAACTTAACATGTATTACACATCATAAACTACTATCAAGTATATCTATTAGAACCTAAACATGGTTCAAGAGCATATATTTAATTAAAAAATTCAATCTCCTTTGATGTGATTGAACTTTATCAATCAAGTAGCATGTAACCTTTACCGTGTGTCCTTAACCTGTAAAAGTAGTTATTTGCAAGGGTGAGCTCGATAGCCCAACAATTCTAACAGTTTTCATGCATCACATAGCATATAATAGCATATTCAGTTCATGCATTCATAATCAATTAATATTTACTACGCATGTACTTCTCACATAACAGGCATAGAGGTTTATATCACAAGCATATCATCAAAGATCAACTTTCACATTTCATATGTATCTCATATGCATTTCATATATATACATCAACATTCTTATAGCATAATATAACTCACTAATAGTTATAGAATTCATATATCAAATAGGAACTGAAAGACTTGCCTGATTCGTAGTTTATGAACTACAACTTAACTGCGTATTGCTAAGTGCACTTCGTGTATCCCTACACAGTTATATAATCATGAATTCATACCCATAAGTCATACATGACATCAACATTCATATATAGCTACCACACACTTGACTCACTAGGTGTTCAACACCTTTAAAACTCATACAGGTAAGTTTAAACGTACACATAAACGTTTAACTTAGTTGTAATTCCATACCACATCACCTATCCTATATTTTCATAGCACAAATCAGATCACGAATTCAAACAACGTATCGTTGTTTTATATCTTGAAAACATTCCTTTGGACTTTAACAATTGAATGTCCTAATTATCATTCATCTCTATCACCTAGCATGCTTCCTACATATTATATAACATGTTGGTCATATATTGCAAATTAAAGTAATCATTTAAGCATGCCTTGAACTTCAGATTAAAAATAGAACTTATTCATAACTGCAGGATGACGCGATCGCGCCTAATTTGTACTAAGGAGACGCGTGGCCGCGTGGCTCCCAGTTCAAACCAGGGCTGAGCAAACACTTGCTTGGCCTAGCTTGCCCATCCTTATATATATAATATATATTAACATGTTAAGAGTCCTTTTGCATCTTTTCAGTTTAATTTAGGTTCCGTCTTGCATAATATGGTTCTAAGTTGGATATCTCAACAAATTAGGGCCATTTATGGTTATGAAACCACAAAGTCCAACATGCTTGATTCTTAAACATATAGGGTAGTCATATAATTCATATTAGACATGTTTGTGAGTATTCATATTAGTATCATGGTTTATCACTTAAAAACTTACTTTAAGACATGCATAGTTCATATTACGTCTATCTAGTTGTGTGCACGTATCATTCATGTTCAAAAGCATACACGTCGTATCATTTTTGCACATATAGGCCATGTTTAAAGACTCAAAAATTACTAGTATGTCATCCTAAAAGTTCAGAAGTTTAGACAACACAATGCTCATGAATATTGGTTTCAAAACGTCTAAGTTTTATTTTCTTCAAATCCATGTCATGCCAACCTAATCATGCAAGGCAACTTCGAATCATATGTCATATTTGTACATGATTCTCTTTATGTCAAAATATAACCACTTCATGCTTTAATACTTAGTTTACAAAAGAAAATGGAGTTTGCCTTTGAAATTATTTTATCATAAATGATGTAGTATAGCACATATAATACAACTTTTAAAACTTTTACCATAAGTAACTAAGTTATGTTAACATCTTCTCAAGTTCAGAACCTACCTCATGTAGCATTCATGCACCTTAGTTCTAAATATGTCAAGTTTTTCTTGAAAACTTCTCTAATACAAGGTCTAACAATTTTGATCATGAACAAGAACACTGTAAACATCATATCATGCTCATTTATATTTGAACTCGATCATGTATATAAACCACTAAGTTCAGAACTTGTAGAACATAGGTTTCCACAAGGTTTGTTTTTAAAATCTTTAAGTCTCCTTTCAAAACACATACTAAGTCATGCTAATGCTTTCTATTATGAACAAGGAAATCTTATATGTCATGTCTATTATCATGCATCTTCATGTTATATCACTTAGCGTATGTGCTCGTTCGAAGCCCTTCAATCGCCTCTGAATATGTAATAGTCACAAAGATGACTATTTTTACCCTTCTTAATGACCTCAAATTGAAACACTTAAAGAATTAAATTTGTAGGTTTATTCGTCCTCGTTCTGGATCTTCTTGAATCACCTCAATCGGAGTTCGTATAAAAAGTTATGGTCGTTTTACCAAAACAGGTCAAAGCAGTCACAGTCAGCACACATGGGGCCCGGCCGCACCCCTTTCCCTCACCATTCCAGCGCGCCAGTGCCATGGTCCAGCCCCAGTTGTGTGCCCGCACTTGGCCTCTCACAGATCACAGTTTTTGACATACCTTTCTCATTTTAAGTCCGAATTAGTTGATTTTTGATTCGTTGGACTCATTAAACTCTTAGCTACTCATCTACAGACTAATTATAACACTTCAAACATATTAACAAATCATTTTAATGGTTCCAATTCAATGTTCATGTATATTTTCACATTTTGACAAATTTAGTGAATTCGTTCACTACGAATTCGTTTCTCAACCAATTTGGTTCGTTTAACTCTCGTTGTTTTCGTATTGAACTATATTAACAACATCTAACAACAATTCATGGATTATAACAATCCTTAGCCATCAAATTTATGACTCAAAAACTTCTGTTTCATTATACTTTTCTAAGAATTGAAGAACTTGAATTCATGAACATATATGTTAGAATCATTACCTCTTTATGGCTTCAATTTGCTATCTATAGCTCTCCCAATCTCTGATTGTTCTTCAACTCTCCAATTCTACAGACTCTCTATAGCTACTTATCAGACATCTCTCAAACAACCGTGAAGGGGAAGAAGAGAGTACTTTATATAGAAAATTTGTTGCCCAGTCATTAGTTTTGTTCTATGGTTTGAATCAATAGAGAATGAAATTAATCAACAGATATGCAAGGGTTGGCTAACTGCCTCATTGTGTAGCCATCATCACTGCTACTACGTAATAGAGAAGAAATAGGATAGGCCAATGGCCTATTCATACGGCAGTTGAAATAGAGTGACACTGATTTTGGGACACTATTAAAACCTCAGCAATAGAGCTTAGTTTGGTTCCTTTAATTTCCAAAATGAAATTTTAATGTGCTATTGCTACTACACCAAGTAAAGTTAGGAATTATTTATGTACTCATATCATATAGTTCATGTACTTTAGTTCACACAATATTTTAATTGGGCTAACTATCATTCAGTTGGGTATTCCCAACCCATTACTTCCTATCACACTTAAATATCAAAATGATTAATATTAATCATCTATTATCTTTTCCATTAATTCTCTTTTAATAATTTCAGTTAAACTTTCAGTCTAGTTTAACTCTAATACTCAGCCCACACAAGGCTCATTTATCTCACTTACTGGAGTTATATAACTCAAGTTCATTATTTCTTTAATAAAATATTAGGGTCTAGGTCACGTTTGGCTTTTTCCCAATTTCACATTAATATAAAGTTTAGGTCACACTTTATCATAATGCTATTTTATTTAGCTTACTTAAATAATTGCATACTTTACACTTAGAATAATTAATATTTACTCTATTATTTAAATTATACACTATACGTATAATTATTTGATTCTCCTAAGATAACTTCTTCAACTATTACATTTAGCCATATCTCAAATATTAATCTAATACATCTCTAACCAATATTTATCTAAAGATATATCAATTTTCTTCTCTCGTCAACAATGTACATATATACAAGTCTAAACCTAGCACATATCGAGTCTTTAATAGTATTCAATATAGTACACTGAGTGGTTTCCCACAAACAACCAATAATTTAGTTTTCGTCTCGTCTACACTATTTTCACAATGAGTTAGATCGGTTACTAATTCGTATATACCTCCGCTCTCTGAAGAAATCGTTTAACCCAGCTCCTATACATCCACCATTAAAGGGTACGGTTGCACTACCTTAGACTTAATAACTACTTATACATATACTCAAGGAATTGGTGATTATCAAAGATACTTAATGTCACCAACTATGATAAAATAATTCTTTAAATTATTTAATACCGATAGATAAATTTCTATCCATCTTTTTACTGATTCATCTCTACAATTTATAACCAATATATATAATAATGATATATATATTTATTAAACACAACTTATTACATAGCTCATATTACCCTATGTAACACAATACCACATACCTCGTAACACACTTATATATTCTTTTTCGAATCCAGCTCATGCTTTAAGAATTTTATTCACTAAATTCTTATTTTAATATTTTTTGAAAATTTGGGTTCTTACAGAAGGAGGCTGCTTCTACCCACTTGGTGAAGTAATCGATTATGGTGAAGATAAAGCGATGTCCATTACTAGCTTTGGGCTCGATGGGCCCGATCACGTCTATTCCCCATATTGAGAAGGGTCAAGGCGAACTCATATTGTGGAGCTCTCGTGGAGGGGCGTGGATAGCATTCCTATGAATTTGGCATTGATAACATCTCCTGACATGGTCATTGCAGTTAGCCTTGAGAGAAAGCCAATAATGGCCTGTTCTGAGGATCTTCTTTATAGGTAAAGAGCCGCTCATATGTGGGTCACATACTCCACTATGGACCTTATCCATGAGTCTCTGAGCTTGATCCTTATCCAGGCATCTGAGGAGACCTAGTCTTGCATTTCTCTTGTAGAGTGTATCTCCGCTCAGGTAGAATTTCATAGCAAGTCGATGAATCTACCTTTGCTCAGTCAGGCTTGCCTCAGCGGGTGTAGATCCATCTCGCAAGTACTCCTTGATATGTTGATACCAAGGTTATTGGATGGGAGGAAGCTCATCCGATATTTCTCCAACATAGTTCCCATAGGCTAGTGCCTTTTGTAGGGTCAATATGACGCTTGGCACGTGTTCCTTGTCAGGTATGTGAATCAAGGAGGCCAAAGTTACTAATGCGTCTGCGAAGTCATTCCTATTACAAGGAATGTGTAGAAAGGAGATCTCTTCGAAATCTAAAGCCATCTGTAAAACTTGCTGATGGTAAGGTAATAAATGTAGCTCTTTGGTTTGATAGATTTATGTGGATTGTTTGACTACCAACTCTGAACCCCCAAAGACAGTTAACCGCCTTATGCCCATTAAACGGGCAAGTTTTAGCCCCATGATATAGCCTTCATACTCAGCTGTGTTATTGGTGCTGACAAACTGCAATTTGACGGCGACGGGATACTGCTCCCCCGTACCAGATATTAGAACTGCCCTAGCTCTAGAACCTTCCGTATTAACAGCTCCATCGAAATACATGTTCCATGTTTGATGTGTATCGTACTGTTGGTGTTGCTGAATTCTCATTACCCCTTCATCGGGGAAGTATGTTTCCAAGGGTTTGAAATCCCATGAAGGTGTGGCGGCCAATTGATCTTCGATTCCTTGACCTTTAATGGACTTTTGCATCACGTAAACAATGTCAAATTGTTACATAATCAACTGCCATCTGGATAGCCAACAATTCAGTATGGGCTTGCTGAACACGTACTTGAGAGGATCCATGCGGGATATAAGATGGGTTGTATGCCCATGGAGGTAATGATGTAACCTCATGGCAGCCCATGCTAAAGCACAACAAGTCTTCTCAATCAGAGTGTACTTGTGTTCACTACTGCTGAATCATTTGTTGAGGTAATAGATAGTTCGTTCTCAGCCTCTATCGTCTTTCTGACCCAGCATGCACCCCATGGCATTGTCACTTATGGACAGGTTCATGAACAAGGGAACATCATCCCTGGGTGGTACCAAGACAGGAGCTTTGACTAGCTGCTCTTTGATTGTAAGGAAGGCCTTCTGGGACTCCTTATTCTATTTCATGAAGGAGTTTTTCCTTAATAGCTTAAAGATAGTCTCACAGGTTGCTGTGAGTTGAGAAATGAACCTACTAATGAAGTTGACTTTTCCCAAAAATCCCCGTATTTCTTTCTCTATTTGAGGAATGGACATTTCAGTGATAGCCTGGATTTTGGTGGGATCCAGCTCAATCCCTTTGTGGCTGACTAGAAATCCTAGCAACTTGCCTGATTTAACTCCAAAGGCACACTTGGCTGGATTCAAGTTCAAGTTGTACTTGCGCAACATGTTGAAGAGATTTCTGAGATGGTCTAGGTGATATTCCTCCCTTTGGGATTTGACAATAATGTCATCCACGTAGATCTATATCTCTTTGTGCATTAAGTAATGGAAAAGAGCCATCATGTCTCGCTGATAGGTAGCTCCGGCAATGATGAGGTCGAAAGACAACCGTCTGTAGCAAAAGGTTCCCCAAGGCGTGATGAAAGCAGTTTTCTCACGATCCTCCTCAGCAACCATGATCTGATGATACCCCGCAAAGCAATCAGCGAAGGAGTACATGCCGTGTTGAGCAGTATTGTCAATGAGAATGTGGATAAATGGCACGGAAAAGCTATCTTTAAGGCAAGCTTTATTCAGATCCCGATAATCCACGCAAACTCGCACCTTTCCTCCAGGCTTAGGCACGGGAACGATGTTAGATATCCATTCAGGATATATGGACACCATGATAATACCAGCTTGAAATTGTTTCACAATTTCTTCTTTCACCTTTAAACTCCACTCAAGTTTCAATCGCCTGAGTTTATGCTTAACTAGCTTGATTCCCTCTTTAATGGGAAGGCGATGAAGGACAATGTCAGTGGACAAACTCACCATGTCTTCATGAGACCATGCAAACACATCCTGGAATTGGGTTAGTAATGTAACCATGTCATTCCTCTAGTTTGGGGTAAGGTCTGAACCAATCTGGATTAACTTAGGGCTTTCTAAGGTTCCAAGATTGAAGGAGGTAGTTTGATCAAGGTTGGGTTTAGATTTGTCTTCGACCCATTCTTTGATCTCCTGAGGCACCTCAATGTCCTTTTGTATTTCCATCAAGTCTGAGTTCAACTTTTCATCAAAGTTACAATCCTTGTGGAGAAAAGGTATCTTATCAGCAAGTACAGGCACATCTAAGTTCAGAGTCCTGAAACAAAATATTCTTTCACTTAATATATGTGAAACTATTTAATCATACAAAGTGTTAACATGTACGGACAAAATAACTGTTAATACTGTACAGAAAAGTAAGCATTATGATATCTACAGGGCAAACAGAAGTCCTGCCCGTTTTACCATTGTCGACCAATGCAAGGAGTGCTGCTCCAATTGGCAAGGGCAAAGTCATGGTGGACTGCAGTAATGGAGGGGCTGTCATCGTCCTCCTTCTCCCGAATGATGACCATTACGTCTGGGCAATCATCGTCTGGGGTGTATCTGTTTGTATGTTCATCATGGATAATGATGAGTATGCCTAACATCATCCGGACGATGTCTTGTTTGATTCTTCGTTCCTCTTCTTCCAACTTGGGATCTAGAACAAAGTCTTCCTTCTCCTTTACCGGTATCAGTTTAGGAAATAACATATCCATTAAATTGGCTGGCACCTTTACCGGAGGTTGAGCGGACTCTAGATTTACAGGTGGAAATGATCGTCGTACGGCTGAAACTGAAGGAATCTGCTTATGATTATGCGGATTCCTGTAACTAGAACTGGCAGAATAGCCTAGTCCGACTGTCCCAATTTGACTGGACACTTGAATTGGGTGCTTAATACCCTAATTATTTTTACCCAGCCCTTGTCCTGGCTGGTGTCCCAATGCCATCATTTCTTAAGTAGCTGTCATTACTTCGACAGAAATCTTGGGTACGGAAAATGGCGTCCCAATAGAATGGTTTTGAGTGTTGCTCACTTCCAAAGCATGAAAACTGACCGGCTCAACATCGGAATTGAAACTGATGATTGGCATGTCACCATGTTGAGAACATTCCAGTTCAGCGTTGACTGTGACTAGGTTATTATTGATAATATATTTAAGTTATTGATGAAGAGTGGAAGGGACTGCCCCGACCATGTGAATCCACGGTCTCCCCAGAAGCAGGTTGTATACTGTATCTATTTTGAGCACGTGAAAAGATACACAGAATGTATAGGGTCCAATCTCGATTGGCAGCTCAATCTCTCCGACTGAATTCCGACGGGATCCATCAAAAGCTTTAATAACCATATGGCTGCTTCAGATCCATTTAAGATTGACATTCATCTTCACCAACGTAGCGTAAGGACAGATATTCAGAGACGAACCTCCATCTATCAAAACTCCAGCTAGCATGTATCCGGAGGACAAAATCGTAATGTTTAACGGCTTGCAATGACCGGTCCCTTCAGGCGGTATGTCAACATTAGTGAAAGATATCACATTGTTGTTAAAAATGTGATCAACCAGATGTTAAAATTTTTCCACATCCACTGATTTTGGCAAATATGCTTCTTCCAAAACCTTCAGGAGAATTTTCATATGATCCTCAAAAGTTAAAACTAAGTCCAGTATTGAAGTTTAATGTGGAGCTTCTCTTAAGCTTAAAACCACCTTGGCTTCATTATGACCCATAGTGCGGATGAATTTTTCAATCTTCTCTATGGGTATTTTCCCCTTTGATTTTAGGGTAGGCTTCATCATCCGTTGGGGAAGATACAGTGAATTTTCCTTCGACATTGCAGCAGTTGTATGAGAGGTGGATCCTTCAACTTCTCCATAATTCTATGGGACTTTTTGTAAGCTGATAATAGGATATTGTGGTCTGAATGGCAGGTTGATTGGCTCTGGAGCAGCCACTTTCAAAGGATTGTCAACTCCTTTGAGTTAAATTGCTTTTATTGTGAAAGGTTTGACAGTCCCATCAGCCTCAACAGATATAACTGCTACCGGTCCCTTCCATTTAGTAGGACAAGTATTCTCACTCTCAAATAGCACAGTATCGTCATCTGCCAGTTGTAGGACACCGCTGTCAATTAGATTCTGAATAAGGTGGCGGAGTGCCTGGCATTCTTCCATGCTATGACCTCGATAATGGGAGTGATATTGTCATACTCCATCAGAATTAAACCGTCCTGAACCGGGATTGATTGGAGGTAGGAAGGAAGTAATCCTTCCTTCATTGATTAGCATCTGAAGTATCTCCTCCATAGGTTGGCCTAGGTATGTAAATTCTCTTCTATTGGCAAAATCCCGACGGGCTTTGACAGTTGTTCTCTTCGTCACTTTGTCCTCCAATGTTTCATATTTTGAAGGTGACGAGGGAGTATTCATAACCAATGGGAGGAGACTAGCATGCTCCTAGCTGACTAATTGGCATGTGACTTGATGTTGATAGGTCACCAATTCGGCCAATTGATAAATCTGTTTACACAGAGCTTTCATCTTTCGTTCCATCATAAACTGGAACTTTGCATAATCTCATTTGTCAACACCGTCTTTGATGATCTGAGATGATTCATAGTTAAAATTGGAACTCTGTCCACTGCTCCAATTAATCATGTTGACTTCTTCCTCTTTGTGTTGAGGAAGAGGGTTGTCTTGTACGTGAGGTTGATCTGGCTTGGTGACCACGATCTCACCGTTGTCTATCAAATCTTGGATCTTGTTTTTCAAGGCCCAACAATCTTGAGTATCATGTCCAGGTGCCCCGGCATGATAAGCACATTTTCGAGCAGCATTGAAACCCTTCCCATTAGGGTTGGCTGGTGGAAGAAGATGCGTAATTTTCTTCTAAGCGGTCAGAAGATTGAGAATGTTCTTGAGTGAGTCCCCTAGGGGTGTAAATACTCGAGGGCATTTGACTTCTCCACCTTTAGTGTAATAACCCGATATTTTCTATATAATGAAATAAGAAATTTTGCATATAAATTTTTTTTTTATTCTAAAGGTAGAAATATGTGCAAAGTAATGTGTATGTATGTATGTGATAAATAACAATTTATTTACTACATGAATATTTACAAATAATTTTATTTTAGAATTTATTGATCATTACAAACACTACACCAAAAATGGCTTCTAGTGAAGGACAAATCCTTTACAAGACATACTATATCACTCACAAGTGATTTATTGCGAATAAATATTTTCCTTCACACGAGTGGTCGCATTAGACCTCCTCGCAATTGGGTATCCTTCGCTAAGTAGTAACTAATATTTATTGTGAAGGATATATTGTGAATAACTTTTTTATTCATAAATTGTATTTAATAATGGAATATTGTTACTTAGTGAAAGACTAGTTTCCTTCACAAATAATATTTTAAGGACTATTTGAAATTAGTGAATAACTTTATTCCCTCACAAATAATATATTGTGAAAATCAAATTTATTTAACGAGAGAAAATTGTCCTTCACTAATTATAAATTGACAATCTTTCTTCAATTTAGTAAAACAAAAATTCCTTCACAAATAATAAATTTGTAGGTAAAAAATTAATTACTAAATAATCAAAATTCATTGAAAATTATAATTGATATTCAAATCAATGATTTCATATTTATTATTATTATTAATCTCTATAAGAAATATTAAATTTATTTTTCAAGTAAATATAAATATTATCATACTTGTTTCAAACTAATTGATAAGCTAGTTTATAAAGAACTAATAAAATCAATATTTCACATATAAATAAACAATACTCAAGTCACAATAACTACCAAATTTGTTATTGTACCTTGGTCTCCCAATGACCATAGTACCTACAAAATTTATTAACTAACATAAGAAAATTGAAAGAATAACAATGAACTAGAAGGAATAAAGTGTCTTGTTAGATCCACTTCATCATCATTTTCTTCGAGAAAATCAAGGTTGGGCGTGTAAACTTCATGCTGCAAAAGAAACACCAAAATTCAATTTCAATAAAATGAGGAATAAGAAAAGATGAACTGGTCAATCACTTTCGCACCTTGAAGGCAATCACTTCCCACCCTTAGTATATTTGACTCTCAATGTGACAATTCAATGTGACAATTCGATTGAATACAAGCTTATCAGAGGTTGAGTCCTTATCAACCACAAAATAACCTGCAATAACAAATTACAAACAGAATAACTATAAAGCTCACCATTTCTTCGAATATGGTAAGTAGAAGCCATAATAGCTTCATAAATCTCAGATTTCTTCCAAATAGATTCATATTTTGAATGCATGCCTGTAAACCCATGTTTTCCAAATAAAATTCACCAAAAGATATAGCATTCTGGAGTTTTGTGCTTGGTTTTATCAGAATGACACTCTAGCTGTTAGGCAGTTATGTAGTTAATATAAATATTACCAATCTAAAGCCTCGCAAGTGACAACTGACAACTCGCACCTTTTAATTATATAAATCTAAGCACTGTCAGAAAATAAGAGATAAAGTAGATGGTCTGTTTGAAATAGAAACACTAGGAATTGTTCAGAAGTTTGCAGATTAAGCATTGCAGTACCTCTGTATTTATGAACAATATTGATCCCATCAAATATACGTATTTTGGAGTCCTCTAATGTTATCATAACTTTTTGAGAGTTCGGTGAAAACTGCAAGAAATAATGTCACTCAATGTTAACAACATTCAAGAGATTAAAGTCCATGATATGTATTTCAACATTAAGTTTTTGGACAACGCATTGCATGAAGGTGGCGTGAAAGGTGCAAATATGGCTGCAGAGTAAAATCAGAATTCAGATTATTAAAAACTCAAGGAAGAGGAGAATAGGAAAATAAGGAAGAAAATTAATATATAGACAGAACTATGTTATATAAATTAATGATATATAAAAGATATAAATAAAAGAAAGAATTCAAATTGTTTATTGACTAATGATTGTTAAAAAAAATTAGAAAATCACAGTGAAGTCATGTAAATTACGTGGCATTCAAAATCAATGAGATCAAATTACTGACGTGGGAAAAAAAATCATGTGAAGAAAAATAAACCAACAAAGCCAACAGCAACTAGTGAGTATTGTCTTAAACATAACATTCAACTTCCACACTAGTATAATAATTAAAAACGTCAATTGATGGCTAGAGTATATTATTAATTGCTGTGTAGTCTATTGTATCAGTTTAAATATAACAAAAATGGATTTAGTACTATGGAAGTTAATCAAGTACAGACACTATAATTACAAGGTTCAATTGATGTTTGGTGGAGACGTAGCTTAAGGATCCTCATATTATTTCTTTGACCTATGTTGGATTATACAAATATTTTCCTTTCAAAGAGAATGTAGCAATAATTATTGTTCAATGATAACACTAAATTATCAATCACACCTTACGATTTTTTGACAGTTTATGCTTCCGCTCTGCCTTTGCACGGGACTTTCGGTGCCTGATTATTCCATGGTACTGCTTAGCATTCATAAATATCGGTCCATCATCAGTGCTTAAGTTCAGCGGTAGCATAACCCGGCCCTAGATCAATGTCATAGTAAGTAACTTTCATAAGTCACCCTGAGAAGTAATAGACATAAAAGTCTAACATTCAGCAGGACTTCACAAGAACAGAACAATGAAGTTACTTACATTATTACATACATTTTATATAGAGAAGGTAACTTTTAGCTCTATACCATTTCTTTCTCGTTTAAAATTTACTTTTCACAGCATAAGTTATTTATAAAACCATCGCCTGATATCCTTCACTTCTAACATCTTTTGTTCATTAAACTATGATTTTTTTCTTCATGGCATATCCTACTTACGTATTTTCCATGCATAACTTTATTTGACAAAAAGCTTTCCGGATACTCCTGCAGGTCAATTTTATGGTTCCTGTGCGTTATCTTTCACTTTTAGAACTACATATAAAAATAACATGCAATATACATAAAAATAATTGGTTGGCAGACTTGGTTTTCCAACTTCATAGAGGTCCTAGATCAAGTTCCACAATATGTTTAGTTCAAGAGTTGAAGCACTATAGATAATGATGCTAAGAATCAGAATAAAAAGAAGGCATTTAAGTTATGCTTAAGCTATAAGGTGTAACTAGGACTCACCCTACTTTATTGCCAAAATTATATTCAGTTAGATCATATAAGAAACTCTAAGGAGACTACACAGGCATTTACTAAAAGTAGAGGACTTTCTGGTAAACTTTAGAGTTAATGTCAATTGTTCAGTCTGAAGATGATCAACTAGTAACAGTTTTCTTTCGCAATATTTTATTAATTTATATAGCTAACTGTTTGGGAACTCTAAGGTATGCAGATTCACAAGAGAAGCATTTAAACCAAGGTAGAATATAAGTTAACATAGGTAATAATAATATAATACAGCTTTAAGATTTGAAGGGAGGCGAACCATAATTTGAGGCCCATAAGTTGAAAGGACTCTGTAACATTGATCCCCATAAGGATACTTGGCACAGATATATATCAATTTAGAAAAACAGAAAACCATAAGAACTCAGTGACATAATAGTTAAGTAGAAGATCACTGCCTATAGAACCACAACTTCCAATTAGGCACACTCCCCAATAAAATGTGAACCAATGATAAGCAATAAGAGTAGCATGTAGTAGAACACTATACCTGATGCTTCATAGAAGCTGCAGGTCCCAGAAATGGAACCAACTGCAAACCGCTGTTTCATAAAAAGAAAATAATTTTATCATCAATTAATCATCCTAAAGTGCAAACTAACAGATTGATACAAGTAGTTTAACATATAAATGCTATGCTCAAGTATCAACAATCATACTTTGCCATTTGGGTGGTAACATATGGCAGTTGTCACATCTCGTGCATCAGCCCAATGCACTACTCGACTCTCAGTTACTCCCTAGATTCTAACTTTTCCATCAATGGAGCCACTAATGAAGCAGTTTTCATCAACAGGATTGAACTGAGTGCATGTCACTGTTTAATCCATGAGGGAAAAAAATGACAATATATCCTTGAATTTTAAAGAAATGAAAATCATCAGGGCAAACAATAAATACAAGTACCAAAATAATGGGATGGAATGATAATAAACAACTTTTTCATATTTACCATAGTTGTTGTGATGGAATACGCCAAGACATTCCTCGTGTCCCACTTGCCATAGGCGAACAGTCTTATCCTTGGACGAGGAAAGAAGACACTGCAACCAAAAATCTAATTAGACTTATCTGCATCTTGTTTTCTTTTCATCCTTCTTTTTAAGCTCTTCCACAAACTCTGTACTTTCTTCTTGTCCATACTAACATCCTTAACTTCTTCAATGTCAGCTTCAGCTTGCCTATGTTCAACTTCATCAGCAGCAAATGTAACTCTGGCACTTTTCCTCTCAAGAGCCATATTCAAATCCAACCGGCCTTGGTCCAATTCATCAACCATACAATTTCCTTCAATACTCGATTCCTTCTTAGACCAATCCATACTGTTCTCTACACTATCAACAGACAATGCACAAGAACTCGAAACAGCTCCACTACAATCTCTCATCCTATCCAATCTGGTCATCTCTGATTTCTTAGTAAAGTCCATGTCACGTGAAGGGGTAAATTGAAGAAAACCCATACCACGAATGAAACTATCTCTTCATTCTTTTACACTTTGAGGCTCACTCATCAAAATCTCATAATCTAAATTACTAGTCCTTAAATCTTCATTCAGAACAACTGAGTCATCCGACGACAAAAAGTATGCAGAATCAAAGAAGACCTCTTCTTTTTCATCAAAACTCAGCATGTCTTATAGTTGCAGTACAAGAATTCCACATCAAACCCCACTCTTCAATCACTTTTTCTTGCTAACACATGAAACTCCACCTACCCTTTATATAACCCACAAAATACCCAAATTCACAAACCACGTTTTGCTAATTAAATATGAGTATTAAACAAGACCACAAATTCAACTAAAGAAATTAAATTTCACAAGAGCATGGTCGGGTACTAGGAACCAATTACCATCCCAGAAAACCAGTAATCATAACTGTTTGTTGGAATATTCTAAAACAAAAATCAAGATCCCGATACACCCTCAAGTGTAAAATACTCAAATTGAATTAAACAAGAGAGCAAAACTTCAAAGTTCAAAGACTATTATGTACTGCAATGTACCTCTATTTCCACGCAGAGCCAACAATAATATCCAACAGTATCACCGACCCTCCTCTAATTGTGGATTCTGCATTACCTTTAAAGGGTCAATCCCAAATATATAAACTTCTCATCAAATAAACTAATATGACCCAAAATTCTTCCACATCCTCTGTATTGAGCCAGTAATATTGAAGGCGATGTATAAACACCAAAGGTGAAAGTAATCTCACACACATTCTAAACCAGCAAAAGGGGCTTAAATTTAGCAGTAATTTAGAGTAATTGTATGGTATAAGCCTCGAGATTTGTGGTTAAATTTTTGTATTTTTAATTTTTTTTTTGAGATTTGCAGGCGGCGCAGCAGGGCACAAACGGCGTTACATATCTGCAAACTAACTTTACTGCTCAAATAGTACCCTCATTTATGTGCATAATTTGTACAAAATACTGTAATCAAAAGCTAATTTTACACAAAACTAGACAAACCCAGTTGAGAAAAAACTGTTGTGAGCCAGAATTTGTTAACCCCGGTTGAGAAAATTCAGATGAGAATCAAATATTGAAAACCAATTTTAGAATTTCATGGGAATCCGCCCAATTTTCCATGTCAAATCCAATGCCCCAACTGGGTAGAACAATTTCAAACATGAACACTAATACAAAAAACTGACATTTTGAGCATCATAATAGTAATCAGCACACAAACCACAATTCAATGATAAACATATCCAAATCGGAGAACAAAATCGATAATACTCAGATTGAAGACTAACCTTTAATTAGATGTAATGTAAGACCCCAATGGAGGAGAAGATGGACAAATCAACTGCCGCCATCGCCGAAAAATAATGCCACCTCCGAAAATTGGGGGTTTTATTTCAAAATTAGGGATAAAGTGAGAGAAGATATAGAGGGGAAAGAAAGAGGAGAGGGATGAGGAGGAAGAGGGATATGAGGAAGAGGAGAGGGAGAGGGCTGGAGTGAGGGCTCGAAGGAGAGGCAGATGAGATGAAGAGAGCAACGGAGTTCTGCGTTAGTTTTCTTTTTCTTTGCTAAGCTGCTTCTCTGCTCCAGAGTAATTAAAAACTTACTTTTAATTGACGGAATTTTACGTAGGAAATAATTTAATTTCTATGGAATAAATTCAGTCGGAAATACCCGATTTTCTTGTACTGATTTGGGCTCGACTGAATATATTTTAGGGTCCTTTACATTAATACATAATATTTAAAAAATAATTATAAAAATAAAATATACACAACATAATTATAAAAATAAAACATAAGCAATATAACGCGTCTAAAATCACATGTCATTATCCAAGTCAGTTACCCAATTTCATATTTGAAATTAATCGTCCCTAAAATCATGCAACTTTGAAATCGAAACAACAGATCAACGACGGAGAAGACAAAAATACGAAGCCGAAGCCTCCTGTCGCGACTAAACTCGTAATCGGAGAAGACAAAGCCGGTTGTCGCGATGCATCTCTAAGATCGAAAATAGCATACAAAATCAACGCCTTCAAGATCAGTAACCAAATACTGCAGTGATTGTTGAATACAAGATCAACATCAACTTCGATAAAAAAAAACTGAGGTATGTTGGTTTAAAATTTATAATCATATAGTTTACCTATTGTTACTACGAATTACTATATTGGTTACCTTTCTTAAGTTTTTTGCACTTAAAATGGTTACACGATAAGAATAATGAATGTTTTGATTGCAATATGAATATTTTAATTGCAATTGCATGTAAAAATGCAATTGGTTACTACTTAACATTACATTGGTTACTGTCTAACTATGTCTATTTTACTGTTTAATGCTGGATTGGTTAATACATACTGGTACTAAATAATGTTGCATTAGGTGCTGACTAATAATGATTTGGTTACTGTGTCCATTACATTGGTTACTGACTAATAATGAATTGGCTACTATGTACCATTGCATTGGTTACTGACTAATAATGACTTTGTTACTGTGTAACATTATAATGGTTACTGATGAAGACTTGGTTACTGACTAATGCTGAATTGGTTACTGCTTAACATTACATTGGTTACTGTCTGACTATGTCTATGTTACTGTTTAATACTAGATTGGTTAATGCATAATGGTACTAACTAATGTTGCATTGGTTACTGACTAATAATGATTTGGTTACTGTGTACCATTACATTGGTTATTGACTAATAATGAATTGGCTACTGTGTACCATTGCATTTGTTACTGACTAATAATGACTTTGTTACTGTGTAACATTATAATGGTTACTGATGAAGAATTGGTTACTGACTAATGTTGAATCGGTTACTGCTTAACATTGCATTGGTTACTGTCTGACTATAATATGTAATTGTTACTGACTTGGTTACTGACTAATGATGACTTGGTTACTGTGTAACATTATATTGGTTACTGGCTAACATAAGTTATTGACTAATAATGAATTGGCTACTGTGTACCATTGCATTGGTTACTGACTAATAATGACTTTGTTACTGTGTAACATTGTAATGGTTACTAATGAAGACTTGGTTACTGACTAATGCTGACTTAATTACTGCTTAACATTATATTGGTTACCGTCTGACTATGTATATGTTACTGACTAATAATGATTTTGATACTGTGTACCATTGCATTGGTTACTGACTAATAATTACTTTGTTACTGTGTAACATTATAATGGTTACTGATGAAGACTTGGTTACTGACTAATGTTGACTTGGTTACTGTTTAACATTATATTGGTTACCGGCTAACATTGATTTTGTTACTTACCATTACTTATTCTGTTGACAGACAATGGAGATGATTCCAGTTGTACTTTATTTCAACGGCGCATGGGCTAATAGTAACCAATACACTAAATTTAAAGTTACTGACATATTAGTTCCATCAAATATTTCGTTCAAAGAAATGCTAACCAAAATATGCAGTGCATTACGGCTAGACACAAACGCAACAACATTGTCAATAAAATTTCAGATTAGAAGCGACATTCCACCAATCAGTATATCAGACGAAGCAACCTTACAATTCTTTCTGGAAATGAGTAGAAAATCTGATGAACAAGGTAAATTCCCACTGATTGTGGATATTGAACACAGAATGGGACGCACAATGTGACAACCCGAGAATTTTAAATTTTTTAAAAAATTTTATTAATTGAATTAAGGTTCAAAATTAGAACCTAGACAGAAAATAAGTGTATGCGTATGATATTTTTAAGATGGAATTTTGAGGATTTCAAAATTCTATGAAGAATTTAGGTGAATTATTCAGGATTAAGGAAAACGTGATTATGTTCTGTGTATATGTGTAGAGTATATGGTTAAGGGTCAAGGGTTGACCAGATAATTGATATCTGTAACAAACCCTAAGTATATATTAAGAACGTCAACGTTCGGTTAGAAAACCCTAGTGTTTAATAAGAAACTCTAGAAATCGGTTCTGAAAACTCTAATTTCAGTTTCGGGAATCCAAAACCCTAATTCGGTGCATGAAACCCTAATATGAGAATTTAAATAATTATTATATTGCATAAGTGTTATTTATTATAATGTTAATTAGGGTAAAGCTTAGGTATTTAGCAAACCCTAATTTCAAATTTATTAAACCTTGATTTCTTTGATATGATGATGTATTATTGTAGCCTGACATGCTCGATACACGATCCAACTCTTATATCACATAAAAAAATACATATACCGGAAGCTATAAGGATCTAGATCTAGCACCTTCGGCTGTTCTTCATTTTCTGAAAAACCCAGAAATGAAGAACAGTGTTGTCAGAAAGTTTGAAGACTTTAATCTCTCCGTTGTGTTATGATATGACCATAAATTTGGTTGTTGGTTGTAGTAATGCACATGTACTACATGCTTAGAAACATTAAAAGCCCAGAAAACCTTACAAACACAGATCTACAGTCGGTCAAACATGGCACCTTGTATCTGCCTTTGCGTTTCTGGGCTTGATGAAGAACAGACCAAGAACACCTATAGCGACGGGTCTGTCGCTATAGGGCCCTTTAGTGACAGTTTAATTTTCTATTTTCTGGAAATTAATTAAAAATAGAAAAAAATAGTTTTTAATTATTAAAAATACAAAATAAATTTCAAAAAATTATTTTAAATTCTGAAAAATAGTTTTAATTATTTTGAGTATATTTCATAAATATTTAATATTTTTAGAATATAAATGGTATTTAATTTATTTAGTTATAATATTAAATAAATTATTTAAAAATAGTTTTAATTCATGAAAAATCATGAAAAATTAGATTATGGTATTAGAAAATATTTTAAGTGACTTTTAATATTTTGTGATGAAATTCATTAATAAATTATTATTAATGGTGATTAGTTTATTTAATGAGTATATTAAATAAATTATGAAAAAATAGAATAAATGGTTTATAAATCATATGAAAATGATTTAAGTGTTATAAAAATATTTTGAGTTATAAAATATAACTTTTGATATTTTGTCATGAAAATATTAATATTTTAATATTAATATCAATTATCGGATAATGAATTTAAGTGTTTAAAAATCATATTTAAATGATTTTAAGGTATTAAAAATACTTTGATATATTATAAATATATTATAATATTATGACATGTATTTTATTAATATTTGATAATAAATAAATATTAATGATAAAGGAATTATGTGGTATTTAAATTATTTAAATACAGGTTTAATGATTGAAAATTTGCGATAAATAGTAATAATTATTTAAAAACTATTATGAGACTTAGAAAAATATTTTGACTGAAAATAAAATTATCTATGATAATGGTTAAGTGTTTAGTCAGAGTTTAATTGAATTTAGACTCGATAAAGGTCCGACTAGACCGTCGGGATGATAGTTTTGTGTTGGGTTCAACTCAGACTTCAATAGTTTGACTTGATACCGAGTCCTATGTGTGTTGTAGACTGATAGAGTTATGTGTTATGTGTTTAGGTTATTCTATGTATATATATATATATATGTATATATATATATATATATATATATATATATATATATATATATATATCTTATAGTATTATATTGTGAAGATATTATTCTAATATTGGAGATCTATTGTAAGACCCCGAATTTTATGAAATAAAAGTATTCAATTTTTCTTATAATTACGATTCAGTAAATGGTTAAATTGATAAAAAGTTAATGTTAAAGGTGATATATGAATTTTTTTCAAAATAAGCAAGTGGTTATAAAATAATCATTGTTGTCGGGAAATATTCGTTTGGTCGTGGAATATTCTTTCTGTCGGGGAATATTCGTACGACGGCGCAGCTATTTGTGGGCCCCATAGCGAATAACTGTCGGATGAAAATAACGACAAAAATTGAGTTTTTATAATTAACGACGTAGTTGTTACCGTTAACACTGTTGAAATACCCGGTGGTTAAAATACAGTAATACGCGTTATTGTACAGTAGCACACGGTATTGCACCAATTATTGATTCTTACGTAAGAAGACACTACTCAATAATTGTTACAGTAGTTATTGTTCAATATTTTATTTTATTGATTCAATAATTGCTGCGTTGATATTTTATATTATTGTTGTTTCAATAATTGTTACTGAACAGTATTTCCCATTATCAGATCAATAATTTATATTATTTGAATAATATTATTAGATAACATTATTGGCAATGTCTAGAAAGTTCTGTCTAAGGAGAGGTTTGGTCACCTAATTGCGCGCCAATAAGGATAAATCTTTATTGGAAAGCCCCCTCTTTCCTGGGAACGGCCTGGTTGTCATAAATGTGATTCTGTAATATTATTTGTGAATAATTAATTATTGATACATATGATAAGGAAATATTTATTTTATGTGGATATAAATGAGGGATATATTTTTGTGGTTAAAAATGAAGGAGTTAATGTTGAGGTGTTTTATCAGTATTTTTATCGGAATGGAGGTATTAAAAATAAAATCAAGGTTTTTGAGAAATATTGCGGGTGTTATAATTTTTAATCCGACCGTTGGATCGTGGTAATTTTTGGATATGTTATACATATATAAGTTGAGTATATGTTCACAAATTTTGAATCGTTAAAAATTAACGTATGATTTATTATGAATTTTACGAGATGACTGGTTCAGAAATTGTTAAATTTTTCGGAGTTAATCATTTTGGTAGAAAATTCTAGAATTGGTGGGCCCCACTTGTGGTTGGTGAAGAAATATGCTGAATTATATTTCAAATGTGGTGGGTGGGAATAGTAGCAGGTAAAGCCATCAGGTTGCAGGTCAAACCTACCAAAATTTTCCTATAAATAGAGGGCTAAGTTAGAATTGAAAATCACACCAGAAACATAAGCTTTCTCTCTTTTTCTCTCTATATTATGAAGCATATTTTGTGAGTTTTTAGATACTTGGTGAGTTACTATTCATCAGTGCAAGTTTCCTTCAGCATCATATCCGATATCCAGTCAGAAGTACTGCTCTTTTGAGGTAAGGGATAGTAAGGGATAGTAAGGGATTTTAAGGGTTGTTATATTTTCCAGTTTCGTAATTTTTCTGACCTTCAAAAATTCTGGAAAAATTTGAAATAATATTTTGATGAGTTTTCTTGATTGTGTCCAAAAATGGTGATTTTTGGATGTATAGATTGAGAGTTATGAATTTTATGAGAAAAGACTATTTTAAAAGTAACAACTTATAATTTCTTGTGGTTTACTCCAAAATTGATGAAATTTTTATTGGGAGTACATGTATATGAAAGGAGTATACTCTGTGAATTTCAGAATTTTTAGATAAAAGTACAATTTTTGATAAATGTCTAAATATTCGACTATTTTGGCCATATGAAAAATAGTAAACGACTTTTAAAAATTCTGAGAAAAATATATGTTCACTATGGGACTATATTATACTAAATTCCAGAAAAGAAATATTTTTAGAATTGATTTGGTATTTTTCATGAAAATGTACTAGTTATGAGTAAATGAATTAAATATGTTATGTGAAGTAAGAAAATTAGAAAATAGGATTTTATAGCTTGAGAATCCTATATGAGGTATATGCAGAGTTTTGATGAGGGTTTTGGTTATTGGTAATGAAATCTTATGAGTTTGGTATTTTTGAATGATTAAATGCATTATTTAGTAAGTGTAAACAATTTAAATAAATTGTTTATAAGCTTAAGAAATGTTATTCTTTCAATATCATTATACCAAAATTTTGGTATGGATTTTATTGTGGAATTTCTACCTTTTTGTGTCGGAATTACTATTCATGAGTTACTATTCACGAATTACTATTCACGAGTTACTATTCACGGGTACTATTCAAGACAAAATTGGTTTTTTTTTTCTAACTAAATTATAGTTGATTTATGAATATTACTCTTGAGATTAAATCTAGATGTTTTGATTATATTGATTTTACTATTATATATAACATTTTTATAACCTTGATGTTGAAATTCTCTTTTACTGGAGTGTAAAGATGGGTAGATTATTGGTATGATCATGACTAGGGTTCTCTTTGGCCTGTAGTGCAAAGTTGAATTGTGACTGGTATGATCATGACCATTGAATTTATAATTGAATATCTTAAGCTTAAGTGCAAAGGTGAATTGATCAACATGGTTATAATTATTGTTTATATAAATTCTAAAATGATTATAATTCTTTGAGATATGAATATATTTGGCCTGTAGTGCAAATATGAACTGTTGATGAATATCTTTGGCCTGTAGTGCAAAGATGATATGTTGTTGAATATCTTTGGCCTGTAGTGCAAAGATGAACTGTTGTTGAATATCTTTGGCCAGTAGTGCAAAGATAAACTGTTGACGAATATCTTTAGCCCGTAGTACAAAGATGAAATTATTAGTATGATTATGAACAAGAATTGTGATTTGGTATAACCATGATCTTTGATGTTTCAGGTAAAGACAAGTGATAAAAATTATCTTTGTCCTGGATGAGAAGAGGAATTTAGAACTACAGTTATGATTATGAGTTATTCATATGATTGTGGACCAGAATTGTTGATTGATGTTACAGGGATAAAACATTGTTGATAGATTTTTAACATGGAGAAGATAATAGACTTTATAGTCTATTTGACTCTTCTAATGGATTGCTTGTTCCGCTGCAACTATGGTTGAAATTTTTATCATTTACCATATGTTCTAAATCTCTGATTTATTGTTGATGAATGCTATTGATAATTGAATTATCTTTAGTCATGATATTCTTTACTGAGCTAGTTGTGCTCACCCTTTTGCTTCACAATTCCTTTCAGGTAATAAGAGTGTAGCTGGGTCGAGCGGGGGTAACAACGGAATAGAACGGTGATCATCATTTAGTAGTTATATTTGGTGAAGAAAATAGGGTGAGGCGAACCCAACGTTGGAAGGGTGTTTTGTCACTATCATACAAGATGTCTAATTACATACAACCTCGTGTCATCATAGGACAGGGTTGTGCTCATCCACTTGCTGAGCATATCTATGGGCACTACCTATATAATCTTGGTGTTTGTTTGAAGTATAATTCTCAATTAGAGACAGTGAAGATAATGATAAGTCAACAGAAGACTCACCATTGGGAAGAATATGATAGTAATCTTCTCGTTTTTCTTTGGGGTCTATTGGGTCAACCAAGGATAATTCTGTGGCCATATGATATCTATCATAACCTAGACGTGTGGCCTCCCATGTACGAAGGTTTCCTTGAGCACTTCCCAAAGATTCTAATTTCTAAAACAGTTTTTGACTATACCTTTATGTAAGGTGTTATTGTGAGGTGATGTCCACGGTTGGAACATGAGTCACATTTGGTATATATTTGTATCCAAACTCACAACATATGTGTTGTTGTATTTTGCACGACAATTGTTGTAATAAAGTTGTAGTTATTTTCTGTACCATGTATTTGACGACTCAGAATGGGTTGGGTGGAATGGACCTATTTTGGGGTTGTCACATCTATATTACTAATATTAGGTCTTCGGATAAAGTATTATAAATTGCGTTGCGGTAATCAACGGTTCAGACAAGTTTGTATTTATTTAACTCTACTAAGAGCGTTTTGTTCGGATAATCTTATGGTTAATCATTGCTGATTGCCATGTATAATTGTACTCTGTACATATTGCATGTATAAGTCAGGTATGAAAGGCTGATCACCTTCATTACCCTTCGGTTCAGAAATATTTGTTCATGTTATATACTTGTTCAGTCATAAACTTGTTCCTGCTAGTTCACAATTATATTGTTGGATTATAGCCAGCTTATTATTCAAACTCTTCAATCATGATATATCGTTATATTGTTGTACTTAAACTTGATGGGCAACTTTCACGCTCACCCTTGCTATATCATGATAAAACATTGCAGATTAAGACGAACGCGTCAGATTCAAGAAAAGGTCAAAGACAATTCAAGCTTTAGTATAAGTATGCGATTAGTTTTGTAATAGTGTTGTATGATAATAATGTTGTTATATGTTAGAAAAGTTATGAATGTGATTAAGTTAAGGTTACTCGACCTTGGAAAAAAGTGTGTAAGTTTAATGTATAAACAATTTATGTTTATATCTTCCGCAAATATAGTAATAGTTGTATAGAATGATCGAACCGGATCCGAGGTGATTTGGGACCTGGATTCGGGGCCCTCACACACAACGATCTTGCATAACTTAACAAATATAGAAGAATCTACAATTCACGATGTAATGCCAATCAGATCAACACAAGGGAATTCAGCACTAGTTCCACTAGCAAGCCAATCATGCCAATTTGGAATGCAATATGTTGATCAGCTTGCAATGGAAATTATTGAACAACAACTAGACAGACAACATGACAAATCATACGCAAAAGAACAATATGATGATGTAATATCGGATCCGAATGAACGTGAAGTAAAATTACATCAAACCTACACAGACAAAAAAATCCTCTCACAAGCTATGAGGCTGCATTCAATCAGAAAAAATAGACAACACAAAGTCCAACGAACAAGTTATAGAGACTTTGTGCTAGTGTGTGTATGCGATGAAAATTGTAAATGGAAGATGAGAGCATCAAGTTTCAGAAAAACCAGTATGTTCAAGGTGAGAGAATTCAATGATATCCACACTTGTTCGGTCAATGTATTGTTGGGAGACCACAGACAGGCAAATAGTGAGTTGGTCAGTGAATGCATAATGCAAAAAATAACAAATTTGAAGAAAATATACACACCAATCGATATTGTTGAAGACATGATGTCAGAATATAATGTGTCTATCTCTTACCAAAAAGCATGGAGATCGAAGGAGAAAGCATTGGAAAAGGTGAGAGGAAATCCACACGACTACTCACTCATCCCATCATGGTTATACATGCTGAAGAAAACAAATCCAGGTAACACTTTAAAAATATTTATTGGTTTTACAACATTAGACAGTAACCAATATGATGTTCCACAGTAACCAAGATATCATTACACGGTAGAATGTTACCAATGTAAATTGTTTACTGATTAATATTGTATTGGTTACCTTCATGCAACATGCTGGTTACTGTATAATGCATTGGTTACCAAACATGAGGTTACCAAGCATTAGTCATTAATATTATTAAGTAACCAAAATAGTATTAGTCAGTAACTAATTAAGCATTATACAGTAAACAATAAACTATTACACAGTAACCAATACACCTTTAGACATTATGCATGTTTAGTTATTAAATCTTTAGACCATTTGTATGCGGTTATTATACATTTTTGGTTACCTTAATATGCATGTTTAGTTACTAAATGTAATATACAAGTTGTAAGCAATTAACCACATGAACGGTTTCCGATTACTAGTGATTTGGATACAGTATACTACTTGTAATTCTAATGATAGTGCTGATGTTTTATATCAGGTTCCGTCACAGCCCTTAAGTTGGAAACAAATGGTCGTTTCAAGTATCTATTCTTTGCCATTGGAGCATCCATTCAAGCATGGCACCATTATTTTCAAATCATTGTAATCGATGGCACATTCATACAATCAACTTACGGGGGGACATTACTGATAGCAAGCACACAAGATGCAAACCGAAACATTATTTCGATTGCTTTTTCAGTTGTTGACAGCGAAAATGAATTGTCTTGAAAATGGTTTTTTGAAAATTTGAGAATTGCTTGTGGAGTTAGGGAAGGTCAATGTATTATTTCAGACAGACATGAAGCCATTATACAAGGACTAAATTGTGTGTTTTCGGATATCATGCATGGTTCCTGCACATATCATATACTGAAAAATATAAAAAACAGATTCAAAAAGAAAGGAGAAGAAGTTAAACAGGCTTACAATGGGGTTTGTAGAGCTTACACTGTTGAACAATTCAACAAACACATGGCTGAACTTGATGGCATTGATCCTCGAATAAGGACATATCTGGAGGAAGAGGTCAAGTTGGATAGGTGCACCAGGCTCCATGGGACTGTAAGCAGGTACTCAACAATGACTTCAAACACCGCTGAATCTATTAACAATGCAATCAAGTTTATCAGGGATCTTCCAGTTGCGACAATGATTGAATGCCTACGTTGTCTGGTTCAAAGATGGTATTTCACAAACAAACAAGCAGCCATATCAACATTCACAACACTTTACACAACAGCTGAGAGAAAGTTGCAATCTAATATCTTTAAATCAAAGATACTTAAGGTAATTAATACTCGATTTAAATTATTGCATCCTAATTTGCATTTGCAATCTACTGACTATTAATAACTTGGTTACTTATTAATGCAAACTTAGTTACTGTGCAACATTATATTGGTTACTGATTATTGCTGAATTTGTTACTGTGTAACATTATATTGGTTACTTAATAATGGTTAGTTACTGTGCAACATTATATTGGTTACTGTTATGAATTGGTTACTGTGTACCATTACTAATTTGCATTTGCAATCTACTGACCATTATTTTATAATGGTAACCATCATCATATAATGGTTGTTGGCTTTTGCTGATTTGGTTACTGTGTAACATTATACTGACTAACAGTAACTTGGTTACTGGATAAAATTATAATCTTTATTGGTTACAGACTAATGCTAACTTACTTAATGTGCAACATTATATTGGTTATTGACTACTACTGAATTTCTTATTGTGTAATTATATACTGGTTACTATATAATGCTTATTTGGTTACTGTGTAACATTATATTGGTTATTGACTACTACTGAATTGCTTACTGTGTAATTATATACTGGTTACTATATAATTCTTATTTGGTTACTCTGTAACATTATATTGGTTACTGATCAATACTGACTTAGTTACTATATAACATTATAATGTTAATGAGATTTATAATGGTTTCTTTTATATTGGTGGTTACTTATTGACTAATATTGTGTACTAGTTAATTGGTTACTGTATATTTGGGATCAACTCTTGATCATATAATGGTTACTGACAATTGCTTTCTTGGTTACTATGTAACCATATAATGGTCACTGGCTATTGCTGAGTTGGTTATTGTGTAACATTATACTGACTACAGTAACTTGGTTACTGGATAAAATTATAATCTTTATTGCATAATATTACTGACTAATACTGACTTGTTACATACTATTGCTGACTTACCTAATGTGCAACATTATATTGGTTACTTACTACTACTAAATTGCTTACTGTGTAATTATGTAATGCTTACTGTATAATGCTTATTTGGTTACTGTGTAACATTATACTGGTTACTAATCAATACTGACTTAGTTACTATGTAACATTATAGTGTTACTGATATTTATAATTGTTTCTTTTATATTGTTGGTTACTTGTTGACTAACATTGTGTACTAGTTAATTGGTTACTGTATATTTGGCATGCAACTGTTAATCTGATTGTATACATTAGGTTTTTTAGGTTGAGACATCAAACTTAGTGATTTTCACTGTTTACGATGTCTCTAAACAGTATATTGTGGACATCGAACAAAAGACATGCACATGCCGTAAATTTTAGTACCATGAGATGCCTTGCCCCCACGCTGTTGCTGTTATGAGCAAGAGAAATTTTAGCTGTTATGATTTTTGCTCAAGAAATTACACTAAAGCAACTTTGGTCGAGACATATTCAGCTTCCATCATGCCATTAGATGACAAAGAAAACTGGGATGTATCAGAAGAAGTAAAAAACATATGTATAAAACTACCCAACACAAGAAGACCAGCAGGAAGACCAAAAAAAGGGAGGTACAAACACGGATCTGAAATCAAAATTCAAAACAAATGCAACAGGTGCCAAGAAAGAGGACACAACAGAAAAACATGCAGTAATCCCCCGGTTTTAAGACCACTAAAAAGGGTCTGATATAGTGCAGTTAAATTAAGAGTGTAAATACATGAATGTATTATTGTTTAATTTGAGTAACCATTAAACGATTGGTTTGTAAAATTTTTGATTGTGTATAGTAAACAAAATTGTTATTCATTTATATATTGATTTCTGATTTCAATGAAACATTAACAATAACAGTAATCAAATAAATACATAACAGTAACCATAACAATTTTTAATGGTAACCACATAATTATATAACAGTAACCATAACAGTTACCACCTAATAACATAAAAGTAACCATACCAGTTTTTAACCAAATAATTACATAACAGTAACCATAACAATGTTTAATGTTACCTAAATAATTCCATAACAGTAACCATCACATTAACCACCTAATTTCATAACAGTAACAATACCATTTTATAATGGTAACCACAACATAAACAACCTGTATATCCAGCAACATATAATTAAAACGGTATTGAAGTTTATGAAACCCACGTATACTCACACATGTACACTTAACATATGAAATATGTCCTGATACAATATTGTAACTATCTGGTTACTATCAAATCATTATATGGTTACCTATTTATACATGATTGGTTACCAATTGTATATTACAAAATTATAATTGGTTACCATTTTATACATGACAGTAACCATAACAGTAACTATACCAGTTTTTAATGTAAACCAAATAATTACATAACAGTA
Organism: Panax notoginseng; assembly: GCA_016801055.1. Taxonomy (NCBI): domain Eukaryota; kingdom Viridiplantae; phylum Streptophyta; class Magnoliopsida; order Apiales; family Araliaceae; genus Panax; species Panax notoginseng. The sequence goes on from CM029023.1 coordinate 51,595,290, forward strand.
ACCATAACAATGTTTAATGGTATCCAAATAATTACATAACAGTAACCATCACAATAACCACCTAATTTCATAACAGTAACCATACCAGTTTATAATGGTAACCACAACATAAACAACATGTATATCCAGCAACCTGTAATTAAAAGGGTATTGAAGTTTATGAAACCATGTATACATAACACATGTACACTTAACATATGATATATGTCCTGATACAATCTTGTAACTCTATGGTTACTATCAAATCATTATCTGGTTACCCCTTTATACATGTTTGGTTACCAACTGTATATTTCAAAAAAATTCAACAAACACAACTTAAAAAGATACAAAATACCAACCAACAAATAATATTTCTTTCATTAATGCTAATATAGTCAAATATGTAATCCCATCTACATAAGATCCAATGAACATCAAAAAATCATAAACCATACACAAATGTTGTGTATAATACCAAAATTTAAAAAAAATACACAACAAAATTAATAAAGACAAAACAACAAAATCTGAACTAATCAAAATCTGGAACAAATCTTCTTGGAGATTCTCTATCAGTATCATAGTCCTCCAACTGCTTGTTCCTTGCATGCATATATAGGTTTATGCACAACTTTTTCTGATACTGCGCAATGGGAAAAGGAATAGGAATCTGATCAAATTTTTGATGAATGACATGCTCAGCAAAACAAATTGTGAACATCCCACAATCACTGTAACAACAAACAACATATAACAAAAATAAAAAATAAAATCAACCTATATGTAATAATTAAAATAATGTACACAATTTAACCCTTACCCCTCTAGTTGTTCAGGAACCGTCTCAGAAAATTCCAACTCAATTATATCGTCTTCGTCCTTGTTGCGATATGGGTCACTGCTGAAGTCAATGTCAGACCTATCCTTCCAAAAACCAGACTTGCGCAGTAGTATGGGAAGAATGAAGATGTTTGGCTCACAAACATCAGATATTTTAGTTTGCATGGATTTCCTTTTTGGTTGTAGAGAATTGTAAACAGTTAGACACCTACGATGCACATCAAAAGTCAACAACAACCAATGGTCCGGTGATGACATATGAATTGAGAACAACACATAGTCAACATTCCTCCATGGTGTGTTGACATCCATAAACATCCCATGTATGTATTCAGCAACATCACCCTCCCCAGACAGAACAATTTTGTCACAATTTTTTTGTATACTCCTCGAAAAGAGCGGTGATCTTGCTGTGAAACCAACAATCTGTGGTCGTTACCCTTATAGGAATACTTTCGGAATGTCTTGCCAGTTTACGGAAATAATACAACGCACCATTGATGTGCTGAGCCAAAAAAAAATTAATAGGATATTAACAGTTGTTGGAAAATGCAAGTATGTGATGAATGTAACTAAATAATGTAAACATAACTACAAAAACATAATTTTTTAAAAAAATACTCACATCATCGTCTAACCACTGCCTAGGCTTCTTTAATTTATAGAACCACATCTTCGATGATATTGCAATGGATCCAAAAACAAAAGAAGGCATGATAATATCGTTCTTTCCAGGAAATTTGTCCGTCCTTCAATATAATAACATAATATTAGTATACACACTAACATTAAGAATTACCGTATTAATATACACACTACTACAAATCAAACTTCCACATTCTATAATTAACATACTTATCAACCAACTTAATTTTAAACAGTACCCTGCTAACCAACAAATATTAGAATCATAACCATAATCAAATAGTAACTAATACATAACTAATAGGTAACCAAAACATAAACTAATATTAACTAGAATATAAAGTAATAGTAACCATAACATTTATTTAATAGTAACCACACCATTTATTTAATATTAACATTTATTTTATATTTAATATTATGCAGTAACCAAAACAGCATTAGTCAGTAACCAATTAAGCATTATACAGTAACCAATGTAATGTTACACATTAACCAATACAACATTCAACAGTAACCAATACATCATTAGACAGTAACCAAATACAGCATACCAAAATCAGTAAACTAATCAACAACTTAATTGTAAACATTAATCTGGTAACCAAAACATAATCACATAGTAATCGAAATATAACTACTAGGTAACCAAAACATAATCTAATAGTAACCAGAATATAAAATAATAGTAACCATAATATTTATTTAATATTAACCATATGTTACTACAATAATACAAACTTATTTGTTTCATAAAAAAACTATAACATTGTTAACAACAAAAAAACAAACCTTTTTCTGTTGTTTATTCTAATTTTGAACCATTCTTCAAACAATGCCTCTTCAAATTTTGACGGCATCTCCATGCATGATTTGGGGAATGCACTTAAACGTGCAAGTGTTTGATTAGCAACACCCACTACAGTAGATGATGAACCAGCCGATCCGAACGCTGCTGTATATGAAGAACGTAAAATGTCACTCTTTGCAGGTTCACGTACAGGTTTACCACCGGCTTTGTGGACACTCTTCTCTAACTCATCACACTTAGCTATGTCCTGTGTGGTGAGAACCATAAAATCAAGAGCATACCTGCTTGCTGCCTTACCTTTCTTCACCTTTTTCATTTAACATAAAAAGGTAATATATACGATTAGTAACCTGAATAACATAAACTAGTAACCAACTGACTGTACAACAGCCAACAAACTAAAATGAACATGTTATATTAGTAATCTGAATAACATAAACTAGTAACCAAATCATAATATAATAATAACAAAATCATAATATAATGGTAACCAAAACAAAATATCATAGTAACCAATTCAATATATAATGGTAACCAAAATATAAATAACATTTAAATAAATGATGGCACATAATTATAACACTAACCTTATCAGCATCATACACAACAATTTCTTTCCCAGTACATTGGCTTAATATGTCAAAAGACGGCATGTCATTATTATTGTCAATCTGCGCAAAATAAAGAACCATTTAATAATTAAAACAAAAGACATATATCACATAACAAAACAAACAAATATGTCTAACCTTGACATCTTCTTCATCATCATTATTTTTTTTTCATCGGGTTTTTCAACCATAACAGCACGTTCAACTTCATTAGCAATCTCAATTACATTCACATCATTATTCTCCACGAATATTGAAACATCATCACTAACTTCATTACCCAATTCAATTTCATTCCCACCCTTCTTCTCAACTTCATCCAACGCATCATCACCATCATTATTCTTATTCACTTTTGAACCATAATCAACATCCTCATCAACATGGACCTCCTCCACCATGACATCAGCAGCATCATCAGCAGCATCATCAGCTTCACCACCTTCACCACCTTCACCGCCTTCATCGCCTTCATCACCTTCATCACCTTCATCGTCATCATCATCATCATCACCAGCATTGTCAGAATCGTCATCATCAGAATCACCATCAAGCTTTTTGTCCCCCGCGTCTTTTGTGACACCCCCAAATTTGGGTACTTCGATTCTACGGGATTTGGTGTTCACTGTATAAACATCATCTATCTATCTACCCATAAATAATATCAAACCATACAATAGATAGAAATCATAATAAAATCTTTTCCCTTAAGGGTTACATCAACTGAATCATAAATAAATCCCAGGTTACTCTAACCTTAAAACATCTGTGCGAAATTCTAAACAAATAAGTCTTAAACAACAACATAAGTCTTAAACATAAATACATTATCAATTAAAGTAACAAGTCTTCATCACTTGCTAACTTTGCCCTTGCCTTTACTAGTGGAGGGTTCATCGCTTCTTTCGTTCTTAACTGCAATGTTATTATTAAGCAAGAGTGAGCACAAATGCCCACAAGTATAATAATGAAACAATAGTATAATAACATGCGAATAATCAAAGACGTCTGAATAAAGCTCAACTTTTGAATCAAGAATAAATAACAAGAATCAAAAGAATTCTGAGGGTTATAAGACCTTGAACTATGTCCTAGGTTAACAAGAAATATACTTGAAACCTTTAACAGTCATAAGACTATGGACCTTCTTCTCGTACTTAGGGGGATCAGCCCTTAGTACCATACTGTGCACAATATCTTAACGCTAAAGCGTAATTAATCCCCTATACAGGGTTGTTCATCTCAGTTTGACATTCGAGTCCGCACCAAAGGAAGTTTGGTTTGGATAACTTCATCAAGGGTTCTGAAATTTAGAACGCTCATCAACTATGGACTAGTTGAATCAATAAGGTTCACTAGTCTAATAAGGTTCAACAATAATTGATATTTGATTAGAATAATAATCTCAAAAGTATACAATAGGACAATTATTGTATAACTGAATCATGCTTTAGAAATATAATTAATCTTTAATATCATGCTTGAACTTGAATAATAACAAGGATAATTTATTCAAGGTAAATAATAAACTTGATTAATAATGACAAGTAGGGTTAGGGAAACTTGCTCGACATAAAAGTAACATTTAAGTTTAAATAAACTTGCTCAATAGAATGGAGTTAGGGATAGGATACTTGCTCAATGTAAAAGTAAAGTTAAGAAACTTGCCTCGTGCGTAGATTACACTTTAACTAAGCACGTTCTTTGAATTAAATCCTACATACCATTCATATACACAATACTTGTTAATTAATAAGTAATCAACATAAATTCATTCTCGTTGTCTACTTTAATTATTGACTAAACTTAGTCAAATTATCACGTTGTCACATAATTTATACTTCATGAATTATCAAACCAATTATGTATTTAATAATTCAATTCACTTATAATATTTTATTACATGTTAAACAACTATTTTATCATCACATTATTCTTCTAACATGTTTACATATTCATTACAATAATCCACTAACACATTGTTAGACTTAAACATTTTTAAAAATATATTTCTGAATTTTCTGGAGAGTGGCGCTGCGGTGCCACTAATGTGCTAAGGAGTCGCGCTGCGGCGCGGTGGCGCTGTGGCCGGGCCCTTGGCGCTGCTGCGCTATGGCGCCGTGGCTTGGGTCTTGGCGTTGCGGCGCAGTGGCGCTGCGGCGCGGGACTTCAGTTCTGGAGTTGGCGCCGCGGCGCGAGACTCCAGAAACTGATTTTCAGTTCGAGAAGAACACAGAGTTCAGCGAAAACAACACATTTTTAACACTAATTTCACCAAATCACATATACCCACATGTTATAATTCATGTATAATCATAACCCAACATTTGTAGAGTAGTTTTAACCAATTAAAACACATAATCACATAATTAAAATATGTGAATTCAATGACTTTGATGTTCATGAAGTTTTAGAAAACTTTATGTGAAAATTCTCCTTACGAATTCGTTATAACACCGAATTTGTTCGTTTAAGGCTTAAACTCTTCGTATTAACATGCATAACAACATACAAGTCTAAAATTTAGGGATAATATATGATCAATACATAAATTTTCACGTATATGGCCATATGGCCATATCACGTACTCTGTTTATTTTGAAATAACATATGTACGACATGTTTTCACAATACTGATGTTATGGTTTGTGAAATATATACATAATTAAACACAATTTGATATAACATAACACAATTTCTCACTTCACAGAGATTAACAGAATATAAGAAGCCATAATCATAAAACTTAAAAAGACGTGAAATAAGAATTTGGGTTTGGAGAAAAATTACCCAGAGTATAACCAATGGAAGAGATGATCAGTGGTGATTCTTTCACAATTAATTGATCATTATACACTCAAACTTTCTCTGTGATGTTTATCAGACTAAAGCAATAATGAAAATGAAAAGAATAAAAAGACGTATGAATAAATAAAAGATCAAACTGACGCGCATCATGGTCAGTTGCCCATAATGGGTTAACTGGCCATAACTCCTCTAAGGCCACGTTTGGCTAGCAACTAGGCTCCAAAACTCTTTATTTTAATAACCCTCTTATTATATAGTTTAATAAATGTCACACTCTTATAAGATAAATCTAATATTTTATTTAATTTACTTTAAATAAAATATAATAATTTCTCATAAATTCACGTAGTCACAATATTAATTATCTATTTAATAAATAATATCAATTTATTAAATTTCTAATTAATTATTACATTAATTAAAATAACATAGCTTATTAAATATTTCTTTTAATACAATAAGCTCACATAATCACAAACTTTGATCATAAAAATTCTCTACATTAATTTAATAAATGTAACACATATAATTAAATTAATCTACCACAATTGCATCAATTAATTATTAAATCTAATAATTAAATCATCGAAAAATATTTATTTAACTCAATAAATATTTAAAATAATTTACAAAATTCTCGTTCGTCACATCTTTCCCCCCTTAAAAGGATTCTGTCCCCAGAATCACGACTCAATAATTTCGACCCGTTACATTCTCCCCCCTTACAAAGATTCTGCCTCCAGAATCGCATACACATAATTAAGTAAATAAATTAGGGTAATTCTTCATCATATTCTCTTCGAGTTCCCACGTAGCTTCTTCAGCGTTGTGGTTCTTCCAAATTACCTTAACAGAAGGTATAACTTTATTTCTGAGAACTTGTTCTTTTCGGTCGACAATTTGGACAGGAATTTCTTCATAAGATAAGTCTTTCTCAAAATACAGGGGTTCGTATTTAATTACATGCTTGTAATCAGGTTTGTAAGGTCGTAACACAGAAATATAGAAGATGTTGTGGATATTCTCGAGTGCTGGAGGTAAGGCTACCTCGTACGCAACTTCTCCAATTCTTCGCAGTACCTCAAAGGGTCCAATAAATCTTGGGCTCAATTTTCCTTTCTTTCCGAACCTGATCTTCCCTTTCCAGGGAGAGACCTTCAAGAAAACATAACTACCGGATTCAAACTCGATAGTTTTACGATGTGGATCAGCGTATTTCTTCTATCGATCTTGAGCCGCTATCAGTCGTGCTCGGATCACTTTGACTATTTCTGCCGTCTGCTGTACCAATTCTGGCCCTAGCAATTGTCTTTCACCAACTTCATCCCAATAAAGCGGAGTTATGCACTTTCTGCCGTATAACGCTTCGTAAGGCGACATACCAATACTAGTGTGGTAACTGTTATTGTAACCGAACTCTACCAACGGTAGGTGATCATCTCAATTTCCTTTGAAGTCCATTACACAGGCTCGTAACATATCTTCCAGTGTTTGAATCGTTTGTTCGCTCTGTCCGTCTGTTTGAGGGTGGTAAGCTGTACTCATTCGCAGTTGTGTACCCATGCATTCCTGAAGACGTTTTTAGAAATTTGATGTGAAGCGCGGATCCCTATCGAAAACAATAGACACCGGCACTCCGTGCCTCGAAACAATCTCTTTCACATATAATCTTGCCAACTGATCTAAGTTAAATCTGATTTTGATAGGAAGGAAGTGCGCGGATTTCGTCAGTCGGTCAACGATAACCCATACTGCGTCGTAGCCTTTCTGAGTCATCGGAAGGCCAACCACGAAGTCCATCGTAATATGTTCCCATTTCCATTCTGGGATCTCCAACGGTTGTAGCAATCCACTCGGTCTCTGATGTTCTGCTTTAACTTTCTGACATGTCAGGCATTTGGCAACACATTCTGCAACATCACGTTTCAAATTCGGCCACCAGAAATGTTGTCGAAGATTTTGGTATATTTTTGTACTACCAGGGTGAATCGAATATCTTGAACTATGAGCCTCACTCAAAATTTCTTCCTTAATTTCTTGTACTGGCGGAACCTAAATTCTGCTTTCAAATCTCAATATTCCTTCCTTATCCATCTTAAATCTTGGTTCGGTTCCTTCAGATATCTTCGATGTTACCTTTTTGCATTCATCATCCTGAAGCTGAGCCTCCTTCACTCTATCTAGTAGAGTTGTACCAGATTGCATCTGAAATAGTTTCTCATCAATCTCCATAGGATACTTCACTTCTAACTCCAGTTTCTCCATATCTGCAATTAGCTCCTGCTGAGCAGTCAACATCATCAATTTCTCACGACCCTTTCTACTTAAGGCGTCGACAACCACATTAGCCTTACCCGGATGGTATAAAATCTCACAGTCATAATCCTTGATTAATTCCAACCATCTTCTTTGACGCATATTCAAATCTTTCTGTGTAAAAATATATTTCAGACTCTTGTGGTCCGTATATATTTCACACTTCTCCCCGTAAAGATAGTGCCTCCAAATTTTCAAAGCAAAAACAACTGTAGCTAACTCCAAATCATGGGTTGGGTAACCCTTCTCGTAATCCTTCAACTGCCGTGATGCATACGCAATGACTTTGCCGTTTTGCATCAGCACACAGCCAAGTCCTTTATGCGACGAATCGCTAAAAATAACAAAATTTCCTGTATCATCCGGAAGAGATAACACAGGCGCTGTACTCAACCTCTTCTTTAATTCTTGAAAACTCTCCTCACACTTCTCCGTCCAAACAAATTTCATAGCTTTTCGAGTTAAATTCGTTAACGGAGTTGCGATCTTAGAAAAATCTTGTATGAATCTTCTATAATATCCTGCTAATCCAAGAAAACTTCTTACTTCTGACGGCGTTCTCGGCTGATCCCAATTAATCACAGCTTCTACTTTGGATGGATCTACCGAAATTCCATCTTTATCGATTACGTGACCAAGAAATTGTACTCTCTCGATCCAGAATTCGCATTTCGAAAATTTGGCATACAACTTCTCCCTTCTCAATACTTCCAATGTTAACCTCAAGTGTTCTTCATGTTCTTCTTTGGTTTTGGAATATACCAAAATGTCGTCTATAAATACCATCACGAATTTGTCCAAAAACGGCTTGAATACACCATTCATTAGTCCCATAAATGCTGCAGGAGCATTCGTAAGACCAAACGACATTACTAAAAACTCATAATGTCTATATCGCGTTCGGAACGCTGTCTTCGGCACATCCTCTGGCCTCACTTTCAGTTGGTGATAACCACTCCTCAAGTCAATCTTGGAAAAGTATTTTGCTCCCTTCAATTGATCAAACAGATCATCGATCCTTGGTAATGGATATCTGTTCTTAATAGTGACCTTATTTAATTCTCTGTAGTCAATGCAGAGCCTCATCGATCTGTCCTTCTTTTTCACGAACAACACCGGCGCTCCCCACGGCAATACGCTCGGTTGAATGTACTTTTTATCCAACAATTCTTGTAGTTGTACCATTAATTCCTTCATCTCTACTGGTGCCATTCGGTATGGTGCCTTCGATATTGGAGCAGTTCCGGGCGCTAAATCAATCACAAAGTCTACTTCTCTATCTGGAGGAAGTCCTGGCAAATTGTCTGGAAATACATCGACGAAGTCCCTCACAATCGATATCTCTTCTACCTTCGGATTCTCTTTTCGACTGTCGACTATGTAAGCTAAATATCCTACACAGCCTTGTCTTAATAACTTCCTGGCCTGCATCATCGTCAGACAACTCGCTTGTCTAGGCGACTTGCTACCATAAAACACAACCTTTGACGGAGTCATAAGGTTAATACGCTTCTTTTGGCAGTCAATTACAGCCCCATAATTGGATAACCAATCCATACCCAAAATAACGTCAAATTCCCCCAATCGAATAGGGATAAGATCTACGTTCATGATATTACCCTTAATATCCACTCTAATGTTCTTATGTACGTACTTAACAGGGATTAATTCTCTATTCGCAATTTCTATGTTCATGGGGTAATCCAATTCATCCTTAAGCAAATCTAAACTATTAGCAAAGTCATCGGATATAAAGGAACAAGTAGCACCCGAATCAAATAAAACGTAAGCATTAATTTTATTGATCGGAATGATACCTGACACCACATCACGAGACTGGATTGCATCCTGCACCGTCATATTAAAAGTTCTGGCGGTTGGTCAGTTTGTTGCAGGTGGTCCGGTGATGGTTAAGGTATTTCCACTGCTATTTCTCCGGTTTTCCTCCTTGTCCTGATCCTCCCGATCCCTTCTTGGGACAGTCTCTTGCTAAATGATCTTTCGAACCACAGTTGAAACAAGCACCCTTTTTTGGGTTTGGATAATTTGGTGCTATGTGGCCTTCCTGACCACAATTGTAGCACACTCTCTTTCCCTTCAAACAAACTCCTAGATGTGCCTTACCGCAAGTCGGACATGCTTCTATCTTCTTTTTCTGCCCTCCGTATTGACTTCCAGCTGTCGAGTTATCCGTCTACTTCCTCTTCTGATTACTATTATTCTCAATATTACTTCCACCAGTCTTGTTATTACCTTCATTCTCACTCTTTTTCTTTTTCTGTTCTTGGTTGTACTTAGTCACTGCATCACTTCCTCCTTCCGCGAGAATGGCCTTTTCCAAAACTCCCGCAAACGTGTTAAGTTGAAACATTGATACCTTGTTGTATACCCAAGGCTTCAGTCCTTGTTCGAATCGTCTGGCTTTCCTCTCGTCAATGTGTACTTGATACGGGGCAAACCTTGCCAACTCATCGAATTTAGCCGCGTATTCAGGTACGCTCATGTTTCCTTGCTTCAGTTCCAGAAATTGAATCTCCATCTGATTCTGCGAACTAGTTGGGAAGTACATTTCAAAAAACATTTCTTTGAATCTCTCCCACGTAATTACACCTTCACCTCCTCGTATCTTGTTTGCCTGCCACCAGTAGCTAGCCTCAGACTTCAGCATAAATGTCGCAAAAACGGTCTTCTGATCTTCTCGAACCCTAGCAACGTCGAAAACCTTCTCCATTTCCATCACCCACGTTTGAGCCTTGATCGGGTTTCTGGAACCTTTGAACTCTGGCGGTCCCACCGCCTTGAAGTCCTTAAACGTTGTGCTAGGTGGAGCATGCGGTTGGTTATTCATTGCTCCAGCCAGTAGATTCACCAACTGCTGAACAGGATTAGCGTTGGCATTAATGTTATTATTGGTTGACTCTTCCTGAGCCGGTTGACGTTGTTGTCTTCTCCTTGGCGGCATTTTTTTGTTAAATAAACGTTTATTAGAACTTTATTTATTTCTCTACATAGTTAAGGCATTATTTAACAATTTAACATACTCATTTAACACATCATCTCAAACAACTTGATATCTTTTCATTCAAATAAAAAGTTTTAACATTAAACTATAGCATACTGCTATTTACATCATCTATCCTGGAATAAAGAATCCACAGGATTTAAAACATTCAAATATTAACATATTCCTTAGTTCATAAACACATCGAAATTTACATAAAACTATATAGGTCTTTCACATAAATAAACAGATTCTATTCCTGTCTTCCAAGGTGCTCAATAGCCTTGCCACGCTCCTCATTCATGATACGAGACATCGTCCTGCGATCCAACATATACGATGGAAGTCCTTCAAACTGGATGGGGTACCTTAACACTCGCTCTTGAACCTCATCCATCGCATGATTAAGTGTGGCATACGTGTCTTCAAGCTTTTCCTTCTTTGCACGACTATCATTTTCTGCACGATCTGCTCGATGTGATTCTCTTACCCATCCTTCCTCTGCTATTTTCAGTCTTCCGGAGGTTTCCTTCAGTTCCTTCTTCAGTTTCTCTATCTCCTCGGTCTTATCTTCGGTTTGACCCTTCTCATGAACCAGATCCCACTCCACGTTTCCTAAACGTGTACGAAGGGTCATAATCTCTCTATCCTTCTCCTCTAAAGTAGACTGCTGAACAGTCGCTCGCTCAGTCAATTCCTGAATCTCATCTTGTAACTCCACGTTACGATCATATAGTGTATCATACATCTCAGCATCAACAGTGTACCGTGGTAACTCCTCTTCTTCTTCCTCCTCATCAAACTCCTCCTCAGGATCCTCCTCAGGGTCAATCTCAGGTTCATGCTCCTGACCAACAATGGTGATCAATGGAGATGAAACCCTCTGCATCAGCTGCTCCCTAACGACATGAATGTCTCGGGGCTCCTCCTCAGTCGGTCCTACAAGTACACGAGATCCCTCCTCAGTAGGTACTATAGATAAATGGGGTCCCCCCTCAGCTTGACTAGCTTCTCCATCATTCGTCATCCTGACAATAAAATTTTAAGATTTAGTTACTAAGTCATACTATCTAATGCATACTTAACACATAAACACATAATGTATTTTATTATCTTCAATGAATTAAAAAAATTCATTTCTTAGAACTCGATAAGAGTTTTCCTTTACTATCTTCTTTCTATAAGGTTACTACCTAAGGTTGTTCCCCCACCTAAGGTTCATAACCTACAGCTCTGATACCAACTTGTCACACCCCCAAATCCGGGTACTTCGATTCCACGGGATTTGGTGTTCACTGTATAAACATCATCTATCTATCTACCCATAAATAATATCAAACCATACAATAGATAGAAATCATAATAAAATCTCTTCCCTTAAGGGTTACATCAACTGAATCATAAATAAATTCCAGGTTACTCTAACCTTAAAACATCTGTGCGGAATTCTAAACAAATAAGTCTTAAACAACAACATAAGTCTTAAACATAAATACATCATCAATTAAAGTAACAAGTCTTCATCACTTGCTAACTTTGCCCTTGCCTTTACTAGTGGAGGGTTCATCGCTTCTTTCGTTCTTAACTGCAATGTTATTATTAAGCAAGAGTGAGCACAAATGCCCACAAGTATAATAATGAAACAATAGTATAATAACATGCGAATAATCAAAGACGTCTGAATAAAGCTCAACTTTTGAATCAAGAATAAATAACAAGAATCAAAAGAATTCTGAGGGTCATAAGACCTTGAACTATGTCCTAGGTTAACAAGAAATATACTTGAAACCTTTAACAGTCATAAGACTATGGACCTTCTTCTCGTACTTAGGGGGATCAGCCCTTAGTACCATACTGTGCACAATATCTTAACGCTAAAGCGTAATTAATCCCCTATACAGGGTTGTTCATCTCAGTTTGACATTCGAGTCCGCACCAAAGGAAGTTTGGTTTGGATAACTTCATCAAGGGTTCTGAAATTTAGAACGCTCATCAACTATGGACTAGTTGAATCAATAAGGTTCACTAGTCTAATAAGGTTCAACAATAATTGATATTTGATTAGAATAATAATCTCAAAAGTATACAATAGGACAATTATTGTATAACTGAATCATGCTTTAGAAAGATAATTAATCTTTAATATCATGCTTGAACTTGAATAATAACAAGGATAATTTATTCAAGGTAAATAATAAACTTGATTAATAATGACAAGTAGGGTTAGGGAAACTTGCTCGACATAAAAGTAACGTTTAAGTTTAAATAAACTTGCTCAATAGAATGGAGTTAGGGATAGGATACTTACTCAATGTAAAAGTAAAGTTAAGAAACTTGCCTCGTGCGTAGATTACACTTTAACTAAGCACGTTCTATGAATTAAATCCTACATACCATTTATATACACAATACTTGTTAATTAATAATTAATCAACATAAATTCATTCTCGTTGTCTACTTTAATTATTGACTAAACTTAGTCAAATTATCACGTTGTCACATAATTTATACTTCATGAATTATCAAATTAATTATGTATTTAATAATTCAATTCACATATAATATTTTATTACATATTAAACAACTATTTTATCATCACATTATTCTTCTAACATGTTTACATATTCATTACAATAATCCACTAACACATTGTTAGACTTAAACATTTTTAAAAATACATTTCTAAATTTTCTGGAGAGTGGCGCTGCGGCGCCACTAATGTGCTAAGGAGTCGCGCTACGGCGCGGTGGCGCTGTGGCCGGGCCCTTGGCGCTGCTGCGCTATGGCGCCGTGGCTTGGGTCTTGGCGCTGCGGCGCAGTGGCGCTGCGGCGCGGGACTTAAGTTCTGGAGTTGGCGCCGCGGCGCGAGACAGCAGAAACTGATTCTCAGTTCGCGAAGAACACAGAGTTCAGCGAAAACAACACATTTTTAACACTAATTTCACCAAATCACATATACCCACATGTTATAATTCATGTATAATCATAACCCAACATTTGTAGAGTAGTTTTAACCAATTAAAACACATAATCACATAATTAAAATATGTGAATTCAATGACTTTGATGTTCATGAAGTTTTAGAAAACTTTATGTGAAAATTCTCCTTACGAATTCGTTATAACACCGAATTTGTTCGTTTAAGGCTTAAACTCTTCGTATTAACATGCATAACAACATACAAGTCTAAAATTTAGGGATAATATATGATCAATACATAAATTTTCACGTATATGGCCATATGGCCATATCACGTACTCTGTTTATTTTGAAATAACATATGTACGACATGTTTTCACAATACTGATGTTATGGTTTGTGAAATATATACATAATTAAACACAATTTGATATAACATAACACAATTTCTCACTTCACAGAGATTAACAGAATATAAGAAGCCATAATCATAAAACTTAAAAAGACGTGAAATAAGAATTTGGGTTTGGAGAAAAATTACCCAGAGTATAACCAATGGAAGAGATGATCAGTGGTGATTCTTTCACAATTAATTGATCATTATACACTCAAACTTTCTCTGTGATGTTTATCAGACTAAAGCAATAATGAAAATGAAAAGAATAAAAAGACGTATGAATAAATAAAAGATCAAATTGACGCGCATCATGGTCAGTTGCCCATAATGGGTTAACTGGCCATAACTCCTCTAAGGCCACGTTTGGCTAGCAACTAGGCTCCAAAACTCTTTATTTTAATAACCCTCTTATTATATAGTTTAATAAATGTCACACTCTTATAAGATAAATCTAATATTTTATTTAATTTACTTTAAATAAAATATAATAATTTCTCATAAATTCACGTAGTCACAATATTAATTATCTATTTAATAAATAATATCAATTTATTAAATTTCTAATTAATTATTACATTAATTAAAATAACATAGCTTATTAAATATTTCTTTTAATACAATAAGCTCACATAATCACAAACTTTGATCATAAAAATTCTCTACATTAATTTAATAAATATAACACATATAATTAAATTAATCTACCACAATTGCATCAATTAATTATTAAATCTAATAATTAAATCATCGAAAAATATTTATTTAACTCAATAAATATTTAAAATAATTTAGAAAATTCTCGTTCGTCACATCTTTGATAGCACGTAACTCATCTCTAATAATGGACCTAAGGTCCCTGCATAACTGGACATGTAAAAGCTGCATTTCATCTTTAATATCAATTCGCAACTTTCCAAATTCTTTCTTCAATTCAGACACTTTCTTCTCCAACGGCTTAGACCTTACATCAATTGCCTCTTTCACAACAGATATATCAACACCAATGTTGTCAGCCTTCACTTTTTTGTCTACTTTCTTGTCACCATCCTTCCCATTAAAAAAGTGAAAATTGCCCAAATCAAGCCGATCCTTCTCCTCGGCCGTGGGAATCAAACTGTTTATCCTCAATTGAAAAATAATAAGTATACTTTAGTATATCATCTAACAAACAATGTATAATTAAATTGAAATAAACAGTAAATAAAGAATCATAAAACATAATCAGTAACCAAATACATATATACATGTAACCTAATGTATAATAAGTAGTAACCAACTAAATGTATAAATGTAACCAAATGTGTATATTCGGGTAACCAACAACAATGTTATTAGTAACCTGAATGTAATCTAAATCAGTAATCGTATTTGAATATTCAATTAACCAAAAATATTATTATTATTAACATGCATATAAAATAATCAGTAACCAAACGTGTATATAAAGGTAACTAACTACTTTGTTTATAGTAAACTTCACATAATATTTTCATTTGTCAAGTATATAACTAAAGGTAAAACAACATACCTGTCCAGAACAAAAAACTAATTCATTCAACTTGTCATTTGAAAGCGACTTCATTAACTCCTTCCATCTAAATAAACGGACATCCGACGGATGCTCGTCATTGCATATACCCCGATTTTTGAATGTCAGAATAGTTTCAAACATAAAAACCTGGAATACATACGGAAGCCCGTTCAACTTGTACAATTTGGTGTAATGATCCATATAAAAATTGTATGTTGAAACACCATTCTTTCCTTTCCTATAACTCCCCTTCAAAGCATTAGACAAAGAGTACTTTGTCATCTCAAAAGCAACTTTCCCCCAAGGAAAACTACTAACATCGCCATAACACAAAAAATTAACCATTGCCCCATCACCGTAATTTTCAGAAAATGTGCACATAATGAAATTAAAGATAAAAAATATCATAGACATCTTAATAGCCTCGTCATCATCATCAAAAACTGCCTTCCTATATATCCTACCTATACTACTACGTGTCACAGCTTCGTCACCAAAAAACTTACAAATAAGCATATTCTCCATACCTTTATATGGAGTTATATCATCCTCGCCCTTCCATCTCAACCTAGATATCATACAAAACTCAGGCAAACCGAACCTGACCCTTTTCTCTCCGAACAAAAACCACATTTCACCATCATCCCTCTGGTGAACCTCCCTCACAAGAGCGAGATGAATAATCTGGGAATACATTTGGTGCTCACCAAACTCAAGAAAATTCCTAAAACATGTTGTCTTAAATTTATCAAGCTGACTCTTATTCAATTTATTTGCAATGATACTGGGGACTTCCATGTCGCACCAATATATCACTTTTCCGGTGAATTTTCTGTTGCATTCCTCGTAATAAAGATCCCATAACTGCAAGTAAACAAAATTAGAATTACAAAGTTAACCAACCAATCATATGATAGTAACCAAAACAACATAGACAAGTAACCAATATAGCTTTAGTCCCAAGCATTAATCATTAATATTATGTAGTAACCAATTAAGCATTATACAGTAACCAATTACGCATTATACAGTAAACAATAACAACATTTAAATTAACACATCTTTAAAATTCGTTGAGTTAGAATTATCTTCTGGATAAGAACTTGAGCTTCATTCTTAACAGCGACATCAAAATCAGAATCTAATTGCACTTCAGAATGTTTGATATCACTATGTATCACCAAACTACTTTCATTCTTACTCGATTTATTACCTACATCCTTCCCCTTTCCCTTCCCCTTGCTCTCCACAACAAACTTCTTCAACTTCTTAACAGAATCACCCTCCACGATCCTTTTCCTCTTTCCATCCTTCTTCCTTGTATAATTCCTTGTATCAACCATTCTATACAAAACATAAAAATAACACAAACCACAACAATGAATACTCCATTATGTTAGTAAACTACTTTAATATATAATATATTAAACTATTAAGAAAATACTCACTTGAAGCAATAATAAACACCAGAGTCGATCAATAGAGAAGAATAACTAGTAACAACGACAATGAACCAAACGAGTAACAACGACAACGACAATGAACCAGACGAGTAACGAGTAACAACTACAATGACGAACAACTCAACGAGTATGCCGAACAACTAAACAAATATAATAGAGATGAAGAACACACGAACAAAGATAAAGAACAATCACCGGAAACAATAGATTTTAACTTCGATTACGTTTAGTCGCGATAGAGGAGAGAAACAAGGGTTTCAGCATGCAAAAGGGGTTTGGTAACTGCAGAGTCCCATACAAATGATAGGCTGTTATCACGCGATTCAAAAAAATAACTTTTTGCTATGTCAGCCATTAATATTTATCCCTTAAATTAAGGACTCTTAATTATATTAGTTTTGTAAATATATATGATGAAATGTCATATTTTTGTAATTATTTTATTAGTGTATGATTTTTGTAATTATTTTCATAAATGTACTATAATATATAATTGTTCCTATATTTTAAGGGAGTGATAGGACTCATCTGTTTCAAAAATAAAATTTAGATAACATTTTTTTAAAAAAACAACTCTTTTATAAGTAATATTGTAAGTTACAATTATTATAAATAAATGTAATACTATAAAAAATTAAATGTATTTATATTATAATTTATATTCACCACAATTAATTCAAAAAAAATTATTTAGAACAAGATAGCGACCAATTTTATCCCTCGCAAAAAACTTCTGAATAATGATATATAGTGAGTAATAATTCCTTCACTAAATAGATCTTTTCCTCTCAAATTTTCATCATAAATTGGCTCCAAAAATCTTTCTATCGCCCCAATTTTGCGAGGAAAAAAATACAAATTGTGATAGATGTTTCTTTCGCTAATAACTATATTGTCACTATACTTTTTTTCTTCACTATTCTTTCGTTAAACAACTCCTCATGTGAAGAAATAAATTCATTCACAAAATTTCCTTCGCTAGAGGCCATTTTTAGTGTAGTGAAAGTATATTCTTATAATAATTAATTTTATAGAAAAATATTTTTTATTAATTATTTTCCATAAAAATATGATTATATATTATTTAAATAATATATGAATGATTATTAGAATTATTATAATAATTATTGTATTATATGAATTTATTTCAGATTAATCAAGTTAATTATTTTAACTTAATAATAGTATATTTGAAAGATAAATCAGATATGGAATCCAAACCCTAATTCTGGATTTGGAATAAGGAACATGAATAATAATATAATATTATTATTTTTCAGTGCTATAAATATGTACTATATGTACGTATTGATAATGGTTAGTCAATTATGTGTATCATGACAAACCCTAGTATTACGGTAATAAACCCTAATTTGAAACTTAAACCGAAGTTTATGATTGGTAAGAAATTGTGTTATGTGAATAATGTTAATTATTATAGATATTAATTTTAATTAGAAAAACTCTAATTATAGGAAACCCTAATTTCCAAATTTAAAATCCTAATTGCTAAGTTATTAATCCTAATCGCGATATAGGAAAGTTAACTGTGATTAGTGAATTCCTAAACCTAATATGTAAGTTTATATAATTAGAAAACCTAATCTAATTTAGAAAACTCTAATTTATAATTTAGGTAACAAAATTTTTTATTTTAGCCCTAAGTGGAAATTTCTAGAAAAGCAAATTGTAGAACCTTTGGGTTAAACACTAAGGGTTAAACCCTAAGGGTTAGCCAAATGTCATGAATACCACTAAAATCACAAGATAATTGACCAAAATGCCCTTTTTCATATTCTTTAATTGGTAAGTTGTAGATCTAGCCATAACTTTAGTTGTTCAACCACCCATGACTTATTTTTGTACAAAATCCCTAGCACATCATCAACCAATACATTGCATCTAACCTAATATATATAGATTGAAGGAGAAAGAAAGTTTATTTTAGCCCATTTGATCCACCATACTCAACCTTGACCTTCTCTCTCTAAAACCCACGAATTAATATAGCATTTCAGTTCCAAAACCAAGCCCCACGACTTCCATTAGCAGATCAGTAGCCAAGAATCAAAATTTTTCAAAGAGAGGTATAAAAATCCTATTTCAAATCTGAATTTGATCTGTGTGTTAGATGTTATGATTTAGTGTTAAAACATGTTGTTTGATCTTGATTGTTGCTGATACTTGTAGTACTACATTAATATTACAAGATCAAAGTCATATCGCACCCAAAAGCTTTATGATCTGTTAGATATTGTTGGTCAAACATACCCTCTTGATGGCCTTTGAATGTTCTTGAGCCTCAAGAACACCAACCGCGACAGAAACCGTCGCTAAAGCCTTAAGCGACAGATTTAATTATTGTAGTTTTCTAATTTCCGGAAAATGATTAAAAATAGAAATAAATTCTAAAAATTATTCAAAAATAGTAAATAACTTCTGAAAATTATAAAAATAATTTTAAGTTATAAAATTAACTTTTAATAATTTTACATATTTTTCATAAATATTAGTATTTATTTGATTATTATTGATATTTAATTTATTTAATAAATGCATTAAAAAAATTAATTAAAAATTATTTTATTATATTAAAAATTATTTTAAATGATAATAAGGTATTAAATAATATTTTAAGTTATAAAATATAACTTTTAATATTTGAAGGCAAATTTTATTAATTATTTAATATTAAAGATATTAGATTTATTTAATACTTATATTAAATAAATTAGTTTAAAATGATTTTAATATTATAAAAATTATTTTAAATGAAAATAAAGAGTTTAATAATATTATAAGTTATAAAATATAACTTTTAATATTTAAAGGTAAATTTTATTAATAATTTGATAGTAAATTTATTTAATAATTATATTAAATAAATAGTTTAAAAATGGTTTATTAATTTAAAAATTATTTAAAAAGGATATAAATGTTTTAAAAATATTTTTAAGTTATAATAAATGACTTTTAATATTTTGATAAATAGTACATTAATATTTAAATATTAATGGTAATTATTTAAAAATAATTTTTAAATATTTTAAAAATCATTTAAGGGTAATAAAAATGTTTTAAAAATATTTTGAGTTATTATAAATAACTTTAATATTTTGGCAATGGTTTTATTAATAATTTAATATTAATGATAATAGAATTATTTTAAAATTATTATAAGGCTATGAAAAATAATACGACTGATGCTTAAAATATCTAGAATAATATTGAACTACACGACAGAGTTTTAGACTCAATAATTCCCCGATAAAGCCGTCGATACACCAAAATATTTCAAAAATTGATCTGGACTTAGATAATTTGACTAGATACGCGTTTGTTTGTGATCCTATGATTGTTAAACATATGTGACAATGTGATTAGGTTATGTGCTGACTGCAAATAACAGTACTATATGTTATGATACGTATTTCTAATCGATAGAATGATCTTATTAATGATAGGTCTCGACATAAAAGATAAAACTAAGTTGCGTAACTGTAAGCAGCAGACCAGACAAGTATCTAACCTTTGCATTTACTTTATGCAATGGACATGTGTAAGCCAATTTCAGAACTCTAATGTTATTTTTATTGATCATGTATCTATACTTTTATAGACATTCTAGTTCTTGAATTCTATTCGATCATTGGCTATCAATTCAATATTATTGTACATTCCAGATATATATATTCTATTCGTTAATTTCTAAAATTCGTTAAACAAGTGACCTCACTTGGATAATCTTTGTATTTAATCACATGTTGATACATACTTATTATTTTCCAGTATGTATATTGTGATGCCCCCAAAATAGGTATACAACACCCATTCTGGGTCACCAAATATATGGTACAGAAAGCAAACTACAACTTCAATAATACAATTGTCGTACAAAAAAAACGACAACACATACTGTGAGTTTAAATACAAATATTATCTTCTGGACAATATCCACACTCAAATAAATCCTCATTACAATTATTCAAACACTTTTTTACAGAAATAGTGAGGACTGCTAAAACATCTTTCTAGAACCATCACTCCATACCCCCGACTAAATCCTGCTATGTTCTCACCTCCTGAGAAGAAAAATGGAACAAAAAGGAAAAGGGTGAGCTCAACTAGCCCAGTAAAGAATATTATGACTAAGATAATATACAACAAATTATCGTTAGTCTTCAACAGGGAAAAATCTAATAGAATATAATCGACAACAAGTTTTAGATCAACAACTGCAGCGGAAACAACAAACCATTAGAAGAGTCAAGTAGAGAAAGAATTCTACTATCTTCTAAGATTTAAAAGTCTATCATCAATATTTTATCCCTGTAACATCGATTAATAATTATCTTTAACCAAATATTCATCTTTGCACTACAGGCCAAAGATATTCATTTGTATCACCAGTCGGTCATGTTCATCTCAACACCTGTTCATCTTTGCACTACGGGCCAAAGATATTTATCAGTTAATCATTCATCATTGCACTACAGGCCAAAGATATTCAGTAGTATCATCATTTAGGACTGAGGATGATGAAAAATATTTTAAAGAAAACGAATCCAGTGAGACAGAAGGACAAATATTAGGGATTCGTATAACAGTTTATCCAAGATCAATAATACTTCATAATAATCAATTGTGAAGCAGAATTCAAAAATAAAGATCAAAACATGGATACAATCAAAGATAGTAACCATAATAGACATCTCGGACAAAAAGAGAAAATTTTATTTTTCGGTGAATAGTGCCGTATTCGTGAATAGTACCGTATACGTGAATAGTGCCGTATACGTGAATAGTAACCTCGACACAAAAAGTTTCAAATTTGATAAAAACTCATATCAATATTTCAGCATAATGATATTGAAGAAAATAATATCATTTAAGAAGAAAATAATATCCCTTACCTCAAAATATCAGTACTTCTGGTCGGAATACCGGTATAAGGCTGAATAGAAACTCTCAAAGTATCTAAATACTCACAAAATACACTCAATAATCTAGAGAGAGAAAGAGAGAAAACTTATTTCTGGTGTGATTTTTAATTCTAACTTAGCCCTCTATTTATAGGAAAATGTTAGCACGCCGAAGCAGACTTAACCTGCAACCTGATGGCTTTACCTGCTACTATTCCCACCCACCATATTTGAATAAAAATCTCAGCACATTTCTTCACCAACTAAGAGTGGGGCCCACCAATTCTAGAATTTTCTATCAAAATGATAAACTCTGAAAATTCAACAATTTCTGAACCAGTCATCTCGTAAAATTCATAATAAATCATACGTTCATTTTTAACGGTTCAAAATTAGTGGATATATACTCAACTTATATATGTATAACATATCCAAAAATTACCACGATCCAACGGTCGAATTAAAAATTATAACCCCCGCAAAATATCTCAAAAACCCTGATTTTTAATACCTCCATTCTGACAAAAATACTGATAAAAACCTCAACATTAACTCCTTCATTTTTAACCACAAAAATATATCCCTCATTTATATCCACATAAAATAAATATTTCCTTATCATATGAATCAATAATTAATTATTCACAAATAATATTACAGAATCACATTTATGACAACCAGGCCGTTCCCAGGAAAGAGGGGGCTTTCCAATAAGGATTTCTCCTTACTGGCGCGCAATTAGATGACCAAACCTCTCCTTAGACAGAACTTTCTAGACATTGCCAATAATGTTATCTAATAATATTATTCAAATAATATGAATTATTGATCTGATAATGGAAAATACTGTGCAGTAACAATTATTGAAACAACAATAATATAAAATATCAACGCAACAATTATTGAATCAATAAAATAAAATACTGAACAGTAACTACTGTAACAATTATTGAGTAGTGCCTTCTTATGTAAGAATTAATAATTGGTGCAATACCGTGTGCTACTGTATTTTAACCACAGGGTATTCCAACAGTATTAACGGTAACAACTACGCCGTTATTTATAAACAACTTATACTTGTCGTTTTCTTCATCCAATCGCTTTCTGTTATGGGGCCCACACAAGGCTGCGCCGTCGTACGAATATTCCCCGACAGCAAGAATATTCCATGACCAAACGAATATTCCCCGACAAAATGAATATTTTATAACCACTTACTTATTTTGCAAAATTTGCACATTTCACCCATAACCAAAGTATTATATCAAATTAACCCCTTATTATTCACAATAATATTTAGAGAAAATTTGATTTTATTCATTAATAAGTTGGGGTCTTACATATATCCTAATTTAAAAGCTGTCTAAGCTATTTAACTCGGCTAGACATAGATTTATAAATAGCATTAAGATATGACTTAGCTAATTATTCTGGGTAGACGAATATTTGTTAAAACTTGTTAGGTTCTAGAAAAGAACTCAATTATTATTGTCAGGTCAATGCCAATTATTTTGGCTAAATCGAAAAAGCGATTAGATATTAAAATCATAGTATTTCATTGTTATAATTTAAAATTCTGATCGTAAAACTAAGAAGAACAACCTTTAATACAAAGGGAAAACTATTGGTCGTATATTCGGCTATTGTGCATAGTTAAGTATTATGTATAATATAGGGTATAATTAAGCTGATCACTTGTTATACTTATAGAGGGGTATGACTTAATCTTTATGATTATCTGATACACCTGGGTATATCAAAGCAAATCTTTGATAGTTACTCGAGAATTAAGTTCAAGATCCTTTTGGATCACTCAACATAAACTCTGAAAAATATTCCACTTTGTTAATGCGTATATTTAATTCTTGTTATTCAGTTGCATATCAAAAATCAAAAATAAAGTTCATAGTCTGTTGAATGCTCTCCATTTATAGTCAGTACGTAGTTTCAAAATTTGAAATAGATTTGATATGTTATTATTATTGGTTCAACTTACTTCACAACTGCTGATTCGTTGTAGAAGTGTCATTCATAGAAAACATTTACTTCTTTCAGCTAATGTTTATTATCTGTTATTGATCGATTTCGCAATCAATGAATACGTGCAAGTATACACGGTCAACAAGTAATAAAGTAAAAGTAGAGTATCGTTCCCAAGAGGAATTATTTAAAAAAAATCACCAAGTACTAATTCTTAACCAAACTAATTTTATTTAACCAATCTCAAATCGTGATTTTTCTAATTAAGAAAACTAAATTAACTAATTAAGAAAACTAAATTAACTAATTAAACTGAATTGCTTTATGAATGAATTCAGATAAATAAAGATTAAGGCTTCAATATCCCCAATTATGAACTATAAATCAAGTTTTTAATTATCCCAATTATTATGTATACTGAATTGTTAACAGGAATTCTCAAATGCCAAAATTCCTTTTCCAAGTGATCAATTGACTTCTATTTAATCTTGATTAATCTTGTTATATTCCTATGCAAAACAATTGAATTAAACTCCTTCAATTCCAATTCCTTATGTGTTACATGCGGTGAACATATATTTCCATTCAATTCACAAACCTAATTATTCACTATGCAAATAACTAAGTCACATGTTATCATGCACAGTTCTAACCCTAAAATTCCTCTTCTAATTCCTTCTAGAGTAACAAGGTAATTATTGGCCAAATAATTAAGCAATAAGCACAAGACAAGACAAATAATTCACTTTGGCACAAATAATTGGAATAAATTGAATAACTAAGTTATAACCATAAAAGTTTCAATTGTAATCTTAATAAAAGAGTTAGTTCATAATTAATGAATTGAAACCAAGAATCCATAACTACATAGACATTAAAAGATAAAAGTATGATAAGAGAAGAGAATAGAATCTATTGTCAGCAAATATGATGCTCCCCTCTTGCTCTTGCTCTTGCTCTTCAATGATTTCCAAGTTGTTTCAATCTCCAAAACTAATAAGAACTAGGGTTAATGTCTAATTTAATGGAGTGTATCTCTAGTCTAATCTATGTAATCCCCCTTTATTATATGCCTTACATCATGTATTTATAGGTTACAAGTCCAATGTTTAGCTTAGGAACAAACCCAATCCAATTTGGAGTAAAAAAGGTGTCAAAATTCGCCCCAAAATGCGTCCAAGCCTGACCTGACTCTTCCCTAGCGCCCCGGCGTTGGGCATGATGCTGGGATTCTGCCCCCTAGAGCCCCGGCATTGGAAATGGCCTTGGTTTGGGCGCCCCGGCGCTGACACATGTTCTGACATTTCCTACTCTGACGTCCTTTGGGAAAATGGTCATAAATTCTTCGTCCGAACTCCGATTTTGATGATTCAAGATGTTCCGGAAAGAGGAGACGTAGATCTACAACTTTCATTCTTTAAGGTTTTCGAAATAAGGTTGCGAGCAATACTCAAATTGGCTCTGAAGTGACTGATGTGTAAATGGCAAGCCGAAAACGCGATTCTAGCCACCTCGAACGTCGATCCAAGTAACTATTGTCCCAATTCCTACAAAACAACGTAAAACATGCATGAATATACATAAACACTTAAAAACATCCAAAAGATTTAGCTCAAATGCACTCAATTCATGGGTATAAAACTCACTCATCAAATACTCTCAAACTTAAACCTTTGCTTGTCCTCAAGCAAAAACACAAAAGAACTAAAAATAAACAACCAAACTCAACTACATGAATTCATATGCATGATCTACTTCCTAATATACCTACGAATCTAGTAATAAATTAGTATGATATATAGCAACAGGCCTCAAAGATACCAATGATACTCAAATAATATATCCAATCAAGTTAAAGTTCATAACTCTAACCAATTAGTCAATCCAAACCAGTCATCACCCACGTTGTGTGTGTGTGCTTGTTAACCATTCTAACCAACCACAGTTCAAGATAATCACATAACAAACTTCTTAGAAGAAAAATTTCAGTTCCAATTTAATTACTTTTGTGAACATGACAACTCTAGTTAAAACTAAGCAATTACCAAGTCTAAGGGTAAATACAAGATTTATTTCTACTTTTATTCAATCACGAGGGCATTTTTACTCTTTCTCGTGTTTTATTTTTTTATTTTTTTCTCATGGCTGTGCAATGTCTTATTCCCTTAGGCTTTTCAGTGCTGCCTTAACGAGCTTTTGACCAACGACTCCCAAGCCATTAAGACCTTAGGGCGCTAGGTGTAAAGACAATCCCCTCGGGCTTACTTACTCAAGTAACAAAGGCCACAAAACTAGACAAGCATGCCACGATGTTTATTCATTCTTTTCTTTTTTTTTTCTTTTCATCTTTTCTTTTTTTTTCTTTTTGCAATATATATATCTCATCGATTCCCCCAAACTCAAGCTTTTACGTCATTCCAACCTTTACCGCCAGTTCACTAATTTCCTTAAATTTTAACCAAGATTTTCCCTCAGAAATAAATTATGAAACCCTTGAACCAAGTGGATTAAAATAGTTAAACTTTAAGTGTTTACCGGTTACATAAGTTTCAGACAAGCTCAGATTTTCTTCATGTTTAAAATTAGAACTCATCATCAATTATCAACACTATTCAAGTTAACAATTAATACCAATCTTATCATAGGCCGAGCTAAGACCACACCAACCGATCACACAGATTCATGCAAAAAAAATGCATTTATACTACATGAATACATACTAATGCAACGCATATATGAATATGCAAATAACTACCATGTATTATACGCAACCTAAAAAAACACAACGCTAACACATAAAAAAAATGAACTACCATGAAGATAACTAACTATATGCAATACGACACTAAAATGCTCCCAAACTTAAACTAGACATTGTCCTCAATGGCTGAAATAGAAAAAAGTAAAGCAGAGGACTTCCCTGAAAATATAGCAATCTTCCTCCTTGTCTGCTAAGTTTGGAGAATAGGCTAGGCACATGGAACAAATTGGGCACACACTTGAATTAGACTTGAATAACCTGTAAAACCATGATAGAAGCAATTTTATTAAATCCTAAATAAATGCAAATTCAAAACTACTAATATAAAACTTAATAAAAACTAAAAGTAAAAATTAAACTTGGGTTGCCTCCCAATAAGCGCTTGTTTTATAGTCTCAGCCTGACTTCTTCAATTCTCTATCCAATTCCCCTTCGAAAATTGAGGAACCCTCCATTCATCAGAAGCAATGTCTCTTTTGGGAGGTTCCCATTCGTAAAAACCTTTGAATTGAAGTCACCTAGCATGCTCTTTGTAGATAGGTTCCCTATTAAGAACGTCCAACAACTAGGTGTTTTCTCCATTATGTCTATGATTAGATTGGGGCATTGAAGCTTAATAAACATAATGGAGTCTTCTTTTATCTTCTCCTTTTCATCCCACCATGACTCCACAACTGTACTAGCTCTTATGTCACAAAGAGCTTTGCCGACGACATGATTGCCAATTGGGCATGGTTTTGCAAAATTGCCCAGATTCTTGAACTTTGGTGGAGAAGGTACATGGGACACTAATGAAATCCATTCATCTTCGTTGGTACTCAAAGTTAGATCTTTGCCGATCTCCTTTTGTTGGTCTCCAAGTCTTTCCTCTCTTTCAACATCTTTAGTTGTCTCTTGCAAATCCTTTCCACTTCGTAGAGTTACAGCCTTACAATGCTGATCTCTGCCCGGGTTTTTATCTGTATCGCTCGGGAGTGTTCCACGTGGTCGGTTATTCAGTGCATGTTCTATTTGTCCCACTTGATTTTCCAGATTCTTTATTGATGCACCTTGGCTTTGCATATTCAGCTCTATTTGATTCAATTTTTTGTCTTGTTCCTCGTTCCTTTTGTTAGATGCTCTAATGAATTTTTCTAAGGCTTCTTCCCAACTCGATTTCCTCTCTGGTTGTTGTTGAGTCTGATTTTAAAATTCAGATGTGTTTTTTCGTCTAGGTGCTTGAGTTGGAGCTTGATTGTTACTCCATGAAAACCCCGGATGATTTCTCCAACATAGATTATATGTATTTTGAGTCGGATACGGTTGAGTTGAGCGATTGTAGCTTCCTACAAATAGAGCTGATTCAGAATTTATGGCACATTGTTCCGTCGCATGACCCCCAGCACATAACTCACAAACCATTGCTACCTGCTGTGTGGATGGTGGACTCCATATTTCCATTGGTCGAGTCATGTTCGTGTATGGCCATTGATATGCAAAGTCATCCATGGTACCTGAAAAGAGAGAAAGAAAAAAATTTGAAAGAGAATTAAAAAAAAACGATTAAATTAAAACTAATTTGATAAAAATTAATATTGGCAAAATTATTAAACTAATTCCCTAGCAGCGGCGCCAAAAACTTGTTGATCGATTTCGCAATCAATGAATACGTGCAAGTATACACGGTCAACAAGTAATAAAGTGAAAATAGAGTATCGTTCCCAAGAGGAATTATTTAATAAAAATCACCAAGTACTAATTAAGAAAACTAAATTAACCAATTAAACTGAATTGCTTTATGAATGAATTCAGATAAATAAAGATTAAGGCTTCAATATCCTCAATTATGAACTATAAATCAATTATTCAATTATCCCAATTATTATGTATACTGAATTGTTAACAGGAATTCTCAAATGCCAAAAATCCTTTTCCAAGTGATCAATTGACTTCTATTTAATCCAGATTAATCTTGCTATATTCCTATGCAAAACAATTAAATTAAACTCCTTCAATTCCAATTCCTTATGTGTTACATGCGGTGAACAAATATTTTCATTCAATTCACAAACCTAATTATTCACTATGCAAATAACTAAGTCACATGTTATCGTGCCCAGTTCTAACCCTAAAATTCCTCTTCCAATTCCTTCTAGAGTAACAAGGTAATTATTGGCCAAATAATTAAGCAATAAGCACAAGACAAGACAAACAATTCACTTTGGCACAAATAATTGGAATAAATTGAATAACTAAGTTATAGCCATAAAAGTTTCAATTGTAATCTTAATAAAAGAGTTAGTTCATAATTAATGAATTGAAAACAAGAATCTACAACTGAATAGACAGTAAAAGATAAAAGTATGATAAGAGAAGAGAATAGAATCTGTTGTCAGCAAATCTGATGCTCCCCTCTCGCTCTTGATCTTCAATGATCTCCAAGTTGCTTTAATCTCCAAAACTAATAAGAACTAGGGTTAATGTCTAATCTAATAGAGTGTATCTCTAGTCTAATCTATGTAATCCCCCTTTATTGTATGCCTTACATCATGTATTTATAGGTTACAAGTTCAATTTTTAGCTTAGGAACAAATCCAATCCAATTTGGAGTCAAAAAGGTGTCAAAATTCGCCCCAAAACGCGTCCAAACTTGACCAAACTCTTCCCCAGCGCCCCGGCACTGGGCATGGCACTGGGATTCTGCCCCCTAGAGCCCCGGCGCTGGAAATGGCCTTGGTTTGGGGGCCCCGGCGCTGGCACATGTTCTGACATTTTCTGCTCCGACGTCCTTAGGGAAAATGGCCATAACTTCTTCGTCCGAACTCCGATTTTGATGATTCAAGATGTTCCAAAAGGAGGAGACGTAAATCAATAATTTTTATTCTTTAAGTTTTTCGAAATAAGGTCCCGAGCAATACTCAAATTGGCTTTGAAGTGACTGCTGTGTAAATGGCAAGCCGAAAACGCGATTCTAGCCACCCCGAACGTCGATCCAAGTAACTTTTGTCCCAATTCCTACAAAACAACGTAAAACATGCATGAATATACATAAACACTTAAAAACATCCAAAAGATTTAGCTCAAATGTACTCAATTCATGAGTATAAAACTCACTCATCAAATACCCCCAAACTTAAACCTTTGCTTGTCCTCAAGTAAAAACACAAAAGAACTAAAAATAAATAACCGAACTCAACTACATGAATGCATATGCATGATCTACTTCCTAATATACCTACAAATCCAGTAATAAATTAGTATGATATATAGCAACATGCCTCAAAGATACCAATGATACTCAAACAATATATCCAATCAAGTTAAAGTTCATAACTCTAACCAATTAGTCAATCCAAACCAGTCATCACACATGTTGTGTGTGTGTGCTTATTAACCATTCTAATGAACCACAGTTCAAGATAATCACATAACAAACTTCTTAGAAGGAAAATTTCAGTTCCAATTCAATTACTTTTGTAAACATGACAACTCCAGTTAAAACAAAGCAATTACCAAGTCTAAGGGTAAATACAAGATTTAGTCTACTTTTATTCAATCACGAGGGCATTTTTGCTCTTTGTCGTGTTTTATTTTTTTATTTTTTTCTCATGGCTGTGCAATGTCTTATTCCCTTAGGCTTTTCAGTGCTACCTTAACGAGCTTTCGACCAGCGACTCCCAAGTCATTAAGACCTTAGGGCGCTAGGTGTAAAGACAATCCCCTCGGGCTTACTTACTCAAGTAACAAAGGCTACAAAACTAGACAAGTATGCCACGGTGTTTAT
The DNA here is from genome assembly GCA_016801055.1 of Panax notoginseng. NCBI lineage: Eukaryota > Viridiplantae > Streptophyta > Magnoliopsida > Apiales > Araliaceae > Panax > Panax notoginseng. Next base: position 51,626,040 of record CM029023.1, read on the forward strand.
TCATTCTTCTCATTTTTTTCTGGATTTTCTATTTTTTTTCTTTTCATCTTTTCTTTTTTTTCTTTTTGCAATATATATATCCCATTGATTCCCCCAAACTCAAGCTTTTTACGTCATTCCAACATTTACCACCAGTTCACTAATTTCCTTAAATTTTAACCAAGATTTTCCCTCAGAAATAAATTATGAAACCCTTGAACCAAGTGGATTAATATAGTTAAACTTTAAGTGCTAACCGGTTACATAAGTTTCAGACAGGCTCAAATTTTCTTCATGTTTAAAATTAGAACTCATCATCAATTATCAACACTATTCAAGTTAACAATTAATACCAATCTTATCATAGGCCGAGCTAAGACCACACCAACCGATCACACAGATTCATGCAAAAAAAATATAATTATACTATATGAACACATACTAATGCAACACATATATGAATATGCAAATAACTACCATGTATTATACGCAACCTAAAAAAAACACAACACTAACACATAAAAAAAATGAACTACCATGAAGATAACTAACTATATGCAATACGACACTAAAATGCCCCCAAACTTAAACTAGACATTGTCCTCAATGGCTGAAATAGAAAAAAGTAAAGTAGATGACTTCCCTGAAAATATAGCAATCTTCCTCCTTGTCTGCTAAGTTTGGAGAATAGGCTAGGCACATGGAACAAATTGGGCACACACTTGAATTAGACTTGAATAACCTGTAAAACCATGATAGAAGCAATTTTATTAAATCCTAAATAAATGCAAATTCAAAACTACTAATATAAAACTCAATAAAAACTAAAAGTAAAAATTAAACTTGGGTTGCCTCCCAATAAGCGCTTGTTTTATAGTCTCAGCCTAACTTCTTCAATTCTATATCCAATTCCTCTTCGAAAATTGAGGAACCCTCCATCCATCAGAAGCAATGTCTCTTTTGGGAGGTTCCCATTCGCAAAAACCCTTGAATTGAAGTCACCTAGCATGCTCTTTGTAGATAGGTTCCCTATTAAGAACGTCCAAAAACTAGGTGTTTTCTCCATTATGTCTATGATTAGATTGGGGCATTGAAGCTTAATAAACATAATGGAGTCTTCCTTTATCTTCTCCTTTTCATCCCACCATAACTCCATAACTGTACTAGCTCTTATGTTACAAAGAGCTTTGCCGACGACATGACTGCCAATTTGGCATGGTTTTGCAAAATTGCCCGGATTCTTGAACTTTGGTGGAGAAGGTACATGGGACAATAATGAAATCGGTTCATCTTCGTTGGTACTCAAAGTTAGATCTTTGCCGATCTCCTTTTGTTGGTCTCCAAGTCTTTCCTCTCTTTCAACATCTTTAGTTGTCTCTTGCAAATCCTTTCCACTTCGTAGAGTTACAGCCTTACAATGCTGATCTCTGCCCGGGTTTTTATCTGTATCGCTCGGGAGTGTTCCACGTGGTCGGTTATTCAGTGCATGTTCTATTTGTCCCACTTGATTTTTCAGATTCTTTATTGATGCACCTTGGCTTTGCATATTCAGCTCTATTTGATTCAATTTTTTGTCTTGTTCCTCGTTCCTTTTGTCAGATGCTCTAATGAATTTTTCCAAGGCTTCTTCCCAACTCGATTTCCTCTCCGGTTGTTGTTGAGTCTGATTTTGAAATCCAGATGTGTTTGGTTGTCTAGGTGCTTGAGTTGAAGCTTGATTGTTACTCCATGAAAACCCCGGATGATTTCTCCCACCTAGATTATATTTATTTTGAGTCAGATACGGTTGAGTTGAGCGATTGTAGCTTCCTACAAACAGAGTTGATTCAGAATTTATGGCACATTGTTCCGTCGCATGACCCCCAGCACATAACTCACAAACCATTGCTACCTGCTGTGTGGATGGTGGACTCCATGTTTTCATTGGTCGAGTCATGTTCGTGTATGGCCATTGATACGCAAAGTCATCCATGGTACCTGAAAAGAGAGAAAGAAAAAAAAATTGAAAGAGAATTAAAGAAAAAAAAACGTTTAAATTAAAACTAATTTGATAAAAATTAATATTGGCAAAATTATTAAACTAATTCCCCGGCAGTGGCGCCAAAAACTTGTTGATCTATTTCGCTATCAATGAATACGTGCAAGTGTACACGGTCAACAAGTAATAAAGTGAAAGTAAAGTATCGTTCCCAAGAGGAATTATTTAATAAAAATCACCAAGTACTAATTCTTAACCAAACTAATTTTATTTAAACAATCTCAAATCGTGATTTTTTCTAATTAAGAAAACTAAATTAACTAATTAAATTGAATTGCTTTATGAATGAATTCAGATAAATAAAGATTAAGGCTTCAATATCCCCAATTATGAACTATAAATCAATTATTCAATTATCCCAATTATTATGTATACTGAATTGTCAACAGGAATTCTCAAATGCCAAAAGTCCTTTTCCAAGTGATCAATTGACTTCTATTTAATCCAGATTAATCTTGCTATATTCCTATGCAAAACAATTGAATTAAACTCCTTCAATTACAATTCCTTATGTGTTACATACGGTGAATAGATATTTCCATTCAATTCACAAACCTAATTATTCACTATGCAAATAACTAAGTCACATGTTATCATGCCAAGTTCTAACCCTAAAATTCCTCTTCCAATTCCTTCTAGAGTAACAAGGTAATTATTGGCCAAATAATTAAGCAATAAGCACAAGACAAGACAAACAATTCACTTTGGCACAAATAATTGGAATAAATTGAATAACTAAGTTATAGCCATAAAAGTTTCAATTGTAATCTTAATAAAAGAGTTAGTTCATAATTAATGAATTGAAACCAAGAATCCACAACTGAATAGACATTAAAAGATAAAAGTGTGATAAGACAAGAGAATAGAATCTGTTGTCAGCAAATCTGATGCTCCCCTCTTGCTCTTGATCTTCAATGATCTCCAAGTTGCTTCAATCTCCAAAACTAATAAGAACTAGGATTAATGTTTAATCTAATGGAGTGTATCTCTAGTCTAATCTATGTAATCCCCCTTTATTGTATGCCTTACATCATGTATTTATAGGTTATAAGTCCAATTTTTAGCTTAGGAACAAACCCAATCCAATTTGGAGTCAAAAAGGTGTCAAAATTCGCCCCAAAACGCGTCCAAGCCTGACCAGACTCTTCCCCAGCACCCCGGCTCTGGGATTCTGACCCCTAGAGCCCCGACACTGGAAATGGCCTTGGTTTGGGCGCCCCGGTGCTGTCACATGTTTTGATAGTTTTTGCTCCGACGTCCTTTGGGAAAATGGCCATAACTTCTTCGTCTGAACTCCGATTTTGATGATTCAAGATGTTCCGGAAAGAGGAGACGTAGATCTACAACTTTCATTCTTTAAGGTTTTCGAAATAAGGTCCCGAGCAATACTCAAATTGGCTCTGAAATGATTGCTGTGTAAATGGCAAGCCAAAAACGCGATTCTGGCCACCCCGAACGTCGATCCAAGTAACTTTTGTCCCAATTCCTACAAAACAACGTAAAACATGCATGAATATACATAAACACTTAAAAGCATCCAAAAGATTTAGCTTAAATGCACTCAATTCATGGGTATAAAACTCACTCATCAAATATCCTCAAACTTAAACCTTTGCTTGTCCTCAAGCAAAAACACAAAAGAACTAAAAATAAACAACCGAACTCAACTACATGAATGCATATGCATGATCTACTTCCTAATATACCTACGTATCCAGTAATAAATTAGTATGATATATAGCAACAGGCCTCAAAGATACCAATGATACTCAAACAATATATCCAATCAAGTTAAAGTTCATAACTCTAACCAATTAGTCAATCCAAACCAGTCATCACCCATGTTGTGTGTGTGTGCTTGTTAACTATTCTAACCAACCACAGTTCAAGATAATCACATAACAAACTTCTTAGAAGGAAAATTTCAGTTCCAATTCAATTACTTTTGTGAACATGACAACTCCAGTTAAAACTAAGCAATTACCAAGTCTAAGGATAAATACAAGATTTATTTCTACTTTTATTCAATCACGAGGGCATATTTGCTCTTTCTCATGTTTTATTTTTTTATTTTTTTCTCATGGCTGTGCAATGTCTTATTCCCTTAGGCTTTTCAGTGCTACCTTAACGAGCTTTTGACCAACGACTCCCAAGCCATTAAGACCTTAGGGCGCTAGGTGTAAAGACAATCCCCTCGGGCTTACTTACTCAAGTAACAAAGGCCACAAAACTAGACAAGCATGACACGGTGTTTATTCATTCTTTTCTTTTTTTTTTCTGGATTTTCTATTTTTTTTCTTTTCATCTTTTCTTTTTTTTCTTTTTGCAATATATATATCCCATCGATTCCCCCAAACTCAAGCTTTTTACGTCATTCTAACCTTTACCGCCAGTTCACTAATTTCCTTAAATTTTAACCAAGATTTTCCCTCAGAAATAAATTTTGAAACCCTTGAACCAAGTGGATTAAAATAGTTAAACTTTAAGTGCTAACCGGTTACATAAGTTTCAGACAGGCTCAGATTTTCTTCATATTTAAAATTAGAACTCATCATCAATTATCAACACTGTTCAAGTTAACAATTAATACCAATCTTATCATAGGCCGAGCTAAGACCACACCAACCGATCACACAGATTCATGCAAAAAAAATGCAATTATACTATATGAACACATACTAATGCAACACATATATGAATATGCAAATAACTACCATGTATTATACGCAACCTAAAAAAAACACAACGCTAACACATAAAAAAAATGAACTACCATGAAGATAACTAACTATATGCAATACGACACTAAAATGTCCCCAAACTTAAACTAGACATTGTCCTCAATGGCTGAAATAGAAAAAAGTAAAGCAGATGACTTCCCTGAAAATATAGCAATCTTCCTCCTTGTCTGCTAAGTTTGGAGAATAGGCTTGGCACATGGAATAAATTGGGCACACAGTTGAATTAGACTTGAATAACATGTAAAACCATGATAGAAGCAATTTTATTTAATCCTAAATAAATGCAAATTCAAAACTACTAATATAAAACTTAATAAAAACTAAAAGTAAAAATTAAACTTGGGTTGCCTCCCAATAAGCGCTTGTTTTATAGTCTCAGCCTGACTTCTTCAATTCTCTATCCAATTCCCCTTCAGAAATTGAGGAACCCTCCATCCATCAGAAGTAATGTCTCTTTTGGGAGGTTCCCATTCGCAAAAACCCTTGAATTGAAGTCACCTAGCATGCTCTTTGTAGATAGGTTCCCTATTAAGAACGTCCAACAACTAGGTGTTTTCTCCATTATGTCTATGATTAGATTGGGGCATTGAAGCTTAATAAACATAATGGAGTCTTCGTTTATCTTCTCCTTTTCATCCCACCATGACTCCACAACTGTACTAGCTCTTATGTCACAAAGAGCTTTGCCGACGACATGACTGCCAATTGGGTATGGTTTTGCAAAATTGCCCGGATTTTTGAACTTTGGTGGAGAAGGTACATGGAACACTAATGAAATCAGTTCATCTTCGTTGGTACTCAAAGTTAGATCTTTGCCGATCTCCTTTTGTTGGTCTCCAAGTCTTTCCTCTCTTTCAACATCTTTAGTTGTCTCTTGCAAATCCTTTCCATTTAATAGAGTTATAGCCTTACAATGCTCATCTCTGCTCGGGTTTTTATTTGTATTGCTCGGGAGTGTTCCAAGTGGTCGGTTATTCAGTGCATGTTCTATTTGTCCCACTTGATTTTCCCGATTCTTTATTGATGCACCTTGGCTTTGCATATTCAGCTCTATTTGATTCAATTTTTTGTCTTGTTCCTCGTTCCTTTTGTCAGATGCTCTAATGAATTTTTCCAAGGCTTCTTCCCAACTCGATTTCCTCTCCGGTTGTTGTTGAGTCTGATTTTGAAATCCGGATGTGTTTTGTTGTCTAGGTGCTCGAGTTGAAGCCTGATTGTTACTCCATGAAAACTCCGGATGATTTCTCCAACCTAGATTGTATGTATTTTGAGTCGGATACGGTTGAGTTAAGCGATTGTAGCTTCCTACAAATAGAGCTGATTCAGAATTTATGGCACATTATTCCGTCGCATGACCCCCAGCACATAACTCACAAACCATTGCTACCTGCTATGTGGATGGTGGACTCCATGTTTCCATTGGTCGAGTCATGTTCGTGTATGGCCATTGATACGCAAAGTCATCCATGGTACCTGAAAAGAGAGAAAGAAAAAAAAATTGAAAGAGAATTAAAGAAAAAAAAACGTTTAAATTAAAACTAATTTGATAAAAATTAATATTGGTAAAATTATTAAACTATTTCCCCGGTAGCGGCGCCAAAAACTTGATGATCGATTTCGCAATCAATTGCTACCTGCAGTGTGGATGGTGGACTCCATATTTTCATTGGTCGAGTCATGTTCGTGTATGGCCATTGATACGCAAAGTCATCCATGGTACCTGAAAAGAGAGAAAGAAAAAAAAATTGAAAGAGAATTAAAGAAAAAAAAACGTTTAAATTAAAACTAATTTGATAAAAATTAATATTGGCAAAGTTATTAAACTAATTCCCCGGTAGCGGCGCCAAAAACTTGTTGATCGATTTCCCAATCAATAAATACGTGCAAGTAAACACGGTCAACAAGTAATAAAGTGAAAGTAGAGTATCGTTCCCAAGAGGAATTATTTAATAAAAATCACCAAGTACTAATTCTTAATCAAACTAATTTTATTTAAACAATCTCAAATCGTGATTTTTTCTAATTAAGAAAACTAAATTAACTAATTAAACTGAATTGCTTTATGAATGAATTCAGATAAATAAAGATTAAGGCTTCAATATCCCCAATTATGAACTATAAATCAATTATTTAATTATCCCAATTATTATGTATACTGAATTATTAACAGGAATTCTCAAATGCCAAAAGTCCTTTTCCAAGTGATCAATTGACTTCTATTTAATCTAGATTAATCTTGCTATATTCCTATGCAAAACAATTGAATTAAACTGCTTCAATTCCAATTTCTTATGTGTTGCATGCGGTGAATAGATATTTCCATTTAATTCACAAACCTAATTATTCACTATGCCAATAAATAAGTCATATGTTATCATGCCCAGTTCTAACCCTAAAATTCCTCTTCCAATTCCTTCTAGAGTAACAAGGTAATTATTGGCCAAATAATTAAGCAATAAGCACAAGACAAGACAAACAATTCACTTTGGCACAAATAATTGGAATAAATTGAATAACTAAGTTATAGCCATAAAAGTTTCAATTAAAATTTTAATAAAAGAGTTAGTTCATAATTAATGAATTGAAACCAAGAATCCACAACTGAATATAAATTAAAAGATAAAAGTATGATAAGAGAAGAGAATAGAATCTGTTGTCAGCAAATCTGATGCTCCCCTCTTGCTCTTGATCTTCAATGATCTCTAAGTTGCTTCAATCTCCAAAACTAATAAGAACTAGGGTTAATATCTAATCTAACGGAGTGTATCTCTAGTCTAATCTATGTAATCCCCCTTTATTGTTTTCCTTACATTATGTATTTATAGGTTACAAGTCCAATTTTTAGCTTAGGAACAAACCCAATCTAATTTGGAGTCAAAAAAGTGTCAAAATTCATCCCAAAACGCGTCCAAGCCTGACCAGACTCTTCCCCAGTGCCCCGACGCTGGGCATGGCGCTGGGAGTCTGCCCCCTAGAGCCCCGGCGCTGGCACATTTTCTGACAATTTCTGCTCCGACGTCCTTTGGGAAAATGGCCATAACTTCTTCATCCTAACTACGATTTTGATGATTCAAGATGTTCCGGAAAGAGGAGACGTAGATCTACAATTTTTATTCTTTAAGTGTTTCGAAATAAGGTCCCGAGCAATACTCAAATTGGCTCTGAAGTGACTGCTGTGTAAATGGCAAGCCGAAAACGCGATTCTAGCCACCCCGAACGTCGATCCAAGTAACTTTTGTCCCAATTCCTGCAAAACAGCGTAAAACATGCATGAATATACATAAACACTTAAAAACATCCAAAAAATTTAGCTCAAATGCACTCAATTCATGGGTATAAAACTCACTCATCAAATACCCCCAAACTTAAACCTTTGCTTGTCCTCAAGCAAAAACACAAATGAACTAAAAATAAACAACCGAACTCAACTACATGAATGCATATGCATGATCTACTTCCTAATATACCTACGAATCCAGTAATAAATTAGTATGATATATAGCAACAGGCCTCAAAGATACCAATGATACTCAAACAATATATCCAATCAAGTTAAAGTTCATAACTCTAACCAATTAGTCAATCCAAACCAGTCATCACCCATGTTGTGTGTGTGTGTTTGTTAACCATTCTAACCAACCACAGTTCAAGATAATCACATAACAAACTTCTTAGAAGGAAAATTTCAGTTCTAATTCAATTGCTTTTGTGAACATGATAACTCCAATTAAAACTAAGCAATTACTAAGTCTAAGGGTAAATACAAGATTTAATCTACTTTTATTCAATCACGAGGGCATTTTTGCTCTATCTCGTGTTTTATTTTTTAATTTTTTTCTCATGGCTGTGCAATGTCTTATTCCCTTAGGCTTTTCAGTGCTACCTTAACGAGCTTTTGACCAACGACACCCAAGCCATTAAGTCCTTAGGGCGCTAGGTGTAAAGACAATCCCCTCGGGCTTAATTACTCAAGTAACAAAGGCCACAAAACTAGACAAGCATGTCACGGTGTTTATTCATTCTTTTCTCTCTTTTTTTCTAGATTTTCTATTTTTTTTCTTTTCATCTTTTCTTTTTTTTTCTTTTTGCAATATATATATTCCATCGATTCCCCCAAACTCAAGCTTTTACGTCATTCCAACCTTTACCGCCAGTTCACTAATTTCCTTAAATTGTAACCAAGATTTTCCCTCGGAAATAAATTATGAAACCTTTGAACCAAGTGGATTAAAATAGTTAAACTTTAAGTGCTAACCGGTTACATAAGTTTCAGACAGGCTCAAATTTTCTTCATGTTTAAAATTAGAACTCATCATCAATTATCAACATTGTTTAAGTTAACAATTAATACCAATCTTATCATAGGCCGAGCTAAGACCACACCAACCGATCACACAGATTCATGCAAAAGAAATGCAATTATATTACATGAATACATACTAATGCAACACATATATGAATATGCAAATAACTACCATGTATTATACGCAACCTAAAAAAAACACAACGCTAACACATAAAAAAAATGAACTACCATGAAGATAACTAACTATATGCAATACGACACTAAAATGTCCCCAAACTTAAACTAGACATTGTCCTCAATGGCTGAAATAGAAAAAAGTAAAACAAAGGACTTCCTTGAAAATATAGCAATCTTCCTCCTTGTCTGCTAAGTTTGGAGAATAGGCTAGGCACATGGAACAAATTGGGCACACACTTGAATTAGACTTGAATAACCTGTAAAACCATGATAGAAGCAATTTTATTAAATCCTAAATAAATGCAAATTCATAACTACTAATATAAAACTTAATAAAAACTAAAAGTAAAAATTAAACTTGGGTTGCCTCCCAATAAGCACTTGTTTTATAGTCTCAGTTTGACTTCTTCAATTCTATATCCAATTCCCCTTCGAAAATTGAGGACCCCTCCATCCATCAGAAGCAATGTCTCTTTTGGGAGGTTCCCATTTGCAAAAACCCTTGAATTGAAGTCACCTAGCATGCTCTTTGTAGATAGGTTCCCTATTAAGAACGTCCAACAACTAGGTGTTTTCTCCATCATGTCTATGATTAGATTGGGGCATTGAAGCTTAATAAACATAATGGAGTCTTCCTTTATCTTCTCCTTTTCATCCCACCATGACTCCACAACTGTACTAGCTCTTATGTCACAAAGAGCTTTGCCGACGACATGACTGCCAATTGGGCATGGTTTTGCAAAATTACCCGGATTCTTGAACTTTGGCGAAGAAGGTACATGGGACACTAATGAAATCCGTTCATCTTCATTGGTACTCAAAGTTAGATCTTTGCCGATCTCCTTTTGTTGGTCTCCATGTCTTTCCTCTCTTTAACCATCTTTAGTTGTCTCTTGCAAATCCTTTCCACTTCATAGAGTTACAGCCTTACAATACTCATCTCTGCCCGGGTTTTTATCTGTATCGCTCGGGAGTGTTCCACGTGGTCGGTTATTCAGTGCATGTTCTATTTGTCCCACTTGATTTTTTAGATTCTTTATTGATGCACCTTGGCTTTGCATATTCAGCTCTATTTGATTCAATTTTTTGTCTTGTTCCTCGTTCCTTTTGTCAGATTCTCTAATGAATTTTTCCAAGGCTTCTTCCCAACTCGATTTCCTCTCTAGTTGTTGTTGAGTCTGATTTTGAAATTCGGATGTATTTTGATGTCTAGGTGCTTGAGTTGAAGCTTGATTGTTACTCCATGAAAACCCAGGATGATTTCTCCAACCTAGATTATATGTATTTTGAGTCGGATACGGTTGAGTTGAGCGATTGTAGCTTCCTACAAACAGAGCTGATTCAGAATTTATGGCACATTGTTCCGTCGCATGACCCCCAGCACATAACTCACAAACCATTGCTACCTGCTGTGTCGATGGTGGACTCCATGTTTCCATTGGTCAAGTCATGTTCGTGTATGGCCATTGATACGCAAAGTCATCCATGGTACCTGAAAAGATAGAAAGAAAAAAAAATTGAAAGAGAATTAAAGAAAAAAAAATGTTTAAATTAAAACTAATTTGATAAAAATTAGTATTGGCAAAATTATTAAACTAATTCCCCGGCAGCGGCGGTAAAAACTTGTTGATCGATTTCGCAATCAATGAATACGTGCAAGTATACACGGTTAACAAGTAATAAAGTGAAAGTAGAGTATCGTTCCCAAGAGGAATTATTTAATAAAAATCACCAAGTACTAATTCTCAACCAAACTAATTTTATTTAAACAATTTCAAATCGTGATTTTTCTAATTAAGAAAACTAAATTAACTAATTAAACTGAATTGCTTTATGAATGAATTCAGATAAATAAAGATTAAGGCTTCAATATCTCCAATTATGAACTATAAATCAATTATTCAATTATCCCAATTATTATGTATACTGAATTGTTAATAGGAATTCTCAAATGCCAAAAGTCCTTTTCCAAGTGATCAATTGACTTCTATTTAATCCAGATTAATCTTGCTATATTCCTATGCAAGACAATTGAATTAAACTCCTTCAATTTCAATTCCTTATGTGTTACATGCGGTGAACAGATATTTCCATTCAATTCACAAACCTAATTATTCACTATGCAAATAACTAAGTCACATGTTATCGTGCCCAATTCTAACCCTAAAATTCCTCTTCCAATTCCTTCTAGAGTAACAAGGTAATTATTGGCCAAATAATTAAGCAATAAGCACAAGACAAGACAAACAATTCACTTTGGCACAAATAATTGGAACAAATTGAATAACTAAGTTATAGCCATAAAAGTTTCAATTGAAATCTTAATAAAAGAGTTAGTTCATAATTAATGAATTGAAACCAAGAATCCACAACTGAATATACATTAAAAGATAAAAGTATGATAAGAGAAGAGAATAGAATCTGTTGTCAGCAAATATGATGCTCCCCTCTTGCTCTTGATCTTCAATGATCTCTAAGTTGCTTCAATCTCCAAAACTAATAAGAACTAGGGTTAATATCTAATCTAACGGAGTGTATCTCTAGTCTAATCTATGTAATCCCCCTTTATTGTTTTTCTTACATCATGTATTTATAGGTTACAAGTCCAATTTTTAGCTTAGGAACAAACCCAATCCAATTTGGAGTCAAAAAGGTGTCAAAATTCGCCTCAAAACGCGTCTAAGCTTGACCAGACTCTTCCCCAGCGCCCTGGCACTAGGCATGGCGCTGGGATTCTGCCCCCTAGATCCCCGGCGCTGGAAATGGCCTTGGTTTGGGCGCCCCAGAGCTGGCACATGTTCTGACATTTTCTGCTCCGACGTCTTTTGGAAAAATGGCCATAACTTCTTCGTACGAACTCCGATTTTGATGATTCAAGATGTTCCGGAAAGAGGAGACGTAGGTATACAATTTTTATTCTTTAAGTTTTCCGAAATAAGGTTCCAAGCAATACTCAAATTGGCTCTGAAGTGACTGCTGTGTAAATGGCAAGCCGAAAACGCGATTCTAGCCACCCCGAACGTCGATCCAAGTAACTTTTGTCCCAATTCCTACAAAACAACGTAAAACATGCATGAATATACATAAACACTTAAAAACATTCAAAAGATTTAGCTCAAATGTACTCAATTCATGGGTATAAAACTCACTCATCAAATACCCCCAAACTTAAACCTTTGCTTGTCCTCAAGCAAAAACACAAAAGAACTAAAATTAAACAACCGAACTCAACTAAATGAATGCATATGCATTATCTACTTCCTAATATACCTACGAATCCAGTAATAAATTAGTATGATATATAGCAACAGGCCTCAAAGATACCAATGATACTCAAACAATATATCCAATCAAGTTAAAGTTCATAACTCTAACAAATTAGTCAATCCAAACCAGTCATCACCCATGTTGTGTGTGTGTGCTTGTTAACCATTCTAACCAACCATAGTTCAAGATAATCACATAACAAACTTCTTAGAAGGAAAATTTCAGTTCTAATTCAATTACTTTTGTGAACATGACAACTCCAGTTAAAACTAAGCAATTACCAAGTCTAAGGGTAAATACAAGATTTAGTCTACTTTTATTCAATCACGAGGGCATTTTTGCTCTTTCTCGTGTTTTATTTTTTTATTTTTTTCTCATGGCTGTGCAATGTCTTATTCCCTTAGGCATTTCAGTGCTACCTTAATGAGCTTTCGACCAACGACTCCCATGCCATTAAGACTTTAGGGCGCTAGGTGTAAAGACAATCCCCTCGGGCTTACTTACTCAAGTAACAAAGGCCACAAAACTAGACAAGCATGCCACGGTGTTTATTTATTCTTTTCTTTTTTTTTCTTTTTGCAATATATATATCCCATCGATTCTCCCAAACTCAAGCTTTTACGTCATTCCAACCTTTACTGCCAGTTCACTAATTTCCTTAAATTTTAACTAAGATTTTCCCTCAGAAATAAATTATGAAACCCTTGAACCAAGTGGATTAAAATAGTTAAACTTTAAGTGCTAACCGGTTACATAAGTTTCAGACAGGCTCAGATTTTCTTCATGTTTAAAATTAGAACTCATCATCAATTATCAACATTATTCAAGTTAACAATTAATACCAATCTTATCATAGGCCGAGCTAAGACCACACCAACCGATCACACAGATTCATGCAAAAAAATGCAATTATACTACATGAATACATACTAATGCAACACATATATGAATATGCAAATAACTACCATGTTTTATACGCAACCTAAAAAAAACACAACGCTAACACATAAAAAAAATGAACTACCATGAAGATAACTAACAATATGCAATACGACACTAAAATGCCCCCAAACTTAAACTAGACATTGTCCTCAATGGCTGAAATAGAAAAGGTAAAGCAGAGGATTTCCCTGAAAATATAGTAATCTTCCTCCTTGTCTGCTAAGTTTGGGGAATAGGATAGGCACATGGAACAAATTGGGTACACACTTGAAATAGACTTGAATAACCTGTAAAACCATGATAGAAGCAATTTTATTAAATCCTAAATAAATGCAAATTCAAAACTACTAATATAAAACTAAATAAAAACTAAAAGTAAAAATTAAACTTGGGTTGCCTCCCAATAAGTTCTTGTTTTATAGTCTCAGCCTGACTTCTTCAATTCTCTATCCAATTCTCCTTCGAAAATGGAGGAACCCTCCAACCATCAGAAGCAATGTCTCTTTTGGGAGGTTCCCATTCGCAAAAACCCTTGATTTGAAGTCACCTAGCATGCTCTTTGTAGATAGGTTCCCTATTAAGAACGTCCAACAACTAGGTATTTTCTCCATTATGTCTATGATTAGATTGGGGCATTGAAGCTTAATAAACATAATAGGGTCTTCCTTTATCTTCTCCTTTTCATCCCACCATGACTCCACAACTGTACTAGCTCTTATGTCACAAAGAGCTTTGCTGACGACATGACTGCCAATTGGGCATGGTTTTGCAAAATTGTCCGGATTCTTGAACTTTGGTAGAGAAGGTACATGGGACACTAATGAAATCCGTTCATCTTCGTTGGTACTCAAAGTTAGATCTTTGCCGATCTCCTTTTGTTGGTCTCCAAGTCTTTCCTCTCTTTCAACATCTTTAGTTGTCTCTTGCAAATCCTTTCCACTTCATAGAGTTACAGCCTTACAATGCTCATCTCTGCCCGGGTTTTTATCTGTATCGCTCGGGAGTGTTCCACGTGGTCGGTTATTCAGTGCATGTTCTATTTGTCCCACTTGATTTTTCAGATTCTTTATTGATGCACCTTGGCTTTGCATATTCAGCTCTATTTGATTCAATTTTTTGTCTTGTTCCTCGTTCCTTTTGTCAGATGCTCTAATGAATTTTTCCAAGGCTTCTTCCCAACTCGATTTCCTCTCTGGTTGTTGTTGAGTCTGATTTTGAAATTCGGATGTGTTTTGTTGTCCAGGTGCTTGATTTGAAGCTTGATTGTCACTCCATGAAAACCCCGGATGATTTCTCCAACCTAGATTATATGTATTTTGAGTCGGATACGGTTGAGTTGAGCAATTGTAGCTTCCTACAAATAGATCTGATTCAGAATTTATGGCACATTGTTCCGTCGCATGACCCCCAGCACATAATTCACAAACCATTGCTACCTGCTGTGTGGATGGTGGACTCCATGTTTCCATTGGTCGAGTCATGTTCGTGTATGGCCATTAATACGCAAAGTCATCTATGGTACCTGAAAAGAGAGAAAGAAAAAAAATTTAAAAGAGAAGTAAAGAAAAAAAAACGTTTCAATTAAAACTAATTTGATAAAAATTAATATTGGCAAAATTATTAAACTAATTCCCTGGCAGCGGCGCCAAAAACTTGTTGATCGATTTCGCAATCAATGAATACGTGCAAGTATACACGGTCAACAAGTAAAAAGTAAAAATAGAGTATCGTTCCCAAGAGGTATTATTTAATAAAAATCACCAAGTACTAATTCTTAAACAAACTAATTTTATTTAAACAATCTCAAATCGTGATTTTTATAATTAAGAAAACTAAATTAACTAATTAAACTGAATTGCTTTATGAATGAATTTAGATAAATAAAGATTAAGGCTTCAATATCCCCAATTATAAACTATAAATTAATTATTCAATTATCTTAATTATTATGTATACCGAATTGTTAACAGGAATTCTCAAATGCCAAAAGTCCTTTTCCAAGTGATCAATTGACTTCTATTTAATCCAGATTAATCTTGCTATATTCCTATGCAAAACAATTGAATTAAACTTCTTTAATTCCAATTCCTTATGTGTTACATGCGGTGAACAGATATTTTCATTCAATTCACAAACCTAATTATTCACTATGCAAATAACTAAGTCACATGTTATCGTGCCCAGTTCTAACCCTAAAATTCCTCTTCCAATTCCTTCTAGAGTAACAAGATAATTATTGGCCAAATAATTAAGCAATAAGCACAAGACAAGATAAACAATTCACTTTGGCACAAATAATTGGAATAAATTGAATAACTAAGTTATAGCCATAAAAGTTTCAATTGAAATCTTAATAAAAGAGTTAGTTCATAATTAATGGATTGAAACCATGAATCCACAACTGAATATACATTAAAAGATAAAAGTATGAGAAGAGAAGAGAATAGAATCTGTTGTCAGCAAATCTGATGCTCCCCTCTTGCTCTTGATCTTCAATGATCTCCAAGTTGCTTTAATCTCCAAAACTAATAAGAACAAGGGTTAATGTCTAATCTAATGGAGTGTATCTCTAGTCTAATCTATGTAATCTCCCTTTATTGTATGCCTTACATCATGTATTTATAGGTTACAAGTCTAACTTTTAGCTTAGGAACAAACCCAATCCAATTTGGAGTCAAAAAGGTGTCAAAATTCGCCCCAAAAAGCGTCCAAGCCTGACCAAACTATTCCCCAGCACCCCGGCACTGGGCATGGCGCTGGGATTCTGCCCCCTAGAGCCCCGGCGCTGGAAATGGCCTTGGTTTGGGGTCCCCGGCGCTGGCACATGTTCTGACATTTTTTGCTCCGACGTCCTTTGGGAAAATGGCCATAACGTCTTCGTCCGAACTCCAATTTTGATGATTCAAGATGTTCCGGAAAGAGGAGACGTAGATCTACAATTTTTATTCTTTAAGTTTTCTGAAATAAGGTCCTGAGCAATACTCAAATTGGCTCTAAGGTGACTATTGTGTAAATGGCAAGCCAAAAACGCGATTCTAGCCACCCCGAACGTCGATCCAAGTAACTTTTGTCCCAATTCCTACAAAACAATGTCAAACATGCATGAATATACATAAACGCTTAAAAACATCCAAAAGATTTAGCTCAAATGCACTCAATTCATGGGTATAAAACTCACTTATCAAATACCTCCAAACTTAAACCTTTGCTTATCCTCAAGCAAAAACATAAAAGAACTAAAAATAAACAACCGAACTCAACTACATGAATGTATATGCATGATCTACTTCCTAATATACCTATAAATCCAGTAATAAATTAGTATGATATATAACAACAGGCCTCAAAGATACCATTGATACTCAAACAATATATCCAATCAAGTTAAAGTTCATAACTCTAACCAATTAGTCAATCCAAACCAGTCATCACCCATATTGTGTGTGTGTGCTTGTTAACCATTCTAACCAACCACAGTTCAAGATAATCACATAACAAACTTCTTAGAAGGAAAATTTCAGTTCCAATTCAATTACTTTTGTGAACATGACAACTCCAGTTAAAACTAAGCAATTACCAAGTCTAAGGGTTAATACAAGATTTAGTCTACTTTTATTCAATCACGAGGGCATTTTTGCTCTTTCTCGTGTTTTATTTTTTTATTTTTTTCTCATGGCTGTGCAATGTCTTATTCCCTTAGACTTTTCAGTGCTACCTTAACGAGCTTTCGACCAACGACTCCCATGCCATTAAGACCTTAGGGCGCTAGGTGTAAAGACAATCCCCTCGGGCTTACTTACTCAAGTAACAAAGGCCACAAAACTAGACAAGCATGCCAAGGTGTTTATTCATTCTTTTCTTTTTTTTTTTCTAGATTTTCTATTTTTTTTTCTTTTCATCATTTCTTTTTTTTTTCTTTTTGCAATATATATATCCCATCGATTCCCCCAAACTCAAGCTTTTACGTCATTCCAACCTTTACCGCCAGTTCACTAATTTCCTTAAATTGTAACCAAGATTTTCCCTCAGAAATAAATTATGAAACCTTTGAACCAAGTGGATTAAAATAGTTAAACTTTAAGTGCTAACCGGTTACATAAGTTTCAGACAGGCTCAGATTTTCTTCATGTTTAAAATTAGAACTCATCATCAATTATCAACATTGTTCAAGTTAACAATTAATACCAATCTTATCATAGGCCGAGCTAAGACCACACCAACCGATCACACAGATTCATGCAAAAAAATGCAATTATACTACATGAATACATACTAATGCAACACATATATGAATATGCAAATAACTACCATGTATTATACGTAACCTAAAAAAGCACAACGCTAACACATAAAAAAAATGAACTACCATGAAGATAACTAACTATATGCAATACGACACTAAAATGCTCCCAAACTTAAACTAGACATTGTCCTCAATGGCTGAAATAGAAAAAAGTAAAGCAGATGACTTCCCTAAAAATATAGCAATCTTCCTCCTTGTCTGCTAAGTTTGGAGAATAGGCTAGGCACATGGAACAAATTGGGCACACACTTGAATTAGACTTGAATAACCTGTAAAACCATGATAAAAGTAATTTTATTAAATCCTAAATAAATGCAAATTCAAAACTACTAATATAAAACTTAATAAAAACTAAAAGTAAAAATTAAACTTGGGTTGCCTCCCAAGAAGTTCTTGTTTTATAGTCTCAGCCTGACTTCTTCAATTCTCTATCCAATTCTCCTTCGAAAATGGAGGAACCCTCCAACCATCAGAAGCAATGTCTCTTTTGGGAGGTTCCCATTCGCAAAAACCCTTGAATTGAAGTCACCTAGCATGCTCTTTGTAGATAGGTTCCCTATTAAGAACGTCC
Organism: Panax notoginseng; assembly: GCA_016801055.1. Classification (NCBI taxonomy): domain Eukaryota; kingdom Viridiplantae; phylum Streptophyta; class Magnoliopsida; order Apiales; family Araliaceae; genus Panax; species Panax notoginseng. The sequence continues at coordinate 51,644,364 of CM029023.1, forward strand.
AACAACTAGGTGTTTTCTCCATTATGTCTATGATTAGATTGGGGCATTGAAGCTTAATAAACATAATGGAGTCTTCCTTTATCTTCTCCTTTTCATCCCACCATGACTCCACAACTGTACTAGCTCTTATGTCACAAAGAGCTTTGCTGACGACATGACTGCCAATTGGGCATGGTTTTGCAAAATTGTCCGGATTCTTGAACTTTGGTAGAGAAGGTACATGGGACACTAATGAAATCCGTTCATCTTCGTTGGTACTCAAAGTTAGATCTTTGCCGATCTCCTTTTGTTGGTCTCCAAGTCTTTCCTCTCTTTCAACATCTTTAGTTGTCTCTTGCAAATCCTTTCCACTTCATAGAGTTACAGCCTTACAATGCTCATCTCTGCCCGGGTTTTTATCTGTATCGCTCGGGAGTGTTCCACGTGGTCGGTTATTCAGTGCATGTTCTATTTGTCCCACTTGATTTTTCAGATTCTTTATTGATGCACCTTGGCTTTGCATATTCAGCTCTATTTGATTCAATTTTTTGTCTTGTTCCTCGTTCCTTTTGTCAGATGCTCTAATGAATTTTTCCAAGGCTTCTTCCCAACTCGATTTCCTCTCTGGTTGTTGTTGAGTCTGATTTTGAAATCCGGATGTGTTTTGTTGTCTAGGTGCTTGAGTTGAAGCTTGATTGTTACTCCATGAAAACCCCGAATGATTTCTCCAACCTAGATTATATGTATTTTGTGTCGGATACGGTTGAGTTGAGCGATTGTAGCTTCCTACAAACAGAGCTGATTTAGAATTTATGGCACATTGTTCCGTCGCATGACCCCCAGCACATAACTCACAAACCATTGCTACTTGCTGTGTGGATGGTGGACTCCATGTTTCCATTGGTCGAGTCATGTTCGTGTATGGCCATTGATACGCAAAGTCATCCATGGTACCTGAAAAAAGAGAAAGAAAAAAATTTGAAAGAGAATTAAAGAAAAAAAAACGTTTAAATTAAAACTAATTTGATAAAAATTAATATTGGCAAAATTATTAAACTAATTCCCTGGCAGCGGCGCCAAAAACTTGTTGATCGATTTCGCAATCAATGAATACGTGCAAGTATACACGGTCAACAAGTAATAAAGTGAAAGTAGAGTATCGTTCCGACGACATGACTGCCAATTGGGTATGGTTTTACAAAATTGCCTGGATTCTTGAACTTTGGTGGAGAAGGTACATGGGACACTAATGAAATCGGTTCGTCTTCGTTGGTACTCAAAGTTAGATCTTTGTCGATCTCCTTTTGTTGGTTTTCAAGTCTTTCCTCTCTTTCAACATCTTTAGTTGTCTCTTGCAAATCCTTTCCACTTCGTAGAGTTACAGCCTTACAATGCTCATCTCTGCCCAGGTTTTTATCTGTATACATAAACATTTAAAAACATCCAAAAGATTTATCTCAAATGCACTCAACTCATGGGTATAAAACTCACTCATCAAATACACCTAAACTTAAACCTTTGCTTGTCCTCAAGCAAAAACACAAAAGAACTTAAAATAGACAACCGAACTCAACTACATGAATGCATATACATGATCTACTTCCTAATATACCTACGAATCCAGTAATAAATTAGTATGATATATAGCAACAGGCCTCAAAGATACCAATGATACTCAAACAATATACCCAATCAAGTTAAAGTTCATAACTCTAACCAATTAGTCAATCCAAACCAGTCATCACCCATGTTGTGTGTGTGTGCTTGTTAACTATTCTAACCAACCACAGTTCAAGATAATCACATAACAAACTTCTTAGAAGGAAAATTTCAGTTCCAATTCAATTACTTTTGTGAACATGACAACTCCAGTTAAAACTAAGCAATTACCAAGTCTAAGGGTAAATACAAGATTTATTTCTACTTTTATTCAATCACAAGAGCATTTTTGTTCTTTCTCGTGTTTTATTTTTTTATTTTTTTCTCATGGCTGTGCAATGTCTTATTCCCTTAGACTTTTCAGTGCTACCTTAACGAGCTTTCGACCAACGACTCCCAAGCCATTAAGACCTTAGGGCGCTAGGTTTAAAGACAATCCCCTCGGGCTTACTTACTCAAGTAACAAATGCCACAAAACTAGACAAGCATGCCACGGTGTTTATTCATTCTTTTCTTTTATTTCAATTTTTTTTTCTTTTCATCTTTTCTTTTTTTTTTCTTTTTGCAATATATATATCCCATCGATTCCCCCAAACTCAAGCTTTTATGTCATTCCAACCTTTACCGCCAGTTCACTAATTTCCCTAAATTTTAACCAAGATTTTCCCTCAGAAATAAATTATGAAACCCTTGAACCAAGTGGATTAAAATAGTTAAACTTTAAGTGCTAACCGGTTACATAAGTTTCAAACAGGCTCATATTTTCTTCATGTTTAAAATTAGAACTCATCATCAATTATCAACACTGTTCAAGTTAACAATTAATACCAATCTTATCATAGGCCGAGCTAAGACCACACCAACCGATCACACAGATTCATGCAAAAAAATGCAATTATACTACATGAACACATACTAATGCAACACATATATGAATATGCAAATAACTACCATGTATTTTACGTAACCTAAAAAAAAACAACGCTAACACATAAAAAAAACAAACTACCATGAAGATAACTAACTATATGCAATACGACACTAAAATGCCCCCAAACTTAAACTAGACATTGTCCTCAATGGCTGAAATAGAAAAAAAGTAAAGCAGAGGACTTCCCTAAAAATATAGCAATCTTCCTCCTTGTCTGCTAAGTTTGGAGAATAGGCTAGGCACATGGAACAAATTGGGCACACACTTGAATTAGACTTGAATAACCTGTAAAACCATGATAGAAGCAATTTTATTAAATCCTAAATAAATGCAAATTCAAAACTACTAATATAAAACTTAATAAAAACTAAAAGTAAAAATTAAACTTGGGTTTCCTCCCAATAAGCGCTTATTTTGTAGTCTCAGCCTGACTTCTTCAATTCTCTATCCAATTCCCTTTTGAAAATGGAGGAATCCTCCATCCATCAGAAGCAATGTCTCTTTTGGGAGGTTCCCATTCGCAAAAACCCTTAAATTGAAGTCACCTAGCATGGTCTTTGTTGATAGGTTCCCTATTAAGAACGTCCAATAACTAGGTATTTTCTCCATTATGTCTATGATTAGATTGTGGCATTGAAGCTTAATTAACATAATGGAGTCTTCCTTTATCTTCTCCTTTTCATCCCACCATGACTCCACAACTGTACTAGCTCTTATGTCACAAAGAGCTTTGCCGACGACATGACTGCCAATTGGGCATGGTTTTGCAAAATTGTCCGGATTCTTGAACTTTGGTAGAGAAGGTACATGGGACACTAATGAAATCCGTTCATCTTCGTTGGTACTCAAAGTTAGATCTTTGCCTATCTCCTTTTGTTGGTCTCCAAGTCTTTCCTCTCTTTCAACATCTTTAGTTGTCTCTTGCAAATCCTTTCCACTTCATAGAGTTACAGCCTTACAATGCTCATCTCTGCCCGGGTTTTTATCTGTATCGCTCGGGAGTGTTCCACGTGGTCGGTTATTCAGTGCATGTTCTATTTGTCCCACTTGATTTTTCAGATTCTTTATTGATGCACCTTGGCTTTGCATATTCAGCTCTATTTGATTCAATTTTTTATCTTCCTCGTTTCTTTTGTCAGATGCTCTAATGAATTTTTCCAAGGCTTCTTCCCAACTCGATTTCTTCTCTGGTTGTTGTTGAGTCTGATTTTGAAATCCGGATGTGTTTTGTTATCTAGGTGTTTGAGTTGAAGCTTGATTGTTACTCCATGAAAACCCCGGATGATTTCTCCAACCTGGATTATATGTATTTTGAGTCGGATACGGTTGAGTTGAGCGATTGTAGCTTCCTACAAACAGAGCTGATTCAGAATTTATGGCACATTGTTCCGTCGCTTGACCCCCAGCACATAACTCACAAACCATTGCTACCTGCTGTGTCGATGGTGGACTCCATGTTTCCATTGGCCGAGTCATGTTCGTGTATGGCCATTGATACGCAAAGTCATCCATGGTACCTGAAAAGAGAGAGAGAAAAAAAAATTGAAAGAGAATTAAAGAAAAAAAAATGTTTAAATTAAAACTAATTTGATAAAAATTAGTATTGGCAAAATTATTAAACTAATTCCCCGGCAGCGGCGGTAAAAACTTGTTGATCGATTTCGCAATCAATGAATACGTGCAAGTATACACGGTTAACAAGTAATAAAGTGAAAGTAGAGTATCGTTCCCAAGAGGAATTATTTAATAAAAATCACCAAGTACTAATTCTCAACCAAACTAATTTTATTTAAACAATTTCAAATCGTGATTTTTCTAACTAAGAAAACTAAATTAACTAATTAAACTGAATTGCTTTATGAATGAATTCAGATAAATAAAGATTAAGGCTTCAATATCTCCAATTATGAACTATAAATCAATTATTCAATTATCCCAATTATTATGTATACTGAATTGTTAATAGGAATTCTCAAATGCCAAAAGTCCTTTTCCAAGTGATCAATTGACTTCTATTTAATCCAGATTAATCTTGCTATATTCCTATGCAAGACAATTGAATTAAACTCCTTCAATTCCAATTCCTTATATGTTACATGCGGTGAACAGATATTTCCATTCAATTCACAAACCTAATTATTCACTATGCAAATAACTAAGTCACATGTTATCATGCCGAGTTCTAACCCTAAAATTCCTCTTCCAATTCCTTCTAGAGTAAAAAGGTAATTATTGGCCAAATAATTAAGTAATAAGCACAAGACAAGACAAACAATTCACTTTGGCACAAATAATTGGAATAAATTGAATAACTAAGTTATAGCCATAAAAGTTTCAATTGTAATCTTAATAAAAGAGTTAGTTCATAATTAATGAATTGAAACCAAGAATCCACAACTGAATAGACATTAAAAGATAAAAGTATGATAAGAGAAGAGAATAGACTCTGTTGTCAGCAAATCTGATGCTCCCCTCTTGCTCTTGATCTTCAATGATCTCCAAGTTGCTTCAATCTCCAAAACTAATAAGCACTAAGGTTAATGTCTAATCTAATGGAGTGTATCTCTAGTCTAATCTATGTAATCCCCCTTTATTGTATGCCTTACATCATGTATTTATAGGTTACAAGTCTAATTTTTAGCTTAGAAACAAACCCAATCCAATTTGGAGTCAAAAAGGTGTCAAAATTCACCCCAAAACGCGTCCAAGCCTGACCAGACTCTTCCCCAGCACCCCGGCGCTGGGCATGGCGTTGGGATTCTGCCCCCTAGATCCCCGGCACTGGATATGGCCTTGGTTTGGGCGCCCTGGCGCTGGCACATGTTCTGACATTTTCTGCTCCGACGTCCTTTGGGAAAATAGCCATAACTTTTATTTGTCCAAACTCCGATATTGATGATTCAAGATGTTCTGGAAAGAGGAGACGTATATCTACAACTTTCATTCTTTAAGGTTTTCGAAATAATGTCCCGAACAATACTCAAATTGACTTTGAAGTGACTGCTGTGTAAATGACAAGCCGAAAATGCGATTCTAGCCACCCCGAACGTCGATCCAAGTAACTTTTGTCCCAATTCCTACAAAACAATATAAAACATGCATGAATATACATAAACACTTAAAAACATCCAAAAGATTTAGCTCAAATGCACTCAATTCATGGGTATAAAACTCACTCATCATCTGTTATTACTTGCTGGGCACCCAAATGCTCATTCTTGCTTTAAATATAAATGTCTTCCACTAAGCGTGATCAACCTGAAGGTTCAGACAAGAACAAGAGAAAAGGAAAGCAAACAAAATGGTATCTTATGTAATAGTTTGACTTTATTAAGATAAGGATGATATATATTATTATCATGTAATGTAATGTAGTAAAGGTTGAGAAACTGGGATTAGACTCTGATAAATGTAAATTAAGTTTGTTATTTATATTATTGTTATTATTATTAGTATTATTTCGCTCATAGAAATGGTATCGTGAAGCACTGAGTTTGGGTTTCAAGTACCCGAATTTGGGGGCGTCAGACTGTACTTGAAAAGGAGTGTAATTTCTCATCTGAATAGGCATATTCTGATTGCCATTTTGACCTTGGAGTATCAAGGAAATATCCTCCACTTTCTTTTTATGGACCCTCTGGGGATTGTTTTCATAACTTTCGCCCTGGATGTGTTCAGCAACAACTTTAAGAGCGGCTAGGTCTTGAATCATTCCTGACTTCAACCCCATCTCAGCCATCTCTCCATTTCTGATCATTTCAGAAAATGGTTTACCAATGCCAGCTAAAACTCTCTCATAGAAAGGAGCTTCTTGTATGTTGATAAAGGTTATGACCATTTTTGACTCTATCATAGAAGAAATCACTTGAGCAGCAACGCGCCTCCACCTTTGAGCATACTCTCTGAAAGACTCATTAGACTGTTTCTTGACCTTGGTAATCTGATACCGATCAGGAGCCATCTGAGACTGGAAGCTGTATTGTGTAAGGAAGGCATGAGCTAGTTCTTCCCAGCTATGGATCTTTGAGTTGTCTAATCTGGTATACCACGAACGGGATTTTACAATCGGACTCTTTTGGAACAACTGCATTCTGAGCTTCTCGTCTTCTGCATAAGATCCAAGTTCTCTAATGAACACCTTTAAATGTGTGTAAGGATTTCCTAATCCGTCATAGTTTTTGAAGTCAGGAGTTTTAAACTTTTCTGGATAATGAACACCAGGGAATATACAAAGGTCAGCATTGGAAACACTCAAAATTTTTTGCACACCTGTTATTGACATTGTAGAAGGGCAGATTCATCTTTCAGAGATAACCCTGGAAGATAGCTCACATCCAGTTTGGATATTACCGGAAGTTCAGTCTCAACCTCGGAACACACACCGGGAGTAACAGTTCCAACCTAGGCGATAACCCCGAGGCCTGCAGTTCCAATACTGAAAATTCTACCAGAGAAGACAGATTTATTCTGGAGATAACCCCGAGATATTCAGTCTTAGTCCCAACACTGGGAATAGCAGATTCCAACCTTGGAGATAACCCCAAGGAAGGCAATTGCAGTTCTGGAGATAGCCCCGGAAATGCTTGTTTCAAATGCATGCAATCAGCTTCAACCTCAGCGCTTACACCGAGGCACTCAGTACAAGACCTGACAATAACACCAGGAAGACAGGCACACCTCAGATATAACACTGAGGACCTGCAACACTTACAGCAGTCCAATCTCAGAGATAACCCTGAGCAACGTCTGCTTTATCAGCCCAAGCTGGAGATAACCCCGGTGAGGGGCCAAGTCGTCATCTTGCCACCTTGACGCCACATCATGCCATCTCAACATTTTAGACATACATTTCTATACAGCAATATCCCACAAGAGCTAAGGAAAACCAATCCTGAGTGACTATTACGCAGGGTAATGGATAGAATTTAAAGCTTGAAGACCGAAGGGCATCGTCCCATCTTCTTGACTTCGTACAACCTCTAATCCTATGTCATTGCATAACTCTCGACAATGGCGGTCCGAAATAGGTCTTACATACCTCAGTCGGATGCCCAGATTACAATTCTGAAAGTTTGAGCGGACATCGCGTTGTATGCGTGCACGTACTTCGAGACGACGGGACCCGTGAAGCCCAGGGCACCCCAGGCAGCCGCAGGTACACCTGCGGCTCCCCCTCTATAAATAGAGGGCTTGGGGTGGCCATTTTAAGGAGAGAAAAGGCGAGAAAGCCCTGTCCAATTTGCTCTGTACACACCCTAAACTGAGTGCTTTCTCATTTTAAACACTTGTAAGCTCATATATAGCTACTCTTTACCGGCGGGAGCCGAGTGTTCATCCATTTCAAGTTATTGAAGTCTTCTTTGACAGCCCACTGTAAGCCTTCTTACACATTTTAAAGCCTTTCTCTTCATCTTTGCACACACTATTCTTCACGTTGAGAGTCGTGTTACGTGTGTAGGCCCAGACTTCGGTCCGTGGTTTCATTTCAGTTTGTATATATATATATATACTTATATATATATATATATATATATATATATGTATATAGTTTCATATATGGACTAACATTATCGAGTATGCCTCGATTGAGCCTAGACTTACGTCTAGTGCGTTAAAATGTTTTCGTATATATATATACTTATATATATGAATTGTGTATCGAACTCTGTTCCATGAGCCTAGACTTATGTCTGGTGCGTTTAAATGCTTTCGTATATATATATATATATATATATATATATATATATATATATATATATATATATGAACTGTGTGTCGAACTTGGTTCGATGAGCCTGGATTTTACATCCGGTGCTTTTACTACTTTAATATATATATACTTATATATATTAACTGTTGTTGGACTTTGTCCGATGAGCCTGAATTTTATATTCAGTGCGTTTACACGCTTATATATATATATATATATATATATATATATAAGACCCCGAATTTTATGAAATAAAAGTATTTAATTTTTCTTATAATTACTATTCAGTAAATGGTTAAATTGATAAAAGTTAAAGTTAAGGGTGATATATGAATTTTTTTTTTCAAAATACGTAAGTGGTTATAAAATATTCATTGTTGTCGGGGAATATTCGTTTGGTCGTGGAATATTCTTTCTGTCGGGGAATATTTGTACGACGGCGCAGCTACTTGTGGGCCCCATAACGAATAACTGTCGGATGAAGAAAATGACAAATTTGAGTTTTTACAAATAACGGCGTAGTTGTTACCGTTAATACTATTGAAATACCCAGTGGTTAAAATACAGTAATACGCGTTATTGCATAGTAGCACACGGTATTGCACAGTATTTTTGAAATTATTGATTCTTACGTAAGAAGACACTACTCAATAATTGTTACAGTAATTACTGTTCAATATTTTATTTTATTAATTCAATAATTGCTACGTTGAAATTTTATATTATTGTTGTTCAATAATTGTCACTGCACAGTATTTCTTATTATCAGATCAATAATTCATATTATTTGAATAATATTATTAGATAACATTATTGGCAATGTCTAGAAAGTTCTGTCTAAGGAGAGGTTTGGTCACCTAATTACGCGCCAGTAAGGAGAAATTCTTATTGGAAAGCCCTCTCTTTCCTAGGAACGGCCTGGTTGCCATAAATGTGATTCTGTAATATTATCTGTGAATAATTAATTATTGATTCATATGATAAGGAAATATTTATTTTATGTGGATATAAATGAGGGATATATTTTTGTGGTTAAAAATGAAGGAGTTAATGTTGAGGTGTTTTATCTGTATTTTTGTCGGAACGGAGGTATTGAAAATTAAATTATGATTTTTGAGATATTTTGCGAGGGTTATAATTTTTAATCCGACCGTTGGATCGTGGTAATATTTGGATATGTTATACATATATAAGTTGAGTATATGTCCACAAATTTTGAACTGTTAAAAATGAACTTGTAATTTGTTATGAATTTTACGAGATGACTGGTTCAGAAATTGTTGAATTTTCGGAGTTAATCATTTTGGTGGAAAATTCTAGAATTGGTGGGCCCCACTCTTGGTTGGTGAAGAAATGTTTTGAGATTTTTATTCAAATGTGGTGGGTGGGAATAGTAGCAGGTAAAGCCATCAGGTTGTAGGTTAAGTCTGTTTCGGTGTGCTAACATTTTCCTATAAATAGAGGGCTAAGTTAGAATTGAAAATCACACCAGAATTCATAAGTTTTCTCTCTTTCTCTCTCTAGATTATTGAGTGTATTTTGTGAGTATTTAGACACTTTGAGAGTTTCTATTCATCAGTGCAAGTTTTCTTCAGTCTTATACCGATCAGAAGTACTGCTCTTTTGAGGTAAGGGATAGTAAGGGATTATAAGGGATAATAAGAGATTTTAAGGGTTGTTATGTTTTTCAGTTTCGTAATTTTTTTGACCTTTAAAAATTTTAGAAAAATTTGAAATGATATTTTGATGAGTTTTATTGATTGTGTCAAAAAATGGTGATTTTTGGATGTATAGATTGAGAGTTATGAATTTTATGAGAAAAGACTATTTTAAAAGTAACCGCTTATAATTCCTTGTGGCTAACTCCAAAATTGATGAAATTTTTATTGGGAGTACATGTATATGATAGGAGTATACTCTGTGAATTTCAGAATTTTTAGATAAAAGTACAATTTTTGATAAATGTCTAAATATTCGGCTGTTTTGGCCATATGAAAAATAGTAAATGACTTTTAAAAATTCTGAGAAAAATATATGTTCACTATGTGACTATATTATGCTAAATCCCAGAAAAAAAATATTTTTGTAACTGATTTGGTATTTTTCATGAAAATGATCTAGTTATGCGTAAATGAATTAAATATGTTATATGAAGTAAGAAAATTGAAAAATAGGATTTTATGACTTGAGAATCCTATATGAGGTATATGCAGATTTTTGATGAGGGTTTTGGTTATTGGTGATGAAATCTTATGAGTTTGACATTTTAGAATGATTAAATACATTATTTTAGTAAAGTGTAAACAATTAAAATAAATTGTTTATAAATTTAAGAAATGTTATTCTTTTAATATCATTATACCGAAATATTGGTATGAATTTTATTGTGGAATTTCTATCTTTTGTGTCGGGATTACTATTCATGAGTTACTATTTACGATTTACTATTCATGAGTTACAAATATTACTCTTGAGATTAAAACTATATGTTGATCATATTATTTTTATTATCATATATAACATTTTTATAACCTGATGTTGAAGTTCTCTTTCACTTGAGTGTAAAGATGGGTAGATTATTGGTATGATCATGACTAGGGTTCTCTTTGGCCAGTAGTGGAAAAGTTGAATTGTGACTGGTATGATCATGACCATTGAATTTATAATTGAATATCTTTAGCTTAAGTGCAAAGGTGAATTGATCAACATGGTTATAATTATTGTTTATATAAATTCTGAAATGATTATATATTTCTTTGAGATATTAATATATTTGGCCTGTAGTGCAAATATGAACTGTTGATGAATATATTTAGCCTTTAGTGCAAATATGAACTGTTGAGGAATATCTTTGGCCTGTAGTGCAAAGATGAATTGTTAATGAATATCTTTGGCATGTAGTGCAAAGATGACTTGTTGTTGAATATCTTTGGCCTGTAGTGCAAAGATGAAATGATAATGAATATCTTTGGTCGTAGTGCAAAGATAAAATTGTTAGTATGATTATAAACAAGAACTGTTATTTGGTATAACCATGATCTTTGATGTTTCAGGCAAAGACATGTGATAAAAATTATCTTCGTCCTGAATGCGAAGAGAAATTTAGAATTACAATTATGATTATGAGTTATTCACATAATTGTGGAAAGGAACTGTTGATTGATGTTACAGGGATAAAATATTGTTGGTGGATTTTTAACATGGAGAAGATAATAGACTTTATGGTCTATTTGACTCTTCTAATGGATCGCTCGTTCCGCTGCAACTATGGTTGAAATTTTTATCATCTACCATATATTCTAAATCTCTGATTTATTACTGATGAAGACTATTGATAATTTATTTATCTTTAGTCATGATATTCTTTACTGGGCTAGTTGTGCTCACCCTTCTGTTCACAATTCCTTTCAGGTAATAAGAGTGTAGCTGGGTCGAGCGGGGGTAACAGGGGAATAGAACTGTAGTTATCATTTAGGAGTTATATCTGGTGAATCATCTAGGGTGAAGCGAACTCAACGTTGGAAGGGTGTTTTGCCACTATCATACAAGATGTCTAATGACATACAACCTCGTGTCATCATAAGACAGGATTGTGCTCATCCACTTGCTGAGTATATCTACGAGCACTACCTATATAATCTTGGTGTTTGTTTGAAGTATAGTTCTCAATTAGAGACAGTGGAGATAATGATAAGTCAAGAGAAGACTCACCATTGGGAAGAATATGATAGTAATCTTTTCATTTTTCTTTGGGGTATATTGGGTCAACCAAGGATAATTTCGTGGCCATATGATATCTATCACAACCTAGAAGCATGGTCTCCCATGTACAAAGGTTTTCTTGAGCACTTCCTAAAGATTCTAATTTCTAAAACAGTTTTTGACTATACCTTTATGTAAGGTATCATTGTGAGGTGCTGTCCACGATTGGGACATGAGTCACATTTGGTATATATTTGTATCCAAACTCACAGCATATGTGTTGTTGTATTTTGCACGACAATTGTTGTAATAAAGTTGTAGTTATTTCCTGTACCATGTATTTGGCGACTCAGAATGGGTTGGATGGAATGGACCTATTTTGGGGACGTTACAATATATATATATATATATATATATATATATATATATATATATATATATATATATATATTTACAATTCGTCCCGCCTGGAGTTTACTTCGTGGCGATTGTCCGTTTTTACAGCTTTTTGTACATTTCGTCCCGTCTGAAGTTTCCTCCGTGGCGGTTGATCGCTTTAACAGCTTTATTTATATTTTCAATCCCTCATTGAGGTGCTTTGTGGTGGTCGATCATGTCTGTATATATATATTTACAGCTTATATATATATATATACCTGCTTACTGCGTTTATATCAATTATGGCATCATGTGAGCCTAGGAATCATGTGATCACAGATTCAGTCCACATAATCTAGATTCGGTTCCCGTGATGGACCTTTTCAGCTGTAAACATCTTGTAAATTTGTTCCCAGTGTTCAGATTTTCTCCGATGGTTTCCATACCCATGAGGAGTTCGACACTGCTTTGTACATTATTTTTCTCAAAGATGCTTCGCATCTCGATAATAAAAGCAATCAAGCCGAACAGTGAATAATCTCCTTTTACAAAAGCTCACTGCTATATCTTGTTTAAAACTCAATTTTTATACAAATTCAAACCCTATGTATATAGGTGCGAACGAGGCATAGCACTACTTCCAAATAACAGCACATTGACCCACACACACACACATTCATATAACAGTTTATTGAAAAGTGGCGGTCACCGTGGCAACACGGATGTCGGGGGGTGCCTAACACCTTCCCTCTGCATAAGCAAGTCCCCAGACCCTAATGAATCTTGGTTTCACAGACTCGTTTAGCAGTGTCACATCACTGGGTTAATGTGCAAACATTTTCTCGGTTGTGTTGGTACAACCAGTTAAAAAACCAACTGGCGACTCTTAACAATCCATCATCGACATTATACATGTCGGACCTTTTTCACTTGTTTTTCCAAAAAAATCTCACATAATATGAGAACACAAAAAAATAGGTAACGAAAAGGGACAGCTAAAAATCCCGACGTCGACAGGTGACGACTCTGCTAGGGACCCCAGTAAGAGGACTTAAGCTGCTATTACAAGCTTTTCAAAACTGTTATATGCTTGTGTGTGGATGTTGCATTTATATTTATGATGAATGTGTACGAATGCATTTTTTTACTGTACTGCAATATATCTATCTGTGATATTAGTGCTTCGCACATGTCATCATTTTCATAAACGGTGAGACACGTTGTATGTGAATGTATGCTGTGTGGTTCCTCCACCAGGAGGCTATCCTGTCGGTGTTTGATTACTGGACTCGTAGGAAGACTAATTCCAACGAGGCTCAGGAAAGGCGCCACCTAAATTTGCTCCAGTTGAAAGACCGGATTAACTTCCCATCGAGTAAATTGCGATGATTTGGGAACCTTCATGCCAAAAAGCCGCGAGAGAAACCTAAGATAGGTCAGCCTCTGATAAACCAAACGCGGAGGAAAATCTCTTCATGCTTTCTCATTTCAAATTACTTGTAAAGTCAATTACTTGTAATTTACATTCCATATTCATCTCCATTTAATGAGAAATATGAAGAAATATGTGCATATATATATATATATATATATATATATATATATATATATATATATATATATATATATATATATATATATATATATATATAAAATTAACATGCTATCCTGTATTACGAACAACTAACATCCGTTTTGTAGGATCATAATCCTAAAACGGACATATCACATAGCATGTAAACATTTACACAATCCCTAAAACTAAACTATGCAAGTTTTGCTGCAGGGAGCATTCAGACCTATTAGCCGGTCAAAATCAAAAAAGGCCGCAAGCCTACAACCAATCATGTCTTCATCTGACCAGTCTAATCTAGTTTCTCGCGAAGAATTTGACGGATTAAGTAAAAAAATTACAGATTTGGCTGTTCTGCTTAAAGAACTACACCAATCTACTCAGGGTATGAAGATACTCGTACATGATGAATCCTCTGCACAAGGAGGAACCCAAGGTTCTGACAAAGCCATTACAGTACATGAGCTTCATTTGGATACAACCAACAAAAGTCATGATGTCGCCCATCTCACAGGAGATCCAGACATCGGTGACATCAGAAAAAAAATTCTTCAAATGGAAGAAACCCTTCGTTCTATCAAAGGAATTGGAGCACACGGGAGTGTCTCCTATGCCGATCTTTGTATATTTCCTGGTGTTCATTATCCAGAAAAGCTCAAAACTTCTGACTTCGAAAAGTATGATGGGTTAGGAGATCCTTACACCCATTTGAAGGTGTTCATTAGAGAACTTGGATCTTATGCAGAGGACGAGAAGCTCAGAATGCAGCTGTTCGAAAAAAGACTGACTGGAGAAGCCCGTTCATGGTATACCAGATTAGACAACTCAAAGATCCATAGCTGGGAAGAGCTAGCTCATGCCTTCCTCACACAATACAGTTTCCGGTCTCAGATGGCTCCTGACCGGTACCAGATTACCAAGGTCAAGAAACAGTCCAATGAGTCTTTCAGAGAGTATGCTCAAAGGTGGAGGCGCCTTGTTGCTCAGGTGATTCCTTCTATGATAGAGTCAGAGATGGTCATGACCTTTATCGACATACAAGAAGCTCCTTTATATGAAAAAGTCTTAGCTGGAATTGGTAAACCATTTTTTGAAATGATCAAACATGGAGAAATGGCTGAGATGGGATTGAAGTTAGGAAAGATTCAAGACCTAGCCGCTCTCAAAGTTGTTACTGAGCACATCCAATCCAGAAATTATGGAAACAACCCCAGAGGGTCCATAAAAAGAAAGAGGAGGATGTTTCCCTGATACTACAGGGTCAGAAAGGCAATCAGAATATGCCTATCCAACGGAAAAATTACACTCCTTTTCAAGCACAGTCTTCAAACCCTCCAATGCCAAAAGGTGGAGAAGTCAAACGCCCTCGAGTGTTCACACCCCTAGGGGATTCACTCGAGAACATTCTTACTCTTCTGGCAACTTAGAAGAAAATCACGCATCTTCTTCCACTAGCCAGCCCTAATGGGAGGGGTTTCAATGCTGCTCAAAAATGTGCTTATCATGCCGGGGCACATGGACATGATACTAAAGATTGTTGGGCCTTGAAACACAAGAGCCAAGATTTGATAGACAACGGTGAGATCGTGGTCACCAAACCGGATTAACCTCACCTGCAAGACAACCTTCTTCCTCTACACAAAGAGGAAGAGGTCAACATGATTAATTGGAGCAATGGACAGAGTTCCAATTTTAACTGTGAAGCATCTCAGATCATCAAGGACGGCGTTGACAAGTGGGATTATGCAAATTCCAGTTTACGATGGAACGAAAGATTAAAGCTCCGTGTAAGTAAATTGAGTAATTAGCCGAACTGGTGACCTATCAGCATCAAGTCACACGCCAATTAATTAGCCAGGAGCATGCTAGTCTCCTTCCCTTGGTTATAATGCTCCTTCGTCACCTTCAAAATATGAAACATTGGAGGACAAAGTGACAAAGAGAGCAACTGCCAAAGCCCGTTGGGATTTTGCCAATAGAAGGGAATTTATATACCTGGGTCAACCTATGGAGGAGATACTTCAGATGCTAATCAATGAAGGAAGAATCACATCCCTTCTACCTCCAATTAATCCCCGTTCAGGAAGGTTCAATCCTGATGGAGTATGTCAGTATCACTCCCATTCTCACGGTCACAGCACGGAAGAATGTTGGGAACTTCTCTACCTTATTCAGAATCTAATCGATAGTGGTGTCCTGCAACTGGCAGACAATGATACCGTGCTATTTGAGAGTGAAAATATTTATCCTACCAAATGGAAAGGACTGGTAGCAGTTATATCCACTGAGGCTGATAGGACTGCTAAACCATTCACAATTCAGCTCAAAGGAATTAACAATCCTTTGAAAGTGGCTGCTCTAGAGCCAATCAACCTACCATTCCGACCACAATATCCTATTGTCAACTTACAAAAAGTTCCCTGGAATTATGGAGAAGCTGAAGGATCCACATCTCATACAACTGCTGCAGTGTTGAAGGAAAATCCACTATATCTTCCCCAACGGGTGATGAAGCATGCTATTAAATCAAAGGGGAAAATTCCCTTGGAGAAGATTGAGAAATTCCTCCGAGCTATGGGTCATAATGAAGCCAAGGTGGTTCTAAGCTTAAGAGAAGCTCCCCATCAAATTTCAATATTAGACTTAGTTTTAACTTCTAAGGATCACCGAAAGATTCTATTAAAGGTTCTGGAAGAAGCCTACTTTCCAAAATCAGTGGATGTGGACAAATTTTAACATCTGGTTGATCATATTTTCAATAACAATGTGATCTCTTTCACTGATGATGACATACCGCCCGAAGGGACCGGTCATTGCAAGTCGTTACACATTACGGTTTTATCCTCTGGATACATTTTAGCTAGAGTCTTGATAGTTGGAGGTTCGTCTCTGAATATCTGTCCTTATGCTACATTACTAAAGATGAATATCAATCTCAAGCAGATCCGAAGTAGCCATACAATCATCAAAGCTTTTGATGGATCCTGTCGGAATTTAGTCAGAGAGATTGAGCTGCCAATTGAGATTGGTCCCCATACATTTTGTGTATCTGTTCACGTGCTCAAAATAGATACAGGATACAACCTGCTTCTAGGGAGGCCGTGGATTCATATGGCTGGGGAAGTCCCCTCCACTCTTCATCAGCAACTTAAATACATTATCAACAATAGACTAGTCACAGTCAACGCTGAACAGGAATGTCCTCAACCTGGTGACCTTCCACTCATCAATGTCAATTCTGATGCTAAGCCGGTCAGTTTTTATGCTTTGGAAGTAAGCAACACTCAATACCATTCTATTGGGACGCCATTTCCCGTACCCAAGATTTCTGCCGAAGTTATGGCAGCTACTCAAGAAATGATGTCATTGGGACACCAGCCGGGACAAGGACTGAGTAAAGAGCATTAGGGTATTAAGCACCCAATCCAAGTGTCTAGTCAAACTAGAATAGCCAGACTAGGCTATTTTGCCAGTTCTAGTCACAGGAATCCACATAAGCATAAGTAGATTCCTTCCACTTCAGCCACACGACTATTGTCTCCACCTATAAATCCAGAGTCTACACAATGGCTATGTTATTTCCTAAGCCAATACCGGTAAAGGATAAGGAAGTCTTTGTTCCAGATCCCAAGGTGGAAGAAGAGGAACAAAGAATCAAACAAGACATCGTCAGAATGATGTTAGGCGTACGCATCATTATCCATGATGAACATACAAACAGATACACCCCATATGATGATTGCCCAGACATAATGGTTATCATTCAGGAGAAGAAAGACGATGACAACCCCTCCATCATTGATGTCCATCAGGATTTTGCCCTTGCCAATTGAAGCAGCACTCATTGCATTGGTCGAGAAGGGTAAAATGGGCAGGACTTCTTTCTGTCCTGTAGATATCATAACTGCTTACTTTTCTGTATAGTATTGGTAGTTATTTTGTCCGTACATGCTAACACTTTGTATGATTAAACAATTTTATATATATTAAGTGAAAGCATATTTTGTTTCAGAACTCTAAACTTAGATGTGCCTGTACTTGCTGATAAGATGCCTTTTCTCCACAAGGATTGTAACTTTGATGAAAAGTTGGACTCAGACTTGATGAAAATACAAGAGGACATTGAGGTGCCTCCAGAGATCAAAGAATGGGTCGAAGACAAACCTAAACCCAACCTTGATCAAACCACCTCTTTCAATCTCGGAACCTTAGAAAACCCTAAGTTAATCCAGATTGGTTTAGACCTTACCCCAAACCAGAGGAATGACATGGTTACGCTACTAACCCAATTCCAGGATGTGTTTCAATGGTCTCATGAAGACTTGGTGGGTTTTCCACTGACATTGTCCTTCATCGTCTTCCTATCAAGGAGGGATTCAAGTCAGTCAAGCAGAAACTCAGGCGATTGAAACCTGAGTGGTGTTTAAAGGTGAAAGAAAAAATTGTAAAACAATTTCAAGCTGGTATTATCATGGTGTCCACATATCCTGAATGGATATCTAACATCATTCCCGTGCCTAAGCCTGGGGAAAAGGTGCGAGTTTACATGGATTATCGGGATCTGAATAAAGCTTGCCTTAAAGATAGCTTTCCCGTGCCATTTATCCACATTCTCATTGACAATACTGCTCAATACGGCATGTACTCCTTCGCCGATTGCTTCGCGGGGTACCATCAGATCATGGTTGCTGAAGAGGATCGTGAGAAAACTGCATTCATCACGCCTTAGGGAACCTTTTGCTATAGACGGTTGTCATTCGGCCTCATCAATGCCGGAGCTACCTATCAGAAAGCTATGATGGCTCTTTTCCACGACTTAATACACAAGCAGGTAGAGATCTACGTGGATGATATCATTGTCAAATCCCGAAGGGAGCAAGACCACTTAGACATCTCAAAAAGCTTTTCAACAGGTTGCGTAAGTACAATTTGAAGTTGAATCCAACCAAGTGCGCCTTTGGCGTTAAATCAGGCAAGCTGTTAGGATTTCTAGTCAGCCACAAAGGGATTGAACTGGATCCCACCAAAATCCAGGCCATTACGAAATGCCCATTCCTCAGACAGAGAAGGAAATACGGGGATTTTTGGGAAGAGTCAACTTCATTAGTAGGTTCATTTCTTAACTCACAGCAACCTGTGAGCCTATCTTTAAGCTATTAAGGAAGAACTCCTTCATGAAATGGAATGATGAGTGCCAGAAGGCCTTCCTTACAATCAAAGATCAGCTAGTCAAAGCTCCTATTTTGGTACCACCCAGGAATGATGTTCCCCTGTTTATGTACCTGTCCATAAGTGACAATGCCATGGACTGCATGTTGGGTCAGAAAGATGATAGAGGCCGAAAACAAGCTATCTATTACCTCAACAAAAGATTCAACAGCAGTGAACATAAGTACAGTCTGATTGAGAAGACTTCTTGTACTTTAGTATGGGCTGCCATGAGGTTACATCATTACCTCCATGGGCATACAACCCATCTTATATCTCGCGTGGATCCTCTTAAGTATGTGTTCAATAAGCCCATACTGAATAGTCGGCTTTCCAGATGGCAGTTGATTCTGCAACAATTTGACATTATTTACGTGACACAAAAGTCCATTAAAGGTCAAAAAATTTCGGATCAACTGGCCGCCGCACCTTCAGGGGATTTCAAACCCTTGGAAACTTACTTCCCCGATGAAGGGGTAATGACAATTCAGCAACACCATCAGTACGATACACGCCAAACATGGAACATGTATTTTGATGGAGCTGTTAATATGAAAGGTACTGGAGCTGGAGCAGTTCTAGTATTCAATACGGGGGAGCAGTATCCCGTTGCCTTCAAATTACAGTTTGTCAGCACCAACAACACAGCTGAGTATGAAGGCTGTATCATGGGGCTAAAACTTGCCCGTTCAATAGGCATCAGGAAGTTAACTGTCTTTGGGGATTCCGAGTTGGTAGTCAAATAATCCACGGGAATCTATCAAACCAAAGAGCTACATTTGCTGCCTTACCATCGACAAGTTTTACAGATAGCTTTGGAGTTCGAAGAGATCTCCTTTCTACACATTCCTAATAATAGGAATGACTTCGCAGACACATTAGAAACTTTGGCCTGCTTGATTCACATACCTGACAAGGAACACATGCCAAGCGTCACATTAGCCCTACAAAAGGCACCAGCCTATGGGAACTATGTTGGAGAAGTATCGGATGAGCTACCTCCCATCCAACAACCTTGGTATAAGCATATCAAGGAGTACTTGTGAGATGGATCTACACCCGTTGAGGTGAGCCTGACTGAGCGGAGATGCATTCTACAAGAGAGATGCAGGACTAGGTCTCCTCAGATGCCTGGACAAGGATCAAGCTCAAAGACTCATGGATGAGGTCCATGGTGGAGTATATGGCCCACACATGAGCGACCCTTTACTTGTAAAGAAGATCCTCAGAACAGGACATTACTGGCTCTCTCTCAAGGCTGACTGCAATGATCACATCAAGAGATGTTATCAATGCCAAATTCATGGGAATGCTATCCACGCCCCTCCACGGGAGCTCCACAATATGAGTTCGCCTTGGCCCTTCTCAATGTGGAGAATGGACATGATTGGGCCCATCGAGCCTAAAGCCAGTAATGGATATCACTTTATCTTCACTACGATCGACTACTTTACCAAGTGGGTAGAAGCAGCCTCCTTCCCCAGGGTTACCAAAGAAGTCATCATTGCTTTCATCAAAAATAATGTCATTTGTCGATATGGACAAACAGAGGTGATTGTATCAGACAATGCTAAGAACCTCAACAACAAAATGATGGAGGAGTTATGCAGTAAATTCCACATCAAACACCTTAACTCCCTCATCTACCGTCCAAAGATGAATGATGCTGTTGAAGCGGCTAACAAAAACATCAAGAAGATCATACAAAAAATGTCCGCCAACCACAAAGGATGGCCTGCCCTATTGCCACTTACTCTGTTAGCATACAGAATGTCAATGCGCACTTCAACTGGAGCAACCCCTTACGTATTAACCTATGGGATGGAAGCAGTACTCCCCATAGAAGTAGAAATGGAATCCCTTGGAGTGTTGATAGATGCTCAGCTGGATGAAGACCAATGGGTACAAGACAGGTATCACCAATTGTCTCTAATAGATGAAATGCGAACCACGACTATCTTCCATGGTCAGTTATATCAACAAAGGACCACCAGATCCTACAACAGAAAAGTCCGGCTACGGCAGTTTAAACAACATGACTTGGTTTTGAAGAAGATCATTGACAACCAAGATCAATCTAAGGGAAAATTCACTCCTAACTGGGAACGCCCGTTTATTGTCAAAGAAATATTGACAGGAGGTGCGCTCAGATTGCAGGAAATGGATGGCTATGAATTTCCATAACTCATCAACTCGGACACCGTGAAACGGTACTATGTCTGAAGTTACCATCAAGCAAACATCCTGGTGTTGGATCATCAGATCGCCAGTCATTTTGGTTCTTTAACCCTTTACCACATACAACTCTTTTCCACACTTTTCCCCTAGGGAAACATACTCTTTAAGCCAGCAGCCTGGCTTCACTACGCTCTTACAACTTTGGTCATCCCACTAGGGATTGAACCTCTCGCGTTTACAGTTTGTCCTCCCAAACATGGGATCAAACTTTTCACACCTGCAGTTTAACCTCAACCTAGGATCAAACTTTCACTTACCCGCAGTCTATCTTGCACATGGGATTAAACTTTCTTCCCCACAGTTTGACCTGTACATGAGATTAATCTTTCTTCCCCGTAGTTTACCCTGTACATGGGATCACGCTTTTTAACTCGTATTGAGGGGCTACCTACATCGACCTGATCTCCTTGATACACAGGAGTACGTAGGCAACCATATTTTATATGGCCCGACCGCAATAAAACAAAAACAACAAAAACACTTTTACACCCATTTCCTTACAAAAACAAAAACAACAAAAACCCTTCTACACCCTTTTCCTTAAAAAACAAAAACAACAAAAATATTCCTACACCCTTTCTGCCATAAACAGCGTTGAACCTCTTACACCAGGTTCGAACTACGCAGACCTGATCTCCTCTTCAATAGGAGTACGTAGGCAGCCATTCATGGTTCGGTCTAACCCCCTACCAAAACATAAATACTTATCAACTGTATTGGGATCAAACTTCAATCCATCACATTTCATTGGCTTCAGACCAAAGGGATGGAATTACCTGAACTCCTCCTATATAGGAGATTTGGCGACCATCTAAGCTGCAGTTGTACCTCAAAGAGCAACACCGATCCATAAGAGATGGAATTAACTAGGCTCCTCCTAAATAGGAGTATTGGCGACCACCTGTGGTACGATCAATCTCATAGAGGAAAGCCACACTCCTTTCCATATTTCTATACAGAAACCAGTCCCAAGACACCAAAGATGGTAGGGATATACACAGATCCATGATCTATTCTAAACTATCCAGAGATAACTCAATGTCCATCCAGCAAGGAGGAAGTCAGAATACATCAAGATCACAAGCCCTGAAGAAGGAGGCAAATATTAAGCAAGTATTCAAGCATATCTAAAAGGGAAGTGATCAAAAATATATATTTGCCTGCTATATATAATACTGTTTGATTTACGCAATGTAAACTGTACATGACAAAATAGCTAAGCTAGTATGTGCAGGAAAATACAAGGCTATCTACAGATCGGTATGCATACGAGCTAGCAGATCTAATATGGCATCTCTCTCCGAAGAAGGAGGTAACGCTGTGGTCTCCTGTACAAGGATATCCACAAGAGTCAGCAAGACTGAGGCCATCTGCATGGTGACGCGATGCTCATCGATATATGCACTCATCTCGGCAAGCATGCCAGTGGTAAGGGACCTCACTGTAGTACTATCTGTGATGGCTATATCCCGGGCATCTCTGCGAGCTAATGCCTCGTCTCTCTCTAACAGAGCTGCGTCTCTCCCATCAAGAGCTGTCAACATCAGGTCTCTAGCCTGATCCCTCTCAAAGGTCATCAGATGAAGACTCTGCTCAAAGTACTGTGCTGAATACTGAATCACGACAGTGCTAGTATTGGGAGAATCTAAGAGAGTTGCTGGCAACCCAGTAAATGCCTCCTCCTCTATGTGAGGATCAATGTCCTCCATGGGCTCTCCACTATCTGAAGCAATGCTCGACAATGTGGATACTGCCTCAGTCGATAAAGTCTCTATCTCCATCCACGCAGAATACTCTAGCGAATAACCCGGATGGCTAACAAAAAAAGCAGCTATCTCACGCTGATCCCAACAAGTATATACACGGGATCGATCCTCTGCTGATAGATGGCGAGAAGCTAAGCATTGACCTAACGCCCCATCAAAAGGATGAAAGTCCTGGAACTGGTCAAACTGCGACATCACGGCCAATGGGTGGTTGGTAGTCATGCCCCTCAAACTAGACAGAGGGAGATAATCCATGCCCGGAGCATGAGTGATGAAACTGTAGGGTGAACTGAGCCCTGAACACGACAAGATAGCAAACGGATCTACAGTCATGGATAAGAAAACGGACCAAGATGCAAGATCTGTACGCTCTGTAGGCTAGAAAGAATACGACATAGATATCTCATGGGTGAAACAATACCCGTGTCATCTGAATGTACCAATCGGTCTCGAGTGTAACATAAACCACACATACAACATGACCGAGCTGCCTGTGAATACCCCTGTAGTGTAAGTGCTGCAGAACGTGATCGACCTCAGTGTCTCTGCCATGATTATCAGAATAATGGTACGACCCTCCCTGAGAGCTCTCACTGCCATAATAACGCCGATGTCCAGCTCGTCCATGTATCATGGCATGTACACATATGATAATACACACAACATCAATGCATCCACTCTAGCCAAATGCCACTGGTCCTCTAGTATGGTGAAATCCCCAAAATACAAAGCATAGCTGTCCTTATAGCCAAATCTGTCAATCAGAAAATGCTGGGATATCAAGTGGTTGGATGTGATCTCATCCTGCATAACTCTCCGCCTCAGCCCGGTGAGAGTCATAAACTGACGACTCATGTCACCAATGGCCATATGCACGCAAGGTCTGTCAAGTGGCAGCATCGTCAAATGTGCATACTCCTCCAAAGTCAGAGTCAACTCCTGGGTCCCAAACTAGAAAACCTGTCTCTCTGGTACCCAGTGCTCCAGCATGCCTTCCACAAATCCTTCTGGAACCTGAAACATCTAAAGGGTCATAGTATGTTGCAACAGCTGATCTACGGTCACCCTATCTGTGGGTGACATACTATCATACCAATATCTCAGACGGAATGCCACTAATAATGGCGAGGTTTGATTTATGCGGCTGACTGTCGAAGAAGACATCTGTGTGGGCCGTATCATAATACCATCCAGGGGTCAACGCTGAATATCTCTGGACATACATACATATGCATAACATGATATATGTATAACAGATAATAGATGGCAATATGATATAGGGAATGGAAAACTGTACATACATTCCTAAGTATATCATCATCTAATACATCATCTCTGTACAACTAAAAATATAGGGAAATGGGGCACAGACGCCCTACTACTAACAGAGGCCTATCAAAAGATATAGCGAGAATGGGGCACAGCCACCCAATAGCTAACAGAGGCCTATCAAAAGAGATAACGAGAATACACATCAGAAGAAGATAATGGTGTCAATATCTACATCATTAATCCTGTCCACCTGATGTAACTCCTCCTGAGTCACTGGATCTCTATCAACAGGGATGCCAGGCTTATATAAAGGAGGATATGCACCGGCAAAGCCAAATGGGTCATCTGAGGGACTAGCTCCTACGCCGGAAGGATCAAATAAATCTACCTCTGTCGGATCTCTGCCCAAAAACCGGATAAAGAAAAGTGCCCGGTCCAGTCGCTGGGTCAAGCTGTCAATCTGTGTCACATGAGTCAGATCTCGGACACAGGCTAGCCAATCCATCATCATCACGAATCATGGAACCATATCCCCCATGAACTGAATGGTGCGGGTCTGGGCTCTAATGGTACGAGGAATCCACCAATGCTGGAATACATCCTGAGTGCAAGGACCCTCTGACAATGTAAAACCGTCAAAACCCAACAATGGGATATCAATGACGGGTGACTGCGACACAGGCCAATAACGTCTGGTAGGAGGTAAGATCGGTATACAAATCTCTCATGTGGTGGTCTTAATAGCACGCTCTCCTAAATAGAGCTCTCATCCTCCATCTGTGAAGAGAGGAACCCTACGGGTGGAAATCACGTACCCGACACCAGTCGGGTACGCATCCTCAAATCCAATAGCCAAATGCTCCCCAGAATATGGAATCCATATGATGACATCAGTTGTCAACAACTCCAACTGTAGGCGACAATGAGTGAAACCCTCAGCTACGCAGACCTCTACCAGTATGGAATGATGCCATCGCCGTCTTCGTGGGTAGGTATTCAATCCTAATACACTCATAGGACGTAAACATGGGAGCCTTTCATAGGCCCAAAATTACCAACACAAAGGCAAATATCTGCTGTCAGTTAACACTCTTAACATGTACATGGTAAATGACAAGAGAATCCTTACTAGCAGAAATGGGTAAAATCCTAACCAAGCCTCGGTTTAGCCCTGCAAGCGCATACGCATGCCCATGAGAAAATATGTAAAGGTGTAGGAGCCCCAATCATATAAAAGTAGTATGCACACAAGCCAATCATGTTTGATGATAAAGCATATACTTTGTAATAATCTTATTTATTTATTAATAAAAAGTATTAATTTATTAAAGGCTTTTAATTATCTACATAATGCTGCTTTATAATATGTGATAAATCCTAGTTTTAAGCAATGCTTTTAGAATAATGATGATGATCATTCTAATGAGATTTAAATTCTTAGAAAGCTTAAAACTAAAATAGTTCCCAATCGTTGGATTACTAAATAGGGGATTAGTGAATCCGGATAGTTTGGTACATATGTTATTTGCTCATTGGATGAGGATGATCGATCTCATGATCATTTGTGTAGAGACATTAAAGCAAGTATGTAGGTGCTTATTAGAGAATAAGTTCACTGAACGTGGCTCGCTAAGGAATACCTAATGGAGTTTTACTTGCCTGTCAATAGGAATTCATGTAGTGATAGTAGTACAAGTGATCCTTGGACTTGAGATCATCATAGTATCTTGTGTATGATGAGTTATACTTTAACTTATTCCTTAAGACCCTTAGGGTATATCAAAGGGTATGCTTGGGTATAATAAGTTGTACATGGAGATAATGTATGATCAATAAAGAATCTACTGCTTCTAGTAAAAGAAGAGAAATATCCTATGTGATTCGATAAATGACAACCCTGTAGTCCTTGGCCAAGGCAGAATGAAATTAGAAAGGAGTTTCTAATTTGTATTATTTGGTGTTGTGCATTTAAGGATCGAAATACATATAATTAAATAAAATAAGACTTGAGAGTAATTCCATGTCTTATATTTAATTGGGACATTGTATGGTGGAAGAATTGAATTTTACGGTAACTATTTACTCAAAGGTTCTTTTATGATTAATGTTGAAATCTATATTATCTGGAAAGTCGTTGATCGCTAGGGAGGCTTATCTCTATTGTAGAATAAATATTATTTATTTAAATAAATTAATAGTTTAATTTATTTATTTAAATAAGATTAGAATTGTTCTATTTGATTTATTCACAACCGGTTTAATATGGAGAACCTAAAGGGTCACACCATAAAAGGAAGAATAATTATTTAAGAAGTTAATGGCATAATCGTAATAATAAGTTAAGTATATTTAATTTAATCTATGGTGATAGAATAAATTAAATAGCTTGATATTTATTATTTAATATTTTAGAAATATTAAATATAAATTAATAAGAGGAGTCTTATTATTATTATTATTATTTAATTCCTAAAGGAGTTTGAGAATTAATTAATAAAAGTACTCTCATATATCCTAATAAGATTAGGAGGCTAATTAATTAAAAGAGTTTAATTAATTTCTCTTAATGAGATTGGGAGCCTAATTAATTAAAATAAAACTCAATTCCTTAATTGTTAAGCAGGGTTGCCCACATCTATAAATAAGAGGAGTCTTATTATGGGTGATAGAGTTGTTGTTGATTTTTTTCATAACATACGTAATTCTAATAGTTGTGAGAATACACCCCTTTCTATGAGAGATAGAAAAAAAATTAGGATTTTGCCAAATACCCATCTTCTTTGTGACGCCCCCAAAATAAGTATACAACACCCATTCTGAGTCGCCAAATACATGGTACAGAAAGCAAACTACAACTTCAATAATACAAATGTCGTGCAATATACGACAACACATACTGTGAGTTTAAATACAAATATTGTCTTCTAGACAATATCCACACTCAAATAAATCCTCATTACAATTATTCAAATATTATTTTACAGAAATAATGAGGACTGCTAAAACATCTTTCTAGAACCATCACTCCATATCCCGACTAGATCCTGCTATGTTCTCACCTCCTGAGAAGAAAAATAGAACAAAAAGGAAAAGGGTGAGCTCAACTAGCCCAGTAAAGAATATTATGACTAAGATAATATACAAACAAATTATCGTTGGTCTTCAACAGGGAAAAATCTGATAGAATATAATCGACAACAAGTTTTAGATCAACAACTGCAGCGAAA
The DNA here is from genome assembly GCA_016801055.1 of Panax notoginseng. Lineage (NCBI taxonomy): Eukaryota > Viridiplantae > Streptophyta > Magnoliopsida > Apiales > Araliaceae > Panax > Panax notoginseng. The sequence continues at coordinate 51,672,007 of CM029023.1, forward strand.
ACAGCAAACCATTAGAATAGTCAAGTAGAGAAAGAATTCTACTATCTTCTAAGATTTAAAAGTCCATCATCAATATTTTATCCCTGTAACATCAATTAATAATCATCTTTATCCAAATATTCATCTTTGCACTACAGGCCAAAGATATTCATTTGTATCACCTGTCAGTCATGTTCATCTCAACACCTGTTCATCTTTGCACTACAGGCCAAAGATATTCATCAAGTAATCATACATCTTTGCACTACAGGCCAAAGATATTCAGTAATATCATCATTTAGGACTGAGGATGATGAAAAATATCTTAAAAAAAACGAATCCAATGAGACAGAAGGACAAATAGTAGGGATTCGTATAACAGTTTATCCAAGATCAATAATACTTCATAATAATCAATTGTGAAGCAGAATTCAAAAATAAAGATCAAAACATGGATACAATCAAAGATAGTAACCATAATAGACATCTTGGATAAAAAGGAAAATTTTAATTTTTCGGTGAATAGTGCCGTATTCGTGAATAGTACCGTATACGTGAATAGTGTCGTATACGTGGATAGTAACCCCGATACAAAAAGTTCCAAATTTGATAAAAACTCATATCAATATTTCAGCATAATGATATTGAAGAAAATAATATCATTTAAGAAGAAAATAATATCCCTTACCTCAAGATATCAGTACTTCTGGTCGGAATACCGGTATAAGGCTGAAAGAAACTTGCTCTGATGAATAGAAACTCTCAAAGTATCTAAATACTCACAAAATACACTCAATAATCTAGAGAGAGAAAGAGAGAAAACTTGTTTCTGGTGTGATTTTCAATTCTAACTTAGCCCTCTATTTATAGGAAAATTTTAGTAGGTTTGACCTGCAACCTGATGGCTTTACCTGCTACTATTCCCACCCACCACATTTGAAATATAATTCAGCACATTTCTTCACCAACCATAAGTGGGGCCCACCAATTCTAGAATTTTCCATCAAAATGATAAACTCCGAAAATTCAACAATTTCTGAACCAGTCATCTCGTCAAATTCATAATAAATCATACGTTCATTTTTAACGGTTCAAAATTTGTGGACATATACTCAACTTATATATGTATAACATATCCAAAAATTACCACGATCCAACGGTCGGATTAAAAATTATAACACCCGCAATATTTCTCAAAAACCCTGATTTGATTTTTAATACCTCCATTCCGATAAAAATACTGATAAAACACCTCAACATTAACTCCTTCATTTTTAACCACAAAAATATATCCCTCATTTATATCCACATAAAATAAATATTTCCTTATCATATGAATCAATAATTAATTATTCACAAATAATATTACAGAATCACATTTATGACAACCAGGCCGTTCCCAGGAAAGAGGGGGCTTTCCAATAAGGATTTCTCCTTACTGGCGCGCAATTAGATGACCAAACCTCTCCTTAGACAGAACTTTCTAGACATTACCAATAATGTTATATAATAATATTATTCAAATAATATAAATTATTGATCTGATAATGGAAAATACTGTGCAGCAACAATTATTGAAACAACAATAATATAAAATATCAATGCAACAATTATTGAATCAATAAAATAAAATATTGAACAATAACTACTGTAACAATTATTGAGTAGTGCCTTCTTACGTAAGAATTAATAATTGGTACAATACCGTGTGCTACTGTATTTTAATCACCGGGTATTCCAACAGTATTAACGGTAACAACTACGCCGTTATTTATAAATAACTTATACTTGTCATTTTCTTCATCCAATCGCTTTCCGTTATGGGGCCCACACAAGGCTGCGCCGTCGTACGAATATTCCCCGACAGCAAGAATATTCCACGACCAAACGAATATTCCCCGATAAAATGAATATTTTATAACCACTTGCTTATTTTGCAAAATTTGCACATTTCACCCATAACCAAAGTATTATATCAAATTAGCCCCTTATTATTCACAATAATATTTAGAGAAAATTTGATTTTATTCATTAATAAGTTGGGGTCTTACAACCTCCTCTCCTTATGAAATTTCGTCCTCGAAATTGACGTACGTACTTGATGTTTCAAAAAGGTGAGGATACCCTCGCTTTCATTTCTGATTCCAACTCCCAGGTCATTTCTTCAATAGCATGGTTTCTCCACAAAACCTGAACTTGTGGTATAACCTTCGTGCGTAGGACATGCTCTTTCCTATCCAAGATCTTAATAGGTACCTCCTCGTACGTTAAATCTTCAGCTATCTCGTCTGGTTCTAACTCAATAATGTGGTTCGGGTCTTTAACATATTTACGAAGCATAGATATGTGAAAAATATTATGAACACGAGATATGCTTGGAGGTAATGCGAGTCTATATGCCACATTTCCTATTCGCTCAAGAATCTCAAATGGACCAACAAATCTTGGATTGAGCTTTCCTCTCTTCCCAAATCTTGTAACTCCCTTCCATGGTGCAACACGTAACAATATATGATCCCCAATATTAAATTCCACGTCCTTCCGATGAAGATCCGCATAACTCTTTTGTCGATCCTGTGCCGTTTGTATACGTTGTCGAATCGTTTGGATCTTCTCTGTAGTAATGCGTACCAACTCTGGTCCCAACAATGTTGCTTCACCCACCTCGTCCCAGCATACTGGAGAATGACATTTTCTTCCATACAACGCCTCGAATAGAGCCACACCTATGCTCGCCTGATAACTGTTGTTGTAGGAGAATTCCACCAATGGTAGGTACTTATCCCAACTCCCTTTGAGATCTAGGACACAGAGTCTTAATAGATCTTCAAGAGTTTGAATAGTCCTCTCTGATTGTCCGTCCGTTTGAGGATGGTATGCCTAACTGAATCGTAAATCCGTGCCCATAGCTTTCTGCAAGCTAACCCAAAATCGTGAAGTGAATCTTGGGTCACGATCCGAAACTATGGATACTGGCATGCCATGCAATCTCACAATCTCGTTCACGTACATACTAGCAAGACGTTCAAGAGAATAAGTCTCACGTATCGGCAAGAAATGAGCGGACTTGGTTAATCTATCCATAATAACCCAAATCGCATCTATGTCTTGAGAAACCTTGGAAAGACCCGTAACAAAATCCATAGTAATGTGTTCCCATTTTCATTTCAGAATTTCAAGTGGTTGCAATGGACCCTTTGGTGCTTGATGCTCCACTTTTACACGTTGACAAGTTAAACATCTCGAGATAAACTCCGCGATCTCTCTTTTCATATTGCTCCACCAAAATGTATGTCGAAGATCGTGATACATTTTGGTACTCCCAGGATGGATTGCAAATGGTGTGTTGTGTGCCTCCATCATTATTCTATGCTTCAAGTCAAAATCGTTAGGAACACAAAGTCTGGAGTTGACTCGAAGTATTCCTTCTTCATCGATTCTTGCTTCTGGAATAGCACCTTCTTGCACTTTCTTCTTCATACGCATCAGCTCCATGTCCGTAGCTTGAGCAGCTTTAACTTTATCGATTAAAATCAGTTCTACTCATATATTTGATATCATCATGTGGGTACTTGGAGCCTTCATATCTATCTCCATCCTTTGCAAATCATACAAAATGGGCCTTTGTGTTAACAACATTGCACTCGTACCCGCATATGATCTTCTACTCAATGCGTCAGCTACTACGTTTGCTTTTTTCAGGATGGTATTGGATGGTATAATCGTAATCTTTCAACAGCTCGAGCCAACGTCGTTGCCACATGTTGAGTTCCTTTTGGGTGAAGAAATATTTGAGGCTTTTATGATCTGTATAGATCTCCACTTTCTCCCCATACAGGTAGTGTGACGCCCCTAGAATAGGTATACAACACCCATTCTGAGTCGCCAAATACATGGTACAAAAAGCAAACTACAACTTCAATAATACAATTGTCGTGCAAAATACGACAACACATACTGTGAGTTTAAATACAAATATTGTCTTCTAGACAATATCCACACTCAAATAAATCCTCATTACAATTATTCAAACACTATTTTACAGAAATAGTGAGGACTGCTAATACATCTTTCTAGAACCATCACTCCATACCCCGACTAGATCCTGCTATGTTCTCACCTCCTCAGAAGAAAAATGGAACAAAAAGGAAAAGGGTGAGCTCAACTAGCCCAGTAAAGAATATTATGACTAAGATAATATACAACAAATTATCGTTAGTCTTCAACAGGGAAAAATCTGATAAAATATAATCGACAACAAGTTTTAGATCAACAACTGCAGCGGAAACAACAAACCATTAGAAGAGTCAAGTAGAGAAAGAATTCTACTATCTTCTAAGATTTAAAAGTCCATCATCAATATTTTATCCCTGTAACATCAATTAATAATCATCTTTAACCAAATATTCATCTTTGCACTACAGGCCAAAGATATTCATTTGTATCATCAGTCGGTCATGTTCATCTCAACACCTGTTCATCTTTGCACTACAGGCCAAAGATATTCATCAAGTAATTATACATCTTTGCACTACAGGCCAAAGATATTCAGTAATATCATCATTTAGGACTGAGGATGACGAAAAATATCTTAAAGAGAACGAATCCAATGAGACAGAAGGACAAATAGTAGGGATTCGTATAACAGTTTATCCAAGATCAATAATACTTCATAATAATCAATTGTGAAGCAGAATTCAAAAATAAAGATCAAAACATGGATACAATCAAAGATAGTAACCATAATAGACATCTTGGACAAAAAGGGAAAATTTTATTTTTCGGTGAATAGTGCCGTATTCGTGAATAGTGCCGTATACGTGAATAGTGCCGTATACGTGAATAGTAACCCCCGACACAAAAAGTTCCAAATTTGATAAAAACTCATATCAATATTTCAGCATAATGATATTGAAGAAAATAATATCATTAAGAAGAAAATAATATCCCTTACCTCAAAATATCAGTACTTCTGGTCGGAATACCGGTATAAGGCTGAAAGAAACTTGCTCTGATGAATAGAAACTCTCAAAGTATCTAAATACTCACAAAATACACTCAATAATCTAGAGAGAGAAAGAGAGAAAACTTGTTTCTGGTGTAATTTTCAATTCTAACTTAGCCCTCTATTTATAGGAAAATTTTGGTAGGTTTGACCTGCAACCTGATGGCTTTACCTGCTACTATTCCCACCTACCACATTTGAAATATAATTCAGCACATTTCTTCACCAACCACAAGTGGGGCCCACCAATTCTAGAATTTTCCACCAAAATGATAAACTCCGAAAATTCAACAATTTCTGAACCAGTCATCTTGTAAAATTCATAATAAATCATACGTTCATTTTTAACGGTTCAAAATTTGTGGACATATACTCAACTTATATATGTATAACATATCCAAAAATTACCACGATCCAACGGTCGGATTAAAAATTATAACACCCGCAATATTTCTCAAAAACCCTGATTTGATTTTTTTAATACCTCCATTCCGATAAAAATACTGATAAAACACCTCAACATTAACTCCTTCATTTTTAACCACAAAAATATATCCTTCATTTATATCCACATAAAATAAATATTTCCTTATCATATGAATCAATAATTAATTATTCACAAATAATATTACAGAATCACATTTATGACAACCAGGCCGTTCCCAGGAAAGAGGGGGCTTTCCAATAAGGATTTCTCCTTACTGGCGCGCAATTAGATGACCAAACCTCTCCTTAGACAGAACTTTCTAGACATTATCAATAATGTTATCTAATAATATTATTCAAATAATATGAATTATTGATCTGATAAATGAAAATACTATGCAGCAACAATTATTGAAACAACAATAATATAAAATATCAACGCAGCAATTATTGAATCAATAAAATAAAATATTGAATAATAACTACTGTAACAATTATTGAGTAGTGTCTTCTTACGTAAGAATCAATAATTGGTGCAATACCGTGTGCTACTGTATTTTAACCACCGGGTATTCCAACAGTATTAACGGTAACAACTACGCCGTTATTTATAAACAACTTATACTTGTCGTTTTCTTCATCCAATCGCTTTCCGTTATGGGGCCCACACAAGGCTGCGTCGTCGTACGAATATTCCTCGACAGCAAGAATATTCCACGACCAACCGAATATTCACCGACCAAAAATAAATATTTTATAACCACTTGCTTATTTTGCAAAATTTGCACATTTCACCCATAACCAAAGTATTATATCAAATTAACCCCTTATTATTCACAATAATATTTAGAGAAAATTTGATTTTATTCATTAATAAGTTGGGGTCTTACAGGTAGTGTCTCCAGATCTTCAACGCAAAAACGACTGCTGCCAACTCCAAATCATGAGTAGGATAATTCCTCTCATATTCTTTGAGTTGTCGCGAGGCATAGGCTATGACTTTCCCATGTTGTATGAGAACACATCCTAACCCTTTGCCTGAAGCATCGCTGTAGATAACAAATCCATCCGAACCAGATGGTATTGTCAGAATAGGTGTCGAAATGAGTCTCCTCTTGAGTTCTTGGAAACTCTTCTCGCATTCCTCAATCCATACGAATTTTATATCTTTCCGAGTTAGCTGAGTTAACGGAGTAGTGATTCGAGAAAATCCTTCCACAAATCTCCGATAATAACCAGCTAAGCCCAGAAAGCTACGTATTTCGATTACCGACTTAGATTGCTCTCAACTGTGACTCATATCCCAACCTTGGATAGCACGTCACAATGACATCTATCAGTTTACTATCGCACGAATATGGCGTCCCCTACGGAGAGTCTAGCTTTGGAGCAGTCCACAAAGGAAGTCACCAGATAAAGGCTCGGTTATCAACTTCTATAGTTGGGTTTTTAACTCCTGAAGTTCAATAGGAGCCATTCGATATGAGATTTTAGAAATGGGTTTTGTACCAGATTCAAAGATGATACAAAATTAGATATCACGCGTAGACCAAGAAATTCTTCAGGAAATACGTCAGGGATTTTACTAACAACAGAAATATCATTCAATTCTGACGTATTTTTGTTTAAGTCCATGACATGGCTAAGAAAGCTTGACATCCGTTTTCAATAAACGAATGACTTTACGGCTTGATATGAAAGAGTTTGACTTCAATGGTTTGGTTGCTTGAATTCGAATAACAGGTTGGTTAGGAATATGAAAACTAACAACCTTACGAAAATAATCAATTTTGGCATGATGAGTAGTTAACCAATCAATTCCTAAAATCACATCAAAAGCAAATATCTTTAAAGAGATAAGATCAACAGGTAATGTGATAGTGCCAACTTGGATCATGCAAGATTTATAAACAGTGGATGTGATGAAAGTTTCTCCTAACGGAGTCTCTACAGATAGGTCAAAGTCTAATTTCTCCGGAGTCAAGTTTAAACGTTGAGCACAAGCAGGAGAGATAAAAGAATGGGTAGAACCGGTATCTAGTAAGGTATAAACTTTGTAAGAATTTATAATTAACTAACCCGTTATACTTCGTTCGGGTTCCTCACGTTTTGGGCAGTCACGACAAACGCTCTTCCAGAAACCGCTGATTTCGACTTATCCGGGATAACTTTTGGAGTCACCATCCCCGCTAAACTTGGTTTTGCTACAGAACACTCTCGAGCTATATGACCCTCCTTTCCACAGTTATAACATACCTTGGATTGTTGTGGGCAGTTTGGGCTGATATGTCCCTCTTTCCCACATTTGTAACATACGACCGGTGGTCGTTCTCCTCCCCTAGAAACAGTTGATGTTTGTGCTGACGTCTTCACATTATCATTGTTGTACCTTCTCTTCTTGAAATCTCCTCCCGACTCGCTCCTTCTATTATCACGACCACGATTACCACCAGAGTGGTTACCGCTTTTGTTCGAATATTTTCCTCCCTGTTGGTTTTCATTGCTTCGATGACTGCCGCCACCGGTATGACCCTGGTTGTGGTCCCTCGGTTGCACATACTCGTTATCTCGCTCTAATAATTGAGCCCTGTTTACGACATCTGAATATAAAGAAAATTTATGAGAGATAAGATATTGTCGAATCTCGGGTTTTAGACCTCTCAGAAACATCCTTGTCATTCTTTCCTCATTTTCGACCAAATGAGGTGCAAACCTGGATAACTCTGTAAACTTCGCTTCGTACTGGGACACCGTCATGTTGTTTTGTTCCAGTCTGATAAACTCCACCTCCTTCATATGACGAATACTTTCAGGAAAGTACTTGCCATTGAATAGTTTTTGAAATGTTTCCCAGGACATGTTGAGTGCGTCAGGCTGGGTACGCTTCACAGACTCCCACCAGTAGTCTGCCTCACCGCGGAACATAAAGGTGGCGAATGGAACCTTTTGTTCCTCCGTGCATCCCAAGACATCGAATATCTTGGTAATTTGCTTGACCCACGTTTCCGCCATGATCGGATCCGGCTTTCCCTTAAATTCTGGTGGTCCCAATTCTTTGAACTGCTTAGCTGTGACAAACCGCGCGTTATCATTTCCACCCGTATTCTGCACACGAGTCTCCCTCGTCTGATTTTGCATGAACTGCAAAAAGCTCCTAAACATTCCATCATTCATCGTTTGCTCGGTAACGTTGTTTACAGGAGGAATATTACCTTCCTGTTGCACGTTCCCTTGGGTGGTGATCAAAGGTGTCTCCACGGTCTGATTTACTCCATTATTAACGTTCTCAGCTGCCATTCTTAAATACTGCCATAAAACAAGGGTTAATAGTCATGTCATATATTATCCCTATACTCTGACCGACCAAATAAACACCAAATAAACTTAGTCAAGTCATACTAGTGAAGAAATTCCCCGTCTCTCCCCTCCTAGTTCTTGTCTCACATCTCAGCCAGGGATCATATCCCTAAGCTCTGATACCAACTGTGACGCCCCCAAAATAGGTATACAACACCCATTCTGAGTCGCCAAATACATGGTACAGAAAGCAAACTACAACTTCAATAATACAAATGTCATGCAAAATACGACAACACATACTGTGAGTTTAAATACAAATATTGTCTTCTAGACAATATCCACACTCAAATAAATCCTCATTACAATTATTCAAACACTATTTTACAGAAATAGTGATGACTGCTAAAACATCTTTCTAGAACCATCACTCCATACCCCGACTAGATCCTGCTATGTTCTCACCTCCTGAGAAGAAAAATAGAACAAAAAGAAAAAGGGTGAGCTCAACTAGCCCAGTAAAGAATATTATGACTAAGATAATATACAAACAAATTATCGTTAGTCTTCAACAGGGAAAAATCTGATAGAATATAATCGACAACCAGTTTTAGATCAACAACTGCAGCGGAAACAACAAACCATTAGAAGAGTCAAGTAGAGAAAGAATTCTACTATCTTCTAAGATTTAAAAGTCCATCATCAATATTTTATCCCTGTAACATCAATTAATAATCATCTTTATCCAAATATTCATCTTTGCACTACAGGCCAAAGATATTCATTTGTATCACCTGTCAGTCATGTTCATCTCAACACCTGTTCATCTTTGCACTACAGGCCAAAGATATTCATCAAGTAATCATACATCTTTGCACTACAGGCCAAAGATATTCAGTAATATCATCATTTAGGACTGAGGATGATGAAAAATATCTTAAAGAAAACGAATCCAATGAGACAGAAGGACAAATAGTAGGGATTCGTATAACAGTTTATCCAAGATCAATAATACTTCATAATAATCAATTGTGAAGCAGAATTCAAAAATAAAGATCAAAACATGGATACAATCAAAGATAGTAACCATAATAGACATCTCGGACAAAAAGAGAAAATTTTATTTTTCGGTGAATAGTGCCGTATTCGTGAATAGTACCGTATACGTGAATAGTGTCGTATACGTGAATAGTAACCCCGATACAAAAAGTTCCAAATTTAATAAAAACTCATATCAATATTTCAGCATAATGATATTGAAGAAAATAATATCATTTAAGAAGAAAATAATATCCCTTACCTCAAGATATCAGTACTTCTGGTCGGAATACCGGTATAAGGCTGAAAGAAACTTGCTCTGATGAATAGAAACTCTCAATGTATCTAAATACTCACAAAATACACTCAATAATCTAGAGAGAGAAAGAGAGAAAACTTGTTTCTGGTGTGATTTTCAATTCTAACTTAGCCCTCTATTTATAGGAAAATTTTAGTAGGTTTGACCTGCAAGCTGATGGCTTTACCTGCTACTATTCTCACCCACCACATTTGAAATACAATTCATCACATTTCTTCACCAACCACAAGTGGGGCCCACCAATTCTAGAATTTTCCATCAAAATGATAAACTCTGAAAATTCAACAATTTCTGAACCAGTCATCTCGTAAAATTCATAATAAATCATACGTTCATTTTTAATGGTTCAAAATTTGTGGACATATACTCAACTTATATATGTATAACATATCCAAAAATTACCACGATCCAACGGTCGGATTAAAAATTATAACACCCGCAATATTTCTCAAAAACCCTGATTTGATTTTTAATACCTCCATTCCGATAAAAATACTGATAAAACACCTCAACATTAACTCCTTCATTTTTAACCACAAAAATATATCCCTCATTTATATCCACATAAAATAAATATTTCCTTATCATATGAATCAATAATTAATTATTCACAAATAATATTACAGAATCACATTTATGACAACCAGGCCGTTCCCAGGAAAGAGGGGGCTTTCCAATAAGGATTTCTCCTTACTGGCGCGCAATTAGATGACCAAACCTCTCCTTAGACAGAACTTTCTAGACATTGCCAATAATGTTATATAATAATATTATTCAAATAATATAAATTATTGATCTGATAACGGAAAATACTGTGCAGCAACAATTATTGAAACAACAATAATATAAAATATCAATGCAACAATTATTGAATCAATAAAATAAAATATTGAACAATAACTACTGTAACAATTATTGAGTAGTGCCTTCTTACGTAAGAATTATTAATTGGTGCAATACTGTGTGCTACTGTATTTTAATCACCGGGTATTCCAACAGTATTAACGGTAACAACTACGCCGTTATTTATAAATAACTTATACTTGTCATTTTCTTCATCCAATCGCTTTCCGTTATGGGGCCCACACAAGGCTGCGCCGTCGTACGAATATTCCCCGACAGCAAGAATATTCCACGACCAAACGAATATTTATAATGTTATAGTTATGGGTAATATTTATAATGTTATAGCTATCATCCCAGAGAGTTAATTTGATATAATGTTATAGTTATGAGTAATATTTATAAATTTTGCAAAGTAAGCAAGTTGTTTTAAAATATTCGTTTTGTCGGGGAATATTCTTTTTGTCGGGGAATATTCGTACGACGACACAATCATTGGTGGACCCCACAACAGAAGTATAGTCGTAGTTAGAAAACGACAAAATTATCTTTCTATAAAAATAACGGCTGAGGTGTTACCGTTAAAATCGTTAAAACTGTTGAACTACCCGGTAGTAAAAGTACAGTAATACGCGTGGTTGCATAGTAGCACACGGTATTGATTATTGATGCTTACGTGAGAAGTCACTCAGCTATACTCAATTATTGCTACAGTAATTGCTACATCATATCTCTTAAATTATTGTCATAGTATCATCTGTATAATATGTTATATTATTAAATCAATAATTGAGACGTTGTGGTAAGTTTGGTTATTTTTATGGGGGGCCCATATGTCATCATCTAAGAGTCTCTTCGTCAATAGTAATTACCGTCGTCAATAGTATTTACCTTGGTCAATAGTATTTACCTTGGTCAATAGTAATTACCTTCGTCAATAGTATTTACCTTGGTCAATAGTAATTACCTTCGTCAATAGTATTTATCTTGGTCAATAGTAATTACTTTCGTCAATAGTAGTTGTCCCTTCAATATTACCAAGAGTCATTTGACCCTTCGTTAATACCAAGAGTCATTTGACCCTTCGTTAAGACCAAGAGCCACCCTCAGTTTTTCTATAAATAGAGGCCTAGGGCTTCATTATTTTTCACGAATTCATTCAAGCTATAGAGAGAGAAAGTATAGAGAGAATAAGAGAGAGAGAATAAAAGTATTCTGCTACTTCACTTTTTCAATATCCAGTTCTTTTAAGGTAAGGGATATTATTCTTTTGTATTCAAGAAGAGAACTTCTGTTATTCCATTTCTTTATTATTCTGTTGGAATAACCTGTATATGCGGAATACCCTATACTTGGTGACATTCTTCTATTATTCTGTCTTTGTTATTCCGTTGGAACATCCTGTCTGTGCTATACGCCGGACCTAGTTCCGTCTTTATTATTCTGTCTTTATTTTCAGTTGGAACATCCTGTCTGTGCTTTACGCCGGACCTGGTTCCGTCTTTATTATTATTCTGTCGAAATATCCTGTCTGTGTGTTTTACACCAGACCTGGTTCCATTATTTATTATACTGTTATTTATTATTCTGTCGGAATATCCTGTCTGTGCGTTTACGCCGGACCTGGTTCCATTATTATTATTCTGTTAAGAATAACCTTTCTGTACGGTCTATCGCATGCATGGTGATTTCTTTTGTTATTCCATTCTTTATTATACTCAGTTGATTAAAACTTTGACTTCTATACTCCATGAAATTAGTGGAATATCCTTGATATTTGCGCTTCATTTAGTATCTATTCATGAAAATGTTCTCCTGATCAGTCTTGAAGTTTACTCCACAAAGCAGTATCATGTTGACAATTTGGACATTATTAATTCTTGGATAAACTAATTCTTGAACTTGTTTTATTGAATTCTTATATCATTGTCATCATCCTCATGTTTATAAAATGTTAAAAGTCATCTGTGGCCTGTAGTGCATAGATGGACTTGGTATGATTATGACCAGGGATTATTTGGTATAATCATGACCGTAATGTTACAAATGATGTGGTAAAAGTACTCATTGGCCCGTAGTGCGTTGATGGACAGTTGTTGGCATGATCATGACCATTAATGAATACACGAATATCCTTGGCCGTAGTGCATGGGTGATTCGATGATGTGGATTATTTTATTAAGCTGAGTCTCAGCGATCACAGTGTTGAAAAACTTTTTAAATCATAAAAGATAGTAGAGTTTATTTTCTACTTGACTCTTTTAATGGATTGCTTGTTCCGCTGCAGTTAAACTTGATGTCTATTATATTTTATCAGTTTAACATTGTTGAAGGCTAATGATAATTTATTCTGCATTATCTTAGTCATAATATTTCTTACTGGGCTAGCTGAGCTCACCCTTTCTTTCACTGTTCTCTTCAGGAAATGAGAACGTAGCTGGGACAAGTCGGGGAATGGAGTGATGGTCCGAATGATAGTATTAGTTAGTAGTACTCACTATTCTATGTAATGGTGTGTTAATAAATGTAATGAGGACTCCTTTTGAGTATGAATACTCTCTAGAAGATAATATTTGTATTCAAACTCACAGTTTATATTTTGTCGTATTGTACACGACAGTTGTATTATTAAGTTGTATTTGTATTCTGTACTATGTATCTGACGACCCAAGATGGGTGATGTATACCTAATTTTGGGGGCGTCACACGCGCTAAATAAGATGAGGCAAATTAATAACAAACCCCTCAAATATTTTATATTAAGTCCTAAGCGTTCAAAGATATTTTGAATATCGAACGTCGCCTTCTAGCATGATAAAAGATAATAGAATATCAATTAATTATTATAAGTTTGTTGTGTCACCACAAGGCTTATCTTAATTTTTTGAGATGTTAATTTTATCACATTTGATGCTTATAAAGAAAATTGAACAATATTATTTTGTTGTGTCACCACAAGGATAATATTTTTCTTTTTTGAATATATGGAGTGCTAGGTTAGACTTAACTTAGATAATTTTGATTCGGATGCGCCACCACTTGATGAAAATAATCTAAGAGGCAAAATACAAGGAGTTACATAGTTGATGTAAATGACAAGAGTTGTCTACCTATTTATTTATATATAATTTGTTGTGTCACCACAAGGCTATATACATTTGAAATGGGATCCTTATTCTCACTAGCAAATCTTTAATTAGATTTTGCCGAACTATTTAAGTGAGGATAATATAGTTTAAAGAAAATAGTGGGAGATACCAATTTAAAACAAGACCTAATTTATTTTAGTAATTAATAAAAGAATGTATGCTAAAATATTGTTAATTACAAATTCATTTACAGAATTTTACAATGTCTAAATTATTATTACTGTGAAGCATATTAGATGTTATTTAACCAAACCAAATTAAACGGATTGGTTAAGAAATTTGAGAATAGTTCTCATGGCTGAAAAGCTATCTTATGTCCTTAATAAGCGTATCCCTGCAATGGTTACAGACAATGCCTCTGAGAAAGACATTGCTGCTTTTAGAAAGTTGCAAGATGATGCAAGGTTGGCTCAATGCATCATTCTCGCATCCATAAGTAACGTGCTTCAGCGTCAACATGAAAATATGGATGCTCCTACTATATTCTTTCACATCAAGTAGTTGATGGTGAGGAAAGTATGACTGATAGATATTAGATATCTAAGGAGCTCTTCCGATCTAGAATGACCGATGACACTACAGTACAGATAAAAGTTCTTAACATTATCAATTTGATTGATCAATTAGGACAACATGTTTTGTCATAGATGGAGAGTTGAGCCAAAATTTGATCTTGCACTCACTCCCGGACTCCTTTCACAATTGTTGTGAATTTTTCATATGAACAAGCTAGATATCATCCTAGCTGATTTGATTAACATGTTGAAAAAAGTTGAGAGTCACTTTCCAACGACCATGTCTTACTGATAGGGGCCAAAGGATCTTCTGAAAAGAAGAACGATTCAAAGAAGGTAAATAGAAAGGCAAAAATAAAGGATAATAAGAACAAAATTGATATGCATAGCAAAGGAGTTTGCTTCCACTGCAATCAGCCTGGACACTCGAAAACAAACTGTGAGAAGCATCTTGCAGAGCTAACCAGAAGAAGCTTAGTGAAGCTTCGGTTACAAATACAGTTTTGTTCATGAATGAAATAATTTTTTTTTAAGTCAAGGTTCTACTTAGGTATTGGATACCGGCTTTGGTTATCATAAATATAGATTTATGAAGGGACCAAGCAGAAGTAGAAAGCTAAACAAAGATAAGTAATCCTATGCGTGAGAAATGAAGCAAAGGTTGTTGCACTAGCCATAGGAACTTATAGTTTAGCACTGCCTACAGATAAATCTATTAAGTCAATAAATTGTTATTGTATTCTAGTTCTCGTTAGAAACATTATTTCCATTTTATTGTTGGACAATAAAATTTTTGGTATTATATTTAAGAACAATTGTTGTTCTGTTTATAATAATAATATTTTGTATAGAACTAGAATATTACTTAATGAATTTTGTATACTTGACTTACGTGAAAATTTATTTTATAAATTGAACAAACCAGTATAAGAAAAAGGAGATGATCATTCAAAAAGTTGAATATGTGTATTTGTTGAAATACAAGTGTGAATTATTTGGAAGGTTCAAAGAATTCAGAAGTGAAACAAATTGACAAAGTATTAAAATTCTTTGATTAGATCAAGGAATAAATACTTGTGCAATAAGTTTCTAGATCATCTCAAATGATTTTCTTATAATGGACGCCTCCTAATATGCAATAATTGATTGATGTATCTAAAAGAAAAAATAGTACCTTGTTGGACATGATACGGTTCATAATAATTTTACTGACATTCCAGTATCCTTCTGGGGTAATTTCCTAGAAATTGCTGCATATCTACGAAAAAGGTAACCTCAAAATCCAGCACTAAGACTCCATAAAAGTTATGGACATGGAGGATTCCTAATCTTAAATGTTAAGATAAGGGGTTGTCCAACTTATGTGAAAAAGTTTCAAAGGAATAAGTTTGGGATAAGATTTGACAAGTACAAATTTGTGGGACATCCTAAAGTAAGTTTAGGGTATATGTTCTATAATCCTACTTAGCAAAATGTGTTTGTTGCGAAACATGTTGCCTTCTAAGATAAAGATATTTATCATTAAAGGGTCTAGTGGGAGGATAATAGATCTTGAAGAGTTCAAGAACCACAAATCACTATAAGTCAAATAAGAGGAACCTGTAGATAGACCTATTATACCACAACCGAATCGTAAATTTGGAATAGTACCGAAGATACCTAGGAGGTATGGATTTATCATAGATGATGATGAGGTACACATCATAGAAGATGATGATCCAGTTACATATGATGAGGTAAGAGTTGTAGACACTCAGAGAAATGGATTGAAGCAAGCTTCTCAAAATGGAACATTCATTTTTATTAGATAATCAAAAGAGTTTGATTTTATCAAAAAATAAGAATGAACCTAGTGTGTACAAAAGAGTCAGTGGGAGCGTCGTGATATACCTAGTATTATATGTTGATATACTACGTATGAGGAATAACATACCAATGCTACAATCAGTAAAGATAAAGTTGTCTAAACATTCTTCTATGAATGATTTGAGAAGAATATCTTAATTGGAGATGCAAATCTATATAGATAGATTTAAAAGGATGCTCGCCTTAACCCAAAGAACGTATATTCATTTGATGCTAAAGTTGTTTAGCATGGCAAACTCCATGGGATGTCTCATGTTGATGAGCCCTGGAGTGTATCTCTCTTAATAGTCCCCAAAGACTCAAAAAAGAGAGATCGCATGAGTAAATATCATGTATGTAATGAAGTATACGAGACCTGATGTTGATCAGTTATATTCTAGAGAAGATCACTGTAAGACTGTGAAAAACGTCTTAAAGTACTTAACCGGTACTAAGGATGTGATTAAATATTCATGGTGGGTCTGAATTAAAACTAGAGGGTTTAACAGACTCGAGTTTTTTCAGACAGATCAAGACGACAGAAAATACACTTTAAGGTAAAGCGTTACCTTGAACGGTGGTGCAGTGAATTGGAAAGGTTCCAAACAGTAAATAGTTTCTAGTTTAGTGATAAAGACAAAGTATATAGCTATAAATGAAGCTACAAGTTGATTGTTTGGATGAAAAGTTCATTACAGAACTAGGAATAGTTCCTAAGTCTCATCTTGGATCTAAACATGTGTTGTGGCACTTTCATTTGATTATAAGAATCATTAAAATATGGGAAATCACTATAGAGATAGTGGACTCTCAAGAACAACATTACATATCCACTAACTAAAGCTTATCCAATAGCATGATATTCGTCACTTAGAGAAGAAGGGTATGGGATACCATGACGATTAACTTTAGTGCAAGTGAGAGATTGAAAGTAGTATGCACACAAGCCAATCATGTTTAATGATAAAGCATATACTTTGTAACAATCTTATTCATTTATTAATAAAAAATATTAATTTATTAAAGACTTTTAATTATCTACGTAATGCTGCTTTATAATATGTGATAAACCCATAGTTTTAAGCAATGCTTTTAGAATAATGATGATGATCATTCTAATGAGATCTAAATTCTTAGAAAGCTTAAAACTAAAATAGTTCCCAATCGTTGGATTACTAAATAGGGGATTAGTGAATCTGGATAGATTGGTACATATATTGCTTGCTCATTGGATGAGGATGATTGATCTCATCATTATTTGTGTGTAGACATTAAAACAAGTATGTAGGTGCTTATTAGAGAATAAGTTCACTGAACGTGGCTCGCTAAGGAATTCCTAATGGAGTTTTACTTGCCTGCCAATAGGAATTCCTGTAGTGATAGTAGTACAAGTGATCCTTGGACTGGAGATCATCATAGTATCTTGTGTATGATGAGTTATACTTTGACTTATTCCTTAAGACCCTTAGGGTATATCAAAGGGTATGCTTGGGTATAATAAGTTGTACATGGAGATAATGTATAATCAATAAGGAATCTACTGCTTCTAGTAAAAGAAGAGAAATATCCTATGTGATTCGATAAATGACAACCCAGTAGTCCTTGGCCAAGGTAGAATGAAATTAGAAAGGAATTTCTAATTTGCATTATTTGGTATTATGCATTTAAGGATCGAAATACATATAATTAAATAAAATAATACTTGACAGTAATTACATATCTTATATTTAATTGGGACATTGTATGGTGGAAGGATTGAATTGTACGGTAACTATTTGCTCAAAGGTTCTTTTACGATTAATGTTGAAATCTATATTATCTGTAAAATTGTTGATCGCTAGGGAGGCTTATCCCTATTGTAGAATAAATATTATTTATTTAAATAAATTAATAGTTTAATTTATTTATTTAAATAAGATTAGAATTGTTCTAATTGATTTATTCATATCCGGTTTAATATGGAGAACCTAAAGTGTCACACCATAAAAGGAAGAATAATTATTTAAGAAGTTAATGACATAATCATAATAATAAGTTAAGTATATTTAATTTAATCTATAGTGATAGATTAAATTAAATAGCTTAATATTTATTATTTAATATTTTGAAAATGTTAAATATAAATTAATAAGAGGAGTCTTATAATTATTATTACTATTATTATTATTTAATTTCTAAAGGAGTTTGAGAATTAATTAATAAAAGTACTCTCATATATCCTAATAAAATTAGGAGGCTAATTAATTAAAAGAGTTTAATTAATTACTCTTAATGAGATTGGGAGCCTAATTAATTAATTAGGCTCCCAGTCTACCTGTACCTGAACTTATGAACTTGTACCTGAGAAAGCTCGAATCTTCAAGGGTATGATTCTTATTCTTTATCTTTTTGTTTAATTAATAATTGTGCATAAAGGATGATCCGGGTATATAGTTTGTAAAATTTTAAAATTTTGATTTTCCATGCTTCTGCTTATTTTGTACAATTTGATTGCGTTCATGAATATTACAAACCTAACATCATACTCTCCAATACGGTCCAATGTCGCGTGGCGCTGATCAAAGCGAACGACACCGTAGAAGAGTTATCTGCTATGAAGCAGCCCCTAATGATCATCAGGAACAATTGTCGAAGAATGCGATCCCTGACTCTGACATCAGCTGGTATGGGTTCACTCATTACCCCACTCATAGCATCTACGCTCAAAGGACCCGTACGGATAGTCCTGCCCTTGAGCGCCTTCGCCAGAACTCCTAACAAGGATCTGACGGTAGTCGGGGTAATATCAGCCGTGCAAGGCACTGTTGCCCCTCCAAACTCCATACCTGTGATAAACCGCCAATCCATCGGCGTCATCATCACCTCACTGTCCAATAAATGGAGAGACTGAGTTTGGTGAAACTAGCGCTCAGACAATGCCCTGAGGTAACCCCAGGGACAACGGCGGGGAAGAATGGAAAAGAATGCTCCAAATCCCCAGTCATGCATAATTACTCTATAGTCAGGATGCAGAGCCTGGTACACGGAGTGAATGCTGAACCAGTTCCCTCGAGGCTGTGTAAAGCCGGGAACCTGTAAAATACAAATCGACATCAGAATCCTTTACTCCTCATCAATAGGAAAGAAGGAAGATTAAGATCTAAACTTTATACCTCGTTAGCGTGCAAATACATCGAGGGATGTCTACTCAAATCATCCAGAAGCTCTGGGTTTGCCACCTGAATACTCGGGAGGTCCCAACGGGGAACATGCGCAGTAGGAGCGGGGTCCGCAACTGGAACATCATCCTCCTCGTCCTCAACGTCCAGTACATCAACCCGTACTGGACGTATCATCGCCCCCACCAACCGACGAGGCTGTCTAACAGAACGGGGTCGAGGCACTTCAGAAGCCCTCCTCCGTACACTAGAAGTGGTATAGCCGGAACTACTCGACTGATCCGAAACCATAATATCTGGACAACAAGTCTCCAAATCACCTCAGAAGGGGTGTGATATCTTCTAACCTGGAGATTTCTTTTCAAAATGCATTTTATGACTACATGCATGCATGCATTATTTTAACATACGTCTATCTATGAGTTAAATATGCATGACTACTTAATGCCTACATTTTGGAAAATTTTGCCATAGTTTTCTCTATAAATAGGACTATCCACATGCATA
The DNA here is from genome assembly GCA_016801055.1 of Panax notoginseng. Classification (NCBI taxonomy): domain Eukaryota; kingdom Viridiplantae; phylum Streptophyta; class Magnoliopsida; order Apiales; family Araliaceae; genus Panax; species Panax notoginseng. The sequence goes on from CM029023.1 coordinate 51,692,088, forward strand.
TAGGCATGACTAGGTGGCCATTCAGTAGCACATCTGCCCACAGTCATATAAATACTATTTGCATTAAAAAATCAAAGTCATCAATCCATAAGGGTAACCTAATTACCCATATTACTTTGTTTTTTCACCTTTGCTCATTTGTCCTCAAATAGGATAAGAAATAGCAGAAAAAAGGTGCCAATTTGACTGTTTCAAAAGTCAATTTCTTTACATCATTGTGTTCAGCATGGTTTAATACTGACATTTACTATGTTGAATATTTTTTATCAAGTCATTTGAGCATACATAATCACTACTATGTGCTTAGATGCATTTCATGTGATAAGTCATTTTCCAACGGATAAAAACTGGAAAAGAATACATGCATACGTTACAAAGACAGTGTAGAAAACTTGTACGGTGACAGAATTTACCGAAAGACGTCCGAACTTAGTAGATCTGAAGAAGAGCTCTCAGATTTCCTTCGTGGCGTAACTTGAAAATGACTTATGAAAGCAACCTGTAGGCATTTAGTAGCCATGGCTGGCCGCATGTCCACCTGTGGCTGCTGTAGGTGTACCTGTGGCACCCCTAAGTGGGTCCCACCCCTTCGACTCGGTCCAATTTGAGTTGTAAAAGAGTTCTTACAAGCTGAAAAGGTCAAATCAGGGATAAAAACGCTACGCGATGGAGCGAAATAGCGTGAAAACCTAGTTTTTCTGGGCCCGACTGTGGCTTTCATATCATTCATTGGTATTCACCCAAACACAGGGTATACTATACCGATGATCCAAGTCATTGCATATCACATTCGGCAATACCACACAGAGGTCCAATGCCGTCAATTTAGGGTCGTTGCCCTAATCTCCACAAATGGATCCCCGACAGGGGTTACAACGTATATTCCACTGATACACACATCAACAATGATCAAATGGATCCCCGGCAGGGGTTACAACGCATGGTTATTTGTCCACAAGCAGATCCCCGGCGGGGGTTACAACGCATGTTCCACTGATACACACATCAGTGATGATCAAACAGATCCCCAGCGGGGGTTAAAACGCATACTTTCCATTAATGCGCACATCAACAAAGGTCAAGCAACCTTGACATTCATCCCCAGTAGGGAGTTCATCCGTTGATATACACGTCAGCAGAGGATCAAATGGATCCCCGGCAGGGGTTACAACGCGTGGTCAACCGTTGGTTCACATGTCAAGGAAGGTCGGGCAGCCCTAACAATACATATTGTTGGCAGTAAACCCAACAGAACATTGATATGTCCTGGCGATATAAACCATGAAGGATCAACATCATCGGGGAGGATCGATGATGGAATATGTTATACACATCCTCAAACAGACAGTTTTATCCCCACAGATCTCTTGTACATGAGAGGCACATCTCTGGAGTAAAGTCTGTATCCAGGATTAAGGACTTTGGTGATAGGCCCAACATCAACATCCTAATAGGTTTAGATTATACATCCAAGATTGCCGTCATTACCATCACCGGTAGAAGCAACGGGGAGCCGACAATCATCACTAGCATGTGGAAAATCAATTTGTATGCATCATCCATATACATCATACATTTACATCATGTTACTCCATATAGCATCATGTTTATCTTGTTGCATTTCAAGTGTCTAGGATTCTTTATCCTATCCATGCCATTGCATTGCATGAATATGATAAAGAGGGGCATCTGTAGACACTCAAAATTTTCTACACACCTGTTACTGACATTGTAGGAGGGCATATTCGTCTTTCAGCGATAACCCTAGAAGATAGCTCACATGCAGTCCGGATACTACCGAAAGTTCAGTCTCAACCCCGGAACACACACCGGGAGTAATAGTTCCAACCTTGGTGATAACCCCGAGGCCTGCAGTTCTAATACCAAAAATTCTATCGGAGAAGACCGATTTATTCCAGAGATAATCCCGAGATATTCAGTCTCAGTCCCAACACTGGGAATAGCAGATTCCAACCTTAGAGATAACCCCAAGGAAGGCAATTGTAGTTCTGGAGATAACCCCAAAAATGCTTGTTTCAAATGCATGCAATCAGCTTCAACCTCGATGCTTACACCGAGGCACTTAGTACAAGACCTGGCAATAACACCAGGAAGACAAGCACACCTCAGAGATGACACTGAGGACCTGCAACACTTGCAACAATCCAATCCCAGAGATAACCCTGAGCAACGTCTGCTTTATCAGCCCAAACTGGAGATAACCCCGGTGAGGGGCAAAGTCGTCATCTTGCTGCCTTGACACCACATCATGCCGTCTCAACATTTCAGAAATACATTTCTACACAGCAATGTCCCATAAGAGCCAAGGAAAACCAATCATGAGTGACTATTACGCAGGGTAACAGATAGAATTTAAAGCTTGAAGACCGGAGGGCATCCTCCCATCTTCCTGACTTCGTACAACCTCTAATCCCATGTCATTGCATAAGTCTCGACAATGGTGGTCCGAAATAGGTCTTATATACCTCAGTCAGATGCTCGAATTGCAATTCTAAAAGTTCGAGCAGACATCACGTTGCATGCGTGCACGTACTTCGAGACGAGGGGACCCACGAAGTCCAGGGCACCCCGGGCAGCCGCAGGTACACCTGTGGTCTAGCCACAGGTACACCTGCGGCTCCCCCCTGTATAAATAGAGGGCTTGGGGTGGCCATTTTAAGGAGAGAAAAGGCGAGGAAGTCCTGTCCAATTTGCTCTGTACACACCCTAAACTAAGTGCTTTCTCATTTTAAACACTTGTAAGCTCATATATAGCTACTTTTTACCAGTAGGAGCTGAGTGTTCATCTATTTCAAGTTATTTAAGTCTTCTTTGACAGCCCACTGTAAGCCTTCTTACACACTTTAAAGCCTTTCTCTTCATCTTTGCACACACTATTCTTCACGTTGAGAGTCGTGTTGCGTGTGTAGGCCCGAACTTCGGTCCATGGTTTCATTTTAGTTTGTATATATATACTTATATATAAATATAGTTTCATATATGGACTAACATTATCGAGTATGCCTCGATTGAGCCTAGACTTACGTCTGGTGTATTTAAATGCTTTCGTATATATATGCTTATATATATGAACTGTGTGTTGAACTCTGTTCGATGAGCCTAGACTTACGTCTGGTGCGTTTAAATGCTTTCGTATATATACATATACTTATATATATGAACTGTGTGTCGAACTTGGTTCGATGAGCCTGGATTTTACATCCGGTGCGTTTACTGCTTTAATATATATATATATATATATATATATATATATATATATATATATCATCCCGCCTAGAGTTTACTTCGTGGTTGACCGTTTTTATAGCTTTCTGTACATTTCGTCCCTCCTGGAGTTTCCTCCGTGGCGGTTGATCGCTTTTATAACTTTATTTATATTTCTGATCTCCCATGGAGGTGCTTCGTGGTGGTCGATCATGTCTGTATATATATATATATATATATATATATATATATATATATATATATATATACAACCTTTATATATATATACCTGCTTACTGCGTTTATATCAATTACGGCATCATGTGAGCCTAGGAATCATGTGATCACAGATTCAGTCCACTGAATCTAAATTCGGTTCCGGTGATGGACCTTTTCAGCTGTAAGCAGCTTGTAAATTTATTCCCGGTGTTCGGATTTCCTCCGATGGTTTCCATACCCATGAGGAGTTCGGCACTACTTTGTACATTATTTTTCTCGAAGATGCTTCGTATCTCGATAATAAAAGTAATCAAGCCGAACAGTGAATAAAATGGAAGTATCAAAGGCCTTAATTACTATTGAGCACATGGTTTGAAAAACCTCTTTTTACAAAACCTCACTGTTATATCTTGTTTAAAACTGAATTTTTATACAAATTTAAACCCTATGTATATAGGTGCGAACAAGGCATATCACTACTTTCAAATAACAACACATTGACCCAGACATACAAACACATTCATATAATAGTTTATTGAAAAGTGGCGGTCACCGTGGCAACACGGATGTCGGGGGGTGCCTAACACCTTCCCTCGGCATAAGTAAGTCCCCGGACCCTAATGTATCTCAGTTTTATAGACCCGTTTAGCAGTGTCACATCACTGAGTCAATGTGCAAACCTTTTCTCGGTTGTGTTGGTACAACCAATTAAAAAACTAACTGGCGACTCTTAACAGTCCATCGTCGACATTATACGTGTCGGACCTTTTTCACTTGTTTTTTCAAACAAATCTCACATAGTATGAGAACATAAAATAACATGTAACGAAAAGGGACAGCCAAAAATCCCGACATCGATAAGCATATGAGACACTCCCATGTGCTCCAATTCCTTTGATAGAACAAAGGGTTTCTTCCATTTAAAGGACCTTTTTCCTGATGTCACCGGTGTTTAGATCTCTTTTGAGATGGGTGTTTTCAGGATTTTTGTCTGTGGTAAGCAATTGTAGTCCAGGATCTATTTTCTCTGAACCTTTAGTTCCTCCCTATGTAGAGGATTCAGCATGTATGGGTATCTTCGTACCCTGAGTGGACTGATGTAGTTCTTTAAGCAGAATAGCCAAATCTATGATTTGTTTACTTAATCCGTCAAATTCTTCACGAGAAACTAGATTAGATTGGTCAGATAAAGACATGATTAGCTGTAGGCCTGCGGCCTTTTTGGACTTTGAACGGGTAATAGGTCTGATTGCTTCCTTGCGACAAAACTTGCATAGTTTAGTCTTAGGGATTGTGTAAATGTTTACATGCTATGTGATGTGTCCATTTTAGGATTATTATCCTGCAAAACGGATGTTAGCTGTTTGTAATATAGGATGGCATGTTAATTAAAAAATATGCATGTACACATATTTCTTCATATTTCTCATTACATGGAGATGAATATGGAATGAAATTACAAGTAATTGACTTTACGAGTAATTTGAAATGAGAAAGCATGAAGAGACTTTCCTCCGTGTTTGGTTTATCAGAGGCTGACCAATCTTAGGTTACTCTCGTGGCTTTTTGGCATGAAGGTTCCCAAATCATCGCAATTTACACAACGTGAAGTTAATCCGGTCTTTCAACTGGAGCGAATTTGGGTGGTGCCTTTCCTGAGCCTCATTGGAATTAGTCTTCCTACGAGTCCAGTAATCAAACACCGATAGGATAGCCTCCTGGTGGGGGAACCACACAGCATACATTCACATACAACGTGTCTCACCGTTTATGAAAATGATGACATGTGCAAAGCACTAATATCACAGACAGGTATATTGCAGTGCAGTAAAAATGCATTCGTAGACATTCATCAAATGTAAATGCAACATCCACACACAAACGTATAACAGTTTTGAAAAGCTTGTAATAGCGGCTTAAGTCCTCTTACTGGTGGTCCCCAGCAGAGTCGCCACCTGTCAACGTCAGGATTTTTATTTGTTCCTTTTCTATTCTTGTTCTTTTGTGTTCTCATTTTAGGTGAGATTTGTTTAAAAAAACAAGCAAAAAAGGTCCGACATGTATATGTCGATGATTGGACTATAAGAGTCGCTAGTTGGTTTTTTAACTGGTTGTACCAACACAACCGAGAAAAGGTTTGCATGTTGACCTAGTGATGTAACACTGCTAAATGGGTCTGTGAAATTGAGATTCATTAGGGTCCGGAGACTTGCTTATGCGGGGGGAAGGTGTTAGGCACCCCCCAACATCTGTGTTGCCACGGTGACTGCCACTTTTCAAGAAACTGTTATATGAATGTGTGTGTGTGTGTGGGCTAATGTACTGTTATTTGGAAGTAGTGCGAGGCCTCGTTCGCACCTATATACACAGGGTTCGAATTTGTGTAAAAACTCAGTTTTAAACAAGATATAACAGTGAAGTTTTATAAAAGAGGTTTTTCAAACCCTGATGCTCAATAGTAATTGAGACCTTTTACACTTCCATTTTATTAAAATGTTCGGATTGATTGCTTTTATTTTTGAGATGCGAAGCGTCTTCGAGAAAATAATGTACAAAGCAATGCCGAACTCCTCATGGTTATGAAAACCATCTGAGGAAATCCCATTACCGTGAATAAATATACAAGCTGCTTACAGCTGAAAATGTCCATCACGGGAACCGAATCTAGATTTTGTAAACTGAATCTGTGATCACATGATTCCTAGGCTCACATGATACCGCAGTTTGTATTAAAGCAGTAGGAAATTATGTATATATAAAAGCTGTAAATATATATATATATATATATATACAGACATGATCAACCACCACGAAGCACCTCCATGGGGGATCAAAAATGTAAAAAAAGTTGTAAAAGCGATCAACTGCCACGGAGGAAACTCCAGGCAGGACGAAATGTATAGAAAGCAATAAAAAGGTCAACCGCCACGAAGTAAACTCCAGGCGGGACAATATATATATATATATATATATATATATATATATATATATATATATATATATATATATATATATATATATATATAAAAGTAGGTAAACGCACTGGATATAAAATCCAGGCTCATCGAACAAAGTCCGACAACAGCTCATATATATATATATATATATATATATATATATATACACACACACACACGCACACACACACACACACAAATTAAAATGAAATCACGGACCGAAGTCTGGGCATACACACGCAACACGACTCTCAACGTGAAGAATAGTGTGTGCAAAGATGAAGAGAAAGGCTTTAAAGGTAGTAAGAAGGCTTACAGTGGGCTGCCAAAGAAGACTTCTATAGCTTTAAGTGGATGAACACTCAGCTCCTGCCGATAAAAAGTAGCTATATATGAGCTTACAAGTGTTTAAAATGAGAAAGCACTCAGTTTAGGGTGTGTATAGAGCAAATTGGACAGGGCTTCCTCACCTTTTTCTCTTACAAAATGGCCACCCAAGCCCTCTATTTATAGAAGGGGAGTCGCAGGTACATGCGCCTCACCACAGATGTACCTGCAGCTGCTCGGGGTGCCCCGGGCTCTGCGGGTCTCACCGTCTCGAAGTACGTGCACGCATGCAACATGATGTCCGTTTGAACTTTTAGAACTTCAATCCGGGCATCCGATTGAGGTGTATAAGACCTATTTCGGACCGCCGTTGTTGAGAGTTAAACAATGACATGGAATTAGCGATTGTACGAAGTCAGGAAGATGGGACCATGCCCTTCGGTCTTCAAGCTTCAAATTCTATCATTTGTCCTGCGCAATAGTCACTCGGGATTGGACTTCCTTGGTTCTTGTGAGACATTGCTTTGTAGAAATGTATGTATTAGATATTAAGACGGTGCAATGTGGCCTCAAGGTGGCAAGATGATAAATTTTCCCCTCATCGGGTTTATCTCCAGTTTGGGCTGATAAAGCTGACTTTGCTCAGGGTTATCTCTGAGATTGGACTGCTATAAGTGTTGAAGGTCCTCAGTGTCATCTCTGAGGTGTGCCTATCTTCTCAGTGTTATCTTCGGGTCTTGTACTGAGTGCCTCAGTGTGAGTGCCGAGTGTTCTGAAGCTGTTTGCATGGCTTTAAAACAAGCATTTTTGGGGTTATCTCCGGAACTGCAACTACATTCCTTGGGGTTATCTCCAAGGTTAGTGATGCTATTACCGGTGTCGGGACTGAGACTGAATATCCCGAGGTTATCTTCGGGATGAATCGGCTTTCTCTGGTGGAATTTTTTATATTAGAACTGCATGCCTCAGGGTTATCTCTGAGATTAGAACTGATACTCCTGGTGTGTGTTCTAGGGTTGAGACTGAACTTTCAGGAGTATCTAGACTGGATATGAGCTGTCTTCCAGGGTTATCTCTGAAAGATGAATCTGCCCTCCTTCAATGTTAGTAACAGGTGTGCAGAAAATTTTGAGTGTCTACATACGCGTGGTTGTATAGTAGCACACGATATTGATTATTGATACTTACGTGAGAAATCACTCAGTTATACTAAATTATTGCTATAGTAATTGCTGTATAGTACGTATCTCACGTTATTTGATTTAATTATTGTCAATATTTTTATATTATTAAATCAATAATTGAGATGACAAGTTATTCATATTATTATTTGCATAATTAGCAATGTCTAGAAAATTCTGTCGAGGAAAGGGGTTTGATCACCTAATTGTGCACCAATGGGGAGAAATCTTTATCCGAAAGCCCCCTCTTTCCTATGAACGATCTGGTTGTTAATATTGCGGGTTATAATAATGAAGAATAAATGTTGTTAAAAATATTGAAGTGATTTTTATGAAGTATTTTTTTGTAAGTTTGGCGTATTATTTGAACTCCCACTTACTTATTTTTCTAAATAATTGGAAGGAAGTTATAAAGTATATATATATATATATATATATATATATATATATATATATATATATATATATATATATATTTGTCATGTGTGTATGGTGGGAAAAAAGGGGGTGGGGGAAGATTACTTCGATGGAAGGGAATTTGGTTGTGATTTTGGAATTTCTGCGTGTGTGAGTGTGTGGATGTGTGAAAGGAGTGTGGTGGTGGGAGAAAAGAAAAAGTAAAAGTGATGTGTGTGTGTGTGTATATATGAGTGATGTATGTGTGTATGAAAGTGATGGGTGTGTGAGTTGAATTGAAATTAGTCTGTGACTTCGCGTATTACATCCGTGAATTGCAAATTTTTCGTCCGTAATTTTTTCTTAACAGTACCTCTTCCATTCTACTATAAATAGGATGCTTAGTTTAGAATTAAAAATCACACCAGAATCAGAGAATTCTTCTTCTATAATCTTAAGCGTATTTCTTTACACTTTAAGAAAGCTTTGAGTGTAGAAAATAGTTCAAGTTTTCTTCAAGAATATCCCCGCTATACTAGTTAGAATACTCTTCTTTTTAAGATAAGGGGTATTATTTTTGTTCAATACTCGTAAGATATAATATTTTCTTCTATACTCTGTAGTATGTAAGTAATATTATTTCATTTAAGATTTTGAATTCTACACTCGTTTTGTTAAGTTTTGGCTTCTATACTCCGTGAAATTAGTAGAATATCCTTGATATTTGCGCTTCATCCAGTATCTTTTCATGGAAATATTATTCTGAGCATTCTTGATAAGTTTTAACTTTTTCATGCCGGAGTACTATTCACGGGGTACTATTTCCAAAGTACTATTCATGGGATACTATTCACTCAGTTACTATTCACCTGGGGTACTATTTATGACAAAAATTGATTTCTTTTCGGTCCAAATCATTTTTGATACAATATTATTCTTTAATTTTACTCCACAAAGAAGTATCATGTTGACAATTTGAACATTATTGAATTCTGGATAAATTAAATTATAAATATTTCAAAATTTATCCTTTGCTTTCTTTTAATTAAATTCTTATATCATTGTCATCATCCTCATGCTTATATTGTGATGAAAGTCATCTTTGGCCGTAGTGCATAGATGGACTGTTGATTGGTATGATTATAAACAGGGATCATTCGGTATAATCATGACCCGTAATGTTACAAATGATGTGGTAAAAGTCCTCATTGGACCGTAGTGCATTGATGGACAGTTGTTGGTATGATCATGACCATTGGTGAAAACATGAATATCCTTGGCCCGTAGTGGATGGAAATTCGTGGTCGTGATACTAATGAATATCCTTGGCCTGTAGTGCAGGGATGATTTGATGATGTGGTTTATTTATTAAGCTGAGTCTCAATGATAAAATTGATGATAAACTTTTTAAATCATAGAAGATAGTAGATATCATGCTCTACTTGACTCTTCTAATGGATTGCTTGTTCCGCTGCAGTTAAACTTGATGTATATTATATTTTATCAGTTTAACACTGTTGAAGGCTAACGATAATTTATTCTACATTATCTTAGTCATAATATTTCTTACTGGGCTAGTTGAGCTCACCCTTTTGCTTTCATTGTTCTCTTCAGGAAATGAGAACAAAGCCGGGACTAGTCGGGGAATGGAGTGACGGTCCGAGATGGTTGTTTTAGTAGTCCTCACTATTTAGTATGATAATAAATGTAATGAGGATTGAATTGGAGTTTGGATACTGTCTATGTGACAATATTCGTGTAAAAACTCAACTATGTTTTGTCGTATTTTACATGACAGTTGTATTCATTCAGTTTATATTTGAATTCTATACCATGTATTTGGCGACTCAGAATGGGTGATGTATACCTATTTTGGGGGTGTCACACACACACACACATACACACACACACACACACACACACATATATATATATATATATATATATATATATATATATATATATATATATATATATATATTATCGAGTTATGCCTCGATTGAGCCCGAACATAATATTCGGAGCATTCACCGCTTATATATATACATTATGTCAGGCCTAGAGATCACTTCGTGGCCATTTACAGCTTATATATATATATGTGTGTGTGTGTGTGTGTGTATATATATATATATATATATATGTGTGTGTGTGTGTGTGTGTGTGTGTGTGTGTCTATATATATATATATATATTTACATTTCACGTTTGGAGTTTACTTTGTGGCAGTTGATTGTTCATATATATACATATATATATATATATATATATATATATATATATATATATATGTATATAACTGTTTACAGCTTTTGTATATTTTGCATCATCATGTGAGCCTAGAAATCATGTGATCACAGATTCAATTCCTGAATCTAGATTCGGTTTCCGTGATGGACATTTTCAGCTGCAACCAGCTTATAAATTATTCACGGTGTCAAAATTTCCTTGGATGGCTTTCATGCCCATAAGGAATTTGGCACTACTATGTATCTTATTTTCTCAAAGATGCTTCGTATCTCAAAAATAATAAAAGTAATCAAGCCGAACACATAATAAAATGGAAGTATCAAAGGCCTCAATTACTATTGAGCACAAGGGTTTGAAAAACTTGTTTTACAAAACATCATTGCCATATCTCGTTAAAACTGAACTTTTATACAAAAATTCAAACCCTTTGTATATAGGTGCAAATGAGGCATATCACTACTTCCAAATAATTGCACATTGACCTACACACACACACACACATTCAGATAAAAGTTTAAATTGAAAAGTGGCGGTAACCGTTTCACCATGGAAGTCGGGGGGTGCCTAACACCTTCCTTCCACTTAATTAAGCCCTCGGACCCTAACGAATCTCGGTTTCACAGACCAGTTAAACAGTGTCACATCACTTGGTCATTGTGCAAACCTTTTCTCGGTTGAGTTGGTGCAACCATTTAAAAATACCAACTGGCAACTCTTACAGTCCAATCGTCGACATAACGTGTCGGGCCTTTTCACAACTTATTTTTTCAAATAAATCTCACCTAACATGAGAACACCAAAAGATAAGAACATAAAAGGGACAAATAAAAATTCCGACATCGACAGGTGGCGACTCTGCTGGGGACTGATTTCAGTAACAAGGCTTAAGCCACTATTAAAGTTTTTCAAAATTTTTATCTGCTTGTGTGTGGATGTTACATTTACATTTGAATGAATGTGTACTAATGCATTTACTTACTGCACTTAGTGCTTCGCACTATATCTATCTGTGATATTAGTGCTTCGCACATGTCATCATTTCCATGCGATGAGACGCAATGTATATGAATGTATGTTGTGTGGACCCTCCACCAGGAGGCTATCATGTCGGTGTTTGATTACTGGACTCGTAGGGAGACTAATTCCAACGAGGCTCAAGAAAGGAACCACCCAGATTTGCTCCAGTTGAAAGACAGAATTAACTTCCCGTCAAGAAAATTGCGATGATCTGGGAACCTTCATGCCAAAAAGTCACGAGAGTAGCCTAAGATAGGTCAGCCTCTGATAAATCAAATGTAGAGGGAAGTCTCTTCATACCTTTCTATTTCAATTACTTGTAATTTCATTTCCATGTCAATCTCAATGTAATGGAAAATATAAAGAAATATGTGTACATGCATTCCCTTTCATATCAAAAACTGTCATGCTATACTATCATTAGAACAACTGACACCCGTTTTGCAAGATAATACTCCTAAACGGAAACATTACATAGCATGTAACATTTCCTACATTCCCTCCAACTAAAATATATAAGTCTTTTTGTAGGGAAACAATTGGTCCTATTACCCGTTCAAAGTTCAAAAAGGCAATAAGCCTACAGCCAAGCATAGCTACATCTGGCCAGTCTAATTCTACTCCTGTCTCTCGCGAGGAGTTCGAAGGATTAAGCAACCAAATTACAAAGTTGGCTGTTCTGCTCAAAGAACTACACAAGTCCACTCAGGGTCCACAAACACCCATACATACAAAATCCTCTACACATAGAGGAACCCAGGGTCCGGACAAAGAAATTCCAGTACCTGAGTCTCAGTTGGACAAAACCAACAAAACCCCTGAAATTATCCATCTAAAAGAAGATCAAGACACCGATGATATTAGGAAAAAAGTCCTACAAATGGAAGAGACCATTCGGTCCATCAAAGGGATTAGAGCACACGGGAGTGTTTTATATTCAGACCTTTGTATCTTCCCCAGGGTTCATTATCCAAAAAAATTCAAGACTCCCGATTTTGAGATGGATTGGGAGATCCTTACACTCACTTAAAGGTATTCATTGGAGAGCTCGGATCTTATGCCGAGGATGAAAAACTCATAATGCAGCTATTTCAGAAAAGTCTGACTGGAGAAGCCAGAACATGATACACCAGATCAGATAACTCCAAGATTCATAGTTGGGAGGAGTTAACCCATGCTTTCCTCAGTCAATACAGTTTCCAAACTCAGATGGCTCCAGACCGGTATCAAATTACTAAGGTTAAGAAACAAGTCAATGAGTTTTAGAGATTATGCCCAAAGATGGAGGCGTCTGGCTGCTCAAGTTATTCCATCTATGACTGAGTCTGAAATGGTGATGACCTTCATAGACATTCAAGAAGCTTATGAGAGGGTCTTTGCTGGCATAGGTAAACCATTCTCTGAAATGATCAAGCACGGAGAAATGGCTGAGATGGGATTAAAATCTGGGAAGATTCAAGACCTTGCCGCTCTAAAAGTTGTGGCTGAGCACATCCAATCTGAAAGTTATGGAAACAACCCCTGGAGGGTCTGTAGACACTCAAAATTTTCTGTACACCTGTTACTAACATTGCATGAGGGCAGATTCATCTTTCAGAGATAACCCTGGAAGACAGCTCACATCTAGTCCAGATACTACAGGAATTCAGTTTCAACCCCGGAACACACACCGGGAGTATTAGTTTCAACCTCGGAGATAACCCCGAGGCATGTAGTTTCAATACCGGAAATTCCACCGGAGAAGGCCGATTCATCCCGGAGATAACCCCGAGATATTCAATCTCAGTTCCAACACTGGGAGTAGCAGATTCCAACCTTGGAGATAACCCCAAGGAAGGCAGTTCCAGAGATAACCCTGGAAATGCTTGTTTCAAATGTATGCAATCAGCTTCAATCTCGGTGCTTACATAGAGGCACTTAGTACCAGACCTGGCGAAAACACCGGGAAGACAGGCACACCTCAGAGATGACACTGAGGACCTTCAACACTCGCAGTAGTCCAATCTTAGAGATAACCCTGAGCAGCGTCTGCTTTATCAGCCCAAACTGGAGATAACCCCAGTGAGGGGCAAAGTCGTCATCTTGCCACCTTGACGCCACATCACGCCGTCTCAACATTTTAGACATATATTTCTACACAGCAATGTCCCACAAGAACCAATGAATTCGAATCCCGAGTGAATATTACGCAGGATAACGGATAGAATTTGAAGCATGAAGACCGGAGGGCATGGTCCCATCTTCCTAACTTCGTACAACCTCAAATCCTATGTCATTTCATAACTCTCGACAATGGAGGTCCAAAATATGTCTTATAAACCTCAGTCGGATGCCCGGATTGAAGTTCTAAAAGTTCGAGCGGACATCACGTTGCATACGTGTACATACTGCAAGACGGTGGGACCTACGAAGCCCGGGGCACCCCAGGCAGCCGTAGGTACACCTGCGGCTCCCCCCCTCTATAAATAGAGGGCTTGGGATGGCCATTTTATAAGAGAAAAAGGCAAGGAAACCCTATCCAATTTGCTCTGTACACACCCTAAATTGAATGCTTTCTCATTTTAAACACTTGTAAGCTCATATATAGCTACTTTTTACTGGCGGGAGCCAAATGTCCATCCCTTTCAAGTTATTGAAGTCTTCTTAGGCAACCCACTGCAAGCCTTTTTACACATTTTAAAGTCTTTCTCTTCATATTTGCACACACTATTCTTCACGTTGAGAGTCGTGTTGCGTGTGTATGCCCGGATTTCGATCCGTGGTTTCATTTCAATTTGTATATATATATATATATATATATATATATATATATATATATATATATATATATATATATATATATATATATATATATATATATATGGACTAACATTATCGAGTTATCCCTCGATTGAGCCTAGACTTATGTCTGGAACATTTCGTCCTGCCTGGAGTTTACTTCGTAGCGGTTGACCGTTTTTATTACTTTCTGTACATTTCGTCCAGCCTAGAGTTTTCTCTGTGGTGGTTGATCGCTTTTACAGCTTTATTTACATTTCTGATCCCGCGTGGAGGTGTTTCGTGGTGGTTGATCATGTCTGTATATGTATATTTATAGCTTATATATATATATACGGTCAGGATCAAGAGCATTCTCCTTAAATAACATTCCTCCTTAAATAGCATTCTTTTATTAAAACTACGTCATTTTGGAGGGACGCGGTGGCATTTTTGTAATACGCGATGACATTGTATTTACAAAAATGCCACCGCGTCTCTCCAAAACGATGTAGTTTTAATAAAAAAATGCTATTTAAGGAGGAATGCTATTTAAGAAGAATGCTCTTGATCCTTACCGTGTGTATATATATATATATATATATATATATATATATATATATATATATATATATATATATATATATATATATATATATATAACTGCTTACTGTTTTCATATAAATTGCGGCATCATGTGAGCCTAGGACTCATGTGTTCACAGATTCAGTTTATTGAATCTAGATTCGATTCCCGTGATGGACATTTTCAACTATAAGCAGCTTGTTAATTTATTCACGGTGTTTGGATTTTCTCAGATGGTTTTCATACCCATGAGGGGGTCATCAATGCTTTGTATATTATTTTCTCGAAGATGCTTCGCATCTCGAAAATAAAAGCAATCAAGCCGAACATTTAATAAAATGGAAGCATCAAAGGCCTCAATTACTATTGAGCACAAGGGTTTGAAAAACCTCTTTTAAAACATCACTGCTATATCTTGTTTAAAATTGAATTTTTACACAAATTCAAACCCTTTGTATATAGGAGCAAACGAGGTATAGTACTACTTCTAAATAACAGCACATTGACCCACCCACACACACACACACATATTCATATAACAGTTTCTTAAAAAGTGGCGGTCACCGTGGCAACACGGATGTCGGGGGGTGCCTAACACCTTCCCTCCGCATAAGCAAGTCCCCGGACCCTAATGAATCTCGGTTTCACAGATCCGTTTAGCAGTGTCACATCACTGGGTCAATGTGCAAACCTTTTCTCGGTTGTGTTCGTACAACCAGTTAAAAAACCAACTGGCGACTCTTAACAGCCCATCATCGACATTATACATGTCAGACCATTTTTACTTGTTTTTTCAAACAAATCTCACCTAAAATGAGAACACAAAAGAACAAGTATAGAAAAGGGACAAATTAAAATCCCGACGTCGACAGGTGGCAACTCTGTTGGGGACCTCCAGTAAGAGGACTTAAACCGCTATTACAAGTTTTTAAAAACTGTTATATGCTTGTGTTTGAATGTTGCATTTACATTTATGATGAATGTGTACGAATGCATTTTTTTACTGCACTGCAATATATCTATCTGTGATATTAGTGCTTCGCACATGTCATCATTTTCATAAACGGTGAGAGACGTTGTACGTGAATGTATGTTGTGTGGTTCCTCTACCAGGTGGTTATCCTGTCGGTGTTTGATTACTGGACTCATAGGAAGACTAAATCCAACGAGGCTCAAGAAAGGCACCACCCAAATTCGCTCTGGTTGAAAGACCGGATTAACTTCCAGTCAAGTAAATTGCGATGATTTGGGAACCTTCATGCCAAAAAGCCGCAAGAGTAACCTAAGATAGGTCAGCCTCTGGTAAACCAAACGCGGAGGAAAGTCTCTTCATGCTTTCTCATTTCAAATTACTCCTAAAGTCAATTACTTGTAATTTACATTCCATATTCATCTCCATGTAATGTGAAATATGAAGAAATATGTGCATATACATATTTAAATTAACATGCTATCAGCTAACATCCATTTTTTGTAGGATAATAATCCTAAAACGAATACATCACATAGCATGTAAACATTTATGCAATCCCTAAAACTAAACTATGTAAGTTTTATCGCAAGGAAGCATTCAGACCTATTATCCGGCCAAAATCCAAAAAGGTCGCAGGCCTACAGCCAATCATGTCTTCATCTGACCAATCTAATCCAGTTTCTTGAGAAGAATTTGACGGATTAAGTAAACAAATTACAGATTTGGCTGTTCTGCTTAAAGAACTATATCAGTCTACCCAAGGTACGAAGATACCCATACATGCTGAATCCTCAACATAAGGAGGAACCCAAGGTTCTGATAAAGCTATTACAGTACCTGAGCTCCAGTTGGATACAACCAACAAAATTCATGATAACACCCATCTCAAAGGAGATCCAGACACCGGTGACATCAAGAAAAAGGTCCTTCAAATGGAAGAAACCCTTTGTTCTATCAAAGGAATTGGAGCACATTGGAGTGTCTCCTATGATGATCTTTGTATATTCCCTGGTGTTCATTATCCAGAGAAGTTCAAAACTCCTTACTTCGAAAAGTATGATGGGTTAGAAGATCCTTACACCCATTTGAAGATATTCATTGGAGAACATGGATCTTATACAGAGGACAAAAAGCTCAGAATGCAGCTGTTGTAAGACCCCAACTTATTAATGAATAAAATCAAATTTTCTCTAAATATTATTATGAATAATAAGGTGTTAATTTGATATAATACTTTGGTTATGGGTGAAATGTGCAAATTTTACAAAATAAACAAGTGGTTATAAAATATTCATTTTGTCGGAGAATATTCGTTTGGTCGTGGAATATTCTTTCTGTCGGGGAATATTCGTACGACGGCGCAGCTATTTGTGGGCCCCATAACGAAAAACGATTGGGTGAAGATAACGACAAAAATTGAGTTTTTATAAATAACAACGTAGTTGTTACCGTTAACACTGTTGGAATACCCGGTGGTTAAAATACAGTAATACGCGTGGTTGCACAGTATCACATGGATTGCACAGTATTTTTGAATTATTGATTCTTACGAAGGAAGGCACTACTTAGTAATTGTTATAGTAGTTACTGTTCAATATTTTATTTTATTGATTCAATAATTGCTGCATTGATATTTTATATTATTGTTATTTCAATAATTGTCACTGCACAGTATTTCTCATTATCAGATAAATAATTCATATTATTTGAATAATATTATTAGATAACATTATTGGCAATGTCTAAAAAGTTCTGTCTAAAGAGAGGTTTGGTCATCTAATTGCGCACCAGTAAGGAGAAATCCTTATTGGAAAGCCCCCTCTTTCCTGGGAACGGCCTGGTTGTCATAAATGTGATTCTGTAATATTAATTGTGAATAATTAATTATTGATTCATATGATAAGGAAATATTTATTTTATGTGAATATAAATGTTGGATATATTTTGTGGTTAAAAATGAAGGAGTTAATGTTGGGGTGTTTTATCAGTATTTTTGTCGGAATGGAGGTATTAAAAATCAATCAGGGTTTTTGAGATATATTGAGAGGGTTATAATTTTTAATCCGACCGTTGGATCGTTGTGATTTTTGGATATGTTATACATATATAAGTTGAGTATATGTTCACATATTTTGAACCGTTAAAAATGAACGTATGATTTGTTATGAATTTTAAGAGATGACTGGTTCAGAAATTATTGAAGTTTCGGAATTTATCATTTTGGTGAAAAATTCTAGAATTGGTGGGCCCCACTTTTGGTTGGTGAGAAATGTGCTGAAATTTTTATTCAAATGTGGTGGGTGGGAATAGTATCAGGTAAAGCCATCAGGTTGCAGGTCAAGTCTGCTTCGGCGTGCTAACATTTTTCTATAAATAGAGGGCTAAGTTAGAATTGAAAATCACACCAGAATTCATAAGTTTTCTCTCTTTCTCTCTCTATATTATTGAGCGTATTTTGTGAGTATTTTGATACTTTCAGAGTTGCTATTCAGCACAAGTTTCATTCAGACTCATATACGATATTCTGATCAGAAGTACTGTTCGTTTGGGGTAAGGGATATTATTTTCTTCTTAAATGATATTATTTTCTTCAATATCATTATGCTGAAATATTGATATGAACTTTTTATCAAATTTAGAACTTTTTGTGTCGGGGTTACTATTCACGTATACGGCACTATTCACGAATACGACACTATTCATCGAAAAATATAAATTTTTCTTTTTGTCCAAGATGTCTATTATGGTTACTATCTTTGATTGTATCCATGTTTTGATCTTTATTTTTGAATTCTCCTTCACAATTGGTTATTATGGAGTATTATTGCACTTGGATAAACTATAATACGAATCCCTAATATTTGTCCTTCTGTCTCATTGGATTCGTTTTTTTTAAGATATTTTTCATCATCCTCAGTCCTAAATGATGATATTACTGAATATCTTTGGCCTGTAGTGCAAAGATGAATGATTAACTGATGAATATCTTTGGCCCGTAGTGCAAAGATGAACAGGTGTTGAGATGAATATGACCGACTGGTGTTACAAATGAATATCTTTGGCCTGTAGTGCAAAGATGAATATTTGATTCAAGATGTATATTGATTGATGTTACAGGGATAAAATATTGATGATAGACTTTTAAATCTTAGAAGATAGTAGAATTCTTTCTCTACTTGACTCTTCTAATGGTTTGCTGTTTCCGTTGCAATTTTTGATCTAAAACTTGTTGTCTATTATATTTTATCAGATTTTTCCCTGTTGAAGACTAACGATAATTTGTTGTATATTATCTTAGTCATAATATTATTTACTGGGCTAGTTGAGCTCACCCTTTTCCTTTTTGTTCCATTTTTCTTAGGAGGCGAGAATATAGCGGGAACTAGTCGGGGTGTGGAGTGATGTTTCCAGTCAGTTGTGTTAGCAGTCCTCACTAATTTGTAAAATAGTGTTTCAATAATTGTAATGAGGACTTATTTGAGTGTGAATATTGTCTAGAAGATAATATTTGTATTTAAACTCACAGTATTTGTGTTGTCATATTTTGCACGACAATTATTATAATGAAGTTGTATTTGTTTCTGTACCATGTATTTGGCGACTCCAATTGGGTGATGTATACCTATTTTGGGGGCGTCACAGTTGGTATCAGAGCTTAGGGATATGGTCTCCGGCGGAGATCGGGGAATAGAACTAGGAGGGGAGAGACGAGTAAATCCTTCGCTAGTGTGTCCTACCTAAGCTTATTTGTTGGTCGGTCATAATATAGGGATATTATATGATATGTTAATTTGTTTAATTAACCCTTATTTTATGGAAGTATTTGAGAATGGCAGCCGAGAACGTTAAAAATGGAGTATATGATACTGTGGAACAACCTTTAGTCACAAACCAGGAGAACGTGCAACAGGAAGGCAATATTCCTCCCGTAAACAACATTACCGGGTAAACGATGAATGATGGAATGATTAGGAGCTTCTTGCAGTTCATGCAAAATCAGACGAGGGAGACTCGTGTACAAAATACGGGTGGAAATGATGGCAACGCGCGGTTTGTCACAGCCAAGCAGTTCAAGGAGTTGGGACCACCAGAATTCTAGGGAAAGCCGGATCCGATTAAGGAGGAAACGTGGGTCAAACAAATTACTAAGATATTTGATGTCTTGGGATGCACGGAGCAACAGAAGGTTCCATTCGCCACATTTATGTTCCGTGGTGAGGTAAATTACTGGTGGAAATCTGTAAAGCGTACCCAGCCAGCCGCACTCAGGATGTCTTGGGAAACATTTCAGAAGCTGTTCAATGATAAGTACTTTCCTGAAAGTATTCGTCATATGAAGGAGGTAGAATTTATCAGACTAGAACAAAACAACATGACCGTGTCTCAGTACGAGGCGAAGTTCGCGGAGTTATCCAGGTTTACACCTCATTTGGTGGAGAACGAGGAACGTATGACAAGGATGTTTTTGAGAGGTCTAAAACCTAAGATTCGACAATATCTTATCTTTCATAAATTTTTTTATATTCAGATGTTGTAAATAGGGCTCAATTATTAGAGCGAGATAATGAGTATGTTCAACCGAGGGACCACAACCAGGGACATACCGGTGGTGGCAGTCATCGGAGCAATGAAAACCAGCAGGGAGGAAAACATTCGGACAAAAGCGATAACCACTCTGGTGGTAATCGTGACCGTGATAATAGAAGGAGCAAGTCCGGAGGAGATTTTAAGAAGAGAAGGTACAACAATGATAACGTGAAGACGTCAACACAAACATCAACTGTTTCTAGGGGAGGAGAACGACCACCGGTCGTATGTTACAAATGTGGGAAAGAGGGACATATCAGCCCAAACTGCCCACAACAATCCAAGGTATGTTATAACTGTGGAAAGGAGGGTCATATAGCTCGAGAGTGTTCTTTAGTAAAACTAAGTTCAACGGGGATGGTGACTCCAAAAGTTGTCATGGATAAGTCGAAATCAGCGATTCCTAGAAGGGCGTTTGTCGTGACTGGCCAAAACGCGAGAAACCCGAACGAGGTGATCACGGGTAAGCTAATCTTGAATTCTTGCGAAGTTTATACTTTACTAGATACCGGTTCTACCCATTCTTTTATCTCTCCTGCTTGTGCTTAACGTTTGAACTTGACTCCGGAGAAATTGACCTTTGACTTATCTGTTGAAACTCCGTTGGGTGAAACCTTTGTTACATCTATAGTTTATAAATCTTGCTTAATCCAAGTTGGCACCATCACATTACCTGTTGACCTTATTTCTTTAAAGATACTTGCATTTGATGTGATTTTAGGGATTGATTGGTTAACTACTCATCATGCCAAAATTGATTGTTTTCGTAAGGTTGTTAGTTTTCATATTCCTAACCAACCTGTTATGCAAATTCAAGCAACCAAACCATTAAAATCAATCGCTGTTATATCAAGCCATAAAGTCATTCGTTTATTGAAAAACGGATGTCAAGCTTTCTTAGCCCATGTTATAGACTTGAACAAAAACACGACAGATTTGAATAATATTTCTGTTGTTAGTAAATTTTCTGACGTATTTCCTGAATAACTTCTTGGTCTACCCCCAGAACGTGAAGTTGAATTCTTTATTGACATTGAACCAGATACAAAGCCCATTTCTAAAATCCCATATCGAATGGCTCCTATTGAACTTCAGGAGTTTAAAGTCCAATTACAGGAGTTATTAGACATCGATTTTATTCGTCCTAGTACATCTCCTTGGGGTGTTCCTGTTTTATTCGTAAAGAAGAAAGACAGGAGTATGCGACTTTGTATCGACTATAGGGAATTAAACCATGTCACCATCAAGAATAGGTATCCGCTACCTCGCATTGATGACATGTTCGACCAGTTACAAGGAGCACAATTCTTTTCAAAGATCGACCTTCATTCTGGATATCATCAGCTGAAGATTAAAACTGAGAATATTCCAAAGATTGCCTTCAGAACTCGGTACGGGCATTATGAATTCTTAGTCATGTCTTTTGGATTGACTAATGCTCTTGCTACTTTTTATGGATATGATGAACCGTGTGTTCAAAGAATATTTGGATCAGTTCGTTGTTGTCTTTATTGATGACATCCTCATATATTCCAAAAGCCGCGAAGATCATGATCGCCATTTGAAGCTGATATTGCAAAGGCTTCGTGAAAACAAGCTATATGTCAAACTGAAGAAATGCGAGTTTTGGCTTGAGAAAGTAGCATTCCTTGGGCACGTAGTGTCAAAACATAGAGTATCTGTCGACCCGACGAAGATTGAAGTCATACAAAGTTGGGAGCAACCGAAGTCGGTAACCGAAGTACGTAGCTTTCTGGGCTTAGTTGGTTATTATCGGAGATTTGTGGAAGGATTTTCTCGAATCGTTACTCCGTTAACTCAGCTGACTCAGAAAGATACAAAATTCATATGGAGTGAGAAATGCGAGAAGAGTTTCCAAGAACTCAAGAGGAGACTCATTTCGACACCTGTTCTGGCAATACCATCTGGTTCGGATGGATTTGTTATCTACAGCGATGCTTCAGGCAAAGGGTTAGGATGTGTTCTCATGCAACATGGGAAAGTCATAGCCTATGCCTCGCGACAACTCAAAGAATATGAGAGAAATTATCCTACTCATGATTTGGAGTTGGCCGCAGTCGTTTTCGCGTTGAAGATCTGGAGACACTACCTGTATGGGGAGAAAATAGAGATCTATACAGATCATAAAAGCCTCAAATATTTCTTGACCCATAAGGAACTCAACATGCGACAACGACGTTGGCTCGAGCTGCTGAAAGATTACGATCATACCATCCAATATCATCCTGAAAAAGTAAACGTAGTAGCTAACACATTGAGTAAAAGATCATATGCGGGTACGAGTGCAATGTTGTTAACACAAAGGCCCATTTTGTATGACTTGCAAAGGATGGAGATAGAGATGAAGGCTCTAAGTACCCACATGATGATATCAAATATACTAGTAGAACCGACTTTAATCGATAAAGTTAAAGCTGCTCAAGCTACGGACATGGAGCTGATGCGTATGAAGAAGAAAGTGCAAGAAGGTGCTATTCTAGAAGCAAGAATCGATGAAGAAGGAATACTTCGAGTCAACTCCAGACTTTGTGTTCCTAACGATTTTGACTTGAAGCATAGAATAATGATAGAGGCACACAACACACCGTTTGCAATCCATCCTAGGAGTACCAAAATGTATCACAATCTTCGACATACATTTTGGTGGAGCAATATGAAAAGAGAGATCGCGGAGTTTATCTCGAGGTGTTTAACTTATTAACATATAAAAGCGGAGCATCAAATACCAAATGGTCCATTGCAACCACTTGAGATTCTGAAATAGAAGTGGGAACACATTACTGTGACACCATCAAATTTAGGTTACCTGACCCCCGAGTTTGGTGTTCACGATCCACAATATAAATAACATTTAACTACCCATTTATTTATAAATAGGAACATACACTTCATTAACTGATATAGTTAATACATTATCCCAGGTTCTCTAACCTTAATATTACAAACATACCCTTTAGTTATACCAAACAGGGTTCACAAATACAACATAATAATAATGTTATTCATAACTAATTAATCACTATGTCTTTGCCTTTGTTCTTGACAGCATCTTCTGCAACTTCGTCCCTAGCTGAAAAGTTTTATTTAGCAAGGGTGAGCAAAAAATTTGCCCCGCAAGTTAAGATATACAATGAATGTATAAGTATCAGAATAATAGACTATCTATGTTGATAGAATAAAACCAAAGTTCGGGAAACTTTGAAATAGCTGAACAATTCGTTAATCAATAACAAGTTTTCTCGTATTCTAGGCAACACAATAATCTGATAATGAAAGAGTACAACGCTTTCAAAGTTTCTATGATATTCTATTGAATAAACAAGAATCAATTCTACGCAATAACAAAGTGGAATATTTTCTAAATTTATACTGAGTGATCTCACCAGATCTTTGAACTTATTTTCTCGGGTATCTATCAAAGATTTACTTTGATACATACGCAGGCGTATCAGATAACCATAAAGATTAAATCATACCCCTCTGCAAGTATAACAAGTGATCAGCTTTATTATACCCTATATTATGCATAATACTTAACAGCGTGCAATAGTCGAATATACGACCCAAAATATTTTCTTTATATAAAAGGTTGTTCTTCTCAGTCTCAGAATCAAGATTTTTGATTTAACAACGAAATACTGTGATTTTAAATTCTATCTACTTATTGATCTAGTCGGAACAATTGGCATCGATCTATCAATAACAATTGATTTCTCTTCTCGTATTTATCAAGTTCTAACAAATGTTCGTCTAGCCAGAATAATTAGCTAAGACATTTCTCAGTATAATTTGACAATAAACAGGAATTATCTGTACTGTCAATATTAGTTTCTACAGATATAAATATCCAACAACAGTAATTCTACGAATATATATTTTTCGAATCAGTAATTCAATTTGAATTATTAATCATGCACTAACTGCGAATAATCAACAATAACTTCCCTGGACATGGCATAATTAGCAATAATTAACCATAATAATTGAATGAATATAACTCAAGGTTGAGTTAGAAAACTTGCCTTCCGCGTTGATTACAGCTACACAATATAATTAACTGCGTTCGTAAAACTTATAACCAATAATATCGGTCTCACAATTAACACAATATTTCATAACACGTAATACTGTAATTTACAGTCAAACTTCTCCTAGGCACATTACCACATAGCCACATTAGTGTTTATAACCTATATAAACACTTATCAAGTCTAACTAGTTCAGTCTGCTTGGACTTTGGTCTCATCTCGGTGTTCTGGTCACCCTATCCAACAATTAACACATTGATTATTAATTAAACTGGGTCTCTAAGCTTCAATATTATTTTAGATAAGTCAAATATCATTTATAATATTTTTCGGAAGCTTTTAATAATTTATAAACAATTATTATAATTTATAATAATTTTTTAAACACTTAAATCATTTTTAAATGATTTAATTATCAAATAATCTTATTATCATTAATATTTAATAATATAAAAATATTAATAACATACTTGTCAAAATAGTAAAGTTATTGTTAATAACTTAAAATATTTTTAAATCATCGATATTCTACTTAAATGATTTTTAAAATAATTGAAATCATTTTTAAATCATCACCATTAATATCTAAATATTAATGAAATTATTATTCAAATATTAAAAGTCATTAATTATAACTTAAAATATTTTTAAAACATTTATCTCATTTTTAAATAATTTTTAAATCAATAATATCATTTTTAATTCATTTATTTAATATAATACTTAAATAAATCTAACATCATTAATATTAATATATTAATGAGAATTCTCTAAAAATATTGAAATATATATTTTATAATTCAAAATATTTTCTAACACTTTATTCTTATTTAAAATGATTTTTAAATCATTAAAATCATTTTTATCTTATTTATATAATTTAATAATTAAATAAATCTAATATCATTAATATTAAATTATTAATGAAAATTCTCCAAAAATATTAAAAGTTACATTTTATAACTCAAAATATTTTTAAATACATTATTCTTATTTAAAATGATTTTTCATAATATTAAATCATTTTTCTCTAATTTATTTAATACACTAATTAAATAAATTAAATACCTCTAATATTTAAATAATTATAAATATTAAAGAAAAATATTCCAATTGGTCAAAAATTATTTTTCATAATTTAAAATTATTTTTAAAATAATTTTTGGTAATTTTTATAATTTATTTTCTATTTTTAATTAATTACCGGAAATTCTGAAAATAAAATAAATAAAACCGTCGCTAATAGCCTTTAGCGACACTTGTCTGTTGCCTTTGGTGTTCTTGGCTCAAGAACACTGACAAAGTCAGTGTTCAAGGTGCATGGTTTGACCGTGCGTAACATTAAATCCATACATGTTCTGGGAAATATTGAACCTCGATCTTGTAGTATTTATGTAACACTACACCAATCAATTATCACCTGGGTCATAACACATTACACCAAAAAGATCTAGCCATCCAAAGTCTCTGTCAGATAGCTTTTGGGTTTTCCGGGTAACCCAGAAACCCAGGCAGTCTCTTGGTACCCCCTTTTAACCCATTTAATCTCATGTTCTTGTAATGATTCATGTGTTCTTAAAGTTTATATTTGTAGTCCTTATGTCAAGGAACAACACGAAAGTAACATATCAACTAAACTACATTAACCTCGTCAGATCCGGCTCGGTCAAACGCTGTCAGAAGCTTAGTTCATCCGTTTCTGGGTTTTTTTTCCAAAAACGTTATCCGTGAACAACATGCCTACTTTGACCATTAATTACACTCGATCTTATGTATTGTTTAAGAGATCTAATAGCATTGATATAGACTTCAACTAACAAGCTACAAGAAGTACCAAATAACAACATCAAAAACCAAACTTACTAACAGATCCGGACCATATAAAAAGTTGTCAGAAGCTGTTTTAAATTTCTGGGCTGCCCAGATTTTTGAGCAGTCAACGTCGGTCAACGATGTTTGACCTTAAATAAAACGAACTCTAGACATCTAATGACTGCAATACCACTTCCAGATTAAAGACAACATACCAAACTATAGATCCAAACAATAAAACATCAAAAATCATAAACACGCAAAGATCTAGAACGTCTGATATTAGCTTGTCAGGCGACTTTTTGACTCAAGAACAGATTTTGAAAAACATGGTTTTTATCCATTTTGATGCTATGGATCCATCATGGATCAACATAGATCACTGAAAAGCATTATCTAGCAAAAATCCAAACACATAAACACCAATTTTGTCATAGCATACAAAATCAAAAGGGCTTAGAGCTTTATACCTTTTTGATTCCAACCTTTGATCTAAGCTTGCCTTAACTTTTCTTAGTGTTCTAGAGGCTGATTATATGACTGAGGAAATAAAAGAATTCGGAGGTTTGAAGAGAGGAAGAGTTGTTGAGAGCTTTGAGAGAAAATAAGCCAAATGAGCACACTTTCTCTCTCTCAATCCTATATATTCTCTTGATGCAATGAATGATGTGTTGTAGCTGTCATTTAGGGACTGATTTGATGATAAATTAATGCCTCCAAGTCAAAATAGTGGTTGAACAACTAAAGCTTTGGCAATTTTTACAAGTTACCTTAAAAAATCCATAAAAGGGCATTTTTGACATTTATAAAATAATTTTAATGGCGTTCTTGTCAATTGTACAAACCCTTAGGATTTAGGATTTAGGATTTGGGGTTAGGGTTTAGGGTTTGGACCCTTTAGGGTTTAGGGTTTAAACCCTTTAGGTTTATACTTTAATTTCCAAGATTTTCGAATTTCGATTTTCAAAATAGAAAATTAATAATTCCAAATTACAATTAGGATTCGATAATTATATAATATTTCCTAATCATAAAATTTAATCTTGCTAATTAGGATTAATATTCCTAATTAAAATTGCTTAATTTAGCAATTAGGGTCAAAATGGTCATTAGGATTTGTTTTAATTAGAAAAATAAATTTTCTAAATTACAATTAGGGTTTGTAAAATAGAAATTAAGATAACTAAAATATAATTAGGGTTTTCTAATCATATTTAAGATTAATACACACATTAGGCTTACCAATTAGGATTAGGGTTTCCTAATTTAGGGTTATGGTTTCTATTCTCCGTTAAGCACAACTCTACTCTATTTTTCTTATTCAATACACAAATTGACCTTCTCGAAACAGGTATCACCGATACTTGTCACATAAATGATAATTAATATTAATATTAATTAAAAAAAAATTTATTCGCGAATTTTGGATTATTCGAAATCCCGGGTTATCACAATTACTATGTATTTCGTTACGGGTCTTCCCAAGGTGTCTCAAGGCATAGATGTGATTTGAGTCATTGTTGATAGATTAACCAAGTCTGCCCATTTTTTGCCTATACGTGAGACTTATTCCCTTGAACGTTTTGCTAGTATGTACGTGAATGAGATTGTGAGATTGCATGGCATGCCAATATCCATAGTTTCGGATCGTGACCCAAGATTCACTTCACGATTTTGGGTTAGCTTGCAGAAAGCTATGGGCACGGATTTACGATTCTGTTCAGCATACCATCCTCAAACGGACGGGCAATCAGAGAGGACTATTCAAACCCTTGAAGATCTATTAAGACTCTTTGTTCTAGATTTCAAAGGAAGTTGGGATAAGTACTTGCCACTGGTGGAATTCTCCTACAACAACAGTTATCAGGCAAGTATAGGTATAGCTCCATTTGAAGCCTTATATGGACGAAAGTGTCGTTCTCCAGTATGCTGGGACGAGGTGCGTGAAGCAACGTTGTTGGGACCAGAATTGGTACGCATAACTACAGAGAAGATCCAAACGATTCGACAACGTATACAAACGGCACAGGATCGACAAAAGAGTTATGCAGATCTTCATCGAAAAGATGTAGAATTTAGTATTGGGGATCATGTATTGTTACGTGTTGCACCATGGAAAGGAGTTACAAGATTTGGGAAGAGAGGAAAGCTCAATCCACGATTTATTGGTCCATTTGAAATTCTTGACCGAATAGGAAATGTGGCACATCGACTCGCATTACCTCCAAGAATGTCTGATGTTCATAATATTTTTCACGTATCTGTACTTCGTAAATATGTAAAAGACCCGAACCACATAATTGACTTAGAACCAGACGAGATAGCCGAAGATTTAACGTACGAGGAGGTACCTGTTAAGATCTTGAATATGAAAGAGCATGTTCTACGCACGAAGGTTATACCACAAGTTAAGGGTTTGTGGAGAAACCATGCTATTGAAGAAATGACCTGGGAGTTGAAATCAGAAATGAAAGCGAGGTATTCTCACCTTTTCGAAACACAAAGTACGTACGTCAATTTCGAGGACGAAATTTCATAAGGAGGGGAGGTTGTAAGACCCCAACTTATTAATGAATAAAATTAAATTTTCTCTAAATATTATTGTGAATAATAAGGTGTTAATTTGATATAATACTTTGGTTATGGGTGAAATGTGCAACTTTTGTAAAATAAACAAGTGGTTATAAAATATTCATTTTGTCGGGGAATATTCGTTTGGTCGTGGAATATTTTTTCTGTCGGGGAATATTCGTACGACGGCGCAGCTATTTGTGGGCCCCATAACGAAAAACGATTGGATGAAGATAACGACAAAAATTGAGTTTTTATAAATAACGACGTAGTTATTACCGTTAACACTGTTGGAATACCCGGTGGTTAAAATACAGTAATACGCGTGGTTGCAAAGTAGCACACGGATTGCACAGTATTTTTGAATTATTGATTCTTACGAAGGAAGGCACTACTCAATAATTGTTACAGTAGTTACTGTTTAATATTTTATTTTATTGATTCAATAATTGCTGCATTGATATTTTATATTATTGTTGTTTCAATAATTGTCACTGCACAGTATTTCTCATTATCAGATCAATAATTCATATTATTTGAATAATATTATTAGATAGCATTATTGGCAATGTCTAGAAAGTTCTTTCTAAGGAGAGGTTTGGTCATCTAATTACGCGCCAGTAAGGAGAAATCTTTATTGGAAAGGCCCCTCTTTTCTGGGAACGGCCTGGTTGTCATAAATGTGATTCTGTAATATTAATTGTGAATAATTAATTATTGATTCATATGATGAGGAAATATTTATTTTATGTAAATATAAATGTTGGATATATTTTGTGGTTAAAAATGAAGGAGTTAATGTTGAGGTGTATTATCAGTATTTTTGTCGGAATGGAGGTATTAAAAATCAATCAGGATTTTTGAGATATATTGCGGGGGTTATAATTTTTAATCCGACCGTTGGATCGTTGTGATTTTTGGATATGTTATACATATATAAGTTGAGTATATGTCCACAAATTTTGAACCGTTAAAAATGAACGTATGATTTGTTATGAATTTTAAGAGATGACTGATTTAGAAATTGTTGAAGTTTCGGAATTTATTATTTTGGTGGAAAATTCTAGAATTGGTGGGCCCACTTTTGGTTGGTGAGAAATGTGCTGAAATTTTTATTCAAATGTGGTGGGTGGGAATAGTAGCAGGTAAAGCCATCAGGTTGCAGGTCAAGTCTGCTTCGGCGTGCTAACATTTTTCTATAAATAGAGGGCTAAGTTAAAATTTAAAATCACACCAGAATTCATAAGTTTTCTCTCTTTCTCTCTCTATATTATTGAGCGTATTTTGTGAGTATTTTGATACTTTGAGAGTTGCTATTCAGCACAAGTTTCATTCAGCCTCATATACGATATTCTGATCAGAAGTACTGTTCGTTTGAGGTAAGTGATATTATTTTCTTCTTAAATGATATTATTTTCTTCAATATCATTATGCTGAAATATTGATATGAACTTTTTATCAAATTTGGAACTTTTTGTGTTGGGATTACTATTCACGTATACGGCACTATTCGCGTATACGACACTATTCACGAATACGACACTATTCATCGAAAAATAAAAATTTTTCTTTTTGTCCAAGATATCTATTATGGTTACTATCTTCGATTGTATTCATGTTTTGATCTTTATTTTTGAATTCTCCTTCACAATTGGTTATTATGGAGTATTATTGCACTTGGATAAACTATAATACGAATCCCTAATATTTGTCCTTCTATCTCATTGGATTCGTTTTCTTTAAAATAATTTTTCATCATCCTCAGTCTTAAATGATGATATTACTGAATATCTTTGGCCTGTAGTGCAAAGATGAATGATTAACTAATGAATATCTTTAGCCCGTAGTGCAAAGATGAACAGGTGTTGAGATGAACATGACCGACTGGTGTTACAAATGAATATCTTTGGCCTATAGTGCAAAGATGAATATTTGATTCAAGATGTATATTGATTGATGTTACAGGGATAAAATATTGATGATGGACTTTTAAATCTTAGAAGATAGTAGAATTCTTTCTCTACTTGACTCTTCTAATGGTTTGATGTTTCCGCTGCAGTTGTTGATCTAAAACTTGTTGTCTATTATATTTTATCAGATTTTTCCCTGTTGAAGACTAACGATAATTTGTTATATATTATCTTAGTCATAATATTCTTTACTGGGTTAGTTGAGCTTACCCTTTTCCTTTTTGTTCCATTTTTCTCAGGAGGCGAGAATATAGAGGGAACTAGTCGGGGTGTGGAGTGATGTTTGCAGTCAGTTGTGTTAGCAGTCCTCACTAATTTGTAAAATAGTGTTTTAATAATTGTAATGAGGACTTATTTGAGTGTGGATATTGTCTAGAAGACAATATTTGTATTTAAACTCATAGTATTTGTGTTGTCGTATTTTGTACGACAATTATTATAATGAAGTTGTATTTATTTCTGTACCATGTATTTGGCTACTCAGAATGGGTGATGTATACCTATTTTGGGGGCATCACAGCTGTTCCAAAAGAGTCTGATTGGTGAAGCTCGTTCGTGGTATACCAGATTAGACAATTCAAAGATCCATAGTTGGGAAGAGCTAGCTCATGCCTTTCTCACACAATACATCTTCCAGTCTTAAATGGCTCCTGACCGGTACCAGATTACCAAGGTCAAGAAATAGTCCAATGTGTCTTTCAGAGAATGTGCTCAAAAGTGGAGGCGCCTTGCTGCTCAGGTGATTCCTTCTATGATAGAGTCAGAGATGGTTATTTCCTTTATCGAAATACAAGAAGCTCCTTTCTATGAAAAAGTCTTAGCTGGCATTGGTAAACCATTTTCTAAAATGATCAAACATGGGGAGATAGCTGAGATGGGATTGAAGTCAGGAAAAATTCAAGGCCTAGCAGCTCTTAAAGCTGTTGTTGAGCACATCCAATCTAGAACTTATGGAAACAACCCCCGGAGGGTCCATAAAAAGAAAGAGGAGGATGTTTCCTTGATATTCCAAGGTCAAAAGGCCAATCAAAATATGCCTATTCAGAGGAGAAATTACACTCCCTTTCAAGCACAGTCTTCAAACCCTCTAATGCCTAAAGGTGGAGAAGTCTAACGCCCTCGAGTGTTCACACCCCTAGGGGATTCACTCGAGAACATTCTCAATCTTCTGACCACACAGAAGAAAATTAGGCATCTTCTTCCACCAGCCAACCTTAATGGGAGGGGTTTCAATGCTGCTTGAAAATGTGCTTATCATACCAGGACACCTGGACATGATACTCAAAATTGTTGGACCTTGAAACACAAGATCCAAGATTTGATAGACAACGGTGAGATCGTGGTCACCAAACCAGATCAACCTCACATTCAAGACAACCCTCTTCCTCAATACAAAGAGGAAGAAGTCAACATGATTAATTGAAGCAGTGGACAGAGTTCCAATTTTAACAGTGAATCATCCCAGACTATAAAAGATGGTATTGACAAATGGGATTATGTAAAGTTTCAATTTAAGATGGAACAAAAGATGAAAACTCTGTGTAAGCAAATTGAGCAATTGGCCGAATTGGTGACTTATCAGCATCAAGTCACACGCCAATTAGTTAGCCAGGAGCATGCTAGTCTCCTTCCCTTAGTTAAGAATACTCCATCGTCACCTTCAAAATATGAAACATCGGAGGACAAAGTGACGAAGAGAGCAACTGCCAAAGCCCGTCGGGATTTTGCCAATAGAAGGGAATTTACATACCTGGGCCAACCTATGGAGGAGATACTTCAGATGCTAATCAATGAAGGAAGAATCACATCCCTTCTACCTCCAATTAATCCCCGTTCAGGACTATTCAATCCTGATGGAGTTTGTCAATATCACTCTCATTCTCGCGGTCACAGCACGAAAGAATGCTGGGCACTCAGCCACCTTATTCAGAATCTAATCGATAGCGGTGTCCTGTAATTGAGAGTCAACGACACTGTGCTATTTGAGAGTGAAAATACTTGTCCTACTAAATAGAAGGGACTGGTGGCAGTTATATCCGCTGAGGCTGATGGGACTGTCAAACCATTCACAATTCAACTCAAAGGAGTTTACAATCCTTTGAAAGTGGCTGCTCCAGAGCCAATTAACTTACCATTCAGACCACAATATCCTGTTGTGAACTTACAGAAAGTTCCATGGAATTATGGAGAAGCTGAAGGATTCACATTTCATACAACTACTGTACTGTCGAAGGAAAATCCACTGTATCTTCCCCAACGGGTGATGAAGCCTGCTATCAAATCAAAGGGGAAAATTCCTATAGAGAAGATTGGAAAATTCCTCCGTGCTATAGGTCATAATGAAGCCAAGGTGGTTTTAAGCTTAAGAGAAGCTCCACATCAAATTTTAATAATAGACTTGGCTTTAACTTCCGAGGATCACCGAAAAATTTTATTGAAAGTTTTGGAAGAAGCCTACTTGCCGGAATCAGTAGATGTGGAAAAATTTCAACATCTGGTAGGTCACATTTTCAACAACAATGTGATCTCTTTCACTGATGATGACAAACCGCCCGAAGGGACCGGTCATTGCAAGGCGTTACACATTGCGGTTTTGTCCTCCGGATATATGTTAGCTGAAGTCTTGGTAGATGGAGGTTCATCTCTAAACATCTGTCCTTATGCTACGTTGCTGAAGATGAATGTCAATCTCAAGCGGATCCGAAGTAGCCATACGATTATCAAAGCTTTTGATGGATCCCGCCGAAATTCAGTCGGACAGATTGAGCTGCCAATTGAGATTGGTCCCCATACATTCTGTGTGTCTTTTCACGTTCCCAAAATAGATACAGGATACAACCTACTTCTGGAGAGATAGTGGATTCATATGGCCGGGGCAGTCCCCTCCACTTTTCATCAGTAACATAAATACATTATCAACAATAGCCTAGTCACAGTCAACGCTGAACCGGAATGCTCTCAACAGGGTGACATGCCACTCATCTGTTTCAATTCCGATGTTGAGCCGGTCAGTTTCCACGCTTTGGAAGTAAGCAACACTCAATACCATTCCATTGGGACGCCATTTCCCGTACCCAAGATTTCTGTCGAAGTGATGGCAGCTACTCAAGAAATGATGTCATTGGGATACCAGCCAAGAAAAGGGCTCGGTAAAAATCATCAGGGTATTAAGCACCTGATTCAAGTGTCCAGTTAAACTGGGATAGCTGGACTAGGTTATTCTACCAGTACCAGTTACAGGAGTCCACATAAGCATAAGCATATTCCTTCCACTTCAGCCACGATGATAATTATTTCAACCTGTACATCTAGAGTCCGCACCAATCTCCGGTAAAGGTGCCAGCCAACGTAATGGCTATGATATTTCCTAAGCCGATACCAGTAAAGGAGAAGGAAATCTTTGTTCCAGATCCCAAGGTGGAAGAAGAGGAATGGAGAATTAAACAAGACATCGTCCGAATGATGTCAGGTGTCGTATCATTGTCCATAATGACTATACTAACAGATACACCCCAAACGATGATTTCCCAGACGTAATGATCATCATTCAGGAGAAGGAGGATGATGACAGCCCCTCCATCATTGTAGTCCACCAGGACTTTGCCCTTGCCAAATGGAAAATCACTACTTGCATTGGTCGACAAGGGTAAAATGAGCAAAACTTCTTTCTGCCCTGTAGATATCATAACTGCTTACTTTTCTGTACAGTATTAGCAGTTGTTTTATCAGTACATGCTAACACTTTGTATGATTAAACAGTTTCATATATATTAAGTGAAAGCATATTTTATTTCAGGACTCTGAACTTAGATGTGCCTGTACTTGCTGATAAAATGCCTCTTCTCCACAAAGATTGTAACTTTGATGAAAAGTTGGACTCAGACTTGATGGAAATACAAGAGGACATTGAGGTGCCTCCGGAGATCAAAGAATGGGTTGAAGACAAACCTAAACCCAACCTTGATCAAACCACCTCCTTCAATCTTGGAACCTTAGAAAGCCCTAAGTTAATCCAGATTGGTTCAGACCTTACCCCAAACTAGAGGAATGACATGGTTACACTACTAACCCAATCCCAGGATGTGTTTGCATGGTCTCAAGAAGACATGGTGGGTTTGTCCACTGACATTATTCTTCATCGCCTTCCCATTAAAGAAGGATTCAAGCCAGTCAAGCAGAAGCTCCGGCCATTGAAACCTGAGTGGAGTTTAAAGGTGAAAGAAGAAATTGTGAAACAATTTCAAGCTGGTATTATCATGGTGTCCACATATCCTGAATGGATATCCAATATCGTTCCTGTGCCTAAGCCTGGAGGAAAGGTGCGAGTTTGCATGGATTATCGGGATCTGAATAAAGCTTGCCTTAAAGATAGCTTTCCCGTGCTATTTATCTACATTCTCATTGACAATACTGCTCAATACGACAAATACTCCTTCGCTGATTGCTTCGCAGGGAACCATCAGATCATGGTTGCTGAGGAGGATCGTGAGAAAATTGCTTTCATCACACCTTGGGGAACCTTTTGCTACAGACGGTTGTCTTGCGGCCTCATTAATGCCGGAGCTACCTATCAGCGAGCCATAATGGCTCTTTTCCATGACTTAATGCACAAAGAGATAGAGATCTACGTGGATGACATTATTGTCAAATCTCGAAGGGAGGAAGACCACCTAGACCATCTCCGAAAGCTCTTCAATAGGTTGCGTAAGTACAACGTGAAGTTGAATCCAGCCAAGTGCGCCTTTGGCATGAAATCATGCAAGTTGCTAGTGTAACAACCCCAAAATAGGTCCATTCCATCCAACCCATTCTGAGTCGCCAAATACATGGTACAGAAAACAACTACAACTTTATTACAACAAT
The DNA here is from genome assembly GCA_016801055.1 of Panax notoginseng. Lineage (NCBI taxonomy): Eukaryota > Viridiplantae > Streptophyta > Magnoliopsida > Apiales > Araliaceae > Panax > Panax notoginseng. The sequence continues at coordinate 51,727,827 of CM029023.1, forward strand.
TGTCGTATTAAATACAACAACACATATGCTGTGAGTTTGGATACAAATATATACCAAATGTGACACATGTCCCAACCGTGGACAGCACCTCATAGGGGCACCTTACATAAAGGTATAGTCAAAGACTGTTTTAGAAATTAGAATCTTTGGGAAGTGCTCAAGGAAACCTTCGTACATGGGAGGCCATACTTCTAGGTTGTGATAGATATCATATGGCCACAAAATTATCCTTGGTTGACCCAATATACCCCAAAGAAAAATGAGAAGATTACAATCATATTCTTCCCAATGGTGAGTCTTCTCTTGACTTATCATTATCTCCACTGTCTCTAATTGAGAATTATACTTCAAATAAACACCAAGATTATATAGGTAGTGCTCGTAAATATACTCAGCAAGTGAATGAGCACATCCCTGTCTCATGATGATACGAGGTTGTATGTCATTAGACATCTTGTATGATAGTGGCAAAACACCCTTCCACGTTGGGTACGCCTTACCCTATTGGATTCACCAACAATGTTTTATCCCTGTAACATAAATCAACAGTTCCTGTCCACATTCATGTGAATAACTCATAATCATATTTATGGTTCTAAATTCCTCTTCTCATCTAGGACAAAGATAATTTTCATCACTTGTCTTTACCTGAAACATCAAAGATCATGGTTATACCAAATCACAGTTCCTGTTCATAATCATACTAATAATTTCATCTTTTCACTACGGGCCAAAGATATTCATCAACAGACCATCTTTGTACTACAGGCCAAAGATATTCATCAACAGGTCATCTTTGCACTACAGGCTAAAGATATTCAACCACAGATCATCTTGGCACTACATGCCAAAGATATTCATCAACAATTCATCTTTATACTACATGCCAAAGATATTCCTCAACAGTTCATATTTGCACTACATACCAAATATATTCATCAACAGTTCATATTTGCACTACATGCCAAATATATTAATATCTCATAGAAATATATAATCATTTCAGAATTTATATAAACAATAATTATAACCATGTTAATCAATTCATCTTTACACTTAAGCTAAAGATATTCAATTATAAATTCAATGGTCATGATCATACCAGTTAACAATTCATCTTTGCACTACAGGCCAAAGATATTCTTCAGTCACGAACATACCAATAATTTACCCATCTTTACACTCAAGTGAAAGAGAAATTCAACATCAGGGTTATAAAAATGTTATATATGATAATAAAAATAATATTATCAACAACTACATTTATTTTCAAGAGCAACAATCATAAATCAACGATAATTTGGTCAGAAAAAGAAACCAATTTTTTTTTTTCGTGAATAGTAACTCGTGAATAGTAACCCCGACACAAAAAAGTAGAAATTCCATAATAAAATTCATACCAATATTTCGGTATAATGATATTGAAAGAATAACATTTCTTAAACTTATGAATAATTTATTTAAATTGTTTACACTTTACTAATTAATGCATTTAATCATCATAAAATGTTAACTCTTAAGATTTCATCACCAATAACCAAAACCCTCATAAAAAAAACTGCATATAACTCATATATGATTCTCAAGTCATAAAATCATATTTTCCAATTTTCTTACTTCACATAACATATTTAATTCACTTACTCATAACTAGACCATTTTTATGAAAAATACCAAATCTGTTCTAAAAATATTTTTTTCTGGGATTTAGCAGAATATAGTCCCATATTGAACATATATTTTTCTCAGAATTTTTAAAACTCATTTACTATTTTTCATATGGCCAAAACCACCGAATATTTAGACATTTATCATAAATTATAATTTTATCAAAAAATTCTAAAATTCACAGAGTACACTGATATTATATAGATATACTTCCAATAAAAATTTCATCAATTTTGGAGTTAACCACAAGGAGTTATAAGCGGTTACTTTTAAAATAGTCTTTTCCCGTAAAATTCATAACTCTTAATCTATACATCCAAAAATCACCATTTTTCGACACAATCAATAAAACTCATCAAAATATCATTTCAAATTTTTCCAGAATTTTTTTGAAGGACGGAAGAAGTACGAACTGAAAAACATAATAACCCTTAAAATCCCTTACTATCCATTACCTCAAAAATATAATATTTCTGACTGGAATGCAAAGCCGAAGAAAACTTGCACTGAATAGTAACTCTCAAAGTATCTAAATACTCACAAAATATGCTTCATAATATAGAGAGAGAAAGAGAGAAAGCTTACGTTTCTGGTGTGATTTTCAATTCTAACTTAACCCTTTATTTATAGAAAAATGTTAGCACGCCGAAGCAGACTTGACTTGCAACCTGATGGCTTTACCTGCTACTATTCTCACCCACCACATTTGAATAAAAATCTCAGCACATTTCTTCACCAACCAAGAGTGGGGCCCACCAATTCTAGAATTTTCTACCAAAATGATTAACTCCGAAAATTCAACAATTTCTGAACCAGTCATCTCGTAAAATTCATAACAAATCATACGTTTATTTTTAACGGTTCAAAATTTGTGGACATATACTCAACTTATATATGTATAACATATCCAAATATTACCACGATCCAACGGTCAGATTAAAAATTATAACCCTCGCAACATATCTCAAAAACCCTGATTTTTAATACCTCCATTCCGACAAAAATACTGATAAAAACATCAACTCCTTCATTTTTAACCACAAAAATATATCCCTCATTTATATCCACATAAAATAAATATTTCCTTATCATATGAATCATTAATTAATTATTCATAAATAATATTACAGAATCACATTTATGACAACCAGGCTGTTCCCAGGAAAGAGGGGGCTTTCCAATAAGAATTTCTCCTTACTGGCGCGCAATTAGGTGACCAAACCTCTCCTTAGACAGAACTTTCTAGACATTACCAATAATGCTATCTAATAATATTATTCAAATAATATGAATTATTGATCTGATAATGGGAAATACTGTGCAACAACAATTATGGAAACAATAATATAAAATATCAACGCAGCAATTATTGAATCAATAAAATAAAATATTGAACAGTAATTACTGTGACAATTATTCAGTAGTGCCTTCTTACGTAAGAATCAATAATTTTAAAAATACTGTGCAATACCGTGTGCTACTATGCAATAACGCATATTACTGTATTTTAACCACCAGGTATTCCAACAGTGTTAACGGTAACAACTACGCCGTTATTTATAAAAACTCAATTTTTTCGTTATCTTCATCCTACCGTTTTCCATTATGGGGCCCACAAATAGTTTTGCCGTCGTACGAGTATTCCTCGACAGAAAGAATATTCCACGACCAACGAATATTTCCCGACAACAATGATTATTTTATAACCACTTGTTTATTTTGAAAAATTTTCGTATTTCACCCATAACTTTAACTTTTTATCAATTTAACCATTTACTGAATTGTAATTATAAGAAAAATTGAATATTTTTATTTTATAAAATTCGGGGTCTTATAATCTCCCCTCCTTATGAAATTTCGTCCCCAAAATTTACGTACCTGGTATTTCAAAGAGTTGAGAATACCTTGCTTTCATTTCAGATTCCATCTTCCTTGTCATCACGATTTCTCCATTGCTCATATCCTGTATTTCAGATATCATTCTAGAATACAGCTTCAAAACGAGGGTTAATTGAACAAATTAACATATCACATAATATCCCGATATTATGACTTACTAACAAATAAGTTTAGGTAGGACACACTAGTGAAGGATTTACTCATCTCTCCCCTCCTAGTTCTATTCCCCGATCTCCATCAGAGACCATATCCCTAAGCTCTGATACCAAATTGTAACAAATGTCCCATCAGTGGACAGCACCTCACATTGGTACCTATCAGTTTGCCACCACAGAACGGCGTCCCCTACGAGGAATCTGGCTTCAGTGCATCTCCCATCAACAGGAAGTCACCAGCGAGAGGCTCGGGGCTCTTTACTTATAGCTCTGATACCAACTTGTAACAACTCCAAAACAGGTCCATTCCATCCAACCCATTCTGAGTCGCCAAATACATGGTACAGAAAATAACTACAACTTTATTACACCAATTGTCGGATTAAATACAACAATACATATGCTATGAGTTTGGATACAAATATATACCAAATGTGACACATGTCCCAACCGTGGACAACACTTCACAGTGGCACCTTACATAAAGGTATAGTCAAAGACTGTTTTAGAAATTAGAATCTTTGGGAAGTGCTCAAGGAAACCTTCGTACATGGGAGGCCATGCTTTTAGGTTGTGATAGATATCATATGGCCATAGAATTATCCTTGGTTGACCCAATATTCCCCAAAGAAAAACGAGAAGATTACTATCATATTCTTCCCAATGGTGAGTTTTCTCTTGACTTATCATTATCTCCACTGTCTCTAATTGAGAATTATACTTCAAATAAACACCAAGATTATATAGGTAGTGCTCGTAAATATACTCAGCAAGTGAATGAGCACATCCCTGTCTTATGATGATACGAGGTTGTATGTCATTAGATATCTTGTATGATAGTGGTAAAACACCCTTTCACGTTGGGTACGCCTTACCCTATTGGATTCACCAACAATGTTTTATCCCTGTAACATAAATCAACAGTTCCTGTCCACATTCATGTGAATAACTCATAATCATATTTATGGTTCTAAATTCCTCTTCTCATCTAGGACAAAGATAATTTTCATCACTTGTCTTTACCTGAAACATCAAAGATCATGGTTGTACCAAATCACAGTTCCTGTTCATAATCATACTAATAATTTCATCTTTTCACTACGGGCCAAAGATATTCATCAACAGACCATCTTTGTACTACAGGCCAAAGATATTCATCAACAGGTCATCTTTGCACTACAGGCTAAAGATATTCAACCACAGATCATCTTGGCACTACATGCCAAAGATATTTATCAACAATTCATCTTTATACTACATGCCAAAGATATTCCTCAACAGTTCATATTTGCACTACATACCAAATATATTCATCAACAGTTCATATTTGCACTACATGCCAAATATATTAATATCTCATAGAAATATATAATCATTTCAGAATTTATATAAACAATAATTATAACCATGTTAATCAATTCATCTTTACACTTAAGCTAAAGATATTCAATTATAAATTCAATGGTCATGATCATACTAGTTAACAATTCATCTTTGCACTACAGGCCAAAGATATTCCTCAGTCATGATCATACCAATAATTTACCCATCTTTACACTCAAGTGAAAGAGAAATTCAACATCAGGGTTATAAAAATATTATATATGATAATAAAAATAATATTATCAACAACTACATTTATTTTCAAGAGCAACAATCATAAATCAACGATAATTTGGTCAGAAAAAGAAACTAATTTTTTTTTCGTGAATAGTAACTCGTGAATAGTAACCCCGACACAAAAAAGTAGAAATTTTATAATAAAATTCATACCAATATTTCGGTATAATGATATTGAAAGAATAACATTTCTTAAACTTATAAACAATTTATTTAAATTGTTTACACTTTACTAATTAATGAATTTAATCATCATAAAATGTCAACTCTTAAGATTTCATTACCAATAACCAAAACCCTCATAAAAAAAATCTGCATATAACTCATATATGATTCTCAAGTCATAAAATCATATTTTTTAATTTTCTTACTTCACATAACATATTTAATTCATTTACTCATAACTAGACCATTTTCATGAAAAATACCAAATCAGTTTAAAAAATATTTCTTTTATGTGATTTAGCAGAATATAGTCCCATATTGAACATATATTTTTCTCAGAATTTTTAAAACTCATTTACTATTTTTCATATGGCCAAAACTGGCGAATATTTAGACATTTATCATGAATTGTAATTTTATCCAAAAATTCCGAAATTCACAGAGTACACTGATATTATATATACTTCCAATAAAAATTTCATCAATTTTGGAGTTAACCACAAGGAGTTATAAGCGGTTACTTTTAAAATAGTTTTTTCCCGTAAAATTCATAACACTTAATCTATACATCCAAAAATCACCATTTTTGGACACAATCAATAAAACTCATCAAAATATCATTTTAAATTTTTCTAGAATTTTTTGAAGGACGGAAGAAGTACGAACTGAAAAACATAATAACCCTTAAAATCCCTTACTATCCCTTACCTCAAAAGTGCAGTATTTCTGACTGGAATGCAAAGCCGAAGGAAACTTGCACTGAATAGCAACTCTCAAAGTATCTAAATACTCACAAAATATGCTTCATAATATAGAGAGAGAAAGAGAGAAAGCTTATGTTTCTGGTGTGATTTTTAATTCTAACTTAACCCTCTATTTATAGGAAAATGTTAGCACGCCGAAGCAAACTTGACCTGCAACCTGATGGCTTTATCTGCTACTATTCCCACCCACCACATTTGAATAAAAATCTCAGTACATTTCTTTACCAACCAAGAGTGGGGCCCACCAATTCTAGAATTTTCTACCAAAATGATTAACTCCGAAAATTCAACAATTTCTGAACCAGTCATCTCGTAAAATTCATAAAAAATCATACGTTCATTTTTAGCGGTTCAAAATTTGTGGACATATACTCAACTTATATATGTATAACATATCCAAATATTACCACGATCCAACGGTCGGATTAAAAATTATAACCCTCGCAACATATCTCAAAGACCCTGATTTTTAATACCTCTATTCCGACAAAAATACTGATAAAAACCTCAACATTAACTCCTTCATTTTTAACCACAAAAATATATCCCTCATTTATATCCACATAAAATAAATATTTCCTTATCATATGAATCAATAATTAATTATTCACAAATAATATTACAGAATCACATTTATGACAATCAGGCCGTTCCCAGGAAAGAGGGGGCTTTCCAATAAGAATTTCTCCTTACTGGCGCGCAATTAGGTGACCAAACCTCTCCTTAGACAGAACTTTCTAGACATTGCCAATAATGCTATCTTATAATATTATTCAAATAATATAAATTATTGATCTGATAATGGAAAATACTGTACAGCAACAATTATTGAAACAACAATAATATAAAATACCAACGCATCAATTATTGAATCAATAAAATAAAATATTGAACAGTAATTACTGTGACAATTATTTAGTAGTGCCTTCTTACGTAAGAATCAATAATTTCAAAAATACTGTACAATACCGTGTGCTACTGTGCAATAATGCATATTACTGTATTTTAACCACCGGGTATTCCAACAGTGTTAACAGTAATAACTACGCCGTTATTTATAAAAATTCAATTTTGTCGTTATCTTCATCCGACCATTTTCCGTTATGGGCCCACAAATAGTTGTGCCGTCGTACGAATATTCCCCGACAGAAAGAATATTCCACGACCAACGAATATTTCCCGACAACAATGATTATTTTATAACCACTTGTTTATTTTGAAAAATTTTCACATTTCACCCATAACTTTAACTTTTTATCAATTTAACCATTTACTGAATTGTAATTATAAGAAAAATTGAATACTTTTATTTCATAAAATTCGGGGTCTTACAGCTAGGATTTCTAGTCAGCCACAAAGGGATTGAGCTGGATCCCACCAAAATCCAGGCCATTACAGAAATGCCCATTCCTCGGACAAAGAAGGAAATACGGGCATTTTTGGAAAAAGTCAACTTCATTAGTAGGTTCATTTATCAACTTACAGCAACCTGTGAGCCTATCTTCAAGCTGTTAAGGAAGAACTCCTCCATTAAATGGAATGATGAGAGCCAGAAGGCCTTCCTTACCATCAAAGAGCAGTTAGTCAAAGCTCTTGTCTTGGTACCACCCAGGGATGATGTTCCCCTATTCATATACCTATCCATAAGTGACAATGCCATGGGCTGCATGCTTGGTCAGAAAGACTATAGAGGCCGAGAACGAGCTATCTATTACCTTAGCAAAAGATTCAGCAGCAATGAATACAAGTACACTCTGATTGAGAAGACTTGTTGTGCTTTAGCATGGGCTGCCATGAGGTTATAACATTACCTCCATGGGCACACAACCCATCTCATATCTCGAGTGGATCCTCTCAAGTATGTGTTCAGTAAACCAATACTGAATTGTTGGTTGTCCAGATGGCAGTTGATTCTGCAATAATTTGACATTGTTTACATGACGCAAAAGTCCATTAAAGGTCAAGGAATCGCGGATCAACTGGTCGCCGCTCCTTCAGGGTATTTCAAACCATTGGAAACATACTTCCCTGATGAAGGGGTAATGACAATTCAGCAACACCATCAGTACGATACACGTCAAGTATGGAACATATATTTCGATGGAGCTATTAATACAAAAGGTTCTAGAGCTGGAGCAGTTCTAGTATCCGGTACGGGGGAATAGTATCCCATCGCTATTAAATTACAGTTTGTCAGCACCAACAACACAACTGAGTATGAAGGCTATATCATTGGGCTAAAACTTGCCCATTCAATGGGCATCAGGCGGTTAACTGTCTTTGGGGATTCAGAGTTGGTAGTCAAACAATCCACGGGAATCTATCAAACCAAAGAGCTACATTTGCTACCTTACCATTGGCTAGTTGTACAGATGGCTTCAGAGTTTGAAGAGATGAATGATGCTGTTGAAGCGGCTAACAAAAACATCAAGAAGATCATGCAAAAGATGTCCGCCAATCACAAAGGATGGCCTGACTTATTGCGTCTTACTCTGTTAGCCTACAGAACATCGATGCGCACTTCAACTGGGGCAACCCCCTATGCATTAACCTATGGGATGGAAGCAGTACTCCCGATAGAGGTAGAAATGGAATCCCTCAGAGTGTTGATAGACGCTCAGCTGGGTGAAGACCAATGGGTACAAGACAGGTATCACCAATTGTCTCTAATAGACGAAAGGCGAACATCAGCTATCTTCCATGGTCAGTTATATCAACAAAGGATCTCTAAATCCTACAACAGAAAAGTCTGACTACGGTAGTTTAAACAACACTAGGTTTTTGAAGAAGATCATCGACAACCAAGATCAGTATAAGGGAAAATTCGCACCTAACTGGGAAGGCCCGTTTATTGTCAAGGAAGTATTGACACGAGGTGCTATCAGATTGCAAGAAATGGACGGCAATGAATTTTCACAGCTTATTAACTCTAACACCGTGAAATGGTACTATGTCTGAAGTTACCATCAAGCAACCATCTTGGTGTTGAATCATCAGATCACCAGTCATTCCAGTTCTTTAACCCTTCATTACATACAACTTTTCTCTACACTGTTGTGATGCCCCCAAAACAGGTATACATCACTCATCTTGAGTCGCCAGATACATGGTACATAAATTCAAATACAACTTAATTATACAACAGTCGTGTAAAATATGACAAAACATAGCTGAGAGTTTAAACAAGAATATTGTTATCTAGATAATATCCACACTCAATGGTGTCCTCATTACAATTATTATCACATTATTCCGCAGAATAGTGAGGACTACTAAAGCCATTTATCCTGGACCATCACTCCATTCCCCGACTCGTCCCAGCTATATTCTCATTTCCTGAAGAGAACAATGAAAGAAAGGATGAGCTCAACTAGCCCAGTAAGAAATATTATGACTAAGATAATGCATAATAAATTATCCTTAGCCTTCAACAATATAACAACTGATAGAATACAATAGATAACAAGTTTTAGATCAATAACTACAGCGGAAATAAGCAATCCATTAGAAGAGTCAAGTAGAGTATAAAATCTACTATCTTCTATGATTTAAAAATTTATCATCAACTTTATCGCTCAGACTCAGCTTAATAAATAAAATCAAATCATCACTGCACCACGACCAAGGATATTCATGTAATCATCAATGGTCATGATTATACCAAATAATCACTGGTTATAATCATCCCAACAACTGTCCATCAATGAACTACAGGCCAATGAGGACTTTCACTACATCATTCGTCACATTACGGTCATGATTATACCGAATAATCCCTGGTCATAATCATACCAAGTGCATCTCTGCACGTAAGCCAAAGATGACTTTCATCACAATATAAGCATGAGGATGATGACAATGACATAATAATTCAATAAAACAAGTTCAAGGATAAATTTTTAAGATTTATAATTTAATTTATCCAGAATTCAATAACGTTCAAATTGTCAACATGATACTGATTTGTGGAGTAAAATTCAAGAATAATATTCATGTACCAAAAATAATTTAGACAGAAAAGAAATATATTTTTCGGGTAAATAGTACCCCGTGAATAGGATCCCGTGAATAGTACTTCGAGAATAGTACTTCATGAATAGTATCCTGACATAAAAAGTACCCCAAATACCCGAGTGAATAATATTTGGATGAATAGTAATTTAGGTGAATAGTAACCCGTGATTAGTAACTCATGAATAGTACTCTGACACGAAAAGTGCCCCGAATACCCGAGTGAATGATACTAGAGTAAATAGTAACTGGGTGAATAGTAACTCATGAATAGTAACTCATAAAAGAAAAATACCAAAGAAAATGATATTCTATGACGAGTACAAAAGAAATGATATCTCATATGAGTATAATAGAATATATAAAACTGCAAATAGATTTTCATCCGCCATGCGGTAATCCACGTAGACAGATCATTTCCAACAGAATAATAAAAAATGGAATAACAAAAGAATTCACCAGGCATGCGATAGACCGCACATACAGGTTATTCCCAACAGAATAATAAAGAATGGAATAACAGAAGAATTCACCAGGCAAGCGATAGACCGCACAGACATGTTATTCCCAACAGAATAATCAATAATGGAACCAAGTCATGCGTAATACGCACAGACAGGACATTCCAACAGAATAATAAAAAATAAAACCAGGTCATGCGTAATCCACACAGACAGGATATTCCAACAGAATAATAAAGAATGGAATAATAGAAGAATTTCACCATGTATGTGGTACTTCACATAGACAGGTTATTCCAACATAATAATAAATAATGAAATAACAGAATAATTTCACCATATATGCGGTACTTCGCATAGACAAGTTATTCTAACATAATAATAAAGAATGGAATAACAGAAGAATTTCACCATGTATGCGGTACTTCACATAGATAGGTTATTCCAACATAATAATAAAGAATGGAATAACAAAAGCTCTTTTCATGAATACGAAATAAATAATACCCCTTACCTCAAAAGAAGACTGAATACTGGAATAGTGAGGCAGCAGACTTCTCTTCTTCTTTCTCTCTATAATTTCTCTCTATAATAATTGCTCTATAGCTTTAGTGAATTGGTGAGAAATGAAGGAAGAATGAGCTTCTATTTATAAGAAAATATAGTTTCGATAATTGCACGTTTTGGGACTCAAAATATTACAGTATAATACCTTCCTCTTTTTTTTTTTTTTAATTTAGTCCTGCAAGTATTATCAAACTTGCACCACCTCCCCTAATAGTAAATCATGTGAATTAATAATTCATTCATGTGACTCAATAGTATAATCATGTAAAAAAACTAATTACAGTATAGTACTTCCATCTATACCTCAATTTTTAACTTAGTCATGCAAGTATTATCAATCTTGCACCAACTCCCCTAATAGTACAAGAATGTGAATCAATAGTACACACATGTGAGTAAATAGTTATAAGCATGTGAAATAATAGCAATTAATTGCTCATTTATCCGGTAAATTACTCGATTGGTCAATATAACCTCTAAACATTAATTATTATCGAAATAAATATCGATTTCCACCAACACTAATAATCCCAACACAATGGAACTATCAATTTCATCTTTAATCAACACGAACTTATTCATCATTAATATTATAACTCACAATATTTAACAACCAGGTCATTCCCAGGAAAGAGGGGGCTTTCCGATAAGGATTTCTCCCTATTGGCGCGCAATTAGATTATCTAACCTCTCCTCGACAGAACTTTCGAGACATTGTCAATATTGCAAATAATAATATGAATAACTTTGTCATCTCAATTATTGATTTAATAATATAACATATTATACATATGATACTGTAACAATAATTGAATCAATAATATGAGAGATATGATACAGCAATTATTGTAGCAATAATTGAGTATAACTGAGTGACTTCTTACGTAAGCATCAATAATCAATACTGTGCGTTACTATACAACAACACTTATTACTGTACTTTTACTACCAGGCAGTATAACAGTTTTAACGGTAATACTTTCGTCGTTATTTTTATAAAATGATAATTCTGTCATTTTCTAACTACGATAATACTTTCGTTGTGGGGTCCACCAATGATTGTGCCGTCGTATGAATATTCTCCGACCAAACGAATATTTTATAACAACTTGCATACTTTGCAAAAATTTATAAATATTACCCACAACTATAACATTATATCAAATCCACACCACAATATTCAAAAAAATATTTCGAGAAATTTAAATCTTTATTCATAAAATTTGGGGTCTCACAACTGTGCCCCTCAGGGAAACACACTTTTCAAGTTTTGGATCGTCAGATCCCTTTCTCTTCGCTCGGTTTTGTAACCCTTACTCAACTTTGGTTATCCCACTAGGGATTGAACCCTTCACGCTTGCAGTTTGTCCCCAAACATAGTATTAAACTTTTCACACCTACAGTTTATCCTGAACTTAGGATTAAACTTTCTTTCCCCACAGTCTGACCTGCACGTGGGATCAAGCTTTTCAACTCGTCTTAAGGGGCGAACTACGTCGACCTGATCTCCTTGATACACGGGAGTACGTAGACAACCATTTTATATGGCCGGTCGCAATAAAACAAAAACAATAAAAACACTTGTACACCCTTCCACTACTATAAAACAGTAAATAGGCAACGCGAAAAAAATATTGTGGTTTCAGTCAGAAAAACGTCGTGGTTAAGGGTGTTGTCTATTTGACATCCTTACACAACATTTTTAAAACGTTGTAGTTAAGCACAATACACAACGTTTTTTAGAAAAAAACGTTGTAGATTTATTTTCCAAAAATTAGCAGATGCTTAAAAATGTTGTAAAAGGTATGATTCCACAACGTTTTCTGGCTAAAAATGTTGTAGTTTAATGTATTAGACAACGTTTAGGCACATTTATACAACGTTTTTAAAATATTGTAGATTAAAAAAAAAGAAAAAAAAGGTTGTGGTTCACCTACATTACCAATGCACCTGCAATATGCTAATGCCATTATATATAACTCAAAGGTCTAAATTCTCATTTAAATTTAAAGCCAAAATGTATCAACCATTCAAAATACATCCCAATAATACCATTCATTTACAGTTTCAAATTACTACATTCACAAAATATATACCAAACTATCCATATATACACCTCAAATTCACTTTTCAATATGAATTACTACTATATTGAATTGTGAATTTGATTACATGCATCCACAAAATAAACCAAACTATCTATAAAATTAAGCTACTACCTAACCAAACTATCTCTGATCATCTATATGCTCCGTATCTAATCCAATAAACCATGATCCCAACGAGACATCCTCATTAGCATACTTGTGTAGTACATGCCTACATAATCACAAGTAATCAGATGTAGGAAACTACTAATCATAATACAGTTTACGTGTAGCAGTATCTGCATTGGTAGGCAAGCATTAACATATATCCCAAAAAAATAAACAAAAAAGTTACAGATAATAAATTTGCAAAAAATAGTAATTTATCTGTCCTTTGTGCCTTGAATTCATAGATTTGGGCTGTTTAGATTTTAGAAACCTGTGACTATCTTGGACTTAATATAACCGTGTGCACCTCAAATCGTTAAAGTAGGATCTCACTCTGAAAACAATAGTAACAAAGAAACAAATTGTTAGACCAAGAAGTAATATATCTGCAAAGATTTGTTCTTTTCTTTTCTTAATATATCTATTTTTTTCTTGCTTGGTACTAACTGCAAAGATCAAGAGCTCCAAAGTCAAATTGTTAGACCAAGAAGTAACCACATTTATTCAGCTACAAGTTTACTGTATTCAGAATTAGGCAACATATAAATTATTAATAGGAAATATGATAGAAACTATATTTAGTGGGTTTAAAAGGAATACTCACCAAATAGGGAAGAAGATAGTTCAGAGCTTTTCAACACGCGCAACCTCTTAACCGTAGATACAAACATGCTGCAAAACACAAGTTGCAAACCAAATTACATCACAACACATTTATTGCTGAACAAATTTCTCAATAACATAAAGCGCCTATGGAACCTAACCTAACTGATGTAAATCAAAGTGTATGTGTGTGTGTGTGTGTGTTACACTATTACATTAAGTCCTGAGATTTGCTAAAGTACTATGCTTTAAGAAAAGGAATTATTGTCAAGTGGTTGGGAAGCTAAATGCTGGAGAGATGAAACAAAAATACAATTATAAACATTATTTTAAGCACTTTAGAATAGATTAGTGACCAAATGATGGGTACTGAAACTACGACTCGTCAATATCCAAAGTGGTGAGATGCTTACTGCCATGGGACATCCCCTACAAGCATCCTATCTCCTTCATTATCTTCGTACACAAGGGTGTATTCCCCACTTCCATCTAATATTCCCGCAATTACTTTCTCTCCCTCTTGATTGTTCTATATTCTGCCATCAGTGGGATCCCTTTGAGCTAAACAGAGAAACAAAATACAAACCAATTCAGAAACAACACCTATCACAAAATACAGCTAAACTAGATGAAGCTCTTAATATCATAACTTTTCATTCCAAAATGATCTCTTAACCAAAACTGGTGGCGAACTGGTCCCAGTTGTTTCCACATGCAGATCAAAACAAATGGAGGAGGAAGAGAGGTTCTTCTCGAGTGCTCTGGGGCTTGTATCATAAACAAGCTCCCTGTGTTGAGTATCATGCACAAACTGGCTGGTTATATCAATATCTGACTTTTTCGTTGACAGTTGCCGTGAAATGATAGGATCCTCATGAGACTACAAAATAGTAAACCAAACCATTGCAACTGGAGCACGTGTTTGGTGGGCACCAAAAGACGTTTGCAAACTCTAAAGAGATTGGACTTTCATTTTCAACTACTCAGAATTATCAAAATACAATCCTATCTAATTCTGTTGTCAAAGCGGTTCAAATGCTTATATACAAGGTTCCATCTAGAAAAAAAAGCTGATACAAAGAGCCTACTAAACCATGATACCTGTATTGGATATTTGTCGCTGAATGATAGAGTGGATATCCATTCCTCCAGTAATGCCTGCACATGAAAAGAACAGTTATGTTGAAAAAACAGCATAGTTTCTAATAATTGGTTTAAGAGTTTTAGCAAGCAAAGGCAATGTAACTGAAGTATGCAATTAGTCAATAAAACTGTGACAACCCCAAAATAGGTCCATTCTATCCAACTTATTCTGAGTCGTCAAATACATGGTACAGAAAATAACTACAACTTTATTACAACAATTGTCGTGCAAAATACAACAACACATATGCTGTGAGTTTGGATACAAATATATACCAAATGTGACTCATGTCCCAACCGTGGACAACACCTCACAATGACACCTTACATAAAGGTATAGTCAAAAACTGTTTTAGAAATTAAAATCTTTGGAAAGTGATCAAGGAAACCTTCGTACATGGGAGGCCATGCTTCTAGGTTATGATAGATATCATATGGCCACAGAATTATCCTTGGTTGATCCAATAGACCCCAAAGAAAAACGAGAAGATTACTTTCATATTCTTCCCATTGGGGAGTCTTCTCTTGACATATCATTATCTCCACTGTCTCTAATTGAGAATTATACTTCAAACAAACACCAAGATTATATAGGTAGTGCTCGTAAATATACTCAGCAAGTGGATGAGTACATCCCTGTCTTATGATGACACGAGATTATATATCATTAGACATCTTGTATGAGAGTGGCAAAACACCCTTCCAACGTTGGGTTCACCTCACCCTATTTGATTCACCAAATATGACTACTAAATGATGTATACAACACTTTTCTATACTTCTTAGGGGGAACCTCCACAGCTAGAGACCACCGTTCTATTTTTTCGTTACCCTCGCTCGACCCAGCTATACTCTTATTACCTGAAAGGAATTGTGAAACAAAAGGGTGAGCACAACTAGCCCAGTAAAGAATATCATGACTAAAGATAAATAATTTATCAGTAGCCTTTAATAGTAATAAATCAGAGATTTAGAACATATGGTAGATGATAAAAATTTTCAACCATAGTTACAACGGAACGAGCAATCCATTAGAAGAGTCAAATAGACCATAAAGTCTATTATCTTCTCCATGTTAAAAATCCACCAACAATGTTTTATCCCTGTAACATCACTCAACAGTTCCTTTCCACAATCATATGAATAACTCATAATCATAATTGTGATTTTAAATTTTTCTTCGCACCCAGGACGAAGAATATTTTCATCACCTGTCTTTACCTGAAACATCAAAGATCATGGTTATACCAAATCACAGTTCCTGTTCATAATCATGTTAATAAATCCATCTTTGCACTACGGCCAAAGATATTCATCAGCAAACCATCTTTGCACTACAGGCCAAAGATATTCAACAACAGTTCATCTTCGCACTATAGGCCAAAGATATTCATTAATAATTCATCTTTGCACTACAGGCCAAAGATATTCATCAACAGTTCATCTTTGCACTACAAGCTAAAGATATTAATCAATAATTCATCTTTGCACTACAGGCCAAAGATATTCATCAACAGTTCATCTTTGCACTACATGCCAAAGATATTCATCAATAATTCATCTTTGCACTACAGGTCAAAGGGAACCCATAGTCATGATCATACCAAAAATTAACCCATCTTTACACTTAAGTCAAAGAAAAATTTCTTCACCAGGATTATAAAAATGTCATATATAATAGTAAAATCAATATAATCAAAACATCTAGATTTAATCTTAAGAGTAATATTCATAAATCAACTATAATTTGGTTAGAAAAAGAAACCAATTTTGTCGTGAATAATAATCCGTGAATAGTAACTCATAAATAGTAACTCGTGAATAGTAACTCGTGAATAGTAAATCTGACACAAAAAGGTAGAAATTGTACAATAAAATACATACCAATATTTCGGTATAATGATCTTGAAAGAATAATATTTCTTAAGCTTATAAACAATTTATTTTAATTATTTACACTTTACTAAATAATGCATTTAATCATCCTAAAATGCCAAACTCATAATATTTTATTACCAATAACCAAAACCCTCATAAAAAATCTGCATATACCTCATATAGGATTCTCAAGCCATAAAATCTTATTTTCCAATTTTCTTACTTCACATAACATATTTAATTCATTTACTCATAACTAGTCCATTTTCATGAAAAATACCAAATCAGTTCCAAAAATATTTCTTTTCTGGAATTTAGCAGAATATAGTCCCATATTGAACATATATTTTTTTTCAGAATTTTTAAAACTCATTTACTATTTTTCATATGGCCAAAACCGTCGAATATTTTGTGAGGGTTATAATTTTTAATCCGACCGTTAGATCGTGGTAATATTAGGATATGTTATACATATATAAGTTGAGTATATGTCCACAAATTTTGAACCGTTAAAAATGAACGTATGATTTGTTATGAATTTTACGAGATGACTGGTTCAGAAATTGTTGAATTTTCGGAGTTAATCATTTTGGTGGAAAATTCTAGAATTGGTGGGCCCCACTCTTGGTTGGTGAAGAAATATGCTGAGATTTTTATTCAAATGTGGTGGGTGAGAATAGTAGCAGGTAAAGCCATCAGGTTGCAGGTTAAGTCTGTTTCGGCGTGCTAACATTTTCCTATAAATAGAGGGCTAAGTTAGAATTGAAAATCACACCAGAATTCATAAGTTTTCTGTCTTTTTCTCTCTAGATTATCGAGTGTATTTTATGAGTATTTAGATACTTGGTGAGTTGCTATTCATCAGTGCAAGTTTCCTTCAGCGTCATAACCGATATCCAGTCAGAAGTGCTGCTCTTTTGAGGTAAGGGATAGTAAGAGATTTTAAGGGTTATTATATTTTTCAGTTCGTACTTCTTTCGACCTTCAGAAAATTCTGGAAAAATTTGAAATGATATTTTGATGAGTTTTATTGATTGTGTCCAAAAATAATGATTTTTGGATGTATAGATTAAGAGTTATGAATTTTATGAGAAAAGACTATTTTAAAAGCAACCGCTTATAACTCCTTATGGTTAACTCCAAAATGGTGAAATTTTTATTGAGAGTACATGTATATGATAGAAGTATACTCTATAAATTTCGGAATTTTTGGATAAAAGTACAATTTTTGATAAATATCTAAATATTCGGTTGTTTTGGCCATATGAAAAATAGTAAATGAGTTTCAAAAATTCTGAGAAAAATATATGTTCAATATGGGACTATATCCTGCTAAATCCCAGAAAAGAAATATTTTTGGGACTGATTTGGTATTTTTCATGAAAATGGACTAGTTATGAGTAAATAAATTAAATATGTTATGTGAAGTAAGAAAATTAAAAAATAGGATTTTATGGCTTGAGAATCCTATATGAGGTATATGCTGATTTTTGATGAGGGTTTTAGTTATTGGTAATGAAATCTTATGAGTTTGGCATTTTAGGATGATTAAATGCATTATTTAGTAAAGTGTAAATAATTAAAATAAATTGTTTATAAGCTTAAGAAATATTATTCTTTCAATATCATTATACCGAAATATTGGTATGGATTTTATTGTGGAATTTCTACGTTTTGCATGTCGAGTTACTATTCATGAATTACTATTCACGAGTTACTATTCATGAGTTACTATTCACGATAAAATTGGTTTTTTTTTCTGACCAAATTATAGTTGATTTATGAATATTACTCTTGAGATTAAATCTATATGTTGATTATACTGATTTTATTATCATATATAACATTTTTATAACCCTAATGATGATATTTCTCTTTGACTTAAGTGTAAAGATGGGTAGATTTTTGGTATGATCATGACTATGGGTTCCCTTTGGCTAGTAGTGCAAAGTTGAATTGTTGACTGGTATGATCATGACCATTAAATTTATAATTGAATATCTTTAGCTTAAGTGCAAAGGTGAATTGATCAACATGGTTATAATTATTGTTTATATAAATTCTGAAATGATTATATATTTCTTTGAGATATTAATATATTTGGCCTGTAGTGCAAATATGAACTGTTGATGAATTTATTTGGCCTGTAGTGCAAATATGAACTGTTGTTGAATATCTTTGTCCTGTAGTGGAAAGATGAACTGGTGATGAATATCTTCGGCCCATAGTGCAAAGATGACATGTGGTTGAATATCTTTGGCCAGTAGTGCAAATATGAATTGTTGATGAATATCTTTGGTCCGTAGTGCAATGATGACATGATGTTGAATATCTTTGGCCGTAATGCAAAGATGAAGTTATTAGTATGATTATGAACAGGAAATATAATTTGGTGTAACCATGATCTTTGATGTTTCAGGTAAAGATAGGTGATGAAAATTATCTTCGTCCTGGATGAGAAGAAGAATTTAGAACTACAATTATGATTATGAGTTATTCATATGATTGTGAACCAGAATTGTTAATTGATGTTACAGCGATAAAACATTGTTGGTGGATTTTTAACACGGAGAAGATAATAGACTTTGTAATCTATTTGACTCTTCTAATGGATTGCTCGTTCCGCTGCAACTATGGTTGAAATTTTTATCATCTACCATATGTTCTAAATCTCTGATTTAATTCTGTTGAAGGCTATTGATAACTTATTTATCTTTAGTCATGATATTCTTTACTGGGCTAGTTGTGCTTACCCTTCCGTTTCATAATTCCTTTCAGGTAATAAGAGTGTAGCTAGATCGAGCGGGGGTAACAGGGGAATAGAACGGTGGTCATCATTTAGTAGTTATATTTGGTGAATCATCTAGGGTGAAGCGAACCCAACGTTGGAAGGGTGTTTTTCCACAATCATACAAGAAGTCTAATGACATACAACCTCGTGTCATCATAAGACAGGATTGTGCTCATCCACTTGCTGAGTATATTTACGAGCACTACCTATACAATCTTGGTGTTTGTTTGAAGTATAATTCTCAATTAGAGACAGTGGAGATAATGATAAGTCAAGAGAAGACTCACCATTGGGAAGAATATGATAGTAATCTTCTCATTTTTCTTTGGGGTATATTAGGTCAACCAAGGATAATTCTGTGACCATATGATATCTATCACAACCTAGATGCATGGCCTCCCATGTACAAAGGTTTCCTTGAGCACTTCCCAAATATTCTAATTTCTAAATCAGTTTTTGACTATACCTTTATGTAAGGTGTCATTGTGAGGTGCTGTCCACGGTTGGGATATGAGTCACATTTGGTATATATTTGTATCAAAACTCACAGCATATGTGTTGTTGTATTTTGCACGACAATTGTTGTAATAAAGTTGTAGTTATTTTCTGTACCATGTGTTTGGCGACTCAGAATAGGTTGGATGGAATGGACCTATTTTGGGGTTGTCACAATCACAGTACTAGCAACCAGGCCGTTCCCAGGAAAAAGGGGGCTTTCCAATAAGGATTTCTCCTTATTGGCGCGCAATTAGATGACCAAACCTCTCTTTAGACAGAACTTTCTAGACATTGCCAATAATGCTATCTAATAATATAATTCAAATAATATGAATTATTGATCTGATAATGGAGATGATGTGCAGTAATAATTATTGAAACAACAATAATATAAAATATCAACGCAGTAATTATTGAATCAATAAAATAAAATATTGAATAGTAATTACTGTAACAATTTTTCAGTAGTGCCTTCTTACGTAAGAATCAATAATTTCAAAAATACTGTGCAATACCGTGTGCTACTGTGCAATAACGCGTATTACTGTATTTTAACCACCGGGTATTCCAATAGTGTTAACCGTAACAACTACGCCGTTAATTATAAAAGCTCAATTTTTGTCGTTATCTTCATCCGACCATTTTCCGTTATGGGGCCTACAAATAGTTGCGCCGTCGTACGAATATTCCCCGACAGAAAGAATATTCCACGACCAACGAATATTCCCCGACAACAATGATTATTTTATAACTACTTGTTTATTTTGAAAAAATTTCACATTTCACCCATAACTTTAACTTTTTATCAATTTAACCATTTACTGAATTGTAATTATAAGAAAAATTGAATACTTTTATTTCATAAAATTCGGGGTCTTACAATCTCCCCTCCTTATGAAATTTCGTCCCCGAAATTTACGTACCTGGTATTTCGAAGAGTTGAGAATACCTTGCTTTCATTTCAGATTCTATCTCTTAGATCATCATGATTTCTCCATGGCTCATCTCCCATGATAACTTTATTTGGGTTCCTCATTTGTTGGGAAGTCATGACAACCGCCATCCCTCGAACTACCCGGCTTTGACTTGTCTGGGGCAGCATTTGGCGTCATCACTATCGTAGGAATATACTTTTCTATAGGACATATTTCTCCCTTAACTGCCTCGTCGTACTCCTAATTCCTGATCTGAATCATCAATCTTCGATCCATATCGAATTCAGGTTGACCGCTCTGTACAGGGTAATTCAAAACTCGATGTTGGGTTCTCCCAATTGCTTTCCAAAAAGAGAAATTCATTTTATTTATTTTAGCCTTCTTCGATCGGACATCTCTTTCCACAATATCCACGTGTCGTGCGGCTTTTGCCCATGCATCACTTATTCTCACTCGTTCAGTTTTTTCTTCTTTTAGCTCAGATTCCATCTTTATCATCTTATACTCTGCCAAAGAATGCTTCTGTTCAAGCATCACATATCGGGTAACACAAGCTTGAATTGTTGCATCCTTTTGCTCCACGACCGCCTGTCGTTCTTCAGCCTGCTCTTCTAACTCATGAATACGATTTTACAATTCTACATTTTGATCATATAATACCTCTAACATACTCTCCTCAGGTACCTCTTCTTCCTCTTCTTCCTCACTCTCAGCTGTTACCTCTGAACCATTTCGGGTGCAACTATCAATTCTTCACTCACCACATGGATTTCTCTAATTCCTTCTTCATCTGACATCACATTATTGTGGTTAGTGATTAGAGGTATCCCCACAGTCTCATTCACTCAATTGTTAGCATTCTCAGCTGCCATTCTCAAATACTGCCATAAAACAAGGGTTAATTAAGCAAATTAACGTATCACATAATATCCATATATTATGACCAACCAACAATTAAGCTTAGGTAGGACACACTAGCAAAGGATTTACTCATCTCTCCCCTCCTAGTTATATTCCCTGATCTCCGCTAGAGACCATATCCCTAAGCTCCGATACCAACTGTGACAACCCCAAAATAGGTCAACTCCATCCAACCTATTCTGAGTCGCCAAATACATGGTACAGAAAATAACTACAACTTTATTACAACAATTATCGTGCAAAATACAATAACACATATGCTGTGAGTTTGGATACAAATATATACCAAATGCGACTCATGTCCCAACCGTGGACAACACCTTACAATGACACCTTACATAAAGGTATAGTCAAAAACTGTTTTAGAAATTAGAATCTTTGGGAAGTGCTCAAGGAAACGTTCGTACATGGGAGGCCATGCTTCTAGGTTATGATAGATATCATATGGCCACAGAATTATCCTTGGTTAACCCAATAGACCCCAAAGAAAAATGAGAAGATTACTATCATATTCTTCCCAATGGGGAGTCGTCTCTTGACATATCATTATCTCCACTGTCTCTAATTGAGAATTATACTTCAAACAAACACCAAGATTATATAGGTAGTGCTCGTAAATATACTCAGGAAGTGGATGAGCACATCCCTGTCTTATGATGACACGAGGTTGTATATCATTAGACATCTTGTATGATAGTGGCAAAACACCCTTCTAACGTTGGATTCGCCTCACCCTATTTGATTCACCAAATATAACTACTAAATGATATATACAACATTTTTCTATACTGCTTAGGGGGAACCTCCACCGCTAGAGACCACCGTTCTATTTTCTCGTTACCCTCGCTCGACCCAGCTATACTCTTATTACCTAAAAGGAATTGTGAAACAAAAGGGTGAGCACAACTAGCCCAGTAAAGAATATCATGACTAAAGATAAATAATTTATCAATAGCATTTAATAGTAATAAATCAGAGATTTAGAACATATGGTAGATGATAAAAATTTTCAACCATAGTTGCAGCGGAACGAACAATCCATTAGAAGAGTCAAATAGACCATAAAGTCTATTATCTTCTCCATGTTAAAAATCCACCAACAATGTTTTATCCCTGTAACATCACTCAACAGTTCCTTTCCACAATCATATGAATAACTCATAATCATAATTGTGATTCTAAATTTTTCTTCGCACCCAGGACGAAGAATATTTTCATCACCTGTCTTTAGCTGAAACATCAAAGATCATGGTTATACCAAATCACAGTTCATGTTCATAATCATGCTAATAAATCCATCTTTGCACTACGGCCAAAGATATTCATCAACAAACCATCTTTGCATTACAGGCCAATGATATTCAATAACAGTTCATCTTCGCACTACAGGCCAAAGATATTCATCAATAATTTATCTTTGCACTACAGGCCAAAGATATTCATCAACAGTTCATCTTTGCACTACAGGCCAAAGATATTCATCAATAATTCATCTTTACACTACAGGCCAAAGATATTCATCAACAGTTCATCTTTGCACTACAGGCCAAAGATATTTATCAATAATTCATCTTTGCACTATAGGCCAAAGGGAACCCATAGTTATGATCTTACCAAAAATCAACCCATCTTTACACTTAAGTCAAAGAAAAATTTCTTCACCAGGATTATAAAAATGTCATATATAGTAGTAAAATAAATATAATCAAAACATCTAGATTTAATCTTAAGAGTAATATTCATAAATCAACTATAATTTGGTTAGAAAAAGAAACCAATTTTGTCGTGAATAGTAACTCGTGAATAGTAATTCATAAATAGTAACTCGTGAATAGTAACTCATAAATAGTAAACTCGACATAAAAAGATAAAAATTTCACAATAAAATACATACCAATATTTCGGTATAATGATCTTGAAAGAATAATATTTCTTAAGCTTATAAACAATTTATTTTAATTGTTTACACTTTACTAAATAATACATTTAATCATCCTAAAATGCCAAACTCATAAGATTTTATTACCAATAACTAAAACCCTCATCAAAAATCTGCATATACCTCCTATAGGATTCTCAAGCCATAAAATCCTATTTTTTAATTTTCTTACTTCACATAACATATTTAATTCATTTACTCATAACTAGTCTATTTTTATGAAAAATACCAAATCAGTTCCAAAAATATTTCTTTTCTGGAATTTAGCATAATATAGTCCCATATTAAACATATATTTTTCTCAGAATTTTTAAAACTCATTTACTATTTTTTATATGGCCAAAACCGTAGAATATTTAGACATTTATCATAAATTGTACTTTTATCCAAAAATTCCGAAATTCACAGAGTACACTAATATTATATAGATATACTTTCAATAAAAATTTCATCAATTTTAGAGTTAACCACAAGGAGTTATAAGCGGTTACTTTTAAAATAGTTTTTTCCCGTAAAATTTATAACTCTTAATCTATACATCCAAAAATCACCATTTTTGGACACAATCAATAAAACTCATCAAAATATCATTTTAATTTTTTTTAGAATTTTCTGAAGGTCAGAAGAATTACGAACTAAAAAACATAATAATCCTTAAAATCCCTTACCTCAAAAGAGCAGTACTTCTGACTTGAATATCAGATATAACGCTGAGCAACACTCAAGATATCTAAATACTCACAAAAATATGCTTGATAATATAGAGAGAAAAAACACTTGTTTTGGTGTGATTTTCAATTCTAACATAAGTACCTATTTATAGGAAAATGCTAGAACGCCAAATGAGACTAAATTAATAAAATAATATATTAATTATTTCTCATTTCCTACGCACCAGCCATTTAAGACCAGCCCACCACACTTGAATCTCAATTCAACACATGCATTCAACACCAACCAAAAAGTGGGTCCCACCCAATATTTAATAAAAACTATTTTATTTTTCGAAACTTCAATAATTCATAAAAAATAGCCCTTTTATCAGAAAATTGGAATCTCGCGATTTTTTTATAAAAAATTCAATTCTCTACAACTTTGCAGAAGAAAATTTTTCTAAATTTCAAACAGAAATTGACCGAAATCCATAAACGGACGATTTTACAGTCTATAATCAAATTTCAGTCAAGAAATGGGTCCACCGACAAACAAAACATGTGTTAATCATTTAATATAACAAAAATACTCTTCCTTTTCATATACTCATATATCCCACATTCATTGTAAAACTATCACCATTATTATATTATTAAATATAATAATAAATTATTTTATCAGAAAAGATAAAATATCATTTTTTAACAATTGTCACTTTAAAAATTTTCTCCATCTATATCAACATAAAATTAATATTTTTCTCATCATATAAATTAATAATTAATTATTCACAAATAATATTACAGAATCACAGTACTGGCAACCAGGCCGTTCCCAGGAAAGAGGGGGCTTTCCAATAAGGATTTCTCCTTATTAGCGCGCAATTAGATGACCAAACCTCTCCTTAGACATAACTTTCTAGACATTGCCAATAATGCTATCTAATAATATTATTCAAATAATATGAATTATTGATCTGATAATGGAGATGATGTGCAGTAACAATTATTGAAACAACAATAATATAAAATATCAACGCAGTAATTATTGAATCAATAAAATAAAATATTGAACAGTAATTACTGTGACAATTATTCAGTAGTGCATTCTTATGTAAGAATCAATAATTTCAAAAATACTGTGCAATACCGTGTGCTACTGTGCAATAACGCGTATTACTGTATTTTAACCACCGGGTATTCCAATAGTGTTAACGGTAACAACTACGCCGTTAATTATAAAAACTCACTTTTTGTCGTTATCTTCATCCGACCATTTTCCGTTATGGGGCCCACAAAAAGCTGCGCCGTCGTACGAATATTCCCCGACAAAAAGAATATTCCACGACCAACGAATATTCCCCAACAACAATGATTATTTTATAACCACTTGTTTATTTTGAAAAATTTTCACATTTCAACCATAACTTTAACTTTTTATCAATTTAACCATTTACTGAATTGTAATTATAAGAAAAATTGAATACTTTTATTTCATAAAATTCGGGGTCTTACAAAAACCTTGAAAAAAAATAAAAGAGAAACTGTTAGGTTTGAAATATTCTTGAACGCAATCAAATTGCACAAAATAAGCGAAAATGTGTAAAAATCAGATGTTTAAAATTTTACAAACCATATACCCGGATCACCCTTTATGAACAATTATTAATTAAACGAAAAATAAAGGACGAGAATCATACCCTTGAAGATCCGAGCTTCCTCAGGTACAAGTTCACCTCCAAATTCTTTTCGTGTTCAACTTGAATACACCGGGTTTGATTCCTTCATTTGATCAACGTTAGCCACCCAAGTGTTTGGTCTCTAGAGGTGATCCACCAAGGAAGAAGAAAGATCCAAGAAGATGAGTGTTTGAAAAAACCCTAGTTTTTTCTATCTCTATAGAAAAGGAGCGTACTCTCCAACAATTGGAATAACGTATGTTGTTAAAGTCAACAATACCCACACCCATAATAAGACTCCTCTTATTTATAGATGTAGACAACCCTCCTTAACAATTAACAAATTGGATTTTATTTTAATTAATTAAATTTTTTTAATTAATTAAGCTCCATAATCTTATTAGGGATAATTAATTAAACTCTTTTAATTAATTTGCTTCCTAATCCTATTAGGATATTTGAGAGTACTTTTATTAATTAATTCCCAAACTCCTTTAGGAATTAAATAATAATAATAATAATAATAATAATAATAATAATAATAATAATAATAATAATAATAATAATAAGACTCCTCTTATTAATTTATATTTAATATTTTCAAAATATTAAATAATAAATATTAAGCTATTTAATTTATTCTATCACCAAAGATTAAATTAAATATACTTAACTTATTATTACGATTATACCATTAACTTCTTAAATAAGTATTCTTCCTTTTATGGTGTGACCCTTTAAGTTCTCCATATTAAACCGGTTGTGAATAAATCAATTAGAACAATTCTAATCTTATTTAAATAAAAAAATTAAACTAATAATTTATTTAAATAAATAATATTTATTCTACAATAGGGATAAGCCTCCCTAGCGATCAACGACTTTTCAGATAATATAGATTTTAACATTAATCGTAAAAGAACCTTTGAGTTAATAGTTACTGTACAATTCAATCCTTCCACCATACAATGTCCCAATTAAATATAAGACATAGAATTACTGTCAAGTCTTATTTTATTTAAATATATGTATTTCGACTCTTAAATGCACAACTCCAAATAATGCAAATTAGAAACTCCTTTCTAATTTCATTCTGCCTTGGCCAAGGACTACTGGGTTGTCATTTATCAAATCACATAGGACATTTCTATTCTTTTACTAGAAGTGGTATATTCTTTATTGATCATACATTATCTCCATGTATAACTTATTATACCCAAGCATACCCTTTGATATACCCTAAGAGTCTTAAGGAATAAGTCAAAGTATAACTCATCATACACAATATACTATGATGATCTCAAGTCCAAGGATCACTTGTACTACTATCACTATAGGAATTCCTATTGACAGGTAAGTAAAACTCCATTAGGTATTCCTTAGCGAGCCACGTTCAGTGAACTTATTCTCTAATAAGCACCTACATACTTATTTTAGTGTCTCCACACAAATGATCATGAGATCAATCATTCTCATCCAATAAGCAAGCAACGTATGTACCAATCTATTCAGATTCACTAATCCCCAATTTAGTAATCCAATGATTAGGAACTATTTTAGTTTTAAGCTTTCTAAGAATTTAGATCTCATTAGAATGATCATCATCATTATTCTAAATGCATTGCTTAAAACTATGGGTTTATCACATATTATAAAACAGCATCATGTAGATAATTTAAAGCCTTTAATAAATTAATACTTTTTATTAATAAATGAATAAGATTGTTACAAAGTATATGCTTTATCATCAAACTTGATTGGCTTGTGTGCATACTACTTTCAATCTCCCACTTGCACTAAAGACAATCGCCATGGTATCTCATACCATTCTTCTCTAATTGACCATTATCCTGCTGTTGGATAAGCTTTAGTTAATGGATATGTAATGTTGTTCATGTGAGTCCACTATCTCAATATTGATTTTCCATCTTTCAATGATTCCTGTAATCAAGTGAAAGTGCCACAACACATGTTTAGATCCAAGATGAGATTTAGGAACTATTCCTAGTTCTGTAATGAACTTTTATCCAAACAATCAACTTGCAGCTTCATTTATAGCTACTTTCTTTGTCTTTATCACTAAACCAACAACTCTTTGCTGTTTGGAACCTTTTCAATTCACTGCACCACTGTTCAAGGTAACCCTTTACTTGAGTCTGTTAAGCCCTCTAGTTTTAATTCAGACTCACCATATATGATCACATCCTTAGTGCTGGTTTAAGTACTATAAGATGTTTTTCATTGTCTCACAGTGAACTTCTCCAGAATATGACTGATCAACATCAGGTCTCGTACATTTTATTGCATACATAATAGTTACTCATGCGATCTCTCTTTTTGGAGTCTATGGGGACTATTGAGAGAGATACACTCCAAGGGCTCATCAACACGAGGCATCCCATAGAGTTTGCCATGCTAAAAAACTATAGCATCAAATGAATATATGTTCCTTGGGCTAAGTCGAGCATCCTTTTAAATCTATCTATATAGATTTGCATCTCCAATTAAGATACTCTTCCCAAATCATCCATGGAGGAATGTTTAGACAACTTTATCTTTACTGATTGTAGTATTGGTATGTTATTCCTCATCCGTAGTATATCAACATATAATACTTGAAATTTCACAATGCTCCCACTGACCCTTTTGTACACACTAGAACTCTTACCTCATCGTAAGTAACTAGATCATCATCTTCTATGATACGTACCTCATCATCATCATCCATGATGAATCCATACCTCCCAGGTATGTTCGGTACTATTCCAGATTTACGATTCAATTGTGGTACAATAGGTCTATCTACAGGTTCCTCTTATTTGACTTATAGTATTTTGTGGTTCTTAAACTCTTCAAGATCTATTATCCTCCCACTAGCCCCTTCAATGATAAATATTTTTATCTTAGAAGACAGCGTGTTTCGCAATAAACACCTTTTGCTAAGTAGGATTATAGAACATATGCCCTAAACTTATTTTAGGATGTCCCACAAATCTGTACTTGTCAAATTGTGTCCCAAGCTTATCCTTTGAAACCTTTTTATATAAGTTGGACAACCCCTTATTTTAACATACTTAAGATTAGGAATCCTCCCTGTCCATAACTTTTATGGAGTCTTGGGGCCAGATTTTGAGGTTTCCTTTTTGTAGATATGCATCCATTTTTAGGGCATGACTCCAGAAGGATACTGGAATGTCGGTAAAATCATTATGGACCGCACCATGTCCAACAAGGTACGATTTTTTCTTTCAGATACATCAACCAATTATTGCGTATCAGGAGGTGTCCATTGTGAGAAAACCATTTGAGATGATCTAAAAACTTATTGCACAAGTATTTATTCCTTAATCTAATCAAAGAATCTTAATACTTTGCCAATTTGTTTCACTTCTGAATTCTTCGAACCTTTTAAACAATTCACAGCTGTATTTCATCAAATACAAACATTCAACTCTTTGAATGATTATCTCCTTTTCTTATACTAATTTGTTCTATATGCAAAATTATTTTTCATGTAAGTCAAGTACACAAAATCCATTAATTAATATTCCAGTTCTATACAAAATATTATTATTATAAATAGAATAACAATTGTTCTTAATTATAATACCAAAGATTTCATTGCCCAACAATAAAATAGAAATAATGTTTCTAACAAGAACTGGAATACAATAACAACTTATTGACTTAATAGATTTGCCCTTAGGCATTGCTAAACTATAAGTTTCTATGGCTAATGTAGCAACCTTTGCTTCATTTCCCACACATAGGATTACTTATCTTTGTTTAGCTTTCTACTTCCGCTTGGTCCCTTCATAAATCTATATTTATGATAACCAAAGTCGGTATCCAATACCCAAGTAGATCCTTGACTTAAAGAAAAATTTATTTCAAATCATGAACAAAATTATAATTGTAATCGAAACTTCACTAAGCTTCTTTTGGTTAGCTTTGCAAGATGCTTCTCGCAGTTTCTTTTCAGTGTTCAGACTTATTGCAGTGGAAGCAAACTCCTTTGCTATCCGTATCAGTTTTGTTCTTATTATCCTTTGTTTTTGCCTTTTTTATTTACCTTCATAGAATCGTTCTTCTTTTCAGAAGATCCTTTGATCCCTACCAGTAAGACTTGGTCTTTCTTGGTTGGAAAGTGACTCTCAATATTTTTCAACATGTTAAGCAAATCAGTGAGGCTGATATCTAGCTTGTTCATATGAAAAATTCACAACAATTGTGAAAGGAGTCCGGGAGTGAGTGCAAGATCAAATCTTGGCTCAACTCTCCATCCATAACAAAATATGTTATCCTAATTGATCAATCAAATTGATTATCATTAGGACATGTGTCTGTACTGTAGTGCCTTCGGTCATTCTAGATCGGAAGAGCTCCTTAGATATCTGATATCTATTAGTCCTACTTTCCTCACCATCAACTACTTGACGTGCAGAAGTATAGTAGGAGCATCTATAGTTTTATGATGACGCTGAAGCACGTTACTCATGGATACGAGCATGATGCATTGAGCCAACTGTGCACCATCTTGCCACTTTCTAAAAGTAGCAATCTCTTCCTCAGAGGCATTGCCTGCAACAATTGCAGGGATAGGCGTATTAAGGATATAAGATAGCTTTTCAGCCGTGAGAACTATTCTCAAATTCCTTAACCAATCCGAGTAATTCAGTTCGGTTAAATAGCATCTAATATGCTTCGTAGTGATAATGATTTAGACATTGTAAAATTTTGTAAATGAATTTGTAATTAACAACATTTTAACATACATTCTTTTATTAATTACCAAAATAAATTAGGTCTTGTTTTAAATTGGTATTTCCCACTATTTTTATCAAACTATATTACCCTCACTTATATAGTTCAGCAAAATCTAATTAAAGATTTGCTAGTGAGAATAAGGATCTCATTTCAAATGTATATAGCATTGTGTGTGCACAACAAACTATATACACATAAATGGTAGACAACTCTTGTCAATTACATCAACTATGTAACTCCTTGTATTTTACCTCTTAAATCATAATGGTCAAGTGTGTGCACATCCGAACTAAAATAATTTAAGTTAAGTCAGACCTAGCATTTCCATATAAGTGAAGAGAAAACTACAGCCCTTATGTGTGCACAACAAAGCAGTAATGTTCAATTCCTTATAAACATCATATGTAATAAAAATAACATCTTAAATATTTAATACTTGCCTTGTGTGTGCACAACAAACTCATATTAAATATTCAATACTCTATTGTTTCTATCATGCTAGAAGGCGACGTTCGATATTTCAAATATCTTTGAACGTTACAACTTAATATAAAATATTTGAGGGGTTTGTTATTAATTGTCTCATCTTGTTTAGCGCGGATGCACACACACACACACACACACACACACACACACACACACACACACACACACACACACACACACATATATATATATATATATATATATATATATATATATATATATATATATATAAAATATGCGTCATATTAATTAACATGCGAAGCATGTTTGCCTAATATATAATATATATATCTATATAGTATAAGCATGCACATATAGAATACTATATTCTACTCGAATTGATTATGGACTTTTATTCTAGTTTGGTTCACTAAAGCCACCAAGTGAACCAAAAAGGTCAAACCCTAGGGGTGCAAGAATTAATATTTAAATATAATTATTACATTTAAACCCGGGCTCCATTACAAACGGGTCTTCAAGTGCTCCTTGCTCCTTGATCTCCAATTCTTCAAAATTAATTCTAACTATTCCTATTACAAAACTATTTAAAATAAATAGAAACCTTGATCAGCAGTCAAGGGGAAGTATATAGAAGAGAGATAGAATTTACATTAAGAAAAATTAGAGAAGACGAGGTACGCAGACCCCTTTTAATAAAACCTATACATTCATACATCCAACTAAAATAAAATCCAATCACATTGGTCAATAGTCCATAATCAATCCCATTTATTATCATACACATCACCATATGCATCAATAAATAATATTTATCTCATTAATAATAAACATTCAATATATATATTAATATCATTTAATGGGCAAATTTAGTTAGTATAAAATTAAATTTTGAATGAAAATAAACTTCTTTATTTTAATCCAAATTTAAATCAAAATAAACCTCTTTTATTTTAATTTGTCAAATTTTGAATAAAATAAACTATTTTATTTTAATCAAAATAAACTATTTATTTTAATTAATTATGGAATCCAATTCCAAATAAAAAATAATACTCTTTTATTAAAGGAAACACGGATTCTATTTCCTATTCATAAATAAACTCTTTTATTTTGAATAACATGAAATCTTATTTCATATCTAAATAAACTCCTTTATTTAAGGAAACATAGAATTTAATTTCAACTCCAATTAGTTATTATGGAATCCAATTCCAACTCTAATTAGTTAGCATGAAATTTAATTTTAAAATTAAAATAAACTTTTTATTTTAAGATTAAAATAAATATTTTATTTTAAGTATAAAATTATTAAGAATAATATATATATATATATATATATATATATATATATATATATATATATATATATATATATATATATATATATATATATATATATATATATAATATAAGCCATGCGTGCCACCTTATTAAATACCGAATCAATGATTCACGTGAGAGAAAAAAAAAGAATAAGCTCCTGAATCCTAATAAGTTAAGTCACTTAACACTAATATATATTAGTCATCACGGACTCCTGTAACCTTGAATATATATGTTGAATAGCCAAGCTTCTATTAAGTCACGGAAATCGCCAAATAACGGAAAGCTTTTTTTTTTTTTAATTTTATACAACAAAATTATGCCCAATAAAATTGTT
This sequence comes from Panax notoginseng, assembly GCA_016801055.1. Taxonomy (NCBI): domain Eukaryota; kingdom Viridiplantae; phylum Streptophyta; class Magnoliopsida; order Apiales; family Araliaceae; genus Panax; species Panax notoginseng. The sequence goes on from CM029023.1 coordinate 51,761,306, forward strand.
CTAAACATATATCAATATACATATCAAATTAAAACAATTAATAATTTGCATAAAGGTTTGGCTCTGATACCACTGTTAGGTTTGTAATATTCTTGAACGCAATCAAATTGCACAAAATAAGCGGAAACGTGTAAAAATCAGAGTTTTAAAATTTTACAAACCATATACCCGGATCACCCTTTATGAACAATTATTAATTAAACGGAAAATAAAGGATGAGAATCGTACCCTTGAAGATCCGAGCTTCCTCAGGTACAAGTTCACCTCCAAATTCTTTTCGTGTTCAACTTGAATACACCAGGTTTGATTCCTTCATTTGATCAACGTTAGCCACCCAAGTGTTTGGCCTCTAGAGGCGATCCACCAAGGAAGAAGAAAGATCCAAGAAGATGGGTATTTGAAAAAACCCTAGTTTTTTCTATTTTTATAGAAAAGGAGCGTACTCTCCAACAATTGGAATAACGTATGTTGTTAAAGTCAACAACACCCACACCCATAATATGACTCATCTTATTTATAGATGAAGACAACCCTCCTTAACAATTAAGAAATTGGGTTTTATTTTAATTAATTAAATTCTTTTAATTAATTAAGCTCCCTAATCTTATTAGGAATAATTAATTAAACTCTTTTAATTAATTTGGTTCCTAATCCTATTAGGATATTTGAGAGTACTTTTATTAATTAATTCCCAAACTCCTTTAGGAATTAAATAATAATATTAAGACTCCTCTTATTAATTTATATTTAATATTTCCAAAATATTAAATAATAAATATTAAGCTATTTAATTTATTCTATCACCATATATTAAATTAAATATACTTAACTTATTATTACGATTATGCCATTAACTTCTTAAATAATTATTCTTTCTTTTATGGTGTGACCCTTTAGGTTCTCCATATTAAACCGGTTGTGAATAAATCAATTAGAACAATTCTAATCTTATTTAAATAAATAAATTAAACTAATAATTTTTTTAAATAAATAATATTTATTCTACAATAGGGATAAGCCTCCCTAGCGATTAACGACTTTCCAGATAATATAGATTTCAACATTAATCGTAAAAGAACCTTTGAGTTAATAGTTACCATACAATTCAATCCTTCCACCATACAATGTCCCAATTAAATATAAGACATGGAATTACTGTCAAGTCTTATTTTATTTAATTATATGTATTTCGACTCTTAAATGCACAACTCCAAATAATGTAAATTAGAAACTCCTTTCTAATTTCATTCTGCCTTGGCCAAGGACTACTGGGTTGTCATTTATCGAATCACATAGGACATTTCTATTCTTTTACTAGAAGTGGTAGATTCTTTATTGATCATACATTATCTCCATGTATAACTTATTATATCCAAGCATACCCTTTGATATACCCTAAGAGTCTTAAGGAATAAGTCAAAGTATAACTCATCATACACAAGATACTATGATGATCTCAAGTCCAAGGATCACTTGTACTACTATCACTATAGGAATTCCTATTGACAGATAAGTAAAACTCCATTAGGTATTCCTTAGCGAGCCACGTTCAGTGAACTTATTCTCTAATAAGCACCTACATACTTGCTTTAGTGTCTCCACACAAATGATCATGAGATCAATCATTCTCATCCAATAAGCAAGCAACGTATGTACCAATCTATTCAGATTCACTAATCCCCAATTTAGTAATCCAATGATTAGGAACTATTTTAGTTTTAAGCTTTCTAAGAATTTAGATCTCATTAGAATGATCATCATCATTATTCTAAATGCATTGCTTAAAACTATGGGTTTATCACATATTATAAAACAGCATCATGTAGATAATTTAAAGCCTTTAATAAATTAATACTTTTTATTAATAAATGAATAAGATTGTTACAAAATATATGCTTTATCATCAAACTTGATTGGTTTGTGTGCATACTACTTTCAGAAACTGCATACTGAATATGACGAAGCAAGAGAAACTGATTATGATTTGATGCACTACTCATTCATACTAACACTACATCAAAAGGTTAACCATGTATAAATATTTACAAATAGCAAGTCCCTTGATTAAGAATAACAGTCAAAAGTGAATTCAATTGAGTTTGATATGAAAAGGAATCAACCTTGTCTGTAACAATGCCCAAAAGTAAAGCATTAGCATCAGTCAATAGAACCGCATCAATTCGGCGAGCTGCCATCCTCCGGCAAGCATCATAAATTGTGGTCCCCTCGGGAATTGTTAGGGCTTTCGACAGCCTCAGCTTCTTCACCGTCCTTTCCCCACTAACATACCCAAAATCCCAAAATGATTCAACAATCAAATCCCATCAAAAATACACAAATTGCAAAAATAAACAATAAAAAAATTAATTGATAGAAATGAACTCACGATGAGTGAACGGGCGATGTGGACTTGGCGAGGCTTCCATTGGTGGTGAGGCTTCCTTTTCAGAGCTAAAACTTCCTTGTTCACCACTTTCATGGCGTAATAGCAGCTCTCGTCGCTCTAGAGACGGCATAGGTACACTTTTCTGATGTCGCCGCTACCAATCTGGCGGACGACGCTGAAGTCTCGAAATCTGAGGTGACTATCGATCTACTGTAAGAGAGCAAGAGAGAGATAGAGATAAAGGAAGGGGAAGAGGAGGAGGTCGCTGGCAAGGGAGAGACGAAGGGATGAGGTTGCCGAAAAGAGGAGTGAGAGGAGGAAGGTTTGTCGCCGCTGCTAGTGGAGAGAGAAAATGGGAGAGAAAAATGAGAGGAAGAAACGAAGGGTTGGATTGTTTGAGCGCTCCGTATTTTTATTTTTGCTCTGTATTTTTGTAGATAGATAACGTTTTTTTTAAAAACGTTATGTGACGAATGAGAATTTTGTAAATTAATTTTAATATTTATGGAATTAAATAAATATTTTTGATGATTTAATTATTAGATTTAATAATTAATTGATGCAATTGTGGTAGATTAATTTAATTATATGTGTTACATTTATTAAATTAATGTGGAGAATAATTATTATTCAAATATGTAATTATGTGAGCTTAATGAATTAAATGAATTATTTAATTAAACATGATGTTACTTTAATTAATTTAATTATTAATTAGAGATTTAATAAATTGTCAACATTTATTAATGAGATATTTAATTATGTGACTATGTGAATTTATGAGAAATTATTATATTTTATTTAAAGTAAATTAAATAAAATATGGGATTTATTTTATAAGTAGTGTGACATTAAATAAACTGTTTGATAAAAGGTTTTATTAAAATAAAGAGTTTTTAACTTAATTGCTAGCCAAACATGGCACTTAGAGGGGTTAAGGTTAGTTAACCCATGACTGAATAACTGACCACCAACGCGCGTCTGATCTTTCCTATTTGAATACGACGTATTTTTCTTTTCTTTCATTATCTTTCTAAGTCTGATAAAAATACCAGAGAGAGTTTGAGAAGAATTGTGAGAAAGTTTGCTTGGTGTTTGAGAAAAGTCTGAGAAAGAGTTTCAATTCATCTCCTATATATACCTTATACTCTGGGTAATCTCTCCTTCCCAAATTTATAATTTACGTCTTTTAGTTTTCATAGAAATATGGCTTTCAAAACCTCTGGTATGCCTCTGTAATTGAGAAATTATGTTGTTATATGATATATGTAATAATACGAGTAGCATAACATGTTTTATATATATATTGCATGATTCCATATCATCAATTCATAATTTTACGTCGTATATGATTGCTGCAAAATTACAGAGTTTGGGTTTTGGCCATATGGCCTTACACGTGATATTTTATGTATTGATCATATAGAATCCCTAAATTTTACACTTGTATGTTGTTATGCATGTTAATACGAAGAGACCAAGCTTTAAATGAACGAATTTGGCTTTATAACGAATCCGTGGCGTTGAATTTTAGGAATTTATGTTCAATACTTCAAGAACATCAAGAACAGTGGAAATTTTTATGTTTTAATTATGTGATTATGTATTTTAATGGGTTAAAATTACTTTACAGATGTTGGGTAATGATTATATATGAACATTAACATGTGGGTATGTTAAGTTACTGAAATTAATGATTATTTGGTGTCCTTTTCGCTGAACTCTGTGTTCTTCGCGAACTGGGAATCAAATTCTGGAGTCTCGCGCCGCGGCGCCAACTCCAGAACTGAAGCCCCGCGCCGCAGCGCCACCGCACCACTGCGCCAAGTATCAGACCGCAGCGCCACGGTGCCGCAACGCCAAGAGCCATTACAAACGTGGCGCCGCAGCGCCACTCCCCAGAAAATTTAGAAATGAATTTTTTTTAAAATATTAAAGTCTAACAAGTGTTAGTGAATTGATGTAATGAACATGCAAATATGATAGAAGAATAATGTGATGATAAAAATAGTTGTTTAAACATGTAAATAACATAATTACATGTGATTTAAATTATTGAATTCCGAACTAGATTATTATTCATGAAGTACAAATTATGTGATAATGAGATAAATTGACTAAGTATAGTTGATAATTAAAGTAGACAACGAGAATGAGTTTACGTTGATTAATTAATTTATAATTAACTGGTATTGTGTATATGTATGGTATGTAGGATTTAATTCAAAGAACGTGCTTAGTTAAAGTATAATCTACGCGCGAGGCAAGTTTCCTAAACTTAAACTCTTAAATTTGAGCAAGTTCCCTAACCCTATTTGTCATTATTGTTTAAGCTTATTATTTACCTTGAATAATCTATCGTTACTATTATTCAAGTTCAAATGATTTATTAAAGATTGATTATCTTTTCAAAGTATGATTTAGTTATACAATAATTGTTCTATTGTATACTTCTTGAGATTATTATTCAAATTGAATATCATTATTGTTGAACCTTATTTGACTAGTGAAACCTTAATGATTCAACTAGTCCATAGTTGATGAGCGTTCTAAATTTCAGAACCCTTGAAGAATTATCCAAACCAAACTTCCTTTGGTGCGGACTCGAATGTCAAACTGAGATGAACAACCCTGTATAGGGGATTATTTACGCTTAGCGTTAAGATATTATGCACAGTATGGTACTAAGGGCTGATACCCCTAAGTACGAGAAGAAGATCCACAGTCTTATGACTGTTAAAGGTTTCAAGTATAACCCTTGTTAACCTAGGACATAGTTCAAGGTCATATGACCCTCAGAATTTTTTTGATTCTTGTTATTTACTCTTGATTCAAAAGTTGAGCTTTTATTCTGATGTCTTTGATTTATTCGCATGTTATTATACTGCTATTTCATTTTTATACTTGTGGGCATTTGTGCTCACTCTTGCTTAATAATAACATTGCAGTTAAGAATAAAAGAACCGACGAACCTTCCACTAGTAAGGGCAAGGGAAAAGTTAGCAAATAATGGAGACTTGTTATTTGATATGACTTGTTATTTTATATGATGTATTTGTTTAAGACTTAAGTTAAAGATGTTGTTTAAGACTTATTTATTTATAATTCTGCACAGATGTTTAAGGTTAGTTTAACCTGGGATTGTATTTATTATTCGGATGATGTAATCCTTTTAAGGAGAAGATTTTAATTTTATCTATTGTATGGTTTGCATTTTTATGGGTAGATAGATAGATGATATTTGTGCAGTGAACACCAAATCCCGTGGAATCGAAGTACCCGGATTTGGGGGTGTCACACGTTATCTATTTAAAACCAAAAATTACCCTTATAAAATACATAACGTGTTTTTGTAAGACCCCAACTTTTATAAATAAAGATGAATTTTCTATAATTATCAATTTTGAATAATATGGAGTTAATTTGATATAATGTTATAGTTGTGGGTAATATTTATAAATTTTACAAAGTACGTAAGTTGTTATATAATATTCGATTGGTAGGAGAATATTCGTTTTAACAGAAAATATTCGTACAACGACACAATCATTGGTGGACCCCACAATAGAATTATTGTCGGATTGAGAAAACGACAAAAATATTTTATTAAAAATAACGGCGGAAGTTTTACCATTGATACTGTTGAACTACTCGGTAGTAAAATTACAGTAATACGTGTGGTTGCATAGTAGCACACGGTATTGATTATTAATGCTTATGTGAGAAGTCACTCAGTTTGATTCAATTATTGTCAGTTAATAATATAAATTATTTAGCGATAATGAAGTTTTGTTTTATTCGTATTATTAACGTAATAAAATAGAAACATCTTTTTATATAAAACAGAATACTTTATTAAAGTTATTCTATAAATATAATATATTATATTTTATTTAAAAGATTTTTCTTTAAATATGGTCCGTCAGATTAAAGTAAATCAATCTGGACTATTCATGGATTAGTTACTATACAGTCCATTCTTCTATAAATAGCAGCTCATTCCTTCATTATTTCTGACGAATTCATTGAACTCTAGAGGGAGAAACTATAGAGAGAGAGAGAGAGAGAGAAGAAAAGTATTCTGCTACTCAACTACTTTCTTATTTCAGTTCTTCTTTAAAACGGTAAGGGGTGTTATTCTTTCTTATTCATGAAGAGAACTTTTGTTATTCCGTTTCTTATTATTCTGTTGGAATAACCTGTATACGCAGTCTACCCTATACTTGGTGACATTCTTCTATTATTCTGTTGGAATATCCTGTCTGTGTGTTTTACACCGGACCTGGTTCAGTTTTTATTATTATTCTGTTGGAACATCCTGTCTGTGTGTTTTACACCGGACCTAGTTCCGTCTTGTTATTATTCTGTTGGAACATCCTTTCTGTGTGTTTTACACCGGACCTGGTTCTATTATTTATTATTCTGTCAGAATATCCTGTCTATGTGTTTACGCTGGACCTGGTTCCATTATTTATTATTCTGTCGGAATATCCTGTCTGTGCGTTTACGCTGGACCTGGTTCCATTATTTATTATTCTGTTAGAATAACCTGTCTATGCGTTCTATCGCATGCCGGGTGATTTCTTTTGTTATTCTATTCTTTATTATACTCAGTTGGTTAAGTTTTAACTTCTATACTCCATGAAATTAGTGAAATATCCTTGATAATTGCGTTTCATCCAATATCTTTTCATGAAAATATTATTCTAAGCATTCTTGAATTTTACTCAATAAAGCAGTATCATGTTGACAATTTGGATGTTGTTAATTCTTGGATAAATTAATTTTTGAACTTGTTTTATTGAATTCTTATATCATTGTCATCATCCTCATGTTTATAAAATGTTGAAAGTCATATATGGCCTGTAGTGCATAGATGGACTTGGTATGATTATGACCAGGGATTATTCGGTATAATCATGACCGTAATGTTACAAATGATGTGGTAAAAGTTCTCATTGGCCCGTAGTGCATTGATGGACAGTTGTTGGCATGATCATGACCATTAATGAGTACACAAATATTCTTGGCCCGTAGTGCATGGATAATTGTGGTCGTGATACTAAAGAATATTTGACCGTAGTGCAGGGGTGATTCGATGATGTGGATTATTTTATTAAGCTGAGTCCCACCGATAATAGCGTTGAAAAACCTTTTAAATCATAAAAGATAGTAGATTTTATTCTCTACTTGACTCTTTTAATGGATTGCTTGTTCCGCTGCAGTTAAACTTGATGTTCGTTATATTTTTATCAGTTTAACACTGTTGAAGGCTAATGATAATATATTCTGAATTATCTTAGTCAAAATATTTCTTACTGGGCTAGTTGAGCTCACCCTTTCTTTCACTGTTCTCTTCAGGAAATGAGAATATAGCTGGGACGAGTCGGGAAACGGAGTGATGGACCAAATGATAGTATTAGTAGTCTTCACTATTCTGTTAAATAGTGTGACAATAATTGTAATGATGACTCCTTTTGAGTTTGTATAGTCTCTAGTAGATAATAATTGTATTCAAACTCACAGTTATGTTTTGTCGTATTGTACACGACAGTTGTATTAGTAAGTTATATTTGTATTCTGTACCATGTATCTGACGACCCAAGATGGGTGATGTATACCTAATTTTGGAGGCGTCACAGTTGGTATCAGAGCTTAGGGATATGATCCCTGGCTAAGATGTGAGAATAGAACTAGGAGGGGAGAGACGGGAAATTCCTTCGCTAGTATGACCTACCTAAGTTTATTTTCATGGTATTTAATTGGTCGGTCAGAATATAATGATAATATATGACGTATCAATTAACTTTTGTGGCAGTATTTGAAAATGGCATCTGAGAATGTTGAGAATAGCACTGGAGCACTGGCGACTGTTGATTCACCACATATCAATAATCAGGATAATGTGCATCAGGAATGTGACAATCATCATGCAAAAAACAACACTGACCAGATGATGAATGATGGAATGTTCAGAAGCTTTATGCAGTTCATGCAACAGCAGGCGAGAGCGGCTCCTGTCCAAAATATAGGTAAAAACACTGAAAACTCTCGGACGGTCACCGCTAAACAGTTCAAGGAGCTGGGACCACTGGAGTTTAAGGGAGAGCCAAAACCACTTATAGCGGAAACATGGATAAAGTAGATCACCAAGATATTTGATGTCTTGGGATGCTCTGAGGAGCAAAAGGTTCCCTTTGCCGCCTTTATGTTGCGAGGAGAGGCCGATTACTGGTGGGAATCGATTAAGCGTACTCAACCTGCCGCACTAAAGATATCTTGGGAGAAGTTCCAAGAGCTGTTCAATGACAAATACTTTCTCGAAAGTGTTCGTCACATGAAGGAGGTGGAGTTCATCAAATTAGAGCAGAATAATATGACCGTGTCGCAGTATGAGGCTAAATTTGTTGAGTTGTCCCGGTTTGCGTCCCACTTGGTGGATAACGAAGAGCGGATGACGCGAATGTATTTGCGAGGTTTGAAACCTGAGATACGTCAACATCTTATTTCTCATAAACTGTTTTTGTATTCAGATGTTGTGAATAGGGCTCAGTTAGTGGAGCGCGATAATGAGTCAACGCAACCAAAAGAGAGCAGTCGGCAAAATGATAATACCAGTGAGAGCAGTCATCGAAGCGGTGATAATAAGCGTGGAGGGAATCAACAGGCCAGAAATGGTAACCACTTCGGTGGTAATCAGGGCCAAAATAATAAGAATGGTCATTTCAAGAAGAGGAGATTCAACAATGATGGAAAGACGTCAGCACTAGCACCCATTGTTAAGGAAGGAGAACGACCACCTATCATATGTTTCAAATGCGGAGGGGAGGGGTACATCAGTCCAAACTGCGCGATGCCGTCTAAAGCATGTTATAATTATGGAAGAGAAGGTCATTTAGCTCGATTTTGTCATTTACCCAAAACAAGTTCAGCCAGGATGGAGACACCAAAGGCCGTCCCAGAAAAGTCAAAACCGGTAGTGCAAGGGAGAGCGTTTGTTGTGACCTCCCAGAAAGTAAGGAACCTGAATGAGGTCATCACGGGTAAGCTTATCATAAACTCTAATGAAGTCTATACTTTATTTGATACCGGTTCTACCCATTCTTTTATTTCTCCTACTTGCGCTCATCGATTAAATTTGACTCCGGAGAAATTAGACTTTGACTTATCTGCTGAAACTCCATTGGTAGAAACCTTCATTACATCCACGGTTTATAAGTCTTGTTTGGTTCAAGTTAGTACCCACACATTACCTGTCGATCTTATTTCATTAAAAATACTTGCATTTGACGTGATTCTATGAATTGATTGGTTAACTACTCATCATGCAAAAATTGATTGTTTACGTAAGGTTGTTAGCTTTCATATTCCTAATCGACCTATTATGCGAATTCAAGCAACCAAACCATTAAAGTCAATCACTGTCATCTCAAGCCATAAAGCTATTCGTTTATTGAAAAACGGATGTCAAGCTTTCTTAGCTCATGCCACGGATCTAAACAAAAATACGTCAGTTTTAAATGATATTTCTATTGTTAATAAATTCCCTGACGTATTCCCTGAAGAACTTCCTGGCCTACCCCAAGAGTGTGAAATTGAATTTTGTATCGACCTTAAACCCGGTACAAAATCCATTTCCAAAGCACTACATCGAATGGCTCCTATTGAACTTCAGGAGTTAAAGATCCAACTGCAAGAATTGTTAGATATTGGCTTTATTCGTCCTAGTACTTCCCCTTGGGGTGCTCCTATTCTATTCGTGAAGAAGAAAGATGGAAGTATGCGACTTTGTATTGATTATCGAGAGTTGAATCATGTCACCATCAAAAACAGGTACCCATTGCCACGTATTGATGACCTGTTTGACCAATTGCAAGGAGCACAATTCTTTTTAAAGATCGATCTTCGTTCTGGATATCATCAGCTGAAGGTTAGAACTGAGGATATTCCAAAGACGGCTTTCAGAACTCAGTACGGGCATTATGAATTCCTAGTCATGTCCTTTGGATTGACTAATGCTCCTGTTGCCTTCATGGATATGATGAACCGGGTATTCAAGAAATATTTAGATCACTTTGTGGTTGTCTTTATTGATGACATCCTTATTTATTCCAAAAGCCGTGAAGATCATGAGCAACACTTGAGGCTGGTACTCCAAAAGCTTCGTGAATACAAGCTTTATGCCAAGTTGAAGAAATGTGAGTTCTGGCTGGAGGAGGTAGCATTCCTTGGGCACGTAGTATCAAGTCGTGGAATATCTGTTGACCCGGCAAAGATTAAAGATATTCAAAGCTGGGAGCAACCTAAATCAGTGACCGAAGTACGTAACTTTCTTGGTTTAGCTGGTTATTATCGGAGATTCGTGGAAGGATTTTCTCGAATCGCTACTCCATTAACTTAGCTGACTCGGAAAGATACAAAGTTTGGTTGGAGCAAAGAATGTGAGAAGAGTTTTCAAGAACTCAAGAGGAGACTCATTTCAGCACCTGTTCTAACAATACCATCTGGCTCGGAGGGATTTGTCATCTATAGTGATGCTTCGAGCAAAGGGTTGGGATGCGTTCTCATGCAACATGGAAAAGTCATAACCTATGCATCAAGACAACTCAAGGAATATGAGAGAAATTATCCTACTCATGTTCTAGAGTTGGCAACTGTTGTCTTTGCACTTAAAATTTGGAGGCATTACTTGTATGGGGAGAAGGTGGAGATCTTTACGGATCATAAAAGCCTCAAATATTTCTTCACTCAAAAGGAACTCAACATGAGACAACGACGTTGGCTTGAACTGTTGAAAGATCATGATCATACCATTCAATACCATCTTGGAAAAGCGAATGTGGTAGCTGATGCATTGAGTAGAAGATCATATGCAAGTACGAGTGCGATATTGTCAACACAAAGGCCCATTTTGTGTGACTTGCAAAGGATGGAGATAGAGTTAAAGACTCTAGGGACCTATGTGATGATGACAAATATACGAGTAGAACCAACTTTAATCGATAAAGTTAAAGCTGCTCAAGCTACAGACCTGGAGCTGATGCGTATGAGGAAGAAAGTGCAAGAAGGTGCTATGCCGGAAGCAAGAATCGACGAAGAAGGAATACTTCGAGTCAACTGCAGACTTTGTGTTCCTAGCAACCTTGATTTAAAGTATGAAATCATGATGGAGGTGCACAACACACCGTTTGCAATCCATCTTGGAAGTACCAAAATGTATCATGATCTTCGTCATACATTTTGGTGGAGCAATATGAAGAGAGAGAGAGATAGCGTTGTTTATCTCGAGGTGTCTAACTTGTCAACGAGTCAAAGCGGAGCATCAAGTACCAAAAGGTCCATTGCAACCACTTGAAATTCCAGAATGGAAGTGGGAGCACATTACCATGGATTTCGTTACTGGTCTTCCTAAGGTTTCTCAAGGTATAGATGCGATTTGGGTCATTGTTGATAGATTGACCAAGTTTGCTTATTTCTTACCGATACGAGAAACTTATACACTTGAACGTCTTGCTCGTATGTACATAAACGAGATTGTAAGACTGCATGGTATGCCAGTATCCATAGTTTCTAATCGAGACCCAAGATTCACTTCATGATTTTGGGTTAGTTTACAAAAAGCTATGGGCACAGATTTACGATTTAGTTCAGCATATCATCCTCAGACGGACGGACAATCAGAGAGGACTATTCAAATTCTTGAAAATCTATTAAGACTCTGTGTCCTTGATTTCAAGGGAAGTTGGGACAAGTTCTTACCATTGGTGGAGTTTTCCTACAACAACAGTTATCAAGAAGGTATTGGCATGGCTCCATTCGAAGCATTGTATGGAAGAAAATGTCGTTCTCCAGTATGCTGGGATGAGGTGGGTGAAGCAACATTGTTGGGACCGGAGTTGGTACGTATGACTACAGAAAAGATTCAAACGATCCGACAATGTATAAAAACCTCACAAGATCGACAAAAGAGTTATGCTGATCTTCATCGAAAGGACGTGGAATTTGATATAGGAGATCATGTGTTCTTACGTGTTGCTCCATGGAAATGAGTTACGAGATTTGAAAAGAGAGGAAAGCTCAATCCTCGATTCATCAGTCCATTTTTAATCCTTGATCAAGTAGAAACTGTGACTTACAGACTCGCTTTACCGCCAAGTATGTCTCGTGTTCATAACGTTTTTCACATATCCATGTTACGTAAATATGTGGAAGACCTGAACCACATTATTGAGTTAGAACCAGACGAAATAGCGGAAGATTTGACGTATGAAGAAGTTCCTGTTCAAATCTTGGATAAGAAGGAACATATTCTACGCTCCAAGGTTATACCTCAAGTCAAAGTTTTGTGGAGAAACCACGATATTGAGGAAATGACTTCGGAGTTAGAATCTAAAATGAAATCAAGGTATCCTTACCTCTTCAACATACCAGGTACGTACCCTAATTTCAAGGGCGAAATTTCATAAGAGGGGGAGGCTGTAAGACCCCAACTTTTATAAATAAAGATGAATTTTCTATAATTATCATTTTTGAATATTATGGAGTTAATTTGATATAATGTTATAGTTGTGGGTAATATTTATAAATTTTGCAAAGTACGCAAGTTGTTATATAATATTCGATTGGTCGGGGAATATTCGTTTTAACAGGGAATATTCGTACAACAGCACAATCATTGGTGGACCCCGCAACGAAATTATTGTCGGATTGAGAAAACGATAAAAATATTTTATTAAAAATAACGGCAGAAGTTTTACCATTGATACTGTTGAACTACTCGGTAGTAAAATTACAGTAATAAGTGTGGTTGCATAGTAGCACACGGTATTGATTATTAATGCTTATGTGAGAAGTCACTCAGTTTGATTCAATTATTGTCAGTTAATAATATGAATTATTTAGCGATAATGAAGTTTTGTTTTATTCGTATTATTAACGTAATAAAACAGAAACTTCTTTTTATATAAAACAGAATACTTTATTAAAGTTATTCAATAAATAGAATATATTATATTTTATTTAAAAGATTTTTATTTAAATATGGACCGTCAGATTAAAGTAAATCAATCTGGACCGTTCATGGATTAGTTACTATGCAGTCCATTCTTCTATAAATAGTAGCTCATTCCTTCATTATTTCTTACGAATTCACTAAACTCTAGAGAGAGAAACTATAGAGAGAGAGAGAAGAAAAGTATTCTGCTACTTAACTACTTCCTTATTTTAGTTATTCTTCAAAACGGTAAGGGGTGTTATTCTTTCTTATTCATGAAGAGAACTTTTGTTATTCCATTTCTTATTATTCTGTTGGAATAACCTGTCTACGCGGTCTACCCTATACTTGGTGACATTTTTCTATTATTCTGTTGGAACATCCTGTCTGTGTGTTTTACACCGGACGTGGTTCCGTTTTTATTATTATTCTGTTGGAACATCCCGTCTGTGTGTTTTACACCGGACCTGGTTCTGTCTTGTTATTATTCTATTGGAACATCCTGTCTGTGTATTTTACACCAGACCTGGTTCCATTATTTATTATTCTGTCGGAATATCCTGTCTGTGCGTTTACGCCGGACCTGGTTCCATTATTTATTATTTTGTTAGAATAACCTGTCTGTGCGGTCTATCGCATGCCAGGTGATTTCTTTTATTATTCCATTCTTTATTATACTCAGTTGGTTAAGTTTTAACTTCTATACTCCTTGAAATTAGTGGAATATCCTTGATAATTGCGTTTCATCCAATATCTTTTCATGAAAATATTATTCTAAGCATTCTTGAATTTTACTCCACAAAGCAGTATCATGTTGACAATTTGGACGTTGTTAATTCTTGGATAAATTAATTTTTGAACTTGTTTTATTGAATTCTTATATCATTGTCGTCATCCTCATGTTTATAAAATGTTGAAAGTCATCTGTGGCCTGTAGTGCATAGATGGACTTGGTATGATTATGACTAGGGATTATTCGGTATAATCATGACCGTAATGTTACAAATGATGTGGTAAAAGTCCTCATTGGCCCGTAGTGCATTGATGGACAATTGTTGGCATGATCATGACCATTAATGAGTACACAAATATTCTTGACCCGTAGTGCATGGATAATTGTGGTCGTGATACTAAAGAATATTTGACCGTAGTGCAGGGATGATTCGATGATGTGGATTATTTTATTAAGCTGAGTTCCACCGATAATAGCGTTGAAAAACCTTTTAAATCATAAAAGATAGTAGATTTTATTCTCTACTTGACTCTTTTAATGGATTGCTTGTTCCGCTGCAGTTAAACTTGATGTTCGTTATATTTTTATCAGTTTAACACTGTTGAAGGCTAATGATAATTTATTCTGCATTATCTTAGTCAAAATATTTCTTACTGGGCTAGTTGAGCTCACCCTTTCTTTCACTGTTCTCTTCAGGAAATGAGAATATAGCTGGGACGAGTCAGGGAAATGAGTGATGGACCAGATGATAGTATTAGTAGTCCTCACTATTCTGTTCCATAGTGTGACAATAATTGTAATGAGGACTCCTTTTGAGTTTGTATAGTCTCTAGTAGACAATAGTTGTATTTAAACTCACAGTTATGTTTTGTCGTATTGTACACGACAGTTGTATTAGTAAGTTGTATTTGTATTCTGTACCTTGTATCTGACGACCCAAGATAGGTGATGTATACCTAATTTTGGGGGTGCCACATTTTTCATATGTATCTACAACGTTTTATTAAAAAACGTTGTAAAAAAAAATACCACAACGTTTTTATAAAAAAATGTTGTCTTTTAAGCGTTGTCTATTTACTGTTTTGTAGTAGTGTTCTCATTACAAAAATGAAAACAACAAAAACATTCCTACACCCTTTCTGCCACATATAACGTTGAACCTCTTATACCAGGTTTGAACTACGCAGACCTGATCTCCTCTTCAACAGGAGTACGTAGGCAGCCATTCGTGGTTCGGTCTAACCCCCAACCAAAACACAAATACTTGTCAACGGTACTGGGATCAAAACTACAATCCACCATATTTCATTGGCTTCAGACCAAAGGGATGGAATTACCTGACCTCCCCATCTAAACAGGAGACTCGACGACCATCTAAGCTGCGGTTGTTCCTTGAAGAGCAACACCAATCCATAAGAGATAGAATTAACTAGGCTCCTCCTAAATAGGAGTACTGGCGACCATCTGTGGTGCGGTCAATCTCAAAGAGTAAAGCCACAATCCTCTCCACATTTCCATACAGAAACCAGTCCCAAGACACCAAAGATGGTAGGGATACACATAGATCCGTGATCCATTCTGAACTATCCACAGACAACTCAATGTCCATCCAACAAGGAGGAATTCAGAATACATCAAGATCACAAGCCCTGAAGAAGCAGACAAATATCAAGCAAGTATTCAGGCATATCTAAAAGGGAAGTAATCAAAAATATATTTCCCTACTCTATATAATACTGTTTGATATACACAATATAAACTGTACATGACAAAATGGCTAAGCTAGTCTGTGCAGGAAAATACAAGGCTATCTACAGATCGGTATGCATGCGGGCTAGCAGATCTAACATAGCATCTCTCTCAGGAGAATGAGGTAATGTTGTGGTCTCCTATACAAGGATATCCACACGCGCCAGCAAGTTCGAGGCCATCTGCATGGTGACGCGATGCTCATCAATGTACGCACTCATCTCAGCAAGCATGCCAGTGGTCAGGGATCTCACTGTGGTACTATCTGTGATGGCTACATTCCGATCAGATATGGCGCTATCCCGCTCAATGATCACTGCATCTCTGGCTAATATGGCCTTATCCCGCTCAACAACAGTGGCATCTCTACGAGCTAATGCCTCGTCTCTCTTTAACAGAGTTGTGTCTCTCCCATCAAGAGATGTCAACATCAGGGCTCTAGCCTGATCTCTCTCAAAGGTCATCAAATGAAGACTCTGCTCAAAGTACTGTGCTGAATGCTGGATCACAACAGTACTAGTACTGGGAGAATCTAAGAAAGTTGCTGGCAACTGTCGGGTAAAATCAATACGCACAGAAAACACGCAAGTATACGTGGTTAACAAGTAATAAAGTGATGAGTAGAGTATCGTTCCCACAAGGACAAAATATCAAGAATCTTAACTTCACAATTATTAATTTTTTATTAATCCTAATTTTATTAAACTAATCGATTCAATGGTTTTTTTTAAAAAAAAACTAATTAAAAGAAACTAAATTAATGAATAATTAAATTATCACAAAAGAAATAAATACTAAAAACGAAATTCAGAATTTTTAAACAATTAATGGAGAGTTAGACTTATGATTTCACTTTAAGCTTCACTCTGATTTTCTAACTTTTATTCCAATTCAATTCAATATTCCAGTTTATTAATCAAGAACACGCACGTAGTAAGAGCCACCTCTCGATGCACTAATACCATATCAACATCAATCCACAATTAAGATAGAAATCCATTAAACACCTAAATTAACCAACTTACTATATCTCTATGTGAACTGCAATTAAAAAAGGTTGAAGTTTAAGTTCTCTTAACGATTACATGCGATGTCAAGCGTATCTCTACCTTAACAATAATCACAAATATGCTATCGACATAATTTATGACACATGCTATATTAACTAAGTCTAGACTCGAATATCCTCTCTCGAATCCTTTCAAGTCCACATAAAATTGTTGATCAGGCAATTCATAAATTCACGCTCAAGTTAACATAGATAAACTGAAACTATCTTATAAAATTGGAAATCAAGTTATAGAATCATCGCTAAGCTTAAAGATCCATCACAAGTCTAATAAGTAAATTAGTTCATAACGAACGAGTTAAAAACTGAATAATCTGTTGAAAACATCATCCCAATTAAAAAATAGATGAAAGAGAAGAAGAATTGTAGAAAACTCCTTCACGTAGCCTCAATTTGCTATCGTCGTGACAATCTCTGAAAATCACTCCTCCAATTTTCGCTCTCCAAATCCTTGAATCCGTGCTGAAAAACTTTTCTTTGTGCTAGAGAATTGTTGTTCTTCTAAGTGGTAGCAAGCTCTCGTGACTTCTGGATGTATTCTCCTTTTAATAGACTCCAAAACGCACCAGCTAGCCCATAAATCCGAGCCAAAACAAAAGTCGAAACCAAACAGGACAGCTGCAGGAAACGGGACCCCCGCCCCGGCGGGGGGTACACGCCTAAAAAGGCCCGCCCCGGCGGGCTACCCTACTGACGTTAACTTTTTTTGAATTCCAACTTTTTCCACTTTTGCTTCAAAAAGACCACATTCTCATCCCTAATGCATCCATAACCACCCTACACACAAAATAACATAAAACAAGTAAAAACAACACAAAACATGAACATAAATACGAATTTAAACTTGATTTGAACAATGATTCGTGTATATAAAATTCACTTATCAAAATCCCCTAAAGTTAAACCTTGCTAGTCCCCTAGCACAAACAACTAGATGCAACACAATGAAACGCAATAATAAACAAATCCAACAATATCGCATAAACAAATGTATTCCATCGGCCTCAGAGAAAACAAGTAACTTTACACTACGAATTATCAAAACCAATTCGCGCTTACATATTAATTCTCAATTCTTGAACAATCATCACTGGTATAGCGTGTGTGTGTGATCAACATCAAGTTTAACTGATACAGACCCAAATTCAATATATAAACAGCTTCTTAGAAGGAATTATACAGTGCAAACTTATAATCTCTCAAAGATAAGCACGATTCAACTAAAATTAAACTAAACCAACATTAAGGATACATGCAGGATACTTATGCTTCCTCTTTCTTTTTATACGGGGCTTTTTGCACTTTTCCCGTTTTATTCTTTTTTTTTCTTTTTCTCATAGATGGTTGGTGAGTGCGTTTTACGCTCCATCTCACGCTTGTGTTTATGGGGAGTGCTTCCCCTCAACCCACCACAAGACTCCACATATTGCATTTTTTTTTCTTCTTTTTTTTTTCAAAGCTTATATATCCCACATATATTCCCCCAAACTTAAGTTCTTGCCTAATTTAAGCCTTCACTGCCTATCCTTGTCATTTTTTGGTTCACGCTAGCACTATCCTTTAGAAACCCTTTATGTATCAATTTGAACGAACCGGTCAACAAAGATGATATTAGTGCTACCCTTTTTATAACAGTTTCAAACAAGTCCAAGAATCGATTCATAACAGTAATTATATCACAGTTCTAATAATCCATATTATATTGGTTAACTTGTTCACAATCTCATCATTGGCCATAATAACCTGTAGAATGCGAGACCATTGGACATATGCAACCTAACAAAATTTTTTTTAACATAAAAACTTATGAAAACAATGCAAACTCCTAACTAATATGCAAAATAAAATTATAAAACAGCATGCATGCAACTAAACAAATATAACTCCCCCAAACTTAAATAAGACAATGCCCTCATTGGATAAAAATATAAGGCACGAGGACTTCCCTGAAACTGTTTAAGTCTGAGGCGGTGGTTGGTGTGCATCCTCATCAGAATCACTAGGAGGAAATCGAGGTAATGGACCGGGTTGTTCATATGGAAATTGACCCGCCAGGTTAAAACTTTGGAGTGTTGTATTCAATGAGGTGAAAGATGCATTCATGGCATCAAACATGTGGTCTTGGCGCATTGCCAATCGCCGCATCTCTCGGCGTGTCACCCTATTGGTCGAAGTCAGTTGATTCTGAAAAGCAAGGAATTGAGCACTAGAAAATGTCTCAGTCGGCGGAGTCTGCTCGGCTCCCGGATCACCCATTTCTTCATCCTCATCCCCCGAAGGCATACCAGATTTTACCATATCGACTAAGGTCTTTGCTGTGAAACACGGTGCCCCCCTTTCGTCCCTTTATCCAAGTAGTCCCTAGCTTAGTCATGTTTTGAATCACCTCCTCATAATCGGGGTCAAAATCCCGCATGTAAGCATATTGACACTGGCGTGGCACCCGCAGCTGATAAAAGGCATTGATGGCATCTGCACTGAACGGGACCATGCGACCCCTCACGAAGGCAGTGAATGGTGCCTTGTCCTCGGCATTTGCATAAAATTCTTTAACAACATTCACAACAGCGGGCTCAGGCTCCGCTGTAAACCTTATCCATCCTTGTTGGTAGATTTGTTGCATCATTTCCCCATCATTTCCCTCGGGAGCCAACCCCCGTTCCGGTGTAAGAGCCTTGGTAACCATATAGTCGTAGAGGTCGGCGGCGGCAGTACTTCGGAATTTGCGGCGATCATATGTTCGGGTTGGTGGAGCCGTGCTAGAACTCGCCCCCCGTTGGCGTTTTGAGGTTGGTTGTGAAGCCATGGATAACCGGATGCTGAATTGTGCTAGCACGCACTAGTTTCACTTTCTCTGTTCTTCAGGCAATATGGCAAACACCTTGCGTGCATAGCCCGATCTTCCCCCAAACTTAGGTGGTTTGTATGGAATGTCAGTGGAGAGAAGATGAGAGTGTGATAATAAGGCTAGAGTACTCACCCGTAAGTGTTTGTGGTCCAATAGCTTGAAGAATTCGTGTGTAATGGAATGTATATAATGGAGATAGGAGTTAGGGTTTATATAGAGGGAGATATGGTGGGGAACGTGGTGGGGTGATAGAAGTAGTGTGGAGGATGAGGAGAAGGTGGGTAAACTAATTTAGGTATTGGTGATGGTTGTAAGAATAGGTTAGGGTCGTGGGGTATGGTGGGGAGAAGGAAACGGCAAGAGTAGGAATGGAAAGGGGAAAGTGATGGACGTGTGTTTTAAAAAAAATCAGATGCCCAGAAATCAGGACCCCCGCCCCGGCGGGGGGTACACGCCTAAAAAGGCCCGCCCCGCCAGGCTGGACTGCTGTAAAAAAATTTGGTCCAAAATTTTGGACGATATAAATTTTTTGAAATGCGTCCGTTGCGTAGTCCTCGTTGTTCTATGTTGTATTTGACCTCTTCTGAGACCAAAACAAGCAATACGTTAGAGTAATGACCATTTAGATTTTGGATTTATTTTTAGTATTTTTTAGAGATTTTAAGCAAGATTAATAAATGAAAAGTCCTAACTACTTCTTTCATAAACTATATCCTACCAACTTAAATGTGAAATATGAAAAATAAAGAAATATTGGGTTGCCTCCCAATTAGCGCTTGATTTTAAGTCGTTCAGCCTGACTACTCCCTGTTTTATTATGTATCGGCTAGGATGATAGTGTCGGCGTCCAAATTTGACTCGCCACCCCAGTAATGCTTTATACGTTGGCCATTGACTTTGAATGTTTCTAATGGATTGCGACTGTATAATTCAACCGCGCCATGAGGAAATACCCGTTTTATAGTAAATGGTCCCGACCATCTTGACTTAAGCTTTTCGGGGAACAACCGCAGCCGTGAATTGAATAAGAGGACTGCTTGACCCGGCTTGAATGTGCGTTGGATAATTTTGTAGTCATGCCATTTTTTAACTTTTTCTTTGTATAGTTTGGCATTCTCATAGGCATGAAGGCGGAATTCGTCGAGCTCATTAAGTTGGAGTAACCGCTTTTCTCCTACAGCGGCTCGATCAAAATTCAATTTCTGTATTGCCCAATAAGCTTTCTGCTGTAACTCCACTGGCAAGTGACATGCCTTTCCGTACAAGAGTTGATACGGCGACATCCCGATTGGCGTTTTGTATGCAGTGCGGTATGCCCATAATGCATCATCTAATCGAAGCGACCAATCTTTCCGGCTTGGGTTAACGACTTTTTCCAATATCTTTTTAACTTCTCTGTTCGATACCTCGGCTTGCCCATTAGTCTGAGGGTGATAAGCAGTCGCCACTTTGTGATTAACCCCATACTTAGCCAAAAGAGCTGTAAACGATTTGTTGGAAAAATGACTGCCTTCATCACTAATAATTGCTCTTGGCGTGCCAAACCTTGTGAAAATATTTTTCTGTAAAAACTTGAGGACCACCTTGGCATCATTAGATGGTAATGCGACAGCTTCAACCCATTTCGATACGTAGTCCACCGCGAGCAAAATGTATTGATTGCTCAAAGACGATGGGAATGGTCCCATGAAATCGATGCCCCAAACATCGAAGATTTCCACTTTGTTTGTAGGGGCATCTCATTCCGTTTCGATATGTTACCCACCCGTTGGCATCTATCATATATTTTCACAAATTGGTGGGCATCTTTGAACAACGTCGACCAATAAAACCCAGACTGAAGAACTTTCGCCGTAGTGCGCTCACTTCCGTAATGGCCACCATATGCCGACGAATGGCATTCTTGTAATATAGTGTGGACTTCACTATATGGAATACACCGTCGTATCATCTTATCAGCGCATTGTTTAAACAGATACGGCTCATCCCATATGTACCACTTGACGTCATGAAGAAACTTCTTTTTCTGCTGTCGTGTGAGATCTGGGGGAAAAATCTTGCTTACCACATAGTTCGCGAAGTCTGCATACCACGGAAATTCTGCATTCAACCCAAATAACTGCTCATCCGGGAATGTCTCATGAATCACGCATCTCTCTTTATCTGTTGTCTCCGGATTTTCCAGTCTGGATAAATGATCGGCGACTTGATTCTCCGTCCCTTTTCTATCTTTAATTTCTAAATCAAACTCTTGAAGTAAGAGAATCCATCGGATAAGACGTGGTTTAGCATCTTTTTTCGCTATTAAGTACTGAATCACTGAGTGGTCCGTGTAGACTATTACCTTTGTCCCGATCAAATATGCTCGGAATTTGTAGAACGCGTATACTACTGCAAGCAACTCCTTTTCCGTAGTAGTGTAGTTCATTTGAGTTTCTGTTAGTGTTTTGCTTGCATAATATATTGCGTGAAACACCTTATTTCGTCGTTGGCCCAAAACTGCTCCAACCGCATAGTCGCTTGCATCACACATGAGTTCGAACGGCATTTTCCAGTCCGGTGCCACTATCACGGGGGCTGTAGTTAACTTCTTCTTCAACAATTCAAACGCGGATTTGCACTCCTCTATAAAACTAAAAGTCGCATCCTTCTCTAAAAGACTGCATAGAGGTTTTGCAATCTTAGAGAAATCCTTTATGAACCTTCGGTAGAACCCAGCATGCCCCAGAAAACTGCGAATACCCTTAACTGAGCTCGGTGGAGGTAGTCTCTCGATCGTGTCCAACTTTGCCTTGTCTACTTCCAATCCTTGTATTGACACCTTATGTCCTAATATTATGCCCTCTTCAACCATGAAGTGGCATTTTTCCCAATTTAGTATGAGGTTAGTATCCTTACAGCGCTGCAATACCATGACCAGATTTTCTAAGCAAGTGTCAAAAGTACTTCCATAAATTGAGAAATCGTCCATGAATACTTCAACGTTTTTCTCCACCATGTCCGAAAAAATAGCCATCATACACCGCTGGAAAGTTGCCGGTGCATTACACAGTCCGAATGACATCCGTCTGAATGCAAAGGTGCCGTATGGGCAAGTGAATGCTGTCTTTTCTTGGTCTTCAGGGGCGATAGCAATCTGATTGTATCTCGAATATCCATCCAATAAGCAGTAAAATTCATGCCCCGCTAACCTGTCTAACATTTGATCGATAAAAGGTAGCGGGAAATGGTCCTTTCGGGTTGCCTTATTCAATCTCCTATAATCAATGCACACCCTCCAACCTGTTACTGTCCTTGTTGGAATTAATTCGTTGTCCTCATTCTGAATTACCGTCATTCCCCCTTTTTTCGGCACACAATGAATCGGACTTACCCATTTACTGTCTGAAATTGGGTATATGACTCCGGCATCCAATAATTTCAGAATTTCCTTCTTGACCACTTCCTTCATGATTGGGTTGAGTCGACGTTGATGCTCCACGGATGGGCTCGCAGTATCTTCCATCAGAATCTTGTGCATACAAAATGACGGGCTAATGCCTTTTATATCCGTAATTGTCCATCCAATTGCTGATTTGTGATCCCGAAGCACCCTCAGCAACTTTTCCTCCTGCAATTTGTTAAGTGCAGTAGAAATAATTACAGGTAAAGAATTTAAATCGCCTAAATACGCATACCTGAGATGTTCAGGGAGTGGTTTAAGTTCCAAGGCTGGTGGCTCATCCAATGATGGTTTCAATTTTGCTGCAACTGTATCCTCGGTGTGCAGAGGTTCAACCGGTGGTCTGAATCGGCTAACTCGTGGTAACGAGTCTAACATCTGTAATAACTCCACAAATTCGGGGTCGTCAATTTCCTCATCCCCCAGTAATGTTGTTTCTAACGGATCGTTGCTTATACTCTTGCTCATTTCTTCTGTGGCAATCTGCTCAATTAAATCTATCTGATTACACTCTTCCTCGTCTGTCGGATATTTCATGGCCTTGAACACATTGAATTTTACTTCTTGATCTTGGACCCTCATTGTAAGTTCTCCCTTCCGCACGTCTATGAGTGTCCGTCCCGTGGCCAAGAAAGGTCTCCCTAGGATGATCGGGATGTTCTTATCTTCTTCGAAATCCAGTATGATAAAGTCCGCAGGGAATATGAACTTGTCCACTTTTACCAGAATGTCCTCGACAATGCCTCTCGGATATGTGACCGACCTATCTGCCAGCTGTAATGAAATATTCGTAGGCTTAGGTGCGGGCAAACCCAATTCTGAATATACTGATAAGGGCATAAGATTTATGCTTGCTCCCAAGTCACATAGGCACTTATTGAACGACATCTGTGACACCCCCAAATCCTAGTACTCCATTTCCTCAAGATTTGGTGTTCAGGCAATCAAAACATTCATTTCTAACTACCCAATTATAATAAAATTGAATAAATAAAACCTGCCCATACAGGACTAAATTTAAATAAATTTCTCAGGTTATCTAACCTTTACAAACATTCATTCATTCATGCGGAATAATTAAAATAACATTCATTACAATCTTTAAACAAGTCTGAAAATAAACTATTCAATCTATTACAGGTCTTCAGCATTGTTTCATCTTTCCTTTCCCTTTACTGGTGCTAGGTACATCACCATTTTCAACCTTAGCTGTAAGAAATTTTACAGGCAAGAGTGAGCAAACAAGGCCCACTTGAAATAACAATAATTAAATCATTAAACTTTTACATCATTTGTCAACATTAAGCTCAATAGAATTTAACAATATATTCTATTAACTTTTGGAAAGCTTTAACCTTTACTGAGGGTCTAATGACCACGAATCATGTCCATAGTTATAAGTAATTTTTCAACTTAAACTTTAACAGTCATAAGACTATAAGGACTTCACGTACTTAGGGGGATCAACCCTTCGTACAATGTATTGTGCACAACCATTTCAACGCTAAGCGTAACCTCTTATAAAAGAGTTGTTCTTCTCAGTATTTAGAATACAAGTCCGTACCAAAGTGAGTTTGGTTTGGATACATCATGGGGTAATTTAGAATTCAACGGTAATCAACTAAGGTTTAGTTGATTACAACGACATAACTGTATACTATGGAATAACCATAGTTTAATTGATGTTTATAAATTGACATCATGCTTTAGGGATAATCTAATAGCATACAATTTGAATAATTATAACCTACCTTGCTTGAACAATAATAAGACAAGGTTAATTGAATAATAAACATCCACAACATGTATATAATTGTACATGCTAAACCACAAGTTAAGTACAAGAATAATTTGCTCCAAATAAATTTACACCATTATATGATAATCGAAATTGAAACAATAATTAGTTCGATAACACCAATGATTAGAAAACTTATACAATAAGGAACTTGCTAAATATCAAAAGTTAAGACTTAGAAACTTGCTCAATGTAAAATGTAGGTTTAGGAAACTTGCCTTTAGCACAAGCTACACTTTTACCACTTGAATTGATACCCTAAACATATGTCATATTGACATAATTAGTCCTAACCAACATTGTACATTTATATAAACAATTACATTCCTCATATGGGTTGAATTACCCATTCACATAATCAATTATATTTCAAGTAGATAATACTTAATAACATGATATTTCATAGTCTAACAATACTGAAATTATCATTTAACATAAATACATAACATTTATTTTTAAGTTTTGTACATTTAAACAAAACTGTCAGACAGTTCTGCCAAGCCGCGCCGCGGCGCCATAGTTTGTACTGTGGCTCGCGCTGCGGCGCTGAGTCGGCGCTGCGGCTCAGCGATTATACTACGAGCCGGCGCTGCGGCACAGTGATTGTGCAGCAGGTCGCTTATGTCATGGTGATGGCGCTGCGGCGCCAGCAATGAACTGCTGGGCCGCGCCGCGACGCGAACTGTCAGCGTCGACTGACAGCTTCGGCAACCATGAAAGAAAAAGCCAAATTGGCCAAAAAGCTCGAATCTAATAGACTGATTATCATGAAAATTGCATATAGACATCATATAAACATATTGTGAGTACTCCTAACATGTTTCTATCCATCAATTAGCATAAACATCAATTATACAACATCCAATTTCATTGTTTTTGGCAAAACTCCATATTTTGATATTTTCCATGAAAATTAACACTGTGACTTTGTTATTAAATCAAAATAAAAATTTCTACACATCATGATTATGATTCTACATACTCTAGCAATTCTAACAGTCAATTTATCAATACCACAACCAATTAGACCTTAATTTCTATTTTAACTAAAGCCATATTCATACATAAAAACTCTCTATAAAATATTTTCTTCATAAATTACATACTTACATGAATTAATTTCTCTATGATCATGCATAACTCATGAAACACATATACAATTGATAATCATACAAAATTATAATCATAACAACAAAATTTTGTTTATAAAATTTTTCACAGAGACTTTTTGGGAAGAAGAAAAATTTTAGAGTTTTACAAAAGAAAAGATGACCTACCTTGGATTATGAAGAAGATGATGACTCTAACTCTTTGATTATCAAGCTTTTCTCCAAAACCTATAAAAACTCTCAATTCTCTCTAGTTTCTTCTTACTTTTTCTTCTTTTCTTCTTCTTCTTCCTCTGAGTTTTCTCTTTTTCTCCTTTCTCTCTCTTCTATCTTACGTATAATATTATAACGTAATAATAATAATAACATATATTAATGATATAATATAAGTACTGATATAAATATATCAGTTATAGGAGTTTTAAAATTTAAAAGCCAAAAGGCTTGTTTGGCTAGTCTAAATAAAAATAATCTATTAATCCTTACTCCTTGTTTGGTAAATTAAATTAAAACATAATAGATTAATCCTTATACCTTGTTTGCTAAAATCCTAATAGATTAAAGACTTATTATACAATAAGGTATGTTTGGCAAAACTAAATTAAACTCTTTTAATTTATTTTAATAACTCCTTTATAATAAGGTTATTAATCACACATTCATTTAATTAAATAAATCAATTAAAACATTAATCTATTAAATTACTTTAACACATAAATAATTATAATTTCTTTTATAATTATAATTTCATTTAACCAACTAATATTTTAAACTACAATTTTTCATTTAAAATATTATTATTTATTTTAAACCACTATAAGCTCTCTAGCTTATTAATTAAATTAATTATTATAAATCTCATAACAACTAATTTATTTATCTCCTTAATTAATTACACAACAAATAATTAATTAAATCACATCAATTCTAATTGCCATAATTCGATAAATATTTAATATTGCCAATAAATATTTAATATCTACTATTTAATTATTTATTCAACAAATAATTAAATAAACTACATCACTCAAATTAAACAATTAATTATTCAATCAATAAACCTATCCATTAAATATTTATATAAATCAATAAATATTTATTATAATAATTTAAAATTATAGAATGTTACATCATTCCCTCCTTACAAGGATTCTGCCCTCAGAATCACAATTCAAACAAATTATTCGTTACATTTTTCCGTACTTACAAAGATTTTGTCCCCAGAATCGAAGACACGGATTAAACAAATAACTCAGGGTAATCTTTCATCATTTTCTCTTCGAGTTCCCACATAGCCTCTTCAGCGTTGTGGTTCCTCCAAATCACCTTCACAGAAGGTATTACCTTATTCCTGAGCACTTGTTCTTTCCTGTCTACTATCTGGATAGGAACCTCTTCATAAGATAAATCTTTCTCGAACTGCAACGGTTCATACTCGATCACATGCTTGTAGTCGGGTTTATATGGTCGTAACACAGAAATGTGAAAAACATTATGAATGTTTTCCAACCCTGGAGGTAGAGCTACCTCGTAAGCCACTTCTCCCACTCTTCGTAGCACTTCAAATGGTCCAATAAACCTCGGGCTTAGTTTTCCGTTCTTACCGAAACGAATTTTTCCCTTCCAGGGAGAAACTTTTAGGAATACAAAAGTTCCTACGTCAAATGCACGATCTTGTCTGTGTTGATCAGCATACTTTTTCTGTCTGTCTTGAGCTGCTACCAACCTTGTTCTGATGAGTTTGATAACTTCAGCAGTTTGTTGTACCAGTTCTGGTCCTAACAGTTGGCGTTCACCGACTTCATCCCAGCACAGTGGAGTTCTGCACTTTCTGCCGTACAATGCTTCATAAGGTGGCATGCCGATGCTCGCGTGATAACTGTTGTTGTAAGTAAATTCCACTAATGGTAGTTGATCTTCCCATCTTCCTTTAAAATCCATGATGCATGCTCTCAGCATATCCTCCAATGTCTGAATTGTTCGTTCGCTTTGGCCATCTGTTTGTGGATGATAAGCCGTACGCATTCGCAACTGTGTTCCCATACATTCTTGTAGTCTCTTCCAGAAATTCGATGTAAACCGCGGATCTCTATCAAACACAATTGATACTGGCACTTCGTGCCTCGAAATGATCTCCTTAATGTACAATCTTGCCAACTGATCAAGATTGAATCTAATCTTTATTGGTAAAAAGTGCGCTAATTTCGTCAGTCTGTCCACTATTACCCAAATCGCATCGCATCCTCTCTGAGTAGTTGGAAGACCCACCACAAAATCTATTGTAATGTGTTCCCACTTCCATTCCGGTATTTCTAACGGTTGGAGTAATCCGCTGGGTCTTTGATGTTCGGCTTTTACTCTCTGACATGTCAAGCATTTCGCTACGCATTCAGCAACATCCCTTTTCATATTTGGCAACCAAAAATGTCGGCGCAAATCCTGATACATTTTCGTGCTTCCTAGATGAATTGAATACTTTGAGCTATGAGCTTCAGTCAGAATTTCTTCTTTCAGCTCTAGCACTGCTGGAACCCAAATTCGTCCATCGAACCGTAGTAAACCTTAGGTATCGACCTTGTATTTTACATCTCCGCCTTCACCCAAATTCTCTTTGATTTTCGCACACTCTTCGTCTTGTAGTTGGGCACTCTTCACTTTGTCGATTAAAGTTGGACCAGCTTCTATCTGAAATAATTGTTCGTCAGATTCCTTTGGAAATTTGATCTCCAACTCCAGTTTTGTCATTGCTGAAATGAGCTCCTCCTGAGTTGTAATCAGCATCAACTTCTCCCGACCTTTCCTGCTTAAAGCATCAGCTACCACATTCGCTTTGCCCGGATGATAAAAGATCTCACAATCGTAATCTTTTATCAGTTCCATCCACCTTCTTTGACGCATGTTCAAATCATTCTGAGTGAAAATATACTTCAGACTTTTGTGGTCTGTGTAGATCTCACATTTCTCTCCATAAAGATAGTGTCTCCATATTTTTAGAGCAAACACCACTGCAGTCAATTCCAAATCATGAGTCGGATACCCCTTCTCATAATCCTTCAATTGTCTTGATGCATAGGCAATAACTTTGCCGTTCTGTATAAGAACACAACCCAACCCTTTGTGTGAGGCATCACTATACACCACAAAAATTCCTGTATTGTCTAGTAACGTCAACACAGGTGCTACACTTAGCTTCTTCTTCAAATCTTGAAAACTTTCTTCACATTTCTCCGTCCACACGAATTTTACAGCTTTCCTTGTCAAATTTGTTAACGGAGTGGCTATCTTAGAAAAATCTTGAATAAATCTTCTATAATAGCCAGCCAGTCCCAAGAAACTCCTCACTTCTGACGGTTTTTTTGGTTGTTCCCAATTGATTACTGCTTCCACTTTCGACGGATCCACTGAGATCCCATCTTTGTCAATCACATGCCCCAAAAATTGTACACGGTCGAGCCAAAATTCGCACTTAGAGAACTTTGCGTACAGTTTTTCCTTTCTTAGTGTCTCCAATGTCAGACGTAAGTGTTCCACGTGTTCTTCTTGAGTTTTGGAATACACTAGAATGTCATCAATAAATACCACTACAAACTTGTCTAGGAATGGTTTAAACACCCTGTTCATCAAATCCATGAACGCAGCTGGTGCATTGGTTAAACCAAAAGACATCACCAGAAACTCGTAATGTCCATACCGAGTTCTGAATGCCGTTCGTGGTATATCCTCCTTTCTTACCTTCAATTGGTGATAACCACTTCTCAAATCTATTTTCGAAAAGTACTTAGCACCCTTCAGTTGATCAAACAAGTCATCTATTCTTGGCAACGGGTATTTGTTTTTAATAGTGACTTTGTTTAACTCCTTGTAATCAATACAAAGACGCATTGACCCGTCCTTCTTCTTCACGAATAAAATTGGCGCTCCCCATGGCGATACACTTGGTTGAATATATTTCTTGTCTAGCAGTTCTTGCAACTGTACCATCAGTTCCTTCATTTCTACCGGAGCCATTCTGTACGGAGCCTTTGATATCGGTGTTGTTCCCGGCACTAAGTCGATCACGAATTCAATTTCTCTGTCTGGTGGAAGTCCTGGCAAATCTTCTGGAAACACGTCTTCGAATTCTCTCACTACCGGTATTTCTTCTAATTTCACACCTTTCTTCTGAGTATCGACTATGTAAGCTAAATAGCCCACACAACCTTGACTCAACAACTTCTTGGCCTGCATAGTCGTCAGACATTTCATTTGTCTTGGCGACTTGCTACCATAAAATACTACCTTTGACGGAGTCATAAGGTTTACGCACTTCTTTTGGCAGTCAATTATTGCTCCATAATTGAACAACCAATCCATTCCCAAAATTACATCAAATTTCTCGAGTCTAATCGGAATCAAATCTACTAACAAGATATTCCCCTTAATGTTCACCCTACAGTTCTCGTAAACGAACCTAACAGGGATTATTTCCTTATTCGCAATTTCTATGTTCAAAGGAAAATTCAGTTCTTCTCTAGGCAATTCTAACCTCTTAGCAAATTCATCAGATATAAACGAGCAAGTAGCACCCGAATCAAATAATACATATGCATCAATATCATTGATTGGGATAATACCTGACACCACATCCTTTGATTGCACAACATCTTGCACAGTCATGTTGAAGGTTCTGGATGTGGGTTTGATTGATGCTGCAGGTCCTGTAATAGCCCACGCACCTCCATTGTTATCTCCTTTGCTTCTGGTTGTCACTCCCTCCTTCTTCTTAGGACATTCACGAGCAAAGTGATCCTTAGAACCGCACGTGAAGCACACATTCTTCTTTGATTGAGTGCAATTTGGGGCGATGTGACCTTCTTGGCCACATTTGTAGCAAACTCGTTTCCCCATCAAACACGCTCCCTTGTGAAACTTCCCACATGTCGCACACGCTTCAAACTTCTTATTCTGCTGGTTACCCTGCTGGTTTCCAGTACCCATACTTCCATTCCACTTTCTCTTCAAGTTGTTGTTGTTGTTGTTGTTGTTTCCACCGCTACCACCTCCACTCTTCATCTCATTTTCATTCTTCTTCTTCTTTTGTTCTTGGTTGAATTTTGTTACCGCCTCGCCTCCACCTTCGGCGAGTACTGTTTTCTCCATTACTGCTGCAAATGTCTTCAACTGGAACAGGGAAACCCTACTGTACAGCCAGGGCTTCAGTCCCTGTTCAAACCTCTTCGCCTTGCGTTCGTCTGTGCTAACCTGATATGGCGCAAACCTCGCCAATTCATTGAATTTTGCTGCATACTCGGATACCGACATCGTCCCTTGCTTCAGCTCCAGAAACTGTACTTCCAGCTGATTCTTTGAACTCTCTGGGAAATAGGTCTCGAAGAACAACTCCTTAAACCTATCCCAGGTCATCACTTCCGGCCCTTCACGAGTTTTATTAGCCTGCCACCAATAACTAGCTTATGCTTTCAACATGAAAGTTGCGAAAGCCGTCTTCTGGTCATCCCCTACCCTAGCAACATCGAACACCTTCTCTATCTCTATAATCCAGGTTTGAGCTTCAACTGGATTCATGGACCCACGGAATTCAGGTGGTCCAACCGCCTTAAACTCCTTAAACGTTGTACCATGGTTTTGAGGTTGATTCTGCAACGCTCCTGTCAGTAGTGTTACTAGTTGTTGAACGGGATTCGCATCAACATTGTCGTTAGCTTCTTCGGTGGTTCTCTGTCGTGTTGGCTGACGTCTGGGAGGCATTTTCTGTTTAAAATAAAACATCTATTAGACCATTACTCAACTTCTTTAAGTATTTCTAATTAACTTGCCTCAACAAAAGAAATAACCACATAGCACATAACACTTTGAATAAAATAATAACTTTTATTTATTCATAAACTTTTTGAAAACATAACACAATAGCATCTCTACTATCTACATCCTTTCCTGAACTATAAAAGTTTCAGGACAACACCATTATTATCATATCCCATGGTTACCTAACACTAGGGACTTACACATTATTCAATACTTATTACGTACATTACCGACACATTTTTTTTACGATGATCTATTAAGGTACTTCGTAGCCCTATCACGTTCCTCCTCCATGACTCGAAACATTGTTCTGCGATCTAACACGAATGATGGCAGTGTCTCGAACTGAATCGGATATCCCATGACCCGATCTTGAGCTCGATTAATTGCGGTGTTAAATACTTTATCCATCTCTTCCATCTTCATCCTCTTTGCCTGCGCGTCTCTCGCTGCTCTTCCAGTTCGTTGATAAGCTTCCTCATATGCATCTTCAGCTCTTGCCCTCTTAGCAGCTTCTTCTCTCAGCTTGCTCTCCAGTTCAGCAACCATCTCAATCAATTGTTCTTTCTCTCCTTCAGTCTGTATTAATTTCTCCTCGGCGTTAGTCAGTCGTTCTTCACGATCCTGGATCTTGCCGTCTTTTTGTGTAATTGTAGTCTATTGTTCAGCTACTATCTCCTGCAACTCCTCAACTGTATCCTGAAGTTCCACGTTGCGGTCATGCACCTCATCGTAAATACGGCCTGCTATCGAGTTAAGTGGAATCCTTTCTTCCTCATCCTCCTCATCTGTCTCCACATCATTCTCCTCATCTTCAACTACTGTGACCAACGGTAACTTTCGTGGCAGTAGTTGTTCCCAAACTACCTGAATGTCGCGAGGCTCCTCCTCTATAGGCATTTGAGGTCCCTTCTCCCTAACCTGACTGGATTCTCCGACATTAGTCATCATGACAACAAAATTTTAAAGTTTTAGTTATTAATCATTCTACCCGACACTCGCGAGCACATAAGTTATAAACACATAAGCATATAAGTGTTTTATTACTTCTTTCTTAAAACTCGATAAGAGTTATCTCCACTATCTTTTCAAAGGTTACTTCCTAAGGCTTTTTCCCCCACCTAAGGTTCATAACCTAAGGCTTTGATACCAACCTGTGACACCCCCAAATCCTGGTACTCCATTTCCTCGAGATTTGGTGTTCACGCAATCAAAACATTCATTTCATTACAATCTTTAAACAAGTCTGAAAATAAACTATTCAATCTATTACAAGTCTTCAGCATTGTTTCATCTTTCCTTTCCCTTTACTGGTGCTAGGTACATCACCATTTTCAACCTTAGCTGTAAGAAATTTTACAGGCAAGAGTGAGCAAACAAGGCCCACTTGAAATAACAATAATTAAATCATTAAACTTTTACATCATTTGTCAACATTAAGCTCAATAGAATTTAACAATATATTCTATTAACTTTTGGAAAGCTTTAACCTTTACTGAGGGTCTAATGACCACGAATCATGTCCATAGTTATAAGTAATTTTTCAACTTAAACTTTAACAGTCATAAGACTATAAGGACTTCACGTACTTAGGGGGATCAACCCTTCGTACAATGTATTGTGCACAACCATTTCAACGCTAAGCGTAACCTCTTATAAAAGAGTTGTTCTTCTCAGTATTTAGAATACAAGTCCGTACCAAAGTGAGTTTGGTTTGGATACATTATGGGGTAATTTAGAATTCAACGGTAATCAACTAAGGTTTAGTTGATTACAACGACATAACTGTATACTATGGAATAGTCATAGTTTAATTGATGTTTATAAATTGACATCATGCTTTAGGGATAATCTAATAGCATACAATTTGAATAATTATAACCTACCTTGCTTGAACAATAATAAGACAATGTTAATTGAATAATAAACATCCACAACATGTATATAATTGTACATGCTAAACCACAAGTTAAGTACAAGAATAACTTGCTCCAAATAAATTTACACCATTACATGATAATCGAAATTGAAACAATAATTAGTTCGATAACACCAATGATTAGAAAACTTATACAATAAGGAACTTGCTAAATATCAAAAGTTAAGACTTAGAAACTTGCTCAATGTAAAATGTAGGTTTAGGAAACTTGCCTTTAGCACAAGCTACACTTTTACCACTTGAACTGATACCCTAAACATATGTCATATTGACATAATTAGTCCTAATCAACATTGTACATTTATATAAACAATTACATTCCTCATATGGGTTGAATTACCCATTCACATAATCAATTATATTTCAAGTAGATAATACTTAATAACATGATATTTCATAGTCTAATAATACTGAAATTATCATTTAACATAAATACATAACATTTATTTTCAAGTTTTGTGCATTTAAACAAAACTGTCAGACAGTTCTGCCAAGCCGCGCAACGGCGCCACAGTTTGTACTGTGGCTCGCGCTGAGTCGGCGCTACGGCTCAGCGATTATACTACGAGCCGGCGCTGCGGCGCAGTGATTGTGCAGCAGGTCGCTTACGTCATGGTGATGGCGCTGTGGCGCCAGCAATGAACTGCTGGGCCGCGCCGCGGCGCGAACTGTCAGCGTCGACTGACAGCTTCGACAACCATGAAAGAAAAAGCCAAATTGGCCAAAAAAGCTCGAATCTAATAGACTGATTATCATGAAAATTGCATATAGACATCATATAAACATATTGTGAGTACTCCTAACATGTTTCTATCCATTAATTAGCATAAACATCAATTATACAACATCCAATTTCATTGTTTTTGGCAAAACTCCATATTTTGATATTTTCCATAAAAATTAACACTGTGACTTTGTTATTAAATCAAAATAGAAATTTCTACACATCATGATTATGATTCTACATACTCTAACAATTCTAACAGTCAATTTATCAATACCACAACCAATTAGACCTTAATTTCTATTTTAACTAAAGCCATATTCATACATAAAAACTCTCTATAAAATATTTTCTTCATAAATTACATACTTACATGAATTAATTTCTCTATGATCATGCATAACTCATGAAACACATATACAATTGATAATCATACAAAATTATAATCATAACAACAAAATTTCGTTTATAAAATTTTTCACAGAGACTTTTTGGGAAGAAGAAAAATTTTAGAGTTTTACAAAAGAAAAGATGACCTACCTTGGATTATGAAGAAGATGATGACTCTAACTCTTTGATTATCAAGCTTTTCTCCAAAACCTATAAAAACTCTCAATTCTCTCTAGTTTCTTCTTACTTTTTCTTCTTTTCTTCTTCTTCTTCCTCTGAGTTTTCTCTTTTTCTCCTTTCTCTCTCTTCTATCTTACGTATAATATTATAACGTAATAATAATAATAACATATATTAATGATATAATATAAGTACTGATATGAATATATCAGTTATAGGAGTTTTAAAATTTAAAAGCCAAAAGGCTTGTTTGGCTAGTCTAAATAAAAATAATCTATTAATCCTTACTCCTTGTTTGGTAAATTGAATTAAAATATAATAGATTAATCCTTATACCTTGTTTGCTAAAATCCTAATAGATTAAAGACTTATTATACAATAAGGTATGTTTGGCAAAACTAAATTAAACTCTTTTAATTTATTTTAAAAACTCCTTTATAATAAGGTTATTAATCACACATTCATTTAATTAAATAAATCAATTAAAACATTAATCTATTAAATTACTTTAACACATAAATAATTATAGTTTCTTTTATAATTATAATTTCATTTAACCAACTAATATTTTAAACTACAATTTCTCATTTAAAATATTATTATTTATTTAAAACCACTATAAGCTCTCTAGCTTATTAACTAAATTAATTATTATAAATCTCATAACAACTAATTTATTTAGCTTCTTAATTAATTACACAACAAATAATTAATTAAATCACATCAATTCCAATTGCCATAATTCGATAAATATTTAATATTGCCAATAAATATTTAATATCTACTATTTAATTATTTATTCAACAAATAATTAAATAAACTACATTACTAAAATTAAACAATTAATTATTCAATCAATAAACCTATCCATTAAATATTTATATAAATCAATAAATATTTATTATAATAATTTAAAACTATAGAATGTTACAACATCTTCCCGATTGTGCATGGGATGGTAAAACTTTCAGGGTCTTTAAGTTTAGGTGGAAGCTTTTTCTGTAACACTGCACTGCACTCCTCTGTTAGTGCTACTGTTTCGAAGTCTTCCCATTTCTTCTTCCTTGACAGAATTCCCTTCATAAACTTCGCGTAACTCGGCATTTGCTCCAAGGCCTCTGCAAATGGAATATTAATCTGGAGTTTCTTGAACACCTCTAAAAATTTTGCGAACTGCTTATCGGACTTTTGTTTTTGGACTCTCTGCTGAAACGGCGGTGGAGGATAAACAATCGGCTCACTGTTTAGCTGTGGTTCCTCTGATTTGTTCCCCTCTACTGCATTACTGTCGTCGGCTTTTTCTTCCGGTGTTGCTGAATTTTCTGCACTAATCTCACCTAGGTGTTTTCCGCTTCTCAACATAACTGCCTAACATTGCTCATGATTACCCTTCGGATTTCTTTCGGTGTCGCTAGGTAAGGTTCCTTGTGGTCTACTATTTAATGCCAACGCAAGTTGTCCTATCTGATTCTCTATATTCTTGAGAGCAATAGTATGATTCTTCAACATCAGATCAATGCTAGTTTTGTAACATGCCCAGGATTCCTCATCATCGGATTTCCTGTCCAGCTGTTGAGTTTGTTGTGGATGACTGTGAAATCCAGGGGGATATGATGGTTGTGGAGCTTGAGTTTGCTGATTATTGCTCCATGAGAGGTTTGGGTAGTTCCTATTCCCCTGATTGTAGGTATTCTGATATGTATTTTTCGGATTCCTATTGTAGTTGCTTATGTACTGAACGGAAGCTAGATTTATCGCGCACTGCTCTGTCAGATGATCCCCCGCACATAATTCAAATACTGTCATATCCTGCTGAACTTGTTGAGCTTTAGCCCCTGCTAACATGTGCACCGTCTCATTCAGCTTATCAAACTTCATGGATAGTGCAGAAATAGTTGTGTAAAGATGTTACTCCGTCTAATTCAAAAACCCCAGCTGCTTTTGCCTCTGT
Organism: Panax notoginseng; assembly: GCA_016801055.1. Lineage (NCBI taxonomy): Eukaryota > Viridiplantae > Streptophyta > Magnoliopsida > Apiales > Araliaceae > Panax > Panax notoginseng. Next base: position 51,798,422 of record CM029023.1, read on the forward strand.
CATTCTTGATGTGGGCCACTGGTAGTTATTTGTCGACATTGTTTCTATCAAATTGTAAGCATCCTCATAACTTTTAGCCAAGAATGCTCCCCCCGATGCCGCATCAATACTCGCTCTGATATTGCCATGTAGCCCGTTATAGAAGGTGTTCATTTGTAACCACTTGGGCAATCCATGATGTGGGCACTTCCTGAGCAAGTCTTTGTATCTCTCCCATGACTCATATAGTGACTCTCCACTCTGTTGCGCAAACAATGTGATGTCACTCCTCATTTTCGCAGTCTTTGCCGGTGGGAAAAATTTGGCAAGAAATTTTTGAGCCAAATCCTCCCACGTAGTGATCGAACCCGGCGGGCAAGAGTGTAACCAACTCTTCACCTTGTCCCGTAAGGTAAATGGGAACAAGCGAAGTCTTACTGCCTCATCCGATACCCCGTTGTACTTGAACATGTCGCACATTTCCAGAAAACTGAGCAAGTGCTCATTTGGATCGTCGTGTGCCATTCCCCCAAACTGACATGAATTCTGCATCATCTGAATAGTCCCAGGCTTAATTTCAAAAGTATTCGCAGCAATTGCAGGCCTAGTAATGCTTGACTGCAGATCAGTCACCTTAGGTGTGGAAAAATTCCTCAACGCTTTCTGGTATTCGGCAGCCATCGTTCCCTCCTTATCAGAAATTTCAAATTCGGTTCTCGTTTCCTCAATCCACTTACTCAACTTTTGAAATCGTCTGTCAATGTCGTCCTCAAAAGGTAGCAAGTCTGGATGTTTAGATCGTGTTTGCATAAACCGATGTCGAAAACCTGAAATAGAGAAAGTAAAAAAAATAAAAATAAAAATGTTTAAGTAAAACTGGACTAAGTAAACTGATATTGTAAAAACAACTATTAAAATCTCGGCTAAATTGTCCCCGGCAACGGAGCCAAAAACTTGTCGGGTAAAATCAATATGCACAGAAAACACGCAAGTATACGTGGTTAACAAGTAATAAAGTGATGAGTAGAGTATCGTTCCCACAAGGACAAAATATCAAGAATCTTAACTTCACAATTATCAATTTTTTATTAATCCTAATTTTATTAAACTAATCGATTCAATGGTTTTTTTTTAAAAAAAAAAACTAATTAAAAGAAACTAAATTAATGAATAATTAAATTATCACAAAAGAAATAAATACCAATAACGAAATTCAGAATTTTCAAACAATTAATGGAGAGTTAGACTTATGATTTCACTCTAAGCTTCACTCTGATTTTCTAACTTTTATTCCAATTCAATTCAATATTCCAGTTTATTAATCAAGAACACGCACGTAGTAAGAGCCACCTCTCGATGCACTAATACCATATCAACATCAATCCACAATTAAGATAGAAATCCATTAAACACCTAAATTAACCAACTCACTATATCTCTATGTGAACTGCAATTAAAAAAGGTTGAAGTTTAAGTTCTCTTAACGATTACATGCGATGTCAAGCGTATCTCTACCTTAACAATAATCACAAATATGCTATCGACATAATTTATGACACATGATATATTAACTAAGTCTAGACTCGAATATCCTCTCTCGAATCCTTTCAAGTCCACATAAAATTGTTGATCAGGCAATTCATAAATTCACGCTCAAGTTAACATAGATAAACTGAAACTATCTTATAAAATTGGAAATCAAGTTATAGAATCATCGCTAAGCTTAAAGATCCATCACAAGTCTAATAAGTAAATTAGTTCATAACGAACGAGTTAAAAACTGAATAATCTGTTGAAAACATCATCCCAATTACAAAATAGATGAAAGAGAAGAAGAATTGTAGAAAACTCCTTCACGTAGCCTCAATTTGCAATCGTCGTGACAATCTCTGAAAATCACTCCTCCAATTTTCGCTCTCCAAATCCTTGAATCCGTGCTAAAAAACTTTTCTTTGTGCTAGAGAATTGTTGTTCTTCTAAGTGGTAACAAGCTCTCGTGACTTCTGGACATATTCTCCTTTTAATAGACTCCAAAACGCACCAGCTAGCGCACAAATCCGAGCCAAAACAGAAGTCGAAACCAAACAGGACAGCTGCAGGAAACGGGACCCCCGCCCCGGCGGGGGGTACATGCCTAAAAAGGCCCGCCCCGGCGGGCTACCCTACTGACTTCAACTTTTTATGAATTCCAACTTTTTCCACTTTTGCTTCAAAAAGACCACATTCTCATCCCTAATGCATCCATAACCACCCTACACACAAAATAACATAAAATAAGTAAAAACAACACAAAACATGAACATAAATACGAATTTAAACTTGATTTGAACAATGATTCGTGTATATAAAATTCACTTATCAGCAACCCAGAAAATGGCTCCTCCTCGGTGGGAGAATCAATGTCCTCCATGGGCTCTCCACCATTTGAATCAATGCTCGGCACTATGGATACTACCACATCCAATGAAGTCTCTGTCTCCATCCATGCTGAATAATCTACAGAATAACCTAGATGGCTGACAGAAAAAGTAGCTATCTCGTGCTGATCCCAATAATCATACACCCGGGATCGGTCCTCTGCTGATAGATGGCGAGAAGCTAAGCGCTGACCTAACGCCCCATCAAAAGGACATAAATCCTAAAACTGGTCAAACTGCGACATCACGGCCAGTGGGTGGTACGTAATCATGCCCCTTAAAACAGCCAGAGGGAGATAATCCATGCCTGGAGCATGAGTAATGAAGCTATAGGGCAAACTGAGTCCTGTACACGGTAAGATAGCAAACGGATCTCCAATCCCAACTAGGAAAACGAACCAAGATGTAGGATCTGTACACTCCGTAGGCTGGAAGGAATACGACATAGATATCTCATGGGTGAAACAATACCCGTGTCGTCTAAATGTGCCAATCGGTCTCAAGTGTGACATAAACCACACGTATAACATGACCGAACTGCCTATGAATACCCCTACAGGGTAATTCCTGCAGAAACGTGGCCGACCTCAGCATCTCTGCCATAATCATCGGAATAATGGTACGACCCTCCCTGAGAGCCCTCATTGCCATGATGACACCGATGTCCAACTCATCCATGTATCGTGGCATGTACACGTATGATAATACACACAGAAGCAATACATCTATCCTGGCTAAATGCCACTGGCCCTCTAGTATGGTTAAATCCCCAGAATGCCTAGCATAGCTGTCCTCATAGCCAAATCTGTCAATCAAAAAACGCTGGGATATCACGTGGCCGGATGTGATCTCATCTTGTACAACTCTCCGCCTCAGCCCTGTTAAAGTCATAAACTGATAGCTTATGTCACCAATGGCCATATGCACGTAAGGTCTATTAAGTGGCAGCATCGTCAAACGTGCATACTCCTCTAGAGTCAGAGTCAACTCCTGGGTCCCAAACTGGAAAACCTGCCTCTCCGGTACCCAGTGCTCAAGCATGCCCTCTACAAATCCTACGGGAACTTGAAACATCAAAAGGGTCATGGTATGCTGCAATAGCTAATCTACGGTCACCCTATCTAGGGGTGACATAATATCATACCAATATCTTAGACGGGATGCCACAAATAATGGAGGGGTGTGATCTATGCGGCTGACTGTCGAAGAAGACATCTGTGTGGGCCGTATCATAATACCATCCAGGGGTCAATGCTGAATATCTCTAGACATACATATATATGCATAACATGGTACATGCATAACAGATAATAGATGACAATATGATGCAGGAAATAGAAGATAATACATGCATTCCTAAGTACATCATCATCTATGTACATCATCTCTGTACAGCTAAAAATATAAGGAAATGGGGCACAGACGCCCTACTACTAACAGAGGCCTATCAAAAGATATAGCGATAATGGGGCACAGCCACCCAATAGCTAACAGAGGCCTATCAAAAGAAATAACGAGAATATATATCAGAAGAAGATAATGGTGTTAATATCTACATCATCAATCCTGTCCAACTTATGTAACTCTTCTTGAGTCACCGGATCTCTATCAACAGGGATATTAGGACTATACAAAGGAAGATCTGCGCCGACAAAGCCAAATGGGTCGTCTGAGGGGCCAGCTCTTGCGCTGGAAGGATCAAACGAATCTGCTTCTGCCAGATCTCTGCCCAAATGCCGGATAAAGAAATGTGCCCAGTCCAGTCGCTGGGTCAAGCTATCAATCTGTGTCACATGAGTCGAATCTCTGACACAGGCTAGCCAATCCGTCATCATCACGAACCCTGGAACCATATCCCCCATGAACTAAGTGGCGCGGGTCTGGGCTCTAATGGTACGAGGGATCCAATAATGCTAGAATACATCTTGAGTGCAAGGACCCTCTGACAATACAAAATCATTAACACCCAACAATGGGATATCAATGACGGGTGACTGCGACACAGACCAATAACGCCTGGTAGGAGGCAAGATCGGTATATGGATCTCTCATGTGGTGCTCCTAATAGCACGCTTTCCTAAATAGAGCTCCCATCCTCCATTTTATGAAGAGAGGTACCCTATGGGTGGAAATTACGTACTCGACACCAGTTGGGTACCCATCCTCAAAACTAGTGGCCAAGTGCTCTCCAGAATAGTGAATCCAAGTGATGGCATCAGCTGTCAAGAACTCTAATTGTAGGAGACAATGAGTGAAACCCTCAGCTACAGGGATCTCCACTAGTATAGAATGATGCCATTGCTATCCTCGTGGATAGGTATCCAATCCTAATACACTCATATGACGTAAATATGGGAGCCTCTCATAGGCCCAAAACTGCCAACACAAAGGCAAACATCTGCTGTCAGTTAACACTCTTAACCTGTACATGGTAAATGACAAGAGAAATACTTACCAGCAGAAATGGGTAAAATCCTAACCAAGCCTCGGTCAAGCCCTGCGAGCGTATATGCTTGCCCCTGAGGAAATAGACAAAGGTGTAGGAGCCCCAATCATAATCTCCAATACGGTCCATATGTTGCGTGGCGCTGATCAAAGCAAACTATATCGTACAAGAGTTATCTGCTATGAAGCAGCCCCTAATAATAATCAGGAACAATCGTCGAAGAATGCGATCCCTGACTCTGACATTAGCTGGTATGGGCTCACTCAACAGCCCACTCATAGCATCTACGCTCAAAGGACCCGTACGAACAGTCCTACCCTTGAGCGCCTCCGCCGGAACTCCTAACAAGGGTCTGACGATAGTAGGTGTAATATTCACCGTGCAAGGCACTGGTGCCCCTCCAAACTCCATACCTATGATAAACTGCCAATCCATCGGCGTCATCATCACCTCACAGTCCAGTAAATGGAGAGACTGAGTCTAGTGAAACCAACGCTCAGACAATGCCATGAGGTAACCCCAGGGACAGCGACGGGGAAGGATGGAAAAGAACGCCCCAAATCCCCAGTCATGCACAATCGCTCTATAGTCAGGATGTAGAGCCTGATACATGTTGTGAATGCTGAACCAGTTCCCTCGAGGTTGTGTAAAGCTGAGAACCTAAAAAATGCAGATCGACATCAGAATCCTTTACTCCTCATCAATAGGAAAGAAGGAAGATTAAGATCTAACTTGATACCTCGTTAGCATGCAGATACATCGAGGGATGTCGACTCAAGTCTCCCAGAAGCTCTGGGGTTGCCACCTAAATACTCAGGAGGTCCTTACGGGGAGCATGTGTAGCAGGAGCGGGGTCCACAATCGGAACATCCTCCTCCTCATCCTCGACGTCTAGCACATCAACCTGGACTGGACGTATCACCGCCTCCACCAAACAACGAGGTTGTCTAACAAAACGGGGTCGAGGCACTTCAGAAGCCCTCCTCCGTATACCAGAAGTGGTCCTACGGGAACTACTCGGCTGATCCGGATCCATAATATCTGGACAACAAGTCTTCAAATTACCTCAAAAAGGGTGTGGTATCTTCTAACCTGGAGATTTCTTTTCAAAATACATTTAATGATTACATGCATGCATGCATTACTTTAACTTACATCTACAGTAGAGTTAAAAATACATGACTACTCAATGCCTACATTTTAGAAAATTTTTGCCACAGTTTCCTCTATAAATAGGACTATCCACATACATATATGCATGACTAGGTGGCCATTTAGTAGCACACCTACCCATAGTTATATACATACTATTTGCATTAAAAAGTCAAAGTCATCAATCCATAAGGGTAACCTAATTACCAAGATTACTTTGCTTTATCACCTTTGCTCATTTGTCCTCAAACATGATAAGAAATAGCAGAAAAAGGTGCCAATTTGACTATTTCAAAAGTCAATTTTTTTTCACATCATTAAGTTTAGCATGGTTTAATACTAACATTTACTATGTTGAATATTTTTTATCAAGTCATTTGAGCATGCATATTCACTACTATGTTTAGATGCATTTCATGTGATAAGTCATTTTCCAACGGATAAAAATTGGAAAAGAAGGCATGTATACATTACCAGGACAGTGTAGAGCACTTGTACGGTCATAGAATTGGCATAAAGACATCCGAACTTAGCAGATTTGAAGAAGAGCTCTCAGATTTCCTTCGCGGTGCAACATGAAATGACTTGAGAAAGCAAACTACATCATAAATAACCATTCACGATTAGCCATAGGTCCACCTGTGGCACCCCTACGTGGGTCCCACCGCTCCGGATCGGTCCATGTCAAGTTACAAAGGAGTTCTCATAATCTAAAAAAGCCAAATCAGGGATAAAAACGCTACGCGATTGAGCGGAATAGCCTGAAATGCTGGTTTTTTTGGGCCTGACTGTGGCTTTCATATCATTCATTGGTATTCGCCCGAACATAGGGTATACTATACCGATGATCCAAGTCATTTCAGATCATATTCAGCAATACCGCACAGAGGTCCCATGCCGTCAATTCAGGTTCGTCACCCTAATCTTTTCAAATGGTCTCCCCGGCGGGGGTCACAACGCATGGTCATCTGTCCAAAAACATAACCCCAACAGGGGTTACAACGCATATTATCCGTTGACACACATGTCAGCGAGGATCAAATGGATCCCCGTCGGGGATTACAACGCATATTTTCCATTGATATACACGTCAACGAAGGTCAAGCAACCTTGACGTCAGTTCAGCCGTTAGTAAGTAAACCCAACGACTAATCGGAAGCCATCCGATGATTGTAGCAGTTGGCATTCATCCCGAACAGGGAGTTCATTCGTTGATATACACGTTAGCAGAGGATAAAATGGATCCCCGACGGGGGTTACAACGCGTGGTCAGCCGTTGGTTCACACGTCAATGAAGGTCGGGCAGCCCTGACAACACATACTGTTGGCAGTAAATCCAACAGAACATTGATATTTCCTGGCAATACAAACCAGGGAGGATCAACATCATTGGGGAGGATTGATGATGGAATATGTTATACACATCCTCAAGCAGACAAAAGCTTTATCCCCACAGATCTCTGGTACACGAGAAGCACATCTCCAGGAATAAAGTATGTATCAAGGATTTAGGACTTTGGTGATAACCCCACTGTCAACAATCATAGAGATTCTTGTTAGCTGTGGATTGCACATCCATGATAGTTCGTTAGGCTGTTTACATATTACCATCCCCGATAGAAACAACAGGGACCCGGTAATCATCCCCAACATGTGGGAAAACAATCCATATGCATCATCCATATGCATCATACACTTGTATCATGTTGCTCCACATAGCATCATGTTTATATTATTGTATTTCAAGTGTCTGGGATTCTTTATCCTATCCATGCCATTACATTGCATGAATATGATAAAGAGGGGCATTTGTAGACACTCGAAATTTTCTGCTCTCCTGTTACTAACATTGCAGGAGGGCAGATTTATCTTTCAGAGATAACCTTAGAAGACAGCTCACATCCAGTCTGGATACTACCGGAAGTTCAGTTTTAACCCCGAAACACACACCGGGATTATCAATTTCCACCTCAAAGATAACCCTGAGGCTTGCAGTTCCAATACTGAAAATTCCACCGGAGAAGGCCGATTCATCCCAGAGATAACCCTGAGATATTCAGCCTCAGTCCCAACACTGAGAGTAGAAGATTCCAACCTTGGAGATAACCCCAAGGAAGGCAGTTGCAGTTCCGGAGATAACCCCGAAAATGCTTATTTCAAATGCATGCAATTAGCTTCAACCTCAGTGCTTACACCGAGGCACTCAGTACCAGGCCCGACGATAACACCGGGAAGACATACACACCTCAGAGATGACACTGAGGACCTTCAACACTTACAGCAGTCCAATCTCAGAGATAACCCTGAGCAACGTCTGTTTTATCAGCCTAAACTGGAGATAACCTCAGTGAGGGGCAAAGTCGTCATCTTGCCACCTTGACGCCACATCACGTCGTCTCAACATTTATGACATACATTTCTACACAGCAATGTCTCATAAGAACCAATGAAGTCCAATCCCGAGTGACTATTACGCAGGATAACGGATAGAATCTGAAGCACGAAGATCGAAGGGCATGATCCCATCTTCCTGACTTCGTACAACCTCTAATACCATGTCATTGCGTAACTCTCGACAACGGTGGTCTGAAATAGGTCTTATACACCTCAGTCGAATGCCCGAATTGATGTTCTGAAAGTTCGAACGGATATCACGTTGTAGGTGTGCACGTACTTCGAGACGGTAGGACCCATGAAGCTCGGGGCACCCCGGGGCAGCTGTCGGTACACCTGTGGCTCCCCCCCTCTATAAATAGAGGGCTTGGGGTGGCACTGCTTTGTATATTATTTTCTCGAAGATGCTTCACATCTCGAAAATAAAAGCAATCAAGCCGAACATTTAATAAAATGGAAGTATCAAAGGCCTCAATTACTATTGAGCATAAGGGTTTGAAAAACCTTTTTTAAAACATCACTGTTATATCTTGTTTAAAACTAAACTTTTACACAAATTCAAACCCTTTGTATATAGGTGCAAACGAGGTATAGCACTACTTCCAAATAACAACACATTGACCCACACACACACACACACACACACATTCATATAACAGTTTCTTTAAAAGTGGCGGTCACCGAGGCAACACGGATGTCGGGGGGGTGCCTAACACCTTACCTCCGCATAAGCAAGTCCCCAGACCCTAATGAATCTCGGTTTCACAGATCCGTTTAGCAGTGTCACATCATTGGGTCAATGTGCAAACCTTTTCTCGGTTGTGTTTGTGACAACCCCAAAATAGATCCATTCCATCCAACCTATTCTGAGTCGCCAAATACATGGTACAGAAAACAACTATAACTTTATTACAACAATTGTCGTGCAAAATACAACAACACATATGCTGTGAGTTTGGATACAAATATATACCAAATGTGACTCATGTTCCAACCGTGGACATCACCTCACAATGACACCTTACATAAAGGTATAGTCAAAAATTATTTTAGAAATTAGAATCTTTGGGAAGTGCTCAAGGAAACCTTCGTACATGGGAGGCCATGCATCTAGGTTATGATAGATATCATATGGCCACAGAATTATCCTTGGTTTACCCAATAGACCCCAAAGAAAAACGAGAAGATTACTATCATATTCTTCCCAATGGTGAGTCTTCTCTTGACATATCATTATCTCTACTGTCTCTAATTGAGAATTATACTTTAAACAAACACCAAGATTATATAGGTAGTGCTCGTATATATACTCAGCAAGTGGATGAGCACATCCCTGTCTTATGATGACACGAGGTTGTATGTCGTTAGACATCTTGTATGATAGTGGCAAACCACCCTTCCAACGTTGGGTACACCTTACCCTATTGGATTCACCAAATATAACTACTAAATGAACTTTTCTATACTGCTTCGGGAGAACATCCACAGCTAGAGACCACCGTTATATTTCCCCGTTACCCTCGCTCGACCCAGCTACACTCTTATTACCTGAAAGGAATTGTGAAGCAAAAGGGTGAGCACAACTAGCTCAGTAAAGAATATCATGACTAAAGATAATTAAATTATCAATAGCCTTCATCAATAATAAATCAGAGATTTAGAATATATGGTAAATGATAAAAATTTCAACCATAGTTGCAGCGGAACGAGCAATCCATTAGAAGAGTCAAATAGACTATAAAGTCTATTATTTTCTCCATGTTAAAAATCCACCAACAATGTTTTATCCCTGTAACATCAATCAACAATTCTGGTCCACAATCATATGAATAACTCATAATCATAACTGTAGTTCTAAATTCCTCTTCTCATCTAGGACGAAGATAATTTTCATCACCTGAAACATCAAACATCATGGTTATACCAAATTACAGTTCCTGTTCATAATCATACTAATAACTTCATCTTTGCACTACGGGGCAAAGATATTCATCAACAAGTCATCTTTGCACAACAGGCTAAAGATATTCGTCAACAGTTCATCTTTGCATTACTGGCCAAAGATATTCAACAACAGGTCATCTTTGCACTACGGGCCAAAGATATTCATCAACAGACCATCTTTGCACTACAGGCCAAAGATATTCATCAACAATTCATCTTTGCACTACAGGCCAAAGATATTCCACAACATGTCATCTTTGCACTACGGGCCAAAGATATTCATCAACAATTCATCTTTGCACTACAGGCCAAAGATATTCATCAATATTTCATCTTTGCACTAAAGGCCAAAGATATTAATATCTCAAAGAAATATATAATCATTTCAGAATTTATATAAACAATAATTATAACCATGTTGATCAATTCACCTTTGCACTTAAGCTAAAGATATTCACTTATAAATTTAATGGTCATGATCATACCAATCAACGATTCAACTTTGCACTACTGGCCAAAGATAACCCATAGTCATGATCATACCAAAAATCTACCCATCTTTACACTCAAGTCAAAGAGAAATATCATCATTAGGGTTATAAAAACGTTATATATAATAATAAAAATAATATGATCAACATCTAGTTTTAATCTCAAGAGTAATATTCGTAAATCAACTATAATTTGGTTAGAAAAAGAAACTAATTTTTATCGTGAATAGTAACTTGTGAATAGTAACTCATGAATAGTAACTCGTGAATAGTAACTTATAAATAGTAAACCCGACACAAAAAGGTAGAAATTCCACAATAAAATCCATACCAGTATTTCGGTATAATGATATTGAAAGAATAATATTTCTTAAGCTTATAAACAATTTATTTAAATTGTTTACACTTTACTAAATAATGCATTTAATCATTCTAAAATACCAAACTCATAAGATTTTATCACCAATAATCAAAACCCTCATCAAAAATCTGCATATACCTCATATAGAATTCTCAAGTCATAAAATCCTATTTTCCAATTTTCTTACTTCACATAACATATTTAATTCATTTACTCACAACTAGACCATTTTCATGAAAAATACCAAATCAGTTCTAAAAATATTTCTTTTCTGAGATTTAGCATAATATAGTCCCATAGTGAACATATATTTTTCTCAAAATTTTTAAAAGTCATTTACTATTTTTCATATGGCCAAAACAGCCGAATATTTAGACATTTATCAAAAATTATACTTTTGTCCAAAAATTCTGAAATTTACAGAGTATACTTCTATCATATACATGTACTCCCAATAAAAATTTCATCAATTTTGGAGTTAACCACAAGGAATTATAAGCTGTTACTTCTAAAATAGTCTTTTCTCATAAAATTCATAACTCTCAATCTATACATCCAAAAATCACCATTTTTGGACACAATCAAGAAAACTCATCAAAATATCATTTCAAATTTTTCCAAAATTTTTTGAAGATCAGAAAAATTACGAAACTGAAAATCATAACAACCCTTAAAATCCCTTAATATCCCCTACCTCAAAAGAGCAGTACTTCTTACTGGATATCGGATATGATGCTGAAGGAAACTTGCACTGATGAATAGAAACTCACCAAGTATCTAAAAACTCACAAAATATGCTTCATAATATAGAGAGAGAAAGAGAGAAAGCTTATGTTTCTGGTGTGATTTTCAATTCTAACTTAGCCCTCTATTTATAGGAAAATTTTGGTAGGTTTGACCTGCAACCTGATGGCTTTACCTGCTACTATTCCCACCCACCACATTTGAAATATAATTCAGCACATTTCTTCACCAACCACAAGTGGGGCCCACCAATTCTAGAATTTTCCACCAAAAATGATTTATAACCTGATTTCCGAATCAGCCACCTCTTAAAATTCATAACAAATCATACGTTCATTTTTAACGGTTCAAAATTTATGGACATATACTCAACTTATATATGTATAACATATCCAAAAATTACCACGATCCAACGGTCGGATTAAAAATTATAACCCCCGCAAAATATCTCAAAACCCTGATTTTTAATACCTCCATTCCGACAAAAATACTGATAAAAACCTCAACATTAACTCCTTCATTTTTAACCACAAAAATATATCCCTCATTTATATCCACATAATATAAATATTTCCTTATCATATGAATCAATAATTAATTATTCACAAATAATATTACAGAATCACATTTATGACAACCAGACCGTTCCCAGGAAAGAGGGAGCTTTCCAATAAGAATTTCTCCTTACTGGCGCGCAATTAGATGACCAAACCTCTCCTTAGACAGAACTTTCTAGACATTGACAATAATTTTATCTAATAATATTATTCAAATAATATGAACTATTGATCTGATAAAGGAAAATACTGTGCAGCAACAATTATTGAAACAACAATAATATAAAATATCAACGCAACAATTATTGGATCAATAAAATAAAATATTGAACAGTAATTACTGTAACAATTATTGAGTAGTGCCTTCTTACATAAGAATCAATAATTTCAAAAATACTATGCAATACCGTGTGCTACTGTGCAATAACGCGTATTACTGTATTTTAACCACCGGGTATTCCAACAGTGTTAACGGTAACAACTACACCGTTATTTGTAAAAACTCAAATTTGTCATTTTCCTTCACCCGACAGTTATTCATTATGGGGCCCACAAATAGCTGCGCCGTCGTACGAATATTCTCCGACAGAAAGAATATTCCACGACCAAACGAATATTCCCCGACAACAATGATTATTTTATAACCACTTGCTTATTTTGAAAAAAAAAATTCATATTTCACCCATAACTTTAAACTTTTATCAATTTAACTATTTACTGAATAGTAATTATAAGAAAAATTGCATACTTTTATTTCATAAAATTCGGGGTCTTACAATCTCCCCTCCTTATGAAATTTCGTCCCCGAAATTTACGTACCTGGTATTTCGAAGAGTTGAGAATACCTTACTTCCATTTCGGATTCTATCTCTCAGATCATCATGATTTCTCCATTGCTCTTCTCCCATGATAACTTCATTTGGGTTCCTCATTTGTTGGGAAGTCATGACAACCACCATCCCTCGAACTACTCGGCTTTGATTTGTCTGGAGCAGCATTTGGCGTCATCATTACCGTTGGAATATACCTTTCTATAGGACATATTCCTCCCTTAACTGCCTCTTCGTACTCCTCATTCATGATCTGAATCATCAATCTTCGATCCATATCGGATTCAGGTTGACCGCTATGTACAGGGTAATTCAAAACTCGATGTTGGGTTCTCCCAATTGCTTTCCAAAAAGAAAAATTCATATCATCTATTTTAGCCTTCTTAGATCGAACATCTCTTTCCACAATATCCACGTGTCGTGCGGCTTTTGCCCATGCATAACTTATTCTCACTCGTTCAATTTTTTCTTCTTTCAGCTCAGATTCCATTTTTATCATCTTATACTCTGTCAAAGAATGCTTCTGTTCAAGCATCACATATGAACATCACATATCGGGTAACACAAGCTTGAATTGTTGCATCTTTTTGTTCCACGATCGCCTGTCGTTCTTCTGCCTGCTCTTCTAACTCATGAATACGATTTTGAAATTCTATATTTTGATCATGTAATACCTCTAATAAACTCTCCTCTGGTACTTCTTCTTCCTCTTCTTCCTCAGTATCAGCTGTTACCTCTGCGACTATCTCGGGTGCAACTATCAATTCTTCACTCACCACATAGATATCTCTAATTCCTTCTTCGTCTGACATCACATTATCATGGTTAGTGATTAGAGGTATCCTCATAGTCTCATTCACTCCATTGTTAGCATTCTCAGCTGCCATTCTCAAATACTGCCATAAAATAAGGGTTAATTAAACAAATTAACCTATCACATAATATCTCGATATTATGACTGACCAACAAATAAGCTTAGGTAGGACACACTAGCGAAGGATTTACTCATCTCTCCCCTCCTAGTTCTATTTCCCGATCTCCGCCAGAGATCATATCCCTAAGCTCTGATACCAAATGTGACAACCCCAAAATAGATCCATTCCATCCAACCTATTCTGAGTTGCCAAATACATGGTACAGAAAATAACTATAACTTTATTACAACAATTGTCGTGCAAAATACAACAACACATATGCTGTGAGTTTGGATACAAATATATACCAAATGTGACTCATGTTCCAATCGTGGACATCACCTCACAATGACACCTTACATAAAGGTATAGTCAAAAATTATTTTAGAAATTAGAATCTTTGGGAAGTGCTCAAGGAAACCTTCGTACATGGGAGGCCATGCATCTAGGTTATGATAGATATCATATGGCCACAGAATTATCCTTGGTTTACCCAATAGACCCCAAAGAAAAACGAGAAGATTACTATCATATTCTTCCCAATGGTGAGTCTTCTCTTGACATATCATTATCTCTACTGTCTCTAATTGAGAATTATACTTTAAACAAACACCAAGATTATATAGGTAGTGCTCGTATATATACTCAGCAAGTGGATGAGCACATCCCTGTCTTATGATGACACGAGGTTGTATGTCGTTAGACATCTTGTATGATAGTGGCAAACCACCCTTCCAACGTTGGGTACACCTTACCCTATTGGATTCACCAAATATAACTACTAAATGAACTTTTCTATACTGCTTCGGGAGAACATCCACAGCTAGAGACCACCGTTCTATTTCCCCGTTACCCTCGCTCGACCCAGCTACACTCTTATTACCTGAAAGGAATTGTGAAGCAAAAGGGTGAGCACAACTAGCTCAGTAAAGAATATCATGACTAAAGATAATTAAATTATCAATAGCCTTCATCAATAATAAATCAGAGATTTAGAATATATGGTAAATGATAAAAATTTCAACCATAGTTGCAGCGGAACGAGCAATCCATTAGAAGAGTCAAATAGACTATAAAGTCTATTATTTTCTCCATGTTAAAAATCCACCAACAATGTTTTATCCCTGTAACATCAATCAACAATTCTGGTCCACAATCATATGAATAACTCATAATCATAACTGTAGTTCTAAATTCCTCTTCTCATCTAGGACGAAGATAATTTTCATCACCTGAAACATCAAACATCATGGTTATACCAAATCACAGTTCCTGTTCATAATCATACTAATAACTTCATCTTTGCACTACGGGGCAAAGATATTCATCAACAAGTCATCTTTGCACAACAGGCTAAAGATATTCGTCAACAGTTCATCTTTGCATTACTGGCCAAAGATATTCAACAACAGGTCATCTTTGCACTACGGGCCAAAGATATTCATCAACAGACCATCTTTGCACTACAGGCCAAAGATATTCATCTACAATTCATCTTTGCACTACAGGCCAAAGATATTCCACAACATGTCATCTTTGCACTACGGGCCAAAGATATTCATCAACAATTCATCTTTGAACTACAGGCCAAAGATATTCATCAATATTTCATCTTTGCACTACAGGCCAAAGATATTAATATCTCAAAGAAATATATAATCATTTCAGAATTTATATAAACAATAATTATAACCATGTTGATCAATTCACCTTTGCACTTAAGCTAAAGATATTCACTTATAAATTTAATGGTCATGATCATACCAATCAACGATTCAACTTTGCACTACTGGCCAAAGATAACCCATAGTCATGATCATACCAAAAATCTACCCATCTTTACACTCAAGTCAAAGAGAAATATCATCATTAGGGTTATAAAAACGTTATATATAATAATAAAAATAATATGATCAACATCTAGTTTTAATCTCAAGAGTAATATTCGTAAATCAACTATAATTTGGTTAGAAAAAGAAACTAATTTTTATCGTGAATAGTAACTTGTGAATAGTAACTCATGAATAGTAACTCGTGAATAGTAACTTATAAATAGTAAACCCGACACAAAAAGGTAGAAATTCCACAATAAAATCCATACCAGTATTTCGGTATAATGATATTGAAAGAATAATATTTCTTAAGCTTATAAACAATTTATTTAAATTGTTTACACTTTACTAAATAATGCATTTAATCATTCTAAAATACCAAACTCATAAGATTTTATCACCAATAATCAAAACCCTCATCAAAAATCTGCATATACCTCATATAGAATTCTCAAGTCATAAAATCCTATTTTCCAATTTTCTTACTTCACATAACATATTTAATTCATTTACTCACAACTAGACCATTTTCATGAAAAATACCAAATCAGTTCTAAAAATATTTCTTTTCTGAGATTTAGCATAATATAGTCCCATAGTGAACATATATTTTTCTCAAAATTTTTAAAAGTCATTTACTATTTTTCATATGGCCAAAACAGCCGAATATTTAGACATTTATCAAAAATTATACTTTTGTCCAAAAATTCTGAAATTTACAGAGTATACTTCTATCATATACATGTACTCCCAATAAAAATTTCATCAATTTTGGAGTTAACCACAAGGAATTATAAGCTGTTACTTCTAAAATAGTCTTTTCTCATAAAATTCATAACTCTCAATCTATACATCCAAAAATCACCATTTTTGGACACAATCAAGAAAACTCATCAAAATATCATTTCAAATTTTTCCAGAATTTTTTGAAGATCAGAAAAATTACGAAACTGAAAATCATAACAACCCTTAAAATCCCTTAATATCCCCTACCTCAAAAGAGCAGTACTTCTTACTGGATATCGGATATGATGCTGAAGGAAACTTGCACTGATGAATAGAAACTCACCAAGTATCTAAAAACTCACAAAATATGCTTCATAATATAGAGAGAGAAAGAGAGAAAGCTTATGTTTCTGGTGTGATTTTCAATTCTAACTTAGCCCTCTATTTATAGGAAAATTTTTGTAGGTTTGACCTGCAACCTGATGGCTTTACCTGCTACTATTCCCACCCACCACATTTGAAATATAATTCAGCACATTTCTTCACCAACCACAAGTGGGGCCCACCAATTCTAGAATTTTCCACCAAAAATGATTTATAACCTGATTTCCGAATCAGCCACCTCTTAAAATTCATAACAAATCATACGTTCATTTTTAACGGTTCAAAATTTATGGACATATACTCAACTTATATATGTATAACATATCCAAAAATTACCACGATCCAACGGTCGGATTAAAAATTATAACCCCCGCAAAATATCTCAAAACCCTGATTTTTAATACCTCCATTCCGACAAAAATACTGATAAAAACCTCAACATTAACTCCTTCATTTTTAACCACAAAAATATATCCCTCATTTATATCCACATAATATAAATATTTCCTTATCATATGAATCAATAATTAATTATTCACAAATAATATTACAGAATCACATTTATGACAACCAGACCGTTCCCAGGAAAGAGGGAGCTTTCCAATAAGAATTTCTCCTTACTGGCGCGCAATTAGATGACCAAACCTCTCCTTAGACAGAACTTTCTAGACATTGACAATAATTTTATCTAATAATATTATTCAAATAATATGAACTATTGATCTGATAAAGGAAAATACTGTGCAGCAACAATTATTGAAACAACAATAATATAAAATATCAACGCAACAATTATTGGATCAATAAAATAAAATATTGAACAGTAATTACTGTAACAATTATTGAGTAGTGCCTTCTTACATAAGAATCAATAATTTCAAAAATACTATGCAATACCGTGTGCTACTGTGCAATAACGCGTATTACTGTATTTTAACCACCGGGTATTCCAACAGTGTTAACGGTAACAACTACACCGTTATTTGTAAAAACTCAAATTTGTCATTTTCCTTCACCCGACAGTTATTCATTATGGGGCCCACAAATAGCTGCGCCGTCGTACGAATATTCTCCGACAGAAAGAATATTCCACGACCAAACGAATATTCCCCGACAACAATGATTATTTTATAACCACTTGCTTATTTTGAAAAAAAAAATTCATATTTCACCCATAACTTTAAACTTTTATCAATTTAACTATTTACTGAATAGTAATTATAAGAAAAATTGCATACTTTTATTTCATAAAATTCGGGGTCTTACAATCTCCCCTCCTTATGAAATTTCGTCCCCGAAATTTACGTACCTGGTATTTCGAAGAGTTGAGAATACCTTACTTCCATTTCGGATTCTATCTCTCAGATCATCATGATTTCTCCATTGCTCTTCTCCCATGATAACTTCATTTGGGTTCCTCATTTGTTGGGAAGTCATGACAACCACCATCCCTCGAACTACTCGGCTTTGATTTGTCTGGAGCAGCATTTGGCGTCATCATTACCGTTGGAATATACCTTTCTATAGGACATATTCCTCCCTTAACTGCCTCTTCGTACTCCTCATTCATGATCTGAATCATCAATCTTCGATCCATATCGGATTCAGGTTGACCGCTTTGTACAGGGTAATTCAAAACTCGATGTTGGGTTCTCCCAATTGCTTTCCAAAAAGAGAAATTCATATCATCTATTTTAGCCTTCTTAGATCAAACATCTCTTTCCATAATATCCACGTGTCGTGCGGCTTTTGCCCATGCATCACTTATTCTCACTCGTTCAATTTTTTCTTCTTTCAGCTCAGATTCCATTTTTATCATCTTATACTCTGTCAAAGAATGCTTCTGTTCAAGCATCACATATGAACATCACATATCGGGTAACACAATCTTGAATTGTTGCATCTTTTTGTTCCACGATCGCCTGTCGTTCTTCTGCCTGCTCTTCTAACTCATGAATACGATTTTGAAATTCTATATTTTGATCATGTAATACCTCTAATAAACTCTCCTCTGGTACTTCTTCTTCCTCTTCTTCCTCAGTATCAGTTGTTACCTCTGCGACTATCTCGGGTGCAACTATCAATTCTTCACTCACCACATAGATATCTCTAATTCCTTCTTCGTCTGACATCACATTATCATGGTTAGTGATTAGAGGTATCCCCATAGTCTCATTCACTCCATTGTTAGCATTCTCAGTTGCCATTCTCAAATACTGCCATAAAATAAGGGTTAATTAAACAAATTAACCTATCACATAATATCTCGATATTATGACTGACCAACAAATAAGCTTAGGTAGGACACACTAGCGAAGGATTTACTCATCTCTCCCCTCCTAGTTCTATTCCCCGATCTCCGCCAGAGATCATATCCCTAAGCTCTGATACCAAATGTGACAACCCCAAAATAGATCCATTCCATCCAACCTATTCTGAGTTGCCAAATACATGGTACAGAAAACAACTATAACTTTATTACAACAATTCTCGTGCAAAATACAACAACACATATGCTGTGAGTTTGGATACAAATATATACCAAATGTGACTCATGTTCCAATCGTGGACATCACCTCACAATGACACCTTACATAAAGGTATAGTCAAAAATTATTTTAGAAATTAAAATCTTTGGGAAGTGCTCAAGGAAACCTTCGTACATGGGAGGCCATGCATCTAGGTTATGATAGATATCATATGGCCACAGAATTATCCTTGGTTTACCCAATAGACCCCAAAGAAAAACGAGAAGATTACTATCATATTCTTCCCAATGGTGAGTCTTCTCTTGACATATCATTATCTCTACTGTCTCTAATTGAGAATTATACTTTAAACAAACACCAAGATTATATAGGCAGTGCTCGTATATATACTCAGCAAGTGGATGAGCACATCCCTGTCTTATGATGACACGAGGTTGTATGTCGTTAGACATCTTGTATGATAGTGGAAAACCACCCTTCCAACGTTGGGTACACCTTACCCTATTGGATTCACCAAATATAACTACTAAATGAACTTTTCTATACTGCTTTGGGAGAACATCCACAGCTAGAGACCACCGTTCTATTTCCCCGTTACCCTCGCTCGACCCAGCTACACTCTTATTATCTGAAAGGAATTGTGAAGCAAAAGGGTGAGCACAACTAGCTCAGTAAAGAATATCATGACTAAAGATAATTAAATTATCAATAGCCTTCATCAATAATAAATCAGAGATTTAGAATATATGGTAAATGATAAAAATTTCAACCATAGTTGCAGCGGAACGAGCAATCCATTAGAAGAGTCAAATAGACTATAAAGTCTATTATTTTCTCCATGTTAAAAATCTACCAACAATGTTTTATCCCTGTAACATCAATCAACAATTCTGGTCCACAATCATATGAATAACTCATAATCATAACTGTAGTTCTAAATTCCTCTTCTCATCTAGGACGAAGATAATTTTCATCACCTGAAACATCAAACATCATGGTTATACCAAATCACAGTTCCTGTTCATAATCATACTAATAACTTCATCTTTGCACTACGGGGCAAAGATATTCCACAACATGTCATCTTTGCACTACGGGCCAAAGATATTCATCAACAATTCATCTTTGCACTACAGGCCAAAGATATTCATCAATATTTCATCTTTGCACTACATGCCAAAGATATTAATATCTCAAAGAAATATATAATCATTTCAGAATTTATATAAACAATAATTATAACCATGTTGATCAATTCACCTTTGCACTTAAGCTAAAGATATTCACTTATAAATTTAATGGTCATGATCATACCAATCAACGATTCAACTTTGCACTACTGGCCAAAGATAACCCATAGTCATGATCATACCAAAAATCTACCCATCTTTACACTCAAGTCAAAGAGAAATATCATCATTAGGGTTATAAAAACGTTATATATAATAATAAAAATAATATGATCAACATCTAGTTTTAATCTCAAGAGTAATATTCGTAAATCAACTATAATTTGGTTAGAAAAAGAAACTAATTTTTATCGTGAATAGTAACTTGTGAATAGTAACTCATGAATAGTAACTCGTGAATAGTAACTTATAAATAGTAAACCCGACACAAAAAGGTAGAAATTCCACAATAAAATCCATACCAGTATTTCGGTATAATGATATTGAAAGAATAATATTTCTTAAGCTTATAAACAATTTATTTAAATTGTTTACACTTTACTAAATAATGCATTTAATCATTCTAAAATACCAAACTCATAAGATTTTATCACCAATAATCAAAACCCTCATCAAAAATCTGCATATACCTCATATAGAATTCTCAAGTCATAAAATCCTATTTTCCAATTTTCTTACTTCACATAACATATTTAATTCATTTACTCACAACTAGACCATTTTCATGAAAAATACCAAATCAGTTCTAAAAATATTTCTTTTCTGAGATTTAGCATAATATAGTCCCATAGTGAACATATATTTTTCTCAAAATTTTTAAAAGTCATTTACTATTTTTCATATGGCCAAAACAGCCGAATATTTAGACATTTATCAAAAATTATACTTTTGTCCAAAAATTCTGAAATTTACAGAGTATACTTCTATCATATACATGTACTCCCAATAAAAATTTCATCAATTTTGGAGTTAACCACAAGGAATTATAAGCTGTTACTTCTAAAATAGTCTTTTCTCATAAAATTCATAACTCTCAATCTATACATCCAAAAATCACCATTTTTGGACACAATCAAGAAAACTCATCAAAATATCATTTCAAATTTTTCCAGAATTTTTTGAAGATCAGAAAAATTACGAAACTGAAAATCATAACAACCCTTAAAATCCCTTAATATCCCCTACCTCAAAAGAGCAGTACTTCTTACTGGATATCGGATATGATGCTGAAGGAAACTTGCACTGATGAATAGAAACTCACCAAGTATCTAAAAACTCACAAAATATGCTTCATAATATAGAGAGAGAAAGAGAGAAAGCTTATGTTTCTGGTGTGATTTTCAATTCTAACTTAGCCCTCTATTTATAGGAAAATTTTGGTAGGTTTGACCTGCAACCTGATGGCTTTACCTGCTACTATTCCCACCCACCACATTTGAAATATAATTCAGCACATTTCTTCACCAACCACAAGTGGGGCCCACCAATTCTAGAATTTTCCACCAAAAATGATTTATAACCTGATTTCCGAATCAGCCACCTCTTAAAATTCATAACAAATCATACGTTCATTTTTAACGGTTCAAAATTTATGGACATATACTCAACTTATATATGTATAACATATCCAAAAATTACCACGATCCAACGGTCGGATTAAAAATTATAACCCCCACAAAATATCTCAAAAACCCTGATTTTTAATACCTCCATTCCGACAAAAATACTGATAAAAACCTCAACATTAACTCCTTCATTTTTAACCACAAAAATATATCCCTCATTTATATCCACATAATATAAATATTTCCTTATCATATGAATCAATAATTAATTATTCACAAATAATATTACAGAATCACATTTATGACAACCAGGCCGTTCCCAGGAAAGAGGGGGCTTTCCAATAAGAATTTCTCCTTACTGGCGCGCAATTAGATGACCAAACCTCTCCTTAGACAGAACTTTCTAGACATTGACAATAATGTTATCTAATAATATTATTCAAATAATATGAATTATTGATCTGATAAAGGAAAATACTGTGCAGCAACAATTATTGAAACAACAATAATATAAAATATCAACGCAACAATTATTGAATCAATAAAATAAAATATTGAACAGTAATTACTGTAACAATTATTGAGTAGTGCCTTCTTACATAAGAATCAATAATTTCAAAAATACTATGCAATACCGTGTGCTACTGTGCAATAACGTGTATTACTGTATTTTAACCACCGGGTATTCCAACAGTGTTAACGGTAACAACTACACCGTTATTTGTAAAAACTCAAATTTGTCGTTTTCCTTCACCCGACAGTTATTCGTTATGGGGCCCACAAATAGCTGCGCCGTCGTACGAATATTCTCCGACAGAAAGAATATTCCACGACCAAACGAATATTCCCCGACAACAATGATTATTTTATAACCACTTGCTTATTTTGAAAAAAAAAAAATTCATATTTCACCCATAACTTTAAACTTTTATTAATTTAACTATTTACTGAATAGTAATTATAAGAAAAATTGCATACTTTTATTTCATAAAATTCGGGGTCTTACAGTGTTGGTACAACCAGTTAAAAAACCAACTGGCAACTCTTAATAGTCCATCATCGACATTATACACGTCAGACCTTTTTCACTTGTTTTTTCAAACAAATCTCACCTAAAATGAGAACACAAAAGAACAAGAATAGAAAAGGGACAAATAAAAATCCCGACGTCGGCAGGGTCCATAAGAAGAAAGAGGAGGATGTTTCCTTGATACTACAAGGACAAAAAGGCAATCAGAACATGCCTATTTAGAGGATAAACTATTCCCCTTTTCAAGCTCAGTCTTCAAACTCTCCATTGCCAAAAAGTGGAGAAGTCAAACATACCCGAGTGTTCACACCCTTAGGGGACTCACTCGACAACATTCTCAAACTTTTGATAGATCAGAAGAAAATTACTCACCTTCTTCCACCAGCCAACCCGAGTGGAAAAGGTTTTAATGCAAGAAAGATATGTGCTTACCATGCTGGAGCTCCAGGCCATGACAAACAGGATTGTTGGGCCCTTAAGCATAAAATCAAGGATGTTATTGACAATGGTGAGATTATGGTGACCAAACCCAACCAGCCTCACGTTCAAGACAACCCTCTTCCTCAACACAAGGAAGAGGAGGTTAACATTATTAACTGAAGCAGTGGACAAAGCTCCAATTATGTGGGTGTTTCATCCCAAACCAACAAGGATAGTGCTAATAGATGGGATTATAAACAGTTCCAGTTTATGATGGAACGGAAAATAAAGTCTCTTGGCGAGCAAATCAATTAATTAGCAGAATTGGTGGTTCATCAACACCAAGTCACACATCAATTATTTAGTCAGGAGCATGCTAGCCTCCTTTCTCTTATTCCAAGTACCCCACCACTTGCTCTAGATAATGAAACACGGGAGGATAAAATTGAAAAAAAGAGTAAAAGCTAAAGCCCATCGGGACTTCTCCAACAAAAGGGAATTCACCTATTTAGGCCAACCAATGGAAGAGATATTGCAGATGCTGATCAATGAGGGAAGAATCCCAACTTTACTACCTCCAATTAGCCCACGCTCAAGACGGTCTAATTCTAATGGAGTATGCCAATACTACTCCCACTCTCGCGGTCATAGCACCGAAGAATGCTGAGCACTTCGCCATCTTATTCAGAACCGGAGTGACAACGGTTTCCTATAGATGACAGACAATGACACTATATTACTTGAGAGTGGGGACACATTTCCTACCAAATGGAAGGAAGTCGTAGAAGTTATATCCTCTGAGGGAGACTTGGTTGCCACACCACTTACAATTCAACCTATTCAACTCAAAGGTGTTAAAAATCCTTTAAAAGTGGTTGCACTAAAGCCAATCATATTGCCATTCAGGCCACAGTATCCTGTTGTCAGCCTATAAAAAGTGCCATGGAATTTTGGAGAGGCTGAAGGATCCACATTCAATACAACTGCTGTAGTGTTGAAAGAAAATCCACTATATCTTCCCCAACGGGTCATGAAGCCTACCATCAGGTCAAAGGGGAAAATTCCCATGGAGAAGATTGAAGAATTCCTCCGTACTATGGGACACAATGAAGCCAAGGTGGTTTTAATCTTGAAAAAAAGCTCTACAATAGATTTCTATACTAGACTTGGTTTTCTCTTCAGAAGATCACATGAAGGTCTTACTGAGAGTTTTAGAAGAAGCCCACTTGCCAAAATCAGTGGATGTTGAAAAGTTCCATCATCTGGTTGATTACATCTTTAACATTAATGTGATATCTTTCACCGATGATGACATACCTCCCGAAGGGATGGGTCATTGCAAACTGTTGCATATAGCAGTTATGTCCTACGAATATATGGTGGGAGGAGTTCTAATAGATGGGGGATCATCCTTAAACATCTGTCCCTATGCCACCTTGGAGAAAATGAATATCAATCTCAATAGGATCCGAAGTAGCCATACAATTATCAAAGCTTTTGATGGATCCCGACGAAATACTGTCGGAGAGATTGAACTACCTATGGAGATTGGTCCACATACATTCTGCGTATCCTTTTATGTGCTCAAGATAGCTACAGGATACAATATACTTTTGGGAAGACCGTGGATTCATATGGCTGGAGTCGTCCTGTCCACTCTCCATTAGCAGCTCAAATACATCATTAACAGTAGCCTAATCACTGTTAATGCTGAGCCAGAATGTCCTGTACAAGGTGACATACCACTCATTAGTTTCAATACTGAAGTTGAGCCTATCAGCTTCCAGGCCCTTGAGGTGAGCAACACTCACTATTAACCCATTGGGGCGCTACCTCTGATACCTAGAATTTATGCCGAGGTAATGTCGACAAGTCAAGAGATGATATACTTAGGTTTTCAACCTGGACAAGGGTTAGGAAAGAATCATCAGGGCATCAAGCGCCCAATTCAAGTTCCCAGTCAAACAGGGACAGTTGAACTAGGCTATTCTCTTGGGTCCAGTTATAGGAACCCTCACAAGCACAAACAGGTTCCTTCATCTTCAAGGCGATTGACTAAACCTACAGAGCCTAAGCCTCTACGTCCTTCATTAAAGGTCCCTGCCCATGTTGTAGCTATGCTGTTTCCTAAGCTGATACTGGTCAAAGGAAAGGAAGTCCTAATTCCAAACCCCGAAGTGGAGGAAAAGGATCAGAGGCATAAACAAGACATTACAAGGAGGTTATCAAACATGCGCGTCCTGGTCCATACGGTGGGTATGAACAGAGACATCCCAGATGATGATTGTCCGGACATTATGGTCATCATTCAAGAGAAGGAGGACGACAACAGGCCCTTTATCACTGCTATCCATCAGGACTTCACCCTTGGCAATTGGAGCAGAACTCCTTTCATTTGCCGACAAGGGTAAAAAGGGCAGAAACTCCCTCTGCCCTGTAGATAACAATAACTACTTACTTTTGCTATACAGTATTAGCAGCTATGTTTGTCATTTCATGCTAACACTTTGTATGATTGAACAGTTTCATATATTAAGTGAAAGCATTTTGTTTCAGGACTCTAAAGTTAGATGTGCCTAGACTTACTGATGAGGTGCCTATTCTCCACAAGGACTGTAACTTTGATGTAAAGTTGGACTCAGACTTGATGGAAACACAAGAGGACTATGAGATACCTCAGGAGATCAAAGAATGGGTCGAAGACAAACCCAAGCAAAATCTTGATCAAACCACTTCTTTTAACTTGGGAACCTCAAAAAACCCCAAACAAATCCAGATTGGTACGGACCTTACTCCAAACCAAAGGAATGACATGGTTACTCTATTGACCCAATTCCAAGATGTGTTTGCATGGTCTCATGAAGACATGGTCGGTTTGTCCACTAACATTGTCACTCATCGCCTCCCCATCAGAGAGGAATTCAAGTCAGTCAGGCAAAAACTCAGGCGATTAAAACTTGAGTGGAGTTTAAAAGTTAAAGAAGAAATTGTGAAACAATTTCAAGCCGGCATCATCATGGTGTCAACATACCCTGAGTGGCTATCCAACATAGTCCCCGTACCTAAACCTGGAGGGAAGGTACGAGTTTGCGTGGATTACAGGGATCTGAACAAAGCTTGTCTCAAAGATAGCTTTCTCGTGCCATTCATCCATATACTCATTGACAATACTGCTCAGTATGACATGTACTCATTTGTTGATTGATTTGCGGGGTACCATCAAATCATGGTTGCTGAAGAGGATCATGAGAAAACTGCATTCACCACTCCTTGGGGAACCTTTTCCTATAGACGGTTGTCATTCGGCCTCATCAATGCTGGAGTTACCTATCAGCGAACCATGATGGCTCTTTTCCACGATCTAATTCATAAAGAGATTGAAATCTACATGGATGACATCATTGTTAAGTCTTGAAGGGAGGAAGACCATCTAGATCATCTCAAAAAGCTCTTCAATAGGTTGCGTAAGTACAACTTGAAGTTGAATCCAACTAAGTGCGCCTTTGGTATTAAATCAGGCAAGTTACTAGGATTCCTAGTCAGCCACAAAAGGATTGACCTGGATCCTACCAAAATCCAGGTCATCACGGAAATGCCCATACCTCAGACAGAGAAGGAAATACGGGGATTTTTTGGGAAGAATAACCTGTTTCATCCTATTCATTTCCTAACTCAGAGCAACCTGTGAGCCTATCTTCAAGTTGTTAAGGAAGAACTCCTCCATGTAATGGAATGATGAGTGTCAGAAAGCCTTCCTTACAATCAAAGAGCAGCTAATCAAAGCTCCTATTTTGGTACCTCCTAGGGATGGTGTTCCCCTGTTTATGTACCTTTCCATCAATGACAATGTCATGGGCTACATGCTGGGACAGAAAGATGATAGAGGCCAAGAAAGAGCTATCTATTACCTCAGTAAAAGATCCAGCAGCAGTGAACACAAGTACACTCTGATTGAGAAAACTTGTTGTGATTTAGCATGGGCTTCCATGAGATTACAACATTATCTCCATGGTCACACAACCCATCTCATATCCCGCGTGGATCCTCTCAAGTACGTGTTCAGCAAACCCATGTTGAATTGTTAACTGTCCAGATGGCAGTTGATCCTACAACAATTTGACATTGTCTATATGACTCAAAAGTCTATCAAAGGTTAACGGATTACGGATCAACTGGCCGTCGCACCTTCAGAGGATTTCAAACCCTTGGAGACATACTTCCCCAATGAAGGGGTAATAACAGTTCAGCAACACCGTCAGGATGACACACACCAACTATGGAAGATGTATTTTGATGGAGCTGCAAACATGGAAGGTTATAGAGCTGGAGCAGTTCTAGTATCCATTACGGGGGAGCAACATCCCGTCGCCGTCAAATTACAATTTGCCAGCACCAACAACACAGCTGAGTGTGAAGGTTGTATCATGGGGTTGAAACTTGCCCAATCAATGGGCATCAGACGGTTAACTGAGTTTGGATATTTCGAATTGGTAATCAAATAAACCACTGGGATCAATCACACCAAAGAGCTATATTTACTGCTTTACCATCGGCAGGTTATACAGATGGCTTCGGAGTTTGAAGAAATATCCTTCCTCCACATTCCTCGGAATAGGAATGACTTTACAGATTCGCTAGCAACTTTGGCCTCCTTAATCAACATACTTGACAATGAAAACATACCAAGCATCACCTTTGCCCAACAAAAGACTCCAGCCTACGGGAACTACATTGGAGAAGTATCGGATGAACTGCCTCCCATCTAACACCCTTGGTATCATCATATTAAGGAGTCTCTTGGAGATGGATCTACACCCGCTGAGGTGAGTCAGGCTTAAAGAAAGCGGATTCATCGAATGGCCATGAAATTTTACCTGAGCGGAGACGCACTCTACAAAAGAGATGCAGGACTAGGTCTTCTCAGATGTCTAGACAAAGACCAAGCTCAGAGGCTTGGTGGAGTATGCGGCCATCTACTTGTCAGGAAAATTCTAAGAATAGGGCATTACTGGCTCTCTCTCAAAGCTGACTGTGATGATCACGTCAAGAGATGTTACCAATGCCTAATTCATGGGAATGCTATCCACACCCCTCTAAGGGAGCTCCACAATATGAGTTCGCCCTGGCCCTTCTCAAGGTGGGGAATAGACATGATCGGACCCATCGAGCCCAAAGCCAGTAATGGTTATCGATTTATCTTCACCATGATCGACTACTTCACCAAGTGGGTAAAAGCAGCCTCCTTCCCCAGGGTTACTAAAGAAGTTATCATTGGTTTCATCAGAAACAATGTCATTTATCGATATGGACAACCAGAGGTGATTGTGTCAGACAATGCTAAAAATCTCAACAATCAAATGATGGAGGAGTTATGCAGTAAATTCCACATCAAACATCTCAACTCCGTCATCTATCATCCAAAGATGAATGGTGTTGTTGAAGCGACTAATAAGAATATAAAAAAATCATGCAAAAGATGTCCGCCAATCACAAAGGATGGCCTGACTTGTTGTCCCTGACTATGTTAGCCTACAGAACATTAATACGAACTTCCACTGGGGCAACCCCCTACTCATTAATCTATGGGATGGAAACAGTGCTCCCTATAGAAGTGGAAATAGAATCCCTCAGAGTGTTGATAGATGCTTAGCTAGATGAAGACCAATGGTTACAAGATAGGTATCACCAATTGTCTCTAATAGATGAAAGGCGAGCTGCTGCCATCTTTTATGGTTAGTTATATCAACAGAGGATCGCCAGATCCTATAATAGAAAAGTTAGGTTATGATAATTCAAGGAGCATGACTTGGTCTTGAAGAAAATTCCTAACAACCAAGATCAATCCAAAGGAAAATTTGCCCTGCATTAGGAAGGCCCGTTTGTTGTCAAGGATGTATTGACAGGAGGTGCCCTCAGGTTACAAGAAATTGATGGCGATGAATTTCCATCACTCATTAATTCGGACACCGTGAAACGGTACTATGTCTGAAGTTACCAGCAAACTAGTATCCTGGGTTTGGATCACCAAATCCCCAGTCAGTTCAGGTTTTCAAACCTTTTCGCTACATATAACCTTTCTTCATATCTGTTTGCCCCATTAGGGACAAACTCACCTTCAAAATAGTACCTTGGTTCTGGATCATCAGATCCATCACTCAACTTAAGTTTTCAAAACCTTTCACACCTTCAGGTTATCCCACCAGGGATTAAACCTTTCACACCTTCAGTTTGTCCCACTAGGGATTAAACATTCCATAATTTCAATTTGTCCCACTAGGGATCAAACTTTTCATCTGCAGTCTGTCCTGTACATGGGGCGAACTATGCAGACCTGATCTCCCTAATACACGGGAGTACATAGGCAGCCATTTTTATGGTCCGGTCTCACCATAGAAAAAAAAAACAAAAACAAACAAATCTCTACGCCCATTTTACCACATACAACTTTGAACCTTTATGCCAGGTTCGAACTACGCAGACCTGATCTCCCCTTCTCAATGGGAGTACGTAGGCAGCCATTCATGGTTCGGTCTCACCCCCTACCAAAACACAAAAACTTGTCAATGGTACCTGGATCATCCTTCAAACCACGCTTCATTGGCTTCAGACCAAAGGGATGGAACTACCTGGTCTCCCCACAAAAATTGGAGAATCGGCGGCCATCTAAGTTATGGTTGAGTCCTCAAAGAGATACACCAATCCATAAGAGATGAAACTACCTGGGCTCCCCCGTATAAAGGAGTATCAGCAACCATATGTGGGGCGGTCAACCTCAAAGAGGAAAGCCACATTCCTCTATATACACCAGTCCCAAGACACCAAAGGGTAGGGAATACACATAGATCAACGATTCATTCTAAAAGATCCTGAGACATCTCAATGTCCATCCATCAAGGAGGAGTTCAGAATACATCAAGATCACAAGCCCTTGAGAAATAGGAAAATATCAAGCAAGTAACAAGGCATAACTAAAAGGGAAGTGAATTAAAATATATTTCCCTGCCATATATAATATTTTTTGATATATACAATGTGTACTGTACATGACAAAAATGGCTAAGCTAGTTTGTGCAGGAAAATACAAGCCAATCTACAAATCAGTGTATATGCGCGCTATCAATCTAACATGGCATCCCTCTCAGAAGAAGGAGGTAATGCTGTAAGCTGCTGCCCAAGGAAATCTACACGAGCCAATAGATCCACAGCTAACTACATAGTGAAACTATGCTCATCAATATATGTGATCATCGATGTAATGATATCAGTAGTATGGGACCTTAATGCAGTACTATCTGTGATAGCGGCATCCCGGGCAGATATAGCGACATCCCGCTCAATAATCACAGCATCTCTAGATGATCTAGCCTCATCCCGCTCAGCAACAGTGGTGTCTCTATAAGCTAAGGCATCATCTCTCTACTAGAGCGACATCTCTCCCAGCAAGAGCTGTCAACAACAAGGCTCTAGCCTGATCTCTCTCAAATGTCATTAGATGTAAACTCTGCTCTAAATACTATACCGAATGCGGGCTCACAGTAGCAGTCATACTAGGAGAAGTAACAAGAGCTGCTGTTAACCCAGCGAATAGCTCCTCCTCAGTGGGAGAATCAGTGTCCTCTATGGACTCCCCACTGTCAGAATTAATCCCCGGCACGGTGGATAAAACCCCAACCGATGTAATCTCTACCTCCATCCATGCAGAATACTCTGTAGAACAGCCCAGATGGCTAACAAAAAATTCAACCCTCTCACGCTAAACCCAGCAGGCATACACCATGGATCTATCCTCTGCTGATAAATGCCAAGAAGATAAACGCTGACCCAATGCCCCCTCAAAAGGATGAACATCCTGCAACTGGTCAAGTTGTGCCATCACAGCCAGTAGGTGATACGTGGTCATGCCCCTCAAACTAGCTAGAGGCAAATAATCCATGCCAGGTGCATAAGTAATGAAGCTATAGGGAAAACTAAGCCCTGAACACAGCAAGATGTCAAATGGATCCTCAATCCCTGCCAGAAACACCGACCAACATGCATCGTCTGTATACTTCGTCGACTGAAAGGAGTCAGACATAGCTATCTCATGGGAAAACTAATACCCTTGGCGTCAGAAGGTACGAATCGGTCCCAGGTGTGACATGAGCCACACATACAGCAAGACCGAGTTTCTTATGAATACCCCTACATAATGAGTGTGGCAATACGTGGTTGACCTCAATGTCTCTACCACAATCATCGGTACAATGGAATGTCCCTCCCTGAAAGCCCTCACTACCATAATTACACTGATGTCCAAATGATCCATGTATAGTGGCATATACAGATAGGCCACTACACACATCATGAGTATATCTGCTCTAGTAACACACCAGTGATCCTCCGATATGGTGAAATCCCCAGAGTGTTGTGCATAACTGTCCAATGAGCCAAATCTGTCTATCAAAAAATGCTAGGACACTACATGCCCAGAGGTGATCTCATCCTGGGCTACTCTACGCCTTAACTCGGTGAGGGTCATAAACTATCGGCTCATATCCCCGATAGCCATATGAGCGTAAGGCCTGTCCAGTGGTAAAGCCGTCAAATGCTCATACTCATCTAAGGTGGGAGTCAACTCCTGGGTCTCAAATCAGAAAATATGCCTCTCCGGTACCAAGCGCTCCAGTATGCCCTCTACAAAGCCCAATGGAACCTGGAACATCAGGAGGGTCATAGAATGCGGCAACAGCTGATCTATAGTCACCCGATCTGGAGGTGACAAACTATTATACCATGATCTCAAACATGAGGATACCAATACTGGTGGGGTGTGATCAATGCGGCTAACTGTCGAGGAAGACATATGTTGAGGAAGACATACGGATCTCTCCTGTGGTGCTCTTGATAGCACGCTCTCCCAAATAGAACTCTCATCATCCATCTGTGAAGAGAGGAATCTGACGGGTGGATATCACATGCTCGACACCAGTCAGAAATCCATCCTCAAAGCTAACTGTCAAATGGTCCCCATAATAGGGAACCCAAGTAATGACATCGGCTGTCAATAACTCCAACTGTAGGCAATAATGGGTAAAACCCTCAGCTATAGGAACCTCTGCCAATGTGGAGTGATGCCATCATCGTCCCCGTGGGTAGGTGTCTAAACCTAACACGCTAATGGGACGCAGACATAGAAGCCTCTCATAGGCCCAAAATTGTCCAAACAAGGGCAAACATCTGTGGTCAGTCAACATTCTTAACCTGTACATGGGAAATCAGAAGAGAAATACTCACCAGCAGAAATGGGTAAAACCCTAGCCAAGCCTCTGTCAAGCCCTACAAATGCTTATGCATTCCCCTAGTTATACTCTCCAATACGGTCCACCTCTCGTGTGGCGCTGACCAAAGCGAACAACACCGTGGAAAAGTTATCTGCTATGAAACTACCCCGAAGGATGACCAGGAACAATCGCCGAAGAATGCGATACCTGACACTCACATCATCAGGCATGGGCTCACTCAATGCCCCACTCATAGAATCTACACTCAAAGGACCAGTGCAGACTGTCCTGCATTTGACCGCCTCAGCTGGGACTCCTAGCAAGGATCTGACGGCAGTTGGGGTAATGTTCGCCGCACAAGGCATTGACGCCCCTCCAAACTCCATACCGGTGATAAACCGTGTAACGACCCCAAAATAGGTCCATTTCATCCAACCTATTCTGAGTCGCCAAATACATGGTACAGAAAATAACTACAACTTTATTACAGCAATTGTCGTGCAAAATACAACAACATATAAGCTGTGAGTTTGGATACAAATATATACCAAATGTGACTCATGTCCCAACCGTGGACAGCACCTCACAATGACACCTTACATAAAGGTATAGTCAAAAACTGTTTTAGAAAATAGAATCTTTGGGAAGTGCTCAAGGAAACCTTCGTACATGGGAGGCCATGCGTCTAGGTTATGATAGATATCATATGGCCACAGAATTATCCTTGGTTGACCCAATAGACCCCAAAGAAAAATGAGAAGTTTACTATCATATTCTTCCCAATGGTGAGTCTTCTCTTGACTTATCATTATCTCCACTGTCTCTAATTGAGAATTATACTTCAAACAAACACCAAGATTATATGGGTTGTGCTCGTAAATATACTCAGCAAGTGGATGAGCACAACTCTGTCTTATGATGACACGAGGTTGTATGTCGTTAGACATCTTGTATGATAGTTGTAAAACACCCTTCTAACGTTGGGTTCGCTTCACCCTAGATGATTCACCAAATATAACTACTAAATGATGACCACCGTTCTATTCCCCTGTTACCCCCGCTCGACCCAGCTACACTCTTATTACTTGAAAGGAATTGTGAAACAGAAGGGTGAGCACAACTAGCCCAGTAAAGAATATCATGACTAAAGATAAATAATTTATCAATAGCCTTTAATAGTAATAAATCAGAGATTTAGAACATATGGTAGATGATAAAAATTTTCAACCATAGTTGCAGCGGAACGAGCGATCCATTAGAAGAGTCAAATAGACCATAAAGTCTATTATCTTCTCCATGTTAAAAGTCCACCAACAATATTTTATCCCTGTAACATCAATCAATAATTCCTGTCCACAATCACGTGTATAACTCATAATCGTAATTGTAGTTCTAAATTCCTTTTCTCATCCAGGACAAAGATAATTTTCATCACCTGAAACATCAAAGATCATGGTTATACCAAATCACAGTTCATGTTCATAATCATACTAGTAAATTCATCTTTGCACTACAGCCCAAAGATACTCATTTGTATCACTAGTTGGTCATGTTTATCTCAACATATGTTCATCTTTGCACTACTGGCCAAAGATATTCAACAACATGTCATCTTTGCACTACGGGCCAAAGATATTCATTAACAATTCATCTTTGCACTACTGGCCAAAGATATTCAACCACAGGTCATCTTTGCACTATGGGCCAAAGATATTCATCACCAGTTTATCTTTGCACTACAGGCCAAAGATATTCAACAACAGTTCATATTTGTACTACATGCCAAATATATTAATATTTCAAAGAAATATATAATCATTTCAGAATTTATATAAACAATAATTATAACCATGTTGATCAATTCACCTTTGCACTTAAGTTAAAGATATTCAATTATAAATTCAATGGACATGATCATACCAGTCAACAATTCAACTTTGCACTACTGGCCAAAGGGAACCCATAGTCATG
This sequence comes from Panax notoginseng, assembly GCA_016801055.1. Taxonomy (NCBI): domain Eukaryota; kingdom Viridiplantae; phylum Streptophyta; class Magnoliopsida; order Apiales; family Araliaceae; genus Panax; species Panax notoginseng. Next base: position 51,833,518 of record CM029023.1, read on the forward strand.
ACCATACCAAAAATCTATCCATCTTTACACTCATGTCAAAGAGAAATATCATCATTAGGGTTATAAAAATGTTATATATGATAATAAAATCAATATAATCAACATATAGAATTAATCTTAAGAGTAATATTCATAAATCAACTATAATTTGGTCAGAAAAAGAAACTAATTTTATCGTGAATAGTAACTCGTGAATAGTAACTCATGAATAGTAACTCGTGAATAGTAACTCGTGAATATTAACTCATGAATAGTAACTCGACATGAAAAAGGTAGAAATTTCACAATAAAATCCATACCAATATTTCGATATAATGATATTGAAATAATAATATTTCTTAAGCTTATAAACAATTTATTTTAATTGTTTACACTTTACTAAATAATGTATTTAATCATCCTAAAATGCCAAACTCATAAGAATTCATCACCAATAACCAAAAATCCTCATAAAAAATCTACATATACCTCATATAGGATTCTCAAGCCATAAAATCCTATTTTCTAATTTTTTTACTTCACATAACATATTTAATTCATTTACTCATAACTAGTCCATTTCATGAAAAATACTAAATCAGTTCCAAAAATACTTCTTTTCTGGGATTTAGCAGAATATTGTCCCATATTGAACATATATTTTTCTCAGAATTTTTAAAACTTATTTATAATTTTTCATATGGCCAAAACCGCCGAATATTTAGACATTTATCATAAATTGTACTTTTATCCAAAAATATCGAAATTTACAGAGTATACTAATATTATATAGATATACTTCCAATAAAAATTTCATCAATTTTGGAGTTAACCACAAGGAGTTATAAGCGGTTACTTTTAAAATAGTCTTTTCCTGTAAAATTCATAACTCTTAATCTATACATCTAAAAATCACCATTTTTGGACACAATCAATAAAACTCATCAAAATATCATTTCAAATTTTTCCAGAATTTTCTAAAGGTCAGAAGAATTACGAACTAAAAAACATAATAACCCTTAAAATTCCTTACTATCCCTTACCTCAAAAGAGCAGCACTTCTGACTGGATATCAGATATGACGTTGAAGAAAACTTGCACTGATGAATAGCAACTCACCAAGTATTTAAATACTCACAAAATACGCTCGATAATCTAGAGAGAAAAAGAGAGAAAACTTAAGAATTCTGGTGTGATTTTTAATTCTAACTTAGCCCTCTATTTATAGGAATATGTTAGCACGCCGAAGCAGACTTGATCTGCAACCTGATGGCTTTACCTGCTACTATTTCACCCACCAAAAATCAGCCACCATCCCCAACAACCAAAAGTGGGGCCCACTCAATTCTAAAATTTTCCACCAAAACCTAATTTCCGAATCAGTCACCTCTTAAAATTCATAACAAATTATACGTTTATTTTTAATGGTTCAAAATTTGTGGACATATACTCAACTCATATATGTATAACATATCCAAAAATGACAATGATCCAACGGTCGAATTAAATATTATAACTCACACAATAAAGCTGTAAGATCACCGGTTTGATTTTTAATGCCTCAAATCCGACAAAATATAGATAAAATACCTCAACATTAACTCCTTCATTTTTAACCCCAAAAATATATCTCTCATTTATATACACATAAAATAAATATTTCCTTATCATATGAATCAATAATTAATTATTCACAAATAATATTACAGAATCACATTTATGACAACCAGGCCGTTCCCAGGAAAGAGGGGGCTTTTTGATAAAGATTTCTCCTTTCTGGCGCGCAATTAGGTGACCAAACCTCTCTTTAGACATAACTTTCTAGACATTGCCAATAATGCTATCTAATAATATTATTCAGATAATATGAATTATTGCTCTGATAATGGAAAATACTGTGTAGTGATAATTATTGAAACAACAATAATATAAAATATCAACGTAGCAATTATTAAATCAATAAAATAAAATATTGAACAGTAATTACTGTGACAATTATTCAATAGTGCCTTCTTACGTAAGAATCAATAATTTCAAAAATACTGTGCAATAATGCGTATTACTGTATTTTAACCACCGGGTATTCCAACAGTGTTAACGGTAACAACTACGCCGTTTATTTATAAAAACTCAATTTTGTCATTTTCTTCATCCGACAGTTATTCTGTTATGGGGCCCACAAATAGTTATGCCGTCGTACGAATATTCCCCGACAGAAAGAATATTCCACGACCAACGAATATTCCCCGACAACAATGATTATTTTATAACCACTTGTTTATTTTGAAAAATTTTCAAATTTCACCCATAACTTTAACTTTTTATCAATTTAACCATTTACTGAATTGTAATTATAAGAAAAATTGAATATTTTTATTTCATAAAATTCGGGGTCTTACAAACCGCCTATCCATCGGCGTCATCATCACCTCGTAGTCCAGTAAATGGAGAGAATGAGTCTAGTGAAACCAGCGTTTAGACAACACCCTAAGATAACCCCAGGGATAACGGCGAGGGAGGATGGAAAAGAACATCTCAAAGCCCCAACCATGTACAATCTCTCGATACTTTGGATGAAGGGTCTGATATAGAGAGTGAATGATGAACCAGTTCCCTCGAGGCTGCGTAAAGCCGGGAACCTACATCACAAAAGTAAATCCACGTCAAAATCCTTACTTGTAACATTCTAGAATTTTAAATTATAATATTAAATATTTATTGAGTTATGTAAATATTTAATGGATGTGTTTATCATGGAATAAATATTTTTTTAATTGATTTAATTTTATTTAGTTAATTATTTGTTAAATAAATAATTAATAAATTAAGGAAATTATTATTATATTGATATTTCAATTTAATGGTTTATTATTTGTATTGAGTTATGTGATTAAATAATTTATTTAATTAATTGTTATTTGAATTAATTAAATTATGTATGAAAGCTTGATTAATTATAGTGTGACAAATAACTATATTATAAGGAGTATTAAAATAAATTAAAGTAGTTTTAATTGAGTTTACCCAAAGGCTTAAGTATATTAAGTCTTTATTTTTAGAGCTTTGCCAAATAAGGCCCTATGGCTTTTGGATTTCCTTTTTAATTATAATAATAATAGAATAAATAAATAAATAAAATATAAATAATATATATAATAATTTTGGTAACTGATAAATTGAATAGGTGCAATTAGTAGACGGCAGTTTTAAACGTTTGAAAAGGGTCGTGCATTGGTTTTATTTGGTTTTATGTATATTATATTTGGCCAAGAAGGAAAATAGAAGTTGTCTGAGAAGAAGGTTCACATAGAATTTGTGAGAGATTTTGAGAGAAACCAAAGAATTTCACAACATCTTCAGTGTTTAGCAAGAATTAACAGCCAAATTGAAGGTATGTTCTATAACTTTGATATTATATATGTATATGTATGAATATGACACAATTTTCTTATGTTCTTTGAAATCAAAGTGTGGAATTGTGGAGATATATAGTTGGTAAATTCTGATGATACATGTTTATGATGTTAGAGTTATGTTTAAAACAAGAAATTTGTATGCTAATTTCGTTTTGACAGTATAAAATTTTGACAGTATATTTATTCTTCATGTGGCTTATGTAAGTATCAATTTTAATGGTCAATTTGTATGTGAAACTGTAAATTGACACTTGTATGTGCTAGTTCATTAAGAAATGAAGATAATGTAACTTGAATGAAGTGATTTGGTGGGGAATCGAAATCACAACGTTGATTTTCGTGAAGGATGTTAAGAATGGAGTTTTCATATGAAAATGAGAAATTTGAGAAATTAAAATAGTTAAAAGTGTTGTTAAATTGTTCTAATGAAAGTGATAGTTTTATATCAATTATAGATGTTGGTTTCACTATTTTAAGGGTGAAATTCGTGTTAGTTGGTCTAAAAACTGTGCCGAAGCAAATTCTGCAAAACTGAGTTATGTGTGTCGCGCGGGTGGGCAGCCCTTAGGCGCGGGCGCGCAGCGGTCGCGTGGGCGCGTAGCCTCCCAGTATAAAACTCGCGCGGCCGCGCGAGTGCCCATTTTCAGACACTGAAGTCTGCTAATTCTGTAGACTTTGGTCGTTCTTTGTAGCTTAGCAAAAGGTTATGGTAATGTGTCCAACACATAACAACAAGGCTAAAACAAAGTTGTGTTATGAGGTTAGTGAGTTCAAAGTGGTAAAAATGATTAGTAAATTTCGAACGCATTATATGATAACTTAGTGTACACAATTAATGTTAGACAAGTGTTGCGAAGTAAACACTTAGAATTTCTGAAATATAAATGGTAAAGAAAGATTTGTGCTAAAATAGTAAGTTTAGCTAGAAATGTACATGTTATGGTATGTTAGCATATCTAATAGATAATGAGTTTCCTAGTTATTGTCAACAAGTGTAATACATCTAATATGGGATAATAGAATCTATGACGACTTTAATGAACGTTAAGTGTTGGTTTCGAAAGAAGTGTAAAGAAACACAAAATGAGATTATGTAATGATAAGTGTCATACAAAGAGGAGTAAACACCTGAAGATATGTGTTAAGTCTCAAAGAGATGCAAGTTATAAAAGATTAAGACTAAGAGTCATTGTGGTTTCGTTATACGTGTAACTAATGCTTGTGATTATGAACCTTTGAACTGTTGTAGGAGGTACGCAAAGCAGTTAAGCTATTTTTGGTAATTGGTAATCTACGAACCAAGCAAGTCTTTCAGTTCCTATTTGCTACGTGAACTTGATGATTAATTATTTTAAGTCTTTATTGCAAATAACATGATATGTGCTATATATATGTGAAAGCATGAAACGTCAAAACCAGTTTATGACTACATTAATTGAGTAAAGCATGTCGATTGAGTAAGAAACTCAATCTTTATATTTTTTATATGAACTGTAGCACGTATGTTATGATAGTTCAATGTTTAAGAGATATATGTTGAGCATGATATTATATGCTACGTGTTGCATGAAAACTGTTAGATTTTGCTGGGCTGTCGAGCTCAACCTTGCAAACAACCATTTTTTCAGGTCAAGACTTCAAGGTAAAGCTATGTGTTACCTGAAAGTTATGAATCCGACGTGATACTTGAAGATTCCTTATGTTTTATGAGAAAGTATTTAATATTTTGAATGTAACATGTTGTTGAATTGTAAGTGGAGCTATACGGTATATATGGATATCTATTAATGATGTAGGACTCTGTATAGTCATTTTGTTGTAATGATTCATGATATAAATTTGAATCGAAGAGATGTAATGTAAAGGTTAAAAGTTCTGGGAACGAGAACAATTTGTAAATAGAAAATTTTAATTGTAATAGAACATTTTAGTTATCCCGCAAATTTCAATGGTTGTATTATCGTTTAATGATATAAAATTAGAGATTAAATGTATTATTAACGACCAAAGTCAAGAATTAAATTGTATGAATTTTGGGGTTGTTACAGTTGATGTGACAATATCTGAATTTTTAAAAGTTATTAAAATAGGAATTTAATAATTAAAATTTTTATTACGAGATGTGTTGAGTTTGAGTATGGCTATGTATGTGCTGTATATTTTGAAATATGTGATCTGATGTAAAGAGAAATATATATTCATATATTGGGAAAGTGAGGTTTAATAGTACCCTGAGTTATTTGTTTAATCTGTATTTTCGATTTTGGGGACAGAATCTTTGTAAGAAAGGAAGAATGTGACGATTTGATTGTTTGAGTTGTGATTCTGAGGACAGAATCCTTGTAAGGAGGGAATGATGTAACATTCCAGAATTTTAAATTATAATATTAAATATTTATTGAGTTATATAAATATTTAATGGATGTGTTTATTATGGAATAAATATTTGTTTAATTGATTTAATTTTATTTGGTTAATTATTTGTTAAATAAATAATTAATGAATTAAGGAAATTATTATTATATTGATATTTCAAATTAATGGTTAATTATTTATATTGAGTTATGTGATTAAATAATTTATTTAATTAATTATTATTTGAATTAATTAAATTATGTATGAAAGCTTGATTACTTATAGTGTGACAAATAACTATATTATAAGGAGTATTAAAATAAATTAAAGTATTTTTAATTGAGTTTACCCAAAAGCTTAAGTATATTAAGTCTTTATTTTTAGAGCTTTGCCGAACAAAGCCCTATGACTTTTGGATTTCCTTTTTAATTATAATAATAATAGAATAAATAAATAAATAAAATATAAATAATATATATAATAATTTTGGTAACTGATAAATTGAATAGGAGCAATTAGTAGAGGACAGTTTTAAACGTTTGAAAAGGGTCGTGCATTGGTTTTACGTATATTGTATTTGCCCAAGAAGGAAAATAGAAGTTGTCTGAGAAGAAGGTTCACAGAGAATTTGTGAGAGATTTTGAGAGAAACCTAAGAATTTCACAGCATCTTCAGTGTTTAGCAAGAATTAACAGCCAAATTGAAGGTATGTTCTATAACTTTGATATTATATATGTATATGTATGAATACAACAAAATTTTCTTATGTTCTGTGAAATCAAAGTGTGGAGTTGTGGAGATATATAGTTGGTAAATTCTGATGATACATGTTTATGATGTTAGAGTTATGTTTAAAACAAGAAATTTGTAAGCTAATTTCGTTTTGACAGTATAAATTTTTGACAGTATATGTATTCTTAATGTGGTTTATGTAAGTATCAATTTTAATGGTCAATTTGTATGTGAAACTGTAAATTGACACGTGTATGTGCTAGTTCATTAAGAAACGAAGATAACGTAACTTGAATGAAGTGATTTGGTGAGGAATCGAAATCACAGCGTTAATTTTCGTGAAGGATGTCAAGAATGGAGTTTTCATATGAAAATGAGAAATTTGAGAAATTAAAATAGTTAAAAGTGTTGTTAAATTGTTCTAATTGGTTAAATATATTAACAAACATGTTTGTGATAGTTTTATATCAATTATAGATGTTGGTTTCACTGTTTTATGGGTGAAATTCGTGTTAGTTGGCCTAACTGTGCCGAAACACATTATGCAAAACTGAGTTCTGTGTGTAGCGCGAGCGCATAGGTGCCGCGCGGGCTCGCAGCCTCCCCGTACAAAACTGATGAGTGGGTTTTAACCCATGAATTATGTTTATATGGCTTGTTATCTTGCTAGTTTTTGAGTATTTTCATGTTATCTTTGACGGGGTTTGCGTTTGGTTGTAGGTAATTCCGACTCATGTAGCAAATTGGAGCATTTGAGGATGTCTTGAGGATATGTTGAAGTTTCTGTCTACCTTGCACGGAGCGCGCCGCATCACTAGGCTGGAGAGCGCGGACCGCGCTGTGGCGTGAAAGAGCTGCTGGCAGGCTGGCGCGGAGCGCGCGGCGATAGTGTAAAAGCCAACGCGGACCGCGCTGGCGCGTGAACTGAACTGTTTTTTTTTGCGAGCTGGACTCTGTTGGGTAGAACTTTGTGATGGATTAGGAGTCTTGGTTGGAGGAGTAAAAAGGCTATTAATAACAGATATAGAGAGGCATTCAAGGGAGGAGCTTATCTATCAACGGGAGCAAGGATTGGAAAGAACGAAGAAGAGGAAAATTCACGATGTTTCAGAATTAGAGGCGGAGAAGGATGGTGTATCAATTTTCTTCTCTAACTTTCTAGCTCTGTATTCGGGATGATGTTTCCTTTGGTTTATTTAGCGTATTATTTGTTTATTATGGGCTAAATTATTTATTAGGCTTTTAATGGATCTCTAAGTGGAACAATGATTGTGAAACCTTGGTTTTCAGTTTAATATAGCTATTATGCAGTTTATCTATATTAATTTGAGCGTTAATTTATAAATTGCTTGATCAACAATTTTATGTGTGATTTGTATGAATTTGAGAGATGAAATATAAATCTAGACTTAATTAATATAGCATGCGTCATTAAATTTGTTGAGAGCAAATTAGTGATTATTGTTGAGATAGTGATATGCTGAACATCATATGTAATCTTGAAGAGGACTTGGGATTAAACCTTGCTTAATTGGAAGTTACTTAGAAATATAGTGACTTGATTAATTAAGGTGTTTGATTAAATTCTATCTTAATTGTGGATTTGAGTCAATACGGTGTTAATTCATCGAGAGGTGATTAATACTACTTATGTGTTCTTGATTAATAAGCTGGAATAGTGAGTTAAACTGGAATAAGGTAATACAAATCAAAGGGGTGCTTAGAGTGAAGTTATTAGCCTAATTCTCTATACTTGTTTGGACTTTCTTATTTGGTATTTGTGGTGATTATTTATTTTTCTTTTATGATTGAGATACAATTTAATTTAATTGGAGATTGATTAGTTTAATAAAATTTGGATTAGTAGGAAATTGGTAGTTGCGAGGGAAATTTGTGTTAATCTCTGTGGGAACGATACTTTACTTACTATTATATTACTTGTTGATCACGTATACTTGTGTGTTGTGCGTAATTAGATTTTCGCCAACAAGTTTTTGGCGCCGTTGCCGGGGATCGAACCCGGGTCATCTGCGTGACAGGCGGATATACTCACCACTATACTACAATCTCCAATTAAATTAAATTGTATCTCAGTCATAAAAGAAAAATAAATAATCACCACAAATACCAAATAAGAAAGTCCAAACAAGTATAGAGAATTAGGCTAATAACTTCACTCTAAGCACCCCTTTGATTTGTATTACCTTATTCCAGTTTAACTCACCATTCCAGCTTATTAATCAAGAACACATAAGTAGTATTAATCACCTCTCGATGAATTAACACCGTATTGACTCAAATCCACAATTAAGATAGAATTTAATCAAACACCTTAATTAATCAAGTCACTATATTTCTAAGTAACTTCCAATTAAGCAAGGTTTAATCCCAAGTCCTCTTCAAGATTACATATGATGTTCAGCATATCTCTATCTCAACAATAATCACTAATTTGCTCTCAACAAATTTAATGACACATGCTATATTAATTAAGTCTAGATTTATATTTCATCTCTCAAATTCATACAAATCACACATAAAATTGTTGATCAAGCAATTTATAAATTAACGCTCAAATTAATATAGATAAACTGCATAATAGCTATATTAAACTGAAAACCAAGGTTTCACAATCATTGTTCCACTTAGAGATCCATTAAAAGCCTAATAAATAATTTAGCCCATAATAAACGAATAATACGCTAAATAAACCAAAGGAAATATCTTCTCGAATACAGAGCTAGAAAGTTAGAGAAGAAAATTGATACACCACCCTTTTCCGCCTCTAATTCTGAAACTTCGTGAATTTTCCTCTTCTTCGTTCTTTCCAATCCTTGCTCCCGTTGATAGATAAGCTCCTCCCTTGAACGCCTCTCTATATCTGTTATTAATAGCCTTTTTACTCCTCCAACCAAGACTCCTATTCCATCACAAAGTTCTGCCCAACAGAGTCCAGCTCGCAAAAAAAAAATAGTTCAGTTCACGCGCCAGCGCGGTCCGCGCTGGCTTTTACACTACCGCCGCGTGCTCCGCGCCAGCCTGCCAGCAGCTCTTTCACGCCACAGCGCGCTCTCCAGCCTAGTGATGCGGCGCGCTCTGCGCCAGGTAGACAGAAACTTCAACATATCCTCAAGACATCCTCAAATGCTCCAATTTGCTACATGAGTCGGAATTACCTACAACCAAACGCAAATCCCATCAAATATAACATGAAAATACTCAAAAACTAGCAAGATAACAAGCCATATAAATATAATTCATGGGTTAAAACCCACTCATCAAACTCCCCCAAGCTTGAACATTGCTTGTCCTCGAGCAAAAATGCAATGCAACTAAAATCTAAACTACGAATCCAGAATTAAAACCATACAAATGATTTACTCATGCATCCTCAGAAAAATTAGTAAACAAACACCCTTCATACAAAATTCCATCTACAAGACCATCACTCTATAATCTAACCCTGTCATTATTAGTATAGTGTGTGTGTGCGCAACACCCATGCCAACCGATACAGAATCAACATAGCTACATAACCAATTTCTTTTCAGGAATCATGCAGTAAAAACTCAAAAATTCACAGATAAACAAACTCTAGCATTAGCTAAATAACCAAGTTCCGGTTCCGAGAATGGTATTTATACTCAATTTTTCTTTTCTTTTCTCTTCTTTCTTTTCTTTTTTTTTCTTTTTTTTTCTTTTACTAAAGAGATGGTTGGTGAGTGCGTTTTACGCTCCATCTCACACTTGCGTTTATGGAGAGTATTTCTTCTCAATCCACCACAAGCCATCATTTTACTTTTCGTTATTTTTTTCCGAGCTTATATACCCAAATCTTCCCCCAAGCTTAGGTTCATACCTATCTTGTTCACTTTCTTATTTATACTAGCACTATCCTTTTAGAAAATATTTATGTAGCAAGTTGAACTAATCAATTAACACAACTGTTGTTACGTGCTATCCGTTTTATACTAATTTCAGACCGAGCAAGATTCAATCACAATAGAACTTGCATCAAAATTCTTATACTTAGGGAAAAACTCATTTACATAATTTCAATTTCATCGTTGGCCAAAGCAAATCACATGGATTCATGCAACTATATGGAAAATAAATAATTTTTTTTTAAATAAATCACTAGCATGAAACCTAAATAACAAATTAATACTGTAAAATCTAAATACCCAATCCCCCAAACTTAGATAAAGGAATGCCCTCATTACGTAAAATATACACCTTAAGTAAATAAAATGAGGACTTCCCTGAACGCGTGACTACTCCTCCTCCGAAGGAGGATAAGGTGGAAGGATTGGTGGAATTGGCATAACAACCGGCTGAGCACTAGGATTGCAGCGAGAAAACGCCTCAGCAAGCGTATCGAAAGCATGTGCATTGTATTGATGCATTAATTCTTGCCGTTCGGCCAACCACAAGAATTGATTCCTTGGAGCCTGCGGTTGTTCTGCTGCAACTGGTGGTGATGGTTGGCAGATCATGATGTAACCTTCACCACGCGGGTGTGAACGCGCCCCATCCCAGGCTTTGTATCTTTCAATAGTAGCATGGTCAATCACTCCCGTTGGTTGTAGTGATGGCTCGTTAGGGTTCCACTGCACACCAGCTTTCCGACAAAAGTCTGTAATGAGAAACCCATGGAGTAACCCGCCGGTAGTACTTGTTGGCGAAAATCTAATTACGCACAACACGCAAGTATACGTGATCAACAAGTAATATAATAGTAAGTAAAGTATCGTTCCCATAAAGATTAACACAAATTTCCCTCACAACTACCAATTTCCTACTAATCCAAATTTTATTAAACTAATCAATCTCCAATTAAATTAAATTGTATCTCAATCATAAAAGAAAAATAAATAATCACCACAAATACCAAATAAGAAAGTCCAAACAGTACTCCCACGTAAGGCCCGGTCAATAGAATCTTGAATACACGCCCCCACATCAACATCATAAAAGGCAATGGAATTGTCCCGATTGTAGTGGTGGTGCACAATCCCATGCAACAGTTTAGCCCGTGCCTTTGTCACATCATTTTGGTGGCGCGTGGGCATTAAACGAGCACATATAAATGCGTTCCATGCTTTACCATATCGACTTAATGCTGATTGGGGAAAACTTAACTTTTCAGTCGTGCCGGCCTGAGTTACCCATTTAGTCCCTGGCTTGCATAAGGTGGCAATCAACTCATCCATCTCCGGTAAAGCATCTTCATACAAGTCATCGGTTGGTGTTTCCAACCCAAAATAAGCATTAATTGCGTTAGCATGAAACGCCACCGGTTTACCGCGAACCATGGTGACATGATCAACGTGCTCCGTAGCATTAGCATAAAATTCCTTTACGATATTGATTGCCGCCGGAAGTGGTTGTTCCACTAGTTGAAACCAATGACGTTCGACAATTTGCAGAGCCATGTCTCCATCTAAATTTGCATCCGGTTTCAAGCCTCGCTCTTGCACCAAGTTCTTCTTGTCGATGGAGGACTTGAATTTGTACGCAGCCGTTTCACTTACAAATTTTAAATGATCATATGCCGGCCGAGTTGTGGAGGATGATGCTCGTTGGCGTTTGTGGGAAGACATGTTGTTTCCTGTGTAAATGGGCACAGGCAGGTGGTTCAGGCTTTTTATCGAACAGGTAGTGGGCAGAATGTGTGACTCCCCCAAACTGGATTTGTTGATGATGCTTTGCTACCCAAAATTGGTTAAAACCCAGCACCTTCATTGTTGTAGCACTTAGATTTTGTAAGAGATGAAAGAAATTTCGTACCTGTTGAAGAAATATCCCCCTGTGTGTCAAATTGGGCAAGGGTAGTGTTGGAATGAGGATGGGGTTGTGATATCTGAGAGTTAGAGTACCACTTGGTTTGGAATTGGGAAAAGAGAAGGAGAGTAAAGGTGAATTAAATGTGGAGTTATGGGGAAGAGGAAGTGTAGTAGATTTAGGAGAAGTGGAAAGGTGGTATCAATGTTGTGGAGAAATGAAGAGGTGGTACTTTTGGACTGAATAGGTCTATGTGTTGGGCAACTGTCGTCGCCGCGCGGTCCGCGCTTAAGGTGGCGCGCTACGCACCTGGACTGAATTGGGAGCGCCTATTTTTGATGAAAAGTTCTGGCATTGTGGATCGGTCCGCGCCACTTGGAGCGCGCAGCGCGCTGGTAGGGCAGTGTGTGCGTTGAGTGGACTGTAGAGACTGGACTGGGGGCGCGGTCTGCGCGGTCCTTAGCATAGTTGTGGCGCGTTCCGCGCTGGTAGTCCAATAACTAGATTGCTTTGTGTTCTCGTGCTCCTGCTCCTTCTGAACCTTTCTGCATTTATTCAAGAGATTATGTTATCTTGTAATATATTATTATGGGTACTAAGTAACTACTAAAATTTAAATGAAAGTAAGAAAATAAAATTTAGAGCTTGGGTTGCCTCCCAAGTAGCGCTTGGTTTAACGTCGCTAGCCCGACAGTCCGTCATGTCTGCTTATGTGTCTGTAAGGGTAATGTTGACGGTGTCCACATATGCATCTGCACCCCAGTAATGCTTCAATCTTTCACCGTTAACCTTGAATGTTTCCAATGGATTTCTGCTATATAACTCCACGGCGCCATGTGGGAAAACAGTTTTTATGGTGAAAGGCCCTGACCACCGTGATTTGAGTTTTCCTGGGAACAATCTCAGTCTTGAATTGAACAGTAGCACGGCTTTTCCTGGCATGAAAGTTCGGTGCTTAATTTTATGATCGTGCCATTTTTTAACCTTTTCCTTGTATAAGTGTGCATTCTCGTAAGCTTGTAATCTGAATTCATCAAGCTCATTTAACTGTAATAACCTCTTTTCCCCCACTACTGCTTGATCGAAATTCAGTTTTTGAATAGCCCAATAAGCCTTGTGTTGAAGCTCAACCGGTAAGTGACATGCTTTTCCATATAACAGCTGGTAGGGTGACATACCGATAGGGGTCTTGTATGCAGTTCTGTATGCCCAAAGGGCATCATCTAATCGGAGCGACCAATCCTTATGATTTGGGTTGACTACTTTTTCCAAAATTTTCTTGACTTCTCTGTTGGACACCTCTGCTTGTCCATTGGTTTGGGGATGATACGCTGTCGCTATTTTGTGGTTGACCCCATATTTTGTCAAGAGGGCTATAAATACTTTGTTGCAGAAATGACTTCCCTCATCACTTATTATGGCCCTCGGTGTTCCAAACCTTGTAAAGATATTCTTCTGTAGAAACCTTAAGACCACTTTGGCATCGTTAGAGGGTAGTGCTATGGCTTCCACCCATTTCGAAACGTAATCCACAGCAAGTAAAATGTATTGATTGCTGAGAGACGAGGGGAATAGTCCCATGAAGTCAATACCCCATACGTCGAAGATTTCGACCTCTAAAATTGTTTGTAATGGCATCTCATTTCTTTTTGATATGTTACCCACTCTTTGACAGCGATCGCAAGTTTTCACAAATTGATGGGCGTCTTTAAATAATGTAGGCCAATAAAACCCGGCTTGGAGGACTTTTGTTGTTGTTCTTTCACTACCATAGTGTCCCCCTTAGGCCGATGAATGGCACTCATGTAGGATATTATGCACTTCGCTGTGGGGTACACACCTTCTGATCATCTTGTCAGCACATTGTTTAAATAGGTAAGGCTCGTCCCACATATACCACTTGACGTCAGAAAGAAACTTCTTCTTTTGTTGTCTTGTCATATTAAGGGGAAGCATGTTACTGACTAAGTAGTTTGCGAAGTCCGCATACCATGGAAATTCTGCATTTACCCCAAATAATTGCTCGTCCGAAAATGATTCGTTTATGATGCTCTTGTCCCCTTCTTGTGTGATCGGATTATCCAGCCAAGACAGATGATCAGCTACTAAATTGTCCGTCCCCTTCCTGTCCTTTATTTCAAGATCGAACTCTTGAAGAAGGAGAATCCACCGAATAAGGCGTGGTTTAGCGTCTTTCTTCGCAATTAGGTAACGAATAGCTAAATGGTCTGTATAAACTATTACCTTAGTGCCAACCAAGTATGTTCTGAATTTATCAAATGCATATACCACGGCAAGCAATTCCTTTTCTGTAGTTGTATAATTCAATTGAGTTTCCGTAAGGGTCTTGCTTGCGTAATATATAGCATGAAATACCTTATCCCGACGTTATCCCAAAACGGCCCCCACTGCATAGTCGCTTGCATCACACATCAGTTCGAAAGGTATGTTCCAATCTGGTGCGACGATAACTGGGGCTGTCGTCAACTTCTTTTTCAACAGTTCAAAAGCCATCTTGCATTCTTCATCAAAACTAAACACAGAGTCCTTCTCTAAAAGACTGCACAATGGTTTTGCAACTTTAGAGAAGTCCTTTATGAATCGTCTGTAGAATCCCGCATGTCCCAGAAAACTTCTGATTCCTTTGATGGAGCTTGGTGGAGGCAATTTTTCGATCGTTTCCAACTTAGCTTTATCCACTTCCAGGCCTTGAGCCGAAACCTTGTGGCCCAAAATTATGCCCTCCTCAACCATGAAGTGGCACTTTTCCTAATTAAGTACAAGGTTTGTCTCCTCGCATCGTTGTAACACCATTACCAAATTCCCAAGACATGTATCGAAATTGTCTCCATGAACAGAGAAGTCGTCCATGAAGACTTCCACGTTTTTCTCTACCATATCAGAGAAAATGGCCATCATACACCGTTGGAAAGTAGCCGGTGCATTACATAACCCGAATGACATCCTCCTGAATGCGAACGTGCCATATGGACATGTAAATGTAGTCTTCTCTTGATCTTCAGGAGCGATGGCGATCTGGTTATATCCTGAGTACCCATCCAAAAGATAGTAAAAATCGTGACCAGCAAGTCTGTCCAACATTTGGTCGATGAACGGTAGCGGAAAATGATCTTTTCTGGTTGCCTTGTTCAGCCTCCTATAATCTATGCATACCCTCCAACCTGTTACTGTTCTTGTCGGTATTAACTCATTATCTTTATTTTGTACCACAGTCATCCCCCCTTTTTTCGGCACACAATGAACCGGACTAATCCACTTGCTATCAGATATCGGGTAAATGATTCCAGCATCCAGTAGTTTCAAAATTTCCTTCTTGACTACTTCCTTCATAATTGGGTTTAGTCGTCGTTGTTGCTCCACCGTTGGTTTTGCGTCATCTTCCATCAAAATTTTATGCATACAAAACGACGGGCTTATTCCCTTGATATCTGCAATTGTCCATCCTATTGCTGCCTTATGTTCTCTCAGCACCCTTAACAATTTCTCTTCCTGCAAATTGTTAAGTGCAGTAGAAATAATTACAGGTAAAGAACTTGAATTGCCTAAATACGCGTACCTGAGATGTTTAGGGAGTGGCTTGAGTTCAAGAGTTGGTGGTTCCTCCAATGATGGTTTCAATCTTTTCGTGTCTATCTCCTTTGTCTGTAAAGATTCAAAAGGAGTTTTGAACCTGCTTACTCGTGGTAATGAGTCCAACATCTGTAGATAGTCCATATATTCTGGGTCATCGAACTCCTCATCCCCCAATAATGTTGTCTCGAGAGGATCGTTGCTCAGGCTCTTTCCCATGTCTTCATTGACTATTCGATCAATGATTTCCATCCGGAAGCACTTTTCTTCATCCGCGGGAAATTTCATGGCTTTGAAAACGTTAAACTTAACTTCTTGATCTTGGACCCTCATTTTTAACTCGCCTTTTTGCACGTCGATGAGTGTCCTTCCAGTCGCCAAGAAAGGCCTTCCGAGGATAATCGGGATGTTTTTGTCCTCCTCAAAGTCCAGAATAATGAAATCAGCGTGGAAAATGAGTTTATCAACTTTTACCAATATGTCTTCCACAATGCCCCTCGGATATGTGACTGACCTGTCTGCCAACTGTAATGAGATGTTCGTAGGCTTCGGAGCCGGCAATCCCAATTCTGTGTAAACTGATAATGGCATGAGGTTCACACTTGCTCCTAGATCGCACAAGCATTTATTGAAGGCCGTGTTCCCGATCGTGCACGGAATGGTGAAACTCCCAGGATCTTTCAATTTGGGTGGCAACTTTCGCTGTAGAACCGCACTGCACTCCTCTGTTAGTGCCACTGTCTCGAAGTCTTCTAACTTCTTCTTTCTAGACAGAATCCCCTTCATGAATTTTGTATAACTAGGCATTTGCTCTAGAGCTTCCGCAAACGGAATGTTAATTTGCAATTTCTTAAATACTTCCAAGAACCTTGCAAATTGCTTGTCTAATTTCTGCTTTTGGACTCGTTGCTGAAATGGTGGTGGTGGATACACAACTGGCGAGTCATCTAACTTTATTTTCCTAAATTGGGTATTCGCACCTTGATTTTCTGTATCCACTGTGTTATCATTGCCCTTATTCTCCGAGAAAACTGAGTTGTTATTATCTCTTTCCACTATTTGTTTTCCACTCCTCAAGGTAACTGCCTGACACTGTTCATTATTTCCCTTTGGATTTCTTTCGGTATCAATTGGTAGAGTTCCTTGTGGTCTGTTATTCAGTGCTAAAGCAATTTGTCCCATCTGGTTTTCCAAATTCTTAATGGCCATCTCTTGTGACTTTATTGCCATTGCTTGGTTCTTCATAGCTGCTTCGTTACTTGTTATAAACTTCGATAACAATTCCTCTAAGTCCGATTTTCTCTCTTGACGTGGAACTGATTGTTGATTCTGAAATCCCAGAGGGTACGATTGTCGTGGAGCTTGCTGATTCTGAGTATTAATCCACGACTGATTCAGATTTCTATTCCCTTGATTATATGCGTTCTGATATGCATTCTGAGGAATTCTGTTGTAGCTACCCATGAATTGTACCGACTCTGGGTTGATTGCGCATTGATCCGTAGAATGTTCCCCTGCGCACAATTCACAAATGATCGCAACTGAATGTGTCTGTCCCCCGGACCACATGTCGAACTTCTTAGAAAGTGCTGAAATCTGTGCTGTTATAGCCGTCACTCCATCTACATCTAAAATGCCAGCGACCGTAGGTTGCGTCATTCTTGTCGTGGGCCACTGATAATTATTAGTAGCCATAGTCTCTATCAGCTGGTAAGGTTCCTCATACGTCTTAGCCATAAATGCTCCCCCTGATGCCGCATCGATACTAGACCTGAGATTCCCATGCAGGCCGTTGTAAAGGTATTCAATTGCAACCATTTGGGCAATCCGTGATGTGGACATTTCCGAAGTAACTCTTTATATCTTTCCCATGCCTCGTACAGTGACTCCCCATGTTGCTGATCAAACATGGTGATCTCATTCCTCATCTTCGTAGTTTTTGCGGGTGGGAAGAATTTTGCTAAGAATTTTTGAGCCAGGTCCTCCCACGTCGTTATTGAGCCTGCTGGTAGAGATTTTAACCAACTCTTCGCCTTGTCCCGCAGAGTGAATGGGAACAGGCGAAGCCTAACTGCCTCGTCCGACACCCCGTTGTATTTGAAGGTGTCACATATTTCCAGAAAACCGATTAAATGATTGTTTGGATCGTCATTAACCATTCCCCCAAACTGCACTGAGTTCTGTATCATTTGAATTGTCCCAGGCTTGATTTCGAATGTGTTTGCAGCTATTACAGGCTTGGTGATACTAGACTGTAGCTCAGTCATCTTGGGTGTTGCAAAATCTCTCAACGCTTTCTGGTCTTCGGCAGCCATTACTTCTTCTTTTTCAGCGTTTTCTAATTCGTCCCTTGTTTCCTCTATCCACTTGCTTAACCTCTGAAACCTTTTGTCGATGTCGTCCTCAAAAGGAAGCAGGTCTGGATTTTTGGATCGAGTTTGCATAAACCAATGTCAAAAACCTAAAATGCGAATATCTAAAAAAAAACGTGTTTAAGTAAAACTGGACTAATTAAACTGATATTGCAAATATATAAAGAAAATTTGTATTTAATCCCCGGCAACGGCGCCAAAAAAAACTCGCGCGGCCGCGCGAGTGCCCATTTTCAGACACTGAAGTCTGCTAATTCTGCAGACTTTGGTCGTTCTTTGTAGCTTAGCTAAAGGTTATGGTAATGTGTCCAACACGTAACAACAACGCTAAAACAAAGTTGTGTTATGGGGTTAGTGAGTTCAAAGTGGTAAAAATGATTAGTAAATTTTGAACGCGTTATGTGATAACTTAGTGTACACAATGAATGTTAGACAAGTGTTGCGAAGTAAACACTTAGAATTTCTGAAATATAAATGGTAAAGAAAGATTTGTGCTAAAATAGTAAGTTTTGCTAGAAATGTACATGTTATGGTATGTTAGCATATCTAATAGATAATGAGTTTCCTAGTTATTGTCAACAAGTGTAATACATCTAATATGGGATAATAGAATCTATGACGACTTTAATGAACGTTAAGTGTTGGTTTCGAAAGAAGTGTAAAGAAACACAAAATGAGATTATGTAATGATAAGTGTCATACAAAGAGGAGTAAACACCTGAAGATATGTGTTAAGTCTCAAAGAGATGCAAGTTATAAAAGATTAAGACTAAGAGTCATTGTGGTTTCGTTATACGTGTAACTAATGCTTGTGATTATGAACCTTTGAACTGTTGTAGGAGGTACGCAAAGCAGTTAAGCTATTTTTGGTAATTGGTAATCTACGAACCAAGCAAGTCTTTCAGTTCCTATTTGCTACGTGAACTTGATGATTAATTATTTTAAGTCTTTATTGCAAATAACATGATATGTGCTATATATATGTGAAAGCATGAAACGTCAAAACCAGTTTATGACTACATTAATTGAGTAAGGAACTCAATCTTTATATTTGTTATATGAACTGTAGCACGTATGTTATGATAGTCCAATATTTAAGAGATATATGTTGAGCATGATATTATATGCTACGTGTTGAATGAAAACTGTTAGATTTTGCTGGGCTGTCGAGCTCAACTTTGCAAACAACCATTTTTGCAGGTCAAGACTTCAAGGTAAAGCTATGTGTTACCTGAAAGTTATGAATCCGACGTGATACTTGAAGATTCCTTATGTTTTATGAGAAATGTACTTAATATTTTGAATGTAACATGTTGTTGAATTGTAAGTGGAGCTATCCGGTATATATGGATATCTATTAATGATGTAGGACTCTGTATAGTCATTTTGTTGTAATGATTCATAATATAAATTTGAATCGAAGAGATGTAATGTAAAGGCTAAAAGTTCTGGGAACGAGAACAGTTTGTAAATAGAAAATTTTAATTGTAATAGAACATTTTAGCTATTTTGCAAATTTCAATGGTTGTATTATCGTTTAATGATATAAAATTAAAGATTGAATGTATTATTAACGACCGAAGTTGAGAATTAAATTGTATGAATTTTGGGGTCGTTACATTACTTCTCATCCATAGGAAAAAGGAAGATCAAAACCCAGCTTTTACCTCGTTCGCATGCAAGTAAATCGAGGGGTGGTGACTTAAATCACCCAGAAGCTCTGGAATCGTCACATTAATGCCTGGAAGATCCTTGCGGGGAGTATGAATAGCACGAGCGGGAGCCACAACTGGTACATCTTCCTCCTCGTCCTCAACTTTCGGTACCTCAACCCGGATAGAACGCATCACTGCCTCCACCAAACGACGAGGTCGTCTAACTACACGAGGTTGAGGCACATCAAAAGCCCTCCTCCTCACACCTGAAGTGGTCTAGCGGGAACTACTCGGCTGATCCAGATCCATATATCTAGACACAAGTCTCCAAATCACTTCAGAAAGGGTGTGGTAAATTCTAACCTAGAGTTTTTCAAATGCATTTTATAACTATATGCATGCATGGATTACTTTAACATACGACTGTAACAACCCGATATTTTCTATATAAATAAATAAGAAATTTTATGTATAATTTTTTGTTTAAAAGATGAGGATTTGTACAAGATAACGTGTTTATGTATTTATGTGGTAAATAAAAATATATTTATTACATAAATGTTTACAAATAATTTTATTTTAGAAATTATTGATTATTATAAAGTATATTCTTATAATAATTACTTTTATAGCAGAAATGTTTTTATTAATTATTTTTCATGAAAATATAATCATATATTATTTAATTAATATATGGAGTGATTTTTAGAATAATTATAATAATTATTTTATTATATGAATTTTAGTACAGATTATTAAGTTAATTATTTTACCATAATTATTAAGGTTAATTATGGAAGAATAAATCAGATATAGAATTCAAACCCTAATTTTTGATTTTTTTTTTTATCAAGGAATGAGAATAATAATATAATAATATTATATTTTAATTTTTCATTGCTATAAATATGTACTGTATGTACGTATTGATGATGGTTGGTCAATTTAGTAATTGGAAACCCTAATTGTAATTTGGTAACACTAATTACTAAAAGTATAAACCCTAATTGTTAATTCAGCAAGGTTAATTATAATTAGTGACATTAAGCCCTAATGTTCATGTATAATGTAATTAGAAATGTAAGTGTAGTTAGTAAACTCTAAATTTCATTTTTGGAAACTAATTTGTATTTTATTTTATTTCATTTTTTACCCTAAATGAAATTCTAGAAAGCTAATTGTTGGAAAACCTTAGGGTTAAACCCTAAGGGACAAACCCTAAGGGTTTGCCAAGTTACATTTTGGCCATTAAAATTGTATGACAAAAGACTATAATGCCCCTCTTGCATATTTTATTAGATAACTTGTAAGATTTCCAATACCTTTAGTTGGTGACCTATTTTATTGACTTAGCACAACCTAAATATCCAGCACATTAGTCTACATCAGCCATATACATTGCACACAAGTATTATAAAAGGATTTGAAGAGAGAGAATTGCTTTTGTTAGCTCATTTTTGTACAAACCCTCAACCAATCTCTCTCAACTCAAAACCAATGAAATATAGTTGTATATCAGTCCCCGAGATCAGCCCCACGAAATCCACTAACCAAATCAGAAGCCAGAAATCAAAATCGTTCATAGAAGGTATAAAACCCTAGCTTGAAATCTAGCCAAAAATCTGTTGTTAGATGTTGTTGTTTTTGTGTTAAATGTGTTGTTAGTAGTGTTTAATGATGATCTGGGTTGCTAGATGATGAATCCATAACATCTAGAGGCTCAGATTTGAAGATCTACAAAATCTGAAAAAGTTCATTTTGTGTTCTGACAACCAAATGTCAGGCCTTGTAGATTTCTGTCTGTGTTTAGTTTTTGTGTTTTAAGTGTTTAATGTTGTAGTATGGTATGAGATCTGTACTCTGGAAGTTGAATCAAGGTCATATCTTGAACAGATTGCAAGTTATTCTTGGTCAAAGGTCGTTGACCGACCATAACTAGACTATTTCTGGGTAACCCAGAAATAGGTTTTCAGTGTCTGACAAGTTTTTGTTGGTCTTGGATCTTTCAGTGTGTTGTTGTTTTAATTCTGTTTTTGTAACTAAGTTGTAGCTGGTTATGTGTACTATGGATCCATGCATTAATATCACTAAATAATCAAGTGGATTGAACACAGTGGCCGGTCAAACTAGCCGAGTCAAGCATGATCTTTGTTTTCTGGGTAACCCAGAAAACAAATGAACATGTCGACTGACATGGTTTGACCGGATTATAAATGTTAATTCTAATGATGTTAATGGTATGTTATGACATAAAATTGTAGTACTACATGTGGTCTACAAACTGAAAGCTTTATATCACTAAAAGATTACACGGATTGCAAGTTGTGAAAGCCCAAATATGGCTTGTCTAACTGTTCTTCATTTCAGGGTAACCCAGAAAATGAAGAACAGCTCTGACAGCTTGTTCAAGGCTCCAAATCTCGTTGGTTATGCATGTTTTGATGATGTTTATTGTTGGATCGTGTAATCTTGTATTTGTACTACATGATCTGATCATCAACATGTACAGAAACAAATTGATCAGTGTTTAATCAATGGTCAAAGTAGCACCCACGAAACTGCCTTATGAAGGCTCAAGAACACGAAGAACACCTATAGCGACGATTCTGTCACTATAGGTGGTCTTTAGCAACAGATTATTTATAAATATTATATTTTTATTAAATAATTATAGAAAATTAGTTTTTAATTATTAAAAATACCAAATAAATTATTAAAAAATATTTTAAATTCTAAAAATTAGTTTTTAATTATTTTGAATATATTTCATAAATATTTAATATTTTTGAAATATTAAAGGTATTTAATTTATTTAATTATAATATTAAATAAATTATTTAAAAATAATTTTAATACTTGAAAAATCATTTAAAATTATATTATGATATAAGAAAATATTTTAAGTTATTTTTAATGACTTTTAATATTTTGTAATGAAATTCATTAATAAGTTAATATTAATGATAATAAAGTTATTTACTAAAAGAATTAAATAAATTAAATAAAAAATAATTTCATTATATTAAAAATTATTTTAAATAATAATAAGGTATTTAAAAATATTTTAAGTTATAAAATATAACTTTCAATATTTAAAGGTAAATTTTATTAATTAATTATTATTAATGATATTAAAATTGTTTAATATTTATATTAAATAATTTAGTTTAAAAATAATTTTAATATTAGAAAAATCATTTTAAATGAAAATAAAGTGTTTAAAAATATTTTAAGCAATAAAATATAACTTTTAATATTTAAAGAATAATTTATAATTAATGATATTAATTTAATATTAAATGATATTAAATTTATTTAATAATAAATAGTTTAAAAATGATTTTATTAATTTAAAAATCATTTCAAAAGGGTATAAATGAATTAAAAATATTTTAAATTATAATTAATGACTTTTAATATTTTGATAAATAATGCATTTATATTTAAATATTAATGGTAATTATTTAAAAATGATTTTAAATATTTTTAAAAATCATTTAACTGTAATATAAATACTTTAAAAATATTATAAATTATTATAAATAACTTTAATATTTTGGCAATGGTTTCATTAATAGTTTAATATTAATTAAATATTAATGATAAAAGAATTGTTTGATATTTAAATCATTTAAGAATGATTCCGATATTTGAAAATTCATGATAAATGATAATAAATGTTTTAAAATTATATTAAGTCATTTGAAAATAATATGACTGATACTAAGTTACAGAATAGAGTCTTAGACTCGATAATTACCCGATTAAGCTGTTGGTACACCGACATGTTTCAGAAATTGATCTGAACTTAGATATTTTGATTAGATATGTGTTTATTTGTGATTCAATGGTTGTTCAACATGTGTGATAATATGATTAGGTTATGTACTGACTGTGAAATGCAGTACTGTGTGTTATATTATATTGTTCTAATCGAACGAATGATTTGATTAATGATAGGTCGTGATATAAAAGATAAATCTAAATTGTAAATTGTAAGCAGCATATCAGGCAAGTATCTCACCTTTGTATTTTTTTTATGCAATGGACATGAGTAAGAATGTTTCTAAATTATATTATTATTGTACATATTATTAACCCTATATTATATACGCTCATTGCTTATCAACATGTTAGTATATGGTAATTCAGATATATATTCTGTTCGTTAATTTCTATAAATGGTTATACAAGTGTTTCCACCTTGATAATCATTGTATTTAATCACATGTTGATACACCTTTGTCAATTACCCGTATATATATATATATATATATATATGTTGAATTATAGATTATTGTTGAACAAGATAAAACCTTTGATTTGGAACCCAGACAAGTATGAACATCTCTACACGGGAAAAATTTTATGCACCTAAGGCGGACAAAGTGAACGATACCCTCGTTCTTGCATGTAGTATTGTTCAATGCAGGGTACAACGGGCTGATCACCCCCGTGCCCGTAAGTTATGACAGTTTACAGATGAATTTCTGTTTAACCTTTTTGAAAATGAAAACAATGTTCATGGTATGTCACCTTAACCCTATTTATAGTCATTATGTAGTTTTAAAAATTTGATAGAGAGTTGTTATGTTATTATTATCGGTTCAGATTATTCACAACTATTGACTTGTTGTAGAAGGGTAGTACAAAGAAAATATTTAAACTCTTTCAGCTTATATATATATAATTGGTATTACTTGTTGGGCACTCAAATGCTCATCCTTACTTAATTTAAATGTTTTCAGCTAAGTGTGAATAACCAGAGAGCTCTACTCAGAACAAAGGGAAGGGAAAGACTGCTGAATGAACGCAAATGTTATTGTTATGTAATAGTTAACTTTATTAAGACAAGTATGATATATATTATATATCATGGGTTGTAATGAATGTTTAAAGGTTATGTACTTGGGATTTAGACTCTGATAAATATGTAAATTAAGTCGATCTTTATATTATTGTTATTATTATTAGTATTATTCCGCTCATAGAAATGGTATCGTGAATCACCGAGTTCGGGTTTCAAGTACCCGGATTTGGGGGCTTTACAACGACTACAGTAGAGTTAAAAATACATGTCTATTTAATGCCTAGGCTCATGGAAATTTTTTGCCAGAGTCTCCTTTATAAAAGGGACTATCCACATGCACGTAGGCATGACTAGGTGGTCATTCAGTAGCATACAAATCCACAGTCATAAACATCTTATATGCATAAAAATATCAAAGTTATAATCCGTAAGGGGAGCCTAATTACATGGATTAATTTGCTTTACAACCTTTGTTCATTTGTCCTCAAATAGGATGAAAAATAGCAGAAAAAAGATGCCAATTAGACTGTTTCAAAAGTCAAATTTTTTCACATCATTATGTTTAGCATGGTTAAATACTAATATTTACTATGTTGAATATTTTTTATCAAGTTATATGAGCATGCATATTCACTACTATGTGTTTAGAAGCATTTCATGTAATAACTCATTTTCTAACGGATAAAAACTGGAAAAGAGGACATGCATACATTACCAAGATAGTGCAGAACACTTGTACGGTGACAGATTTTGCAGAAAACAGCCCGAACTCAGTATATCTGAAGAAGAACTCTCGGATTCTCTGTGTGGCGCAACTTGAAAATGACTTGTGAAGGTCATGAAAGCCTCAAATACACCAACGGATATCTGCAGGTGTATCTGCGGCTGCCGCAGGTGTACCTGCGACTATCCTAGGTGGGTCCCACCCCTCTGGCTCAGTCCAATTTGAGTTGTAAAAATGCTACGCGATTAAGCAGAAAAGCCTAAAATCCTAATTTTCAGAGACCAAACTGCAGGTCTACATATCACTCATTGGTATTCGCCCAGACACAAGGTTCACAACACCGATGATCATAGTTGTTGTAAACTACACTCGACAATACCTAGCAAAGGTCTAATGCCATCAACTTGGGGTTGTGATTCAAGTAACAACCTCTCCCCAGCGGAAACTTCATACAACATCAGCCGTTGAAGCACATTTTAATGAAGGTCAAGCAACCTTGACATTCTTCAGTCATTGGCAAGTAAATTCAGCGAAGCATCGGATGTGTTCTGATAATCTAAGCCGTTGAAGCACATTTCAACGAAGGTCAAGCAACCTTGACATTCTTCAGTCGTTGGCAAGTAAATCCAGCGAAGTATTAGAGGTGTTCCGATGATCTCGACCGTTGAAGAACATTTCACCGAAGGTCAAGAAACCTTGACATTCTTCAACCGTTGGCAAGTAAATCCAGCAAAGCATCGGAGGTGGTCTGATGATCTCATCTATTGAAGCACATTTCAGTGAAGGTCAAGTAACCTTGACATTATTATCCATTGGCAATTAAACCCAGCAAAGCATCAAAGATGGTCCGGTGATGGCATCCATTGAAGTACATTTCAATAAAGGTCAGGCTGCCCTGACAACATAAACTGTTGGCAGTAACTCCGACATAACACATAAAAGACCTGGCGATACAAACCAGGGAAAGCCATCCTCATCGGGGAGGACCGATGATGGAATCTATTATACAAATCTTCATCAGACAGAAATTCATTCCCCAAGAGTCTCTTGCACATGAGAGGAACATCTATGATGGAAAGTATGTACCAAGGATTAAGGACTTTGGTGATAACCCCAATGTCAACATTCTGGAAGTTCCTGGGAGGTTTGGAGTAGACACCCAAGCAGTTCATCAGGATCATCTGTGACACCCCCAAAATAGGTCCATTCCACCCAACCCATTCTAAGTCGCCAAAAACATGGTACAGAAAATCACTACAAATTTATTATTACAATTGTCGTGCAAAATACAACAACACATACGTTGTGAGTTTTGATACAAATATATACCAACTGTGAGTCTCAACCCAACCTTTGATAGCACGTCACAATAGCACCTTACATAAAGGTACAGTCAATAACTATTTCAGAAATTAAAATCTTCGAAAAATACTCAAGGAAACCTTCGTACATGGGAGCCCATGCGTCTAGGTTATGATAGATATCATATGCCCACAGAATTATCCTTGGTTGTCCCAATAGATCCCAAAGAAAAACGAGAAGATTACTATCATATTCTCTCCAATGGTGAGTCTTCTCTTGACATATAATTATCTCCAATGTCTCTAATTGAGAGTTATATTTCATCCAAACTCCAAGATTATATAGGTAGTGCTCGTAGATATACTCAGCAAGTGGACGAGCACAACCCTGTCTTATGATAACATGAAGTCGCATGTCGTTAGACATCTTGTATGATAGTAGCAAAACACCCTTCCAACGCTGGGTTTGCCTCACCCTATTTGATTCACCAAATATAACTACTAAATAATGTATAAAATACAACACACTTTTCTATACTGCTTAGGGAGAACATCCACAGCTAAAGACCACCGTTCTATTTCCCTGTTACCCCCGCTAGACCCAGCTACACTCTTATTACCTGAAAGGAATTGTGAAGCAAAAGGGTGAGCACAAATAGCCCAATAAAGAATATCATGACTAAAGATAATTAAATTATCAATAGCCTTCATCAGTAATAAATCAGAGATTTAGAACATATGGTAGAAGATAAAAGTTTCCAACCATAATAGCAGCGGAATCAACAATCCTTTAGAAGAGTCAAGTAGAACATAATGTTTACTATCTCCTCTAGATTAAAAGTTCATCGTTAATATTTCATTCATGTAATAATCATCAACAGTTCTTGGTGATACCCAAGACAAAGAGAACTCTCATCAACTATCTTCACCTGAACCACCACAGATTATAATTAAATCACAATTCATATTTATAATCAAGCAAATCAACAGTCTAACTTTGCACTACATGCCAAAGATATACAATTGTAAAACCAATAACCAACAGTCCATCTTTGCACTACAGGCCAGAGATATATAACTGTAAAGCTAATAACCAACAGTCCATCTTTGCACTACAGGCCAAAGATATACAACTGTAAAACCAATAATGCTGAGACTCAGCTTAATAGTATCACAATCACGAATTATCCATGCACTACGGGCCAAGGATATTCGTGTTTTCAATTACGGTCATGATCATACCGAATAATCCCTGGTTATAATCATACCAAGTCCATTTATGCACTACGGGCCAAAGATGACTTTTACCACATCGTTTGTAATATTACGGTCATGATTATACCGAATAATCCCTGGTCATAATCATACCAAGTCCATCTATGCACTACTGGCCATAGATGACTTTCAACACAATATAAGCATGAGAATGTTGACAATGATATAAAGAATCGATCACATGAGATAAATGATAAATTTTTAAAGACTTTAACAATTTAATTTATCCATAATTCAATAATATCCAAATTATCAACATGATACTGCTTTGTGGAGTAAAATTCAAAAATAATATTATATCAAAAATGATTTAAACAGAAAATAATATTTCAACGAAGATAATAACATTATTCATTATATAATAACATTAAATTTATTTACTAATATTATTAATTATTAAATAATATTTTAAATCAATGATTTCACACACCTTCATCCAAATGTTATAAAGCATTTAATAATCTCATAATCTAATTTTATTACAACAATATTTTAATCATTTTCTAAACATATAAATAATTTATTTTAATTGTTTACACCTTACTAATTAATGCATTTAATCATCCTAAAATGCCAAACCCATAAGATTTCATCACCAACAATAAAAACTATCATCAAAAATCTGCATATACCTTATATAGGATTTTCAAGCCATAAAATCCTATTTTTCAATTTTCTTACTTCACATGACATATTTAATTTATTTATTCATAACTAGTCTATTTTTATGAAAATACCAAATCAGTACCAAAAATTTTATTTGCTGGGATGTAGCAGAATATAGTCTCATATTGAACATATATTTTTCTCGAAAGTTTTAAAATTCATTTACTATTTTTCATAAGGCCAAAACTGCCGAATATTTAGACATTTATCATAAACTGTACCTTTGTCCAAAAATTCCGAAATTTACAGAGTATACTGCTATTATATACATGTACTCCAAATAAAAAGTTTACCAATTTTGGAGTTAACCACAAGGAGTTATAAGGGTTTACTTTTAAAATAGTCTTTTTCTATAAAATTCATAACTCCTAATCTATACATCCAAAAATCACAACTTTTGGACACAATCTAGAAAACTCATCAAATTATCATTTTAAATTTTTCTAGAATTTTTGAGGGTCGAAAAAATTACGAAACTGAAAAACACAATAACCCTTACAATCCCTTACCTCAAAAGAGCAGTATTTCTGATTGGAATATCGAATATAAAGCCGAAGGAACCTTGCACTGAATAGCAACTCTCAAAGTATCTAAATACTCACAAAATACGCTCGATAATATAGAGAGAGAAAACTTATGTTTCTGGTGTGATTTTTAATTCTAACCTAAGCGCCTATTTATAGAAAAATGTTAGAACGTCATAGGAGACTAAATAATAAAATAATATTATAATTTTTTTTCTTTTCTCCTACACAGCCACTCTTAAAAAATCATCAGCCACCACAGTGGGGCCCTCCCAAAATCAGTACATGTATTCAACACCAACCAAAAGTGGGTCCCACCTAATTTTAATAAAAATTATTTTATTTTCTGAAACTTCAGTAATTCATAATAAATAGTCCTTTTATCAGAAAAATACGAATTTTATGTACATTTCACATGAAATCGAATTCTCTACAACTTTGTAGCTTTAAGTTTTTTCAAATTCCAAACAGAAAATATCCGAAATCCACAAACGGACGATTTTCAATACCTCATAAAATTCATAACAAATCATATGTTAATTTTTAACGGTTCAAAATTTGTGGACATATACTCAACTTATATATGTATAACATATTCAAAAATCACAACGACCCAAACGGTCGGATCAAAATTATAACTCATGCAATAGAGCTTAAGAACACTGATTTGATTTTCGGACTATAAGTCTCTTGTACCAGTTTCACTAAAACAGTCACCACAAAAAATTCACAAAGAATATTTGGGTGATTCAAATTTCTATGGTTAGCTTACTTCTAGGGCTTTCTTTTGATATATGGCTCATCTCCTAACTCATTATACACAAAGATTTATGAATTTTACAAAATCAAGTAATAAACTAATTTTTCTGAAAATCTCCAAATTTCGTTCTTCATTTCGATAAAATACTGATAAAACACTTCAGCATTAATTCCTTCATTTATATCCATTTAAAAATATATATTTCCTTATCATATAAATCAATAATTAATTATTCATAAATAATATTACAGAATCGCAATTATGACAGTCAGGTCATTCCCAGGAAAGGGGGGCTTTCCGATAAGGATTTCTCCTTACTGGCACGCAATTAGGTGACCAAACCTCTCCTTAGACAGAACTTCCTAAGACATTGCCAATAATGCTTAATAATATTATTCAAATAATATGAATTATTGATCTGATAATGGAGATACTGTGCAGTGATAATTATTGAAACAACAATAATATAAAATATCAACACAGCAATTATTGAACCAATAAAATAAAATATTGAACAGTAATTACTGTAACAATTATTGAGTAGTGCCTTCTTACGTAAGAATCAATAATTTTAAAAAAAATACTGTGCAATACCGTGTGCTACTGTGCAACAACGCGTATTAATTTACTTTACCCACCGGGTATTCCAACAGTGTTAACGATAACAACTACGCCGTTATTTATAAAAACTTATATTTGTCATTTTCTTCGTCCGACAATTATTCTGTTATGGTTGCGCAGTCGTACGAATATTCTCCGACAACAAGAATATTTCACGACCAAACGAATATTCCTCGACAACAATGAATATTTTATAATCACTTGCTTATTATAAAAAAACTAATTTCACCCATAACTTTAAACTTTTATTAATTTAACTATTTACTAAATAGAAAAATTGAATACTTTTATTTCATTAAATTTGGGGTCTTACATCATCAGTGATAACTCCAGTCCCCAACAGAAAGCGTGGAAGCAGATAGTCATCACATCCTGTTGGAAAATGGTCCAACAAACCACATTCAGCTTACATCTGTATCATGCTACATTACATTGCATCATGTTTATCCTGTCACATTTCAAGTGTATAGTATTCTTTATCCTTTCTATGCCACTACACTGCATGAATATGATAAAGAGGGGCATCTGTAGACACTCAAAATTTTGAATTCCTGTTACTAACCTTGCAGGAGAGCAAAATCGTCTTCCAGAGATAACCCCTGGAAGTCAAATCAGCTCAATCCCAGAGACAACCCTGGGATACTCAGTTTTCCATCTCGGAGATAACCCCGAGATACTCAGTTTCAGTCCCGGAGATAAGCCCGAGAGATACAGTTCTAACCTCAGAGATAACCCCGAGGAATGCAGTTGCACTTCAGGAGATAACCCCGGAAAAGTCCATTTTAATCCCCAGAAGTAAGTTTCAACCTCGGAGATAACCTCGAGGCACTCAGTCCCAACCCCAGAGATAATCTCAGGAGGTCAGGCACACCTTAGAGATAACCCTGAGGACATTCAGTACTCACAACAGCCTAATCTCAAATATAACCCTGAGCAACGACTGCTAAATCAACCCAGGACCAGAGATAACCCTGGTGAGGGGCAAAATTGTCATTTTGCCACCTTGATTCCACTTTAACGCCATCTCAGCATCTTTTCATACCACATTCTACATAGAAGTGTCCTAAAAGAACCATAGCTCAAATCCCGAGTGACTACTACACAAGACAGTACACCGGATAGAATTTGAAGACTTGAAGATCTAGGCATGAACCCATCTTCCCGGCTTCGTACAACCTCTTATCCCATGTCATTATGTAGCTTTCGACAACAACATTCCGGAAAGGTATTATACACCCCAATCGGATGCCCGAATTGAAAGTTATGAAGGTTCAAACGGATAAACGCGTTGCATACGTGCACGTACTTCAAAGACGGCAGGGCCCACGGAGCCCGGGGCACCCCGGGTAGCCGCAGGTACACCTGCGGCTCCCCCTTCTATAAATAGAGGGCTTGGGATGGCCATTTTCAAGAGAAAAAATGTGTGGATGCCCTGTCTATTTTGCTTTATACACACTTTAAACTGAGTGCTTTCTCTTTCCAAACACCTGTGAGCTTGTATTTTGCTATATTTTACTAATGGAAATCAAGTATTCATTCATTTAAAGCTATCTGAAGTCTTCTTGGCAGCCCACTATAAGATATCTCAGATTTCTTAAAGCCTTTATCCACTTTCATTCATACACAATTATTCACGTTGAGAGTCGTGTTGTGTGCGTATACCCGAATCGTCGATCCGTGGCTTTCATTGCTTTTATATATATATATATATATATATATATATATATATATATATATATATATATATATATATATATATTATCGAGTTATGCCTCAATTGAGCCCAAATATAATATTCGGAGCGTTTACCGCTTATATATATATATATATATATATATATATATATATATATATATATATATATATATATATATATATATATTCTCGAATTCAAAATCGATTGAGCCTAGATAGACACATCTGGTGCGTTTACTACTTATATATATATTCTCGAATTCAAAATCGATTGAGCCTGGATAGACACATCCGGTGCGTTTACTGCTTTTATATATATATATATATATATATATATATATATATATATATATATATATATATATATATAACTGTTTACAACTTTTGTACATATTGCATCATTGTAGACACTCAAAATTTTATGCACACCTGTTACTAACATTGTAGGAGGGCGGATTCGTCTTTCATAAATAACCCTGGAAGATAATGCAATTCAAATACCAGAAATTCCATCGGAGAGGACAGTTCTGTCTCGGAGATAACCCCGAGATGCTCAGTTCCAGTCCTGGAAACAACACCGGGAATAGCAGTGCTAACATTGGAGATAACCCCAAGGGGTGCAGTTGCAGTTCCGGAGATAACCCCAGAAATATTTGTTTCAAATGCATGCAATCAACTTCAACCTCGGAACTCACACAGAGGAACTTAGTACAAGAGCCGGGGATAACAGCGAGAAGACAGGCACACCTCAGAGATAACCCTGAGGACCTTCAGTACTTACAGCAGTCCAATCTCAGAGATAACCCTGAGCAATGTCTACTTTATCAGCCCAAATCAGAGATAACCCCGGCGAGGGGTAAAATCATCATTTTGCCACCTCGACCCTACATTGCGTTGTCTCAACAACAACATACATACATTTCTACACAGCAATGTCCCACAAGCACCAAAGAGGTCCAATCCCGAGTGACTACTACACAAGGCAGCACACCGGATAGAATTTGAAGCTTGAAGACTGAGGGCATGGTCCCATCTTCCTGACTTCATACAACCTCTAATCCCATGTCATGGCGTAGCTTTCGATAGCGGTGGTCCAACATAGGTCTTATACACCTCAATCGGGTGCCCGGATTGCAGTTCTGAAAGTTTGAGCGGATATCACAGTGCACGCGTGAACGTACTTCGAGCACGGGGCACCCCGGGTAGCCGTAGGTACATCTGCGGCTACTGTGGCTCCCCCCTCTATAAATAGATGGCTTAGGGTGGCCATTTTATATAGAGAAAAGGCGAGGAAGCCCTGTCCAATTTGCTCTGTACACACCCTAAATTGAGTGCTTTCTCATTCTAAACACTTGTGAGCTCACATATAGCTACTATTTTTACCGGTGGGAGCCGAGTGTTCATCTACATAAAGTTATAGAAGTCTTCTTTGGCAGTCCACTGTAAGCCTTTTTACACACTTTAAAGCCTTTCTCTTTATCTTTGCACACACCATTCTTCACGTTGAGAGTCGTGTTGCGTGTGTATGTCCGGACTTCGGTCCGTGATTTTATTTCAGTTTGTATATATACATATATATATATATATATATATATATATGTAAAATCTAGGCTCATCGAATAAAGTTCGACAACAGTTAATATATATAAGTATATATATATATATACATATATTTTTCGTCCCGCCTAGAGTTTACTTCGTGGCTGTTGATTGCTTTTACAACTTTATTTACATTTCAAATCCCCCATGAAGGTGTTTCGTGGTGGTTGATCATGTCTGTATATATATATTTACAGATTTTATATATATAACTGCTTACTGCTTTCATATAAATTACAACATAATGTGAGCCTAGGAATCATGTGATCACAGATTCAGTTTACTGGATCTAGATTCGGTTCCCGTGATGGACATTTTCAGCTGTAAGCAGCTTATAAATTTATTCATGGTGTTTGGATTTCCTCATATGGTTTTCATGCCCATGAGGAGTTCGGCACTACTTTGTACATTATTTTCTCGAGGATGCTTCGCATCTCAAAAAATTAAAAACAATCAAGCTGAACACTTAATAAAAAATGGAAGTGTAAAAGGTCTCAATTACTATTGAGCATAAGGGTTTGAAAAATCTCTTTTACAAAACATCACTGCCATATCTTATTTAAAATTAAATTTTTACACAAATTCAAACCCTGTGTGTATAGGTGCGAACGAGGCCTCGCACTACTTCCATATAACTGCATATTGACCCACACAGATACACATTCATAGAATAGTTTCCTTAAAAGTGGCGATCACCGTGGTAACACGGATGTCGGGGGGTGCCTAACACCTTCCCTCCGCATAATCAAGCCCCCGGACCCTAATGAATCTCGGTTTCACAGACCTGTTTAGCAGTGTCACATCACTGGGTCAATGTGCAAACCTTTTCTCGGTTGTGTTGGTACAACCATAGAAAAAACCAATTGGCGACTCTTACAGTCCATTCGTCGATATATACATGTCGGACCTTTTCATAACTTATTTTTTCAAAAAAATCTCACCTAACATGAGAATACCAAAGATCAAGAACAGAAAAAGGACAAATAAAAATCTCGACATCGACAATCATCATGTGAGCCTAGGAATCGTGTAATCACAGATTCAGTTTCTGAATCTAGATTTGGTTCCTGTGATGGACATTTTCAGCTGCAACCAGCTTGTAAATTATTCACGGTGTTTGAATTTCCTTAGATGACTTTTATGCCCACAAGGAGTTTGGCACTTCTATGTATCTTATTTTCTCGAAGATACTTCGAATCTCAAAAATAATAAAAGCAATCAAGCCAAACACATAATAAAATGGAAGTATCAAATGCCTTAATTATTATTGAGCACAAGGGTTTGAAAAACCTATTTTACAAAACATCATTGCCATATCTCGTTAAAACTGAACTTTTATACAAAAATTCAAACCCTTTGTATATAGGTGCAAACGAGGCATAGCACTACTTCCAGATAATTGCACATTGACCTACACACACATTCAGATAAAAGTTTAAATTGAAAAGTGGCGGTAACCGTGTCACCACAGAAGTCGGGAGGTGCCTAACACCTTCCCTCCACTTAATCAAGCACCCAGACCATAACGAATCTCAGTTTTATAGACCAGTTAAATAGTGTCACACCACTAGGTCATTGTGCAAACGTTTTCTCGGTTGAGTTGGTGCAAACATTTAAAAATACGAACTGGCGACTCTTACAGTCCAATCGTCGACATATACATGTCAGACCTTTTCACAACTTGTTCTTTCAAACAAATCTCACCTAACATAAGAACACCAAACGACAAGAACAGAAAAGGGACAAATAAAAATCCTGACGTCGACACTTACGAAAATAATCAATTTTAGCATGATGAGTAGTTAACCAATCAATCCCTAAACTCACATCGAATGCAAGTATTTTTAAAGAGATGAGATCAACAGGTTATGTGTAAGTGTCGATTTGAATCAAACAAAATTTATAAATAGTGGATGTAATGAAGGTTTCTCCCAATGGAGTTTCAACAAATAAGTCAAAGTCTAATTTCACTGGAGTCAAATTTAAACGTTAAGCATAAGCAGGTGAAATAAAAGAATGGGTAGAACCGATATCTAATAAGGTATAGACTTCGCAACAGTTTATGATTAGCTTATCCGTGATAACTTCATTCGGGTTCCTCGCTTTTTGGGAGGTCACGACAAACGCTCTCCCTTGAACTACCGACTTTGACTTGTCTCGGAAAGCCTTTGGTGTCACCATCCCAGTTGGACTTAACTTCACTGCACGACAAAATTGAGCTAGGTGACCTTCCTTTCCGTATTTGAAACACACTTTCGGTTGCTACGTATGGTTTGAACTAATGTGTCCCTCCTCTCTGCATCTGTAGCATACGATAGGTGGTTGTTCTCCTTCCTTAAAAATGGGTGCTGGTGCTGCTGTCTTTCCATTATTATTGAGATTCTCTTTTTAAAATTTCCACTTGACTCATTTCTTCTATTATCTTGGCCACGATTACCACCGAAGTGGTTACCATTTCTGGCATGATAATTTCGTCCACGTTTGCTATCACCGCTTCAATGATTGTTACCACTGGTATGACCATTATCGTTTTGCTGGCTGTTATCTTTTGGTTGGGCTGACTCATTATCGCGTTCTAATAACTGTGCCCTATTCACAACATCTGAATATATACAAAGTTTGTGAGAAATAAGGTATTAACGAATTTTGGGCTTCAAATCTCGCAAAAAAATTTGCGTCATACGCTCCTCATTATCTACCAAATGGGATGCAAACCAGGATAACTCTACAAACTTTGCCTCGTACTGCGATATGGTCATATTATTTATTTCCAGCTTGATGAATTCCACCTCCTTTATGTGATGAATACTCTCTAGAAAGTACTTGTCGTTGAACAATTCTTGGAACTTCTCCTAAGACATCTTTAGTGAAGAAAGATGAGTACATTTTATAGATTTCCACCAGTAATTTACCTCTTCTCACAACATAAAGGTGGCGAAAGGAACCTTTTGCTTCTCTGAACATCTCAAGATATCAAATATCTTGGTGATCTGCTTAATCCACGTCTATGCCTTAAGTGGCTTTGGCTTTTCCAAAAACTCCGGTGGTCTCAGCTCCTTGAATTACTTAGCAGTGACCAGCTGTGAGTTGCCATTGATTCCACCTGTATTTTGAACAGGAATCTCTCTCATTTGGTGTTGCATGAATTGCAAGAAGCTGTGACGCCCTGAAATTCGGTCTATCTTCACACCCGGATTCTGTACGTCACGAGTACATCCTTCATCCACCATACATTATTATATACTAAAATATAACAACATACACTCTCAAATCTCAGGTTCTGGAAACCTTATAACCTATTTCCTTACAAATAATGGTAAATTACATTATCCATTTTATCTTACACGAGTGACTTTCATCCGCCACAAAGGATTCATATCTGTTCATTAAACTAGTCTATAGTTTAAGTATATCATTCTATATTACAAGTCTTCATTTGCGCTGCACGTACATTCACATACTGAATGGCACTTCGTCTGGATACCTTCAGCTTGAACTTTACGGGATCTTTAAGTTCTTCTAACCTTGATCGCTGAAAATTGTTTTTTATTTAAAGCAAGTGTGAACATTCAATTGCCCAGCAAGTCATAACAGTTGAACAAACAACTTCAGAATTTAAAACATTTCCTTAGAACTTCTATAACCGAACAAAGGTTATGAAGCAGCTTGAATAGTAGGAATAATCTCGATTCCTATCATTTTAAAATATCAATCACTTTTACTTTGAAATACTTTCATTCCTCTACCTTTTTCATACACATCCTGTCTGGCTAGAATCATTAGCACAGACTTAAAAATAACGGTTCATGTATAAACAGAACATACTTGTATTGAACAGCTCAATCACAGAACATTTCATATCATGGAAACACCGAAGTGTTCAAATTGTGGCTCAAGGCCTCATATATTCTACCACCTTGTACATACATCGCACATATGCACATAGACAAGACTTCTCAAGTACAACATCTGAGAAGTTTAAGAAACTAACATTCATGTAATATGAATGAAGTTAGGAAACTTGCCTTACGCCCAGTTATAGCTTACGCCGAACTGTTCATTCCAATTCCTATGTAACGTAGAAGGAGAAAACATAAACACCAATTAGTCATATTTTGAACTTACACATTGGTTTACTTAACTTTACTTCTTAGGGTTCGCGTTCTTGCAATATAAGTTTACGCGACTAACTTCCTTTACAAGTTAACGGCTTTATGACATACGGAGATGTCTTACTCAAAACGTTCATCATCTTGGATGATTTATATTCTTATCTTCTTCTTATAACTTCTCTAGGACTCAGCACACATAGTTTCTCTGCTAGTAGTCCACATGGTACTCTGAGTGGTTTCCCACAAACAACCAACAAATAAGTTCCCGTCTCATCTACATTGCCATCACAGTGAGTTAGATCGGTTGCCAGTTTCGTATATACCTTCGCTCTCTGAAGGAATTGTTTAGCCCAGCTCCCATATGTCAACCATCAGAGTTACGATTGTACCACAACCTAACATCTCTTAACTTATACGAACTATTAAATTATAATGTTCGTTAAGTCAATTTCTTATTCCTTACGGCTTTTTGGCAACTAAATACCATACCTTAAAATTCATTCCTTATTCGACTCACATTCGGCTTTCATTAATCTTATTACCGTTAATTCATTACGGCTTTCTTGATAGTTCATATACTATTTAATACTTTCGTTATCCATTACATGAACCCCATGTTCATTACTCGTTCTTAGTGTCAAAGCCATACCGATCATTGTATGCTAAGACCAAGCGTCCATCGCAACGACGTTGCGTTCACAGCGTCTATACGCTTCACACTTATCTCTCATTATCATGATATAACATCGAAATGTTATTCATTACCCTCGACACTCAACGTCTAAGGAATCACAACCATAGCAATTCCTCACGTTCATTCATCCCGACTACGGTCCCCGGATATCAGTTACGTAACCCGCGATTATAATCTTTGTCAATTAATCTTGCTTAATCTACGCGTTCAACCTTTAATAAAGGTTTACATCACTTGATTAAGTGTTACATTAGTTGAATATTATATTCTTTATCGTACCTTACATTTCCCCCAAGAGCTGAGCAGTTAAAAGCTCCTCTCTGGATTTTTTCTCAACACCGGCGCTGCGGTGCCACTCCCTTCTTTATTTCTCGCGCCGTGGCGCGAGTTTACAGTACCCGGCCCCCCGGTCTGGCGCTACAGCGCCACATTACATGGCATGACTGGCGCTGTGACGCCCCCAAAATCTGGTATACATCACCCATCTTGGGTCGTCAGATACAAAGTACAGAATACAAATACAACTTACTAATACAACTATCGTGTACAATACGACAAAACATAAACTGCGAGTTTGAATACAAATATTATCTTCTAGAGAGTATTCATACTCAAAAGAAGTCCTCACTACATTTATTAACACACTATTACATAGAATAGTGAGGACTACTAACTAATACTATCATTCGAACCATCACTCCGTTCCCCGACTTGCCCCAGCTACGTTCTCATTTCCTGAAGAGAACAGTGAAAGAAAGGGTGAGCTCAACTAGCCCAGTAAGAAATATTATGACTAAGATAATGCAGAATAAATTATCATTAGCCTTCAACAATGTTAAACTGATAAAATATAATAGACATCAAGTTTAACTGTAGCGGAACAAGCAATCCATTAAAAGTGTCAAGTAGAAAATAAACTCTACTATCTTTTATGATTTAAAAGGTTTTTCAACACTGTGATCGCTGGGACTCAGCTTAATAAAATAATCCACATCATCGAATCACCCCTGCACTACGGCCAAAGATATTCGTGTATTCATTAATGGTCATGATCATGCCAACAACTGTCCATCAGCGCACTACGGGCCAATGAGGACTTTTACCACATCATTTGTAACATTACTGTCATGATTATACCGAATAATCCCTGGTCATAATCATACCAAGTCCATCTATGCACTACAGGCCACAGATGACTTTTAACATTTTATAAACATGAGGATGATGACAATGATATAAGAATTCAATAAAACAAGTTCAAGAATTAATTTATCCAAGAATTAACAACGTCCAAATTGTCAACATGATACTGCTTTGTGGAGTAAAATTCAAGAATGCTTAGAAGAATATTTTCATGAAAAGATACTGGATGAAACGCAATTATCAAGGATATTCCACAAATTTCATGGAGTATAGAAGTCAAAACTTAACCAACTGAGTACAATAAAGAATGTAATAACAAAAGAAATCACCATGCATGCGATAGACCGCACAGACATGTTATTCCAACAGAATAATAAATAATGGAACCAGGTCCGGCGTAAACGCACAGACAGGATATTCCGACAGAATAATAAATAATGGAACCAGGTCCAGCGTAAACGCACAGACAGGATATTCCGACAGAATAATAAATAATGGAACCAGGTCCGGTGTAAAATACACAGACAGGATGTTCGAACAGAATAATAACAAGACGGAACCAGGTCCGGTGTAAAACACACAGACAGGAACTGTGGATGTTCCAACAGAATAATAATAAAAACGGAACCAGGTCTGGTGTAAAACACACAGACAGGATGTTCCAACAGAATAATAGAAGAATGTCACCAAGTATAGGGTAGACCGCGTATACAGGTTATTCCAACAGAATAATAAGAAATGGAATAACAACAGTTCTCTTCATGAATAAGAAAGAATAACACCCCTTACCATTTTAAAGAAGAGCTGAAATAAGAAAGTAGTTAAGTAGCAGAATACTCTTCTTCTCTCTCTCTATAGTTTCTCTCTATAGTTTCTCTATCTAGAGTTCAGTAAATTCGTAAGAAATAATGAAGGAATAAGCTGCTATTTATAGAAAAATAGAATGCATAGTAACTAATCCATGAACGATCCAGATTGATTACTTTAATCTGACGGTCCATATTTAAAGAAAAATCTTTTAAATAAAATATAATATATTCTATTTATAGAATAACTTTAGTAAAGTATTCTGTTTTATATAAAAAGATGTTTCTATTTTATTACGTTAATAATACGAATAAAACAAAACGTTATTATCGCTAAATAATTCATATTATTAACTGACAATAATTGAATCAAACTGAGTGACTTCTCACATAAGCATTAATAATCAATACCGTGTGCTACTATGCAACCACACGTATTACTGTACTTTTACTACCGAGTAGTTCAACAGTAACAATGGTAAAACTTCCGCCGTTATTTTTAATAAAATATTTTTGTCGTTTTCTCAATCCGACAATAATTCCGTTGTGGGGTCCACCAATGATTATTAACTAAATTTCTAAGTTCTTATTCCTTCTTTTCTCATGATTTCAACCATATGAACTCATCTCCAACCTTATCTACTTCTTATCTTTATTAAGTTATGTTTTCAAACATAAAAACTTAAAGAAAATTTATAAAAGACTAGGTTTCGGATTACCGTTCTTCTTTATTTTTCTTCCGCTAGACAAAGCCGGCGATTTGCAAGCTTTTCTATTTTATGAATACTTCGATCCGATCATTAATGCTCGTGATCTTCCTCCTCCCTCTTCATCCGAACCCTCTCTCTCTCTCTCTCAAAGGTGTAGGATTTTCAAAATCCAATTTAAATGAATTAAGCTTACTATTTATAGAATTTCCAAGCTAAGGGTATTTTGGTCATTTCGCCCCCCTTAACCTCCTTACTATTCATTACTTAAGGCCTAAGTTTATTTAGCCACCAAGTTTACTTAGCCATTAAGTCTTCTTAACCATCAAGTTTACTTATTCATTAAGTTTGCTTAGCCTTTAAGTTTTCTTAACTCTTAAGTTTACTTAACCTTTAAGCATAAGCACTTTACTTAGCTATTAAGTTTACTTACTCATTACTTAACTTATCCTTTACTTAGCCATTAAAACTAATCGTATTCTATGCATCTCATTCTCGTATTTTCGTAATCTCTTCGTATATTATTCGTATGATATTCGTATTATATGTCGTAATAATCTTCGTACTATCCTCGTATAATACTTCATATCATACTCATATCTCTCAAGCATAATAACCCTAATTATTATACGTGATCATAAAATTCTCGGAACTCACTTTTTCTAACCCTAGGTTTTGAGTCCGTAGGTGAAAACTTCGTTTTTGCCATAACTGAAATATTATTGAATATTCCATCACGTCTCAGAATTAAACGTAATCTATAACTTCTCGAAATTTCAAAATAAATCTCTGAACAGAAATGGATGAATAGTGTCTATTTCGTCTTTTTTCCCGAAAATATTTTGTTCCCGAAAAACTTTCGTTTTCGTCTTGAAAATTCTTATTCGCTCAATCTAGCTCATAGCCAGAATACTCCCGACTTATAATCATTCTTGGTTATAGAACGATTAATAAACACATAGCACAGAATAGTATTAATAAAATTTAGTTTTATTAATAACTAATTCTTTAAACCTAAATTCTGGACAACCCGAATTTCCGGGTCGTCATAGAAGCTCTTAAACATCCCATCGTTCATCATTTGGTCGGTGTTGTTATTTACATGAGGATTATTATCTTCCTGATGCACATTATCCTAGTTATTGATTGGTGGTATCTCAACGGTCTCATGTGCTCCATTGCTTATCTCAAAATTTTAGATGTCATTCTCAAACACTGCCACAAAACAAGAGTTAATTGATATGCCACATATTATCCATATATTATGACCGACCAATTAAATAACAAATAAGCTTAGGTAGGACACACTAGCAAAGGATTTACTCGTCTCTAGCCTCTTAGTTCTAGCCTCAGATCTCTGTCATGGATCATATCCCTAAGCTTTGATACCAACTTTGAAACCCCCAAAATAGGTCAATACAATCCATTCTGAGTCGCTAAATACGTGGTACAGAATTCAAATACAAACTTAATTTATACAATTAATAATTATCGTGTAAAATATGACAAAACATAAGCTGTAAATTTTAATACGAATATTGTCACGTAGACAATATCCAAACTCAAATGAAGTCCTCATTACAATTATTATCACACTATTTTATAGAATAGGGAGGACTGCTATAGCCACCATCTTGGACCATCAGTCCATTCCCCGACTAATCCTAGCTATATTCTCATTTCCTGAAGAGAACAATGAAAGAAAAGGGTGAGCTCAACTAGCCCAATAAAGAATATTATGACTAAACTCCAATTAATAAACTAGCTCAACTAGCTCAGAGAATTCCAATTAATAAACTCCAACTACTAGTACTGTATCAATTCGATTTTATTAATACAACCGAAAATTTTGATTCTTTAAAGAAAATTATTTTTAATAAAGCAAGAAATTATTCTAAAAGAAAACAAAGAACAAATTATATATATTTTTTTACTTTCCCCAATTCCACAAATCCTAATCCAAATAGACTCCACATAAACTCCTCAAACAATGTCAAACTAATAGTCAAAGTACTGTCCACGCCTGTCTCACGCGCGCGGTCCACGTCAGAGCCAACCAAGGCTCAACGCCCCGGCGCTATGGACAGTGCATTTCCCAGCGCCCCGGCGCTAATCTTCTGAAAAATTACAACTTTGCCATTTATTAGCTTAAATCCCCAATTTGTCTCCTCAGCTCCCGAATCTGCAATACAACACATAAACACAGTAAAAATATTCCTAAATGACTCGAAAATACAATAATTTAAACCCAAGTATATCCGATTTATGGGTATATTACCCAATCATCAGAGATCCATTACATAAAACCGATAAAACAACAACAAAATCAAAAGATATATACTGGTCAAACCTTGTCAGAGATCATGCTCTTAAGTTTTCTGGGTTACCCAGAAAACTCAGTTCGTGATCTTCTGGCCCGGTTTGACCTTCCACTGAATTCGATCCGATTGATATTTAAGCGATCTAAAAGCTTAATCTTGAAGTCCATATACCATAGTACAAATCTATTACAACAATAACAAAATAACAACCAGCAACGAGAACAAGGCTCATCAATATCTTGTCAGACACTAAAAACCCATTTCTGGGTTGCCCAGAAATGGTCCGATCATGGTTGGTCAACGACCTTTGACCAACAATATCATGCAATCTAGAACAGATCTAAATCTAATTTCAAGCCTAGATCCAAGTGCACATATCAGACTACAACTACTAACTTTCAAAACACAAAACACATTAAAGATCACAGAGATATAAGGCCTGACATTTGGTTGTCAGACATCAAAAACAAAATTTCTAGATTTTGTAAATCTTCAAATCCGAGCCTCTAGATGTTATGGATCTAAGATCTAGCAAACCAGATCATCATTATACAATACTAACAACATGTTTAACACATAAAAACTAATATCTACCGCATTGATCAAGATCAGATTTCAAGCTAGGGTTTTATACCTTCAATGACGATCAATTTCTGATTTGGTTAAAGATGATAGTGG
Source organism: Panax notoginseng (assembly GCA_016801055.1). Taxonomy (NCBI): domain Eukaryota; kingdom Viridiplantae; phylum Streptophyta; class Magnoliopsida; order Apiales; family Araliaceae; genus Panax; species Panax notoginseng. The sequence goes on from CM029023.1 coordinate 51,877,838, forward strand.
GGCTTAGTTTGTGACTGATATATCTTGATATTTTCGGAGGTTTTGAGTTGAGAGAGTCTAGTTGAGTGGTTGGACAAAAATAAGTTAACAAATGTCATTTCTCTCTCTCTCTCTTTCAATCTATATATAGAAGTGGTATATACATGTATTGGTGATCTAGAGGTTAATTACTGTCAATCTTAATCACTTGGGGTTGTTGGATTTGGTCACCAACTTCACCTATTGTCAAAACCTACTTACTAGCTTCAAAAATGCACAAAAGGGCAATTTGGTCAATTGCTACATAATTTTAATGGCAAAAATATAATCTTAACAAAGGGTTTGACCCTTAGGGTTTAACCCTAAGGTTTTCCAAAAATTAATTTCTAGAATTATATTTAGGGTTTAAAAATAAAATAAAAAATAAAATTAGTTTCTAAAAATAGAAAATTAGGGTTTTCTTAATTAGGTTAGTTTTCTAATTACTTTATACAGGAACATTAGGGTTTAATATTACTAATTATAATCAACCTTGCTAATTATAGCAATTACGGTTACCAAATTATAATTAGGATTTCTAATTACCAATTTAGGGTTCTTAGATATTAGGGTTTTAAATTACTAATTAGGTTTTTCATAATTAGCAATAAAATCTATTATACATGATATTAATCACATTAACACAATTTCTGACTGATCATAAACTCTAGTTTAGGTTTCAAATTAGGGGTTCTAATTTCAAAAATTAGGGTTTGCTAAAGATTAATTAGGGTTTCTAGATTTTAATTAGGGTTTACCTAATTAATCATAAAATCATATAACACAGTTACAGAACAATCTTGTACTCTAATTTGGGTTTCAAATTAAGGTTTAGCACAGTAAAACTAGGATTTTCAAATATCGCATTATAATTGACCAACCATTTTCAATGCTTACATACAGTACATATTTATAGCACTAAAAAATCAAAATATAATTAATATTATATTATTATTCTCATTCCTTTATAAAAATCTGAAATTAGGATTTGGATTCCATATCTGATTTATTCTTCATATATAACCTTATTAATTAAGTTAAAAATAATTAACTTAATTAATCTTACATAAATTTCACATAATAAAATAAATAGTTATTATAATAATTCTAGAATCATTTCATATATTATTTAAATAATATATAATTATATTATCATGGAAAATACTTAATAAAAATATTTCTACCATAAAATTAATTATTATAAGAATATAATTTATAATAATCAATAATTTTAAATAAAATTATTTGTAAATATTCATGTAATAAATATATTTTTATTTATCACATAAATACATACACACATTATCTTGTGCAAATCCTCATTTAAAAAAAATTATACGAAAAATTTCTGATTTAATTATATAGAAAATATAGAAATTAATATTAAACTATTAATAAAACCATTGCCAAAATATTAAAGTCAATTATAATACTCAAAATATTTTTAAAACATTTATATTGCCTTTAAATGATTTTTAAAACATTTAAAATTATTTTTAAATAATTACCATTAATCATTAAAGATTAATGTACTATTTATCAAAATATTAAAAGTTATTAATTATAACTTAAAATATTTTTAATTCATTTATATCCATTTTAAATATTTTTTTTAAATTAATAAGACCATTTTAAAACCCATTTATTTAACATAAATATTAAATAAATTTAATATCATTAATGTTAAATAAATATCATTAATATTAAATTATTAATGAAATTATCCTTTAAATATTAAAAGTTATATTTTATAACTTAAAATATCTTTAAACACTTTATTTTCATTTAAAATGATTTTTATAATATTAAAATCATTTTTAAATTAATTAATTTAATATAATTATTAAATAACCTTAATATCATTAGTAATAATTAATTAATGAAATTTATCTTTAAATATTGAAAGTTATATTTTATAACTTAAAATATTTTTAAATGCCGTATTATTATTTAAAATAATTTTTAATATAATAAAATTATTTTTAATTTATTTATTTAATTCATTTATTAAATAACTAAATTATCATTCATATTAATTTATTAATGAATTTCATCACAAAATATTAAAAGTCATTAAAAATAACTTAAAATATTTTTTTATTCCATAATATAATTTTAAATGATTTTTTAAATATTAAAATCATTTTTAAATAATTTATTTAATATAATAATTAAATAAATTAAATACCTCTAATATTTCAAAAATATTAAATATTTATGAAATATAATTAAAATAATTAAAACTAATTTTCAAAACTTAAAATAATTTTTAAAAATTTATTTTGTATTTTTAATAATTAAAAACTAATTTTCTAGAAGTATTTAATAAAAATATAATTTTTATATAGAAACTGTCGCTAAAGACCACCTATAGTGACAGAACCGTCGCTATAGGTGTTATTCATGTTCATCTTCAAAACCCAGAACATCATGACAATTAACGAGTGGGTGAGTTTGACCAAGCTTTAATCTCAAACTGTGATGTTTCATAGCATTCTTGTGGTCAGATCTTAAAGTGCTAGTGTAGATCTACATGATACAACGACAATTATGGCCAACAAGCATAAATCGAGGGAGATATAAGACATCAAAGTGACTATCAGAGGCTGTTCTTCATTTCTGAGTTGCCCAAAAATAAAGAACGGTTCGAGCATGCACCTTTGGGCTTCCACAACTTGTAATTCTCATAATGTTTATGTAATCTTAAGGTTTCATTATGTAGACAACATGTAAGGGTAGAGATTGTTGATTGATTTCGCAATCAATGAATACGTGCAAGTATACACGATCAACAAGTAATATAGTGATAAATTAGAGTGTCGATCCCTCAGAGAATTCCAATTAATAAACTCCAACTACTAGTACTGTATCAATTCGACTTTATTTAAACAACCGAAAATTTTGATTCTTTAAAACTAAGAAAATTAATTTTAATAAATCAAGAAATTATTCTAAAAGAAAACAAAGAACAAATCAATAATTATTTGAATGCAAATAAATGATAATTAAGACTCCAATTTCTCCAATTATGATTATTAAATCAATTATCTAATTATCTCAATTATTATATCTAATGAATTGTTAACAGGAATTCTCAAATGCCAAAAGCCCTCTCTCGAGTGATCAATTGCCTTCTATTTAACCCAGATTAATTTTGCTATATCTATATGCAAAACAATTGAATTAAACTCGTTACAAACCCAATTCCTTTTATGTTACATGCTGCAAATAGATATTTTCATTATATTCACAAACCTAATTATTCATTGTGTAAATAACTAAGTAACATGTCACCCTACCCAGTTCTAACTCTAAAATTCATCTCTCGATTCCTTCTAGAGTAACACGGTAATTATTGGCCAGATAATTAATCAATAAGCACAAAGCAAGATGAACAATTCACTTCAACATAAATAATTGGAATAAATTAAATAATCAATTCATAAGAGGTTACATTGGAATCTTAATAAAAGGGATTAGTTCATGACGGAAATAAAAACCACAAATAATTGATAAATCATCCCTAATGAGTTAAACAATTTAAAAGAATAGAGAAGAAGAAGAACTCCAAATTTCAAGCCTTCAGATCTGCTCCTATTCCTACTTTAATCTCCAAAAATCAAGCCTCCAGATCTCCCCCTATTAAATAAAAAGAATCAATTTATATTTTTTTTTACTTCCCCCAATTCCACAAATCCTAATCCAAATAGACTCCACATAAACACCTCAAACAAAGTCAAACTAATAATCAAAGTACTATCCACGCATGTCTCACGCGCGCGGTCCACGTCAGAGCCAACCAAGGCTCAGCGCCCCGGCGCTATGGACAGTGTATTTCCCAGCGCCCCGGCGCTAATCTTCTAAAAAATTACAACTTTGCCATTTATTAGCTTAAATCCCCAATTTGTCTCCTCAGCTCCCGAATCTGCAATACAACACATAAACACAGTAAAAATATTCCTAAATGACTCGAAAATACAATAATTTAAACCCAAGTATATCCGATTTATGGGTATATTACCCAATCATCAGAGATCCATTACATAAAACTGATAAAACAACAACAAAATCAAAAGATATATACTGGTCAAACCTTGTCAGAGATCATGCTCTTAAGTTTTCTGGGTTACCCATAAAACTCAGTTCGTGATCTTCTGGCCCGGTTTGACCTTCCACTGAATTCGATCTGATTGATATTTAAGCGATCTAAAAGCTTAATCTTGAAGTCCATATACCATAGTACAAATCTATTACAACAACAACAACAAAACAACAACTAGCAACGAGAACAAGGCTCATCAATATCTTGTCAGACACTAAAAATCCATTTCTGGGTTGCCCAGAAATGGTCCGGTCATAGTTGGTCAACGACCTTTGACCAACAATATCATGCAATCTAGAACAGATCTAATTCTGATTTCAAGCCCAGATCCAAGTGCACATATCAGACTACAACTACTAACTTTCAAAACACAAAACACATTAAAGATCACAGAGATATAAGGCCTGACATTTGGTTGTCAGACATCAAAAACAAAATTTCTAGATTTTGCAAATCTTCAAATCCGAGCATCTAGATATTATGGATCTAAGATCTAGCAAACTAGATCATCATTATACATTACTAACAACATGTTTAACACATAAAAACTAATATCTACCACATTGATCAAGTTCAGATTTCAAGCTAGGGTTTTATACCTTCAATGACGATCAATTTCTGATCCTGGCTTCTAATTTGGTTAAAGATGATAGTGGGGCTTAGTTTGTGACTGATATATCTTGATATTTTCGGAGGTTTTGAGTTGAGAGAGTCTAGTTGAGTTTTTGGACAAAAATAAGTTAACAAATGTCATTTCTCTCTCTCTCTCTCTTTCAATCTATATATAGAAGTGGTATATGCATGTATTGGTGATCTAGAGGTTAATTACTATCAATCTTAATCACATGGGGTTGTTGGATTTGGTCACCAACTTCACCTATTGTCAAAACCTACTTACTAGCTTCAAAAATGCACAAAAGGGCAATTTGGTCAATTGCTACATAATTTTAATGGCAAAAATATAATCTTAACAAAGGGTTTGACCCTTAGGGTTTAACCCTAAGGTTTTCCAAAAATTAATTTCTAGAATTATATTTAGGGTTTAAAAATAAAATAAAAAATAAAATTAGTTTCTAAAAATAGAAAATTAGGGTTTTCTTAATTAGGTTAGTTTTCTAATTACTTTATACAGGAACATTAGGGTTTAATATTACTAATTATAATCAACCTTGCTAATTATAGCAATTACGGTTACCAAATTATAATTAGGATTTCTAATTACCAATTTAGGGTTCTTAGATATTAGGGTTTTAAATTACTAATTAAGTTTTTCATAATTAGCAATAAAATCTATTATACATGATATTAATCACATTAACACAATTTCTGACTGATCACAAACTCTAGTTTAGGTTTCAAATTAGGGGTTCTAATTTCAAAAATTAGGGTTTGCTAAAGATTAATTAGGGTTTCTAGATTTTAATTAGGGTTTACCTAATTAATCATAAAATCATATAACACAGTTACAGAACAATCTTGTACTGTAATTTGGGTTTCAAATTAAGGTTTAGCACAGTAAAACTAGGGTTTTCAAATATCGCATTATAATTGACCAACCATTTTTAATACGTACATACAGTACATATTTATAGCACTGAAAAATCAAAATATAATTAATATTATATTATTATTCTCATTCCTTTATAAAAATCCAAAATTAGGGTTTGGATTCCATATCTGATTTATTCTTCATATATAACCTTATTAACTAAGTTAAAAATAATTAACTTAATTAATCTTACATAAATTTCACATAATAAAATAAATAGTTATTATAATAATTCTAGAATCATTTCATATATTATTTAAATAATATATAATTATATTATCATGGAAAATAATTAATAAAAATATTTCTACTATAAAATTAATTATTATAAGAATATAATTTATAATAATCAATAATTTTAAATAAAATTATTTGTAAATATTCATGAAATAAATATATTTTTATTTATCACATAAATACATACACACATTATCTTGTACAAATCCTCATTTAAAAAAAATTATACAAAAAATTTCTGATTTAATTATATAGAAAATATCGGGTTGTTACAATAATTGAATAATACAACTCAAGGTCGAGTTAACAAAAACTTGCACAATAAGTGAGTATAAGAAACTTGCATGTCCCGTTGATTATCGTTACGCATTTTAATAAGCTTTGCCTGGAGATCTATTATAAATAATATTGATGTATAATTTAGAATATTATCATCACAGTATTTAAAATAACCTAAACACATTAACACATAACCCTACCAGTCTATAATACATATAAAACTTCACCTCCAGTCAAACCTTTACAGTCTGAGTCGAGTTCGGTACAAATCTGACATCCCGACGGCCTAGTCGGACAATTTTCGAGTTTAAGTTCCATTAAACTCTGCCTAAACACTTAACAATTATCTTAGATAATTTAATTATCAGTCAAAATATTTTTCATAGGTTCATAATAATTTTTAAATAATTATTATCATTTAAAATAATTTTTAAATCATTAATATCGTATTTATATGACTTAAATACTGCTTAATTTCTTTATCATTAATATTTAATATTAAATAAATATTAATGAAGATCATAACATAATATTATAATATATTTATAATATATCAAAGTATTTTTTAATACCTTAAAATCACATTTATATGATTTTTTAAACAATTAATTCTATTATCCGATAATTGACATTAATATTAAATATTAATGTTTTTCATGACAAAATATCAAAAGTTATATTTTATATCTTAAAATATTTTTATAACACTTAAATCATTTTTATATAATTTTTAAATCATTAATTCTATTTTTTCATAATTTATTAAATAAATTAATTGCCATTAATAATAATTTATTAATGAAATTCATCACAAAATATTAAAAGTCATTAAAAATAACTTAAAATATTTTCTTATACCATAATATAATTTTTCATGATTTTTCAAGTATTAAAATTATTTTTAAATCATTTATTGAATATTATAATTAAATAAATTAAATACCATTATTATTCCAAAAATATTAAATATTTATGAAATATATTAAGAATAATTAAAAACTAATTTTTAGGAATTTATTTTGGATTTTTAATAATTCAAAACTATTTTTATCTATTTATTAATTAAAATAATTAATTTCCGAATTTAAGTGTCGCTAAATGTGCATTAGGCAACAAAACCGTGGCTAAAGATGTTCTTGGGCTGTTCTTCATCAAACCCAGAAATGCATAGGCAGTGTTCAAGGTAGGAGGTTTGACCAAGTCTAGATCATTGATCTTCATGATTCTGGGTTATCTAAAGTGTTACACATGTAGTATTTATGTCATACTACACAAGCAAACTGATTCCACGGTCATACAACATCATAATAGAGAGATATAAGCAATCAAAAAGTCTGACAATGTTGTTCTTCATTTCTGGGTTTTCCAGAAAATGAAGAACAACATTGTTGGTCGTTTTACCGATCAATATATATGTGCAAGTATACACGGTCAACAAGTAATAAAGAGTAAGTAAAGTATCGTTCCCACGGAGAATTAACTAATAAAGTTTACCAAGCATTAGCCCATAACCATTTCAGTCTTATTTAAACGAATGATTTAATGTTTCATATTAAAACTATGAAATTAAATAATACTAACTATCCCTAGAATAAGACTAGAGAATGAAGACCTGAGATCACAATTTCATCTACTGACTCATTCAAATCTACACATTTCATGTTAAGCCAAACTAATTGAACTGGACTGTTAGTCGAGAACATAAAAGTAAAGTATAGCCATCTCTTAATGTACCATACACAAATCACATGTAATCCACACATGAACACCCACATTACCTAAACCACTATATGTCTATGTGATTTACAAATAATTAGGGTTTAAACCCAAATTCTCATTTGACTACGAATGTCGCTTCGGTATATGTCTATCCTAAGCACAAATCATATATCCCAACACAATGTAGAACATACAATCACAAGCTAATAAGATCAGATCTACACCCATACTGTGTCTTTCAAGTTCATATAGGTTATCACAATAATCGATGGCCAATCAACAAAGCAAATAAGCACGATCTTAATAGACAATCTCATAACAATCAATAAAGCTAACAATACAATATATCAAAAATAACTAGTCCATAGAATTCATTGCAATCTCAGAATAGAGTTTAGTTCATCATAAAATCAAAATCCATAATCCACAATTGAGTATACATTGAGAAATAAAGATAGAATTAAAGATAAGTTAGGGAATTGGGAATGCAAATATGATCTCTCTTGCTCCAATTCTGAATTTCCTATGCTCTCCAATTGATTCAATCTTCAACTCTAATCTAATCTAGGGTTCTAATTTTGAAAGTAAAGAGAAGAAAGTAATATTAGCTACGTGATCCCCCAAATGGTGGAATACCCCTTACATACTGATAATACGTTTAATATATAAGCCCTTCTCCAACCATCCTCTCAGTTACGCAAATTAAAATAAAGTCAGCAGCTTCAGTCAACGTCGCGCGCGGCCGAGCGCTTCCCCTTTGTATTCCTCGCGCGGGCGCGCGTCTTTAAAATCTGGCCAAGCCGAGTGATCGTGCGGGCACGCGTGTTTAAGCCTATTTAGCCGTGCGGCCGCGTGGCTTCTGCAGTTTTGATTCAGTGTTCTGCTGCTGCTACTACTTTGTCCTGCTGCTATTGATTCTTTATCATGCCACTCTTCCTTCGTCCATCCTCAGTTGCATAACTCCAATTGTTCATCGCGTCATGCTTCCATTAGCCTCATGCCATCTACCATTGTCAAGCTATGTCATTTCCTACACGTTTACACCAAAGGAGTTCTCAGTACATGCAATGCAAAATATTACGAAATGCAACTAAAAACACATTAAAATATACTTGAGATGGGCATAGTTCGCGTGAATTGATATCCAATAAGTAGTTATAAAACCCACTTATCAAATAGCCCCAAACTTGAACTATTTCTTACCTTCAAGCAATGCATACAACATAAAACACTGAAAATAAAACTACATGATATACAACTAAATCATGATGCAAACTAGTCTCACATTGTTCCAGCTATAACAGAATTTCAGTCCAATATGCCTCAGCGAATTATCAGATTCGAGAATACAAGTTCAAACCAAACTATAGGCATAATATCATACACTCAAATAATTCATATACGCTATAAAGATGCTCTGTGTGTGTTGTGTTCACTAAAACTTGATTAAAGCGAGAATACTCATGCTAAACTGCTCAAAACAGAAAATTGCAGTCTAAATTAAGATTTATGTATACTTATGCAACAAAGACTGTTCCAACATATCAAAATAAGCTGAGATTCAACAATGGGCTTAACTGATTTATTACTACTCACGAGGTCGATTTTCGCTTTTTATCACGGTGTTTATTGCTATTTTTCTTTTCTTTTCTTCTTTTTTTCACATGACTGTGCAATGCCTCATTCTATTAGGCTACACTGTTACCCCTTAGCGAGCTTTCAACCAACGACTCCCAGACCATAAAAGACCTTAGGGCGCTAGGTGTTAAGACACCCCTACGGGCGTACTTACTCAAGTAACTAGGGCCCTGAAATAAGACTAGTCACGTTATCAATTTTTTTTTATCAGAATAGCATACCCATGTTTTCCCAAAGTTTGATTGTCAATGTTTTATACCGTCTAAGTCCATTTTCCACATAATTCTCTTTTTACAACCACATTTTCTATCGAGCAATGCAACACATAATTCTTATACCTACAAGTAGTTGTGAACATGGCAGTGCAAACCGAAAGCATCCAAACAGCATCATGAATTACATTATGTAAAACATTATATCTAAGTTCATGTTACCCAAAATACTCCACAATCCTTCAAAATTCACTTTCATCATTGGCTAGACAAAATTTCCATAAAGCTCAAATTTGTGAGACATGCACGACACATAAAATGCAACGCAACATATTCTAACACAAGTAATAATGACTAAAAACCAAAATAATCCTGCAAACTAAACATGCACATATACTAACACATAAACATGCCAATTTTAAACTAAACATGCAAAAACTATATGCAACTAACTACCCCAATACCCCCAAACTTATAATATTCTTTGTCCCAATGAATGAAGGTATAGGGTTAGAGAAACTCCCCTACTGCTCAGCTGCACCACCCTCGTCGGGTGGTGAATCCGGTGGTATATCAGGCGATGGATAAGTTTGAGATATTTTATAGTTGGAAACTGAGTGTGGGCTTCTAACTTTACTGCACAATTGGTTACCCCTGAAAAGGATCAACATGAACTATTAGACTTTATTTAATTATAACCAATACTTACTGCTACAAATTTAATTAACTATAATAATAATAAACTAATTAAAGTAGAAATAATTGAACACAAAGGAAGAAAAATGATAGACTATGGATAATGGAGAATTAAACAAATAGGGAGAGAGATATTTGGTGGGGTGCCTCCCATCAAGCGCTCGATTTATAGTCCGTTAGCTGGACTCTGTGCTTGACACCGCTATCCAATTCCTCTACAATATGCTAAGAACCCTCCATCCATTAGAACTGCTATGTGTGTAGGTAGGTTCCCCATCTTGCGAGTCTGTGAATTGAAACAACCTAGCATATTTCCTATACATGATGCCCCCAGTTCTATTGCGTAGCTAGGTGCTCCGTCCGCTGTATTGGTGAATAAATTACTGCATTGAGGTATGAAAGATACAACGGACTGTTCCTCTTCTCTCTTCTCTTCCTCAGCCCACCATGGTGTATAAGAGGCCTCTTTTTCATCCTGATCTTTAATTTGAACGTGGCTACCAAGAGGACATGGGTGTGCAAATTTCACTAAATTTTTTAACTCTAACTGAAAAGGCACTTGGGGTATTATACAAGTCATTTCATATTCTTCATTTTCCATACCCTCAGTTGTATTCTCAATGTCCACTCCTTTAAGTTCATTCAGTGGCATGTACACTTCTGGCTCTCCATCAGTTTCATCGTCCATGTCATAGCACCAAATGTTTGGAGTGCGATTGTTCAAGGCTTCAAACATTTGATCCATCTAATTCTGAAGATTTTGAATTGACCTTTCTTGCTCAATCATCTTCTCCTCAGTTGATGCTACAAATTTGAACCACAAATCCTCTAGTCTTGAATTGTCTTGTTCAGTTTCAAAATCGATGTATTGTGGACCATTCATTGAGGAGTTAATGAGTTGTTCCATCTGTCTGTTAAGATTTTGGCTTGATAACTCCTGACTCATCATCATTTCTTCATGGTCTGCTATGCTTTTTGACATGAATTCCTTTAACCTTGAATTTTCTTCTTGTTGTATTGGAGGTGGATATGAGAAATCCGATGGATATATTGGACTTGGAACACAGTCTTGTTCTTGATAGTTATAACTCTATTTATAATCTGGGTGATACCCCCAACCTTGATGATAACTAGATAAACATAGTTGTTGAGGTAATCACCCCCAAACTGTACTTGTCCAACACTGATGTTGCACTGATAACTTGGATGCTCGCCAGTACAATATTCACATGTAACTGCTATCTCTCGAGTACGTTGGGCTGCAAGAACATCCAACCTCTTTGAAAGTGTTGCAATTTGTGATGACAATGTAGAAAATACATTGAGTCCCTCAGTGCTTATGTCCCTTGGTTGAGGTATATTTGCATAAGGCCATTGATAAGCAAAGTCATCCATGGTACCTGAGAAGAGAGAAACAAAAGAAACTAATTAAAAAAATGTTTAAATTAAGACCAATTTGATTGAAATTAATGTTGGCAAAAATTTATTGAGCTAACTTCCCAGCAACGGTGCCAAAAACTTGTTGGTCGTTTTACCGATCAATATATGCGTGCAAGTATACACGGTCAACAAGTAATAAAGAGTAAGTAAAGTATCGTTCCCACGGAGAATTAACTAATAAAGTTCACCAAGCATTAGCCTATAACCATTTCAGTCTTATTTAAACGAAGATTTAATGTTTTATATTAAAACTATGAAATTAAATAATACTAACTACCCCTAGAATAAGACTAGAGAATGAAGACCTGAGATCATAATTTTATCTACTGACTCATTCAAATCTACACATTTCATGTTTAGCCAAACTAATTGAACTGGACTGTTAGTCGAGAACACAAAAGTAAAGTATAGCCATCTCTCAATGTACCATACACAAATCACATGTAATCCACAGTTGATAGAATACACATGAACACCCACATTACCTAAACCACTATATGTCTATGTGATTTACAAATAATTAGGGTTTACGCCCAAATTCTCATTTGACTATGAATGGCGCTTCGGTATATGTCTATCCTAAGCACAAATCATATATCCCAACACAATGTAGAACATACAATCACAAGCTAATAAGATCAGATCTACACCCATACTGTGTCTTTCAAGTTCATATAGGTTATCACAATAATCGATGGCCAATCAACAAAGCAAATAAGCACGATCTTAATAGACAATCTCATAACAATCAATAAAGCTAACAATACAATATATCAAAAATAACTAGTCCATAGAATCCATTGCAATCTCAGAATAGAGTTTAGTTCATCATAAAATCAAAATCCATAATCCACAATTGAGTATACATTGAGAAATAAAGATAGAATTAAAGATAAGTTAGGGAATTGGGAATGCAAATCTGATCTCTCTTGCTCCAATTCTGAATTTCCTATGCTCTCCAATTGCTTCAATCTTCAACTCTAATCTAATCTAGGGTTCTAATTTTGAAAGTAAAGAGAAGAAAGTATTATTGGCTACGTGATCCCCCAAAGGGTGGAATACCCCTTACATACTGATAATACGTCTAATATATAAGCCCTTCTCCAACCCTCCTCTCAGTTACACAAATTAAAATAAAGTCAGCAGCTTCAGTCAACGTCGCTCGTGGCCGTGCGCTTCCCCTTTATATTCCTCGTGCGGGCGCGCGTCTTTAAAATCTGGTCAAGCCAGGTGATCGCGCGGGCGCAGGTGTTTAATCCTATTTAGCGCGCGACTTCCGCAGTTTTGATTTTGTGTTCTATTATTGCTTTATCCAGCTGCTATTGATTCTTTATCATGCCACTCTTCCTTCATCCATCCTCAGTTGCATAATTCCAATTGTTCCTCGCGTCATGCTTTCATTAGCCTCATGCCATCCACCATTGCCAAGCTATGTCCTTTCCCGCACGTTTACACCAAAGGATTTTTCAGTACATGCAATGCAAAATATTACGAAATTCAACTAAAAACACACTAAAATATACTTGAGATGGGCGTAGTTCGCGTGAATTGATATCCAATAAGTAGGTATAAAACCCACTTATCAAAACACATGGTGCTATATCTAGATCCTTAGATCGTGAGCTCTAAGTTTGTTTTGGGTGATTTACGAGTTCCAACTTGTAGTCCAGATGTCAGGTACATATATAACTCACTAGATCATCTTAACAACATCACCATCGTAAGATCTGAACCGGTCAAAGTTGTGCAAAGAAACTACCCTTTGAAGATCTAGGTTACCCAAAATCTTCAACCGGCGAGTTGGTCAACACAGGTTTGACCATCATTTAATCCGATTCTATGTATGATCTGGGAGTTTTAAAGGCATGGATTAATAGTCCTAATGTTAGTCTACACAACCATAACAATAACAAGGCCCAAACACTTAGCAGTCGTTAGATCTAGCATCTGCAAAATCACTGTCAGACAAAAACTGTGTTTCTGGGTGGCCCAGAAACCCGTTTTCGTGCTTGGTCAACGCAGTTTGACTGCTCCTATCTTACGATCTAGACATGATTTGACACTGTTTCCAGTTCCAAATCACAGTATACATGGTATAGAACATAACCATAGCATAAAACACGTATAACACTTAACACACACGGATCTAGAGGCCCTGATATTTGCTTGTCAGACCAAACCTTTCAATTTTTTTAGATTTTTCAAATCTTTAATTTCAAGCATTTTGATGTTATGGATCCATGATCCAACAACCAAGATTATTAAATGACATCTTATTACACAACTTTAAACAATAAACAACAACATCGAACATCAAATCGTATGATTTCTAAGTTTAGGGTTTTTATACCTTTTTGAGCTTTGATCTTAAATCTGATCTTGGGTTGCTGATCAAGGCTTGCTATGAACTGATCTTAGCTTGGTTTCTCACTCTCTCTCACTCTATATTTCAAAAAATTTGGAGAGAGAAAGTCTTGGAGAAAATGAGAATTAAAGTATGCATTTTCTCACTCTTAATCTATATAATTGACATGATTCAATGTATTTTCTAGCAATTGAAGGCTGATATTTGACACATGGCTAGGGCTAGGGCTAGGGTTGGTCACCAACCAATTATCTTTGCAAGATTTGCACTCAACATAATAAATAAATACTTAAATGGGCAAAATAATCTTTTTGCACACAAATTTAATGACATACATGTAAATTGTCCAAACTCTTAAGGTTTAGGATTTAACCCTTAGGGTTTAGGGTTTAACCCTTAGATTTGCAATTTAATTTTTAAGATTTCCAAATTTCAGTTTTCAAAATAGAAAATTAATATTTCTAAATTATAATTAGGATTTCTCTAATTAGATTAAAATTTCCTAATCATACTTCAAGCTTGCTAATTAGGATTAATATTTCCTAATTAAAATTGCTAATTTAGCAATTTAGTCCATAATTATGTATTAGGGTTTCCAGCTGAATAATTAGGGTTTTCTAATAATCAATTAGGGTTATCCCTAATTAAATATGTAATTAATAATATAAAAATCTTTATACTTATCTTCAAGCTCCTAAATAAGGGTTTTGATAATCTGAATTAGGGTTTCCAGAACCGATTTTAGGGTTTCTTATAAATCGTAAGAATTTTCTAACTGAACGTTGACGTTCTTAATATGATATTAGGGTTTGCCACTGATATAGGCTATCTGGTCCACCCTTGACCCTTAACCACATACTGCACACATATAATACCATATTCACAGAACATGTATACTTAACCCCTTAATCCTGAATAATTCTCAAGAAAAATTTTAAATTCACAAAATTCCTTCTCAGAAATCTCAAATCCATTCACTTATTTTCTGTCTAGGTTTATTATTTAACTTTTAATCCATCATTTAAGATTTAAATAATTTTCCAAATTCTGAGGTTGTCACATTCACCCATTCTTCTAAAAATTTTGCCCCCGAAATTTACCTTACACCTTATACCATGCACCATACACCATTCATACACAGCACCATATGCTACCCAATACATTCCTCACAAGAGTAAAATTTTTAAATATTGTTGAGGAGTCATATAAACTATTATCTGTCATTTTCGCAAAGGTTTTATAGAAATTCATCCGCAAACCGCACTGGTCTTATGAACGTAGTGGGTGATCAGCCCGTTCTGTCCTGTACTGGCCCAGTAATACTGGTTTGATCTATTTCTCATCACTGCCATAAGCACAAAAATTTTACCTCAATCTTATCATTGAATTCCGTAGCAAAACAATTTTGTTCGGCAAAATTTTCAAAGAACGCCTAGAGTTTTCATAAACGTTGGTCTAGCCGAATTAAATAGCATAAACTCATATCAATAATTTCATTCAAGCGAAATTAAAATTTCGTCATGATGTCGTACTGTATTAACAGCCCGTTTGAGGATGCCGTCATCGAGTGACTTTGTCATAACACATCATATAATAGTGGAATAACAATTTTAGATCAAATTCAACACTAAATATTCCTGTATTTACAATTCCATCAACTTTTTATCATCTCTGCACCAGGTTACATGGTACTTAAGTGATAAATAAAAATATATTTTGATATTTCAAATCATTATCATCTAGCTGAAACAAGTAGCATAGACTATTCTTTAAACCGTTCAAAAATCTTTACAAAGTTAGTTTACCATCTCAACAGGTAACGAAGTGTCGGTGGCCCGAAGTCCACTCATACACAATGGTCACTAGGAGTTGAGAATAAAAATTTATTTTTCAAAAAGGCACATAGTGCGTATTTAGCTTGATGTCAAAAATTTTAAAGTCTAGCATAGCTAGGAGGCTTGAAAAAACCTATGTCTCCACTAATAATCAATTGCTTAATTAGTCTATCTATTCCTATTATTCTCAATACTCCATTCACATAAAACTATACCTAGTTCATCAAACTCATACTTAATCCTATATTCGTTACCTATACCCTATCTATCTGTTATATATATGAGAAAATAATCATCTTCTCCATAGGTATATTGCAAATAGCGCGACACAACCTAATCTTAACTCCCTTCTTAATACGAATTTCATTTAATCCGTATTCATAATCCTTTCCTGAATCTGTCCCAATTCATAGTACAACTGACATATAACATTCTTGTTGTAAACTTTTCAATCATTCGCTTTATACTTTTCACTGCCATAACCTTATCAGATCATGGGGTGATCTCATCGTATATATTACGATTCATTTCTATACTATGATCGTTTTATTTTATGGTCTCCTGTCCTTGTACTTTTAGTTTTTTAGACTCTATCTATTCATTACTACTGTTCACCTTTATTATCAGAGTTAGGGAACTATGTATCTTTATAACTCGCCGAGATTCGTCTTTGAATCCTACCAACACACTAACTCTATTTGAGTTAGACATTATTCTAATCACTGCGGTTATTAGTCTAAGGTATCACTACCCTAGGTTTATAACCTACAGCTTTGATACCAACTGTGAGAGCCCCAAATCCGGGTCCTAAATCATCACGGATCTGGTACAATCATTCTACAACTATTGCGGAAGATATAAACATAAATTATTTATATAATACACTTTACACACTATTCTCCAAGGTCGAGTAACCTTAACTTATACACAATTCATAAACTATCTAACATATAATGTTATTATCATACATAACTGTTACAATTAAGCTGCACATAAAATCCCAAGCTGAACTTGGCTTTGTCCTTTCCTGTATCCGAACGTATTCACCTTATCTACAATGTTTATCATGATATAGCAAGGGTGAACAATAAGTTTGCCCAGCAAGTTTAAGTTTAATAAATTAAGGATATATCATGATTGAAAGAATTGAACAAAAGCTAGCTACAGTTCTACAATATAATTGCGAACTAGCATGAATAAATTTTACATAGCTGAACGAACATTGAACATGAACATATATATATCTGGACCGAATGGTAATGAAGGTGATCAGCCTTTCATACCTGATGAATACATGCAGCATGCACAGAATGCGATTTAATAATTCTCAGACATGACAATCAGAAATGATTAACCACAAGTATAATTGAATAATATAACTCAAGGTCGAGTTAAGAAAAACTTGCACAATAAGTGAGTATAAGTAACTTGCATGTCCCATTGATTATCGTTAAGCATTTTAATAAGCTTTGCTTGGAGACCTATTATAAATAATATTGATCTATAATTTAGAATATTATCATCACAATATTTAAAATAAACTAAACACATTAACACATAACCCTACCAGTCTATAACACACATAAAACTTCACCTCAAGTCAAACCTTTACAGTCTGAGTCGAGTTCGACACAAATCCGACATCCCGACGGCCTAGTCGGACAATTATCGAGTTTAAGTTCTATTAAACTCTGCCTAAACACTTAACAATTATCTTAGATAATTTCATTATCAATCAAAATATTTTTCATATGCTCATAATAATTTTTAAATAATTATTATCATTTAAAATAATTTTTAAATCATTAATATCGTATTTATATGATTTAAATACTGCTTAATTCCGTTCATTAGTATTTATTTAATATTAAATATTAATAAAGATAATAACATAATATTATAATATATTTATAATATATCAAAGTATTTTTTAATACCTTAAAATCACATTTATATGATTTTTTAAACAATTAATTCCATTATCCGATAATTGACATTAATATTAAATATTAATTTTTTCTTGACAAAATATCAAAAGTTATATTTTATAACTTAAAATATTTTTATAACACTTAAATTATTTTTATATAATTTTTAAATCATTAATTCTATTTTCCCATAATTTATTTAATATATTTATTAAATAAATTAATTACCATTAATAATAATTTATTTATGAAATTCATAACAAAATATTAAAATTCATTAAAAATAACTTAAAATATTTTCTTATACCATAATATAATTTTTTATAAGTTTTCAAGTATTAAATTCATTTTTAAATAATTTATTTAATATTATAATTAAATAAATTAAATACCATTATTATTCCAAAAATATTAAATATTTAAGAAATATATTCAGAACAATTATAAACTAATTTTTAGCCTTTAAAATAATTTTTATAAATTTATTTTAGATTTTTAATAATTAAAAACTATTTTTATCTATTTATTAATTAAAATAATTAATTTCCGAATTTAAGTGTGGCTAAAGGTGCATTAGGCGACAAAACCGTGGCTAAAGGTGTTCTTGGGCTGTTCCTCATCTAACCCAGAAATGCATAGGCAGTGTTCAAGGTAGGAGGTTTGAGCAAGTCTAGATCATTGATCTTCATGATTCTGGGTTATCTAAAGTGTTACACATGTAGTATTTATGTCATACTACACAAGCAAACTGATTCTAGGGTCATACAGCATCATAATAGAGAGATATAAGCAATCAAAAAGTCTGACAAGACTGTTCTTCATTTTTGGGTTTTTCAGAAAATGAAGAACAACACATGGTGCTACATCTAGATCCTTTGATCGTGAGCTCTTAGTCTGTTTTGGGTGATTTACGAGTTCCAACTTGTAGTCCAGATGTCAGGGTACATATATAACTCACTAGATCAACTTAACAACATCACCATCTTAAGATCTGGACCGGTCAAAGTTGTTCCAAGAAACTGCCCTTTGAAGATTTGGGTTACCCAGAATCTTCATCAGGCGAGTTAGTCAACACAGGTTTGACCATCATTTAATCTGATTCCGTGTATGATCTGGGAGTTTTAAAGGCATGGATTAATAGTCCTAATGTCAGTCTGCACAACCATAACAATAACAAGGCCCAAACACTTAGCAGTCGTCAGATCTAGCACCTGCAAAATCACTGTCAGACAAAAACTGGGTTTCTGGGTTGCCCAGAAACCCATTTTCGTGCTTGGTCAACGCTGTTTGACTGCTCCTATCTTACGATCTAGACATGATTTGACACTTTTTCCAGTTCCAGATCACAGTATACATGGCATAAAACATAACCATAACATAAAACACATATAACACTTAACACACACGGATCTAGAGGCCCTGATATTTGCTTGTCAGACCAAACTTTTCAATTTTTTCAGATTTTTCAAATCTTTAATTTTGAGCATTTTGATGTTATGGATCCATGATCCAACAACCCAGATCATTAAATGACATCTTATTAAATAACTTTAAACAATAAACAACAACATCTAACTTCAAATCATATGATTTCTAAGTTTAGGGTTTTTATACTTTTTTGAGCTTTGATCTTAAATCTGATCTTGGGTTGCTGATCAAGGCTTGCTATGAACTGATCTTAGCTTGGTTTCTCACTCTCTCTCACTCTATATTTCGAAAATTTTGGAGACAGAATACTTGGAGAAAATGAAAATTAAAGTATGCATTTTCTCTCTCTTAATCTATATAATTGATATGATTCAATGTATTTGCTAGCAATTGAAGGCTGATATTTGACACATGGCTAGGGCTAGGGCTAGGGTTGATCACCAACCAATTATCTTGGCAAGATTTGCACTCAACATAATAAATAAATACTTAAAAGGGCAAAATAGTCTTTTTGCACATAAATTTAATGGCATACATGTAAATTGTCCAAACTCTTAGGGTTTAGGGTTTAACCCTTAGATTTGTAATTTAATTTTTAAGATTTCCAAATTTTGGTTTTCAAAATAGAAAATTAATATTCTTAAATTATAATTAGGATTTCTCTAATTATATTAAAATTTCCTAATCATACTTCAAGCTTGCTAATTAGGATTAATATTTCCTAATTAAAATTGCTAATTTAGCAATTTAGTCCATAATTATGCATTAGGGTTTCTAGCTGAACAATTAGGATTTTTTAATAATCAATTAGGGTTATCCCTAATTAAATATATAATCAATAACTTAAAAACCTTTATACTTATCTTCAAGCTCCCAAATTAGGGTTTTGATAATCTGAATTAGGGTTTCAGATTCTCGAGACTGAAATTAGGGTTTCCAGAATCGGTTTTAGGTTTTCTTATAAATTGTAAGAATTTTCTAGCTGAACGTTAACGTTCTTAATATGATATTAGGGTTTGCCACTGATGTGACGCCCCCAAAAAAGGTATACCTCACCCATTCTGGGTCGCCAAAAATATGGTACAGAAACAACTACAACTTTATTAATACAATTGTCGTGCAAAATACGACAACACATAAACTGTAAATTAAAATACAAATATTGTCTTCTAGACAATATCCACGCTCAAATAAGTACTCATTACAATTATTGATACACTATTTTATAAAATAGTGAGGACTATTATAAAAACTGTCTTGGAACATCACTCCACACCCCGACTACTTCCCGCTATATTCTCGCTTCCTGAGAAGAAAAATGGAACAAAAAGAAAAAGGGTGAGCTCATCTAGCCCAGTAAAGAATATTATGACTAAGATAATATGGAACAAATTATCGTTAGTCCTTAATAGGAAAAAATCTGAGAGAATATAATAGACAACAAATTTTAGATCAACAACTGTAGCGAAAATAATAATCTATTAGAAGAGTTAAGTAGAGAATGAATTCTACTATCTTCTAAGATTTAAAAGTCCATCCTCAATATTTTATCCCTGTAACATCAATCAATATTCATCTTGAATCAAATATTCGTCTTTGCACTACAGACTAAAGATATTCATTTATATCACCAGTTGGTCATGTTCATCTAAACATCTGTTCATCTTTGCACTACGGGCCAAAGATATTCATCACTTAATCATTCATCTTTGTAGTAAAGGCCAAAGATATTCAATAATATCATCATTTAGGACTGAGGATGATGAAAAATATTTTAAAGAAAACGAATCTAGTTAGACAAAAGAATAAATATTAGGGATTCATACTTCGATTTGTCCATATTCAAAAATACTCCATAATAAACCATTGTGGAGTAAAATTCAAGAATGAAGATCTAAACATGGATACAATCAAAGCTAGTAATCATAATAAACAACTTGGAAAGAGAAAAGAAAATTTTAATTTTTTTGTGAATAGAGCCGTATACGTGAATAGTACCGTATACGTGAATAGTAACCTCGACACAAAAAGACAAGAATTTCACAAGAAAAATCTAACCAATATTCCGGCATAATGATATTGAAAGAAATAATATCATTTATAAAAAAAATAACATCTCTTACCTCAAAAGGACAGTACTTCGGAATAGAATACCGGATATTGTGCTGAAGAAAACTTGCACTGTATAACAACACTCAAAGTATCAAAATACTCACAAAAATACGCTCGATAATATAGAGAGAAAACTTCAGTTTCTGGTGTGATTTTTAATTCTAACCTAAGCACCCTATTTATAGGAAAATGCTTAGAACACCAAAGCATAAAATTTAATAAAATAATAATATTTATTAAAAATTTTCACGCCCACCTCTTGAAATCTGAATTCAGCATGTTTACAACACATGTGGGACCCACCCAATTGTAAAAAACATTTTTCTTAAAATAAATATTTTAAACTCTAAAAATTAATTATTCCGAAACTTCAATAATTCATAATAAATAGTCATTTTATCAGAAAAATTCAAATCTTATGTTCATTCCATAGAAATTCAATTCTCTACAACTTTGTAAGTTTAAGTTTTTTCAAATTCCAAGCAGAAATTGACCGAAATCCATATACGGACGATTTTACAAGCTATAATTAAATTTCAGTCAAAAATTGGGGCCCACCAATATGTTTAACATGTTTTTATCATTTAATACAACAAAAATACTCTTCCTCATTTATTCATATATCACACATTCATCGTAAAAATATCATCATTATTATATTATTAAAATATAATAATATATTTAAATGAATTATTTTATCAAAAAAGATAAAATATCAATTTTCAACAATTGTCACTTTTATAAAAATTCCCCCATTTATATCCACATAAATAAATATTTTTCTTATCATATAAATTAATAATTAATTATTCACAAATAATATTAAAGAATCACAATCTTGACAACCAGGCCGTTCCCAAGAAAGAGAGGGCTTTCCAATAAGGATTTCTCTTTATTGGCGCACAATTAGGTGACTAAACCTCTCCTTAGACAGAACTTTCTAGACACTGCCAATAATGCTATCTAATAATATTATTAAAATAATATGATTTATTGATCTGATAATGGAAATACTGTGTAGTGACAATTATTGAAACAACAATAATATAAATTAAATATCAACGTAACAATTATTGAATCAATAAAGTAAAATATTGAACAGTAGTTACTGTAACAATTATTGAGTAGTGCCTTCTTACGTAAGAATCAATAATTAGTGCAATACCGTGTGCTACTATGCAACACCGCGTATTACTGTGTTTTAACCACCAGGTATTCCAATAGTGTTAACGGTAACAACTACGCTGTTATTTATAAAAAACTCATACTTGTCGTTTTTTTCATCCAATCGCTTTCTGTTATGGGGCCCACATAAGGCTTTGTCGTCGTACGAATATTCCCCAACAGCGAGAATATTCCACGACCAAACGAATATTTCCCGACAACAAGAATATTTTATAACCACTTGCTCATTTAAGATATTTGCGCATTTTACCCATAATTTATCACATTAATCAAATCAACCCTTTCTATTTTAAAATAATAAATAGAGAAAATTAAATTTTATTTATAAAAAAGTTAGGGTCTTACAACTGATATAGGCTATCTGGTTCACCCTTGACCCTTAACCACATAATGCACACATATAATACCATATTCACATAACACATATACTTAACCCTTTAATCCTGAATAATTCTCCAGAAAAATTTTAAATTCACAAAATTCCTTCTCGGAAATCTCAAATACATTCACTTATTTTCTGTCTAGGTTTATTATTTAACCTTTAATCCATCTTTTAAGATTGAAATAATTTTCTAAATTCTCGGGTTGTCACATTCTCCCTCTACTACCTCTGCACGCTGAGAAGCTTTCTCGTACGCATCTTCAACTATTGCTCTCTTGGTAGATTCTTCTTTCAAGTTATCCTTTAGTTTTGCAACCTCCTCCATCAACTGCTCATTCCCCCCCCCCTCTATGTGAACTACCTTCCATTCCACATTGATGAGACGTTCATCAAGATCTCGTATCTCATCGTCCTTCTGTGCCATCGAAGTTTGATGTTCAGCTACTAGCTCCTCCAACTCCTCGGCTCTATCCCGAAGCTCGATGTTGCGGTCGTATACTTCGTCATACATTTAAGCTGCGATAGAGTTTGGTGGAAACTCTTCCTCATCCTCATCCTCATCCGTCTGTGGCAGCTCCACGGGGTCTTCCTCATCCGTTTCTACCACATCCTCACCATCAGGTATACCCTCTTGCTCAAACTCCGGGGCACGACTAACCACTATGACCAACAGAGATGACTCCCTTGGCACCAGTTGTTCCTAGACCACCTGAATATCTCGAGGCTCCTCCTCTCTAGGCATCTGAGGTCCCTCCTCCCTAGCCTGACTGGATTCTCCCACATTAGCTGTGACGAATGAGATTCTGTAATTTAATTTGAATATTTATTGAATTAAATATGTTAGTTCTTAATAGGCACAAGTTATCTAGAAGGGGGGGTTGAATAAATATTTAAAAATCTTTTCTGTTTTAGACTTGTTCTTAGATAGTGATTAAAACTTAGCGGAATAATATTTGTTTTAATCTTCTTAACCAAGCAGTAAAGTAATAGACGAGTAAAGCAGTTATAACTGATATAGCAGTTATGGCAGTAAGGTAAATGACACAGCTATTTTTAAGTGGTTCAGAGCACACAAGGCTCCTAGTCCACTCTTCTACTGAACGAGTAGGATATTCACTAAGGATGTTTCTTACAAACTTCTGAATCCCACTGGATTCCTTCTAGACCAGCAGTCTAGGAACTTCTCTAGTTCACTTTTGAACTCTTCAAGTCCAGCAGACTTGGCTATCTTATAGTTCACTCTTGAACTCTACAAGTCTAGCAGACTTGGTACTCTTCTTCAGTTGAATGATGATTGTTGTTTCGTTCTGAAGGTTGCTACTCAGTTGCTATGTAAGCACAGGTTCGTTAAGAACTGAGTAGCTGAGCAAGCTTTGGAATTTCTCAGATCGTAGAGTTGAGCCTTGGAGAATTGTTCACGTTGAATGTTTTATTGCTTGCTTGTCTTTTTTTTTCTCTCATCTGTCTGATCTGTATATATGTGATACAGAAAACTATCCGTTTGAATCCATCTGTTGTGGCATTAAATGCGTCTGAGCTTTCTGTACCGTGATGGTGACATTTCCGCACATCTTCTGAATTCTGCATTCTGGACCACTGACACTGCATGCTGCTTTCCCACCTACCACCTGAAAAGGTGTTTTGTCCCTCTTTTCCATAGTACTATCCTTGGCTTCTTCAATACGCTTCTTTGTTGCGTCCTAAGGATATTTTATACAATCTGGGACTGATGAGCACTGCAGCTTCTCAGATTCATTCCTCGTATCTTGAATTAACAAATCATGAGGCTTGACGTTTTCTGACTGACAGATGAGCTCTACGATTTGGGTCGTGATGCTCTACGATTCTGATCGTATTGTCATTCCTTGAACACTACGATGCTAACAGTTGATAGCACTACACTATTTACTTCATCGTGTCTTGAACTCTATGTTCCCGAGAGCACTCTACGATTCTTGACTTGCTCGTGTAGTTCACTTTACGTTCTCGAGAGCACTCTATAATTCTTGACTTACTCATGTAGTTCACTCTACGTTCTCGAGAGCACTCTACGATTCTTGACTTGCTCGTGTAGTTCACTCTACGTTCTCGAGAGCACTCTACGATTCTTGACTTGCTCGTGTATTCACTCAGCATACTACGATCGTGGAGTTGGCTCGGCGAACGATGGGACCACTCTACGATTTCCGAAGAGTTCCCTTCAAGGAAGGCACACTACGATCTTCAGGCTCTACGATTTCTGCCTTGATTTCTACAATGTTGATCAGGTTAATGCACTACGATCTCTTCATGACTAATCTATTACATCTCGAGATCAACCTAACAGATTTGATCTTTCTATCTATACATTCTATAACAGAATGATACACGTTGAAAGCTTAGATCAACCTAACAATTTTTGATCTATCACTAAGTCCTTATACATATATCTATTAAGGACCTTACAAATAATCATGAACACATGCATTAAAAACATCAAATCTTAATATGCATTCTACCAACAATCTCCTCCTATTTGATGTTGACATAACCAAGGAGATTTGTTGTCATGATTATTAGTGACTAGATGCATTTGCAGGAATTTAAACATGACTTAGCATTTCAGTGAGCAGCTAAAATTTTTAGAGAATAAGCATGAATTTATTGATGATCAATAGATATTACAATGTAGCATTACATCAATAAAACATTAAACTCTATACTTATCTCTGTTTTCTTGGTCTCTTGTGAGGAGGAGGATTTGTATATTCTTCAGCCCTTCTCTTCCTTTGAGCTTCTTCATTCCTCGCTAACTCCTCTAGCTCGCTTCGACTTATAACAGGATTTTCCTCATGTCTGCGCATGAATGCAGGATCTCCAGTCGGCATTCTTATGTTTACCCTGGTTACTTCTTGTGAGCTAGGAGTTGCCTGCTGATGGCTCAAAGGAATAGCTGTAACAATTGCCTGCTGACCAGATCGTGGAGTCTGTCTTGCAGGAGGGCTTCGTGTTCTTCCCCTTTCTTGAGTTGTCTGACCTCCTCTGCTTCTGCCTTGATCTCCTCTGCTCCCTTTATCTTTCTCCCCCTTTATGTCAGCATCAAGGGTTCGAATGTCAGCTGATAGCTTGTTGACCCTTTGGACAAGCTCGTTTAGTTGGCTTTGAGTCTGAGCAATGTCCTCCTTATTCTCCTTGATTTGTTGATCAGCTCTTGCTTCTTTCTTCTGGAGGATGGTCAGAATTGTATCATTATACTTTTCCTGATTTGCATATGATTTCTGGAAGTCGTACACAGAAGCTTTTAAGTTGAGAATATTGTCCAGCATAATCTGATGTTGACGATCTTGATTTTTCTGTATTTCAAGCATAGCCTCTTTTTGTTTGGCAGCAACCTGGAAATGGATCTCATCTCTATCTGATATGCTCTTTAGAATCTCTTTGATAATTTCCCTTAGCTTTGTAGTGAGTTCAGTATTCATTGTACTAGGGAATTTGTTAGCAGCTTGTATCATTTGATTCAGGCGGATGTTGAGGAGATCAGAGTGAGATTCCAGGCTTGCTTCAATGGTTTTGATCATTTGCTCAGAGGTTTCTCTCAGATCATCCTTGGTGGGCATGCTTGGAAGGGTATTTTCTGGTTGAGGATTGTCCATTTGAGGGGTTCTTGGTGGAGATTGAGCTTGCAAGTTGTACAAAGCAAGATCAAGACTGAAATAGTTGTGCGATGAGGAGGATGGTATATCAGTTGGAGGAGCTTGGGTTTGGACATTTGGGAGTGGTGACTCTACGATGTGGCTGGAGTCTGGAATCGTAGAGTTGGTTATTTAAGGGAGCTGGGTAAGGTTGATTTCTTTTGGTTCTTCAGTTACAGAATTGTGGGATTCTGTAACTGGAAACTGATTTAAAGGGTTGAGAATCACTTCCAGCCATTTAGGAAATTCATAGAAATGGCTAAATGAGGGTGATGGCAGATGATTAACTATAAAGCTTGTAGGGATAGT
This sequence comes from Panax notoginseng, assembly GCA_016801055.1. Classification (NCBI taxonomy): domain Eukaryota; kingdom Viridiplantae; phylum Streptophyta; class Magnoliopsida; order Apiales; family Araliaceae; genus Panax; species Panax notoginseng. The sequence goes on from CM029023.1 coordinate 51,904,943, forward strand.
CAATACCTCAAGTTTGGCTTTTGATGAGGCATTGTTTGTAATCAGCTTTTTGGCGAAGTTGACTTCCCTGTGAAATCCATGAGCTAGAACAGAAATTGTTGGATATTCCTTGAAGCTCCAGAACATATGATCCCATGATTTCTGGATCAGAGCTTGGTGATAGGCCATCATGGGTAGGTAAGAGAACATTTGTCTTATAGATAGCTTCTGTACCCATCCTTTCCTTCACCTGTGATCATAAGTTCATCATCACTGTCAGCTTCTTCTTGGATTTCTTCAGGAGATTCCATTACCTCGATGGCCTCTGGAATGTTTGATAGTGGTTCAACCTTGTCTTGGATAGGAACCTCTTCTTCTGCCATTGGTACATCTTGAGGCTCCCCCTCAATATGATCATTTTCTTGGAGGTTTGAAAACTCCCCCTCAGCTTGTACATCTTCTTCTAAATTCAGGAAGTTCCCTTCAGCTTGAGCATCCTTTTGAGCTGTGGACTTCTCCCCCATCAGCTGGTGTATATTCAATTATGAGTATTTCAGGGTTCTCCCCCTCAGCTAGGGCCTTTTCATCTTCGGTTGTCTGGGTCAGATCTACTGTTTCAGCCATGCTCTTGGCTTCTTTCTTCAGTATCTTCTTATTTTCAAGGATGTACTTCTTGACCAGCTTTTTCTTTGGCTTGCTGGCTTTATCCATCACTTGATCAACCACTGCCCTTGTAGCAGCTTCCTCTATTTCTGGCACACTTGGCCTAGACTCAGAGAACAGCAAGGTCTCTATGATTGAAGACACTGTTGGTCTTTTGAGCTTGTGACCAGTCTTGTTCTTCTTCAAGATTTGTGAAATGGTGGCCTGATCTTCTTCTGCTTCTTCTTGCAGTTGTATCTTCCTCAGCCTCCTTAGAGTCTCTATGTCAGAGGGCTCTACAGGAGTGTTGGTTGCAGAGCCTTAAGCCTCTTCAGCTTGTCTTGCCCTCATCTTCCTTTTACCCTTACTTTTTCTTGCAAGAGCAGAGGATTCTTCTTTATTTGCTTCTTCTTCTTCTTCAACTTCCCTGACAACAGACATATCTCATGTAACACCTGCTTTCCTTAGTTCCTCAGTTCTCCCACTTGATTCTGTCATCATTCGAATGAAATCAGCAGGGTTTCTCTCCCAGTTCTAGAACAATTATTGTGTCATTTTACGATTGGGATTTATGGCTTCTCCTTCATTATCCCCAATCTTATCACCTACAGCAGACTGCAAAATGATACTTATGAACCTCCCATATAGCATCTTTGGGATGCTCTTTGACTTCTTAGAGCTAGTTATCCATTTACTGATCCACTCAATCAGCACTGCCCCATAGTTGAGTTGGGTGCCATGGACTAAGGCAATCATGATTTTAAGTTGAGCCTCATTAACAGAGTCATGCCCTGAGCTCTTGCAGCATATGCATTTTCCAACAATGTCAGCTAAAAACTCGTACCTTTGTGGGAACTCTTTCTTTTTGTAACCCTTGACAGAGGGGTTCTTCTTATGATGCATTTTCTTCAGTCCCTCTTGATACCTTATGTCGTCCAGAATTGGGTGTCCCATATTTTGGAATTCTAGGGCCAGATTGATGTCTTCTGCCCTTAGCTTTATTTCATCTCCTCGAACTCGCGTGGTGACTGTGTTGTTCTCGTACACCGCATTCTTGTAGAATTCCTTCACCAGCTTGGGATAGATAAGAGTGTCAGTGCTGAGCGCCTCTTCGAGATCATCCTTCTTCAGTAAGGCTAAAATCTTGTGGAACTTTGGAGGTGCAGTCTTGAACTCGTCAAAACAGAGTCTGTGGCCTCAAATTATGTTGGAAGCAGCCATTGATTCTTTTGTTGAGAAGATAGATATGGTTGAACTTTTGTCTGAGTTAGGGTTTTGCTTTGAGAGAGAGAATGAGAGATGAACTTTTGAACTTCAGTATTTCAAAATCAGGTGTCCAATCTGTACTTATAACTTCCCTCCTCTCTTTTTGTCTTCGTGGGACATGTGTCTTATTTTGTTTGGCTCTACGATCTCGTATGTGTAGGAATGTACTGAATTGCCCTTTGAGTATTAAGAGCTGAGGTGTCCTCAGTATGATCTAGATCGTAGAGTCTGACTTCTGATCGCACAGTCTGATCAGCACTGGTAGTTTATCCTACGATCGTCGAGTCTGTCCTACGGTCGTAGAGTATGTCCGGCAGTCGTAGAGTCTGACCCGCATTCGTAGAGTCTATCTGTTGAGACTGTTCTACAATCGTTGAGTCTGTTCTGAGTCCTAGTGATGAAATTTTGACTAAGCCTTCTTTTTAAGGTAACTCAGGAAGGGCCAACCTCTTGGTGTAATTCAAGGGTTAGGTTTGTCCCTGAGGCACCTCTTGGAGGGATTGCTTTGTTATGGAGCTCAACATCACAGGATCTACTTTTCTTGTTTGATCATCGTCGAGTCTGCACTTATGGAAGTTAAGTTCTTGCTACGATCGTTGAGGTAGTTGACAGTTCAGCTCTACGATTGTGAGCTTTCCTTGATCATGTCTACGATTTTGAGTTCAGCCTTTATCTGTCATTGTTAGCACAGTCTAGAGCATATTTTCATGAAGATAGATTTAGCATGCCTAGCTCACTTATTAACTTATTAAATCTGAATTCATCTAAAGGTTTTGTAAACACATCAGCAAGTTGATCTTCAGTAGGGATATATTGCAAAGAGATAGTACCATTTTGCACATGATCCCTAATGAAGTGATACCTTATTTCTATATGTTTGGTTCTAGAATGCATGACATGATTATGAGTTATAGCTATGGCACTTGTATTATCACAGTGTATAGGTATAGACTTGAAATCAAACCCGTAGTCAGCTAGCTAATTTCTCATCCAAAGAATCTGAGCACAGCAGCTGCCAGCAGCAATGTATTCAGCCTCTGCAGTTGAAGTGGATACTGAATTTTGCTTTTTGCTGAACCAAGACACAAGTCTGTTTCCAAGTAGTTGACAGGTGCCACTTGTACTTTTTCTGTCTATTTTGCATCCTGCATAATCAGCATCTGTGTATCCTATTAGATCAAAAGAGGATTCCTTGGGATACCACAGCCCCAAGTGGGGTGTACCCTTAAGATACCTGAATATCCTCTTTACAGCAGACAAATGTGATTCTTTAGGGTTAGCCTGAAATCTAGCACATATGCATGTTGCAAACATTATATCTGGTCTACTGGCAGTTAGGTATAAAAGAGAACCTATCATACCTCTGTATTGAGTTATATCAATACTCTTACCATTCTCATCCTTGTCAAGCTTGGTTGCAGGAGCAATTGGTGTTTTCATGGGAGAGGCTGAATCCATGCCATACTTCTTTAATAAGTCTTTGATGTACTTGGCTTGGTTTATGAAAATTCCTTCTTCAGTCTGCTTTACTTGCAGTCCAAGGAAGAAACTCAGCTCACCCATCATGCTCATTTCAAACTTGCTCTGCATTAGCTTAGAGAATCTCTTACATAACTTTTCGTCAGTAGAACCAAAAATGATATCATCAACATATATTTAAACTAGTAAGACTTTGTCCTTATGCTTTCTGAGAAACAGTGTGGTATCTACTCTACCTCTAGTGAACCCATTTTCTATTAGAAAGTTAGTCAGTGTTTCATACCATGCTCTACGTGCTTGCTTAAGACCATATAAAGCTTTACCTAATCTATAGACATAATTGGAAAGAGATGGATTGATGAAACCTGGAGGTTGTTCTACATAGACTTCTTCTTGAAGTTCTCCATTTAGGAATGCACTTTTGACATCCATCTGAAAGACTTTGAACTTCATGTGGGCAACAAAGGCAAGGAAGATTCAGATAGCTTCAAGTCTGGCAACAGGTGCAAATGTCTCATCATAGTCAATACCTTCTTCTTGAGAATAGCCCTTTGCCACTAATCTTGCCTTGTTTCTGGTAATGATCCCATCCTCATCCATTTTGTTCCTGAAGACCTACTTGGTTCCTATGACAGGATGACTCTTTGGTCTTGGTACCAATCTCTAAACTTTGCTTCGTTCAAACTGGTTGAGTTCTTCCTGCATGGCCTCTATCCAACTGGAGTCTTCCATAGCATCCTCTATCTTCTTTGGCTCTATTTGTGATAGGAAGCTTAGATAGAAGCATTCATTCTGAGTAACAGCCCTTATCTTGACTCTTGCACTTGGATCTCCAATGATTAGATCCTGAGTGTGATCTCTTGCCCATCTGTTCCCAGTTGGAACATCTGTCCTGATGCCTTCCTGTCTTAGATCTTCAAGGTCTATCTCTTCTTCTTGAAGTGGAGGCTCACTGTCTTGGATGGACCTCTCTACAATCTCTTTATCACGCTCTACGATTTCACTATCTGGCACTACGATCGTAGTGTTGAGCTCTACGATTTCATTCGTGGTGTCTGTATTACCGGTCGTAGTGTCTTCAGGCACTGATTTGTCTAAGTCAGTTTCATCAAAGATGATGTGTATCGAGACTTCAACACTCAGTGTCTTCTTGTTGAACACCCTGTAGGCTTTGCTGTCTGTGGCATATCCAAGAAAGATTCCTTCATCTGACTTGGGCTGGAATTTTGTCAAATACTGTTTTCCATTGTTGAGAATGTAGCATGCACAGCCAAAGACATGGAAATAGCTGACACTTGGCTTTCTTCCTTTCCATAGTTCGTAGGGTGTCTTCTTGATCGTAGAGTAGATTAATGATCTGTTCTGAGTGTAGCATGCAGTGTTGACAGCTTCTGCCTAGAAGTATTCAGGCAAATGAGCTGCTGCTAGTAGAGTCCTTCCAGCCTCTATCAGGGTTCTGTTCTTTCGTTCAGCAACTCCATTTTGTTGAGGAGTTCGTGGAGCTGAGAAGTTATGACTGATGCCATTATCTGTGCAGAACTGATCTATTTCTGAGAAGTCGAATTCTCTGCCATGATCACTCCTTATGGCCTTGATTTTCTCTCCTTTTTCATTCATCACTAGTCTGAACATCTTGATTAGCTCGGAGCTTGTTTCATCCTTAGAAGTTAGGAAAAATACCCATGTGAATCTAGTGTAGTCATCAACTACAACTAGTGAGCATCTTTTTCCTCTAAGACTGGTAGTAGGGATTGGCCCGAAGAGATCCATGTGAAGCAACTGCAGGGGTTTGTCAATGGAGTTGGCAGTCTTGCTTTTAAATGAGCTTCTGGTTTGCTTTCCAAGCTGGCAGGCGTTGCATGGCCTTTCTTTCACGAAGTTGAACTTAGGCAGACCAGCTACAAGATCTTTTGATGCCAGTTTTGACATGTTCTTGAAGTTTAAGTGGGACAGCCTTCTATGCCATAGCCAGCTTAATTCCTCGGATGCTTTTGCCAGAAAGCATATTGTTTCTTCAGAGCTAAGTTGACCAAGGTCTATAGTGTAAACATTTCCTTATCTTGTTCCGGTCAGCTTTATAGCAGATGTCTTCAGGTCTCTGACTTGACATTGATTGTTGAGAAATGTTACTTGATGGCCCTTGTCGCAGAGTTGACTGATGCTTAGAAGGTTGTGTTGAAGTCCTTCCACATAGGCTACTTTGCTGAAAGATATTGCCCCATTGCCAGCAGAGCCATAGCCTTTTGTCTTGCCCGAGCCGTTATCTCCAAAAATGACTGAGGGACCCTCCTTTTCTACATAGTTGGATAGTAGAGCTTTGTTCCTGGTCATATGCCTTGAGCATCCACTGTCTAGATACCATGTCGAGGTCGTGGAGCTCTGTTCCTGTGAAAACATTTGAACCTTCATTTTGGTACCCATATTCGCATGGGTCCTTCTTTGTTAGTTCCTTTGGGGACCCAAACTTGTCTAGTCTTGGGTCTCACATGCATGGAGTTATAATAACATTTTGTAGCTCTATGACCATGTTTATCACATATGAAACATCTATTATGATGCATGCCTGTGTGTGTGTGTGATGATTTATCTTCCACTTGGACTTGTGTGGTTCCTTGGTTGGTCTTCTATTAAACTGATTCTCTTTCTTCCACGCGTTCTTTGGTTTTATAAATAGTGATGAGTGTACTTTACTTCTACTGTACATTCCCAGTTGATTCGTAGAGTTAGTTTTTCTTGACTCTAAGATTCTTCGAGGTTGATAAGTAGAGGTTGGGTTACTCTTCTCCTTTATGAAGCCTAGACCAGCGTGTGATCCCTTACTTCTTTGAGTATAACTGGAATCAATGGAACATGGTTGAACTTGTTCTTCCAACTTTGAGGATTTAACAAAAGTAATGCCTTTACTAAAACCTGAGACATTACTTGAGCTAGTTTCCATTGTCTTTTCCACACTTGGCTCAGGGATTGATTCCTCAAATCCTAAGCCAGTCTTGTCGAATGTGCTTTTTTGATTAGATAGCAGGCAGTCCATGGATGATGAGGATTTGTTCCATGCAGAGATAGTCTTTTCTAGTTCCTCAATTTTAGAGGTTAGCTTAGACTCTCTTTGTGTGTAATGTGTGTTTTTCTGCTTTAAGGTTTCATTCTCAACTTCAAGCTTGGAGAGAAGATTAGAACTTAGAAGGGCTATTTCAAGGTCTTCTTGAACTTTCTTCTTCTCCTCTTGAAGAAGTGAATGGTCCTTAGATAACACTCTGAACCACTTCATATACTGATGTAGATCATTAGTTATGCCACACAGTGAAGTTCTTAAGTCATTCATATCTACATCGGGTGGGTTAAAATCAAATACCTCATCAAGATCTACATTGTGAATGTTGAGGCTTTTTTTGTCCTTTGCATGTTTGGCCATCAAGCACAGATTGGCCATTTGTGGTTCTTCCTCATCTCCAGACTCAGCATTTGAGTCATTATCTGAATCACTCCATGATCCTCCAGCTACTAGGCCTTTGTCTTTTCTCTGAGGCCTCTTGCTTCCTTTGTATTCTTTCTTTCCATGCTGCTTCTTCTTTAGTTCTTCTCTTAAAGGTTTGTTGCAGTCAGCAATGAACTGGCCAGGCTTTTTGCAGTTGTAGCATACGTCATGTATTTGCTCCTGGCTTGAGTAGTTGCTGACCTTCTTTTGTTTGCCAGCTTTGCCTTGACGCATAAATCTTCTTAGTTTTCTTACCATTATGGCAAGATCGTCATTATCATCTTCATCATCGTCAGATTCATTATCAGTGATGACTTTAGAGACGTTTTCAGTTGCTTTGAGAGCAACACCCTTTTCCTTTCTTCTTCCTTCTGAAAGGGTTTCAGCACGTTGAGTCAGCTCCAGCTCGTATGTCAGGAGATTGCCATACAGTTGTTGAACTGTCATTTCGTTGAGATTCTTTGATTCTCTTATTGCAGTGGTATTGGCATCCCACTTGCTAGGTAGGGCTCTCATGAACTTTATGGTCAGATCTTTATTAGGATAGACCTTTCCATATGCTCGTAGAGAGTTGAGCAGAATGTTGAATCTTTCATAAGTGGCAGTTACGTTCTCTCCTTGTATATGAGCAAACATCTCGTACTGCTGTGTTAGAAGAGACTGTTTGTTTTCTCTAACTTCTTCAGTTCCTTCATGCATGATCAGCAGTGCTTCCCAAACTTCCTTGGCTGTTTTGCAATTTACAACATTGTCAAACAGATCGTCCTCCAAGGATTGGAACAAGATGTTCTTAGCATTCTTGTCAAGTTGGACAGCTTTCTTTTCTGAGTCTGTCCATTCTTCCTTAACCTTGATTTGCACTTTGTTTGGCTCGTCAATGGTTGGTGCAAGCTTTGTTGGTATGTAGGGCCCATTGAGTACAGTCTCAAATAGATCTTCATCTATTGAGTCCATGTAAGCTTGCATTCTAACCTTCCAGTTAGCAAATTTGTCTTTGTTGCACATCGGTGGCTTACTGCCTCCACCGGTCCTGGATTCGCTTGGTACTAGTGCCATTATGGATCTACTAAAGCTTGTGAGCTGTAAAATAGAACCTGCTTTGATACCAATTGTTAGTTCTTAATATGCATAAGTTATCTAGAAGGGGGGGGTTGAATAGATATTTAAAAATCTTTTCTGTTTTAGACTTGTTCTTAGATAGTGATTAAAACTTAGCGGAATAATATTTGTTTTAATCTTCTTAACCAAGCAGTAAAGTAATAGACGAGTAAAGCAGTTATAGCAGATATAGCAGTTATGGCGGTAAGGTAAATGACACAGCTATTTTTAAGTGGTTCAGAGCACACAAGGCTCCTAGTCCACTCTTCTACTGAACGAGTAGGATATTCACTAAGGATGTTTCTTACAAACTTCTGAATCCCACTGGATTCCTTCTAGACCAGCAGTCTAGGAACTTCTCTAGTTCACTTTTGAACTCTTCAAGTCCAGCAGACTTGGCTATCTTATAGTTCACTCTTGAACTCTTCAAGTCCAGCAGACTTGGTACTCTTCTTCAGTTGAATGATGATTGTTGTTTCGTTCTGAAGGTTGCTACTCAGTTGCTATGTAAGCACAGGTTCGTTAAGAACTGAGTAGCTGAGCAAGCTTTGGAATTTCTCAGATCGTAGAGTTGAGCCTTGGAGAATTGTTCACGTTGAATGTTTTATTGCTTGCTTGTCTTTTTTTTTCTCTCATCTGTCTGATCTATATATATGTGATATAGAAAACTATCCGTTTGAATCCATCCGTTGTGGCATTAAATGCGTCTGAGCTTTCTGTACCGTGATGGTGACATTTCTGCACATCTTCTGAATTCTGCATTCTGGACCACTGACACTGCAGGCTGCTTTCCCACCTACCACCTGAAAAGGTGTTTTGTCCCTCTTTTCCATAGTACTATCCTTGGCTTCTTCAATACGCTTCTTTGTTGCGTCCTAAGGATATTTTATACAATCTGGGACTGATGGGCACTGCAGCTTCTCAAATTCATTCCTCGTATCTTGAATTAACAACTCATGAGGCTTGACGTTTTCTGACTGACAGATGAGCTCTACGATTTGGGTTGTGATGCTCTACGATTCTGATCGTAGTGTCATTCCTTGAACACTACGATGCTAACAGTTGATAGCACTACACTCTTTACTTCATCGTGCCTTGAACTCTATGTTCCCGAGAGCACTCTACGATTCTTGACTTGCTCGTGTAGTTCACTTTACGTTCTCGAGAGCACTCTATGATTCTTGACTTGCTCGTGTAGTTCACTCTACGTTCTCGAGAGCACTCTATGATTCTTGACTTGCTCGTGTAGTTCACTCTACCTTCTCGAGAGCACTCTACGATTCTTGACTTGCCCGTGTATTCACTCAGCATACTACGATCGGTGAGTTGGCTCGGCGAACGATGGGACCACTCTACGATTTCCGAAGAGTTCCCTTCAAGGAGGGCACACTACGATCTTTAGGCTCTACGATTTCTGCCTTGATTTCTGCAATGTTAATCAGGTTGATGCACTACGATCTCTTCATGACTAATCTATTACATCTCAAGATCAACCTAACAGATTTGATCTTTCTATCTATACATTCTATAACAGAATGATACACGTTGAAAGCTTAGATCAACCTAACAATTTTTGATCTATCACTAAGTCCTTATACATATATCTATTAAGGACCTTACAAATAATCATGAACACATGCATTAAAAACATCAAATCTTAATATGCATTCTACCAACAAACTAAATATTTTTCGATGATTTAATTATTGGATTAAATAATTAATTGATAAAATTGTGGTAGATTAATTTAATTATATGTGTTATACTGATTAAATTAATGTGGAAAATTTTGTTATTCAAGATATGTATTTAATTAAGCTTATTTGCCAAATATCTGACATGTTAGAAAGTGAAAGCAGAACATCAGAGGCCAAGTAGGTTGCTACAACCGTTGGAGATCCCAGAATGGAAATAGGAACACATTATGATGGATTTCGTGGTTGGACTCCCGACAACTCAGAAAGGCTATGATGCAGTATGGGTTATCGTTGACCGATTGATGAAATTCGCACACTTCCTTTCGATCAGAATCAAATTTAACTTAGACCAATTGGCAAAATTATATATCAAAGAGATTATTTCGAAACAAGGAGTTTCGGTCTCAATTATTTTTGATAAAGATCCACGCTTTACTTCAAACTTCTAGAAACGACTACAAGAATGCATGGGTACGCAGTTGAGAATGAGTACGGCTTATCACCCCCAGACAGACGGGCAGAGTGAAATAACGATTCAGACATTAGAAGATATGTTAAGAGCTTGTATAATGGACTTTAAAGGAAATTGGGATGATCATCTACTGCTCGTAGAGTTCAGCAACAACAACAGTTACCATGCTAGATTGGCATGCCGCCTTATGAAGCGTTATATGGCAGAAAGTGCAGAAATCTGCTATATTGGGATGAAGTTGGCAAGAGACAATTACTAGGTCCAGAGCTGGTACAATAGACAGCAGAGATAGTCAAAGTGATCCGAACAAGACTGGTAGCAGCTCAAGATAGGCAGAAGAAATACGCCGATCCACACCGTAAAAATGTTGAGTTTGAATCGGGTAGTTATGTGTTTTTGAAAGTCTCTCCCTGGAAAGGAAAGATCAAGTTCGAAAAGAAAGGAAAATTAAGCTCAAGATTCATTTGACACTTTTAGGTATTGCAAAGGATTGGAGAAGTTGTGTATGAGGTAGCCTTACCTCCAGCGCTCAAGAATGTCCACAACGTTTTCCATGTTTCAGTTTTACGACCCTGCAAACCCGATTATAAACATGTGATTGAATATGAACCCCTACAATTTGAAAAAAATTTATCTTACGAAGAAATTCCTTTTCAGATTGTCGACAGGAAAGAACAAGTTCTCAGAAATAAAGTAATACCTTCTGTTAAGGTAATTTGGAGGAACCACAATGCTGAAGAAGCTATGTGAGAACTCGAAGAGAATATGATGAAGAATTATCCTCATTTATTTACTTAAATTGTGTGTAAGTGATTTTGGGGACAGAATCTTTGTAAGGGGAGAATGTAACAGGACGAATTGATTGAGACGTGATTCTAGGGACAGAATCATTTTAAGGGGGGAAAGATGTGACGAACGAGATTTTATAATTTAATTTGAATATTTATTGAATTAAATAAATATTTTTTGATGATTTAATTATTGGATTAAATAATTAATTGATGAAATTATGGTAGATTAATTTAATTATATGTGTATACTGATTAAATTAATGTGAGAAATTTTGTTATTCAAGATATGTATTTAATTAAGCTTATTTGATTAAAAGAATTATTTAATAAGCATAATGATATTTTTAATTAATTTTATAATTAATTAGAGATTATTGATTTGACATAATTTATAAATGAGAGATTTAATTATGTGACTATGTGAATTAATGAGATATTATTATATTTTATTTAAATTAAATTAAATAAGATATTTAATTTATTGGGTGTGACATTATTAAACTATATTATAAAGGATTAATTAAATTTAATGGGAATAGTCTTTTATTGGTTAGCCAAACAGAGCCCTATTGGTAGTTGGGCAGTTAACCCATGAATGGGATTAACTGACCACCACACCAGTTATATTGCGCATCAGGTTTATTATTATTTTGTATATTATTTTGAAACAAAGAAACTTGAGAGTTCAGAGAATTTAGAGAAACATTGAGAGAATTGTGAGTTGTGTGATTTAAAGATGTATTTGAGAAAGATTTCATCTCCTATTAATCTACACTCTGGGTAATCTCTTCAATCCAACATCAAATTCATGTTGTTTATACAATCTATGAAAAATATTTCTATAAGTCTCTGTAATTGAAAAAGTAATGACTTATGTGTTTATATATGATATATATAATCATAATATGTTTTTATTACCATATATGTATGTTTTCATATCATCTATTGCATATAAACATGTTGTAAATTGATTTGTTAAGTTACTGAGTATAAGTTTCATATGTATGACCCTTATGGGAATTGGTATGCTACGAATTGTTGTTTAACTTGAGATTTATTGGTAGATTTTGTTATCACATGCCAAAACGAAGAAAATAAACGTTGAATGGGCAGATTCGGTGTTATAACAAACCCGTAATGCCAATTTTTCTGTTTCATGTTCAATATTTTCAAAATCACCAAAGAACACTGAAATTACATGAATTGATTCAAGTAGTTGTATGTTTAACCTATTAAAATCATGCTAGAAAGGTTGAGCAATGATTATGTGTGTATTATAATGTATGTGTATGTTTAAATTCATGTATGAATAAAGAAATTGGTAGATTTTGGGCTGTTCTGTGTGTTCTTCGCGAACTACAGAATCTGGGTCTGCGTCGTAGCGCGGCCGCGCCACTCCAAAGAATGAATGGAGCGCGCCTGCGCCGATTCAGAGAACATATGTAGCGTGCCCGCGCCCTATCTGCAGAACTTCAGAAATTTTCTAAGTGTTCAAGTTTTGAAAATGTGTTTGTAAAACCTAATATAATGAACATGAAGACATGTCAAGCATATAATAATATGTTAGTTAACTTATGTTATGTGATTAATTAATAAGACTTAAAAGATCAATAACATATTCAAAGACCAATGTGGGATTCGATAGGTATATCGAACTATTAATTAATGGGTATTGTGAATGTATTGATATGTAGGATTTAATAAAGAACGTGAATTAATCGTAGCTTGTGCAAGAGGCAAGTCTCTAAACCTTACTTTTATATTTAACAAATATTCTAATTCTAAATTATTGTTAAGCCAGTTCCTTAAATTCTAAATTACTCATTGATCAAGTCTTAGAATTGTAATTTATATCGAGTAAGCTCTTGTTCTTAATTGTTCAAGTTCAAGACTTCATATTAGATGCTATAATTCTTTTAAAGCATGAATTCAGTCATACAATACTTATTTCGATTGTATACTTTTCTTGAATTTTATTCAATTGAATATCAATTATTGTTAAACCATTTAAGAATAGCGAACCCTTATTGATTTGACTAGTCCATAGTTGATGAACGTTCTAAATTTCAGAACCCTTGTTGAATTTATCCAAATAAAACTTCCTTTGGTGCGGACTCTAATGTCAAACTGAGATGAACAACCCTGTATAGGTGATTACTTATGCTTTAGCGTTAAGATATTATGCACAGTATGCTACTAAGGGCTTATCCTCCTAAGTACGAGTAGAAGAGTCCATAGTCTTATGACTGTTAAAGATTTCAAGTTTAAATACTTGACAACCTAGGACATAGTTCAAGGTCTTATGACCCTCAGAAGTTCTTTTGATTCTTGTTATTCATTCTTGATTCAAAAGTTGAGTTTCTTATTCCAGAAGTCTTTGATTCACTCGCATGTTATTATATTGTTGTTACATTATTATACTTGTAGGCAATCCTGCTCACCCTTGTGTAATAATAACATTGCAGTTAAGAACAAAAGGTCCGTCGAGCCTTCTACTAACAAAGGCAAGGGAAAGATTAACAAGTGATGAAGGCTTGTTGTTTATGTGATTATGTATTTATGTTTCAGAATTATGTCAATGTTGTATAAGACTATTATTTATTTATGTTTCCGCATTTGAGATTTAAGGTTAGTATGACCTGGGATGAATGTATCTTATTCAGATGATTGTAACTCCTTAAGGAGAGGATTTATTTCTATCTATTTTATGGTTTCATTTATTATGGGTAGATAGACATATGATGTTTGTATAGTGAACACCAAATCATGTGGGAATTGAAGCACTCAAATTTGGGGGTGTCACAGGTTGGTATCAAAGCTGTAGGTTATGAACCTTAGGTGGGGGAACAACCTTAGGTAGTAGCTTTATAGGAAGAACATAGTGATGGAAAACTCTTATCGAGTTCTAAGAATTGAATTCCTTAATTCATTGAAGATAATAAAAGACTTTATGTGTTTATGTGATAAATTTATGTGCTCACTAGTACAGATTAGTAACTAAAACTTAAAACTGTGTTGTCAGGATGTCGGATGTCGGAGGAGTTAATCAGGCTGGGATGAGGAACCCCGAGTACCTACGGAGGAGGAGTCTCGAGACATTCATGTCGTCAGGGAGCAGTTGGTACAGAGAGAGCCATCTCTATTGATCACTGTTGTTAGTCAGGAGCATGAGCATGAGCCTGAGACTGATCTAGAGGAGGATCCTGAGGAAGAAGAGGAAGAAGATGAGTTCCCACCGAACTCTATCGATGCTGAAATGTACGATGAGCTATATGACCGTAACATAGAGTTACGTGATACTATTCAGGAGCTGAATGAGCTGACGATTATTCAACAAATTACCATCGACCAGAGGGATAGGGAGGTTGTGACTCTTCACACACGTCTAGGAAACGTAGAGTGGGATTTGGTTCACGAGAAGGTTCAAACTGAGGAGAAGTCCGAGGAAATAGAGAAGTTGAAGAATGAACTGACAGAGAATTCAGCAAGGCTGACCATAGCAGAGGTGGCCTGGGTAAGGGAATCATGTCGTGCTAATCTTGCAGACGAGAATTGTCGGGCGAAGAAGGCTAAGCTTGAGGAGACGTACTCTATGCTTCATAATGCAATGGATGAGGCCCAGGATCGACTTATGAGATACCCAATTCAGTTTGAAGGACTACCATCGTACATGCTAGATCGCAGGACGATGTCTCGCATTATGGAAGAAGAGCGTAGCAAGGCTATTCAACGCCTTAGCAGGCAGTGATATGAATAATTTAATTATGTGAAAACATATCTGGTAGTTAAAAATGTAAATTCCGATGTGTTTATAAACAAAGGAATATTTTAATGTTTTAAATCATGTAGATTCTTTATCTCGGGATAGTACGTTGATGTAAATAGCAGTGATGCTATCGTAGTTTGTTAAAACTTTTGATTAAATAAATATATCAAGTTGTTTGAGAAAATGTGTTAAGTAATTATGTTAAATTATTTGAGTTAAGCATTAAATATTTAGAGAATTGGATAAAGATCTAATAATCATATATTTTAACGGAAATATGCCACCGAGAAGAAGACCAAACTATCAACCAGCTCAAGAAGAATCGACGAACAACAACAACGCCAATGCTAACCCCGTTCAGCAATTGGTGAACTTATTAGTTGGAGCGATTAATAATCAACCTCAAGCTCCACCCAATACAATGTTCAAGGACTTCAAGGCAGTGGGATTGCCAGAGTTTAAAGGCTCCATGAATCCAATTGAAGCTCAAACTTGGGTTATGGAGATGGAAAAAGTTTTTGATGTTGCCAGAGTCAGAGAGGACTAGAAAATCGCCTACATAACGTTTATGTTGAAATCAGAAGCTAGTTATTGGTGGCAAGCAAATAAGGTCCGTGGACGAGAAGGTATGATCACTTGGGAGAGGTTTTAGGAGATGTTCTTCGAGATGTACTTTTCGACAAGCTCACAGAATCAGATGAAGGTACAATTTCTGGAGTTAAAACAAGGAAATATGTTTGTGCCAGATTATGCATCAAGATTCAATGAGTTGGCTAGGTTTGCCACATATCAAGTGCACACGGATGAGAGGAAAGCAAGAAGGTTTGAACAAGGACTGAAGCCCTGGTTGTATAGTAAAGTGTCGATGTTTCAGTTGAAGATGTTTGTTGGAGTACTGGAGAAGGCCATACTCGCTGAAGGTGGAAGCGATGCAGTGACCAAGTATAATCAGGATCAGAAGAAGAAGAAGAAGAGTGAAAATGAGGGAGTGAATAAGGCTAGCGGAAGTAACACGGGAGGAAGTAACAATCAGAAGAGAAGGTGGTCGGACAACTCATCATCTGGAAATCAGCAAAGAGGTCAGAAGAAGAGGATTGAAGCATGCCCGACCTGTGGGAAAGCTCATCTGGGAGTTTACATGAAGGGAAAATGAGTTTGCTATAATTGTGGTCAGGAAGGCCACATAGCACCTAACTGTCCTAACCCAAAGAAGGGCGCCTGCTTCACTTGCGGTTCAAAGGACCATCTGGCAAGGGACTGTCCTAAGAAGGAATCTGGAGGGGCTGGATCAGGAAGAAATAGGGGAAACAGCGGTGGAAGTGCTCTGACTATCACAGGACCAACTGCCAGGACTTTCAACATGACAGTGCAGGATGCTATGCAGTCTCGTGATGTGGTGTCAGGTATCATTCCGATCAATAAAGTTAATGCTTATATATTATTCGATTCGGGTGCTACTTGTTCATTTATATCCGATGACTTTGGTAAGAAATTAAAATTGCCTAAAGATGAGTTAGAATACCCCATGAACATAGAAATTGTGAATAGAGA
Organism: Panax notoginseng; assembly: GCA_016801055.1. NCBI lineage: Eukaryota > Viridiplantae > Streptophyta > Magnoliopsida > Apiales > Araliaceae > Panax > Panax notoginseng. Next base: position 51,921,159 of record CM029023.1, read on the forward strand.
AATAATCCCTATTAAGTACGTACATAAGAACTGTAGGGTGGATATCAAGGGTAATATTATGAACGTAGACCTTATCTTTATCAGACTTGGGGAATTTGACATTATCTTGGGAATGGATTGGTTGTTCAATTACGGGTCAGTAATTGATTGTCAGAAGAAGCGTATTAACCTTATAACTCTGTCAAAGGTTATGTTTTGTGGCAGCAAGTCGCCTAGACAAGCGAGTTGTCTGACGATGATGCAGGCCAAGAAGTTGTTAAGACAAGACCGTGTAGGATATCTAGCTTACAAAGTCGATAGTCGTAAAGAGAATCCGAAAATAGAGGAGATACCAGTAGTGAGGGACTTCATAGACGTATTTCTGGACGATCTGCCAGGACATCCGCCAGACAGAGAGGTTGAGTTCGTGATCGATTTGGCACCATGAACGGCTCCAATATCGAAGGCACCGTACCGAATGGCACCGGTAGAGATGAAAGAATTGATGGGACAACTACAAGAATTACTAGACAAGAAGTACATTCAACCGAGCGTATCACCGCGGGGAGTGCCGGTGTTATTTGTGAAGAAGAATGACGGGACAATGCGACTCTGCATCGACTATAGAGAACTGAATAAGGTCACGATTAAGAATAGATATCCATTACCGAGGATCTACGACCTGTTTGATCAATTGAAGGGAGCGAGATACTTTTCAAAGATAGACTTGAGGAGTGGTTATCATCAACTGAAGGTGAGACCAGAAGATGTACCGAAGACAACGTTCAGAACGCGATATGGTCATTACAAATTTTTAGTGATGTCATTTGGTCTAACGAATGCTCCTGGAACATTCATGGGCTTAATAAATGGAGTGTTCAAGCCGTTTTCGGATAAATTTGTGGTGGTGTTCATCGATGACATTTTGGTATACTCGAAAAGCAAGGAAGAACATGAAGAGCATTTGAAGGTGACGTTAGAAGTGTTACGAAGGGAAAAGTTGTGTGCCAAGTTTTTGAAATGTGAATTTTGGATTGAGCAGGTATAATTTCTCGGACATTTGATTAATAAGGACGGAATTTCGGTAGATCCATCCAAAGTCGATGCCGTGATAAACTGGGATTAGTCGAGAACGCCGTCATAAGTACTAAGTTTTCTTGGATTGGTAGGATATTACAAAAGATTCATTCAAGACTTTTCCAAGATCGCAACTCCGTTGACGAATTTGACTAGAAAAGCTGTGAAATTCGTTTGGACGGAGAAGTGTGAGAAAAGCTTTTAAGAACTTAAGAAGAGGTCGAGTACAACACCTGTGTTATCTCTTCCGGATAACATAGGAAATTTTATGGTTTATAGTGATGCATCGCATAAAGGACTTGGCTGTGTGCTTATGTAAAACGACAGAGTCATTGCGTATGCGTCACGATAATTGAAGGATTATGAGAAGGGGTATCCGACCCATGATTTGGAGTTAGCTGCTGTGGTTTTTTCTTTGAAGATCTGGAGACACTATCTCTATGGGGAGAAGTGCAAAATATATACAGACCACAAGAGCTTGAAATATATTTTTACACCGAAGGACTTGAATATGCGCCAAAGAAGGTGGTTGGAGTTAATTAAGGACTATGATTGTGAGATTTTATACTATCCGGGTAAGGTGAATGTGGTTGCCGACGCCTTAAGTAGAAATGGTAGGGAGAAATTGATGACATTGACTGCTCAGGTGGAGCTAATTTCAGCAATAGAGAAACTAGAGTTGGAAGTGAAGTATCCTATAGAGATTAACGAGAAGTTGTTCCAGATGCAAGCTGGTACAACCTTACTGGATAAAGTTAAGGAGGCTCAACTTCACGACGAAGAATGCGAGAAGGTGAAAAAGAAGATATCTGAAGGAATCTAACCGAGATTCAAGATGGAAAATGAAGGAATACTGAGATTTGAAAACAGAATTTGGGTACCATCAATGTCAGAGATTAAGGAAGACATTTTGAGTGAGGCTCATAGCTCACGATATTCGATTTACCCTGGAAGCACTAAGATCTTCGACAACATTTCTGGTGGCCAAATTTGAAACGCGATGTTACTAAGTGTGTTGCCAAATATCTGACATGTTAGAAAGTGAAAGCAGAACATCAGAGGCCAAGTAGGTTGCTACAACCGTTGGAGATCCCAGAATGGAAATAGGAACACATTATGATGGATTTCGTGGTTGGACTCCCGATAACTCAGAAAGGCTATGATGCAGTATGGGTTATCGTTGACCGATTGATGAAATTCGCACACTTCCTTTCGATCAGAATCAAATTTAACTTAGACCAATTGGCAAAATTATATATCAAAGAGATTATTTCGAAACAAGGAGTTTCGGTCTCAATTATTTTTGATAAAGATCCACGCTTTACTTCAAACTTCTAGAAACGACTACAAGAATGCATGGGTACGCAGTTGAGAATGAGTACGGCTTATCACCCCCAGACAGACGGGCAGAGTGAAATAACGATTCAGACATTAGAAGATATGTTAAGAGCTTGTATAATGGACTTTAAAGGAAATTGGGATGATCATCTACTGCTCGTAGAGTTCAGCAACAACAACAGTTACCATGCTAGATTGGCATGCCGCCTTATGAAGCGTTATATGGCAGAAAGTGCAGAAATCTGCTATATTGGGATGAAGTTGGCAAGAGACAATTACTAGGTCCAGAGCTGGTACAATAGACAGCAGAGATAGTCAAAGTGATCCGAACAAGACTGGTAGCAGCTCAAGATAGGCAGAAGAAATACGCCGATCCACACCGTAAAAATGTTGAGTTTGAATCGGGTAGTTATGTGTTTTTGAAAGTCTCTCCCTGGAAAGGAAAGATCAAGTTCGAAAAGAAAGGAAAATTAAGCTCAAGATTCATTTGACACTTTTAGGTATTGCAAAGGATTGGAGAAGTTGTGTATGAGGTAGCCTTACCTCCAGCGCTCAAGAATGTCCACAACGTTTTCCATGTTTCAGTTTTACGACCCTGCAAACCCGATTATAAACATGTGATTGAATATGAACCCCTACAATTTGAAAAAAATTTATCTTACGAAGAAATTCCTTTTCAGATTGTCGACAGGAAAGAACAAGTTCTCAGAAATAAAGTAATACCTTCTGTTAAGGTAATTTGGAGGAACCACAATGCTGAAGAAGCTATGTGAGAACTCGAAGAGAATATGATGAAGAATTATCCTCATTTATTTACTTAAATTGTGTGTAAGTGATTTTGGGGACAGAATCTTTGTAAGGGGAGAATGTAACAGGACGAATTGATTGAGACGTGATTCTAGGGACAGAATCATTTTAAGGGGGGAAAGATGTGACGAACGAGATTTTATAATTTAATTTGAATATTTATTGAATTAAATAAATATTTTTTGATGATTTAATTATTGGATTAAATAATTAATTGATGAAATTATGGTAGATTAATTTAATTATATGTGTATACTGATTAAATTAATGTGAGAAATTTTGTTATTCAAGATATGTATTTAATTAAGCTTATTTGATTAAAAGAATTATTTAATAAGCATAATGATATTTTTAATTAATTTTATAATTAATTAGAGATTATTGATTTGACATAATTTATAAATGAGAGATTTAATTATGTGACTATGTGAATTAATGAGATATTATTATATTTTATTTAAATTAAATTAAATAAGATATTTGATTTATTGGGTGTGACATTATTAAACTATATTATAAAGGATTAATTAAATTTAATGGGAATAGTCTTTTATTGGTTAGCCAAACAGAGCCCTATTGGTAGTTGGGCAGTTAACCCATGAATGGGATTAACTGACCACCACACCAGTTATATTGCGCATCAGGTTTATTATTATTTTGTATATTATTTTGAAACAAAGAAACTTGAGAGTTCAGAGAATTTAGAGAAACATTGAGAGAATTGTGAGTTGTGTGATTTAAAGATGTATTTGAGAAAGATTTCATCTCCTATTAATCTACACTCTGGGTAATCTCTTCAATCCAACATCAAATTCATGTTGTTTATACAATCTATGAAAAATATTTCTATAAGTCTCTGTAATTGAAAAAGTAATGACTTATGTGTTTATATATGATATATATAATCATAATATGTTTTTATTACCATATATGTATGTTTTCATATCATCTATTGCATATAAACATGTTGTAAATTGATTTGTTAAGTTACTGAGTATAAGTTTCATATGTATGACCCTTATGGGAATTGGTATGCTACGAATTGTTGTTTAACTTGAGATTTATTGGTAGATTTTGTTATCACATGCCAAAACGAAGAAAATAAACGTTGAATGGGCAGATTCGGTGTTATAACAAACCCGTAATGCCAATTTTTCTGTTTCATGTTCAATATTTTCAAAATCACCAAAGAACACTGAAATTACATGAATTGATTCAAGTAGTTGTATGTTTAACCTATTAAAATCATGCTAGAAAGGTTGAGCAATGATTATGTGTGTATTATAATGTATGTGTATGTTTAAATTCATGTATGAATAAAGAAATTGGTAGATTTTGGGCTGTTCTGTGTGTTCTTCGCGAACTACAGAATCTGGGTCTGCGTCGTAGCGCGGCCGCGCCACTCCAAAGAATGAATGGAGCGCGCCTGCGCCGATTCAGAGAACATATGTAGCGTGCCCGCGCCCTATCTGCAGAACTTCAGAAATTTTCTAAGTGTTCAAGTTTTAAAAATGTGTTTGTAAAACCTAATGTAATGAACATGAAGACATGCCAAGTGTAACTACCCCAAAATTCATACAATAATATTCTCCTTCTCGATCGTTAACAATACAACTTTAATCTATCATTACATCATTATTTGATATAAAAATCACTAAAAATGCATAATATTTAAAATTTTTATACATTTCATTTTGTATTGCCCTAACTCGCAACCTTTACATTACATCTTTTCGATTCAAATTTATATCATGAATCGTTACAACAAAATGACTATACAAAGTCTTACATCATAAATAGATATCCAAATACACCGGATAGCTTAACTTATAATTCAACAGCATGTTACATTCAAAATATTAAATACATTTCTCATAAAATATAAGTAATCTTTGCGAATATGGATCTCTATAATTCAGTTAGCACATATCCTTACCTTGAAATCTTGACCTGCAAAAATGGTTATTTGCAAGGTTGAGCTCGACAGCCCAACAAAATCTAACAGTTTTCATACATCACGTAGCATATAATAACATGCTCAACATATATCACATAAACGTTGGACTAACATAACATACATGCTACAGTTCATATAACAAGTATAAAGATTGAGTTCCTTACTCAATCAACATGCTTTACTCAATCAACATAGCCATAAGTTGACTTTAACATTTCATACTTTCAACATATATATAACACATCATGCTCTTTGAAATAAAGATTTAAAACAGTTAATCATCAAGTTCACATAGCAAATAGGAACTAAAAGACTTGCCTTGATCGTTGTTTACCAATAACAGGTTAACAGCTTACAGATATCTGCACTTCACGTGCCCTCCAAAATTATGTAATCATACACATCAACTATTAGTCATATAGCCACATGATGAGTGGATTGTATATCTATGAATCGATGTCCATTTCAAGCTTAATTCGTTGTTACTCTCGTGTTTTCATGTTTGTGTTTACTCGTTTCTTAATCTTTTATGTGTAGGGTGGTTATTGAGGGAAGTCGTGAAGAAAGGAGGTCTGTTGGAGCAATTTTGGAAAAATACATTAAATAAGCAAACTTGGTTGACAGTGGACTAGCCCGCCGGGGCGGGCATGATTTGCCTTGTACCCCCCGCTGGGGCGGGGGTGCCGATATCTGGAGTCTTCTGGTTTGATTTGAACTCGGCTGGGACATGGATTTGAGACTTGGTGTGGCGCATGGACTCTTTTGGACAGTGGTTTTTAGCTGGAACACTATGGTATCTATATATTGCACTAAAAACAACGAATCAAAGAGAGAGACACAAGACACATTACGAAGATTAATCTCAGTTTTTCTTAGCAAGCTTGGGAGGAGTATTTCAAGGAGATTTTCAAGACGATTGCAATTTAGGCTACGAGAATGGTTTTTTTCAATATTCTTCGTCTTAGGATATTATTTGTAATTGAAAGAATGTTTTCTATGATTTATTCAGTGTTTATTTCGTTTATGATGAACTAATTCATTTTTAGGCTTATGATGGATCTTTGAGTGAATAGATGATTTTATAACTTTGATTTCCATTTCAATAATCTATTTCTAGTTTATCTATATTAATTTGAGCTTGAATTTATGAATTACCTGATCAACAATTCTTTGTGGATTTGTATGGAATCGAGAGAGGATATTCAAATCCAGACCTAGTTGATATAGCGTGTGTTCATGAATTTTGTGAATAGTAGAATCTTGATGAATGTTAAGGTAGAAATATGCTTGACATCGCATGTAATCGGATAGAGAACTTATTCTTAAACCTTCTTTAATTGCAATTCACATAGAGATATAGTGAGTTAGTTAATTAAGATGTTTAACTTGTTTCTATCTTAATTGTGGATTTAAGTTAATACGGTATTAGTGCGTCGAGAGGTGGTTAATACTACATTCGTGTTCTTGATTAATAATCTGGGATAGTGAATTGAATTGGAATAAATGTGTTAAAATCAGGGTGAAGCTTAGGGTGAAATTATAAGTCTAATTCTCTATTAATTATTTGAAATTCCATATTTTGATATTTGTGATTGTTTTGTTGTAGTTTGTTATTCTTTAATTTAGAATCTTTAATTATAAACATTGAGTTGAATAGTTTAATAAAATTAGGATTAATAGAAAATTAGTAATTGTAAGTTAAGATTATTGCTAGTTGATCTTTGTGGGAACGATACTCTACTCATCACTTTATTACTTGTTGATCACGTATACTTGCGTGTTGTGCGTATATAGATTTTAGCCAACAGCACGCATAGTAGTTGTAATGTAAACTTTACTCTACCTCCCATAACCCTTTTTATTAATCAATACACAAGGTTCAATTTGATTGTGTTAACTTTCGACTTATATCTCACTATATTTCATACTCGAAGTTCATTTAAGTGTTTAAGTATTGCTAGGAATCATTATTGGTTTTATATTAAACCCATTTCATATCTTATAATATTCATTTTATTTGACTTGAAACACTTTTTAAGTTCATTAACACTTGGCATGGCATTTCGACGTTCATTCGTCACACACCCGATTCGACTCTCTTGTGTGTGCTTAGTATGCTTATACAACTTATCTCATGTATCATTTATTAATGTTAACTATCATTGTATTTACTAACATTCATGTTTTATAACTTAGAACAACATCTTTTATTGTCAGAAGCACTACACTTGCATACGTGCATGCCCGACGCCCTCCGATTGTCCCCGAAAACACAACAGTCCTACAGATGACCATTTTAACCCTTTCTAATAACCTCAAATTGAAAACCTTAAAGATAAAAAGTTGTAGGTCTATTCGTCCTCGTTTCGGATCATCTTGAATCGCCTCAATCGGAGTTCGTATGAAAAAGGTATGCATATTTTACTAAAATAGGTCAAAGTAGTCATAGTTAGCACAGCTTGGGCGCGCCCGCGCCACTTCTAGTGTGCCCGTGCCATCTCCCAGCCCCAGCTGCGTGCCCGCGCGTACGGGCAGTGCTCCCACACGAGGCTTCGCACATATTACAGTTTTTTTGACGTAACTTTCTCATTTAAAGTCTGAATTAGTTGGTTTTTAATTCGTTGAACTCGTTAAACTCTTAGCTACTCATCTACAGAGTAATTATAACATTTCAAAAACTTTAACAAATCAATTTAAGGGTTCCAATTCAGTGCTCATGCTATATTTTCATAATTCGACATATTTAACAAAATCTTACATCACGAATTCGTTTTAACTCCGTTTTAGTTCATTCCAATTGAGTTGTTTTCGTTTCTCAGAGGAGAACAACAAACCACTATCAATTTACAGTTTAGAGTATGAATTCAAAATCAATTTTGACTCCAAAACAGACCATGTATTATATATAAAACCAAAACTCAAATTCTTCACTTTCAAACATGTTTTCATGAATTCGATACTTCAAAAATCATCTATAGACAACATATAACAGATTATGTAATCCCAATACACATAAAACTAATTTCTCAACAATTAACCCTAGAACTTTAATTACAGAGAACTTAGAAAACAAACTAAGAACTCGAAACTTTAAACTAGATTGCTTACCTTACTTAGCTAGATGATTAGAGAAGCTTGATTGATCTTCTTCCTCTTCTTTGATTCTCAAAATTTTATTCTCAATTACAGAGAATTCTCTCCATGTCTCTAATCCTCTCTTTTGTGTTCTTAACCTTAGAAAAGAACGCTTAACATATAACTGGCTCCCTCTCCCCCCACGTATGTCAGGTGAAAAATAAAAAGATGTCAGTTACAATAAACCAAAAGCCATAAGGTTGCGTTTGGTTACACACAATTTCCTCCATACTAGATTATTTTAATAATATTATATTATATAATTTTTATTTGTCACACATGTAACCAACTTACATAACTTACAATAATAATTATAATAATTATAATTTTTATTATAATTATTCTGATGATTAAAAAATAATTATATATCTAATTTAATTAATAAATTAGACTTAAACATCACTTTATTTAATTGCTTATTTTCTTTAATATTAAACAACTCATTTAATTTAATTAATTCATTAAATTAAACCTTCAAAGTATAAAATTTACTTTTGTTTTAATTTAAATATCATACACATGTAACTAAATTATTATACCACAATTATTTATTTTTCTCAATAAATAAATTATTTAAAATATTTATTTAATTCAATAAATATTTAAAATTAATTACAAAATTTATTTAATTTCTTCAATAGTTAACTTAACTATTAAACCTCACTTTCCCAATATATGAATATATCGTGACGCCCCCAAAATTAGGTATACATCACTCATCTTGGGTCGTCAGATACAAAGTACAGAATACAAATACAACTTACTAATACAACTGTCGTGTACAATACGACAAAACATAAACTATAAGTTTGAATACAAATATTATCTTCTAGAGAGTATTCATACTCAAAAGGAGTCCTCATTACATTTATTAACACACTATTACATAGAATAGTGAGGACTACTAACTAATACTATCATTCGAACCATCACTCCGTTCCCCGACTTGCCACAGATACGTTCTCAATTCCTGAAGAGAACAGTGAAGGAAAGGGTGAGCTCAACTAGCCCAGTAAGAAATATTATGACTAAGATAATGCAGAATAAATTATCATTAGCCTTCAACAATGTTAAACTGATAAAATATAATAGACATCAAGTGTAACTATAGCGGAACAAGCAATCCATTAAAAGAGTCAAGTAGAAAATAAACTCTACTATCTTTTATGATTTAAAAGGTTTTTCAACACTGTTATTGCTGGGACTCAGCTTAATAAAATTATCCACATCATCGAATCACCCCTGCACTACGGCCAAGGATATTCGTGTATTCATTAATGGTCATGATCATGCCAACAACTGTCCACCAATGAACTACGGGTCAATGAGGACTTTTACCACATTATTTGTAACATTACGGTCATGATTATACCGAATAATCCCTGGTCATAATCATACCAAGTCCATCTATGCACTACAGGCCACATATGACTTTCAACATTTTATAAACATGAGAATGATGACAATGATATAAGAATTCAATAAAACAAGTTCAAGAATTAATTTATCCAATAATTAACAACGTCCAAATTGTCAACATGATACTGCTTTGTGGAGTAAAATTCAAGAATGCTTAGAAAAATATTTTCATGAAAAGATACTAGAAGAAACGCAATTATCAAGGATATTTCACAAATTTCATGGAGTATAGAAATCAAAACTTAACCAACTGAGTATAATAAAGAATGGAATAACAAAAGAAATCACCATGCATGCGATAGACCGCACATACAGGTTATTCCAACAGAATAATAAATAATGGAACCTGGTCCGGCGTAAAACGCACAGACAGGATATTCCAACATAATAATAATAAAGACGGAACCAGGTCCGGTATAAAACACACAGACAGGATGTTCCAACAAAATAATAATAAAGACGGAATCAGGTCTGGTGTAAAACACACAGACAGGATGTTTCAACATTATAATAATAAAGACGGAACCAGGTCCGGTCTAAAACACACAGACAGGATGTTCCAACAGAATAATAGAAGAATATCACCAAGTATAGGGTAGACCGCATATACAGGTTATTCCAACAGAATAATAAGAAATGGAACAACAACAGTTCTCTTCATGAATAAGAAAGAATAACACCCCTTACCGTTTTAAAGAAGAGCTGAAATAAGGAAGTACTTAAGTAGCAGAATACTCTTCTTCTCTCTCTATAGTTTCTCTCTCTAGAGTTCAGTGAATTCGTAAGAAATAATGAAGGAATGAGCTGCTATTTATAAAAAAATAGAATGCATAGTAACTAATCCATGAACGATCCAGATTGATTACTTTAATCTGACGGTCCATATTTAAAGAAAAATCTTTTAAATAAAATATAATATATTCTATTTATAGAATAACTTTAATAAAATATTTTGTTTTATATAAAAAAAATATTTCTGTTTTATTACGTTAATAATACGAATAAAACAAAGCGTCATTATCGCTAAATAATTCATATTATACACTGACAATAATTGAATCAAACTGAGTGACTTCTCACATAAGCATTAATAATCAATACCGTGTGCTACTATGCAACCACACGTATTACTGTACTTTTACTACCGAGTAGTTCAACAGTATCAATTGTAAAACTTTCGCCGTTATTTTTAATAAAATATTTTTGTCGTTTTCTCAATCCGACAATAATTCCGTTGTGGGGTCCACCAATGATTGTGCCGTTGTACGAATATTCCTTGTTAAAACAAATATTTCCCGACCAATCGAATATTATATAACAACTTGCGTACTTTACAAAATTTATAAATATTACCCACAACTATAACATTATATCAAATTAACTCCATAATATTCAAAAATGATATTTATAAAAAATTCATCTTTATTTATAAAAGTTGGGGTCTTACATATATATATTTCTCTTCACACCAAATCACATACTTCAAAATATATAGCACATATATATACATACTCAAACTCAAAATATCTCATAATAAGAATTTTAATTATTAAATTTGTAACATTCTATATTTTTAAATGTAAGTTATAAATATTTATTGATTGATATAAATATTTATTGTATGTGTTTATTATTGAATAAATAATTGTTCAAATTGATTGAGTTGATTTAGTTAATTATTTATTTGCTAAATAATTAATGTGATTAGTTAATTATTTATTTGTTAAATAGTTAATGTGTTATGTGGATTGAGTTATGTGATTAAGTAATTTATTTAATAAATTGTTATTTCATAAAGAGTGACAAATAACTATGTTATAAAGAGTTATTAAATTAAATTATAGTAGTTTAATTTAGTTCTTTGCCAAACAAGGCTTAAGTATTAATCTTTAATTTTTAAATGAGTTACCAAACGAAGCCTTATGGCTTTTGGATTTCTTTTGAATTAAAATTATTATTAAAATAAAACAAATATATAAATAAAATATATTTATATTTATAAGTTATACATTATATAAGTTATATGTTATTGGTAACTGATAGTATTTAGTAGTATTATAATGACCACATGCGTTTCTTTTATTTACGTTGGCTTATCAGTTTTAGAGTACGCATAGTTTATCAGTTGATTTTATTTAGTTTACGCATTTGTCTAAACCTAAGCCTAAGTAAGAAAAGGGAGAGTCTGAAAGAGAGAAACAAGAGAAAGGCATGTCTTTGGATTCTTCAACTTTTGTCAGTGATTTACAAGTGTCGTTTGAACAAACTAAAGGTATGTTCTATAAACCTTATCATATATATTTTACAGTATATAGTCTCTATGAAATTATAGGTCTCGATTTTTTTAAAAATCACGGTGTATCAGAATGTTACCAAAAATCTCTTGAAAAACCATGCTTGTATAATTAGTTAGAGAATTGTGATAATATGTGTAATTTTAATTGTTATCACTAGCATGTGTATATAATATGATTGTATGCTAATTACGTGTTAAAGAAAGAGGAACTTGGTTTTACAGTTAAAAATATGTTTGAACGTATGTTTTGCAAAATAACAAAATTGGTATATGATTATATAAAAATTGTGAACTAATACGCGAATTGAACCTTGTATATGTTAATTAAATTATACATGTTAATTTGTTAGATGTTGGTATACTTGTATTTCAAAGGAATCAAATTTGGTTGATAACAGTGAAAATTTCGTTCACTGTACTTTAGATATCAACAATGGAGTTTTGATTTTTAAAGGTTTGGTTTTAAAGAAAAATAGTGTTTTCAAATAATTAGTTCTCTGATATTGTTGTTTAGTTGTGTAAAATTCGTACACAGATGCTTCATAATTTTTATGTGTAATTTTCATGAAGTTATACATGTTGTTGGATGTCATTGACTGTTAAAAATAAATTAGACAGTAGCTTTGCTCTGTCTTTCTGGGTTGGTTCTGTGAGTTTCGGTGCCCCAGCGTCAAAATTCACGCCCCAGCGCTAAATTTCGCGCCCTAGCGCCAAAGTTCGCGCCCCAGCACCAAAAATGGGCCAAAGCTCGCGCCCCAGCACTGTAGCTCGCGCCCCAGCGCTGGTACTCACGCCCCGGCGCCACTGATCCGCGCCCTGGCGCCGGAAAAGTGTCCGAGTTGGGCAGTTTTGACCTCCTGTAGTAAAATGACCATAATTTTTTCATACGAACTCCGATTGAGGTCATTCAAGATGATTCGGAAAGAGGACGAGTAGACCTACAACTTTCATGCTTTACATTTTTTAATTTGACATCTGTAACAGTAGTAAAAATAACCATCTTTAGGACTATTGTGTATTTAGAGCCAATCGGAGGGCGTCGGGATGCACGAATGCAAGTGCAACCCTTTGGGTATTAGTATAACTTAATGATAACATGTTGGACATGTATTAGGATGTTGTATTAAGTTATTAATGTGCATGTGGTGCAATGACATGATCATTTAAGTAGTTGTAATAAAGCTAAAAAGTAATGTTCCTGAAAGATGTGATGTTATTTAAACTTAAACTTAGTTAGTAGCTATACTAAGAGTAATAAAAGAACTCATAAAGGTAATGTTAGTATAACTAATGTGTATTGTCAATACATATGGTATGTGTAGGACTTGGGGTGAACGTGAATAGTAATTGTTTAACCTACGCACGAGACAAGTTCCCTAACCTTTGCTACTTTATTATTCAGCAAGGTTACTTTTCACTGTTATGTTATACGTATGCAAGTTCTCTAACTCTACTTTTATAATTGTGCAAGTTTTCTTAATTCTAAACTTGTTATATTAGCATGGAAGTACCTTTAGTTTATCGTTCAAGTTATTATTTGTTGTGCATGCTTGATATTAAATTCTAAGATGTAACCTTAGCTTAAGGATGCTCAAACCAAGGTATGATAAATTATTCAACTGTTATACTATTAGATTATTCCTAAAGCATGAACTTAGAACGAAATGTTTATTCAGTATGATCATTCAATAACATAGTGTTATTATCTTGTATTCAACTAATCCTTAGTTGATGTCCGTTGAACTCCAAATTACCTTGAAGTGTATCCAAACCAAACTATCTTTGGGGTGGACTTGTACTCAAAACACTGAGATGAACAACCCTATTTATAGGGGTTACGCTTAGTTTTGTACTTTGCGCTGAAATGTTTGTATACAATACATGTACGAAGGGTTGATCCCCCTAAGTTCCTTAAAGTCATTATGGTCGTATGACCGTAAAAGTTTAAGGTGAAAGATTACTGATAACTGTGGATAAGGTTCGTGGCCATTAGACCCTCAGTGAATGTCTAGAAAGTTCTGTCTAAGGAGAGGTTTGGTCATCTAATTGTGCTCCAGTAAAGAGAAATTCTTATTGGAAAGCCCCCTCTTTCCTGAGAACGGTCTGGTTGTCATAAATGTGATTCTGTAATATTAATTGTGAATAATTAATTATTGATTCATATGATAAGGAAATATTTATTTTATGTAAATATAAATGTTGGATATATTTTGTGGTTAAAAACGAAGGAGTTAATGTTGAGGTGTTTCATCAGTATTTTTGTCGGAATGGAGGTATTAAAAATCAATCAGCGTTTTTGAGATATATTACGGGGGTTATAATTTTTAATCCGACCGTTGGATCGTTGTGATTTTTGGATATGTTATACATACATAAGTTGAGTATATGTCCACAAATTTTGAACCGTTAAAAATGAACGTATGATTTGTTATGAATTTTAAGAGATGACTGGTTCAAAAATTGTTGAAGTTTCGGAATTTATCATTTTGGTGGAAAATTCTAGAATTGGTGGGCCCCACTTTTAGTTGGTGAGAAATGTACTGAAATTTTTATTCAAATGTGGTGGGTGGGAATAGTAGCAGGTAAAGCCATCAAGTTGCAGGTCAAGTCTGCTTCGGCGTGCTAACATTTTCCTATAAATAGAGGGCTAAGTTAAAATTGAAAATCACACCAGAATTCATAAGTTTTCTCTATTTCTCTCTCTATATTATTGAGCGTATTTTGTGAGTATTTTGATACTTCGAGAGTTGCTGTTCAGCACAAGTTTCATTCAGCCTCATATACGATATTCTGATCAGAAGTACTGTTCATTTGAGGTAAGGGATGTTATTTTCTTCTTAAATGATATTATTTTCTTCAATATCATTATGCCGAAATATTGGTTTAAACTTTTTATCAAATTTGGAACTTTTTGTGTCGGGATTACTATTCACGTATACGGCACTATTCACGTATACGGCACTATTCACCGAAAAATAAATTTTTTTTTGTCCAAGATGTCTATTATGGTTACTATCTTTGATTGTATCCATGTTTTGATCTTTATTTTTAAATTCTCCTTCACAATTGGTTATTATGGAGTATTATTGCACTTGGATAAACTATAATACGAGTCCCTAATATTTGTCCTTCTGTCTCATTGGATTCATTTTTTTAAAGATAATTTTTCATCATCCTCGGTCCTAAATGATGATATTACTAAATATCTTTGGCCTATAGTGCAAAGATGAATAATTAACTGATGAATATCTTTGGCCCGTAGTGCAAAGATAAACAGGTGTTGAGATGAACATGACCGACTGGTGTTACAAATGAATATCTTTGGCTTGTAGTGCAAAGATGAATATTTGATTAAATATGGTTATTGATTGATGTCACAGGAATAAAATATCGTTGATGGACTTTTAAATCTTAGAAGATAGTAGAATTCATTCTCTACCTGACTCTTCTAATGGTTTGCTGTTTACGCTGCAGTTGTTGATCTAAAACTTGTTGTCTATTATATTTTATCAGATTTTTCCCTATTGAATACTAACGATAATTTGTTATATATTATCTTAGTCATAATATTCTTTACTGGGCTAGTTGAGCTCACCCTTTTTCTTTTTGTTCCATTTTTATCAGGAGGTAAGAATATAGCGGGAACTAGTCGGGGTGTGGAATGATGTTTCCAGTCAGTTGTGTTAGCAGTCCTCACTATTTTGTAAAATAGTATTTCAATAATCGTAATGAGGACTTATTTGAGTGTGGATATTGTTTAGAAGACAATATTTGTATTTAAACTCACACTATTTGTGTTGTCGTATTTTGCACGACAATTATTATAATGAAGTTGTATTTGTTTCTGTACCATATATTTGGCGACTCAGAATGGGTGATGTATACCTATTTTGGGGGCGTCACAGTTGGTATCAGAGCTTAGGGATATGGTCTCTGGCAGAGATCAGGGAATAGAACTAGGAGGGGAGAGACGAGTAGATCCTTCGCTAGTGTGTCCTACCTAAGCTTATTTGTTAGTTGGTCATAATATAGGGATATTATGTGATATGTTAATTTGTTTAATTAACCCTTGTTTTACGGCAGTATTTAGGAATGGTTGCTGAGAACATTAATAATGGAGTGTATGAGACCGTGGAAACACCTTTAGTTACCAATCAGGAGAATGTGCAACAGGCTGGCAATATTCCTCCTGTAATCAACGTTACCGAGCAAACGATGAATGATGGAATGTTTAGGAGCTTTTTGCAGTTCATGCAAAATCAGACGAGGGAGACTCGTGTGCAGAATACGGGTGGAAATGATAACAATGCACGGCTTGTCACAGCCAAGCAGTTCAAAGAGTTGGGACCACCAGAATTTAAGGGAAAGCCGGATCCGATCATGGCGAAAACGTGGGTCAAGCAAATTACCAAGATATTTGATGTCTTGGGATGCACGGAGGAACAGAAGGTTCCATTCGCCACCTTTATGTTCCGCGGTGAGGCAGACTACTGGTGGAAGTCTGTGAAGCGTACCCAGCCTGACGCACTCAGCATGTCCTGGGAAACATTTCAAAAACTGTTTAATGACAAGTACTTTCCTGAAAGTATTCGTCATATGAAGGAGGTAGAGTTTATTAGACTGGAACAAAATAACATGACGGTGTCCCAGTACGAGGCGAAGTTTGTAGAGTTATCCAGGTTTGCACCTCATTTGGTCGAGAATGAGGAACGAATGACAAGGATGTTTCTGAGAGGTTTAAAACCCGAGATTCGACAATATCTTATCTCTCATAAATTTTCTTTATATTCAGATGTTGTAAACAGGGCTCAATTATTAGAGTGAGATAATGAGTATATTCAACTGAGGGAACACAACCAAGGTAATACCGGTGGCAGCGGTCATCGGAGCAATAAAAACCAGCAGGGAGGAAAACATTCGGACAAAAGCGGTAACCACTCTGGTGGTAATCGTGGCCGTAATAATAGAAGGAGCGAGTCGGGAGGAGATTTCAAGAAGAGAAGGTACAACAATGATAACGTGAAGACGTCAGCACAAACATCAACTGTTTCTTGGGGAGGAGAACGACCACCGGTCGTATGTTACAAATGTGGGAAAGAGGGACATATCAGCCCAAACTGCCCATAACAATCCAAGGTATGTTATAACTGTGGAAAGGATGATCATTTAGCTCGAGAGTGTTCTTTAGCAAAACCAAGTTCAGCGGGGATGGTGACTCTAAAAGTTGTCCTGGATAAGTCGAAATCAGCGATTCCTGGAAGGGCGTTTGTCGTGACTGGCCAAAACACGAGAAACCCGAACGAGGTGATCACGGGTAAGCTAATATTGAATTCTTGCTAAGTTTATACTTTACTAGATACCGGTTCTACCCATTCTTTTATCTCTCCTGCTTGTGCTCAACGTTTGAACTTGACTCCGGAGAAATTGACCTTTGACTTATCTGTTGAAACTCCGTTGGGTGAAACCTTTGTTACATCTACAGTTTATAAATATTGCTTAATCCAAGTTGGCACCATCACATTACCTGTTGACCTTATTTCTTTAAAGATACTTGCATTTGATGTGATTTTAGGGATTGATTGGTTAACTACTCATCATGCCAAAATTGATTATTTTCGTAAGGTTGTTTGTTTTCATATTCCTAACCAACATGTTATGCGAATTCAAGCAACCAAACCATTAAAATCAATCATTGTTATATCAAGCCATAAAGCCATTCATTTATTGAAAAACGGATGTCACGCTTTCTTAGCCCATGTTATGGACTTGAACAAAAACACGGCAGATTTGAATAATATTTCTGTTGTTAGTGAATTTCCTGACGTATTTCCTGAAGAACTTCCTGGTCTACCCCCAAAACGTGAAGTTGAATTCTTTATTGACCTTGAATCCGATACAAAGCCCATTTCTAAAATCCCATATCGAATAGCTCGTATTAAACTTTAGGAGTTAAAAGTCCAATTATAGGAGTTATTAGACATCGGTTTTATTCGTCCTAGCACATCTCCTTGGGGTGCTCCTATTTTATTCGTAAAGAAGAAAGACGGGAGTATGCGACTTTGTATCGACTATAGAGAATTGAACCATGTCACCATCAAGAATAGGTATCTGCTACCTCGTATTGATGACCTGTTCGACCAATAGCAAGGAGCACAATTCTTTTCAAAGATCGATCTTCGTTCTGGATATCATCAGCTGAAGATTAAAACTGAGGATATTCCAAAGACTGCCTTCAGAACTCGGTACGGACATTATGAATTCTTAGTCATGTCTTTTGGATTGACTAATGCTCCTGCTACCTTCATGGATATGATGAACCGTGTGTTCAAAGAATATTTAGATCAGTTCGTTGTTGTCTTTATTGATGACATCCTCATCTATTCCAAAAACCGTGAAGATCATGAGCGTCATTTGAAGCTGATATTGCAAAGGCTTTGTGAAAACAAGCTATATGCCAAACTGAAGAAATGCGAGTTCTGGCTTGAAGAAGTAGCATTCCTTGGGCACGTGGTGTCAAACATGGAGTATCTGTCGACCCGGTGAAGATTGAAGCCATACAAAGTTGGCAGCAACCGCAGTCGGTAACCGAAGTACGTAGTTTTATGGGCTTAACTGGTTATTATCGGAGATTTATGGAAGGATTTTCTCGAATCGCTACTCCGTTAACTCAGCTGACTCGAAAAGATACAAAATTCGTATGGAGTGAGGAATGAGAAAAGAGTTTCTAAGAACTCAAGAGGAGACTCATTTCGGCACCTGTTCTGACAATACCAAATGGTTCGGATGGATTTATTATCTACATCGATGCTTCAGGCAAAGGGTTAGGATGTGTTCTCATGCAACATGGAAAAGTCATAGCCTATGCCTCGCGACAACTCAAAGAATATGAGAGGAATTATCCTACTCATGATTTGGAGTTGGCAGTAGTCATTTTCGCGTTGAAGATCTGGAGACACTACCTGTATGGGGAGAAAGTGGAGATCTATATAGATCATAAAAGCCTCAAATATTTCTTCACCCAAAAGGAACTCAACATGCGGCAACGACGTTGGCTCGAGCTGCTGAAAGATTACGATCATACCATCCAATATCATCCTGAAAAAGTAAACGTAGTAGCTGACGCATTGAGTAGAAGATCATATGCGGGTACGAGTGCAATGTTATTAACACAAAGGCCCATTTTGTATGACTTGCAAAGGATGGAGATAGAGATGAAGGCTCCAAGTACCCACATGATGATATCAAATATACGAGTAGAACCGACTTTAATCGATACAGTTAAAGATGCTCAAGCTACGTACATGGAGCTGATGCGTATGAAGAAGAAAGTGCAAGAAGGTGCTATTCCAGAAGCAAAAATCGATGAAGAAGGAATACTTCGAGTCAACTCCAGACTTTGTGTTCCTAACGATTTTGACTTGAAGCATAGAATAATGATGGAGGCACACAACATACCGTTTTCAATCCATCGTGGGAGTACCAAAATATATCACGATCTTCGACATACATTTTGGTGGAGCAATATGAAAAGAGAGATCGCGGAGTTTATCTCGAGGTATTTAACTTGTCAACATGTAAAAGCGGAGCATCAAGTACCAAAGCGTCCATTGCAACCACTTAAGATTCCGAAATGGAAGTGGGAACACAGTACTATGGATTTCGTTACGGGTCTTCCCAAGGTGTCTCAAGGCATAGATGCGATTTGGGTCATTGTTGATAGATTAACTAAGTCTGCCCATTTCTTGCCTATACGTGAGACTTATTCCCTTTAACGTCTTGCTAGTATATACGTGAATGAGATTGTGAGATTGCATGGCATGCCAGTATTCATAGTTTCGGATCGTGATCCAAGATTTACTTCACAATTTTGGGTTAGCTTGCAGAAATCTATTGGCACGGATTTACGATTCAGTTCAGCATACCATCCTCAAACGGACGGGCAATCAGAGAGGACTATTCAAACCCTTGAAGATCTATTAAGACTCTATGTTCTAGATTTCAAAGGAAGTTGGGATAAGTACTTGCCACTGGTGAAATTCTCCTACAACAACAGTTATCAGGCAAGTATAGGTATGGCTCCATTTGAAGCTTTATATGGACGAAAGTGTCGTTCTCCAGTATGCTGGGACGAGGTGGGTGAAGCAATGTTGTTGGGACCAGAATTGGTACGCATAACTACAGAGAAGATCCAAATGATTCGACAACGTATACAAACGACACATGATCGACAAAAGAGTTATGTGGATCTTCATCGAAAGGATGCAGAATTTAGTATTAGGGATCATGTATTGTTATGTGTTGCACCATGGAAAGGAGTTACAAGATTTGGGAAGAGAGGAAAGCTCAATCCGCGATTTATTGGTCTATTTAAAATTCTTGACCGAATAGGAAATGTGGCATATCGACTCGCATTACCTCCAAACATGCCTCGTGTTCATAATTTTTTTCACGTATATGTGCTTCGTAAATATGTAAAAGACCCGAACCACATAATTGAGTTAGAACCAGACGAGATAGCCGAAGATTTAAGGTACGAGGAGGTACCTATTAAGATCTTGGATAGGAAAGAGCATGTTCTACGCACGAAGGTTATACCACAAGTTAAGGTTTTGTGGAGAAACCATGCTATTGAAGAAATGACCTGGAAGTTGGAATCAGAAATAAAAGCGAGGTATCCTCACCTTTTCGAAACACCATGTACGTACGTCAATTTTGAGGACGAAATTTCATAAGGAGGGGAGGTTGTAAGACCCCAACTTATTAATGAATAAAATCAAATTTTCTCTAAATATTATTGTGAATAATAAGGTGTTAATTTGATATAATACTTTGGTTATGGGTGAAATGTGCAAATTTTACAAAATAAAATAAGTGGTTATAAAATATTCATTTTGTCGAGGAATATTCGTTTGGTCGTGGAATATTCTTTCTGTCGGAGAATATTCGTACGACGGCACAGCTATTTGTGGGCCCCATAACGAAAAACGATTGGATGAAGATAACGACAAAAAATAAGTTTTTATAAATAACGGCGTAGTTGTTACCGTTAACACTATTGGAATACCCAGTGGTTAAAATACAGTAATACGCGTGGTTGCACAGTAGCACACAGATTGCACAGTATTTTTGAATTATTGATTCTTACGAAGGTAGGCACTACTCAATAATTGTTACAGTAGTTACTGTTCAATATTTTATTTTATTGATTCAATAATTGCTGCATTGATATTTTATATTATTGTTGTTTCAATAATTGTCACTGCACAGTATTTCTCATTATCAGATCAATAATTTATATTATTTGAATAATATTATTAGATAACATTATTGGCAATATCTAGAAAGTTCTGTCTAAGGAGAGGTTTGGTCATCTAATTGTGCGCCAGTAAGGAGAAATCCTTATTGGAAAGCCCTCTCTTTCCTGAGAACGGCCTGGTTGTCATAAATGTGATTCTGTAATATTAATTGTGAATAATTAATTATTGATTCATATGATAAGGAAATATTTATTTTATGTGAATATAAATGTTGGATATATTTTGTGGTTAAAAACGAAGGAGTTAATGTTGAGGTGTTTTATCAGTATTTTTATTGGAATGGAGGTATTGAAAATCAATCAGGGTTTTTGAGATATATTGCGGGGGTTATATTTTTTAATCCGACCATTGGATCGTTGTGATTTTTGGATATGTTATACATATATAAGTTGTGTGTATGTCCACAAATTTTGAACCGTTAAAAATGAACGTATGATTTGTTATGAATTTTAGGAGATGACTGGTTCAGAAATTCTTGAAGTTTCGGAATTTATCATTTTGGTGGAAAATTCTAGAATTGGTGGGCCCCACTTTTGGTTGGTGAGAAATGTGCTGAAATTTTTATTCAAATGTGGTGGGTGGGAATAGTAGCAGGTAAAGCCATCAGGTTGCAGGTCAAGTCTGCTTCGGCATGCTAACATTTTCCTATAAATAGAGGGCTAAGTTAGAATTGAAAATCACACCAGAATTCATAAGTTTTCTCTCTTTCTCTCTCTATATTATTGAGCGTATTTTGTGAGTATTTTGATACTTTGAGGGTTGCTATTCAGCACAAGTTTCATTCAGCCTCATATACGATATTCTGATCAGAAGTACTGTTCGTTTGAGGTAAGGGATGTTATTTTCTTCTTAAATGATATTATATTCTTCAATATCATTATGTCAAAATATTAGTTTGAACTTTTTATCAAATTTAGAACTTTTTGTGTTGGGGTTACTATTCACGTATACGGCACTATTCACCGAAAAATAAAAATTTTTCTATTTGTCTAAGATGTCTATTATGGTTACTATCTTTGATTGTATCCATGTTTTGATCTTTATTTTTTAATTCTCCTTCACAATTGGTTATTATGGAGTATTATTGCACTTGGATAAACTATAATACGAATCCCTGATATTTGTCCTTCTGTCTCATTGGATTCGTCTTCTTTAAGATAATTTTTCATCATCCTCGGTCCTAAATGATGATATTACTGAATATATTTTGCCTGTAGTGCAAAGATTAATGATTAACTGATGAATATCTTTGGCCCGTAGTGCAAAGATGAACAGGTGTTGAGATGAACATGACCGACTGGTGTTACAAATGAATATCTTTGGCCTGTAGTGGAAAGATGAATATTTGATTAAAGATGGTTATTGATTGATGTCACAGGGATAAAATATCGTTGATGGACTTTTAAATCTTAGAAGATAGTAGAATTCATTCTCTACCTGACTCTTCTAATGGTTTGTTGTTTCCACTGCAGTTGTTGATCTAAAACTTGTTGTCTATTATATTTTATCAGATTTTTCTCTGTTGAAGACTAACGATAATTTGTTGTATATTATCTTAGTCATAATATTCTTTACTGGGCTAGTTGAGCTCACCCTTTTCCTTTTTGTTCCATTTTTCTCAGGAGGCGAGAATATAGCGGGAATTAGTCGGGGTGTGGAGTGATGTTTCCAGTAAGTTGTGTTAGCAGTCCTCACTATTTTGTAATATAGTATTTCAATAATTGTAATGATGACTTATTTGAGTGTGGATATTGTCTAGAAGACAATATTTGTATTTAAACTCATAGTATTTGTGTTGTCGTATTTTGCACGACAATTATTATAATGAAGTTGTTTTTGTTTCTGTATCATGTATTTGGCGACTCAGAATTGGTGATGTATACCTATTTTGGGGGCATCACAGCATCATCAATTATCGGTAAAGGTAAAGCAATTTATAAAAACATTTTAAACATTCATCATAACATTGCGATTTGCGAAATGCGATATGCGAAATACGATGTGCGAGTTACGATGTGCGATGTGCGATGCGATTTGGCCAAATGCGAAATGCGAAAATCGATGTGCGAAATGCGATGTGCGATTTACGAATTGCGATTCGCGAAAACATTTTCACATTCATCATAAACATTCACTACATTGCGATTTGCATCATTATAAATACTTTGTCATGTTTCAAGTGTCTACTGATCTTTATCATGTCCATTCTATTGCATTGCATGAACATGATAAAGAGGGGCATCTGTAGACACTCGAAATTTTCTTTTCCTGTTACTAACTATGCAGGAGGGCAAAAACATCTTTTTCACACTCCAGATATAACCCTGGAGATAATCCCGGGAGGTCAAGCCAACCTCAGAGATGACCCTGAGGACATTCAGAGTCAACAACATGACAACCTCAGAGATAACCCTGAGAAAAGACTACTATAACTATGCAAAAATCGGAGATAACCCCGGGAGGGGAAAAATGGTCATTTTGCTAACTCAACTTCAACTCACATAAAATACATTCATGTCAACTCAAATTACTTCAATAGAAGTCCCACAAGAACCATATCTTAACTTCCGAGCGCAAACTACGCAAAACGACTGAACGGACTGCCTGACGGAAACCCGAAAATGCCATTTCGGTCATGGACCCATCTTCTAAGAATCAAAAAAGGTCAAATCATATGTCGTTGTGCAGCTCTCGGAAAGAGCTTTCCGGAATGATATGGCACACTTCCATCGGACTCCCGGATTGAAAGTTATGAGCGACCGAACGTACAATACGTTGTCTGAGTGTACGTACATTGACACGGCTGGACCCACACTGCCCGGGGCACCCCGGGCAGCCGCAGGTACACCTGCTACTAGGTGCCGCAACTAGACCTGCGGCTCCCCCTCTATAAATATGGGGCTTGGGGTGCCCATTTTGCAGGAGAAAATAGCGAGGAAGCCCTGCCCAATTTATTCCGCACTCATCCCATGCAGTGTACTTTCCCCTTTTAAACACTTGTGAGCTCATATATAGCCCTTTTGTACCTACAAAAGTCTGTGTTTACCCACTCTAAAGATATAGAAGTCTTCTTTGGCAGCCCACTGTAAGCCTTCTCACACACTTTAGAGTCCTTCTCTTCATCTTTGCACACAACCTTCTACATGTTGAGGGTCGTGTTGCTTACTTTTGCCCGGACTTCGGTCCGTGGTTTCATTCCAGTCTATATATATATATATATATATATATTATATATATATTGACTAACATTATCGAGTTATGCCTCGATTGAGCCTAGACTTCGGTCTGGAGCGTTTATTTGCTTTCCTATATATATATATATATATATATATATATATATATATATATATATATATATATATGAACTGCGTGTCGAACTCTGTTCGATGAGCCTAGACTTCGGTCTGGAGCGTTTACCTGCTTTATATATATACTTATATATATTATCTGTGATCGAACTCTGTTCGATTAGTCTGAATTTTACATCCAGAGCGTTTACCTGCTTTAATATATATATATATATATATATATATATATATATATATATATATACTTATATATATTATCTGTGGTCGAACTCTGTTCGATGAGCTTGGATTTTACATCCGGAGTGTAACATTCCATATTTTTAAATGTAAGTTTTAAATATTTATTGATTTATATAAATATTTATTGGATGTGTTTATTATTGAATAAGTAATTGTTCAATTTGATTGAGTTGTTTTAGTTAATTATTTATTTGTTAAATAATTAATGTGTTATGTGGATTGAGTTATGTGATTAAGTGATTTATTTAATAAATTGTTATTTCATAAAGTGTGACAAATAACTATGTGATAAAGAGTTATTAAAATAAATTAAAGTCATTTTAATTTAGTTTTGCCAAACAAGGTGTAAGTATATTAATCCTTTATTTTATAAATGGTTTGCCAAACAAGGCCTTATGGCTTTTGAAATTCTTGTTAATTTTAAATTATATTTTTAATAGAATAAAACAAATATATAAATAAAATATATTTATATTTATAAGATTATATGTTATATGTTTGGTAACTGATGAGAGTAAATAGGCTTATTATTGCCTTATCAGTTTTGTTTTATTTTGACGCATACTTGTTAAGTGTTACGCTCCAGTTTTGCTTAGTCTAAGAAAAGATGTTCAGAGAAAAAGAAAAGTTTCAGAGAATTTGAGAGAGAGAAGTAGCAAAAGAAAGTTATCAGTGTTTAACAAAGATTGTCTAAAACAAAAGGTATGTACATAACTTAACCATAGCTATTTTACGCCATATATTTTATGTGAATTTATATTGTCTCGGTGTTCTCAATTTGACTGTAAGACGAAGTTCTTTACAAACTTTCTAGAGTTCGAATGTTTTACTATTTGATTATGAAATCATGTGTTAGTAGTAGATAACATATATATTGATGATTGTATGTTCAATAATGTATTGGTAAGAGTAAGATAAATTACGTATACACGAAAAGAATTATTTTTTTCAGTAAACTTATATGCATGAATATGACTTTTGAAACTTAATAAAAATTAGTATGTGATTATGTTAATTGAGACTTGTGTGTAATTGGGTAAAAAATTAAGTAGAGCAAGGAATCAAATTTGGTTGATAACAGTGAAAATTTCGTTCACTGTACTTTAGATATCAATAATGGAGTTTTGAGTTTTAACCAAATATTATTTTAGTGATTTAAGTCTTTTAAATTTGTTGTTTAATTGTTGGAAATTCGTATATGGATAATTGTTAGCAATTATGTGTAGTTTATATTAGTTATACATGTTGTTTGGGGCGAATTGTTGTTACAAATTTAAGACAGTAGCTTTGGCTCTGTTCTTCTTTTTGGTTCTGTGAGTTTCGGCGCCCCAGCGTCAAAATTCACGCCCCAGCGCCAAAAATGGGCCAGTAGCTTGCACCCCAGCACTGTAGCTCACGCCCCACCACTGTAACTCGTGCCCCAGCGCTGGTACTCGCGCCCCGGTGCCACTGTTCGCGCCCCAGCGCTGGAAAAGTGGCCTGGGTCGGACAGTTTTGACCTCCTGTAGTAAAATGGCCATAACGTTTTCATACGAACTCCGATTGAGGTAATTCAAGATGATCCAAAACGAGGACGAATAGACCTACAACTTTCATGCTTTAAGTTTTTTAATTTGAGGTCTATAACAGTAGTCAAAATGGCCATCTTTAGGACTGTTGTGTATTTAGAGCCAATCGGAGGTCGTCGGGATGCACGAATGCAAGTGCAACCCTCTGTGTATTAGTATAACTTAATGATAACATGTTGGACATGTAATAGGATGTTGTATCAAGTTGTTAATGTGCATATGGTGCAATGACATGATCACTTAAGTAGTTGTAATAAAGCTAAAAAGTAATATTCATAAAAAGATGTGATGTTGTTTAAACTTAAACTTAGTTAGTAGCTATACTAAGAGTATTAAAGTAACTCATAAAGGTAATGTTAGTGTAACTAGTGTGTATTATCAATACATATGGTATGTATAGGATTTGGGGTGAACGTGAATAGTAATTGTTTAACCTATGCACGAGGCAAGTTCCCTAACCTTTGCTACTTTATTATTCAGCAAGGTTGCTTTTCACTGTTATGTTATACTTAAGCAAGTTTTCTAATTCTAAGGCTTCGTTATATAAAATTCATATGCTATACTTTATTGAGTAAATTATTTCCATTAAGCAACTTCATTGTATCCAGTTATTCATGATGATACAAGTTTCTCATCTCTGCACTTTCGTTGAGATAGTTATTATGATTATGCAAGTTTTCTTAACTCTAAACTTGTTATATTAGCATGCAAGTACCTTTAGTTTATTGTTCAAGCTATTATTTTTTGTTCATGCTTGATATTAAATTCTAAGATGTAACTTTAGCTTAATGTTATTCAAAGTAAGGTATGATGTGTTATTCAATACTTATGCTATTAGATTATCCCTAAAGCATGAAATTAGAACGAAATACTTATTCAGTTATGATTATTCAATAACATAGTGTTATTATCTTTTATTCAACTAATCCTTAGTTGATGTCCGTTGAATTCCAAATTACCTTGAAGTGTATCCAAACCAAACTATCTTTGGGGCGGACTTGTACTCAAAATACTGAGATGAACAACCCTATTTATAGGGGTTACGCTTAGTTTTGTACTTTGCGCTGAAATGTTTGTATACAATACATGTACGAAGGGTTGATCCCCCTAAGTACCTTAAAGTCATTATGGTCGTATGACCGTAAAAGTTTAAGTTGAAAGATTACTTATAACTGTGGACAAGGTTCATGGTCATTAGACCCTCAGTGAATGTTTAAAATGTTAATAGAACTCATTGTTTAGTTCTATTGAGCCCCTGAATGGGCAAGGAATGTTTAAGATGTTAATAGAATCTATTGTTCAGTTCTATTGGGCCCTTGAATGGGCAGAGAATGTAAAAGTTATTCATTGTTATTTCAAGTGAGCATTGTTTTCTCACTCTTACCTGTAAAATCCTTACAGCTACAGATGGAAAGGGTGACGTACCTAGCACCAGTAAAGGAAAGGGAAAGATGAGCAAGTACTGAACACTTGTAATAGTTTTGATAGTTTTCTTATCAGACTTTGGTTTAAGGAATGTAACGAAGTTTATTTAAATTTTTCGCATGAATGATTGTATGTAAAGGTTAGATAACCTGGGAGATATTATTTTATGTAATTGTTGTATGGGCAGGTTTATTATTCAATTTTATTTATGATTGGGTAGTTATAAATGAATGTTTTGATTACGTGAATACCAAATCTTGAGTTAATGAAGTACCGAGATTTGGGGGTGTCACACGGAGCGTTTACGTGCTTTAATATATATATATATATATATATATATATATATATATATATATATATATATATATATATATTAACTATGGTCGAACTCTGTTCGATGAGCTTGGATTTTACACACACACACACACACACATATATATATATATATATATATATAAATTTCGTCCTGCCTGGAGTTCACTTCGTGGCAGTTGATTGCTTTGTACAGCTTTCTTTACGTTTTGTCCCGCCTGGAGTTCCCTCCGTGGAGGTTGATAGCGTTTAACAGCTTTATTTACATTTCTGATCCCCATGGAGGTGCTTCGTGGTTGGTGATTACGTTTATATATATATATATATATATATTTACAGCTTTTATATGTATATACCTGCTTACTGTTTTCATACAAATTGCGGTATTCTGTGCGCCTAGGAATCATGTGATCACAGATTCAATCCATTGGATCTAGATTCGGTTCCCGTGATGGACATTTTCAGCTGTAAGCAACTTGTAAATTATATCTGTGATGTTTGAATTTCCTCAGATGGTTTTTATACCCACGAGGAATTCAGCACCTTTTTGTACATTATTTTCATACGGATGCATCGCATCTGTCAAATAAAATCAATCAAGCCGAGCACTTAATAAAATGGGAGTGTAAAAGGTCTCAATTACTATTGAGCATCAGGATTTTAAAAACCTCTTTTATAAAACATCACTGCCATATTTTGCTTAAAATTGAATTTTTACATAAAATTCAAACCCTGTGTATATAGGTACGAACGAGGCCTCGCACTACTTCCAAATAACAGCACATTGATCCACACACACACACACACATTTAGATAACAGTTTCTCAAAAATAGGCGGTCACCGTGGTAACACGGATGTCGGGGGGTGCCTAACACCTTCCCTCCGCATAACCAAGTCCCCGGACCCTAATAAATCTCGGTTTCACCGACCCGTTTAGCAGTGTCACATCACTGGGTCAATGTGCAAACCTTTTCTCGGTTGTGTTGGTACAACCATATAAAAAAGTAACTGGCGACTCTTATAGTCCAATCGTCGACATTATACATATCGGACCTTTTTCATTTGTTTTTTCAAACAAATCTCACCTAAAATGAGAACACCAAAGAATAAGTAACGGAAAGGGACAATTAAAAATCCCGACGTCGACACTTACTAGATATAACAATGAACAACAATAGAATAATAACTGCCAATGAATAGGCTCATTAATACTGAAATAGGTCTGAGGCTCGTAAGATCACGAACTATGTCCACGGTTACAAGTAATCTTTCAACTTTAACCTTAACAGTTATACTGTAGGGACTTCACGTACTTAGGAGGATTAGCCCTTCGTACTATGTATTGTGCACAAATATCTTAACGTATTGCGTATCCTCTATAATAGGGTTGTTCTTCTCAGTTTTAGAGTACAAGTCCGCACCAAAGAAAGTTTGGTTTGGATAAGCTTTCAAGGGTAATTTAAAGTTTAACGATCATCAACTAGAGGTCTTGTTAAATCAATAATGTTTGATAACACAACAGTTGTTTAATAACAACATAGTATAGAACAACTGAGAATCATAGATGAATTGACTATATACTAAACGCACGCTTGAAAATAGCTAGAGAGCTTAAGCATTAAATAAAATGAATAAAATGATAAACCTTTGCTAAAACAATAATAAGCTAGGTCTATGATCTTGTCGAATTAGAAAGTTAATCACTGGATATACACTAATTGATAGCAAGTTGGAAACAAAGCTTGCTTAACATGATAATAACTTATGCAAAGTGATTGAAGTACGACAATTCAATACTAGGAATTAAAGTTCAAGAAACATTTACTACAAAAGATTGAACTAAGGTAACTTGTTTAACTATAAACAAGTTAGAGTAAATCAACAATGGTTAGAATTCCAATGAACTAGGGTTAAAACATGCTCAATGTAATAATAGAACTAGCTCAACAAAAGTGTAGAGTTAGAAAACTTACCTCAAGCGTAAGCTATAATATTAAAACTCACGTTCACCTACACATTTGAGTGGAATCACAATATCTATTAGACATGTTAACATCCACTTACAAAATAACACCCATTTCTAGATAAACTTGTTAATTTAGTACAAATCTTACCTTACCATACATACTTCAGAATCACAAGTATACATTTCATAACACTTATTCATTGATCAATAAGTTTCTTAAATCATACATATCATTTTCACAACTTACTAACTTTACATTTTAGAGTTACTAACCACATGATACGTTTCTGTTTTAACCTTGTTGTTACACATTTGACACATTAACATAATGTTAAGCTAAGTTACAATGAATGTCCAAAGTCTGTAGAAGTAGCAGACTTCACTGTCTGTGACTGACTACTGGCACGACTGCGCCAGTATTACCTTAGGTTACCGCGCGCCCGCGCTACACACCAGTTTTAATTTTGCAGAATGTGTTTTCGGCACTGTTCTTAAGCCAACTAACACGAATTTCACCCACAAAACAGTAATATTAACATAGACAATTGGTATAGAACTAACATAAACATGTTTCCTCACATATTCATCAACATCGAACAATTTAACAACAACTTTCACTAATTCAAATCCTCAAATTCCATATTTTCATATAAAAACTCCATTTTTGACATCCTTTACAAAAATCATCACCGTGATTACAATTCTACACCGAATTACCTCATTCAGTCTGCGTTCTCTTCGTTTCTTAATGAACTAGCATAATCAAGACTCAATTTGCAGATTAACATACCAACTAATCACTAAATTTGGTACTTTCGTAAACCATATGTAAAAACATTCACTATAATACTTTTCTTCCTTTTTAAACTGTAATTCGCATACAAATTCTTATCTAACATAAACTCTAGCATCATAAACACGTATAATCACAATTACCAGCTATATATATCATCAATTCAACAAATTGATTTCACAGAACATAAGAAAATCTTGCCATGAAACACGTATACATGTATATATACATATATATTTTTGAGGTTATATAAAAATACCTTCAATTAGCTTGATAATCCTCTTTGTTAAACACTGAAATTGTTCTTCTTTTCTCAAGCTCTCTCAAATTCTCTCACAACTCTCTGAATGTTCTTAGGCTTAGCAAATAACCAACTGATAACCAAGCGTAAAAATTAAAACTGATAAACCTTAATACGCTCACTTATTGGAATATTAGTTACAAAATAAACGTTTAGGTTATAATTATATTTTATTTATTATTTAATTTATTTTATTTATAATTCAAAATTCAATAGCCATAAGGCTTCGTTTGGCAAAACCCTTTAAAATAAAGACTTAATATTTTAAGCCTTGTTTGGTTAAAACTAAATTAAACTACATTAATTTTATTTTAATAAACCATTTAGTTTAAATTTTATAACCACATATTATTTATTTGGATTTTCATATCCAATATTAAACAGATAAATTAATTACACATACTATATTTTAAATAAATATTACACTTTAACAAATATCACAAAATTATAATTTCATTATAATTTTATTTAATAATTTAACATACCATTTTAAATTATTAAATTAAAACAACAATACAATATCTCATGGTATATTACAACTCTCTACATTATAAATTAATTTATTTTAGAATACTATCTAATAAATTTAATTCATAAATATTTACTAACAACCATCACATCAATAAAATATTTATTCAACAATTTCAACAATAAACACATCAAATAAATATTTATATAATCCAATAAATATTTAAAATTACAGTTTGAAATTTCGGATTGTTACAAGTAACTTTTCTCTTTTCAACTCTTCTAAAACTAGTTCATTGAAAAGAAGTGAAGTGGTTTGAATGATCCAGAGCTGAACCTAAGTTGGGCCATTGTTGATCGTGTCATCTGAAGCTGAATATAAATCAATTAATAGTTGTAAAGGTTCTCTGTAAAGAGTATAGGAGGTATCATAAATGCTTTGAAGGCATGTAATGTTATCAGCATGCACAGTCTTCAATAAGACTGCTGCATCATTTTTGATAATTGATTAATCCATTCTTGCAACGTTAAGAAGCGGGCATAAATCTGTTGCACGATGCCAAATTGGTCAGTCAGTTAACTAATATACTAGGTAAAGGCATAAGCATAACCATATATAATGGACATATATGCAATTTTATCTCTTTACATCATATGTATTGTTAAACTGATGGAATTTGGACTGATTTATTAGAATTAGTAATTACCTAGAAATCGATCGTGACGAATCTGTAATTACTTCAATCATCACTCAATATCCTAAAGTGATGTTTTTATTTTTTGATTTTGATTATCTGATTTTGTTATCTAAATCTATGATCAACTAAACAGGTTGAGGTCAGATTCAAATCCTCCTTGTTTCTCCCTCTATATCTAGCTATATATACATGTATAAGTTATGACTGTATTTTTTTTGTAAGTATGCAGAATTACAGTGTTTGTTTTATGTAATACGCAGACACAAGTCCATTGCAGCGACAACAACTGCTGTACAATGGGAAGGAGATAAGGAATACTGAGAGACTGAGTGCTCTTGGTTTATCTGAGGGAGATTTAGTTATGATGGTTTCAAATTCTTCTTCTTCTAGGTATTATAATTTGCAATTGCATATTTTCTTATTTTCAGTATTATCAGCTAAATGGTGTACTGTGACGCCCCCAAAATAGGTATACATCACCTATCTGAGTCGTCAAATATTTGGTACAAAATACAAATAAAAACTTAATTATACAACTGTCGTGTAAAATACGATAAAACATAAGATGTGAGTTTTAATACAACATTATCTTCTAAACAGTATTCAAACTCAAAATAAGTCCTCAATACATTTATCTTCACACTATTTTATAGAATAGTGAGGACTACTAATGCTATCATTTGAACCGTCACTCCGTTCCCCGACTAGTCCCTGCTACATTCTCATTTCCTGAAGAGAATAATGAAAGCAAAAGGGTGAGCTCAACTAGCCCAGTAAGAAATATTATGACTAAGATAATGTAGAATAAATTATCGTTAGCCTTCAACAGTGTTAAACTGATAAAATATAATAGACATCAAGTTTAACTGCAGCAGAACAAGCAATCCATTAAGAGAGTCAAGTAGAGAATAAAATCTACTATCTTTTATGATTTAAAAAGGTTTTTCATCACTTTTATCGCTGAGACTCAGCTTAATAAATAACATCATCCCTGCACTACTGCCAAGGATATTCATTAGTATCACGACCACAAATTATCCATGCACTACGGGCCAAGGATATTCGTGTATTCATCAATGGTCATGATCATGCCAACAATTGTCCCTCAATGCACTACGGGCCAATGATGACTTTTACCACATTATTTATAACATTACGGTCATAATTATACCGAATAATCCCTGGTCATAATCATTCCAAGTCCATCTATGCACTACAGGCCACAGATGACTTTCAACATAATATAAACATGAGGATGATGACAATAATATAAGAATTCAATTAAACAAGTTCAAGAATTAGTTTATCCAGGAACCAATAACGTCCAAATTGTCAACATGATATTGCTTTGTGGAGTAAAATTCAAAAATGCGAAGAAGAATATTTTCACAAAAGGATACTGGATGAAGCACAAATATCAAGGATATTCCACTAATTTCATGGAGTATAAAAGCCAAAACTTTAACCCACTGAGTACAATAAAGAATGGAATAACAAAAGAAATCAACAGGCATGCGATAGACCGCACAGACAGGTTATTCCAACAGAATAATAAATAACGAAACTAGGTCATGCATAAATCGCACAGACAAGATGTTCCAACAGAATAATAAAGAACGGAACCAGGTCATGCGTAAATCGCTCAGACAGGATGTTCCAACAGAATAATAAAGAACGGAACCAGGTCATGCGTAAACGCACAGACATGATATTCCAACAGAATAATAAAGAGTGGAATAACAGAAGAATTTTACCATGTATGCGGTACTTCGCATAGACAGGTTATTCCAACATAATAATAAAAAATAGAATAACAGAAGTTCTATTCATGAAGACGAAAGAAATAATATCCCTTCCCTTAAAAATAGTATTCCGACTTGTAGGGCGATGATATTCTTGAAGAAAACTTGCACTATTTTCTATGCTCAAAGTTTCTTAAAACTCTAAAGAAATACGCTCAAAATTATAGAGAATTCTCTAAAATTTCTGGTATGTTTTCAATTCTAACTAAGCATCCTATTTATAAGAGAATTGAAGGGGTACTGTTTAAGAAAAATCACGGACAAAATAATTCCCGCATTCACGGACAGAAAAACTCTTCAGACATCTGATTTTTTCAAGTATTAATATAATAATCAAATAAAATATAATATATTCTATTTTTCATAAAAAACAAAACTTATTATATATATATATATATATATATATATATATATATATATATATATATAATCACACTTGCATACACCCACACGACACACACATATAAATATACTTTATACCTTCCTACTGATTATTTTGAAAAATGGGTAAATGGGGGTCCAACAAATACTTCATAAAAATTTTCTTCAATATTTTTTCTTTTTAACAATATTTATCATCATTATTATAAATCACAATATTAATCGACCAGGTCGTTCCCAGGAAAGAGGGGGCTTTCCAATAAGGATTTCTCTCTATTGGCGCACAATTAGGTGACCAAACCTCTCCTTGACAGAACTTCTAGACATCGTTAATATTACAAATAATAATATTAATAACTTTGTCATCTCAATTATAAATTTAATAATATAAAAAATATCGACAATAATTGAATCAAATAACGTGAGATACTATGCAGCAATTACTGTAACAATAATTGAACAAAACTGAGTGACTTCTCACGTAAGCATCAATAATCAATACCGTGTGCTACTATGCAACCATGCGTATTACTGTACTTTTAACACCGGGTGTTTTAACAGTTAACAGTAAAACTTCTGTCGTTACTTTAATAAAAAGATATTTTTGTCATTTTTTCATTTCAGCAATAATTTCGTTGTGGGGTCCACCAATAATTGTGCCGTCGTACGAATATTGCCTACTAAAACGAATATTTTCCGACCAATCGAATACAATATAACAACTTGCGTGCTTTGCAAAATTTATAAATACTACCCACAACTATAACATTATATCAAATTTACTCAATAATATTCAAAAATGATATTTATAGAAAAATCATCATTATTAAAAAAAATTGGGGTCTTACAACCTCCACTTCTTATGAAATTTCGCCCTCGAAATTAGGGTACGTACCTAGTAAGTCGAAGAGGTAAGGATACCTTGATTTCATTTCAGATTCTAACTCCCAGGTCATTTCCTCAACATCGTGGTTCCTCCACAAAACTTTGACTTGAGGTATAACCTTGGAGTGTAAAATATCTTCCTTCTTATCCAAGATTTGAACAGGAACCTCTTCATACGTCAAATCTTCCTCTATTTCGTCTGGTTCTAACTTAATAATGTGGTTCGGGTCTTCCACATATTTACGTAACATGGATATATGAAAAACGTTATGAACACGAGACATATTTGGCAGTAAAGCGAGTCTATAAGCCACAGTTCCTACTCGATCGAGGATTAAAAATGGGCCAATGAATCGAGGATTGAGCTTTTCTCTCCTTCCAAATCTCATAACTCCTTTCCATGGAGCAACACATAACAACACACGATCTCCAATATCGAATTCCACGTTCTTTCAATGAAGATCATCATAACTCTTTTGTCGATCTTGTGAGATTTTTATACGTTGTCGGATCGTTTGACTCTTTTTCGTAGTCATACGTACCAACTCTGGTCCCAACAACGTTGCTTCACCCACCTCATCCCAACATACTGGAGAACGACACTTTTTTCCATACAACGCTTTGAATGGAGCCATGCCAATACTTGCTTGATAGCTGTTGTTGTAGGAAAACTCCACCAATAGTAAGAACTTGTCCCAACTTCCCTTGAAGTCAAGGACACAGAGTCTTAATAAATCCTCCAAAGTTTGAATAGTCCTCTCTGATTGTTCATCCGTCTGAGGATGATATGCCGAACTAAATTATAAATCTGTGCCCATTGTTTTTTGCAAACTAACCCAAAATCGTGAAGTGAATCTTGGGTCTCGATCAAAAACTATGGATACTGGCATACCATGCAGTCTTACAATCTCGTTTATGTACATACGAGCAAGACATTTAAGTGTATATGTTTCTCGTATAGGTAAGAAGTGAGCAGACTTGGTCAATCTATCAACAATAACCTAAATTACATCTATGCCTTGAGAAACCTTGGGAAGACCAATAACGAAATCCATGGTAATGTGCTCCCACTTCCATTCTGGAATTTTAAGTGGTTGCAATGGACCTTTTGGTACCTGATGCTTCGCCTTGACTCGTTGACACGTTAGACACCTTGAGATAAATAGCGCTATCTCTCTCTTCATATTGTCCCACCAAAATGTATGTCGAAGATCATGATACATTTTGGTACTCCCAGGATGGATTGTAAATGGTGTGTTGTGCGCCTCCATCATGATTTTATACTTTAAATCAGCGTCGTTAGGAACACAAAGTCTGGAGTTGACTCGAAGTATTCCTTCTTCATCGATTCCTGCTTCTGGCATAGCACCTTCTTGCACTTTCTTCCTCGTACGCATCAGCTCCAGGTCTGTAGCTTGAGCAGCTTTAACTTTATCGATTAAAGTCGGTTCTACATGTATATTTGCCATCATCACATGGATCCCTGGAGTCTTTAACTCTATCTCCATCCTTTGTAATTCATACAAAATGGGCCTTTATGTTGACAATATCACACTCGTACCCGCATATGATCTTCTACTCAATGCGTCAGCTACCAAGTTCGCTTTTCCAAGATGGTATCGGATGGTATGATCATAATCTTTCAACAGTTCCAGCCAACGTTGTTGTCGCATGTTGAGTTCCTTTTTAGTGAAGAAATATTTGAGGCTTTTATGATCCGTAAAGATCTCCACTTTCTCCCCATACAAGTAATGTCTCCAAATCTTTAGTGCAAAAACGATTGCTGCCAACTCTAGATCATGAGTAGGATAATTTCTTTCATATTCTTTGAGTTGTCGAGAGGCATAGGCTATGACTTTCCCATGTTGCATGAGAACACATCCTAGCCTTTTCCCGAAGCATCACTGTAGATGACAAATCCCTCCGAGCCAGATGGTATTATCAGAACAGGTGCTGAAATGAGTATCCTCTTGAGTTCTTAAAAACTCTTCTCACATTCCTCGCTCTAACCGAATTTTATATCTTTTCGAGTCAGCTGAGTTAATGGAGTAGCGATTCGAGAAAACCCTTTCACGAATCTCCGATAATAACCAGCTAAGCCGAGAAAGCTACGTACTTCGGTCACTGATTTAGGTTGCTCCCAGCTTTGAATAGCTTTAATATTTGCCGGGTCAATAGATATTCCATGATTTGATACTACGTGCCCCAGGAATGCTATTTCCTCAAGCCAGAACTTGCATTTCTTCGACTTGGCATAAAGCTTGTTTTCACGAAGCTTTTGGAGTATCAGCCTCAAGTGCTACTCATGATCTTCACAGCTTTTGGAATATATGAGGATGTCATCAATAAAGACGACCATAAAGTGATCTAAATATTCCTTGAATACTTGGTTCATCATATCCATGAAGGCAGCAGGAGCATTAGTCAATCCAAAAGACATGACTAAGAATTCATAATGCCCGTACCGAGTTCTGAAGGCAGTCTTTGGAATATCCTCAGTTTTAACCTTCAGCTGATGATATCTAGAATGAAGATCGATCTTTGAAAAGAATTTTGCTCCTTGCAACTGGTCAAACAGGTCATCAATACGTGGCATTGGGTACCTATTTTTGATGGTGACATGATTTAACTCCTGATAATCAATACAAAGTCGCATACTCCCATCTTTCTTCTTCACAAATAGAACAGGAGCACCCCAAGGAGACGTACTAGGGCGAATGAAACCGATGTCTAACAATTCCTGCAGTTGGGTCTTTAACTCCTGAAGTTCAATAGGAGCCATTCGATATGGGGCTTAGGAAATGGGTCTTGTATCGGGTTCAAGGTCGATACAAAATTTAATTTCACGCTCTGGGGGTAGGCCAGGAAGTTCTTCAGAGAATACATCAGGAAATTTATTAACAATAGAAATATCATTCAAAACTGACGTATTTTTGTTTAGATCCGTGACATGAGCTAAGAAAGCTTGACATCCGTTTTTTAATAAACGAATAGCTTTATAGCTTGAGATGATAGTGATTGATTTTAATGGTTTGGTTTCTTGAATTCCCATAATAGGTTGGTTAGGAATATGAAAGCTAACAACCTTACGAAAACAATCAATTTTTACATGATGAGTAGTTAACCAATCAATCCCTAGAATCACATCAAATGCAAGTATTTTCAATGAAATTAGATCGACAGGTAATGTGAGGGTACCGATTTGAACCAAAAAAAACTTATAAACAGTAGATGTAATGAAGGTTTCTCCCAACGGAGTTTCAACAAATAAGTCAAAGTCTAATTTCTCCGGAGTCAAATTTAAACGTTGAGCGCAAGTAGGAGAAATAAAAGAATGGGTAGAACCGGTATCAAATAAGGTATATACTTCGCTAGAGTTTATGATAAGCTTACCCGTGATGACCTCGTTTGGGTTCTTTGCTTTCTAGGAGGTCACGACAAACGCTCTCCCTTGAACTACCAGTTTTGTCTTGTCTGGGACGGCCTTTGATGCCTCCATCCCAGCTGGGCTTGACTTTGGTGCATGACAAAATCGGGCTAGGTGACCTTCTCTTCCATAATTATAATATGCTTTAGATGGCATCACGCAGTTTGGACTGATGTGTCCCTCCCCTCTATATTTGAAGCATATGATAGGTGGTCATTCTCCTTCCTTAACGACGAGTGCTGATGTTGACGTCTTTCCATCATTGTTGAATCTCCTCTTCTTGAAATGTCCATTCTTTTTATTTTGGCCATGATTACCACTAAAGTGGTTACCATTTTTGGCATGTTGATTCCCTCCATGCTTATTGTCACCGCATCGATGACTGTTATCACTGGTATTATCATTTTGCTGGCTGCTTTCTCTTGGTTGGGTTGCCTCGTTATCGCACTCCAGTAACTGAGCCCTATTTACAAC
The DNA here is from genome assembly GCA_016801055.1 of Panax notoginseng. Taxonomy (NCBI): domain Eukaryota; kingdom Viridiplantae; phylum Streptophyta; class Magnoliopsida; order Apiales; family Araliaceae; genus Panax; species Panax notoginseng. The sequence goes on from CM029023.1 coordinate 51,960,533, forward strand.
ATCTGAATACAAACACAGTTTATGAAAAATAAGATATTGACGTATATTCGACTTCAAACCTCTTAAAAACATCAGCGTCATTCTCTCCTCATTATCAACTAAGTGGGACGTAAACCGGGACAACTCGACAAACTTGGCTTCGTACTGCGACACTGTCATACTGTTCTGCTCCAGCTTAATGAACTCTACTTCTTTCATGTGATGAATACTTTCAGAAAAGTACTTGTCGTTAAACAGTTCTTGAAACTTCTCCCAAGACATCTTTAGTGCGGTAGGTTGAGTACGCTTTACAGATTCCCACCAGTAATCTGCCTCTGCCCGCAACATGAAGGTGGCAAATGGAACCTTTTGCTCCTCGGAGCATCCCAAGATATCAAATATCTTGTTGATCTGCTTTATCCATGTCTCCGCCTTAAGTGGTTTTGGCTCTCCAAAAAACTCCGGTGGTCCCAGTTCCTTGAACTACTTAGCGGTGACCGTTCGAGAGTTGCCAGTGCTTCCACCTGCATTTTGGACAGGAGCCGCTCTTGCCTGATGTTGCCTGAATTTCATAAAGCCTCTGAACATTCCATCGTTCATCACCTGGTCAGTGTTGTTGTTTTCCTGAGGATTGTCGCATTCTTGATGCACATTATCATGATTATTGATCTGTGGAGACTCAACGGTCTCCTGTGCTCCATTGATGTTCTCAACATTCTCGGATGTCATTTTCAAATACTGTCACAAAATGAAGGTTAATTAACATGTCACATATTATCCCTATACTCTGACCGACCAATTAAATGCCAAATAAACTTAGGTAGGTCGTACTGGCGAAGGAATTTCCCGTCTCTCCCCTCCTAGTTCTTATCTCACATCTCAGCCAGGGATCATATCCCTAAACTTTGATACCAACGGTGAGGCCCCCAAAATAGGTATACATCACCTATTCTAAGTCGTCAAATACTTGGTACAAAATACAAATAAAAACTTAATTATACAACTGTCGTGTAAAATACGACAAAACATAAGCTGTGAGTTTTAATACAACATTGTCTTCTAAACAGTATTCAAACTCAAAATAAGTCCTCAATACATTTATTTTCACACTATTTCATAGAATAGTGAGGATTACTAATGCTATCATTTGAACCGTCACTCCATTCCCTGACTAGTCCCTGCTACGTTCTCATTTCCTGAAAAGAACAATGAAAGCAAAAGGGTGAGCTCAACTAGCCCAGTAAGAAATATTATGACTAAGATAATGTAGAATAAATTATCGTTAGCCTTCAACAGTGTTAAACTGATAAAATATAATAGACATCAAGTTTAACTGCAGCAGAACAAGCAATCCATTAAGAGTCAAGTAGAGAATAAAATCTACTATCTTTTATGATTTAAAAAGGTTTTTCATCACTTTTATCGCTGAGACTCAGCTTAATAAATAACATCATCCCTGCACTACTGCCAAGGATATTCATTAGTATCACGACCACAAATTATCCATGCACTACGGGCCAAGGATATTCGTGTATTCATCAATGGTCATGATCATGCCAACAATTGTCCCTCAATGCACTACGAGCCAATGATGACTTTTACCACATTATTTATAACATTACGGTCATAATTATACCGAATAATCCCTGGTCATAATCATTCCAAGTCCATCTATGCACTACAGGCCACAGATGACTTTCAACATAATATAAACATGAGGATGATGACAATAATATAAGAATTCAATTAAACAAGTTCAAGAATTAGTTTATCCAGGAACCAATAACGTCCAAATTGTCAACATGATATTGCTTTGTGGAGTAAAATTCAAAAATGCGAAGAAGAATATTTTCACAAAAGGATACTGGATGAAGCACAAATATCAAGGATATTTCACTAATTTCATGGAGTATAAAAGCCAAAACTTTAACCCACTGAGTACAATAAAGAATGGAATAACAAAAGAAATCAACAGGCATGCGATAGACCGCACAGACAGGTTATTCCAACAGAATAATAAATAACGAAACCAGGCCATGCATAAATCGCACAGACAGGATGTTCCAACAGAATAATAAAGAACGGAACCAGGTCATGCGTAAACGCACAGACATGATATTCCAACAGAATAATAAAGAACGGAACCAAGTCATGCGTAAACGCACAGACATGATGTTCCAACAGAATAATAAAGAGTGGAATAACAGAAGAATTTCACCATGTATGCGGTACTTCGCATAGATAGGTTATTCCAACATAATAATAAAAAATGAAATAAAAGAAGTTCTCTTCATGAAGACGAAAGAAATAATACCCCTTACCTTAAAAATAGTATTCCGACTTGTAGGGCGAGGATATTCTTGAAGAAAACTTGCACTATTTTTTACGCTCAAAGCTTCTTAAAACTCTAAAGAAATACGCTCAAGATTATAGAAGATAATTTCCTAAAATTTTTGGTGCGTTTTCAATTATAACTAAGCATCCTATTTATAGGAGAGTTGAAGGGGTACTGTTTAAAAATAATTAAGGACGAAATAATTCTCACATTCATGGATAGAAAAACTCTTCAGACATCTGATTTTTCAAAGTAGTAATATAATAATCAAATAAAATATAATATATTCTATTTTTCATAAAAAACAAAACTTATTATATATAATATATATATATATATATAAATTATCACATATTCTTTGAAAAAAGAACACCGGGTGAAATAATTGATATCCCTTCTGCCAACTTTGCCAAACCTATATATATATATATATATATATATATATATATATATATATATATATATATATATCACACTTGCACACACCCACACGACACACACATATAAATATACTTTATAACTTCCTACCGATTATTTTGAAAAATGGGTAAATGGGGGTCCAACAAATACTTTATAAAAATTTTCTTTAATATTTTTTCTTTTTAACAATATTTGTCATCATTATTATAATTCACAGTATTAATCGACCAGGTCGTTCCCAGGAAAGAGGGGACTTTCCAATAAGGATTTCTCTCTATTGGCGCGCAATTAGGTGACCAAACCTCTCATTGACAGAACTTCTAGACATCGTTAATATTACAAACAATAATATTAATAACTTTGTCATCTCCATTATTGATTTAATAATATATAAAATATCGACAATAATTGAATCAAATAACGTGAGATACTATGCAGCAATTACTGTAACAATAATTAAACAAAACTGAGTGACTTCTCACGTAAGCGTCAATAATCAATACCGTGTGCTACTATGCAACCACGCGTATTACTGTACTTTTAACACCGGGTGTTTCAATAGTTAACGATAAAACTTCTGTCGTTACTTTAATAAAAAGATATTTTTGTCGTCTTTTCATTCCGACAATAATTTCGTTGTGGGGTCCACCAATGATTGTGTCGTCGTACGAATATTCCCTGCTAAAACAAATATTTCCCGACCAATCGAATATAATATAACAACTTGCGTAATTTGCAAAATTTATAAATACTACCAACAACTATAACATTATATCAAATTTACTGAATAATATTAAAAAATGATATTTATAGAAAAATCATCTTTATTAAAAAAAATTGGGGTCTTACATGTACAATATAACCCGGGAATACCAAATACCAAATACCAAAACACCGAAACCAAACACTTTAAAATTTTTAGTTTTCAAAAACTTTCATAAATATAGTTACTCCTCCTTTGTTTTAGGGTATGATATTAAGGGCATCTTATTTTAACTACGGGAATAATTGTCTTTTATGTTCAAGTTGAACTTAAAAATTGTCATAACATTTAGCAAAAAAATAAAAATAAATTGTCACAACCTCATTCATAATAATTTGTTATAAATTTCAATATAAAAAAAATACTAGATTAATATTATTAACCATTAATAAAAAGCAATTTTTTGGTGAATAAATATGTTCAATACATTGCCCCTTCTAAATCCCATTATAAAGAAGCCAGAAGGTAGCAACTACAGAGCGCCGGTCCCTTTTCCTACATTTTCTCTATCCAAAAATACCGATTTATTGTTCCCAGTGAGAGAAAATATGAGTTCTGTGAACCATAAATGCAAAAATTCTACGGACCAGAGGTTCCTTTCTCTCTCTCTCACGTGTTTTGGCTATGTACCCACATATATTTGTTGAATTAGGAGTTAATATTCTGTGGGTTCACTTATGAACTTATGAGGGGAAGAAGTAAGTACCTCTTTTGGTTTGTAAAAAAAGATAGGTTGTTGCAAAATGCAAGACCCACTAGAAGATTAACTTGAAATCAACTAAGGTAGATTGATTGCAATCTTTTGGTAAAATGTGTTTTTTTTGTTTGTGTGTGTCCTCTGCCAGCAAATAGGTTATCATTAATCTTATTTTAAATTGGATTACTACACCATTGTATTTACTTCAATACAAAATTTTGGGGGACTTTCTTAGAGAATTACTATCTTATATATTACAGTCACTACTTAGGATTATGTAATTGCAAGTGGAACTTTTGTATTATGTTCTTAGCAGCTAATTCATAGAAGATGTGGGGTTTACTGGCTAAAATTTAATTTAATTTATGCCAATTCGTTAGCAATTGTTTGAGTACTTCTATTGCCTCCAAGTGAATGGAATAAACTATGGTTTTTTTAATTTGAATAACTAAACGAAGGTTGTCGTGAAAACCTGATAGTACTTTCAAATTGCTTTCATTAACCTATAAACTTTACATATACATCTTAAACAAATGCATATTGTAATCGGCTAATCGCATTGTTTTTATTTATTTTTAATATAGATATATGTATTCTGGCTATACAATATTATTTATTAACTTGAGTTGTACATGTGGTGTAGGGGAAAGCAGATGTTGTCTTTAAGACGCCTGAGGTAGATTCAACTTTGAACTTGCAAGTAAAAATTGAAAATCATTAAATTCATGAAACTTTCCTATCAGTTTTTGTGAAATTTGAATATTAAGATTTTGCTTCATATGATAAAATAGGATGTGCAAGGACTTGGTATCAATTTTTGTGTTTGGTATCAGTGTTTTGGTATTTGGTATTGGTGTTTCGATATTTGGTGTTTGGTGTTTGGTATCTATCTATATCTATATAATAAAACATAACCAAATTTAAATTTATTCCCACTTTAAAATTTGAGAAACCACAATAGTGGCTCAGTTTTAATCTCAATTCATATAACTTAATCTAAAGGCTCAGATTTCATTTCACACAAAAACAAAAAACAAAAATCGCCCAAATCATAACCCCACCTACACTACCCAAGTCCCGCCTCCTTCCCTTGTACTCTACCCAAGTCTTGCCTCCTTCCCTTCCAATTACAACCTCTGTTCTGTATACCCTTCCAAAAACTATTCCCTCCCCTCTTTATCTCTTTCTTTTGGATTGAGGCAACGCCACCCTCTGCTTTGTATACCCTTTCGAAGAAGGAGAAGAAGAAATTCAACAACTTCATCAATGGCTTCTACTAGCTGCAACGATTCATGAACTCTTTCCTCTCCCGAAATTATAAAACCCCTCAAAACCCAATTTCTCTTTTACCTCCAAAGGCTTTTTCATCTCAACCCAACATTGCTTCTTATTTTATATCTGAAATCTGATTTTATATGCTAATCATTTAGTTTGAAAAAAAAGTGATTTAAAATATTTGGGCGAGAATTGAAGGGGAAAAGATTGGATAATCACCATCAAATTGAATTCACAGTGTTGTTAACAATTAGTACACTAATACTCGATGACACTTCAATCCAATATATTTGATAATCAGACTCTGTTTCAGTTCAAGTATATACCATCATTATTCTCTTTGATTTGGATTTATCTTTCAATATAATCAATCTATTATGTATGTTTATATTTATGAAAAGCAATTCATTTGTTGCATCATTCATTTGTTATATTTGGTGTTTCTATTGGTGGGTTTTTTGAAGTTAGATTTGGGAATTGGTAATTACTTGCTGCTTCACTGGGGGTTTTCAGATTACTATTTGTGATATTTTAGGTAAATGTATGTGGTTTATTTAAGAAGGTGAAGTTTGAATTGCACGAATGATGTATTTGATACTTGAATTTTTTTGGGAATTAGTGACTGGGGTTTTTGGGTTGGTGTTTGGATTATGATTTGGTAATATTTTAGGTAAATATTGTTTATTTAAGAAGTTGAAGTGTTGGATTGTATTGAAAGTACTTAATTCTTGAATGTTTTGTGTGGGTTCTTGAATGTTTTGTGGGGTTCATGAATTGAAGTTAGTTAGATTTTAATTTAGTGACTTTAAGGTGTCTACTTAATTGGGATGCGAATGATTAAGAATGCTTTTATTTAAGAAAGGGTAGGCATCATGCTTTTAAATTTGAGTGTGATACCTACTGTAACGGAGTTTGATTGCTAAATTGAAAGAGTAATACTTTAGGAAATGATAGAATAACACACTTTATCTATGTGAGAGTTTGGTTGGTTGCAGCAAAGCCAATAGAATAACACACTTTATCTATGTGTGCGCGCGCGCATGTGCGCGTGTGTATTATTTGATAATCAGGTTGTAGGAAAAGGGAAAAAGTGCACCATTTCCAAAGGATTACGTGCAAAAGGGAAATAAATATGAAAGATAACCTTCAAAAAGTGACCATTTCCAAAATTCTGTACATGTAAAGAAAATTAACAATTTTAAAAGTAATTTAGATTTCAGCTTGACTGGAAATTATGTGTTTCGACTATCGTACAGTAAAAAGGTGTTGCCTTCAAGTCCCAATTCATATATTAGTGGGCATGATACATAGGGATTAATAATTTATTAGAGGTTTTCTGGATGAAAATAGAAATATTGATTTGAAGGAATTTGTTTTCAGTTTTTTTTTGTTTTCTTTTATTAACTGAATTTGATGATAATTTAACTTGCTGCCATTTAAAGAGAGTCCACCTAATATGTAACTCTTTTCATTCATTAAAACTTGAATGTTTGACTGGCTAATAGGCTCTAAACACCTGCTGAATAAAGCAATGGGAAGGAAAATTGAAAGAATATTTGGAGGAAAAGCTATAACACAAATTGGTAGGAAAAGTTCAAATATAACTCAACAAAGAATTGTCCATTTACTAGGGGTCAGCTTCACATTTAACTCTTTGCAGTTAAGGAAGCGTTTTAGAGTATGTATAGTGGTAGGAATGTAATATGACGAAGAAACCGGAAGTTCGGATGCAGTTTTTGAATTCCTTTGATTCTCTATTTATTCATTCGGGTATGTATTATTTCATTTCAAGAATTATGTTTTTTTGAATTTATATTTGGTTTCTAAAATCTCTGTAACCATGGCCTTTCCTTATGTCTGTTGTTTTATCCATGTTTCATGTTTGTTCAATGTTAATGATTCCTATTGGGGGCTTTGAAATATTAGTGCCCACTCAAGGCCATCTGTATATTGGGGATGGGTAGCATCTCAAAGAATGAATCACTTTTTTTCCAAATACTAATAAAACAATGGGAACTATGTCAAATTTTGATTAATTAGATCATAATCAGGAATTTCAATATGCTACTTGAACAGAGTAAAAACGGGAGGGAAAAAACAACCCTGTACGAGTCTAGAGCAGGACTTTAACCATGATAATTTTCCAATTTTGGTTAGAAATTCCTCTAAAAGCATAAGCTCATATTAGCTAACCATTTTAGTTCATATTAGCTAAGCAGTATGTGTAAATCCTTTGAACATTAGTCTGCAACAACTACTATCGTGTTAAAACCCAACTAACCAAGATTTACCAATACATGAAAAATGAAGACAACCAAAACAGATGCTAGATTCTGTTTCAAGAGTAGTAAACATGCTAAAAGCGTACTTCATTTTTGTTTAGCCGATTGAAGACAATTGTACATCTCATTTTGTTCAAGAACTTAAAAATACAGGAAAGCTAAGCATAATTTGTGGGGAAAAATTAATAAAATAATCTAAATTTGCATGCGAAGGATCAGAACCATATCTGTAAACTGGCTACTTTACGAGAAGCACGTGTTCTAGCAAAACCTCAGCTTTCTTCCAACTCGGTGACAACTCTTTTTTCTGGATTGTAAATAACAAAATCAAGTGAGCTTCCGGCCTTCCACCTTACTTCTATACATTTGCTTATTTATTAGTAGTACATACAGTTCACCATGTTTTTTTTGGATGCCTTATCAAATGTGGAGACTCTTGCTAAGTGCTTAAGGTTCAATGATGACACTTGATTCTTACCATAAGTTGTCTGTTTGGATTATATAGTTAGATTTTTTGTGTAGTTTGGTTACTGAGGAGCTTAAGGGTAACCTGAATCATATGTGTCAAATGCAATGATCCAATTAAAATGATATGCAATATGGATAATATGTTTGGATTATATAGTTAGATTTTTTCTATGTGTTCATATTGATACGACGACATTAATGATAGTGATGAAGAGAATATTTGAAGGGATGAAGAAGACATTTAAGAGAGTTAAATGATATGCAATCCAGTACTGACCTGTCCACCTTTGATGATGACTAACCCATCACTGACCAAACAATTGTCTAGGTGTGAAAGTCTCTCTGACTAAGACTCTCTATATTTCTCTACTTCTCATGTATATGCACAACACACAAAATACATGCAAAAACATACACACATAACTGTAACCAATCAAACACTTACAAATCAAACTCAGACTCCATTATACTTCCACCAATGCAGATTTATGAGTTAAATCATTAGGTTAATGAACTGTTTATTAAAATGGTATTAAAAACACTTTATTTGATTGTAAGTCTACATTCATCCATATATTTTCCTAAATAAGTTGATAATTTGTTACAATCTCTCTAAATTCTTACTTATATCAATCTAAATCATCCCCCTCCCCAACTATATACAAATGTGTGTGCTCATTTGTTTTTTAGATAATTTAGGGTAAAGTAAGGGTTCTTATGTTTCGGATTTATAGTTGTTTTATTTTGACTCACATATTTCGATAATTTTTATATTTCAAATATTTTCAGGTATAAATTGAATGATACTTGGTATACATTGAAGCATTGGTATATATTCTTACCAAAAGGTGATGACCTTAACCACATTTCCATACTTGCAATTCAATATATATACACACATACATTTATTTTCTTGTTGTTCAATATATTAATTTTACCAATTGTCTGCACCAAATTAATCGTTTATGTTAGGTCATCATTTTCAATACTGAGGTTAACTGGTGTTCACAAAGATAACCCTTTTTTGCTGATTGTCAATGTCTGGCTAAAAGGTGGGACAAATGGTTATGATTTCAAATCAGTTAAAAGATGGACTACCCAAAGGAAGTTGGGATACTGCCTTATTGAGCGTGACAAGGTAAAATTTGTGTTTTCACTATATTTCTTAGTTCCCCATTTGTTTCATTGAAATGAATGTTTATTTGTAAAATCATCATTCTTATCTTCAGATATTTATCCCTATCCATAAAGAAACACATTGGTGCTTAGCAGTTATCAACAAGAAAGATGAAAAGTTCCAGTATCTTGATTCACTCAAAGGAATGGACAAGAAAGATGAAAAGTTTCAGTATCTTGATTCACTCAAAGGAATGAACAAGCAAGTAATGAAAATACTGGTATGTTATTCACTCATACTTTGTTTGGCCAAGTACACTAGCTAGAATTTTGTAGCCTAAGTCATGTGATATTGCTCACCCTTTTGATAGATTTAATTAACAAAGATTTATAGGTGTTTAGTAAATTTAAATCTGAATTGTGCCATAATGTTGTTGCTTTTATCGTATTTACTATTTACCTAGCTAACTGTGTTTGGTATCGGTGTTTTGGTGTTTGCTTCCAAAACATCATATTTAAATTTAAACATCGTACTCTTAGGTGCTAAAATTTTAAAATTTTTAACTCAGATATTTATTTGTGTTTTACCTCTAATTATGCAAATATACGAATTCTAACTTAATATCGGAATGCTCAAATATCAAGTCTATATTTAATGTGTTCCACCCCTATCTTTATGGTGTCACATAATTGTAAAGACCTTTTCTTTAAATTACTCTTTGGTTTGAATGTGTTAGATGTTACATGATTTTAAATTTCTTATCTTGAAAAATTTAATTATGAAATTATGTTGGAACTTGGTTTTTCATTGAAAAATAAGTTCCTAGAAATATGTTACTCCACTTTTATATAGTAAGACTGTAAGACCCCAAATTTTATGAAATAAAAGTATTCAATTTTTCTTATAATTATTATTCGATAAATGGTTAAATTGATAAAAGTTTAAAGTTATGGGTGAAATATGCAAATTTTATAAAATACGCAAGTGGCTATAAAATATTCATTGTTGTCGGGGAATATTCGTTTGGTCGTGGAATATTCTTTTTGTCGGGAATATCCGTACGACGGCGCAGTCATTTGTGGGCCCCATAACAGAATAATTGTCGGATGAAGATAACGACAAAATTGAGTTTTATAAATAACGGCGTAGTTGTTACCGTTAACACTGTTGAAATACTCGGTGGTTAAAATACAGTAATACGCGTGTTTGCACAGTAGCACATGGTTTTACACAGTATTTTTGAATTATTAATCCTTATGTAAGAAGACACTACTTAATAATTGTTACAATAATTACTGTTCAATATTTTATTTTATTGATTCAATAATTGCTGCATTGATATTTTATATTATTGTTGTTTCAATAATTGTCACTGCACAGTATTTTCCATTATCAGATCAATAATTCATATTATTTAAATAATATTATTAGATAACATTATTGGCAATGTCTAGAAAGTTCTGTCTAAGGAGAGGTTTGGTCATCTAATTACGCGCCAGTAAGTAGAAATTCTTATTGGAAAGCCCCCTCTTTCCTGGGAACGGCCTGGTTGTCATAAATGTGATTCTGTAATATTAATTGTGAATAATTAATTATTGATTCATATGAGAAGGAAATATTTATTTTATGTGGATATAAATGAGGGATATATTTTTGTGGTTAAAAATGAAGGAGTTAATGTTGAGGTATTTTATCTGTATTTTTGTCGGAACGGAGGTATTGAAAATTAAATTAGGGTGTTTGAGATATTTTGCGGGGATTATAATTTTTAATCCGACCGTTGGATCGTGGTAATTTTTGAATATATTATATATATATATATATATATATATATATATATATATATATATATATATATATATATAAGTTGAGTATATGTCCACAAATTTTGAACCGTTAAAAATGAACGTATGATTTGTTATAAATTTTAAGAGATTACTGGTTCAGAAATTGTTGAATTTTCGGAGTTAATTATTTTAGTGGAAAATTCTAGAATTGGTGGGCCCCACTCTTAGTCGGTAAAGAAATGTGTTGAGATTTTTATTCAAATGTGGTGGGTGGAATAGTAGCAGGTAAAACCATCAGGTTGCAGGTTAAGTCTGCTTCGGCGTGTTAACATTTTCTTATAAAATAGAGGGCTAAGTTAGAATTGAAAATCACACCAGAAACATAAGCTTTCTCTCTTTCTCTATCTATATTATGAAGCATATTTTGTGAGTATTTAGATATTTTGAAAGTTGCTATTCAGTGCAAGTTTCCTTCGGCTTTGCATTCCAGTCAGAAATACTGCACTTTTGAGGTAAGGGATAGTAAGGGATAGTAAGGAATTTTAAGAGTTGTTATGTTTTTCAGTTTCGTAATTTTTCTGACCTTCAAAAATTCTGGAAAAATTTGAAATGATAATTTGATGAGTTTTCTTGATTGTGCCCAAAAATGGTGATTTTTGGATGTATAGATTGAAAGTTATGAATTTTATGAGAAAAGACTATTTTAAAAGTAACCGCTTATAATTCCTTATGGTTAACTCCAAAATTGATGAAATTTTTATTGGGAGTACATGCGTGTGATAGAAGTATACTCTATAAATTTTAGAATTTTTGGACAAAAGTACAATTTTTGATAAATGTCTAAATATTCAGCTGTTTTGGCCATATGAAAAATAGTAAATGACTTTTAAAAATTCTGAGAAAAATATATGTTCACTATGGGACTATATTATGCTAAATTCCAGAAAATAAATATTTTTAGAACTAATTCGGTATTTTTCATGAAAATGGTCTAGTTATGAGTAAATAAATTAAATATGTTTTGTGAAGTAAGAAAATTAGAAAATAGGATTTTATGACTTGAGAATCCTATATGAGGTATATGCAGATTTTTGATGAGGGTTTTTGGTTATTGGTGATGAAATCTTATGAGTTTGGCATTTTAGGATGATTAAATGTATTATTTAGTAAAGTGTAAATAATTAAAATAAATTGTTTATAAGCTTAAGAAATATTATTCTTTCAATATCATTATATCGAAATATTGGTATGTATTTTATTGTGGAATTTCTACCTTTTTGTGTCGAGTTACTATTCACGAATTACTATTCACGAGTTACTATTTACGAAAAAATTGGTTTCTTTTTCTAACCAAATTATAGTTGATTTATGAATATTACTCTTGAGATTAAATCTATATGTTGATCATATTGTTTTTATTATCATATATAACATTTGTATAACTCTGATGTTGAAATTCTGTTTCACTTGAGTGTAAAGATAGGTAGATTATTGGTATGATCATGACTTTGGGTTCTCTTTGGCCAGTAGTGCAAAGTTGAATTATTGACTAGTATGATCATGACCATTGAATTTATAATTGAATATCTTCAGCTTAAGTGCAAAGTTGAAATGATCAACATGGTTATAATTATTGTTTATATAAATGATTATATATTTCTTTGAGATATTAATATATTTGGCCTGTAGTGCAAATATGAACTATCGATGAATATATTTGGCTTGTCGTGCAAATATGAACTGTTGAGGAATATCTTTGGCCTGTAGTGCAAAGATGAATTGTTGATGAAGATCTTTGGCCCGTAGTGCAAAGATGTCCTGTTATTGAATATCTATGGCCAGTAGTGCAAAGATGAATTGGTGACGAATATCTTTGGGCCATAGTGCAAAGATGAAGTTATTAGTATGATTATGAACAGGAACTGTGATTTTGTATAAGCATGATCTTTGATATTTCAAGTAAAGACATGTGATGAAAATTACCTTCGTCCTAGGTGCGAAGAGGAATTTAGAATCACAATTATGATTATGAGTTATTCATATGTTTGTGGACCAGAACTGTTGATTGATGTTACAGGGATAAAATATTATTGGTGAATTTTTAACATGGAGAAGATAATATACTTTATAGTCTATTTGACTCTTCTAATGGATTGTTCGTTCCGCTGCAACTATGGTTGAAAATTTTTATCATCTACCATATGTTCTAAATCTCTGATTTATTACTGATGAGGACTATTAATAATTTATTTATCTTTAGTCATGATATTCTTTACTGGGCTAGTTGTGCTCACCCTTCTGTTTCACAATTTCTTTCAGGTAATAAGAGTGTAGCTGGGTCGAGCGGGGGTAATAGGGGAATAGAATGGTGGTCATCATTTAGTAGTTATATTTGGTGAATCAAATAGGGTGAGATGAACCCAATGTTGGAAAGATGTTTTGCCACTATCATACAAGATGTCTAATGACATACAATCTCGTATCATCATAAGACAAGGATGTACTCATCCACTTGCGGAGTATATCTACAAGCACTACCTATATAATCTTGGTATTTGTTTGAAGTATAATTCTCAATTAGAGACAGTGGACATAATGATATGTCAAGAGAAGACTCACCATTGGGAAAAATATGATAGTAATCTTCTTATTTTTCTTTGGGGTCTATTAGGTCAACCAAGGATAATTCTGTGGACATATAATATCTATCATAACTTGGAAGCATGGCCTCCCATGTACGAAGGTTTCCTTGAGCACTTCCTAAAGATTTTAATTTCTAAAACAGTTTTTGACTATACCTTTATGTAAGGTGTCATTGTGAGGTGCTGTCCACGGTTGGGACATGAGTCACATTTGGTATATATTAATATCCAAACTCACAACATATGTCTTGTTATATTTTGCACGACAATTGTTATAATAAAGTTGTAGTTGTTTTCTGTATCATGTATTTGGCGACTCAGAATAGGTTGGATGGAATGGACCTATTTTGGGGTTGTCACAAAGACTATGAGAGTCCCATTTGTCCTTGTTACCCTTTTCCTTACAGTTTGGTTTTGAGTTTTTAAAACTTAGGAAATGAATTCCCATGTTGGTAATATTTGGTCCAACTTTCCTTAATAATTTTCCCAACCAAAATGGTAAGATTTGCAAGGAAAAGAAAATTGACTTGGTGAAACATTCCTTTGTTCCCTTATTAATAAAACATTGACAAATTTTGACAGACATATCCCTCATTATCTATCTTTTTCTTACCAAATTCACAAAAAAAATTCTAGAGAAGGTTATATTCCTTTCATTTCCTTTCTTAGACTTTTTTAAATTTCCTTACCCGAAAAGGCTAATATACTTTAAAAAAATATCGATAGTGCAGGTTAAATTTCCTTACCCAAAAAGGCTCATAAATAGAGTGTTGAGTATATTAGCTTACGACTTGAGTATTTTCTATAATATTTTTTCCAAAAACAAAATTTGAGTTAAAAAAATAAAATAAATTATGTCTCAAAGTGTGTTATAGACAAATCTTGGTAAGTATAAAAGAAAGTTAAAAAAGTTAATTAAGACTTTCATTTTTGAACGGGTGAGTTTTTAATAATGGTATTGTGAATAGGGTCTGCTGAAATTGTGGTGTTTCCTTTAATCACTTCCCACTCACACCCGCCCAAAGGCTCGAATTTTGCCAAACCAGATACCACTATGACGACACTGTATTGCAATATATAAAATCAATAAGCATTACAAGCGATATAATAATGATACAGTAATGATCGCAAAAAAACTAAAATGGCAAGGTATTCATTTCAAGATATGATAGAAACTAAGTGCTAGCTTCAAAAACTAGAAACACAGAGTAATATTTAATTGTAAAACGGTCAAAGCCATACCCAGTGGCTACTCCCAAGGACCCAAACCAATAAAAAGCAAGAGATTAACTAATATAAGTGACATTCCTAATGTGGCACCCTAACAATATAGAGCTTTAGTATTGCTCACATGCTAAACATAACACAGACCATATGAAAGGTATGCATTTATGTAGTAGAAACTATAGAATAGTAATGTATAACTACTGTGTATTACCCCCTCTCACACAAAAGGATTTATTTGTGAATATTAAGGATCTATTTTTGTTCCATGTTCATCCCTAAGAATATTGATTTGTTGCTTTAGTTGTAGCGGTATAATAATAAAATTATAATGGCAAACTTTGAGGATATGGTGTCATTTTATACTACAATCGTTAAAAGAGGACTTTGTGTGGAACAATAACATTTGTCGAATATGTTCTGGCACGTAACATGAGATCGTTGAGCATTTATGCATAAAATAAATTTTATTTTTACTCAATAAAAGAGCTTCATCCACTAAGAGGTTAAGGTCTGGATCCACATAAGGACCTGGGCATGAAGTCGATGATGATGGTTACTTGCCTTATGGTTGGCAAGTTCCAAGAAGACGTTTTAAAAACTAATGTGTAAATAGTTCAGCATAGACTTGAAAGCTACAGTAATAATATATAGAATCCACTCAACTTGGAAGAAAAATTTGACCATCCAAAGCAAATCTTTTCATAAGTTTACAAAAACCTACATAATTTGTTTCTTTTTGGGATATACAGAAATCTGTTGTGGTGGTTGTTATAGCATACAAAACACAACAACAGATTTGTACAATTACCATCGCTCCATGAGTCTGCATAAAGGAAACTGATATTTTCACATAACTTTTTAATATTTTCACGTAAAAAGTGTCGCTATAGATGTATAGCCACGGTAAAAATCGATAAAATCCGTCGACAACGGATCTGTTTTCATGTGAAAATATCAAAAAGTCATGTAAAAATATCAGTTTCCATAAAGAAAATTAAAAGCATTAGCGTACCAACAGTAACAACATCTTCTGTAGATTTAAAAGTTAGGAACCATTAGGAGGGCTAAGATCCATGCTCCTCTAATGAACCAAATGACACTAAAGACACCACCTTGGCTACCCTACCATTTTCCATGTACAAACCTATATGATGCATCAATTCCTGCAACGGAGAAATAAGAGACTAATTAAGTTTGTTTAAAGGGCAGATACCATCATGGCTTAGTATGAATAAGGTAAATTAGAATGGTGAAATTTGATATGAGAACATTATTTACAATGTTTACATATTTATTTAGGTTTAAGAATATAAGTTCAGTTGCTAAAAAAAGAAAAAGTACATAACTATGACACCTACTAATTCTCAAAAAAAAAAGTACAGAACTATGAGATTCTGATGCTCAAAAACAACAAAGTTTCCAAAATATGTTACACTTAGATTTCATATTATATTGATTGCAATAACACTTAGATTCTGACAATTTTTTCCAGAGTAAACAACGTACTCAGCATCTTATAAAATAAACATCTACTATAAAGCTAGCAAAAATAGTAACACAAAGGTTTTCAATTTTGATATTCATTAAAATTGTAATTCCTTTCTAGAAGGATACTTCAGCACACCTTAGCAGATTTCTATTTTGTAGATGTCTTCACTATTGAATTTAATATTTATTTTTTTTATCGGAATAATATCGTCTTCAATTCTTTTATTTGTTTGATCAAAGATATTTCTAACATGAGAACCAAATTGTGCAGGTGGATATGTCTCTGAAGCTGCTAAAGGCAGGGAAACATGTTCTTCAAGGTGAATACATTTAAATCTTTGTCTTTTGAATTAGGACCCTCATTATGGGAATAAGGTAGTATATATAGTTTTGGATATAAATCTTTCTTTTGAATACATTTAAATTTATCTTTTGGATATATAGTTTTGATTATTTTTTTGGGGTGATTAGCTTTAACGTAATTTGGGAATTATATTTTAATTATGGTGATCATGTTTTTACTTTAATTTAATTTTTTTGAATTTTAAAATCAAAATCAAGCAGATTAAACTATTCTCGCTTAGAAAGATAAAGTAACTGATACAGCCAAGGAACAACCTATACATCAGCTTTTGTCACCGTCTTATCTAATTACTGTTTGGTAATGAGGATCAATATTCAGGTATTGCAACTTATAACTATTTTTTTTACATGAGTACTATTTGTTAATTTTTTTTAACTTTAAAGTTTGCATTAAATAAACTAAATTGTATATGATTATATATGTTGATTGATGTTTTACTATGCAAAATTACATAGTTGTAGTGGTTGGATGAGACAGAATGCAACAGTTGTACACAGTGAAAGTATGTTAATTCATCTACATAGTGTACTATAAATTATCCTTGATAAGATTAGATTCACTACTTCGTTGATTGTAACGTTGGCCCTAGGGTGAAGCCATGTTTATACATTTCTGAAAATGTTAGGAAAATTTTTGGCATATGATATATTTCCACTCTCATTATAAATTTCCAACAATCAAACTCTTTAAGTGATTATATATTTTCAGGTATTTTCAGGTATACATTGAAGGATACTTGGTATAAGCTGTAAAGAATACAAAGTTGTTTCTCTATTTTCTACATGTGTATATTTTTTGTGTTCCGTCTTTTGTAAAGTTAACTAATTATACATGGTTATAATGATTTTGGGTATAGAATGATGGTTGTTTTGGTGGTTTGAATATTTATTGATGATTGTAAGTTTTATAGACAAGTTTAGATTTTTCTGGATATCTATTTTAAAAGAAAACTCTGTCGAAATTTATTGAAATTAGTAGCGACTAGCTTGATGTTTTGGTGGTTGGATATGTGTTGATAATCAAGTATGTATTAATTATTGTGGTTGTATGGTGAATTATGATAATTGTTATGTGTGATTGTAAATTATTTTAAGTTGCAAATAGTCTTTAGGTAATGTATTACTTTTTAAATTTTAATTTAATTTTTCGTTTCGCCGTGCCTTCAGACACGGGCAAGGGTACACCAGTTTGCTGCTGCTGTTCGAAGTTGTAAACCTCCTGAAGTTTATAAAGGCAAAGGAATAATGTATATAGATGAAGTTATCAAGAAGAAATAGGTGAAAAAGTTGAAATGAGCTGCACTGGTGCACAATATTTGCGTAGGCATTCTTCTTTGTGGTTATTCTCTGATGAGATTTTAAAATGCAAGATGAGTTTTAGCATTGTACTAAGATTGTCTAATGACTGGAAGTCATCTCTTCTCTTTTACTGTAAATTCCCATAAAATTTAGAAAGCTTGTTAAATATTATAGATGTGAACCAACCACATGGTATGTTAGTTGTATCAGTGTGTGTGTTGTCGGATGACCAAGTCTCTCCTTTAAAATGGAATAGGTTAGGTTGCCTTTGAACATAATACCGAATTTCATATGATTAGTTAAGATGAATCTATTGCTAAAAAAATCTTTATAATTGTTTCATACATTTATAACACCTAACTTTATATATTTTATACAATTCATACATTTATACAATTTCGTAGAGCCGTAACTCTCCCTCTCTCTTATTTGTCATGTTTCTTCATTTTTAAACTTCGTTGCTGAGCTAATCCTAAATTTATATAACGACTTGCAATCAGTTTTTGTATCAAGTTACGGCTCTGCGTGCAACAAAAAAAGGAGTTGTTATAACAATCAAACAATAATTTTTAATTGTCAAGTTACTTTTTAAAAAGTTACAATTAATTAAAAAGGCTTATAAATAATAAAAATTAAATCTTGAAATGTAGTTAAACTTAATTTAAATTTATGAGAATTTGACTATTAAAGTTGGATATTCTTTATTTATTCATAAGAATTTTTCATTTAAATGCTTTGTGGAGTATGTATGAAAAGTGCAGGTGTGTTACTAATTAATTTAGGCTTTTAGTTTAGTGTGTGCCCATATTCTGTGCTTCATTTTTTTGTGTTCATGATTATTTTATTTAAAAAATTATACAGTGCCTTCAGACACGGGTTATCGCTAGTAGTTTATATAATAGGATTAGTTTGAATCATCTTGAAGATTTGGAGACCACAGACAAAGGAGTGCTTGAAGATCCGTTTGTAATGGAGCCCATGATTTAAATGTAATAGTTATATTTAAATTAAATTCTTATACTATATATATATATATATATATATATATATATATATATATATATATATATATATATATAAAATACGCATCATATTAAATATATATATGTGTGTGTGTGTGTGTGTGTGTGTGTGCATACGCGTTAAACAAGATGAGACAAAATAATAACAAACCCCTCAAACAAATTATATTAAATTGTAACGTTCAAAGATATTTGGAATATCGAACGTCGCCTTCTAGCATGGTAAAACAATAGAATATTAGATATTTAATATGAGTTTATTGTGCACACACAAGGCAAGTATTAAATATTTAAGATGTTATTTTATCATATTTAATGCTTATAAATAAACTGAACGATGTTGTTTTGTTGTGCACACACAAGGATATTATTTTTCTTTTGAATATATGGAGCGCTAGGTATGACTTAACTTAGATCATTATAGTTCGGATGTGCATAAACTTGACCATTATTATCTAAGAGCCAACATACAAAGAATTACATAGTTGATGTAATTGACAAGAGTTGTCTACATATTTATTTTTATATAATTTGTTGTGCACACACAAGGCTATATACATTTGAAATGAGATCCTTATTCTCACTTGTAAGCCCCCAACTTTTTTATAAATGAAATTGAATTTTCTCTATTTATTATTTTGAAATAGTAAGGGTTGATTTGATTAATGTGATAAATTATGGGTAAAATGCGCAAATATCTTAAATGAGCAAGTGGTTAAAAAATATTCTTGTTGTTGAAAAATATTCGTTTGGTCGTGGAATATTCTTGCTGTTAGGGAATATTCGTACGACGGCGCAGCCTTGTGTGGGCCCCATAACAAAAAGCGATTGGATGAAGAAAATGATAAGTATGAGTTTTTTATAAATAACGACGTAGTTGTTACCGTTAACACTGTTGGAATACCCGGTGGTTAAAACACAGTAATACGCGGTGTTGCACAGTAGCACACGGTATTGCACCAATTATTGATTCTTACGTAAGAAGGTACTATTCAATAATTGTTACAGTAATTACTGTTTAATATTTTATTTTATTGATTCAATAATTACTACGTTGATATTTAATTTATATTATTATTGTTTCAATAATTGTCATTGCACAGTATTTCCATTATCATATCAATAAACTATAATATTTTAATAATATTATTAGATAGCATTATTGGCAATGTCTAGAAAGTTCTGTCTAAGGAGAGGTTTGGTCACCTAATTGCGCGCCAGTAAGGAGAAATCCTTATTGGAAAGCCCCCTCTTTCTTGGGAACGGCCTGGTTGTCAGTATTGTGATTTTGTAATATTATTTGTGAATAATTAATTATTGATTTATATGATAAGAAAAATATTTATTTATGTGGATATAAATGGGAGAATTTTTAGAAAAGTGACAATTGTTAAAAATTGATATTTTATCTTTTCTGATAAATTAATTCATTTAAATATATTATTATATTTTAATAATATAATAATGATGATATTTTTACGATGAATATGTGATATATGAATAAATGAGGAGGAAGAGTATTTTTGTTGCATTAAATGATAAAAACATGTTAAACATGTTGGTGGCCCTCAATTTTTGACTGAAATTTGATTATAACCTATAAAATCGTCAGTATGTGGATTTCGGTCAATTTCTGCTTGGAATTTGGAAAAACTTAAACTTACAAAGCTGTAGAGAATTGAATTTCCTATGGAATGGACATAAGATTTGAATTTTTCTGATAAAAGGGCTATTTATTATGAATTATTGAAGTTTCGAAATAATTAATTTTTGGAGTTTAAAATATTTATTTTAAGAAAAACATTTTTTGCAATTGGGTGGGCCCCACATGTGTTGTAAACATGCTGAATTTAGATTTCAAGAGGTGGGCATGAAATTTTTTAATAAATATTATTATTTTATTAAATTTTCTGCGTTGGTGTTCTAAGTATTTTCCTATAAATAGGGTGGTTAGGTTAGAATTAAAAATCACACCAAAAATTGAAGTTTTCTCTCTCTATATTATCGAGCGTATTTTTGTGAGTATTTGGATACTTTGAGTGTTGCTATACGGTGCAAGTTTTTTTTAGGACACTATATCTGGTATTCCAGTCAGAAGTATTGTCCTTTTTGAGATAAGGGATGTTATTTTTTTTATAAATGATATTATTTCTTTTAATATCATTATGTCGGAATATTGGTAAGATTTTTCTTGTGAAATTCTTGTCTTTTTGTATCGAGGTTACTATTTATGTATACGGCACTATTCACGTATACGACTCTATTCAGAGAAAAATTAAAATTTTCTTTTCTTTGTCTAAG
Organism: Panax notoginseng; assembly: GCA_016801055.1. Classification (NCBI taxonomy): domain Eukaryota; kingdom Viridiplantae; phylum Streptophyta; class Magnoliopsida; order Apiales; family Araliaceae; genus Panax; species Panax notoginseng. The sequence continues at coordinate 51,981,998 of CM029023.1, forward strand.
TTGTTTATTATGATTACTAGCTTTGATTGTATCCATGTTTTGATCTTCATTCTTGAATTTTGCTCCACAATGTTTTATTATGGAGTATTTTTGAACATGGATAAACCAAAGTACGAATCCCTAATATTTGTTCTTTTGTCTCACTGGATTCGTTTTCTTTAAAATATTTTTCATCATCCTCAGTCCTAAATGATGATATTATTGAATATCTTTAGCCTATAGTACAAAGATGAATGATTAACTGATGAATATCTTTGGCCCGTAGTGCAAAGATGAACAAGTGTTTGGATGAACACGACCAATTGGTGATACAAATAAATATCTTTGGCCTGTAGTGCAAAGATGAATATTTGATTCGAGATGTATATTGATTGATGTTATAGGGATAAAATATTGAGGATTGACTTTTAAATCTTAGAAGATAGTAGAATTTATTCTCTACTTAACTCTTCTAATGAATTATTATTTCCGCTGTAGTTGTTGATCTAAAATTTGTTGTCTATTATATTCTATCACATTTCTCCCTGTTGAGGACTAATGATAATTTGTTCTATATTATCTTAGTCATAATATTCTTTACTGGGCTAGTTGAGCTCGCACTTTTCCTTTTTGTTCCATTTTTCTTCTCAGGAAGCGAGAATATAACGGAAAGTAGTCGGGGTGTGGAGTGATGTTCCAAGATAGTTTTTATAATAGTCCTCACTATTTTGTAAAATAGTGTATGAATAATTGTAATGAGGACTTATTTGAGTGTGGATATTGTCTTGTATTTTAATTCATAGTTTATGTGTTGTCGTATTTTGCACGACAATTGTATTAATAAAGTTATAGTTATTTTTGTACCATGTTTTTGGCGACTCAGAATGGGTGAGGTATATCTATTTTGGGGTCGTCACAGTTGGTATCAGAGGTTAGGGATATGGTCTCTGGCGGAGATCGGAGAATAGAACTAGGAGGGGAGAGACGAGTAAATCCTTCGCCAGTGTGTCCTACCTAAGCTTATTTGTTGGTTGGTCAGAATATAAGGATATTATGTGATATGTTAATTTCTTTAATTAACCCTTATTTTGTGGCAGTATTTGAGAATGACAACCGAGAATGTTAATAGTGGAGTAAATGAGACCGTGGAGACACCTTTACTCACCAATCAGGAGAACATGCAACAAAAAGACAATGTTCCTCCTGTAAACAACACCACTGAGCAGACGATGAATGATGAGATGTTTAGAAGCTTTTTGCAGTTCATGCAAAATCAGACGAGGGAGACTCGTGTACAAAATACTGGTGGAAATGATAGCAACGCGCAGTTTGTCACAACCAAGCAGTTCAAAGAGTTGGGACCACCAGAATTTTGGGGAAAGCTGGACCCGATTAAGGCGAAAACGTGGGTCAAGCAAATTACTAAGATATTCGATGTCTTAGGATGCACGGAGGAACAGAAGGTTCCATTCGCCACCTTTATGTTCCGTGGTAAGGTAGATTACTGGTGGGAATCTGTGAAGCATACCCAGCCAGCCGCACTCAGCATGTCTTGGAAAATATTTCAGAAACTGTTAAATGACAAGTACTTTCCTGAAAGTATTCGTTATATGAAGGAGGTGTAGTTTATCAAACTGGAACAAAACAACATGACGGTATCTCAGTACGAGGCGAAGTTCACAGAGTTATCCAGGTTCGCACCTCATTTGGTAGAGAATGAGGAACGAATGACACGGATATTTCTGAGAAGTCTAAAACCCGAGATTTGGCAATATCTTATCTCTCATAAATTTTCTTTATATTCAGATGTTGTAAACAGGGCTCAATTATTATAGCAAGATAATGAGTATGTTCAACCGAGGGACCACAACCAGGGTCATACCTGTGACAGTAGTCATCGGAGCAATGATAACCAACGGGGAGGCAAAAATGTAGACAAAAGCGGTAACCACTCTGGTGGTAATCGTGGTCATGATAATAGGAGAGGCGAGTCATGTGGAAATTTCAAAAAGAGGAGATTCAACAATGACAATGTGAAGACGTCAGCACCAGTATCAACTGTTTTGAAGGAAGGAAAACGACCACCGGTCGTATGCTATAAATGTGGAAAAGAGGGACACATCAGTCCAAACTGTCCACAACAGTTCAAGATATGTTATAATTGTGGAAAGAAAGGACATATCGCTCGAGATTGTACTATAGCGAAACCAAGTACAGTGGGGATGGTGACTCCAAAGGCTATCCCAGAAAAATCAAAGTCAGCGGTTCCTGGAAGAGCGTTTGTCGTGGCTGGCCAAAATGTGAGGAATCCAAACGAGGTGATCATGGGTAAGTTAATCATAAATTTTTGCAAAGTGTATACCTTACTAGATACCGGTTCTACCCATTCATTTATCTCTCCTCCTTGTGCTCAACGTTTAAGCTTGACTCCGAAGAAATTAGACTTCGACGTATCTGTGGAGACTTCCTTAGGAGAAACTTTCATTACATCTACTGTTTATAAATATTGTGTGATCCAAGTTGGCACCATTACATTACCTGTGGATCTTATCTCTTTAAAGATACTTGCTTTTGATGTGATTTTAGGGATTGATTGGTTAACTTCTCATCATGCCAAAATTAATTATTTTAGTAAGGTTGTTAGTTTTCATATTCCTAACCAACCTGTTATGCGAATTCAAATAACCATACCTCTAAAGTCAATCACTGTCATATCAAACCATAAAGTCATTCGTTTATTGAAAAACGGATGTCAAGCTTTCTTAGCATATGTCATGGACTTGAACAAAAACACGTCAAATTTGAATAATATTTCTGTTGTTAGTGAATTTCCTGACGTATTTTCTAAATAACTTCCCGGTCTACCCCCAGAACGTGAAGTTGAATTCTTTATGGATCTTGAACCTGGTACAAAGCCCATTTTTAAAACCTCATATCGAATGGCTCCTATTGAACTTCAGGAGTTAAAGGTCCAACTACAGGAGTTATTAGACATCGGTTTCATTCGTCCTAGTACATCTCCTTGGGGTGCTGCTGTTTTATTCGTAAAAAAGAAAGACGATAGTATGCGACTTTGTATTGACTACCGGGAATTGAACCATGTCACCATCAAGAATAGGTATCTGCTACCTCGCATTGATGACCTGTTTGATCAGTTGCAAGGAGCACAATTCTTTTCAAAGATCGATCTTTGTTCTGGATATCATCAGCTGAAGATTAAAACTGAGGATATTCCGAAGACTGCCTTCAGAACTCGGTACGGGTATTATGAATTCTTAGTCATGTCTTTTGGATTAACTAATGCTCATGCAGCTTTCATGGATATGATGAACCGAGTATTCAAGAAATATTTGGATCAGTTTATTGTTGTCTTTATTGATGACATCCTCATCTATTCTAAAAGCCGTGAAGATCATGAGCACCATTTGAAGCTGGTACTTCAAAGGCTTCGTGAAAATAAGCTATATGCCAAGTTGAAGAAATGTGAGTTCTGGCTCGAGGAAGTAGCATTCCTTGGGCACGTAGTGTCAAAACATGGAGTATCTGTTGACCCGACGAAGATTAAAGCAATACAAAGTTGGGAGCAACCGAACCCGGTGACTGAAGTACGTAGCTTTCTGGGTTTAGCTGGCTATTATCGGAGATTCGTGGAAGGATTTTCTCGAATCGCTACTCCATTAATTTAACTAACTCGGAAAGATACAAAATTCGTATGGAGCGAGGAATGTGAGAAGAGTTTTTAAGAGATTAAGAGGAGACTAATTTCGGCACCTGTTCTGACAATACCATCTGGTTTGGATGGATTTGTTATCAACAGTGATACTTCGGGCAAAGGGTTAGGATGTGTTCTCATGCAATATGGGAAGGTCATAGCCTATGCCTCGCGACAACTCAAAGAATATGAGAGAAATTATCCTACTCATGATCTAGAGTTGGCAACAGTCGTTTTCGCGTTAAAAATCTGGAGGCACTATTTATATGGGGAGAAAGTAGAGATATTTTAGGATCATAAAAGCCTCAAATATTTCTTCACCCAAAATGAACTCAATATGCGGCAACGACATTGGCTCAAGCTGTTGAAAGGTTACGACCATACCATTCAATATCATCCTGGAAAAGCAAACGTGGTAGCTGACGCATTGAGTAGAAGATCATATGCGGGAACAAGTGCGATGTTGTCAACACAAAGGCCCATTTTGTGTGATTTACAAAATATGAATATAGAATTCAAGACTCCGGGGACCCATGCGATGATAACAAGTATACGCATAGAACCAACTTTAATCGATAAAGTTAAAGTAGCTCAAGCCACAGACCCGGAGCTGATGCGTATGAAGAAAAAAGTGCAAGAAGGTGTTATCCCAGAACCCAGAATCGATGAAGAAGGAATACTTCGAGTCAACTCCAGACTTTGCGTTCCTAACAATTCTGACTTGAAACATAGAATTATGATGGAGGCACATAACACACCGTTTGTAATTCACCCTGGAAGTACCAAAATGTATCGTGATCTTCGACATACATTTTGGTGGAGCAATATGAAGAAAGAGATCGCGAAGTTTATCTCGAGGTGTTTAACTTGTCATCGTGTAAAGGCGGAGCATCAAGTGCCAAAGGGTCCATTGCAACCACTTGAGATTCCGAAATAGAAGTGGGAACATGTTACCATGGATTTTGTTAAGGGTCTTCCCAAGGTTTCTCAAGGCATAGATGCGATTTGGGTTATTGTTGATAGATTAACCAAGTCTGCTCATTTCTTGCTGATACGAAAGACTTATTCCCTTAAACATCTTGCTCTTATGTACGTGAATGAGATTATGAGATTGCATGGCATGCCAGTGTCCATAGTTTTGGATCGTGACCAAAGATTCACTTCACGATTTTGGGTTAGCTTGTAGAAAGCTATGGGCACGGATTTACGATTCAGTTCGGCATACCATCCTCAAACGGACGGACAATCAGAGAGGACTATTCAAACTCTTGAAGATCTATTAAGACTCTTTGTCCTAGACTTCAAAGGGAGTTGGGATAAGTATTTACCATTGGTGAAATTCTCCTACAACAACAATTATCAGGCATGTATAGGTGTGGCTCCATTCGAAGCATTGTATGGACGAAAGTGTCGCTCTCCAGTATGTTGGGATGAGGTGGGTGAAGCAACATTGTTGGGACCAGAGTTGGTACGTATGACTGCAGAAAAGATCCAAATGATTCGACAACGTATACAAACGTCACAGGATCGATAAAAGAGTTATACGGATCTTCATCGAAAGGACGTGGAATTTAATATTGGGTGTCATGTATTATTGTGTGTTGCTCCATGGAAGGGAGTTACAAGATTTGGGAAGAGTGGAAAGCTCAATACATGATTTATTGGTCCATTTCAGATTCTTGACCGAGTAGGAAATGTGGCCTATAGACTCGCGTTACCTCCAAGCATGTCTCGTGTTCATAATATTTTTCACATATCTGTGCTTCGTAAATATGTGAAAGACCCGAACCATAATATTGAGTTAGAACTAGATAAGATAGCCGAAGACTTAACGTACGAGGAGGTACCTGTCAAGATCTAGGATAGGAAGGAGCATGTCCTACGTACAAAGGTCATACCATAAGTCAAAGTTTTGTGGAGGAACCATGCTATTGAGGAAATGACCTGGGAGTTGGAAACAAAAATGAAAGCAATGTATCCTTACCTTTTCGAAATACCAGGTACGTACGTCAATTTTGAGGACGAAATTTTATTAGGAGGGGAGGTTGTAAGACCCCAACTTTTTTACAAATGAAATTGAATTTCCTCTATTTATTATTTTGAAATAGTAAGGGTTGATTTGATTAATGTGATAAATTATGGGTAAAATGCGCAAATATCTTAAATGAGCAAGTGGTTATAAAATATTCTTGTTGTCGGGAAATATTCGTTTGGTCGTGGAATATTCTTGCTGTTGGGGAATATTCGTACGACGGCGCAGCCTTGTGTGGGCCCCGTAACAGAAAGCGATTGGATGAAGAAAATGACAAGTATGAGTTTTTTATAAATAACGACGTAGTTGTTACCGTTAACACTGTTAGAATACCCGGTGGTTAAAACACAGTAATACGCGGTATTGCACAGTAGCACACGGTATTGCACCAATTATTGATTCTTACATAAGAAGACACTACTGAATAATTGTTACAGTAATTACTGTTCAATATTTTATTTTATTGATTCAATAATTGCTACGTTGATATTTAATTTATATTATTGTTGTTTCAATAATTATCACTGCACATTATTTCCATTATCAGATCAATAAATTATATTATTTTAATAATATTATTAGATAGCATTATTGGCAATGTCTAGAAAGTTCTGTCTAAGGAGAGGTTTGGTCACCTAATTACGCGCCAGTAAGGAGAAATCCTTATTGGAAAGACCCTCTTTCCTAGGAACGGCCTGGTTGTCAGTATTGTGATTCTGTAATATTATTTGTGAATAATTAATTATTGATTTATATGATAAGGAAAATATTTATTTATGTGGATATAAATGGAGGAATTTTTAGAAAAGTGACAATTGTTGAAAATTGATATTTTATCTTTTCTGATAAAATAATTTATTTAAATATATTATTATATTTTAATAATATAATAATGATGATATTTTTTACGATGAATGCGTGATATATGAATAAATGAGGAGGAAGAGTATTTTTATAGCATTAAATGATAAAAACATGTTAAACATGTTGGTGGGCCCCAATTTTTGACTAAAATTTGATTATAGCCTATAAAATTGTCCGTATGTGGATTTCGGTCAATTTTTGCTTGGAATTTGAAAAAACTTAAACTTACAAAGTTGTAGAGAATTGAATTTTCTATGGAATGAACATAAGATTTGAATTTTTCTGATAAAATGGCTATTTATTATGAATTATTGAAGTTTCGGAATAATTAATTTTTGGAGTTTAAAATATTTATTTTAGTAAAAACATTTTTTGCAATTGGGTGGGCGTGAAATTTTTTAATAAATATTATTATTATATTAAAATTTCTACTTCGGTGTTCTAAGTATTTTCCTATAAATAGGGTGGTTAGGTTAGAATTAAAAATCACACCAAAAATTGAAGTTTTCTCTCTCTATATTATCGAGCGTATTTTTGTGAGTATTTGGATACTTTGAGTGTTGCTATACGGTGCAAGTTTTTTTTAGCACACTATATCTGGTATTCCAGTCAGAAGTACTGTCCTTTTTGAGATAAGGGATGTTATTTTTTTTATAAATGATATTATTTCTTTTAATATCATTATGTCGGAATATTGGTAAGATTTTTCTTGTGAAATTCTTGTCTTTTTGTATCGAGGTTACTATTTATGTATACGGCACTATTCACGTATACGACTCTATTCAGAGAAAAATTAAAATTTTCTTTTCTTTGTCTAAGTTGTTTATTATGATTACTAGTTTTGATTGGATCCATGTTTTGATCTTCATTCTTAAATTTTGCTCCACAATATTTTATTATGGAGTATTTTTGAACATGGATAAACCGAAGTATAAATCCCTAATATTTGTTCTTTTGTCTCACTGGATTCGTTTTCTTTAAAATATTTTTCATCAACCTCAGTCCTAAATGATGATATTATTGAATATCGTTGGCCTGTAGTACAAAGATAAATAATTACCTGATTAATATCTTTGGCCCGTAGTGCAAAGATGAACAGGTGTTTAGATGAACATGACCAACTGGTGATACAAATTAATATCTTTGGTCTGTAGTGCAAAGATTAATATTTGATTCTAAATGTATATTGATTGATGTTACAGGGATAAAATATTGAGGATGGACTTTTAAATCTTAGAAGATAGTAGAATTCATTCTCTACTTAACTCATCTAATGGATTGTTGTTTTCGCTGAAGTTGTTGATCTAAAATTTGTTATATATTATATTCTATCATATTTTTCCCTGTTGAGGACTAACGATAATTTGTTCTATATTATCTTAGTCATAATATTCTTTGCTGGGCTAGTTGAGCTCACCCTTTACCTTTTTGTTCCATTTTTCATCTAAGGAAGCGAGAATATAGCGGGAAGTAGTCGGGGTGTGGAGTGATGTTCCAAGGCAGTTTTTATAATAGTCCTCACTATTTTGTAAAATAGTGTATCAATAATTATAATGAGGACTTATTTAAGTGTGGATATTGTCTAGAAAATAATATTTGTATTTTAATTCATAATTTATGTGTTGTCGTATTTTGCACGACAATTGTATTCATAAAGTTATAGTTGTTTCTATACCATATTTTTGGTGACTCAAAATGGGTGAGGTATACATATTTTGGGGGCGTCACATCAGTAGCTTATCTTTAATTAGATATTGTCGAACTATATATATTGAGGGTAATATAGTTTAAAGAAAATAGTGAGAGATACCAATTTAAAATAAGACCTAATTTATTTTGGTAATTAATAAAAGAATATATGCTAAAATGTTGTTAATTACAAATTCATTTATAGAATTTTACATTGTCTAAGTTACTATCACTGCGGAGCATATTGGATGCTAATTAATCGGACCGAATGAAATATATTGGTTAAGGAATTTGAGAATAGTTCTCACGGCTGAAAAGCTATCTTATGTCCTTAATACGCCTATTCCTGTAATGGTTGTAGACAATGCCTCTAAGGAAGAGTTTGCAACTTTTAGAAAGTGGCAAAATGTTGCAAAGTTGGCTCAATGCATCATGCTGTCATCCATGAGTACCGAGCTTCAGCGTCAACATGAAACTATAGATGCTCCAACTATATTCCTGCACATCAAGTAGTTGATTATGAGGAAAGTAAGACTTAAAGATAACAAATATCTAAGGAGCTCTTCTGATCTAGAATGACCGATGACACTACAGTACAGACAAATTTTCTTAACATGATCAATTTAATTGAACAATTAGGACAACGAGTTTTGTCATGGATGGAGAGTTGAGCCAAGAATTGATGTTGTTGTCACACCGGACTCCTTCTCACAATTATTGTGAATTTTTCATATGAACAAGCTAGATATTAGCTTTGTTGATTTGCTTACTATGTTGAAAATGTTGAGAGTCACTTTTCAGCCAAGAAAGACCAAGTCTTACTGGTAGGGGCCAAAGGATCTTCTAAAAAGAAGAACGATTCTAAGAATGTAAATAGAAAAGGCAAAAATAAAGGATAATAAGAACAAAACTGATACGGATAGCAAAAGAGTTTGCTTCCATAGCAATAAGCCTGGACACTAGAAAAGAAATTGCAAGAAGCATCTTGCAGAGGCTAACCCGAAGAAGCTTAATGAAGCTTCGGTTACAAATAAAGTTTTGTTCATAATTGAAATAAATATTTCGGTAAGTAAAGTTTCTACTTGGGTATTGGATACCAGTTTTGGTTATCATAAATATAGATTTATGAAGGGACCAAGCAGAAGTAGAAAGTTAAACAATGGAATCTTTGGTATTATATTTAAGAACAATTGTTGTTCTATTTATAATACTAATATTTTTATAGAACTGGAATATTACTTAATGGACTTTGTGTACTTGACTTACATGAAAAATTATTTTGCAGATTGAACAAACTAGTATAAGAAAAGGAGATGATCATTCAAAGAGTTGAATGTTTGTATTTGATGAAATACAAGTATGAATTATTTGAAAGGTTCAAAGAATTCAGAAGTGAAACTAATTTGAAAAGTATTAAGATGCTTTGATTAGATCGAGGAAGGAATACTTGTGCAATAAGTTTCTAGATCATCTTAAATGATTTTTTCACAATGGACGCCTACTGATACGCAATAATTAATTGATGTATCTAAAAGAAAAAATCATACTTTGTTGGACATGGTGTGATCCATACTGATTTTACATACATTCCAATATCATTTTGGGGTCATGCCCTATAAATGGTTGCATATCTACAAAAAGGTAACCTCAAAATCTGACCCCAAGACTCTGTAAGAGTTATGGATAAGGAGGATTCCTAATCTTAAGTATGTTAAGATAAGGGGTTGTCCAGCTTATGTGTAACGGTTTCAAAGGATAAGTTTGGGATAAGATTTGATAAGTGCAGATTTGTGGGACATCCTAAAGTAAGTTTAGGGTATATGTGCTATAATCCTACTTAGCAAAAGGCATTTGTGAAGACACATTCTACCTTCTAAGATAAAGGTGTTTGTCATTGAAGGGGCTAGTGGGAGGATAATAGATCTAGAATAGTTCAAGAACCACAAAGCACTATAAGTAAAATAAGAGGACCTTGTAGATAGACCTATTGTACCACAACCGAATCATAAATCCAGAATAGTACCGAAGATACCTAGGAGGTATGGATTCATCATAGATGATGATGATGAGGTACACATCATAGAAGATGATGATCCAGTTAAATACGATGAGGTAAGAGTTGTAGATACTCAGAGAAATGGATTGAAGCAAACTTCTTAAAAATGGAACATTAGTTTTGATAAGAAAATCAAAAGAGTTTAATTTTATCAAAAACAAGAATGAACCTAGTGTGTATAAAAGGGTTAGTGGGAGCATCGTGACATTCCTAGTATTATATTTTGATATACTACGGATAAAGAATGACATACCAATGCTACAATCAGTAAAGATAAAGTTGTCTAAACATTCCTCGGGGGTACAAATCTATATAAATAGATTTAAACTGAATGATTCTTCTTTCTAAACACTTGTAAGCTCGTCTTCCAAAGATAACCCTGGAAGTCATATCAGTTTTCAATCCTGGAGACAACCCCGGGAGATCCAGTTTCAATCTCAGAGACAACCTCGGGAGATTCAGTTTCAACCTCGGAGATAACCCCGAGGGATAGAGTCCAAGTTCCGGAGATAACCCCAAAAAAGTTAGTTTCAAACCTGGAGAAAACCCTGGGATACTCAGTATAACCCCAGAGATAACCCCGAGAGGTCAAGCACACATTAGAGATAACCCTGAGGATATTCAGCATCCACCGTAGCCCAATCTTAGAGATAACCCTGAGAAACGACTGCTACATCTGCGCTACAGCCGGAGATAACCCCGGTGGGGGGAAAATTATTATTTTTCCACATCAACATCACATTCATGTCATCCCAACACATTTGAATCCACACTGCATACCAAAGTGTCCCACAAGAACCATAGCTTAAATCCCGAGTGATAACTGCATAAGACAGTATAATTGATAGACTTTGAAGACTTGAAGATCTTGTCATGGACCAATCTTTCTGGCTTCGTACAACCTCTAATCCTATGTCATTGTGTAGATCTCAACATTAGCTTTTTGAAAAGGTATAGCACTCCTTTATCTGCAGCCCAGATTAAAATTTATAAAGGTTCTAGCAGACAACGCGTAGCCCAAGTTCACGTACTTCAAGATGACGGGACTTGTATGGCCCGGTGCAGCCCGGCAAGCCGCAGGTAGACCCATGGTTTCCGCGGGTTGCCCCGCGGCCATTTGGTCTTTAAATATGAGCTCTTGGCATCTCATTAGAAAAAAAAGAAAAAAGGAGAGAAAACTCTGTTAATTTCAGCCTGCAACCACTACTAGATTGCTCTAAACTGAGTGATTCTTCTTTTTAATCACGTGTAAGCTCGTATTTTGTAACATACTGAAGTTTAACCGGTGGAAACCGAATTTTCAGGCATTAAAAGCTATCTGAAGTCTTCTTGGCAACCCACTATAAGAGTTTTCAAATTTTTAAGCTTTCTATTACTTCTATACATATATATTCCCTAACGTTGTGTGGGTATGCTCGGATCGTCTATCTGTGGCTTTTTATTGATTATATATAAATATACTTATATATTCTATCCAGGCTCATTTGAGTTCGAGTTCGATAATATATATATATATATATATATATATATATATATATATATATATATATATATATGTTTCTAACTGCTGATGTGACGCCCCCAAAATTAGGCATACATCACCCATCTTGAGTCGTCAGATACATGGTACAGAATTCAAATACAACTTAATAATATAATTATCGTGTACAATATGACAAAACATAAATTTTGAGTTTGAATACAAATATTGTCTACTAGAGAGTATACAAACTCAAAAGGAGTCCTCATTATAATTATTATCACACTATTACATAGAATTGTGAGGACTACTAATGCTATCATCTGGTCCATCACTCCATTTCCCGACTCGTCCCAACTATATTCTCATTTCCTGAAGAGAACAATGAAAGAAAGGGTGAGCTCAACTAGCCCAATAAGAAATATTATGACTAAGATAATGCAGAATAAATTATAATTAGTCTTCAACAATGTTAAACTGATAAAATACAATAGACATCAAGTTTAACTGTAGCGGAACTAGCAATCCATTAAAAGAGTCAAGTAGAGAATAAAATCTACTATTTTTTATGATTTAAAAGGTTTTTCATGATTTTAATCGCTGGGACTCAGCTTAATAAATAATTCACATCATCGAATCACCCATGCACTACGGCCAAGGATATTCTTTAGTATCATGAGCACGAATTATCCATGCACTACGGCTAAAGATAATTATGTTTTCATCAACGGTCCTGATCATGCCATAACATAATTCATCTTTGCACTACGGCCAAAGAGAATCCATAGCCATAATCATACCAAAAACTGTCCATCAATGCACTACGGGCCAGTGAGGACTTTTTTTCACATCATTTGTAACATTACGGTTATTATTACACCGAATAATCCCTGGTCATAATCATACCAAGTCCATCTACGCACTACATGCCATAGATGACTTTCAACAAAATATAAACATGAGGATGATGACAATAATATAAGAATTCAATAAAACAAGTTCAAGAATTAATTTATCCAGGAACCAATAACGTCCAAATTGTCAACATGATACTGCTTTGTAGAGTAAAATTCAAGAATGCTCAGAAGAATATTTTCATGAAAAGATATTGGATGAAGCGAAAATATCAAGGATATTTCGCTAATTTCATGGAGTATAGAAGTCAAAGTTTTAACCAACTGAGTATAATAAAGAATAGAATAACAAAAGGAAACATCATGCATGGGATAGACCGCACAGACAGGTTATTCCAACAGAAAAATAAATAGTGGAACCAGGTCATGCGTAAATGCACCGACAGGATATTCTGACAGAATAATAAATAATGGAACCAGGTCTGGCGTAAACGCACAGATAGGATATTTCGACAAAATAATAAATAATGGAACCAGGTCCGGCATAAACGCACAGACATGATATTTTGACAGAATAATAAAGAATGGAATAACAACAGAAATCACCAGGTATACGGTAATCCGCGTATACAAGTTATTCCAACAGAATAATTAATGGAACCAGGTCAGGCGAAATTCGCACCGACAGGATATTCCGATAGAATAATAAAGAACGGAATAATAGAAGAATTTCACCATGTATGCGGTACTTCGCATAAACAGGTTATCCCAGCATAATAATAAAGAATGGAACAACAGAAGGATTTCACCAAGTATAGGGGAGTCCGCGTATACAGGTTATTCCAATAGAATAATAAAGAATGGAATAACAGAAGTTCTCTTCATGAATACAAAAGAAATAATATCCCTTACGGGTACAACAAATAATATCCTTTACCTTGAAAGGAAGAGTACTGGATATAGGAGTAGTGAAGTAGTAGAACACTTTTCTTCTCTCTTTATAATATTCTCTCTCTAGAGTTTCAGTGAAATCGTAAGAAATAATAAAGGAATGAGCTTCTATTTATAGAAAAATGGACTGCATAGTAACTAACTCATGAACAGTCTAGATTGATTTACTTTAATCTGACGGTCCATATTTAAAGCAAAATCTTTTAAATAAAATATAATATATTCTATTTATAATCTAATAAAACGAATAACTTTATAAAAGATTTTACTATGCAAACGCTATGCATAATAAAATATAATATATTCTAATTATTATCTAATAAAACAGATAACTTTATAAAAGTATTTTGTTTTATATAAAAAGATTTTACTATTAGCCTAATAAAAAGAATAACTTTATAAAAGTACTCTGTTTTATATAAAAAGTTTTTCTGTTTTATTACATTAATAATACCAATAAAACAAAACTAGGGGACTTATCACGTAAGTCTCAATAATCAATACCGTATGCTACTATACAACCACACGTATTACTGTATTTTTACTACCGAGTAGTTCAACAGTATTAACGGTAAAACTTCCGCCGTTATTTTCAAAAAATATTTTTGTCATTTTCTCAATCCGACAATAATTCTGTTGTGGGGTGCACCAATAATTGTGCCGTCGTACGAATATTCCCCGACAAAAATAATATTCCCTGACCAATCGAATATAATACAACAACTTGCATACTTTGCAAAATTTATAAATACTACCCACAACTATAACATTATCTCAAATTCACACCATAATATTTTAAAAAAAATATTTCGAAAAAATTAAATCTTTATTCATAAAATCTGGGGTTTCACAATCTCCCCTCCTTATGAAATTTCACCCTCAAAATTTACGTACGTACCTGTTATGCCGAACAGATGAGGAGATTTCGTCAAATTCTAACTCTTGAGGTATAACCTTTGAGTGGTGAATACATTCCAGGATTTTAGCTGGTACATCTTTATACGTTAAATTATCCGCTATCTCGTCCGGTTCTAAATCAATAATGTGGTTCGGGTCGTCCACATATTTACATAACATCAATACGTTAAAAATGTTATGAACACGCGACGTACTTGGCGGTAAAACGATTCTATAAGCCACAGTTTCTACTCAATCGAGGATTTCAAATGGGTTAATTAAATCGAGGGTTGAGATTTCCTCTCTTCATCGATTCTTGCTTTTAGAATAATGCCCTCTTGAACCTTCTTCTTCATATTCATCAGCTCTGAGTAAATAGCTTGATCGGCTTTAACTTTATCGATTAAAGTCGATTCTAATCGTATATTCATTATCTTCACGTGGGTCCTAGAGTCTTTAACTCTATCTTCATCATTTGTAAGTTATACGAAATGGGTCTTTGTGTTAACAACATCTCACTCGCATACGATCTTCTACTCAACGCGTCAGCTACCACGTTTGCACTTCCACGATGATATTGAATTGTACGATCGTAATCTTCAATAGCTCGAGCTAATGTCTTTGGCGCATAATACGTTCGTTTTAGTTAAAAAAATATTTCAGGGTTTAAGAAATGGGTTTTGTAATGGGGTCAATATAAAATACGATTTCACGCTCTGGGATAGGCCAAGAAGTCTTCAAGAATACGTCAGGAACTTTATTCACGATAGAAATATCATTCAAAACTGTGACCCTCATCCAAGACTTGGATAGCACGTCACATTGATACCTATCAACTTGTCATCGTCATTCACGATATCACCTGCAGAAATTTTGGCTTCGGTGCATTCCACACAAGGAAGTCAACAACGAAAGGATCGGGCACTTTACTTATGGCTTGATATGACAATGATTAACTTTAGTGGTTTGGTTACTTTGAATTCGCATAACAGGTTAGTTAGGAGTACGAAAGCTAACAACCTTACAAAAAAACATGATGAGTAGTTAACCAATCGATTCTTAAAATCACATCAAAGATAAGTATTTTCAAAGAGATAAGATCGACAGGTAACGTGAAAGTGTTGATTTGAACAAGATTTATAAATAGTGGAGGTAACGAAAGTTTCTACTAACGAAGTTTCAACAGATAAATTAAAGCCTAACTTCTTCGGAGTTAAGTTCAAACATTGAACACAACTAGGTGAAATAAAAGAGTGAGTAGAATCGGTATCTAACACGGTATAGACTTCAAAAGAGTTTATGACTAACATACCCGTGATAATTTTATCCAGGTTCCTCGTCACGAAAAAAAAATTGCTCTCTCTTAAACTACCGGCTTTGGCTTGTCTGGGACATCCTTTGGCATCACTATTCCAGCTGGACTTGACTTCACAATACGACAAAATCGAGCTACGTGACCTTCTCTTCCGCAATTAAAACACGCTTTGGATTGCTGCGTACAGTTTGGACGGATGTATCCCTCCTGTCCACATACGACCGGTGGTCATTCTTCTTCCTTTGAAACTGGTGCTGGTGCCGACGTCTTCACGTCATTATTGAACCTTCTCTTCTTTAAATGTTCATTCTTATTATTTTGGCCATGATTACCACCGAAGTGGTTACCATTTTAGGCATGTTGATTCCCTCCATGCTTATTGTCACCTCTTTGATGACTGTTATCACCAGTATTATCATTTTGTCGGCTGCTCTCTTTTGGTTGGGTTGACTCTTTATCGCGCTCCAATAACTGATCCCTATTAACAACATCTGAATACAAACAAAGTTTATGAGAGATAAGATATTGACGTATCTCAGGTTTCAAACCTCTTAGAAATATTCGCGTCATTCTCTCCTCATTATCAACCAAATGGGACGCAAATCGGGACAACTCGGCAAACTTGGCTTCGTACTGCGACACGGTTATGTTGTTTTGCTCCAACTTGATAAATTCCATCTCCTTCATGTGACGAATGCTTTCAAGAAAGTACTTGTCATTGAACAGCTTTTGGAACTTCTCCCAAGACATCTTGAGTGCGCCAGGCTGGGTACGTTTTACAGATTCCCACCAGTGATATGCCTCTTCACGTAACATAAAGGTGGCAAAGGGAACCTTTTACTCCTCGTAGCATCCCAAGACATCAAATATCTTGGTGATCTACTTTAACCATGTCTCCGCCTTAAGTGGTTCTGGCTTTCCCAAAAACTCTGGTGGTCCCAGCTCCTTGAACTGCTTAGCAGTGACCAACCGTGGGTTGCCATTGTTTCCTCCTACATTATGAACAGGAGACGCCTTCGCCTGATGTTGCATGAATTCTAAAAAACTCCTAAACGTACCGTCGCTCGTCAATTGATCAGTGTTGTTATTTACATGAGGATTATTGTCTTCCTGTTGTACATTATCCTGATTATTGATCTATGGAGATTTAACGGTCTCCTGTGCTCCATTGCTTATCTCAAAGTATAGGGTAACATGCGCCAATTGAGCTCACCCTTTCTTTCACTATTCTCTTCAGGAAATGAGAACGTAGCTGGGACTAGTAAGGGAACAGAGTGATGATCCTAGATGTTTGTATTAGTAGTCCTCAATATTCTGTGAAATAGTGTGATAATAATTATAATGAGGACTCCTTTTAAGTTTGTATACTCTCTAGTAGACAATATTTGTATTCAAACTCACAGTTTATGTTTTGTCGTATTGTACACGACAGTTGTATTATTAAGTTGTATTTGAATTCTGTACTATGTATCTGGCGACTCAAGATGGGTGATGTATACCTAATTTTGGGGGCATCACAGTTGGTATCAGAGCTTAGGGATATGGTCGCTGGCGGAGATAAGAGTCTAGAACTAGGAGGGGAGAGACGAGTTATATACTTCGCTAGTGTGTGACTTACCTAAGCTGAAATTGTTTACTTGATAAGTTGACAAATTATGATATGTCAATTAACCTTTGTTTTAAAGCTATATTCTAGAATGATATCTGAAATACAGAAGAGAAAACTGTGATGCCCCCAAAAATAAGTATACATCACCCATCTTGGGTCGCCAGATACATGGTATAAAATTCAAATACAACTTCATTTATACAACTGTTGAGCTGTCGTATAGAATACGACCACAGTTAACTATGAGTTTTAATACAAATGTATGTAACTCTCATGGTACCTTGACCACAACCTTACAATGATACTTTACATAAAAGTATAGTCAAAAACTGTTTTAGAAATTAAAATCTTTGGAAAGTGCTCAAGGAAACCTTCGTACATGGGAGGCCATGTGTCTAGGTTATAATAGATATCATATGTCCACAGAATTATCCTTGGTTGTTCCAAAAGTCCCCAAAGAAAAACAAGAAGATTACTATCATCTTCTTTCCAATGGTGAGTCTTCACTTGACATATAAATATCTCCGTTGTCTCCAAGTGAAAATTATTTTCAAACAAACTCCAAGATCATATAGATAGTGCTCGTAGATATATTCAGCAAGTGGATGTGCACAACCATGTCTTATGAGAACACGAGGTTGTATGTCATTAGACACCTTGTATGACAGTGGCAAAACACCCTTTCAAAGTTGGGTTCGCCTCACCCTATTTGATTCACCAAATATAACTACTAAATGATGTATAGAATACCACACACTTTTCTATACTATTTAGGGAGAACCTCCACAGCTATCACACTATTTCATAGAATAGTGAGGACTATTAATGATATCATCTGGACCGTTACTCCGTTCCCTGACTAGTCCCTGCTGCGTTCTCACTTCCTGAAGAGAACAATGAAAGTAAAAGGGTGAGCTCAACTAGCCCAGTAAAGAATATCATAATTAAAACTAATTTACATCATCAATAGCCTTCATCATTAATAAATCAAAGATTTAGAACATATGGTAGCTGATAAAACGTTTCAACCATAGTTGCAGCGGAACGAGAAATCCATTAAAAGAGTAAAATAGACCATTATGTCTATTATCTTCTCCATGTTAAAAGTCCACCAAAAATGTTTTATCCCTGTAACATCAATCAACAATTCATGTCCACAATCATATGAATAACTCATAATCATAATTGTAATTCTAAATTCCTCTTCGCACCTAGGACGAAGATAATTTTCATCACCTATATTCACCTGAAACATCAAAAATCATGGTTATACCAAATCACAATTCTTGTTCATAATCATACTAATAAATTCATCTTTGCACTACGGCCAAAGACATACAACTGTATTTTAGAAGAGTCAAGTAGAGCATGATATCTACTATCTTCTACAAAAAGTGTATAACCCATATTTTATCGCTGAGACTCAGCTTAATAAATAATCCACACCTTCGAATTATCCATGCACTACGGCCAAGGATATTCGTTAGTATCACATCCATGAATTATCCATGCACTACGGCTAAAGATATTCATTATTATCACATCCATGAATTAATATTTCATCGTTGAGACTCAGCTCAATAATTAATCCACATCATCGAATCATCCCTGCACTACAGGCCAATGATATTCATTAGTATCACGACCACGAATTATCTATGCACTACGGGCCAAAGATAATCGTGTTTTCATCAACGGTCTTGATCATGCCATAAAACAATTCATCTTTTCACCCTTGGCCGAAGAGAATCTATAGCCATAATCATACCAAAAACTGTCCATCAACGCACTACGGCCAATGAGAATTTTTTACCACATCATTCATCACATTACGGTCATGATTATACCGAATAATCCCTAGTCATAATCACACCAAGTCCATCTATGCACTACGGGCCAAAGATGACTTTTACCACATCATTTATAACATTACAGTCATGATTATACCGAATAATCCCTGGTCATAATCATACCAAGTCCATCTATGAACTACAGGCCACATATGACTTTCAACATAATATAAACATGAAGATGATGACAATGACATAATAATTCAATAAAACAAGTTCAAGAATTAATTTATCTAGGAACTAATAACGTCCAAATTATCAACATGATACTTATTGTAGAGTAAAATTTAAGAACGCTCCGAAAATGTTTTCATGAAAAGATACTGGATGAAGCGCAAATATCAAGGATATTCCACTAATTTCATGGAGTATAGAAGCTAAAACTTTAACCAACTGAGTATAATAGAATATATAAAACTGCACATAGGTTTTCATCCGCCATGCGGTAATCCACATATACAGATCATTTCCACAATTTAATAAGGAATGGATACAAAGGATCATTCACCATGCATGTGGTAATCCACATAGACAGGTTATTCCAACAGAATAATAAGGAATGGAATAATGGAAGGATTCACCATGCGTGCGATAGACTGCACAGACAGGTTACTCCCAACAGAATAATAAAGAATGGAACCAAATCATGCGTAAACGCACAGAAAGGATATTCCGACAGAATAATAAAGAACGGAACTAGGTCAGGCAAAATTCGCACCGACAGGATATTCCAACAAAATATTAAAGAATGGAATAACAACAGAAATCACCATGCGTGCGATAGACCGCACAGACAGGTTATTCCAACAGAATAATAATTAATGGAACCAGGTCAGGCGTAGTACGCACCAACAAAATATTCCGACAGAATAATAAAGAACGGAATAATAGAAGAATTTCACCATGTATGCGGTACTTCGCATAAACAGGTTATTCCAACATAATAATAAAGAATGGAATAACAGTAAAATTTCACCAAGTATAGGTAGTCTGCATATACAGATTATTCCAACAGAATAATAAAGAACGAAATAATAGAAGGATTCACCATGCGTGTGATAGACTGCACAGACTGGTTATTCCAACAGAAAAATAAATAGCGGAACCAGGTCATGCATAAATGCACCGATAGGATATTCCGACAGAATAATAAATAATAGAACCAGGTCCGGCGTAACTACATAGATAGGATATTTCGACAGACTACAAAATAATGGAACCATGTCCGGCGTAAAGCACAGACAGGATATTCCGACATAATAATAAATAATTGAACCAGGTCCGGCGTAAAGCACAGATAGGATGTTCTAACAGAATAATAAAAATGTAATAACAGAAGAATTTCACCAAGTATAGGGTAGCCCGCGTATATAGGTTATTCCAACAAAATAATAAAGAATGGAATAACAGAAGTTCTCTTCATGAATAAGAAAGAAAGAATACCCTTTACAGGTACAACAAATAATATCTCTTACCTTTGAAAGAAGAGTATTCCGACTGGTAGGGCGAGGATATACTCGAAGAAAACTTGCACTACGCTCAAAGCTTTCTTAAACTCTAAATAAATACGCTCAAGATTATAGAAGAAGAACTCTCTCTATAGTTTCTCTCTCTAGAGTTTCAGTAAATTCGTAAGAAATAATGTAGGAATGAGCTTCTATTTATAGAAGAATGGAATGCATAGTAACTAATTCATGAACGGTCCAGATTGATTTACTTTTAATCGGACGGTCCATATTTAAAGCAAAATCTTTTAAATAAAATATAATATATTCTATTTATAATCTAATAAAACGAATAACTTTATAAAAGATTTTACTATGCAAACACTATGCAGGCACTATGCAAACACTATGCATAATAAAATATAATATACTCTAATTATTGTCTAATAAAACAGATAACTTTATAAAAGTATTTTGTTTTATATAAAAAGATTTTACAATTAGCCTAATAAAACGAATAACTTTATAAAAGTATTTTGTTTTATATAAAAAACTTTTCTGTTTTATTACATTAATAATATCAATAAAACAAAACTGAGTGACTTATCACGTAAGCATCAATAATCAATATCGTGTGCTACTATGCAACCACGCGTATTACTGTACTTTTAACACCAGGTGTTTCAACAGTTAACGGCAAAACTTTCGTCGTTATTTTCATAAAAATATTTTTATCGTTTTCTCAATCCGACAATAATTCTGTTGTGGGGTCCAACAATGGTTGTACCGTCGTATGAATATTCCTCGACAAAAAGAATATTTCCCGACTAATCGAATATTCCCAGACACAACGAATATTTTATATCAACTTGTTTACTTTGCAAACAAAAATTTCACATATGACCCTTAACTTTAAACTTTTTTTTAATTTAACTATTTACCAAAATAGAAAAATTGAATACTTTTATTTCATAAAATTCGGGATCTCACAATCACCCCTCCTAGTTCTAGACTCTTATCTCCGCCAGCGACTATATCCCTAAGGTCTGATACCAACTGTGACGCCCCCAAAATAGGTCCATTGCACCCAACCTAATCTGAGTCGCCAAATACATGGTACAGAAACAAATACAACTTCAGTAATACAATTGCCGTGCAGAATACGACAATACATAAATTGTGAGTTTGAATATAAATATTGTCTACTAGAGAGTATACAAACTCAAAAGGAGTCCTCATTACAATTATCACACTATTTCACAGAATAGTGAGGACTACTAATGATATCATCTGGACCGTTACTCCGTTCCCCGACTAGTCCCTACTGCGTTCTCACTTCTTGAAGAGAACAATAAAAGCAAAAAGGTGAGCTCAACTAGCCCAGTAAAGAATATCATAATTAAAGCTAATTTACATCATCAATAGCCTTCATCATTAATAAATCAAAGATTTAGAACATATGGTAGCTGATAAAAGTTTTCAACTATAGTTGCAGCGGAACGAGCAATCCATCAAAAGAGTCAAATAGACCATTAGGTCTATTATCTTCTCCATGTTAAAAGTCCACCAATAATATGTTATCCCTGTAACATCAATCAACAATTCCTGTCCACAATCATATGAATAACTCATAATCATAATTGTAATTCTAAATTCCTCTTTGCACCCAGGACGAAAATAATTTTCATCACCTATATTCACCTGAAACATAAAAAATCATGGTTATACCAAATCACAATTCTTGTTCATAATCATACTAATAAATTTATCTTTGCACTATGGCCAAAGACATACAACTGTATTTTAGAAGTGTTAAGTAAAGCATGATATCTACTATCTTCTACAAATTAAAAGTGTATAACTAATATTTTATCGCTGAGACTCAGCTTAATAAATAACCCACACCTTCGAATTATTCATGCACTACGGCCAAGGATATTCGTTAGTATCACATCCATGAATTATCCATGCACTACGGCCAAAGATATTCATTATTATCACATCCATGAATTAATATTTCATCTTTGAGACTCAGCTCAATAATTAATCCACATCATCGAATCATCCCTTCACTATAGGCCAAGGGTATTCATTAGTCTCACGACCACGAATTATCCATGCACTACGGGCCAAAGATAATCGTGTTTTCATCAACGGTCCTAATCATGCCATAAAACAATTCATCTTTGCACCCTTGGCCGAAGAGAATCCATAGCCATAATCATTCCAAAAACTGTTCATCAATGCACTACGGCCAATGAGGATTTTTTACTACATCATTCATCACATTACGGTCATGATTATACCGAATAATCCCTGGTCATAATCACACCAAGTCCATCTATGTACTACGGGCCAAAGATGACTTTTACCACATCATATGTAACATTACGGTTATGATTATACCGAATAATCCCTGGTCATAATCATACCAAGTCCATCTATGCACTACAGGCCACAGATGACTTTCAACATAATATAAACATGAAGATGATGACAATGACAAAATAATTCAATAAAACAAGTTCAAGAATTAATTTATCCAAGAACTAATAACGTCCAAATTGTCAACATGATACTTATTTGTAGAGTACAATTTAAGAATGCTCAGAAAATATTTCTATAAAAAGATACTGAATGAAGCGCAAATATCAAGGATATTCCACTAATTTCATGGAGTATAGAAGCTTAAAGTTTAACTAACTGAGTATAATAGAATATATAAAACTGCAAATGGATTTTCGTCCGCCATGCGATAATCCACATATACATGCGATAGACTTAGAAGAATTCACCATACGTGCGATAGACTGCACAGACAGGTTATTTTCAACAGAATAATAAAGAATGGAACCAGGTCATACATAAACGCACAGACAGGATATTTCGACAGAATAATAAAGAACGGAACTAGGTCAGGCGAAATTCGCACCGACAGGATATTCCAACAAAATATTAAAGAATGGAATAACAAAAGAAATCACCATGCATGAGATAGACCGCACAGACAGGTTATTCCAATATCATAATAATTAATGGAACCAGGTCAGGCGTAGTACACACCAACAGGATATTTCGACAGAATAATAAAGAACGGAATAATAGAAGAATTTTACCATGTATGCGGTACTTCGCATAAACAGGTTATTCTAATATAATAATAAAAAATAGAATAACAAAAGAATTTTACCAAGTATAGGGTAGTCCGCGTATACAGGTTATTCCAACAGAATAATAAAGAATGAAATAACAGAAGGATTAACTATGCGTGCGATAGATTGCACAGACAGGTTATTCCAATAGAAAAATAAATAGTGAAACCAGGTCATGCGTGTAAGACCCCGAATTTTATGAAATAAAAGTATTCAATTTTTCTTATAATTACTATTCAGTAAATGGTTAAATTGATAAAAGTTTAAAGTTATGAGTGAAATATGTTTTTTTTTCAAAATAAGCAAGTGGTTATAAAATAATCATTGTTGTCGGGGAATATTCGTTTGGTCGTAGAATATTCTTTCTGTCGGGGAATATTCGTACGACGGCGCAGCCATTTGTGGGCCCCATAACAGAATAACTGTCGAGTGAAGAAAACGACAAATTTGAGTTTTTACAAATAACGGCGTAGTTGTTACCGTTAACACTGTTGGAATACCCGGTGGTTAAAATACAGTAATACGCGTTATTGCACAGTAGCACACGGTATTGCATAGTATTTTTGAAATTATTGATTCTTACGTAAGAAGGCACTACTCAATAATTGTTACAGTAATTACTGTTCAATATTTTATTTTATTGATTCAATAATTGCTACGTTGAAATTTTGTATTATTGTTGTTCAATAATTGTTGCTGCACAGTATTTCCCATTATCAGATCAATAATTCATATTATTTGAATAGTATTATTAGATAGCATTATTGGCAATGTCTAGAAAGTTCTGTCTAAGGAGAGGTTTGGTCATCTAATTACGCGCCAGTAAGGAGAAATCCTTATTGGAAAACCCTCTCTTTCCTGGGAACGGCCTGGCTGTCATAAATGTGATTCTGTAATATTATTTGTGAATAATTAATTATTGATTCATATGATAAGGAAATATTTATTTTATGTGGATATAAATGAGGGATATATTTTTGTGGTTAAAAAATGAAGGAGTTAATGTTGAGATTTTTATCCGTATTTTTGTCGTAATGGAGGTATTAAAAATCAGGGTTTTTGAGATATTTTGCAGGGGTTATAATTTTTAATCCGACTGTTGGATCGTGGTAATTTTTGGATATGTTATACATATATAAGTTGAGTATATGTCCACAAATTTTGAACCGTTAAAAATGAACGTATGATTTATTATGAATTTTACGAGATGACTAGCTCAGAAATTGTTGAATTTTCGGAGTTTATCATTTTGGTGGAAAATTCTAGAATTGGTGGGCCCCACTTGTGGTTGGTGAGGAAATGTGCTGAATTATATTTCAAATGTGGTGGGTGGGAATAGTAGCAGGTAAAGCCATCAGGTTGCAGGTCAAACCTACCAAAATTTTCCTATAAATAGAGGGCTAAGTTAGAATTGAAAATCACACCAGAAACATAAGCTTTCTCTCTTTCTCTTTCTATATTATGAAGCATATTTCGTGAGTTTTTAGATATTTGGTGAGTTGCTATTCATCAGTGCAAGTTTTCTTCAGCATCATATCCGATATCCAGTCAGAAGTACTTCTCTTTTGAGGTAAGGGATAGTAAGGGATAGTAATGGATTTTAAGGGTTGTTATGATTTTCAGTTTTGTAATTTTTCTGATCTTCAAAAATTCTGGAAAAATTCAAAATGATATTTTGATGAGTTTTCTTGATTGTGTCCAAAAATGGTGATTTTTGGATGTATAGATTGAGAGTTATGAATTTTATGAGAAAAGACTATTTTAAAAGTAACCGCTTATAATTCCTTGTGGTTAACTCCAAAATTGATGAAATTTTTATTAGGAGTACATGTGTATGATAGAAGTATACTCTGTAAATTTCAGAATTTTTGGACAAAAGTATAATTTTTGATAAATGTCTAAATATTCGGTGGTTTTGGCCATATTAAAATAGTAAATGAGTTTTAAAAATTCTGAGAAAAATATATGTTCACTATGGGACTATATTATGCTAAATCCCAGAAAAGAAATATTTTTGGAACTGATTTGGTATTTTTCATAAAAATAGTCTAGTTATGAGTAAATAAATTAAATATGTTTTGTGAAGAAAGAAAATTGGAAAATAGGATTTTATGGCTTGAGAATTTTATATGAGGTATATGCAGATTTTTTATGAGGGTTTTGGTTATTGATGATGAAATTATAAGAGTTGGCATTTTATGATGATTAAATGCATTAATTAGTAAAGTGTAAACAATTAAAATAAATTGTTTATAAATTTAAGTAATGTTATTCTTTCAATATCATTATACCGAAATATTGGTATGGATTTTATTGTGGAATTTTTATCTTTTTTGTCGGGGTTACTATTCATGAGTTACTATTCACGATTTACTATTCATGAGTTACGAATATTACTCTTGAGATTAAAACTATATGTTGATCATATTATTTTTATCATCATATATAACATTTTTATAACCCTGATGTTGAAATTCTCTTTCACTGGAGTGTAAAGATGGGTAGATTATTGGTATGATCATGACTAGGGTTCTCTTTGGCCTGTAGTGCAAAGTTGAATTGTGACTGGTATGATCATGACCATTGAATTTATAATTGAATATCTTAAGCTTAAGTGCAAAGGTGAATTGATCAACATGGTTATAATTATTGTTTATATAAATTCTGAAATGATTATATATTTCTTTGAGATATGAATATATTTGGCCTGTAGTGCAAATATGAATTGTTGATGAATATCTTTGGCATGTAGTGCAAAGATGGCCTGTTGATGAATATCTTTGGCCTGTAGTGCAAAGATGAACTGTTGTTGAATATCTTTGGCCCGTAGTGCAAAGATGGTTTGTTGATGAATATCTTTGGCCCGTAGTGCAAAGATGGATTTGTTAGTATGATTATAAACAGGAACTGTGATTTGGTATAACCATGATCTTTGATGTTTCAGGTAAAGACAGGTGATGAAAATATTCTTCGTCCTGGGTGCAAAGAAAAATTTAGAATCACAATTATGATTATGAGTTATTCATATGATTGTGGAACGGAACTGTTGATTGATGTTACAGGGATAAAATATTGTTGATGGATTTTTAACATGGAGAAGATAATAGACTTTATAGTCTATTTGACTCTTCTAACGGATTGCTCGTTCCGCTGCAACTATGGTTGAAATTTTTATCATTTACCATATGTTCTAAATCTCTGATTTATTGTTGATGAAGGCTATTGATAATTGAATTATCTTTAGTCATGATATTCTTTACTGAGCTAGTTGTGCTCACCCTTTTGCTTCACAATTCCTTTCAGGTAATAAGAGTGTAGCTGGGTCGAGCGGGGGTAACAAGGGAATAGAACGGTGGTCATCATTTAGTAGTTATATTTGGTGAAGAAAATAGGGTGAGGCGAACCCAACGTTGGAAGGGTGTTTTGTCACTATCATACAAGATGTCTAATGACATACAACCTCGTGTCATCATAAGACAGGGTTGTGCTCATCCACTTGCTGAGTATATCTATGGGCACTACCTATATAATCTTGGTGTTTGTTTGAAGTATAATTCTCAATTAGAGACAGTGGAGATAATGATAAGTCAAGAGAAGACTCACCATTGGGAAGAATATGATAGTAATCTTCTCGTTTTTCTTTGGGGTCTATTGGGTCAACCAAGGATAATTCTGTGGCCATATGATATCTATCATAACCTAGATGTGTGGCCTCCCATGTACGAAGGTTTCCTTGAGCACTTCCCAAAGATTCTAATTTCTAAAACAGTTTTTGACTATACCTTTATGTAAGGTGTTATTGTGAGGTGATGTCCACAGTTGGAACATGAGTCACATTTGGTATATATTTGTATCAAAACTCACAGCATATGTGTTATTATATTTTGCACGACAATTGTTGTAATAAAGTTGTAGTTGTTTTCTGTACCATGTATTTGACGACTCAGAATGGGTTGGGCGGAATGGACCTATTTTGGGGGCGTCACAGGTGGTATCAGAGCTTAGGGATATGATCTCTGGCGGAGATCGGGGAATACAACTAGGAGGGGAGAGATGAGTAAATCATTCGCTAGTGTGTCCTACCTAAGCTTATTTGTTGGTCAGTCATAATATCAGGATATTATGTGATATGTTAATTTGTTAAATTAACCCTTGTTTTGAAGCTGTATTCTAGAATGATATTTGAAATACAGGAGATGAGCAATGGAGAAATTATGATGACAAGAAAGATGGAATCTGAAATAGAAGCAAGGTATTCTCAACTCTTTGAAATACCAGGTACGTAAATTTCGATGACGAAATTTCATAAGGAGGGGAGATTGTAAGACCCCGAATTTTATGAAATAAAAGTATTCAATTTTTCTTATAATTACTATTCAGTAAATGGTTAAATTGATAAAAGTTTAAAGTTATGAGTGAAATATGATTTTTTTTTTCAAAATAAGCAAGTGGTTATAAAATAATCATTGTTGTCGGGGAATATTCGTTTGGTCGTAGAATATTCTTTCTGTCGGGGAATATTCGTACGACGGCGCAGCCATTTGTGGGCCCAATAACAGAATAACTGTCGGGTGAAGAAAACGACAAATTTGAGTTTTTACAAATAACGGCGTAGTTGTTACCGTTAACGCTGTTGGAATACCCGGTGGTTAAAATACAGTAATACGCGTTATTGCACAGTAGCACACGGTATTGCATAGTATTTTTGAAATTATTGATTCTTACGTAAGAAGGCACTACTCAATAATTGTTACAGTAATTACTGTTCAATATTTTATTTTATTGATTCAATAATTGCTACGTTGAAATTTTGTATTATTGTTGTTCAATAATTGTTGCTGCACAGTATTTCCCATTATCAGATCAATAATTCATATTATTTGAATAGTATTATTAGATAGCATTATTGGCAATGTCTAGAAAGTTCTGTCTAAGGAGAGGTTTGGTCATCTAATTGCGCGCCAGTAAGGAGAAATCCTTATTGGAAAGCCCCCTCTTTCCTGGGAACGGCCTGGTTGTCATAAATGTGATTCTGTAATATTATTTGTGAATAATTAATTATTGATTCATATGATAAGGAAATATTTATTTTATGTGGATATAAATGAGGGATATATTTTTGTGGTTAAAAAATGAAGGAGTTAATGTTGAGATTTTTATCCGTATTTTTGTCGGAATGGAGGTATTAAAAATCAGGGTTTTTGAGATATTTTGCGGGGGTTATAATTTTTAATCCGACCGTTGGATCGTGGTAATTTTTGGATATGTTATACATATATAAGTTGAGTATATGTCCACAAATTTTGAACCGTTAAAAATGAACGTATGATTTATTATGAATTTTACGAGATGACTGGTTCAGAAATTGTTGAATTTTCGGAGTTTATCATTTTGGTGGAAAATTCTAGAATTGGTGGGCCCCACTTGTGGTTGGTGAAGAAATGTGCTGAATTATATTTCAAATGTGGTGGGTGGGAATAGTAGCAGGTAAAGCCATCAGGTTGCAGGTCAAACCTACCAAAATTTTCCTATAAATAGAGGGCTAAGTTAGAATTGAAAATCACACCAGAAACATAAGCTTTCTCTCTTTCTCTCTCTATATTATGAAGCATATTTTGTGAGTTTTTAGATATTTGGTGAGTTGCTATTCATCAGTGCAAGTTTTCTTCAGCATCATATCCGATATCCAGTCAGAAGTACTTCTCTTTTGAGGTAAGGGATACTAAGGGATAGTAATGGATTTTAAGGGTTGTTATGATTTTCAGTTTTGTAATTTTTCTGATCTTCAAAAATTCTGGAAAAATTCAAAATGATATTTTGATGAGTTTTCTTGATTGTGTCCAAAAATGGTGATTTTTGGATGTATAGATTGAGAGTTATGAATTTTATGAGAAAAGACTATTTTAAAAGTAACCGCTTATAATTCCTTGTGGTTAACTCCAAAATTGATGAAATTTTTATTGGGAGTACATGTGTATGATAGAAGTATACTCTGTAAATTTCAGAATTTTTGGACAAAAGTATAATTTTTGATAAATGTCTAAATATTCAGTGGTTTTGGCCATATGAAAAATAGTAAATGACTTTTAAAAATTCTGAGAAAAATATATGTTCACTATGGGACTATATTATGCTAAATCCCAGAAAAGAAATATTTTTGGAACTGATTTGGTATTTTTCAAAAAAATGGTCTAGTTATGAGTAAATGAATTAAATATGTTTTGTGAAGAAAGAAAATTGGAAAATAGGATTTTATGGCTTGAGAATCCTATATGAGGTATATGCAGATTTTTGATGAGGGTTTTGGTTATTGATGATGAAATTATAAGAGTTGGCATTTTATGATGATTAAATGCATTAATTAGTAAAGTGTAAACAATTAAAATAAATTGTTTATAAATTTAAGTAATGTTATTCTTTCAATATCATTATACCGAAATATTGGTATGGATTTTATTGTGGAATTTTTATCTTTTGTGTCGGGGTTACTATTCATGAGTTACTATTCACGATTTACTATTCATGAGTTACGAATATTACTCTTGAGATTAAAACTATATGTTGATCATATTATTTTTATCATCATATATAACATTTTTATAATCCTGATGTTGAAATTCTCTTTCACTGGAGTGTAAAGATGGGTAGATTATTGGTATGATCATGACTAGGGTTCTCTTTGGCCTGTAGTGCAAAGTTGAATTGTGACTGGTATGATCATGACCATTGAATTTATAATTGAATATCTTAAGGTTAAGTGCAAAGGTGAATTGATCAACATGGTTATAATTATTATTTATATAAATTCTGAAATGATTATATATTTCTTTGAGATATGAATATATTTGGCCTGTAGTGCAAATATGAATTGTTGATGAATATCTTTGGCATGTAGTGCAAAGATGGCCTGTTGATGAATATCTTTGGCCTGTAGTGCAAAGATGAACTGTTGTTGAATATCTTTGGCCCGTAGTGCAAAGATGGTTTGTTGATGAATATCTTTGGCCCGTAGTGCAAAGATGGATTTGTTAGTATGATTATAAACAGAAACTGTGATTTCGTATAACCATGATCTTTGATGTTTCAGGTAAAGACAAGTGATGAAAATATTCTTCGTCCTGGGTGCAAAGAAAAATTTAGAATCACAATTATGATTATGAGTTATTCATATGATTGTGGAAAGGAACTGTTGATTGATGTTACAGGGATAAAACATTGTTGATGGATTTTTAACATGGAGAAGATAATAGACTTTATAGTCTATTTGACTCTTCTAACGGATTGCTCGTTCCGCTGCAACTATGGTTGAAATTTTTATCATTTACCATATGTTCTAAATCTCTGATTTATTGTTGATGAAGGCTATTGATAATTGAATTATCTTTAGTCATGATATTCTTTACTGAGCTAGTTGTGCTCACCCTTTTGCTTCACAATTTCTTTCAGGTAATAAGAGTGTAGCTGGGTCGAGCGGGGGTAACAAAGGAATAGAACGGTGGTCATCATTTAGTAGTTATATTTGGTGAAGAAAATAGGGTGAGGCGAACCCAACATTGGAAGGGTGTTTTGTCACTATTATACAATATGTCTAATGACATACAACCTCGTGTCATCATAAGACAGGGTTGTGCTCATCCACTTGCTGAGTATATCTATGGGCACTACCTATATAATCTTGGTGTTTGTTTGAAGTATAATTCTCAATTAGAGACAGTGGAGATAATGATAAGTCAAGAGAAGACTCACCATTGGGAAGAATATGATAGTAATCTTCTCGTTTTTCTTTGGGGTCTATTGGGTCAACCAAGGATAATTCTGTGGCCATATGATATCTATCATAACCTAGATGTGTGGCCTCCCATGTACGAAGGTTTCCTTGAGCACTTCCCAAAGATTCTAATTTCTAAAACAGTTTTTGACTATACCTTTATGTAAGGTGTTATTGTGAGGTGATGTCCACAGTTGGAACATGAGTCACATTTGGTATATATTTGTATCAAAACTCACAGCATATGTGTTATTATATTTTGCACGACAATTGTTGTAATAAAGTTGTAGTTGTTTTCTGTACCATGTATTTGACGACTCAGAATGGGTTGGGTGGAATGGACCTATTTTGGGGGCGTCACAATGCGTAAATGCACCGACAGGATATTCTGACAAAATAATAAATAATGGAACCAGGTCTGGCGTAAACACACAGACAGGATATTCCGACAGAATAATAAATAATGGAACCAGGTCCGGTGTAAAGCACAGACATGATATTGTGACATAATAATAAATAATGGAACCAGGTCCGGCGTAAAGCACAGACAGGATGTTCCAACATAATAATAAAAATGTAATAACAGAAGAATTTCACCAAGTATAGGGTAGCCCGCGTATACAGGTTATTCCAACAGAATAATAAAGAATGGAATAACAGAAGTTCTCTTCATGAATAAGAAAGAAAGAATACCCTTTACGAGTACAACAAATAATATCTCTTACCTTTGAAAGAATAGTATTCTGACCGGTAGGGCGACGATATACTCGAAGAAAATTTGCACTACGCTCAAAGCTTTCTTAAACTCTAAATAAATACGCTCAAGATTATAGAAGAAGAACTCTCTCTATAGTTTCTCTCTCTAGAGTTTCAGTAAATTCGTAAGAAATAATGAAGGAATGAGCTTCTATTTATAGAAGAATGGACTGCATAGTAACTAATTCATGAACGGTCCAGATTGATTTATTTTTAATCGGACGGTCCATATTTAAAGTAAAATCTTTTAAATAAAATATAATATATTCTATTTATAATCTAATAAAAATAATAACTTTATAAAAGATTTTACTATGCAGGCACTATGCAGGCACTATGCAAACACTATGCATAATAAAATATAATATATTCTAATTATTATCTAATAAAACAGATAACTTTATAAAAGTATTCTGTTTTATATAAAAAGATTTTACTATTAGTCTAATAAAACGAATAACTTTATAAAAGTATTCTGTTTTATATAAAAAGCTTTTTTTGTTTTATTACATTAATAATACCAATAAAACAAAACTGAGTGACTTATCACATAAGCATCAATAATCAATACCGTGTGCCACTATGCAACCACGCGTATTACTGTACTTTTAACACCGGGTGTTTTAACAGTTAACGGTAAAACTTCTGCCGTTATTTTCATAAAAATATTTTTGTCATTTTCTCAATCCGACAATAATTTTATTGTGGGGTCCACCAATGATTGTACCGTCGTACAAATATTCCCTAACAAAAAGAATATTTCCCGACTACTCGAATATTCCCCGACACAACGAATATTTTATATCAACTTGTTTTCTTTGTAAAAAAAAATTCACATATTACCCTTAACTTTAAACTTTTTTCAATATAACTATTTACCAAAATAGAAAAATTGAATACTTTTATTTCATAAAATTCGGGGTCTCACAATCACCCCTCCTTATGAAATTTCACCCTCGAAATATACGTACGTACCTGATATTCGAAGAGATGAGAATACATTGCTTTCTTTTCAGATTGTACCTCCCCAGTAATTTCAGATATCATTCTAGAATATAGCTTCAAAACAAAGGTTATTTGACATATCATAATTTGTCAACTTATCAAGTTAACAATTTTAGCTTAGGTAAGTCACACACTGGCGAAGTATATAAATCGTCTCTCCCCTCCTAGTTCTAGACTCTTATCTCTGCCAGCAACCATATCCCTAAGCTCTTATACCAACTGTGACGCCCCCAAAACAGGTCCATTTCACCCAACCTATTCTGAGTCGCCAAATACATGATACAGAAACAAATACAACTTCAGTAATACAATTGTTGTGCAGAATACGACAACACATATACTGTGAGTTTGAATACAAATATTGTCTACTAGAGAGTATACAAACTCAAAAGGAGTCCTCATTACAATTATCACACTATTTTATGGTACAGAATTCTGTTGAGAATCCATATTTATTATTCTATTGGAATAACCTGTATACGCGGTTTACCGTATACCTGGTGAAGTTTGTTGTTATTTAATTCTTTATTATTCTGTTGGAAAATCCTGTCTGTGCGTTTACGCATGACCTGGTTCTATTATTTATTATTCTGTTGGAATAACCTGTCTGTGCGGATTACGCACGTATGCTGAAATTCTTCTGTTTTTCCATTATTTATTATTATGTTGGAATAACCTATATATGCGAAGTACTGCATACATGGTGAAATTCTTTTATTATTCCATTCTTTATTATATTGTTGGTTATTGGTTTTACAGTTGTATATCTTTGGCCTGTAATGCAAAGATGATATGTTGTTAAATATCTTTGGCATGTAGTGCAAAGATGATCTGTTGTTTGATAGCTTTGACCCGTAGTGCGAAGATGGATAGGTGTATGACATGATCATGACCACTAGTGATACTAACAATTATATTTGGCCGTAGTGCATGGATAATTCAATGATGTGATTGGCAGGATCATGACCATTAGTTAACAGTTGAATGTCTTTGGCCGTAGTGCACTGACTGGCAATTGATTGGTATGATCATGACCATTAGTTTTATAGTTGAATATATTTAGCTCGTAGTGCAAAGATAGACAACTGATTGGTATGATCATTGTTATTACATTTGAATATCTTCAACCTTGGGGTAAGGCTATTGAGTAAACGCTCTATTAAGCCTTTATGGCAAGAAGGAATTGTTAATTCACATTATTATAAATACGAATTATGAATTTAACTAACATCTTTGGTGGTTCAAGTGAAGACAAGTGTTGAAAGTTCTATTCGTCTCGGGTATAACAAAGAACTGTTGATGAGTATTATAGAAATAAATTATCAATGATGGGATTTTAATCTTGAGGAGATAGTAGACATTATGTTCTACTTGACTATTCTGAGGGATTGTTGATTCCGCTGCAATTATGGTTGAAAACTTTTATTATCTACCATATGTTCTAAATCTCTGATTTATTCTGATAAAAGCTGTTGATAAATATATTATCTTAGCCATGATATTTCTTACTGGGCTAGTTGAGCTCACCCTTTCTTTCACTGTTCTCTTCAGGAAATGAGATTATAGTTGGGAAGAGTCGGGAAACGGAGTGATGGACCAGATGATAGCATTAGTAGTCCTCACTATTCTATGTAATAGTGTGATAATAATTGTAATGAGGGTTAGTAGTTTTAATGGAACCAGGTTTGGCGTAAAGCACAGACATGATATTTCGACAAAATAATAAATAATGGAACCTGTGACGCCCCCAAAATAGATCCATTCCATCCAACCTATTCTGAGTCGCCAAATACATGGTACAGAAAACAACTATAACTTTATTACAACAATTGTCGTGCAAAATACAACAACACATATGCTGTGAGTTTGGATACAAATATATACCAAATGTGACTCATGTTCCAACCGTGGACATCACCTCACATTGACACCTTACATAAAGGTATAGTCAAAAATTATTTTAGAAATTAGAATCTTTGGGAAGTGCTCAAGGAAACCTTCGTACATAGGAGGCCATGCATCTAGGTTATGATATATATCATATGGCCATAGAATTATCCTTGGTTTACCCAATAGACCCCAAAGAAAAACGAGAAGATTACTATCATATTCTTCCCAATGGTGAGTCTTCTCTTGACATATCATTATCTCTACTGTCTCTAATTGAGAATTATACTTTAAACAAACACCAAGATTATATAGGTAGTGCTCGTATATATACTCAGCAAGTGGATGAGCACATCCCTGTCTTATGATGACACGAGATTGTATGTCGTTAGACATCTTGTATGATAGTGGCAAACCACCCTTCCAACGTTGGGTACACCTTACCCTATTGGATTCACCAAATATAACTACTAAATGAACTTTTCTATACTGCTTCGGGAGAACATCCACAGCTAGAGACCACCGTTCTATTTCCCCGTTACCCTCGCTCGACCCAGCTACACTCTTATTACCTGAAAGGAATTGTGAAGCAAAAGGGTGAGCACAACTAGCTCAGTAAAGAATATCATGACTAAAGATAATTAAATTATCAATAGCCTTCATCAATAATAAATCAGAGATTTAGAATATATGGTAAATGATAAAAATTTCAACCATAGTTGCAGCGGAACGAGCAATCCATTAGAAGAGTCAAATAGACTATAAAGTCTATTATTTTCTCCATGTTAAAAATCCACCAACAATGTTTTATCCCTGTAACATCAATCAACAATTCCGGTCCACAATCATATGAATAACTCATAATCATAACTGTAGTTCTAAATTCCTCTTCTCATCTAGGACGAAGATAATTTTCATCACCTGAAACATCAAACATCATGGTTATACCAAATCACAGTTCTTGTTCATAATCATACTAATAACTTCATCTTTGCACTACGGGGCAAAGATATTCATCAACAAGTCATCTTTGCACTACAGGCCAAAGATATTCGTCAACAGTTCATCTTTGCATTACTGGCCAAAGATATTCAACAACAGGTCATCTTTGCACTACGGGCCAAAGATATTCATCAACAGACCATCTTTGCACTACAGGCCAAAGATATTCATCTACAATTTATCTTTGCACTACAGGCCAAAGATATTCCTCAACAATTCATATTTGCACTACATGCCAAATATATTAATACCTCAAAGAATATATAATCATTTAAGAATTTATATAAACAATAATTATAACCATGTTGATCATTTCACCTTTGCACTTAAGCTAAAGATATTCAATTAAATATTCAATGGTCATGATCATACCAGTCAACAATTCAACTTTGCACTACTGGCCAAAGAGAACCCATAGTCATAATCACACCAAAAATCTACCCATCTTTACACTCAAGTCAAAGAGAAATATCATCATTAGGGTTATAAAAATGTTATATATGATAATAAAATCAATATAATCAACATATAGATTTAATCTCAAGAGTAATATTCATAAATCAACTATAATTTGGTTAGAAAAAGAAACCAATTTTGTCGTGAATAGTAACTCGTGAATAGTAACTCGTGAATAGTAACCTCGACTCAAAAAGGTAGAAATTCCACAATAAAATCTATACCAATATTTCGGTATAATGATATTGAAAGAATAACATTTCTTAAGCTTATAAACAATTTATTTAAATTGTTTACACTTTACTAATTAATGCATTTAATCATCATAAAATGTAAACTCTTAAGATTTCATCATCAATACCCAAAACCCTCATCAAAAATCTGCATATACCTCATATAGAATTCTCAAGCCATAAAATCCTATTTTCCAATTTTCTTACTTCACATAACATATTTAATTCATTTACTCACAACTAGACCATTTTCATGAAAAATATCAAATCAGTTCTAAAAATATTTCTTTTCTGAGATTTAGCATAATATAGTCCCATAGTGAACATATATTTTTCTCAAAATTTTTAAAAGTCATTTACTATTTTTCACCTCTCTTTAGACAGAACTTTCTAGACATTGACAATAATGTTATCTAATAATATTATTCAAATAATATGAATTATTGATCTGATAAAGGAAAATACTGTGCAGCAATAATTATTGAAACAACAATAATATAAAATATCAACGCAACAATTATTGAATCAATAAAATAAAATATTGAACAGTAATTACTGTAACAATTATTGAGTAGTGCCTTCTTACGTAAGAATCAATAATTTCAAAAATACTATGCAATACCGTGTGCTACTGTGCAATAACGCGTATTACTGTATTTTAACCACCGGGTATTCCAACAGTGTTAACGGTAACAACTACGCCGTTATTTGTAAAAACTCAAATTTGTCGTTTTCCTTCACCCAACAGTTATTCGTTATGGGGCCCACAAATAGCTGCACCGTCGTACGAATATTCTCCGACAGAAAGAATATTCCACGACCAAACGAATATTCCCCGACAACAATGATTATTTTATAACCACTTGCTTATTTTGAAAAAAAAAATTCATATTTCACCCATAACTTTAAACTTTTATCAATTTAACTATTTACTGAATAGTAATTATAAGAAAAATTGCATACTTTTATTTCATAAAATTCGGGGTCTTACAATCTCCCCTCCTTATGAAATTTCGTCCCCGAAATTTACGTACCTGGTATTTCGAAGAGTTGAGAATACCTTGCTTCCATTTCAGATTCTATCTCTCAGATCATCATGATTTCTCCATTTCTCTTCTCCCATGATAACTTCATTTGGGTTCCTCATTTGTTGGGAAGTCATGACAACCGCCATCCCTCGAACTACTCGGCTTTGACTTGTCTGGAGCAGCATTTGGCGTCATCATTACCGTTGGAATATACCTTTCTATAGGACATATTCCTCCCTTAACTGCCTCTTCGTACTCCTCATTCATGATCTGAATCATCAATCTTCGATCCATATCGGATTCAGGTTGACCGCTATGTACAGGGTAATTCAAAACTCGATGTTGGGTTCTCCCAATTGCTTTCCAAAAAGAGAAATTCATATCATCTATTTTAGCCTTCTTAGATCGAACATCTCTTTCCACAATATCCACGTGTCGTGCGGCTTTTGCCCATGCATCACTTATTCTCACTCGTTCAATTTTTTCTTCTTTCAGCTCAGATTCCATTTTTATCATCTTATACTCTGCCAAAGAATGCTTCTGTTCAAGCATCACATATCGGGTAACACAAGCTTGAATTGTTGCATCTTTTTGTTCCACGACCGCCTGTCGTTCTTCTGCCTGCTCTTCTAACTCATGAATACGATTTTAAAATTCTACATTTTGATCATGTAATACCTCTAATAAACTCTCCTCTGGTACTTCTTCTTCCTCTTCTTCCTCAGTCTCAGCTGTTACCTCTGCGACTATCTCGGGTGCAACTATCAATTCTTCACTCACCACATAGATATCTCTAATTCCTTCTTCGTCTGACATCACATTATCATGGTTAGTGATTAGAGGTATCCCCACAGTTTCATTCACTCCATTGTTAGCATTCTTAGCTGCCATTCTCAAATACTGCCATAAAATAAGGGTTAATTAAACAAATTAACCTATCACATAATATCTCGATATTATGATTGACCAATAAATAAGCTTAGGTAGGACACACTAGCGAAGGATTTACTCATCTCTCCCCTCCTAGTTCTATTCCCCG
The DNA here is from genome assembly GCA_016801055.1 of Panax notoginseng. NCBI lineage: Eukaryota > Viridiplantae > Streptophyta > Magnoliopsida > Apiales > Araliaceae > Panax > Panax notoginseng. Next base: position 52,021,057 of record CM029023.1, read on the forward strand.
ATCTCCGCCAGAGATCATATCCCTAAGCTCTGATACCAAATGTAACTCTGGACACCAACCTATGTCAGCACCTTACATTGATACCTATCAGTTTGCCACCGCAGAACGGCGTCCCCTACGGAGAGTCTGGCTTCGGTGCATCCCCCATCAACAGGAAGTCACCAGCGAGAGGCTTGGGGCTCTTTACTTATGGCTCTGATACCAAATGTGACGCCCCCAAAATAGATCCATTCCATCCAACCTATTCTGAGTCGCCAAATACATGGTACAGAAAACAACTATAACTTTATTACAACAATTGTCGTGCAAAATACAACAACACATATGCTGTGAGTTTGGATACAAATATATACCAAATGTGACTCATGTTCCAACCGTGGACATCACCTCACAATGACACCTTACATAAAGGTATAGTCAAAAATTGTTTTAGAAATTAGAATCTTTGGAAAGTGCTCAAGGAAACCTTCGTACATGGGAGGCCATGCATCTAGGTTATGATAGATATCATATGGCCATAGAATTATCCTTGGTTTACCCAATAGACCCCAAAGAAAAATGAGAAGATTACTATCATATTCTTCCCAATGGTGAGTCTTCTCTTGACATATCATTATCTCTACTGTCTCTAATTGAGAATTATACTTTAAACAAACACCAAGATTATATAGGTAGTGCTCGTATATATACTCAGCAAGTGGATGAGCACATCCCTGTCTTATGATGACACGAGGTTGTATGTCGTTAGACATCTTGTATGATAGTGGCAAACCACCCTTCCAACGTTGGGTACACCTTACCCTATTGGATTCACCAAATATAACTACTAAATGAACTTTTCTATACTGCTTCGGGAGAACATCCACAGCTAGAGACCACCGTTCTATTTCCCCGTTACCCTCGCTCGACCCAGCTACACTCTTATTACCTGAAAGGAATTGTGAAGCAAAAGGGTGAGCACAACTAGCTCAGTAAAGAATATCATGACTAAAGATAATTAAATTATCAATAGCCTTCATCAATAATAAATCAGAGATTTAGAATATATGGTAAATGATAAAAATTTCAACCATAGTTGCAGCGGAACGAGCAATCCATTAGAAGAGTCAAATAGACTATAAAGTCTATTATTTTCTCCATGTTAAAAATCCACCAACAATGTTTTATCCCTGTAACATCAATCAACAATTCTGGTCCACAATCATATGAATAACTCATAATTATAACCGTAGTTCTAAATTCCTCTTCTCATCTAGGACAAAGATAATTTTCATCACCTGAAACATCAAACATCATGGTTATACCAAATCACAGTTCCTGTTTATAATCATACTAATAACTTCATCTTTGCACTACGGGGTAAAGATATTCATCAACAAGTCATCTTTGCACTACAGGCCAAAGATATTCGTCAACAGTTCATCTTTGCATTATTGGCCAAAGATATTCAACAACAGGTCATCTTTGCACTACGGGCCAAAGATATTCATCAACAGACCATCTTTGCACTACAGGCCAAAGATATTCATCTACAATTCATCTTTGCACTACAGGCCAAAGATATTCCTCAACAATTCATATTTGCACTACATGCCAAATATATTAATACGTCAAAGAATATATAATCATTTAAGAATTTATATAAACAATAATTATAACCATGCTGATCATTTCACCTTTGCACTTAAGCTAAAGATATTCAATTATAAATTCAATGGTCATGATCATACCAGTCAATAATTCAACTTTGCACTACTGGCCAAAGAGAGCCCATAGTCATAATCATACCAAAAATCTACCCATCTTTACACTCAAGTCAAAGAGAAATATCATCATTAGGGTTATAAAAATGTTATATATGATAATAAAATCAATATAATCAACATATAGATTTAATCTCAAGAGTAATATTCATAAATCAACTATAATTTGGTTAGAAAAAGAAACCAATTTTGTCGTGAATAGTAACTCGTGAATAGTAACTCGTGAATAGTAACCTCGACTCAAAAAGGTAGAAATTCCACAATAAAATCTATACCAATATTTTGGTATAATGATATTGAAAGAATAACATTTCTTAAGCTTATAAACAATTTATTTAAATTGTTTACACTTTACTAATTAATGCATTTAATCATCATAAAATGTAAACTCTTAAGATTTTATCATCAATAGCCAAAACCCTCATCAAAAATCTGCATATACCTCATATAGAATTCTCAAGCTATAAAATCCTATTTTCCAATTTTCTTACTTCACATAACATATTTAATTCATTTACTCACAACTAGACCATTTTCATGAAAAATACCAAATCAGTTCTAAAAATATTTCTTTTCTGAGATTTAGCATAATATAGTCCCATAGTGAACATATATTTTTCTCAAAATTTTTAAAAGTCATTTACTATTTTTCATATGGCCAAAACAGCCGAATATTTAGACATTTATCAAAAATTATACTTTTGTCCAAAAATTCTGAAATTTACAGAGTATACTTCTATCATATACATGTACTCCCAATAAAAATTTCATCAATTTTGGAGTTAACCACAAGAAATTATAAGCAGTTACTTTTAAAATAGTCTTTTCTCATAAAATTCATAACTCTCAATCTATACATCCAAAAATCACCGTTTTTGGACACAATCAATAAAACTCATCAAAATATCATTTCAAATTTTTCCAGAATTTTTGAAGTTCAGAAAAATTACGAAACTGAAAAACATAACAACCCTTAAAATCCCTTACTATCCCTTACCTCAAAAGAGCAGTACTTCTGATCAGTATAAGGCTGAAGGAAACTTACACTGATGAATAGAAACTCATAGAGTATCTAAATACTCACAAAATACACTCAATAATCTAGAGAGAGAAAGAGAGAAAACTTATGTTTCTGGTGTGATTTTCAATTCTAACTTAGCCCTCTATTTATAGGAAAATTTTGGTAGGTTTGACCTGCAACCTGATGGCTTTACCTGCTACTATTCCCACCCACCACATTTGAAATATAATTCAGCACATTTCTTCACCAACCACAAGTGGGGCCCACCAATTCTAGAATTTTCCACCAAAAATGATTTATAACCTGTTTTTCGAATCAGCCACCTCTTAAAATTCTTAACAAATCATACGTTCATTTTTAACGGTTCAAAATTTATGGACATATACTCAACTTATATATGTATAACATATCCAAAAATTACCACGATCCAACGGTCGGATTAAAAATTATAACCCCCGCAAAATATCACAAAAACCCTGATTTTTAATACCTCCATTCCGACAAAAATACTGATAAAAACCTCAACATTAACTCCTTCATTTTTAACCACAAAAATATATCCCTCATTTATATCCACATAATATAAATATTTCCTTATCATATGAATCAATAATTAATTATTCACAAATAATATTACAGAATCACATTTATGACAACCAGGCCGTTCCTAGGAAAGAGGGGGCTTTCCAATAAGAAATTCTCCTTACTGGCGCGCAATTAGATGACCAAACCTCTCCTTAGACATAACTTTCTAGACATTGACAATAATGTTATCTAATAATATTATTCAAATAATATGAATTATTGATCTGATAAAGGAAAATATTGTGCAGCAACAATTATTGAAACAACAATAATATAAAATATCAACGCAACAATTATTGAATCAATAAAATAAAATATTGAACAGTAATTACTGTAACAATTATTGAGTAGTGCCTTCTTACGTAAGAATCAATAATTTCAAAAATACTATGCAATACCGTGTGCTACTGTGCAATAACGCGTATTACTGTATTTTAACCACCGGGTATTCCAACAGTGTTAACGGTAACAACTACGCCGCTATTTGTAAAAACTCAAATTTATCGTTTTCCTTCACCCGACAGTTATTCGTTATGGGGCCCACAAATAGCTGCGCCGTCGTACGAATATTCTCCGACAGAAAGAATATTCCACGACCAAACGAATATTCCCCGACAACAATGATTATTTTATAACCACTTGTTATTTTGAAAAATAAAAAATAAAAAATAAAAAAAATTCATATTTCACCCATAACTTTAAACTTTTATCAATTTAACTATTTACTGAATAGTAATTATAAGAAAAATTGCATACTTTTATTTCATAAAATTCGGGGTCTTACAGAACCAGGTCCGGCGTAAACGCACAGACATGATGTTCCGACAGAATAATAAAGAATGAAACCAGGTCCGGCGTAAACGCACAGACAGGATTTTCGACAGACATCACCATCTAGGACCATCACTCTATTCCCTGACTAGTCCCAGCTACGTTCTCATTCCGTGAAGAGAACAGTGAAAGAAAGGGTGAGCTCAACTAGTCCAGTAAGAAATATTATGACTAAGATAATGCAGAATAAACTATCATTAGTTTTCAACAGTGTTAAACTGATAAAATATAACTTGATATACTCGATGAAGCAGTTGAGGGTAGAATAAGTCCTATAGAAAAGTTAATTCCAGTGGTAGTGATGACACCAAATACTGCCCCAAACGAGTTAAAGCCGGGTAGTTCAAGGGAGAGCGGTTGTCAGGACTTCCCAATAAGTGAGGAACCCAAATAAAGTTATCGCGGGTAAGCTAATCATAAACCCTTGTGAAGTTTGTACCTTATTTTATACCGATACCACCCACTCTTGTATTTCACCTAGTTGTGTTCAACGTTTAAACTTGACTCTTAAGAAATTAGACTTTGACTTATCTGTTGAAACTCTGTTAGAAGAAACCTTTGTTACCTCCACTATTTATAAATCTTGTTCAAATCAATACTTTCACGTTACCTGTCGATCTTATCTCTTTGAAAATACATGCCTGTGATGTGATTTTTGGAAACGATTGGTTAACTACTCATCATGCTTTTCGTAAGGTTGTTAGCTTTCATACTCCTAACCAACCTGTTATGCAAATTCACAGTAACCAAACCACTAAAGTCAATCATTGTTATATCAAGCCATAAGTAAAGAGCCCCGATTCTTTCGTTGTTGACTTCCTTGTGTGGGATGCACCGAAGCCAGACTTTTCGTAGGAGACGTTGTGAATGACGATGGCAAGTTGATAGGTATCAATGTGATGTGTTATCCAAGTCTTGGATGAGGGTCACAGTTTTGAACGATATTTCTATTATTAATAAAGTTCCTGACGTATTCATGAAGACTTCTTAGCCTACCCCAGAGTGTGAAATCGAATTTTGTATTGACCCCAGTACAAAACCCATTTCTTAAACCCTTAAATATTTCTTCAACTAAAGCGAACATATCATGCGCCAAAGACATTGGCTCGAGCTGTTGAAGATTATGACCATACCATTCAATATCATCGTGGAAGAACAAAAGTGGTAGCTGACGAGTTGAGTAGAAGATCGTATGCGAGTGAGATGTTGTTAACACAAAGACCCATTTCGTATAACTTACAAATGATAAAGATAGAGTTAAAGACTCTAGGGACCCACGTGAAGATAACGAATATACGATTAGAATCGACTTTAATCGATAAAGTTAAAGCCGCTCAAGCTACATACTCAGAGCTGATGAATGTGAAAAAGAAGGTTCAAGAGGGCATTATTGTAGAAGTAAGAATCGATGAAGAGAGAAAATCTCAACCCTCGATTTAATTGACCCATTTGAAATCCTTGATCGAGTAGGAACTGTGGCTTATAGACTTATTTTACCGCCAAGTATGTCGCGTGTTTATAATATTTTTAACGTATTGATGTCATGTAAATATGTAGATGACCCGAACCACATTATTGATTTAGAACCGAACGAGATAGCGGATAATTTAACGTATGAAGATGTACCTGTTAAAATCCTAAAATGTATTCAACACTCAAAGGTTATACCTCAAGAGTTAGAATCTGAAATGAAGTCAAGGTATCTTCATCTCTTCGGCATACTTGGTATGTACGTAAATTTTGAGGGTGAAATTTCATAAGGAGAGGAGATTGTGAGACCCCAGATTTTATGAATAAAGATTTAATTTTTTCGAATTTTTTTTTTAAATATTATGGTGGGAATTTGAGATAATGTTATAGTTGTGGGTAGTATTTATAAATTTTGCAAAGTATGCAAGTTGTTGTATTATATTCGATTGGTCGGAGAATATTATTTTTGTCGAGAAATATTTGTACGACGGCACAATTATCGGTGGACCCCACAACAGAATTATTGTTGGATTGAAAAAACGATAAAAATATTTTATAAAAATAACGGGGGAAGTTTTACCGTTAATACTGTTGAACTACTCGGTAGTAAAAGTACAGTATTACGTGTGGTTGCATAGTAGCATACGGTATTGATTATTGAGGCTTACGTGATAAGTCACTCAGTTTTGTTTTATTAGTATTATTATCGTAATAAAATAGAGAAGCTTTTTATATAAAACAGAATACTTTTATAAAGTTATTCGTTTTATTAGGCTAATAGTAAAATCTTTTTATATAAAACAGAATACTTTTATAAAGTTATCTATTTTATTAGACAAAAATTAGAATATATTATATTTTATTATGCATAGTGTTTGCATAGTATTTGCATAGTAAATTTTTTTATAAAGTTATTCGTTTTATTAGATTATAAATAGAATATATTATATTTTATTTAAAAGATGTTGTTTAAATATGGACCGTCAGATTAAAGTAAATCAATCTAGACCGTTCATGAGTTAGTTACTATGCAGACCATTTTTCTATCAATAGAAGCTCATTCCTTCATTATTTCTTACGAATTCACTGAAACTCTAGAGAGAGAAACTATAGAGAGAAAGAAGAAAAGTATTCTGCTACTTCACTACTCCGATATCAAGTTTCTTTTACGGTAATGGATATTATTTGTTGTACTCATAAAGGGTATTCTTTTTTTCTTATTCATGAAGAGAACTTCTGTTATTCCATTCTTTATTATTCTATTTGAATAACCTGTATACGCGGGCTACCCTATACTTGGTGAAATTCTTCTGTGATTTCATTCTTTATTATTCTGTTGGAATATCATGTCTGTTCGTTTACGCCGGACCTGGTTCCATTCTTTATTATTCTGTCGGAACATCCTGTCAATGCATTTACGCCGGACCTGGTTCCATTCTTTATTATTCTGTCGGAACATCCTGTCTGTGCTTTACGCCGGACCCGGTTCCATTATTTATTATTCTGTCGAAATATCCTGTCTGTGCGTTTACGCCAGACCTGGTTCTATTATTTATTATTCTGTCGGAATATCCTGTCGGTGCATTTACGCATGACCTAGTTCCACTATTTATTTTTCTGTTGGAATAACCTGTCTGTGCGGTCTATCGCATGTATGGTAATTTCTTTTGTTATTCCATTCTTTATTATACTCAGTTGGTTAAAATTTTGACTTCTATACTCCATGAAATTAGTGGAATATCCTTGATATTTGCGCTTCATCCAGTATTTTTTCATGGAAATATTCTTCTGAGGATTCTTGAATTTTACTCTACAAAGCAGTATCATGTTGACAATTTTGACGTTATCAGTTCCTAGATAAATTAATTCTTGAACTTGTTTTATTGAATTCTTATATCATTGTCATCATCCTCATGTTTATATTTTGTTGAAAGTCATCTATGGCCTGTAGTGCATTGATGGACTTGGTATGATTATGACTAGGAATTATTCGGTGTAATCATGACCGTAATGTTACAAATGATGTGGAAAAAGTCCTCATTGGCCCGTAGTGCATTGATGGACAGTTTTTGGTATGATTATGGCTATGGATTCTCTTTGGCCGTAGTACAAAGATGAATTATTTTATGGCATGATCAGGACCGTTGATGAAAACATGATTATCTTTAGTCGTAGTGCATGGATAGTTCATGGTCGTGATACTAAAGAATATCCTTGGCCGTAGTGCAGGGGTGATTCGATGATGTGGATTATTTATTAAGCTGAGTCCCAGTTCCATTGCAGTTAAACTTGATGTCTATTGTATTTTATCAGTTTTAACACTGTTGAAGACTAATGATAATTTATTCTGCATTATCTTAGTCATAATATTTCTTACTGGGCTAGTTGAGCTCACCCTTTCTTTCACTGTTCTCTTCAGGAAATGAGAATATAGTTGGGATGAGTCGAGAAACGGAGTGATGGACCAGATGATAGCATTAATAGTCCTCACTATTCTATGTAATAGTGTGATAATATTTGTAATGCGGACTTCTTTTGAGTATGGATACTCTCTAGAAGACAATATTTGTATTAAAACTCACAGTTTATGTTTTGTCGTATTGTACACGACAGTTGTATTATTAAGTTATATTTGAATTTTGCACCATGTATCTGGCGACTCAAAATGGGTGATGTATACCTAATTTTGGGGGCGTCATAGTTAGTATCAAAGCAACAACTGAACGAGTGAATATTTTGTAGTGTGATAGGATTATTGTATTTTACACGACATCTTCTTTCGTTGGTTAGGAGTACGAAAGAGAAAATTTCGCCTCGATTAGTCGGGGAATATTATTTTTGTCGGAGAATATTCGTACGACGGCACAATTATTAGTGGACCCCACAACAGAATTTTTGTCATTTTCTCAATCCGACAATAATTCCGTTGTGGGGTCCACCAATAATTGTGCCGTCGTAGGAATATTCCCCGACAAAAAGAATATTCCCCGACTAATCGAATATTCCCTGACACAACGAATATTTTATATCAACTTGCTTACTTTGAAAAAAATTTCACATATTACCCTTAACTTTAAACTTTTATCAATTTAACTATTTACCAAAATAGAAAAATTAAATACTTTTATTTCATAAAATTCTGGGTCTCACAATTTCGAGGGCAAAATTTCATAAGGGAAAGCTAACAGGAAATTTCACAGTTCGTCACAACGTAAATTTCGAGGGCAAAATTTTATAAGGAGGGGAGATTGTGAGATCCCAGATTTTATGAATAAAAATTTAATTTTCTCGAAATAATTTTTTTATTATGGTGTTGATTTGATGTAATGTTATAGTTGTGGGTAATATTTACAAATTTTGTAAAGTAAGCAAGTGGTTATATAATATTCGATTGGTCGGGGAATATTATTTTTATCAGGGAATATTCGTACGACGACACAATTATTGGTGGACCCCACAACAGAATTATTGTCGGATTGAGAAAACGATAAAAATATTTTATGAAAATAACGGCGGAAGTTTTACCGTTAATACTGTTGAACTACTCGGTAGTAAAAGTACAGTAATACGTATGGTTGCATAGTAGCACACGGTATTGATTACTGATGCTTATGTGATAAGTCACTCAATTTTGTTTTATTAGTATTATTTATGTAATAAAACAGAAAAGCTTTTTATATAAAACAGAATACTTTTATAAAGTTATTCGTTTTATTAGGCTAATAGTAAAATCTTTTTATATAAAACAGAATACTTTTTTAAAGTTATCTGTTTTATTAGACAATTATTAGAATATATTGTATTTTATAAAGTTATATGTTTTAAACTTGATGTTTGTTATATTTTATCAGTTTAACACTGTTGAAGACTAATGATAGTTTATTCTGCATTATCTTAGTCATAATATTTCTTACTGGGCTAGTTGAGCTCACCCTTTCTTTCACAGTTCTCTTCAGGAAATGAGAACGTAGCTGGGACTAGTCGGGGAACAGAGTGATGGTCCTAGATGGTGCATTTGTAGTCCTCACTATTCTGATAAATAGTGCGACAATAAATGTAATTAGTACTCCATTGAGTGTGGATATTGTCTAGATGACAATATTTGTATTCAAACTCACAGTTTATGCTTTGTCGTATTTTACACGAATGTTGTATAATTAGTTTGTATTTGTATTCTGTACCATGTATCTGACGACCCAAGATGGGTGATGTATAATATCCCAATTACCATGTATCACAGCATAGCGCAAATATAACATGACTGTGACGAATATTCCAACAGGATATTCGTTTTATTATATTATAAATACTGTGACGCCCCCAAAATTAGGTATACATCACTCATCTTGAGTCGCCAGATACATGGTACAGAATTTAAATACAACTTAATAATACTACTGTCGTGCACAATACGACAAAACATAAACTGTGAGTTTGAATACAAATATTGTCGTCTAGAGAGTATCCATACTCAAAAGGAGTCCTCATTACAATTATTATCACACTATTACATAGAATAGTGAGGACTACTAATGCTATCATCTGGTTCATCACTCCATTTCCCGACTCGTCCCAACTATATTCTCATTTCCTGAAGAGAACAGTGACAGAAAGGGTGAGCTCAACTAGCCCAGTAATAAATATTATGACTAAGATAATGCAGAATAAATTATCATTAGTCTTCAACAATGTTAAAGTGATAAAATACAATAGACATTAAGTTTAACTACAGCAGAACCAGCAATCTATTAAAAAAGTGAAGTAGAGAATAAAATCTACTATCTTTTATGATTTAAAAGATTTTCATGACTTTTATCGCTGGGACTCAACTTAATAAATAATCCACATCATCGAATCATCCCTGCACAATGGCCAAGGATATTCTTTAGTATCACGACCACGAATTATCCATGCACGACGGCTAAAGATAATCATGTTTTCATCAACGGTCCTGATCATGCCATAAAACAATTCTTCTTTGCACTACGACCAAAGAGAATCCATAGCCATAATCATACCAAAAACTGTCCATCAATACACTACGGGCCAATGAGGACTTTTTCCACATCATTTGTAACATTAGGGTCACGATTACACCGAATAATCCCTGGTCATAATCATACCAAGTCCATTTATACACTACAGACCATAGATGACTTTCAACAAAATATAAACATGAGGATGATGACAATGATGTAAGAATTCAATAAAACAAGTTCAAGAATTAATTTATCCAGGAACTAATAACGTCCAAATTGTCAACATGATACTTATTTGTAGAGTAAAATTTAAGAATGGTCAGAAGAATATTTCCATGAAAAGATAATGGATGAAGCGCAAATATCAATGATATTCCACTAATTTCATGGAGTATAGAAGTCAAAACTTTAACCAACTGAGTATAATAAAGAATGGAATAACAAAAGAAATCACCATGCATGCGGTACTTCGCATAGACAGGTTATTCCAACAGAATAATAATAACGGAACTAGGTTAGGAAAAATTCGCACCGACAGGATGTTCCAACAGAATAATAAAGAATAGAATAACAACAGAAATCACCATGCATGCGGTAATTCGCATAGACAAGTTATTCCAACAGAATACTAAATAACGGAACCAGGTCAGGCGTAATACGCACCGACATGATGTTCCAACAGAATAATAAAGACGGAACCAGGTCCGGCGTAAAACGCACAGACAGGATATTCCGACAGAATAATAAATAATGTAATAACATAAAAATTTCACCAAGTATAGGGTAGCCCGCGTATACAGGTTATTCCAACAAAATAATAAAGAATGGAATAACAGAAGTTCTCTTCATGAATAAGAAAGAAAGAATATCTTTTACGAGTACAACAAATAATATCCCTTACCGTAAAACAAACTTGATATCGAAGTAGTGAAGTAGCAGAATACTTTTCTTCTTTCTCTCTATAGTTTCTCTCTCTAGAGTTTCAGTGAATTCGTAAGAAAATAATGAAGGAATGAGCTTCTATTTATAGAAAAATAGATTGCATAGTAACTAACTCATGAACGGTCTAGATTGATTTGCTTTAATCTGGCGGTCCATAATTAAAGCAAAATCTTTTAAATAAAATATAATATATTCTATTTATAATATAATAAAACGAATAACTTTATAAAAAAATTTACTATGCAAATACTATGCAGGTACTATGCATAATAAAATAAAATATATTCTAATTATTGTCTAATAAAACAGATAACTTTATAAAAGTATTCTGTTTTATATAAAAAGATTTTACTATTAGCCTAATAAAACGAATAACTTTATAAAAGTATTCTGTTTTATATAAAAAGCTTTTCTGTTTTATTACATTAACAATACTAATAAAACAAAACTGAGTGACTTCTGACGTAAACATCAATAATTAATACCGTGTGTTACTATGCAACCACGCGTATTACTGTACTTTTAACACCGGGTGTTTCAACAGTTAACGGTAGAACTTCCGCCGTTATTTTCATAAAAATATTTTTGTCATTTTTTCAATCCGACAATAATTTCGTTGTGGGGTCCACCAATGATTGTACTGCCGTACGAATATTTTCTGACAAAAAGAATATTCCCCGACTAATCAAATATTCCCCGACTCAACGAATATTTTATATCAACTTGCTTACTTTGAAAAAAAAATTCACATATTACCCTTAACTTTAAACTTTTATCAATTTAACTATTTACCAAAATAGAAAAATTGAATACTTTTATTTCATAAAATTCGGGGTCTCACAATCACCTCTCCTTATAAAATTTCGCCCTCGAAATTTACGTACGTACCTGATATTCGAAGATATGAGAATACCTTGCTTTCTTTTCATATTTTACCTTCCCGGTAATTTCCTCGCTATCATGATTTTTCCATTTCTCATCTTCTGTATTTCATATATAATTCTAGAATATAGCTTCAAAACAAAGGTTAATTGACATATCATAATTTGTCAACTTATCAAGTAAACAATTTCAGCTTAGGTAAGTCACACACTAGCGAAATATATAACTCGTCTCTCCCCTCCTAGTTCTAAACTCTTATCTCCGCCAGCGACCATATCCTTAAGCTCTGATACCAACTGTGACGCCCCCAAAATTAGGTATACATCACCCATTTTGAGTCGTTAGATACATGGTACAAAATTTAAATACAACCTCATTTATACAACTGTTGAACTGTCGTGCAGAGTACGACAACAGATAAGCTGTGAGTTTTAATACAAATGTATGTAACTCTCATGGTGCCTCGACCACAACCTTACAATGATATTTTACATAAAAGTACAGTTAAAAACTGTTTTAGAAATTAAAATCCTTGGAAAGTGCTCAAGGAAACCTTCGTACATGGGAGGCCATGCGTCTAGGTTATGATATATATCATATGTTCACAGAATTATCCTTGGTTGACCCAAAAGTCCCCAAAGAAAAATAAGAAGATTACTATCATCTTCTTTCCAATGGTGAGTCTTCTCTTGACATATAAATATCTCCGTTGTCTCCAAGTGAAAATTATGTTTCAACTAAACTCCAAGATCATATAGGTAGTGCTCTTAGATATATTCAGCAAGTGGATGTGCACAACCATATCTTATGAGAATACGAGGTTGTATGTCATTAGACATCTTGTATGATAGTGGCAAAACACCATTCCAAAGTTGGGTTCGCCTCACCCTTTCTGATTCACCAAATATAACTACTAAATGATGTATATAATACAACACACTTTTCTATACTTTTAGGGAGAACCTTCACAGCTATCACACTATTTCATAGAATAGTGAGGACTACTAATAATATCATCTGGACCGTCACTCTGTTCCCCGACTAGTCCCTGCTGCGTTCTCACTTTCTAAAGAGAACAATGAAAGTAAAAGGGTGAGCTCAACTAGCCCAGTAAAGAATATCATAATTAAAGCTAATTTACATCATCAATAGCCTTCATCATTAATAAATCAGAGATTTAGAACATATGGTAGCTGATAAAAACTTTTCAAGCAGAGTTGCAGCGGAACGAGCAATTCATTAGAAGAGTCAAATAGACCATTAGGTCTATTATCTTCTCCATGTTAAAAGTCCACCAATAATGTTTTATCCCTGTAACATCAATTAACAATTCATGTCCACAATCATATGAATAACTCATAATCATAATTGTGATTCTAAATTCCTCTTCGCACCCAGGACGAAGATAATTTTCATCACCTATATTCACCTGAAACTTCAAAAATTATGGTTATACCAAATCACAATTCTTGTTCATAATCATACTAATAAATTCATCTTTGCACTACGGCCAAAGACATACAACTGTATTTTAGAAGAGTCAAGTAGAGCATGATATCTACTATCTTCTATAAATTAAAAGTGTATAACCAATATTTTATCGCTGAGACTCAGCTTAATAAATAATCCATACCTTCGAATTATCCATACACTACGGCCAAGGATATTCGTTAGTATCACATCCATGAATTATCCATGCACTATGGCCAAAGATATTCATTATTATCACATTCATGAATTAATATTTCATCGCTGAGACTTAGCTCAATAATTAATCCATATCATCGAATCATCCCTGCACTACAGGCCAAGGATATTCATTAGTATCACTACCACGAATTATCCATGCACTGCGGCTAAAGATAATTATGTTTTTATCAACGGTGCTAATCATGCCATAAAATAATTCATCTTTGCACTACGGCTAAAGAGAATCCATAGCCATAATCATACCAAAAACTGTCCATCAATGCACTACGGGCCAATGAGGACTTTTTTCGCATCATTTGTAACATTACGATCATGATTACACTGAATAATCCCTGGTCATAATCATACCAAGTCCATCTATACACTACAGGCCATAGATGACTTTCAACAAAATATAAACATAAAGATGATGACAATGATGTAAGAATTCAATAAAACAAGTTCAAGAATTAATTTATCTAGGAACTAATAACGTCCAAATTGTTAACATGATACTTCTTTGTAGAGTAAAATTCAAGAATGCTCAGAAGAATATTTTCATGAAAAGATACTGGATGAAGCGCAAATATCAAAGATATTCCACTAATTTCATGGAGTATAGAAGTCAAAACTTTAACCAACTGAGTATAATAAAGAATGAAATAACAAAAGAAATTATCATGCATACGGTACTTCGCATAGACAGGTTATTCCAACGGAATAATATTAACGGAACCAGGTCAGGCAAAATTCGCACCGACAGGATGTTCCAACAGAATAATAAAGAATGAAATAACAACAGAAATCACCATGCATGCGGTACTTCGGCATAACTCTTTTGACGATCTTTTGAGGTTTTTATACGTTGTCAGATCATTTGAATCTTTTTCGTAGTCATACGTACCAATTCTGGTCCCAATAACATTGCTTCACCCACCTCATCGCAGCATACTGGAGAATGACATTTTCTTCCATATAACGCCTCAAATGGAGCCATACCGATACTTGCTTGATAACTATTGTTGTAGGAAAACTCCACTAATGGTAAAAACTTGTCCCAACTTCCCTTGAAGTCAAGGACACATAGTCTTAATAAATCCTCTAGAGTTTGAATAGTCCTTTTCGACTGCCCATCCGTTTGAGGATGATATGCCGAACTAAATCGTAAATCCGCTGCAGTTAAACTTGATGTCTATTGTATTTTATCAGTTTAACATTGTTGAAGACTAATGATAATTTATTTTGCATTATCTTAGTCATAATATTTCTTACTGGGCTAGTTGAGCTCACCCTTTCTTTCACTGTTCTCTTCAGGAAATGAGAATATAGTTGGGACGAGTCGGGAAACGGAGTGATGGACTAGATGATAGCATTAGTAGTCCTCACTATTCTATGTAATAGTGTGATAATTTTTATAATGAGGACTCCTTTTGAGTTTGTATACTCTCTAGTAGACAATATTCGTATTCAAACTCACAGTTTATGTTTTGTCGTAGTGTACACGACAGTTGTATTATTAAGTTGTATTTGAATTTTGTACCATATATCTGGCGACTCAAGATGGGTGATGTATACCTAATTTTGGGACCGTCACAGTTGGTATTAGATCTTAGGGATATGATCCCTGGCTGAGATGTGAGACAAGAACTAGGTGGGGAGAGACGGGGAATTCCTTCGCTAGTATGACCTACCTAAGTTTATTTGATATTTAGTTGGTTGGTCAGAGTATAGAGATAATATGTGATATGTTAATTAACCCTTATTTTATTGCAGTATTTAAAAATGGCATCTAAAAATGTTGAGATAAGCAATGGAGCACAGGAGACCGTTCTGTCTCCACAGATCAATAATCAGGACAATGTGCAACAGGATGGCGATAATCCTCCTGTAAATAACAACACTGATCAATTGACGAACGACAGTACGTTTAGCAATTTTTTAAAATTCATGCAACATCAGGCGAAGACGGCTCCTGTTCATAATGCAGGAGGAAACAATGGCAACCCACGGTTGGTCACCGCTAAGCAATTCAAGGAGCTAGGACCACCGGAGTTTTTGGGAAAGCCAGAACCACTTAAGGCCAAGACGTGGTTAAAGCAGATCACCAAGATATTTGATATCTTGGGATGCTCCAAGTAGCAAAAGGTTCCCTTTGCCACCTTTATGTCGCGTGAAGTGGCAGATCACTGGTAGAAATCTATAAAACGTACCCAGCCTAACGCACTCAAGATATCTTGGGAGAAGTTCTAAGAGTTGTTCAATGACAAGTACTTTCCCGAAAGCATTCGTCATATGAAGGAGGTGGAATTTATCAAGTTGGAGCAAAATAACATGACCGTGTCGCAGTACGAAGCCAAGTTTGTCGAGTTGACCCGATTTGCGTCCCACTTAGTTGATAATGAAGAGAGAATGACGCGGATGTTTTTAAGATGTTTGAAATCGGAGATACGTCAATATCTTATTTCTCATAAACTGTGTTTATATTCAGATGTTGTTAATAGGGCTCAGTTATTAGAGCGCGATAATGAGTCAACCCAACCAAAAGAGAGCAGCCGACAAAATGATAATACTAGTGATAACAGTCATCAAAGCGGTAACAATAAGTATGGAGGGAATCAACATGCCAGAAATGGTAACCACTTCGGTGGTAATCATGGCCAAAACAATAAGAATGGACATTTCAAGAAGAGAATGTCACCTAGCTCAATTTTGTCGTATGGTGAAGTCAAGTTCAGCTGAGATAGTGATGCCAAAGGATGTCCTACACAGGCCAAAGCCGGTAGTTTAAGAGAGAGCATTTTTTTTTTCGTGACAAGGAACCTGAATAAAATTATCACGGGTATGTTAGTCATAAACTCTTGTGAAGTCTATACCGTGTTAGATACCGGTTCTACTCACTCTTTTATTTCATCTAGTTGTGTTCAATGTTTGAAGTTAACTCCAGAGAAGTTAGACTTTGATATATCTGTTTAAACTCAGTTGGGAGAAACCTTCGTTACCTCCACTATATATAAATCTTGTTCAAATCAACACTTTCACGTTACCTGTCGATCGTATCTCTTTGAAAATACTTGCCTTTGATGGAATTTTAGGAATCGATTGGTTAACAACTCATCATGTTTTTTTTTGTAAAGTTGTTAGCTTTCATACTCCTAACCAACCTGTTATGCGAATTTAAAGTAACCAAACCACTAAAGTCAATCATTGTCATATCAAGCCATAAGTGAAGTGCCCGATCCTTTCGTTGTTGACTTCCTTGTGTGGAATGCACCGAAGCCAAACTTTCTGTAGGCGATATCGTGAATGACGATGACAAGTTGATAGGTATCAATGTGACGTGATATCCAAGTCTTGGATGAAAGTCACAGTTTTGAATGATATTTCTATCGTTAATAAAGTTCCTGACGTATTCTTGAAGACTTCTTGGCCTATCCCAGAGCGTGAAATCAAATTTTGTATTGACCTCAGTACAAAGCCCATTTTTTAAATCCTCAAATATTTCTTCAACTAAAACGAACGTATTATGCGCCAAAGACGTTGGCTCGAGCTGTTGAAGATTACGATCGTACCACTCAATATCATCGTGGAAGTGCGAACGTAGTAGCTGACGTGTTGATTTGAAGATCGTATGTGAGTGCGATGTTGTTAGCAGAAAGACCCATTGTGTATAACTTACAAATGATGAAGATAGAGTTAAAGACTCCAAGAACTCACGTGAAGATAACGAATATACGATTAGAATCGACTTTAATCGATAAAGTTAAAACCATTCAAGCTACATACTCAGAGCTGATGAACGTGAAGAAGAAGGTTCAAGAGGGCGTTATTCTAGAAGCAAGAATCGACGAAAAGAGGAAATCTCAACCCTCGATTTAATTGGCCCATTTGAAATCCTCGATCAAGTAGGAACTGTGGCTTATAAACTCGTTTTACCGCCAAGTATGTCGCATGTTCATAACGTTTTTAACGTATCAATGTTACGTAAATATGTGGACGACCCGAACCACATTATTGATTTAAAACCGGATGAGATAGCGGATGATTTAATGTATGAAGATGTACCTGTTAAAGTCCTGAAATATATTCCATGCTTAAAGGTTATACCTCAAGAGTTAGAATATGACGAAGTGTCCTCATCTGTTCGGCATACCAGGTACGTACATAAATTTCGAGGGCGAAATTCCATAAGGAGGGGAGATTGTGAGACCCCAGATTTTATGAATAAAGATTTAATTTTTTTCGAAATATTTTTTAAATATTGTGGTGTGAATTTGAGATAATGTTATAGTTGTGGGTAGTATTTATAAATTTTACAAAGTATGCAAGTTGTTGTATTATATTCGATTGATCGAGGAATATATGTATACCTAATTTTGGGGGCGTCACAGTTGGTATCAGAGCTTAGGAATATAGTCGCTGGCGGAGATAAGAGTCTAAAACTAGGAGGGGAGAGACGATTTATATACTTCGCTAGTGTGTGACTTACCTAAGCTGAAATTGTTTACTTAATAAGTTGACAAATTATGATATGTCAATTAACCTTTGTTTTGAAGCTATATTCTAGAATGATATCTGAAATACAGAAGATGAGAAATGGGAAAATCATGATATCGAGAAAATTACCGGAAGGTACAATCTGAAAAGAAAGCAAGGTATTCTCATCTCTTCGAATATCAGGTACGTACGTAAATTTCGAGGGCGAAATTTCATAAGGAGGGGTGATTGTGAGATCTCGAATTTTATGAATTAAAAGTATTCAATTTTTCTATTTTGGTAAATAGTTAAATTGATAAAAGTTTAAAGTTAAGGGTAATATGTGATTTTTTTTTGCAAAGTAAGCAAGTTGATATAAAATATTCGTTGTGTCGAGGAATATTCGATTAGTCAGGGAATATTCTTTTTGTCGGGGAATATTCGTACGACGATACAATCATTGATGGACCCCAGAATGGAATTATTGTCGGATTGAGAAAACGACAAAAATATTTTTATGAAAATAACGGCGGAAGTTTTACCGTTAACTGTTGAAACACACGGTGTTAAAAGTACAGTAATACACAAGGTTGCATAGTAGCACACGGTATTGATGCTTACGTGAGAAGTCACTCAGTTTTATTTTATTAGTATTATTAATGTAATTAAACACAAAAACTTTTTATATAAAACAGAATACTTTTATAAAGTTATTCGTTTTATTAGGCTAATAGTGAATTTTTTTTATATAAAACAGAATACTTTTATAAAGTTATCTGTTTTATTAGATAATAATTAGAATATATTATATTTTATTATGCATAGTATTTGTATAGTGCATGCATAGTATTTGCATAGTAAAATCTTTTATAAAGTTATTCATTTTATTAGATTATAAATAGAATATATTATATTTTATTTAAAAGATTTTACTTTAAATATGGACCGTCTGATTAAAGTAAATCAATCTAGACCGTTCATAAGTAGTTACTATGCAGTCCATTTTTCTATAAATAGAAGCTCATTTCTTCATTATTTCTTACGAATTCACTGAAACTCTAAGAGAGAGAAAATTGTATAGAGAGAGAAGAAAAGTGTTCTGCTACTTCACTACTCCTATATCCAATACTCTTCCTTTCAAGGTAAGGGATATTATTTGTTGTACCTGTAAGGGGTATTATTTCTTTTGTAATCATAAAGAGAACTTCTGTTATTCTATTCTTTATTATTCTGCTGGAATAACCAGTATACGCGGACTACCCTATACTTGGTGACATTCTTCTATTATTCCGTCTTTATTATTATTCTGTTGGAATATCATGTCTGTGCATTTTACGCTGGACCTGGTTCCATTATTTATTATTCTGTCAGAATATCATGTCTGTGCTTTACGCCGGACCTGGTTTCATTATTTATTATTCTGTCGGAATATCTTGTCTGTGCGTTTTACGTCGGACCTAGTTCCATTATTTATTATTCTGTCGGAATATCCTGTCGGTGCATTTAAGCATTACCTGATTCCACTATTTATTTTTCTGTTTGAATAACCTGTCTGTGCGGTCGATCGCATGCCTGGTGATTTCTTTGTTATTCCATTCTTTATTATACTCAGTTAGTTAAAGTTTTGGCTTTTATACTCCATAAAATTAGTAGAATATCTTTGATATTTGCGATTCATACAGTATCTTTTCATGAAAATATTCTTCTGAGCATTCTTGAATTTTACTCTACAAAGCAGTATCATGTTGACAATTTTGACGTTATCAGTTCCTAGATAAATTAATTCTTGAACTTGTTTTATTGAATTCTTATATCATTGTCATCATCCTCATGTTTATATTTTGTTGAAAGTTATCTATGGCCTGTAGTGTATAGATGGACTTGGTATGATTATGACCAGGGATTATTCGGTGTAATCATGACCGTAATATTACAAATGATGTGAAAAAAGTCCTCATTGGCCCATAGTGCATTAATAGACAGTTTTTGGTATGATTATGACTACGGATTCTCTTTGGCCGTAGTGCAAAGATGAATTATTTTATGGCATGATCAGGACCGTTGATGAAAATATGATTATCTTTAGCCGTAGTGCATGGATAATTCGTGGTCGTGATACTAAAGAATATCCTTGGCCGTAGTGTATGGGTGATTTGATGATGTGGATTATTTATTAAGCTGAGTCCCAGCGATAAAAGTCATGAAAAACCTTTTAAATCATAAAAGATAGTAGATTTTATTCTCTACCTGACTCTTTTAATGGATTACTGGTTCCGCTGTAGTTAATCTTGATGTCTATTGTATTTTATCAGTTTAACATTGTTGAGAACTAATGATAATTTATTCTGCATTATCTTAGTCATAATATTTCTTACTGGGCTAGTTGAGCTCACCTTTCTTTCACTGTTCTCTTCAGGAAATGAGAATATAGTTGGAACGAGTCGGGAAACGGAGTGATGGACCAGATGATAGCATTAGTAGTCCTCACTATTCTATGTAATAGTGTGATAATAATTGTAACGAGGAATCCTTTTGAGTATGGATACTCTCTAGAAGACAATATTTGTATTTAAACTCACAGTTTATGTTTTGTCGTATTGTACACGATAGTTGTATAATTAAGTTGTATTTGAATTCTGGACCATGTATTTGGCGACTCAAGATGGGTGATGTATACCTATTTTGGGAGCGTCACAGTTGGTATCAAAGCTTTGATGACAACCCACGGTTGGTCACCGCTAAGCAATTCAAAGAGCTGGGACCACCAGAGTTTTTGAGAAAGCCAGAACCAACAGTGACGCATAGTGTTCAATAGGTATACATCACCCATGGGTGATGTATACCTTATACTTTTATTTGAATTCTCCTTATGCATAGTGTTTGCATAGTGCCTGCATAGTATTTGCATAGTAAAATCTTTTATAAAGTTATTCGTTTTATTAGATTATAAATAGAATATATTATATTTTATTTAAAAGATTTTACTTTAAATATGGACCGTCTGATTAAAGTAAATCAATCTAGACCGTTCATAAGTAGTTACTATGCAATCTATTTTTCTATAAATAGAGGCTCATTCCTTCATTATTTCTTACGAATTCACTGAAACTCTAAGAGAGAGAAAATTGTATAGAGAGAGAAGAAAAGTGTTCTGCTACTTCACTACTCCTATATCCAATACTCTTCCTTTCAAGGTAAGGGATATTATTTGTTGTACCTGTAAGGGGTATTATTTCTTTTGTAATCATAAAGAGAACTTCTGTTATTCTATTCTTTATTATTCTGCTTGAATAACCAGTATACGCGGACTACCCTATACTTGGTGACATTATTCTATTATTCTGTCTTTATTATTATTCTGTTGGAATATCATGTCTGTGCATTTTACGCCGGACCTGGTTCCATTATTTATTATTCTGTCAGAATATCATGTTTGTGCTTTACGCCGGACCTGGTTCCATTATTTATTATTCTATCAGAATATCCTGTTTGTGCTTTACGCCGGACCTGGTTTCATTATTTATTATTCTGTCAGAATATCCTGTCTGTGCGTTTTACGTCGGACCTAGTTCCATTATTTATTATTCTGTCGGAATATCCTGTCGGTGCATTTAAGCATTACCTGATTCCACTATTTATTTTTCTGTTGGAATAACCTGTCTGTGCGGTCTATCGCATGCCTGGTGATTTCTTTGTTATTCCATTCTTTATTATACTCAGTTAGTTAAAGTTTTGGCTTTTATACTCCATAAAATTAGTAGAATATCTTTGATATTTGCGATTCATACAGTATCTTTTCATGAAAATATTCTTCTGAGCATTCTTGAATTTTACTCTACAAAGCAGTATCATGTTGATAATTTGGACGTTATCAGTTCCTAGATAAATTAATTCTTGAACTTGTTTTATTGAATTCTTATATCATTGTCATCATCCTCATGTTTATATTTTGTTGAAAGTTATCTATGGCATGTAGTGCATAGATGGACTTGGTATGATTATGACCAGGGATTATTCGGTGTAATCATGACCGTAATGTTACAAATGATGTGAAAAAAGTCCTCACTGGCCCATAGTGCATTGATGGACAGTTTTTGGTATGATTATGACTACGGATTCTCTTTGGCCGCAGTGCAAAGTTGAATTGTTTTATGGCATGATCAAGACCGTTGATGAAAATATGATTATCTTTAGTCGTGGTGCATGGATAATTCGTGGTCGTGATACTAAAGAATATCCTTGGCCGTAGTGCATGGGTGATTTGATGATGTGGATTATTTATTAAGCTGAGTCCCAGCGATAAAAGTCATGAAAAACCTTTTAAATCATAAAAGATAGTAGATTTTATTCTCTACCTGACTCTTTTAATGGATTACTGGTTCCGCTGTAGTTAATCTTGATGTCTATTGTATTTTATCAGTTTAACATTGTTGAGAACTAATGATAATTTATTCTGCATTATCTTAGTCATAATATTTCTTACTGGGCTAGTTGAGCTCACCCTTTCTTTTACTGTTCTCTTCAGGAAATGAGAATATAGTTGGAACGAGTCGGGAAACGGAGTGATGGACCAGATGATAGCATTAGTAGTCCTAACTATTCTATGTAATAGTGTGATAATAATTGTAACGAGGAATCCTTTTGAGTATGGATACTCTCTAGAAGACAATATTTGTATTTAAACTCACAGTTTATGTTTTGTCGTATTGTACACGATAGTTGTATAATTAAGTTGTATTTGAATTCTGGACCATGTATCTGGCGACTCAAGATGGGTGATGTATACCTATTTTGGGAGCGTCACAGTTAGTATCAAAGCTTTGATGACAACCCACGGTTGGTCACCGCTAAGCAATTCAAAGAGCTGGGACCACCGTAGTTTTTGAGAAAGCCAGAACCAACAGTGACGCATAGTGTTCAATAGGTATACATCACCCATGGGTGATGTATACCTTATACTTTTATTTGAATTCTCCTTATGCATAGTGTTTGCATAGTGCCTACATAGTATTTGCATAGTAAAATCTTTTATAAAGTTATTCGTTTTATTAGATTATAAATAGAATATATTATATTTTATTTAAAAGATTTTTACTTTAAATATGGACTGTCTGATTAAAGTAAATCAATCTAGACCGTTCATAAGTAGTTACTATGCAGTCCATTTTTCTATAAATTGAAGCTCATTCCTTTATTATTTCTTACGAATTCACTTAAACTCTAAGAGAGAGAAAATTGTATAGAGAGAGAAGAAAAGTGTTCTGCTACTTCACTACTCCTATATCCAATACTCTTCCTTTCAAGGTAAGTGATATTATTTGTTGTACCTGTAAGGGGTATTATTTCTTTTGTAATCATAAAGAGAACTTCTGTTATTCTATTCTTTATTATTCTGCTGGAATAACCAGTATACGCGGACTACCCTATACTTGGTGACATTCTTCTATTATTCCGTCTTTATTATTATTCTGTTGGAATATCATGTCTGTGCATTTTACGCCGGACCTGGTTCCATTATTTATTATTCTGTCAGAATATCATGTCTGTGCTTTACGCCGGACCTAGTTCCATTATTTATTATTCTGTCAGAATATCCTGTCTGTGCTTTACGCCGGACCTGGTTTTATTATTTATTATTCTGTCGGAATATCCTGTCTGTGCGTTTTACGTCGGACCTAGTTCCGTTATTTATTATTCTGTCGGAATATCCTGTCGGTGCATTTAAGCATTACCTGATTCCACTATTTATTTTTCTGTTGGAATAACCTGTCTGTGCGGTCTATCGCATGCCTGGTGATTTCTTTGTTATTCCATTCTTTATTATACTCAGTTAGTTAAAGTTTTGGCCTTTATACTCCATAAAATTAGTAGAATATCTTTGATATTTGCGATTCATACAGTATCTTTTCATGAAAATATTCTTCTGAGCATTCTTGAATTTTACTCTACAAAGCAGTATCATGTTGACAATTTGGACGTTATCAGTTCCTAGATAAATTAATTCTTGAATTGTTTTATTGAATTCTTATATCATTGTCATCATCCTCATGTTTATATTTTGTTGAAAGTTATCTATGGCCTGTAGTGCATAGATGGACTTGGTATGATTATGACCAGGGATTATTCGGTGTAATCATGACCGTAATGTTACAAATGATGTGAAAAAAGTCCTCATTGGCCCATAGTGCATTGATGGACAGTTTTTGGTATGATTATGACTACGGATTCTCTTTGGCCGTAGTGCAAAGATGAATTGTTTTATGGCATGATCAGGACCGTTGATGAAAATATGATTATCTTTAGCCGTAGTGCATGGATAATTCGTGGTTGTGATACTAAAGAATATCCTTGGCCGTAGTGCATGGGTGATTTGATGATGTGGATTATTTATTAAGCTGAGTCCCAGCGATAAAAGTCATGAAAAACCTTTTAAATCATAAAAGATAGTAGATTTTATTCTCTACCTGACTCTTTTAATGGATTACTGGTTCCGCTGTAGTTAATCTTGATGTCTATTGTATTTTATCAGTTTAACATTGTTGAGAACTAATGATAATTTATTCTGCATTATCTTAGTCATAATATTTCTTACTGGGCTAGTTGAGCTCACCCTTTCTTTCACTGTTCTCTTCAGGAAATGAGAATATAGTTGGAACGAGTCGGGAAACGGAGTGATGGACCAGATGATAGCATTAGTAGTCCTCACTATTCTATGTAATAGTGTGATAATAATTGTAACGAGGAATCCTTTTGAGTATGGATACTCTCTAGAAGACAATATTTGTATTTAAACTCACAGTTTATGTTTTGTCGTATTGTACACGATAGTTGTATAATTAAGTTGTATTTGAATTCTGGACCATGTATCTGGCGACTCAAGATGGGTGATGTATACCTATTTTGGGAGCGTCACAGTTGGTATCAAAGCTTTGATGACAACCCACGGTTGGTCACCGCTAAGTAATTCAAAGAGCTGGGACCACCGGAGTTTTTGAGAAAGCCAGAACCAACAGTGACGCATGGGTGATGTATACCTTATACTTTTATTTGAATTCTCCTTATGCATAGTGTTTGCATAGTGCCTGCATAGTATTTGCATAGTAAAATCTTTTATAAAGTTATTCGTTTTATTAGATTATAAATAGAATATATTATATTTTATTTAAAAGATTTTACTTTAAATATGGACCGTCTGATTAAAGTAAATCAATCTAGACCGTTCATAAGTAGTTATTATGCAGTCCATTTTTCTATAAATAGAGGCTCATTCCTTCATTATTTCTTACGAATTCACTGAAACTCTAAGAGAGAGAAAGTTATAGAGAGAAAGAAGAAAAGTATTCTGCTACTTTCCTACTCTTATATCCAGTTTCTTTTACGGTAAGGGATATTATTTGTTGTACCCGTAAGTGATATTATTTGTTGTACCTGTAAAGGGTATTATTTCTTTTGTATTCATGAAGAGAACTTCTGTTATTCCATTCTTTATTATTCTGTTGGAATAACCAGTATACGCAGGCTACCCTATACTTGGTGAAATTCTTCTGTTATTCCATTCTTTATTATTCTATTGGAATATCCTGTCTGTGCGTTTTACGCCGGACCTGGTTCCATTATTATTATTCTGTTGGAATATCCTGTCTGTGCGTTTTACGTCGGACCTGATTCCGTCTTAATTATTCTGTTGGAATATCCTGTCGGTGCATTTTCAAATACTGCCACAAAACAAGGGTTAATTAATCTATCACATATTATCCCTATACTCTGACCGACCAATTAAATACCAAATAAACTTAGGTAGGTCATACTAGCGAACGAATTACCTGTCTCTCCCCTCCTAGTTCTGTTCTCACATCCTAGCCAGGGATCATATCCCTAAGCTTTGATACCAACTGTGACGCCCTCAAAATAAGGTATGCATCACCCATCTTGAGTCGCCAGATACATGGTACAGAATTCAAATACAACTTAATAATACAACTGTCGTGTACAATATAACAAAACATAAACTGTGAGTTTGAATACAAATATTATCTACTAGAGAGTATATCAATACAATTATTATCACACTATTTCACAGAATAGTGAGGACTACTAATGCACCATCTAGGACCATCACTCTGTTCCCCGACTAGTCCCAGCTACGTTCTCATTTCCTGAAGAGAACAGTGAAAGAAATGGTGAGCTCAACTAGCCCATTAAAAAATATTATGACCAAGACAATGCAGAATAAACTATCATTAGTTTTCAACAGTGTTAAACTGATAAAATATAACAAACATCAAGTTTAACTGCAGCGGAACATGCAATCCATTAGAAGAGTCAAGTAGGGAATAAAATCTACTATCTTCTATGATTTAAAAGGTTTTTCATCACTTTTATCGCTGGGACTCAGCTTAATAAATAATCCACATCATCGAATCACCCCTGCACTACGGCCAATGATATTCATTAGTATCACGACCATAAATTATACATGCACTACGGCTAAAGATAATCATGTCTTCATCAACGGTCCTAATCATGCCATAAAACAATTCATCTTTGCACTACGGCCAAAGAGAATCCATAGCCATAATCATACCAAAAACTGTTCATCAATGCACTACGGGCCAATGAAGACTTTTCTCACATCATTTGTAACATTACAGTCATGATTACACCGAATAATCCCTGGTCATAATCATACCAAGTCTATCTATGCACTACAGGTCATAGATGACTTTCAACAAAATATAAACATGAGGATGATGACAATGATATAAGAATTCAATAAAACAAGTTCAAGAATTAATTTATCTAGAAATTGCTAATGTCCAAATTGTCAACATGATACTACTTTGTAGAGTAAAATTCAATAATGCTCAGAAGAATATTTTCATGAAAAGATTGTGACATCCCAGATTTTTAGAATTTATAAATGAGAATTTTATAAATAAAAGTATTATTTATGAGATATGTTGGGTGTGAGTATGTGTATGTCATATATTGTAGAATATATGAATTGATGTGAAGAGAATGTTATATATTAATTTTAATATATATAAATATTTAATTGAATTATTTATTGAGTAAATAAATAAATTTTGTTTTGATTATAGAGTAATGTAATTAAGTGTAGTAGATTAATTAAATGAATATTTAGTATTTAATTTAATTAATATAATAATTTTATGTTATAGTTCTAATTTAATTGAGATAATTAAATTTGATGAGTTATGTGATGATTGTTACATGAAATTATAATTAACAAGTAAATATAATTATGTGACAATTTGATGAGATTGATTGATGTTAAGCTATTGATTAATTAAAATAATGAGTATTTGTCAAACATGGTCTTAGGCTTTTCAAGTTCAAGTTGATGTAACCTATGTATTAACTAGTAATTAGTATATATAATAATTACTAGGAGTTACATAAATTATATATTATTAGTATTGTATATTATATGTATATACTACAAGTTAGTATGTTAGTTTTAGAAAACAAACAAAAGAAAGAAGAAGAGAGTTAGAGAGAGTTGTAGGAGAAGAAGAAAGGAAAGCTTTGAGAAGACAAAACAAGCCCCATCATCATCATCATCATCATCTTCATCTCTCTCTTAAATTCATACTAATAAGGCTATAATCTAAATTTCTTGTTTTAATTATATTTTTATGTTCTTCATAATGTATGATAATGGTTATATAGAAGTTGTATTAAGGAATTGAGAGAGATAGAGAGAAATAGAGGAATTGAGATGAGCTAGAAGAAGAATAAAAAGAAGAAGAAAAAGCTAGAAGAAGGTAACTTCTAAACTCTTATTTAATCTTTGATATTTGGGTAGATTTATGTTCTAGGGTAATAGATCATGCTTAATTTTGTTTGTATTGGTTTAATCTTGGATTATCAAGAATCAAACAAGAGGATTCAAGAAAGAAAATGAAATGGAAAGAAAATTTGAAGAACAAAATTCGTATGTTTTAAGTAATTGTGGACATATCTTGTGAAATTCATATCTCTTTGGGTATAATAAGTTAGAAAGTGAGCCTTATATCAAATTGAAGATATGGAAGTAAGCTATATTCTGAAAGTGGAATCACATGAAAACTCTTTGTAGATTTCTTGCAATGTCTGTTTTAGAAAGGATGGTACGAAGGGAAAATAATCTGTCCAGAAAATCAAAACTATTACGGTTTCTGACTTAGAAAAATTCATATAAATTCGTGTGTTTTGAATCTGAAGAAATTTAAAACTGCAAAGTTGTAGACATGGAAGTTTACTAGCTAGACTCGCCAGATTGAGCAATTTTATGGACCGGATCATGTCCAAAATAAATTGTTTAGTAAGGATGTCCAGAAAATAAAATTTTCAACACTAGTTGATGAATTGCAGGATCTGGTTTAGATGGATAAGGGTTTGACTCTAAGGCCTAGATGAGGTTGTAGAACACTGAGTTAGGGTTAGTTCTATATAAGAAGGAACAAAAACGGACATGTAACGAAGGAGATACGTTAAAAACGAAAGCAACGTTTTGTTAAAGAAATTGTGAAGATGAGTTTTATAATTATGTTTGAATTAAGATTTTGGGTGATGGTATATTTTGATGATTAAAAATATGTTTTGACATATGTAATGAATATAGATATGTGTTATCATATTCTATGCATAATTAACAATTTAAGATTAAGAGTTGAGATAAGTTAATGTGTGCACATAACGTGCTCGATAAAATGCCTAAAAGTAATAGTGTTTCTAAACTTTGGTATACAAAGTGTCTAACTAATGGCTAATATTGGATATCTAAGTATGAAAATATGATAATACAAGAATAATAATGGAAAGAAATCGAAAAGGGTAATTTTTGATTTATGAAGGAAAATTAAACATGTAAACAATGTGTTGAATATGCATTTTTGAAACCAAATTGGCAAAATTAAATGGTGTGATATACGCACATTAAACTACAAGTGAGATAGTCTAGCATGTGTGGTGATGAAAATGAAAATAAAATCGAGTTGCATATAAAATACAGTTAGATGTCTATAAAGATATTATAAAGGATAATAAGATAAAGTAAGGTCTTATAATAAATTTGACCATGAGATTGAGTATTGATTTTATTTATTATCAATCTCGCATACAGTGTAGGTTGTGCAAGGACGCAATTATTAGCGTGTTGGTAAAACGCCGGTACAGGCAAGTCTTTCAGTTCCTTTTTGCTATGTGAACTTGATGATGATCTGCTTTAAAATTTTAGTGTATGATGTATTATATATGTCAAAAGTATGAAATGTGAAAGTCAATCTACGACTATGATGATTGAACTATGAATGTTGATTGAGTAAGAAACTCAATCTTTATAGTTGTTATGTGAACTACAACATGTATGTTATGTTTGTTTATGATTATTCTTGTATGTTGAGCATGTTATTATGTGTTACGTGATACATGAAAACTGTTAGATTTTGCTGAGCTGTCGAGCTCATTCTTGCAAATAACCATTTTTGCAAATTCAAGAATTGAAGGTAACGCTATGTGCTACTTGATTGTTATGGATCAAAAGTGATATATGAAGATTTAATATCCTAGCTAAGTTGTTATTCTTGTAAACCATGTCTAATGTTTCGGTAAATGTATTAATGTTGTAATTATAATATTGTCTTGCGAATGTAAACTATTGTAGTATTAAAATGATTCTGAGATATTTAGATGTAAAAGTTAAAGGTTTTGGAAACGAGGATAGTTTGTAATAGAAAATTTTAATTATTCCGCAAATTTTAATGGTTGTATTATCGTTTAATGATGCAAAATTAAAGGTTGAATGTATTATTAATGACCGAAGTCGACAATTGAATTGTATGAATTTTGGGGTCGTTACAGTTGGTATCAGAGCCGTATGTTATAAACCTTAGGTAGGAGTACCGTAGGCTATAACCTTAGAGAAGGAATGTGAAGATAATGAAAGAATAAACTCAGATAGAGTTTGAATAATAAGAAGTAATTTAAGAAATTTATAAAGAAGGGATTAAAACATGCGTAAGAGGATTCAGAAAAGAATCTCGCAGAGTTATAAGGAATATGAATGTGGGGTTACCCAACTCCAATAATAAGGATGTAAGGTGATAATAAATAGAGAATATCTATAAAAAGACAATGACAAAGAAGTTAAGAATAGAGAGTTATATCTAAGTTGTACAATTGTACTCTTTCGTAGTTGATGTATGGTATCTGGGCTAAACGATTCCTTCATAGAGCGGAGGTATATACGAACTAGTAACTGAAAACCTAGTTTGTTGGTTGTTTATGGGAAACCACTAAGCGTACCATATTGAAACTGTTAGAGTCTCGATGTGTACCAAGTGTAGAAATGGATACGTATGATGAAAGTGTAGAACTCGAATGAAATTTTGAGCGATGTAAATGAAGTTAGAAATTCTTAAAGGAAGAATTTTTTTTATAAACAAGAAGATTCAAAGAAGAATCTAAGAGATATAAAGATAAGAAATGGGAGTTTCCTAACTCCAAAAGCCAAGATAACGAATAATGTCGTAAATGATGAAAATGAGAAAGAAAGAGGATCGTAAAACAAACCGATCACGAGTTAAGAAAATAATTTCAAGGGAGATGATTATAGAATAAGATCACGACGTGGTCTGTTTAAGTTATAAAAGAAAGATGGTCTATAATGTTTGAATAATTATAGCTTAATGCTATGAAGATGGAGTACTATGAAATAGTACGAGATAACTCGTGAGGAGTTATAGATGATGTGATACGAGGAATTTGTATTGAGCAAAGAGCAAGTTATAAGCAAGATAGAGTTAGGTGGAATTTCAATTGAGGACTCATGTGATGGCTGAGTTGTACAAATGTAACGACCCCAAAATTTATACAACTTAATTCTCGACTTCGGTCGTTAACCATACATTAAATCTCTAATTTTACATCATTATTCGATATTAAAAATCACTAAATTGCGGAATAATTAAAATTTTTATACATCTCCTTTTGTCTTGCCCTAAATCGTAACCTTTACATTACATCATCAAATGCCATGAATCATTACAACAAACTGACTATACAAAGTCTTACATCATAACTAAATATCCATATACATTGGATAGCTCAACTTACAATTCAACAACATGTTACATTTAAGATAGAAAATACATTTCTCATAAAACATAAGTAATCTTTGTGAATATAGATCTCTATAACTCACTTAGCACATATCTTTACCTTAAAGTTTGTACCTGCAAAAGTGGTTATTTGCAAGAGTGAGCTCGACAGCCCATCAAAGTCTAACAGTTTTCATGCATCACATAGCACATAATAACATGCTCGATATACAACTCATTAAAGTAACATGGCATACATGCTTTTAACTCACATAGCAAATATAAAGATTGAGTTCCTTACTCAATCATCATTACTTAGCCAAAAAAATGCAGTCATAGATTGACTTTAACATTTCATGATTTCAACATGTATAACATATCATGCAATTTAAAACAGTTCATCAAGTCCACGTAGAAAATAGGAATCGAAAGACTTGCCTTGATCGTTGTTTACCAATAATAGCTTAACAGCTTACAATTATATGCACTTCACGTGCCCTACACAATTATATAATCATAAACATCAACTATTAGTCACATAACAACACATAACAATTGTAATGTAAACTCTACTCCACATCTCATAATCTTTCCTATTAATAAATACACAATGGTCAATTAGATTGTGTTAACTTTTCGACTTATGACTCACTATATTTCTTCTTAGTCAAACTCGAAGTTCAAGTGCTAAAGTCTTGCTAGGACTACTTATTGGTTTTATATTAAACCCATTCCATATCTTATAATATCCATTTCAATGGAATTGAAACACTTTTTAAGTTCATTAACACTTGGCACGGCGTTTCGACGTTCAATCGTCACACGCCCGATTTGCCTCTCTTGTGTATGTTTACTATGCTTCTATAACTTATCTAATACATTATTTATTAA
The DNA here is from genome assembly GCA_016801055.1 of Panax notoginseng. Taxonomy (NCBI): domain Eukaryota; kingdom Viridiplantae; phylum Streptophyta; class Magnoliopsida; order Apiales; family Araliaceae; genus Panax; species Panax notoginseng. Next base: position 52,053,686 of record CM029023.1, read on the forward strand.
TGTTAAACATCATTATATTTACTATTATTCATGTTTTGCAACTTAGGATAACATCTTTTATGGTCTGGATCACGACACATGCATATGTGCATGTCCGACACCCTCCGATTGCCTCTGAAAACACAACAGTCCTAAAGATGACCATTTTAACCCATCCTAATGACCTCAAATTGAAAACCTTAAAGAACGAAAGTTGTAGGTCTACTCGTCCTCGTTCCGGATCATCTTGAATCACCTCAATCGGAGTTCGTATGAGGAAGTTATGGCTATTTTACTACAGGAGGTCAAAACTGTCCAAGTCAGACTTCTGTCCCCGCGCTGGGGCGCGAGGACTAAGCCAACTAGTGGTGCTGGGGCGCGAATTTCAGCGCTGGGGCGCCAACTTCTGGCGCTGGGGTGCGAATTTTGGCGCCGGGGCGCGATTTTTGGCGCTGGGGCGTGAATTTTGACGCTGGGGCGCCGAAACTCGCAGAACCCAACCACGAAGAACAGAACAACTGATTTGTTTGTCTGTTACTTCAATTCTAACACTAATTAACACCAATTAACATGTATAACCTAAGCTAATTACACATATACACATTACCCAACGTGTATATACTAATTACCAACGACTAAATCATGATTCTAGAAATCTTAAATCATTGAAAGCTTTATTTTAAAAACCAAACTCCATAACTGACGTTTATACACTGTTATACCAATTTGATTTTAATTACTTCAAACTACGATTCTCTGTAGTTTATACCCAATTAACCATTCGCAGTTCAATTTCACAATTTCACAATTAACATATACTAATTTTGATATTTCTACAAACCACGTTCATACGTGAATGTTTACTGCAAAACCAATTCTTCTTTCTTTGTGAATGCTAGCATACTTCTCATATATACATACATGTGCTAATATAACAATTACAGTTACAAATACACTTAATATCATACAAAGCTATATATATATATATATATATATATATATATATATATATATATATATATATATCCACAATTCATCTTTTACAATTATTTTACAGAGAACTTTTTGGAATAAGAAAACTAAACTTTAAAATAAAATAAGAGGATTAATATCCTACCTTTGATTTAAGAAGATAATGGCTATCATTTTGATTATCAAGCTTCTTTTTCCCAATTCCTTTCTCAAAAACCTGTTAGAAATCACTCAATTTCTCTCTAGAGTAATATCAAATTTTCTCTGTATTCTTCTTCTTCTCTCCCTTTTCTTCAACTGAGTCTTACTTTTCTCTTCTAACATACGTAGAATAGTATAACGTATATAGTAATAATATATATTAATGATATAATATAAATATAGATATAACTTATATCAGTTATGTAAGTTTTTTGAAAATCAAAAGCCATAAGGCTTGTTTGGCTAACCACTAAAAAAATAATCAATTAATCCTTATGCCTTGTTTGGTAAAACACAATTAGATTAAAGACTTAATAGGCATTAGGCTTTGTTTGGCAAAACTAAATTAAACACTTTTAATTTATTTTAATAACTCCTTTATAACAAGGTTATTTGTCACACTTCTATTAAAATAAATAAACAATTTAATCAATTCAAATACTACTCTATTAAATTACTTTAACACATAAATCATTACCACATAATTATAATTTCCTTTATAATTATAATTTTATTCAACCAACTAACACTTTATTTTAATTACAAATTCTAATTATAAATATTATAATTCATTTAATCATTATTAGCTCTCTAACTTAATTATTAAATTAAATTAGTATATAATCTCATAATAATTAATTTTCTTAGCTCCTTAATTATTTATTCAACAAATAATTCACTAAACGACATCAACTCAAATTGAACAATTATTTATTCAATAATAAACATATCCATTAAATATTTATATAATTCAATAAATATTTAAATATTATAATATAAATCTGGATTGTTACATCATTCCCTCCTTACAAGGATTCTGTCCTCAGAATCACAACTCAAGTCACTCAAAAGCCATAAGGCTTGTTTGGCTAACCACTAAAAAAATAATCAATTAATCCTTATGCCTTGTTTGGTAAAACACAATTAGATTAAAGACTTAATAGGCATTAGGCTTTGTTTGGCAAAACTAAATTAAACACTTTTAATTTATTTTAATAACTCCTTTATAACAAGGTTATTTGTCACACTTCTATTAAAATAAATAAACAATTTAATCAATTCAAATACTACTCTATTAAATTACTTTAACACATAAATCATTACCACATAATTATAATTTTCTTTATAATTATAATTTTATTCAACCAACTAACACTTTATTTTAATTACAAATTCTAATTATAAATATTATAATTCATTTAATCATTATTAGCTCTCTAACTTAATTATTAAATTAAATTAGTATATAATCTCATAACAATTAATTTTCTTAGCTCCTTAATTATTTATTCAACAAATAATTCACTAAACGACATCAACTCAAATTGAACAATTATTTATTCAATAATAAACATATCCATTAAATATTTATATAATTCAATAAATATTTAAATATTATAATAAAAATCTGGATTGTTACATCATTCCCTCCTTACAAGGATTCTGTCCTCAGAATCACAACTCAAGTCACTCATTCGTTACAATCTTCCCTACTTACAAAGATTCTGTCCCCAGTATCGAAGACACAAATTACACAAATAACTCAGAGAAATCTTTCATCATTTTATCTAAATATAGATTCTATATTTCCTACTACATTCATTACCTAACAAATTCTATGTTTCATTTCATAACTTTCATTTGAACTCAATTATATTTTGAGTAATATATATCTTTTAACCCATTCATTTCCTTTTCTAAGGATCGTTATCATAAACACTCGGGAATCGCTATCATAAACATTCGGGATATTACATTCACCCTTTCTTCTAAGAATTTCGTCCTCAAAATTTTATTTATTAATTTTTATTCATTCACTCTATTGAAGTAGATTTTACGTCACTACTTCATTCATTCATTGGTTTCTATAACCACTTTCTTTCCACAAAGATCATTCTACAATTATTAACTTTTCTATTAAAAGTTTAACATTATTCTTTGATAACTCATCTATTTCTCACTTCAAAATCTCTTTTCTCACTTATTCAACATATTCATCATTCAGTGTCGTATTCTACGACTCACTTCTTTCTAAGGAATACTTTCCTTTTTCACTTCCATCTTACAGAATAACAAGAATCTTCCACAATTGTTCAATAATTGGGAAATAGTTTGAATAACTCAGGAATTTTAAAAGATTCCAAATCATGCTGAGGGTCATAAGACCACGAACTATGTCCACAGTTGCAAGTAATCTTTCAACTTCAACTTTAACAGTCATAAGACTATAAGGACCCCCGTACTTTGGGTGTTAAGCCCTTCGTACGATGTATTGTGCACAAACATTTAAACGCTATGCATATGTCCATAGTTATAAGTAATATTTCAACTTAAACTTTAACAGTCATAAAACTATAGGGACTCCTCGTACTTAGGGTGATCAGCCCTTCGTACAATGTATTGTGCACAAACATCTCAACGCCTCCGCGTAATCCCCTATAAAAGGGTTGTTCATCTTAGCTTTTCAACATCTGAATCCGCACCAAAACAATTTGGTTTGGCATAACCTCTCAAGAAACTCTTGAATTTCATGAACATCTTTCAATATTTGTCTAGCTGAATCAAATAGCATAGACCTCTACAATAACTCGGACATTAACCGAAATATACATATACATACATACATATGTATTCTCATATCTTAAAGAAATCTCAAAAATCTTTTTATGACATCATGATACCGCACTGTATTTACAGTCCGTTGAGGATTCCGTCATTTGATGACTTTATCATACTACATCATATCATAGTGGGCTGACGATCCTTAGATCACATCCAACACTAGGTAATACTGCATTGATGACTCCATCATTTTTATCATCTTTGCACCAGGTTACATGATGCATTAATGATATAAAATACATTTTGATATATTGCAATTCATTTTTGTCTAGCCGAAGTAATTAGCATAGACACACGAATAATAGTATTGTTGTTAAAACTCATTGGTTCCATCATTTGATCCAATGTTTTTCAAGAAAATAAAAGTGTAAACATCAGCACGAAGTCAATAAATTTCGAAAGTCTAGCATAGCTAGTAGATTTAGATTACCTATGCTTCCCACCATCAACTTCACTTTCTATAATGATCCATTGCTTAATAGGTCTATCTATTCCTATCATTCTCAATACTCCATTTACACTTATCTATACCCAGTTCGTCAAACTTACCACACGATATGAGTTCAGGAACTTTCCACAATCATATGAGTTTAAGAACTTATCCTAGTCAGACCATAGGCGTCCATTCGCTGAGGGGTTCAAAAACATACCATATAATTATGAGTCACGAACCTACCATAAGTATGAGTTTTAAGAACTCGCACTTAACCTTATAATATTCTCTAACTATACTCTACCTATCTGTTATACACATGAGAAAAGAATCACCTTCTCAACATGCGTATAACAAATAGCGCGACACAAACATTCCAATGATTATCATTGTGATAAACTGAGTGCAAGCACAAAACCCTTGCCCATACAAAGGTTTGTACAACTCAGCCATCACATGAGTTCTCAATTGAAATCCCACCTAACTCTATCTTTCTTTTAACTTGCTCTTTGCTCGATACAAATTCCTCGTATCACATCATCTATAACTCCTCATGAGTTATCTCGTACTATTTCATAGTACACCATCTTCATAACATTAAGCTATAATCATTCAAACATTACAGACCATCTTTCTTTTATAACTTAAACAGATCACGTCGTGACCTTATTCTATAATCTTCTCTCTTAAAATTCTTTTGTTAACTCGTGATCGTTTTGTTTTGCGATCCTCATTCTTACTCTTTTTCATCATTTACGACATTATTCGTTATTCTGGCTTTTGGAGTTAGGAAACTTCCATTTCTTATCTTTATATCTCTTCAAGATTCTTCTTTGAATCTTCTTGTTTATATAACAATTCTTCCTTTAAGAATTTCTAACTTCATTTACATCGCTCAAAATTTCATTCAAGTTCTAAGCTCTCATCATACGTATCCATTTCTACACTTGGTACACATCGAGTCTCTAACTGTTTCAATATGGTACGCTGAGTGGTTTCCCACAAACAACCAATAAACTAGGTTCCGAGTTGCTAGTTCGTATATACCTCCGCTCCATGAAGGAATCATTTAGCCCAGATACCATACCTCAACTATTAAAGAGTACAATTGTACCACACTTAGACATAACTCTCTATTCATAATTTCTTTATCACTCTCTTTTTATAAACATTGTCTATTTATTGTCACCTTACATCCTTATTATTGGAGTTGGGTAACCCCACATTCATATTCCTGATAACTCTACGAGATTCTTCTTTGAATCCCTTCACGCAAGTTTTAATCCCATATTGTTCAAACTCTATTTGAGCTTATTCATTCTTTATCTTCTTCTCTCTTATCTAAGGTTATAGCCTACGGTACTCCTACCTAAGGTTTATAACCTACAGCTTTGATACCAACTGTAACGACCCCAAAATTTATACAACTTAATTCTCGACTTCGGTCGTTAACCATACATTAAATCTCTAATTTTACATCATTATTCGATATTAAAAATCACTAAATTGCGGAATAATTAAAATTTTTATACATCTCCTTTTGTCTTGCCCTAAATCGTAACCTTTACATTACATCTCTTCAATTCAAATCAAATGCCATGAATCATTACAACAAACTTACTATACAAAGTGTTACATCATAACTAAATATCCATATACATTGGATAGCTCAACTTACAATTCAACAACATGTTACATTTAAGATAGGAAATACATTTCTCATAAAACATAAGTAATCTTTGTGAATATAGATCTCTATAACTCACTTAGCACATATCTTTACCTTAAAGTTTGTACCTGCAAAAGTGGTTATTTGCAAGAGTGAGCTCGACAGCCCAGCAAAGTCTAACAGTTTTCATGCATCACATAGCACATAATAACATGCTCGATATACAACTCATTAAAGTAACATGGCATACATGCTTTTAACTCACATAGCAAATATAAAGATTGAGTTCCTTACTCAATCATCATTACTTAGCCAAAACAATGCAGTCATAGATTGACTTTAACATTTCATGATTTCAACATGTATAACATATCATGCAATTTAAAACAGTTCATCAAGTCCACGTAGAAAATAGGAACCGAAAGACTTGCCTTGATCGTTGTTTACCAATAATAGCTTAACAGCTTACAATTATCTGCACTTCACGTGCCCTACACAATTATATAATCATACACATCAACTATTAGTAACATAACAACACATAACAATTGTAATATAAACTCTACTCCACATCTCATAATCTTTCCTATTAATAAATACACAATGGTCAATTAGATTGTGTTAACTTATGACTCACTATATTTCTTCTTAGTCAAACTCGAAGTTCAAGTGCTTAAGTCTTGCTAGGACTACTTATTGGTTTTATATTAAACCCATTCCATATCTTATAATATCCATTTCAATGGAATTGAAACACTTTTTAAGTTCATTAACACTTGGCACGGCGTTTCGACGTTCAATCGTCACACGCCCGATTTGCCTCTCTTGTGTATGCTTACTATGCTTCTATAACTTATCTAATACATTATTTATTAATGTTAAACATCATTATATTTACTATTATTCATGTTTTGTAACTTAGGATAACATCTTTTATGGTCTGGATCACGACACATGCATATGTGCATGTCCGACACCCTCCGATTGCCTCTGAAAACACAATAGTCCTAAAGATGACTATTTTGACCCATCCTAATGACCTTAAATTGAAAACCTTAAAGAACAAAAGTTGTAGGTCTACTCGTCCTCGTTCCGGATCATCTTGAATCACCTCAATCGGAGTTCGAATGAGGAAGTTATGGCTATTTTACTACAGGAGGTCAAAACTGTCCAAGTCAGACTTCTGTCCCCGCGCTGGGGCGCGAGGACTAAGCCAACTAGTGGTGCTGGGGCGCGAGGTTGGCGCTGGGACACGAATTTCAGCGCTGGGGCGCCAACTTCTGGCGCTGGGGCGCGAATTTTGGCGCCGGGGCGCGATTTTTGGCGCTGGGGCGTGAATTTTGACGCTGGGGCGCCGAAACTTGCAAAACCCAACCACGAAGAACAGAACAACTGATTTGTTTGTCTGTTACTTCAATTCTAACACTAATTAACACCAATTAACATGTATAACCTAAGCTAATTACACATATACACATTACCCAACATGTATATACTAATTACCAACGACTAAATCATGATTCTAGAAATCTTAAATCATTGAAAGCTTTATTTTAAAAACCAAACTCCATAACTGAGGTTTATACACTGTTATACCAATTTGATTTTAATTACTTCAAACTACGATTCTCTGTAGTTTATACCCAATTAACAATTCGCAGTTCAATTTCACAATTTCACAATTAACATATACTAATTTTGATATTTCTACAATCCACGTTCATACGTGAATGTTTACTGCAAAACCAATTCTTCTTTCTTTGTGAATGCTAGCATACTTCTCATATATACATACATGTGCTAATATAACAATTACAGTTACAAATACACTTAATATCATACAAAGCTATATATATATATATATATATATATATATATATATATATATATATCCACAATTCATCTTTTACAATTATTTTACAGAGAACTTTTTGGAATAAGAAAACTAAACTTTAAAATAAAATAAGAGGATTAATATCCTACCTTTGATTTAAGAAGATAATGGCTATCATTTTGATTATCAAGCTTCTTTTTCCCAATTTCTTTCTCAAAAACCTGTTAGAAATCACTCACTTTCTCTCTAGAGTAATATCAAATTTTCTCTGTATTCTTCTTCTTCTCTCCCTTTTCTTCAACTGAGTCTTTCTTTCCTCTTCTAACATACGTAGAATAATATAACATATATAGTAATAATATATATTAATGATATAATATAAATATAGATATAACTTATATCAGTTATGTAAGTTTTTGAAAATCAAAAGCCATAAGGCTTGTTTGGCTAACCACTAAAAAAATAATCAATTAATCCTTATGCCTTGTTTGGTAAAACACAATTAGATTAAAGACTTAATAGGCATTAGGCTTTGTTTGGCAAAACTAAATTAAACACTTTTAATTTATTTTAATAACTCCTTTATAACAAGGTTATTTGTCACACTTCTATTAAAATAAATAAACAATTTAATCAATTCAAATACTACTCTATTAAATTACTTTAACACATAAATCATTACCACATAATTATAATTTCCTTTATAATTATAATTTTATTCAACCAACTAACACTTTATTTTAATTACAAATTCTAATTATAAATATTATAATTCATTTAATCATTATTAGCTCTCTAACTTAATTATTAAATTAAATTAGTATATAATCTCATAACAATTAATTTTCTTAGCTCCTTAATTATTTATTCAACAAATAATTCACTAAACGACATCAACTCAAATTGAACAATTATTTATTCAATAATAAACATATCCATTAAATATTTATATAATTCAATAAATATTTAAATATTATAATAAAAATCTGGATTGTTACAAAGTCCCGACGGGCTTTGGCTTTTGCTCTTTTTGCAATCTTTTCCTCCAGCATTTCACTTTCTGGAGTAAGTGGTGGAGTACTTGTAATAAGAGGAAGGAGGCTAGCATGCTCCTGACTGAATAATTGACGTGTGACTTGGTGATGATGAATCACCAGTTCTGCCAATTGATTGACTTGTTCACCAAGAGCCTTTATCTCCCGTTCCATCATGAACTGGAACTGTGAATAATCCCATTTGTCAGAATTAACCTTGTTGATTTAGGATTATCTACCCACATACTTGAGGTACTTGGAGGTCTCTCCATTGCCTCTGTTAATCATGTTAGCCTACCCTTCCTTGTGTTGAGGGAGAGGGTTTTCTTAAACATGGGGTTGGTCGGGCTTGGTCACCACAATCTCACCATTGTCAATTAAATCCTGGATCTTATGCTTAAGGGCCCAACAATCCTGAGTGTCATGGCCTGGAGCTCCAGCATGGTAAGCACATTTCTTGCTTGTGTTGAAACCTTTTCCACTCGGGTTGGCTGGTGTAAGGAGATGAGTAATTTTCTTTTGAGCTGTCAGAAGTTTTATAATATTTTTGAGTGAGTCCCTTAAGGGCGTGAACACTCTTGTATGTCTGATTTCTCTACTTTTTGGCAAGGGAGGATTTGAAGACTGAGCTTGAAAAGAGGAATAGTTTCTCCTCTGAATAGGTAGGTTTTGATTGCCTTTTTGTCCTTGTAGTATCAAGGAAACATCCTCTTCTCTCTTCTTATAGACCCTATGAGGGTTGTTCCCATAACTTCCACAGTGGATGTGCTCAGCTACAGCTTTTAGAGCGGCAAGGTCTTGAATCTTCCCAGACTTCAATCCTATTTCAGCCATTTCTCCGTGGTTGATCATTTCAGAGAATGACTTGCCTATTCCAGCTAAGACCCTCTCATAAAAGGGAGCTTCTTAAATGTCTATGAATGTCATCACCATTTCAGACTCGGTCATAGATGAAATAACTTGAGCAGCCAGATGCCTCCATCTTTGGGCATACTCCTTGAATGACTCATTGACTAGTTTCTTGACCTTGGTAATTTGATACCGGTCTACAGCCATTTGAGTTTGAAAGTTGTATTTACTGAGGAAAGCATGGGCTAGCTCCTCCCAGCTATGAATCTTAGAGTTATCCAATCTAGTGTACCCTGCTCTGGCTTCTCCAATCAGACTTTTTTGAAATAGCTGTATTTTGGGCTTTTCATTCTCGGCATAAGATCCGAGCTCTCCAATGAATACCTTTAAGTGGGTGTAGGGATCTCTCAATCCATCATATTTCTCAAAATCGGGAGTCTTGAATTTTTCTGGATAATAAACCCCGGGGAAGATACAAAGGTCTGAATATGAAACACTCCCTTTTGTTCCAATCCCTTTAATGGACCAAATGGTCTCTTCCATTTGTAGAACCTTCTTCCTAATATCACTGGTGTCTTAATCTTCTTTAATATGGGTGATTTCAGGGGTTTTGTTGGTCTTATTAGACTGAGACTCAGGTGCTGGAACTTCTGTAACGACCGAGAAATTTAGATTTTATTGTAAAATAATTTTATTTAATTAAATAATGAATAAAATTATATTATATGTTATTATTATGTGTTAGTAAGATGAAGGTTGTTCTATAAACTAATTATATCGGAATATCGTAGTATTTTGACTAAGTAAAGGAATTATAATGTTTGAATTTCCAAGACGAAAATAAAAGCTTTTCGAGAAATTTTCTGAAAAACACTATTCACAGATTTCTGCTCGGGAATTATTTTTGAACTTCCAAGAAATACGTAACGATAGAATAATAAGGGAGGATGGATTACGTAATAATAATTTAAGTATGGAAAACGCAGTTTTTCGCCTGCATACTAAATTTGAGAACGTTAGTGAAAATAAAGCGTTAATGAATAAACGATGATCGTGTGATACGTAAGTATTGTACGAGATAATGAATATACGTATGATATGAAGTATCATACAAGTATGTATGAATAATGGTATGTCCTATATTATGAATGAGTATACGAGTTAGTGTATGAGAAGAATACGTATATAATACGTTATAAGGCTTTAAGCCAATTGGATTGGACTTGTAGGATTTGTGTAGGAATTGTACAAGCCCAAGTGAATTAATGTTAAAGCCCAATGTTTGATAATGCAAGCCCAAAGGTTAAATTAAAAGTTAGTTAACTTAAAGCCCAAATTAAGAACCGGATCGGTGGATCGATCCAAATGACCCATGGGGTAACCCGTGTGGGCCCCCATGATCACATGTCACCATCTTGGCGACCAAGTAAAGTGGTTTTACTTGGTGACCAAGAGATGAATAGTAAGGAGGTGGTTAAGGAGGTGAATTGAGGAGATGGGATGGTTTATTAACAATTAAGCCCTCACTTTGTGTTTTCTATAAATAGAAGAAGCTTGCTAGTTCATTTCACTTGTTAAATTTTCCACCAACAACTTATAGCTTATTTAGTAGAGAGAAAAAGTAAGGAAAAGCTAGTCTTTCATAGTTGAAGAAGAAGAACAAAGTTTGATCTTCAAAGGTAATGATCCTAAACCATGATTCTCCCTCTCTTCAATTGTTAGAGAAGTGAGTAGTAGTAGAACTTGTATGCTAAGAAGTGATGAGAATGACTAATCAAAGGACTTAAGCCTTAATAAGTCATGAATAAGTAATTCATATTTATATAAGTTATAAACTCATGAAGAACATGTAAGAACTTATCATGTGTATAAGTTATTGAAATATATTTAGTTAGGATGTTAGTATGATGGAATGAATCCATTTAAAACAGTTTAAAAATCTTAAGTAACGAAGTTATGGCGGAATTTACGAGATTAGACGATAATAGTCGAAATCGTGAAATTCTCAGAATGGAAGTCAAAAGTTAACATTGAACTCGAAAACATTGGTTTTCGATGGAGATTGGTCTCAATTTGCATTCTAGAGTTGCAGACTCAAAAATGACCAAATTCTGACTTAGAACAAAGAAACGAACTTTGAACGTTCACGAGCGTTTATCGTTTTTATAAAAACGGTCTTAATCAGTGAATTCTGTGTTAACGGATTCAAAAATGTAAAATTCTTACATGGACACATAGTTCATGTAATTTGTGAGCTAATGGCTTTTGAACGAGCCAATTCGGACTTGAAATGAACAATCTATGAGTCCGGGAAGTTCACTAAGTAAACAAACTGTCAAAACTATCTGGTGCACAGAGCTGGCGTCGCGCCAAGGCTCAAAAGGTGGCATCGCAGCGCCGAGCCGTGCCCATAAGCTACTGAAGAATGGCGCCGTAGCGCGGCCAATTGCATTGGGGATGGTGCCGCAGCGCCAGGTCCAGCCATTAGTTACTATAGTTTTGCGCCGCAGCGTGAAACTTATAAAGGGAAGCTGGCACCGCAGCGCCAACACTAGGTTATGCACAGAAATGAAAGCTTATGAAGATAGAAAGGAATTGGTTAATTAGTAATGAACTAAAACCTAAAGTAACATTGTTTAAGATGTTATAAACCTTAAGTAGTACAACTAAAGGTTGAAGAAAGATTACTTGAACATGAATGTAAAACATTACGATAAACCGTAACCAATGTTAAACAAATCTAACGAACGATTAGAATGAGAAGAAGGGTAAAATACGTTAGAAACCATACATGTCTGACTATGACCTAACGTGGTATGTTACATGATTATGTATTGTAGAGACCTTAAAGAATCAAAGAGAATTTGTATTGACTATAGAAGACGCCAAAGGCAAGTATTCTGACCCTTGTCTGAATTCTTTGGACAAGATTTGTGATTCATGTATCTTACGCATGAATTAATATATGATGAAGTCGAAGCCAATTCCTTCGGCTAGACTTAAGATGTTTCTTTGGATTTCTTATCATCTATCGAACTGTCGTTAATGTTTTACCAAACTATGTTGGTATGGTTTTCAAAATAAGACTGAGTATACTAAACAAATGTTTTGTCGTCAAACGACAGGCACGTAAGGTTGCCAAAACTTAAACGTACATACGTTTAAAGAAAGTAGTGTTGTACAACACAGAGTACTATAGGCTGATCACCTAGACGTGCTCGTAAGATATGTCAGACTTACGGACTTGGTGTCGGGTTGTCCTTTTCAAATAAAGAATGAAATGCTCAAGGTCTTGGACTGATATTGATGTTTAATGAATATTGTTCATTGTGAAACGTTTTAAAGAAAAGAGAAGTGCTATTTTGAATTATCGATAGTGCTTCATAACTATTGTTTAGTTATTGAAGATATACGAGTTGTCATACTTGTTGAGCTAGTTATGCTCATTCTTGCTTGAACCATATGAATGCAGCTAAGACTGAACGACCCGAAGGATCCTCTAAGGATAAAGGAAAGGCTAAGGCAGACCATTGAACTGTCTATGTAATAGTATATGTTTAATGTTGTAATTATTTGATATTATGACAAGAAACATATGTAATGGTTATCAAGAACCTGGGAAGGGAATATTGTTTTGGAATATATAGAAGACATATTCACTCTTTTCAGTTATTTCAATTCAATGTATGTGTGAATGGTAGTACCGTGTAGTACCATCTGCCGGGTTGTAAGATACACGAGTTTAGGGGCGTTACAGGTTGGTACCAAAGCATTAGGTTATAAAACTTAAGGGGGGAAAAGAACCTTAAGTCATAACCTTAAGAAAGTTAAAGAAGTAAAAGATGAAGTTAACCCTAAAAATGCATTAAATGTGATATGTGTTTTTATTATTCTACTGGCGTGTACTAATCAAACTAAATTGTTTTGTTGTAAATGTCAGGAGAAAACGAAATGTATAGGGATATATATATGTAGTAAGTGAAGAATCGGTGAACCAAGCAGAGGTCTTACCGAACCCTATTGCAGCAGAGCCGGAAGTGGTTATAGTCGAGTCTGGAGACTCGGAAGACTTAGACCTCATGTCCATGTTTGATGGCATATCGAAGGGGGAGGTGGAGGCGGTGTCATTCAACACTGTATCACCTGAAGAAGAAGTGACTCCAGGGGAGGCAATGAAAACCCTGTTTATGGCCTTATTGGATAGAAACATCTAGCTGGGAAGGGAGGTTAGGGAACTGAAAGAAGAGGTCCAGGAAATCCTGGAAGATAAGAAGAGCATGGAGTCCATGTGGGATGAAGAGCACGATGAATGTGTTTTGGCGAAGGACAAGGTCCACGAGCTGAAATAAGAGACCTTTGAGCTCAAGTAGGAGCTAAAGGTCAAGAAGAAGAAGATATGGAGGATGTCCTATATACATAGGAGTTCTCATACGGATTTCCAGCAGCAGGTAGCTGGGTATCTGATAGAGGCAGGGCAGACTCGGAATACTATCAGCCGATATATTATTGCCAGTCTCGCCAATACAGATTTTGAGAATGCCATAAGGCAGATGTAACCTAGTGGTAGCTAGAGTAGAGTTAGATATGTACATATGATGTATCTATTAGTGACGTAAAACCCTCTTTTGTATATCAAAGGGTAGTCTTTTGTAAATTCCAATTTTTAGAAAATAATTGCGGGATAGTAATGTAATCAGCTAAGGATGTGTAATGTGAATGATGTAGTATTATACTACAAGAAGTAAATCAATATAAGCCTTTTTATGGAACATATTATGTAATGAGTTGAAGTTATTGTTTAATCACGAATAATAACTAACTAACGAGAAAAAAGTAATAATGATGTGTTGTTTATTTTAACAGTAAAATGTCTCCAAGAAGGAGACAACGAAATCAAGATGCTAATGTTAATCAACCGGTGGGAGGTCCGGTTAACCTAATGTAGGAGTTCGTTAACTTGTTAACGGTCGCTTTTAATAGAAATGGGGCTAATAAACCCGTAAATCCTACAATAGTACAAGCTACTACTTTTAAGGATTTTAAGAGTGTCGGTCCGCCGGAGTTCAAAGGAACTACGGACCCCGTAGAAGCCTAAACGTGGGTGAAGGAAATAGAGAAGGCATTTGTTATTGCAAATGTTGATGAGGGGCAAAAGGTTGCTTTTGCCACTTATATGATGAAGGGAGAGGCTAATTTCTGGTGGAAGGCAAACCAGGCTAGGGCCGGAATAGAAAATCTTACGTGGACGCGGTTCAAGGAGATTTTCTTCGAGAACTACTTTCCTACGAGTATGCAGGGGACGATGAAAATGCGGTTTCTAGAATTGAAACAAGGGGAGATGACTGTTCCCCAATACGCTGCCAACTTCAATGAACTAGCGAGGTTTGCTCCACACTAAGTGGACACCGAGGTAAGAAGGATAGGAGGTTTGAGCAGGGCTTCAAACCCTGACTCTATAGCCGAATATTTGTGTTCCAAAGTACTTCTTTTGGGATCATACTAGAAAAGACAATAATTGCCGAAGGTGGGAATGAGGCTCTAAGCCAATACCACCAGGATAAGAAGAACAAGAATAAGGTGGATAGGGAAGTAAAGACCGAGGGAGCTAGCGGGAGTGGCGAAGGTCAGAAGAGGAAGGGATTTAACTCTAGGAATACCGGAGTAAAGCAAGGAGATCCTAATAAGAGGATGGAGGCGTGTAAGAACTGTGGGAAGACTCACTTAGGCGTCTGTCTCAAGGGGAAAGCCGTATGTTTCAACTGTGGACAGGAGGGGAACATTTCGTCTAACTGTCCAAGTCTGAAGAAAAACCATGGATGCTTCGTGTGTGGATCAACTGATCACATGGCGAAGAACTGCCCGAAGAAGGGGACGGACGGGAATAAGGGCGCTAATAGCGGTAAGTTATCTATTGGTGGTCCAACACAGACGGGTAGGCTGATGGCCCGCACCTTTAACATGATGGTCCAAGATGCAGTTGCATTCGGGGATATAGTTACAGGTATTATCCCGATCAACGACATAAATGCTTACGTGTTATTTGACTCGGGTGCTACTTGTTCTTTCATAGCATGTGATTTTGCTAGACTTTTAGGATTACTTCCCGAAAAATTGCATGTACCTTTGAATATCAAGGTAGCGAATGATGAAATAATTCCTGCTGAAGATATACATAGGAGTTATTGTGTAGATATATGAGGTTGTAAATTATCGGTAGATTTGGTACCGATAAAGTTGGGAGAATTCGATGTAATTCTCGGAATGGATTGGTTGTTCAACTATGGTGCAATAATAGATTGCGATGTGTAAATAGTAGAACGTTGAGCCAACCTCATATAGTGTTTTACGGTAATAAATCCCTGGGACGTTCGTGTTGTCTTACTATGATACAAATGAGGAAGTTGTTAAGGAAGGGATGTGTTGGCTATTTGTGCCATGTTGTTGATACCCAGAGAGTGGGAGTAACAATAGAACAAATACCTATAGTGAAAGAATTCACGGATGTATTTCCAAATGAATTACTGGGTCTTCCACCAGATAGGGAGACCGAATTTGTGATAGACATTATGCCAAGAGCGGCACCAGTTTCCAAGGCACCGTACCGTATGGCACCAGTGGAGATGAAGGAGTTAATGGTTCAATTATAAGAACTGTTGGATAGAAAGTACATTCAACCGAGTGTTTCGCCATGGGGAGCACCGGTACTGTTTGTAAAGAAGAAGGATGGATCATTAAGACTTTGTATCGACTACCGAGAGTTGAACAAGTTAACAATAAAGAATAAATACTCATTGCCCAGGATCGATGATCTTTTTGATCAGTTCAAAGGGGCAAAGTATTTTTCTAAGATAGATTTGAGAATGGGGTATCATCAGTTGAAGGTTAGAAGTGAGGATGTACCTAAGACGGCCTTCAGGACTCGATACGGCCATTACGAGTTCCTGGTGATGTCATTTGGGTTGACAAATGCACCAGCTGCATTTATGGATATGATGAACAAAGTGTTCAAACAATATTTGACAAGTTCGTCGTAGTGTTTATCGATGATATTCTAGTCTATTCTAAGACATCAGAAGATCATGCTGAACACCTAAGAGTAGTGCTGGAGACACTAAGGAAGGAGAAGTTGTACACGAAATTCACTAAGTGCGAATTTTGGCTGGAAAGGGTACAATTTTTGGGTCATGTTATCGACCGTGAGGGGATTTCAGTAGACCCAGCGAAGGTGGAAATAGTGATGAGTTGGGAACAGCCGAAAACCCCGATCGAGGTGCAGAGTTTCCTAGGGTTATCGGGATATTATCGAAGATTTATCCAAGAATTTTCGAAGATAGCTACTCCATTGACTAACCTGACAAGGAAGACAGTGAAGTACATGTGGATGGAGAAATGTGAAGACAGTTTTCAAGAACTGAATAAAAGGTTTAGTGAAGTACTTGTATTGTCATTTGTGACAACCCCAAAACAGGTCCATTCCATCCAACCTATTCTGAGTCGCCAAATGCATGGTACAGAAAATAACTACAACTTTATTACAACAATTGTCGTGCAAAATACAACAACACATATGCTGTGAATTTGGATACAAATATATACCAAATGTGACTCATGTCCCAACCGTGGACAGCACCTCACAATGACACCTTACATAAAGGTATAGTCAAAAATTATTTTAGAAATTAGAATCTTTGGGAAGTGCTCAAGGAAACCTTCGTACATGGGAGGCCATGCGCCTAGGTTATAATAGATATCATATGGCCACAGAATTATCCTTGGTTGACCCAATAGACCCCAAAGAAAAACGAGAAGTTTACTATCATATTCTTATCAACGGTGAGTCTTCTCTTGACATATCATTATCTCCACTGTCTCTAATTGAAAATTATACTTCAAATAAACACAAAGATTATATAGGTAGTGCTCGTAAGGATACTCAGCAAGTGGATGAGCACAACCCTGTCTTATGATGACACGAGGTTGTATGTCATTAGACATCTTGTGTGATAGTGACAAAACACCCTTCCAACGTTGGGTTCGCCTCACCCTATTTTATTCACCAAATATAACTACTAAATGAAGACCACCGTTCTATTCCCTTGTTACCCCCACTCGACCCAGCTACACTCTTATTACCTGAAAGGAATTGTGAAACAGAAGGGTGAGCACAACTAGCCCAGTAAAGAATATCATGACAAAAGATAAATAACTTATCAATAGTCTTCATCAGCAATAAATCAGAGATTTAGAACATATGGTAGATGATAAAAAATTTCAACCATAGTTGCAGTGGAACGTGCAATCCATTAGAAGAGTCAAATAAATCATAAAGTCTATTATCTTCTCCATGTTAAAAATCCACCAACAATGTTTTATTCCTGTAACATCAATCAATAGTTCTGGTCCACAATCATATGAATAACTCATAATCATAATTGTGATTCTAAATTCCTCTTCGCACCCAAGACGAAGATAATTTTTATCACATGTCTTTACCTGAAACATCAAAGATCATGGTTATACCAAATCACAGTTCCTGTTTATAATCATACTAACAATTTCATCTTTGCACTACGGGCCAAATATATTTCTCAACAGACCATCTTTGCACTACAGGCTAAAGATACTCATCAACAATTCATCTTTACACTACAGGCCAAAGATATTCCTCAACAGTTCATATTTGCACTACATGCCAAATATATATTCATCAACAGTTCATATTTGCACTACAGGCCAAATATATTAATATCTCAAAGAAATATATAATCATTTCAGAATTTATATAAACAATTATAACCATGTTGATCATTTCACCTTTGCACTTAAGCTAAAGATATTCAATTATAAATTCAATGGTCATGATCATACCAGTCAACAATTCAACTTTGCACTACTGGCCAAAGATATCCCATAGTCATGATCATACCAAAAATCTACCCATCTTTACACTCAAGTCAAAGAGAAATATCATCATTATGGTTATAAAAATGTTATATATGATAATAAAAATAATATGATCAACATATAGTTTTAATCTCAAGGGTAATATTCATAAATCAACTATAATTTGATAAGAAAAAGAAACTAATTTTGTCGTGAATAGTAACTCGTGAATAGTAACTCATGAAAAGTAACTCGTGAATAGTAACTCATGAATAGTAACTTATGAATAGTAATCCCGACATGAAAAAGATAGAAATTCTATAATAATATACATACCAATATTTCGGTATAATGATATTGAAATAATAATATTTCTTAAGCTTATAAACAATTTATTTTAATTGTTTACACTTTACTAAATAATGCATTTAATTATCCTTAAATGCCCAACGCATAAGATTTCATCACCAATAACCAAAAACCCTCATCAAAAATCTGTATATACCTCATATAGGATTCTCAAGCCATAAAATCCTATTTTTTCAATTTTCTTACTTCACATAACATATTTAATTCATTTTCTCATAACTAGTCCATTTTCATGAAAAATACCAAATCAGTTTCAAAAATATTTCTTTCCTGGGATTTAGCAGAATATAGTCCCATATTGAACATATATTTTTCTCGGAAATTTTAAAACTCATTTACTATTTTTCATATGGCCAAAACCATCGAATATTTAGACATTTATCATAAATTGTACTTTTATCCAAAAATTCCAAAATTCAAATAGTACACTGATATTATATAGATATACTTCCAATAAAAATTTCATCAATTTTGGAGTTAACCACAAGGAGTTATAAGCGGTTACTTTTAAAATAGTCTTTTCTCGTAAAATTCATAACTCTTAATATATACATCCAAAAATTACCATTTTTGGACACAATCAATAAAACTTATCAAAATATCATTTCATATTTTTCTAGAATTTTCTGAAGGTCTGAAAAGTTACGAACATGAAAAACATAACAACCCTTAAAATCTCTTACCTCAAGAGAGCAGTACTTCTGACTGGAATACCGAAGGAAACTTCTACTAAATAGCAACTCTCAAAGTATCTAAATACTCTCAAAATTATGTTTGATAATATAGAGAGAAAGAAAACTTATTTCTGGTGTGATTTTCAATTCTAACTTAAGCACCTATTTATAGAAAAATGCTAGAACGCCAAAGGAGACTAAATAATAAACTAATATTATTTCTTTTCCCATTTTCTACGCATGCAAGCTAGCCACCACCTTTGACAAAGAAAATCAGCAGCCCACATGGGAATTCATCACTAACCAAAGAGTGGGTCCCACCCATAATTTAATAAAAATTATTTTATTTTTCGAAACTTCAGTAATTCATAAAAAAAATAGCCCTTTTATCAGAAAATTCGAATCTCGCAACTTTTTATAGGAAATTCAATTCTCTACAACTTTACAGAAGAAAGTTTTTCTAAATTCCAAACAAAAATTGACCGAAATCCATAAACGGACGATTTTACAAGTTATAATCAAATTGCAGTCAAGAAATGGGGTCCACCGACACACAAAATATGTGTTCATCATTTAATACAACAAAAATACTCTTCCTCCTCATATACTCATATATCCCACATTCATTGTAAAACTATCACCATTATTATATTATTAAATATAATAATAAATTATTTTATCAGAAAAGATAAAATATCATTTTTCAACAACTGTCACTTTAAAAAAAATTTCCATCTATATCCACATAAAATTATTATTTTTCTCATCATATAAATTAATAATTAATTATTCATAAATAATATTACAGAATCACAGTACTGACAACCAGGCCGTTCCTAGAAAAGAGGGAGCTTTCCAATAAGGATTTCTCCTTACTGGCGCGTAATTAGGTGACCAAACCTCTCCTTAGACAGAACTTTCTAGATATTGCCAATAATGCTATCTAATAATATTATTCTAAATAATATGAATTATTGATCTGATAATGGAGATGATGTGCAGTGATAATTATTGAGCAACAATAATATAAAATATCAATGCAGTAATTATTGAATCAATAAAATAAAATATTGAACAGTAATTACAGTAACAATTATTGAGTAGTACCTTCTTACGTAAGGATCAATAATTCAAAAATACTGTGTAAAACCGTGTGCTACTGTGCAAACACGCGTATTACTGTATTTTAACCACCGGGTATTCCAACAGTGTTAACGGTAACAACTACGCTGTTATTTATAAAAATTCAATTTTGTCGTTATCTTCATCCGACAGTTATTCTGTTATGGGGCCCACAAATGACTGCGCTGTCGTATGGATATTCCCGACAAAAAGAATATTCCACGACCAAACGAATATTTCCTGACAACAATTAATATTTTATAGCCACTTGCGTATTTTATAAAATTTGCATATTTCACCCATAACTTTAAACTTTTATCAATTTAACCATTTACCGAATAATAATTATAAGAAAAATTGAATAATTTTATTTCATAAAATTCGGGGTCTTACAATCTTCCCTCCTTATAAAATTTCGTCCCCGAAATTTACGTACTTGGTATTTCAAAGAGTTGAGAATACCTTGCTTTTATTTTAGATTCTATCTCCCGGGTCATCATGATTTCTCCATTGCTCATCTCCCGTGATAACTTCATTTGGGTTCCTCACTTGTTGGAAAGTCATGACAACCGCTCTCCCTTGAACTATCCGACTTTGACTTGTCTGGGGCAGCATTTGGCGTCATCACTACCGTTGGAATATACTTTTCTATAGGGCATATTCCTCCTTCAACTGCCTCGTCATACACCTGATTCATGATCTGGATCATCAATCTTCGATCCATATCGAATTCAGGTTGACCGCTCTGTACATGGTAATTCAAAACTCGATGTTGGGTTCTCCTAATTGCTTTCCAAAAAGAGAAATTCATATCATCTATTTTAGCCTTCTTAGATCGGACATCTCTTTCCACAATATCCACGTGTCGTGCGGTTTTTTCCCATGCATCACTTATTCTCACTCGTTCAGTTTTTTCTTCTTTCAGCTCAGATTCCATCCTTATCATCTTATACTCTGCCAAAGAATGCTTCTGTTCAAGGATCACATATCGGGTAACACAAGCTTGAATTGTTGCATCCTTTTGCTCCACGACCGCCTGTCGTTCTTCAGCCTGCTCTTCTAACTCATGAATACGATTTTGCAATTCTACATTTTGATCATATAATACCTCTAACAAACTCTCCTCAGGTACCTCTTCTTCCTCACTCTCAGCTGTTACCTCTGCGACCATTTCGGGTGCAACTATCAATTCTTCACTCACCACATGGATTTCTCTAATTCCTTCTTCATCTGACATCACCTTATCATGGTTAGTGATTAGAGGTATCCCCACAGTCTCATTCACTCCATTCTTAGCATTCTCAGCTGCCATTCTCAAATACTGCCATAAAACAAGGGTTAATTAAGCAAATTAACGTATCACATAATATCCATATATTATGACCAACCAACAATTAAGCTTAGGTAGGACACACTAGCAAAGGATTTACTCATCTCTCCCCTCCTAGTTATATTCCCCGATCTCGACCAGAGACCATATCCCTAAGCTCTGATACCAACTGTGACAACCCCAAAACAGGTGCATTCCATCCAACCTATTCTGAGTCGCCAAATACATGGTACAGAAAATAACTACAACTTTATTACAACAATTATCGTGTAAAATACAACAACACATATGCTGTGAGTTTGGATACAAATATATACCAAATGTGACTCATGTCCCAACCGTGGACAGCACCTCACAATGACAGCTTACATAAAGGTATAGTCAAAAACTATTTTAGAAATTAGAATCTTTGAAAAGTGCTCAAGGAAACCTTCGTCCATGGGAGGCCATGCGTCTAGGTTATGATAGATATCATATGGCCACATAGTTATCTTTGGTTGACCCAATAGACCCCAAAGAAAAACGAGAAGTTTACTATCATATTCTTCCCAATTGTGAGTCTTCTCTTGACATATCATTACCTCCATTGTCTCTAATTAAAAATTATACCTCAAACAAACACCAAGATTATATAGGTAGTGCTCGTAAAGATACTCAGCAAGTGAATGAGCACAATCTTGTCTTATGATGACACGAGGTTGTATGTCATTAGACATCTTGTATGATAGTGACAAAACACCCTTCCAACATTTGGTTCGCCTCACCCTATTTTATTCACCAAATATAACTACTAAATGATGACCACCGTTCTATTTCCTTGTTACCCCCGCTCGACCCAGCTACACTCTTATTACCTGAAAGGAATTGTGAAATAGAAGGGTGAGCACAACTAGCCCAGTAAAGAATATCATGACTAAAGATAAATAAATTATCAATAGTCTTCAACAGTAATAAATCAGAGGTTTAGAACATATGGTAGATGATAAAAAATTTCAAACATAGTTGCAGCGGAACGTGCAATCCATTAGAAGAGTCAAATAGACCATAAAGTCTATTATCTTCTCCATGTTAAAAATCCACCAACAATGTTTTATTCCTGTAACATCAATCAACAGTTCTGGTCCACAATCATATGAATAACTCATAATCATAATTGTTATTCTAAATTCCTCTTCGCACCCAAGACGAAGATAATTTCATCACATGTCTTTACCTGAAACATCAAAGATCATGGTTATATAAAATCACAGTTCCTGTTTATAATCATACTAACAATTTTATCTTTGCACTAAGGGTCAAAGATATTCCTCAACAGACCATCTTTGCACTACAGGCCAAAGATATTCATCAACAATTCATCTTTGCACTACAGGCCAAAGATATTCCTCAACAGTTCATATTTGCACTACAGGCCAAATATATTCATCAATAATTCATCTTTGCACTACAGGCCAAAGATATTCCTCAACAGTTCATATTTGCACTATAGGCCAAATATATTTATCAACAGTTCATATTTGCACTACAGGCCAAATATATTAATATCTCAAAGAAATATATAATCATTTCAGAATTTATAAAAACAATTATAACCATGTTGATCATTTCACATTTGCACTTAAGCTAAAGATATTCAATGGTCATGATCATACCAGTCAACAATTCAACTTTGAACTACTGGCCAAAGATATCCCATAGTCATGATCATACTAAAAATCTACCCATCTTTACACTCAAGTCAAAGAGAAATATCATCATTAGGGTTATAAAAATGTTATATATGATAATAAAAATAATATGATCAACATATAGTTTTAATCTCAAGAGTAATATTCATAAATCAACTATAATTTGATCAGAAAAAGAAACTAATTTTGTCGTGAATAGTAACTCGTGAATAGTAACTCATGAATAGTAACTCGTGAATAGTAACTCATGAGTAGTAACTCATGAATAGTAATCCCGACATGAAAAAGGTAGAAATTTCACAATAATATACATACTAATATTTCGGTATAATGATATAGAAAGAATAATATTTCTTAAGATTATAAACAATTTATTTTAATTGTTTACACTTTACTAAATAATGCATTTAATCATCTTAAAATGCCAAACGCATAAGATTTTATCACCAATAATCAAAAATCCTCATCTAAAATCTGCATATACCTCATATAGGATTCTCAAGCCATAAAATCCTATTTTTCAATTTTCTTACTTAACATAACATATTTAATTCATTTTCTCATAACTAGTCTATTTTCATAAAAAATACCAAATCAGTTCTAAAAATATTTCTTTCTTGGAATTTAGCAGAATATAGTCCCATATTGAACTTATATTTTTCTCGGAATTTTTAAAACTGATTTACTATTTTTCATACGGCCAAAACCGCCGAATATTTAGACATTTATCATAAATAATACTTTTATCCAAAAATTCCAAAATTCACAGAGTACACTGATATTATATAGATATACTTATAATAAAAATTTTATCAATTTTGGAGTTAACCACAAGGAGTTATAAGCGGTTACTTTTAAAATAGTCTTTTCTCGTAAAATTCATAACTCTTAATATATACATCCAAAAATCACTATTTTTAGACACAATCAATAAAACTCATCAAAATATCATTTTAAATTTTTCTAAAATTTTTTGAAGGTCTGAAAAGTTACGAACATGAAAAACATAACAACCTCTAAAATCCCTTACCTCAAGAGAGCAGTACTTCTGACTGGAATACCGAAAAAAACTTCTACTAAATAGCAACTCTCAAAGTATCTAAATACTCTCAAAAATATGCTTGATAATATAGAGAGAAAGAAAACTTATTTCTGGTGTGATTTCCAATTCTAACTTAAGCACATATTTATAGGAAAATGCTAGAACGCCAAATGAGACTAAATAATAAACTAATATTATTTCTTTTCCATTTTCTACGCATACAAGCTAGCCACCACCTTTGACAAAGAAAATCAGCAGCCCACATGGGAATTCATCACCAACCAAAGAGTGGGTCCCACCCATAATTTAATAAAAATTATTTTATTTTCTGAAATTTCAGTAATTCATAAAAAATAGCCCTTTTATCAGAAAATTCGAATCTCGTGACTTTTTATAGGAAATTTAATTCTCTACAACTTTCCAGAAGAAAGTTTTTTCAAATTCTAAACAGAAATTGACCGAAATCCATAAACGGACGATTTTACAAGCTATAATCAAATTTCAGTCAAGAAATGGGGTCCACCGACACACAAAACATGTGTTAATCATTTAATATAACAAAAATACTCTTCCTCCTCATATACTCATATATCCCACATCCATTGTAAAACTATCAACATTATTATATTATTAAATATAATAATAAATTATTTTATCAGAAAATTCTAAATATCATTTTTCAACAATTGTCACTTTAAAAATTTTCTCCATCTATAAGATTAAGATTAATTTTAGAGTTCTTAAAACTCATACTTATGGTAAGTTCATGACTCATAATTATGTGAAATATTTTGAACCCCTCAGCGAATGGACGCCAAAGGTCTGACTAGAATAAGTTCATACACTCATATAATTGTGGTAAGTTCCTGAACCCCTAGGTGCGGTAAGTTTGATGAACTGGGAATAGTTATGTGTGAATGAAGAATTATAACTTTTGTTTAAAGTTGTGCTGTAAATCCTGATATTATTTAAAAAAGGATAGTGTTATGTGTTAAGAGCTAAATGTACTGTGTGCTTTTTAAATAAATATGCGATTATATGAGAATTTTTTTTTATTTTATTGTGTTATTAATAAGAATCTGTGTAAAGAAGGAGAATTAATGTAAGATTTTTATCAGATAATGCCGCCAAGGAAGGGATGACTAAAGAGAAATATGGAAGAACAATTTTTGAATCTGAAGCAGGAAGATATGACGGTGACAGAATATTTTGTCAAGTTCAACGAGTTAGCAAAATTTGCTCCACATCGAGTGGACACTGATGAGCTTAAAGCACGATGTTTTAGGAACAGATTGAAATCATTGGTACTCGAGAAGTTGGATGTGCTGCAAATTAGTTCATTTTCAACGTTATTAGAAAAAGCTATTATCGCTGAAGGAGAAATTGAAGCTGTATTGAAGAATAGTCAAGAACAAAGAAGGGAGGCTGAAGAAAATATTACGATGGGTGATAGTGGAGGTAGTAATCTTAATAAACGTAAGAGGGATGGTAATATTAATAATCCAGTAGAGATTAGGAAGAAAGGCGTGCCGTGCGTAGTTTGCGGGAAGCATCATCAAGGAGTTTGTTTAAAGAACAAAGGAGTCTGTTACAACTGTGGTCAAAAGGGACACATGTCACCCAATTGTCCTAATCCGAAGAAGATACAAGGTTGTTTTGCGTGTGGATCGACCGATCATCTGGTCCGAAATTGTTCGAAGAGAAATGTAGAGAGAAAAAGTGCCAACAAGGGACCCGGTAGCGGAACCTTGGCGATTCAAGGACCTGCACAGCCAAGAAGACCAACAACATTCACTTTTAGCATGAAAGTTCCAAATGCAGCAGCTGCCCATGAAGAGACGACAGGTAACGAGTTCGGTTAGAAATTAATTTACGCGAGAAATACGAGTTAGATATTTCTGGGAACTGTTTTCTTGTATAGATTCAAGTCACAGGATAGAATTGGAGACACAAATGAGTATTGTGTTGTTAAGAATGAATTGATGATACAACTTTAAAAGATTATAGAGAATAAGAAAGCGGTGATTTCGAGGACGGAATCCTTTTAAGGAGGGGTGAATGTGATAACCCGGGATTTCGAACAATTAAAATTTTGCGAATAAATTTTTTTTATTAATATTAATATTAATTATGAATTTAGTGACAAGTATCTGTGATACGAGTTTAGAGAATGAGTTAACTCGTGAATTGACTAAGAATTTAGAGTAGAGTTGTGCTTAACAAGATTAGAAACCCTAACCATAAGTCCGGATAGGGATTCGATATAAAATATAATTAAAATAATTATATTGATGAGAATGTGTTTGTACTGTATGTTGTTAATGATCAATGATTGATCGGATAATGTTTTAAATTAATAAACCCTAATAAGAGATTAGAAACCCTAATATCAGATTTAGAAAAATCGATTGTACAGTTGAAAACCCTAATTATATTCTAGTATGATTAAGAAATTTTAATATAATTAGAAATTTTTAATTATAATTTAAAAATATTAATTTTCTATTTTGAAAACTGAAATTTGAAAATCTTGGGAATTAAATTGAAAACATAGGGTTCAAACCCTAAATCCTAAAGGGTTCAAACCCTAACCCAAACCCTAAACCCTAAGGGTTTGGTTGTTGTCCAATTTGCCATTAATTGTATTTTAGAAATGACAAAAATGCCCTTTTGTTTATTTTAGAGAGCTAACTTGTAAAACTTGGCTTAACTTTAGTTGGTCACCAACTATTTTGACATTTGTAACTTAAATCTCAGCCATTTAATACCCAATTGACAGCTATAACATATCATACATTGCATCTAGAGAGTATATAAGAGAATAAGAGAGAGAAAGTTCATAAAAGCTAACTATTTTGCAACTTTGCTCTCACCAACTCTCTCTCTCACCAAAGGTCCGAAATTCTAAGTTAGATCAGTCTTAATTTCAGCCCCTCGATCAATCAATAACATATTGGAGAGTTTAGATCAAGAATTGAAAGCTAAAGGTATAAATGAAATTTTAAATTTTGATCTTTGTTGCTTAAAAATTTTTTGTGTTTTAGTGTTTAATCTTATGTTATAATATGTTTTTAGTTGTTATATATTGATCCATGATGGATCCATAACATCAAAGTGAGTAAAAATGCAAGTTTTAAAAATCTGTTCTTGAGCTTGAAAAGTGGTCTGACAACCAAATGTCAGTGGCCACCAATCCTTGCTCGTATATGATTTTTGTTGTTTTCAAGTTGTACTATGTAGCCTTGTATGTGGTCTTTACTCTGAAAGTGAAATCAGAGCTATTTGATGTCGGGATCAGGAGTAATTAACGGTCAAAACCCGTTGACCGGGCTTGACCGAGTAAAATTCTGGGTAACCCAGAAAGTGTTAAACAGTGTCTGACAACTATTTGAACGGCCCAGATTTGTTAGGTTTGATGTCTATTGTTGATATCGTTGTAACCATGTTGTAGAATACTGTCTAGACTATAGTTCCATGATTTAATATTCCTTATATCACTAATAGAATCAATGTAGGGCGTGGTCAAACGAGGCCCCTCGACGCTGACTTGCCGTTTCTGGAAAACCTAGAAACTGGAAGAACTACATTTCTGACAGCCTTTGACCGTGATTTATCTAGTGATGTGGTTGTTGTTTATTTGATCTTTTGATGTAGTTTTGTTCCTTGATGCAAGGAGTATACGTTTGGACCATTAGATTACCTAAATAATGAACAGAACATTTAGATAATTGAGCTCGAAATGGGATGTTTGAACTGCCTGGGTTTCTGGGAAACCCAGGACACGTCTGATAGTGACTTAGGATGGCTAGAACTTCTTGATCTGATGATTTTATGATCGAGTTGTTGATTGATAAATTTAGTATTACATTTCCACTTCATGACCAAAGTTTCAGTTAGCCTAAAAACGATTTTTAACCGAGAATTTTAGCCGGTCAAACGTTGACCCTTTCACTGCCGGCTGTCAGTGTTCTTGAGCTCAAGAACACCAACAGCGATGGTTACTGTCGCTAAAGACCTACAGTGACGATTTTGAATTATTTTATTTTTTGAATATTTCGAGAATTAATTAAAAATAGAAATAAATTATAAAAAATTATTAAAAATAGTTTTAAAAATTATTTTAAATTATGAAAAATAATTTTTGACCAATTGGAATATTTTTCTTTAATATTTATAATTATTTAAAGATTAGAGGTATTTAATTTATTTAATTAGTGTATTAAATAAATTAGAGAAAAATGATTTAATATTATGAAAAATCATTTCAAATAAGAATAATGTATTTAAAAATATTTTGAGTTATAAAATGTAACTTTTAATATTTTTAGAGAATTTTCATTAATAATTTAATATTAATGATATTAGATTTATTAAATTATATAAATAAGATAAAACTGATTTTAATGATTTAAAAATCATTTTTAAATAAGAATAAAGTGTTAGAAAATATTTTGAATTATAAAATATATATTTCAATATTTTTGGAGAATTTTCATTAATATATTAATATTAATGATGTTAGATTTATTTAATTATTAAATTAAATAAATGAATTAAAAATAATTTTATTGATTTAAAAATCATTTAAAAATGAGAAAAAATGTTTTAAAAATATTTTAAGTTATAATTAATGACTTTTAATATTTTAAAAATAATTTCATTAATATTTAGATATTAATGGTGATGAATTAAAAATGATTTCAATTATTTTAAAAATCATTTAAGTAGAATATCGATGATTTAAAAATATTTTAAGTTATTAACAATAACTTTACTATTTTGAGAAGTATGTTATTAATATTTTTATATTATTAAATATTAATAATGATAAGATTATTTGATAAATAAATAATTTAGAAATGATTTAAGTGTTTGAAAAATTATTATAAATTATAATAATTATTTATAAATTATTAAAAGCTTCCGAAAAATATTATAAACGATATTTGACTTGTCTAAAATAATATTGAAGCTTAGAGACTAAGATTGTTAGACAATCAATGTGTTAATTATCGGATAGGGTGACCAGAACACCGAAAATGGACCAAAGTCCAACCAGACTGAGCTAGTTAGACTTGATAAGTGTTTATATAGGTTATAAATACTAATGTGATTATGTGGTAATGTGCCTAGGAGAAGTTTGACTGTAGATTACAGTATTGTGTGTTGTGAATTATTATGCTAATTGTGAGACCGATATTATTGGTTATAGGTCTTACGAATGCAGATAAGTTTATTGTGTAGCTGTAATCAACGCGGAAGGCAAGTTTCCTAACTCAGCCTTGAGTTATATTCATTCAATTATTATGGATAATTATTGCTAATTATACCGTGTCCAGGGAAGTTATTGTTGATTATTCGCAGTTAGTGCATGATTAATAATTCAAATTGAATTACTGATTCGAAAAATATATATTCGTAGAATTACTGTTGTTGGATATTTATATCTGTAGAAACTAATATTGACAGTACAGATAATTCCTGTTTATTGTCAAATTATATTGAGAAATGTCTTAGCTAATTATTCTGGCTAGACGAACACTTGTTAAAACTTGATAAATACGAAAAGAGAAATCAATTGTTATTGATAGATCGATGCCAATTGTTTCGGCTAGATCAATAAGTAGATAGAATTTGAAATCACAGCATTTCGTTGTTAAATCAAAAATCTTGATCCTGAGACTGAGAAGAACAACCTTTTATATAAAGGAAACATTTTGGGTCGTATATTCGACAATTGCGCGCTGTTAAGTATTATGCATAATATAGGGTATAATAAAGCTGATCACTTGTTATACTTGCAGAGGGGTATGATTTAATATTTATGATTATCTGATACGCCTGCGTATGTATCAAAGTAAATCTTTGATATATACCCGAGAAAATAAGTTCAAAGATATGGTGAGATCACTCAACATAAATCTGGAAAATATTCCACTTTGTTATTGCGTAGAATTGATTCTTGTTTATTCAATAGAATATCGTAGAAACTTTGAAAGAGTTGTACTCTTTCATTATCAGATTATTGTGTTGTCTAGAATACGAGAAGACTTGTTATTGATTAACGATTTGTTCAGCTATTTCAAAGTTTCCCGAACTTTGGTTTTATTCTATCAACATAGATAGCTTATTATTCTGATACTTATACATTCATTGTATATTTTAACTTGTGGGGCAAATTTGTTGCTCACCCTTGCTAAATAAAACTTTTCAGCTAGGGACGAAGTTGCAGAAGATGCTGTGAAGAACAAAGGCAAATACATAATGATTAATTAGTTATGAATAACATTATTATTATGTTGTATTTGTGAACCCTTTTTGTATAACTAAAGGATATGTTTGTAATGTTAAGGTTAGAGAACCTGGGGTAATGTATTAACTTTATCAGTTAATGAAGTGTATGTTCCTATTTATAAATAAATGAGTAGTTAAATGTTATTTATATTGTGGATCGTGAACACCAAACTCGGGGGTCAGGTAACCCGGATTTGGGGGTGTCACAGGTTGATATCAAAGCTGTAGTGACCAAGGCGTCACAAGTTGGTAGTAGAGCTGTAGGCTATAAACCTTAAGTGGGGTGGGGAAAACCCTAGGATTATAACCATAAACAAAATCTAGAATACTCATTTAGAGTACTAAGTGAGGGAGTGCCGAAGCGCATCAATAGAAAGATGTGTGGACACATAGTGTGAAAAGTTCATACAGGAGAAGTATTAATCAAGTCATTTAGACTGATTGTAAGATGTCTAGAGAAGGTGAAAAGAGTGCGGAGATGCTAGCGGCTGTTGCACCAGTGCTTGTAGTCGAGATGCCAGTGCGAAGTGAATCAGTTAAAGAGGAGAGAAAAGATAAACCTATGGTAAATCTGGGGAGTGATCATGATGATTATCCCGAGATGTATCGGAGTGGTGATGAGAAGGCGGAGTCCGAAGAAGCTAAGGTGGAGAAAGAGAATAAGATCAAAGTTAGAGAACAAGATCAAGTATCTGCACAAGTTCAAGAACTCCGGAGTAAAGTTTTTCTATTGGAGGAGTTGTGGAAGACGGAGCAAGCGTTACACGAAATGACCGAAGAACGAAACGAGCTGAAGGCACATGTGGAAAGTATGAAGACCAAAGGTGGTAGATCGTCTGAAGAAACAATCAACTAGCAAGAAGGGCAAGAATAAGAGAAAGAGGGACAAAGACATTGACGACTCTGAAAATTCAAACCCAAAGAAGAAGCAAGTCTGCAGCAAGTGTGGAAAGACTCATGTAGAAAAACGGGTCACGGATTCAACAAGTGTCCCAGTAATAAGAAGACTGGTGAAGGGAGTGAATGGTAGATAGCTTAAGTTTAAGTGATAGTATCTTTTGATAGTGTATTGAGAACGATGTGTGAACATATGTAAATATATATGTTTGTATGAGTGAAATCTTTATTTTCTATATGAATATAGGATTAAGATTAATTTTTGAGTTCTTAAAACTTATACTTATGGTAAGTTCATGACTCATAATTATGTGAAATATTTTGAACCCCTCAGTGAATGGACGCCAAAGGTCTGACTAGGATAAGTTCATACACTAATATAATTAAGGTAAGTTCCTGAACCCCTAGGTGCGGTAAGTTTGATGAACTGGGAATAGTTATGTGTGAATAGAGAATTACAACTTTTGTTTAAAGTTGTGCTGTAAATCCTGATATTATTTAAAAAGGGATAGTGTTATGTGTTAAGAGCTAAATGTACTGTGTGCTGTTTGAATAAATATGCGATTATATGAGAATTTTTTTTTATTCTTATTGTGTTATTAATAAGAATCTGTGTAAAGAAGGAGAATTAATGTAAGATTTTTATCAGATAATGCCGCCAAGGAAGGGATGACTAAAGAGAAATATGGAAGAACAATTTTTGAATCTGAAGCAGGAAGATATGACGGTGACAGAATATTTTGTCAAGTTCAACGAGTTAGCAAAATTTGCTCCACATCGAGTGGACACTGATGAGCTTAAAGCACGGTGTTTTAGGAACAGATTGAAATCATTGGTACTCGAGAAGTTGGATGTGCTGCAAATTAGTTCATTTTCAACGTTATTAGAAAAAGCTATTATCGCTGAAGGAGAAATTGAAGCTGTATTGAAGAATAGTCAAGAACAAAGAAGGGAGGCTGAAGAAAATATTACGATGGGTGATAGTGGAGGTAGTAATCTTAATAAACGTAAGAGGGATGGTAATATTAATAATCCAGTAGAGATTAGGAAGAAAGGCGTGCCGTGCGTAGTTTGCGGGAAGCATCATCAAGGAGTTTGTTTAAAGAACAAAGGAGTCTGTTACAACTGTGGTCAAAAGGGACACATGTCACCCAATTGTCCTAATCCGAAGAAGATACAAGGTTGTTTTGCGTGTGGATCGACCGATCATCTGGTCCGAAATTGTTCGAAGAGAAATGTAGAGAGAAAAAGTGCCAACAAGGGACCCGGTAGCGGAACCTTGGCGATTCAAGGACCTGCACAGCCAAGAAGACCAACAAGATTCACTTTTAGCATGACAGTTCCAAATGCAACAGCTGCCCATGAAGAGACGACAGGTAACGAGTTCGGTTAGAAATTAATTTACGCGAGAAATACGAGTTAGATATTTCTGGGAACTGTTTTCTTGTATAGATTCAAGTCACAGGTTAGAATTGGAGACACAAATGAATATTGTGTTGTTAAGAATGAATTGATGATACAACTTTAAAAGATTATAGAGAATAAGAAAGCGGTGATTTCGAGGACGGAATCCTTTTAAGGAGGGGTGAATGTGATAACCCGGGATTTCGAACAATTAAAATTTTGCGAATAATTTTTTTTTATTAATATTAATATTAATATTAATTATCAATTTTGTGACAAGTATCTGTGATACGAGTTTAGAGAATGAGTTAACTTGTGGATTGACAAAGAAATTAGAGTAGAGTTGTGCTTAACAAGATTAGAAACTCTAACCCTAAGTCCGAATAGGGATTCGATATAAAATATTATTAAAATAATTATATTGATGAGAATGTGTTTGTATTGTATGTTGTTAATGATCAATGATTGATCGGATAAGGTTTTAAATTAATAAACCCTAATAAGGGATTAGAAACCTTAATCTCAGATTTAGTAAAATGGATTGTACAGTTGAAAACCCTAATTATATTCTAGTATGATTAAGAAATTTTAATATAATTAGAAATTTCTAATTATAATATAGAAATATTAATTTTCTATTTTGAAAATTGAAATTCGGAAATCTTGGGAATTAAATTGAAAACCTAGGGTTCAAACCCTAAACCCTAAAGGGTTCAAACCCTAACCCAAACCCTAAACCCTAAGGGTTTGGTTGCTGTCCAATTTGCCATCAATTGTATTTTAGAAATGACAAAAATGCCCTTTTGTTTATTTTAGAGAGCTAACTTGTAAAACTTGGCTTAACTTTAGTTGGTCACCAACTATTTTGACATTTGTAACTTAAATCTCAGCCATTTAATACCCAATTGACAGCTATAACATATCATACATTGCATCTAGAGAGTATATAAGAGAATTAGAGAGAGAAAGTTCATAAAAGCTAACTATTTTGCAACTTTGCTCTCGCCAACTCTCTCTCTCTCGCCAAAGGTCCGAAATTCTAAGTTAGATCAGTCCTAATGTCAGCCCCTCGATCAATCAATAACATATTGGAGAGTTTAGATCAAGAATTGAAAGTTAAAGGTATAAATCAAATTTTAAATTTTGATCTTTGTTGCTTAGAAATTTTTTGTGTTTTAGTGTTTAATCTTATGTTATAATATGTTTTTAGTTGT
The DNA here is from genome assembly GCA_016801055.1 of Panax notoginseng. Classification (NCBI taxonomy): domain Eukaryota; kingdom Viridiplantae; phylum Streptophyta; class Magnoliopsida; order Apiales; family Araliaceae; genus Panax; species Panax notoginseng. The sequence goes on from CM029023.1 coordinate 52,088,196, forward strand.
TATATGTTGATCCATGATGGATCCATAGCATCAAAGTGAGTAAAAATGCAAGTTTTAAAAATTTGTTCTTGAGCTTGAAAAGTGGTCTGACAACCAAATGTCAGTGGCCACCAATCCTTGCTCATATATGATTTTTGTTGTTTTCAATTTGTACTATGTAGCCTTGTATGTGGTCTTTACTCTGAAAGTGAAATCAGAGCTATTTGATGTCAGATCAGGAGTTATTAACGGTCAAAACCCGTTGACCGGGCTTGACCGAGTAAAATTCTGGGTAACCTAGAAAGTGTTAAACAGTGTCTGACAACTATTTGAACGGCCCAGATCTGTCAGGTTTGATGTCTATTGTTGATATCGTTGTAACCAAATTGTAGAATACTGTCTAGACTATAGATCCATGATTTAATATTCCTTATATCACTAACAAAATCGATGTAAGGGGTGGTCAAACGAGGCCCCTCGACGCTGACTTGTCGTTTCTGGAAAACCCAGAAATCGGAAGAACTACGTTTCTGACAGCCTTTGACCGTGATTTATCTCGTGATGTGGTTGTTGTTTATTTGATCTTTTGATGTAGTTTTGTTCCTTGATGCAAGGAGTATACATTTGGACCATTAGATTACCTAAATAATGAACAGAACATTTAGATAATTGAGCTCGAAATGGGATGTTTGAACTGTCTGGGTTTCTGGAAAACCCAGGACACGTCTGATAGTGACTTAGGATGGCTAGAACTTCTTGATCTGATGATTTTATGATCGAGTTGTTGATTGATAAATGTAGTATTACATTTCCACTTCATGACCAAAGTTTCAGTTAGCCTAAAAACGATTTTTAACCGAGAATTTTAGCCGGTCAAACATTGACCCTTTAACTGCTGGCTGTCAGTGTTCTTGAGCTCAAGAACACCAACAGCGACGGTTACTGTCGCTAAAGACCTACAGCGACGGTTTTGAATTATTTTATTTTTTGAATATTCTGAAAATTAATTAAAAATAGAAATAAATTATAAAAAATTATTAAAAATAGTTTTAAAAATTATTTTAAATTATGAAAAATAATTTTTGACCAATTGGAATATTTTTCTTTAATATTTATAATTATTTAAATATTAGAGGTATTTAATTTATTTAATTAGTGTATTAAATAAATTAGAGAAAAATAATTTAATATTATGAAAAATTATTTTAAATAAGAATAATGTATTTAAAAATATTTTGAGTTATAAAATGTAACTTTTAATATTTTTGGAGAATTTTTATTAATAATTTAATATTAATGATATTAGATTTATTAAATTATATAAATAAGATAAAACTGATTTTAATGATTTAAAAAGCATTTTTAAATAAGAATAAAGTGTTAGAAAATATTTTGACTTATAAAATATATATTTCAATATTTTTGGGGAATTTTCATTAATATATTAATATTAATGATGTTAGATTTATTTAATTATTAAATTAAATAAATGAATTAAAAATGATTTTATTGATTTAAAAATTATTTAAAAATGAGAAAAAATATTTTAAAAATATTTTAAGTTATAATTAATGACTTTTAATATTTTGAAAATAATTTCATTAATATTTAGATATTAATGGTGATGATTTAAAAATGATTTCAATTATTTTAAAAATTATTTAAGTAGAATATCGATGATTTAAAAATATTTTAAGTTATTAACAATCACTTTACTATTTTGACAAGTATGTTATTAATATTTTCATATTATTAAATATTAATAATGATAAGATTATTTGATAAACAAATCATTTAGAAATGATTTAAGTGTTTGAAAAATTATTATAAATTATAATAATTATTTATAAATTATTAAAATCTTCCGAAAAATATTATAAACGATATTTGACTTATCTAAAATAATATTAAAGCTTAGAGACTAAGATTGTTAGACAATCAATGTGTTAATTGTCGGATAGGGTGACCAGAACACCGAAAATGGATGAAAGTCCAACCAGGCTGAGCTAGTTAGACTTGATAAGTGTTTATATAGGTTATAAACACTAATGTGATTATGTGGTAATGTGCCTAGTAGAAGTTTGACTGTAGATTATAGTATTGTGTGTTATGAATTATTGTGCTAATTGTGAGACCGATATTATTGGTTATAGGTCTTGCGAACGCAGATAAGTTTATTGTGTAGCTGTAATCAACGCGGAAGGCAAGTTTCCTAACTCAACCTTGAGTTATATTCATTCAATTATTATGGTTAATTATTGCTAATTATACCATGTCCAGGGAAGTTGTTGTTGATTATTCGCAGTTAGTTCATGATTAATAATTCAAATTGAATTACTAATTCGAAAAATATGTATTCGTAGAATTACTGTTGTTGGATATTTATATCTGTAGAAACTAATATTGACAGTACAGATAATTCCTGTTTATTGTCAAATTATATTGAGAAATGTCTTAGCTAATTATTCTGGCTAGACGAACATTTGTTAAAACTTGATAAATACAAAAAGAGAAATCAATTGTTATTGATAGATCGATGCCAATTGTTTCGGCTAGATCAATAAGTAGATAGAATTTGAAATAACAGCATTTCGTTGTTAAATCAAAAATCTTGATCCTGAGACTGAGAAGAACAACCTTTTATATAAAGGGAACATTTTGGGTCGTATATTCGACCATTGCGCGCTGTTAAGTATTATGCATAATATAGGGTATAATAAAGCTGATCACTTGTTATACTTGCAGAGGGGTATGATTTAATCTTTATGGTTATCTGATACGCCTGCGTATGTATCAAAGTAAATCTTTGATAGATACCCGAGAAAATAAGTTCAAAGATCTGGTGAGATCACTCAGCATAAATCTGGAAAATATTCTACTTTGTTATTGCGTAGAATTGATTCTTGTTTATTCAATAGAATATCGTAGAAACTTTGAAAGCGTTGTACTCTTTCATTATCAGATTATTGCGTTGCCTAGAATATGAGAAGACTTGTTATTGATTAACAATTTGTTCAGCTATTTCAAAGTTTCCCGAACTTTGATTTTATTCTATCAACATAGATAGCTTATTATTCTGATACTTATACATCCATTGTATATTTTAACTTGTGGGGAAAATTTATTGCTCACCCTTGCTAAATAAAACTTTTCAGCTAGGGACGAAGTTGCAGAAGATACTGTGAAGAACAAAGGCAAAGACATAGTGATTAATTAGTTATGAATAACATTATTATTATGTTGTATTTGTGAACCCTTTTTGTATAACTAAAGGATATGCTTGTAATGTTAAGGTTAGAGAACCTGGGGTAATGTATTAACTATATCAGTTAATGAAGTGTATGTTCCTATTTATAAATAAATGGGTAGTTAAATGTTATTTATATTGTGGATCGTGAACACCAAACTCGGGGGTCAGGTAACCCAGATTTAGGGGTGTCACAAGTACCAAGATGTATCAAGACCTTCCACAGAGTTTTTGGTGGCCAAACATGAAGAGGGAAATATCAGAGTATGTGAGTAGGTGCTTAACTTGTCAAAAGGTTAAGGCCGAACATCAACGACCAAGTGGCTTATTACAGTCATTAGAGATTCTAGAGTGGAAGTGGGAGCATATCACGATAGACTTTGTGGTGGGACTTCCAGTTACTCAGAAGGGGTATGATGCGATTTGGGTAATAGTGGACCGGTTAACGAAGTCGGCTCACTTTTTGCCAATAAGGGTTAAGTATAACTTAGATCAGTTAGCTAAACTTTATGTTAAGGAAGTCATTTCTAGACATGGAGTACCAGTTTTGATTGTGTCAGATCGTGATCCATGATTCACTTCGAACTTTTGGAGGAGTCTGCAAGAACAAATGGGAACACAGCTAAACTTGAGTACGGCTTATCATCCACAAACTGATGGGCAGAGTTAGATGACAATTCAGACGCTAGAAGATATGCTGAGATCTTGCGTCATAGATTTCAAGGGGAGTTGGGATGATCATCTACCGTTGGTAGAGTTTGCGTATAACAACAGTTATCATGCGAGCATAGGCATGCCGCCTTACGAAGCTCTATACTAAAGAAAGTGCAGAACACCATTGTGTTGGGATGAAGTGGGAGAACACTGAATGTTAGGACCTAAATTGGTGTAGCAGACAGCGGATATAGTGAAGTTGATACGGATGCGTCTCGTAGCAACTCAAGATAGACAGAAAAAGTATGCGGACTCACATCGAATAAATAGAGAATTTAAAGTAGGCTCGTACGTATTTCTATAGGTATCTCCTTAGAAAGGAAAGATACTCTTTAGAAAGAAGGGAAAGTTAAGTCCAAGGTTTATAGGACCTTTCGAGATATTAAAAAGGGTTGGAGAGGTAGTTTACATGGTAGTGTTACCTCCGTACTTAGAAAGAATACATAATGTGTTCCATGTATCTTTGTTACGTCCTTACAAGCCAGATTATAAGCACGTAATAGAGTATGAGCCTATTCATATCGAGAAGGACTTAACGTACGAAGAAATGCCGATTCAAATCATCGATAGAAAAGAGCAAGTTCTGCGGAACAAAGTTATACCTTCGGTAAAGGTGTTATGGAAGAACTACGATGCCGAAGAAGTAACGTGGGAACTTGAAGAAAAGATGAAAAAAAATAGTAAGATGAGATTCTGGGGACAGAATCCTTATAACGGGGGAATGATGTAACGAACGAGAAATTCGAATTTTATTGTAAAATAATTTTATTTAATTAAATAATGAATAAAATTATATTATATGTTATTATTATGTGTTCGTAAGATGAAGGTTGTTCTATAACCTAATTATATCGGAATATCGTAGTATTTTGACTACGTGAAGGAATTATAATGTTTGAATTTCCAAGACAAAAATAAAAGCTTTCCGAGAAATTTTTTGAAAAATACTATTCATGAATTTCTGCTCAGGAATTATTTTTGAACTTTCAAGAAATACGTAACGATAGAATAATAAGGGAGGATGGATTATGTAATAATAATTCAAGTATGGCAAACGTAATTTTTCACCTGCGTACTAAATTTGCGAACGTTAGTGAAAGTAAAGCGTTAATGAATAAACGATGATCGTGTGATACGTAAGTACTGTACGAGGTAATGAATATACGTATGATATGAAGTATCATACGAGTATGTATGAATAATGGTATGTCGTATATTATGAATGAGTATACGAGTTAGTGTACGAGAAGAATACGTGTATAACACGCTATAAGGCTTTAAGCCAATTGGATTGGACTTTTAGGATTTGTGTAGGAATTGTACAAGCCCAAATGAATTAATGTTAAAGCCCAATGTTTGATAATGCAAGCCCAAAGATTTAATTAAAAGTTAGTTAATTTAAAGCCCAAATTAAGAACCGGATTCGTGGATCGATCCAATGGGTAAGAATAACCCATGGGGTAACCCATTTGGGCCCCATGATCACATGGCACCATCTTGGTGACCAAGTAAAATGCTTTTACTTGGTGACCAAAAGATGAATAGTAAAGAGGTGGTTAAGGAGGTAGATTAAGGAGGTGGGATGATTTATTGACAATTAAGCCCTCACTTTGTGTTTTCTATAAATAGAAGAAGCTTGCTAGTTCATTTCACTTGTTAAATTTTCCACCAACAACTTATAGATTATTTGGTAGAGAGAAAAAGTAAGGAAAAGCTAGTCTTTCATAGTTGAAGAAGAAGAACAAAGTTTGATCTTCAAAGCTAATGATCCTAATCCATGATTCTCCCTCTCTTCAATTGTTAGAGAAGTGAGTAGTAGTAGAACTTGTATGCTAAGAAGTGAGGAGAATGACTAATCAAAGGACTTAAGCCTTAATAAGTCATGAATAAGTAATTCATACTTATATAAGTTATAAACTCATGAAGAACATGTAAGAACTTATCATGTGTATAAGTTATTGAAATATATTTAGTTAGGATGTTAGTATGATGGAATGAATCCATTTAGAACAGTTTAAAAATCTTAAGTAACAAAGTTATGGCGGAATTTACGAGATTAGACGATAATAGTCGAAATCGTGAAATTCTCAGAATGGAAGTCAAAAGTTAACATTGAACTCGAAAACATTGGTTTTTGATGAAGATTGGTCTCAATTTTCATTCTAGAGTTGCAGACTCGAAAATGACCAAATTCCGACTTAGAACAAAGAAACAAACTTTGAACGTTCATGAGCGTTTATCGTTTTTATAAAAACAGTCTTAATCAGTGAATTCTGTGTTAACGGATTCAAAAATGTAAAATTCTTACATGGATACATAGTTCATATAATTTGTGAGCTAATGGCTTTTGAACGAGCTAATTCGGACTTGAAATGAACAATTTGTGAGTCCGAGAAGTTCATTAAGTAAACAAATTGTCAAAACTCTCTGGTGCACAGAGCTGGCGCTGCAGCGCCAGCCAAGGCTCAAAAGGTGGCGCCGCAGCGCCGAGCCGTGCCCATAAGCTACTGAAGAATGGCGCCGTAGCGCGGCCAATTGCATTGGGGATGGCACCGCAGCACTAGGTCTAGCCATTAATTACTGTACTTTCGCGCCGCAGCGTGAGACTTATAAAGGGAAGCTGGCGCCGCAACGCCAGCACTAGGTTACGCACAGAAATGAAAGCTTATGAAGATAGAAAGGAATTGGTTAATTGGTAATGAACTAAAACCTAAAGTAACATTGTTTAATATGTTATAAACCTTAAGTAGTACAACTAAAGGCTGAAGAAAGATTACTTGAACATGAATGTAAAACATTACGATAAACCGTAACCAATGTTTGACAAATCTAATGAACGATTAGATTGAGAAGAAGGGTAAGATACGTTAGAAACCATACATGTCTGACTATGACTTAACGTGGTATGTTACATGATTATGTATTGTAGATACATTAAAGAATCAAGGAGAATTTGTATTGACTGTAGAAGACGCCAAAAGCAAGTATTCTGACCCTTGTCTAAATTCTTTGGACAAGAATTGTGATTCATGTATCTTACGCATGAATTTATGTGTGATGAAGTCGAAGCCAATTCCTTCGGCTAGACTTAAGATGTTTCTTTGAATTTCTTATCATCTATCGAACTGTCGTCAATGTTTTGCCAAACTATGTTCCTATTATTTTCAAAAGAAGACTGAGTATGCTAAACAAATGTTTTATCGCTAAACGACAGGCACGTGAGGTTGCCAAAACTTAAACATACATACGTTTAAAGAAAGTAGTGTTGTACAACATAGAGTACTATAGGCTGATCACCTAGACGTGCTCGTAAGATATGTCGGACTTACGGACTTGGTGTCGGGTTGTCCTTTTCAAAGAAAGAATGAAATGCTCAAGGTCTTGGACCAATATTGATGTTTAATTAATATTGTTCATTGTGAAACGTTTTAAAGAAAAGAGAAGTGCTATTTTGAATTATCGATAGTACTTCATAACTATTGTTCAGTTATTGAAGATATACGATTTGTATGTTTCAAGCATATTGCACTACAAGAAAATTGCCTATCTGCGACCGCCTATCAGCGACCGCAGTCGGTCGCAGATAATTATCAGCGACCGCATTCGGTCCCTGATAGGCGTCGCATAAAATCTTGTCGCTGGAATGCACATCAGCCACCACTATTAGCGACCGACTTATCTGCAACCGATAGTAGCGACCGAATTCGTCGCTAAGCTGAGTCAGCATGGTTCAGGGAAAAGTCTGACGTGGGCCACGTGGCAACGACCACTATCAGCGATCACGTGCGGTCGCTGATACCCTCAAATGTTTAGCAGTCGCTAATAACTATCAGCGATAGTAAGCGGTCGCGGATTTTAAAAAAACTAAAAACTAGATTTTTGTTGTTTTGCAGAATTCCCAAAAAACTGTACTTGTTTTTTACCTGCTTTATCCCAACACACATACACAACAATATAAACAATGTGCACAACAATATAAACATTCATCGTCCACCGACACATACACCAAACTAGTATATAAACTATATAAACCTTTAAAAACCAATATAAATTGAATAAATATAAATAAATCTAATGTTTAAGTAACATACAGACATCCAAAGAAAGAATATAAAAGTACAAGATTCTCAAAGAACTACAAAACAACACTAAATCGATCATCAAGCGTCATTGTCTTGATTAGCTTCTCCTTAATCACTCTATAATTAACAAAATAATAAAACAAGTTACAAATATAGTAACTATGTTGATACTAGTATTACGACAATAAACAACAAATTGATTACCTAGTCGCCATCCCCATGTTGTGCTGCTGCTGCTGCCGCCACTGCATCAGCAAACTCATCAGGACTCAGAACCGCCAGATACCCGCCCAGTATCTTTAGAAGATCACGATCTCGATATATAGCTCTCACACGGTCAGTAGGAGTATGAACAACTGGATGACTCGATGACTGTGAAGACTGGGTAGTAGAGCTGCCTGAGCCACTGAATGCAGGATGTCGTCGTTGTCCTTAACCTTTAATGCAGTTCTTCTTCACAACAGATGCCCTCTCCCACAACTCTTGATCAATTGGCGGACGTGGAGTGCCTTCATGATAGCGCTCATTCAATAAACGCTTATAAGTATGTTGTCATCATGTTAATAATTAAATAGTTAAAAATAAATTATGTAAGCATTGATAAACAAGACCTAGTTGTTAAAACTTATTACCACTATCTGGATAGCATCAGGCAGACCATTACGGGTGGCCACGTACACATCCAGCTAATGGATAGGCTGACCTTGAGACTGAGACTCCTATACAAAATGTGTTCCGATATTTACTAAGTAAAAATGTGATATATATTCTACAATTCATGATTGTAAACATATTAAAACTTGTAAATACATACCCTGGCAGTGATATGCTGCAACTGTGAAATATTGCCGCCCTTGTATGTTCCTTTAGCCTTTTTGCCATCGGGTACACCCGAGGATTTGTTGGTGGCGACAGTCTTTCGTCTTTTTACCCAGCTCTCAGCTCTCCATTGGGCACACATCTCAGCCCATATGAACTGGGTGCACCACCAGGGGCTATGCTCGTGCATGTAATCCTCTCCCTGGCCTGGATGGTCGATCGATACATTATGAAGGGCTTTTTATCGTTCTTTGTTCAAATTGTCTTTGGTGCGGACGGCGCACTTCTGCCAGAATAATGTCTGTATCATTGAAGCTTGTGCATCCTCCCATCTATACCTTTTTCTACAAATAAAATAACAATAATAACATTACTAAACAATTATCCTTAGAATATTATATTATGTGTCATAATAAAAAAAAATACCTAAAATTCAGCCCAAACAGCATCCTTATGGGCGATAGGTGTGCTCGCCCACGTAATCACAGGTGTAGGCCAATTCTGTAAGCACAACTGTGATATGCACTTGACAATCTTATTATCTAAAAAATCACTATAATATACAACAATTTACATCAACTATAAGTAGATATATTAAAGCAATTTACATCTAAGTTCTATATATCTTGTATAAATGGAATCTAAAATGCTTATATATAAATGATGCGGGACGTATGTGCTATTCGGAGGAGGACGAATCTGAATAAGAATTCGATCATCCGGATTAGTAAGGGCCTTGGGCACATGATTAGGACCCATACCCAAGCCGCGCTTTTTCTGCGCTGCTTCAGAAGCCATCTATATATTACAAATTTTAAGATGTTATTATGAGTTATATTTGATTACATGTATATATGAACATAAAATGACAATAATGACAGGAAATTGCATTTAAAACATAACAGTGATATAAAGATGTTGGTATGAGTTATATTTGATTACATGTATATATATGAATATAAAATTATAATAATGACAAATTTCCCATCTGCGGGATGATTTAGTTCTCCATCTTTAGCTGAAGATTTCGCATTCCAACTCATATGTTCAACTGTTCTTAAAGACATGTACAATCTTTTTAGCCGATGTGTTATTGGAAAATACCTTAGAATCTTAAACGGTATACTTGATTTTTTTTGTAGTCACACCCTCTTTATTAGGCCTAAACCGATCATGACAACAAAACGTGAACCTTGTCATCTGTTCATTTTCCTTATAAAATAACATGCAATCATTGGGACATGCATCGATCTTTTGGTATCCAATACCCAACTTCTTCACCATTTTCTTACAAAAGCAATAGTTACTAGATAATTTCTCACCGTCAGGCAACATACTCTTAATGGCCTTCAAGAGCAACTCAAAACACTCATGGCTCATGTTTTGATCAGCCTGATGTTAAGTAATGTCGTCATTGCAGACAATATAGTGTGTTTGGTGTAACCATGCCACAATGGCTCGCTACCCTCGTCTAACAACTTAAAGAAGTCTTTGGCATCAGAATTCATAGGTTACTCTCTGCCTTGTTCCCAATCAAAATCTGGCCCTGCAATATCATGAACCATTTCATTCATACGACAAGTACTACTGCTCGAATTGTGTACTTCTGTGATGCCACCATCTCTTCTCTGCCCATGTGCCCACCAGCATTATTCGTAATTTTTCATGAACCCATAAACAAGTAAATGATAGTTTACCACGTCTTTGTCCATATAATTTACATTCTTACACTTCAAAGATGGACATCGTATCTGCGACTGACCATTCATACATTCCGAATGACTATATGTATACTCCAAAAATACTTGGCAACTAGCTCTAAATTCAGCTGTAGCACCTATCTGGGTACTTGACTTTCGTCGTGCCATCCAACTACAGTCTGAATAGAGGTCCATAATTCCACGGTACCTACTACAGACAACATTATAAATGTTAACATATGACTTGAGCATACTTGTAAGCATATGATTAACATTTAAACATACTTGTAAGCATATGACTTGAGCATACTTGTTACTATATGACTTGAGCATACTAGCTAGTAAGCATATAACTTGAGCATACTTGTAAGCATATGACTTGAGTATACTTGTAACCATATGACTTGAGTATACTTGTAAGCATATAATTAACATTTAAGCATACTTGTAAGCATATGACTTGAGCAATATATGATTAACATATTGCGCCTGTAATGACCCCAAAATTCATATAATTCAACTATCGACTTCGGTCGTTAACAATACATTCAACCTCTAATTTTACACCATTAAACGATAATACAACCACTGAAATTTGTAGAATAATTAAAATTTTCTATTAAAAACTATTCTCGTTCCCAAAACTTTCAGCCTTTACATCTAACTGTCTCAGAATCATTTTAATACTACAAGAGCTTACATCGCAAAACGATATTAAAATTCAACATTAATACATTATTCGAAACCTTAAACATGGTTCAAATATTAATAACTCAGCCAAAGTATATAAATCTTCAAGTATCACATCTGATTCATATCTTTCAAGTAGCACATAACTTTACCTTAAATCTTTAACCTGTAAAAGTGGTTATTTACAAAGTTGAGCTCGACAGCCCAACAAAATCTAACAGTTTTCATGTATCACATAGCACATAATAACATGCTCGATATACATCTCATAAACATTGGACTAACATAACATACATGTTATAGTTCATATAACAAGTATAAAGATTGAGTTCCTTACTCAATCAACATTCATTACTCAATCAACGTAGTCATAAATTGACTTTAACATTTCATACTTTCAACATTAATATAACACACCATGCTATTTGCAATAAAAATTTCAAACAGTTCATCATCAAATTCACATAGCAAATAGGAACTGAAAGACTTTTCTTGATCGTTATTTACCAATAATAGTTTAACAGCTTACAGTTATCTGCACTTTACATGCCCTACACAATTATATAATCATACACATCAACTATTAGTCACATAGCAACGAATAGTAGTTGTAATGTAAACTTTACTCTATATCTCATAAGTCCGATGACATTCCAACTTTGGATATGCTGTAAACATCATATTAACCTATTTTTAAAAGTTATTGGACACTCATTTCGGATAAGATAGACTGTCCAAAACAGTGTTCAAAAAGGGGCGTTCAAAACTATTTTTCATTCTTTCTCAACTTTACCCTCTCTCGCTAAAACAGTCATAACTTTTCCGTTTCAAAACATTTTTGAGCGATTCTTGAGTCACATGAAGCTAACTTCTGGGACTACAACTTTTATTCTTTGACCTTTCCCAAATTCTAAACACAGAATTCCAGAAAATTAGTTCAAGCTGACTGCCCCGAGTTAGTTTGACAGTTTTGACACGACTACTTTGAATGTTCATAACTCTTTGCTCCGAAGTCGGAATTAGTCCGTTCCGAAGTCTATGGAAAGCTTATTTAGTGTAATATAACATACCAAAATCCCAGAATTTTCTAAACAATCTAGCTAACTCCTAATTTTCATTCTTGGATCAGCAGTCCACTAGTTTTTTCGGACTTCTCGTTTTGACATCCAAAACTCGCATCGACTAGTTCCAACCCAACTTTCTTTACAAATAAGTCTTATTTAACATAATCAGACTCGTCTAAGGTCTCGGCTCCATATCTCTAATTACAATCATTAGAACTTATTTACATAATCAATTCCATGCCAAAATAAACATAGTAAACTAACTAGTTTACTAACAAGACTAACTAAATTTTTAAAATTTAAACTTTAACTAATAAACTAAATACAATATTTAAAATAATAACATTACTAAAAATTAAATAAGAAACATACTCGAAAATACGAGTTCCACAAACTGAATACGTATTCGACCAAGATTTAACTAAGGAGATCTTGATAAAAAGTCCTCCCACAACAAAGCCTTTCTCAAAATTGGAGGCCTTATTGTTGGTGAATGAAACAAAGGGCCAAGCCCTTCTATTTATAGGTTTAAAAAAAAGTAAAGTTCTCAATTTAGTCGATGTGGGACTTAGTTTATACTAATTCTAATTGGTTTATACTAATTTTTTATATTTTTAACATACTAAGTGTATTCATTCATCACGAATTCGTTTCTTAACCAATTCGATCCGTTCAGGTTGCATTATTTTGGTTTTATAGAGGAGAACAACAATCATCCATCAATTTAAAGTTTCAATCATGAATTCATCATCAATTTTAGTCTCAAAGTACACCAAAACACATATTACCATCAAAACCCAAATTCCACTTCTTTAGCATAAATACATGAATTTGATTTTTGAAAAATCATTTTTAAATGACCATTATGAAATTATAAAATCTAATAACATATATAACATCATAACCCACAAATTCATTAACTAAAACCCCAATTTTAAAAGATAAGAAACTCAAGAACACATAAACTAGAAATATAAACTAGATTATGTACCTTTAATTCCTTAAGAAATAAAATTAACATTATCAGTAAAATTATAATTTCTATTCAACCATTATAATCATAACATTATTTAAAAAATTCTCACTCCTCTAATTTAATTATTTAATTAAATTAGAATATCACCATTATACTCGCGTAATAAAATACGTATAAATCTCATGTATTTTATCACACTTAAATAAACTTTCTCATAACAATTTTCATCAAATATTTATTTAATACCATAAATATTCATTTTATTTCATAAAGTTTCCAACTAAAATATTTAATGTACTTAATAAATATTTTATTCGCATTATACTAACATTTACATTTTTATGCAATATATTACCTTCTCACTTTATTAAATCAATTATACTTGTATTAATTCACTATTTTAATTAAGTAAATTATTCACACTATTTATAAAACTTAACTCATAATAATTTTCATTGCCCACAAGGCATAACAGTTAAAATTATATTATCTCATAATATAATTTCAACTTAATTAAATTAACTAATATTATTTAATTTCTTTAATAGTTTAATTAACTATTAAATCTCACATTCTCCAACATATGAATATATAATTCTTTTCACACCAAATCACATAATTCAAAATATATACACCTCATGATAAGAATTTTAATTATTAAATTCTTATTTTAATAACTTATGAAAATTCGGGTTGTCATATCCTTCTCTCCTTATAAGGTTTCCGTCCTCGGAATCAAAGAAACCTCCCTTACTTGGTTTTCACCAAATCTCTTTTCAAAATTTATCGTCTAATATCTTCAACACATTACCTTAATATAGGTTTTATATTTCCTACTACATTCATTTATTCAATAAATTCTAGGTTTTATTTCATAACTTTCACTTGAACTCAATTATATTTTGAGTATTATATATTCTTAACCCGTTCATTTCCTTTTCTAAGAATCATTATCATAAACACTCGGGATATTGCATTCACCCATTCTTCTAAGAATTTCGTCCTCGAAATTTTATTTATTAATCTTCATTCATTCAATCTATCAAAATAGATTTTACGTTAATACTATATTCATTCATTGGGTTCTATAACCACTTTCTTTCTACAAAGATCTTTTTACAATTATTAAACTTTTCTATTAAAAGTTTTACATTATTCTTTGATAACTCATCTCCTTCTCATTTCTAAATTTATTTTCTCACTTATTCAATATATTTATCATTCAGTGTCGCATTCTACGACTTATTTCTTTTTAAGGAATACTCTCCTTTTCACTTCCATCTTGCATAATAACAAGAATCTTTTACAATTGTTCAATAATTGGGAAGTAGTATGAATAACTCAGGAATTTAAAAGATTTCAAATCATGTTGAGGGGTCACAAGACCTTGAACTCTTCTCTAGGTTTACTAGTGCTTCAACACAATCCTTCACGCTGCAAACCATAGTGTTTATCAATCACAAAGATTGAAAACACCCTCCACTCGTACACTAAGTGGCCAGCCTATTGTACCACTACGTTAGGCCGCAACGTAGTGTTTTGTAACGACTATATGCGTTACGCTCGAAACCATTGTCCCCGAAAACATGTCCCCTTTCACCTCAGCTTTTCAACATCTGAATCTGCACCAAAACAATTTGGTTTAGCTTAACTTTTCAAGAAATGCTTGAATTTTATGAACATCTTTCAATAATCATCTAGCTGAATCAAATAGCATAGACTTCTACAATAATTCAGACATTAATCAATATATATATATATATATATATATATATATATATATATATATATATATATATATCTTATATCTTAAAGAAATCTCAAAAATCCTTTTATGGCGTCATGATTATGACGTTGTCATACTACATCTCACCATAGCGGGATGACGATCATATGATCACATCCAATACCAGGTTCCATTACATTGATGACTCCATCATTTATCATATCACCCGATACATATAATTAAAATATATTTTGAAATTTTAAATTTCATTTTTTTTCTAGCCGAAACAAATAGCATAGATACGCGAATAATAGCACTGTTTTAAAAATTCTTTGGATCACTAATGTAATCCAACATTTTTCAAAAATCAAAAGTACAACCGTCGGCACGAAGTTAATAAATCTAGAAAGTCTAGCATAGCTAGTAGATTTAGAATATCGAGGTATCCATCAACTTCAATCTTTATTCTATTACTTCATTACTAACTAATTCTTTTTATTTCTAGCACCACCAATGCTCTTATACTAAATATTCTTGTATTTCAACTTATAATATTCCTATACCCCCAATATAGTTCATCAAACTTACTACACATTGGAAGTTCAGGAACTTGCCACAATAATATGAGTTTAAGAAATTATTCTAGTTAGACTATAGGCGTCCATTCGCTGAGGGGTTCAAAACATACCATATTATTATGAGTCATGAACTTACCAAATGCATTAGTTTTAAGAACTGCACCTAATCCTAATAATATCTAACTAATCTTAATAGTTTCTAACTATCAAATATACACATGCAAAAAGAATCACCTTTTCACCACATATACATTGATAGCGCGACACCGACATTCCAATGATTATCAATGTGATAAACCAAGTACGTGCATAAAATCTTTGCCCATACAAAGGTTTGTACAACTTAGTCACTATATGAGTCCTCAATTGAAATCCCACCTAACATTACCTTACTCTTAACTTACCCTTAACTTGTTCATTACAAATTTCTCGTATCACATTATCAATAACTCCTCGTGAGTTTATCTCGTACTATATCATAGTACATTATCTTCATAGCATCAAGCTATAATTATTCAAACATTACAGACCACCTTTCTTTTATAACTTAAACAGATCACGTCGTGATCTTATTCTATAATCATCTCCCTTAAAATTCTTTTCTTAACTCGTGATCGTTTTATTTTACAATCCTCTTTCTTTCCTTTTTCATTATTTACGATCTCATTTATGTTTTTAATCTTACAGGCTTTGTCTATTCATCATTATTCGTTATCTTAGCTATTGGAGTTAGGTACTTCTCATTTCTTATTTTTTTATCTATTCAAGATTCTTCTTTGAATTTTCTAGTTTATATAACAATTCTTCCTTTAAGAATTTCTAACTTCATTTACATTGCTCAACATTTCATTCGAATTCCACATTTTCATCATACGTATCCATTTTCTATACTTGATACACATCGAGTCTCTTATAGTTTTAATATGGTACGCTGAGTGGTTTCCCACAGACAACCAACAAACTAGGTTCCGAGTTACTAGTTCGTATATACCTCCGCTCTATGAAGGAATCGGTTAGCCTAGATACCATACATCAACTATTAAAGAGTACGATTATACCGTACTTAGATATAACTTTTTATTCTTGAATTCTTTATCATTCTCTTTTTATAGACATTGTCTATTTATTGTCACCTTACATCCTTATTATTGGAGTTGGGTAACCCCACATTCATATTCCTTATAACTCTGCGAGATTCTTCTTTGAATCCTCTTACGCATGTTTTAATCCATTCTTAATAAATTTCTTAAATTACTTTTTATTGTTCAAACTCTATTTGAGCTTATTCGTTCATTATCTTCACCTCTTTTCTCTAAGGTTATAGCCTAAGGTACTCTTACCTAGGGTTTCTAACCTATCAGCTTTGATACCAACTGTAATGACCCCAAAATTTATAGAATTCAACTATCGACTTCAGTCGTTAACAATACATTCAACCTCTAATTTTACACCATTAAATGATAATACAACCGCTGAAATTTGCAGAATAATTAAAATTTTCTATTACAAACTATTCTCGTTCCCAAAACTTTTAACCTTTACATCTAACTGTCTCAGAATCATTTTAATACTACAAGAGTTTACATCACAAAATGATATTACAATTCAACATTAATACATTATTCGGAACCTTAAACATGGTTTAAATATTAATAAGTCAGCCAAAGTATATAAATCTTCAAGTATCACCTCTGCTTCATATCTTTCAAGTAGCACATAACTTTACCTTAAATCTTTAACCTATAAAAGTGGTATTTGTAAGGTTGAGCTCAACAGCCCAACAAAATCTAACAGTTTTAATGCATCACATAGCATATAATAACATGGTCGATATACATCTCATAAATATTGGACTAACATAACATATATGTTGTAGTTCATATAACAAGTATAAAGATTGAGTTCCTTACTCAATCAACATTCATTACTCAGTAAACGTAGTCATAAATTGACTTTAACATTTCATACTTTCAACATTAATATAACACACCATGCTATTTTCAATAAAGATTTCAAGCAGTTCATCATCAAATTCACATAGCAAATAGGAACTGATAGACTTTCCTTGATCGTTGTTTACCAATAACAGTTTAACAGCTTCCAGTTATCTACACTTCACGTGCCCTACACAATTACATAATCATACACATCAACTATTAGTCACATAGCAACGCATAGTAGTTGTAATGTAAACTCTACTCTATATCTCATAAGTCTGATGACATCCAACTTTGGATATGCTGTAAACATCATATTAACCTATTTTTAAAAGTTATTGGACACCCATTTCGGATAAGATAGAAAGTCCAAAATAATGTTCAAAAAGGGGCGTTCAAAACTATTTTTCATTCTTTCCTAGCTATACCCTCTCTCGCTTAAACAGTCATAACTTTTTCGTTTCAAAACATTTCTGAGCGATTCTTAAGCTCACGGGAAGCTAACTTCTGGGACTACATATTTTATTCTTTGACCTTTTCCAAATTCTAAACACAGAATTCCAGAAAATTAGTTCAAGTTGACTGCCACGAGTTAGTTAGACAGTTTTGACGCGACTACTTTGAATGGTCATAACTCTTTGCTCTGAAGTCGGAATTAGTCCGTTCTAGAGTCTATGGAAAGCTTATTCAGTGTACTATAACATACCAAAAGTCCAGAATTTTCTAAATAATCTAGCTAAACCCCAAATTTTTTTTTTTGGATCAGCAGTCCACTAGTTTTTTAGGACTTCTCGTTTTGACATCCAAAACTCGCCTCAACTCGTTCCAACCCAACTTTCTTTACAAATAAGTCTTATTTAACATAATCAGACTCGTCTAAGGTCTTGGCTCCATATCTCTAATTACAATCATTAGAACTCATTTACATAATCAATTCCAAGCCAAAATAAACATAGTAAACTAACTAGTTTACTAACAAGACTAACTAAACTTCCAAAATTTAAACTTTAACTAATAAACTAAATACAATATTTAAAATAGTAACATTATTAAAAATTAAATAAGAAACATACCCGAAAATACGAGTTCCACAAACTGAATACGTACTCGACCAAGATTTAACTAAGGATATCTTTATAAAAAGTCCTCCCACAACAAAGCCTTTCTCAAAATTGGACCCCTTATTATTGGTGAATGAAACAAAGGGCCAAGCCCTTCTATTTATATGTTTAAAAAAGAAGTAGAGTTCAATTTAGTCGATATGGGACTTGGTTTATGCTAATTGTAATTGGTTTATACTAATTTTTTATATTTTTAACATGCTAAGTGTATTCATTCATCATGAATTCGTTTCTTAACCAATTCGATCCGTTCAAGTTGTGTTGTTTTCATTTTATAGAGGAGAACAACAATCATCCATCAATTTAAAGTTTCAATCACGAATTTATCATCAATTTTAGTCTTAAAGTACACCAAAACATACATTACCATCAAAATCTAAATTTCTCTTCTTTAGCATAAATACATGAATTTGATTTCTGAAAAATCGATTTTAGATGACCATTATGAAATTATAAAATCTAATAACATATATAACATCATAACCCACAAATTCATTAACCAAAACCCCAATTTTAAAAGAAAAGAAACTCAAGAATACATAAACTAGAAATATAAACTATATTATGTACCTTTAATTCCTTAAGAAATAAAATTAACCTTATGAGTAAAATTATAATTTCTTTTCAACCATTATAATCATAACATTATTTAACAAATTCTCACTCCTCTAATTTAATTATTTAATTAAATTAGAATATCACCATTATACTCGCGTAATAAGATACGTATAAATCTCATCTATTTTATCACACTTAAATAAACTATTTCATAACAATTTTCATCAAATATTTATTTAATACCATAAATATTCATTTTATTCCATAAAGTTTCCACCTAAAATATTTAATGTACTTAATAAATATTTTACTCGCATTATACTAACATTTACATTTCCATGCAATATATTACCTTCTCACTTTATTAAATCAATTATAGTTTTATTAATTCACTATTTTATTTAAGTGAATTATTCACACTATTTATGAAACTTAACTCATAATAATTTCTATTACCCACAAGGCATAACAATTAAAATTATATTATCTCATAATATAATTTCAACTTAATTAAATTAAATAATATTATTTAATTTCTTTAATAGTTTAATTAACTATTAAATCTCACATTCTCAGATATATGAATATATAATTCTCTTCACACCAAATCAAATAATTCAAAATATATACACCTCATAATTAGAATTTTAATTATTAAATTCTTATTTTAATAACTTATGAAAATTCGAGTTGTCACATCGCTCATACTTGTAAGCATATGACTTGAGTATACTAGCTACTAAGCATATAACTTGAGTATACTTATAAGCATATGATTAGCTCGTTAATATTATAAATGTATGCAACTACCCGACCAACAAAAAAATTTCGCCAGAGTCTCCCCTATAATATAGACTAGCCACATGCACGACGGTATGCATATATTGACATTTCTAGGCACCCAGGACACAAACCAAGAGAAACAAATTTCCAATATAATAATGCAAATTAAAGCAGTAAAAAGTTATATACAATGGAGTTTGTAGGAAAAAATTACAAATTTAGAGTTTGTTTGATAGGTATGTAGGAAAGTTTTATAATTTTACTTGTATAAGTGGCCAACTAGATTATGTATATATTTATACTTTTCATTTTCTTTCTATTCTAAGCTAAGTCATACTTATGGCTCATATTGCCTCATGTTGTACTTTCATAGTAGATTATTTCCTCATGTTCTTGGTCCATATCTGAACACAACAAAAACTCTTCTACATAGGACATTAGGTGATGAAAATATCTTAATGGTCAAGTTTGAAGAATAGCCAATGGATTTTGCAATGTGTTCTAGAAACTATAACGCTGCATATATCAAGATTGCAGAAGAAGGCATACTAATAGCCCCTTAATGTGGGACTATTAGTCCTATAAAGTTCTATATCAACATGTATAACTTGCATCCAGATAACATATCTCAGTTTACACATTAACAGTTTACAACAATGCCTTTAAACTAGTCATTCAAACTCTCAAAATAATGGCCTGTTCTGGCCTGTTTCAAACAAGTCCAGACTGCCCTGTTTAATTTGAGTTATTTTCCCTCTTAAAAATGCTATTTTAGACTTGCTATATTTAGTGTTCAAGGTTTGGTCTTTTAGACGCCAAATTTTAGTATGCATCATTAGAAGCATGATTAGCCAATCATAATCATCTCTTTGTATCAGTCACAATGAACTAATTTTGCTCCTATAGAATCCATCATGATTTACAAGTTATATTAAAACCTACTACACTTAAGCATAGAAGCATTCTTGAAGCATTAGTTTTAATATGTAAGCTATTAGACATCATTTTAGACTCTAAATTACAGCTAGCATACCTTGACACTATAACAGCCCTTATATTAGCATTTTATCAAAAAATGGGTAAATTATATATCACCAATGGGTAAATTAGACCCCACTTATATTATACCCCACATAACCTCACACACAGAACATAAAATTAGCAACCAATATCATTAATAGAAACAGATGAAAATTCTCAGCACACAACTCCAACAACCAAAGCATTAACAGAAACAAATGTTCTTCATACTAGTCCATGAAAGAAAACTGAAAATGCCTTGTGGCTAAGTAGTGTTGTGTAAGAAAATAGGAGAAAGAGGTCTTGTGGCTAAGTAGTAGATGATATTGCTAGTACGAAGGAGGTACAATTAAGGATAAGTAAGTGCGATGAAACAACCCTGGTCAAATCCCAAGTGACGGGGGTGTTACATGCCATGCGAGTTCCCTATTAATATTCTACAAATAGTTGGGTTTTTTATGAAGAACTCAGTGATAGGTTCTTAGGTTTCATAATAATGTGTTGGAACTAGCTTATTTTACTAATACCCAATTAGGGGGGTGGGGGTGGTATTTTTAGTTTATTCTCCTAATACTAAACTCAATTACCAAAAAATAGCCTTTCAGTTTTTATCTAATGGGTATGACTGACAACGGGTGCCTTAATTTGTTCATACCCTAGTCCCAAACTAGGACTGCATTTGATGATCAGGCAACTGGTGTAAGGTTAACTTTTTCCCAAAAGATTTTACCTAATTTTCAGAGTTCAATTATGTTATCACATTGTCAGTCCCACTCCCATTGTTTCTTGTAATTTGCGGTTCAATTTTCGGAGTTCAATTTGCAGCAGCGAAAATTACTTACAACCACACTTTCTTAAATTATTATCATGTCAATCCAACAATGCACTAATTAAATTAATGAATAAGTAAGTGCTTGTTAATCCAACACTGCACTAATTAAATCCAATTCAGTATGTAATCTAATCTAACATAAGATATAACTAGTAGAAATATAATATTGGGAGAAAGAAATAAAAAACGATACCAGTGCTTGGTGGTGGCGGCGGCTGGCTGGTGACGGTGGCGGTCCGGTGGCGGTTGCTACCCCTTTCTCTCTCTTCTACTTCTTCTCTTCTCCCTTTTTCTCCCTCTTCTCTATTCTGAGCTCTCCCCCTCTCTTTTTTCTTCGCCTGCTGTGTCGAGCGAATGACCAAAACTGGTAACAATAAGTTTGATCAGCGACCGCATGCGGTCGCTAATTTTTAATGACATGGACTTATCAACGATCTCATATGGTCGCTGTTTGTAAGTAGTCACACCAAACCTTCATGCCAACATTTCCTGCCAAATTTTGGGAGGAAAATTAATCGTAGCGGCCGATCAGCGACCGCATGCGGTCGCTAATAGTATATAGCGACTGGATTAAATCACGATCGCAGCTATTGGTCGCTATTACTAATATCTACGACTGCCAGTGCAGTTGCTGATACTATTGGTCGCTGATAGGCTTTTTTCTTGTAGTGTCGTTAAATGAAATTGTCATACTTGCTGAGCTAGTTATGCTCATTCTTGCTTGAACCATATGAATGCAACTAAGACTGAACGATCTGAAAAATCCTCTAAGGATAAAGGAAAGGCTAAGGCAGACCATTAAATTCTATATGTAATAGTATAGGTTTAATGTTATAATTATTTGATATTATGACAAGAAACATATGTAATGGTTATAAAGAACCTAGGAAGGGAATATTGTTTTGGAATATATAGAAGACATATTCACTCTTTTGAGTTATTTCAATTGAATATATGTGTGAATGGTAGTACCGTGTAGCACCATCTGTCGGGTTAGAAGATACCCGAATTTGGGGGTGTCACAACTTCTTTGTCTGAACCCTGGGTTCCTCCATGTGCAGAGGATTCTGTGTTGATTGGTATTTGTGGACCCTGAGTTGATTTGTGTAGTCCTTTGAGCAGAACAACCAACTCTGTAATTTGATTGCTTAATCCTTTGAATTCCTCACGAGAGACAGGAGTAGAATTATACTGGCCAGATGTAGTCATGTTAGGTTGTAGGCTTAATGCCTTTTTTGACCTTGAACGGGTAACAGGACCAATTATTTCCCTACAAAAAAACTAATGTAGTTTAGTCTTAGGGAAACGTGAAAATGTTACATGATATATAATGTGTCCATTTTTTAGGAGTATTATCCTACAAAACGGATGTCAGTTATTTTAATAACAGGATAGCATGACAGGTTTTGATATGAAAAGGGAATGCATGTCCACATATTCCTTTATATTTTCCATTAAATTGAGATTGACATGGAATTGAAATTATAAGTAAATGAAATTACAAGTAATTGAAATGGGAAGGTATGAAGAGACTTCCCTCCGCGTTTGGTTTATCAGAGGTTGACCTATCTTAGGCTACTCTTGTGACTTTTTGGCATGAAGGTTCCCAAATCATCGCAATTTACTTGAGGGAAAGTTAATCTGATCTTTCAACTAGAGCGAATCTGAGTGGTGCCTTTCCTGAGCCTAGTTAGAATTAGTCTCCCTACGAGTCCAGTAATCAAACACCGATAGGATAGCCTCCTGGTGGAGGGACCACACAACATACATTCACATACATCGCGTCTCATCGTATGGAAATGATGACATATGTGAACCACTAATATCACAGGCAGATATGGAGTGAAGAACTAAGTGCAGTAAGTAAAGTATTAGTACACATTCATTCAAATATAAATGCAACATCCACACACGAGCAGATAAAAGTTTTGAAAAGTTTTAAAATAGCTGCTTAAGCCCTCTTACTAGATGTCCCCAACAGAGTCACCACCTGTCGATGTCGGGATTTTTATTTGTCCCTTTCTGTTCTTGTCTTTTGGTGTTCTTATGTTAGGTGAGATTTATTTGAAAAAATAAGTTTGAAAAGGTTCGACATGTATATGTCGACGATTTGACTGTAAGAGTCGCCAATTGGTATTTTTAAATGGTTGTACCAACTCAACCGAGAAAAGGTTTGCACAAAGACCTAGTGATGTGACATTGTTTAACTGGTCTGCGAAACCAAAATTCGTTAGGGTCCGGGGTCTTGGTTAAGCAGAGGGAAGGTGTTAGGCACCCCACGACTTCCGTTGTGACACGGTTACCACCACTTTTCAATTTAAACTTTTATCTGAATGTGTGTGTGTGTAGGTCAATGTGCAGTTGTCTGAAAGTAGTGTTATGCCTCGTTTGCACCTATATACCAAGGGCTTGACTTTTGTATAAAAGTTTAATTTTAACGAGATATGGCAGTGATGTTTTATAAAAAAGGTTTTTCAAACCCTTATGCTAAATAGTAATTGAGGCCTTTGATACTTCTATTTTATTAAGTGTTCGACTTGATTTCTTTTATTATTTTCGAGATGTGAAGCATCTTCGAGAAAATAAGATACATAGCAGTGCCGAACTCCTTGTGGGCATGAGAGTCATCTAAGAAAATTCAGACACCGTGAATAATTTACAAGCTGGTTGCAGTTGAAAATATCCATCATAGGAACCGAATCTAAATTCAGGAACTTAATGTGTGATCACATGATTCCTAGGCTCACATGACAAAGCAATATGTACAAAATCTAAAATAAGAACTAGATTTTGAATAAATCTAAACTATTTCAGCTTCATCAGTTCCAGTTTAGTCACCATGAACTGATTAAAGTGAGAAATAGCTAGATTGAGACAAATCTAGCCCATAGCAAAAGCTAGAAAACGAATTAGATTTGAGTAAATCTAAGCATTCTAGCTTCAACGGTTCAAGTTTAGTCACCATGAACCAGTTAAAGTGAGAAATATCCATATTTAGGTTAATCTAACCTGCAGGCTGATAAACATTTATATATATGTATATATAAGCAGTAAAAGACCACGAAGTGATCTCCAGGCCTGACTGAAATGTAAATATATATATATATATATATATATATATATATATATATATATATGTGTGTGTGTGTGTGTGTGTGTGTGTGTGTGTGTGTGTGTATGTATATATAAGTATTTATATACATACAAGTAGTAAATGCTCTGAATATTTTATCCGGGCTCAATCAAAACATAGTTCGATATTAATATATATATATATATATATATATATATATATATATATATATATATATATATATATAAGTATTTATATATATATATAAGCAATAAAAGCCACGGATCGACGATCCAGG
Organism: Panax notoginseng; assembly: GCA_016801055.1. Lineage (NCBI taxonomy): Eukaryota > Viridiplantae > Streptophyta > Magnoliopsida > Apiales > Araliaceae > Panax > Panax notoginseng. The sequence goes on from CM029023.1 coordinate 52,113,393, forward strand.
CATACACACACAACACGACTCTCAACGTGAATAGGTATGTGTGGATGGAAGTGAGAAAAAGCTTAAAAAATCTGAGATGTCTTATAGTGGGCTGCCAAGAAGACTTCAGATAGCTTCTGAAAACTCGATTTCTACCGGTTAAATTTTAGTATGTAGAAAAACACGAGCTCACAAGTGTTTGGAAAAAGAAAGCACTTAGTTTAAAGTGTGTACAAAGTAAAATGGACAGGGCTTCCTCGCTCTTTCTCTTTATAAAATGGCCACCCCAAGCCCTCTATTTATAGAGGGGGGAGCTGATGGTCTAACTGCGGCAGCCCGAGGTGTCCCGAGATCTGCGAGCCATGCCAAATCGAAGTACGTGCACGCATGTAACGTGTTGTCCGCTTGAACCTTCATAACTTTCAATCCGGGCATCCAATTGAGGAGTGTAATACCTTTTCAGAATGCTGTCCAGAGCTACACAATGACTTGGGATAAGAGGTTGTACGAATATGGGAAGATGGGTCTATGACCAGATCTTCAAGTCTTCAAATTCTATCCGGTGTACTATCTTGTGTAGTAGTCACTCGAGATTTTGAGCTATGGTTCTTGTGGGACACTTCTATGTGAATTATGGGTTAAAATGTTGTTGAGACGGCGTGAATGTAGTATCGAGGTGGCAAAATGACAATTTTGCCCCTCACCGGGGTTATCTCGGCTCTGAGATGATGTAGCAATCGTTGCTCAGGGTTATCTCTGAGATTGGGCTACTGTGAGTACTGACTGTCCTCAGGGTTATTTCTGAGGTGTGCTTGACCTCCCGGGGTTATCTCTGAGATTGAAAACTGAGTATCCCAGGGTTGTCTCCAAGATTGAGCTGATTTGACTTCCAGAGTTATATTTGGAAAACGATTTTGCCCACTTACAAGGTTAGTAATAGGAGTGCAAAATTTTGAGTGTCTACACATAATGCAAATGTAATGCAGCATGATGCAAATGTATATAGAGTGTATGGAATGGAGGTTGCTCCATGAATAAGATCAGAGGATGTTGACATTGGGGTTATCACCAAAGTCCTTAATCCTCTACGCCGACTTTCCACCGCAGATGTCCTTCTCATGTGCGAGAGGCTCTTGGGGAATCATGTCCTATCTGATAAAGATTTGTAGAATAGATTGCATCATTGGTCCTCCCCGATGAGGATGGTTTTCCCTAGTTTGTATTGCCAGGTCTTTCTAGTGCTCTATTAAAGTTACTGCCAACAGTTTGTGTTATCAGGGCTGCCTGACCTTCGTTGAAATGTCCTTCAATGACTACCATCTTCTGACCATCTTTGATGCTTCGTTGGATTTACTTGCCAACGGCTACAATATGTCAAGGCTGCTTGACCTTCGTTGAAATGTGCTGCAACTGCTGAATATCATCAGACCACGTTCGATACTTCGCTAGATTTACTTGCTAACGGCTGATAATGTCAAGGTTGTTTGACCTTCGTTGAAATATACTTCAATGTCTGAACATCATCGGACCACCTTCGCTGCTTCGCTGGATTTACTTGCCAACGGCTGATAGTATCAAGGCTGCTTGACCTTCACTGAAATGTGCTTCAACGGTGAACATCAACGGACCACTTCCGATGATTCGCTAGATTTAATTGCCAACGGTTGATAACGTCAGGGTTACCTGACCTTCGCTAAAATATGCTTCAACGGTGAACATCACCGGACCACTTCTGATGCTTCGCTAGATTTAATTGCCAACGGCTGATAATGTCAAGGCTGCTTGACTTTCGCTGAAATGTGCTTCAACGGCAAACGTCATCAAACCACCTCCGATGCTTCGTTGGATTTACTTGCCAATGGCTGATAATGTCAAGGCTGCTTAACCTACGCTAAAATGTGGTTCAACGGTGAACATCACCTGACCACCTACGATGCTTTGCTGAATTTACTTGCCAACGGATGATAACGTAATGGCTGCTTGACCTTCGCTGAAATGTGCTTCAACAACTAACATCATCGGATCACCCACGATGCTTCACTAGATTTACTTGCCAATGGCTGAAGTTGTATGAAATCCCCGCTGGGGAGAGATTTTTGATGAAATGTATGGTTGCGATTAGAATCACAACCCCAAGTTGATGGCATTAGACCTTTGTAACGTATTTCCCAGTGTAACTTGCAACATCTATGATCATCGGCTTTGTAAACCTTATGGTTAGGCGAATACCAATGAGTGATATGTAGACCTACAGTTTGGTCTCTATTAGTTGTTAGGCTGCTGTGCCCCATTTCCTTATATTTTCTAGCCCTGGATGGTCTTATGACACGACCCTACGGATGTCTTCATTGATAGTCAGCCGAACAGATCATACCCCACCAATATTTATGGCCTCTTATTTGAGATTGTGGTATGGTAATTTGTCCTCCCTAGATCAGGTGACAGTAGATCAGCTGTTGCGGCACCTTGTGACCCTCTTGATGTTCCATAGTTGCCTGTTCTCCAGGGCTTATGATCCTGATGTATTCTGAACTTCCCTTTGATGGATGGACATTGAGATGTCTCAGGATCTTTCAGAATGGATCGTTGATCTGTGTATTCCCTACCCTTTGGTGTCTTGAGAATGGTTTCTGTATGGGGTTATGGAGAGGATTATGGCTTTCCTCTTTGAGGTTTACGACCCCATAGATGGTGGCCGGTACTCCTTTGTATTGGGGTGCCCAGGTAGTTCCATCTCTTATGGATTGGTGTTTCTCTTTGAGGCCTCAACCATAGCTTAGATAGTCGCCGATTCTCCCATTGGTATAGGGAGACCAGGTAGTTCCATCCCTTTGGTCCAAGTCGATGATGTGTGGTTTGAAGGTTTGAAGGATGATCCCAGTACCATTTTGATAAGATTTTATATTTTGGTAAGGGGTGAGACCGTGCCATGAATGACTGCCTACGTACTCCCATTGAGAAGGGGGAGATCAGGTCTGCTTAGTTCAAACCTAACCTGAAAAGGTTCAAATTTGTAAGTGGTGAACAAGGTGTAGAGATTTTTTTTCTATAGTTAGACCGGACCATAAAAATGGATGCCTATGTATTCTCGTGTATTGGGGAGATCAGGTCTGCGTAGTTTGCCTCTAGTGGGATAGACTGCAGATTTGAAAAGTTTTATCCCTGGTGGGACAAAACTGAAGGTGTGAAATGTTTGATCCCTGGTGGGAAAAACTAAAGGTGTGAAATGTTTGATCCCTGGTGGGACAAACTAAATGTGTGAAATGTTTGATCCCGAGTGGGACAAATTGAAGTGGTGAGGATTGTATGGAGTGAGAAAGGTTTTAAAAACCTGAATTGATGGGGGATCTGGTGATCCAAAACTAGGATGCTGGTTTGCAGGGTAACTTCAGACATAGTACCATTTCACGGTGTCCGAGTTAATGAGTTATGGAAATTCATCGCCATCCATCTCTTGTAATCTGAGGGCTCCTCCTGTTAATACCTCCTTGACAATAAACGGGCCTTCCCAGTTTGGGGCGAATTTTCCTTTGGATTGATCTTGGTTGTCAAGAATCTTCTTCAAGACCAAGTCATGTTCTTTGAACTACCGTAGCTGGACTTTTCTATTGTAGGAACTAGCAATCCTCTATGGGTATAACTGACCATGGATGTAATGCCCCCATATCTATACTCCCACGGTATCCGATATGGTGCTTACTACTAGTCAATTAATATAACGCATTCAAATCTATACACCCATGGTATCCGATTTTATGCTTATATCTAATCGAACAACTATACAATTATTGTAAGATACAATTCCCATAGATCCAAGGTTCATAATATCCCATAACAGATAACAATTCCCTAGAGAACTATTGTTGAGTTTGGATACCCTCACTTGGATGTATAGACTATATCTACGAATAGTATCTATCTATCCAAAATTCAGAGTACTAGTAATAACATGAACAATCCATATTACCAATACCCTCACTCAGATATATAGTCTATATCATGCGAATTACACTATCGTATCGATAGTACCTATTTATCTAAAATCCAAAGTATCAACAACAACATGAACAGTCCATGTTGTCAATACCCTCAATCAGATGAATAGTTCCCAAGGATCTCCAACTAAATTGAAAATTCTAATTATATCTATGTATGTAAAGGAAACACGGTTGCAGAAATAAAAGTTGTTATATATATATATATATATATATATATATATATATATATATATATATATATATATATATATTTTGTAGACACTCAAAATTTTCTGTACTACTGACACTAACATTGCAGGAAGGCAGATTCGTCTTTTATGAGAGAACCCTGAAAGATAATCTACAACCATACCGGATATTACCGGAGGTTCAGCATCAACCCCAGATCGCAATTTAGGAGTAATCGTTTCAATCGTGGAGAATCTCGAGGCATGCAGATCAATACCGGAACACACACCGGAGAAGACCGATTAATCTTGGAGATAACCCCGAGGTATCCAGTCTCAGCCCTAAACATGGGAATAGCCTCCAACCTAGGTGATAGCCCAAAGGAAAGCAATTTCGGCATTAACCCCGGAAATGCTTGTTACAAGTGCAACTAGTTTCAATCTCGGCGCTCACAACGAGATACACTGTATCAGCCCGGCGATGACATCGGGAAGACAGACACACCTCAGAGATGACAATGAGGACTTTCAACCAATTATAGTAGTCCAATCCCAGCGAAGCTGAGCAACGTCTGCTTTATCGACCCAACCCGGCAATAACACCGGTAAGGGGCAAGATCATCATCTGACCAAGACGATGCCATGCCAAGTCGTCTCAACACATCTACGCAACAATGGCCCACAAGGCTAACCAATCCCGAGTTGCTATTGTGCGGGGTAACGGATGAAAGTTGAAGCTTGAAGACCGGAGGGCACCGTCCCATCTTCAAAGACTTCGTACAAACTCTAATCCCATGCCATCGTACAAACTCTCGACAACGACGGTCCGAAATAGGTCCTGTATACCTCAAACGGATGCCCGGATTGCACTTCAGAAAAACTGAGTGGACATTACAGTGCCCGCGTGCACGTACTTCGAGAAGACCTGACCTGACCAAACCGGGCCGACCCGACCCGCCTCTGGTACACCTACGGCTGAGCCACAGGTACACCTGTGGTAGCTTTGGTCTATAAATAGAGGGCTTGGGGTGCTGATTTTTAAGAGAAAAAAGACGGGAAAACCCTGCAGAATTCGCTCCACACTTGCCATACAGTGTATTTTCCCATTTTAAACACCTATGAGCTCATATACAGCCTTCTTTTGTACCTACAAAAGCTAGTGTTTACTCACTCTAAAGATATAGAAGTCTTCTTTGGCAGCCCACTGTAAGCCTTCTCACACACTTTAGAGTCTTTCTCTTCATTTTTGCACACACCCTTCTACACGTTGAGAGTCGTGTTGCTTGCTTTTGCCCGGACTTCAGTCTGTGGTTTCATTTCAGTCTATATATATATATATATATATATATATATATATATATATATATATATATATATATGTGTGTGTGTGTGTGTGTGTGCGTGTGTGTGTGTGTGTATATATATATATATATATATATATATATATATATATATATATATATATATATCTTATATATATTTACATATATATTGACTAACATTACCGAGTTATGCCTCGGTTGAGCCTAGACTTCGGTCTGGAGCGTTTATTTGCTTTTCTATATATATATTTTTATATATATGAACTGTGTATCGGACTTTGTTTGATTGAGCCTAGACTTCAGTCTGGAGCATTTATTGCTTTAATATATATATATACTTATATATATTAACTGTGTGTCGGACTTTGTTCGATGAGCCTAAACTTCAGTTTGGTGCGTTTAATTGCTTTCTTATATATATATACTTATATATATAAACTGTGGTCGAACTCTGTTCGATGAGCCTGGATTTTACATCCGGTGCGTTTACTCGCTTTTATATATATATACTTATATATATGAACTGCTATCGAACTTTGTTCGGTGAGCCTGGATTATATATATATATATATATATATATATATATATATATATATACATTTCGTCCCACCTGGAGTTTACTTCGTGGTGGTTGACCCTTTTTACTGTTTTATCTACGTTTTGCCCCGCCCAGAGTTTCCTCCGTGGCGGTTGATAGCTTTTAACAACTTTATTTACATTTCTGATCCCCCATGGAGGTTCTTCGTGGTTGGTGATCATGTCTGTATATATATATTTACGGCTTTTATATATATACCTGCTTACTACTTTCATACAAATTGCGGTATCATGTGAGCCTAGGAATCATGTGATCACAGATTCATCCCATTGGATCTAGATTCGGTTCCTGTGATGGACATTTTCAGCTGTAAGCAGCTTGTAAATTATTCTGCGGTGTTTGAATTTCCTCAGATGGTTTCCATACCCACGAGGAAGTCGACATTATTTTGTACATTATTTTCGTACGGATGCTTCGCAGCAGTCAAATAAAATCAACCAAGCAGCGCATTTAATAAAATGGGAGTGCAAAAAGCCTCAATTACTATTGAGCGTCAGGGTTTAAAAAACCTCTTTTATAAAACATCACTGCCATATCTTGCTAAAATTGAATTTTTACATAAATTCAAACCCTGCGTATATAGGTGCGAACGAGGCCTCGTACCACTTTCAAATAACAGCACATTGACTCACACACACACACACATTCAGATAATAGTTTCTTGAAAAGAGGCGGTCACCATGGTAACACGGAAGTCGGGGGGTGCCTAATACCTTTCCCCCGCATAATCAAGTCCCCGGACCTTAATGAATCTCGGTTTCACCGACCCGTATAGCAGTGTCACATCACTGGGTCAATGTGCAAACCTTTTCTCGGTTGTGTTGGTACAACCATTTAAAAAACCAAATGGCGACTCTTAACAGTCCATCGTCGACATTATACATGTAGGACCTTTTTCACTTGTTTTTTCAAACAAATCTCACCTAAAATGAGAACACCAAAGAACAAGTAACGGAAAGGGACATCTAAAAATCTCGACGTCGACAGGTGGCGACTCTGCTAAGGACTCCAGTAAGAGGACTTAAGCCGCTATTTTAATCTTTTAAAAATTGTTATCTGCTTGTATGTGGATGTTGCATTTACATTGGATGAATGTGTACGAATGCATGTCTTGTTTTTTTAGTGCCTCGCACTATAAACTGCCTGTGATGTTAGTGCCTCGCACTATAAACTGCCTGTGATATTAGTGCCTCACACTATAAACTGCTCATGATATTAGGGCTTCGCACATGCCATCATTTCATACGGTGAGACGCGATGTATGTGAATGTATGTTGTGTGGTCCCTCCACCAGAAGGCTATCCCGTCGGTGTTTGATTACTGAACTCGTGAGAAGCCTGATTCTCCGAGGCTTAGGAAAGGTACCACCCAAATTCGCTCCAGTTGAAAGACCGGATTAACTTCCCGTCAAGTAGATTGCGACGATTTGGGAACCTTCATGCCAAAAAGCCACGAGAGTAACCTAAGATAGGCCAGCCTCTGATAAACCCAAAAAAGAGGAAAGTCTCTTCACGGTCTCATTTTAAATTACACAATTTCATGACATATCTATCTCCATGTAATGAGAAATATGAAGGAATGTGTACACATATACATACATGCTACAAACAGCTGACATCCATTTTTGCAGGATAAAATTCCTAAAATGGACTCATCACATTGCATATTAATATTCACCTTCCCTAAGGACTAAACTATGCAAGTCTTTCGTAGGGAGTCAATCGGGCCTACTACCCGTTCAAAGTCCAAAAAGGCAACAGGCCTACAGTCAATTATGTCGTCATCCGACCAGACTAAACTTAATCCAGTTTCTCGCAAAGAATTTGACGGATTAAGCAAATAAATTGCAAATTTGGCTGTTCTGCTCAAAGAATTACACCAGTCTACACAGGGTCAGAAAATACCCGTACATGCTGAATCCTCCACACAAGAAGGAGCCCAGGTCGTTACCATACCTGAACTGCAGTTGGATCAGACCAACAAAACCCATGATGCTACCCATCCCACTGGAGATCCAGACACTGGTGACATCAAAAAGAAAGTCCTCTAAATGGAAGAGACCCTTCGCACTATCAAAGGAATTGGAACACAAGGGAGTGTTTCACATGCTGATCTATGTATTTTTCCTGGTGTTCATTATCCAGAAAAGTTTAAAACTCCTGACTTTGAAAAATATGATGGGTTAGGAGATCCTTATACATATTTAAAGGTATTTATTGGAGAACTTGGATCTTATGCAGAGGATAAAAAGCTTAGAATGCAATTATTCGAAAAGAGTCTAACTGGAGAAGCCCGTTCATGGTACACAAGATTAGACAACTCCAAAATCCACAGCTGGGAAGAGCTAGCACATGCCTTCCTCACTCAATACAGCTTTCAAACTCAAATGGCTCCTGATCGGTACCAAATTACCAAGATCAAAAAATAGTCTAACGAGTCTTTCAGAGAGTATGCCCAGAGGTGGAGATGCCTGGCTGCCCAAGTGAATCCTTCCATGACCGAATCAGAAATGGTCATGACGTTCATAGACATACAAGAAGGTCCCTTCTATGAGAGAGTTTTAGCCGACATCGGCAAATCGTTTTCTGAAATGGTCAAACATGGTGAGATGGCTGAGATGGGATTGAAATCCAGAAAGATTCAAGACCTAGCTGCACTCAAAGCTGTTGTTGATCACATCCAGTCTGGAAATTATGGGAACAACCCCAGAAGGGTCCATAAAAAGAAAGAGGAAGATGTTTCCCTGATACTACAGGGTCAAAAAGGCAGTCAAAATATGCCTGTTCAGAGGAGAAACTATACTCCCTTTCCAGCACAGTCTATAAACCCTCCAATACCAAAAGGTGGAGAAGTCAAACACCCTCGAGTGTTCACACCCTTAGGGGATACCCTCGAGAATATCCTTAATCTTCTGACAACACAAAAGAAGATTACACATCTACTTCCACCAGCCAGCCCAAATGGAAGGGGTTTTAATGCTGCTCGGAAATGTGCTTATCATGCCGGGGCACCTGGACATGATACTCAGGATTGTTGGGCCTTGAAACACAAGATCCAAGACCTGATAGACAACGGTGAGATCGTGGTCACTAAACCAGATCAACCTAACGTTTAAGACAACCCTCTTCCTCAACACAAAGAAGAAGAGGTCAACATGATTAATTGGAGCAGTGGACAGAGTTCCAACTTCAGCTGTGATTCTTCCCAAACCATCAAAGACAGTGATAACAGATGGGATTATGCCAAGTTCTAGTTCACAATGGAACAAAAAATTAAAGCTCTCTGCAAACAAATTGAGCAATTGGCGGAACTGGTGACTTATCAGTATCAAGTGACTCGTCAGCTAATCAGCTAGGAGCATGCCAATCTCCTGCCTATTGTCATGAATATTCCCTCTTCACTTTCAGAAAATGAAATGCTGGAAGACAAAGTAACGAAGAGAGCAAATGCCAAGGCCCGTCGGGATTTCACCAACAAAAGGGAATTCACCTATTTGGGTCAACCTATGGAGGAGATCCTTCATATGTTAATCAATGAAGGAAGAATCAGTTCCCTTCTACCTCCAATCAACCCCCGTTTAGGAAGGTACAATTCTGAGGGAGTATGTCAATATCATTCCCAATCTCGTGGTCACAGCACAGAAGAATGCTGGGCACTCCGCCACCTTATTCAGAACCTAATCGACAGTGGCGTACTGCGCATAGTAGATGACAACACTGTGCTACGCGCCAGTGAGAATGCATGTCCCACTAAATGGAAGAGTGTGGTAGCCATCATATCTACTGAAGCTGAGCAATCACTCGTCATGCCAATAATTCAACTCAAAGGAAGCAACAATACTTTGAAAGTGGCCATTCCCGAGCCAATTAACTTGCCGTGCAGAGCACAATATCCTATTGTTAGCTTGCATAAAGTTCCGTGGAATTATGGAGAAGGTGAAGGATCCACCTCACATACCACTGCTGCAGTGTCGAAAGAAAATCCACTGTACCTTCCCCAACGGGAGATGAAATCTGCCGTCAAATCAAAGGGAAAAATACCCACGGAGAAGATTGAAAAATTCCTCCGCACTATGGGTCATAACGAAGCTACGGTGGTTTTAAGCTTGAAAGAAGCTCCACAACAGATATCAATTTTGGACTTGGTCCTCACTTTCGAGAGTCACTGGAAGATCTTGTTAAAGGTTTTAGAAGAAGCCTATCTCCCGACATCCGTGGATGAGGAAAAATTTCAACATCTGGTTGATCACATTTTCAACGACAATGTGATATCCTTCACTGATGATGACATTCCGCCCGAAGGGACCGGTCATTGCAAACCGTTGCACATCGCAGTCTTGTCCTCCAGATATATGGTGGCTGGAGTCCTGATAGATGGAGGCTCATCCCTAAATATATGCCCATATGCTACCTTGGTGAAGATAAATATCAATCCTAATCGAATCCGGAGTAGCCATACTATCATCAAAGCTTTAGATGGAGCCCGCCGAAATTCGGTTGGAGTAATTGGGCTGCCAATTGAGATTGGTCCTCATACATTCTGCGTATCCTTCCATGTGCTCAAGATAGAGTCGGGATACAACCTGCTCTTGGGACGACCATGGATCCACATGGATGGGGCAGTCCCCTCCACCCTTCATCAACAATTAAAATACATTGTCAACAATAGCCTGGTCACGGTCAATGCTGAACCAGAGTGTCCTCAACATGGGGATTTACCGGTCATCAATGCTAATGCGGACGTTGAACCAGTCAGTTTTAATGCTTTGGAAATAAGCAATACCCAATACCATGCTATTGGAGCACCACTGCCCGAACCCCAGATTTCTATCGAAGTGATGTCAGCCACTCAAGAAATGATGTCGTTGGGTCATAAACCAGGACAAGGGTTGGGTAAAGATTGCCAGGGTATCAAGTACCCTATTCGCTTAACCAAGCACACTGGAACAGCTGGACTAGGCTATTCGGCCAGCTCTAATCACAGGAACCCTCATAAACTTCCACAGGTTCCTTCAGCTTCAACTATGTGGCGTTTATCTTCGCCTTCAAGTACTGAGTCCGCACAACCTCCTGTAAAGCTGCCAGCCAATGTTATGGCTATGTTATTTCCTAAGCTGAAACCGGTGGAGGAAAACAAAATCGTTATTCTAGATCCCGCAATCGAAGAAGAGGAGCAAAGAATCAAGGAGAACGTTGTCCGAATAATGTCGGGCATGCATATCATCGTTCATGATGAACATACCAACCGATACACCCCAGACGATGATTGCCCAGACATAATGGCCATCATTCAGGACAGGGAGGATGATGACAGTCCCTCCATCACTGCGGTTCACCCGAACTTTGCTCTTGCCAATTGGAGCAACATTCCTTGCATTGGTCGTCAAGGGTAAAGCGGGCAGAAGTTCTTTCTGCCCTATAGATATAATAACTGCTTACTTTTCTGTACAGTATTAGCAGTTTATTTTGCCAGTATATGCTAACACTGTGTATGATCAAACACGTTTCATATATACTAAGTGAAAGCATATTTTGTTTCAGGACTCTGAATTTAGATGTGCCTGTACTTGCTGATACGATGCCTCCCCTACACAGGGATTGTACCTTTGATGTAGAGATGAATTCAACCTTGATGGAAACACATGATGACATTGAGGTGCCTCCAGAAATTCAAGAATGGGTCAAAGTAACACCTAAACCCAACCTTGATCAAACCACTTCTTTTAATCTCGGAACCTTGGAAAGCCCTAAGTTAATCCAGATTGGTTCAGACCTTACCCCAAACCAACAGAATGACATGGTTACACTATTAACCCAATTCCAGGATGTGTTTGCATGGTGTCATGAAGACATGGTGGGTTTGTCCACTGACATTATCCTTCATCGCCTTCCCATTAAAGAGGGATTTAAGCCAGTCAAACAGAAACTCAGGCGATTGAAACTTGAGTGGAGTTTAAAGGTGAAAGAGAAAATTGTGAAACAATTTCAGGCTGGCATCATCATGGTGTCTACATATCCTGAGTGGATATCCAATATCGTGCCCGTGCCTAAACCTGGAGGGAAGGTGCGAGTTTGCGTGGATTACCGGGACTTGAATAAAGCTTGCCTAAAAGACAGCTTTCACATGCCATTTATTTATATTCTCATTGACAATACTGCGCAATACAACATGTACTCCTTTGCTGATTACTTTGCGGGGTATCATCAAATCATGGTTGCCGAGGAAGATCGTGAGAAGACTGCCTTCATCACTCCTTGGGGAACTTTTCGTTACAGACGGTTGTCATTCGGCCTCATCAATGCTGGAGCTACCTATCAACGAGCTATGATGGCTCTTTTCCACGACTTAATGCATAAAGAGATTGAGATCTACATGGATGACATCATTGTCAAGTCCCGAAAGGAGGATCACCATATAGACCATCTCAGAAAAGCTATTCAATAGGTTGCGTAAGTACAACTTGAAGTTGAATCCAGCCAAATTTGCCTTTGGCGTTAAATCAAGCAAGTTGCTAGGATTTCTAGTCAGCCACAAAAGGATAGAGCTGGATCTTGCCAAAATCCAAGCCATCACGGAAATGCCCATTCCTTAGACAGAAAAGGAAATTCGGGAATTTTTGGAAAGAATCAACTTCATTAGCAGGTTCATCTCCCAACTCACAGCAACCTGTGAACCAATCTTCAAACTATTAAGGAAGAACTCCTCCATGAAATGGAATGATGAGTGTCAAAATGCCTTCCTTACAATCAAGAAACAGCTAGTCAAAGCTCCTGTGTTGGTACCACCCAGGGATGATGTTCCCCTATTTATGTACCTGTCCGTAAGTGACAATGCTATGGGCTGCATGCTGGGGCAGAAGGACGATAGAGGCCAAGAATGAGCTATCTATTACCTCAGTAAAAGGTTCAGCAGCAGTGAACACAAGTACACTCTGATCGAAAAGATGTGTTGTGCTTTAGCATGGACTTCCATGAGGTTACAGCATTACCTCCATGGTCACACAACCCATCTTATATCCCGCGTGGATCCTCTCAAGTAGGTGTTCAACAAACCCATGTTAAATTGTCGGCTGTCCAAATGGCAGTTGATCCTACAACAATTTGACATCATATATGTGACTCAAAAGTCCATCAAAGGTTAAGGAATCGCGGATCAACTGGCCGCCGCACCTTCAGGGGATTTCAAACCCTTAGAAATATATTTCCCTGATGAAGGAGTAATGATAGTACAGCAACACCATCAGTACGATACGTGCCAATCATGGAAGATGTATTTTGATGGAGCTGTTAATATGGAAGGTTCTGGAGCTGGAGCAGTTCTAGTATCTGATACGGGGGAGCAGTATCCCGTCGCCGTCAAATTATAGTTTGACAACACCAATAATACGGCTGAGTATGAAGGCTATCTCATGTGGCTAAAACTTGCCCGTTCAATGGGCATCAGACGGTTAACTGTCCTTGGAGATTCAGAGTTGGTAATCCGACAATCCACCGTAATCTATCAAACTAAGGAACTACATTTACTGCCTTACCATTGGCAAGTTTTAAAGATGGCTTTGGAGTTCGAAGAAATCTCCTTTCTACATGTTCCTCGTAATAGGAATGACCTTGCAGAAGCATAAGCAACTTTGGCCTCCTTGGTTCATATATCAGACAAGGAGCAATTGCCAAGCGTCACAATTTCCCTGAACAAGGCCCCAGCCTACGGGAATTATGTTGGAGAAGTATCGGATGAGCTACCTCCCATCCCACAGCCTTGGTATCAGCATAACAAGGAATATCTACGAGATGGATCTACACCCGCTGAGGCGAGCCCGACCGAGGAAAGGCGGATCCATCGACTTGCAATGAAATTCTACCTGAGTGGAGATGCGCTCTACAAAAGAGATGCAGGATTAGGCCTCCTCCGGTGTTTAGATAAAGATCAAGCCCAAAGGCTCATGGATGAAATCCATGGCGGAGTCTGTGGCCCCCACATGAGTGGCCCCCTCCTTGTCAAGAAAATCCTCAGAACGGGACATTATTGGCTATCTCTCAAAGCTGATTGTCATGACCACGTCAAAAGATGCTATCAGTGCCAGATTCATGGGAATGCTATACATGCCCCTCCACGGGAACTCCACAATATGAGTTCACCTTGGCCCTTCTCAATGTGGGGAATGGACGTTATCGGGCCCATTGAACCTAAAGCCAGTAATAGACATCGGTTTATATTCACCATGATAGACTACTTCACCAAGTGGGTAGAGGCAGCCTCCTTCCCCAGGGTCACTAAAGAAGTCATCAGTGCTTTCATCAGAAACAATGTTGTTTGTCGTTATGGGCAACCAGAGGTGATTGTGTCAGACAATGCCAAAAACCTCAACAACAAGATGATGGAGGAATTGTGCAGTAAATTCCACATCAAACATCTTAACTCAGTCATCTATCGTCCAAAGATGAACGGTGCTGTGGAAGCGGCTAACAAAAACATCAAGAAGATTATGCAAAAGATGTCTGCCAACCACAAAGATTGGCCTGATGTATTGCCTCTGACTCTGTTAGCCAACAGAACATCCATGCGTACTTTAACTGGGGCAACCCCCTACGCACTAACCTATGGGATGGAAGCAGTGCTCCCCATAGAAATTGAGATGGAATCTCTCAGAGTGTTGATAGACGCTCAGCTGGACGAAGATCAATGGGTACAAGACAGGTATCACCAATTGTCTCTAATAGACGAAAGGCAAACCGCGGCTATCTTCCATGGTCAGTTATATTAGCAAAGGATCGCCCGATCCTACAACAAAAAAGTCTGGCTACGACAATTTAAACAATATGACTTGGTTTTGAAGAAAATCCTGGACAACCAAGATCAATCTAAGGGAAAATTCGCTCCTAACTGGGAAGGCCCGTTTATTGTCAAAGAAGTATTGACGGGAGGCGCTCTCAGATTGCAAGAAATGGACGGTGATGAATTTCCACAACTCATCAACTCAGATGCCGTGAAACGGTACTATGTCTGAAGTAACTCACAAACACCCTGGTGTCAAACCATCAAATCACCAGTCATTCCGGTTTTTTAACCCTTTACCACATACAACTTTTCTGCACTTTGCCCCTCAGGGAAACATATTTTTCAAGTCAGCAGCCTGGCTTTCCTTTGCGCTCATACAACTTAGGTCATCCCACTGTGGATCGAACCTCTTACGATTACAGTTTGGTTACCCATACCTAGGATCAAACTTTTCCTCTGCAGTTTATCCTCAACTTAGGATTAAACTTTCTCATCCCCGCACTCTGACCTACATATGAGATTACGCTTTCTCTTCTCGCCCTGAGGGGCGAACTACGTCGACCTGATCTCCTATTCAATAGGAGTACGTAGGCAACCATTTCATATGGTCCGGTCGCAATAAAACAAAAATAACAAAAACATTTCTACCCTTCTCTCCTCACAAAAAATATCAAAAATATTCCTACACCATTTCTGCCACATACAGCGTTGAACCTCTTACACCAGGTTCGAACTACGCAGACCTAATCTCCTCTTCAATAGGAGTACGTAGGCAGCCATTCATGGTGCGGTCTCACCCCCTACCAAAACACAAACCCTTGTCAGTTGGTACTGGGATCAAACATCAATCCACTACGTTTCATTCGGCTTCAGACCAAAGGGATCGAATTACCCAACCTCTCCTCCCAAATAGGAGATTCGGCGACCATCTAAGCTGCGGTCATACCTTGAAGAGTAACGCCAATCCATAAAAGATGGAATTAACTAGGCTTCTCCTGAATAGAAGTACTGACGACCATCTGTGGTGCGGTCAATCTCAGAGAGGAAAGCCACACTCCTCTCCACATTTCCATACAGAAACCAGTCCCAAGACTCCAAAAGATGGTAGGGATACATAGATCGATGATTCATTCTGAACTATCCAGAGACAACTCAATGTCTATCCACCCAGGAGGAATTCAGAATACATCAAGATCACAAGCCCTGAAGCAGCAGGCAAAATATCAAACAAATAACAAGGTGTATCTAAAAGGGAAGTGATCCAAAAATATATTTCCCTGTCATATATAATGTTGTTTGATATACATGATGTAAACTGTACATGACAAAATGGCTAAGCTAGTCTGTGCAGGTAAGTACAAGCTAATCTATGAGTCAGGATACACGCGAGCTAGCAAGCCCAACATAGCATCCCTCTCAGAAGAAGGAGGTAAAGCTGTGGTCTCCTGTATGAGAGTATCCACACGACCCAATAGATCAGAAGTCGTCTGCATGATGACCATATGCTCATCAGTATATGCGCTCATCTCAGCGATTATGTCAGTGGTAAGGGACCTCGCTGCAGTACTCTCTGTGACGGCTACATCCCGGGCAGATATGGCACTATCCCGCTCAACTATCACTGCATCTCTAGCTAATCTGGCCTCATCCCGCTCAACAATAGCGGCATCCCTGCGAGCTAAGGCCTCATCTCTCTCCAATAGAACGGCCTCCCTCACATCTAGAGCAGTCGACATCATAGATCGAACCTGATCTCTCTCAAAGGTCATCAGCTGAAGACTCTGCTCTAAGTACTGTGCCGAGTGCTGAATCGCAATAGTGCTGGTACTAGGACAATTTGGAAGAAATACTGGCAACCCAGCAGCGGGCTCCTCCTCGAAGTGGGTATCAATGTCCTCCACAGGCTCCACACCCTCTGCGTCGCTATCCGGTACTGTAGATACTGCTGCAGCCGATAAAACCTCCGTCTCCATCCAGGCGGAATACTCTGCGGAATAACCTGGACTGCTCACTGAAAAAGCAGCTACCTCACGATGGTCCCAACAAGCGTATACACGAGATCAGTCCTCGGCTGAGAGGTATCGGGCAGCTGAACGCTGACCTGTCGCCCCTATGAAAGGATGAAAATCCTGAAACTGGTCGAACTGGGACATCACAGCAATGGGTGATAAGTAGTCACACCCCTCAAGCCGGCCAGAGGGAGGAAATCCATGCCCGGAGCATGAGTAATAAAGTTGTATGGTGAGCTAAGCCCCGAGCACAGCAATATGCTAAATGGGTCTCTGATGTCTACCAAAAATGCCGACCAGGACTGAGCATCTATACACTCCAATGGCTAAAAAGAGTATAACATGGACATATCGTGGGTAAACCAATATACATGCCATCTAAGGGTACCAATCGGTCTCAAGTGTGACATGAACCACACATACAGAAGGACTGAGCTCCCAGTAAACACTCCTGATGGATAAGTACTGCAGTAGGATGCTGACCGCAGAGTCTCTGCCAAGATCATAGGCACAATGGTATGACCCTCCCTAAGAGCTCTCATAGCCATGATAACGCCTATATCTATCTCATCCATATACCGCGTCATGTACACATATGATAGTACACATAACATCAGTACGTCAACTCTGGCTAGACGCCAATGATCCTCCGGTGCGGTGAAATCCCCATAATGTCTTGAGTAACTATCCTCTGAGCCAAATCTGCCGTACAAAAAATGCTGAGAGATCACATGGCCAGATGTTAGCTCATCCTACACTACTCTATGCCTCAATCCTGTGAGAGTCTACTCATGTCTCCTAGAGCCATATGCACGCAAGGTCTATCCAAGGGCAGCATCGTCAAACGTGCATACTCATCCAGAGTAGGAGTCAACTCATGGGTGCCAAAGCGGAATACCTGCCTGTCATGTCGCCAATGCTCTAGCATCCCATCTACGAATCCTGCAGGAACCTAAAATTCCAAAAGAGTCATGGTATGCTGCAGTAATATATATACGGTCACCCTGTCTGGTGGTGACATATTATCATACCACGATCGCATACCCGATGCCACCACTAACGGTGGGGTATGATCTATACAGCTAACTGTCGAAGAAGACATCTGTGAGGGCCGTGTCATAAGACCATCCAGGGGTCAATGCCGAATATCACTGGACATACATACATATGCATAACATGATACATGCATAACAGATAATGGATGACAATATGATTTAGGGAATGGAAAATACTATGCATACATTCCTAAATATATCATCATCTAATACATCAGCTCTGTACAGCTACAAATACAGGGAAATGGGGCACAGACGCCCTATTACTACCAGAGGCCTGTCAAAAGATATAGAGAGAATGGGGAACAGCCACCCAATATCTAAGAGAGGCCTATCAAAAGATATAACGAGAATACATCAGAAGAAGACAATGGTGTCGATATCCAGATCATCAATCCTGTCCACTTGATGTAACTCCTCCTGAGTCACTGGATCTCTATCAACAGGGATGTCAGGCCTATAAAGAGGAGGATATGCACCGGCAAAACCAAATGGGTCTTCCGAGGGGCCAGCGCCTGAGCTGGAAGGAACAAATAACTCTGCCTCTGCTGGATCTCTGCCCAAGTGCCGAATAAATATATGTGCCTGGTCCAACTGACGGGTCAAGCTATCAATCTGGGTCACATGAGTCGGATCTCGGACACAAGCTATCCAATCCATCATCATCAAGGATCCAGGAACCATGTCCCCCATAAACTGTGTGGTGCGAGACTGGGCTCCAATGGTACGAGGAAGCCACCAACGCTGAAATATCTCCTGAGTACATAAACCCTCTAATAATGCAAATCTGTCAACACCCAACAACGGGATATCAATGGCGGGTGACTGTGATATGGGCCAGTGACGCCTGACATGAGGTAAGATCGGTATACGAATCTCCCCTGTGGTGCTTCTGATAGCATGCTCTCCTAGATAGAGCTCCCAACCGCCATCTGTGTGGAACTCTCCTGGTGGAATTCAAATACTTGACCCCAGTCGGGTATCCATCCTCAAAACCCACTGTCAAGTGTTCCCCAGAATAGGGAAGCCATGTGATGGTGTCGGCCATCAGCAACTCCAGCTGCATACGGCAATGAGTGAATCCCTTCGCTACAGGGACCTCGGGCAGAATCGAATGATGCCATCTTCGTCCTCATGGATAGGTATCTAAACCTAACACACTCACGGGACGCAAACAGGGAAGCATCTCATAGGCCCAAAACTGCCAACAAAATGGCAAGACATCTGCTATCAGTAAACACTCTTAACCTATAAATGGGAAAAGACAAGATAAATACTCACTAGCAGAAACGGGTAAAATCCTAGCCAAGCCTCGGTCAAACCCTGTGAGCGCATACGCATGCCCCGGAGGAAATAGGCAAAGGTATAGGAGCCCTAATCATACTCTCCAATACGGTCCACGTCACGCATAGCACTGACCAAAGCAAAAGATACCGTGGAAGAGTTACCTGCTATGAAGCAGCCTCGAATGATCATCAGGAACAATCGCCACAGAACGCGATCCCTGATCCTGACATCATCAGGCATGGGCTCACTCAATAGCCCGCTCACAGCATTCACGCTCAAAGAACCTGAACAGACAGTCCTACCTTTGAGCGCCACCGCCGAAACTCCTAACAAGGATCTGACGGTAGTAGGGGTAATATTCGCCATGCAAGGCACTGGCTCCCCTCCAAACTCCACTCCGGTGATAAATCATCAATCCATCGGCATCATCATCACCTCGCAATCCAGCAGGTAGAGTGACTGAGTCCGGTGAAACCACCGCTCAGATAATACCCTGAGGTAACCCAGGGACAACAACGGGAAAGGATGGAAAAGAATGCCCCAAATCCCCACTCATGCACTACTACTCTATAATCAAGATGAAGCACCTGGTACAAGGAGTGGATGCTAAACCAGTTCCCTCGAGGCTGTGTAAAACCTGGAACCTGCATGAAATGCAAATCTACGTCAGAACCCTTTAATCCTCATCAATAGTAAAGAAGGAAAAGCAAAGTCTAACGCCATACCTCGTTAGCATGTAAGTACATCGATGGATGTCTGCCCAAATCACCCAGCAACTCTGGGTTCGCCACCTGAATGCTCGGAAGCTCCCTACAAGGGACAGATACAGTAGGAGCGAGGTCCACAATATCCACCTCCTCGTCCTCAACGTCCGGAACATCTGCCTGGACAGGATGGATCACAGCCTCTACCAACCGACGAGGATGTCTGACAGAACGGGGACGAGGCACTTCAGAAGCCCTCCGCCGTACGCCAAAAGTGGTCCTATAGGAACTGCTCGGCTGATCCGGATCCATAATATCTGGATAATAAGTCTCCAAATTACCTCAAAAAGGGTGTGGTATTTCATTACCTGGAGCTTTCTCTAATGTATTTATGATTATATGCATGCATGCATTTACTTTAACAAATAATAGAGTTAAAATGCATGACTACCCAATGCCTACCTTTTGAAAATTTTTGCCATAGTCCCCTTTGAAAATAGGACTATCCACATGCACTCAGGCATATTTAGGTGGCCATTTAGTAGCACACCTACCCCAAAGTCATATACACAATATATGCATTAAAAATCAAAAGCATCATGCATAAGGTCAACCTCAATGCTAGGAGTACTTTGCCTTTCTACCTTTTGCTCATTGGACCTCAAATAGGACAAAAAA
Organism: Panax notoginseng; assembly: GCA_016801055.1. NCBI lineage: Eukaryota > Viridiplantae > Streptophyta > Magnoliopsida > Apiales > Araliaceae > Panax > Panax notoginseng. The sequence continues at coordinate 52,133,965 of CM029023.1, forward strand.
TAGCAGAAAAAGGTGTCAATTTGACTGTCTCAAAAGTTTAATTTTTTCACATCATTATGTTCAGCATGGTTTAATATTAACATTTACTATGTTGAATATTTTTTATCAAGTCATTTGTGCATACATAACCACTACTATGTGTTTAGATGCATTTTGTGCGATAACTCACAATTTAACAGACAGAAACTAGAGAAAATACAGGCATACGTTACCAGGATAGTGTGGAACACTTGCACGGTGACAGAATTTGCAAAAAGCAGCCCGAACTCAGCAGATCTGAAGATGGGTCGCGGTTTTCTCTAAGCGAAACAAGTTGAAAGTGACTTGTGAATGCTGCTGGCTGATGGATATATGATCCACGCCTGGCCGCAGGCCTATCTGTGGCTGCAGCAGGGACACCTGCGGCACCCCCATGTGGGTCTCATCCCTCCGGCTTGGTTCAGTTCGAGTTGCAAATGAGGTCTTACGAATTAAAAAGGTCAACTCGAGAATAAAAACGCCACGCGATTGAGCAAAACTGCATACAATCCTGGTCTTCTCTGATGAGATTTTGAATCGGTACATCACGCATTGGTATTCGCCCACACACAGGGTACACTATACCAATGATGTCAAATGATCTCAGTCAAGCTCGGCAATACCGTACGCAGGTCCAATGCCACTTTCTCAAGATCATCGTTCTTGTCAACGTGAGTCCCCGACGGGGGTTACAACATGAGTCCCCGACAGGGGTTACAACGTGAGTCCCCGACGGGGGTTACAACGTAGATCCCCGATGGGGGTTACAACGCGTGTTCATCCGTTGACACACAAATCAATGAAGGTCAAGTAGCCTTGACATTATCTCAGCCGATGGCAAGTAAACCCATCAAAGCATACACAGTTATTCGATCAATGCATACGTCCCCAGTAGATCTCTCGAGGGGTTTGCAACGTGAATTCACGATAGGGGATTACCACGTACATTCAAGCCGTTGACACACACCTCAACGAAGGTCAAGCAGCCTTGACATCATTCCAGCCGATAGAGGGTTAGACCTATCAGAGCTCTGGAGCCATTCGGGGTTCTTACCACCCGATTACCCATATTCCCCGGCGGGGGGGTCACAACGCAATGATCCATTGATCTACACGACAGCGAAAGTCAAGCAACCTTGACAGTATATCCCACAGGATTTTTCAGCCGTTGATTCACATATCGGTGAAATACACGTCAATGAAGGTCAGGAATCCCTGACAGCAATTGCTGTTGGCAGTAACTCCAACAGAACCCTGACATGTCCTGACGATACAAACCAGGAGATTGTCATCAAGGAGGATGGATGATGGAATATGTTATACACATCCTCAAACAGATCAAGCTTTATCCCCACATATCTCTTACATATAAGAGGTACCTCTGTAGGATCCAGTCCTTATCCAGGAATTTGATGATAACTCCAACATCAACATCCTGACAGACTTAGATTATACATCAAATCTGGTCATCATTGCCAATCCCCAGTTGAAGCAACAGGGAGCCAGCAATTATCCTCAGCGTGTTGGGCTACAACCCCGTACACATGCATCATACATCTACATCATGTTGCTATCCATAGTACCCTGTTCGTCTTATTACGTTTAAAGTGTCTAGGATTCTTTATCCTACCCTTCTACACGTTAAGAGTCGTGTTGCTTGCTTTTGCCCGGACTTCGGTCCGTGGTTTCATTTTAGTCTATATATATATATATCTTATATATTTACATATATATATTGACTAACATTACCGAGTTATGCCTCGGTTGAACCTAGACTTCGGTCTGGAGTGTTTATTTGCTTTTCTATATATATATTTTTATATATATGAACTGTGTATCGGACTTTGTTCGATTGAGCCTAGACTTCAGTCTGGAGCGTTTATTGCTTTAATATATATATACTTATATATATTAATTGTGTGTCGGACTTTGTTCGATGAGCCTAAACTTCGGTTTGGTGCGTTTAATTGCTTTCTTATATATATATATATACTTATATATATAAACTGTGGTCGAACTCCGTTCGATGAGCCTGAATTTTACATCCGGTGCGTTTACTCGCTTTTATATATATATATATATATATATATATATATATATATATATATATATATATATATATATATATATATATATACTGCTATAGAACTCTATTCGGTGAGCCTGGATTTTACATCCGGTGCGTTTACTCGCTTTTATATATATATATACTTATATATATGAACTGCTATCGAACTCTGTTCAGTGAGCCTGGATTTTATATCCGGTGCGTTTACATGCTTTTATATATATATATATATATATATACATTTCGTCCCACCTAAAGTTTACTTCGTGGTGGTTGATCGTTTTTACAGCTTTATCTACGTTTTGTCCCGCCTGGAGTTTCCTCCGTGGCGGTTGATAGCTTTTAACAGCTTTATTTACATTTCTGATCCCCCATGAAAGTTCTTCGTGGTTGGTGATCATGTCTGTATATATATATATATTTACGGCTTTTATATATATACCTGCTTACTGCTTTCATACAAATTGCGATATCATGTGAGCCTAGGAATCATGTGATCACATATTTATCCCATTGGATCTAGATTCGGTTCTCGTGATGGATATTTTCAGCTGTAAGCAGCTTGTAAATTATTCTGCGGTGTCTGAATTTCCTCAGATGGTTTTCATACCCACGAGGAAGTCGGCATTATTTTGTACATTATTTTCGTACGGATGCTTCGCAGCCGTTAAATAAAATAAACCAAGCCGCGTATTTAATAAAATGGGACTGCTAAAGGCCTCAATTACTATTGAGCGTCAGGGTTTGAAAAATCTCTTTTATAAAATATCACTGCCATATCTTGCTAAAATTGAATTTTTACATAAATTCAAACCCTGTGTATATAGGTGCGAACGAGGCCTCGTACCATTTTCAAATAACAGCACATTGACTCACACACATACACACACACACATTCAGATAATAGTTTCTTGAAAAGAGGCGGTCACCGTGGTAACACGGATGTCGGGGGGTGCCTAACACCTTCCCCCCGCATAATCAAGTCCCCGGACCCTAAATGAATCTCGGTTTCACTGACGCGTATAGTAGTGTCACATCACTGGGTCAATGTGCAAACCTTTTCTTGGTTGTGTTGGTACAACCATTTAAAAAACCAACTGGCGACTCTTAACAGTCCATCGTCGACATTATACATGTCGAACCTTTTTCACTTGTTTTTTTAAACAAATCTCACCTAAAATGAGAGCACCAAAGAACAAGTAACGGAAAGGGACATCTAAAAATCCCGACGTCGACACACACACACACATACACACACACACACACACATATATATATATATATATATATATATATATATATATATATTAAGGTTTGATTACAAGATTCTTCATAAAGAATTTACAAAAATATTACATTCAGCTAGATAATAATTTAAACTAATCTAAGCAGGGACGCTTCCCTTTATTTACTCCAGATGTGCCAGGGTTACTATCTAATACTGCAAAGGGAGTGATTTGTAAGAGTGAGCTATGATATGCTCAGCAGGTTTTATAATTTATCTTAATATAGGATTTAAAGAAGTATAACAGTTCAAAACTCAACTGATTGTTGTTACCGTGTCTGGAATTTTTATATTTCAACCATTTTTGGACTTTTTATTTCTGTCAGTCACAAAGACTTAGAAATCTTATTCACATGTGAGATAGAGGATTAGCATATTCAACATCATAGGAGTATGCATCTCATCCTAATCGTGCCCACTTGCACTAAGTGTTAGATTCAATTGACACACATTTATCCCTCTTGGGATGTACAACTCAGTATAGGATGTCTTACCAAAATAATTTAGTTTGACACAATAGTTTATGCTCAATAAACAATATTATTTGAATAAATCATTCATTTCTTAGTTCTGGTGAAGCTATAGCGATAACTTTACAATAATTGGCAATTCAAGTTTAGGCTTCGTAATACATATCAAAAGCAATTCAAGATAGAAATCTTGTTTAACGAACACGCAGGGCTTGAGAAATTTGCGTAAGTAATAAGTTGGGATTTAGTAAACTTGCCTGAGTGAAGATCAATCAAGCAACGTTACTCGATTCGTTTATAAACACCTAAGATGTTCATTCATATAAATCTAACATATTAGTATTGATAACAATACTCAAATACATAAACTATTTATGTTCGGGTTAAGTTCAGTTTTGTTATGGTGTCCAAAGACTTTACCGGGTAGTTAATAAGTTAATAACTCAGTTAAACTTTATTTATAAGCTTTATTATATTTTTAGATAATTTATATATCTTTTATAATAATTTTCGGAAGCTTATAACAATTTTTAAGTATGTATTTATCCCTTAAATGATTTCTAAATCATTTATTTCTATTTCTAAATAATTAATATTTACTTAGAATATTATAAAACTCTTGTCTATTATTTTTAAATAATTTATAATCATTTAATATGATTTTTAAATCATTAATATTATTTTTAAATAGTTATTTTATTATTTATAAATAATTATTCTAATTATTTTATTATTAACTTAATTATTAATAATATCCAAATAAATAAAATATTTATTAAATTTATGTAAAAATATTAAAAGTTAATTATTAAAACTTAAAATAAGTTTTAAAACTATTTTTGTAAATATTTATATTTATTTATTAATTATTTCTATTTTTTATTAGAAATTATTTTATGTCTGTCGCTAAAACCCTATAGTGACAGAAAGTGTCGCTATAGGTGTTCTTAAGTTTCTGGGAATCAGTTGGTCATGGCCTAGATGTAACTTTGACCTTTACCTAATTCCCTATTGTTATTGATTCTGGGTTTGGAAATGTGTGGATGTTATAGTACTCATGCAGTAGTACAACAACATACCAATTTCATGCGTTAACCTACATATAATAAGAAGTTATAGAGGCTCAAAGACACTGTCAGAGTTGTTCTTGAATTTCTGGGTAACCTAGAACAGTGGTCATGGTCGGTCAACGGTTTTGTGGCTTCTAGATCTTTTAATTCGTGTGATAGATTTGTGTTTTGATTGTTGTAATATGTAGTCTATATATCAAGGTACATATATGTTACACTGATTTGGACATACTATGATTCTAAGGTCTAGATCTATGTTGGTCAAAGTACAGCCGAAGGTTGTTCTTCATGTTCTTCAGTTTTCTGGGTAACCCAAAAAACACTGTCATGCTCGGTCAACAACTTTTGACCATTAATTCTGGTAATCCTATGAATTGCTTAAACGTTTGAGTGTCATAGATATGTAGTATGTATACCAGGGTATCAATTCATTACATTTAGTTATCATAACATCAAAAAGTAAGTGATTAAAAGGTTGGTCAAAGTAGTCGGTTCAACCTGTTCTTGAGTTTTCTGGGTAACCCAGAAAATAGAACTTCGTGATCGGTCAAGCACTTTTGACCACCTATATCTTGCAATATATGATTCTAATGAACATGTTTTCTTTTCCAGATTAAAGACCTCATGTAATACTACAACTAGCATACAATTAACAGACCTAACTATTAACATACACGGATCTACAGGCTCTGACATTCAACTGTCAGACCTATTTTTCCAGAGTTTCTAGTTTTCTTAAACACCATTTTGATGCGTCTAGATGTTATGAAAACATGTTCTATCAACTTAGCATACTTTCTAACATGTTTTTACATATATCTAAACATCTAAACAATAAATTAAACATAGCATCAAAGATATAGGTTAAAATTAAGGTTTGTACCTGTTTTTACTTGATTTTGATTTCTGGCTACTGATTCTGTTGTTGCTATCACCAAGGCTTGTTTAGGTATGTTATAAAAGTGTATAGGCTTAGAGAATTCGTGGGTTTTGCTAGAGGATGGGTTGCTATTTATAGACTTTAGCAACTTAGGATTTTTGGTCTTTTTCACCAACTTGCCTCCACAAATATCTGTTGTTATGTTACTTGTGCTGCTTGGGGAGGGTTACCAGACCATATGGGGTTTTGGAACTTGTTTTGGTGACTCCTAACCTACTTGTGAGCTAGTTTGCACAAATTAGTAGCTTAATTATGCCCTAATCCTCTTTAATCTTAATTAGGGTTTTGGTTTTTATGATCAGGGTTGCTTAATGATGTTTATTAGCACCTAATTAAAGTTTAACAATCATGATTAGGTGTTAAGATAACCTAATTAGGGTTTAGTCTAGCTAATTAGGGGTAAGGTTTATAAATTAGGGTTAGGATTTGTAATCTAGGGTTCCTAACTTAGATTTTTCACAAAACCTAACAAGCACGACAAAGCGTTTTGTCAGTGTAAGCACGACAAAGCAGCTTGTTAAAATACATATACTGAAAAGTCCGTTTTCGGAAGAAAAATTTTAAGCACGACATGTTAAGCACGTCAATTTTTGGACGAAAATTTATTTGACCTAATTTGTTAAACAAAGTATATAATAACACAAAACACTTTCAGAACGGAGAGGTTTTATTAATATAACTGAATTTACATAACTGAGTCTTATTAGGGTTTTGGGGTTTCACATTCACTCCCACTAATAGGAATTTTGTCCTCGAAATTACAATACAAGTTTAGTAAATAGTTGGGGATAGATCTCTCGCATTTTGTCCTCGAGCTCCCATGTAGCCTCTTTAGCATTCTGATTCTTCCAGATCACTTTGACCGATGCTATCACTTTATTTCTCAAGACTTGCTCCTTATGGTCGATGATTTGCACAGGTTCTTCTACATAAGAAAGATCTTCTTCGATTTGGATCGGCTCATAGTTTATAATCAGGTTTGTATGGTCGTAATATGGACACATGAAATACGTTATGAATATGGTTTAACTCAGGGGGTAGTGCTATTTCATAAGCAAATTCACCTACCCTCCTCAAATTTCGAAGGGTCCAATAAATCTCGGACTCAATTTTCCTTTCTTCCCAAAACGTATCTTGCCCTTCCAAGGGGACAATTTCAAGAATATGTGGCTTCCTACGCTAAAGTTTCGTTGTTAACGATGTGGATCAACGTATTTCTTCTGTCGATCTTGAGACGCTTGTAATCGTTCACGTATAATTCTGATGGTCTCAGTAGTTTGTTGGATTATTTCATATCCTAGCATTTGTCTTTCCCTGACCTCATCCCAACACAAAGGTGTCCTACATTTCCTCCCATATAAGGCTTCATAAGGTGGCATACCTATGATAGCATGGTAACTGTTGTTGTAGGCAAATTCCACCAAAGGTAACTGAACTTCCCAACTTCCTTTGAAGTCAATGATACATGTTCTTAGCATATCATCTAATGTTTGAATGGTTCTCTCACTTTGCCCATCAGTTTGAGGGTGATAAGCTGTACGTAATCTCAATTATGTTCCTAAGTATTTTTGAAGGCTTCCCCAAAAATTTGAGGTGAAACGTGGGTCTCGATCTGATACTATAGAAATAGGTACTCCATGCCTAGAGATAATGTCATTAATGTATAGCTTGGCAAGTTGATCTAGGTTATGAGTAACCTTAATAGGTAGGAAGTGAGCTGATTTAGTAAGACGATCAACTATTACCCAAATGGCATTGTGGCCTTTCTGTGTAGCTGGAAGGCCTACCACGAAGTCCATGGTTATATGTTCTCAATTCCACTAAGGAATTGGTAAGGGTTGAAGTAAACCACTCGACTATTGACGTTCAACCTTAACCCTTTGACACGTGAGACATTTGCTTACCCATTCAACTATTTCTCTTTTCATATTTGACCACCAAAAGTGTCGACTTAAGTCTTTGTACATTTTAGTACTGCCCGAATGTATGGCAAATTTAAAATTATGAGCTTCATTTAAGATTTCGTCTTTTAATGCTTAATTTAACAGAATCCAAATTCTATCTTCATATCTTAATATTCCATCCTTGTATATTCTGAATTTGATATTCTTGACATGAGTTATATTAGACTTACATTTTTGGCACTCTTCATCTTTTTCCTGCATCTCTTTGATTCTATCTAGTAGATACAAAACTCCCTCTAGAATGAATAACTTTTGGGTAGAGGTAGTTGGGCATCCCACCTCAATTTTAAGTCTTTCAAAATCTTTTATTAACCTATCCTTGGTGGTTATTGCGTTCAACTTTTCTTGGTTCTTTCTACTGAACGCATCAGCTACTACATTGGCTTTTTCGGGATGATATAAGATTGCACACTCAAAATCCTTTATTAGTTCTAACCATCTCCTCTGCCTTAAGTTTAACTCCTTTTGTGTAAAAATATATTTCAGACTTTTATGATCTGTATATATCTCCCAATTCTCCTCGTACAAGTAATGCCTCCAAATTTTCAGGGCAAAAACTATCGCGGCTAACTCTAGGTCATGAGTAGGATACCTCTTCTCATAATCTTTGAGTTGTCGTAATGCATAAGCAATCATTTTCCCATGTTGCATCAACACACACCCTAAACCTCTGTGTGACGCATCACTAAATACTACAAGGCCTTATGTATCATCTTGTAAGGACAACACTAGAGCCATGCTCAGTCGATTCTTCAACTCTTGGAAGCTCTATTCACATTTATCTGTCCAGACATATTTCACCGTCTTTCGAGTTAAATTGGTTAGTGGGGTTGCTGTAACAACCTCAAAACAGGTCCATTCCATCCAACCCATTCTGAGTCGCCAAATACATGGTACAGAAAATAACTACAACTTTATTACAACAATTGTCGTATTAAATACAACAACACATATGCTGTGAGTTTGGATACAAATATATACCAAATGTGACACATGTCCCAACCGTGGACAGAACCTCACAATGACACCTTACATAAAGGTATAGTCAAAAATTATTTTAGAAATTAGAATCTTTGGGAAGTGCTCAAGGAAACCCTTGTACGTGGGAGGCCATGCTTCTAGGTTGTGATAGATATCATATGGCCACAGAATTATCCTTGGTTGACCCAATATACCCCAAAGAAAAACGAAAAGATTACTATCATATTCTTCCCAATGATGAGTCTTCTCTTGACTTATCATTATCTCCACTGTCTGTAATTGAGAATTATACTTCAAACAAACACCAAGATTATATAGGTAGTGCTCGTAAATATACTCAGCAAGTGAATGAGCACAATCCTGTCTTATGATGACACGAGGTTGTATGTCATTAGACATCTTGTATGATAGTGGCAAAACACCCTTCCACGTTGGGTACGCCTTACCCTATTGGATTCACCAAATATAACTACTAAATGAACTTTTCTATACTGCTTAGGAGAACTCCACAGCTAGAGACCACCGTTCTATTCCTTTCTTACCCCCGCTCGACCCAGCTACACTCTTATTAACTGAAAGGAATTGTGAAGCAAAAGGGTGAGCACAACTAGCTCAGTAAAGAATATCATGACTAAAGATAATTAAATTATCAATAGCCTTCATTAGTAATAAATCAGAGATTTAGAACATATGGTAGATGATAAAAAATTTCAACCATAGTTGCAGCGGAACGAGCAATCCATTAGAAGAGTCAAATAGACTATAAAGTCTATTATCTCCTCCATGTTAAAAATCCACCAACAATATTTTATCCCTGTAACATAAATCAAAAGTTCTTGTCCACATTCATGTGAATAACTCATAATCATATTTATGGTTCTAAATTCCTCTTCTCATCTAGGACAAAGATAATTTTCATCACTTGTCTTTACCTGAAACATCAAAGATCATGGTTATACCAAATCACAGTTCATGTTCATAATCATACTAATAATTTCATCTTTGCACTACGGGCCAAAGATATTTATCAACAGACCATCTTTGCACTACAGGCCAAAGATATTCATCCACAGGTCATCTTTGCACTACAGGCAAAAAATATTCAACCACAGATCATCTTTGCACTACAGGCCAAAGATATTCATCAACAATTCATCTTTGCACTACAGGCCAAAGATATTCTTCGACAGATCATATTTGCACTACATACCAAATATATTCATCAATAGTTCATATTTGCACTACATGCCAAATATATTAATATCTCACAGAAATATATAATCATTTCAGAATTTATATAAACAATAATTATAACCATGTTAATCAATTCATCTTTACACTTAAGCTAAATATATTCAATTATAAATTCAATGGTCATGATCATACTAGTTAACAATTCATCTTTACACTACAGGCCAAAGATATTCCTCAGTCACGATCATACCAATAATTTACCCATCTTTACACTCAAATGAAAGAGAAATTCAACATCAGGGTTATAAAAATGTTATATATGATAATAAAAATAATATTATCAACAACTACATTTATTTTCAAGAGCAACAATCATAAATCAACGATAATTTGGTCAGAAAAAGAAACTAATTTTTTTTTCGTGAATAGTAACTCGTGAATAGTAACTCGTGAATAGTAACTCATGAATAGTAACCCCGACACAAAAAGATAAAAATTCTATAATAAAATTCATACCAATATTTCGGTATAATGATATTGAAAGAATAACATTTCTTAAACTTATAAACAATTTATTTTAATTGTTTACACTTTACTAAATAATGCATTTAATCATCCTAAAATGTCAAACTCATAAGATTTCATCACCAATAATCAAAACTCTCAACAAAAATCTACATATACCTCATATAGGATTTTCAAGCCATAAAATCTTATTTTTCTAATTTTCTTACTTCACATTACATATTTAATTCATTTACTCATAACTAGACCATTTTCATAAAAAATACCAAATCAGTTTCAAAAATATTTCTTTTCTGGGATTTAGCAGAATATAGTCTCATATTGAACATATATTTTTCTCAGAATTTTTAAAACTCATTTACTATTTTTCATATGGCCAAAACCGCCGAATATTTAGACATTTATCATAAATTGTACTTTTATCCAAAAATTCTAAAATTCACAGAGTACATTGATATTATATAGATATACTTTCAATAAAAATTTCATCAATTTTGGAGTTAATCACAAGGAGTTATAAGCGGTTACTTTTAAAATAGTCTTTTCTCATAAAATTCATAACTCTTAATCTATACATCCAAAAATCACCATTTTTGGACACAATCAATAAAACTCATCAAAATATCATTTTAAATCTTTCTAGAATTTTTTGAAGGTCAGAAGAAGCACGAAATGAAAAATATAATAACCCTTAAAATCTCTTACTATCCCTTACCTCAAAAGTGCAGTATTTCTGACTAGAATGCAAAGCCGAAGGAAACTTGCACTGAATAGCAACTCTCAAAGTATCTAAATACTCACAAAATATGCTTCATAATATAGCGAGAGAAAGAGAGAAAGCTTATGTTTCTGGTGTGATTTTCAATTCTAACTTAACCCTCTATTTATAGAAAAATGTTAGCACGCCGAAGCAGACTTGATCTGCAACTTGATAGCTTTACCTGCTACTATTCCCACCCACCACATTTGAATAAAAATCTCAGCACATTTTTTTACCAACCAAGAGTGAGGCCCACCAATTCTAGAATTTTCCAACAAAATGATTAACTTCGAAAATTCAACAATTTCCGAACCAGTCATTTCGTAAAATTCATAACAAATCATACGTTCATTTTTAACGGTTCAAAATTTGTGGACATATACTCAACTTATATATGTATAACATATCCAAATATTACCACGATCCAACGGTCGGATTAAAAATTATAACCCTCGCAACATATCTCAAAAACCCTAATTTTTAATACTGCCATTCCAACAAAAATACTGATAAAAACCTCAACATTAACTCCTTCATTTTTAACCACAAAAATATATCCCTCATTTATATCCACATAAAATAAATATTTTCTTATCATATGAATCAATAATTAATTATTCACAAATAATATTACAGAATCACATTTATGACAACCAGACCGTTCCCATGAAAGAGAGGGCTTTCCAATAAGAATTTCTCCTTACTGGCGCGCAATTAGGTAACCATACCTCTCCTTAGACAGAACTTTCTAGATATTACCAATAATGATATCTAATAATATTATTCAAATAATATGAATTATTGATCTGATAATAGGAAATACTGTGCAGCAAATATTATTGAAACAACAATAATATAAAATATCAACGCAGCAATTATTGAATCAATAAAATAAAATATTGAACAGTAATTACTATGACAATTATTCAGTAGTGCCTTCTTACGTAGGAATCAATAATTTTAAAAATACTATGCAATACCGTGTGCTACTGTGCAATAACGCATATTACTGTATTTTAACCATCGGGTATTCCAACAGTGTTAACGGTAACAACTACGCCGTTATTTATAAAAACTTAATTTTGTCATTATCTTCATCCGACCGTTTTCCGTTATGGGGCCCACAAATAGTTGTGTCGTCGTACGAATATTCCCCGACAGAAAGAATATTCCACGACCAACGAATATTCCCCGACAACAATGATTATTTTATAACCATTTGTTTATTTTGAAAAATTTTCACATTTCACCCATAACTTTAACTTTTTATCAATTTAACCATTTACTGAATTGTAATTATAAGAAAAATTGAATACTTTTATTTCATAAAATTCGGGGTCTTACAGTTGCTATTTTTGAAAAATCTTTTATGAACCGTCGATAATAACCCGCTAAACCAAGAAAACTTCTTACTTCTGCTGGAGTTGTTGGTTGTTCCCAATTCACAATCGTTTCGATCTTAGTTGGATCTACTAATATTCTATTTTTGTCAATTACATGACCTAAGAACTAAACTCTCTTCAACAAAAATTCACACTTGGAAAACTTTGCGTAAAGTTGTTCCTTTCGTAATATCTCCAAAACGACTCTCAAGTGTTTAGCATGCTCTTCCCGTGTTTTCGAGTATACTAGAATATAGTCGATAAACACTACAACAAATTTGTCTGAGCATGGTTTAAACACTCGATTCATCAAGTCCATAAATGATGACGGTGCATTTGTCAAACTAAAGGACATCACAAGAAACTCATAATGTCCATAACTAGCGTGTCCTAAATGTTGTTTTCGGCACGTCTTCCTTTCTTACCTTTAACTGATGATAACCTGTCCGAAGGTCGATTTTTGAAAAGTGTTCGGCCCCCTTTAATTGGTCAAACAAATCATCAATTATTGGTAAAGGATATTTATTCTTTATAGTTAATTTATTTAATTCTCTATAATCAATACATAACCTCATGGTTCCATCCTTCTTCTTTACAAACAATATCAGTGCTCCCCAAGGTGAAACACTAGGTTGTATGTACTTTTTATCTAAGAGTTCCTGTAGTTGTACTAGTAACTCTTTCAGTTCTACAGGTGTCATTCTGTATGGTGCCTTAGTAACTGGTGTCGTTCTCGGTGCAAGGTTAATGACAAACTCAATTTCCCTATCTGGAGGAAGACCTGGTAAGTCATCTGGGAATACATCGGGAAATTCCTTCACTATAGGTATTTGATCTAGTTTTACTCCTTCACGTCGAGTATCAACTATATAGGCCAAATATCCTGAATAACCTTTTCTAAATAACCTTTCTGCCTAAGTTATGGTCAGAAATCGAGATTGCTTAGGTGAACAACCTCCGTTGAACACTACCTTTGACTTCGACGCAGTCAATAAGTTTATACGTTTTTTATGACAATCATTCATCGCGTTCTGGTTAACTAACCAATCTACTCCAAAGATTACATCGAATTCTCCTAACTGAATTAGAATAAGATTTACCAGAAAATTGTGTCCCTTTATATCTACAGTACAGTTCTTATATATAGTCTTAACAGGAATCTTTTCATTGTTTGCAATTTCTACACAGAATGGTATGTCTAAGTTTTCACATGATATATTCAAGTTTTTAGAAAAATTATTAGACACAAAGGAACAAGTAGCACCAGAGTCGAATAACACATATGCATTTAAAAGTGTTGATAGGGATGATATCTGTCACCACGTCCTGTGAAGCAACAGCATCCCTCACCGATATATTAAATGTTCTCGCGGTTGGTCGACTCTGAGCTCCAACTACAGCTACAGTTGATTGTTTATTGTTATTCTCTGGTACTCTATTTTCCCTTCCTCCCTAGTTCTTGGGTTTGGTACAGTTCCTTACTAAATGTTCCGACAAACCACAGTTGAAACACTTATTTTTATTAGGGAGAGGACACTTTGGAGAAAAGTGTCCCTCTTGTCCACAATTATAACATTTATTTTTATTTTTAAGACATAATCCTTTATGTTTTCCCCACATGTAGGACAAGGTTCCATCTTATTATTATTAAAGATGTTATTATTATTACTTACCCTTTTCCCCGGGTTATTAGAAAAAGTAGTATCTCATTTCCTTTTATTATTAAACCCACCTGAACTAGGCTCTATCATAGGTTTTCCCCTCTCATTTTGATTCTTCTTTTCCTGATGAAATTTGATGAGATTCTCGTTTTCACTCTCAGCTATGGAAGCTTTCTCGAGTATTTCAAAAAAATTCTTTAATTGGAATATAGATATTTTACTCCGTATCTGAGGTTTCAAACCTTCCTGATACCTCCGAGTCTTCCTAAGTTCAATATTGACTTGATGTGGAGCAAACCTGGACAGTTCGTTAAACTTGGCCGTATACTGAGATACAGTTAGTTCTCCTTGTTTCAACTCTAAGAATCGTACTTCCATGCGATCCTTCAGAGATTGGGAAAAATAATTTTTAAAGAACAATTCTTTGAATCTATCCCATGGCACAAGTTCAGTTTCTACCCGACCCTTAGTTGATTCCCACCAGTAATTTGCCTCACCTTTCCAGAAATAAGTTGCAAAAGATGTCTTTTGATTGTTATTGACATTGGTTACTAAGAAAAAATTTCTATCCCAGTAATCCAGATTTGTGCATCGACAGGTTCGGATGTACCTTTTAACTCGAGTGGACCAACTAATTTAAAATCCTTAAATGGAGTGTTTTGGGTTATGGGTCTATTCATAGCACCTAACAAAAGTTATACTAATTGTTAGGCAGAATTAACATCATTATCTATCTCTTGTTGAGGTCTTCTGGTTGGTGGCATTATTCTATATAAAACAAGAAACATCCACATAAGAATTTGTATAACACAAATATACTTTTTATTCATATATCACAAAATACACACATAAGCAACTAGTAGTTTATAAACTCTACCAACTATAATACAAACATCAAATTCTTTTTTATTCGTACTATTACAGAGCACCTAGATTTCTATACTACACTTAGAAATTATCAACTCCATCGAATGAATCCTGGATCATGTGGCATACCACAGATCAATCTATCAGATATGCAGTTTTCTTCCCTTCGACTGGATATCGAACTGCCCGTCGCTTCAAATCACTGAAGACATCTCTAGTTTCTAGAGCAGATTTGAGTAACCTCGACTGTATTTCCCTCATGCCACTCTGTGCGCGGTGCAGTTGTACTTTCAGTCGATTATTGGTTCCCCTTTCATGCTCTAACATTCCCTCGGCTAAATGTGCCCTAAACTTCATTTGATCATTATCATGCTCAGATTTCTGCATTAGTAATGCCATCGCTTGATCATATTCTTCAATTCTCATTAATTTTTCTGCTATTGGATCTTCCTCTTCCTCAGCATCAAGCAGTTGTTGATCATGAAACAATTCTTCATCCTCTGCATCACTATCTATAAATGGCCCAATTTGTGGTGGATTGTTTACTATAGGCATTTCCTCAGTATCGGAGTTGGCCATCCTATAACACAAAACTTCTCTATTACTTATATAAAGATAATTTACACACAATATAAAAATTTGTAATGTTATTTTTATGTGTAATTTAATATTTTTACGTACTCGAAGACTATATACTAAGATTCCTCTTCCTTATATCTATAGCCTTAACTACTCTGATACCATTAATGTAACGCCCCCATATCTATACTCGCACGGTATCCGATATGGTGCTTAGTACCAGTCAATTAATATAACGCATTCAAATCTATACACCTATGGTATCCGATTTTATGCTTATATCTAATCGAACGACTATACAATTATTGTAAGATACAATTCTCATATATCCAAGGTTCACAATATCCCATAACAGATAACAATTCCCTAGAGAACTATTGCTGTGTTTGGATACCCTCACTTGGATGTATAGACTGTATCTACGAATAGTATCTATCTATCCAAAATTCAGAGTACTAGTAATAACATGAACATTCCATATTACCAATACCCTCACTTAGATGTATAGTCTATATCATGCGGATTACACTATCGTATCGATAGTACCTATTTATCTAAAATCTAGAGTATCAATAACGACATGAACAGTCCATGTTGTAAATACCCTCGTCAGATGAATAGTTCTCAAGAATCTCCAACTAAATTAAAAATTCTAATTACATCTATGTATGTAAAGGAAACACGGTTGCGGAAATAAAAGATGTTATATATATATATATATATATATATATATATATATATATATATATATATAAGGTTTGATTACAAGATTATTCATAAAGAATTTATAAAAATATTACATTCAGCTAGATAATAATATAAACTAATCTAAGCAGGGACGCTTCCTTTTATTTACTCCAGATGTGCCAGGGTTACCATCTAATACTGCAAAGGGAATGATTTGCAAGAATGAGCTATGACATGCTCAGCAGGTTTTATAATTTATCTTAATATAGGAATTAAAGAAGTATAACAGTTCAAAACTCAACTTATTGTTGTTACCATGTCTGGAATTTTTATATTTTAACCATTTCTGGACTTTTTATTTCTATCAGTCACAAAGACTTAGAAATCTTCACTACTAGAAAAATAAGAATACGTAACGGAGCTTTATGACAATTTTTAAAAATAGTCACAAAAGATAGTAATTTGTGATGGACTTTTTAAGCAATCATAAAATAATAGTATATATGATGACTCTTAGTGATGACTAATCTTGCCATCAATGTATTATAATTGTGATGGTCATATCAATCACACTAATTTTTCACCCAAAATAAAATTTCTTTTTATGACGCACTAAGTCGAACTTAAAGAGATACCATTTCGCGATTGCATTTAAGCTATCACTATATATTTTAATGTAAGAAATAATCAAAACAATATTTTATGACGGCCGTGACAATCATTAAAAAGATAGATTTTTGTGACGACTTTTATTTGCAATTACAAAAAGAAAGTATTTTGTGATGAAATTTTCAAGCCATCACAAAATAATAAAATATATGATGGCTCTCAATGATAACTAATTTTACTATCATTATAGAGTATTTGTGACTACCATTGCAATCACCAAATCTTATGTAGAGGTAATTTTGTTTAGTAAGTCAACTCACATATGTTTCCTTTTATATTTTGTTTTAAAATTATAATCATGATCTGGGCTTTGGTATAGTGGTAATACTCGTTATTTAGTTTGCAAATAGGGGGAAGGTTCGAATCCTGCAACTATCATTTGATACAATTAATATAGATACAATTAATACAGTGAAATAAATTATACCTAAATAGAGATTCACGTTCTTACATTTGATCCCTAAAGTCTTGTTTTTTTTGTGATAACTTTGACAATCACAATAGATTATGTGTTAATGTGATTGTATTAATCATCACAAAAGCACTAAGCGTTTGCGTGATTGCCAAAATCATCACGTAAAACCTTTCATGATGGGCGTATACAAGACGGTCATTGTGACGCTTAAAGCCATCACGAAAACCTTTCGTGATGGTTTTCCTACTTTTTGTGATGGAATTTGGCCATCACAAATGACCATTTTTTTAGTAGTGCTTGTTCAGATATAAGATAGGGGATGAGCCTATTCAACATCCTAGGAGTATGCATCTCATCCT
Organism: Panax notoginseng; assembly: GCA_016801055.1. Classification (NCBI taxonomy): domain Eukaryota; kingdom Viridiplantae; phylum Streptophyta; class Magnoliopsida; order Apiales; family Araliaceae; genus Panax; species Panax notoginseng. Next base: position 52,151,859 of record CM029023.1, read on the forward strand.
AGTCGTGCCCACTTGCACTAAGTGTTAGATTCAATTGACACACATTTATCCCTCTTGGGATATACAACTCAGTATAGGATTTTTTACCAAAACAATTTAGTTTGACACAACAGTTTATGCTCAATAAATAATATTTTATGAATAAATCATTCATTTCTTAGTTATACTGAAGCTATAGTGATAACTTTACAATAATTGGCAATTCAAGTTTAGATTTGGTAATAAATATCAAAAGCAATTCAAGATAGAAATCTTGTTTAACGAATAAGCAGGGTTCAAGAAATTTGCGTAAGTAATAAGTTGGGATTTAGTAAACTTGCCTGACCAAAGATCAATCATGCAACGTTACTCGATTCATTTATAAACACATAAGATGTTCATTCATATAAATCTAACATATTAGTATTGATAACAATACTCAAATACATAAACTATTTATGTTCGGATTAAGTTCGATTTTGTTTCGGTGTCCAAAGACTTTACCGAGTAGTTAATAAGTTAATAACTCGGTTAAACTTTATTTATAAGCTTTATTATGTTTTTATATAATTTATATATCTTTTATAATAATTTCCAGAAGCAAATAATAATTTTTAAGTATTTATTTATCCCTTAAATGTTTTTTAAATCATTTATTTCTATTTCTAAATAATTAATATTTACTTAGAATATTATAAAAATCTTGTCAATTATTTTTAAATACTTTATAATCATTTAATATGATTTTTAAATCATTAATATTATTTTAAAATAGTTATTTTATTATTTATAAATAATTATTCTAATTACTTTATTATTAACTTAATTATTAATAATATCCAAATAAATAAAATATTTATTGAATTTATGTAAAAATATTAAAAGTTAATAATTATAACTCAAAATAATTTTTAAAACTATTTTTGTAATTATTTATATTTATTTAATAATTATTTCTAAATTTTTTTAAATTTTTATTAGAAATTATTTTTTGTCTGTCGCTAAAACCCTATAATGACAAAAACTGTCGCTATAGGTGTTCTTGAATTTTTGGGAATCAGTTGGTCATGGCCTAGAAGTCACTTTGACCTTAACCTAATTCCCTACTGTTAATGATTCAGGGTTTGGAAGTTATAGTACTCATGCAATAGTACAACAACATACCAATTTCATGTTTTAACCTACATATAACAAGAAGTTATAGAGGCTCAATGTCACTGTCAGAGCTGTTCTTGAATTTCTGGGTAACCCAGAACAGTGGTCATGGTCGGTCAACGGTTTTGTGGCTTCTAGATCTTTCCATTCGTGTGATAGATTTGTATTTTGATTGTTGTAGTATGTAGTCTATATATCAAGGTACATATATGTTACACTGATTTGGATAGAGTATGATTCTAAGGTCTAGATCTATGTTGGTCAAAGTATAGCCAAAGGCTGTTCTTCATGTTCTTCAGTTTTTTAGGTAACCCAAAAAACACAGTCATGCTCGGTCAACGACTTTTGACCATTAATTCTGGTAATCCTATGAATTGTTTAAACGTTTGAGTGTCATAGATATGTAGTATGTATATCAGGGTATCAATTAATTACATTTACTCATCATAACATCAAACAGTAAGTGATTAAAAGGTTGGTCAAAGTAGCCGGTTCAACCTGTTCTTGAGTTTTCTAGGTAACCCAGAAAACAGAACTTCGTGATCGGTCAACCACTTTTGACCACTATATCTTGCAATATATGATTCTAATTAACCTATTTTCTTTTCAAATTTAAAGACCTCATATAATACTACAACTAGCATACAATTAACAGACCTAACTATTAACATACATAGATTTACAGGCTCTGACCTTCGACTGTCAAACTTAGTTTTCCATAATTTGTAGTTTGCTTAAAACACCATTTTGATGCATCTAGATGTTATGAAAATATGTTCTATCAACTTAGCATACTTTCTAACATGCTATTACATATATCTAAACATCTAAACAACAAATTAAACATAGCATCAAAGATCTAGGTTAAAATTAGGGTTTGCACCTTTTCTTGCTTGATTTTGATTTCTGGCTATTGATTATGTTGTTGATATCACCAAGACTTGTTTAGGTATGTTATAAGAGTGTATAGGCTTGGAGAATTCGTGGGTTTGGCCAGAGGATGGGCTGCTATTTATAGACTTTAGCAACTTATGGTTTTTGGTCTTTTTCACCAACTTGCCTCCATAAATATATGTTGTTATGTTACTTGTGCTGCTTGGGGAGGGTTGCCAGACCATGTGGGGGTGTTGGAACTTGTTTTGGTGACTCTTAACTTACTTGTGAGCTAGTTTGGACAAATTAGTAGCTTAATTATGCCCTAATCCTCTTTAATCTTGATTAGGGTTTTGGTTTTTATGAACATGGTTGCTTAATGATGTTTATTAGCACCTAATTGAGTTTAACAATCATGATTAGGTGTTAGGATAACCTAATTAGGGTTTAGTCTAGCTAATTAGGGTTAGGGTTTGTAATCTAGGGTTAGAGTTTGTAATCTAGGGTTCCTAACTTAGATTTTTCACAAATCCTAACAAGCACGACAAAGCGTCTTGTCAATGTCAGCAGGACAAAGTAGCTTGTCAAAATACATATATCGAAAAGTCTGTTTTCGGAAGAAAAATTTTAAGCACGACGTGTCAAGCACGTCAATTTTCGAACGAAAATTTATTTGACCTAATTTGTTAAACAGAGTATATAATAACACAAAACACTTTTAGAACGGAGAGATTTTATTAATATAACTGAATTTACATAACCGAGTCTTATTAGGATTTTGAGGTTTCACAATGGAAGATGGATGCGGCCTGCATTTCATCTATTAAAGACAATTGGTGGTACCGATCTTGCAACCATTGGTCTTCATCTAGCTGAGCGTCTATCAACACTCTGAGGGATTCCATTTCCACCTCTATGGGGAGCACTGCTTCCATTCGATAGGTTAATGAGTAGGGGATTGTCCTAGTGGAAATGCGCATTGACGTTCTCTAGGCTAATAGAGTTAGAGGCAACAAGTCAGGCCATCCTTTGTGATTGGCGTACATCTTTTGCATGATCTTTTTGATATTCTTATTAGCTGCTTCAACAGCATCATTCATCTTTAGATGATAGATGACGGAGTTGAGATATTTGATGTGGAATTTACTGCATAACTCCTCCATCATTTGGTTGTTGAGGTTTTTAGCATTGTCTGACACAATCACCTCTGGTTTTCCATATCGTCAAATGACATTATTTTTGATGAAACCAATGAGAACTTCTTTAGTAACCCGGGGGAAGAGGCTACTTCTACCCACTTGGTGAAGTAGTCAATCATGGTGAAGATAAATCGATAACCATTGATGGCTTTGGGCTTGATGGGCCCGATCACGTCGATTCCCCACACTGAGAAGGGCCAGGGTGAACTCATATTGTGGAGCTCCCTTGGAGGGGCGTGGATAGCATTTCCATGAATTTGGCATTGGTAACATCTCTTGATGTGATCATCACAGTTAGCCTTGAGAGAGAGCCAGTAATGCCCTATTCTTAAGATTTTCTTGACAAGTAGAGGGCCGCTCATGTGTGGGCCACACACTCCACCATGGATTTCATCCATGAGCCTCTGAGCTTGATATTTGTCTAGACATCTAAGAAGACCTAATCCTGCATCTCTTTTGTAGACTGCATCTCCGCTCAGGTAGAATTTCATAGCCATTCGATGGATCCACTTTCTTTCAGCCTGACTCGCCTCAACTAGTGTAGATCCATCTCGCAGATACTCCTTAATATTCTGATACCAAGGGTGTTGGATAGGAGGAAGCTCATCCGATACTTCTCCAATGTAGTTCCCATAGGCTGGAGCCTTTTGCAGGGTAAATGTGATATTTTGCATGTCTTCTTTATCAAGTATGTTGATCAAGGAGGCCAAAGTTGTTAGTGCATCCGCAAAGTCATTCCTATTCCGAGGAATATGGAGGAAGGTTATTTCTTCAAACTCTGAAGCCATCTGTATAACATGCCGATGGTAAGACAGTAAATGTAGTTCTTTGGTGTGATAGATCCCAGTGGTTTATATGATTACCAATTTGAAATCTCTAAAGACAGTTAACCGTCTGATGCCCATAGATTGGGCTAGTTTCAACCCCATGGTACATCCTTCATACTCAGATGTGTTGTTGGTGTTGGCAAATTGCAATTTGACCGCAACGGGATACTGCTCCCCTGAAATGGACATTAGAACTGCTCCAGCTCCAACCTTCCATGTTTACAGCTCCATTAAAATACATTTTCCATGGTTGGTATGTATCTTCCTGATGGTGTTATTGAACGGACATTAGCCCTTCATCGGGGAAGTAGGCTTCCAAGGGTCTGAAATCCCCTGCAGGTGCGGAGGCCAGTTGATCAGCAATTCCTTAACCTTTGATAGACTTTTGAACCACGTAAATGATGTCAAATTGTTGTAGGATCAACTGCCATTTGGAAAGTCGACAATTCAACATGGTTTGTTGAACACGTACCTGAGAGGATCCACGCGGGATATGATGTGACGTCCCCAAATCCGGGTCCCAAATCATCATGGATCTGGTTCAATCATTTCTATAACTATTGCAGAAGATATAAACATAAATTGTTTACACATTAAACTTTTACACATCATTCCCAAGGTCTACAACCTTAACTTAATACATACCTTCAATATCTTAAATGTTTACAATACTATTTTCGTCAGAAAATTTAATAAATCTAACTGCACCATAATTTAATCTTGAACTTTGTCTTTGCTTCTGTCTTTACACGAGCTTTCATCTTAATCTAAAAATTTTTATCATGATATAGCAAGGGTGAGAATCAAATTTGCCCAGCAAGTTAAATTTATTTAAGGATATATCATGATTGAAAGAATATGAATAAAAGGCTAGCTACGTTCAACAATATAATTGAGAACTAGCAGGAATCAAATTTCATAACTGAACGATCAGGACGACATGAATAAATGTCAATAATGAATATGAATAATTCAACTAGAGCAGATGGTAATGAAGGTGATCAGCCTTACATACCTGATGAACATATGCAACATGCACTAAGTACAAATCAATAATCAGTATAGATGTGAATAATCATTTTCTCAATTATAACATGAATCCTTACTCATGCACACCCAATTAGACTTTCTATAATTAGGTTATAAAATTAATTAATTGAGATGTATAAAATAAATCTCTTAGAATTAATATATATTATAAATATTAATATTCTACCATATTATAACCTCTTAGGTTATTTAATTATCACACCTAATACATATATATTAGGTTACATAACTTAATTCTTAATTCACTTACTCACATATTCATACAAAATAATTTAATAAATTGAGACATGGTCCACAAATCTCTTAGATTAGGTCACTAGTATATATTTACAATACTAGAACCATATACACATAATCTTATGAACTCATACACTAAACATATACCTCATTATCAGACTATCACTTATAGTCTATCAAATCATTCAAGTTATTCACTAAATATTTTGAAATCCTTAAAATTCCTTTACAGAAACGTCAAATCCATACACTTATTTTCTGTCTAGGTTCATCTTATAACCTTTAATCCATCACTTTAGGATTTTAATAATTATCTAAATTCTTAGGTTGTCACATTCACCCCTTCTTCTAAGAATTTTGTCCTCGAAATTTTAGTCTACTAATCACCACTCCTTTTATTCATCAAAACTAAGTTTTCAAATTAACCTTTACTTGATTTCATGCTCAATTTAATGAGTACATCTTGCTTCCTACTATGAAGAGCTCTACTACTATCACATTCTTCTATGACTTCAGTCTAAGGAGTTAAAACTTTTCAAATTATGTTGAGGGGTCATATAAACCATGAACACGTAGTTTTAACGATATTTATATCGCAAAACAGTAAATTACTAGGTATATTTACAATCACAAAGAAGGTAAACTGCCGTTGCTAGTACTTTAGGTGATTAGCCTATCATACGCGTACATCATGCATAACGTATCAATCATGTCTAGCGAATATTTACGCTACTAGATTGGATTATTTTATCCAATCAACATAGTTCACCTCAGTCTTATCATAGGATTCCGCACCAAAACAATTTGGTTCAGGATAACTTATCAAAAACACTTAGAATTTTTATAAACATTAGTCTAGCTGAATCAAATAGCTTAGACGTATACCAATAATTCAAATTTCAATCGAAGCATGTGTCTGTCGAAATTTAATTGGCACTTAACTTTTTTTAAAAATTCTGAAAATTATTTTATGACGTCATGATACCGCACCGTATTTACAGTGTAGGACCCCAACTTTTATAAATAAAGTATAATTTTCTCTAAATATCATTTTGAATATTATGGTGTGGATTTGATATAATGTTATAGTTGTGGGTAATATTTATAAATTTTACAAAGTAAGAAAGTTGTTATAAAATATTCATTTGGTCAAGGAATATTCTTTTGGTCTAGGAATATTCGTACGATGGCACAATCATTGGTGGACCCCACAACAGAATTATTGTCGGAGTTAGAAAACGACAAAAATATCTTTTTATAAAAATAATGGCTAAAGTTTTACCGTTAACTTTTGAAATGCCCGGTGGTAAAAGTACAGTATTACGCGTGGTTGCATAGTAGCACACGGTATTGATTATTGATGCTTACGTAAGAAGCCACTCAGTTATACTCAATTATTGCTACAGTAATTGTTGTATACTATCTCATATAATTGATTAAATTATTGTTATAGTATCATCTGCATAATATTTTATATTATTAAATCAATGATTAAGACGACAAAGTTATTCACATTATTATTTGCAATATTGGCGATGTCTAGAAAGTTCTGTCGAGGAGAGGTTTAGTCACCTAATTGCGCGCCAATAGGGAGAAATCCTTATCGGAAAGCCCCCTCTTTCCTGGGAATGATCTGGTTGTTAAATATTGTGAGTTAAAATATTAGTGTTGAATAATTGTTGGAAGATTAAAAATGTGTTGATTAAAGATAAAATGATTTGTGGTAATAGTTATTCAATCTTTGATATAAATAAGAAGTCTGTTATGAGATGTTTGTGGTAAGTTTGGTTTATTCTATGGGGGCCCATATGTCATCATCTAAGAGTCACTTTCGCCAATAGTAATTACCTTTACCAGACGTCAAACCACTTGCCATTTCATATTACAGGCGTCGAACCAATTATCGTTTCACATTACAGGCGTCGAACCAATTGTCGTTTCACATTATAGGCATCGAACCAATTGTCGTTTCATATTACAGGTGTCAAACCACTTGTTGTTTTACATTACAGGCGTCAAACCACTTGTTGTTTCACATTACAGGCGTCAAACCACTTTTCTTTTCACATCACCAGTCGTTAAGCCAATTGCCTTTTCACATTGCAAGGGCTAAGCTAGAAACCTTCTATAAATAGAAGCTTATTTCTTCTTTCATTCTCATCAATTCACTACGACTCACAAGAGAATTCTATAGAGAGAGAATCAGAGAGAAAGAAGAAGAGTATTCTGTTACTACACTATTTCAGTACCCAATCTCCTACTAAGGTAAGGGGTATTATTTCTTTCGTATTCGTAAGGGATATTATTTTTGTTCAATATTCGTATGAAATAATATTTTCTTCCATACTCTGTAGTATGTAAGTAATATTATTCCGTTTCAGATTTTGAATTCTACACTCATGTTGTTAAGTATTGCTTCTATCATCCTCGAAATTAGTAGAATATCCTTAAAATTTGCGCTTCATCTAGTATCGTTTCATAAGGATATTTTTCTGAATATTCTTGTTAAAGTTTAATTTTTTCATGCCGAAGTACTATTCACGGGATACTATTCATGTAGTACTATTCACGGGATACTATTCATGATAAAAATTAGTTTCTTTTCTGTCCAAATTATTTTTGATACAATATTATTCTTAAATTTTACTCCACAAAGCAGTATAATGTTGGCAATTTGGACATTATTGAATTCTGGATAAATTGAATTATAAATCTTTAAAATTTATCCTTACTCTCCTTTAATTGAATTCTTCTATCATTGTCATCATCCTAATGCTTATATTATGATAAAAGTCATCTGTGGCCCGTAGTGCATAGATGGATTTGATATGATTATGACCAGGGATTATTCGGTATAATCATGACCGTAATGTTACAAATGATGTGGTAAAAGTCCTCATTGGCCCGTAGTGCATTGATGGATAGTTGTTGAAATGATCATGACCATTGGTTATACTAATGAATATCCTTGGCCCATAGTGCAGGGATGATTCGATGATGTTGATTATTTATTAAGCTGAGTCTCAGCGATAAAACTGTTGATAAACTTTATAAATTATAGAAGATAGTAGATATCATGCTCTACTTGACTCTTCTAATGGATTGCTTGTTCCACTATATTTTATCAGTTTAACACTATTGAAGGCTAACGATAATTTATTCAGCATTATCTTAGTCATAATATTTCTTACTAGGCTAGTTGAGCTCACCCTTTACTCTTATTGTTCTCTTCAAGAAATGAGAATATAGCTGGGACTAGTCAGGGAATGGAGTGACGGTCCAGATGTTTGCATTAGTAGTCCTCACTATTCTGTGAAATAGTGTAATAATAATTGTAATGAGGACTTATTTTGAGTTTTAATACTGTCTAGAAGATAATATTTATATTAAAACTCACAGCTTATGTTGTGTCGTATTCTACACGACACTTAATAGTTATATAAATTAAGTTTGTATTTATATTCTGTACCATATATTTGGCGACTCAGAATGGGTGATGTATACCTATTTTGGGGGCGTCACAGTTGGTATCAAAGTTTAGGGATATGATCCCTGGCTAAGATGTGACCTACCTAAGTTTATTTGTTATTTAATTAGTCGGTCATAATATAGGTATAATATGCGGCATGTCAATTAACCCTTGTTTTGTGGCAGTGTTTGAAAATGGCATCCAAAAATGTCGAGTTAAGCAATGGAGTACATGAGACTGTTGAGTCACCACTGATCAATACCCAGGATAATGTGCATCAGGAAGGCAATAATCCTTAGGTGAACAACAACACTGACCAAATGGCGAACGATGAAATGTTTAGGAGCTTTCTACAATTCGTTCAACATCAGGCAAGAGAAACTCCTATTCAAAATGTAGGTGGAAACACTAGCAACTCTCGGATGGTCACCGCTAAGCAGTTTAAGGAGCTGGGACCACCACAGTTTGTGGGAGAGCCAAAACCACTTAAGGCAGAGGCGTGGATAAAGCAGATCACCAAGATATTTGATGTCTTGGGATGCTCCGAGGAGCAAAAGGTTCCCTTTGTCACCTTTATGTTGCGAGGAGAGGCCAGTTACTGGTGGGAATCTATAAAACGTACCCAACCTGCCGCACTGAAGATGTCTTGGGAGAAGTTCCAAGAACTGTTCAACGACAAGTACTTTCCCGAAAGTATTTATCACATGAAAGAGGTAGAGTTCATCAAGCTAAAGCAAAACAATATGACCGTGTCACAGTACGAAGCTAAGTTTGCTGAGTTGTCCCGGTTTACGTCCCACTTGGTTGATAATGAGGAGAGAATGACGCGGATGTTTCTTAGAGGTTTGAAACTTGAGATACGTCAATACCTAATTTCTCACAAACTGTGTTTGTATTCAGATATTGTAAATAGTGCTCAGTTATTGGAACGTGATAATGAGTCAACACAACCAAGAGATAGCAGTAGGCAAATTGATAATACCAGTAGTAGCAGTCATCAAAGAGGTGAGAACAAACGTGGAGGGAATCAACATGCCCGAAATGGTAACCACTTCGGTGGTAATCATGGCCAAGATAATAGAAGTGGAAATTTCAAGAAGAGAAAATTCAATAATGATGGAAAGACGTCCGCACTAGCACATGTTGTTAAGAAAGGAGAACGACCACCGGTCGTATGTTACAAATGTGAATGGGAAGGACACATCAGTCCAAACCGTATGCAGCAGTCCAAAGCATGTTATAATTGTTGAAGAGAAGGTCACCTAGCCCGATTTTGTCGTGCACCAAAGTCAAGTCCAACTGGGATGGAGGCATCAAAGGTCGTCCCAAACAAGACAAAACCGGTAGTTCAAGGGAGAGCATTTGTCGTAACCTCACAAAAAGCGAGGAATCTAAACGAGGTGATCACGGGTAAGCTAATCTTAAACTCTAGCGAAGTATATACCTTATTTGATACCGATTCTACCCATTCTTTTATTTCTCCTACTTGCGCTCAATGTTTAAATTTAACTTCGGAGAAATTAGACTTTGATATATCTATTGAAACTCCGTTGGTAGAAACTTTCATTACATCCACTATTTATAAGTCTTGTTTAGTTCAAATCGGTAACCGCATGTTACCTGACGATCTTATTTCTTTAAAAATACTTGCATTTGATGTGATTTTAGAGATTTATTTGTTAACTACTCATCATGCTAAAATCGATTATTTTCATAAGGTTATTAACTTTCATATTCCTAACCAACCTATTAAGCGAATTCAAGCAACCAAACCACTAAAGTCGATCACTATCATATCAAGCCATAAAGTTATTCGTTTATTGAAAAACGGATGTCAAGCTTTCGTAGCCCATGTCACGGATTTAAATAAAAATACATCAGATTTGAATGATATTTCTATTGTTAATAAATTTCCTGACGTATTCCCTGAAGAACTTTTTGGCCTACCCCCAGAGCGTGAAATCGAGTTTTTTATTGATCTTGAACCTGGTACAAAACCCATTTCCAAAGCCCCATATCGAATGGCTCCTATTAAACTTCAGGAGTTAAAAACCCAACTACAGGAATTGTTAGACGTAAGTTTCATGTGTCCCAGAACGTCTCTTTGGGGTGCTCCTGTTCTATTCGTAAAGAAGAAAGATGGAAGTATGCGACTTTGTATTGACTATCGGGAGTTGAATTATGTCACCGTCAAAAATAGGTTCCTGTTACCTCGAATTGAAGACCTATTTGACCAGTTGCAAGGTGCTAAATTCTTTTCAAAGATCGATCTTTGTTCCGGATATCATCAGTTAAAAGTTAAAACTGATGGCATTCCAAAGACTGCTCTCAGAACTCGGTACGGGCATTACGAATTCCTAGTCATGTCTTTTGGATTGACTAATGCCCCTGCGGCCTTCATGGATTTGATGAACAGAGAATTCAAGGAATATTTGGATCCTTTTGTTGTTGTATTTATTGATGACATCCTCATATACTCCAAAAGTCGTGAAGATCATGAGCAACACTTGAGGATAATACTCCAAAAGTTTCGTGAAAACAAGTTATATGCCAAGTTAAAGAAATGCAATTTCTGGCTTGAGGAAGTAGCATTCCTTGGGCACGTGATATCAAATCATGGAATATCTGTTGACCCGACAAAGATTGAAGCAATTCAGAGCTGGGAGCAACCTAAGTCAGTTACCGAAGTACGTAGCTTTCTAGGCTTAGCTGGTTATTATCAAAGATTCGTGGAAGGATTTTGTGAGACCCCAGATTTTATGAATAAAGATTTAATTTTCTCGAAATAATTTTTTTTTATTATGGTGTTGATTTGATGTAATGTTATAGTTGTGGGTAATATTTACAAATTTTGCAAAGTAAGCAAGTGGTTATATAATATTCGATTGGTCGGGGAATATTCTTTTTATCGGGGAATATCCGTACGACGGCACCATCATTGGTGGACCCCACAACGAAATTATTGTCGGATTGAGAAAACGACAAAAATACTTTATGAAAATAACGGCGGAAGTTTTACCGTTAACTGTTGAAACACCCAGTGTTAAAAGTACAGTAATACGCGTAGTTGCACAGTAGCACACGGTATTGATTATTGATGCTTATGTGATAAGTCACTCAGTTTTGTTTTATTGGTATTATTTAAGTAATAAAACAGAAAAGCTTTTTATATAAAACAGAATACTTTTATAAAGTTATTCGTTTTATTAGGCTAATAGTAAAATCTTTTTATATAAAACAGAATACTTTTATAAAGTTATCTGTTTTATTAGACAATAATTAGAATATATTATATTTTATTATGCATAGTGCCTGCATAGTATTTGCATAGTAAAATCTTTTATAAAGTTATTCGTTTTATTAGATTATAAATAGAATATATTATATTTTATTTAAAAGATTTTGCTTTAAATATGGACCGTCAGATTAAAGTAAATCAATCTCGACCGTTCATGAGTTAGTTACTATGCAGTCCATTCTTCTATAAATAGAAGCTCATTCCTTCATTATTTCTTACGAATTTACTAAAACTCTAGAGAGAGAAACTATAGAGAGAGTTCTTCTTCTATAATCTTGAGCGTATTTATTTAGAGTTTAAGAAAGCTTTGAGCGTAGTGTAAGTTTTCTTCGAGTATATCCTAGCCCTACCAGTCGAAATACTCTTCTTTTAAAGGTAAGGGATATTATTTGTTGTACTCGTAAAGAGTATTCCTTCTTTCTTATAATGAAGAGAACTTCTGTTATTCCATTCTTTATTATTCTGTTGGAATAACCTGTATACGCGGGCTACCCTATACTTGGTAAAATTCTTCTGTTATTACATTTTTATTATTCTGTTAGAACAACCTGTCTGTGCTTTACGCCGGACCTGGTTCCATTATTTATTGTTCTGTCGGAATATCTTGTCTGTGCTTTACGCCAGACCTGGTTCCATTATTTATTATTCTGTCAGAATATCCTGTCTGTGCATTTACGCCGGACCTGGTTCTATTATTTATTATTCTGTCAGAATATCCTGTCGGTGCATTTACGCATGACCTGGTTCCACTATTTATTTTTCTGTTGGACTAACCTGTCTGTGCGGTCTATCGCATGCCTGGTGATTTCTTTTGTTATTCCATTATTTATTATACTCTGTTAGTTAAAGTTTTAGCTTTTATACTCCATGAAATTAGTGGAATATCCTTGATTTTTGTGTTTCATCCAGTATCTTTTCATTTAAGTATTCTTCTGAGCATTTTTGAATTTTACTCCGCAAAGCAGTATCATGTAGACAATCTGGACGTTATTGATTCCTATATAAATTGATTCTTGAACTCGTTTTATTGAATTATTATGTCATTGTCATCATCGTAATATTTATATTATGTTGAAAGTCATCTGTGGCCTGTAGTGCATTGATGGACTTAGTATGATTATGACCAGGGATTATTCGGTATAATCATGACCGTAATGTTACAAATGATGTGGAAAAGTCCTCATTGGCCCGTAGTGCATTGATGGACAGTTTTTGGTATGATTATGGCTATGGATTCTCTTCGGCCAAGGGTGCAAAAATGAATTCTTTTATGACATGATCAGGACCGTTGATGAAAACACGATTATCTTTAAGCCCGTAGTGCATGGATAATTCGTGGTCGTGATACTAAAGAATATCCTTGGCCGTAGTGCAGGGGTGATTCGATGATGTGGATTATTTATTAAGCTGAGTCTCAGCGATAAAAGTGATGAAAAACCTTTTAAATCATAGAAGATAGTAGATTTTATTCCCTACTTGACTCTTCTAATGGATTGCATGTTCCGCTACAGTTAAACTTGATGTTTGTTATATTTTATCAGTTTAACACTGTTGAAGACTAATGATAGTTTATTCTGCATTATCTTAGTCATAATATTTCTTACTGGGCTAGTTGAGCTCACCCTTTCTTTCACTATTCTCTTCAGGAAATGAGAACGTAGCCGGGACTAGTCGGGGAACAGAGTGATGGTCCTAGATGGTGCATTAGTAGTCCTCACTATTCTGTGAAATAGTATAATAATAAATGTAATGAGTACTCCATTGAGTGTGGATATTGTCTAGATGACAATATTTGTATTAAAACTCATAGCATACGTTTTGTCGTATTTTACACGATTGTTGTATAATTAGTTTGTATTTGTATTCTGTACCATGTATCTGGCGACCCAAGATGGGTTATGTATACCTATTTTTGGGGGCGTTACAGTTGGTATCAAAGCTTAGGGATATGATCCCTGGCTAAGATGTGAGACAAGAACTAGGAGGGGAGAGACGGGAAATTCCTTCGCTAGTATGACCTACCTAAGTTTATTTGGTATTTAATTGGTCGGTCAGAGTATAGAGATAATATGTGATATGTTAATTAACCCTTGTTTTGTGACAGTATTTAAAAATGGCATCTGAAAATATTGAGATAAGCAATGGAGCACAGGAGACCGTTGAGTCTCCACAGACCAATAATCAGGACAATGTGCAACAGGATGGCGATAATCCTCCTGTAAACAACAACATTGATCAATTGACGAACGACGGTACGTTTAGGAGTTTTTTAGAATTCATACAACATCAGGCGAAGGCGGTTCCTGTTCATAATGCAGGTAAAAATAATGGCAACCCACGGTTGGTCACCGCTAAGCAGTTCAAGGAGCTGGGACCACCGGAGTTTTTGGGAAAGCCAGAACCACTTAAGGCTGAGACATGGTTAAAGCAGATCACCAAGATATTTGATGTCTTGGGATGCTCAGAGGAGTAAAAGGTTTCCTTTGCCACCTTTATGTTGCGTGAAGAGGCAGATTACTGGTGGGAATCTGTAAAACGTACCCAGCCTGACGCACTCAAGATGTCTTGGGAGAAGTTCCAAGAGCTGTTTAATGACAAGTACTTTCCCGAAAGCATTCGCCACATGAAGGAGGTGGAATTTATCAAGTTGGAGCAAAACAATATGACCGTGTCGCAGTACGAAGCCAAGTTTACCGAGTTGTCCTGATTTGCGTCCCATTTAGTTGATAATGAGGAGAGAATGACGCGAATATTTCTAAGAGGTTTGAAATTTGAGATACATCAATATCTTATCTCTCGTAAACTGTGTTTGTATTCAGATATTGTTAATAGGGCTCAATTATTGGAGCGCGATAACGAGTCAACCCAACCAAAAGAGAGCAGCTGACAAAATGATAATACTGGTGGTAACAGTCATCAAAGAGGTGACAATAAGCATGGAGGGAATCAACATGCCAGAAATGGTAACTACTTCGGTGGTAATCATGGCCAAAATAATAAGAATTGACATTTCAAGAAGAGAAGGTTCAACAATGACGTGACGACGTCGGCACTAGCACCCGTTTCAAAGGAAGAAGAACGACCACCGGTCGTATGTTTCTAATGCGGACAGGAGGGACACATCCGTCCAAACTGTACGCAGCAATCTAAAGCGTGTTTTAATTACGGAAGAGAAGGTCACCTAGCTCAATTTTGTCGTATGGTGAAGTCAAGTCCAGCTGGGATAGTGATGCCAAATGATGTCCCAGACAAGCCAAAATCGGTAGTTTAAGAGAGAGCATTTTTTTTCGTGACGAGGTACCTGAATAAAATTATCATGGGTATATTAGTCATAAACTCTTTTGAAGTCTATACCGTGTTAGATACCGGTTCTACTCACTCTTTTATTTCACCTAGTTGTGTTCAATGTTTGAATTTAACTCTGGAGAAGTTAGACTTTGATTTATCTATTGAAATTCCGTTGGGAGAAACCTTCGTTACCTCCACTATTTATTAATTTTGTTTGATTCAAATCAACACTTTCACGTTACCTGTCAATCGTATCTCTTTGAAAATGCTTGCCTTTGATGTGATTTTAGGAATCGATTGGTTAACTATTCATCGTGTTTTTTTGTAAGGTTGTTAGCTTTCATACTCCTAACCAACCTGATATGCGAATTCAAAGTAACCAAACCACTAAAGTCAATCATTGTCATATCAAGCCATAAGTAAAGAGCCCTGAGCCTTTATCTGGTGACTTCCTTGTGTGGAATGCACCGAAGCCAGACTTTCTGTAGGCGACATCGTGAATGAAGATGGCAAGTTGATAGGTATCAATGTGACATACTATCCAAGTCTTGGATGAGAGTCACAGTTTTGAATGATATTTCTATTATTAATAAATTTCCCGACGTATTCTTGATGACTTCTTAGCCTACCCTTAGAGCGTGAAATCGAATTTTATATTGATCCCAGTACAAAACCCATTTCTTAAACCCTCAAATATTTCTTTACTTAAAACGAATGTAACATGCGCCAAAGACGTTGGCTCAAGCTGTTAAAGATTACGATCGTACCATTCAATATCATCGTGGAAGTACGAACGTGGTAGCTGACGCGTTGAGTAGAAGATCATATGTGGTTACAAGTGCGAATATACGAACCCACATGAAGATAACGAATATACGAGTAAAATCAACTTTAATTGATAAAGTTAAAGCCGCTTAAGCTACATACTCAGAGCTGATAAATGTGAAGAAGAAGGTTCAAGAGGGCGTTATTCTAGAAGCAAGAATCGACGAAGAGAGGAAATCTCAACCCTCGATTTAATTGGCCCATTTGAAATCCTTGATCGAGTAGGAAATTTGGCCTATAGACTCGTTTTACCGCCAAGTATGTCGCGTGTTCATAATGTTTTTCACGTATCGATGTTACGTAAATATGTGGACGACCTAAACCACATTATTGAATTAAAACTAGACGAGATTGTAGAAGATTTAACGTATGAGAAGATACGTGTTAACATCTTGGATAAGAAGGATCATATTCGATGCTCAAAGGTTATACCTCAAGAGTTAGAATTTGAAGTGAAGTCAAGGTATCCTCACATGTTCGGCATACCAGGTATGTACGTAAATTTTGAGGGTGAAATTTCATAAGGAGGGGAGATTGTGAGACCCCAGATTTTATGAATAAAGATTTAATTTTCTCGAAATAAATTTTTTTTATTATGGTGTTGATTTGATGTAATGTTATAGTTGTGGGTAATATTTACAAATTTTGCAAAGTAAGCAAGTGGTTATATAATATTCGATTGGTCGGGGAATATTCTTTTTATCGGGGAATATCCGTACGACGACACCATCATTGGTGGACCCCACAACAGAATTATTGTCGGATTGAGAAAACGACAAAAATACTTTATGAAAATAACTGTGGAAGTTTTACCGTTAACTGTTGAAACACCCGGTGTTAAAAGTACAGTAATACGCGTAGTTGCACAGTAGCATACGGTATTGATTATTGATGCTTATGTGATAAGTCACTCAGTTTTATTTTATTGGTATTATTTATGTAATAAAACGAAAAAACTTTTTATATTAAACAGAATACTTTTATAAAGTTATTCGTTTTATTAGCCTAATAGTAAAATCTTTTTATATAAAACAGAATACTTTTATAAAGTTATCTATTTTATTAGATAATAATTAGAATATATTATATTTTATTATGTATAGTGTTTGCATAGTGCCTGCATAGTATTTGCATAGTAAAATCTTTTATAAAGTTATTCGTTTTATTAGATTATAAATAGAATATATTATATTTTATTTAAAAGATTTTGCTTTAAATATGGACCGTCAGATTAAAGTAAATCAATCTCGACCATTCATGAGTTAGTTACTATGTAGTCCATTCTTCTATAAATAGAAGCTCATTCCTTCATTATTTCTTACAAATGTACTGAAACTCTAGAGAGAGAAACTATAGAGAGAGTTCTTCTTCTATAATCTTGAGCATATTTATTTAGAGTTTAAGAAAGCTTTGAGCGTAGTGCAAGTTTTCTTCGAGTATATCCTCGCCCTACCAGTCGGAATACTCTTCCTTCAAGGGTAAGGGATATTATTTGTTGTACTCGTAAAGGGTATTCCTTCTTTCTTATTCATGACGAAAACTTCTGTTATTCCATTCTTTATTATTCTGTTGGAATAACCTGTATACGCGGGCTACCCTCTACTTGGTGAAATTTTTCTATTATTACATTTTTATCATTATGTTGAAACATCCTGTCTATGCTTTACGCCGGACCTGGTTCCATTATTTATTGTTCTGTCAGAATATCATGTCTGTGCTTTTATGCCGGACCTGGTTCCATTATTTATTATTCTGTCAAAATATTATGTCTGTGCGTTTACGCCGGACCTAGTTCTATTATTTATTATTCTGTCAGAATATCCTGTCGGTGCATTTACGCATGACCTGGTTCCACTATTTATTTTTCTGTTGGACTAACCTATCTGTGCGGTTTATCGCATGCCTGGTAATTTCTTTTGTTATTCCATTCTTTATTATACTCGGTTGGTTAAGGTTTTTGCTTTTATACTCCATGAAATTAGTGAAATATCCTTGATATTTGCGCTTCATCCAGTATCTTTTAATGAAAGTATTCTTCTGAGCATTTTTGAATTTTACTCCACAAAGCAGTATCATGTTGACAATTTGGACGTTATTGATTCCTGGATAAATTAATTCTTGAACTTATTTTATTGAATTATTATGTCATTGTCATCATCCTCATGTTTATATTATGTTAAAAGTCATCTGTGGCCTGTAGTCCATAGATAGACTTGGTATGATTATGACAAGGGATTATTCGGTTTAATTATGACCGTAATGTTGCAAATGATATGGAAAAGTCCTCATTGGCCCGTAGTACATTGATGGACAGTTTTTGGTATGATTATGGCTATGAATTCTCTTCGGCCAAGGGTGTAAAGTTTAATTGTTTTATGGCATGATCAGGACCGTTGATGAAAACACGATTATCTTTGGCCCGTAGTTCATGGATAATTCGTGGTCGTGATACTAAAGAATATCATTGGTCGTAGTGCATGGGTGATTCGATGATATGGATTATTTATTAAGCTGAGTCCCAGCGATAAAAGTGATGAAAAACCTTTTAAATCATAAAAGATAATAGATTTTATTCCCTACTTAACTCTTCTAATGGATTGTTTGTTCCGCTGCAGTTAAACTTGATGTTTGTTATATTTTATTAGTTTAACACTGTTGAAGACTAATGATAGTTTATTCTGCATTATCTTAGTCATAATATTTCTTACTGGGCTAGTTGAGCTCACCCTTTCTTTCACTGTTCTCTTCAGGAAATGAGAGCGTAGCCGGGACTAGTCGGGGAACAGAGTGATGGTCCTAGATGGTGCATTAGTAGTCCTCACTATTCTGTGAAATAGTGTGATAATAATTGCAATGAGGACTCCTTTTGAGTTTGTATACTCTCTAGTAGACAATATTTGTATTCAAACTCACAATTTATGTTTTGTCGTATTGTACACGACAGTTGTATTATTAAGTTGTATTTGAATTCTGTACCATGTATCTGGCTACTCAAGATGGGTGATGTATACCTAATTTTGGGGGCATCACAGATTTTCTTGAATTGCTACTCTATTAACTCAGCTAACTCGAAAAGATATAAAATTCGGTCGGAGCGAGGAATGTGAGAAGAGTTTTCAAGAACTCAAGAGAAGACTAATTTCAGCACCTGTTCTGACAATAACATCTGGTTCGGAGGGATATGTCATCTACAATGATGCTTCAGGCAGAGGTTGAGGATGTGTTCTCATACAACATGGGAAAGTCATAGCCTATGCCTCGCGACAACTCAAAGAATATGAGAGGAATTATCCTACTCATGATCTAGAGTTGGCAGCAGTCGTTTTTGCACTTAAAATCTGGAGGCATTACCTGTATAGAGAGAAGGTGGAGATCTATATAGATCATAAAAGCCTCAAATATTTCTTCACTCAAAAGGAACTCAACATGCGGCAACGACGTTGGCTTGAACTATTGAAAGATTATGATCATACTATTCAATACCATCCTGGAAAAGCGAATATGGTAGCTAACGCATTGAGTAGAAGATCATATGCGGGTATGAGTGCAATATTGTCAATGCAAAAGCCCATTTTGTATGACTTGCAAAGGATGGAGATAGAGATAAAGACTCTAGGGACCCACATGATGATGGCAAATATACGAGTAGAACCGACTTTAATCGATAAAGTTAAAGTTGCTCAAACTACAGACCTGGAGCTGACGCGTATAAAGAAGAAAGTGTAAGAAGGTGTTATTCCGGAAGCAAGAATCGATGAAGAAGGAATACTTAGAGTTAACTCCAGACTTTTTGTTCCTAACAACTCTGATTTGAAGTATAAAATCATGATGGATGAGCACAACACACCGTTTGCAATCCATCTTGGAAGTACCAAAATGTATCGTGATCTTCGACATACATTTTGGTGGAGCAATATGAAGAAAGAGATAGCGAAGTTTATCTCAAGGTGTTTAACGTGTCAACGTGTCAAGGCAGAGCATCAAGTACCAAAAGGTCCATTACAACCACTTGAAATTCCAGAATGGAAGTGGGAGCACATTACCATGGATTTTGTTACTGGTCTTCCCAAGGTTTCTCAAGGCATAGATGCAATTTAGGTCATTGTTGATAGATTGACCAAGTCTGCTCATTTCTTACCAATACGAAAAACTTATTCACTTGAACGTCTTACTCGTATTTACATAAATGAGATTGTAAGACTGTATGTTATGCCAGTATCCATAGTTTCTAATCGAGACTCAAGATTCACTTCACGATTTTGGTTCAGTTTGCAAAAAGCTATGGGCACAGATTTACGATTTAGTTTGGCATATCATCCTCAAACGGACGGGCAGTCAGAGAGGACTATTCAAACTCTTGAAGATCTATTAAGACTCTGTGTTCTTGATTTCAAAGGAAGTTAGGACAAGTTCTTGCCATTGGTGGAATTCTCCTACAACAACAGTTATCAAACAAGTATTGGCATGGCTCCATTCGAGGCGTTGTATGGACACAAGTGTCGTTCTCCAGTATGCTGGGATGAGGTGGGTGAAGCAACGTTGTTGGGACCGGAATTGGTACATATGACTACGAAAAAGATTCAAATGATCTGACAACGTATAAAAATCTCACAAGATAGACAAAAGAGTTACGATGTTCGTCATCAAAAAGATGTGGAGTTCAATGTTGGAGATCATGTGTTGTTACGGGTTGCTCCATGGAAAGGAGTTACGAGATTTGAAAAGAGAGGAAAGCTCAATCCTCGATTCATTGGCCCATTCGAAATCCACAATCGAGTAGGAATTGTGGCTTATAGACTCGCCTTACTGCCAAGTATGTCTCGTGTTCATAACGTTTTTTATATATCCATGTTACGTAAATATGTGGAAGACCTGAACCACATTATTGAGTTAGAACCAGACGAAATAATGAAAGATTTAACGTATGAAGAGGTACCTATTAAAATCTTGGATAAGAAGGAACATATTCTACGCTCAAATATTATACATCAAGTCAAAGTTTTATGGAGAAACCACGATGTTGAGGAAATAACCTGGGAGTTAGAATCTAAAATGAAGTCAAGGTATCCTCACCTCTTCGACATACCAGGTATGTACCCTAATTTCGACGACGAAATTTCATAAGAATGGTAGGTTGTAAGACCCCAACTTTTATGAATAAAAATTAATTTTCTATAAATATCATTTTGAATATTATGGTGTGGATTTGATGTAATGCTATAGTTGTGGGTAATATTTATAAATTTTACAAAGTAAGCAAGTTGTTATAAAATATTCATTTGGTCGGGGAATATTCTTTTTATCGAGGAATATTCGTACGATGGCACAATCATTGGTGGACCCCACAACAAAATTATTATCGGAGCTAGAAAACGACAGAAATATCTTTTTATAAAAATAACGACGAAAGTTTTACCGTTAACTGTTAAAATACCCGATGGTAAAAGTACAGTAATACGCATGGTTGCATAGTAGCACACGGTATTGATTATTGATGCTTACGTAAGAAGCCACTCAGTTATACTCAATTATTACTACAGTAATTGATGTATAGTATCTCATATAATTGATTCAATTATTATCACAGTATCATCTGCATAATATTTTATATTATTAAATCAATAATTGAGACGATAAAGTTATTCATATTATTATTTGCAATATTGACGATGTCTAGAAAGTTCTGTCGAGGAGAGGTTTGGTCACCTAATTGCGCACCAATAGGGAGAAATCCCTATCGGAAAGCCCCCTCTTTCCTGGGAATGATCTGGTTGTTAAATATTGTGAGTTATAATATTAGTATTGAATAATTGTTGGAAGATTAAAAATGTGTTGATTAAAGATAAAATAATTTGTGGTAATATTTATTCAATCTTTAATATAAATAAGAAGTCTGTTATGAGACGTTTGTGGTAAGTTTGGTTTATTCTATGGGGGCCTATATGTCATCATCTAAGAATCACTTTTGCCAATAGTAATTACCTTTACCAGACGTCAAACCACTTGTCGTTTCCTATTACAGGCGTCGAACCAATTGTCGTTTCACATTACAGGCGTCAAACCACTTGTTGTTTTACATTACAGGCATCAAACCACTTGTTGTTTCACATTACAGGCATCAAACCACTTTTTTTTCACATCACCAGTCGTCAAGCCACTTGCCTTTTCACATTTCAAGGGTTAAGCTAGAAATCTTCTATAAATAGAAGCTTATTTCTTCTTTCATTCTCACCAATTCACTACGACTCACAAGAGAATTCTATTGAGAGAGAATCAGAGAGAAAGAAGAAGAGTATTCTGTTACTACACTATTTCAGTACCCAATCTCCTACTAAGGTAAGGGGTATTATTTCTTTCATATTCGTAAGGGATATTATTTTTGTTTAATATTCGTATGAAATAATATTTTCTTCCATACTCTGTAGTATGTAAGTAATATTATTTCATTTTAGATTCTGAATTCTACACTCATGTTGTTAAGTATTGCTTCTATACCCCTCGAAATTAGTAGAATATCCTTGAAATTTGCGCTTCATATAGTATCGTTTCACAATGATATTTTTCTGAATATTCTTATTAAAATTCAATCTTTTCATGCCGAAGTACTATTCACAGGGTACTATTTATGAAGTACATTTCACGGGATACAATTCATGATAAAAATTAGTTTTTTTTTCTGTCCAAATTATTTTTGATGAAATATTATTCTTAAATTTTACTCCACAAAGCAGTATCATGTTGGCAATTTGGACATTATTGAATTCTGGATAAATTGAAATATAAATCTTTAAAATTTATCCTTACTCTCCTTTAATTGAATTCTTATATCATTGTCCTCATCCTCATGCTTATATTATGATGAAAGTCATCTGTGGCCCGTAGTGCATAGATGGACTTGGTATGATTATAACCAGGGATTATTCGGTATAATCATGACCGTAATGTTACAAATGATGTGGTAAAAGTCCTCATTGGCCCGTAGTGCATTGATGGACAGTTGTTGGAATGATCATTACCATTGGTGATACTAATGAATATCCTTGGCCCGTAATACAGGGATGATTCGATGATGTTGATTACTAATTAAGCTGAGTCTCAGCGATAAAATTATTGATAAACTTTATAAATCATAGAAGATAGTAGATATCATGCTCTACTTGACTCTTTTAATGGATTGCTTGTTCCGCTGCAGTTAAACTTGATGTTTATTATATTTTATCAGTTTAACACTGTTGAAGGCTAATGATAATTTATTCAGCATTATCTTAGTCATAATATTTCTTACTGGGCTAGTTGAGCTCACCCTTTGCTTTCATTGTTCTTTTCAGGAAATGAGAATATAGCTGGGACTAGTCGGGGAACGGAGTGACGGCCCAGATGTTTGCATTAGTAGTTCTCACTATTCTGTGAAATAGTGTGATAATAAATGTAATGGGGACTTATTTTGAGTTTTAATACTGTCTAGAAGATAATATTTGTATTGAAACTCACAGCTTATGTTGTGTCGTATTCTACACGACACTTAATAGTTGTATAAATTAAGTTTGTATTTGTATTCTGTACCATGTATTTGGCGACTCAGAATGGGTGATGTTTACCTATTTTGGGGGCGTCACATACAGTCCGTTTAAGGATTCTGTCATTTTGTGACTTTGTCATACAACATCATTCCATACTAGGTTTGTGACACCCCCAAATCTCGGTACTTCATTACCTCAAGATTTGGTGTTCACGTAATCAAAACATTCATTTCTAACAACCCAATCATAATAGAATTGAATAATAAAAGAAAACATGCCCATACAGGATTAAACTTAAATAAAAGAAATCTCCCATGTTATCCAACCTTTAACAACAATCATTCAAATGCGGAAAATTAAATAACTTCATTACAATCTTTAAATCAAATTCTGAAAGTAAACTATCAAAACTATTACAAGTCTTCAGTATTTATTCATCTTACCTTTTCCCGTACTGGTGCTAGGTACGTCACCCGTTTCAACTTTAGCTGTAAGAAATTTTACAGGCAAGAGTGAGCAAACAAGGCCCACTTGAAATAACAATAAGTAAATCTTTAAACTTTCACATCAATTGCCAATATTAGGCTCAATAGAACTGAACAATATATTCTATTAACTTTCTGAAAATTATAACATTCACTGAGGGTCTAATGACCACGAATCATGTCCACAGTTATAAGTAATATTTCAGCTTTAACTTTAACAGTCATAAGACTATAAGGACTCCACGTACTTAGGGGGATCAACCCTTCGTACAATGTATTGTGCACAACCATTTTAACGCTAAGCGTAAACCTCTATTAAAAGAGTTGTTCATCTCAGTATTTAGAATACAAGTCCGCACCAAAGTAAGTTTGGTTTGGATAAGTTTTCAAGGCAATTTGGAGTTCAACGGACATCAACTAAGGATTAGTTGAATACAAGATAATAACACTATGTTATTGAATGATCATACTGAATAAACATTTCATTCTAAGTTCATGCTTTAGGAATAATCTAATAGCATAACAATTGAATAACTTATCATACCTTGCTTTGAACAACGTTAAGCTAAGGTTACATCTTAGAATTTAATATCAAGCATGCACAACAAATAATTACTTGAACGATAAACTAAAGGTACTTGCATGCTAATATAACAAGTTTAGAGTTAAGAAAACTTGCACAATTATAAAAGTAGAGTTAGAGAACTTGCATAAGTATAACATAACAGTGAAAAGTAACCTTGCTGAATAATAAAGTAGCAAAGGTTAGGGAACTTGCCTCGTGTGTAGGTTAAACAATTACTATTCACGTTCACCCCAAGTCCTACACATACCATACGCATTGATAATACACATTAGTTACACTAACATTACCTTTATGAGTTCCTTTATTACTCTTAGTATAGCTACTAACTAAGTTTAAGTTTAAACAACATCACATCATTCATGAACATTACTTTTTAGCTTTATTACAACTACTTAAATGAGCATGCCATTGCACCACATGTACATTAACAACTTGACACAACATCCTAATACATGTCTAACATATTATCATTAAGTTATACTAATACCCAAAGGGTTGCACTTGCATTCGTGCATCCCAACGCCCTCCGATTGGCTCCAAATACATAATAGCCCTAACGATGGCCATTTTGACTACTGTTATAGATCTCAAATTAAAAAACTTAAAGAATTAAAGTTGTAGGTCTACTCGTCCTCTTTCCGAATCATCTTGAATTACCTCAATCGGAGTTCGTATGAAAAAGTTATGGCCGTTTTACTAAAGGAGGTCAAAATTGCCCAACTAGGACACTTTTCCGGCGCCGGGGCACGGAACATTGGCGCTGGGGCGTGAGCTTCAGCGCTGGGGGGCGAGCTACAGTGCTGGGCGTGAGCTATTGGCCCATTTTTGGCGCTGGGGCGCGAACCTTGGCGCCAGGGCGCGAAATTTGGCGATGGGGCATGAATTTTGACGATGGGGCGCCGCAACTCACAGAACCAACCCAGAAAGGCAGAGCAAAGCTACTGTCTAACTTATTTTTAACGGTCAATGACATCCAACAACATATATAACTTCATGAAAATTACACATAAAAGTTAACGATCAACTATATACTAATTATCAACCACTAATCAACACCATCATAACTAATTCTTTGAAAACACTCCTTTTAAAACAAAAACTCCATTGACGAAATATCAATTTGCAGTGAATGTAATTTACACTGTTATTAACCAATTTTGATTCCTTTGAAATACAAGTATACCAATATATATCCTAATTAACATGTATAGTCCAATTTCTCAGTTAGCATACAATTATATATATATATATATATATATATATATATAACCTTTGATAGATTCTACACTCAATTTCGTACTCACATGTTTCCACTGTGAAAAATCCATTTCTTGAATACGTAATTTAGCATACAACACACACATATATATGCTAACTATAACAATTATAACAATAAAAATATGTAACATCATAACCAATTCTAGAACATGTTTTACAGATAATTTTTGGTAAAAACCTTAACAGGGTGAATGACTTTCAAGAACACAGACTATCAAATTCACAGTAAGTATAAAGCGTGAAACATATATGATTACATACACATAATTTAAGCTTATAAGCACCTACCTTTTGTTGTTAAGAAAACCTTTTTAACAAAATCTGTTTTGAAAATCACGCACTTGACTTCTTCTCAAACTCTCTGAACTTTTCCTTTCTCTTTTCTTAATTCTCTCAGCAATAGACTAGGTATTAACACTGAGCGTAAAACTGATAAATCATACACGTAAAATAACTGTTATAGCAATAATAAGCCTATTTACTCTTATCAGTTACCAAACATATAACGTATAATCTTATAAATATAAATATATTTTATTTATATATTTGTTTTATTCTATTAGTAATATAATTTAAAATTAACAAGAATTTCAAAAGCCATAAGGCCTTGTTTGGCAACCCATTTATAAAATAAAAGATTAATATACTTACACCTTGTTTGGTAATACTAAATTAAAATTACTTTAATTTAATAACTTTTTATAACATAGTTATTTGTCAAACTTTATGAAATAACAATTTATTAAATAAATTACTTAATCACATAATTCAATCCACATAACACATTAATTATTTAACAAATAAATAATTAACTAATTACATTAATTATTTAGCAAATAAATAATTGACTAAATAAACTCAATCAAATTGAACAATTACTTATTCAATAATAAACACATCCAATAAATATTTATATAAATCAATAAATATTTATAACTTACATTTTTAAAAAATATGGAATGTTACATCATTCCCCTCATATAAGGATTCTGTCCTCAGAATCACAACTCAAACAACACATTCGTTACATTCTTCCCTACTTACAAAGATTCTGTCCTCAGAATCGAAGACACAGGTTAAACAAATAACTCAGGGTATTCTTTCAACATTTTCTCTTCGAGTTCCCACGTTGCTTCTTCAGCGTTGTGGTTTCTCCATATCACCTTCACAGAAGGTATCACTTTATTCTTGAGCACTTGTTCTTTTCTGTCGACTATCTGGATAGGAACCTCTTCATAAGACAAATCTTTCTCGAACTGCAACGGTTCGTACTCGATTACGTGCTTATAATCGGGTTTATATGGTCGTAACACCGAAATATGAAAAACATTATGAATGTTTTTCAACTCTGGAGGTAGAGCTACCTCATAAGCTACCTCTCCAACTTTTCGCAGCACTTCAAAGGGTCCAATAAACCTCGGGCTTAGTTTTCCCTTCTTACCGAAACGAATTTTCCCCTTCCAAGGAGAAACTTTTAGGAATACATAGCTTCCTATGTCAAATGCATGATCTTGCCTGTGTTGATCAGCATACTTCTTTTGTCGGTCTTGAGCTGCTACCAATCTTATCCTGATGAGTTTGATAACCTCAACAATTTATTGCACCAATTCTGGTCCTAACAGTTGACGTTCACCAACTTCATCCCAGTACAGTGGAGTTCTGCACTTTCTGCCGTATAACGCTTCATAAGGCGGCATGCCGATGCTCGCGTGATAACTATTATTGTAGGCAAATTCCACCAACGGTAATTGCTCTTCCCAGCTTCCTTTGAAATCCATGACGCATGCTCTCAACATATCTTCCAATGTCTGGATCGTTTGTTCGCTTTGGCCATCTGTTTGTGGATGATATGCCGTACTCATTCGCAACTGTGTTCCCATACATTCTTGTAGTCTCTTCCAGAAGTTTGATGTGAACCTCGGATCTCTGTCTGACACAATTGACACTGGAACTCCATATCTTGCAACGATCTCTTTAATATATAGTTTTGCCAGCTGATCAAGATTGAATCTAATCTTTATTGGCAAAAAGTGTGCTGATTTTGTCAGTCTGTCTACTATTACCCAAAACGCATCGTATCCTTTCTGAGTAGTTAGAAGACCCACCACAAAATCCATCGTGATATGCTCCCATTTCCATTCCGGTATTTCCAACGGTTGAAGTAATCTGCTGGGTCTTTGATGTTCGGCTTTTACTCTTTGACATGTCAAACATTTAGCCACGCATTCTGCAACATCCCTTTTCATATTCGGCCACCAAAAATGTCGGCATAAATCTTGATACATCTTCGTGCTTCCTGAATGAATCGAATATCTTGAGCTATGAGCTTTGATCAGGATTTCGTTTTTCAGTTCTGGTGTTGCTGGAACCCAGATTCTTCCCTCGTACCGTAGTAATCCTTCGGTATCGACCTTGTATTTTACATCACCGCCTTCAACCAGATTCTCTTTGATTTTCCCACACTCTTCATCTTGTAGTTGAGAATCCTTCACTTTGTCCACTAAAGTTGGACCAGCTTCTATCTGAAATAGTTGTTCGTCGGATTCCTGTGGAAATTTGATTTCCAGTTCTAACTTTGTCATTGCTGAAATGAGCTTCTCCTGAGTTGTTATCAGCATTAATTTCTCCCGACCTTTCCTACTTAAAGCATCCGCAACCACATTCACTTTGCCCGGATGATAAAAGATCTCACAATCGTAATCCTTTATCAATTCCATCTATCTCCTCTGACGCATGTTTAGGTCCTTCTGAGTGAAAATATACTTCAAACTTTTGTGGTCTGTGTAGATCTCACATTTCTCTCCATAAAGATAGTGTCTCCATATCTTCAGAGCAAATACCACTGCAGCCAATTCTAAATCATGAGTCGGATAACCTTTCTCATAATCCTTCAGTTGTCTTGATGCATAGGCAATAACTTTGCCGTTTTGCATAAGAACACAACCCAATCCTTTGTGTGAGGCATCATTATACACCACAAAATTTCATGTATTATCCGGCAGGGTTAACACAGGCGCCATACTTAGCTTCTTCTTCAAATCTTGGAAGCTCTCTTCACACTTTTCCGTCCAAACGAATTTCATAGCTTTCCGTGTCAAATTTGTTAACGGAGTGGCTATCTTGGAAAAATCTTGTATAAATCTTCTATAATAACCAGCCAGTCCCAAGAAACTCCTCACCTCCGAAAGTGTCCTTGGTTGTTCCCAGTTGATTACAGCTTCCACTTTTGATGGATCTACTGAAATCCCATCTTTGTCAATCACATGACCCAAAAATTGTACACGATCGAGCCAAAATTCACACTTAGAGAACTTCGCGTACAACTTTTCCTTTCTTAGTGTCTCCAATGTCAGACGTAAATGTTCCACGTGTTCTTCTTGAGTTTTGGAATACACCAGAATGTCGTCGATAAACACCACTGCGAACTTGTCTAAGAATGGTTTAAATACCCTGTTCATCAGATCCATGAACGCGGCAGGGCCATTTGTTAAACCAAAAGACATCACCAGAAACTCATAATGTCCGTACCGAGTTCTGAATGCTGTTCTAGGTATATCCTCCTTTCTTACCTTCAATTGGTGATACCCACTTCTCAAATCTATTTTCAAGAAGTATTTAGCACCCTTCAATAAATCAAACAAGTCATCTATTCTAGGTAACGGATACCTATTCTTAATAGTGACCTTGTTTAACTCCCTATAATCAATGCAAAGACGCATTGATCCGTCCTTCTTCTTCACAAATAATACCGGCACTCCCCACGGTGACACGCTTGGTTGAATATACTTCTTGTCCAGTAGTTCTTGCAGTTGCACCATGAGTTCCTTCATTTCTATCGGAGCCATTCTGTATGGGGCCTTCAATATAGGTGTTATTTCCGGCGCTAAGTCGATCACGAACTCAATTTCTCGGTCAGGCGAAAGTCCTGGCAAATCCTCCGAAAATACATCAACAAATTCTCTAACCACTGGTATCTCCTCCAGTTTTACACCCTTC
Source organism: Panax notoginseng (assembly GCA_016801055.1). NCBI lineage: Eukaryota > Viridiplantae > Streptophyta > Magnoliopsida > Apiales > Araliaceae > Panax > Panax notoginseng. Next base: position 52,181,924 of record CM029023.1, read on the forward strand.
TTCTGAGTATCGACTATGTAAGCTAAATAGGCCACACAACCTTGACTCAACAACTTCTTGACCTGCATAATCGTCAGACATTTCATTTGTCTAGGCGATTTGCTACCATGGAAAACTACCTTTGACGGAGTCATAAGGTTTACACACTTCTTTTGGCAGTCAATTACCGCTCTGTATTTGAATAACCAATCCATTCCCAAAATTACATCAAATTCCCCGAGTCTAATCGGAATCAAATCTACCAACAAGATATTCTCCTTAATGTTCACCCTACAGTTCTTGTATACGAATCTAACAGAGATTACTTCCTTATTCGCAATTTCTATGTTCAAAGGAAAATTTAGTTCTTCTCTAGGCAATTCTAACCTCTTGGCAAATTCATCAGATATAAACGAGCAAGTAGCACCCGAATCAAATAATACATATGCATTAATATCATTGATTGGGATAATACCTGACACCACATCTTTTGATTGCACAACATCTTGCACAGTCATGTTGAAGGTTCTGGCTGTGGGTTTGTTTGATGCTGCAGGTCCTGTAATGGCCCATGTACTTCTATTGTTACCTCCATTGCTTCTGGTTGTCCCTCCCTCCTTCTTCTTAGGGCATTCACGAACAAAATGATCCTTGGATCCGCACGTGAAGCATGCCTTCTTCTTCGGTTGAGTGCAATTTGGGGTGATGTGACCCTCCTGGCCACAATTGTAGCAAACTCGTTTCCCCATCAAGCACGCACCCTTGTGAAATTTCCCGCATATCGCACACGCTTCAAACTTTTTGTTTTGCTGGTTACCCTGATGGTTTCCAGCACTCATGTTCCCATTCCACTTTCTCTTCAAGCTGTTGTTGCTGTTGTTGTTGTTTCCACTGCTACCACCTTCATTCTTAATCTCATTCTCATTCTTTTTCTTCTTCTGTTCCTGATTGAACTTTGTCACTGCCTCACCTCCACCTTCAGCGAGTACTGCTTTCTCCATCACCACTACAAATGTCTTCAACTGGAATAGGGAAACCCTACTGTACAGCCAGGGCTTCAGTCCCTGTTTAAATCTCTTCGCCTTACATTCGTCTGTGCCGACTTGATATGGCGCAAATCTTGCCAATTCGTTGAATTTTGCGGCATACTCAGATACCGTCATCGTTCCTTATTTTAGTTCCAGAAACTGAACCTCTAACTGACTCTTAGAACTCTCTGGGAAGTAGGTCTCGAAGAATAACTCCTTAAACCAATCCCAAGTCATCACTCCTGGTCCTTCCCGAGTTTTATTGGCCTGCCACCAAAAACTAGCTTCTGCTTTCAACATGAATGTTGCAAAAGCAGTCTTCTGTTCATCCCCTACCCTAGCGACTTCAAATATCTTCTCAATCTCCATAATCCAGGTCTGTGCCTCGACCGGATTCATTGACCCACGAAATTCAGGTGGTCCGACCGCCTTAAACTCCTTAAACGTTGTGCCTTGGTTTTGAGGTTGATTCTGCAACGCTCCTGTTAGTAATGTCACTAGTTGTTGAACGGGATTATCCTCAACATCGTTATTGTTAGTTCTCGCATTGGTTCTCTGACGGGCTGGTTCACGTCTGGGAGGCATTTTCTGTTAAAAAAACATCTATTAGACTATTACCCAACTTCTTTAAGTATTTTCTAATTAACTTGCCTCCAAAAAAAATAACCACATAACACTTTTGAATAAAATAATAGCTTTTTATTTATTCATCATAACTTTGAAAAACATAACAATAATAGCATCACTGTCATTTACATTCCTTTCCTGAACTATAAAAGTTACAGGACAACATCATCATTTTCATATCACATGGTTACTTAACACTCGAGATTTACACATTATTTAACACTTATTACTTGTAAAACAGACAAATTTCCTACGATGATCTATTAAGATAATCAGTCGCCTTTTGACGCTCTTCTTCCATAACACGGAACATGGTTCGGCGATCTAACACGTATGATGGCAGAGTCTCGAACTGAATTGGATAACCCATGACCCGATCTTGAGCTCGATTGATCACGGTATTGAATACTTTATCCATCTCTTCCATCTTCATCCTCTTTGCGTGTGCGTCCCTTACTGCTCTTCCAGTTCGTTGATAAGCTTCCTCGTATGCGTCTTCAGCTCTCGCCCTCTTGGTAGCTTCTTCATTCAGCTTTTTCTTCAGTTCCACGACCGTCTCGATCAGTTGTTCCTTTTCTCCTTCAGTCTGCATCAGCTTCTCTTCAGCATTAGTTAGACATTCATCTCGATCCCGGATATCATCATCCTTCTATGTCATTGCAGTCTGTTGTTCAGCTACTATCTCCTGCAACTCCTCAATTGTGTCTTGAAGCTCCACGTTACGGTCGTAGACCTCATCATACATACGAGCAGCCATCGAGGTTAGTGGAGTCTCCTCTTCCTCGTCCTCGTTATCTTCATCCTCCTGTGGCAACTCCACGGGATCCTCCTCATCCGTCTCCACATCATCATCCTCATCTTCAACCACTGTAACCAACGGGGCTAACTCCCGTGGCAGTAGTTGTTCCCAAACTACCTGAATGTCGCGAGGTTCCTCCTCTATAGGCATTTGAGGTCCCTCCTCCCTAGTCTGACTAGATTCTCCGACATTAGTCATCCTGACAACAAAATTTTAAAGTTTTAGTTATTAATCATTCTACTCGACACTCGCGAGCACATAAGTTATAAACACATAAGCACATAAGTGTTTTATTACTTCTTCCTTGAAACTCGATAAGAGTTATCTCCACTATCTTTTCAAAGGTTACTTCCTAAGGCTTTTTCCCCCACCTAAGGTTCATAACCTAAAGCTTTGATACCAACCTGTGACACCCCCAAATCCTGGTACTTCATTACCTCAAGATTTGGTGTTCACGTAATCAAAACATTCATTTCTAACTACCAAATCATAATAGAATTGAATAATAAAAGAAAACCTGCCCATACAGGATTAAACTTAAATAAAAGAAATCTCCCAGGTTATCCAACCTTTAACAACAATCATTCAAATGCAGAAAATTAAATAACTTCATTACAATCTTTAAATCAAATTCTGAAAGTAAACTATCAAAACTTTTACAAGTCTTCAGTATTTATTCATCTTTCCTTTTCCCTTACTGGTGCTACGTATGTCACCCGTTTCAACTTTAGCTGTAAGAAATTTTACAGGCAAGAGTGAGCAAACAAGGCCTACTTGAAATAACAATAAGTAAATATTTAAACTTTCACATCAATTGCCAATATTAGGCTCAATAGAACTGAACAATATATTCTATTAACTTTCTAAAAATTATAACATTCACTTAGGGTCTAATAACCACGAATCATGTCCACAGTTATAAGTAATCTTTCAACTTTAACTTTAACAGTCATAAGACTATAAGGACTCCACGTACTTAGGGGGGTCAACCCTTCGTACAATGTATTGTGCACAACCATTTTAACGCTAAGCGTAAACCTCTATTAAAAGAGTTTTTCATCTTAGTATTTAGAATACAAGTCCGCACTAATGTAAGTTTGGTTTGGATAAGTTTTCAAGGCAATTTGGAGTTCAACGGACATCAACTAAGGATTAGTTGAATACAAGATAATAACACTATGTTATTGAATGAACATACTGAATAAACATTTCGTTCTAAGTTCATGCTTTAGGAATAATCTAATAGCATAACAATTGAATAACTTATCATACCTTGCTTTGAACAACGTTAAGCTAAGGTTACATCTTAGAATTTAATATCAAGCATGCACAACAAATAATAACTTGAACGATAAACTAAAGGTACTTGCATGCTAATATAACAAGTTTAGAGTTAAGAAAACTTGCACAATTATAATAGTAGAGTTAGAGAACTTGCATAAGTATAACATAACAGTGAAAAGTAACCTTGCTGAATAATAAAGTAGCAAAGGTTAGGGAACTTGCCTCGTGTGTAGGTTAAATAATTACTATTCACGTTCACCCCAAGTCCTACACATACCATATGCATTGACAATACACATTAGTTACACTAACATTACATTTATGAGTTCCTTTATTACTCTTAGTATAGCTACTAACTAAGTTTAAGTTTAAACAACATCACATCATTCATAAACATTACTTTTTAGCTTTATTACAACTACTTAAATGCTCATGTCATTGCACCACATGTACATTAATAACTTGATACAACATCCTAATACATGTCCAACATATTATCATGAAGTTATACTAATACCCAAAGGGTTGCACTTGCATTCGTGCATCCCGACGCCCTCCGATTGGCTCCAAATACACAATAGTCCTAAAGATGGCCATTTTGACTACTGTTACAGACCTCAAATTAAAAAACTTAAAGAATGCAACTTGTAGGTCTACTCGTCCTCTTTCCGAATCATCTTGAATTACCTCAATCGGAGTTCGTATGAAAACCTTATGGCTGTTTTACTATAGGAGGTCAAAACTGCCCAACTAGGATACTTTTCCGGCACCGGGGCGCGGAACAGTGGCGCTGGGGCGCGAGCTACGGTGCTGGGGCGTGAGCTACAGCGCTGGGCACAAGCTACTAGCCCATTTTTGGTGCTGGGGCGCGAACCTTGGCGCCAGGGCGCGAAATTTGGCGCTGGGGCGTGAATTTTGACGCTAGGGCGCCGCAACTCACAGAACCAACCCAGAAAGACAGAGCAAAGCTACTGTCTAACTTATTTTTAACGGTCAATGACATCCAACAACATATATAACTTCATAAAAATTACACATAAAAGTTAACAATCAACTATATACTAATTATCAACCACTAATCAACACCATCATAACTAATTCTTTGAAAACACTCCTTTTAAAACAAAAACTCCATTGACGAAATATCAATTTGCAGTGAATGTAATTTACACTGTTATTAACCAATTTTGATTCCTTTGAAATACAAGTATACCAATATATATCCTAATTATCATATATAGTCCAATTTCTCAGTTAGCATACAATTATATATATATATATATATATATATATATATATATATATATATATATATATATATATATATACCTTTGATAGATTCTACACTCAAGTTCGTACTCACATGTTTCCACTGTGAAAAATCCATTTCTTGAATACGTAATTTAGCATACAACACACATTTATATGCTAACTATAACAATTATAACAATAAAAACATGTAATATCATAACCAATTCTAGAACATGTTTTACAGATAATTTTTGGTAAAAACCTTAACAGGATGAATGACTTTCAAGAACACAGACTATCAAATTCACAGTAAGTATAAAGCGTGAAACATATATGATTACATACACATAATTTAAGGTTATAAGCACCTACCTTTTGTTGTTAAGAAAACCTTGTTAACAAAATCTGTTTTGAAAATCACGCACTTGACTTCTTCTCAAACTCTCTGAACTTTTCCTTTCTCTTTTCTTAATTCTCTCAGCAATAGACTAGGTATTAACACTGAGCGTAAAACTGATAAATCATACACGTAAAATAACTGTTATGGCAATAATAAGCCTATTTACTCTTATCAGTTACCAAACATATAACGTATAATCTTATAAATATAAATACATTTTATTTATATATTTGTTTTATTCTATTAGTAATATAATTTAAAATTAACAAGAATTTCAAAAGCCATAAGGCCTTGTTTGGCAACCCATTTATAAAATAACAGATTAATATACTTACACCTTGTTTGGTAATACTAAATTAAAATTACTTTGATTTAATAACTTTTTATAACATAGTTATTTGTCAAACTTTATGAAATAACAATTTATTAAATAAATTACTTAATCACATAATTCAATCCACATAACACATTAATTATTTAACAAATAAATAATTAACTAATTACATTAATTATTTAGCAAATAAATAATTAACTAAATAAACTCAATCAAGTTGAACAATTACTTATTCAATAATAATCACATCCAATAAATATTTATATAAATCAATAAATATTTATAACTTACATTTTAAAAAAATATGGAATGTTACATCATTCCCCTCATATAAGGATTCTGTCCTCAGAATCACAACTCAAACAACACATTCGTTACAGGGCTGACGATCTTTAGATCACATCCGACACTAAGTAATTCTGCATTGATGACTCTGTAACGATCCCAAAATTTATACAACTTAATTCTCGACTTCGGTCGTTAACCATACATTAAATCTCTAATTTTACATCATTATTCGATATTAAAAATCACTAAAATTGCGGAATAATTAAAATTTTTATACATCTCCTTCTATCTTTTCCTAAATCGTAACCTTTACATTACATCTCTTCGATTCAAATCAAATGCCATGAATCATTACAACAAACTGACTATACAAAGTCTTACATCATAACTAAATATCCATATACATTGGATAGCTCAACTTACAATTCAACAACATGTTACATTTAAGATAGGAAATCCATTTCTCATAGAACATAAGTAATCTTCGTGAATATAGATCTCTATAACTCACTTAGCACATATCTTTACCTTAAAGTTTGTACCTACAAAAGTGGTTATTTGCAAGAGTGAGCTCGACAGCCCAGCAAAGTCTAACAGTTTTCATGCATCACATAGCACATAATAACATGCTCGATATACAACTCATTAAAGTAACATGGCATACATGCTTTTAACTCACATAGCAAATATAAAGATTGAGTTCCTTACTCAATCATCATTAATTAGCCAAAACAATGCAGTCATATATTGACTTTAACATTTCATGATTTCAACATGTATAACATATCATACAATTTAAAACAGTTCATCAAGTCCACGTAGAAAATAGGAACCGAAAGACTTGCCTTGATCGTTGTTTACCAACAATAGATTAACAGCTTACAGTTATCTGCACTTCACGTGCCCTACACAATTATATAATCACGCATATCAACTATTAGTCACACAACAACACATAGTAATTGTAATGTAAACTCAACTCCACATCTCCTAATCTTTCCTATTAATACTTAACACGTAGCTAAGTCCTTTTCATATGTCTCCACATCATTTTGGATGTACATTAGATTAATCTAAATAAATTAAATAAACCTTAATCAAGCTTTCGCTTTACTTCTTCAAGTTATACTTACATGTAGTTAAGTATTTAAACCTTCTTCTTCTTTTTTTAAATACGACCCATAATGGATAATCCTTACTTCACTATTCAAGATTCACACCTTGTAATACTTAAAACGGTGATTAGTAGGTTCGGAATGCTTTAAGGTTCATAAAACGCAAGCTCGACACCTTTCGTTCGCATCCGGTTGAGCAACAATTTCAAAAACTGCCCATTTTAACCTTTTTCCAAAATCTCAAATTTTAATTTTTATTAAATTAAGTTGTAGTACTATCTTTAAGCTTTCCAAAACATCTTGAATTGCTCAATTTGGACTTCGTATGCAAAAGTTATGCTCGTTTTAGTTTTGGATGTCAAAATAGCATCGCCCAGCCAAAGTCAGCCGCCACCGCGCCCGCGCACGCCCGCGCACGCCCGTGCGCGCCCGCGCACGCCCAGTCGCGACTTTCAGACCCAATCTCCTACCGATTTTCATATTTTGAGTTTTACACATCCAAATAAGATGATTTCAAGTTCTATGAACTCCTAACTCATAATATTACAACATATAAGAAAATAAAAAAAAATTCAACCATACCCACTATACGGATCTGAGCATCAAAGAGGAAAATGACAGATTTTGAGTTTTTTTTAGAGATTATTTCTAAAACCCAAGCTTAATAACCCATAAAACCTCTAGATCTAACCATGAATCATCATATATTAAGAAGATTTCCCATTATCAAGTCCAATAATCAACAACCCAACACTAGATCCAAATTAAAATACAACAAAAATGGACAAAGTTTGAGTTTTATACCTTTGTTCTTCATTTTTCTTTCTTTCCTTCCATGGAACTTCTTCCATGGTTACCTTCCTATGCTTTCTTCTTCCTCCATCCATGCCCAAGCCTTCCCTCTCTCTCTCTCCCTCTCCATCTCTCTCGCTCTCTCTCCGTCTCTCTCTCCTTTCTTCGGTTTATCCGAGAGTGAGAGATGGAGAGCAAAATGAAATACATATATATTATTATTATTATTATTATTATTCCATTCCTTATTATTCATTTAATTAAATCCTTTTTGGGTTATGAAATAACATAATTCACGCACATATTTATCTTATCCTAATATTTAATTAGGATTTCTATCCCACTAAATTTGGAATTTAAATAACTATTTATTTATATAACTAAATTAAACTTTCTTTAATTAAGTTAAAAATAAATAATAACCGAGATATACCAAAATAAATTTCTCACGTTATTATACTACTACACTTCATTCGTTATTATTAATCCTCATACATAATATATAAAGATTAATTTACAATACTTTCTATTATTTGTTTATAAACAAATATATACAATCCCATAAGATTGCTATTCATTTATCTCTCATATTGATTCTATATATTTCTCAACATAATTTAATATGTTCAGACGTGCCACATAAATCACATAGATCAAACACTATGCTTTTTAAATAGCTATAACTCTTCGGTTATTTAATCTTCATTCCCAATATATAATATATTAGGTTATATAGTTTCTTTCATTACACTCCACACAATCCATAAACATACATATTCAAAATATATATTTACTTAATCTCATACATGTACTTAAGCATCTTAAAATAAGAATTTTATTTATTAAATTCTCATTTATTAATTCTTAAAAATTTGGGATGTCACATCCTTCCCTCCTTATAAGGATTTCGTCCTCGAAATCAATGAAACCTCCCTTACTCAGTTTTCACAAATCTCTTTCACAAATATCGTTGAATAACTTCAACATGTTAACTTAGCAAAACAAGTTTACACACATATATATATATACTTCATTCATTTCTTCAACAACTTTTCATTTTTTTTTTATTTTTTTTTATTTTATTTTATTTTTTTTTTCTAATGATCGTTATCATAAACACTCGAGATATTACATTCACCCCTTCTTCTACGAATTTCGTCCTCGAAATTTTATTTATTAATATTTATTCATTCATTCTATCAAAATAGATTTTACGTTAATACTTTATTCATTCATTGGGTTTTATAACCACCTCTTTCCACAAATATCTTTCTTCAATTATTAAACTTTTCTATTAAGAGATTTACATTATTCTTTGATAACTCATCTCCTTCTCATTTCAAAATTTCTTTCCTCACTTATTCCATATACTCATCATTCAGTGTCGCATTCTACGACTTACTTCTTTCAAAGGAACGTCATCCTTACCACAATCACCTTTTAGAATTTCAAGAATCTTCCACAATTGTTCAATAATTAGGAAATAGTATGAATAACTCAGGAATTTAAAAGATTCCAAATCATGCTGAGGGTCACAAGACCTTGAACTACTTCCCCAGGTTGTAAAGTATATCTTGACTTGAACCTTTAACAGTCATACGACTATATGGACCTCCGTACTTAGGGTGTTAAGCCCTTCGTACAATATATTGTACACAAACATTTCAGCGCAAAGTATAAACTAAGCGTAACCTCTGATAAAAGAGTTGTTCATCTCAGAATTTAGAGTGCAAGCATTCAACTGAGGGCCTAATGACCACGAACCATGTCTACAGTTATAAGTAATCTTTCAACTTTAACTTTAACAGTTATAAGACTATAAGGACTCCAAAGTACTTAGGGGGATCAATCCTTCGTACATGTATTGTGCACAAATATTTCAACGCAAAGTATAAACTAAGTGTAACCCCTAATATTAGGGTTGTTCATCTCAATTTTTCAACATCTGAATCCGCACCAACACAATTTGGTTTGGCATAACTTTTCAATGAACGTTTGAATTTCATGAACATCTTTCAATATTTGTCTAGCTGAATCAAATAGCATAGACCTCTACAACAATTCGGACATCAACCAAAATATACATATACATACAATAATACATATGTATTCTAATATCTCAAAAAAATCTCAAAAATCTTTTTATGACGTAATGATACCGCACTGTATTTACAGTCCGTTGAGGTTTCCGTCATTTGGTGATTTTATCATACTACATCATACCATAGTGGGCTGACGATCCTTAGATCACATCCAACACTAGGTAATACTGTATTGATGACTCCATCGTTTTTATCATCTTTACACCAGGTTACATGATGCATTAATGATATAAAATATATTTTGATATATTGCAAATCATTTTTGTCTAGCCGAAGCAATTAGCATAGACATACGAATAACAGTATTGTTGTTAAAACTCACTGGTTCCATCATTTGATCCAATATTTTTCAAGAAAATAGAAGTGTAAACATTAGCATGAAGTCAATAAATTTCAAAAGTCTAGCATAGCTAGTAGATTTAGAATACCTATGCTTCCACCATCAACTCCACTTTCTATAATGATCCATTGCTTAATTAGTCTATCTATTCCTATCATCCTCAATACTCCATTTACACTTATCTATACCCAGTTCGTCAAACTTACCACACGTTATGAGTTCAGGAACTTGCCACAATCATATGAGTTTAAGAACTTATCCTAGTCAGACCATAGGCGTCCATTCGTTGAGGGGTTCAAAAATATACCATATAATTATGAGTCACGAACCTACCATAAGTATAAGTTTTAAGAACTCGCACTTAATCTTACAATATTCTCTAACTAGACTCTACCTATCTGTTATACACATGAGAAAAGAATCACCTTCTCAACAGGCATATATCAAATAGTGCGACACAAACATTCTAATGATTATCAATGTGATAAACTGAGTGCAAGCACAAAACCCTCGCCCATACAAAGGTTTGTACAACTCAGCCATCACATGAGTCCTCAATTGAAATCCAACCTAACTCTATCTTGCTTATAACTTGCTCTTTGCCCGATACGAATTCCTCGTATCAAATCATCTATAACTCCTCATGAGTTATCTCGTATTTTTTTATAGTACTCCATCTTCATAGCATTAAGCTATAATTATTCAAACATTATAGACCATCTTTCTTTTATAACTTAAACAGACCACGTCGTGATCTTATTCTATAATCATCTCCCTTAAAATTCTTTTCTTAACTCGTGATCGTTTTGTTTTACGATCCTCTTTCTTTCTTTTTTTCATCATTTACGACATTATTCGCTATCTTGGCTTCTTCTTTTTTTATCTTTATATCTCTTCAAGATTCTTCTTCGAATCTTCTTGTTTATATAACAATTCTTCCTTTAAAAATTTCTAACTTTATTTACATTGCTCAACATTTCATTCAAGTTCTACACTTTCATCATACGTATCCACTTTCTACACTTGGTACACATCGAGTCTCTAACAGTTTCAATATGGTACGCTGAGTGGTTTCCCACAAACAACCAACAAACTAGGTTCCGAGTTACTAGTTCGTATATACCTCCGCTCTATGAAGGAATCGTTTAGCCCAGATACCATACATCAACTACTAAAGAGTACAATTGCACCATACTTAAATATAACTCTCTATTCTTAACTTCTTTATCATTCTTTTTTTATAGACATTGTCTATTTATTATCACCTTACATCCTGGAGTTAGGTAACCCCACATTCACATTCCTTATAACTCTGCGAGATTCTTCTTTGAATCATTTCACGCAAGTTTTAATCCCTTATTGTTCAAACTCTATTTGAGCTTATTCATTCCTTATTTTCACCTCTTTTCTCTAAGGTTATAGCCTAAAGTACTCTTGCCTAAGGTTTCTAACCTATCAGCTCTGATACCAACTGTAACGACCCCAAAATTTATACAACTTAATTCTCGACTTCGGTCATTAACCATACATTAAATCTCTAATTTTACATCATTATTCGATATTAAAAATCACTAAAATTGCGGAATAATTAAAATTTTTATACATCTCCTTCTGTCTTGCCCTAAATCGTAACCTTTACATTACATCTCTTCGATTCAAATCAAATGCCATGAATCATTACAACAAACTGACTATACAAAGTCTTACATCATAACTAAATATCCATATACATTGGATAGCTCAACTTACAATTCAACAACATGTTACATTTAAGATAGGAAATCCATTTCTCATAGAACATAAGTAATCTTCGTGAATATAGATCTCTATAACTCACTTAGCACATATCTTTACCTTAAAGTTTGTACCTACAAAAGTGGTTATTTGCAAGAGTGAGCTCGACAGCCCAGCAAAGTCTAACAGTTTTCATGCATCACATAGCACATAATAACATGCTCGATATACAACTCATTAAAGTAACATGGCATACATGCTTTTAACTCACATAGCAAATATAAAGATTGAGTTCCTTACTCAATCATCATTAATTAGCCAAAACAATGCAGTCATATATTGACTTTAACATTTCATGATTTCAACATGTATAACATATCATGCAATTTAAAACAGTTCATCAAGTCCACGTAGAAAATAGGAACCGAAAGACTTGCCTTGATCGTTGTTTACCAACAATAGATTAACAGCTTACAGTTATCTGCACTTCACGTGCCCTACACAATTATATAATCACGCATATCAACTATTAGTCACACAACAACACATAGTAATTGTAATGTAAACTCTATTCCACATCTCCTAATCTTTCCTATTAATACTTAACACGTAGCTAAGTCCTTTTCATATGTCTCCACATCATTTTGGATGTACATTAGATTAATCTAAATAAATTAAATAAACCTTAATCAAGCTTTCGCTTTACTTCTTCAAGTTATACTTACATGTAGTTAAGTATTTAAACCTTCTTTTTTTTTAAATACGACCCATAATGGGTAATCCTTACTTCACTATTCAAGATTCACACCTTGTAATGCTTAAAACGGTGATTAGTAGGTTCGGAATGCTTTAAGGTTCATAAAACGCAAGCTCGACACCTTTCGTTCGCATCCGGTTGAGCAACAATTTCAAAAACTGCCCATTTTAACCTTTTCCCAAAATCTCAAACTTTAATTTTTATTAAATTAAGTTGTAGTACTATCTTTAAGCTTTCCAAAACATCTTGAATTGCTCACTTTGGACTTCGTATGCAAAAGTTATGCTCGTTTTAGTTTTGGATGTCAAAATCGCGTCGCCCAGCCAAAGTCAGCCGACGCGTGCCCACGCCGCGCGCGCGCACGCCGCGCGCGCCCGCACCAGCCCAGTCGCGACTTTCAGACCCAATCTCCTACCGATTTTCATATTTTGAGTTTTACACATCCAAATAAGATGATTTCAAGTTCTATGAACTCCTAACTCATAATATTACAACATATAAGAAAATAAAAAAAATTCAACCATACCCACTATACGGATCTGAGCATCAAAGAGGAAAATGACAGATTTTGAGTTTTTTTAGAGATTATTTCTAAAACCCAAGCTTAATAACCCATAAAACCTCTAGATCTAACCATGAATCATCATATATTATGAAGATTTCCCATTATCAAGTCCAATAATGAACAACCCAATACTAGATCCAAATTAAAATACAACAAAAATGGACAAAGTTTGAGTTTTATACCTTTATTCTTCATTTTTCTTTCTTTCCTTCCATGGAACTTCTTCCATGGTTACCTTCCTATGCTTTCTTCTTCCTCCATCCATGCCTAAGCCTTCCCTCTCTCTCTCTCTCCCTCTCCCTCTCTCTCGCTCTCTCTCCGTCTCTCTCTCCTTTCTTCGGTTTATCCGAGAGTGAGAGATGGAGAGCAAAATGAAATACATATATTATTATTATTATTATTATTTTTCCATTCCTTATTATTCATTTAATTAAATCCTTTTTGGGTTATGAAATAACATAATTCACGCACATATTTATCTTATCCTAATATTTAATTAGGATTTCTATCCCACTAAATTTGGAATTTAAATAACTATTTATTTATATAACTAAATTAAACTTTCTTTAATTAAGTTAAAAATAAATAATAACCGAGATATACCAAAATAAATTTCTCACGTTATTATACTACTACACTTCATTCGTTATTATTAATCCTCATACATAATATATAAAGATTAATTTACAATACTTTCTATTATTTGTTTATCAACAAATATATACAATCCCATAAGATTGCTATTCATTTATCTCTCATATTGATTCTATATATTTCTCAACATAATTTAATATGTTCAGACGTGCCACATAAATCACATAGATCAAACACTATGCTTTTTAAATAGCTATAACTCTTCGGTTATTTAATCTTCATTCCCAATATATAATATATTAGGTTATATAGTTTCTTTCATTACACTCCACACAATCCATAAACATACATATTCAAAATATATATTTACTTAATCTCATACATGTACTTAAGCATCTTAAAATAAGAATTTTATTTATTAAATTCTCATTTATTAATTCTTAAAAATTTGGGATGTCACAGACTCCATCATTTTTATCATTCTGCATCAAGTTCCATGACATATTGATGATATAAAAATACATTTTGATAATTCAAATCATTTTCGTCTAGCCGAATCAATTAGGATAGACTCTTCTTTAAACCATTCAAAAACCTTTGAAAATCATCTTTGGTGTCATCATGCCACAATAGGTAACGATGTGTTAGTGGCTCGAAGTCCACACCTACACACTTGTCCCCATGTGGTGAGGATAACAAAATTCATTTTATTTCGAAAGGCACATCAGTGCGAATTTATCTTGATGTCAAAAACTTCGAAGTCTAGCATAGCTAGAAGATTTGGAATACATATGCTTCCACCATCAACATAACTCTCTCTACTGATCCATTACTTAATAAGTCTATCTATTTCTATAATCCTCAATTGAAATCCTACACAATTCTAACTTTCTCTTTTCTTAATACGAATTTTCTTTAATCCGTACCTTAACATTTACCACTCTTTTCTGAGTTTACATTATACCATTTCCTAGTACCTTCTCTTTATAGCGTCAAGCTATATTATTCTAATCACTTAACATATTATATTTTATTCAACGATTTAATCTGATCATGGCGTGATCTTATTTTGTAATCATTTCTCCTTATACCTACGATCGCTTTATACTACGATCTCCTTATTCTTCTCTTTAATCATATTATATTCTAATTTTATTTACACTTTTCATCTTATAGACATAGTCTATTTATTTTCACTTTTCATCTTTATTACCGGAGTCAGGTAACTCCGAATTCTTATCCTTATAGCTTTTCATGATTCTTCTTTGAATCTTCTTTTATCTTTATCTTTACTTTAATGATGAATTTCCTAAATTCATCTCTTATCACGTAAACTCTATTCGAGTTTATTGTTTATCATCCTCTCCACGGTTATATCCTAAGGTACATCTACCTAAGGTTTATAACCTACAGCTTTGATACCAATTGTGAGTCCCCAAATTCGGGTCCCAAATCACCGCGGATCTGGTTCAATCATTTCTATAACTATTGCGAAAGATATAAACATAAATTGTTTATACATTAAACTTTTACACATCATTTCCAAGGTCTACAACCTTAACTTAATATATACCTTCAATATCTTAAATGTTTACAATACTATTTTCGTCTGAAAATTTAATAAATCTAACTACACCATAATTTAATCTTGAACTTTGTCTTTGCTTCTTTACTCGAGCTTTCATCTTAATTTGAAAATTTTTATCAGGATATAGCAAGGGTGAGCATCAAATTTGCCCAGCAAGTTAAATTTATTTGAGGATATATCATGATTAAAAGAATATGAATAAAAGTCTAGCTACGTTCAACAATATAATTGTGAACTAGCAGGAATCAAATTTCATAACTGAACGATCAGGATGACATGAATAAATTTCAGTAATGAATATGAATAATTCAACTAGAGCAGATGGTAATGAAGGTGATCAGCCTTTCATACCTGATGAACATATGCAACATGCACTAAGTGCGAATCAATAATCAGTACAGATGTGAATAATCAACAATAATTATTCACTAGCATGCTTTGAAAATACAACTCAAGGTTGAGTTAAGAAACTTGCCTGATTCGTTGACTACTGCTACACAATTTAAGTAAACTTCTTTTGTAAGACCTATCATTAATAAGATTGGTCTTTTAATCAGCATAACATTCCTGCTAACTCAATACACTATTACTTATCAATCAATTATCTAACACTTAATCACATAATTAATTATTAAATAACACCTTACAGCATTAGCATTATTATTGTCCTTTGATAATTCTTTAATCACTATATCATATATATTATGATTTAACACTCTAATAAGTCAAATACCAAACCAGCAAGTTGGATTCCAAATCCAGTAAGTTGGATTCCAAATCCAGTAACCTAGATGGCCAATTCAGCAAACCAAACTGCAATCCAGCAAGCTAGATTCAACATATTTTTAATTCAGTAAACTGTTTTTCAATCCAGCAAACTGGATTCCATATCCTTCTCATGAAAATACCAAATCAGCTTATTATTTTTCTATCCTTTGTCCAAACACATATACATATATATCGTACACAAAAGTATTTTTCCATAATTTTCCAACTTCCTTTAGTATTTTTCAAAAATCATTTTTAGTTAATTCCTTAAGAAATTAGCTACCTCATGCTTAACTTCAGAAATTCCCATAATTTGACACAATCTTATACGTGTTAACGTGACACTCCAATTTAAATTTTGTGACCATCGGAGTTATAGAACTCCGGTTATAGCGATTTTCGTCCGAAAAACCCAAATATTGAAATGCCCATAACTTGGTCGTTTTAAGTCGAAATTAGCTCATTTTTGGACAGGAGGTACTCAATACCATATATTTTCATGTCCCAAAAGTCCGAAATTTATGTCACAAATTAAGTTGCCGAAACAGCCCCTGGACAGTTTTGGGCAGTAGCAATTTTGGTATTTTACGGTTTTTCGTGCTTTGTTAAAAATATTCCATACGGAAATCTACAACTCCTTTTTCAGTGATTCCACTTGGAGATGTTAGAAAACGTATCATATTATCCACCCAAATTTTTCTAGAATTTTTGAATGCCAGAAAAATGATGAAACTACCCCTAGCATTGACTGTTCAAAAACAGTCTATTTTCCTTAAAAGACACAAAACTATTTTTGCTAAATCAGTCACTACGAACTGTGTACTCAACATTTTTAAGTGCTACCACCTGGGTTTAGTAGATAACTTACATATCTAGCACCTCTCTTTGATGGATCGCAAAAACAATGTGTAGATTAAAAACTATGGAAATCCAAAGTACATAGAAATTTTAGGGTTTATAAACTAGAAAATCACTTTTTTTTACTTTCGATTTCCAAACAAAACAACACCCAATATGGGTAGATCTAACTATGAAACACTCATTAACATGTATATACATGGTTTTTGAGTTTAGAAATATAGTTTCAAGATTTAATTTACAATAATTAAAAATTACATAAACAAAAGGGGTTTATACCTTAGCTTGATTTTCTTTCTCCTTCAAAATATGAGATGGATCTTGGGTGTTTGAAGATAAAAGACTTCTCTTCCCTTCTCTCTTGGAGCTGCCGAACTCCCCTATCCTCTCTCTCTCTCTTTCTATTTGATTTTGCTAGCAAACTAGGAAGTGAGATGAAAGAGAAAGAGAATGGATTTTGTTTGATGGAAAAATATGTATAGATATATTGAATGGCTTTTGTTTGATGGAAAAGTATGTATAGATATATTTGGTATATCTAACCATAGTCTACCAACACATCTCTAGCTCTTCTCTCTCCCACTCAATCATTGAAATGTTGCTTGCAAGCTTGAACAAAATGTTGGCAAATTAAACAAGTGACACATGGAATGATGGTCACCAATTAAAGTAAACCATCGTCACATTCATCTCCCTTTCTCTCCTCTCTTGTGTGGGCCGGCCATGTGGCCTTAGTTTATCCAAATTTTGGCTTTCCTTTTATGCTTTAATTGATTTACTAAATATCCAAAAAGTCCCTCTTCCATTGGGCTAAGTTTGGGCTCCCAATTAATTCTTTTGGGCTTCTTAATTAAAATATTTGGCTACAACAATTAACATATTCCAATACTCTTAATATTACCATTCCCTAATTATTTAATTAGAGTTTTCATTTTCTCAATTATAACATAAATCCTTACTCATGCACATTTATTTCATTAACCCAATTAGACTTTCTATAATTAGGTTATAAAATTAATTAATTGAGATGTATAAAATAAATCTCTTAGAATTAGTATATATTATAAATACTAATATTCTATCATATTATAACCTCTTAGGTTATTTAATTATCACACCTAATATATATATATTAGGCTACATAACTTAATTCTTAATTCACTTACTCACATATTCATATAAAATAATTTAATAAATTGAGACATGGTCCACAAATCTCTTAGATTAGGTCACTAGTATATATTTAAAATACTAGAACCATATACACATAATCTTATGAACTCATACACTAAACATATACCTCATTATCAGACTATCACTTATAGTCTATCAAATCATTCAAGTTCTTCTCCAAAAATTTTGAAATCCTTCAAATTCTTTTACAGAAACGTCAAATCCATACACTTATTTTCTGTCTAAGTTCATCTTATAACCTTTAATCCATCACTTTAGGATTTTAATAATTATCTAAATTCTTGGGTTGTCACATATGAGATGGATTGTGTGACCATAGAGATAATGATGTAATCTCACGGAAGCCCATGCTAAAGCACAACAAGTTTTCTCAATCAGAGTGTAATCGTGTTCACTGCTGCTGAATCTCTTGCTGAGGTAATAGATAGCCCTTTCTTGGCTTCTATCATCTTTTTGCCCCAACATGCAGCCCATGGCATTGTCATTGATTGACAGGTACATAAACAGGGGAACACCATCCCTTGGAGGTACCAAAACTGGAGCTTTGATTAGCTGCTCTTTAATGAAAAGGAAGGCTTTCTGACACTCATCATTTCATTTCATGGAAGAGTTCTTCCTTAGTAACTTGAAGATGGGTTCACACCGGTTGCTGTGAGTTGGGAGATGAATCGACTAATGAAGTTTATTCTCCCCAAAAATCTCTGTATTTCCCTCTTTGTTTGGGGTATGGGCATTTCCGTGATGGCCTGGATTTTTGTAGGATCCAGCTCAATGTCTTTGTGACTTACTAGGAATCCTAGCAATTTGCCTGATTTAACACCAAAGGCGCATTTGGATGGGTTCAGCTTCAAGTTGTACTTATGCAACCTATTGAAGAGCTTTTTGAGATGATCTAGGTGGTCTTCCTCCCTTCGGGACTTGACAATGTTGTCATCCACATAGATTTCTATCTCTTTGTGAATCAGATCATGGAAAAGACTCATCATGGCTCGCTGATAGGAAGCTCCGGCATTGATGAGGCCGAATAATAACTGTCTATAGCAAAAGGTTCCCCAAGGAGTGGTGAATGCAGTCTTCTCATGATCCTCTTCAGTAACCATGACTTGATGGTACCCAGCAAAGCAGTCCACAAAATAGTACATGTCATACTGAGCTATATTGTCAATGAATATGTGGATGAATAGTACGAGAAAGTAATCTTTGAGACAAGCTTTGTTCAGATCCTTATAATCCACGCAAACTCGCACCTTCCCTCCGGGTTTAGACACGGGATCTATATTAGATAGCCACTCAGGGTATGTTGATACCATGATGATGCCTGCTTGAAATTGTTTCACAATTTCTTCTTTGACTTTTAAACTCCACTCTGGTTTTAATCGTCTGAGTTTCTGCCTGACTGGCTTGAATCCCTCTTTAATAGGAAGGCGATGAATGACAATGTCAGTTGACAAACCGACCATGTCTTCATGAGACCATGCAAACACGTCCTTGAATTGGGTCAATAGAGTAACCATGTTATTCTTTTGGTTTGGAGTAAGGTCCGTACCAATCTGGATTTGTTTGGGGTTTTTGAGGTTCCAAGGTTAAAAGAGGTGGTTTGATCAAGATTTAGCTTGGGTTTATCTTCGACTCATTCTTTGATCTCCTGAGGTATCTCATAGTCCTCTTGATCAATCTTCATCAAATCAGAGTCCAACTTTACATCAAAGTTGCAGTCCTTATGAAGAATAAGCACCTCATCAGCAAGTTTAGGCACATCTAATTTTAGAGTCCTTAAGCAAAATGCTTTCACTTAATATATGAAACTATTAATCATACAAAGTGTTAGCATGAAATGACAAAAACAAGTACTAATACTGTGCTGCAAAAGTAAGCAGATATTTCTATCTACAGGGCAGAGGGAGTTTCTGCCCTTTTACCCTTGTGGGTAAATGCATGGAGTGCTACTCCAATTACCAAGGGTCAAGTCCTGGTGGACAGCTGTGATGAAGGGGCTAATATTGTCATCCTTCTCTTGAATAATGACCATGATGTCTGGACAATCATCATCTGGGATGTCTCTGTTCATACCCTTCGTATGGACCAGGATGCGTATGTTTGATAAATGTCTCTTTATCTCTTGTTTGCGCCTTTGATTCCTTTCTTCCACCTCTGGGTCTGGAATTAAGACTTCCTTTCCTTTGACCAGTATCGGCTTAGGAAATAGCATGGCTACCGCAGGGGCAGGAACCTTTAGTAAAGGCTGTACATGATCATCACCTGTAGGTTTAAGCAACGACCTTGTCGAGTAAGGAACCGATTTATGCTTGTGAGGGTTCCTATGACTGGACCCAAAAGAGTAGCCTAATCCGACTGTCCTTGTCTGGCTGGGAACTTGAATTGGGCATTTGATTCCCTGGTGATCCTTTCCTAACCATTGTCCTGGTTGAAAACCCAAGGATATCATCTCTTGACTTGCCGACATTACCTCAGCAGAAACTCTGGGTTTCAGAGGTGGTGCCCCAATGGGTTGATAGTGAGTATTGCTCACCTCAAGGGCCTGGAAGATGACAGGCTCAACTTCTATATTGAAACTGATGAGATGTATATCACTTTGAACAGGACATTCTGGTTCGGCATTGACAGTGACCAGATTACTGTTGATAATATACTTGAGCTACTGATGAAGAATGGATGGGATGGCTCTAACCATATGAATCCAAGGTCTTCCCAACAGTAAATTATATCCTGTAGTGATTTTAAGCACTTGGAAGGATACGTAGAATGTATGTAGACCGATTTCCACGAGCAATTCAATCTCTCCGATAGCATTTTGTCGAGATCCATCAAAGGCTTTGATGATTATATAGTTGCTTTGAATCTTGTTGAGATTGATGTTCATTTTCTCCAATATAGCATAGGGGTAGATGTTTAGGGATGATCCTCCATCAATTAGCACTCCTCTAACCACATATCTGGAAGACATAACCACTATGTGCAATGGTTTGCAATGACCCGTCCCTTCGGGAGTTATGTCATCATCACTGAAGGATATCACATTATTATTGAAGATGTGATCAACCAGATGATGTAATTTTTCAACATCCACTGTCTTTGGTAAGTGGGCTTCTTCTAATACTTTCAGTAAGACCTTCCGGTGATCTTCTAAAGAGAAAACCAAGTCCAGAATAGAGAACCAGCTTAGCTTCATTGTGTCCCATCTTGTGGAGGAATTCTTCAATCTTCTCCCTGGGCACTTTCTCCTTTGATCTGATGATAGGCTTCATCACCCATTGAGGAAGATACAATGGATTTTCTTTAGACACTACAACAGTTGTGTTGGATGTAGATCCTTCAGCCTCTCCATAGTTCCATGGCACTTTCTTGAGGCTGACGACGGGATACTGTGGCCTGAACGGCAATATGATTGGCATTGGAGCAGCCACTTTCAAAAGGTTTTCAACGCCTTTGAGCTGAATTTGTTGAATTGTAAGTGGTGTGGCAGCCAAATCTCCCTCAAAGGATATAACTGCTACAACTTCCTCCCATCTTGGAGGAAATGTGTACCACTATCAAATGATACAACGTCATTGTCTGCCATTTACAGGTCACCGCTGTCAATCATATTTTGAATAAGATGGCGGAGTGCCCAGCATTCCTCAGTACTGTGACCGCGAGAGTGGGAGTGGTATTAACATACTCCATTAGCATAAAATTATTTTAAGCATGGGTTGACTGGAGGTAACAGTGCTGTGATTTTTCCCTCATTAATCAACATCTACAGTATCCCTTCCATCGGTTGGCCTAAATAGGTGAATTCCCTTTTGTTAGCGAAGTCCCGGTGGGCTTTAGCTTTTGGTTTTCTGGCAAACTTTTCCTCCAGTGTTTTAATTTCTTGAATAAGTGGTGGAGTATTTGTAATAAGAGAAAGGAGGCTAGCATGCTCCTGACTGAACAACTTACGTGTGATTTGGTGTTGATGAGTCACCAGTTATGCCAATTGATTGACTTGTTCGCCAAGAGACTTTAACTCTCGTTCCATCATGAACTGGAACTGTGCATAATCCTATTTGTCAGCATTATCCATGCTAATTTGGGATGAAAGACCCACATACTTGAGGTATTTGGAGGTCTCTCCATTGCCTCTGTTGTTCATATTAACCTCCTCTCCTTGTGTTGAGGGAGAGGGTTGTCTTGAACATGTGGTTGGTCGGGCTTGGTCACCACGATCTTACCATTGTCAATTAAGTCCTGGATCTTATGCTTAAGGGCCCAACAATCCTGACTGTCATGGCCTGGAGCTCCAGCATGGTAAGCACATTTCTTACTTGCATTGAAACCCTTTCCACTCGGGTTGGCTGGTGGAAGGAGATGAGTGATTTTTTTCTGAGTTGTCAGAAGTTTGAGAATGTTTTCAAGTGAATCCCCTAAGGGTGTGAACACTCTTGTACATCTGACTTCTTCATTCTTTTGCAATGGAAGGCTTGAAGATTGTGCTTGAAAAGGGGAATAATTTCTCCTCTGAATAGGCAAGTTTTGACTGCCTTTTTGTCCTTACAGATTGGATATGCTCAGCTACGACTTTCAATGCGACGAGGTCTTTAATCTTCCCTGATTTCAATCCCATTTTAGCCATTTCTCCGTGCTTAATTATTTTTGAGAATGGCTTGCCTATTCCAGCTAGGACCCTCTCATAAAATGGAGCTTCTTGAATATCTATGAAGATCATCACCATTTTAGACTCGGTCATAGATGGGATAACTTAAGTAGCCAGACACCTCCATCTTTGGGCATACTCTCTGAATGACTCGTTGAATTATTTCTTGACCTTGGTAATTTGATACCGGTCTAGAGCCATTTGAGTTTGAAAGTTGTATTGACTAAGGAAAGCATGGGATAACTCCTCTCAGTTGTGAATCTTAGAGTTATCCAATCTGGTGTACTATGCTCTGGCTTCTCCAGTCAGACTTTTTTGAAGTAGCTACATTCTGAGCTTTTCATTCTAGGCATAAGATTTGAGCTCTCCAATGAAAACCTTTAAGTGGGTATAAGGATCTCTTAATCCATCATATTTCTCAAAATTAGGAGTTTTGAATTTTTTTGGATAATAAACCCCGGGGAAGATACAAAGGTCTAAATATGAAACACTCATGTGTGTTCCAATCCTTTTGATGGACCGAATGGTCTCTTCCATTTGTAGAACCTTCTTCTGAATATCACTTGTGTCTTGATCTTCTTTAAGATGGGTGATTTTTGGGGTTTTGTTGGTCTTATAAGACTGAGACTCAGGTACTAGAACTTCTTTGTCCGGACCCTGGGTTCCTCCATGTGCAGAGAATTTTGTGTGGATGGGTATTTGTGGACCTTGAGTTGATTTGTGTAGTTCTCTGAGCAGAATAGCCAACTCTGTGATTTGATTGCTTAATCCTTTGAACTCCTCGCGAGAGACTGGAGTAGGATTAGGCTGGCTAGATGTAGCCATGTTTGGCTATAGGCTTAATGCCTTCTTGGACTTTGAACGAGTAACGGGACCAATCGTTTCCCTACAAAAAGACTTATGTAGTTTAGTCCTAGGGAAACGTGGAAATGTTACATGCTATATAATGTGTCCGATTTTTAGGAGTATTATCCTGTAAAACGAATGTCAATTATTTTAATGGCAGGTATTAATATGCATATTCACATATTGCATTATACTTTCCATTACATTGACATTGACATGGAAATGAAATTAAAAGTAATTGAAATGGGAAGGTAAGAAGAGACTTCCCCCCCGCGTTTAGTTTATCAGAGGCTGACCTATCTTAGGCAACTCTCGCGGCTTTTTCGCATGAAGGTTCCCAGATCATCGCAATTTACTTGATGGGAAGTTAATCCGATCTTTCAACGAGAGCGAAACTGGGTGGTGCCTTTCTTGAGCCTCATGGAATTAGTCTCCCGACGAATCTAGTAATCAAACACCGACGAGATAGCCTCCTGGTGGAGGGACCACACAACATACATTCACATACATCGCGTCTCACCATATGGAAATGATGACATGTGCGAAGCACTAATATCACAGGCAGATATGGTGCGAAGCACTAAGTGCAGGAAGTAAATGCATTAGTACACATTCATTCAAATATAAATGCAACATCCATACACAAGCAGATAAAAGTTTTGAAAAGTTTTTAAATAGCGGCTTAAGCCCTCTTACTGGATGTCCCTAGCAGAGTCGCCATCAGTCGACGTCGGGATTTTTATGTGTCCCTTTCTGTTCTTGTCTTTTGGCGTTCTCATGTTAGCTGAGATTTGTTTGAAAAAACAAGTTTGAAAAGGTCCGATATGTACATGTCGACGATTTGACTATAAGAGTCGCCAGTTGGTATTTTTAAGCAGAGGGAAGGTGTTAGGCGACCTCCGACTTTCGTGATAACATGGTTACCGCCACTTTTCATTTTAAACTTTTATCTGAATGTGTGTGTGTGTGTGTGTGTGTGTTGTAGACACTTGAAAATTTGTATTCCTGTTACTAACCTTGCAAGAGGGTAGAATCGCCTTTCGGAGATAACCTTGGAGGATAACTTAACTCAGTCCCGAAGATAACCCCGGGACACCCACTCTTCGCCATCTTGGAGATAACCCCGAGATATTCTACCACAATCCCGGAGATAACCCTGGGATATTCACTTTTAACCTCGGAGATAACCCCGAGGACTGCAGTCACAATTCCGGAGGCAACACCGGAGAAATTTTTCATCTCAGAGACAACCCTGAGATATTCAGTCCTAATCCCAGAGACAATCCCGGGATCCTCAATCCAACCTCAGAGATAACCCAGACGAATGCAGTTGCAGTTTCGGAGATAACTCTGGAAATGCTATTTTTCCCTTCCAACAGTCAGCTTCAACACTCGGTAATAGTTCCGAGGCACTCATTCCCCAAACCCAGAGATAACCTCGGGAGGTCAGGCACACCTCAGAGATAACCCTGAGAATGGTCAACACTTGCAGCAGTCCAATCTCATAGATAACTCTGAGCAACGACCGCTAAATCAACTTAAACCGGAGATATCCCCGGTGAGGGGCAGAATCGTCATTTTGCCATCTCGATCTCACATTGCGCCATCTCAAACAAAATTCAAACATACATTCTACACAGAAAGGTCCTACAAGAACCAAAGAGCTCCAATCCCGAGTGACTACTGCACAAGACAGCACACCGGATAGAATTTGAAGCTTAAAGACCAAGGGCATGGTCCCATCTTCCTGACTTCGTACAACCTCTACTCCTATGTCATTGTGTTGCTCTCGACAAAAGCATGATGAAAAAGGTCTTATACACCACGATCAGATGCTCGGATTGAAGCTCTAAAAGTTTGAACGGACAACACGTTGCACACGTGCACGTACTTTGAGACGGCGGGACCCGCGAATCCTGGGGCACCCCGAGCTGCCGCAGGTACATCTACGGTTGCCACAGGTACACATGCAGCTCCCCCCTCTATAAATAGAGTGCTTGGGGCAGCCATTTTGCATAGAGAAAAGGCGAGGAAGCCCTATTCAATTTGCTCTGTAAACACTATAAACTGAGTGCTTTCTCATTTTAAACACTTGTGAGCTTCTATATTGTTATATTTTTATCAGCGGGAGCCGAGTGTTCAGCCATTTAAAGTCATTGAAGTCTTCTTTGGCAATCCACTTTAAGCCTTCTTACACTTTCTAAAGCCTTTCTCCACTACTGTGCACACACAGTTCCGCATGTTGAGAGTCGTGTTGAGTGTGTATGCCCAAACTTCGGTCCGTGGCTTTTATTTCTTTTTACATATATATTTATATTATATTATATATATATATATACACACATTTTCAGTCTGGCCTGGAGTTTACTTCATGGCCTTTTACCGTTTTATTTACATTTCTGTCAAGCCTGGAGTTTACTTCGTGACCTTTTACAGCTTTATTTACATTTTGTCCCGCCTAGAGTTTACTTCGAGGCGGTTGATCGCTTTATTGCTTTATTTATATTTTCTCAATCCCCCATGGAGGTGCTTCGTGGTGGTTTATTGATTTTTACTGCTTTATTTACGTTTGCAATCCCCCATAGAGGTGCTTTGTGGTAGTTGATTGTCTGCACACACACACACACACACAGATATATATATATATATATATATATATATATATATATATATATATATATATATATATATATATAAATGTTTACAGCTTTCGTACAAATTGCTAAATCATGTGAGCCTAGGAATTATGTGATCACAGATTCAGTTTACTGAATCTAGATTTGGTTCCCATGATGGACATTTTCAGTTGTACACGGCTTGTAAATTATTCACGGTGTTCGAATTTCCTTAGATGGCTCTCATGCCCACAAGGAGTTTGGCACTGCTATGTATATTATTTTCTCGAAGATGTTTCGCATCTCGAAAAATAAAAGCAATCAAGCCGAACACATAATAAAAATGTCAGTATCAAAGGCCTCAATTACTATTGAGCACAAGGGTTTGAAAAATCTCTTTTATAAAACATCACTGTTATATCTTGTTAAAACTGAATTTTTATACAAAATTCAAAACCTTTGTATATAGGTGCGAACGAGGCATAGCACTACTTCCAGATAATTGCACATAGATCCACACACACACACACACATTCATATAACAGTTTAATTGAAAAGTGGCGGTCATCGTGGCAACACGGATGTCGGGGGGTGCCTAACACCTTCCCTCCGCATAACCAAGTCCCCGGACCCTAACGAATCTCGGTTTCACAGACCCGTTAAGCAGTGTCACATCACTGGGTCAATGTATAAATCTTTTCTCGATTGTGTTGGTACAACCATTTAAAAAACCAATTGGCAACTCTTACAGTCCAATCGTCGACATATACATGTCGGACCTTTTCACAACTTGTTTTTTCAAACAAATCTCACCTAACAAGAGAACACCAAAAGACAAGAACAGAAAAGAAACAAATAAAAATCCTGACGTCGACAAGTGGCAACTCTGCTGGGGACATCCAGTAAGAGGACTTAAGCCGCTATTACAAGCTTTTCAAAATTGTTATATGCTTGTGTGTGGATGGTGCATTTACATTTGATGGATATGTACGAATGCATTTACTTATTGTACTTAATGTTTTACACTATATCTGCTTATAATATTAGTGCTTCACACATGTCATCATTTTCATAAACGGTGAGACACGTTGTATGTAAATGTATGTTATGTGGTTCCTCCATCAAGAGGCTATCCTGTCGGTGTTTGATTGCTGGACTCGTAGGAAGACTAATTCCAACGAGGCTCAGGAAAGGCACCACCCAAATTCGCTCCAGTTGAAAGACCAAATTAACTTCCCATCGAGTAAATTGCGATGATTTGGGAACCTTCATGCCAAAAAACCGCGAGATTAGCCTAAAATAGGTTAGCGCCTGATAAACCAAATACGGAGGAAAGTCTCTTCATGCTTTCTCATTTCAAATTACTAGTAAAGTTAATTACTTGTAACTTCATTCCATATTGATCTCCATGTAATGGGAAATATGTGTACACGTATATTTACAAATATTAACATGTTATCCTGTATTACAAACAGCTAACATCTGTTTTGCAGGATAATACTCCTAAAACGGATACATTATATAGCATGCAAACATGTATACATTCCCTGAAACTAAACTACGTTTGTTTTTCGCAAGGAACCAATTGGACCTATTACCCGTTCAAAATCCAAAAAAGCCACGAGCCTACAGCCAATTATGTCTTCATCTGACCAGACAAATCCTAATCCTGTCTCTCGTGAAGAATTTGATGAATTAAGTAAATAAATCACAGATTTGGTTGTTCTGCTTAAAGAACTACACCAATCTACTCAGGGTACAAGGATACCCATACATTCTGAAGCCTCTACACATGGAGGACCCCAAGGTGCGGACAAAGAAGCTCCCGTATCTGATTCTCAGTTGGATAAAACCAACAAAACTCATGATACCACCCATCTCAAAGAAGATCTAGACACCGGTGATATCAAAAAGAAAGTCCTTCAAATGGAAGAGATCATCCATTCTATCAAAGGAATTGGTGCACATGGGAGTGTTTCATATGTTGACCTTTGTATATTCCCTGGTATGCATTATCCAGAGAAGTTCAAGACTCCTAACTTTGACGAGTATAACAGGTTAGGAGACCTTTACACACACTTGAAGGTATTCATTGGAGAACTCAAATCTTATGCCGAGAATGAGAAGCTCAGGATGTAGCTATTCCAGAAAAGTCTAATTGGAGAAGCCTGATCGTGCTATACTAGATTGGACAATTCCAAGATACATAGATGGGAAGAGCTAGCTCATGCCTTCCTTACTCAGTACAGCTTCCAGT
The DNA here is from genome assembly GCA_016801055.1 of Panax notoginseng. Taxonomy (NCBI): domain Eukaryota; kingdom Viridiplantae; phylum Streptophyta; class Magnoliopsida; order Apiales; family Araliaceae; genus Panax; species Panax notoginseng. The sequence continues at coordinate 52,210,675 of CM029023.1, forward strand.
CTCAGATGGCCCCTGACGGGTACCAAATCACTACAGTCAGGAAACAAACCAATGAATCTTTCAAAGAGTATGCTCAAAGATGGAGGCGTCTTGCTGCTCAAGTTGTTCCTCTATGAATGAGTCAGAGATGGTGATGACCTTCATAGACATATAAGAAGCTCCTTTCTATGAGAGGGTTTTAGCTGGTATTGGAAAACCATTCTCTGAAATGATTAAACATAAGGAGATGGCTGAGATGGGATTGAAGTCAGGAAAGATTCAAGACCTAGCTGCCGTCAAAGCTGTTGCTGAGCAAATCCAGTCCGAAAATTATGGAAACAACCCCCGGAGGGTCCATAAAAAGAAATGGGAGGATGTTTCCTTGATATTACAAGGTCAGAAAGGCAATCAGAATATGCATGTCCAAAGGAGAAATTACTCCCCCTTCCAAGCACAACCTTCGAACCCTTCACTGCCAAAGGGCGAAGAAGTCAGACGTACTCGAGTGTTCACACCCCTAGGGGACTCACTCGAGAACATTCTCAATCTTCTGACCACTCAGAAGAAAATTACTCATCTTCTTCCACCAGCAAACCCGAATGGGAAGGGTTTCAATGCTAGTGTGCTTATTATGTTGGAGCTCCAAGATATGATACTCAAGATTGCTGGGCCTTAAAACACAAGATACAGGATTTGATTGATAATGATGAGATCGTGGTAGCTAAACTCGACCAACCCCATGTGCAATACAACCCTCTTCCTCAACACAAAGAAGAAGAGGTTAATATGATTAATTGGAGTAGTGGACAGAGTTCCAACAATCATGGGGGTGGATCATCCCAGACCAGCAAGGATGGTGCTGACAAATGGGATTTTGCTCAGTTCCACTATATGATGGAACGAAAAATGAAGACTCTCTATGAGCAAGTTAACCAATTGGCAGAACTGGTGGTCCATCAGCACCAAGTCACACACCAATTATTTAGTCAGAAGCATGCCAACCTCCTTCCTCTTGTTACAAACACTCCACTGCGTACTCCAGAAAATGAAACACTGGAGGATAAAATTGCAAAAAGAGTAAATACCAAAGCCCGTCGAGATTTTGCCAACAAAAGGGATTTTACGTACCTAGGCCAACCGATGGAAGAAATACTGCAGATGCTGATAAATAAAGGAAGAATCATAGCTCTGTTACATCCAATCAGCCCGCGGTAAAGACGGTTTGATTTTAATGGAGTGTGCCAGTATCACTCCCAACCTCGCGATCATAGCACAGAATAATATTGGGCACTCCGCCACCTTATTTAGAATTTAATTCACAGCGGTGTCCTGCAGATGGTTGATGGGTAAAATCTAATTACGCACAACACGCAAGTATACGTGGTCAACAAGTAATAAAGTGTAAGTAGAGTATCGTTCCCATGAAAAAAAAATTAACAAAAATCACCAAGTACTAACCCGAAACCAACTCAATCTTATTTAAACGAATGAATTTCAAATTATATAATTAAACTACTATTAAATTCCACTGGTTAAATTAAAATTACGGATATTTAAGATCACAACTTCACTTATTGCTTCATTTAAGTTAACACACTTCTCATCAATTATTCTCTATCTTGAATTGTTAATCAAAAACACTAAAGTAGATAAAACCACCTCTCGATGCATAATACCCATACTCACTTAAATTCACAGATGAAAGAATTAAGCAAGACACCCTAATTAACTAATCCACTATATCTATATGTGAATTACAATTAAAAAGGATTTAAAGCACAAGTTCTCTATAAGATTACATAAAAGGCATATCTCTATCCTAAACACGAATCATGAATTCCATCTATGCAGAAATCACAAACACATGCTATCATAATTAGATCCAAATCTATACTTCATCTCTCGAGTTCATATAGATTATCACGGTAATTGATGGCCAATTAATTAAACAATTAAGTCCAAATCGCAATAGACAATCCTCACGATAGAACATAATAATTAATATCAAAACATATTAAAATAAACTACACAAAAAGATCCATTGTAATCTCAAACAAAGAATTAGTTCATTCAATTAAAACTAAGAATCCACACTTGAATACACATTAAAAGACAAAAATAAGAGTAGAGTAAAGGGTAGAATAAGAGTAGAATAATCTGTTGTCAACAAATCTCCATCTTCCTCAAGCTCCCGCTCTTGATCTTCAATGGTCTCCAAGTTGCTTCAATCGCCAACTCTAATAAGAACTAGGCTTTTGCTCCTAATCTAATCTAATCTAATAGAATCCTTCAAAACTCGCCTCCTAATCCAAGTTAAAATCAATTATTTATAGTTTTAATGGATATCCTAGCAAGTGAGGCAACTAAGAATCCTATTCTAGCTCAAATTGGACATTAAATAACCCAATTTAACTCTCTCCCCGTCGATCGGCGCGCCCCATGTCGTTCCTAGGCCATTTTGGGCGCGCCCCGCTCCGTTTCTGTGCGTTAGGTGGCGAGGCGCGCTATGGGGCCAGTAGCTTGGTGACTCTCTTTTTCTTGCCTTACCTGCGAGCATACCATTATGGAGTCATTATTCTTTGAAAACTAAATATTTGAGCTAGACTATTAACTAAAATATAAAGAATAAATAAGGAAGAAAAGGTTTATAGCGTGGGTTGCCTCCCAAGTAGCACTAGTTTTAACGTCGTAAGCCCGACTTTGTCTGGTCAGCACTATCTAATTCCTCTTCGATAATTGAGGAACCCTGCATCCATCGGAAACAAATTATCCTTTTAGAGGTTTCCTTTGGTGATGGCTATCGAATTAAAGTCACCTAGCATGCTTTGTTTAAATAAGTACACAATTGAGAATGTTGAATAATTAGGTGCTTTTCTGTCCGTTGAGTCTATGATTAGATTGGGGCTTTGAGGCTTGGCAAGCACAACGGGCTCTTCTTCTTCTTCTATTTTCTCTTCCTTCTCCCACCATGGTGTATAAGAGGCCTCATTATCATAGAGATTTTTGGCTCAGCCCACCATGGTGTATAAGAGGCCTCATTATCATAGAGATTTTTTCCTTGGATGTGACTACCAAGGGGACATGGGTGTGCAAAATTCACTGGATTTTTCAACTCTGGCTGAGAAGGCACTTGGGTATAATAAAGATCAGCTCATGTTCTTCTTTTTCTATATCCCCAGTTCTCTCTTCAATGTCCACTTCTTTTAGTTCATCCAGTGGTATGTACACTTCTGGTTCTCCATCAGTTTCATCATCCGTGTCATAGCACCAATTGTTTGGAGGGCGATTGTTCAAGGCTTCGAACATTTAATCCATCTAGTTCTACAGATTTTGAATTGATATCTCTTGATTTAGAATTGCCATCTCTTGATTAATCCTTCTCTCCTCATTTGATGCTACGAACTTGGACAACAATTGTGACGCCCCCAAAATTAGGTATACATCACCCATCTTGGGTCGTCAGATACATAGTACAGAATACAAATACAACTTACTAATACAACTGTCGTGTACAATACGACAAAACATAAACTGTGAGTTTGAATACAAATATTATCTTCTAGAGAGTATTCATACTCAAAAGGAGTCCTCATTACATTTATTAACACAACATTACATAGAATAGTGAGGACTACTAACTAATACAGACAGGATGTTCCAACAGAATAATAATAAAAACGGAACCAGGTCCGGTGTAAAACACACAGACAGGATGTTCCAACAGAATAATAATTAAAACGAAACCAGGTCCGGTGTAAAACACACAGACAGGATGTTCCAACAGAATAATAATAAAAACGGAACCAGGTCCGGTGTAAAACACACAGACAGGATGTTCCAACAGAATAATAGAAGAATGTCACCAAGTATAGGGTAGACCGCGTATACAGGTTATTCCAACAGAATAATAAGAAATGAAATAACAACAGTTCTCTTCATGAATAAGAAAGAATAACACCCCTTACCGTTTTAAAGAAGAACTGAAGTAAGGAAGTAGTTAAGTAGCAGAATACTCTTCTTCTATCTCTCTATAGTTTCTCTCTATAGTTTCTCTCTCTAGAGTTCAGTGAATTCGTAAGAAATAATGAAGGAATGAGCTGCTATTTATAGAAAAATAGAATGCATATTAACTAATCCATGAACGGTCCAGATTGATTACTTTAATCTGACGGTCCATATTTAAAGAAAAATCTTTTAAATAAAATATAATATATTCTATTTATAGAATAACTTTAATAAAGTATTTTGTTTTATATAAAAAGATGTTTCTGTTTTATTACGTTAATAATACGAATAAAACAAAACGTCATTATCGCTAAATAATTCATATTATTAACTGACAATAATGGAATCAAACTGAGTGACTTCTCACATAAGCATTAATAATTAATACCGTGTGCTACTATGCAACCACACGTATTACTGTACTTTTACTACCGAGTAGTTCAACAGTAACAATGGTAAAACTTCCGCCGTTATTTTTAATAAAATATTTTTATCGTTTTCTCAATCCGACAATAATTTCGTTGTGGGGTCCACCAATGATTGTGCCGTTGTACGAATATTCCCTGTTAAAATAAATATTTCCCGACCAATCGAATATTATATAACAACTTGCGTACTTTGTAAAATTTATAAATATTACCCACAACTATAACATTATATCAAATTAACTCCATAATATTCAAAAATGATATTTATAGAAAATTCATCTTTATTTATAAAAGTTGGGGTCTTACAACCTCCCCTTCTTATGAAATTTTGCCCTCGAAATTAGGGTACGTACCTGGTATGTCGAAGAGGTAAGGATACCTTGATTTCATTTCAGATTCTAACTCCCAAGTCATTTCCTCAACATCGTGGTTTCTCAACAAAACTTTGACTTGAGGTATAACCTTGGAGCATAGAATATGTTCCTTCTTATCCAAGATTTGAACAGGAACTTCTTCATACGTCAAATCCTCCGCTATTTCGTCCGGTTCTAACTCAATAATGTGGTTCGGGTCTTCCACATATTTGCGTAACATGGATATGTGAAAAACGTTATGAACACGAGACATACTTGGCGGTAAAGCGAGTCTATAAGCCACAGTTCCTACTCGATCGAGGATTAAAAATGGACCGATGAATCGAGGATTGAGCTTTCCTCTCTTTCCAAATCTCGTAACTCCTTTCCATGGAGCAACACGTAAGAACACATGATCCCCTACATCAAATTCCACGTCCTTTCGATGAAGATCAGCATAACTCTTTTGTCGATCTTGTGAGGTTTTTATACGTTGTCGGATCGTTTGAATCTTTTCTGTAGTCATACGTACCAACTCCGGTCCCAACAACGTTGCTTCACCCACCTCATCCCAGCATACTGGAGAACGACATTTTCTTCCATACAATGCTTCGAATGGAGTCATGCCAATACTTGCTTGATAACTGTTGTTGTAGGAAAACTCCACCAATGGTAAGAACTTGTCCCAACTTCCCTTGAAGTCAAAGACACAGAGTCTTAATAAATCTTCTAGAGTTTGAATAGTCTTCTCTGATTGTCCGTCCGTCTGAGGATGATATGCCGAACTAAATCGTAAATCCGTGCCCATAGCTTTTTGTAAACTAACCCAAAATCGTGAAGTGAATCTTGGGTCTCGATCAGAAACTATGGATACTGGCATACCATGCAGTCTTACAATCTCGTTTATGTACATACGAGCAAAATGTTCAAGTGTATAAGTTTCTCGTATCGGTAAGAAATGAGCAGACTTGGTCAATCTATCAACAATGACCCAAATCGCATCTATACCTTGAGAAACCTTAGGAAGACCGGTAACGAAATCCATGGTAATGTGCTCCCACTTCCATTCTGGAATTTCAAGTGGTTGCAATGGACCTTTTGGTACTTGATGCTCCGCTTTGACTCGTTGACAAGTTAGACACCTTGAGATAAACAGCGCTATCTCTCTCTTCATATTACTCCACCAAAATGTATGACGAAGATCATGATACATTTTGGTACTTCCAGGATGGATTGCAAATGGTGTGTTGTGCGCCTCCATCATGATTTCATACTTTAAATCAGGGTTGTTAGGAATACAAAGTCTAGAGTTGACTCGAAGTATTTCTTCTTCATCGATTCTTGCTTCCGGCATAGTACCTTCTTGCACTTTCTTCCTTATACGCATCAGCTCCAGGTCTGTAGCTTGAGCAGCTTTAACTTTATCGATTAAAGTCGGTTCTACTCGTATATTCGCCATCATCACATGGGTCCCTGGAGTCTTTAACTCTATCTCCATCCATTGCAAATCACACAAAATGGGCCGTTGTGTTGACAATATCGCACTTGTACCCGCATATGATCTTCTACTCAATGCGTTAGCTACCACGTTCGCTTTTCCAGGATGGTATTGAATGGTATGATCATAATCTTTCAACAGTTCAAGCCAACGTCGTTGTCGCATGTTGAGTTCCTTTTGAGTGAAGAAATATTTGAGGCTTTTATGATCCGTAAAGATCTCCACCTTCTCCCCATACAAGTAATGCCTCCAAATTTTAAGTGCAAAGACAACAGCTGCCAACTCTAGATCATGAGTAGGATAATTCCTCTCATATTCCTTGAGTTGTCTTGATGCATAGGCTATGACTTTTCCATGTTGCATGAGAACGCATCCCAACCCTTTGCTCGAAGCATCACTGTAGATGACAAATCCCTCCGAGCCAGATGGTATTGTTAGAACAGGTGCTGAAATGAGTCTCCTCTTGAGTTCTTGAAAACTCTGCTCACACTCTTCGCTCCAACCGAACTTTGTATCTTTCCGAGTCAGCTGAGTTAATGGAGTAGCGATTCGAGAAAATCCTTCCACGAATCTCCGATAATAACCAGCTAGACCGAGAAAGCTACGTACTTCGGTTACTGATTTAGGTTGCTCCCAGCTTTGAATTGCTTCAATCTTTGTCGGGTCAACAGATATTCCACGACTTGATACTACGTGCCCAAGGAATGCTACCTCTTCCAGCCAGAACTCGCATTTCTTCAACTTGGCATAAAGTTTGTATTCACGAAGCTTTTGGAGTACCAACCTCAAGTGTTGCTCATGATCTTCACGGCTTTTGGAATAAACAAGGATGTCATCGATAAAGACGACCACAAAGTGATCCAAATATTCCTTGAATACCCTATTCATCATATCCATGAAGGCAGCAGGAGCATTAGTCAATCCAAAAGACATAACTAAGAATTCATAATGCCCATACCGAGTTCTGAAGGCAGTCTTTGGAATATCCTCAGTTCTAACCTTCAGCTGATGATATCCAGAACGAAGATCGATCTTTGAAAAGAATTGTGCTCCTTGCAACTGGTCAAACAGGTCATCAATACGTGGCAATGGATACCTATTTTTGATGGTGACATGATTCAACTCCCGATAATCAATACAAAGTCGCATACTCCCATCTTTCTTCTTCACGAACAGAACAGGAGCACCCCAAGGAGAAGTACTAGGACGAATAAAACCAATGTCTAACAATTCCTGCAGTTGAGTCTTTAACTCCTGAAGTTCAATAGGAGCCATTCGATATGGGGCTTTAGAAATGGGTTTTGTACCGGATTCAAGGTCGATACAAAATTCAATTTCACGCTCTGGGGGTAGGCCAGGAAGTTCTTCGGGAAATACGTCAGGAAATTTATTAACAACAGAAATATCATTCAAAGCTGACGTATTTTTGTTTAGATCTGTGACATGAGCTAAGAAAGCTTGACATCCGTTTTTCAATAAACGAATAGCTTTATGGCTTGAGATGACAGCGATTGATTTTAATGGTTTGGTTGCTTGAATTCGCATAATAGGTCGATTAGGAATATGAAAGCTAACAACCTTACGAAAACAATCAATTTTTGCATGATGAGTAGTTAACCAATCAATCCCTAGAATCACGTCAAATGCAAGTATTTTTAATGAAATAAGATCGACAGGAAATGTGTGGGTACCAACTTGAACCAAACAAGACTTATAAACCGTGGATGTAATGAAGGTTTCTCCCAATGGAGTTTCAACTGCTAAGTCAAAGTCTAATTTCTCCGGAATCAAATTTAATCGATGAGCGCAAGTAGGAGAAATAAAAGAATGGGTAGAACCGGTATCAAATAAAGTATAGACTTCGTTAGAGTTTATGATAAGCTTACCCGTGATGACCTCATTCGGGTTCCTTGCGTTCTGGGAGGTCACAACAAACGCTCTCCCTTGCACAACCGGTTTTGACTTTTCTGGGACGGCCTTTGGTGCCTCCATCCTAGCTGAATTTGTCTTCGGTAGACGACAAAATCGGGCTAAATGACCTTCTCTTCCACAATTATAACATGCTTTGGACGGCATCACGTAGTTTGGACTAATGTGCCCCTCCCCTCCGCATTTGAAACATATGATAGGTGGTCGTTCTCCTTCCTTAACGACAGGTGCTGGTGCTGACGTCTTTCCATCATTGTTGAATCTCCTCTTCTTGAAATGCTCATTCTTATTGTTTTGGCCCTGATTACCACCGAAGTGGTTACCATTTCTGGCCTGTTGATTCCCTCCACGCTTGTTGTCACCGCTTCGATGACCGCTCTCACTGGTATTATCATTTTGTCGGCTGCTCCCTTTTGGTTGCGTTGTCTCGTTATCGCGCTCCACCAACTGAGCCCTATTTACAACATCTGAATACAAACACAGTTTATGAGAAACAAGATGTTGACGTATCTCCGGCTTCAAACCTCTTAAAAACATCCGCGTCATTCTTTCTTCATTATCCACCAGGTGGGACGCAAACCAGGATAACTCCGCAAATTTTGCCTCGTACTGCGACACGGTCATATTATTCTGCTCCAATTTAATGAACTCCACCTCCTTCATGTGACGAATACTCTCGGGAAAGTATTTGTCGTTAAACAGCTCTTGGAACTTCTCCCAGGATATCTTCAGTGCGGCAGGTTGAGTACGCTTTATCGATTCCCACCAGTAATCTGCCTCTCCTCGCAACATAAAGGCGGCAAAGGGAACCTTTTGCTCCTCGGAGCAACCCAAGACATCAAATATCTTGGTGATCTACTTTATCCATGTTTCAGCTACAAGTGGTTTGGGTTCTCCCTTAAACTCCGGTGGTCCCAGCTCCTTAAACTGTTTAGCGGTGACCGCCTGAGAGTTTCCAGTATTTCCACCTACGTTGTGGATAGGAGCCGCTTTCACCTGTTGTTGCATGAATTGCATAAAATCTCTGAACATTCCATCATTCATCATCTGGTCAGTGTTGTTGTTTACATGAGGATTGTCACTTTCCTGATGAACATTATCCTGATTATTGATATGTGGTGAATCAATAATCGCCTGTGCTCCATTGCTATTCTCAACATTCTCAGATGCCATTTTCAGATACTGCCACAAAATAAAAGTTAATTGATATGTCATATATTATCCTTATATTATGACCGACCAATTAAATACCATGCAAATAAACTTAGGTAGGTCATACTAGCGAAGGAATTCCCCGTCTCTCCTCTCCTAGTTCTATTCTCACATCTTAGCCAGGGATCATATCCCTAAGCTCTGATACCAACTGTGACGCCCCCAAAATTAGGTATACATCACCCATCTTGGGTCGTCAGATACATAGTACAGAATACAAATACAACTTACTAATACAACTGTCGTATACAATACGACAAAACATAAACTGTGAGTTTGAATACAAATATTATCTTCTAGAGAGTATTCATACTAAAAAGGAGTCCTCATTACATTTATTAACACACCATTATATAGAATAGTGAGGACTACTAACTAATACTATCATTCGGACCATCACTCCGTTCCCCGACTTGCCCCAGCTACGTTCTCATTTCCTGAAGAGAACAGTGAAAGAAAGGGTGAGCTCAACTAGCCCAGTAAGAAATATTATGACTAAGATAATGCAGAATAAATTATCATTAGCCTTCAACAATGTTAAACTGATAAAATATAATAGACATCAAGTTTAACTGCAGCGGAACAAGCAATCCATTAAAAGAGTTAAGTAGAAGGTAAACTCTACTATCTTTTATGATTTAAAAGATTTTCCAACACTGTGATCGCTGAGACTCAGCTTAATAAAATAATCCACATCATCGAATCACCCCTGCACTACGGCCAAGGATATTCGTATATTCATTAATGGTCATGATCATGCCAACAACTGTCCATCAATGCACTACGGGCCAATGAGGACTTTTACCACATCATTCGTAACATTACGGTCATGATTACACCGAATAATCCCTGGTCATAATCATACCAAGTCCATCTATGCACTACAGGCCACAGATGACTTTCAACAGAATATAAACATGAGGATGATGACAATGATATAAGAATTCAATAAAATAAGTTCAAGAATTAATTTATCCAAGAATTAACAACGTCCAAATTGTCAACATGATACTACTTTGTGGAGTAAAATTCAAGAATGATCAGGAGAATATTTTCATGAATAGATACTAGATGAAGCGCAAATGTCAAGGATATTCCACAAATTTCATGGAGTATAGAAGTCAAAACTTAACCAACTGAGTATAATAAAGAATAGAATAACAAAAGAAATCACCATGCATGCGATAGACCGCACAGACAGGTTATTCCAACAGAATAATAAATAATGGAACCAGGTTCGGCGTAAACGCACAGACAGGATATTCCGACAGAATAATAAATAATGGAACCAGGTCCAGCGTAAACGCACAGACAGGATATTCCGACAGAATAATAAATAATGGAACCAGGTCCGGTGTAAAACACACAGACAGGATGTTCCAACATAATAATAATAAAAACGGAACCAGGTCCGGTGTAAAACACACAGACAGGATGTTCCAACAGAATAATAATAAAAACGGAACCAGGTCCGGTGTAAAACACACAGACAGGATGTTCCAACAGAATAATAGAAGAATGTCACCAAGTATAGGGTAGACCGCGTATACAGGTTATTCCAACAGAATAATAAGAAATGGAATAACAACAGTTCTCTTCATGAATAAGAAAGAATAACACCCCTTACCGTTTTAAAGAAGAGCTGAAGTAAGGAAGTAGTTAAGTAGCAGAATACTCTTCTTCTATCTCTCTATAGTTTCTCTCTATAGTTTCTCTCTCTAGAGTTCTGTGAATTCGTAAGAAATAATGAAGGAATGAGCTGCTATTTATAGAAAAATAGAATGCATATTAACTAATCCATGAACGGTCCAGATTGATTACTTTAATCTGACGGTCCATATTTAAAGAAAAATCTTTTAAATAAAATATAATATATTCTATTTATAGAATAACTTTAATAAAGTATTTTGTTTTATATAAAAAGATGTTTCTATTTTATTACGTTAATAATACGAATAAAACAAAACGTCATTATCGCTAAATAATTCATATTATTAACTGACAATAATGGAATCACACTGAGTGACTTCTCACATAAGCATTAATAATTAATATCGTGTGCTACTATGCAACCTCACGTATTACTGTACTTTTACTACCGAGTAGTTCAACAGTAACAATGGTAAAACTTCCGCCGTTATTTTTAATAAATATTTTTGTCGTTTTTTCAATTCGATAATAATTCCGTTGTGGGGTCCACCAATGATTGTGTCGTTGTACGAATATTCCCTGTTAAAACGAATATTCCCCGACAATCGAATATTATATAACAACTTGCGTACTTTGCAAAATTTATAAATATTACCCACAACTATAACATTATATCAAATTAACTCCATAATATTCAAAAATGATATTTATAGAAAATTCATCTTTATTTATAAAAGTTGGGGTCTTATAACAATTCTTCTAACCCTGAATTATCTGTCTCAGTTTTGGAATTCATGTATTACGAACCATGTGTGGAAGTAGTGATGAGTTGTTCCATCTGTTTCTGAAAATTGTAGCTCGATATTTCTTAACTCATCATCCTCTCCTCTTGGTCTGCTATGCCCTTCAATATTACATCCATCGGATTTGGCTTTTCTTCTCGCGACAATGAAGGTGGACATGAATATTCAGGTGTGTATGATGGATTTGGAGCGTAGTATTGGTCTTTATAATTGTAGCTCCATGACGAATCCGGGTGATGCCCCCAATCTTGGTGATAATTGGAATATGCATAATCGTTGAGGTAGTCACCCCCATATTGTCCAAATCTGACGATGCATTGATGACTCGGATGATTGTCAGCACAATAATTACAAACTACTACGATCTTTCAAATACGTTGGGCTGTAAGAACATCCAACCTCTTCGAAAGTATTTCAATTTGTGCTGACAATGCAAAAAATGCATTGAGTCCATCAATTATTGTGTCCCTTAGTTGAGTCTTACTCGTATATGGCCATTGATAATTGCATCCAACCATGGTACCTGAAAAGACAGAAAAATAGGAAGAGAATTAAATTAAAAGAAAGAAAAAAATGTTTAAATTAAGACTAATTTGATTGAAATTAATATTGGTAAATAATTATTAAATTAATTCCCTGGCAACAGCGCCAAAAACTTGTTGGATAAAATCTAATTACGCATAACATGTAAGTATACGTGGTCAACAAGTAATAAAGTGTAAGTTGAGTATCGTTCCTACGAGGAATTGTTTAATAAAAATCACCAAGTACTAATCCGTAACCAACTCAATCTTATTTAAACGAATGAATTTCAAATTATATAATTAAACTACTATTAAATTCCACTTGTTAAATTAAGATTACGGAGATTTAAGATCACAATTTCACTTACTGCTTCATTTAAGTTAACACATTTCTCATCAATTATTCTATATCCTGAATTGTTAATCAAGAACACTAAAGCAGACAAAACTACCTCTCAATGCATAATACACATACTCACTTAAATCCACAGATGATAGAATTAAGCAAGACACCCTAATTAACTAATCCATTATATCTCTATGTGAATTACAATTAAAAAGGATTTAAAGCACAAGTTCTCTATAAGATTACATATGGCGTAAAGACATATCTCTATCCTAAACACGAATCATGAATTCAATCTATGCAGAAATCACAAACACATGCTATCTTAATCAGATCTAAATCTATACTTCATCTCTCGAGTTCATATAGATTATCACGGTAATTGATGGCCAATCAATTAAACAATTAAGTCCAAATCACAATAGACAATCCTCACGATAAAACATAATAATTAATAGCAAATCATATTAAAATAAACTACACAATAAGATCCATTGTAATCTCAAACAAAAAATTAGTTCATTGAATTAAAACTATGAATCCACACTTGAATACACATTAAAAGACAAAAATAAGATTAGAGTGAAGAATAAATCTATTGTAAGTAAATCTCCATCTTTCTCAAGCTCCTGCTCTTGATCTTCAATGATCTCCAAGTTGCTTCAATCTCCAAATCTCATAAGAACTAGGGTTTTGCTCCTCATCTAATCTAATCTAATCTAATGGAATCCTCAAAAACTAGCCTCCCAATCAAAGTTAAAATCAAGTATTTATAGTTCTAATGGATACCCTAGCAAGTTAGGCAACTAAGAATCATATTCTAGCTCAAATTGGACATCAAATAACCCAATTTAACCCCCCCTGCCGATCGGTGTGCCCCACACCGTTCCTAGGCCATTTTGGACGCGCCCCGCGCTACTGTAGCAGAGATTCTGGTGGTCTGGCACGCCCCGCACCATTCGTAGTTCATTTATGGCGTGGCTCGCACTACTCTATTTTCTGCTGCGAAGTATTTTGGTAAAATAGGCGTAACTTTTGATCCGCTAGGAGTTACGGGGCCTGCCACCTATCAAATCAAAGATATTGACGAAATCTACAACTTTCATTCTTTAAGAATTGACAGATTCTCGTTGAATCAAGATCGAAATTGGGCTTGAAGTAGATGTTATGTAAATTGCAAGCATGACAACTCTTAGCTTTGATCTTTGTTGATAAAAAGGCCATAACTCTCGCATCCGAACTCCGATTGGGATAATTCAAGATGTTCCGAAAAGCTAAGATGTAGTTCTACAATAAAATCCAAGTTTCAAGCCAAGAACATGCATCCAACTTGGTGTTAAAAGCCCTACAATCTTCCCTTCTTGTATTTGCTTGCATATTTTAGTCCAAACGATGTTCGAATTCCTTTTCTTTGCTTCTTCATGCCAATGTCGTGTCATAGCCTACAAAATAACATAAAATGTATGAAATGAACACACAATGCATGCAAAGTAACTATGAAACATAGGTTTAACCAACTAATTCAAGTAATAGATACCGAATAAGTAGGTATAAAACATATTTATCAATGGCAGACGATGATGCTGTAGTACTGGAGAGTGGGGACGCGTTTTCTACAAAGTGGAAGGAGGTCATAGCAGTCATATCCTCTGAGACAGACTCAGCTACTCCCTCACATACAATCCAACCAATTCAACTCAAGGGTGTTGACAATCCTTTACAAGTGACTGCACCAAAGCCAATTATATTTCCATACAGACCACAATATCCTGTTGTCAGCCTATAGAAAGTTCCATGGAATTATGGAGAGGTTGAAGGATCCACATCCCACATAATTGCTGCAGTGTCAAAGGATAATCCACTGTATCTTCCCCAACGGGTGATGAAACCTACCATCAAGACAAAGGGGAAGATTCCCATGGAAAAAGTGGAAGAATTTCTCCGTACTATGGGCCATAATGAAGCCAAGGTGGTTTTAAGCTTAAGAGAAGCTCCACATTAAATTTCCATACTGGACTTGATTTTCTCTTCTGAAGATCACATGAAGGTATTGCTCGGGGTTTTAGAAGAAGACCAACTACCTAAGTCAATAGATATTGAGAAATTCCAGCACCTGGTGGATCCCATTTTTAACAACAATGTGATATCTTTCACTGATAACGATATACCTCTCGAAGGGACCGGTCATTGCAAGCCGTTACACATAGCGGTTTTGTCTTTCGAATACATGGTTGGAGGAGTTTTTATAGACGGAGGGTCATCTTTGAATATTTGTCCTTATGCCACTTTGGGGAAGATGAATATCAATCTCAATAGAGTCCGAAGAAGTCATATAATCATTAAAGCTTTTGACGGATCCCGACGAAACGCTGTCGGAGAGATTGAACTGCCAGTGGGGATTGGTCCACATACATTCTGCATATCTTTTCACGTGCTCAAAATAGATACAGGATATAACCTGATCTTGGGAAGACCGTGGATTCATATGGTCAGGGCCGTCCCCTTCACCCTTCATCAGCAACTTAAATACATTATCAACAGTAGCCTAGTCACTGTCAATGCTGAGCCGGAATGTCCTAAACAAGGTGACATACCACTCATCAGCTTCAATTCAGAAGTTGAGCCGTTCAGTTTTCATGCCCTGGAGGTGAGCAACACTCAATACCATCCTGTTAGAGCGCCACCTCTCATACCCCAAGTTTCTGCCGAAGTAATGTCGGCCACTCAAGAAATGATGACATTGGGTTATCAACCTGGACAAGGGTTGGGCAAAGATCATCAGGGCATCAAGTGTCCCATTCAAGTTCCCAGTCAAACAAGGATAGCCGAACTAGGCTATACTACTAGTTCCAGTCACAGGAATCCTCATAAGCACAAGCAGATTCCTTCAGATTCAGTCACACGGCGATTATCTCCACCTACAGTTCCTGAGCCTGTACGGTCTCTGGTAAAGGTGTATGCCCATATAATGGCCATGTTATTTCCTAAACTGATACCGGCAAAAGGGAAAAAAGTCTTGGTTCCAAATCCCGAAGAGGAAAAAGAGGAACGGATACATAAACAAGACAGCGTCAGGATGATGTCAAACATACACATCATTGTCCATGATGATCACATAAATAGATACACCCCAGACGATGATTGTCCAGACGTAATGATCATCATTCGGGAGAAGGATGACGATGACAGCCCCTCCATCATTGCAGTCCATCAGGACTTCACCCTTGACAATTGGAGCAGTACTCCTTTCGTTGGTCGACAAGGGTAAAACGGGCAGAAACTCCTTCTGCCCTGTAGATAATAATAACTGTTTACTTTTCTGTACAGTATTAGCAGTTGTTTTGTCAGTACATGCTAACACTTTGTATGATTAAACAGTTTCATATATTAAGTGAAAACATATTCTGTTTCAGGACTCTAAATTTAGATGTGCCTATACTTGCTGATGAGGTGCCTTTTCTCCATAAGGATTGTAACTTTGATGGAAAGTTGGACTCAGACTAGATGGAAATACAAGAGGACATTGAGATACCTCAGGAGATCAAAGAATGGGTTGAAGACAAACCCAAACCAAACCTTAATCAGACCACTTCGTTCAATCTTGAAACCTTAGAAAGCCATAAACTAATCCAGACTGGTATAGACCTCACTCCAAACCAGAGGAAGGACATCGTTACAATAATAACCCAATTCCAGGATATGTTTGCATGGTCTCATGAAGACATGGTGGGTTTGTCCACTGACATTGTCATCCATCGCCTCCCCATCAAAGAGGGATTCAAGCCAGTCAGGTAGAAGCTCAGGTGATTGAAGCAAGAGTGGAGTTTAAAAGTTAAAGAAGAAATTGTTAAACAATTTCAAGCAGGCATCATTATGGTGTCTACATACCCTGAATGGCTATCAAACATAGTCCCCTTACCTAAACCAGGAGGAAAGGTACGAGTGTGTGTGGATTACCGGGATCTGAATAAAGATTGCCTTACAGATAGCTTTTCCGTGCCATTTATCCACATTCTCATTGACAATACTGCTCAATACAACATGTACTCCTTTGCTGATTGCTTCGTGGGGTATCATCAGATTATGATTGCTGAAGAGGATCGTGAGAAAAATGCATTCATCACTCCTTGGGGAACCTTTTGCTATAGACGGTTGTCATTCGGTCTCATCAACGCCTGAGCTACCTACCAGCGAGCTATGATGGCTCTTTTCCACGATTTATTGCATAAGGAGGTAGAGATTTACATGGATAACATTATTGTCAAGTCCTGAAGGGAGGAAGACCACCTAAACCATCTTAGAAAGCTCTTCAACAGGTTGCGTAAGTACAACTTGAAGTTGAATCCAGCCAAGTGCGCCTTTGGCGTTAAATCCGGTAAGTTGCTAGGATTCCTAGTCAGCCACAAGGGGATTGAGCTGGATCCCACCAAAATCCAGGCCATCACGGAAATGCCCATTCCTTCAGACAGAGAAGGAAATACGGAGATTTTTGGTAAGAATCAACTTCATTAGCAAATTCATTTCCCAACTCACGGAAACCTGTGAGCCTATTTTCAAGTTGTTAAGGAAGAACTTCTCCATGAAATGGAATAATGCATGCCAGAAGGTCTTCCTTGTAATCAAATAGCAGCTAGTCACAGCTCCTATTTTGGTACCACCCAGGGATGATGTTCCCCTGTTCATGTACCTGTCCATAAGTGACAATGCCATGGGCTGCATGCTGGGACAGAAAGATGATAGAGGCCAAGAGCGAGCTATCTACTACCTTAGCAAAAGTTTTAACAGCAGTGAACACAAGTACACTCTGATTGAGAGGACGTGTTATGCTTTAGCATGGGCTTCCATGAGGTTACAACATTACCTCCATGGTCACACAACCCATCTCATATCCCGCGTGGATCCTCTCAAGTACGTGTTCAGTAAACCCATGCTGAATTACCGACTGTCCAGATGGCAGTTGATCTTACAACAATGTGACATCGTGTATGTGACGCAAAACTCCATTAAAGGTCAAGGAATTGCGGATCAACTTGCCGCCGCACCTTCAGGGGATTTCAAACCCTTAGAAACATACTTCCCCGATGAAGGGTAATGGCAATTCAGTGACACCATCAGTACGATACACACCAAATATGGAAGATGTATTTTGATGGAGCTATAAATATGGAAGGTTCTGAGGCCGGAGCAGTTCTAGTATCCGTTACGGGGGAGCAGCATCCCGTCGCCGTCAAATTGTAGTTTGCCAACACCAACAACACAGCTAAGAATGCAAGTTGTATCATGGGGCTAAAACTTGCCCAATCACTGGGTATTAGACAGTTAACTGTCTTTAGAGATTCCGAGTTGGTAATCAGACAAACCACATGAATCTATCACACCAAAGGTCTACACTTGCTGCCTTACCATCGGCAGGTTCTACAGATGGCTTCGGAGTTTGAAGAAATATCCTTCCTCCACATTCCTCGGAATAGGAATGATTTTATGGATGCGCTAGCAACCTTGGCCTCCTTGATCAACATACCTGACAAGAAAGACATGTCAACCCTCACATTTGTCCAACAAAAGCCTCCAGCCTATGGGAATTACATTAGAGAAGTATCAGATGAGCTACCTCCCATCCAACAACCTTGGTATCAGCATATCAAGGAGTACTTATAAGATGGATCTACACCTGCTGAAGTGAGCCAGACTGAAAGAAGGCAGATCCATCGACTGGCTATAAAATTCTACCTGAGCGGAGATGCACTCTACAAAAGAGATGCAGGATTAGGTCTGCTCAGATGTCTGGACAAGGACCAAGCTCAGAGGCTCATGAATGAGATCCATGGTAGAGTATGTGGCCCACACATGAGCGGCCCCCTACTTGTTAAGAAAATCCTCAGAATAGGGCATTACTGGCTCTCTCTCTCTCTCAAGGCTGACTGTGAGGATCACGTCAGGAGATGTTATCAGTGCAAAATTCATGGGAATGCTATTCACGCCCCTCTGAGGGAGCTCCACAATATGAGTTCGCCTTGGCCCTTCTCAATGTGGGGAATGGACGTGATCAGGCCCATCGAGCCCAAAGCCAGTAATGGGCATCGGTTTATCTTCACCATGATCGACTACTTCACCTAGTGGGTAGAAGCAGCCTCATTCCCCAGGGTTACCAAAAAAATTATCATTGGTTTCATCAGAAACAATGTCATTTGTCGATATGGACAACCAGAGGTAATTGTATCAGACAATGCTAAGAACCTCAACAACAGAATGATGAAGGAGTTGTGTAGTAAATTCCATATCAAACATCTCATCTCCGTCATCTACCGTCCAAAGATGAATGGTGCTGTTGAAGCGGCTAACAAAAACATCAAGAAGATCATGCAAAAGATGTCCGCCAACCACAAAGGATGGTCTGACTTATTGCCTCTGACTCTGCTAGCCTATAGAACATCAATGTGCACTTCCATTGGGGCAACCCCCTACGCATTAACCTATGGGATGGAAGCAGTGCTCCCCATAGAAGTGGAAATGGAATCCCTCTGAGTGTTAATAGACGCTCAGCTAGATAAAGACCAATGGGTACAAGATAGGTATCACTAATTGTCTCTAATAGACGAAAGGCGAGCCGTGCTATCTTCCACGGTCAGTTATATCAACAAAGGATCGCCAGGTCCTACAACAGAAAAGTCCGGCTACGGTAGTTCAAACAACACGACTTGGTTTTGAAGAAGATCATTGACAACTAAGAATGGTCTAAGGGAAAATTCGCCCCGAACTGGGAAGGCCCGCTTATTGTCAAGGAGGTATTGACAGGAAGTGCTCTCAGATTATAGGAAATGGATGGCGATGAATTTTCACAGCTTATCAACTCGGACACCGTGAAACGGTACTATCTCTGAGGTCACCATCAAGCAAACATCCTGGTTTTGGATCATCAGATCCCCCTCAGTCATTTCAGGTTTTCTAATCCTTCATTACATACATCTTTTCTTCACACTCATCTGCCCCATCAGGGACAAACACACTTTTCTAACCAGCAGCCTGGTTTCAAATCGCCAGATCCTTTTCTCTTCACTTGGTTTTGAACTCTTACTCAACTCTGGTTATCCCACCAGGGATTAAACCTTTCACACTCGCAGTTTTACCCCACTAGGGATAAGACTTTTCACACCCGTAATTTTACCCCACTAGGGATAAGACTTTTTACACCTGCAGTTGATCCTGTACATAAGATTAAACCTTCTCACCCACAATTTGTCCTGAACATGGGATTAAACTTTTCATTGGCTGCAAATCATCCTAAACATGGGGCGAACTACGCCGACATGATCTCCTTGATACATGAGAGTACGTAGGCAGCCATATTTTATATGGTCAGGTCGCAATAAAACAAAAATAACAAAAACATTTATACACCCTTCTCATTACAAAAATAAAAACAAAAACATTTCTACACCCCTTTCATATACAGCGTTGAACCTCTACACCAGGTTCGAACTACGCAGACCTGATCTCATCTTCAACAGGAGTACGTAGGAAACCATTCATGGTTCGATCTCATCCCCTACCAAAACACAAACACTTGATAGCGATACTGGGATCATCCTTCAATCCATCACATTTCATCGGCTTCAGACCAAAGGGATGGAACTACCTGACCTCCCCATGTAAATGGGAGATTCGGCGACCATCTAAGCTGCGGTTAACTCCTCAAAGAGAAACATTAATCCATAAGAGATGGAACTAATTGGGCTCCCCCATACAAAGGAGTACTGGCGACCATCTGTCATGTGGTCAACCTCAGAGAGGAAAGCCATACTCCTCTCCACATCTATATACAGAACCCAGTCCCAAGACACCAAAGATGGTAGGAATACACACAGATCAATGATTCATTCTAAAATATCCTGAGACAGCTCAATGTTCATCCGTCAAGGAGGAGTTCAGAATACATCTAGATCACAGGCCCTGAAGAAGCAAGCAAATATCAAGCAAGTAGCAAAGCACGACTAAAAGGGAAGTGAATCAAAATATATTTCTCTGCTATATATAATGTTGTTTGATATATACAATGTGAATTGTACATGACAAAATAACTAAGCTAGTCTGTGCAGGAAAATACAAGTGCATCTACAAATCAGCGTATATACGAGCTATCAAGCACAACAAAGCATCTCTCTCAGAAGAAAGGGGTAACGTTGTGATCTCCTATACAAGGGTATCCACACGAGCTAACAGATCTACAGCCATCTGCATGGTGACACTGTGCTCATCAATATACGTGCTCATCTCTGCAATCATGTCAGTAGTAAGAGACCTCACTGTGGTATTATCTATAACGGCTACATCCCGGGAAGATATAGCGCCATCCCACCCAACTATCACAGCATCTCTGGCTGATCTGGCCTCATCCCGCTCCTCAATATCGGCATCTTTATGTGATAATGTCTCGTCTCTCTTTAATAGAGCTGCATCTCTCCCATCAAGAGCTATCAACATCAGGGCTCTAGCCTGATCCCTCTCAAAGGTGATCAGATGAAGACTCTACTCGAAATACTGTGTTGAATGCTAGATCACAGTAACACTCGTACTGGGAGAATCTGCAAGAGCTGCTAGCAACCCAGTGAATGGCTCCTCCTCAGTAGGAGAATCAATGTTCTGTATGGGCTCTCCACCATCTGAATCAATCTCTGGCATTGTGGATACTGTCGCAGCCGATGATGTCTTTGTCTCCATCCACGTAGAATACTTTGGTGAACAGCCCAGATGGCTAACAGAAAAAGAAGCTATCTCACGCTGATCCCAATAAGCATACACTCGGGATCGGTCCCCTACTGATAAATGGCGAGAAGCCACACGCTGACCTAACGCCCCCTCAAAAGGATGGAAATCCCAGAACTGGTTAAACTGTGACATCACAGCCAGTGGGTGGTAGGTAGTCCTACCCCTCAAACCAGCCAGAGTGAGATAATCCATGCCAGAACTGTGAGTAATGTAGCTGTAGGGTGAGATGAGCCCTGTACACGGCAGGATGCCAAATGGATCTCCGATCCCTGCAAAGAATACCGACCAAGACATAGTGTTTGTACACTCCGATGGCTGAAAGGAGTAAGACAAAGCTATATCATGGGTAAAGCAGTACCCGGGTCGGTGGAAAGTACCAATCGGTCTCAAGTGTGACATAAACCACACGTATAACATGACCGAACTGCCTGTAAATACCCCTACAGGGTAGGTGCTGCAGAACGTGGCTGACCTCAACGTCTCCGCCACGATCATCAGAATGATGGTATGACCCTCCCTGAGAGCTCTCACGGCCATGATGACACCCATGTCCATCTCGTCCATATATCGTAGCATGTACACATATGCCACTAAGCACATCACGAGTACATACACTCTGGCCAAATGCCACTGATCTTCTGGTGTGGTAAAATCCCCGAAATATCGTGCGTAGCTGTCCAATGAGTCGAATCTGTCTATCAGGAAACTCTGGGACAATACATGGCCGGATGTAATCTCATCCTTTACTACTCTACGCCGCAACCCGGTGAGGGTCATGAACTGTCGGCGCATATCTCTGCCAGTCATCCGAGTGCAAGGTATGTCTAAGGGCAAAGCCGACAACCGCTCGTACTCCTCTAATGTAGGAGTCAACTCATGGGTCCCAAACCGGAAAACCTGCCTCTCCGGTACCCAATGCTCTAACATGCCATCTACAAAGCCCGAGGGAACCTGAAACATTAGGAGGGTCATGGAATGCTAAAATATCTGATCTACAGTCACCCTATCTAGGGGTTACATACTATCATACCAGGATCTCAAACAGGATGCCACCAATACTGGTGGGGTGTGATCTATGCGGCAGACTGTCAAAGAAGACATCTGTGTGGGCCGTATCATAAGACCATCCAGGGGTCAATGCTAAATATCTCTGGACATACATACATATGCATAACATGATAAATGCATGACAAGCAACAGATGACAATATGATGTAGGGAATGAAAAACAGTACATACATTCCTAAGTACATCATCATCTACATACATCATCTCTGTACAGCTAAAAATACAGGAAAATGGGGCACAGACGCCCTACTACTAATAGAGGCCTATCAAAAGATATAGTGAGAATGGGGCATAGCCACCCAATATCTAACAGAGGCCTATCAAAAGAGATAATGAGAATACACATTAGAAGAATATAATGGTGTCAATATCTACATCATCAATTCTGTCCACTTGATGTAACTCCTCCTGAGTCACTGGATCTCAATCAACAGGGATGTCAGGTCTATACAGTGGAGGTTCTGCACCGACAAACCCATATGGGTCACCTGAGGAGCCAGCGTATGAGCTGGAAGGATCAAAAGTATCTGCCTCTGAAGGATCTCTACCCAAGTGCCGGATAAAAAAATGTGTCCGGTCCAACTGCTGGGTCAAACGATCAATCTGTGTCGAATGAGTCGGATCTCGGACACAGGTCAGCTAATCCATTATCATCACGGATCCAGGAACCATATCCCCTATAAACTGAGTGGCGCGGGTCTAGGCTCCAATGGTATGAGGGGACCACCAGTGATGGAACGTATCCTGGGTATGTGAACCCTCTGACAAAGCATATCCGTCCATACCCATCAATGGGATGTCATCAATAGGTGACTGCAACACAGGCCAACAATGTAAGACCCCGAATTTTATGAAATAAAAATATTCAATTTTTCTTATAATTACTATTCAGTAAATGGTTAAATTGATAAAAGTTTAAAGTTATGGGTGAAATATGAAATTTTTTTTAAAATAAGCAAGTGGCTATAAAATACTTATTTTTATCGGGGAATATTTGTTTGGTCGTGGAATATTCTTTCTGTCGGAGAATATTCATACGACGGCGCAGCTATTTGTGGGTCCCATAACGGATAACTGTCGGATGAAGATAACGACAAAAATTGAGTTTTTATAAATAACGGCGTAGTTGTTATCGTTAATACTGTTGGAATACTCGGTGGTTAAAATACAGTAATACGCGTGTTTGCACAGTAACACACGATTTTGCACAGTTTTTTTTTAATTATTGATTCTTACGTGAGAAGACACTACTCAATAATTATTACAGTAATTTATGTTCAATATTTTATTTTATTGAATCAATAATTACTGCGTTGATATTTTATATTATTGTTGTTTCAATAATTATTGTTGCACAGTATTTTTCATTATCAGATCAATAATTCATATTATTTGAATAATATTATTAGATAGCATTATTGGCAATGTCTAGAAAGTTCTGTCTAAGGAGAGGTTTGGTCACCTAATTGCGCGCCAGTAAGGAGAAATCCTTATCGGAAAGCTCCCTCTTTCCTGGGAACAGCCTAGTTGTCATAAATGTGATTCTGTATTATTATTTGTGAATAATTAATTATTGATTTATATGATAAGGAAATAGTTATTTGATGTGGATATAAAGGATGTATTTATTTATGTGGTTATAAATTAAAGAATTAATGTTGAGGTATTTTATCTGTATTTTGTCGGATTGGAGGTATTAAAAATCAAACCGGTGTTCTTATAGCTTTATTGTGTGAGTTATAATATTTAATCCGACCGTTGGATCGTTGTCATTTTTAGATATGTTATACATATAAGAGTTGAGTATATGTCCACAAATTTTGAACCGTTAAAAATGAACGTATGATTTGTTATGAATTTTAAGAGATGACTGGTTCAGAAATTGTTGAAGTTTTGGAATTTATCATTTTGGTAGAAAATTCTAGAATTGGTGGGCCTCACTCTTGGTTGGTGAAGAAATGTGTTGAGATTTTTATTCAAATGTGGTGGGTGGGAATAGTAGCAGGTAAAGCCATTAGGTAGCAGGTCAAGTCTGTTTCGGCGTGCTAACATTTTCCTATAAATAGAGGGCTAAGTTAGAATTGAAAATCACACCAAAAACATAAGCTTTCTCTCTTTCTCTCTCTATATTATGAAGCATATTTTGTGAGTATTTTGATACTTTGTGAGTTGATATTCATCAGTGCAAGTTTCCTTCAGCGTCATATCCGATATCCAGTCAGAAGTGTTGCTCTTTTGAGGTAAGGGATAGTAAAGGGTGTTATATTCTTTTTAAAATGATATTTTCTTCAATATCATTATACCGAAATGTTAGTATGAACTTTTTATCAAATTTAGAACTTTTTGAGTCGGGGTTACTATTCACGTATACGGCACTATTCACGTATACGTCACTATTCATATATATGGCACTATTTACGTATATGACATTATTTACGTATACGGTACTATATATAAATACGGAGTACTATTCACGAGTTACTATTCACGAGTTACTATTCACGAGTTACTATTCATGAGTTACTATTCATGACAAAAATTGGTTTCTTTTTCTGACCAAATTATCGTTGATTTATGATTGTTGCTCTTGAAAATAAATGCAGTTGTTGATCATATTGTTTTTATTATCATATATAACATTTTTATAACCCTGATGTTGAATTTCTCTTTCACTTGAGTGTAAAGATGGGTAGATTATTGGTATGATCATGACTATCTCTTTGGCCAGCAGTGGAAAAGATGAATTGTTAACTGGTATGATCATGACCATTGAATTTATAATTGAATATCTTTAGCTTAAGTGTAAAGATGAATTGATTAACATGGTTATAATTATTGTTTATATAAGTTCTGAAATAATTTTATATTTCTTTGAGATATGAATATATTTGGCCTGTAGTGCAAAGATGAATTATTGATGAATATCTTTGGCTCGTAATGCAAAGATGACATGTTGTTGAATATCTTTGGCCTGTAGTGCAAAGATGACTTGTTGATGAATATCTTTGGGCCGTAGTGCAAAGATGAATTTATTAGTATGATTATGAATATGAACTGTGATTTGGTATAACCATGATCTTTGATGTTTCAGGTGATGAAAATTATCTTTGTCCTGAATGAGAAAAGGAATTTAGAACTACAATTACGATTATGAGTTATACACGTGATTGTGGACAGGAATTGTTGATTGATGTTACAGGGATAAAATATTGTTGGTGGACTTTTAACATGGAGAAGATAATAGATTTTATGGTCTATTTAACTCTTCTAATGGATTGCTCGTTCCGCTGTAACTATGGTTGAAAATTTTTATCATCTACCATATGTTCTAAATATCTGATTTATTACTAATGAAGGCTATTGATAATTTAATTATCTTTAGTCATGATATTCTTTACTGGGCTAGTTGTGCTCACCCTTTTGTTTCACAATTCCTTTCAGGTAATAAGAGTGTAGCTGGGTCGAGCGGGGGTAACAAGGGAATAGAACGGTGGTCTCTAGCTGTGGAGTTCTCCCTAAGCAGTATAGAAATGTTCATTTAGTAGTTATATTTGGTGAATCCAATAGGGTAAGACGTACCCAACGTTGGAAGGGTGTTTTGCCACTATCATACATGATGTCTAATGACATACAACCTCGTATCATCATAAAACAGAGATGTGCTCATCCACTTGCTGAGTATATTTACGAGCACTACCTATATAATCTTGGTGTTTGTTTGAAGTATAATTCTCAATTAGAGACAGTGGAGATAATGATATGTCAAGAGAAGACTCACCATTGGGAAGAATATGATAGTAAACTTCTCGTTTTTCTTTGGGGTCTATTGGATCAACCAAGGATAATTATGTGGCTATATGATATCTATCATAACCTAGACGCATGGCATCCCATGTATGAAGGTTTCCTTAAGCACTTTCCAAATATTCTAATTTCTAAAACAGTTTTTGACTATACCTTTATGTAAGGTGTCATTATGAGGTGCTGTCCACGGTTGGGACATGTGTCACATTTGGTATATATTTGTATCCAAACTTACAGCATATGTGTTGTTGTATTTTGCACGATAATTATTGTAATAAAGTTGTAGTTATTTTCTGTACCATGTATTTGGCGACTCAGAATAGGTTGGATGAAATTGACCTATTTTGGGGACGTTACAAATAACGCCTGGCAGGAGGCAAGATCGGTACACAAATCTCTCCTGTGGTGCTCCTAATAGCACGCTCTCCTAAATAGAGCTCTCATCCTCCATCTGTGAAGAGAGGAATCCTACGAGTGGATATCACGTGCTCGACACCAGTCGAGAATCCATCCTCAAATCCAATGGTCAAATGTTTCCCAGAGTAGGGAACCTAAGTGATGGCATCAGCTGTCAACAACTCCAACTGTAAGCGACAATGGGTGAAACCCTCCGCTACAGGAACCTCCGCCAATATGGAGTGATGACATCGCCGTTCTCGTGGATAGGTATCTAAACCTAACACACTCACAGGACGCAAACATGGAAGTCTCTCATAAGCCCAAAATTGCCAACACAAAGGCAAACATCTGCCGTCAGTGAACACTCTTAACCTGCACATGAAAAATCAAAAGAGAAATACTCACCAGCAGAAACGGGTACAGAGGCCTAAAGATCGTCGCCGACCGTCACTATAGGCCTAAAGACCGTCGCTAAAAGTTTAGCGACTGTCGCCGACCGTCGCCATAAAAACGGTCGGTAAAACTTTTAGCGACGGTCTTTGTGCCTATAGCGACGGTCGCCGTCATGACAAAATCGTGTATAGATGTCTATAGCGACGCTTGGCGACCATCGCTATAGGCCTGTGCTTTATAAAACACTATAGCTACGGTCGATGACCGTCACTATAGCCTTTTATATTTAAAAAAAATAAATTAATAATGCAAATTTATTCAACAAGCACAAATACAATATAAAATAAAATATAAAAAATATTATATACATCATTTAAAATCATTCACATTACAACATTACAATATAATAATTGAACCACAAGAGCAATCCACTAATAATAATAATTTCTAATCCCAGCCATCTCTTTCCACTTTGACCCCCATCATTCTGTTGTGGAGTACTTATTCCAGTACCACTGCTAGCAGTAGTTGTATTAGCTTTAATTGCTCCTACAAATATTAAAACAATTAAGTTAAAAATGAAGGGAACTCATATTTCCACGTATATATTTTTTTTTTAATATTTTCACACGGTCCTCTCTCATATGAGTATACAGTCGATCCCACCTTTTATGTGCAAAAATATCAAAAACACGTGCAGAAATAGTACTCCACAAAATTAATTATGTACATAGAGCAGAATCATCAAAATCAATAAATCAACAATATGAATTTTATTAATTAATTTGTGTTAGAAAAAAAAAAGGAACAATAATAAGTGTTCGTACCACTATAAACTGGACTGCTAGCATTTGCTGCTTTACTGCCCTGATGACCAAATTGATAGAAAACCTGAGCATCTGGTGAATTAGGAGCCAAATGTAGAAGAGCTGCACATCACAACATCATCATCAATCATCAGTCCTAGCAAAAAGTTTTGGGTATTCCCACATTTTGCTATATAAATTATTTGGTTAAATATTTGTCTCTTCGGTCTTCATAATGATATTAAGGGATTCACGAGTAATTACTCACGACCTGACTTCAAGAAGACTCGGAAACAGCCAATATTAATTTAACTTAACTTATCGTTACTAACTTATCGTAATTTGTGATCATCTCGTCAAGTTCCCAATATTAAAGATTGCCTAGAAACAACCACAAAAAAACTTACCAGGGCACTGGGAAACATTGGCAGGGGCATGACAAACAGAAGGGAGGCCTAGAGCAAGTGTGACATTAATATTAAGTGCCAAATCCGGATCGTTTCCATCTTTAACAATCACACACAAGCACTTCCTGTTGGTATTAAGCAGTTGTTTGAGACCATTACAGCAATCTGGAGTAGGATATTTTGTCTTACCCCCAACATATTGCAAGGACGTCGCCAATCCAACCAACTGTTGTGTACATTCTTTCTTGTTCTTGGCATCATCCGGCCTCGTTACACCCCAAAAAAACGACCACATTATCACCAAAAAAATTGAAATGTTGCTCATAACCATGACAATTTTGTGACTAGGTTGATATTACAAGAGTTTGGGAGGTGAAGCACAGTGTTTTTTTTTTGTTTTTTGATCTATTTATGGATGAGTATTTAAAGAACAAAGAGAAGTACTCATTTTGTATGCATGTATTTGGTCCTCAAGTTCAAATGGAAAGTGCTCATCTGTATTAAGATTTGTTAAAAGGGACGAAAGTGGAACAAAAAGTTTGTCACTTCACCAACCCCACTCAAGGTTATGGGGGGAAAGAATAATGATATGAAGAGTTTAGAATGTTGAATTAATTATATGCTGATTGTCTAGTGTCCATAAATATTATAAACTTGCGTTAATCAACAAATAAGAGAGAGAGATACAGAACCATAGGTATGCCCCGTTGTAATACAACAAGTATTACGAATTTTAGGGCCTCTTTTGATCTAACAACCAAACACATAGAACTGAGATATTTTTGGTTCCCTTGAGGCCACCAGATACCCACCCCACATGTCAACTCAAATTCGTGTGAAGAGGAAGTTTTAGACTCCTATCACATTACTACGTTTCATGCATCAGAATCAAAATAATGAACATCAAGTGCTTCAAAACAATAATTAAAAAGCTCGCTAAATATAATTTACTTTCACTTGGTGACATAGAACTCAACAATCAAACAATCGCTCAAAACAGCTTATAAAAGGGTACGTATCTCAAACTAAATAAAGAAAGTCTTACTTTCAAATGAAAACACTAAATAACTGATGTAGCCCACTTATCCAGCCACCAAACTCTTGCATTTCTTCCCGCACCAGCATACCTTTTACCACACCCACTACCAGAAAACAATACTCCCTCCGTTACACAAAAATAGTCACATATTTTTCAAAAAAAAAAATGTTTCACAAAACAATATCCTTAAGTTTGCCATCATAATTTATCTATAATACCATAGTACTAAACTAAGAAGTTATTATTTTTTTAGGGGCATACATCAAACAAAGGATATCCTTAATATCCAAATTTATTTTGTAAATGAGACTCTTTTTTTGGAAAGGAGGGAGTACAAGTAAAGGCAACAAAAAAAGTTCCAGTTGATGCTAATTATTGCCACAACAACTTTTTATGAAGATACAGAAAGCAAAAGGACTAAACTTTTACCCTTATAACGCTGAAATCCAATATTACAATTCAATTTGTTCCATAGTTACTGCAGTGTATCTGCCATCAGCACAGGCAAATGGCTAAATCAGCATAACAGATAGTGTTATGGCCAATAATGGATGCCACAAAAACATTAATAATTTTAGAATTGATCAAATTCATCAAAGATAGAAACTTGAACAATGGAAAACAATTTCAGAAGGAAATGTTACACAATGGGTGGGTCAAGAAAATACTTACAGAGTTACAATTTGTCAACTGAATGTCGAATAATTAAGATAACAAAACACAAATAGATCTTCAAAAATACACAAACGAGCACAGGTAATCATCATTTAATTATCAAATTTCTTCCAAGCAAAACCCTAGAGATAAGGCATCATACAAATGCTGTTAAAGAGATAAGGTATCATACACTGAAGGGTCTCCCCTTTCCAGGCGAAAACGGCGGCGCTGTCACGGGCAATGGCAGCAGCGGCGTGGTCCTGGGTGGAGAAGATGTTGCAAGAGCTCCATCTCACCTCCGCGCCGAGGGCCGTCAGGGTTTCAATCAAAACTCCGTTATGGATAGTCATATGAAGGGTTCCGGTGATTTTCGCTCCCTTGAACGGCTGTGAAGGTCCGAACTCAGTCCGACAGGACATGAGTCCGGATACAAAGCTTCTAATTTTATTTGGGTTAGAGAGGAGAGCGAGCAATAGACGAAGAGTAACGAGAGAGGAGGGAGAGGATTTGGGTGAAAATTGAAATGATTCGGGGAAAAATGGGAG
Source organism: Panax notoginseng (assembly GCA_016801055.1). Classification (NCBI taxonomy): domain Eukaryota; kingdom Viridiplantae; phylum Streptophyta; class Magnoliopsida; order Apiales; family Araliaceae; genus Panax; species Panax notoginseng. Next base: position 52,241,285 of record CM029023.1, read on the forward strand.
GCTTTATTCTTTAAAAAACATCTATACCGACGGCTAGACGATGACTGTCGCTGTATATACCCTATAGCGAGGGTTCCGTGCTGACCGTCGCTATAGCTTGTCGTTCTATGTCGAATTTCTAGTAGTGGACAACGGCGGGGAAGAATGGAAAATAACGCCCCAAAGCCTCAATCATGCACGATACCTCGATAATCTGGATGCAGAGCCTGATACAGGGAGTGTATGCTGAACCAGTTCCCTCTAGGTTGGGTAAAGCCAGGAACCTACATCACATGCAAATCAAATTCAAAATCCTTGCTCTTCCTAAATAATAAAAAGGAAGATCAAATCCAGCTTTTAGCTCATTTGCATGCAAGTAAACTGAGGGGTTGCGACTCAAATCACCCAGAAGATCTGGAATAGCTACCTGAATGCCTGGAAAATCCCTACGGGGAACATAAGCAGTAGGAGCTGGAGCCGCTACAGGTATATCCTCCTCCTCGTCCTCGACATCCGGTACATCAACCTGAATTGGACGAATCACCGCCTCCGCCAGACGACGAGACTGTCTAACTGAACGGGGTCGAGGCACTTCAGAAGCCCTCATCCGCACACCTAAAGTTGTCCTGCGGGAACTACTCGGCTGATTCGAATCCATAATATCTGGACATAAGTCTCCAAATCACCTAAGAAAGGGTGTGATAAAGTCTAACCTGTAGCATTTTTATGCATTCTATGACTATATGCATGCAAGCATTATTTTAACATACGTCTACAGTAGAGTTAAAAATGCATGTCTACCCAATGCCTAGACTTTTGGAAAATTTTGCCAGAGCCTCCTTTGTAAATAGGACTATCCACATGCACATAGGCATGACTAGGTGGCCATTTAGTAGCACACCTACCCACAGTTATAAACATCCTATAATGCATGAACATATCAAAGTCCCAATCCATGACGGTAGATTAAATACCAGGATTGCTTTGCTTTACTACCTTTCCTCGCTTGTCCTCCAATAGGATAAGAAATAGGAGAAAAAGGCACCAATTTGATTGTTTCAAAAGTCAACTTTTTTTTACATCATTATGTTCAGCATAGTTTAATATTAATATTTACTATGTTGAATAATTTTTATCAAGACATGTGAGGGCCCCGAATTCGAGTCTCAAATCACCTCAGATCCGGTTCAATCATTCTATACAACTATTACTATATTTGCGGAAGATATAAACATAAATTGTTTATACATTAAACTTACACACTATTTCTCCAAGGTCGAGTAACCTTAACTTAATACACATTACATAACTTACTTAACACATAACCTTAAATTACAATACTTATACAATTTAGCAGCACACATATCCTAACGCTGGAACTGTCTTTAACCTTTCCTTGTATCCGACGCGTTCGTCTTAATCTACAATGTTTTATCATGATATAGCAAGGGTGAGCATAAGGATTGCCCAACAAGTTTTAGTTCAATAATATAACGATATATCATGATTGAAAGAGTATGAACAATAAGTTGGCTATAATTCATCAATATAATTGAGAACTAGCAGGAACAAACTTTTGACTGTACAAGTATTAAACATGAATAAAAATATCTGGACCAACTGGTAATGAAGGTGATCAGCCTTTCATACCTGACTTATACATGCAATATGTACAGAGTACAATTCATGACAACCAGCAATGATTAACCGTAAGCTTATCCGAATGAAACACTCTTAGTAGAGTTAAGTAAAAATAAACTTGCCTGAACCGTTGATTACCGCTACTCAATTTATAACGCTTTATCCGAAGACCTAATATTAGTAATATAGATCTCCAATATTAGAATAATATCATCACAATATAATACTATTATATATATACACAGAATAACCTAAACACATAACATATAACCCTATTAGTCTATAACACACATAAGACTCGGTGTCAAGTCAAACTATTACAGTCTGAGCTGAACCCGACACAAATCTAACATCACGACGGTCTAGTTGGACTTTTATCAAGTCTAAGCTCAATTAAACTTTGCCTAACACTTAACAATTATCTCAGATACTTTTAATATCAGTCAAAATATTTTTCATAAGCTCGTAATAATTTTTAAATAATTATTACCATTTATCTTGATTTTTTAATCATTAAAATTGTATTTAAATAAATTAAATACCACATAATTCTTTTATCATTAATATTTATTTAATATCAAATATTAATAAAATACATGTCATAACATTATAATATATTTATAATATCACAAAGTATTTTTAATACTTTAAAATCACCTTTATATGGTTTTTAAACAATTAAAATCATTATTCGATAATTACTTTTAATATTAAAATATTAATATTTTCATGACAAAATATCAAAAGTTATATTTTATAACTTAAAATATTTTTATAACTCTTAAATCGTTTTTATATGATTTATAAATCATAAATTCTATTTTCCATAATTTATTTAATATATTTATTAAATAAACTAATTATCATTAATATTGATTAATTAATGAATTTCATCATAAAATATTAAAAGTCATCAAAAATAACTTAAAATATTTTGTAATATCATAATATAATTTTTCATGATTTTTCATGAATTAAAATTATTTTTAAACAATTTATTTAATATTATAATTAAATAAATTAAATAACATTTATATTCCAAAAATATTAAATATTTATGAAATATACTTAAAATAATTAAAAACTATTTTTCAGATTTTAAAATAATTTTTCAGAATTTATTTAGTATTTTTAATAATTAAAAACTATTTTTCTCTAATTATTTCTTAAAAATAATTAATTTTCGTAATTAAGTGTCGCTAAATGTGTTCTTCGCGTGTTCTTGAGCTACCCAGAAAACTCATGTCAGACACGAAGGAGGGTAGTTTGACCGGTTCTAAAATCGTGATGTTTGTGTTTTCTGGAAAGCTAAAGCTTTGATGTTGTAGTATAAGTGTAACACTACGAGTAGAGACTGAGTTTACGGCCATCCAATAACAAATCAGTAAGATCTAAGTCTCCAAATTCATTGTCAGAGGCTGCTGGGTTTTTCTGGGTTTTCCAGAATTAAAGGTTCCTATTTAGCCACCTTAAATCTTTGTCTTCTGGGCTTAGTTTGTGTAATGTAGAGGTTCTATCTTGTAGACCTAATGTCAAGGTACAAATATATCATATAATAACAACTTAATGTCATCACATTTGACAGATCTGGGCCGGTCAAACTAGAGGTCAAGAACTGTTCTTGAGCGAATTCTGGGTTTCCCAGAATTCTTCAAAGCTGGTGGTCAACGCATGTTTGACCTTGATTAACTTTCACCCTGGTTATGATATAAATGATATAATGGCATGTGTGTGTAGTCTACATACCAGTTTACAACATAGCAACAACAACTTAGCCTAAACATGTAACAGCAGCAAGATCATAGCATTACAAAACCACTGTCAGACACGATCTGGGTTTCTGGGCTGTCCAGAACCCAATTTTTGTGAACGGTCAACGGGTTTTGACCACGTATAACTTCTAATCTACACATGATATGAACCTATTTCCAGTTACAGATCATAGTCCACATGACATACTACAGATATATAACTTAAAACAACACAAATCAAAAACAGAGAAGGATTTACAGGCCCTGACATTAGCTTGTCATGTCATATTTTTCAACATTTCTAGATTTGACAAAATGCTGAGGACTTTGATGTTATGGATCTGGAATTTTATAACCCAGATCACTAAATAACATCCTATTACACCTATCTAGCCAACTAATTACAACATATAACATCAAATCATGAGATTTTAAAAATTAGGGTTCTTATACCTTTAAGCTTTGATTTTTGATTTTTGACTTCATGATCTGTTCTTGGATTGCTAGAGCTTGATCATGGCTCATCTTATCACTCTCCCTCAATTCCCATTCCTGAAATATAGAGAGAGAAAAGGTTGGGCAAAAATGAAAAGTCAAGTAAAGTTTCTCTCTCCTTTTAATTTATATAAATTGATGATACATGCATTTGGCTGATCTTTGCTGCTGAGATGAGAGATATAGGTCATGAGTTAGGGCTAGGGTTAGTTCACCCACTCCTTTATGGCTAGATCTACAAGCAATGTTCAATTATGCAATAAGGCTAGAATGGTCATTTTGCACCAAATTTTAATTCTAGAATTGTCTTTTAATACAAACTCTTAGGGTTTAGGGTTTAGGTTAGGGTTTAGGGTTTGAAATCCTTAAGGTTTAGGGTTTAACCCTTAACTTTATAATTTAATTTTTAACATTTTCGAATTTCGGTTTTCAAAATAGAAAATTAATATTTCTAAATTATAATTAGAATTTTCTAATTATATTAAAATTTCTTAATCATACTTTAAATTTTGCTAATTAGGATTAATAATTCCTAACTAAAATTGCTAAGCTAGCAATTAGGGTCAAAATTAGTCATTAGGGTTTATAAACCACTAATTTGGATTTTTAATAAAAAAATAATTTTTCTAAATTAGAAATTAGGTTTCGTAATTAGATTAGGGTTTTCTAATTACTTATAACTTAAGAAAATTAGGATTAATATTTCCTAATTATCATTAAAATTATTAAATTAACAATTAGGTTTTCCCTATTTATAATTTAGGGTTCCTAATCCAGAAATTAGGATTTTCTAAATTTGAAATTAGGGTTTGCTAATTAATTAAGCTTTACCCTAATTAATATTATAAGTATTTACACTTATGCCATTAAGTTCTCAATTTAGGATTTCCAACTTCCGAATTAGGGTTTTGAATTTCTGGAATTGAAATTAGGGTTTTCAGAACCGATTTTAGGGTTTCTTGTTAAACGCTAGGGTTTTTTGACCGAACATTGACTTTCTTAATATATACCTAGGGTTTGTTACAGATATCATTTATCTGGTCAACCCTTGATCCTTAACCACATACTGTACACATATACAACCACATACACAGAACATAATCGCGTATACCCTTAATCCTGAATAATTCACCTAAATCCTTCACAGAATTTTGAAATCCTCAAAAATTACATCTTAAAAATATCAAACGCATACACTTATTTTTTTGTCTAGGTTCTAATTTTGAACCTTAAATCAACTAATTAAAATTTTAAAAATATTTAAAATTCTCGGGTTGTCATAAGACATATAAACATGCATATTCACTACTATGTGTTTAGACGCATTTCATATAAAAAGTCATTTTCCAACAGATAAAAATTGGAAAAGAAGACATGCATATGTTACTAGGGCAATGTAGAACACTTGTACGGTGACAGAATTTACAGAAAGACGCCCGAACTCAGCAAATCTGAAGAAGAGCTCTCAGATTTCTTTTGTGGCGTAACTTGAAAATGACTTATGAAAGCCACAGCTGCCTTAAAGGCCACCCACGGCTGGCCGCAGGTGTACTTGTGGCTCCCCTAGGTGGGGCCCAACCCTCCAGCTCAGTCCAGTTTGAGTTGTAAAGGAGTTCTCACAAGCTGAAAAGGCCAAATCAGGAAAAAAAATGTTACGCGATTGAGCGGAAGAGCCGGAAATCCTGGTTTTCAGAGACCAAACTGCGGGTATACCTGGCACTCATTGGTATTCACCCAGACACAGGTTTACTATACCAATGATCACAATTATTGCAAACTATAGTCGGCAATACCTCACGAAGGTCCAATGCCGTCAGTTCGGGGTCATCACTCTAAAACATTTCTCCCTAATGGAAACTACATACATTTCAGTCGTTGAAGCACATTTCAACGAAGGTCAAGCAACCTTGACGTCACTTCAGCCGTTGGCAAGTAAATCCAACGAAGCATCACAAGCTGTCCAATGATTTTAGCCATTGAAGCACATTTCAACGAAGGTCAAACAACCTTAACATTGTCCCAAATAGATATTTCATCTGCTGATGTACATTCCAATGAAGGTCAGGCAGACCTGACAAACACAGACTGTTGGCAGTAACTCCAACAGAACACTGGAAGGATGTGGTAATACAAACCAGGGAAGTACAACCTCATCGGGGAGGACCGATGATGGAATATATTATACACATCCTCAGAAGGCAAAGTACATCCCCACAGAGTCTCTTGCACATAAGAAGAACATCTATGGTGGAAAATATGTACCAAGAATTAAGGACTTCGGTGATGACCCCGACGTCAACATCTTTAAAGTTCTTGAGAACTTTGGAGCACACATCCAAGCAGTTCGTCAAGGTTATCTGTGATAATTCCAGTCCCCATCACAAGTTATGGGGGTAACAGTCCTCACATCCCGTTGGAAAACGGTCCAACAAACCACATGCATCATACATTTGCATCCTGCTGCAGTACATTGCATCATGAATATCTTGTTGCATTTCAAGTGTCTAGTATTCTTTATCCTATCCATGATGTTACACTGCATGGATATAATAAATAGGGGCATCTGTAGACACTCGAAATTTTGTATTCTTGTTACTAACCTTACAGGAGGGCAGAATCGTCTTTCAGAGATAACCTTGAAGGATAACTCAACTCAGTCCCGGAGACAACCTCGAGATACCCACTCTTCGCCATCTCAGAGATAACCCCAAGATATTCAACCACAATTCCGGAGATAACCTCGGGATCTTCAATTTCAACCTCGGAGATAACCTCGAGGACTGCAGTCACAATTCTGGAGGCAACACCGAAGAAATTTGTTATCTCGAAGGCAACCCTGAGATATTCAATCCTAATCCCGGAGACAACCCCGGGATCTTCAATCCAACCTCAGAGATAACCCCGAGTAATATAGTTGCAGTTTCAGAGATAACCCCAAAAATGCTCTTTTCCACTTCTAGCAGTCAGCTTCAACACTCGATAATAGTATTGAGGCACTCAGTCCCCAAACCCAGAGATAACCCCGGGAGGTCAGGCACACCTCAGAGACAACCCTGAGGACGGTCAACACCTGCAGCAGTCCAATCTCAGAGATAACCCTGAGCAACGACCGTTAAATCAGCTTAAACCAGAGATAACCCCGATGAGGGGCAGAATCGTCATTTTACCATCTCGATCCCACATTGCGCCATCTCAAACAACATTCAAACATACATTCAACACAGAAAGGTCCTACAAGAACCAAAGAGCTCCAATTCCGAGTGACTACTGCACAAGACAGCACACCGGATAGAATTTGAAACTTGAAGACCAAGGGCATGGTCCCATCTTCCTGACTTCGTACAACCTCTAATTCTATGTCATTGTGTAGCTCTCAACAACAGCATGCCGTACAAGGTCTTATACACCTCGATCAGATGCTCGGATTGAAGTTCTAAAAGTTCGAGAGGACAACACATTGCACGCATGCACGTACTTCGAGACAGGGGGACCCGAGAAGCCCGGAGCACCCCGGGCAGCCGCAGGTACATCTGCGGCTGCGATAGGTACACCTGCGGCTCCCCCCTCTATAAATAGAGGGCTTGGGGCAGCCATTTAGCATAAATAAAAGGCGAGGAAGCCCTGTCCAATTTGCTCTGTACACACTATAAACTGAGTGCTTTCTCATTTTAAACACTTGTGAGCTTCTATATTGTTATATTTTTACCGGCGGGAGCCAAGTGTTCATCCATTTAAAGCCATTGAAGTCTTCTTTGGCAGTCCACTATAAGCCTTCTTACACTTTCTAAAGCCTTTCTCCACTACTGTGCACACGCAGTTCTGCACGTTGAGAGTCATGTTGCGTGTGTATGCCCGGACTTCGGTCCGTGACTTTTATTTTATATATATATATATATATTTATATTATATATATATATATATATATATATATATATATATATATATATATATATATATATACTAACATTATCGAGTTATGCTTCCATTGAGCCTGGATTTTACATCTGGAGCGTTTATTACTTATATATATATACTTATATATAAACTGTTGTCGAACTCTGTTCGATGAGCCTGGATTTACATCCGGAGTGTTTACTGCTTTTATATATGTATAAATACTTATATATATATATATATATATATGTTGTTGCTATCAAACTCTATTTGATTGAGCCTGGATTTCACATCTAGTGCATTTAACGCTTATATATATATATATATATATATATATATATATATATATATATATATATATATATATATATATATATATATATATATATCGTGGCCTGGAGTTTACTTCGTAGCCTGGAGTTTACTTCGTGGCCTTTTACCGCTTTATTTACATTTCTGTCAAGCCTAGAGTTTATTTCGTGGCCTTTTACAGCTTTATTTACATTTTGTTCCGCCTGGAGTTTAATTCGAGGCGGTTGATCGCTTTATTGATTTATTTATATTTTCTCAATCCCCCATGGAGGTGCTTCGTGGTGGTTGATTGGTTTTTACTGCTTTATTTACATTTCCAATCCCCTATGGAGGTGCTTCGTTCTGGTTGATTGTCTGCACACACACACACACACACACACACACACACACACACACACATATATATATATATATATATATATATATATATTGCTTTTATATATTTAACTGTTTACAGCTTTCGTACGAATTGCTACATCATGTGAACCTAGGAATCGTGTGATCATAGATTCAGTCTACTGAATCTAGATTCGGTTCCCATGATGGACATTTTCAGTTGTACACAACTTGTAAATTATTCACGGTGTTCGAATTTCCTTAGATGGCTCTCATGCGCACAAGGAGTTCGGCATTGCTATGTATATTATTTTCTCGAAGATGTTTCGCATCTCGAAAAATAAAAGCAATCACGCCGAACACGTAATAAAAATGGAAGTATCAAAGGCCTCAGTTACTATTGAGCACAAGGGTTTGAAAAACCTCTTTTATAAAACATCACTGCTATATCTTGTTAAAACTGAACTTTTATACAAAATTCAAACCCTTTGTATATAGGTGTGAACGAGGCATAGCACTACTTCCAGATAATTGCACATTGATCCACACACACACATACACATTCATATAACAGTTTAATTGAAAAGTGGCGGTCACCATGGCAACACGGATGTCGGGGGCTGCCTAACACCTTTCCTCCACATAACCAAGTCCCCGGACCCTAACGAATCTCTGTTTCACAGACCCGTTAAGCAGTGTCACATCACTGGGTCAATGTGTAAATCTTTTTTCGGTTGTGTTGGTACAACCATTTAAAAAACCAATTGGCGACTCTTACAGTCCAATCGTCGACATATACATGTTGGACCTTTTCACAACTTGTTTTTCAAACAAATCTAACCTAACAAGAGAACACCAAAAGACATGAACAAAAAAGGGACAAATAAAAATCTCGACGCCGACATGTGTGTAGGTCTATGTGCATTTGTTTGGAAGTAGTGCTATGCCTCGTTTGCACCTATATACAAAGGGTTTGACTTTTGTATAAAAGTTCAATTTTAACGAGATATGGCAATGATATTTTGTAAAATAGGTTTTTCAAACCCTTATGTTCAATAGTAATTGAGGGCTTTAATACTTCTATTTTATTATGTGTTCGACTAGATTACTTTAATTATTTTTCAAATGCGAAGCATCTTCGAGAAAATAAGATACATAGCAGTGTCAAACTCCTTGTGGGCATGAGAGCCATCTAAGAAAATTCAGACACCGTGAATAATTTACAAGTTGGCTTCAGCTAAAAATGTCCACCACTGGAACCGAATCTAGATTCAGGAACTGAATCTATGATCACATGATCCCTAGGCTCACATGATAAAGCAATTTGTACAACAGCTAACATAAGAACTAGATTTGAATAAATCTAAACTATTTCAGCTTCATCGGTTCCAATTTAGTCACCATGAACTGGCTAAAGTGAGAAATACCTAGATTGAGACAAATCCAACATGTAGCAAAAGCTAGAAAACGAAATAGATTTGAGTAAATCTAAGCATTCCAGCTTCAACGGTTCCAGTTTAGTCACCATAAACCAGTTAAAGTGAGAAATAGCCAAATTTCAATCAGGCCTGGAGATCACTTCGTGGCCATTTATCACTTATATATATATATATATATATATATATATATATATATATATATATATATATATATATATAAACGGTAAACGCACAGGATGTATATTCAGGCTCAATCAAACAAAGTTTGATAGCAATAAATATATATAAGTATTTATATATATAAGTAGTAAATGTTCCGGATGTAAATTGAGGCTCAATCAAACAGAGTTTGATGAAGAGAGATATATATATATAAGTATTTATATATATACAAAAGCAATAAACACTCCGAATATTATATTCAGGCTCAATCAAAGCATAGTTCAATAATATATATATATATATATATATATATATATATATATATATATATATATATATATATATATATATATAAGTATTTATATATATAAGCAATAAAAAGCCACAGATCGACGATCCGGGCATACCCACACGATGCGACTCTCAACGTGAGTATATATATATATATATATATATATATATATATATATATATATATATATATGTATGTATGTATATATATATGTATGTATGTATGTATAGAAGTGAGAAAAAGCTTAAAAATCTGAAATATCTTACAGTGGGCAGCCAAGAAGACTTCAAATAGTTTTTGAGACCTGAAAACTCAGTTTCCACTGGTTAAATTTCAGTATGTAGCAAAACACAAGCTTACAAGTGTTTAGAAAGAAGAATAACTCAGTTTAGAGCACTCAAGATGTGTTTATGAACTGAAATGGACTGAGTTTTCTCGCTTTTCTCTTCTTAAAATGGCCAACCCAAGGCCTCTATTTTTAGAGTTGGTGTGACGCCCTCTAAATAGGTATACATCACCTATTCTGAGTCGCCAAATACATGGTACAGAAATAATTACTACAATTGTCGTGCAAAATACGACAACACAAAAATTATGAGTTTAAATACAAATATTATCTTCTTGACAATATCCACACTCAAATAAGTCCTCATTATAATTATTATCACAGTATTTTATAAAATAGTGAGGACTGCTAACACAACTGACTGGAAACATCACTTCACACCCCAACTAGTTCCTGCTATATTCTCGCCTCCTGAGAAAAATGAAACAAAAAGAAAAAGGGTGAGCTCAACTAGCCCAGTAAAGAATATTATGACAAAGATAATATACAACAAATTATCATTAGTCTTCAACAGGAAAAAATCTGATAGAATATAATAGACAACAAGTTTTAGATCAACAACTGCAGCGGAAATAGCAATCCATTAGAAAAGTCAAATAGAGAATGAATTCTACTATCTTCTAAGATTTAAAAGTCCATCATCAATATTTTATCCCTGTAACATCAATTAATATACATCTTGAATCAAATATTCATATTTACACTACAGGCCAAAGATATTCATTTGTATCACCAGTTGGTCATGTTCATCTAAGGGTGTAAACGAATCGAGTCGATTCGAGTATTGAGTTACTCAGATTTGGTTCACAAAATTTATCGAGTATAAAATAAGATTTGATTGAGGCTCATTTAGCTACCGAGTCGAGCCCGATTTCAAATCGAGCTCGAGCAGTTTGGACTTTTTTAACGAATATGATCCGAGTATCAATAGTAAATTATAATTAGAGGAGGTTCGAGTAATTTATCGAACATTAAAATGTGCTCATATTTGACTCATTTTTATTTCGAGTCAAGCTCGAAGCGAACTTTTAGTCGAGCGAGTACGAATCGAGTCCGAACTATTTGCTCATTTTACAGCTTTATGTTCATCTCAACACCTGTTCATCTTTGCACTACGGGCCAAAGATATTCATCAGTTAATCATTCATCTTTGCATTACATGCCAAAGATATTCAGTAATATCATCATTTAGGACTGAGGATGATGAAAAATATCTTAAAAAAATGAATCTAGTGAGACAAAAAGACAAATATTAGGGATTCGTACTACAGTTTATCCAAGTTCAAAAATACTCCATAATAATCAATTGTGGAGCAGCATTCAAAAATAAAGATCAAAACATGGATGCAATCAAAGATAGTAACCATACTAGACATCTTGGACAAAAAAGATAAAATTTTATTTTTTTGTGAATAGTGTCGTATTCGTGAATAGTGTCATATACGTGAATAGTAACCCCGACACAAAAAGGTAGATATTCCAAAATAAAATTCATATCAATATTTCGGCATAATGATATTGAAGGAAATAATATCATTTACGAAAAAAATAACATCCCTTACCTCAAAAGAACAGTACTTTCGGCTGAAATATCAGGTATAAGGTTGAAGAAAACTTGTACTGAATAGCAACTATCAAAGTATCTAAATACTCACAAAAATACGCTCGAAAATATATATATATATATATATATATATATATATATATATATATATATAGAGAGAGAGAGAGAGAGAGAGAGAGAACTTATTTTTGGTGTCATTTTAAATTCTAACTAAGCACCCTATTTATAGGAAAATACTAGAACGCCAAAGGAGACTAAATTAATAAAATAATAATTATTTTCTTCATTCTACGCCCACCCATTTTGAAAGCTGAGCATGCCATCTTGGAAGAATTTTCAACCCACATGTTTTCAAAATAAAAACAAAAGTAAAATATTTAATTTTTAAAACTTCAATAATTCATAATAAATAGTACTTTTATCAAAAAAATATGAATTTTATGTCCATTCCATTGGAAATCAAATTCTCTACAACTTTGTAGCTTTAAAATTTTTCAAAATTCCAAACAGAAAATGTCCAAAATCCACATACGGGTGATTTTTAATACCTCCATTCCAACAAAATACTGATAAAACACATCAACTTTAATTCCTTCATTTATATCCACAAAAAAAATAAATATTTTATTATCATATAAATTAATAATTAATTATTCATAAATAATATTATAGAATCGCAATTATGACAACCAGGTCGTTCCCAGGAATGAGGGGGCTTTCCGATAAGGATTTCTCCTTATTGGCGCGCAATTAGGTGACCAAATCTCTCCTTAGACAGAATTTTCTTAGACATTGCCAATAATGTTATCTAATAATATTATCCAAATAATATAAATTATTGATCTGATCATGGAAATATTGTGCAATGACAATTATTAAAACAACAATAATATAAAATATCAACGTAGCAATTATTGAATCAATAAAATAAAATACTGAACAGTAATTACTGTAACAATTATTGAGCAGTGCCTTCTTATGTAAGGATCAATAATTCAACAATACTGTGCAACACCGTGTGCTACTGTGCAACCACGCGTATTACTGTATTTTAACCACCAGGTATTCTAACAGAGTTAACGGTAATAATTACGCCGCTATTTATAAAAACTCATACATGTCGTTTTCCTTCATCCGACCGTTTTCCGTTATGGGGCCCACAAATGGTTGCGCCGTCGTACGAATATTCCCCGATAATAAGAATATTCCACGACCAAACGAATATTCCCCGATAACAATGAATATTTTATAACCACTTGTTTAATTTTGCAAAATTTTCATATTTCACCCATAACCAAAGCATTATATCAAATTAACACCTTATTATTCAAAATAATAATTAGAGAAAATTCGATTTTATTTATAAAAAGTTGGGGTCTTACAGTTGGTGGTCCCGGGTCTACTCGCGGCAGCCGTGGGTATACCTGCAGCTACCCTGGTTGTCCCAGGCCATGTGGGTCCCGCCGTCTCGAAGTACGTTCACTCGTGCAACGCGTTATCCGTTCGAACCTTCATAACTTTCAATCTGGGCATCCGATTGAGGCGTGCTATACCTTTCTGGAATGCTGTTATCGAGAGATAAACAATGACATGGGATAAGAGGTTGTACGAAGCAGGGAAGATGGGTCCATGACCAGATCTTCAAGTCTTCAAATTCTATCTGGTGTGCTGTCTTGTGTAGTAGTCACTCAAGATTTGAGTTATGGTTCTTGTGGGACACTTTGGTATGAAATATGGGTTGATATGTTATTGTGACGACGTGAATGTAGTATTGAGGTGGCAAAATGATGATTTTGCCCCTTACTAGGGTTTTCTCTGGCTCTGTGTTATATAGTAGTCGTTGCTCAGGGGTATCTCTGAGATTGGGCTGTTGTATATGTTAAATGTCCTCAGGGTTGTTTCTGAGGTGTGACTGTCCCCAGGGGTTATCTCCGGGGTTGGAACTGAGTGCCTCGGGGTTGTCTCCGAGGTTGAAACTAACTTCTCTGGGGTTATCTCCGGAACTGGAACTGCATACCTCGGGGTTATCTCCGAGGTTATATATATATATATATATATATATATATATATATATATATATATATATATATATATATATATATATATATACACACATTTACTGCTTTTCAATATCTACTTTTGCAATGTAAATCCTTAATATTCCCGTCTGTGGACTAGATTTAGATCAAAGTGGCTAAACTGGAACTATGGAGCTAGAATGGCTAAGATTTATTTAAATATATTCTTCTTTTTTGGTTTTATAAATATTAATCAATCATGTGAGCCTAGGAGCCATGAGGTCTAAGATTCAGCTAACGAATCTAGATCTGGTTCCCACGATAGACACTTTTCAGCTGTGCACCTAGCTTGTAAATTATTTATGGTGTTTGGACATCCTTGGATGGCTTTCATGCCCATAAGGTACCCGACACTGCTATGTATCTTATTTTCTTGAAGATGCTTTGCAGCACGAAAATAAAATCAAATCAAGCCGAATACGAAATAAAATAGAAGTATCAAAGGTCTCAATTACTATCGAGCATAAGGGTTTGAAAATCTATTTTCAAAACATCATTGCTATATCTTGCTTCAAATTAAACTTTTATACAAATCAAACCCTTTGTATATAGGTGCAAATGAGGCATAACACTACTTCCAGATAACTACAAATAGGCCCAATAAACACACACACACACACATTCAGATTAATTAGGGAATTAAAAATTTACGATAATCGTGTTTTCACAGAAGTCAGGGGGTGCCTAACACCTTTTCCCCGCTTTATCAAGCCCCTGGACTCTATGAATCTCAGTTTCCAAGGCATGTTAAATAGAGTCCAACCATTGGGCCTTTGTGTAAACCTTTTCAAATTCAGTTGAGTTGGTACAACCATTTTAAATCTACCAACTGGCGACTATGATTTTTAAATCGTCGATATTTCATGTCGGACTCTTTTTAAAAATATCCAATGATAAAAGTACAGTAATACGCGTGGTTGCATAATAGCACACGGTATTATATAGTATCGTTAATTATTGATGCTTATGTGAGAAGTCACTCAGTTTTATTTAATTATTATCACAGTGTCATCTGCACAATATTTTATACTATTAAATCAATAATTGAGACGACAAAGTTATTCATATTATTATTTGTATTATTGACGATGTATAGAAAGTTCTGTCGAGGAAAGGGGTTTGGTCACCTAATTACGCACCAATAAAAAGAAGTCCTTATCGAAAAGTCCCCTCTTTCCTGAGAATGATCTGGTTGTTAATATTGCGAGTTATAATATTAATGATGAATAAATGTTATTAAAAATGTGTTTAGTAAAACCAAGTGAATTGAGATAAATAGAGGGGGATTTTTATGAAGTATTTGTTGTAAATTTGGCTTATTATATAGACCTTCACTTAATCATTTTTCAAAATCGTCGGGAGAAAGTTATCCCAGTTTTATTTTATTACTTATATATACATACATATATATATATATATATATATATATATATATATATATATATATATATATATATATAAAATATTATAAGTTTTGTTTTTTTATGTAAAATAGAATATATTATATTTTATTGTTTGTATAGTACTGCATAGTGTTTGCATAGTACTGTATAGTGCAGCATAGTGCTGCATAGTAAAATAAAAAAATTTCACGTGAATTCGTCGGTGCGGGCCCGTGAAATTTTCCTTACTGTGCGTCCAAATAATATCCAGCCATTCTCTTATAAATAGGATGCTCAGTTTAGAAATAAAAATCACACCAGAATCAGAGAATTCTTCTTCTATAATATTGAGTGTATTTCTTTTGAGTTTAAGGAAGCTTTGAGTGTAGAAGACAGTATAAATTTTTCTTCAAGAATATCTCTGCTATACCAGTTGAAATTGCTCTATTTTTAAGGTAAGGGGTATTATTTATTTCATATTCGCTTACGATATTATTTTTCGTATCCGTAAGGAATTTTATTTTCATTCAATATTCGTAAGGAATATTATTTTCGTTCAATATTCGTAAGGAATATTATCTTCGTTCAATATTCGTAAGGAATATTATTTTCATTCAACAGACATAAGGGATATTATTTTTATTCAATATTCGTAAGAAATAATATTTTCTTTCATACTTTGTAGTATATAAGTAATATTATTTCGTTTCATATTCTTAATTACACACTCATGTTGATAAGTATTACTTTTATACTCCTTGAAATTAGTAGAATATCCTTGAAATTTGCGTTTCATCTAGTATCGTTCCACTGAAATATTTTTCTGAACATTCTTGTTAAATTTTGAATCTTTTCATGCAGGGGTACTATTCATACATACAGCACTATTCATATGTACGACACTATTCATACGTATGGCACTATTCACGAAGTACTATTTACTCGGGTACTATTCACCTGGGATACTATTCACGATAAAAATTGATTTCTTTTCTGTCCAAATTATTTTTGATACATGAATATTATTCTTGAATTTTACTCCACAAAGTAGTATCATGTTGACAATTTGGACATTCTTAAACTTTGGATAAATTGAATTATAAATCTTTAAAATTTATCCTTGATCTCATTTAATTAAATGCTTATATCATTGTCAGCATCCTCATGCTTATATTGAAATGAAATTCATCTTTGGCCCGTAGTGCATACATGGATTGTTGATCGGTATGATTATGACCAGGAATTATGTATCGGTATAATCATGACCTATGATGTGGTAAAAATTCTCTTTGACTCATAGTGCAAAGAAGAAATGTTGATGAACTGTTGATTGATAGCTTTAACCCGTAGTGCAAAGATAGACAGGTATACGACATGATCATGACCACTGGTGATACTAACGAATATCCTTGGCCCATAGTGCATGAATAATTCGATGATATGTTTGGCAGGATCATGACCATTGGTTTTACAGTTGAATATCTTTGGCTGTAGTGCACTGACAGACAATTGATTGGTATGATCATGACCATTGATTTTATTGTTGAATATCTTTGGCTCGTAGTGCAAAGATAGACAATTGATTGGTATGATCATTGTTATTACATTTGAATATCTTTAACCTTTGGGGTAAGGATATTGAGTAAACGTTCTATTAAGTCGTTGTGGCAAGGAGAAACTATTGATTTACATGATTATAAATATGAATTGTGAATTTAACAATAATCTTTAGTGGTTCAGGTGATGAAAGTTCTCTTTGTCTTGGGTACAATAAAGAACTGTTGATGGGTATTACAGTAATGAAATATTAACGATGGACTTTTAATTTGGAGAAGATAGTAGACATTATGTTCTACTTGACTCTTCTAATGGATTGTTGATTCCGCTGCAATTATGGTTGAAAACTTTTATTATCTACCATATGTTCTAAATCTCTGATTTATTACAGATGAAGGTTATTGATAAATTAATTATCTTAGTCATAATATTCTTTACTGGGCTATTTGTGCTCATCCTATTGCTTCACAATTCCTTACAGGTATTAAGAGTGTAGCTGGGTCGAGCGGGAATAACAAGGGAATAGTGTGATGGTCCGAGACTGTGGAGGTTTCTTAATAAATTATAAAACTGCATGACATGTAATATATAATTGTATTGAGGACCTAAGATGGGTGTGTTGTAAGACCCCGAATTTTATGAAATAAAAGTATTCAATTTTTCTTATAATTACTATTCAGTAAATGGTTAAATTGATAAAAGTTTAAAGTTATGGGTGGAATGTGATTTTTTTTTGAAAATAAGCAAGTGGTTATATAATAATCATTGTTGTCGGGGAATATTCGTTTGGTCGTGGAATATTCTTTCTGTCGGGGAATATTCGTACGACGGCGCATCTATTTGTGGGCGGCCCCATAACGAATAACTGTCGGATGAAGAAAACGATAAATTTGAGTTTTTACAAATAACGGCGTAGTTGTTACCGTTAATACTGTTGAAATACCCGGTGGTTAAAATACAGTAATACGCATTATTGCACAGTAGCACACGGTATTGCACCAATTATTGATTCTTACGTAAGAAGGCACCACTCAATAATTGTTACAGTAGTTATTGTTCAATATTTTATTTTATTGATTCAATAATTGCTGCGTTGATAATTTATATTATTGTTGTTTCAATAATTATTGCTGCACTGTATTTTCCTTTATCAGATCAATAATTCATATTATTTGAATAATATTATTAGATAACATTATTAGCAATATCTAGAAAGTTCTGTCTAAGGAGAGGTTTGGTCATCTAATTGCGCGCCAGTAAGGAAAAATCCTTATTGGAAAGCCCCCTCTTTCCTGGGAACGGCCTGATTGTCATAAATATGATTATGTAATATTATCTGTGAATAATTAATTATTGATTCATATGATAAGGAAATATTTATTTTATGTGGATATAAATGAGGGATATATTTTTGTGGTTAAAAATGAAGGAGTTAATGTTGAGGTGTTTTATCTGTATTTTTGTCAGAACGGAGGTATTGAAAATTAAATTAGGGTTTTTGAGATATTTTGCGAGGGTTATAATTTTTAATCCGACCATTGGATCGTGGTAATATTTGGATATTTATACATATATAAGTTGAGTATATGTCCACAAATTTTGAACCGTTAAAAATGAACGTATAATTTGTTATGAATTTTACGAGATGACTGGTTCAGAAATTATTGAATTTTCGGAGTTAATCATTTTGGTGGAAAATTCTAGAATTGGTGGGCCCCACTCTTGGTTGGTAAAAAAATGTTCTGAGATTTTTATTCAAATGTGGTGGGTGGGAATAGTAGCAGGTAAAGCCATCAGGTTACAGGTTAAGTCTGCTTCGGCGTGCTAATATTTTTCTATAAATAGAGGGCTAAGTTAGAATTGAAAATCACACCAGAAACATAAGCTTTCTCTCTTTCTCTCTCTATATTATGAAGCATATTTTGTGAGTTTTTAGATACTTTGAGAGTTGATATTCAGTTCAAGATTCCTTCGGCTTTACATTCCGGTCAGAAATACTGCTCTTTTGAGGTAAGGGATAGTAAGGGATATTAAGGGATGTTATATTCTTCATAATGATGTTATTCTTTCAATATCATTATACTGAAATATTGGTATGAATTTTATTGTAGAATTTCTACCTTTTTGAGTCGGGGTTACTATTCACGTATACGACACTATTCACGTATACGGCACTATTCATGTATATGGCACTATTTACGTATATGACATTATTTACGTATATGGTATTATGTACGAATACGGAATACTATTCATGAGTTACTATTCATGAGTTACTATTCATGAGTTACTATTCGCGAGTTACTATTCACGAGTTACTATTCACGGGTACTATTCACGACAAAAATTAGTTTCTTTTTCTGACCAAATTATCGTTGATTTATGATTGTTGCTCTCGAAAATAAATGCAGTTGTTGATCATATTATTTTTATTATCATATATAACATTTTTATAACCCTGATGTTGAATTTCTCTTTCACTTGAGTGTAAAGATGGGTAAATTATTGGTATGATCGTGACTGAGGAATGTCTTTGGCCTGTAGTGCAAAGATGAATTATTAACTGGTATGATCATGACCATTGAATTTATAATTTAATATCTTTAGCTTAAGTGTAAAGATGAATTGATTAACATGGTTATAATTATGGTATATAAATTCTGAAATGATTATATATTTCTTTGAGATATGAATATATTTGGCCTGTAGTGCAAATATGAACTGTTGAGGAATATCTTTGGCCTGTAGTGCAAAGATGAATTGTTGATGAATATCTTTGGCCCGTAGTGCAAAGATGACTTGTTGTTGAATATCTTTGGCCAGTAGTGCAAAGATGAACTGTTGACGAATATCGTTGGCCTGTAGTGCAAAGATGAATTTATTAATATGATTATGAACAGGAACTGTGATTTGGTATAATCATGATCTTTGATGTTTCAGGTAAAGACATGTGAGGAAAATTATCTTCGTCCTGGATGCGAAGAAGAATTTAGAATTACAATTATGATTATGAGTTATTCATATAATTGTGAAAAGGAACTATTGATTAATGTTACAGGGATAAAACATTATTGGTGGACTTTTAATTTGGAGAAGATAATAGACTTTATGGTCTATTTGACTCTTCTAATGGATTGCTCGTTCCGCTGCAACTATGGTTGAAATTTTTTTATCATCTACCATACGTTCTAAATCTCTGATTTATTACTGATGAAGACTATTGATAATTTATTTATCTTTAGTCATGATATTCTTTACTGGGCTAGTTGTGCTCACCCTTCTGTTCACAATTCCTTTCAGGTAATAAGAGTGTAGCTGGGTCGAGCGGGGGTAATAGGGGAATAGAACGGTGGTCATCATTTAGGAGTTATATTTGGTGAATCATCTTGGGTGAAGGGAACCCAACGTTGAAAGGGTGTTTTGCCACTATCATACAAGATGTCTAACGACATACAACATCGTGTCATCATAAGACAGGATTGTGCACAACCGCTTGCCGAGTATATCTACAATCACTACCTATATAATCTTGGTGTTTGTTTGAAGTATAATTCTCAGTTAGATACAGTGGAGATAATGATAAGTCAAGAGAAGACTCACCATTGGGAAGAATATGATAGTAATCTTCTCGTTTTTCTTTGGGGTCTATTGGGTCAACCAAGGATAATTCTGTGGCCATATGATATCTATCACAACCTAGAAGCATGGCCTCCCATGTACGAAGGTTTCCTTGAGTACTTCCCAAAGATTCTAATTTCTAAAACAATTTTTGACTATACCTTTATGTAAGGTGTCATTGTGAGGTGATGTCCACGGTTGGAACATGAGTCACATTTGGTATATATTTGTATCCAAACTCACAGCATATGTGTTGTTGTATTTTGCACGACAATTGTTGTAATAAAGTTGTAGTTGTTTTCTATACCATGTATTTGGCGACTCAGAATAGGTTGGATGGAATGGACCTATTTTGAGGTTGTCACATGTGTTGTATATTATACATCACTTAATAATTGATTTTGGTGAACAACAATAGGGTGATGAGAACCCGACTTTGAAAGCGTCAAAACTCCACCTCATTAGAATAAACAAGATAGTAATCTTCTCGTTCTTCTTTGGGGTCTTAAAATATTTGTTGCTATATTTTATATGGCATTGTAATAATTTAAGTTGGATATTGTCTACGAGATAATATTGTATTGAAACTCACAGCTTATGTGTTATCATATTTTGCACGACAGTTCAACAGTTGTATAAATGAAGTTTGTATTTTAATTCTATACCATGTATCTGGAGACCCAAGATGGGTTGTGTATACCTATTTTGGGGGCGTCACACAATGTACCTAACTACATGCCTACGAATCCAGTAGTAAAACAGAATAAAGTCTATTCACCCAGCCTCAGAGAAATCAAACAAATATGACAGTATATCATATCAAAGCAAATCAATAACTTTTCAGTCAATCATCAAATCTTATACTGTTATCACTGATATAGTGCGTGTATGCTCAACAACCATGCTAACCGATATAAAGTCAAATACAACACATAATAAACCTCTTTAAAGGCTTCATACAGTATAAACTCAAGAAATCTAAAAACAAGCAAGATCCGACTAAAATCAAACAGTTACTAATTTCAAGGGTCGACATGGGATACTTATGCTTTATTTATTCACATACGGGGGCTTTTCGCTCTTTTTTCCATTTTATTATATTTTTTCTTCTCTTGATTGTGCAATGTCTAATTCCCTTAGGCTTCTCAATGCTACCTTAACGAGCTTTCAACCAACGATTCCCAAACCGTTAAGGATTTAAGGTGCTAGGTGTAGAGACATTCCCTCGGGTGTACTTACTCAAGTAACAAAGGTAACAAAACTAGACTAGCCACGGTGTTTATTCATATTTTTTTATATAGCTTATATACCCCAAATTTTCCCCTAAACTTAGGTTCCTGCCTAATCTTAGCCATATTTGCCTATTCATGACTTTCCTTCTTTTAAACTAGCATTATCCTTAAGAATTCCATTATGTGTCAATTTAGACTCAATCAGTCAACCTAGCTATTTCTAAGGTACTAACCTGATTATATCAGTTTCAAACAGATAAAGATATAATTCATGACAAGAAATCACATCAAAGCCTTAATAATCAAAACTATACTTGTCTACGCAATTCCAATCTCATCATTGGCCAAAACAGACTTACAACTATCTAATAGTTGGAATCATGCAAGTGAACTAAATGCAATAAAAACACAGTAAACTAACTAATATTTTTGGGATTTTTCATTCATTTTTTTATAAGAACAAAACAAGAAACTAATTACATTAAACTAATTGCATTACTAAACTACTAAAGTAAACTACTATGCAGCTACATGAATGCAACATAAACTGTTATTACTAACTAAATTATTCAAACTAAACATACTTAAAACATTGAACATAAAATAAAAACTCACTAACTCCCCCAAACTTAACAGCTACAATGTCCTCATTGTAAAAATATTGCAATAATGAACAGAGGACTTCCCTGTATTCTGCTAAGCCTGTGGTGGTGGTGGTGGTGGTGGTGGTGGCGGTGGAATGAAAACTGAAAACTCCTCTATATCTGAATCCGATGGAGGGTACTGCGGCATGGGTTTAGGAACTGGTATATGGGATTGATCGGCATCGACAGGATTCAGTCTTTGTAATGATGCATTCTATGAGGCAAAGGAATTGTTCATTGTATTGAACATGTGATCCTGCCTTGCCACTATTCACTTCATCTTTCTGTTAGCTTCTTTGTCTCTATCATCAAGGTGTCGCTGCAGACTGCGGAACTGAGTACTAAACATGTACTTGCATGTCCTGCTAGTCCCCGCAGTCTCTTCATCAGCTCGGAACTCATCATCCTCCGAGGTGTCCTCAGCCTCCTCTTCTCAGGAGCGTCAGGAAATACGAAACCAACCCCTCATGGATATGACTCCCCTCCAGCCCAGACAGAGTATCGAGCAATGATCATGGGGTCTAGTAGTTGTAGGGCCTACTGCACAGGCTCATCACCTGACCATCTAATGCCAGACTGCCTACACAACCCATATATGACAGATGGGTGTGGCAGTCCGCCTGAGAATGGCCCGCGTAGAAGTTGCCGGATGGAAAAATTGATGATTGAGCCAATGTCGATGTCAAAATCTTTCACAATCGCATATAAAAGCAGCACATTTTCCTTTGTCACCTCACTGGTATGTGTCAAAGGAAATAACTTCGTGCATAGAAACACATACCAGATTTTGCCATAACGGCTCAAGTCCTTGCTCATGAAAATGGTGCCACCCTTTCTCTGTGAGAACCCAGAATTTCACATAATTCAAATTTTTCGAATAAATTTTTTTTTGAAAAAGAATGAAAAGAAAGTACTTGAATCATATAAATGTATATGATAATGAAGCTAGATAGTTAATTTATTAACTAAGAAGTATACTTAATCATTTTCAACGAAGAGTAATGAAAGTTATGTAAGAAATTATCATGGCTTGAATGTTAGCCTTGATTATTAAATTAAAAGGATTTACAATCCTTAAGTAATTGTATTGATGATTATGTGAGTGTTTATAACTTATTAAGTCGATTAGGGCTATCAAGTTAATACACTAGAGGGATATGTTATGACATATGTGAGTTATGTACGTGATTAAGTAAATATGTATTATACAATGTGTCTACATTTATTTTGTAAAGATATGAAGAATAAAGTTAAGTAACCTAATACATTTATTAGGTATAATAATTAAATAACCTAATGTGTTATAATTTAAGAGAATGATAGTATTAAAAAATATATACTAATCCTAAGAGATTTATTTGATGCATCTCAATTAATTAATCTTATAACCTAAAGAATAGCAAGTCTAATTGGGTTATGAAATTAAAAATATATGAGTAAGAAATTAACTTGCTAATGGGTGTAATGGAACCCTATTTAAATAGTGGAGAATGGATAAAAATTAATAAGTATAGAACTATTTTGATTTGCAAGTCCATAGAATTAAAATTACTAGCCCAAAGAATTAAAGGAGTGGCCCAACCTTTAGCTCAAGTGGGAGGGGACATGTTGGACATTAAGTAAGTTAATTAAAGCATAAAATAAAAACAACTTTGGGCAATAGAAAGGCCACTTGGCCGAAATTTAGAGAGGGGAGAAAGGGGGTAAGAATATAATAATTGCTTACTTTAGTAGGTGGACAACTTCCAATAAGTGTCCAATTTTTATTTGACCAACACATTAAGCATTAAGTGCAAGAAACATCTAGGAGATGAGTAAGAGAGAGAAGGGGAGAAGTATTTGGCAAATAATATACTTACATATCTTATATCTATACTTACTTTTCCAACAAATCAAAATCTAAGTCTTATCTTTTTCTTTTCATCTTATTATCTAGCAAAAGCTAAGAAAGAAAGAGAGAGACTAGAGAAGAGAAAGAGAAAGCCTAAGGAATTTCGGCTATAGAGAGAGAGAGGAGAGAGGGAGAGTTTTTGAAAGCTTCATAGTTCCTAATCAAGGTTTAGGAAGAAAGAGAAGAAGGAAAGGCTAAGGTATAACAAAATTTCTACTTATGTAGTCTAATTTCTTTTTAGTTTGATTTGATTTTTTTTTATAATTTGAAGTGCTGATCTTGAGGTTTAAAACCTTAGATCTAGGTGTATATAAGTGTTTCATGTTTAGATCTAACCTTTTTGAGGATCAAAAGTTAAATCTAAAGTATGAGATAGAAATTAGATTTTTCAAAATGTAGAGAACCTAATTTTTTTTATTAGCCTTGATGGTGTTTAACTTTGTGTTTGATGCTTGATTGAAGAAATAGATCATTTATTATGGTAGATTCATGGGTATATGAAGTATGAGTAGGTAGTATGATGAGGTATGTTGGTTATTATGTGAGAACATAGAAGTTTTCTTAGAAACCACAAAGGATGGAAAGTCAGATTTTTGTAAAAACGAAACATGAAATTCAAATGACCATATCTCCTATTATATTTCGAATTTTTGAGTGTGGTCAAATCCTAGAGTTATATATATAAGTTTTCTAATATCTCCAAGTGGAATCACTGAAAAAGGAGTTGTAGATTTCAGTATGGACTAGATTTAGCAAAGGACTCCAAAGCTGCAAAATGACGAAAACAAGCTGCGAAAGAAATTGTAAGGGCTGTTTCGGCAACTTAAGTTGTGAAATAAATTCAGGCCTTTTGAGGAATGAAACTATATGGGATAAAGTAGGTTTTGTCCAAAAATGAGCTCATTCCGACTTAAAATGACCAAGTTATGACCAATTCAATATTTGGGTTTTTTTTACGAAAATCGCTATAACCGGAGTTCTATAACTCCGATGGCCACGAAATTTAAACTGGAGGCTCACGTTAACACGTATAAGATTATGTCAAGAGATGAGAATTTCTGGAGTTAAGCACGAGGTAGCTAATTTCTTAAGGAATTAACTAAAAATATTTTTTGAAAAATATTAAAAGAAGTTGGAAAATTATGGAAAAATACTTTTTGTGTATGAAATATATGTATATGTGTTTGGACAAAGGATAGAAAAATAATAAGTTGGTTTTTCGTGAAAAGGATATGGAATCCAACTTGCTGGATTAAAAAAATCTGATGAATCCAGCTTGCTGGATTGAAAAGAAGTTTACTGAATTGAAAATATATTGAATCCAGCTTACTGGATTGTAATCTAGTTGATGAATTTCGAATCTAGGTTGCTGGATTTGGAATCCAGTCTGCTGAATTGGTAATTTAATTGTTAGATTTAGCATCCAGGTTGCTGGATTAGTATGCGACTTATTAGATGTTAAAGAATAACTTATGAAATGAAAAAGTAAGTGTTAAATCATAATGTATATGATATATAGATTAAAGAATTAGCAAAGGATGATAATAATACTAATATTATAAGGTGTTATCGAATATTTAATTATGTGATTAAGTGTTAGATAATTGATTGATAAAGTAATTGTTCTACTATGATACAAAGTATGATATGCTGATTAAAAGATCAATCTTATTAATGATAGGTATTACAAAAGAAGTTAACTTAATTGCGTAGTAGTAGTCAACGAATCAGGCAAGTTTCCTAACTCAACTTGAGTTACTATTTTTCAAGCATGGTAGTGAATAATTATTGATAGTTATTCACATCTACAATGATTGTTGTACTTCGCACGTAGTGCAATTGATTCTTGTTCTATTATTTGAACTATTTATAAATCATGTCTCAGCTAATTGTTTTAGCAAGACTAATATTTGTTAAAGCTTAAAATGTTCTATTTATTATGAACTGAATTGTTATTGGAAGATCTATTCCATTGGTTTCGGCTAGATTAGTATTGTTATTAATTATTGAAATCATAGTATTTCTTTAAAAGTAATCTAAACCATATTGTTGTGGTACGGACTCGTGATGTAAGACTGAGATGAACAAATTTTAAATGTCGTAAATCGACCCATGCGCTATTATTGAGTATTATGCATAATATAGGGTACAAAGGAGTTGGCCGCTCCAGGTACTTGCAGAAGAGTATAGTTTAGTTTTTAGAACTAATTTATATTCTTGTGGAAATTTAGTTTTAATAACTAAATGATTCCTCTAGTAGTTCATGATCCTTTTGTGATCACTCAGCATGAAATCTGGGTATATCTCACTTTATTGAATATTGTTGCAGTATTGTTAATTCTTATTATTCAATTGAATATTATTGAATCTTTGAAAGAATTTTACTCTTTCATCTCTGATATGTTATTCAGTATGAAATGAGAGAAAGTTTTATTATTGAGATTGAATTATTATTCAGCTACTTCGAAATCTTTTGATTATTATTGAAGTTCTAAAGAAGCTAGATCCTTCTATTCATGATATATATATATATATATATATATATATATATATATATATATATATATATATATATATATATTATTTATTGTATATTTTAACTTGTTAGGCAAACTCGTTGCTCATCCTTGCTTAAATAAAATATTTCAGCAAATGCCGAAGTAGCAGAATGTTCTAACAGGGACAAAGGCAAAGGCAAGGTTCAGGAGTAGTTAGTGTCAACTTTTAATGGTTATGTTTTATTATGTAATTATTTATGTAAACCTTTTGGTTATATAAGGGTATGTAAATTATGTCAAGGTTAGTTAACTTGGGATATTGCTATAAGTTGTATTAAGGAATATTATGAATGATGTTTTTCATTAATGAATGAGTAGTTAGATGTGATATATTTGATGGATCGTGAGCACCAAACCCGTGGTTAGGGAACTCGGATTTGGGGGCGTCACAAGTTGGTATCAAAGCTGTAGGTTATAAACCTTAGGTGGGGGAAAAAGCCTTAGGAATATAACCATAAATAGGATAAAGAAAACTCGTTTAGAGTTCTAAGTGATGGATTAGGAAAATTCATCAATAGTAATATATGGGGACACTCAGTGTTTATGGATTATGTTTGATAGTGATGTACTAATGAAGTTATTTAAAACTGGTAACAGGATGTTAGGAGATGATAAGATGATTACGGAAATGTTAGCAGCTGCACCAATGCCATTAGCCGAGGTGCCAGCTTAGAGTGAGTCAGTTGAGGAAGTTTTAAGAGACGAACCTGCGGTAAATCTAGCAAATGATCATGACGAGTACCCCGAGATGGAGATGGATGAAGAGGAAGAAGTATATTCCAAAGAAACTAGGGTGGAGCCAGAAATAAAGATCAAAGATGGGGAAGAAGGCAAAGTAGCAATCGAAGAAGGTCAAGCATCTGCGGAAGTTCAAGATTTAAGGACTAAAGTACTTCTCCTAGAAGAATTATGGACGACAGAAAGAGCATTACGCGAGATGACAGAAGAACGAAATAATCTGAAGGCACAAGTCGATAGAATGAGGGTTAAGTGTAATGTATCATCTAAAGATGTAAGTGAGAAAAAGAAGGGTAATAAAAGGAAAATGAACAACGAAAGTGACAACAACTCAGAGAATTTGCATTCAAAGAAGAAACAAGCATGTGGCAAGTGTGGAAAGAACCATTCGGGGGAATGTATGTGGGGTAAGAATGTGTGTTACAATTGTGGTCAAGAAGGACATCTATCACCAAATTTTCCTAAACCAAAGAAAGGAGGATGTTTTGCATGTGGTGGAATGGGTCATAGGATTAAGAATTGTCCTAAAAAGAAGACAGGTGAAGGAAGTGGACGTAAGAAAGATTAAGTGTGAGGAGTATAATATTTTGGGAGTATAATATTCTCTTTGGTATGAATATTAAAATAACTTTTGTATGTCTCAACTTTTTATGTAAAGTTGTAGTAATGAAACCTGACTTTTGTCGCACGGGAATAGTAATCGTTTGTAGCAGTTTGTTCTATGTACTAAAAAGTACTATGTACTATTTGCACAAATATAAATGCAATGATATGATTATATGTTTGAATAAGTAATTAAATTCTGAGAACTAATTATTAAGAGGATTATCTGAAGAATTTGATAATTCAGTAAGCTGGATTAAATAATCCAGGAAGCTGAAATTGGTTTAAGTTTAAAATTTTTTACTACTAATAAGATGTTGCATAAAGACAAAGTATTAATGTAAGTCTTTATTTCATCAGATAATGCCGCCAAGATGACAAAATCATAACCAAAGGGAGGAGCGATCTGTGAATAATGAAGGAAATCGAGCTGATCCAATGCAGAACTTTGCAGACATGATAGCTCAAGCTATGCAAACTAGAGCCTCCGTAGCAAGAAATCGACCAGCTAATCCATTGGCTAACTTTAAAGACTTTAAGGCCGTAGGACCGCCAGAATTCAAGGGAAGCACTGACCCTATAGAAGCCCAAACATGGGTAAAGGAGATGGAGAAAGCTTTTGTTATTGCTAGAGTAGCGGAGGTGAAAAAGACAAATTTTGCTACCTATTTGATGAAGGGTGAGGCGAATTACTGGTGGGAGACAAACAAAGCTAGAGCTGGTACAGAAGTAGTAACCTGGACAAAGTTTAAGGAATTATTTTTCGAAAATTATTTCTCAGAAAGTATGCAAGCAAGAATGGAAGTAAACTTTTTGGAGTTGAAGCAGGAGAATTTATCGGTTACAGAATATGCCGCCAAATTCAACGAACTAGCGAGATTTGCTCCGCATCAGGTGGACACTGAGGCACGAAAAGCGCGAAGATTTGAGAATGGACTGAAACCAGGGATATATAGCAAGGTAGCTGTGTTGCAGATTAAGACATTTTCGGCTCTGTTGGAAAAAGCAATCATCGCCGAAGGAGGAAGTGAAGCTGTGTCGAGATATCATCAAGAGAAGAAGAAAAAGACGAATGAAGGAGGTAGCAGTGGAGGAAGTAACTCTAATAAGCGTAAGTGGAAGAACAATACTGAATTTGGAGATAAATTAGGAGATAATAGGAAGAAAGGTGAGGCATGTGCAAATTACGGTAAAAAGCATTCAGGAGTATGTTTGAAGGGAAAATGAGTGTGTTTTAACTGTGGACAAGAGGGACACATCTCTCCAAATTTTCCAAGTCCAAAGAAGATACCGGGTTATTTTTCACGTGGATTGCTAGAACATCAAATTCATAACTGTCCAAAGAAGAATGCAAAAAGAGGAAGCAACAATAGAGGAAACAGCAGTAGAACACTGGTAATCAAAGGACATGCTTAGCCGGGAAGACCGACATCGCGCACGTTCAACATGACGTTGCATGATGCAGTAGCTGCCCAGGAGGTAGTGAAAGGTAATGATTTAGTTAAGTAAATGAATTACGCGAGAAATATTAGATAGATATAGCTGTGAATGGTTTTCTTTTATAGATCTCAAGTCACAAGTTAGTGTAAGACCCCAACTTTTATAAATAAAGATGAATTTTCTATAAATATCATTTTTGAATATTATGTAGTTAATTTGATATAATGTTATAGTTGTGGGTAATATTTATAAATTTTACAAAGTACGCAAGTTGTTATATAATATTCGATTAGTCAGGAAATATTCGTTTTAACAGGGAATATTCGTACAACGGCACAATCATTGGTGGACCCCACAACCGAATTATTGTCGGATTGAGAAAACGACAAAAATATTTTATTAAAAATAACGGTGAAAGTTTTACCATTGTTACTGTTGAACTACTCGGTAGTAAAAGTACAGTAATACGTGTGGTTGCATAGTAACACACGGTATTGATTATTAATGCTTATGTGAGAAGTCACTCAGTTTGATTCAATTATTGTCAGTTAATAATATGAATTATTTAGCGATAATGACGTTTTGTTTTATTCGTATTATTAACGTAATAAAACAGAAACATCTTTTTATATAAAACAGAATACTTTATTAAAGTTATTCTATAAATAGAATATATTATATTTTATTTAAAAGATTTTTCTTTAAATATGGACCGTCAAATTAAAGTAATCAATCTGGACCGTTCATGGATTAGTTACTATGCATTCTATTTTTCTATAAATAGTAGCTCATTCCTTCATTATTTCTTACGAATTCACTGAACTCTAGAGAGAGAAACTATAGAGAGAGAGAAGAAGAGTATTCTGCTACTTAACTACTTCCTTATTTCAACTCTTCTTTAAAACGGTAAGGGGTGTTATTCTTTCTTATTCATGAAGAGAACTGTTGTTATTCTATTTCTTATTATTCTGTTGGAATAACCTGTATACGTGGTCTACCCTATATTTGGTGACATTCTTCTATTATTCTGTTGGAACATCCTGTCTGTGTGTTTTACACCGGACCTGGTTCCATCTTTATTATTATTCTGTTGGAACATCATGTCTGTGTGTTTTACACCGGACCTGGTTCCATCTTTATTATTATTCGGTTGGAATATCCTGTCTGTGCGTTTTACGCTTGACCTGGTTCCAGTATTTATTATTCTGTTGGAATAACCTGTCTGTGCGGTCTATCGCATGCATGGTGATTTCTTTTGTTATTCCATTCTTTATTATACTCAGTTGGTTAAGTTTTGACTTTTATACTCTATGAAATTTGTGGAATATCCTTGATAATTGCGTTTCATTCAGTATCTTTTTATGAAAATATTCTTCTAAGCATTCTTGAATTTTACTCCACAAAGCAGTATCATGTTGACAATTTGGACGTTGTTAATTCTTGGATAAATTAATTCTTGAACTTGTTTTATTGAATTCTTATATCATTGTCATCATCCTCATGTTCATAAAATGTTGAAAGTCATCTGTGGCATGTAGTGCATAGACGGACTTGGTATGATTATGACCAGGGATTATTCGGTATAATCATGACCGTAATGCTACAAATGATGTGGTAAAAGTCTCCATTGGTCCGTAGTGCATTGATGGACAGTTGTTGGCATGATCATGACCATTAATGAATACACGAATATCCTTGGCCGTAGTGCAGGGGTGATTCGATGATGTGGATTATTTTATTAAGCTGAGTCTCAGCGATAACAGTGTTGAAAAACCTTTTAAATCATAGAAGATAGTAGATTTTATTTTCTACTTGACTCTTTTAATGGATTGCTTGTTCCGCTGCAGTTAAACTTGATGTTCGTTATATTTTATCAGTTTAACACTGTTGAAGGCTAATGATAATTTATTCTGCATTATCTTAGTCATAATATTTCTTACTGGGCTAGTTGAGCTCACCCTTTCTTTCACTGTTCTCTTCAGGACATGAGAATATAGCTGGGACGAGTCGGGGAACGGAGTGATGAACCAGATGATAGTATTAGTAGTCCTCACTATTCTATGTAATAGTGTGATAATAATTGTAATGAGGACTCCTTTTGAGTATGGATACTCTTTAGAAGATAATATTTGTATTCAAACTCACAGTTTATATTTTGTTGTATTGTGCACGACAGTTGTATTAGTAAGTTGTATTTGAATTCTGTACCATGTATCTGGCGACCCAAGATGGGTGATGTATACCTATTTTTGGGACCGTCACAGTTGGTATCAGAGCTTAGGGATATGATCCCTGGCTAAGATGTGAGAATAGAACTAGGAGGGGAGAGACGAGGAATTCCTTCGCTAGTATGACCTACCTAAGTTTATTTGCATGTTATTTAATTGGTCGGTCATAATATAAGGATAATATATGACATATCAATTAACTTTTATTTTGTGGCAGTATCTAATAATGGCATCTGAGAATGTTGAGAATAGCAATGGAGCACAGACGACTGTTGATTCACCACATATCAATAATCAGGATAATGTGCATCAAGAAGGTGACAATCCTCATGCAAACAACAACACTGACCAGATGATGAATGATGGAATGTTCAGAAACTTTATGCAGTTTATGCAACAGCAGGTGAGAGCGGCTCCTGTCCAAAATATAGGTGGAAACACTGAAAACTCTCGGACGGTCACCGCTAAACAGTTCAAGGAGCTGGGACCACCAGAGTTTAAGGGAGAGCCAAAACCACTTATAGCGGAAACATGGATAAAGCAGATTACCAAGATATTTGATGTCTTGGGATGCTCTGAGCAGCACAAGGTTCCCTTTGCCGCCTTTATGTTGCGAGGAGAGGCAGATTACTGGTGGGAATCGATTAAGCGTACTCAACCTGCCGCACTGAAGATGTCTTGGGAGAAGTTCCAAGAGCTGTTCAATGACAAATACTTTCTCGAAAGTGTTCCTCACATGAAGGAGGTGAAGTTCATCAAATTGGAGCAGAATAATATGACCGTGTCGCAGTATGAGGCTAAATTTACTGAGTTGTCCCGGTTTACGTCCCACTTGGTGGATAATGAAGAGCGAATGACGCGAATGTTTTTGCGAGGTTTAAAACCTGAGATACGTCAACATCTAATTTCTCATAAACTGTGTTTGTATTCAGATGTTGTGAATAGGGCTCAGTTAGTGGAGCGCGATAACGAGTCAACGCAACCAAAAGAGAGCAGTCGGAAAAATGATAATACCAGTGAGAGCAGTCATCGAAGCGGAGACAACAAGCGTGGAGGGAATCAACAGACCAGAAATGGTAACCACTTCGGTGGTAATCTGGGCTAAAACAATAAGAATGGTCATTTCAAGAAGAGGAGATTCAACAATGATGGAAAGACGTCAGCACCAGCACCCGTTGTTAAGGAAGGAGAACGACCACCTATCATATGTTTTAAATGCGGAGGGGAGGGGCACATCTGTCCAAACTGTGCGATGCCATCTAAAACATGTTATAATTGTGGAAGAGAATGTCATTTAGCTCGATTTTATCGTTTACCAAAAACAAGTTCAGCCAAGATGGAGACACCAAAGGCCGTCCCAGAAAAGTCCAAACCGGTAGTGCAAGGGAGAGCGTTTGTTGTGACCTCCCAGAAAGCAAGGAACCCGAATGAGGTCATCATGGGTAAGCTTATCATAAACTCTAACGAAGTCTATACTTTATTTGATACCGGTTCTACCCATTCTTTTATTTCTCCTACTTGTGCTCATCGATTAAATTTGACTCCGGAGAAATTAGACTTTGATTTATCTGTTGAAACTCTATTGGGAGAAACCTTCATTACATCCACGATTTATAAGTCTTGTTTGGTTCAAGTTGGTACCCACACATTACCTGTCGATCTGATTTTATTAAAAATACTTGCATTTGACGTGATTCTAGGGATTGATTGGTTAACTACTCATCATGCAAAAATTGATTGTTTTCGTACGGTTGTTAGCTTTCATATTCCTAATCGACCTATTATACGAATTCAAGCAACCAAACCATTAAAATCAATCGCTGTCATCTCAAGCCATAAAGCTATTCGTTTATTAAAAAACGGATGTCAAGCTTTCTTAGCTTATGTCACGGATCTAAACAAAAATACGTCAGTTTTGAATGATATTTCTATTTTTAATAAATTCCCTGACGTATTCCCTGAAGAACTTCCTGGCCTACCCCCAGAGCGTGAAATTGAATTTTGTATCGACCTTGAACCTGGTACAAAACCCATTTCTAAAGCCCCATATCGATTGGCTCCTATTGAACTTCAGGAGTTAAAGATCTAACTGTAGAAATTGTTAGACATTGGCTTTATTCGTCCTAGTACTTCTCCTTGGGGTGCTCCTGTGCTATTCGTGAAGAAGAAAGATGGAAGTATGCGACTTTGTATTGATTATCGAGAGTTGAATCATGTCACCATCAAAAACAGGTACCTATTGCCACGTATTGATGACCTGTTTGACCAGTTGCAAGGAGCACAATTCTTTTCAAAGATCGATCTTCGTTCTGGATATCATCAGCTGAAGGTTAGAACTGAGGATATTCCAAAGACGTCTTTCATAACTCTGTACGGGCATTATGAATTCCTAGTCATGTCCTTTGGATTGACTAATGCTCCTGCTGCCTTCATGGATATGATGAACCGGGTATTCAAGGAATATTTGGATCACTTTGTTGTCGTCTTTATTGATGAAATCCTTATTTATTCCAAAAGTCGTGAAGATCATGAGCAACACTTGAGACTGGTACTCCAAAAGCTTCGTGAATACAAGCTTTATGCCAAGTTGAAGAAATGCGAGTTCTGGTTGGAGGAGGTAGCATTCCTTGGGCACGTAGTATCAAGTCGTGAAATATCGGTTGACCCGGCAAATATTGAAGCTATTCAAAGCTGGGAGCAACCTAAATCAGTGACCGAAGTACGTAGCTTTCTTGGTTTAGCTGGTTATTATCGGAGATTCGTGGAAGGATTTTCTCGAATTACTACTCCATTAACTCAGCTAACTCGGAAAGATACAAAGTTTGGTTGGAGCAAAGAATGTGAGAAGAGTTTTCAAAAACTCAAGAGGAGACTCATTTCAGCACCTGTTCTAACAATACCATCTGGCTCGGAGGGATTTGTCATCTACAGTGATGCTTCGAGCAAAGGGTTGGGATGCGTTCTCATGCAACATGAAAAGGTCATAGCCTATGCATCAAGACAACTCAAAGAATATGAGAGGAATTATCCTACTCATGATCTAGAGTTGGCAGCTGTTGTCTTTGCACTTAAAATTTGGAGGCATTACTTGTATGGGGAGAAGGTGGAGATTTTTACGGATCATAATAGCCTCAAATATTTCTTCACTCAAAAGGAACTCAACATGCGACAACGACATTGGCTTGAACTATTAAAAGATTATGATCATATCATTCAATACCATCCTGGAAAAGCGAACGTGGTAGCTGACGCATTGAGTAGAAGATCATATGCAAGTACGAGTGCGATATTGTCAACACAAAGGCCCATTTTGTGTGACTTGCAAAGGATGGAGATAGAGTTAAAGACTCCAGGGACCCATGTGATGATAACGAATATACGAGTACAACCAACTTTAATCGATAAAGTTAAAGTTGCTCAAGCTACAGACCTGGAGCTGATGCGTATGAGGAAGAAAGTGCAAGAAGGTGCTATGCCGGAAGCAAGAATCGATGAAGAAGAAATACTTCGAGTCAACTCCAGACTTTGTGTTCCTAACAACCCTGATTTAAAGTATGAAATCATGATAGAGGCGCACAACACACCGTTTGCAATCCATCCTGGAAGTACCAAAATGTATCATGATCTTCGTCATACATTTTGGTGGAGCAATATGAAGAGAGAGATAGCGCTGTTTATCTCGAGGTGTTTAACTTGACAACGAGTTAAAGCGGAGCATCAAGTACCAAAAGGTCCATTGCAACCACTTAAAATTCCAAAATGGAAGTGGGAGCACATTACCATGGATTTCGTTACCGGTCTTCCTAGGGTTTCTCAAGGTATTGATGCGATTTGGGTCATTGTTGATAGATTGACCAAGTCTGCTTATTTCTTACCGATACGAGAAACTTATACACTTGAACGTCTTGGTCGTATGTACATAAACGAGATTGTAAGACTGCATGGTATGCCAGTATCTAAAGTTTCTGATCG
The DNA here is from genome assembly GCA_016801055.1 of Panax notoginseng. Classification (NCBI taxonomy): domain Eukaryota; kingdom Viridiplantae; phylum Streptophyta; class Magnoliopsida; order Apiales; family Araliaceae; genus Panax; species Panax notoginseng. The sequence continues at coordinate 52,277,437 of CM029023.1, forward strand.
AGACCCAAGATTCACTTCACGATTTTGGGTTAGTTTACAAAAAGCTATGGGCACAGATTTACGATTTAGTTCGGCATATCATCCTCAGACGGATGGACAATCAGAGAGGACTATTCAAACTCTAGAAGATTTATTAAGACTCTGTGTCTTTGACTTCAAGGGAAGTTGGGACAAGTTCTTACCATTGGTGGAGTTTTCCTACAACAACAGTTATCAAGCAAGTATTGGCATGGCTCCATTCGAAGCATTGTATGGAAGAAAATGTCGTTCTCCAGTATGCTGGGATGAGGTGGGTGAAGCAACGTTGTTGGGACCGGAGTTGGTACGTATGACTATAGAAAAGATTCAAACGATCCGACAACGTATAAAAACCTCACAAGATCGACAAAAGAGTTATGCTGATCTTCATCGAAAGGACATGGAATTTGATGTAGGGGATCATGTGTTCTTACGTGTTGCTCCATGGAAAGGAGTTACGAGATTTGGAAAGAGAGGAAAGCTCAATCCTCGATTCATCGGTCCATTTTTAATCCTCGATCGAGTAGGAACTGTGGCTTATAGACTCGCTTTACCGCCAAGTATGTCTCGTGTTCATAACATTTTTCACATATCCATGTTACGCAAATATGTGGAAGACCCGAACCACATTATTGAGTTAGAACCGGACGAAATAGCGGAGGATTTGACGTATGAAGAAGTTCCTGTTCAAATCTTGGATAAGAAGGAACATATTCTATGCTCCAAGGTTATACCTCAAGTCAAAGTTTTGTGGAGAAACCACGATGTTGAGGAAATGACTTGGGAGTTAGAATCTGAAATGAAATCAAGGTATCCTTACCTCTTCGACATACCAGGTACGTACCCTAATTTCGAGGGCAAAATTTCATAAGAAGGGAAGGTTGTAAGACCCCAACTTTTATAAATAAAGATGAATTTTCTATAAATATCATTTTTGAATATTATGGAGTTAATTTGATATAATGTTATAGTTGTGGGTAATATTTATAAATTTTGCAAAGTACGCAAGTTGTTATATAATATTCGATTGGTCGGGAAATATTTATTTTAACAGGAAATATTCGTACAACGGCACAATCATTGGTGGACCCCACAACGAAATTATTGTCGGATTGAGAAAACGATAAAAATATTTTATTAAAAATAACGGCGGAAGTTTTACCATTGTTACTGTTGAACTACTCGGTAGTAAAAGTACAGTAATACGTGTGGTTGCATAGTAACACACGGTATTGATTATTAATGCTTATTTGAGAAGTCACTCAGTTTGATTCAATTATTGTCAGTTAATAATATGAATTATTTAGCGATAATGACGTTTTGTTTTATTCGTATTATTAACGTAATAAAACAGAAACATCTTTTTATATAAAACATAATACTTTATTAAAGTTATTCTATAAATAGAATATATTATATTTTATTTAAAAGATTTTTCTTTAAATATGGACCGTCAGATTAAAGTAATCAATCTGGACCGTTCATGGATTAGTTACTATGCATTCTATTTTTCTATAAATAGCAGCTCATTCCTTCATTATTTCTTACGAATTCACTGAACTCTAGAGAGAGAAACTATAGAGAGAGAGAAGAAGAGTATTCTGCTACTTAACTACTTCCTTATTTCAACTCTTCTTTAAAACGGTAAGGGGTGTTATTCTTTCTTATTCATGAAGAGAACTGTTGTTATTCTATTTCTTATTATTCTGTTGGAATAACCTGTATACGTGGTCTACCCTATATTTGGTGACATTCTTCTATTATTCTGTTGGAACATCCTGTCTGTGTGTTTTACACCGGACCTGGTTCCGTTTTTATTATTATTCTGTTAGAACATCCTGTCTGTGTGTTTTACACCGGACCTGGTTCCGTTTTTATTATTATTCTGTTGGAACATCCTGTCTGTGTGTTTTACACCGGACCTGGTTCCATCTTTATTATTATTCTGTTGGAAAATCCTGTCTGTGTGTTTTACACCGGACCTGGTTCCATCTTTATTATTATTCGGTTGGAATATCCTGTCTGTGCGTTTTACGCTTGACCTGGTTCCAGTATTTATTATTCTGTTGGAATAACCTGTCTGTGCGGTCTATCGCATGCATGGTGATTTCTTTTGTTATTCCATTCTTTATTATACTCAGTTGGTTAAGTTTTGACTTTTATACTCTATGAAATTTGTGGAATATCCTTGATAATTGCGTTTCATTCAGTATCTTTTTATGAAAATATTCTTCTAAGCATTCTTGAATTTTACTCCACAAAGCAGTATCATGTTGACAATTTGGACGTTGTTAATTCTTGGATAAATTAATTCTTGAACTTGTTTTATTGAATTCTTATATCATTGTCATCATCCTCATGTTCATAAAATGTTGAAAGTCATCTGTGGCATGTAGTGCATAGACGGACTTGGTATGATTATGACCAGGGATTATTCGGTATAATCATGACCGTAATACTACAAATGATGTGGTAAAAGTCTCCATTGGTCCGTAGTGCATTGATGGACAGTTGTTGGCATGATCATGACCATTAATGAATACACGAATATCCTTGGCCGTAGTGCAGGGGTGATTCGATGATGTGGATTATTTTATTAAGCTGAGTCTCAGCGATCACAGTGTTGAAAAACCTTTTAAATCATAGAAGATAGTAGATTTTATTTTCTACTTGACTCTTTTAATGGATTGCTTGTTCCGCCGCAGTTAAACTTGATGTTCGTTATATTTTATCAGTTTAACACTGTTGAAGGCTAATGATAATTTATTCTGCATTATCTTAGTCATAATATTTCTTACTGGGCTAGTTGAGCTCACCCTTTCTTTCACTGTTCTCTTCAGGACATGAGAATATAGCTGGGACGTGTCGGGGGAGTGATGAACCAGATGATAGTATTAGTAGTCCTCACTATTCTATGTAATAGTGTGATAATAATTGTAATGAGAACTCCTTTTGAGTATGGATAATCTCTAGAAGATAATATTTGTATTCAAACTCACAGTTTATATTTTGTCGTATTGTGCACGACAGTTGTATTAGTAAGTTGTATTTGAATTCTGTACCATGTATCTGGCGACCCAAGATGGGTGATGTATACCTATTTTTGGGGGCGTCACATTAGTATTTGAAACACAAATTAATATTGTGTTGATATAAATGAATTGATGATAAAACTTTAAAAGATATTAGAGAGTAAGAAAGCGGTGATTTCGAGGACAGAATCCTTATAAGGAGGGGAGAATGTGAGAACCCAGAATTTCACATAATTCAAATTTTTTGAATAAATTTTTTTTTTAAAAAAAGAATGAAAAGAAAGTACTTGAATCATATAAATGTATATGATAATGAAGCTAGATAGTTAATTTATTAACTAAGAAGTATACTTAATCATTTTCAAGGAAGAGTAATGAAAGTTATGTAAGAAATTAGCATGGCTTGAATGTTAGCCTTGATTATTAAATTAAAAGGATTTACAATCCTTAAGTAATTGTATTGATGATTATGTGAGTGTTTATAACTTATTAAGTCGATTAGGGCTATCAAGTTAATACACTAGAGGGATATGTTATGACATATGTGAGTTATGTATGTGATTAAGTAAATATGTATTATATAATGTGTCTACATTTATTTTGTAAAGATATGAAGAATAAAGTTATGTAACCTAATACATTTATTAGGTATAATAATTAAATAACCTAATGTGTTATAATTTAAGGGAATGATAGTATTTAAAAATATATACTAATCCTAAGAGATTTATTTGATGCATCTCAATTAATTAATCTTATAACCTAAAGAATAGCAAGTCTAATTGGGTTATGAAATTAAAAATATATGAGTAAGAAATTAACTTGCTAATGGGTGTAATGGAACCCTATTTAAATAGTGGGGAATGGATAAAAATTAATAAGTATAGAACTATGTTGATTTGCAAGTCCATAGGATTAAAATTACTAGCCCAAAGAATTAAAGGAGTGGCCCAACCTTTAGCCCAAGTGGGAGGGGACATGTTGGACATTAAGTAAGTTAATTAAAGCATAAAATGAAAACAACTTTGGGCAATAGAAAGGCCACTTGGCCAAAATTTAGAGAGGAGAGAAAGGAGGGAAGAATGTAACGATTGCTTACTTTAGTAGGTGGACAACTTCCAACAAGTGTCCAATTTTTATTTGACCAACACATTAAGCATTAAGTGCAAGAAACATCTAGGAGATGAGTAAGAGAGAGAAGGGGAGAAGTATTTGGTAAATAATATACTTACATATCTTATATCTATACTTACTTTTTCAACAAATCAAAATCTAAGTCTTATCTTTTTCTTTTCATCTTATTATCTAGCAAAAGCTAAGAAAGAAAGAGAGAGACTAGAGAAGAGAAAGAGAAAGCCTAAGGAATTTCGGCTATAGAGAGAGAGAGAGAGGAGAGAGGGAGAGTTTTTGAAAGCTTCATAGTTCCTAATCAAGGTTTAGGAAGAAAGAGAAGAAGGAAAGGCTAAGGTATAACAAAATTTCTACTTATGTAGTCTAATTTCTCTTTAGTTTGATTTGATTTTTTTTATAATTTGAAGTGTTGATCTTGAGATTTAAAACCTTAGATCTAGGTGTATATAAGTGTTTCATGTTTAGATCTAACCTTTTTGAGGATCAAAAGTTAAATCTAAAGTATGAGATAGAAATAAGATTTTTCAAAATGTAGAGAACCTAATTTTTTTATTAGCCTTGATAGTGTTTAACTTTGTGTTTGATGCTTGATTGATGAAATAGATCATGTATTATGGTAGATTCATGGGTATATGAAGTATGAGTAGGTAGTATGATGAGGTATGTTGGTTATTATGTGAGAACATAGAAGTTTTCTTAGAAACCACAAATGATGGAAAGTCAGATTTTTGTAAAAACGAAACATGAAATTCAAATGACCATATCTCCTATTATATTTCGAATTTTTGAGTGTGGTCAAATCCTAGAGTTAGATCTATAAGTTTTCTAACATCTTCAAGTGGAATCACTGAAAAAAGGAGTTGTAGATTTCCGTATGGACTAGTTTTAGCAAAGGACTCCAAAGCTGCAAAATGACGAAAACAAGCTGTGAAAGAAATTGTAAGGGCTGTTTCGGCAACTTAAGTTGTGAAATAAATTCAGGCCTTTTGGGGAATGAAAATATATGGGATAAAGTAGGTTGTGTCCAAAAATGAGCTCATTCTGACTTAAAATGATCAAGTTATGACCAATTCAATATTTGGGTTTTTTTGACAAAAATCGCTATAACCGGAGTTCTATAACTCCGATGGCCACAAAATTCAAACTGGAGGCTCACGTTAACACGTATAAGATTATGTCAAGAGATGTGAATTTCTGGAGTTAAGCACGAGGTAGTTAATTTCTTAAGGAATTAACTAAAAATATTTTTTGAAAAATACTAAAGGAAGTTTGAAAATTATGGAAAAACACTTTTTGTGTATGAAATATATGTATATGTGTTTAGACAAAGGATAGAAAAATAATAAGTTAATTTGGTTTTTCGTGAAAAGGATATGGAATCCAGCTTGCTGGATTAAAAAAATCTGATGAAACCAGCTTGCTGGATTGAAAAGAAGTTTACTGAATTGAAAATATATTGAATCCAGCTTACTGGATTGTAATCTAGTTGATGAATTTAGAATCTAGGTTGCTGGATTTGGAATCCAGTCTGCTGAATTGGTAATTTGATTGTTAGATTTAGCATCCAGGTTGCTGGATTAGTATGTGACTTATTAGATGTTAAAGAATAACTTATGAAATGAAAAAGTAAGTGTTAAATCATAATGTATATGATATATAGATTAAAGAATTAGCAAAGGATGATAATAATACTAATATTGTAAGGTGTTATCTAATATTTAATTATATGATTAAGTGTTAGATAATTGATTGATAATGTAATTGTACTATGATACAAAGTATGATATGCTGATTAAAAGATCAATCTTATTAATGATAGGTATTACAAAAGAAGTTAACTTAATTGCGTAGCATTAGTCAACGAATCAGGCAAGTTTCCTAACTCAACTTGAGTTACTATTTTTCAAGCATGGTAGTGAATAATTATTGATAGTTATTTACATCTATAATGATTGTTGTACTTCGCACGTAGTGCAATTGATTCTTGTTCTATTATTTGAACTATTTATAAATCATGTCTCAGCTAATTATTTTAACAAGACTAATATTTGTTAAAGCTTGAAATGTTCTATTTATTATGAACTGAATTGTTATTGGAAGATCTATGCCATTGGTTTCGGCTAGATTAGTATTGTTATTAATTATTGAAATCATAGTATTTCTTTGAAAGTAATCTAAACCATATTGTTGTCGTACGGACTCGTGATGTAAGACTGAGATGAACAAATTTTAAATGTCGTAAATCGACCCATGCGCTATTATTGAGTATTATGCATAATATAGGGTACAAAGGAGTTGGCCGCTCCAGGTACTTGCAGAAGAGTATAGTTTAGTTTTTAGAACTAATTTATATTCTTGTGGAAATTTAGTTTTAATAACTAAATGATTCCTCTAGTAGTTCATGATCCTTTTGTGATCACTCAGCATGAAATCTGGGTATATCTCACTTTATTGAATATTGTTGCAGTATTGTTAATTCTTATTATTCAATTGAATATTATTGAATCTTTGAAAGAATTTTACTCTTTCATCTCTGATATGTTATTCAGTATGAAATGAGAGAAAGTTTTATTATTGAGATTGAATTATTATTCAGCTACTTCGAAATCTTTTGATTATTATTGAAGTTCTAAAGAAGTTAGATCCTTCTATTCATGATATATATATATATATATATATATATATATATATATATATATATTTATTGTATATTTTAACTTGTTAGGCAAACTCGTTGCTCATCCTTGCTTAAATAAAATATTTCAGCAAATGCCGAAGTAGCAGAAGGTTCTAACAGGGACAAAGGCAAAGGCAAGGTTCAGGAGTAGTTAGTGTCAACTTTTAATGGTTATGTTTTATTATGTAATTATTTATGTAAACCTTTTGGTTATATAAGGGTATGTAAATTATGTCAAGGTTAGTTAACTTGGGATATTGCTATAAGTTGTATTAAAGAATATTATGAATGATATTTTTCATTAATGAATGAGTAGTTAGATGTGATATATTTGATGGATCGTGAGCACCAAACCCGTGGTTAGGGAACTCGGATTTGGGGGCGTCACAAGTTGGTATCAAAGCTGTAGGTTATAAACCTTAGGTGGGGGAAAAAGCCTTAGGAATATAACCATAAATAGGATAAAGAAAACTCGTTTAGAGTTCTAAGTGATGGATTAGGAAAATTCATCAATAGTAATATATGGGGACACTCAGTGTTTATGGATTATGTTTGATAGTGATGTACTAATGAAGTTATTTAAAACTGGTAACAGGATGTCAGGAGATGATAAGATGATTACGAAAATGTTAGTAGCTGCACCAATGCCATTAGCCGAGGTGCCAGCTCAGAGTGAGTCAGTTGAGAAAGTTTTAAGAGACGAACCTGCGGTAAATCTAGCAAGTGATCATGACTAGTACCCCGAGATGGAGCTGGATGAAGAGGAATAAGTATATTCCAAAGAAACTAGGGTGGAGCCAGAAATAAAGATCAAAGATGGGGAAGAAGGCAAAGTAGCAATCGAAGAAGGTCAAGCATCTGCGAAAGTTCAAGATTTAAGGACTAAAGTACTTCTCCTAGAAGAATTATGGAAGACAGAAAGAGCATTACGCGAGATGACAGAAGAACGAAATAATCTGAAGGCACAAGTCGATAGAATGAGGGTTAAGTGTAATGTATCATCTAAAGATGTAAGTGAGAAAAAGAAGGGTAATAAAAGGAAAATGAACAACGACAGTGACAACAACTCAGAGAATTCGCATTCAAAGAAGAAACAAGCATGTGGCAAGTGTGGAAAGAACCATTCGGGGGAATGTATGTGGGGTAAGAATGTGTGTTACAATTGTGGTCAAGAAGGACATCTATCACCAAATTGTCCTAAACTAAAGAAAGGAGGATGTTTTGCATGTGGTGGAATGGGTCATAGGATTAAGAATTGTCCTAAAAAGAAGACAGGTAAAGGAAGTGGACGTAAGAAAGGTTAAGTGTGAGGAGTATAATATTTTGGGAGTATAATATTCTCTTTGGTATGAATATTAAAATAACTTTTGTATGTCTCAACTTTTTGTGTAAAGTTATAGTAATGAATCCCGACTTTTGTTGCACGGGAATAGTAATCGTTTGTAGCAGTTTGTGCTATGTACTGAAAAGTACTATGTACTATTTACATGAATATAAATGCAATTATATGATTATATGTTTGAATAAGTAATTAAATTTTGAGAATTAAATTATTAAGAGGATTATCTGAAGAATTTGATAATTCAGTAAGCTGGATTAAATAATCCAGGATGCTGAAATTGGTTTAAGTTTAAAATTTTTTACTACTAATAAGATGTTGCATAAAGACAAAGTATTAATGTAAGTCTTTATTTCATCAGATAATGCCGCCAAGACGACAAAATCGTAACCAAAGGGAGGAGCGATCTGTGAATAATGAAGGAAATCGAGCTGATCCAATGCAGAACTTTGCAGACATGATAGCTCAAGCTATGCAAACTAGAGCCCCCGCAGCAAGAAATCGACCAGCTAATCCATTGGCTAACTTTAAAGACTTTAAGGCCGTAGGATCGCCAGAATTCAAGGGAACCACTGACCCTATAGAAGCCCAAACATGGGTAAAGGAGATGGAGAAAGCTTTTGTTATTGCTAGAGTAGCGGAGGAGCAAAAGACAGATTTTGCTACCTATTTGATGAAGGGTGAGGCGAATTACTGGTGGGAGACAAACAAAGCTAGAGCTGGTACAGAAGTAGTAACCTGGACAAGGTTTAAGGAATTATTTTTCAAAAATTATTTCTCAGAAAGCATGCAAGCATGAATAGAAGTAAACTTTTTGGAGTTGAAGCAGGAGAATTTATCGGTTACAGAATATGCCGCCAAATTCAACGAACTAGCAAGATTTGCTCCGCATCAGGTGGACACTGAGGCACGAAAAGCGCGAAGATTTGAGAATGGACTGAAACCAGGGATATATAGCAAGGTAGCTGTGTTGCAGATTAAGACATTTTCGGCTCTGTTGGAAAAAGCAATCATCGCCGAAGGAGGAAGTGAAGCTGTGTCGAGATATCATCAAGAGAAGAAGAAAAAGACGAATGAAGGAGGTAGCAGTGGAGGAAGTAACTCTAATAAGCGTAAGTGGAGGACAATACTGAATCTGGAGATAAGTCAGGAGATAATAGGAAGAAAGGTGAGGCATGTGCAAATTGCGGTAAAAAGCATTCAAGAGTATGTTTGAAGGGAAAAGGAGTGTGTTTTAACTGTGGACAAGAGGGACACATCTCTCCAAATTGTCCAAGTCCAAAGAAGATACCGGGTTGTTTTTCATGTGGATTGCTAGAACATCAAATTCGTAACTGTCCAAAGAAGAATGCAGAAAGAGGAAGCAACAATAGAGGAAACAGCAGTGGAACACTGGTGATCAAAGGACCTGTTCAGCCGAGAAGACCGACAGTGCGCACGTTCAACATGACGTTGCAAGATGCAGTAGCTACCCAGGAGGTGGTGAAAGGTAATGATTTAGTTAAGTAAATGAATTACGCGAGAAATATTAGATAGATATAGCTGTGAATGGTTTTCTTTTATAGATCTCAAGTCACAAGTTAGTATTTGAAACACAAATTAATATTGTGTTTATATAAATGAATTGATGATAAAACTTTAAAAGATATTAGAGAGTAAGAAAGCGGTGATTCCGAGGACAGAATCCTTATAAGGAGGGGAGAATGTGAGAACCCAGAATTTCACATAATTCAAATTTTTTGAATAAATTTTTTTTTGAAAAAGAATGAAAAGAAAGTACTTGAATCATATAAATGTATATGATAATGAAGCTAGATAGTTAATTTATTAACTAAGAAGTATACTTAATCATTTTCAAGGAAGAGTAATGAAAGTTATGTAAGAAATTAGCATGGCTTGAATGTTAGCCTTGATTATTAAATTAAAAGGATTTACAATCCTTAAGTAATTGTATTGATGATTATGTGACTGTTTATAACTTATTAAGTCGATTAGGGCTATCAAGTTAATACACTAGAGGGATATGTTATGACATATGTGAGTTATGTACGTGATTAAGTAAATATGTATTATATAATGTGTCTACATTTATTTTGTAAAGATATGAAGAATAAAGTTATGTAACCTAATACATTTATTAGGTATAATAATTAAATAACCTAATGTGTTATAATTTAAGAGAATGATAGTATTTAAAAATATATATTAATCCTAAGAGATTTATTTGATGCATCTCAATTAATTAATCTTATAACCTAAAGAATAGCAAGTCTAATTGGGTTATGAAATTAAAATTATATGAGTAAGAAATTAACTTGCTAATGGGTGTAATGGAACCCTATTTAAATAGTGGAGAATGGATAAAAATTAATAAGTATATAACTATGTTGATTTGCAAGTCCATAGAATTAAAATTACTAGCCCAAAGAATTAAAGGAGTGGCCCAACCTTTAGCCCAAGTGGGAGAGGACATGTTGGACATTAAGTAAGTTAATTAAAGCATAAAATGAAAATAACTTTGGGCAATAGAAAGGCCACTTGGCCGAAATTTAGAGAGGGGAGAAAGGGGGTAAGAATGTAATAATTGCTTACTTTAGTAGGTGGACAACTTCCAACAAGTGTCCAATTTTTATTTGACCAACACATTAAGCATTAAGTGCAAGAAACATCTAGGAGATGAGTAAGAAAGAGAAGGGGAGAAGTATTTGGCAAATAATATACTCACATATCTTATATCTATACTTACTTTTCCAACAAATCAAAATCTAAGTCTCATCTTTTTCTTTTCATCTTATTATCTAGCAAAAACTAAGAAAGAAAGAGAGAGACTAGAGAAGAGAAAGAGAAAGCCTAAGGAATTTCGGCTATAGAGAGAGAGAGAGGAGAGAGGGAGAGTTTTTGAAAGCTTCATAGTTCCTAATCAAGGTCTAGGAAGAAAGAGAAGAAGAAAAGGCTAAGGTATAACAAAATTTCTACTTATGTAGTCTAATTTATTTTTAGTTTGATTTGATTTTTTTTTATAATTTGAAGTGTTGATCTTGAGGTTTAAAACCTTAGATATAGGTGTATATAAGTGTTTTATGTTTAGATCTAACCTTTTTGAGGATCAAAAGTTAAATCTAAAGTATGAGATAGAAATTAGATTTTTCAAAATGTAGAGAACCTAATTTTTTTATTAGCCTTGATAGTGTTTAACTTTGTGTTTGATGCTTGATTGATGAAATAGATCATGTATTATGGTAGATTCATGGGTATATGAAGTATGAGTAGGTAGTATGATGAGGTATGTTGGTTATTATGTGAGAACATAGAAGTTTTCTTAGAAACCACAAAGGATGGAAAGTCAGATTTTTGTAAAAACGAAACATGAAATTCAAATGACCATATCTCCTATTATATTTCGAATTTTTGAGTGTGGTCAAATCCTAGAGTTAAACCTATAAGTTTTCTAACATCTCCAAGTGGAATCACTGAAAAAGGAGTTGTAGATTTCCGGATGGACTAGTTTTAGCAAAGGACTCCAAAGCTGCAAAATGACGAAAACAAGCTGCGAAAGAAATTATAAGGGCTGTTTCGGCAAATTAAGTTGTGAAATAAATTCAGGCCTTTTGGGGAATGAAAATATATGGGATAAAGTAGGTTGTGTTCAAAAATGAGCTCATTCTGACTTAAAATGACCAAGTTATGACCAATTCAATATTTGGGTTTTTTTGACAAAAATCGCTATAACCGGAGTTCTATAACTCCGATGGCCACGAAATTTAAACTGGAGGCTCACGTTAACACGTATAAGATTATGTCAAGAGATGAGAATTTCTGGAGTTAAGCACGAGGTAGCTAATTTCTTAAGGAATTAACTAAAAATATTTTTTGAAAAATACTAAAGGAAGTTGGAAAATTATGGAAAAATACTTTGTATATGAAATATATGTATATTTGTTTGGACAAATGATAGAAAAATAATAAGTTGATTTGGTTTTTCGTGAAAAGGATATGGAATCCAGCTTGCTTGATTAAAAAAATTTGATGAATCCAGCTTGCTGGATTGAAAAGAAGTTTACTGAATTGAAAATATATTGAATCCAGCTTACTGGATTGTAATCTAGTTGATGAATTTCGAATCTAGGTTGCTGGATTTGGAATCCAGTCTGCTGAATTGGTAATTTGATTGTTAGATTTAGCATCCAGGTTGCTGGATTAGTATGTGACTTATTAGATGTTAAAGAATAACTTATGAAATGAAAAAGTAAGTGTTAAATCATAATGTATATGATATATAGATTAAAGAATTAGCAAAGGATGATAATAATACTAATATTGTAAGGTGTTATCTAATATTTAATTATATGATTAAGTGTTAGATAATTGATTGATAATGTAATTGTACTATGATACAAAGTATGATATGCTGATTAAAAGATCAATCTTATTAATGATAGGTATTACAAAAGAAGTTAACTTAATTGCGTAGCATTAGTCAACGAATCAGGCAAGTTTCCTAACTCAACTTGAGTTACTATTTTTCAAGCATGGTAGTGAATAATTATTGATAGTTATTTACATCTATAATGATTGTTGTACTTCGCACGTAGTGCAATTGATTCTTGTTCTATTATTTGAACTATTTATAAATCATGTCTCAGCTAATTATTTTAACAAGACTAATATTTGTTAAAGCTTGAAATGTTCTATTTATTATGAACTGAATTGTTATTGGAAGATCTATGCCATTGGTTTCGGCTAGATTAGTATTGTTATTAATTATTGAAATCATAGTATTTCTTTGAAAGTAATCTAAACCATATTGTTGTCATACGGACTCGTGATGTAAGACTGAGATGAACAAATTTTAATTGTCGTAAATCGACCCATGCGCTATTATTGAGTATTATGCATAATATAGGGTACAAAGGAGTTGGCCGCTCCAGGTACTTGCAGAAGAGTATAGTGTAGTTTTTATAACTAATTTATATTCTTGTGGAAATTTAGTTTTAATAACTAAATGATTCCTCTAGTAGCTCATGATCCTTTTGTGATCACTCAGCATGAAATCTGGGTATATCCCACTTTATTGAATATTGTTGCAGTATTGTTAATTCTTATTATTCAATTGAATATTATTGAATCTTTGAAAGAATTTTACTCTTTCATCTCTGATATGTTATTCAGTATGAAATGAGAGAAAGTTTTATTATTGAGATTGAATTATTATTCAGCTACTTCGAAATCTTTTGATTATTGTTGAAGTTCTAAAGAAGCTAAATCCTTCTATTCATGTTATATAAATATATATATATATATATATATATATATATATATCATTTATTGTATATTTTAACTTGCTGGGCAAACTCGTTGCTCACCCTTGCTTAAATAAAATATTTCAGCTACTGCCGAAGTAGCAGAAGGTTCTAACAGGGACAAAGGCAAGGTCCAGGAGTAGTTAGTGTCAACTTTTAATGGTTATGTTTTATTATGTAATTATTTATGTAAACCTTTTGGTTATATAAGGGTATGTAAATTATGTCAAGGTTAGTTAACCTGGGATATTGCTATAAGTTGTATTAAGGAATATTATGAATGATGTTTTTCATTAATGAATGAGTAGTTAGATGTGATATATTTGATGGATTGTGAGCACCAAACCCGTGGTTAGGGAACCCGGATTTGGGGGCGTCACATTCTCCCTTTCGTCCAAACTATGCCAGGTTTAGATATTTCTGTCAAGATTTGGTCATAGTCTGGGTTGTTGTCGTGGAGCTGGGCATATTGACATGTTGTTGGGGCTCGCATACTGTAGTAATCGTTAATCGCCTCTGCACTGAATGGAACTTGTTCACCCCTCACGAAGGCCACAAATGGTGCCCTATCCTCTACATTAGCATAGAATTCCTTGAACACATTCACAATCGTAGGATCGGGATCATCTGTGAGCATCTCCCAGCCTTGTTCATTAATCTATCTCATCATGTGGCCATCGAATGCACCTGGCCTCAAGCCCCTCTCAAGTGTTAGTGCTTTGGGCACTAGGTAGTCATATTTTATGTTGCGTTCGCACTAACAAACTTCCTCTTGTCAAAACTTCGAACCGGTGGCAACGAACCCTAGCCACATTATCGCTTCACTAGGAGTTTTCGGTGCCATTGGTATCAATCTTTGTTAACTAATCCCCCAAACATTTCTTGGACAATTGCTCAAACACTTGGTGTGCAATCCACTGACAATACCCAAACTGAATAATTGAAGCCCAAACTTTGAAGAGAACGGATAACAGTGGCCTACCCAAACTGAATTTTCCACTTGATGATGATTGTGTAGTGGTTGATTGAGCACTTTGTTGAATTCCCCCTTTCTTTCTTACTACAACCCTAAATTGGTGAAACCCTAGCTTATGGTAACTGAAATTGAGAGGAATTGATGAAGACGTGATGTGGAATTGTTGACTTAGGGTTTAGATTTATAGAGTATGATAGTAGTGGTCAAATTTGTGGGTTAATGGAGGTGCTTAAGGGAGATCGTGGGTGAATGGAGGTGCTTGGGTTTGGTTTTGGGCAAGTGAAGTGGGTATTACACGTTTCTTCAGCGTTTAAAAATTTTCAGGAAACTCGTACCCTCGCCGGGGCAAGGGGTAATAAGCCTCAAAAGGCCCGTCGGGGCGGGCTAATCTAGAGAAAGTGTGTCAGGCTATGGATATGCCCGCTAGGGCGGGGGTCCCTTTCTGCAGAACTTTAATTTTTCAACCACTTTGACTTGCATGCTTGTCCAACTTCATCCTAAGTACCTAAAATCCATTAAAACCACAAATATGAGATAATTTCATGGAATTTGGGCAAGCATAATGAAAATTACTAAAAATCACTAACTAACTAAGTACGAATTGTACCGAAATGAACTAAGTAATACAAAATTATCAACTAAGCTACGAATTGAATAACATGAAACAAAAATATTGTAAATGATACGAAAATTTAGGTTACCTCCCAATGAGCGCTTGATTTTGAGTCTTTCGGCCTGACTACTCCTTGTTCATGGCACATCGGCAAGAGTGATTGCGGTGGCTTTGTTATCGATGTCTCCACCCCAATAATGCTTTAACCGCTGCCCGTTGACTTTGAATATTTCGAGAGGATTTCTGTTGTAGGGTTCAACAGCGCCATGTGGGTAGACTGACTTGATCGTAAAGGGCCCCGACCATCAGGATTTGAGCTTTCCAGGGAATAACCTAAGTCTTGAGTTAAACAATAACACAGATTGTCCCAGTTTAAACTTTCTCTGTATAATCTTTTGATCGTGCCACTTCTTAACCTTTTCTTTGTACAGTTTTGATGTAATAACCCGATATTTTCTATATAATTAAATCAGAAATTTTGCGTATAAATTTTTTATTTATTTATTTTAAAGGTGAGAATATGTGCTAGATAATGTGTATGCATTTATGTGATAAATATAGAATTTATTTATTGCAAAAATAATTTTAAATAATTTTATTTTAGAATTATTGATCATTTTAAATTATTCTTATAATAATTAATTTTACAGTAAAATTGTTTTTGTTAATTATTTTTCATGAAAATATGTTTATATATTATTTAAATAATATATGATACGATTATAGAATTATTATAATGATTATTTTATTTTATTATGTGAATTTATTTAGAATAGTTAAGTTAATTATTTTAACTTAATTAATAATGTTATATATGACAGATAAATCAGATATGGAATCCAAACCTTAATTTTGAATTTTGATCAAGGAATGAGAATAATAATATAATATTAATTATATTTTAATTTTTCAGTGCTATAAATATATACTGTATGTATTGTTAATGATTGGTCAATAATGGTGCAGTATTCAAAAACCCTAGTTTCGTAGTTAAACGAGACGTCAAAATCTGTTAAGTCACTGTGTTATGTGATTCTTGATGTTTATAATAAATATTAATGCTAACCAGGAAAACCCTAGGTATTATAAAACCTAAATAATATTTGTGAACCAAAATAATTGGAAACCCTAATTTAAAAACTCAGTTATGAGTTTGAGATTATTATGTAACTGTGTTATTATGTTTAAGGTCATGTATTATAGAATTAAATGTTAATTAGCGAAACCCTAATTAATATTTAGAAATCTTAATTTTTGGAAACCCTAATTTCTAAATTAGTAAATCTAATTTCTAAATTAGTAACCCTAATTTGCTAAGATAAAACCCTAATTGTTATTTTGGCACGCTTAATGATAATTAGTAAACACTAAACCTAATTTTCAAGTCTATCTAATGAGGAAACTAAATTAATTAAGAAATCTTAATTTTGTATAATTTAGAAACTAGAATTTTATTTTATTTTTACAAAGCCCTATTTAGAAATCCTAAAGCATCTTTGTGCTAAACCTTAGGGTCAAACTCTAAGGGTTTAACAAGTTACTAGTTTGCCCTTAAATTGGTTAGCCAAATGACAAAAATACCCCACTTGCATTATTGGACATAACTTGTAAGACTAGCCAAATATGAGTTGCTCAACAACTCTTACCAGCCCCATGTGACTTATATCAGCCAGCAATCAGCCTTATTTTATGAGATACATGCATTACAACACATTATATATAGAGTCAAGAGAGAGAGAAAGCCACTTTTATGCCCATTTTTGTTCAAACACCCAACCAATCTCTCTCAACTCAAAACCTACGAAATATATATGTATATTAGTCCCTTAATACAGTCCCACGATCACCAATAACAAATCAAAAACATAGAATCAAGATTTGCTCATGGAAAGGTATAAAGCTAATCTTACAATCTGATCTTGAATGATGTGTTAAAAGTTATGTTTATGTGTTGTAATATGTTCTATGTAGTGTCTATAAGTGATCTGGGTTGGTACATGTTAGATCCATAACATTAAAGTGATCGAAATTTAAGTTTTTCAAAATCTAGAAATTTTTGTTCTTGTGTCTGACAGTCAAATGTCAGACCATCTAGATCTTTGTATGTTAGGTATTTTTGTTGTTTGAAGGTTGATACTTGTAGTATGTCATGTTGTCTTTCATATGAAAGTGGAATCACTGTTATTGAATGTCTAGATCGAAAGTTATTGATGGTCAAAGGTTGTTGACCGACATTGACTGAGTATGAATCTGGGCAACCCAGAAAGCTTTTTCAGCGTCTGACATGATCATTGAAGGCCTAGATCTGTCAAATATGTTGTTTTTTTTGTTGATGTTGTTGTATGATTATTGTAGCCTGCTAGATGGAGTATAAATTCATGCCTTTATGTCACTTATAAAATAAATATAATGGATTGTGTCGATGGTCAAAGTGGCTAGAATGATCACGATTGCTTTTCTGGGAAATTTCCAGAAACATTAAGAACCTTATTTCTGACAGCCTTTGACTGACCTGTAGCTGGTGATTTAGATGTTTTTGAAATGTGATCTTGATATGTTGTTGTTCCTTGTCATGTATACTACTAGTTTGAACCATCAATCCATCAAAATCATGAACCGAACTTAGCTTAAAATGACTTAGAAAGTACCTATACGAACTGCTAGGTTTCTGGGAAAACCCAAAAACCGTCTGACATGTACTTTGATGGCATAGATCGTCTTGTTAAGTTGTTGTATGATCAAACTAATTATTGAAACTTGTAGAGTTACATTAACACTACAATATGTAAGTTTTATATGGGACAAGAGATGCAAGAATCGAGTTTAACAAGTGGTCAAACTAGGGACCTCGAACACGAAGCTGTCAGTGTTCTTGAGCTCAAGAACACCAACAGCGACGCTTAGTGTCGCTAAAGGCCAATAGCGACGGTTTCTTTTATTTTATTTTTATGAATTTTCGAAAATTGATTAAAAATAGAAAATAAATTATAAAAATTACAAAAATTATTTTAAAAATTATTTTAAATTATAAAAAATAACTTTTAATTATTTGGGATATTTTTTTCATTAATATTTATAATTATTCGAATATTAATGATATTTAATTAGTGTATTAAATAAATTAAAGAAAAATGATTTTAATGTTATAAAAATTATTTTAAATAAGATTAAAGTGTTTAAAAATATTTTTGAGTTATAAGAGTAACTTTTAATATTTTGTCATGAAAAATATTAATATTTTAATATTAATGATATTAGATTTATTTAATTGTTAAATTAAATAAATAAGTTAAAAATAATTTTATTGGTTTAAAAATTATTTTAAATGAGAATAAAGTGTTAGAAAATAATTTGAATTAAAATATATAATTTTCAATATTTTTGGAGAATTCTCATTAATAATTTAATATTAATGATGTTAGATTTATTTAATGTTTATATTAAATAATTTAGTTTAAAAATAATTTTATTATTAGAAAAATCATTTTAAATGAAAATAAAGAATTTAATAATATTTTAAGTTATAAAATATAACTTTCTATATTTAAAGGTAAATTTCATTAATTATTTACTATTAATGATATTAGAATTATTTAATAATTATATTAAATAAATTAGTTTAAAAATGATTTTAATATTATAAAAATTATTTTAAATGATAATAAATTGTTTAATGATATTTTAAGTTATAAAATATAACTTTTAATATTTAAAGGATAATTTAATATTAATGATATTAAGTTTATTTAATAATTATATTAAATAAATAGTTTAAAAATGATTTTATTTATTTAAAAATTATTTAAAAAGGATATTAATGAATTAAAAATATTTTAAGTTATAATTAATGACTTTTAATATTTTGATAGATAATGCATTAATATTTAAATATTAATGGTAATTATTTAGAAGTGATTTCAAATGTTTTAAAAATCATTTAAGGGTAATATTAATACTTTAAAAGTATTTTAAGTTATTATAAATAACTTTAATATTTTGGCAATGGTTTCATTAATAGTTTAATATTAATTAAATGTTAATGATAATAGAATTATGTAATATTTAAATCATTTAATAATGATTCCGGTGTTTGAAAATTCGTGATAAATTATAATAAATGTTTAAAAATTATTATAAGTCATTTAAAAATAATATGACTGATACTTACAGATATTGAATTACATGATAGAGTCTTAGACTCGATAATTATCTGATAAAGTCGTCGGTACACCGACATGTTTCAAAAATTGATCTAGACTTATGTAATTGGTTTGTATATGTGTTTGTTTGTGATTCAATGACTATTGAATATGTGCGACAATGTGATTAGATTATGTGCTGACTGTAATAAACAATATTATGTGGTATGATATATTATTCTAATCGATAGAATGATTTTAATGATGATAGGTTTCAGTTTAAAAGATAAAACTAAGTTGCGTATTTTAAGCAGCAGACCAAGCAAGCATCCTACCTTTGCATTTCCTTTATGCAATGGACATGAGTAAGAAAGTTTAAGATTTATAATATTTTTGTACTAGATTATTAACCCTATTGTCGTATATATTATATCTAATCATTGTTTACCAACATGATATTATATTATATAACTCATATATATATATTCTGTTCGATAATTTCAAAATATGGTTATGCAAGTGTCCTTACATGGATAATCATTGTATTTAAACACATGTTGATATATATATATATATATATATATATATATATATATATATATATATATATATATATATATATATATCTAAGCTATTTGACCAGCTAGACACAGATTCAGAAATATCATTGAATATGATAAAAAAATTTTGTATCCAATCAAATTGTTTTGGTTCGGATTCCAGACTAAGTATGAACATCCCGATTAAGGGAAAACTTTTATGTGCCCAAGGCGGACAGAGTGAACGATAATATCGTTCTTGCATGCAGTATTGATCAATACAGGGTCCATGGGATGTACACCCTCGTGCCCGTAAGTTATGACGATTTGCAGATGAAGTTCTGCTAAACCTATTCAAAAATTAAAAATAATGTTCATAGTATGTTAACTAAACCCAATATATAGCCAATACGTAATTTCAAAAATGTGACATAGAGTTGTTATGTTATTATTACCGGTTTAGTTTACTTCACAACTATTGAATCGTTGTAGAAGTGATGTACAAAGAAAATATTTAATTCTTTTAGCTAATTATATTTATAATTGGTATTACTTGTTGGGCACTCAAATGCTCATCCTTGGTTAATTTAAATATTTTCAGCTAAGTGGGAACATCTAGAAGGTTTGGCCAAGAGCAAGTGAAAAGGAAAGCAAACAGAATATGTTTAATGGTATCTTTTGTAATAGTTAAACTGTATTAAGATAATGATATGTATTATATATCATGTAAAGAATGTATTAAAGGTTGCGTACTTGGGATTAGACTCTGATAAGTATAAATTAAGCTTGAATTTTATATTATTGTTATTATTATTAGTATTATTCTGCCCATAAAAATGGTATCGTAAAGCACCAAGTTCGGGTTTTAAGTACCTGAATTTGGGGGCGTTACATTTGAGTTCTCGTAGGCTTGCAGTAAAAAATTGTCAAGTTCATTAAATTGTAGTAATCTCTTTTCTCCTGCAGCTGTTTGACCGAAATTAAGCTTTTGAATGGCCTAATAGGCTTTGTGTTGAAGTTCCACTGGAAGGTGACACACTTTCCTGTAGACTAGTTGATACGGAGACATCCCAATTGGTGTCTTGTATAATGTCCAATAAGCCCATAAAGCGTCGTCTAACTTTAGAGACCAGTCCTTTCTGTTCCAATTCACCACCTTCTCTAAAATTCGCTTCACCCCTTTGTTGGATACCTCAACTTAGCCACTCGTTTACAAAAGTGACTAACCCCATACTTTGTCAAGAGGGCTGTAAAGGACCCCATACTTTTCCAAGAGAGCTGTAAAGGACCTATTGTAGAAGTGACTTCCCTCATCACTTATGATTGCACTCGGCGTGCTAAACCTAGTGAATATATTTTTTGTAAAAATTTTAAAACCACCTTAGCATCATTAGTAGGGAGTGCTACAGCTTCAACCCACTTTGATACATAATCCACAGCTAACAAGATGTACAAGTTGTTGTATGATGGTGGAAAAGGTCCCATGAAGTCCATTCCCCATACATCAAAAATCTCGACTTCTATGATCGTGTTGAGCGGCATCTCATTCCCTTTTGATATATTGCCCACCCTTTGGTATCAATCACAGCTTTTTACGAACTAGTGGGCATCCTTGAACATAGTAGGCCAATAAAATCCTGCCTAAAGTACTTTGGACTCTGTCCGCTCACTCCTATAGCGTCCCCCATATGTAGATGCGTGACATTCATGTAATATATTCTTCACTTCACTGTAAGGCACACATCTACGAATCATTTTGTCTACACATTGTCTGAAAAGATAGGGCTCATCCCACATGTACCACTTGACGTCATGTAGAAAGTTCTTTTTCTGCTGACGTGTCAAATCAGAGGGAAGGATCTTGCTCACCAAGTAATTAGAAAAATTCGCATACCATGGAAATTCAGAATTTACTCCAAATAGATTCTCATCCAAAAATGATTCATTGATTAAACACTTATTTACCATGTCCATATCCGGATTTTCTAATCTCGAAAGATGGTCAGCCACTTGATTTTCTATCCCCTTTCTATCCTTTATTTCCAAATCAAATTCTTGAAGGAGTAGAATTGTGAAACACCTAAATTTATACCACAGTTGTCACAAATTTGGTTATCACGTACTAAGTCTAATAATCAATCAACATTTCACACAGTGGAATAATAGAATAAATAATATTGTTATAACATAAGTATTCTTGTCCCAAGGGTTCGTAGCTTAAACATCTCTTACATGCCTTAATCATAATTAAACATCGTTTGGACATGACTAATACGTAATACAACTTAAGTTAAACATAGCTTAATACATTCTTCTACAACCAAATAATCGTACCATCCTAGCAACATAGAAATGACTACTCCAAAGCTTTCTCCTTACCCTTGTCCTTGCGAGAGGGTTCACCACGTTCTGCCTTCACTGAAAGTTTTATGGAATGAAAGGATGAGCAACAATTTTGCCCATCAAGTAATATAGCAATATTGTTTTAAATTTCTCAAGGGTATATCAATTATGATAGTTTAAGATAGCAAGAAATACCAATGATTATCAACAAAAGTTGTTATGGACATAAAATATCAATAATATTCAATGGTTAATCAATTTCAAGATTTCAAAATAATGAATACTGAGCAGTCACTAGGGACTCTGAACTTATCCTAGAATTAACAGTAATAGACTGATAATTCTACAAAATGAGTACAATAGGTGATCAGCCTAAAGTGCCCTATGTCATGCATAACATTTAGTCTTCCTCATGTGCGCACGTCGGTTCCCCGACAATATATAATTCCCCTACCAAGAGGGTTGTTCTTCTCAGTTATAAGAGTCCGCACCAAGTTCATTTGGTTTGGATAGCTTTCGATCAAATTTCAATAGTCTAGTTAAATCAATGGCTTAGACAATTCCTTTCGCAATATTTATATGAACAATTATCGTTCGAATCAAAGTTTGAAATTACATTACGAAGTATTATTCCTTCAAAGTTCTACTTGTACGATTAATAATTGCACAAATTCAAATAATGCTCAATAAAGAGTAAGGTTCGAGTACTTGCCTCAAGCGTAGTTTACCAAAATATAGCTTATCAACACCCTTTCGAAACCTAACATAATATAGTACGCGTATTGGATATTCATTAGTTACGTATGCTCATGCATGACATGTAAGTTTGAATGCATATATAAACATCTAACTTAGTTGCATACTCTTCACATACTTTATCACACACCTTACGTACTTATAGCGCAAAATCGGTTTATAAGTCCCATGAGGTCAAATAATCATAGGCTTAAATCATTACTTTATAGTTTACAAATACCTTTGGACTTATCATTTGAAAGTCTATAATCATCTCATTAAACATTCAATCCTATCACCTAGTATGTTTCTTAACACATTGGATAGGTACTGGTCATATAATACATGTTAGAGTAACAACACAAGCATGCAAACACCTTCAAGCTATTAGCAGAAAACTTTTTCTACTGCAGACTGGCGCGGCCGTGCTTGGTTTGTACTAAGGAGTGGCGCGGTCGCGCTACTCCTAGTGCGAACCAAGACTGCTACATAGAAGCTAGGCCAGTTTTGCACAACCAATTAGGATAACACTTGCATAATCATACATGACGTGGTATTTATGAATAGGTTTGGTCTCTTTTATATCATTGTTCTTTACATGAATTGCCAAGTCTCACAAAATCAAGACTTCACATGTTAATTTAACAAAGTCCTTCATGTTTAGTTGTTATATGCATTCGATGAGATCGATAAGTTCCAATTAAACATGTTTACATTATCTTGGTCATGTATGTCAGGTTGTGGAGTCCTACTTCATTTTTGCTTACTCTAAACCACCCTTAACTAGTTTACAATACATATGACTAATTAGCCTGCATGTCAATCATGTTTTTATGCATATTCATATCTTAACACGATAGTTTCAATTTTAGAAGTACGTGCAAGGTCTGTCATTAACAAATCAGTTTTCCCAATCTCTTAAGTTCCTTTAAAAACACATATATAAACCCAGCTATGCAACATATTACATGCAAGGCAACTTTAGACCATGCTACATAATCATTTGTGAATATACTCAAGATCAGAACTTAAAGGCACAATGAGTATAATGCTTTGTTTTTGCAAATCTTCCTTTGGAAAATCCTTAAACCAACTAGTCAGACTCTTTTAAGCATGTAAGATGAGTTCACATAGACTAATTCATGCGTTCATAATCACATCATAGATCATATAAGCATGTTTTGAAGTTTAAAAACTTAGTGTACACTTAGTTCATTTACTCATAGCTATGATGGTCTTTTACTTGCCTTTTCATTTTAAATCATGCTTGAATTTACTATACCATCTCCAACATGTAAATTTACATATTGGTCACATTTTAATGCATATCAGAACCTGATACACTCACAACCAAGGTCAGAACATGTTTTGCAAAAAGGTTTATCAAAACTAGTTTCCAACTCTTTAAGTTTTCCTTGAATATTCTAACCAAAACAAGCTATGGTAACTTACTATGTTCAAAATAACATCTCATCACATGATAGGGTCACTTACATGCATAACCTAACCATCATAGCTTGCTCAGAACAATACAGAACCATTAAAGCAGTATCTGGGAAAGACACCTCGTGCGGCCGCGCGGTATATAGCTATAGAAGTGGCGCGGCTGCGCCACTTCATTCAGAAGCAAAATTAAATGGCTCTGCTTCTGCAGAGCCTTAACACATGTATAGCAATTTCCAAAATCAGACTATCTGTAACACTTCAGAGCATTCATACCAACTCAAGTAACACGGAGATATACTTCCCTCAATGCTCAATGGCTCTCACTCTCAACTACACTTATTAGACAATTTTTCACGTAACAGAGAATGAGAAAATAAGGGACTATAAATAGAGAATTGATTGCCCAGTTCATGTCCTTGCACCATGGCTTGAATCAGTGGAAAATGGAAGAGAAAATGGTTTAAAGAGAGTTGGCCAACCACCATTCCATAGCCATCATCACCATGGATTGTAGCCTTTTGGTTTTGCTGGATTTTACGCAATGAAGGAGTAGGCTACTGTTTGAGCACTGTTGGGACACTTAATATGGGACACAAATTTTAACTCCCAGTAACGTGTTATAATGTTTATTTTGTTCTCTTATACTCCCAAAATGTAATTTTAATGCGTTAATGATATTACACAATGAAAAGTTAAGGATGATTTATGTACTCACATCATATAATCTATGTACATTAGTTCAGTCTAATTTAATATTTATAGCATGTATGGACTCCATTTTAATTGACCACTATTATTTCAATATCTCTTTAAAACTTTATTATTCCAGTTAGACTCACTTATTGGAATAATTTGTAATTCTTTGACAAAATACATGTTTTAATGTTTCCATACCTCCTTACTGTCACACAAGCAATTGTTTATGTATCTTATAATTTCTTACACCTTACTATATAGTTTTTATATGTTGTATAGTTAAATTAAAGTATCACAATACACTTTCTTTTTAATGTAAGAACTACATGTTAACACATATCTTACCCATCAATTAAATAGATAATACATGCTCTAATTATGTAATGTAATGTAATTTATTATTCACAACAATAATTAATTAATAATATAATATTAATTAATTAATTTACTTAAATCCCCCTTCTCATGCCACACAAGGCGTCTTACAATTCTCATCATCGATTCCACATTTTTTCAATTCTTATAAATTCAATTTAAATTAGTTGAATTATTTATTTCATAACACATAAATATTTACATTCAAATAAATATTCACTCTCTTATTTTATCAAAATATTATTTATTCAAGAAATTCTCGGTTCTTACATCCTCCCCCCCCCCTTATAAAAATTCCGTCCTCGGAATTGGTACAAGGTTACACGAATAAATAGGGATAATCCCTTCGCATCTTATCTTCTAATTCCCACGTGGCCTCTTCGGCATCGTGGTTTCGCCAAAGTACTTTTACAGAAGATATAATTTTATTTCTTAATGTCTGTTCTTTCCTATCTAATATCTGGACAGGAATTTCTTCATATGCCAGATTCTTCTCTACTTGAATGGGCTCATAAAAAATCACGTGTTTGTAGTCAGGCTTGTACAGATGCAACACAGAAATATGAAACACATTATGAATGTGCTCCAACTCAGGTGGTAACGCAACTTTGTACACCACTTCGCCCACTCGCTTCAGTATCTTGAATGGTCCTATGAATCTCAAACTCAATTTTCCCTTATTGCTGAATTGTATTTTTCCCTTCCAGGTAGATACTTTTAAGAAAACGTGACTTCTGACTTCAAAGTCACGGTCCTGACGATGCAAGTATGTGTACTTCTTCTGGCAATCTTGTGCAGCTACTAGTCAAGCTCTTATCATTGTCACCACATCTGCGGTTTGTTGAACTAATTCCGGCCCTAGCATCTTTCTCTCCCCAACTTCATCTTAACACAACGGTGTTCTACACTTCCTCCCGTAAAGAGCTTCGTACGATGGCATGCCTATACTCGCATGGTAACTATTGTTATAAGCGAATTCCACTAAGGGTGGGTGATCATCCCAACTTCCTTTGAAGTCCATCACATAAGTTCTAAGCATGTCCTCCAGTATTTGTATCATCCACTCACTTTGCCCGGCTGTCTGCGAATGATAAGTGGTACTTAACCTCAATTGTGTTCCTATCCTTTCTTGTAAGCTTTTCCAGAATTTTGACGTGAAGCGCGGATCTTGATCTGAGACAATTGACACGGGCACTCCATGTCGTGAAACAATTTCCTTTACGTACAGATTCGCTAACTGATTTAAATTATATCGAATCTTGATTAGTAGAAAATGAGTCGTCTTCGGTAGTCGATCTACGATAACCCAAATGTCATCAAAATCTTTCTACGTGACTGGAAGTCCTACCATGAAATCCATCATAATATGCTCCCATTTCCACTCCGGTATTTCCAACGGTTGGAGTAGACCACTCGGTCTCTAGTGCTCTGCTTTGACCCGTTGACAAGTAAGACGTCTACTAACGCACTTCGCGATTTCCTGTTTCATATTTGGCCACCACAAATGTTGCCTCAAATCCTGGTACATCTTTGTGCCTCCTTGATGAACAGAATACGTCGTATTATGTGTCTCGTGCAAAACTTCCTTCCTCAACTCGGTTACCGCTGGCACCCACACTCTCCCTTTGAATCTTAAAATACCATCTCTATCTATCTTGAACTTTTCTTCTTCATTTTCTGTGATCCTCTTCTTGATTTTCTCGCATTCTTCATCCTTTTCTTGTGATTCCTTTATTATTTCCAACAAGGTTGGACGGGCTTCTACTGCAAACAACCTTTCTTCAGACCTTTCTGGTCCCTTAACTTCTATCTCTAATTTTTCCATATCCCTTATTAACTCCTCTTGAGTGGTCAATTGAAATAACTTCTCCCTTCCTTTCCTACTTAGCGTGTCGGCCACAACGTTCGCCTTTCCCGGGTGATAAAGAATATCGCAGTCATAATCCTTGATTAATTCTAACCACCTTCTTTGACGCATGTTCAACTCCTTCTGTGTGAAGATATATTTCAGACTCTTGTGGTCCATGTATATCTCACATTTTTCTCTGTACAAATAATGCCTCTAAATCTTTAACGCAAAAACTACTACCGCTAACTCTAAGTCATGAGTAGGGTATCCTTTTTCATAATCCTTCAATTATCGTGATGCATACGTAATGACCTTGCCATATTGCATTAATACGCAGCCCAGTCCTCTGTGCAATGCATCACTATACACCAAAAATTCTCACGTATCATCTGGTAATGATAATACAGGTGCCTCGCTCAATCTCTTTTTTAGCTCTTGGAAACTCTCCTCGCACTTGTCCGTCCACATGAATTTCACCGTCTTCCTTGTTAAATTGGTCAACGGGGTGGCTATCTTAGAAAAATCATGGATAAATCTTTGATAGTACCCAGCTAACCCTAAGAAACTTCTCACTTTAGTTGGCGTCTTTAGTTTCTCCCAATTACTAACTACTTCTACTTTCGGATGGTCTACTGATATTCCATCCTTATCCACCACGTGCCCTAAGAATTGAACTTTCTCTATCCAAAATTCACACTTAGAAAATTTCGCGTACAACTTCTCTTTTCTTAGTGCTTCCAAAACCATCTTCAGATGTTTGGCGTGTTCTTCCGTCTTTGAGTAGACTAAAATATCATCTATAAAAACTACCACGAATTTATCTAAGAATGGCTTAAAAACTCAGTTAATTAAGTCCATAAATGCTGCCGGAGCATTCGTCAATCTGAATGACATTACCAAAAATTCAAAATATCCGTAACGTATTCAAAACGCTGTCTTAGATATATCCTCTTCCCGCACCTTCAACTGGTGATAACCCGTTCGCAAATCTATCTTCGAGAAACACTTGGCTCCGTTCAGTTGGTCAAAAAGGTCATCTATCCTTGGTAATGAATATCTATTCTTAATTATTACTCTGTTTAATTCACAATAATCGATATAGAGCCTCATCGATCCATCCTTCTTCTTTACAAACAACACTGGTGCTCCCCAAAGAGACACACTTGGTCGTATGTAACCCTTATCCAGCAACTCTTGCAATTGTATCATTAATTCCTTCATTTCTATTGGCACCATACGATATGGAGCTTTCAAAATCGTTGTCGTTCCTGGTGCTAAGTCTATTACGAATTCAATTTCTCTGTCTGGTGGAAGACCAGGTAGATCGTTCAGAAATACATCTTGAAATTCCCTTACTACGGATATGTCCTTAATTTATACTCCCTTATTCTGAGTGTCAACAATGTACACTAAGTAACCTACACATCCTTTTCTTATCAATTTCTCTGTTTGCATAATCGTTAGATAACACGATTACTTAAGCAATGAGCTACCATAATACACCACCTTAGACTTATTCGGAGTCTGAAGGTTCACACTTTTATTCTGACAGTCAATTATCGCATAATGGTTATACAACTAATCCATTCTTACTATTACATCAAACTCTCCCAATCTTATCGAAATTAAGTCTATGCTTAGTTCATGATTTCTAATATTTACACAACAATTTCGGTAAATATACTCTATAGGGATTACTTCCTTATTCGTAACTTTAATGTTTAAAGGATCTCATAATCATTCTCGAGGTAAGTTAAGTCGACTAGCAAATTCCTTAGACACAAAAGAACATGTGGCACCCGAATCAAATAATACATAGGCATTTATATTATTGATAGGGATGATACCTTACACAATGTCCTTCGCAGCTACCGCGTCCTGGACGGTCATATTAAATGTTCTGTCAGTTGGACGGTTGGATGGCGTTGGTCCGCTAATCATCAATTTTCCGCTTCTTCCTTGCTGGCTTCTTCCTCCGTCGCTTCCTTTATTCGGGGAGTCTTTGATCAGGTGATCTGCCGAACCACAAGCGTAACAACCTTTGATCTTCTTTGGCTTTGGGTAGTTGGGCAAAATATGCCCCTCTTGGCCACAGTTGTAACATACACTGCGCCCTTTCCAGCACTCGCCCTGGTGATACCTTCCACACTTCGGACATCCTTCTGCCTTCTATTTAAACTCTCCACGAAACTTCCCCACTTGATTGTTGAAGTTTTTGTTGTTGTTGTTGTTCTCCCACTTTCTTTTTCCTAAATTACTCCCTACACTACTGCCTACTCCACAACTATCTCCTCCTGTGCTCTTACCCTTCATCTCTTTGTTATACAGACTTAAAGCTTAACTTCCTCATTCTGCAATAATGGCCTTCTCCAGCAATGTCGTAAAAGAATTGATCTAAAGAATCGACACCTTGTTAAACAACCAAGGCTTCAGTACTTGCTAAAAATGCCTAGCTTTCCTCTCTTCATCTACCACCTGGTGTTCAGGAAACCGGGCTAGTTCATTGAACTTAGCAGCGTATTGCGCCACCATCATATCTCCTTGCTTAAGTTCTAAGACATTTACCTCCATCTTATTTTTCATGCTCTTCGGGAAATAATTCTCGAAGAAAAGAGTTTTAAATATCTCCCAAGTGACTATCTGATAAGTGAGTTTTATACCTACTTATTGGATATCAATTCACGCGAACTATGCCCATCTCAAGTACAGTTTAGTATGTTTTTAGTTGCATTTCGTAATATTTTGCATTGCATGTACTGAGAACTCCTTTGGTGTAAACGTGCAGGAAATGACATAGCTTGGCAATGGTAGATTGCATGAGGCTAATGGAAGCATGACGTGAGGAACAAGTGGAGATAAGCAACTGAGGATGGATGAAGGAAGAGTGGCATGTCAAAGATTTAGCAACAGGACAAAGAATCAGTAGCAGCAGTAGAACACAGAATCAAAACTGCAGAAGCCGCGCAGTAACACAGGCCAAAACATGCGCGCCCGTGCGATCACCCAGCTTAACCAGATTTTGAAGACACGCGCCCGCGCGAGGAATACAAAAGGGAAGCGCGCGGCCGTGCGCGTAGTTGACCGAAGCTGCTTACTTTATTTTAATTTACGTAACTGAGAGGGGGTTCAATTAGGGCTTATATATTAGACATATTATCAGTATGTAAAAACCACCACCCCTTGGGGGAACAAGAAGCTACTATTAGTTCCTTTCTTCTTTCAATAATAGATTAGAGTATATTATTGTAGGTAATTTCTAGAGTTGAATAGATTGAAGACTTGAAGCAATTGAAAAGCATCAGAGATTCCATCTTGGATAAGGAGAACAGATTTGCACTTCTCTTCTTTTACTTTTCTCTTTGATTCATAATTGTATCTTACGATCTTTATTCTGTATGTGAATGATAGATTTGAGTCAGCTATGATTTAAACTCTATTCTAAGATTGCAATGGATTCAATGGATTAGTTTATTCTGATATATGTCGTTGTTAGCTTTATTGATTGCTATGAGATTGTCTAATTAGATTCATGCTTATTTGCTTAGTTGATTGGCCGTCAATTATTGTGATAATCCATATGGACTCGAGAGACAAATTATGGGTTTAGATCTGATCTTATTAGCTTAAGATTGTATATTCTACATTGTGGTAGGATGTATGATTTGTGCTTAGGATAGACATATACCGAAGTGTCATTCGTAGTCAAATGAGAACCTGGGCTTAAACCCTAATTAATTGTAAATCACATAGACATATAGTGGTTTAGGTAATGTGGGTGTTCATGTGTATTCTA
Organism: Panax notoginseng; assembly: GCA_016801055.1. NCBI lineage: Eukaryota > Viridiplantae > Streptophyta > Magnoliopsida > Apiales > Araliaceae > Panax > Panax notoginseng. The sequence continues at coordinate 52,308,438 of CM029023.1, forward strand.
TCATCTGTGGATTATATGTGATATGGGTATGGTACATTGAGATATGGCTATACTTTACTTTCGTGTTCTTGACTAACAATCCGGTAAAATTAGTTTGGCTTGACAGGGAGTGTGTTGGTTTAAATGAGTCAATAGATGAAATTGTGATCTCAGGTCTTCTTTATCTAATCTCACTCTAGGAATATTTAGGTTTAGTTAATTTCATAGTTTAAATATAAAGTATAATATCATTTGTTTAAATAAGTCTGAAATGGTTATGGGTTAATGCTTGGTGAACTTTATTAGTTAATTCTCCGTGAGAACGATACTTTACTTACTCTTTATTACTTGTTGACCGTGTATACTTGCACGCATATATTGATCTGTAAAACGACCAACAAGTTTTTGGCGCCGTTGCCGGGGAATTATTTTAATAATTTTTTCCAACATTAATTTCAATCAAATTGGTCTTAATTTAAACATTTTTATTTTGTTTTAATTATTTTCTTTTATTTCTCTCTTTTCAGGTACCATGGGTGACTTTGCTTATCAATAGCCTTATGCGAATATGCCTCAACCAAGGGACATAAACACTGAGGGACTCAATGTATTTTCTATATTGTCAGCACAAATTACAACACTTTCGGAGAGGTTGGATGCTCTTGCAGCCCAACGTCCTCGAGAGATAGTAGTTACATGTGAATATTGTGCTGGCGAGCATCCAAGCTATCAGTGCAACATCAGTTTTGGACATATACAGTATGGGGGTGATTACTCCAATAGCTATGCTAATCCTAATTATCATCAAGGTTGGGGGTATCGCCCAGATTATGAATGGAATATGTAACTATCAAGACCAAGACTGTATTCTAAGTCCAACATATCCATCGGATTTCTCATATCCACCTCCAATGCAACAAGAAGAAAATTCAGAATTGAAGGAATTCATGTCAAGGATTATAGCAAAAAATGAAGAGATGATAATGAGCCAGGAGTTATCAACCTAGAATCTTAATCGACAGATGGAACAAATTATTAACTCTTCAAGGAATGGTCCTCAATGCATGGATTTCAAAACTGAACAAGATAATTCAAGAGTGGAGGATTTGTGGTCCATGTTTGTAGCATCAACTGAGGAGAAGATGATTGAGCAAGAGAGGTCAATTCAGAATCTGCAGAATCAAATGGATCAAATACTCGAAGCCTTGAACAATCGCCCTCAAAACAATTGGTACTATGACATGGATGATGAAACTGATGGAGAGCCAGAAGTGTACATGCCACTGGATGAACTGAAAGGAGTGGACACTGAGGAAACAATTGGGGGTATGGAAAATGAAGATCATGAGCTGACTTGTATAATACCCCAAGTTCCTTCTCAGTTAGAGTTAAAAAATTCAGTGAACTTTGCACACCCATGTCCCCTTGGTAGTCACATCTAAAGTAAGAATTTCTGTAAGTATGAGGCCTCTTACAAACCATAGTGGGCAGAGGAAGAGATAAAAGAAGAAGAAAAGCCCGTTGAATCTTTCATGCCTCAATGCAAAAATCTGTTCACAGATGCAACGGGAGAAGCACCTGGCGATGCAATAGAAATGGAGACATCATGTACAGGAAATATGCTAGGTGGCTTCAATCTGAAGGCTCTTATAATGGGGAACCTCCCAATGCACATTGCAGTTCTAATGGATGGAGGGCTCCTAGATTATCGTAGATGAATTGGATAGCAGTGTCAAGAAAAGAGTCAAGCTAATTGACTATAACTTAGCGCGTGATGGGAGGCAACCCATTGTTTCTATCACTACCTTTTAATTATTCTGTTTAGATTGTTTTTGTTAGTTCATTTTCATTTTTAATTATGATAGTTTGATTTGTTCTGCAGGAGAATTGTAAAACAGTCATCACTGTGTTATGTATTGGAAGATGCAGATTGGAATTACAGGAAGCAGGGTCGTGCGGCCGTGCGATGTATACCTTGAAAACCCGCACGCCCGCGCTACAAGTCTGTGCAGAAATAGCTCTCGCGCGCCCGCGCCATGTCTCCATTGAACGCGCGGCCACGCCCGACACCAAATTTTGAAAAAGAAGGAACATCAACCCAAGCCAATGTTGTTACTGGGGATCGATAGCTCCGAAGGTTGGAGCGAAAGGTCGACACTATGTATGATAATTTTGCAGCGTTTGCTACGGGTTTGACAAGGTCATTGGCGAAGGCATTTGCACAATAGAAAACCACGATTGAGTGGCCACAGTTTGGGACTGCGATGCCATATCCACCACCAGATTCCCCACCCAAAGAGGGTGGTACAGCTAAGCACTAGGGGAGTTTTCTATAACCTTATACCTTCATTCATTGGGGCAATGAATATTATAAGTTTGGGGGTATTGGGGTAGTTAGTTGCATATAGTTTTTGTATGATTAGTTTAAAATCGGCATGTTTATGTGTTAATATATGTGCATGTTTAGTTTGCAGAAAATTTTTGGTTTTTAGTCATTATTACTTGTGTTAGTATATGTTTCGTTGCATTTTATGTGTCGTGCATGTCTCACAAATTCTAACTTTATGAAAATTTTGTCTAGCCGAGGATGAAAGTGAAGTTTGAAGGATTATGGAGTATTTTGGATAACATGAACCTAGTTATAATGTTTTACACGATGAAATTCATATTGCTGTTTAGATGCTTTCGGTTTGCACGGACGTGTTCACAATTGCTTGTAAACATAAGAATGATGTGTTGCATTGTTTAATAGAAAAAGTGGTTTTAAAAAGAGAAATATGTGAAACATGGACTTAGACTGTGCAAAAACATTGATATTCAAACTTTGGGAAAACATGGGTATGCTATGTATAAAAAAACCAGCAATAACGTGGCTAGTCTTATTTCGGGGCCCTGGCTACTTGAGTAAGTACGCCTGTAGGGGTGTCTTAACACCTAGCACCCTAAGGTCTTTCATAGGGGGTAGTTAGTTGCATATTAGTTGCATATAGTTTTTGCATGATTAGTTTGAAATTGGCATGTTTATGTGTTAGTATATGTGCATGTTTAGTTTGCAGAAAATTTTTGGTTTTTAGTCATTATTACTTGTGTTAGTATATGTTTCGTTGCATTTTATGTGTCGTGCATGTCTCACAAATTCTAGCTTTATGGAAATTTTGTCTAGCCGAGGATGAAAGTGAAGTTTGAAGGATTGTGGAGTATTTTGGAAAATATGAACCTAGTTATAATGTTTTACACGATGAAATTCATATTGCTATTTAGATGCTTTCAGTTTGCACAGACGTGTTCACAATTGCTTGTAGGCATAAGAATGATGTGTTGCATTGTTTAATAGAAAATGTGGTTTTAAAAAGAGAAATCTGTGAAACATGGACTTAGACTGTGTAAAAACATTGATATTCAAACTTTGGGAAAACATGGGTATGCCTTGTATAAAAAAAAAGCAGCAATAACGTGGCTAGTCTTATTTCGAGGCCCTGGCTACTTGAGTAAGTACGCCCGTAGGGGTGTTTTAAAACCTAGCGCCCTAAGGTCTTTCATGGTCTGGGAGTCGTTGGTTGAAAGCTCGCTAAGGGGTAGCAGTGTTTGCCTAATGGAATGAGGCATTGCACAGTCATGAAAAAAAAGAAAAAAAATAGCAATAAACACAGCGGAAAAGAGCGAAAATCGCCCTCGTGAGTAGCAATAAAGAAGTGAAGCCCATTGTTGAACCTTAGTTCGTTTTGATATGTTGGAACAGTCTTTGTTGCATAAGTATACATGAGTCTTGATTTAGACTGTAATTTTCTGTTTTGAGCAGTTTAGCAGGTGTATTCTTTGCTTAAATCAAGTTTTGGTGAACACAACACACACACACACAACATCTTTATAGTATATATGAATTATCTGAGTGTATAATATTATGCCTATAGTTTGGTTTGAACTTGTATTCTCGAATCTGGATAATTCGCTGAGGCATTTTGGACTGAAATTCTATTATAGCTGGAACAATGTGAGACTCCTTTGCATCATGATTTAGTTGCATAGCATGTAGTTGCATTTTCAGTATCTTATATAATATGAATTGCTTGAGGGCAAGCAATAGTTCAAGTTTGGGGGAATTTGATAAGTGGGTTTTATACCTACTTATTGGATATCAATTCACGCGAACTATGCCCATCTCAAGTACAGTTTAGTATGTTTTTAGTTGCATTTCGTAATATTTTGCATTGCATGTACTGAGAACTCCTTTGGTGTAAACGTGCAGGAAATGACATAGCTTGGCAATGGTAGATGGCATGAGGCTAATGGAAGCATGGCGTGAGGAATAAGTGGAGATAAGCAACTGAGGATGGATGAAGGAAAAGTGGCATGTCAAAGATTTAGCAGCAGGACAAAGAATCAGTAGCAGCAGCGGCAACACAGGCCAAAACATCCGTGCCCGCGCTATCACCCGGCTTGACTAGATTTTGAAGACGCGCGCCCGCGCAAGGAATACAAAAGGGAAGCGAGCGGCCGCGCGCGTAGTTGACCGAAGCTGCTGACTTTATTTTAATTTGCGTAATTGAGATAGGGGTTCAATTAGGGCTTATATATTAGACGTATTATCAGTATGTAAGAACCACCACCCCTTGGGGGAACAAGAAGCTACTATTAGCTCCTTTCTTCTTTCAATAATAGATTAGAGTAGATTAGTGTAGGTAATTTCTAAAGTTGAATAGATTGAAGACTTGAAGCAATTGAAAAGCATCAGAGATTCCATCTTGGATAAGGAGAACAGATTTGCACTACAATTCTCTACTTTTACTTTTCTCTTTGATTCATAATTGTATCTTACGATGTTTATTCTATATGTGAATGTTAGATTTGAGTTAGCTATGATTTAAACTCTATTCTAAGATTGCAATGGATTCTATGGATTAGTTTATTCTGATATATGTCGTTGTTAGCTTTATTGATTGCTATGAGATTGTCTAATTAGATTCATGCTTATTTGCTTAGTTGATTGGCCGTCAATTATTGTGATAATCCATATGGACTCGAGAGACAAATTATGGGTTTAGATCTGATCTTATTAGCTTAAGATTGTATATTCTACATTGTGGTAGGATGTATGATTTGTGCTTAGGATAGACATATACCGAAGTGTCATTCGTAGTCAAATGAGAACCTGGGCTTAAACCCTAATTAATTGTAAATCACATAGACATATAGTGGTTTAGGTAATGTGGGTGTTCATGTGTATTCTATCATCTGTGGATTATATGTGATATGGGTATGGTACATTGAGATATGGCTATACTTTACTTTCGTGTTCTTGACTAACAATCCGGTAAAATTAGTTTGGCTTGACAAGGAGTGTGTTGGTTTAAATGAGTCAATAGATGAAATTGTGATCTCAGATCTTCTTTATCTAATCTCACTCTAGGAATATTTAGGTTTAGTTAATTTCATAGTTTAACTATAAAATATAATATCATTTGTTTAAATAAGTCTGAAATGGTTATGGGTTAATGCTTGGTGAACTTTATTAGTTAATTCTCCGTGGGAACGATACTTTACTTACTCTTTATTACTTGTTGACCGTGTATACTTGCACGCATAAATTGATCGGTAAAACGACCAACACTATCCCTTCTCCAACTCTCTACTGATTCACCTTCCACCAGTAGTTCGCTTCACCTCTCATCATGTAGGTCGCAAATGCCGTCTTCTGATCGTCACCCACACGAGCGATGGTGAAAGCCTTCTCCATCTCTTTGATCCACGTCTGAGCCACGATCGTATCGGTAGTGCCTACAAATTCCGGAGGTCCTACACTCCTAAAATCCTTAAAGTTTGTGACTGGAGTTGCTTGGGGAATGGGTGGTACAGGTTCATTTCTTCCCCTAAGAGCTTCTCCTAACAAATCTACAAGCCTCTGTATCGGATCTACGCGTCCTCTCTCATCATTAACCGACTCTTCCGGTGCAGTTATTCTACGTCTGGGCGACATGCTTTTGCAGTATAAATTTTCATTTTATTATCTAATTATATTACTTAGACATTTTTCAAATAAAAGAAATAAAATTTTATAACACGTTTCTGAAATAAGATCATTTATATTCATATGCCAAATCGTTATAATTTACATGATCCTCTCTAGCATACTACTATAAATGATAACACGTATCCCCTATTATCACAAAAGACGGGGACAACACTCACATATTATCCTCTAACATTTTTCAAAAGCTTGGGATTTTACAACTATCTCACATCTTACACAAAAGACTGAGATTTCAACAACAACAGATTAAACAACACATAAATAAATACAATACAAATACTAAGCTTCTTCCTCTAGACTCAGTCTAACATCCCACGCTCCACAACGCTCTGGTATTTCTTTTGAGTAATGTGCACCACCATATCTCGGCTTATGATATGCTGGGTCTATCTTTGCTCAGTCGGGTAGTGATTTACCCCATCAATCAATCTCTCCATGGTCATGCGCAGAGCATAGCCCATCTTGTTCATCTTCCTTCTCTTGCACCGCACCTCATCCTCTAGATCATTCGCCCTATCATTGCCTTCCTCCCACTTCTCCTCGAAGTGAATCCTATCCATCACCTCTATCTCTAACTGAGTACGGAGAGCCTCCTTCTCCATCCTTTCGCTCAAGACTCTCTGCTCCATTTCCTCCAATTTCCCTGCCAACTCTACATTCCTAGCCACTGATCGGTGAAACAAAGTCCCCATCTGGATCCCTGCCTCCTTACGGTGAGCAATCTCCACATCCATCTCCTGCATCACTAATTTCCTCTGATGGTCCTCGCCCCTCAGTTTCTGGAACTCAGACTCCCTTTCCCTAGCCTCAGCGTCTAACTCCTCAACCCTACATCTTAACTCCAGAATCTGCTCCTCATACTCCCCCAACATCTGATCCTCAAAAGTAGCCTCGTCGGAGTCCTCCATGGGTTCGGGCTCCTCCTCCATAGGCTCCTCCTCCGGATCAGACTCCTCGGGTAATGGCTCCATCTCCTTCTCATCATCATCCTTATCAATAGGGGTCACTACTGATATGGGCAATGGTGTCTCATATACCACATGGATATCACGCGGCTCCTCCTCTACTACTCGGCTAGGTTCTCCCATGTCAGTCATCCCACAATCACCAACATAAGACAAGACAAACAACAACTCCATTAGAATGTTAAATAACATATGTTCATTGTATATAATGAAATTATATTCCATAACACACTAAGTCTCTCTCTATGAAAACTCTATATGAGTTTTATCCCTTTTTATCCCCTAAGTTCTCCTAAGTTATAATCTAAGGACTCTCGCTCCTAAGGTTTATAACTACAGCTCTGATACCAACCTGTGACGACCCCAAATTCAGACCACAGTTGTCTCAAATTTGGTTATCACGTACTAACTCTAATAATCAATCAACATTTCACACAGCGGAATAATAGAATAAATTACATTGTTATAACATAATTATTCTTGTCCCAAGGGTTCGTAGCTTAAACATCTCTTACATGCCTTAATCATAATTAAACATCATTTGGATATGACTAATACGTAATACAACTTAAGCTAAACATAGCTTAATACGTTCTTCTACAACCAAATAATAGTACCATCCTAGCAACAGAGAAATGACTACTCCAAAGCTTTCTCTTTACCCTTGTCCTTGCCAGAGGGTTCACCACGTTCTGCCTTCACTGAAAGTTTTATGGAATGCAAGGATGATCAACAATTTTGTCCAGCAAGTAATATAGCAATATGGTTTTAAATTTCTCAAGGGTATATCCATAATGATAGTTCAAGATAGCAAGAAGTATCAATGATTATCAACAATAGTCGCTATGGACATAAAATATCAATAATATTCAATGGTTAATCAATTTCAAGATTTTAAAATAATGAATACTGAGCAGTCACTAAGGACTATGAACTTCTCCTAGAATTAATAGTAATAGACTGATAATTCTACAAAACGATTACAACAGGTGATCAGCCTAAAGTATCCTATGTCATGCATAACATATAGTCTTTCTCATGTGCGCACGTCGGTTCCCCAACAATATAAAATTCCCATACCAAGAGGGTTGTTCTTCTCAGTTATAAGAGTCCGCACCAAGTTAATTTGGAATGGATAGCTTTCGATCAAATATCAATAGTCTAGCCGAATCAATGGCTTGGACAGTTCCTTTCGCATTATTTATACGAACAATTATTGTTCGAATCAAAGTTTGAAATTTCATTACGAAGTATTATTCCTTCAAATTTCTACTTGTACGATTAATAATTGCACAAGTTCAAATAATGCTCAATAAAGAGTAAGGTTCGAGTACTTGCCTTAAGCGTAGTTTACCAAAATATAGCTTAACAACACCCTTTCGAATCCTAACATAATATAGTATGCGTATAGGATATTCATTAGTTACGTATGCTCACATATAACATGTAAGTTTGAATGAATACATAAACATCTAACTTAGTTGTATACTCTTCACATACTTAATCACACACCTTGCATACTTATAGCGCAAAATCAGTTTATAAGTCCCATGAGGTCAAATAATCATAGGCTTAAATCATTACTTTATAGTTTACAAATACCTTTGGACTTATCATTTGAAAGTCTATAATCATCTAATTAAACATTCAATCCTATCACTTAGCATGTTTCTTAATACATTGGATAGGTACTGGTCATATAATACATGTTAGAGTAACAACACAAGCATGAAAACACCTTCAAGCTATTAGCAGAAAATTATTCCTACTATAGACTGGCGCGACCGCGCTTGGTTTATACTAAGGAGTGGCGCGGCCGCGCTACTCCTGGTGCAAACCAAGACTACTACATAGAAGCTAGGCCAGTCTTGAACAACCAATTAGGATAACACTTGCATAATCATACATGACGTGATATTTATGAATAGGTTTAGCCTCTTTTATAACGTTGTTCTTTACATGACTTGCCAAGTCTCACAAAATCAAGACTTCACATGTTGATTTAACAAAGTCCTTCATGTTTAGTTGTTATATGCATTCAATGAGATTGATTAGTTCCAATTGAACATGCTTACATTATCTTGGTCATGTATGTCAGGTTGTGGAGTCCTACTTCATTTATGCTTACTCTAAACCACCCTTAACTAGTTTACAATACATATGACTAATTAGCCTGCATGTCAATCATGTTTTTATGCATATTCATATCTTAACACGATTGTTTCAATTTCAAAAGTACGTGTAAGGTCTGTCATTAACAAATCAATTTTCCCCAATCTCTTAAGTTCCTTTAAAAACACATATATAAACCAAGCTATGCAACATATTACATGCGAGGTAACTTTAGACCATGCTACATAATCATTTGTGAATATACTCAAGATCAGAACTTAAAGGCACAATGAGCATAATGCTTTGTTTTTGCAAAACTTCCTTTGGAAAATTCTTAAACCAACTAGTAAGACTCTTTTAAGCATGCAAGATGAGTTCACATAGACTAATTCATGCGTTCATAATCATATCATAGATCATATAAGCATGTTTTGAAGTTTAAAAACTTAGTGTACACTTAGTTCATTTACCCATAGCTATTATGGTCTTTTACTTGCCTTTTCATTTTAAATCATGCTTGAATTTACTATACCATCTCCAACAATGAAAATTTATATATTGGTCACATTTTAATGCATATAAGAACCTGATACACTCACAACCAAGGCCAGAACATGTTTTGCAAAAAGGTTTATCAAAACTAGCTTCTAACTCTTTAAGTTTTCCTTGAATATTCTAACCAAAACAAGATATGGTAACTTACTATGTTCAAAACAACACCTCATCACATGATAGGGTCACTTACATGCATAACCTAACTATCATAGCATGCTCGGAACAATACAGAACCATTAAAGCAATATCTGGGAAAGACACCTGCGCGGCAGCGCGGTATATAGCTATAGAAGTGGCGCGGCCATGCCACTTCGTTCAAAGGCTAAAATAAATGGCTCTACTTCTGCAGAGCCTTAACACATGTATAGCAATTTCCAAAACCAGACTATCTGTAACACTTCAGAGCATTCATACCAACTCAAGTAACACAGAGATATGCTAATTCATACTACTTAATAGAGATTTCATGAGAATTGTAAGAATTTGACAAAACTTAAACTAAGAACAAAATAGAAATTATACCTCTTTAAAGCTTGAATTGAACTCCCTCACTACTCTGATTATACTTCCCTCAATGCTCAGTGGCTCTCACTCTCAACTACACTTATCAGACAATTTTTCACGTAACAAAGAATGAGAAAATGAGGTTACTATAGATAGAGAATTGATTACCCAGTTCATGGCCTTGCACCACGGTTTGAATCAGTGGAAAATGGAAGAGTACAATGGTTAAAAGAGAGTTGGCCAACCACCATTCCATAGCCATCATCACCATGGATTGTAGCCTTTTGGTTTTGCTGGATTTTACGCAATGGAGAAGGCTACTGTTTAAGCACTGTTGGGACACTTAATATGGAACATAGATTTTAACTCCCAGTAACATGTTATAATGTTTAGTTTGTTCTCTTATACTCCCAAAATGTAATTTTAATGTGTTAATGCTATTACGCAATGAAAAGTTAGGGATGATTTATGTACTCACATCATATAATCTATGTACATTAGTTTAGTCTAATTTAATATTTATAGCATGTATGGACTCCATTTTAATTTACCACTATTAATTCAATATCTCTTTAAAACTTTATTATTCCAGTTAGACTCATTTATTAGAATATTTTGTAATTCTTTAACAGAGTACATCTTTTAATGTTTCCACACCTCCTTACTGTCACACAAGCAATTGTTTATGTAACTTATAATTTCTTACACTTTACTAAATAGTTTTTATATATTATATAGTTAAACTATAGTATCACAATACATTTTCTTTTTAATGTAAGAACTAGATGTTAACACATATCTTACCCATCAATTAAATAGATAATACATGTTCTAATTATGTAATGTAATGTAATTTATTATTCACAATAACAATTAATTAATAATATAATATTAATTAATTAATTTACTTAAATCCCCCTTCTCATGCCACACAAGGCATCTTACAATTCTCATCATCAATTCCACATTTTCTCAATTCTTATAAATTCAATTTAAATTAGTTGAATTATTTATTTCACAACACATAAATATTTACATTCAAATAAATATTCATTCTCTTATTTTATCAAAATATTATTTATTCAAGAAATTCTCGGTTCTTACAAGAATTCATCTAATGAGTCTAGGCTTAGCATCTTTCTTTAAAATCAGATAACGAATCGCCGAGTGATCCATGTATTCCACCACCTTTGTTCCTATTAAATAAGCTCTGAATTTATCAAAGGCATACACGACTGCAAGTAACTCCTTCTCGGTGGTTGTATAGTTCAATTGAGCGTCCATGAGGGTTTTACTTGCATAATATATGGCATAGAATTTCTTCTCTCGGCATTGACCCAAAATAGCCCCTACCGCATAATTGCTAGCATCACACATTAATTCAAACGGCATTGTCCAATCCAGTGCTACGATCATGGGAGTTGTCGTTAATTTCTTTTTCAACTGTTCAAACGATCTCATACAATCTTCATCAAAACTAAAAACAGCATCTTTCTCTAATAGACTACATAGTGGTTTAACAATCTTAGAGAAATCCTTAATGAACCTGCGGTAGAATCCGACGTGCCCAAGGAAACTTAAGATTCCCTTAACTGAATTTGGCGGTGGAAGATTCTCGATTGTGTCCAGCTTTGCCCTATCAACTTCCAACCCCTTTGTAGATTAATTTGTGCCCCAGAATAATTCCTTCTTCGACCATAAAGTGGCACTTTTCCCAATTCAGTACAAGGTTGGTTTCCACACAACGTTTTAGAACCATGACCAGATTTTCAAGACACATATCAAAGGTGTTCCCATTGACTAAGAAATCGTCCATGAAGACTTCAACATTCCGCTCCACAATGTCTGAAAAGATTGCCATCATACATCTTTGGAAGGTCGTCGGTACATTACACAACCCAAAAGACATCCTCCTGAAAGCAAAGGTGTCATATGGGCACGTGAAGGTAGTCTTTTCTTGATCCTCAGGAGCAATGACATCTGGTTGTACCCCGAATATCCATCCAACAAGCAATAATATTTGTGCCTAGCCAAATGGTCCAACATCTGATCAATAAATGGTAGAGGAAAGTGGTCCTTCCGGGTTGCCTTATTCATCTTCTTGTAATCCATACAAACCCTCCATCCGGTCACTGTCCTCATAGGAATCAGTTCATTATCGTCATTCATCACAACTGTCATTCCACCTTTCTTCGGGACACACTGAACTGGACTTTGTAACGATCGAGAAATTTATAATTTAATTTAAATATTTATTGATTAAATAAATATTTTAAATAATTTATTTATTGAGAAAAATAAATATTTGATGAATTGTGATGTAATAATTTAGTTGAGTATGTATGATAACTAAAGTTATTTAAATTAACTAAAGTGTGACAAGTGAAAACTATATAATATAAGACTATTAAAATAAATGGGAATGGAGGAATTGGTGTGTGGCCAAACAAGGCCTTGTGGCCTTTGATTTATTTAACTGACGCCTTTTTATTTTTTTTAACTGATAAGTACGTGGGAGGTAAGGCCCTATCAGTTATATTACGCGTCTTATTTTTCTTAATGGCTAACTAAGAAGAACAGAGAGGTAGAGAGAAAGAATACAGAGAATTGAGAGTTGGAAAAGGAGTAGGATTGAGAAGGATTTGCTAGAAACTTGTTAACATCAAAGAGTTAAGGTATAATCTACCTCTAATTCTAATATTTAGTTTTTGTAATTTTCTATTCTATGGAAATTGGGTTTTTGTTGAATTGTTGTAGAAGATATTGTTTATATGTATTTATTCTCTTGCTAAATCTGTTAGTTATCCTCTATAATTCCATGTTGGTGTTCAAATACATGAAATTTGGGTTTGTAGGGAGAAAAGTAAATAACAGTGTATGTTTATGAAAATAGCTTAAGAAAGTATAAAATTTAATGTTTAATACGTATGATAATCTGGAAATTTATGTTGAATTATGTTAGTATGTTAAGAAACGAAAGCGGCGTAGTTTAAATCATGTCAATTGGTTAAGAAACGAAGTCGTGGCGATCGATTTCGCTAAAAGTGTGAAAATTGGAGAAATTTGGAAAATTGTGGTTTTGAATCTTCAAATTTGTGTATATGTGATGTTTATATAGTTAGAATGGTGTATAGCATGCTTAACTATGTTATTACAGAGTTTTAGATGTTTAGGTTTGTGAATTTCTAAGGTTTTGGGTTGAATTAGGTGGCTACTGTGTAGCAGAGCTGCTGCTGCGAGTTTCTGTCTGGGTGTGGCGCAGCTGCGCGGGTGCCAAGGCTTGGGACAACGCAGATACGCCGTGCCCTAAGCCTAGGCAAAGAGTTCTGTTTGTTTGCAGACCGTGGTATGTGGGCTTAAGCTCATTCGGCATGCATAATAAAGATGTTTAACACAATGTGGACGACAATAACAGATGTTGGTATGATGTAATACCAAAATATGGAGATTTTAAGTAATCATTTGAATAAGTTATGTAATGAAACCAAATGTAATGTTTTAAAAGTTAAAGATAAATGATAAGGTTTATGTTAATATATAATGTAATTTCAGATCCGTTAAGGATATTAACCAACATGATTAGAAGTTAAGCTAAGGTTATGACTTAAATGGTGGTTTAAACCCCTAAAGCTAATATTCATACAACTAATTATTGTTGCGATTTCAATGATATATGTAGGGTAATTGGCGAATATTATTACTTGTGTAGCTTACATACAAGGCAAGTTTCTTATCCTAAACTTTTATTGAGCATGTTTTCTCACTTCATTCTCTTTATAAAAATGCAAGCTTTCTATTCCTAAATTATCATTGTACAAGTTTCTATATTCTATGTTAAAGTTGAGCAAAACTAATCTATCTTGTGTATGATTGTACAAGCTCTTGTAACCCAATTCGTTACATCAAGCAAGTTTCATTTTCCTTAATATTATTCAAAGCATATATTGTTCTAATACATCGATTCAAAGGAGATTGTTCTAACTCTTTTGAATATAGCATTTTGCATGTATATCATGTTTACTCAATTATATATTGTTGTTATTCGATCTTTGATCTTGATAACCTTGTTCAATTCTATATTGTTGTATTAAACTTTCAAGTAGTAAGCAAACTCTTATTGATTGAACTAATCTATTATAGAATAGTGTTCTAAAATTCTAGAACCACTGATAAGTTAGTTCCAAGCTAAACTTTCTTTAGTGCGGAAATTCTAAATTCAAACTGAGACGAACAACCCTAAAATAGGGGATTTTGTACGTGTAACGTTGAGATGTTGGTGCACAATACATGGTACAAAGGGTTGATCCCCCTAAGTACGTTAAGCAAGGTCTGTATAGTCTAAATAACTATTAAGGTTAGGGTGATAATACCTAATCACCAGGGACATAGATCGTGGTCTTAAGACCCTCAGTCATTAAAGTTCGAACTTGTTTTCTATTTTTGATTCATAGAACAAGTTCATTATTGTTCAGCATTCGTTGTTCACTCTCATGTTGTTATCATTACTACTCTTTATATCAGTGAGCAATTGTTTGCTCACTCTTGCATTTAACACTGCAGTTAAAGTTGAGAAAGTCGATGAGCCATCTACTAGCAAAGGAAAGGGCAAAATGTCCAAGTGTTGAAGACTTATGAGAATTTTATTTAAATGAATTATGTTATAAGACTTGTTTTATTTTATGATGTATTCTGCAAACTTATGTAATAATTTTAAGGTTAGACTACCTGGGATTGTTTTTTTGAGATGATGTAACCCTTTAATGGGAAAGATTATTATTTAAAATAATTGATGTTTTTATCCTTATTTATGGGTAGTTAGATGTAATTGTTTTGATAGTGAGCACCAAATTCTGTGGGAATGAAGTACCCGATTTTGGGAGTGTCACAGGTTGGTATCAAAGCCTTAGGTTATGAACCTTAGGTGGGTGAAACCTTAGGAAGTAACCTTTAAGGAGACAAAAAACATAGTGGTGTCTAACTTTTATCGGGTTTTAAAGAATGGATTAAGGCATCCATTGAAGCTAAACAATAAAAGACATTACGTGCTATGTGTTAATAACTTATGTGCTCGCGAGTATCGAAAATGTTAAGTAAAACTTTAAATATTTTATTGACAGGATGTCTAACGAAGGAGGATCCAGTCCAGCTAGGGAGGTGATATCTCATATACCTAGAGATGACGAACCCCAAGATATTCACGTAGTGCGGGAACAGTTGATCCAAGAGGATGAGCTTGTGACCGATCCCGAGGAGGATAGTTTTGAGGAGATAGAGGAGGATAATGAGGAAGAGGATCCTGTAGAGTTTCCACCAAACTCCATATCAGCTAAGATGTATGACGCTTTGTATGATCGAAACATAGAATTACAAGATAAGGTTGAGGAGCTGAAGGAGTTTGTTGAGATGCATCACGCTACGATGGAGCAGAAGGATACGGAGATTTAGGAACTCGACTCACGCCTTGGAAATACGAAGTGTGACTTGGTGCATACAAAAGGACAGCATGAGGATCTGTTGGCAGTGAACGAGAAGATGAAAACTGACATGGAGAAATTAAAAGATGACTTCAAAGAGGAATCAGCTAAGCGTGCAAGAGAAGAGGACGCTTGGATGAAGGCGACTCATCGTGCAGACCGTGCTGAAGCTAAAGTCCAAGTGAAGAATGCCAAAATGATCGAAATGGATCATGCCTTTAATTCTGCGATTGATAGGGCCCAGAATCGAGTCTTTTATTGCCCACCTCAATTTGAAGACTCGCCGTGGTTCGTGATGGATCGTAGGACGGCGTATCGTATTATGGAGGAAGAGTGCAAAGAAGGCTCTCGACGTCTTAATATTCCTAGATAGAAAGAATAAGAGTGATAATAATATATGGTTATTTATGTGAATAAATAAAATTTTAAATCCTTGATTTTGAGATGAATGAAGGGGTAGTATGAGTATGTAATCCTGAAACTTGTTTGGTTCAGGAAAGTGGATGTTAATAGTGGTTATGCTATCTTTATTATGTTTTAAAATGTTATGGATAAATAAAATATCAAAGTTATTTGAAATGTTATGTGTTATAGCTTTAATCTTAGAATGTTTAAAGTTAAACTTTAGGATATTCAAGGAATTGAATATTGATCTAATAAGCGTATATTTTAAACAAAAAATTCCTCCTAGAAGAAGATAACCACATCAACAACCACCTCTTGAGGGCTCTACTAACAATAATAACGAGGCCAAAGCTAACCCAGTTCAGCAGTTAGTGACTTTGTTGACGGGAGCACTTGCGAATCAACCGCAAGCTCAAGTTACGACCTTCAAGGAATTCAAAGCGGTTGGACCGCCAGAGTTTCAGGGGTCTATGAATCCAATGGAAGCCCAAACCTGGATCATGAAAATGGAGAAAGTGTTTGATGTTGCTAGAGTTAACGAAGATCAGAAGACTGCGTTCGCGACGTTCGTGCTGAAGTCTGAAGCTAGCTACTGGTGGCAAGCAAATAAGGTTTGTGAGGGACAAGGAGTGATAACGTGGAATAGATTTAAGGAGATGTTTTTTGAAATGTACTTTCCAGCGAGTTCTCGGAATCAGTTGGAGGTGCAATTTTTGGAGCTGAAACAAGGAACCATGACGGTGCCAGAATATGCTGTGAAGTTTAACGAGTTGGCAATGTTTGCCACTTATCAAGTCAATACGGATGAGCGTAAGGTGAGAAGGTTCGAACAAGGATTGAAACCCTGGTTGTATAACAAGGTTTCAATGCTCCAGTTAAATACATTTACGGCTGTACTGGAGAAGGCAATTATTGCAGAAGGTGAAAGAGATGCCTTGACCAAGTACAATCAAGAACAAAAGAAGAGGAAGAATGAGAATGAAAATAAGGCTGGTGGAAGTAATGTTTGAAGTAACAATCAAAAGAGGAAGTGGAGCAAGAATTTGATTGCGGGAGGATAGCAAGGAAGTCAGCAGAACAAAAAGTTTGAAGCTTGTGCTACTTGTGGAAAGAACCATAATGGGGTATGTTTGAAGGGAAAGCGGGTGTGTTTCAACTGTGGTCAGGAGGGACACATTGCACCAAACTGTTTTAGCCCAAAGAAAGGATCATGTTTTACCTGCGGTTCGAAGGATCATATGGGTCGTGATTGCCCTAAAAAGTTAACGGGGAGTGCAAGTGGAGGAAAGGGAAACAACAACGGTGGTGGTGCATTGACTATCACTGGACCAGCACAATCAAGCAGACCTACTGCGAGAACTTTCAATATGATCGTGCAAGATGATGTTCATTCTAAGGATGTGGTGTTAGGTATCATTCCGATTACTTATATTAATGCTTATGTACTATTTGATTCGGGTGCTACTTGTTCATTTATATCCGATGAATTTGCTCAGAACTTAGATTTGCCTCAGGAAGAATTAGATTATCCTTTAAGTATAGAGATTGTGAATAGGGAAGTGATTCCTGTTAAATTCATATATAAGAATTGTAGAGTGGTTATAAAGGGTCAAGAGATGATGGTAGACTTGATACCAATTAGACTTGGTGAGTTTGATGTTATACTAGGAATGGATTGGTTATTCAATCATGGAGCGGTAATTGATTGACAAAGGAAATGTGTTAACTTTATGACTCCATCAAAGGTTGTGTTCTATGGCAGCAAGTCACCTCGACAAGCAAGTTGTCTGACGGTGATGCAAGCCAAGAAGTTGTTAAGACAAGGATGTGTAGGATATTTAGCCTACATAGTTGATACACAGAAGAAGAGTGCGAAGTTAGAAGAGATACCAATCATAAAAGATTTTGCAGACGTATTTCTAAACGATTTGTCGGGTCTTCCGCCGAATCGACAAATCGAGTTCGTGATTGACCTACTACCAGGAACGGCCCTGATATCTAAAGCACCATACAGAATGGCCCTAGTAGAGATGAAAATTGCAAGAATTGCTCGATAAGAAGTATATTCAGTCGAGTGTGTCGCCATGGGGAGCACTGGTGTTTTTTGTTAAGAAAAAAGATGGATCGATGCGACTCTGCATTGACTATCGGGAATTGAATAAGGTCACGATTAAAAATAAGTATCTGTTACCAAGAATCGATGACCTGTTCGATCAACTGAAGGGGGCGAGATATTTCTCGAAGATAGACTTGAGAAGTGGTTATCATCAGTTGAAGGTGAGGCCAGAGGATATACCGAAGACGGCATTCAGAACTCGGTATGGTCATTACAAGTTTCTGGTTATGTCATTTGGTTTAACCAATGCACCTGCAGCGTTCATGGATTTGATGAATATGGTGTTTAAACCATTCTTAGATAAATTTATGGTGGTGTTTATTGACGATATCCTGGTGTATTCTAAGACCAAGGAGGAACATGTTGAATACTTAAGGGTGACATTGGAGACATTGAGAAAAGAGAAGTTGTACGCAAAATTTTCAAAAGGTGAATTTTGGTTGGAACGTGTACAGTTTCTCGGACACGTTATTGATAAGGACGGAATTTCGGTAGATCCATCAAAGGTTGAAGCTGTAATAAATTGGGATCAGCCGAAGACACCGTCAGAGGTAAGGAGTTTCTTAGGATTGGCAGGTTACTATAGGCATTTTATTCAAGACTTTTCTAAGATCGAGACCCCGTTGACGATTTAACCAGGAAGGCGGTTAAGTTTGTTTGGATGGAGAAGTGTGAGGAAAGTTTTCACGAATTAAAGAAGAGGTTGAGTTCAGCACCTGTGTTGTCATTGCCTGATGATACAGGGAATTTTGTGGTGTATAGTGATGCATCGCATAAAGGACTAGGTTGTGAGCTTTTGCATAATGGCAGAGCTATTGTGTATGCATCACGTCAATTGAAAGATTACGAGAAAGGGTATCCGACTCATGACTTAGAATTGGCGGCGGTGGTGTTTGCCCTGAAGATTTGGAGACATTATCTTTATGGAGAGAGGTGTGAGATATATACTGACCATAAAAGTCTGAAGTATATCTTTACATAGAAAGATTTGAATATGAGGTAAAGAAGATGGTTAGAGTTGATCAAAGACTATGACTGTGAGATTTTCTATCATCCAGGAAAGGCGAATGTTGTTGCTAATGCTTTAAGTAGAAAGGGATAGGAGAAGCTAATGTTGTTAACTATTCAAGAGAAGCTTATGTCAAAAATGGCAAAGATGGAGCTGGAAGTTAAATATCCGATAGAATCCGATGAGAAGTTGTTCCAGATAGGAAACGGTTCGACGTTGGTGCATAAGCTGGAGAATGCACAACTTTAGGATGAATATTGTGAAAGGATAAAGCTGAAAGTATCTGAAGGTGAGGAAAATAAATTTAAAATCGATTCGGAAGGGTTACTTCAATTCGAAGGGAGAATTTGGGTTCCGCCAGTACCAGAAGATAAAGAGGAAATTTTGAGTGAAGCTCACAACTCAAGATATTCGATTCACCCTGGGAGTACAAAGATATACCAGGATCTTAGGCATCATTTCTAGTGGCCGAATATGAAAAAGGATGTGGCTAAGTGCGTGGTGAAATGCTTAACATGTCAAAAAGTTAAAGCTGAACACCAAAGACTAAGCAGATTATTACAACCGTTGGAGATACCAGAATGAAAATGGGAGCATATCATAATAGATTTTGTGGTAGGTCTTCCAACGACTCAGCAAGGTTACGACTCTATTTGGGTGATTGTTGATCGATTGATGAAGTCGGCACACTTTTTGTCAATTAAGATTAGATTTAACCTGGATCGGTTAGCAAAACTGTACGTTAAGGAAATTGTTTCAAGATACGGTGTACATGTGTCCATAGTATCAGATAGAGATCCACGTTTCACATCTAATTTCTAGAAACGATTACAAGACTGCTTGGGAACATAACTGAGAATAAGCAATGCGTACCATCCTCAGACCGACGGACAAAGTGAGAGAACTATCCAAACACTAGAAGATATGCTCAGAGCATGTATCATGGATTTCAAGAGAAATTGAGATGACCATCTACCATTGGTAGAATTTGCCTATAATAATAGTTATCACGCGAGTATTGACATGCCGCCTTACGAAGCATTATACGGCAGAAAATACAGAACTCCGTTATGCTGGGATGAGGTAGGTGAACGTCAGCTATTGGGTCCAAAGTTGGTACAACAAACCGTCGAGATCGTTAAGGTGATTCGATCAAGATTGATAGCCACATAGGATAGACAGAAGAAATATGCCGATCAACATCGACAAAATCAGGAATTCAATGTCGGTAGTTATGTTTTCTTGAAAGTATCTCCCTGGAAGGGGAAAATTCGGTTTGACAAGAAGGGAAAATTAAGCCCTAGGTTTATAGAACCTTTTGAAGTGCTTCGACGAGTTGGTGAAGTGGCATACGAGGTAGTTTTACCTCCAGAATTAGTGCATATCCATAATATTTTCCATGTCTCGGTGTTGAGACCATATAAGCATGACAATAAACATGTTATAGAGTATGAGCCCTTACAGTTTGAGAAAGATTTATCCTATGAAGAAGTCCATGTTCAAATTATCGACAGGAAAGATCAAGTACTAAAGAATAAAGTAATACCTTCTGTTAAGTTAATTTGGAGGAACCACAATGCCGAAGAAGCTACGTGAGAACTTGAAGATGTTATGATGAGAAATTATCCTCAGTTATTTGGTTAGTCTTGTATGATGATTCTGGGGACAGAATCTTGTTAAGGAGGGAAGAATGTGACGAATGAATTTATCGAGTTGTGATTCTAGGGACAGAATCCTTTTAAGGAGGGAAGGATGTAACGATCGAGAAATTTGTAATTTAATTTAAATATTTATTGATTAAATAAATATTTTAAATAATTTATTTATTGGGAAAAATAAATATTTGATGAATTGTGATGTAATAATTTAGTTGAGTATGTATGATAACTAAACTAATGAATGGTAATTTTATTATTTGAGGATTTAATTTAATGAAAATAATTAAATTAAATGAATTGTTTAATATTTAAGAAAATAAGTAAATTAAATAAAGTTATGTTTAAGTCTAATTTATTAATTTAAATTAGATATATAATTATTTATTATTCATAAATATAATTATAATAGAAATTATTATAATTACTATTATAAGTTATTTAAATTAACTAAACTAAAGTTATTTAAATTAACTAAAGTGTGAGAAGTGAAAACTATATAATATAAGACTATTAAAATAAATGGGAATGGGGGAATTGGTGTGTGGCCAAACAAGGCCTTGTGGCCTTTGGTTTATTTAACTGACACGTTTTTATTTTTTTTAACTGATAAGTACGTGGGAGGTAAGGCCCTATCAGTTATATTACGCGTCTTATTTTTCCTAATGGCTAACTAAGAAGAACAAAGAGGTAGAGAGAAAGAATACAGAGAATTGAGAGTTGGAGAAGGAATGGGATTGAGAAGGATTTGCTAGAACCTTGTTAACATCAAAGGGTTAAGGTATAATCTACCCCTAATTCTAATATTTAGTTTTTGTAATTTTCTATTCTATGGAAATTGGGTTTTTGTTGAATTGTTATAGAAGATGTTGTTTATATGTATGTATTCTCTTGCTAAATCTGTTAGTTATCCTCTATAATTCCATGTTGGTGTTCAAATACATGAAATTTGGGTTTGTAGGGAGAAAAGTAAATAACAGTGTATGTTTATGAAAATGGCTTAAGAAAGTACAAAATTTCATGTTTAATATGTATGATAATCTGGAAATTTAAGTTGGATTATGTTAGTATGTTAAGAAACGAAAGCGGTATGGTTTGAATCATGTCAATTGGTTAAGAAACGAAGTCGTGGCGATCGATTTTGCTAAAAGTGTAAAAATTGGAGAAATTTGGAAAATTATGTTTTTTTTTTCAAATTTGTGTATATGTGATGTTTATGTAGTTAGAATGGTGTATAGCATGCTTAACTATGTTATTACAGAGTTTTAGATGTTTAGGTTTGTGAATTTCTGTGCTTTTGGGTTGAATTGGGTGGCTACTGTGTAGCAGAGCTGCTGCTACGAGTTTCTGTCTGGGCGTGGCGCAGCTGCAGCGTTACCATAGGCAAAAACGGCGCAGCTGTGCCATAGGCCTTCTGCGAATCTGCAGTAGCGCAGCTGTGCCGGTGCTAAGGCTTGGGACAGCGTAGCTGCGCCGTGCCCTGAGCCTAGGTAGAGAGTTCTGTTTGCTTGCAGAACGTGGTATATGGGCTTAAGCTCATTCGGCATGCATGATAAAGATGTTTAACATAATGTGGACCATAATAACAGATGTTGGTATGATGTAATACCAAAATATGGAGATTTTAAGTAATCATTTGAATAAGTTATGTAATGAAACCAAATGTGATGTTTTAAAAGTTAAAGATAAATGATAAGGTTTATGTTAATTTATAACGTAATTTCAGATCTGTTAAGGATATTAACCAACATGATTAGAAGTTAAGCTAAGGTTATGACTTAAATGGTGGTTTAAACCCCAAAAGCTAATATTCATACAACTAATTGTTGTTGCGATTTCAATGATATATGTAGGGTAATTGGCGAATATTATTACTTGTGTAGCTTACATACAAGGCAAGTTTCTTATCCTAAACTTTTATTGAGCATGTTTCCTCACTTCATTCTCTTTATAAAAATGCAAGCTTTCTATTCCTAAATTATCATTGTACAAGTTTCTAAATTCTATGTTAAAGTTGAGCAAAACTAATCTATCTTGTGTGTGATTGTACAAGCTCTTGCAACCCAATTCATTACATCGAGCAAGTTTCATTTTCCTTAATATTATTCAAAGCATATATTGTTATAATACATCAATTCAAAGGAGATTGTTCTAACTCTTTTGAATATAGCACTTTGCATGTATATCATGTTTAGTCAATTATATATTGTTGTTCTTCGATCTTTGATCTTGATAACCTTGTTCAATTCTATATTGTTGTATTAAACTTTCAAGTAGTAAGCAAAATCTTATTGATTGAACTAATCTATTATGGAATAGTGTTCTAAAATTGTAGAACCACTGATAAGTTAGTTCCGAGCTAAACTTTCTTTAGTGCAGAAATTCTAAATTCAAACTGAGATGAACAACCCAAAAATAGGGGATTTTGTACATGTAACGTTGAGATGTTGGTGCACAATACATGGTACAAAGGGTTGATCCCCTTAAGTACATTAAGCAGGGTCTGTATAGTCTAAATGACTGTTAAGGTTGGGGTAGTAATACCTAATCACCGGGGACATAGTTCATAGTCTTAAGACCCTCAGTCATTAAAGTTCGAACTTGTTTTCTATTTTTGATTCATAGAACAAGTTCATTATTATTCAGCATCCGTTGTTCACTATCATGTTGTTATCATTACTACTCTTTATATCAGTGAGCAATTGTTTGCTCACTCTTGCATTTAACACTGCAGCTAAAGTTAAGAAAGTTGATGAGCCATCTACTAGAAAAGGAAAGGGCAAAATGACCATGTGTTGAAGACTTATGAGAAATTTATTTAAATGAATTATGTTATAAGACTTGTTTTATTTTATGATGTATTCCGTAAACTTATGTAATAATTTTAAGGTTAGACTACCTGGGATTATTTTTTTGAGATGATGTAACCCTTTAATGGGAAAGATTATTATTTAAAATAATTGATGTTTTTATCTTTATTTATGGGTAGTTAGATGTAATTATTTTGATAGTGAGCACCAAATTCTGTGGGAATGAAGTACTCGGATTTGGGGGTGTTACAGACTTACCCATGTACTGTCTAAAATCGGGTAAATTATCCCAGCATCCAACCACTTTAAAATTTCTTTCTTTACCACTTCTTTCATGATTGGATTTAATCTTCTCTGTTGTTCCACTGTTGGCTTTGAGTCCTCTTCCAGGAGTAACTTGTGCATTCAGAATGATGGGCTTATTCCCATGATATCAGTGATTATCCATCCTATTACCGACTTGTACTCTCTAAGCACCCTCAGCAACTTACTTTCCTATAATTCGTTAATCGCAGATGCTATAATAACAGGTAAAATATTAGAATTACCCAAATATGCATACATGAGGTGTTTATGAAGAGGCTTAAGCTCAAGAGTTGGTGGCTCCTCAAGTGAAGGCTTCATTTGTGCCAATACTTTTTCTTCCATGTGTAATTGCTCGAATGGTACTTTAAATCTTCTAACTCTAGGCAAAGAATCCAGCATATGCAAGTAATCTACAAATTTTGGATCATCCAAGTCATCATCTCCCAGTTGAGTATTTTCCAACGGATCACACTAACTAAACCTCTAATCAGGTCTTCATTAACCATTTTGTCGATCACATCCATTCGGAAGCACTCTTCCTCATCTGTAGGGAACCTCATGGCTTTGAACACATTAAATTTAACTTCTTGGTCTTGTACCCTCATGTTAACTCTCCTTTCTGAACGTCAATGAGAGTCCTACCAGTAGCCAAGAATGGCCTCCCCAAGATGATTGGGATGTTCTTGTCCTCTTCATAATCCAAAATAATAAAGTCTACCGGAAATATGAACTTATCCACCTTAACTCAAATGTCTTCAACTTATCCTCCCCAAGATGATTGGGATGTTCTTGTCCTCTTCATAATCCAAAATAATAAAGTCACCGATCTATCCGCTAACTGTAGAGATATGTTTGTAGGCTTCGGAGTTGGCAAACCCAACTGAGTATATACTGATAGAGGCATGAGGTTCACACTCGCCCCCAAATCACACAAACACTTGTTGAAGGCCATATTCCCAATTGTACAAGGAATGGCAAAACTCCCCGGATCCTTCAACTTCGGAGGCAACTTTCTCTATAATAATGCACTGCATTCCTCCATCAATGTCACAGTCTCGTAGTCCTCTAATTTCTTCTTCCTTGACAGAATACCCTTCATAAACTTCATATAGCTTGGCATTTGTTCTAGGGCTTCCGCGAAAGGAATGTTAATCTCCAATTTCTTGAAAACTTCCAAAAACTTAGAGAACTGCTTATCCAATTTCTGCTTCAGCACTCTCTGCTGAAATGGTGGTGGAGGATAAACAACTAGCTCAAATCTGTCTGACTCTTGTCCACTTGCTTATCTTCACCCTGTTTCTCCTTATCTAACTTTTCTTCATCTTCTTTGACATCTTTTTTAGGCAAATTTTTTGCATTATGTCCCTCAAGATATTTTTTGCTTCTCAAAGTAATTGCTTAACACTATTCGTGATTTCCCCTCGGATACTTCTCAGTGTCACTAGGTAGAGTCCCTTGAGGCCTGTTATTCAGTGCTAATGCAAGTTGTCCCATCTGATTTTCAAAATTCTTGATCGTCGCCGCTTGCATTTTCATCGCTGCCTCATTACCCGATATGTACTTCAACAACAGCTCTTCCAAATCTGACTTTTTCTCATCCTATGGAGCTGGCTGTTGATGCTAATTTTGAAACCCAGGGGGATAAGATGGTTGTGGAGCCTACTAATTTTTGTTATTACTCCACGAAAAATTGGGATGGTTCTTAGCCCCCGGATTATAGGCATTTTGAAACGGATTCTAAGATATTCTATTGTAACTGCCTATAAACTGAACCGCTACAGGATTTATGGCACATTGTTCTGTCGGATGCTCCCCAGCACACAACTCACAAAAAAATGCAACATGCTGAGCCTGTGCACCCGTGAGGGCATCCATCTTTTTAGACAACGCTGAAATCTGTGCCGCTAATGTTGTCACCCCATCTACTTCTAACACCCCAGCTGCCTTAGGTTGTGTCATTCTCAATGTGGGCCACTGGTAGTTATTAGCCGCCATCGTCTCAATCAATTCATATGCTTCCTCGAAACTCTTGACCATGAACGCTCCCCCAGACGCTGCATCAATGCTAATACAGATATTTCCACTCAACCTATTATAGAAAGTGTTCATCTGTAGCCACTTGGGTAGTCCGTGATGTGGACACTTTCTAAGTAGTTCCTTGAATCTCTCCCAAGCTTCGTACAGTGACTTCTCATACTGCTGTTCAAACATAGTGATCTCATTCCTCATCTTAGCAGTCTTTGTCGGTGGGAAAAACTTAGCCAAAAATTTCTAAGCAAGGTCGTCCCATGTAGTAATTGACCCTGGCGGTAGTGAGGGTAACCAACTCTTCGCCTTGTCCCGCAATGTGAATGGAAACAAGCGAAGTCTGACTGCATCATTCGTCACCTCGTTGTATTTAAATGTGTCATAAATCTCTAGAAAGCTTATGAGGTGCTCATTCGGATCATCGTTGTCTAATCCCCCAAACTGCACTGAGTTTTGTATCATTTGAATAGTCCCAGGCTTGATCTCAAATTGATTTGTAGCTATTGCAGGCCTAGTAATGCTCGACTGAATCTTAGTGACTCTAGGAGTAGTGTAATCCTTTAACACTTTCTGATCCTCTGCAGCCATAGTTTCCTCCTTTCCAAAGTTCTCCCTAGTGTCCTTAATCCACTTACTAAGGCTCTAAAACCTTTTCTCGATGTCGTCCTCAAAAGGAAGCAAGTCTGGCTTCTTAGACCGAGTTTGCATACACTAAGTCAAAGAACCTGAAAGAAGAAATAACAAAAACAAAAGAAAAATGTTTAACTAAAACTGAACTAATTAAACTAATATTGAAAGTAATAAAATCAAAACTAGTCCCCAGCAATGGCGCCAAAAACTTATTGGGTAAATTTTAATTAACGCTCAACACGAAAGTATACGTGGTCAACAAGTAAAACAATAGTAAGTAGAGTATCGTTCCCACAGAGACAAGTATGAATTTTAATTAATCAATTACCAGCTTTATATTAATTTAATTTTATTAAACTATTCGATTTAATGATTGTAATTAATAAAAACTAATAAATAAAAATCAAAACAAATCAACCTAACTAGTTACCGCAAATTTTAATCAGATAATGGAGAATTAGGCTTACAACTTCACTTTAAGTTTCACTCTGATTATCACATTTCTTTTCAATTTAATTTACTATCTCAGTTAATTAATTAAGAACACTAAGGTAGAATTAGCCATCTCTCAATGCACTAACCCCATATTAACTTAAATCCACAGTTGATAGAATCAAGTCAAACACCCTAATTAACTAATTCACTATATCTCGATGTGAATTAAAATCAAATAAGGTTCAAATCCAAGTTCTTGCACGATTACATGCAATATTAGGTATATCTCTATCCTAAACATACATCAAGAATTCCATCAAACACAGAAATCATGAACACATGCTATTATGATTAGGTCTAGATTCATATATCATCTCTCGAGTCCATACAAATCCACAAAGAATTGGTGATCAAGCAATCCATAAATTAAGTACAAATCACAATAGATGAACTGAATTGATAGTATTATTAAACTGAATTTAAAGCATGACAATCATCGTTCAACATCAAAGATCCATTGCATGCCTAATTAGTAGTTCATCATGATTGAATTAAAAATTGAATAATTAAAGAAATTCATCATCCAAATTACATAATTTGAATTAAAAAAAATAGAATAGTACAAAACCATCATTCTTTGCCTTCAAATCTGCAATCTTCATGAATCTTAATTCCTTTCTCTGTTCCTCCAATGTCTTCTCTCAATTAGGTCTCCAAGTTGTTAATTGATTCATTCTTGATTGAATGATGAGTTACTTCTCTTATATCTCTAAAATAACTGATAAAAGACGTCTACAAATAGTCCAAATCCATGCCAAAGTTCATCAATCCAAGCCTCTGCAGTGTTAGAATCGCATCACAACTCTTCCAATCTGTCCGCGTACCCCCGCCCCGACGAGGGTTTTTGTGCCTTAGGAAGCCCGCCTCGCGGGGTCTTGAAACTTTCTTCCACGTACACCCCCGCCCCGACAGGGGTTTTTACTTTGTAATTTCCCACCCCGGCGGGGGTCAAGATGCACACATACTGATTTTTGCTTTCCAATGTTGTTTTCTCACTACATTGCCGCCAGATATCCAAGCTTACATGTAATAGAAACCTACACACTAAACAAGTAAAACTGTACAAAAATAGACGAAATAAACACCGTTTAAGTCCAAATAGGAAATCGATTCGCAAGTATAAAACCCACTCCTCAATTATCTACTAATATATCTGAAATCAGTAATCCCACATTAGTGATCCAACAATTAGGAATATTTTAGTTTTGAGTTATCTTCAATTTTGATCTCATTAGCATGATCATCATCATGATTTTAAAAGTATTGCTCCAAAACTACGGATTCATCACATTTATTTAATTCAACCAATTAAACATGGATAAAGAATGTCTTTAAATGAATAACTTATTTTACTAATAAATGAACAAAATTACAAAGTAAATTTTTATCACATCCTATGTGATTGGCTTGAGGGCATACTACTTTCATTTACTAAGAATTTTGCAAGAGAAAGAATACTGAATTAAGGTTGTAAGGTCAATAGTACCGAGTATAGTAATATCAAATTAAATTTTTTTATGAATATAAGAGCTATAATAATGTTTAAAGATGTTAATACTTGGGTATAAACTAGTAGTTATGAGCCAAAGCAAGTCAGATAAGACTTGGGCTAAGAATAGATTGTGACGACCCCAAAATTAGGTATACATCACCCATCTTGAGTCGCCAAATACATGGTACAGAATTCAAATACAACTTAATAATACAACTGTCGTGTACAATGCGACAAAACATAAACTGTGAGTTTGAATACAAATATTGTCTTCTAGAGAGTATCCATACTCAAAAGGAGTCCTCATTACAATTATTATCACACTATTACATAGAATAGTGAGGACTACTAATGCTATCATCTGGTCCATCACTCCGTTTCCCGACTCGTCCCAACTATATTCTCATTTCCTGAAGAAAACAGTGAAAGAAAGGATGAGCTCAACTAGCCCAGTAAGAAATATTATGACTAAGATAATGCAGAATAAATTATCATTAGTCTTCAACAATGTTAAACTGATAAAATACAATAAACATCAAGTTTAACTATAGCGGAACCAACAATCCATTAAAAGAGTCAAGTAGAGAATGAAATCTACTATCTTTTATGATTTAAAAAGTTTTTCATGACTTTTATCGCTGGGACTCAGCTTAATAAATAATCCACATCATCGAATCACCCCTTCACTACGGCCAAGGATATTCTTTAGTATCACGACCACGAATTATCCATGCACTACGGCTAAAGATAATCATATTTTCATCAATGGTCCTGATCATGCCATGAAACAATTCATCTCTGCACTACGGCCAAAGAGAATCCATAGCCATAATCATACCAAAAACTGTCCATCAATGCACTACGGGCCAATGAGGACTTTTTCCACATCATTTATAACATTACGGTCATGATTACACCGAATAATCCCTGGTCATAATCATACCAAGTCCATCTATGAACTACAGGCCACAGATGACTTTCAACATAATATAAACATGAGGATGATGACAATGATATAAGAATTTAATAAAACAAGTTCAAGAATTAATTTGTCCAGGAACCAATAACGTCCAAATTGTCAACATGATACTTTTGTGTAGAGTAAAATTCAAGAATGCTCAGAAGAATATTTCCATGAAAAGATACTGGATGAAGCGCAAATATCAAGGATATTCTACTAATTTCATGGAGTATAGAAGTCAAAACTTTAACCAACTGAGTATAATAAAGAATGGAATAACAAAAGAAATCACCATGCATGCGGTACTTCGCATAGACAGGTTATTCCAACAGAATAATAATAACGGAACTAGGTTAGGTGAAATTCACACCGACGGGATGTTCCAACAGAATAATAAAGACGGAACCAGGTTCGGTGTAAAACACACAGACAGGATGTTCCAACAGAATAATAATAAAGACGGAACTAGGTCCGGTGTAAAACACACAAACAGGATGTTCCAACAGAATAATAATAAAGACGAAACTAGGTCCGGTGTAAAACACACAGACAGGATGTTCCAACAGAATATAATAATAAAGACGGAACCAGGTCCGGTGTAAAACACACAGACAGGATGTTCCAACAGAATAATAGAAAAATGTCACCAAGTATAGGGTAGACCGCGTATACAGGTTATTCCAACAGAATAATAAATAATGGAATAACAGAAGTTCTCTTCATGAATACAAAAGAAATAATACCCCTTACCGTTTTAAAGAAGAATTGAAATAAAAAAGTAGTTAAGTAGCAGAATACTTTTTTTCTTTCTCTCTGTAGTTTCTCTCTCTAGAGTTCAGTGAATTCGTAAGAAAATAATGAAGGAATGAGCTTCTATTTATAGGAAAATAGAATGCATAGTAACTAATCCATGAACGGTCCAGATTGATTTACTTTAATCTAACGGTCCATATTTAAAGAAAAATCTTTTAAATAAAATATAATATATTCTATTTATAGGATAACTTTAATAAAGTATTCTGTTTTATATAAAAAGATGCTTCTGTTTTATTACGTTAATAATACGAATAAAACAAAACTTCATTATCGCTAAATAATTCATATTATTAATTGACAATAATTGAATCAAACTGAGTGACTAATCACGTAAGCCTCAATAATCAATACCGTATGCTACTATGCAACCACATGTATTACTGTACTTTTACTACCGAGTAGTTCAACAGTATTAACGGTAAAACTTCCGCCGTTATTTTCATAAAATATTTTTGTCGTATTCTCAATCCGACAATAATTCCGTTGTGGGGTCCACCAATAATTGTGTCATCGTACGAATATTCCCCGACAAAAATAATATTCCCCGACCAATCGAATATAATACAACAACTTGCATACTTTGCAAAATTTATAAATACTACCCACAACTATAACATTAACTCAAATTCACACCATAATATTTAAAAAAAATATTTCGAAAAAATTAAATCTTTATTCATAAAATCTGGGGTTTCACATAGATTCTCGTCGATGAATTGGATAAGAAATAGTAAATGAAAAAGGTATTAAGGTAATACTTATGTTAAGGTAATTCGATAAATTTATTTGATGAGAAAAGATTATGCAAGAGTTGGAAGTAAACCGAATTAAAATGTAACTGTAATAGTGACTCTGGGGAAAGAATCCTTAAAAGAGAGAAGAATGTAATGACTCCGAAAATCTTGTAATGGTGTATTGGAAATTTATATGTGAAAATGATGTGGTGTGTATATATATATATATATATATGTGTGTGTGTGTGTGTGTGTGTGTGTGTGTGTGTGTGTGTGTGTGTGTGTGTGTGTTGAGAAATGTAAATTAATAATTGGTCGAGGCTAATTAATTCAATTAGTTTGAACTAACTAAGGAAAAACAAATAAGTGTATAAAAGATAAGAGAGGTAAGTCAAAAACTCAAATTTGAGTTCGAAATAGAATTTTGACAAGTGAACTGCTCGGTTGAGTCCAAAACGTCAAAATTAGTAAGAAATTATTGTAAATACAATATGGTGTGGATTGACTTTTTGGTTAAAATCAATGGTTGACTTTTACGGTAAAAAGTAAAATTCGAAATTCGAAAATGAATTTGAAGAAACAAATATTTTCATGACGTTTAGAACGTTGACTTTATTAGGAATCGACTATAAACATGAAAAAAGTGGGTTAAATACACTTATATCACTATACTTGACATCAGTTTACAAATGCATCATTGGACTAATTTTATTTTCATTCGACTTATTGTACTATATTTATTTAACAAAACGTTACAAAATTAGTCCAAACTAGTTGACTTTTAATAACAAAAAATTTAAAAAAAAAAACTTAATTTTATTCAACTATTCATGTGGGTTTCCAAGATCCCTCATTGTAGCTGCCATAGTGGAATTACAATCTATAAAAAAAATTTGAACAAGCTTTAAAAATAAAAATATGCTAAAAAGTAATAATAATTATTATTATAATTATAATTATAATTATAGTAATAATAGTTATAATATTAATTATAATAATTATAATTATAATTATAATTATAAGTATTATTATATTATAATTATAATTATAATTTATATTTTTTTAATAATTATTATATTTATATAATAATAATTCCTCCATTTCAACATAATAGATCATTTTATATTTTTAAAGTGAACTTAAAATACTTAAAAATTAAAAAAATAAGAATTCATTAATTTTATTTAAATACATTTGTAAAAATTATACATTAATATATTTTATTATTAATTAATTTAAATAATATATTTATTATTAATTAATTTATTTAATTTAATTATTTGTTATGTACATTAATTTGATTTATATTTTGTTTAACTATTTGTTATAGAAAATAGTATAATTTAATTTAATTAATTATGCAGCTCAGCTTCTCTCTCCTTGTTATCATGTGACATATAGATTTGCCATTAATATTTTAACAGAGTAGGCGATTTTTCCAATTTTTCTAAAAAAAATTATAGTTCAATGAGTTGACCGTAAAAAAATTCAGTCTAGTGATGTATTTGTAAACTGAGGTCTAGTACAATAGGGAAAAATATATTAAACCCATGAAAAAGTTGATTTTAGAAGTTAAAAGGGGCAAAAGAAGTTAGGGAATTAAATCTAGTTATCAAGCCGTAATGCAAAGTCAATTGAAAAAGTCCAAGAGAGGATTAAGAGGTCCAACCTAAGTTGGAAATTAGGTATGTAACAAGCTTAAGTATTAAGCTTGAAGAAGCCCAAAACCAAGTCCAAATTAAGGTCCAAAAGAGTGGTCAAAGTGTTGGATGATTTATAAGTATGCTAGAATAAAGGGAAAAAATAAAGAGGGAAAATCTGTCCAACTCAATGTGGGGGAGGAGCCAAGAGTCAAGTGTAGGCCAAGATAGGGGACAAAAACTAGTTCAGCTTTTTTGACAAAGCTTTCCTAAAAAGTGGATCTAGTCCCCATTTTGTCTAACCTAATCTTTGCTTAGTTTAATTGATTAATTGATTGGTTGATTAGTGTTAATCATGTAGAACCAATGAGGAAAGATGATTAGATGAGTGAGTTGACTATATAGGGAGACCAAGAAGGTGGGAGCTACTTGTAATTCTCCCAATTGGTCTATAAATAGAAATCACCAAGTATGTTAATTTGTTATTGTTATTTCATTTACAACAATTAACTTAGAAAGTTTGAGAGGGAAAAAGAGAAAGGGAAGGCCATAGTTCGGAAAGAATGGGAATAGGAGGAGCTAGCAATTTTATTCAACCAAGGAGATCAAGCATCAACCAAGAAGGAAGGATAACCATTGATGGTTTAAAAGTTTCTTAAAACCCTAACTAATTAGATTATTTGATAGCTTATGTTATAAATGTTATGTTCTTGCATGTTTGTTATGGGAGGGTTGTTTGTGATGAGGATCATGGTGGATCTTAATGAATAAGGATGGTTATGATGGAGTTATGTGGTTGTTTTGTGTTAATATTCATGACAATAAAGAGATAATGAAAGTTCATGAAAAGAAAATGAAAGTTAGAAAAATTGTTTAACCTAAAAACAGAAACTGAAATTTGATCGACCATAACTCTCATTCTATTTTGAATTTTTGAGTGTGGTCAACTTCTAAAGATAGATATATGAGTCCTCTAACCCCTCTAACAAGAAATTCCAAAAAATTCCTTGTAGATTATTTATAGTGGATTTTCTACTAAAATAAGACAAAACTTGAAAATAGAGAAAAATAATCTACCCAAAATTTTCGTGCACAGTTTCACCAACTTAACAAGTGAGAAAAATTAATCCCTTCTAGGACATGAAACTATATGATATAATGAAGGTCATTTCCAAAGATGAGCAAATTTCTACGTCGGACGAATAAGTTTTGGTCAATCAAAAATTAGGATATAAACACGAAAACAACTATAACTTGAGTTATATAACTTTGATGGTCATGAATTTTAACAGTATACTTTCATATGAGTGTGAAAGTGACCAATTTTGGTATTTTTGGAATTAGGCGCGATATAGAAAAATTTGATACGTTGTGAACTAAAATGACCCTTTTAAAAATACTAAATAAAGTTGAAAAATTATAATAAAATTATTTTTACGTGTGGAATGTTTTTAAGTATGTGGGGGACAAAAGAGAAAAAAATAATAAAATGGTTAAGAAGGCTTATGAAGAAAATGGAGTTATGAGAAGGTAAAATTGTACTAACCGAGAATTTTTTGGATTATATTAATAATTAAATTAATAAAAGTTAAATATTGATTTGAATAAATATTGTTGTGACAAGGGAAATAGTAATTCAACTTAGTTAAGTATGTGAAAACTATGTGATATGGAGATTTAATGAAAAACTTAATATAAGCTGGTGTGATAAGCCTTGTGTGGCATAACATTAATGAACATAGTGACCGTCCAATTTAAATTGCGAAGGAAGGATTTAATAAGATGTTTAACGAGTGGTATTTTCGTTTGGGATTGATTACGTGCTATGTGAAATCACATGGGTAATGGAAACTAGAACTGGCAAGTAGCTAACCCAGTTTGGCACTGCTAGGAAGCAGCGCAGTTGCGCCCTTCTTGCAGTATAAACTAGCGCAGCTGCGCCAGTGGTCAAACTTGGAAAAATCAATTTAACTGCCTTGGAAACAATAAGGAACATTATTTTAATGTGTGACATTATTAAAATCATGTGTTAAGAGTAAATTGAATGGTATAAATTATTGAGTAGTAAAATAGAATCCCGGGTGGAATTCTAATACAAAAAGGGTTAATTAACTGTGTATCTCAGAAATTCGGAAGAAAGTTAAATAAACATTTGATATTAAATATCATTATAATATTGAAGTGTTAGTTTAATAATAAAGCTTATGGAGCATATTGGGTTAATAATACCAAGCTGTATTATTTTATCTACATTAAATGTTATTTTATGTAAACCCAATGTACATGGATTATATGATATATGTGCATATATAAACCCAAAATTTTCATTATGTAGTAGCATTAACACATTAAAATCACATTTGGGAACCAAAATTAACTAGACTTAAATGCAATGTAATCATGTTGCTAAGATTTAAAAGCTTGTCCCAAATCAGTTGGCCCAAACAGTGCCTTATATTTCCTTTACGTAAAATGTAAAGCTAGAACAGTAAGCTACAATGGGGGTTATCATTGCTATAGAGATGGTTGAGGGAAAGTAGTTGTCCAACCCCTTGTTAACTATTGGCTTCTTCTTCCTCATGGATTCTAATCCTAATGCAAAACCACTAACTAGTCATTCAATTCTCTATATATAGCAACCTTATTCTTCAATTTTATTGTTGTTGTAATTTGTCTGAGTAGTCCATATAGAGAGTGTGAGTGCATTGGTGTGTGAGGAAAAGTCTGACATTGTAAGGAGTAGCCATTTAAGCTTCAAGAGGTAACATTTCTGTTTTATGTTTTTAGTTTCCAAACTTGATAAATTTCTAAAAAATTTCATGAAATCTTGTGAATTTGGTTGGGAATTGTTATCAATGTGTCTATAAAGTTTATATGCACGTACGGAACCTCTAAGAATTAGTTTAAGCATGTTTAGGATGGAGAAAATCGAAATTGGGTTTGAAATTTCTATAGAACAGAGCTCCTTCTTGGTTCTGTTCAGGAATGGCGCAGCTGTGCCAGTCCCCAGAACTAGATTCTGACTTCTATTACAATGAGTTGTTTCTAACATGGTATTATGATCTATGCATGCATGAATAGAAGTATAACATATAGTATAAAGCTTTCTTATAAGATATGAATTATCCAAACATGATTTAGTAGGAGTTTTATAATAAAAACTTAAAGTTTCAAAAATGAAGTTTGATGAAACTCGTATTCTGCAAATTCTGAGCATGATAGTATACATATATGACTGCTTTATGAACATTAATGAGCATGAGTTGTGATTCAAGGTTCCTTTGTTCATGTCCAACTTTTTTGGCTTTGAGCTAAATGACTTTTTCAAAGAAAACTAGACATATTTGAAACTAATATCCATGAATACCACATGGAGTATGTTCTGACATTGTGAGCATGTAAATATGACTTAACTACACATGAAAAGAGATTTAAAGATGTTTTGTAAGTGTTAGATTACATGGTTTAAGTTTAAAATGATTTCAAAAGAAAACTCAGATATTTTTAAAACTAAGTTGCATATGTCTGGAGTAGTTATGTTCTGGACATTTAAGATGACATGTTTATGTTCTTTTTGTCTCTAAACATTATTCATATGGGTTAGACATAATGAAAGTTAACCAAGCATGAGTTTAGGCATGTTTTAAAGTGATAAACGATGCTAGCTATGCGTAAATGATATGAACAATTGCAAGCATGTATATTACAGATTATATGACCTTCTCACATGTACATATTGTTAACCTAGTAGGCCTTGTGATTACATAACCCTATTTGGCCTTAATTCCTTAGAAATCCTAAACTAAGACCATAACATGTAAAGTTGAACTTGAAATGGTCATACAAGTTTGCAAAGTCCTTTAACATGTGTGGATGATAATTGTTAATGTCTTGGTATGCTAAAGATTGGACTGAAACCAAGAGAGCAGAAGCTCAACTCTGGTCTGGCCAGGGGACAATGCAGATGTGCCGTCCCTAAACCTAACCAGGGCACAGATGTGCCCTCCTGCAGTTTGGTTTGACTTATTTTGTTGGCTTCTGATCATAATGGTTTGACTACATTATTGTTATAAGCTAATAGACAAAAACTTATTGATGTTTTATGTATAGGGATGGTATAGCATGAAGATGTTAGGCTCGTATAAGATTTCAATATGATATTGATTGGGAATTTGTGATTGATAGACATGGACTGATTGTATAGGCTTATGTATGTACTTAGCATACATATTGGGTATGTGCATGAGATATGTTATGTTTCAAACTTGCGTAACTAATGGATTTGTATATTTATATACATTAATAGGGTAACTTAGTTCGTTGAGGTATTAATAAGCTTTAAATTGGTAAATTAAGTTTCAGGCAAGTTCCTCGAACCTTCTCAGATATTATTTATGTGCAATTTCCCTAACTCTCTTCTCTTTACATATTGCGTGAATCTGAATTGTACTATATCGACCACATTTACATTAAACAAATATTTATTACTATTCAAAAGTCAATTTGATATCTTGATTTTGTTGCAAGCATTGAACTTGTTGTTCCTAAATGCATTATAAAAGTTGTTTAAGCCATTTGACTCGGCTAGACTGATATCATGTGTTAGAAAGCTATCCAAACCATTTGTCTTGGTTCAAACTCTTATAAATCTACTGAGATGAATAACTGTGACGCACCCAAAATAGGTCCACATAACCCATTCTGAGTCGCCAAATACATGGTATAAAATTCAAATATAAACATCAATTATATAAATATTAATTGTCGTATAAATACGACAAAACATACGCTGTGAGTTTTAATACAAATATTGTCTCGTAGACAATATGCAAACTCAAATAAATTTCTCATTACAATTCTTGTCACACTATTTTACAAAACATTGAGGATTACTAAAATAACCATCTTGGACCATTACTCCACTCCCCGACTAGTCCCAGCTACATTCTCGCCTCCTGAGAAGAACAATGGAACCAAAAGAAAAATGGTGAGCTCAACTTGTCCAGTAAAAAATATTATGACAAATATAATGTAGAAAATATTATCCTTAGTCCTCAACAGGGAAAATCTGATAGAATACAATAGACAACAAGTTTTAGAATCAACAACTGCAATGGAAATAACAATCCATTAGAAGAGTCAAGTAGAGCATGATATCTACTATCTTCTATGACTTAAAAGTCCATCATCAATATTTTATCCCTGTAACTCCAATCAATAAATATTTCAAATCAACGAAATATTCATGCACTACGGGCCAAGGATATTCGTTGGTATCACCAATAGTCATAACCATGCCAAACACCTGTCCATCTATGCACTACGGGCCAAAGAGGACTTTCACCACAAACCTTATCAGTAACATTAAAGGTTATAATTATACCAATACACAATTCATGGTCATAATCATACCAATTAACAGTCCATCTTTGGACTACGGGCCAGAGATGACTTTTAACACAATATAAGCATGAGGATGATGACAATGATATAAAGATTCAATCAAGTGAGATAAAGGATAAATATTAGATATTTATAATTCAATTTATCCAGAGTTCAAAAATGTCCAAATTGTCAACATGATAACTATTTGTGAAGTAAAATTCAAGAATGATATTCATGTATCAAAAATAATTTAGACAGAAAAGAAAATTAAATTATGTTGTGAACAATACTCATGAATAGTACCATATAAATAGTATCGTATGAATAGTACCCCAACATAAAAAGAATAAAATTTAATAAGAATATTCAGACCAATATGTTAGTTCCCAGAGGCACAATAGTTATCTAGAAGGGGGGTTGAATAGATATTTTAAAAATTCTTTTTCAAAATCCTTTTTCATATATTGTTAATCATTTTCAGCG
Organism: Panax notoginseng; assembly: GCA_016801055.1. Lineage (NCBI taxonomy): Eukaryota > Viridiplantae > Streptophyta > Magnoliopsida > Apiales > Araliaceae > Panax > Panax notoginseng. Next base: position 52,347,020 of record CM029023.1, read on the forward strand.
GAATATATGATTTGTTTGTTCCCCTTTAAGATAAACAGAGTTAATATTTAACAGGCAATTATAACAAGTATAGCAGTTAAAGCAAGAATATAAAAGACACAGAGAATTTAAGTGGTTTAGAGCACTCAAGGCTCCTAGTCCACTCTTCTACTCTTTGAGTAGGAAATCCACTAAGGATGTCTTTACAATCTTTGAATCTCACAGATTCCTTCAAGACCAGCAGTCTTGGAACTTCTTAGTTCACTTAAAACTCCTCAAGTCCAGCAGACTTGGAATACACTTGATGAGAGTTGAGTTCTTTGGGGTGTGCTACTCAGTTATTGCTAAGAATGTGTTCTAAAGAACTGAGTAGCTGAGCAAGCTTTATTTCTAGATCGTAGAGTTGAGCGTTGAGTGATCTTTAATTTTTTGTTGTGTACTTACTTGCTTCTTGCATCTGTATCTGATTTGTATATATGGTGCCTTTGAAATATGTCCGTTATAAGGTATCTGTTGAAGCATTAATTATAGTTGACATTTCTGAGCACTGATGGTGACTTCCTGGAAATCTTATGTCCAGCCGTCTGGCCCACTGACACAGCAGACGGCTATCTCACCTAACACCTGAAAAGGTTTTTTCATCTGACATGTAGTTCTTTCCTTAGCTTCTTCAATACGTTTCTTTGTTATATGCTAAGGATGAGTGTTAGGTCATTGGGAATTCCGAGAGTCTCAACGTCTATAATCCTTTCCACATTTGTTGTAATTTATTCTTCAACAAATGGAGAAAGCTCGATGCTTCTGATGCAGACAGATGATGCACTACGATCATGATCATGGTGTCTTGCCATATTCGTGCTTGATCCGGACTGCTAGAGGAGAACACTACAATTTCTCTTAAGCACTAGTAGACTACGATCTCTGCTTGCTTGATTTGCAGACTCTACGCTTCCGAGAACAGACTACGATTCTTGATTTTGCTCAACAGGCGTTTAAACCACTCTATAATACTGGTAGAGGCCCTCCAAAGCAGATAAACTACGATTCTCGATGCTCTATGTAAGACCCCGAATTTTATGAAATAAAAGTATTCAATTTTCCTATTTTGATAAATAGTTAAATTGATAAAAGTTTAAAGTTAAGAATGATATTTGAAAATTTGCAAACTAAGCAAGTTGTTATAAAATATTCGTTGTGTCGAAAAATATTCGTTTGGTCGGGGAATATTCGTTTTGTCAGAGAATATTTGTACGACGACACCATCATTGGTGGACCCCACAACGGAATAATTGTCAGAGTTAGAAAACGATAAAAATAACTTTTTATAAAAATGACGGCGAAAGTTTTACTGTTAAATTGTTGAAATACCCGGTGATAAAAGTACAGTAATACGCGTGGTTACATAGTAGCACACGGTATTGTACAGTATCTTTGATTATTGATGCTTACGTGAGAAGTCACTCAGTTATACTCAATTATTGCTACAGTAATTGCTGCATAGTATCTCACGTTATTTGATTCAATTATTATCACAGTATCATCTGTATAATATTTTATATTATTAAATCGATAATTGAGACAACAAAGTTATTCATATTATTATTTGAAATATTGACGATGTCTAAAAAGTTTTGTCGAGGAGAGGTTTGGTCACCTAATTGCGCGCCAATAAGGAGAAATCCTTACCGGAAAGTCCCCTCTTTCCTGGAATGATCTGGTTGTTAAATATTGTGAGTTATAATATTAATGATGAATAATTGTTAATAAATTAAAAATGTATTTATTAAAGATAAATGATTTGTGGTAAATATTTATTCAATTTTTGATATAAATAGAGGTGTTTGTTATGAGGTGTTTGTTATAAGTTTGGCTTATTATTCCATGAGGAAATATGCTAATTTTTCAGACCGTTGGTTGAAGTTATAATAGTAAATCAATATGGATCGTTGGTTGAAGATATAATAGTAAATTAATATGGACCGCCGGTGGAAAATTATAATAGTAAATTAATATGGATAGCTGATTTAAAGTTTTAATAGTAAATCAGTATAGACCGTTGCTTTAAGTTTTAATAGTAAATTAATATGGACCGTCCGTTTAAAAGTAAATTAATATGGGCCGTTCATGAATTAGTTACTATTCAGTCCTTTTTTCTATAAATAGAAGCTCATTCCTTCCTTATTTCTTACGAATTTGTTGAAACTCTAGAGAGAGAAACTATAAAGAAAAAGAAGAAGAGTATTCTACTATTACACTAATGCAGTCTCCAAATTTTTATTAAGGTAAGAGATATTATTTGTTGTATTGGTAAGGGGTGTTTATTTTATATTCCTAAGGGATATTATTTGTTGTATTGGTAAAGGGTGTTATTTATTTTATATTCCTAAGGGATATTATTTGTTGTATTGGTAAAAGGTGTTATTTATTTTATATTCGTAAGGGATATTATTTGTTGTATTGGTAAAGGGTGTTATTTATTTTATATTCGTAAGGGATATTATCTGTTGTATTCGTAAGGGATATTATTTTTTGTATCATAAGGGATGTTATTTTTCGTATGGTGAGGGGTATTATTTCTTTCGTATTCATGAAGAGAGCTATTTTCTTTCAATACTCATAAGAGTTGTCATTCATTCTTTATTAATCTGCAGGAGTAACCTGTCTACGCGGACTATCGCATGCATGGTGAATGACCCATCGTATTCTATTCTTTATTAATCTACGGGAGTAACTTGTCTACGCGGACTACCGCATGCATGGTGAATGACCCTTCGTATTCATTCTTTATTAAATTGTGAAAATGATCTGTCTACGTGGATTACTGCATGGCGGGTGAAAATTCATTTGCAGTTAGTATATTCTTTTATACTCGTATGAGATATCATTTCTTTTTTACTCGTCATTGAATATCGTTTTCTTTTATATTTTTCTTTTATGAGTACTATTCGTGGGTTACTATTCACGGGTTACTATTCACGTATACGGCACTATTCACGTATACAGTACTATTTACGAATACGGAGTACTATTCATGAGTTACTATTCACGAGATACTATTCACGATAAAATTGGTTTCTTTTTCTGACCAAATTATTGTTGATTTATGAATCCTACTCTTGAAATTAAATCCATGTTTTGACTATATTGTTTTTGTTATCACATATAACATTTTTATAACCCTGGTGTTGAAATTTCTCTTTCACTTGAGTGTAAAGATGGATAGATTATTGGTATGATCGTGACTATGGGTTCTCTTTGGCCAGTAGTGCAAAGATAAATTGTTGACTGATATGATCATGACCATTGAATTTATAATTGCATATCTTTAGCTTAAGTACAAAGGTGAATTGATTAACATAGTTATAATTATTGTTTATATAAATTATGAAATGATTATATATTTCGTTGAGATATGAATATCTTTGGCCCGTAGTGCAAAGATGACCTGTTGTTGAATATCTTTGGCTCGTAGTGTAAAGATGACATGTTGTTGAATATCTTTGGCCCGTAGTGCAAAGATGACCTGTTGTTAAATATCTTTAGACTGTAGTGCAATGATGAACTGCTAATGAATATCTTTTGTGACGCCCCCAAAATAGGTCCACACGACCCATCTTGAGTCACCAGATATCACACTACAGAAATCAAAAACAAACTTTATTTATACAACTGTTGAACTATCGTGCAGAGTATGACAACACATAAGCTGTGAGTTTTAATACAAATATATGTAACTCTCATGGTGTCTCAACCACAACACCTTACAATGGTACTTTACATAAAAGTACAGTCAATAACTATTTTAGAAATTAAAATCTTTGGAAAATGCTCAAGGAAACCTTCGTACATGGGAGGCCATGCATCTAAGTCATGATAGATATCATATGACTCGAGAATTATCCTTGTGAAAGCCCCGAATCCGGGTCCCAAATAACCGCGGATCCGGTACAATCATTCTATCACTATTTGAGAAAAGATATAAACATAAATTGTTTATACAATAAACGTACACATTATTTCTCCAAAATCGAGTAACCTTAACTTATACACAATTCATAAACTATCAGACATATAACATATTTATTAAACTATTATATTACAAATTAGCTGCACATTTTATCCCAAGTTGAACTTGGCATTATCCTTTTCCTGTATCCGATATTTTCGCCTTAATCTACAATGTTAAATCATGATATAGCAAGGGTGAGCATGAAAGTTGCCCAGCAAGTTTAAATTTATTAAGACATATCATGATTAAAAGAGTCAGAATAATAAGCTGGCTATAATTCAACAATATAATTGTGAACTAGCAGGAACAAACTTTTGACTGAACAAGTATTAAACATGAACAAATATATCTGGACCAACTGGTAATAAAGGTGATCAGCCTTTCATACCTGACTTATACATGCAATATGTACAGAGTACAATTCATGGCAACCAGCAATGATTAACCATAAGCTTATCTGAATGAAACACTCTTAGTAGAGTTAAGTAAAAACAAACTTGCCTGAACCGCTGATTATCGCTACGCAATTTATATCGCTTTATCTGAAGACCTAATATTAGTAATATAGATCTCTAATATTAGAATAATATCATCACAGTAATAATACTATTATATATATAAGCATAGAATAACCTAAACACATAACATATGACCCTATCAGTCTATAACACACATAAGACTCGGTGTCAAGTCAAATTATTGCAGTCTGAGTTGAACTCGACACAAATCTAACATCCCGACGGTCTAGTCGGACAAAATTTTGAGTTTAAGTTCAATTAAACTCTGGTGAAATACTTAACCATTAACTTAAATAATTTTATTATCAGTCAAAATATTTTTCTAAGCTCTTAATGATTTTTCATGTAATTATTACTATTTATCATGATTTTTCAATCATTAACTTGTATTTAAATGAATTAAATACCCCAATATTCTATTATCATTAATATTTATTTATTATCAAATATTAATAAAATTCATGTCATAATATTATAATATATTTATAATATCACAAAGTATTTTTAATACTTTAAAATCATATTTATATAATTTTTAAACCGTCAAATTCATTATCCGGTAATTACTATTAATATTAAAATATTAATATTTTCATGACAAAATATCAAAAATTATAGGTTATAACTTAAAATATTTTTATATCACTTAAATCATTTTTATATAATTTTTAAATCATTAATTCTATTTTTCCATAATGTATTTAATATATTTATTAAATAACTAATTATCATTAATATTTATTAATTAATGAAACTCATCACAAAATATTAAAAGTCATTGAAAATAACTTAAAATATTTTCTTTTACCATAATATTATTTTTCATGATTTTTCATGTATTAAAATTATTTTTAAATCATTTATTTAATAATATAACTAAATAAATTAAATACCATTTATATTTCCAAAATATTAAATATTTATGAAATATACTCTAAATAATTAAAAACTATTTTTCAGGCTTTAAAATAATTTTTTAGAATTTATTTTGTATTTTTAATAATTAAAAACCATTCTTTTCTATTTTTAATTAATTTTCGAAAAATCAGAAAATAAATTAATTAGAAATTGTCGCTAAAAGGCCCTATAGCGACAGAACCGTTGCTATAGGTGTTCTTGGTGTTCCTAATGCCTGCCCAGAAAACGCATGTCAGACACCGAGTATGCTAGTTTGACCGGTTGTAACTTTTTGATCCTTAAGTTTCTGGACTTGTTCTTGTTTTAACAATATAGTAGTAATGTAATACAACAGCTACCAACTAAGTTCATGGTCATAACACATAACATCAGTGAGATTCAAGTTGCACAAAACCTGTCAGACACTGTTCTTCAATTTCTGGGTTTTCCAGAAATTGAAGAACAGTTGAGGTGACACATTTGAGCCTTTGGATCTTAGCATTTTGGGCTCGTTTGGTGTAATATAAAAGTTCAAAATTATAGTCTGGATGTCATAGTACAGCTTCATAACATCATAACAATATAACATCATCAGATACACAAGATCTGGGCCGGTCAAACTAAAGGTCAGGAAACGGGTCTTGAAGATTCTGGGTTACCCAGAATCTCCTTCCCGTGTGTTGGCCAACGGTGGTTTGACCACTCCTAATTTTGATTCTGAGCAATATCATGGTGATCTAATGACTTTAGTATGTAAACTAAATGTCAGGCTACAACAAACAAACGACAACTGGGCCAACCCATTAACATACAACAAGATCTGCGACATTAAAAATGTTGTCAGACCACTGGAAATATTCTGGGTTACCCAGAAAGGTTTTCCGTGAACGGTCAACCCGATTTGACCGCTTGAATCTCTTAATATACTAAGGATCTGGCCTTGCTTCTAGCTTCATATCAAAGTAATCATGACATAGAACACCTTTATAACATAAAACAACATATATCTAATACAGAGAAAGATCTAGGGCCTCTGACATATGACTGTCAGGCCATTTCTTGAACTTTTTCCAGATTTCTAAAAATGCTTTATTCGAGCATCTAGATGTTATGGATCCATGATCCAACAACCCAGATCTCTAATTGACACCTTATAACATATATTTAACCAACAACTAACATTAAACAACATAAGATCAAAGGATTTCAAAATTTTAAGGTTCTTACCACTTTGAGCCTTGATTTTTTTATTCTGACCCTTTGATTTTGTTCTTAACTTGATATGGATCAATCTAAGAAATGAATTACTAAAGAATTTCATGGGTCTAGAGAGAGGATGGCATGGTTGAGTGGTAGAACACACATAATCCAAATATATGAATTTTTCTCTCTCTTCAATTATTGAAAAATTGGATGTAAATGAAAATAGTTGGCAATGAGGGCTGATCTTTGGATTTTTTTTTAAGGCACATGCTAGGCTAAGCTAGGCTTAGTCACCCACCTAAGGATATGGCAAGATTTTGTAAGCTAAAATACAAAAAAGGTAAAATGGTCATTAAACTATTAAATTTAATTGCATTTATGTAAATGGTCCAAACTTTTAGGGTTTGAACCCTTTAGGGTTTAAGGTTACACCCTTAGGTTTTGAAAATAATTTCTAAAATTTCCAAATTAGGTTTTCAAAAATAGAAAATTAATATTTCTAAATTATAATTAGAATTTTCAAATTATATTAAAATTCCTTAATCAAAATTTAAATATTGCTAATTAGGATTAGTATTTCCTAATTAAACTCGCTAATTAAGCAATTAGGGTCAAAATCATATATTAGGGTTTATAACCTAAAAATTAGGGTTTCTAACCTAAAAATTAGGGTTTCTTTAAAAAGTGAAATTAGGGTTTGCTAATTAATTAAGTGTTACCCTAACTAATGTTATAATTATTTACACTTATGCCATTAAGTTCCCAATTTAGGGTTTCTAACTTCCGAATTAGGGTTTCGAATACCCGAAACCAAAATTAGGGTTTCAGAACCAGTTTCTAGGGTTTCTTGGTAATCGCTAGGGTTTTTAACCGAACGTTGACGTTCTTAATATATACCTAGGGTTTGTTACAGATATCGTTTATCTGGTCAACCCTTGACCCTTAACGACATTCTGAACACATAATTGACCATACTCACAGAACATATGCACGTATTCCCTTAATCCTAAATAATTCACCTAAATCCTTCATAAAATTTTGAAATCCTCAAAATTCCATCTTAAAAATATCAAACGCATACACTTATTTTATGTCTAGGTTCTAATTTTGAACTTTAAATCAATTAATAAAAATTTTAAAAATTTTCTAAATTCTCGGGTTGTCACAATCCTTGGTTGACCCAATAGACCCCAAATTCTTTCTAATGGTGAGTCTTCTCTTGACATATAATTATCTCCATTGTCTCCAATTGAGAATTATATTTCAACCAAACTTCAAGATTATATAGGTAGTGCTCGTAGATATAATCAGCAAGTGAATGTGCGCAACCCTGTCTTATGATAACACGAAGTCGTAGGTCATTAGACATCTTGTATGATAGTGGCAAAAATGTCCCTCCAAAGTTGGGTTCACCTCACCCTATTCGGTTCACCAAAATCAACGGTTAAAATGACGTATAAAAATACGACACACTTATCTAAAATTCTCAATAAAATTATTTTCATATTGTTTTAGGGAAACCTCAACAGCTATCGACCACCGTTCTATTCCCCTGTTACCCCCGCTCGACCCAGCTAAACTCTTATTACCTGAAAGGAATTGCGAAGCAAAAGAGTGAGCACAACTAGCCTAGTAAAGAATATCATGACTAAAGATAATTAAATTATCAATAGCCTTCATCAGTAATAAATCAGAGATTTAGAACATATGGTAGATGATAAAACTTTTCAACCATAGTGACAGTGAAACGAGCAATCCATTAGAAGAGTCAAATAGACCATAAAGTCTATTATCTTCTCCATGTTAAAAGTCCATCAATATTGTTTTATCCCTGTAACATCAATCAATAATTTATGTCCACAATCATGTGAATAACTCATAATCATAATTGCGATTCTAATGAGATTTGTATCATTAGAATCGCACTTAAATATGCAATTTCCCAACAATCTCTCCCTATTTGATGTTGACATAACCAATGAGATTTGTATCATGATCATCAATTTCTAGATGCAAATGCTAGAAAGTAAATATGACTTAGTGTTTCAGTGAGCAGCTGAAATCTCTAGAGAATAAGCATGAATTTATTGATGTTTGTAAAGATAGATATTACAATAAAGCTTAGTTACATCAATAAGAAATATATTCCAACTTATCTCTATTTCTTCTACCTTTTGCTCCTTGGAGGATTGGCATGCTTTGCAGATCTCCTTCTCCTACTAGCTTTGTCTCTCCATGCAATGTCTTCCATCTCGCTTTGACTTAGCCATTCTCCATGATCATGTCTATTCATAAATGCAGGATCTTTAACTGGCATGTTTAGGCCAGTAGTGGTTACTCCTTGTGAGCTAGGAGATGGCCCTCGAATCCTTAGCGATTGCGCCATTAGAATTGGTTGATGTTGTTCAGATCGTGGAGTCTGATAGTGAGGCTGTCTTGTAGCAGGACTCTTTGAGGATTGAGAAATTTGTTTTCCTCTTCCTTTGCCTTTCTCTCCTTTCCCTTTATTCTCCCTTTATGTCAACATCAAGGGTTCGAATGTCTTCAGACAGACGATTCATACCTTGGACATTGTGGAGCTGATTCCTGGATTGAGCAATGTCTTCACGGTTTTCTTGAACCAGAGAATCAGTTCGAGACTTGTTCTTTTGTAGAATAGCCAAGACAATGTTTGTTTGTTGCATCTGACTCATTAAAAATTCTTGCAATTCTTTCATTGAGGTTTGTAGACTTGAGAGACTTTCCATCACAAGTTTATTTTGAGATTCCCGAGTCTTCTGCAGAAGGGGAACTACTTCCTTGTGTTTTCAGGCAGACTGAAAGTGAATCTGATCCCTTTCATTAATGATGTGGATCATTTCCTTGATGATCTTCCTGAGCTCAAATTGCTAGGAAGGGTGTTGGCAGCATCTATCAAATGGTTCAGCCTCATATGAACAAGCTCAGAGTGAGTTTCAAGATCTTCTTGAATATCTTTAGTCACTTTTTGTGATTCATTAGATAGCTAAGTTTTGGTAGGAAGATCTGAGAGAAGCTCTAGAATTTGCTGAGTGTTTGGAGGAGAGGCTCTAGTATTTTGATTTTTCAGATTGTAGAGAGCAAGATCAAGATCAAAATAATTATTAATTGATGAGGAAGGAATATCTGAAAGAGGTGCAGGTATATGAGTTTGAGGTACAGGAGGAGGTGATATTGCTGCTGGTTGAGTGGGTGACTCTACGATTTGAGTAGGATCGATATGCGTAGAGTGAGAGATGGTGGGAGATGGTATCAATATAAAGTTAGGCATATTTGGTTCATCAATTACAGAATGTTGGGATTATGTAGCTGGAAATTGGTTTAGTGGAAGAAGTATCACTTCCAACCATCTTGGTAATTCATAGAATTGGTTGAAGTTTGATGGAGGACAGTGACTAACTCTGAAAGAGATGGGAATTGATTGCACCTTATAACCAGTTTCTGAAGAGGAATTGTTAGTGATTAGCTTCTGAGTAAAATTGAGGTTGCCTAGGAATCCATGAGCAAGCACTGAGATTGTTGGATAAGCTTTGAAAGTCCAAAACATGTGATCCTAGGAGTTGAGAATTTGGGCTCTGTGATAGGGCATCATAGGTAAGTAGGAGAACAACTGATTGTAGTTGGTTCTCCTGTATCCATCCAAACCCACTGCTATAATCTCAACTTCATCTTCCTCTTCTTCTTCTCGATCTTCGTTTTCTTCATTTGAAATTTTCACCACTTCAAACATCTCCTCATTCCTTGTCTGATCTTCACCCTTTTTCTACCTCCATAGTTTTTACACCTTCGATCTCCCTATTCTCTTGTATCTCCCCCTCAGCTGTAGCTTTTTTTGGCATAGGAACTTCGAGAGACTCCCCCTCAATCAGATCATTCATTTGAACTTCAGACAGCTCCCCCTCAGCTGGAGCATTTTCTAGTGCAGGAACTTCAGGAAGCTCCTTTTCTGTAGCTATTTTCCTTTCTTCTTCCTTCAAGACTTTCACATTTTCAAGGACATATTTCTTGACAAGCTTTCTTCTTGTTTTTCTGGGCTGAGCTTCAGCCTTGGTGCTTTCTTTAGCTTCAGCTCTGACGGTTGGCTCTGGTTAAGACTCTATTGCAGCATCCATTTATGGAGTGATGATAAGTCCGGACTCTATGATCGGTAGTGACTCTACAATTGAATGGAGTGAAGACTTCTTTATTTTGTAGTTGCATTTTCCCTTCTTAAGCAGCTGAGAGATGGTGGCTCTATCTTCTTCCTCCTCAGACTACTGCTTTTTCCTCTTCATTTCCTTCAGAGTTTCAGTGCCCGAACTCTCTCAGGGTGCATCAATAGTTGAGCCTTGAGGCTCTTCTGTTGTTTAAGCTTTCATTTTCCTCTTACCCTTGCTTTTTCTGATCAAAGCGATGGGTTCCTCTTGATTAATTTCTTCTTCATCATCAGCTTCCTTCACATCCGACATGTTTCCTGGTAGCCCAGATACTTTCGCTTCACCAGTCCTTTCACTTGATTCAGACATCATTCTGACATTTTCTGCAGGGTTTCTTTTCCAGTTTTGAAACAGCTGCTGGGTCATTTTTCTGTTGGGGTTGATGGATTCCCCTTCCTTGTCCCCAATTTTGTCACCCAGAGTCGATTGCAGGATTATGCTTATGAATCTCCCATAGAGCATTTTCCCAGAGCTCTTTGATTTCTTTAAGCTGAGTATCCACTTCCCGATCCAATCAATAAGCAGAGCCCCATAGTTGAGTTGAATCCTAAAGCAGATTGTTGTCATGAACTTTAGTTGAACTTTATTTACAGAGTCGTGACCAAAGCTTTTACAGCATATGCACTTCCCAACAATGTCAGCCAAAAATGCATACTTCTGGGGAAACTCTTTCTTCTTGTACCCCTTGACATTCTGAAACTTTGTGTGGTGCATCTTCTTCAAACCTTCATGAAAGTCAATGACATCCATAGATACGAGTCCCTTTTGTTAGAGTTTATGCCCTAGAGGCCAATTATTTGATATAATTGCTTAACATTTTGATATTATATTTGATTGAATAAATAAATGATTTTATTATGGTTTTATTTACTGCGTAATATAATTGTTATCATAATAAAATTCCTTAGAATAGTGATACAAATTATATAGTTTCAAGTATGTGACTTGAACATGAGATTATATAATTACAATTAGTATCATTGTTCTTAAATGTCCCTAGTCGAGTATCATTGTTGATGGGACAACAATGATGCATTGAGACTAGTATGTGGATTGACTGATGACCAAATCTCATTGGTCATAAATATATGAGATATTAAGTCAATGCATAGGTACATGTTAGAGAACGATGTACTGGACAGACCCACCATGAGAATTCTATATGGAGCATTATGCGAAGTGTCATTAGCAATTCTCATAGTGACAATGATGTAATGGTCCTCCGACCTGAAACTGCTATATTACTACACGAGAATTTATGTGCTTTGATATCATCAAATGTCACCTTTAATAGGGTGGACTATAAAGGTGATTATTGGGTTCATTGTGAATCGTGTGAGAAATATGAGTGATCTAGATGGAATTTAACCATCCTATATTTTATGGGTGATATCCATAGGCCTCTTGATTGAGTAGGACTATGAAATGTATGGCCATGCTCAAATAGTGATTTGTTTCATATAGTCTACTCATTGATCAAGAAAACTCAGATTAAATTATGAAGAGTATGACACATTCCATGACTCGAGTTTAATCTAGGATATTAAGGTTAAAAGGATTAAATTACATTGAAACATTGGTCACGAAAAGGTTGCATCGAATCATCGATCTTATTATTACTTGGGTAACAGTGATGCATTACTAGATGCCGCTCACTGTTTATAGTTTTATAATATGATTTTTAAATTATTGACAACGTAATAATAACCTATAGGGTCACACACAAAGAACGTAATTAAAAGGAAATTAATTTAAATTGTAAAGATTTAAATATGTCAATATGATTGATAGAATTTTAAATTACGAATTTAAATTATTAGGATAATTTATATATAGGTATATTAATTAAGTGAGACTTAATTAAGATATATATAAATTCGGATTTTAATAACATTAGGTTTTGATTAATTCCTCCTAACTGCTATATATATGATATATATCAGTCACTTTAGGTTTTACGTCAAAATAAAAAACCTAGCCGCTCTTAGAGAGAGACTAGAGAAAACAGTTCAGAAAATCCTCATCCTTGGTGGCTAGTACCGCGTTTCCTTCTTCTGCAGATCGTAGGACGATTCGTGTGGAGCGTTCGTGTAGATACCGTAGAGACGCAGTCCGTTTGAATTGCGTTGGAGATTCGACCGCATCGATTCTAGCTTTTACAGTTGGTATAATTTCTTACCACTGAATTAATTGTTTTCGCATGGATCCTGTTTTAGGGTTTCAAAATTGCTTTAAATTTTAATTTCCGCTGTGTGTTTCTGTCGAAACCCAACACCTTTGATTTGAAACATAGGGCTAGGTTTATATCTTCGTCTTTAAGTTTAATTTATTCCCCCTTAACCCTTGTAGTGATGATGTCGTTCTCAAAGACTCCATTGCTGTAGAACTCTTTCACCAGCTTCGGGTATATCCATGTGATGTTGCTCAAAGCTTCTTTAAGACCAGCTTTCTTCAGAAGAGACAGAATCTTATGAAACTCAGGGTCAGCTGTCTTGAATTCGTCGAAGCAGAGTTGGTAACCAACTATAACATTGGAAGCAGCCATTGATTTACTTAAACAGAGGTTGGTTGATCGTTCTGAAAGCTAGGGTTTCTATTGAGAGAGATAAAGAGGAATGAGTTTTTTGAAATTCTTAGGTGAATTTTCAAAAAACCATTTCAAACTGTATTTGTAACTTCCCTCCTCGTGATCTGCATAGTGGGGCACGTGTCGAGTTCTGTCGGTCTCCACGATTTTAAATAATGTGGAAAATACTGATCTGTCCTTAGCTCCCCCTGAGCTAGTGTATCCTTTGGGAAGACTACGATCGTCGAGGCTGCTCTACGATTGTTGAGTTCACTGCTGATTCTACTCTACGATCATTGTTTGTCCTGACCCTTGTGATGAACTCTGACTTAGCATTCCTTCTGGGTTAAGGTAGCTCAGGAAAGGCCAACCTCTTAAACTGAACTAAGGATCAGGTTTGTCCCTGAGGCGCTTATCAGAGGGGTTGTTTGGATTTGATAGGAATGTTGTCATCACTGGATACTTCTCTGTTACGTCGAGGCTGCTCTACGATCGTGGTTTCTCTTTAGTCCTCTCTACGATTTTAACATAGCCCTTTTATCTGTATGGTTAGCACAAACTAGAGCATAGTGTTTATGATTGTAGATTTAGCATACCTAACTCACTTATCAATTTATTAAATTTGAATTCATCTAAAGGCTTTGTAAAGACATCAGCAAGTTAATTTTTAGTAGGATTGTATTGTAAAGATATAGTTCCATTTTGGACATAATCCCTAATAAAATGATATCTTATCTCTATATGCTTAGTCCTAGAATGCATGACAGGATTATGTGTTATTGCTATGGCTCTTGTGTTATCACAATAAACAAGCATAGATTTAAAATCAAACCCATAGTCTGCTAGCTGATTTTTCATCCATAAGATTTGAGCACAGCAGCTGCCAGCAGCAATGTATTCAGCTTCTGCTGTTGAGGTAGATACTGAGTTTTGCTTCTTGCTAAACCAGGACAGAAGTCTATTTCCTAGTAACTGACAAGTGCCACTGGTACTTTTTCTATCGATCTTGCAGCCTACAAAGTCAGCATATGTATATCCTGTCAGTTCAAAGGAGGACTCCTTGGGATACCAAAGTCCCAAATAAGGTGTGCCTTTGAGATACCTGAAAATTCTCTTTACAGCAGTTAAGTGTGATTCCTTAGGATTAGTTTGAAATCTAGCACATATGCATGTTGAAAATATTATGTCTGGTTTACTGGCAGTTAGATATAGAAGAGAGCCTATCATACCTCTGTATTGAGTAATGTCAATACTTTTACCTTTTTCATCTTTGTCAAGCTTGGTTGCTGGAGCAATTGGTTTTTTCATGGGAGAAGATGATTTCATTCCATACTTTTTAAGTAAGTCTTTAATGTACTTGGTTTGGTTGATGAAGATACCTTCATCAGTCTGCTTTACTTGTAATCCAAGGAAGAAATTCAGCTCACCTATCATACTCATTTCGAACTTGCTCTGCATAAGCTTGGCAAATCTCTTGCACAATTTTTAATCAGTAGAGCCAAAGATAATGTCATCAACATATATTTGAACTAATAGGCCTTTGTTTTTGTGCTTTCTAAAAAATAATGTGGTATCTACTCTACCTCTAGTAAAGCTATTTTCAATAAGAAAGTTAGTTAGTGTTTCATATCATGCTCTAGGTGCTTGTTTAATTCCATATAAGGTTTTGTCTAATCTATAGACATAATTAGAGATAGTTAGATTGATGAAACCTGGTGGTTGCTCCACATATACTTCTTCTTGAAGTTCACCATTCAGAAATGCACTTTTGACATCCATTTGAAAGACTTTGAACTTCATGTGGGCAGCAAAAGCAAGGAATATCCTGATGGCTTCTAATCTGGCAACGGGTGCGAAGGTCTCGTCGTAGTCGATGCCTTCTTCTTAAGAGTAACCTTTGGCTACTAGTCTTGCCTTGTTCCTTGTTATTACCCCATCTTCATCTATCTTGTTTCTAAAGACCCACTTGGTGTCAATAACTGGGTGGCTTCTTGGTTTTGGAACTAATCTTCATACTATGCTTCTTTCAAACTGATTTAGTTCCTCTTGCATGGCTTCTATCCAACTTTAATCTTCTATAGCGTCTTCTATCTTCTTAGGTTCCATTTGTGACAAAAAGCTTAGATAGAAACACTCATTCTGGGTGGCAGATCTTGTCTTGACTCTTACATTTGGATCTCCAATGATTAGGTCTTAAGTGTGATCTCTTGCCCATTTGTTGCATGTTGGAACATCTGTCCTGATGTCTTTTTGTCTGAATTCTTCAAGATCAACCTCTGCTTCTTGATGTGCAGGTTCGTTGTCTGGCGTAGTTCTCTCTATGATCTCTTCTTCATGCTCGACGATTTCATCTTCTGAGACTATGATCATGGTGTTGAGCTCGACCACCTCGTTCGTAGTGTCTGAGTTGTCGATCATAGTGTCTTGAGGCACAATTTTGTCTAAGTCTGTTTCATCGAAGATGATGTGAATCGAGACTTCAACACTTAGCGTCTTCTTGTTGAATACTCTATAAGCCTTACTGTCTGTGGCATATCCGAGAAAGATTCCTTCATCTGACTTGGGTTGAAACTTTGTCAGATACTGTTTTCCATTGTTGAGAATATAGCATGCACGACCGAACACATTAGCTGACATTAGGCTTTCTTCCTCTCTATAGCTCGTAGGGAGTCTTCTTTAACGTAAAGTGCATAAGAGATCTATTCTGAGTGTAGTATGCAGTGTTGACAGCTTCTGCCCAGAAGTATTCAGGTAGACGAGCTGCTGCTAGTAAAGTTCTTCCAGCTTCAATCAAAGTTTTGTTCTTTCTTTCAGCTACTCCGTTTTGTTGTGGGGTTCGTGGAGCTGAGAAGTTGTGACTGATGCCATTGTCTGTGCAGAACTGATCCATCTCAGAGAAGTCGAATTCTCTACCATGATCACTCCTTATAGCCTTGATTTTCTCCCTTTTCTCGTTCATCAACAGCCTGAGCATCTTGATAAGTTGGGAACTTGTTTCATCTTTTGAGTTTAGCACTACTACAAAACAGTAAATAGATAACGCGTAAAAAACGTTGTAGAAGGTCTTACAGAAACGTCGTATTTAAGGGTGTTATCTATTTGACACCTTTATACAACGTTTTTAAAACGTTGTAGTTTGACACATTACACAACGTTTTTTCTTAAAAAACGTAGTATATTTATTTTTCATAAATTCTTGGATGTTTGTAAACGTTGTAGATGATATGATTCCACAATATTTTCTAGCATAAAATATTGTGATTTGATACATCAGACAACGTTTAAACACATTTATACAACGTTTAGAAGGTGTCATCTATTTAAAGTCAAAATGTATCAAACATTCAAAATATACCAATTACAAATAATATTACTATCCATACATCTCAAATTCAAAATATACCAATTACAAAAAATATTAATACCATACAATATATTTACATCCCAATAATACCAAACTATCCATACATTCCAATAATACCAAACTATCCATACATCCCAGTACATAGTACATTGCCTCATCCCACTTCCCAAACAACATTGCTACCTTTTCCCCAATTTACATGGGCACACTTTACATGATAAATCAGAACCCTGCTGAATAATATGAGCACCAGGCTTCCCGTGCCAAACCAGTTTACAAAATTATGCTAGAAGTGATGGCTGCTCCTCCGGATTACAGTTGCCAATCTATGGGAGACATTCCCATTTCCTTCAAGAAATGGTTTGTAAGAGAAAAATGACTGCACACCATCAACAATTCTACAAAATTGAATGTGTAAATCAGTTTCAGCAATGATAGTGATAAATCATTTTGAGATGCTGAATTAGACCATTATCATCATAAGTTGACAGTATTAATTCAGCAATGATAGTGAAACACTTTAAAAATACTACAAACTGATTACGTGGATACCAATTTCTCTAGCTACTTGGTCGCAATGACACACTTCAGAGTAAATAAACAAGTGAAATTTAATTTAATAACAAGCAAAATATAATTGAGGGAGGAATTTTCAACATGGCAAGTCTGAGCAGCAGCCAAATACACCAGCAAGCTTATGCAGAGTATCGACACGCAAATTGATCGGGAAGGAGCTTCAGTTTTGGAATTTGCTGCCTAAGATTTAATACCAAAAGGTTTAACATGACAACCACACTTTCAAAATTCAACACAATGGATAGTGGATACCAATACGTTCTAAAATGTAAGATATAACGCAGAATAGTATTTATGCATAGCACAAGATAAACAAACCTGCATCCAAAGAAGCCTCTATTTGCAGATAAACTAGAAGGATGTGCTGTCCCACGATAAGCCTCTGTTCCCCTTGAATCAAGCATTTAGCTTGTACGAGTTGATGTGCATCCTCTTGTACGAGTTTGAAAACATCAATAGTAATACCAAATGGCAAGACTTGTTAAAGCACTGAAGCACATCCATTCAAACTTTTACAAATCCTATAGTCAGTGTAACGTACCTATTCAACCATGAATTTACATAGATCAGATTTTCTATTTGCATCATTGCCTAATATGTAAGACACAACAGGCTCAAGGTTGCCCAAGGACTAACTTTGTGAGATGCCATTGACAGTGGACTAAAGGATTATGCAGTGAGATGTGTACCATAAAGCCAGAGTCAACCCAAGTAACATATGAGATATTCAATAACATAAAATAACACGGAAGTGAGACGGTTCAGATTCCACAAAAAATTTACTAAAGAATTCACAAAAGATCCATGGCATCAAGAATCAACCTTGCACAACCAGAACTACCCCTCTCTCCATTATGTCCTTATTTGACAAAACAGTGCTCTAAATTAAAGTAGTTACCTATGACAGATGACTGATCCATAACAACCTATTATTATCGACCATTCTTCTTACTTCAACTACGAAGCCCACTATCTAGAGCAAACCAATGTAAAACCTAATCTGAAAG
Source organism: Panax notoginseng (assembly GCA_016801055.1). Lineage (NCBI taxonomy): Eukaryota > Viridiplantae > Streptophyta > Magnoliopsida > Apiales > Araliaceae > Panax > Panax notoginseng. The sequence continues at coordinate 52,365,353 of CM029023.1, forward strand.
AACATTTTTACAAATTAAAATAAACTAAATTCAAGTTAAACAACCTTATCCATGTAGCTTAGGAGAGATTTAACCTTTAAAAGACCAAAAATAACTAGTCTTTTATAAACCATTACAGTATTATTGCGAAGAATGAGAAGTTTCCACTTTAACAACATAAAGAAGTGCATAGATCAAAAGGTGTTACCTCCCTAAGCTGTAATAGTTGGTCTCGGGTGAAGCGAATACGCTCACGGCCCTCAAATCGTGAGTCTCCAGTCTAGGACAACAACAAAAATCAAACATTATGTTAACAGAAACTCAACAGAACATTAGCTTCTTTTTATAAAAAAGAAGCAATATAGATTCCTAGATTAAGTAAACAGAAACTATAAACCAATTATTTGGCTGCAATTTCTATCAAAAGATAAATCAAACATTAATTTCAACCTAAAAGGCCACTGGAATTAAACAGTTATGACTTATTCAAAGAGCATAATAAAATACACAGTTCAATACCATCAAAATCAACACTCAAACCCAATCAATAAAAAGTACAATTAGAGAAAAATCAACGCGTGTAAGCAAAATTGAGCAATAGAAATATCAACACAACTTCCCATAATATCAACCCAACTTCCCATAATATCAACCCAACTAACCCATAACTCATACACGTCTATTCCTCTTCTATATCAACCCAACTTCCCTCAATTAGCCACATTCAGTCAAAGAAATACTCACTACAGTCCCATTCTAAGTCAAATTCTTCCTATTTGTTACAGGCAGAGGGCTAGGCCACTCATATGCACCAATCTTCTATGTTGCAGTTTGTGAAATATATTATAGGATACTATAGCAGTAAGTCGAGAACATTACTAACTATACCCAGCTTTAATAGTTAGCCATGATGCAGGGGTAAGATTTCAATGTATACGCAGCATTGAACTTGGCTTACACTGCCAAATTGATAAAGCATTAATCTTGTACAATTACTGTAACTGGAAAAGTTAGTAACAAATGAAATCTAGTTGCACAATTTTAACCAAGCTATAGATATGAATGGACACTTCTTGTAGTATATAATGTACCAAACTATTTACAATTATTTTTAATACACAATGTATTCTTTTTTTGAGAACATTCGCAATATTTGTTATTCCATACACTACGTATTCTATCCAATACAAGAACAAGTGGAATTCTGTCAAGAAATAACAGAGGCTGATACATAATAAGAAACATTTATTTAAGCCCTAACAAGTAGGCGATAGCCCATAAACTAAATGTTTTAAGGAAATCATAAAAATTAATTTAAGTTCTCAACAAAATTTTTTAGGTGATTGATCTTTGACAGAAAACTAAGATTGAGGGATAGTCCTAGAAAATTAAACCATAATTGCACTACCAAATTAACATGTAAACATTTTGAAAGGTGAATATATAGTAGTACATAATTTGGCAATAAATCAACAAAAAATACACATGAAATAATTATTACTAAAGTGGATATTCATAATTTACTAGCAAAGATTAAATAAGGCCGCCTCCGATATCCATTGATGGGAACAATATCAGTGAGAAGACCCCAAATAGGCTTGATAATCCAAGGAAGTTGAATTAAACCAAAATAAACCTGAGTTTCAAAAGGTTGTAACTTCTGCTCATCTTTCATGTGGTACTGTATGCTTATCTGCCAAACATACATCAACCAACATACCCAAATTCAACGATAAACACACCCAAAGTTAGAAATTTAAAAAAAAATTTGATAATGTTTAGAGGCACTAAAGCTTTTGAGAATCCGCAAAAGAAGAGGGAGATAAGCACACAACCCCCAATTCAACGATAAGTACATACCCAAATCGGAGAACAAAATCGATAATACCGACCGGGATGCAGCGAAATTACTTGAAAATGAAAGAAGGGGTTTGGGTTAAAAATTTACCCTTTCAGCATTATAATAGGTTTTCAATGATATAGAAGCAAAGAAAAATGGGGAAATAAGTAGTAATAAGAAACCCTAGAAATGATGAGAGAGATACCCCGATGATCTTGACAATGTCGTCGTCACGAGCAAAGCGGAGGTCAGAATCGGGGAAGGAGCGGCGTTTCAGGAGTTCCAGAGGAGACAACAAGAGCAGAGAAAAAAAAAAGAAATATGAAACCTCCGTGTTTTTCAAGCAGGTATACAAATCAAACCTCCGTGTTTTCTTTAAAAAAAACTCCGTGTTTTCTTTAAAAAACGTTATAACTTTAAAACTAAAAATTACCCTAGTAAATCCACAACATTTTTACATATTTAACTATAACGTTTTGTTAAAAAATGTTATGAAAAAAAATATCACAACATTTTTTATAAAAATATTATGATTTAAGTGTTGTCTATTTATTACTTTGTACTAGTGTAGAAAGAACACTCATGTAAATCTTGTATAGTCATCCACTACAACCAATGAGTATCTATTCCCTCCAAGGCTCGTTGTTGGAATTGGTCCAAATAGACCCATGTTAAGTAGCTGTAGGGGCTTATCAATTGAGTTGATAGTTTTTCTTTTGAATAAGCTTCTAGTTTATTTTCCAAGTTTACAGGCGTTGCATGGCCTTTCCTTGACAAAGTTGAGCTTGGGTAAGCCTGCTACTAGATCCTTGGAGGCCAGTTTTGATATGCTTTTGAAGTTGAGATGCGACAGCCTTCTATGCCATATCCAGCTCATTTCTTCATAGACTTTAGCCAAAAAGCATATTGTCTCTTCAGAACTCAGTTGACCAAGATTAACAGTGTAGACGTTTCCTTCTCTTGTTCCGATCAACTTTATAGAAGAGGTATTCAGATCTCTGACTTGACATTGATTGTTGAGAAAGGTGAATTGATGACCCTTGTCGCAGAGCTGGCTTGTGCTCAGAAGATTGTGCTTTAGTCCTTCCACATAGGCTACTTTGCTTAAGGATACCGCATCATTCCCAATTGAGCCATAACTTCTTGTCTTGCCAAAGTCATTGTCTCCAAAGATGACTGTTAAACCCTCTTTCTCTATGAAGTTGGACAGGAGGGCTTTTTTCCCAGTCATGTGTCGTGAGCATCCATTGTCTAGGTACCAAGTTGTGATCGTGGAGCTCTGTTCCTGCATTAAAATTTAAGCTCTCATTTTGGTACCCATACTTGCATGGGTCCTATCTTGTTAGTACCCTTGGGGACCCAAATCTGCTTGAATTTGGGTTTAGAGTGCATAGGATTATGGTAACATACTGTAGCCTTATGACCATACATATCACATACAAAACATCTATCAAAATGTATGCTTGAGTGTGTGCCTGGATTCTTTCTCCATTTGGACTTATGTGGATTTTTGGTAGTCCTTCCTTTATACTGATTCTTCCTTTTTAATGTGTTCTTGTGATTCATGATTTATAAAGAGTGTAACTTAACTCTATTATTCCCACCTGGTTGGTTCGTGGAGTTGATTTTGCTCAACTCTACGATCCTTTGAGGTTAGAGAGTAGTGTCTAAGTTACTCCTCTCTTTTCTGAACCCTATGCCAGCATGGGATCCGTTATGCCTTGTAGCATAGATTGGATTAGAAGAGCAGGGATAGACTGATTCTTCCTTCTGTGAGGATTTCATAAATGTAATGCTCCTATTGAGGTTTGAAGCACTGCTGATGTTAGTTTCCTTTAACTTTTCCATATGTGGTTCTGAGGTGGACTCCCCAAAACCTAAACCTATTCTATCAGATGCACTTCTCTGACTGAAGATCAGGGAGTCCATGGATGAAAAGGATCTATCCACATTAAAATTGTCTTTTCTAGTTCCTCAATCTTAAAGGTTAGATTTGACTCTCTTTGTGCATTAAGTTCATTGGTCTGTTTTAAGAGTTTAGTCTCAACTTCAAATTTGGAGAGAGAGTTGGCACTTAGAATAGTTGTTTCCAATTCTTACTGAACTTTCTCTTTCTCTTTTTGAAGAAAAGAATAATCTTTAGACAAAACTCTGAACCATTTCATGTATTGATACAAATCAGATGTTATGCCATGTAGTGCAGTTCTTAAATCATCAATATTTACATCAGAAGAGTTAAAGTCAAATACCTCATCGATACTTATTTCATGATTGTCAGTGCTTTTCTTATCCTTTACGTTTTTGGCCATTAAACACAGATTTGCTACTTGAGGATCTCCATCATCTCTAGACTCGGGAGTTGTGTCGTTGTTTGAGTCACTCCATGATCCTCTGGCCACAAGACCTTTGTCTTTCTTCTGGAGCGTCTTGTTGCCTTTGAACTCTTTCTTTAGATTTATTTTCCTCTTTAGTTCTTCTCTAAGAGGTTTGTTGTAGTTTGCAATAAAATGGCCAGGTTTCTTGCAGTTGTAGCATAAGTCATTTATCTGCTCCTGGCTGTTGTTGTTTTTGAATTTCTTAGGTTTGATGCTTCTGCCTTTACGCATGAACCTCTTGAGTCTTCTTACTAGCATTGCAATATCCTCATCATCATCTTCCTCTAAGTCAGAGTCATTTTCAGCATGAACTTTGGAGATGGTAGCGGTTACTTTGAGAGCAACTCCTTTTTCCTTCTTTCTTCCTTCAAATAGAGCATCTGCTCACTGAGTCAGCTCCAGTTCATAAGTGAGAAGATTGCTATAGAGTTGTTGAACAATCATTTCATGGAGATTCTTTGATTCTCTGATGGCAGTGGTTTTGGCATCCCACTTGCTTTGTGTGACAACCCCAAAATAGGTCCATTCCATCCAACCTATTCTGAGTCGCCAAATACATGGTACAGAAAACAACTACAACTTTATTACAACAATTGTCGTACAAAATACAACAACACATATGCTGTGAGTTTGGATACAAATATATACCAAATGTGACTCATGTTCTAACTGTGAACATCACCTCACAATGACACCTTCCATAAAGGTATAGTCAAAAACTGTTTTAGAAATTAGAATATTTGGGAAGTGCTCAAGAAAACCTTCGTACATGGGAGGCCATGCGTCTAGGTTATGATAGATATCATATGGCCATAGAATTATCTTTGGTTGACCCAATAGACCCCAAAGAAAAACGAGAAGATTACTATCATATTCTTCCCAATGGTGAGTCTTCTCTTGACATATCATTATCTCTACTGTCTCTAATTGAGAATTATACTTCAAACAAACACCAAGATTATATAGGTAGTGCTCGTATATATACTCAGCAAGTGGATGAGCACATCCATGTCTTATGATGACACGAGGTTGTATGTCGTTAGATATCTTGTATGATAGTGGCAAAACATCCTTCCAACGTTGAGTACACCTTACCCTATTGGATTCACCAAATAAAACTACTAAATGAACTTTTCTATACTGCTTCGGGAGAACATCCACAGCTAGAGACCACCGTTCTATTTTCCCGTTACCCTCGCTCGACCCAGCTACACTCTTATTACCTGAAAGGAATTATTAAACAGAAGGGTGAGCACAACTAGCCCAGTAAAGAATATCATGACTAAAGATAAATAAATTATCAATAGTCTTCATCAGTAATAAATCAGAGATTTAGAACATATGGTAGATGATTAAAATTTCAACCATAGTTGCAGCGGAACGAGCAATCCATTAGAAGAGTCAAATAGACTATAAAGTCTATTATCTTCTCCATGTTAAAAATCCACCAACAATATTTTATCCCTGTAACATCACTCAACAGTTCCTTTTCACAATCATATGAATAACTCATAATCATAATTGTGATTCTAAATTTTTTTCTTCGCACCCAGGACGAAGAATATTTTCAACACCTGTCTTTACCTGAAACATTAAAGATCATGGTTACACCAAATCACAGTTCATGTTCATAATCATACTAATAACTTCATCTTTGCACTATGGCCAAAGATATTCATTTGTATCACTAGTTAGTCATGTTCATCTCAACACCTGTTCATCTTTGCACTACTGGCCAAAGATATTCATCAACATTTCATCTTTGCACTACAGGCCAAAGATATTCAACAACAGGTCATCTTTGCACTACAGGCCAAAGATATTCATCAATAATTCATATTTGCACCACAGGCCAAATATATTAATATCTCAAAGAAATATATAATCATTTCAGAATTTATATAAACAATAATTATAACCATGTTGATCAATTCACCTTTGCACTTAAGTTAAAGATATTCAATTATAAATTCAATGGTCATGATCATACCAGTCAACAATTCAACTTTGCACTACTGGCCAAAGGGAACCCATAGTCATGATCATACCAAAAATCTACCCATCTTTACACTCAAGTCAAAGAGAAATATCATCATTAGGGTTATAAAAATGTTATATATGATAATGAAATAAATATAATCAACATATAGATTTAATCTCAAGAGTAATATTCATAACTCAACTATAATTTGGTCAGAAAAAGAAACCAATTTTGTCATGAATAGTAACTCGTGAATAGTAATATATGAATAGTAACTTGTGAATAGTAACTCATGAATAGTAACTCGTGAATAGTAACTCATGAATAGTAAACCCGACACAAAAAGGTAAAAATTTCACAATAAAATTCATACCAATATTTCGGTATAATGATATTGAAAGAATAATATTTCTTTAAACTTATAAACAATTTATTTTAATTGTTTACACTTTACTAATTAATGCATTTAATCATCATAAAATGCCAAACTCATAAGATTTCATCACCAATCACCAAAACCCTCATCAAAAATCTGTCTATACCATATATATGATTCTCAAGCCATAAAATCATATTTTCCAATTTTCTTGCTTCACATAACATATTTAATTTATTTTCTCATAACTAGTCTATTTTTATGAAAAATACCAAATCAGTTCTAAAAATATTTCTTTTCTGAGATTTAGCAGAATATAGTCTCATATTGAACATATATTTTTCTCAGAATTTTTAAAACTCATTTACTATTTTTCATATGGCCAAAACCGTCGAATATTTAGACATTTATCATAAATTATACTTTTGTCCAAAAATTCTGAAATTTACAGAGTATACTTCTATCATATACATGTACTTCTAATAAAAATTTCATCAAATTTGGAGTTAACCACAAGGAGTTATAAGCGGTTACTTTTAAAATAGTCTTTTCTCATAATATTCATAACTCTTAATCTATACATCCAAAAATCACCATTTTTGGACACAATCAAGAAAACTCATCAAAATATCATTTTAAATTTTTTCAGAATTTTTGAAGGTCAGAAAAATTACGAAACTGAAAAACATAACAACTCTTAAAATCCCTTACTATCCCTTACATCAAAAGAGCAACACTTCTGGCTAGATATCGGATATGACGCTGAAGGAAACTTGCACTGATGAATAGCAACTCACAAAGTATCTAAATACTCACAAAATACACTCGATAATCTAGAGAAAAAAAGAGAGAAAACTTTTAAATTCTGGTGTGATTTTCAATTCTAACTTAGCCCTCTATTTATAGGAAAATGTTAGCACACCGAAGCAGACTTAACCTGTAACCTGATGGCTTTACCTGCTACTATTTCCACCCACCACATTTGAATAAAAATCTCAGCATATTTCTTCACCAACTAAGAGTGGGGCCCACCAATTCTAGAATTTTCCACCAAAATGATTAACTCCGAAAATTCAACAATTTCTGAACCAGTCATCTCGTAAAATTCATAACAAATTATACGTTCATTTTTAACGGTTCAAAATTTGTGGACATATACTCAACTTATATATGTATAACATATCCAAATATTACCACGATCCAACGGTCGGATTAAAAATTATAACCCTCGCAAAATATCTCAAAAACCCTAATTTGATTTTCAATACCTCCGTTCCGACAAAAATACAGATAAAACACCACAAAAATATATCCCTCATTTATATCCACATAAAATAAATATTTCCTTATCATATGAATCAATAATTAATTATTCACAAATAATATTACAGAATCACATTTATGACAACCAGGCCGTTCCCAGGAAAGAGGGGGCTTTCTAATAAGGATTTCTCCTTACTAGCGCGCAATTAGATGACCAAACCTCTCCTTAGACAGAACTTTCTAGACATTGTCAATAATGTTATCTAATAATATTATTCAAATAATATGAATTATTGATCTGATAATGGGAAATACTGTGCAGTGATAATTATTGAACAACAATAATATAAAATTTCAACGTAGCAATTATTGAATCAATAAAATAAAATATTAAACAGTAATTACTGTAACAATTATTGAGTAGTGCCTTCTTACGTAAGAATCAATAATTTCAAAAATAGTGTGCAATACCGTGTGCTACTGTGCAATAACGCGTATTACTGTATTTTAATCACCGGGTATTCCAACAGTATTAACGGTAACAACTACGCCGTTATTTGTAAAAACTCAAATTTGTCGTTTTCTTCATCCGACAGTTATTCTGTTATGGGGCCCACAAATAGCTGCGCCGTCGTACGAATATTCCTCAACAGAAAGAATATTCTACGACCAAACGAATATTCCCCGACAACAATGAATATTTTATAACCACTTGCGTATTTTGAAAAAAATTTCATATACCACCTTTAACTTTAACTTTTATCAATTTAACCATTTACTGAATAGTAACTATAAGAAAAACTGAATACATTTATTTCATAAAATTCGGGGTCTTACATGCTTGGTAAAGCTCTCATGAATTTTATGATTAGATCTTTATTTGGATAGATCTTTTCAAAAGCTCGAAGTGAGTTGAGTAGAACATTGAATCTTTCATAAGTGGAAGTGACATTTTCCCCTGAAACTTGGGCAAATATTTCATATTGTTGAATCAGAAGAGATTGTTTATTTTCTCTGACTTCTTCAGTTCCTTTGTGAATAATGAGGAATGCTTCCTATAATTCCTTGGCAGTTTTGTTGTTGACCACATTCTCGAACAGATCATCATTTAAAGACTGGAACAAAATGTTATTGGCCTTTTTGTCGAGTTGGACAGCTTTCTTTTCGCTGTCAGTCCACTCAGTTTTAACCTTGATTTGAAATCTGCATGGATCTTCTAGAGTTGGTGCGAGCTTTGTTGGAATGTAGGACCCATTCATGACAGTTTCAAATAGCTCTTCACCTATTGAGTCCATATATGCTTGCATACGAACTTTTCAGTTGGCAAATTTATCTTTGTTTCACATTGGTGGCTTGCTGCCTCCTCCAATCTTTGATTAGCTTATCAGATGTGCCATTGGATCTACTCAAACTTTGTAGGCTGATTGAGAGAACCTGCTCTGATACCAATTGTTAGTTCCCAGAGGCACAATAGTTATCTAGAAGGGGGGGTTGAATATATATTTTAAAAATTCTTTTTACAAATCCTTTGTCAGATATTGTTAATCAGTTTCAGCGGAATATATGATTTGTTTGTTCCCCTTTAAGATAAACAGATTTAATAGTTAACAGGCAGTTATAACAAGTATAGCAGTTAAAGCAAGAATATAAAAGACACAGAGAATTTAAGTGGTTCAAAGCACTCAAGGCTCCTAGTCCACTCTTCTACTCCTCGAGTAGGAAATCCACTAAGGATGTCTTTACAATCTTTGAATTTCACAGATTCCTTCAAGACCAGCAGTCTTGGAACTTCTTAGTTCACTTAGAACTCTTCAAGTCCAGCAGACTTGAAATACACTTGATGAGAGTTGAGTTCTTTGGGGTGTGCTACTCAATTGTTATTAAGCATGTGTTCTAAAGAACTGAGTAGCTGAGCAAGCTTTCTTTCTAGATCGTAGAGTTGAGCGTTGAGTGTTCTTCAGTTTTTCGTTGTGTACTTGCTTGCTTCTTGCATATGCATCTGATTTGTATATAAGGTGCCTTTGAAATATGTCCGTTTGAAGGCATCTGTTGAAGCATTAATTGTATTTGACATTTCTGAGCACTAATGGTGACTTCCTGGAAATCTTCTATCTAGCCATCTGGCCCACTGACACAGCAGACTGCTATCTCACCTAACACCTAAAAAGGTGTTTTTAGCTGACATGTAGTACTTTTCTTAACTTCTTCAATACGTTTCTTTGTTATATACTAAGGATGAGTGTTAGGTCATTGGGACTACCGAGAGTCTCAACGTCTATAATCCTTTTCACATTTGTTGTAGTTTATTCTTCAACAAATGGAGAAAACTAGATAGCTTCTAATGCAGACAGATGATGCATTACGATCATGATCGTGGTGTTTTGCCACATTCGTGCTTGATCCGGACTGATAGAGGAGAACACTATGATTTCTCTTAAGCACTGGTAGACTACGATCTCTATTTGCTTGATTTGCAGACTCTACGCTTCCGAGAATAGACTACGATTCTTGATTTAGCTAGACAGGCGTTTGGACTACTCTACGATACTGGTAGAGGCCCTCCAAAGCAGACAGATTGTGATTCTCGATGCTCTACGATTCTGCCTTGGCTTCTGCAATCTCTTGGCTGGCTCAACAGACTACGATTCTGTTGAAGCCTATTAATTACATCTCAAAAATTAGATCAACCTAATAGCTTTGATGTTTTCTTATATACATTCATTTACAGAATGATAAACATTAAAGCACAGATCAACCTAACAATTTTGATATATCACTAAGTCCTTGAACATGTATTCCTTGAAGGACTTTACATATAAGCATGATTATTTACTTTCAACATCAAATTTAAATATGAAATTTCCCAACATAATATTCCAGGGAAATTATATTAGATGAAGCGCGAAACTTAAGGAATTTCTAATCATTTCAAGAATTATAGAAGTAATACTTACCATAGTAAGTTTAAATTTAGAAATATGAAATGAAATAATATCACTTACATAATATGGAGTATGAAAGAAAATGATATTTCTTACGAGTTTTGAAATAAAATAATATCCTTTACCTCAGTACAAACTAGATTTAACTGAATATCAGATATTATCCTGAGAAAATCTTGCACTAAAAGCTACACTCAAAGTATTCTTATACTAAAAATAAATACTCACAATATTGCAGTAGGAATGTTTAAAATATTTGGTGTGTTTAGGAAGGAGGTTGCCTCCCCTTTTATAGTGCAATTTCGGAGGAAAAATCAAATGAATTTGCCTAACTCTGCCAAACTTTTTTTCCGCCTAACTTCCTGCATATGCCTAACTTCCATTCTTTCTTTTCATTGGGTGAGAGCCCACCAAGTTGGAAGAAAAGAATTCATTGCAGGAGAACATACCAGCACATGGTTTTGAAAAAGGAAGTGCAATACCCGATTTTGAAAAAAATAAAGGAATGCAAAGCCAGCTTCTCACCTCCTTTAACATATTCACATGCTAGCAAATCTTATATTATAATAATACTATTATTTCAAAAGTTATAAATTATAAATTATACTATTATATTATCACATTATACTACTATAATATAATATTATAATATTATATTTAATTGAATATTTTATCGGATAAGATAATATGTCAAACTTTCAACAAATGTTTCATGCTAAATTCCTTCATTTATATCAAAATTGAACCAATATCCACCACATAATAATTATTCATAATTTATATTATAAGCTCACAATATTAACAACTAGATCATTCCTGTGAAAGAGGGGGCTTTTTGATAAGGATTTATCCTTATTGGCACGTAATTATATAACATAACCCCTTTCCTCGATAGAATTTTCTAGACATTGTCAATAATTCTAACTAATAATATGAATAATTGTGTCGTGTCAATTATTGATTTAATAATATAAAATATTGCGCAGATGATACTGTGACAATAATTGAATCAATAATATGAGATACTATGCAGCAACTACTGTGACAATTATTGAATACTGAGTGACTTCTTACGTAAGAATCAATAATCAGAGATACTGTGCAATACCGTGTGCTACTGTGCAGCCACGCTTATTACTGTACTTTTATCACCGGTATTTCAACAGTTAACGGTAAAAGTTTTGACGTTATTTTTATAAAAATATTATTTTTGTCGCTTTCTATATCCGACAGTTATTCTGTTATATGGTCTACCAATGATTTCGCCTTCGTACAAATATTTCCCGACAAAAAGAATATTCTCTGACCAAATGAATATTATATGGCAACTTACTTACTTTGCAAAATTTGCACATATCACCCATAACTAAAGCATTATATCAAATCAACATCTTATTATTCAAAACAATTAGAGAAATTAAATCTTTATTCATAAAAAGTTGAGGTCTTACAACCTCCCCTTCTTATGAAATTTCGTCCTCGAAATTGATGTACATACCTGGTATGTCGAAGAGATGAGGATATCTTATTTTTATTTCATATTCTAACTTCCAAGTCATTTCCTCAATATCGTGGTTTCTCCATAAAACTTTGACTTGAGGTATAACCTTTGAGCTTAAAATATGTTCCTACTTATCCAAAATTTTAACAGGTACATCTTCATACGTTAAATCTTCTGCTATCTCGTCTGGTTCTAATTCAATAAAGTGATTTGGGTCTTCCACGTATTTACGTAGCATGGATATGTGGAAAACGTTATGGACACGAGACATACTTGGCGGTAAGGCGAGTCTATAGGCCACAATTTCTACTCGGTCGAGGATTTCAAATTGACCAATAAATAGAGGGTTGGGCTTTCCTCTCTTTCCGAATCTCGTAACTCCTTTCCTTGGTGCAACATGTAACAATACATGATCTCCAACATTGAATTTCACGTCCCTTCGATGAAGATCAACATAACTCTTTTGTCGATCTTGTGAGGTTTGTATACATTGCCAGATCATTTGAATCTTTTCCGTAGTCATGCGTACCATTTCTGGTCCCAACAACGTTGCTTCACCCACCTTGTCCCAGCATACTGAAGAATAACACATTCGTCCATACAACACCTCGAATGGAGCCATGCCTATACTCGCTTGATAACTGTTATTGTAGGAGAATTCCACCAATGAAAAGTACTTGTCCCAACTTCCTTTGAAGTCTAGTACGCAAAGTCTCAATAGATCTTTAAGAGTTTAAATAGTCCTTTCCGACTGCCCGTCCGTCTGAGGATGATATACAGAACTGAATCGTAAATCAGTGCACATAGCTTTCTGCAAGCTGACCCGAAATCGTGAAGTGAATCTTGAGTCTTGATCAGAAACTATGGATACTGGCATACCATGCAATCTCACAATCTCATTTATGTACATACGAGCAAGACGTTCAAGTGAGTAAGCTTCTCGTATAGGCAAGGAATGAGCAGACTTGGTTAATCTATCGACAATATCCCAAATTGCATTTATGCTTTGAGAAACCTTGAGAAGACCAATAACGAAATTCATGTTGATGTGATCCCACTTCTATTCTAGAATTTCAAGTGGTTGCAATTTACCTTTTGGTACTTGATGCTCCGCCTTGACATGTTGACAAATTAAACACCTTGAGATAAACTCTGCGATCTCTCTCTTCATATTGCTCCACCAAAATGTATGTTGAAGATCACGATACATTTTAGTACTTCCAGGATGGATTGTAAACGGTGTGTTGTGTGCTTCCAAGATGATTTTGTACTTCAAATCAAAGTCGTTAAGAACACAAAGTTTGGAGTTGACTCGAAGTATTCCTTCTTCATTAATTCTTGTTCTGGAATAGAACCTTCTTGTACTTTCTTCTTCATACTAATCAGCTCCGGGTCTATGACTTGAGCAGCTTTAACTTTATCGATTAAAGTCGGTTCTACTCGTATATTTGACATCATCACGTGGGTACTTAGAGTTTTTAACTCTATCTCGATCCTTTGTAAGTCATTCAAAATGGGTCTTTGTATTAAAAATATCACACTCGTACCCGCATAAGATCTTCTACTCAACGCGTCAGCTACCTCGTTTGCTTTTCCAGGATGGTATTGAATGGTATAGTCGTAATCTTTTAACAACTCGAGCCAACATCGTTGCCGCGTGTTGAGTTCCTTTTGGGTGAAGAAATATTTGAGACTTTTATAATCTGTATAGATCTCCACTTTCTCCCTATACAGGTAGTGCCTCCAAATCTTTAGCGCGAAAATGACTGCTACTAACTCTAGATCATGAGTAGGATAATTCCTTTCATACTTTGAGTTGTCGTGAGGCATAGGCTATGACATTCCCATGTTGCATGAGAACACATCCTAAACCTCTGCCTGAAGCATCGCTGTAGATGACAAATCCCTCCGAACCTGATGGTATTGTCAGAATAGGTGATGAAATGAGTCTCCTCTTGAGTTTTTAGAAACTCTTCTCACATTCCTCGCTCCATCTGAACTTTGTATCTTTTCGAGTCAGCTGAGTTAGTGAAGTGGCAATTCGAGAAAATCCTTCTGCGAATCTCCGATAATAACCAGCTAAGCCCAGAAAGCTACGTACTTCGGTTACTAACATTAGTTGCTACCAACTTTGTATTGCTTCAGTCTTTGCAGGGTCAACTGATATTCCATATTTTGATATCACATGCCCAAAGAATGCTACTTCCTCAAGCCAGAACTCACATTTCTTCAACTTGGCGTATAGCTTATTTTCACGAAGCTTTTAGAGTATTAGCCTAAAGTGTTGCTCATGATCTTCACGACTTTTGGAGTAGATGAGGGTGTCATCAATAAAGACAACCACAAAATGATCCAAATATTACTTAAATACTTGGTTCATCATATCCATGAAGGCAACATGGGCATTGGTCAATCCGAAAGACATGATTAGGAATTCGTGATGCCTGTATCGAGTTCTAAAAGCAATCTTTGGAATGTCATCAGTTTTAATCTTTAACTGATGATATCCAGAACGAAGATCGATCTTTGAGAAGTATTTAGCACCTTGCAACTTGTCAAACAGGTCATCAATGCGAGGTAAAGGGTACCTATTTTTGATGGTGATATGGTTCAACTCTCGATAGTCAATGCAAAGTTGCATACTCCCATCTTTCTTCCTTACGAATAAAATAGGAGCACCCCAAGGAGATGTACTAGCACGAATGAAACCAATGTCTAACAACTCCTGTAGTTGGATTTTTAACTCTTGAAGTTCAATAGGAGCCATTCGATATGGGGTTTTGAAAATAGATTTTTTACCGGGTTCAAGTACAATATAAAATTCGATTTCACGCTCTGGGGGTAAGCCAGGAAGTTCTTCAGGAAATACGTCAGGAAATTCATAAACAACAGAAATACCATTCAAATCTGACGTATTTTTGTTTAAATCCATGACATGGGCTAAGAAAGCTTGACATCCGTTTTCAATAAACGAATGGCTTTATGGCTTGATATGACAGT
This sequence comes from Panax notoginseng, assembly GCA_016801055.1. Taxonomy (NCBI): domain Eukaryota; kingdom Viridiplantae; phylum Streptophyta; class Magnoliopsida; order Apiales; family Araliaceae; genus Panax; species Panax notoginseng. The sequence goes on from CM029023.1 coordinate 52,380,610, forward strand.
GATTAACTTTAGTGGTTTGGTTGTTTGAATTCGCATAACAGGTTGGTTAAGAATATGAAAACTAACGACCTTATGAAAATAATCAATTTTAACATGATGAGTAGTTAACCAATCAATCCCTAAAATCACATCAAATGTAAGTATCTTTAAAGAGATAAGATCAACAGGTAATGTGCCAATTTGAATCAAATAAACAGTGGATGTAATGAAGGTTTCTCCTAATGGAGTTTCAACAGATAAGTCAAAGTCTAATTTCTCAGGAGTCAAGTTCAAACATTGAGCACAAGCAGGTGAAATAAAAGAAGGGGTAGAACCAGTATCTATTAAGGTATGGGCTTCACAAGAGTTTATGATTAGCTTACCCGTGATAACTTCGTTTGGGTTCCTCACTTTTTGGGAAGTCACGACAAATGCTCTCCCTTGAACCACCGACTTTAACTTATCTGGGACAACCTTTAGTATCACCATCTTATCTGGACTTAACTTCGCTATAGGGCACATTTCACTCTCAACTAATTCGTCGTACTCCTGATCCATGATCTGAATCATTTATCTTCGATCCATATCGAATTGGGGTTGACCGCTCTGTACAGGGTAATTCTAAACTCGATGTTGGGTTCTCCCAATTATTGTCCAAAAAGCAAGATCCATATGATCTATTTTGGCATTTTTGGATCGAACGTCTCTTTCTACAATATCAACGTGTCGTGCTGCTTTTACCCATGCATCCTCCATTCTCATTCGTTCAGTTGTTTCTTCTTTCAGCTGATCCTTGACATTTGCATTCTCAGATTCCAGCTTTATTATCATATACTCTGCTAAGGAGAGTTTATGTTCAAGCTTCGCATATCAGGCAGCAAAATCTTGAATTGTTGCATCCCTTTGCTCCACGACCGCCTGTCGTTCTTTACCCTTCTCTTCTAACTCACGAATATGATCTTGCTGTGACAACCCCAAAATAGGTCCATTCCACCCAACCCATTCTTAGTCGTCAAATACATGGTACAGAAAATAACTACAACTTTATTACAACAATTGTCGTGCAAAATACAACAACACATATGCTGTGAGTTTGGATACAAATATATACTAAATGTGACATTGAACACCATCATGTATCAGCACCTCACAAAGGTACCTTACATAAAGGTACAGTCAAAAACTATTTTAGAAACTAGAATATTTGGGAAGTGCTCAAGGAAACCATCGTATATGGGAGGCCATGCTTCTATTATGATAGATATCATATGGCCACAGAATTATCCTTGGTTGACCCAATAGACCCCAAAGAAAAACGAGAAGATTACTATCATATTCTTCCCAATGGTGAGTCTTCTCTTGACTTATCATTATCTCTACTGTCTCTAATTGAGAATTATACTTCAAACAAATACCAAGATTATATAGGTAGTGCTCGTAGATATACTCAGCAAGTGGATGAGCACAATCCTGTCTTATGATGACACGAGGTTGTATGTCATTAGACATCTTGTATGATAGTGACGAAACACCCTTCCAACGTTGGGTTCGTCTCACCCTATTTTCTTCACCAAATATAACTACTAAATGATGACCACCGTTCTATTCCCTTGTTACCCCCGCTCGACCCAGCTACACTCTTATTACCTGAAAGGAACTGTCAAACAAAAGGGTGAGCACAACTAGCCCAGTAAAGAATATCATGACTAAAGATAAATTATCAATAGTCTTCATCAGTAATAAATCAGAGATTTAGAACATATGGTAGATGATAAAAATTTCAACCATAGTTGCAGCGCAACGAGCAATCCATTAGAAGAGTCAAATAGACTATAAAGTCTATTATCTTCTCCATGTTAAAAATCCACCAACAATGTTTTATCCCTGTAACATCAATCAACAATTCTGGTCCACAATCATATGAATAACTCATAATCATAACTGTAGTTCTAAATTCCTCTTCTCATCCAGAACGAAAATAATTTTCATCACCTATCTTTACCTGAAACATCAAAGATCATGGTTACACCAAATCACATTTCCTGTTCATAATCATACTAATAACTTCATCTTTGCACTACGGCCAAAGATATTCATTTGTATCACCAGTTGGTCATGTTCATCTCAACATCTATTCATCTTTGCACTACTGGCCAAAGATATTCAACAACATGTCATCTTTGCACTACGGGCCAAAGATATTCATCAACAATTCATCTTTGCACTACAGGCCAAAGAAATTCCTCAACAGTTCATATTTGCACTACGGCCAAATATATTCATCAACAGTTCATATTTGCACTACAGGCCAAATATATTAATATCTCAAAGAAATATATAATCATTTCATAATTTATATAAACAATAATTATAACCTAATTGATCAATTCACCTTTGCACTTAAGCTAAAGATATTCACTTATAAATTCAATGGTCATGATCATACCAGTCAACAATTCAACTTTGCACTACTGGCCAAAGAGAACCCATAGTCATGATCATACCAGAAATCTACCCATCTTTACACTCAAGTCAAAGAGAAATATCATCATTAGGGTTATAAAAATATTATATATAATAATAAAAATAATATGATCAACATATAGTTTTAATCTCAAGAGTAATATTCGTAAATCAACTATAATTTGGTTAGAAAAAGAAACTGATTTTTTCGTGAATAGTAACTCGTGAATAGTAACTCGTGAATAATAACTCGACACAAAAAGGTAGAAATTCTACAATAAAATACATACCAATATTTCGGTATAATGATATTGAAAGAATAATATTTCTTAAGCTTATAAACAATTTATTTTAATTATTTACACTTTACTAAATAATGTATTTAATCATCCTAAAATGCCAAACTCATAAGATTTCATCACCAATAACCAAAAACCCTCATCAAAAATCTGCATATAACTCATATAGGATTCTCAAGCCATAAAATCCTATTTTCTAATTTTCTTACTTCACAAAACATATTTAATTCATTTACTCATAACTAGACCATTTTCATGAAAAAAAATACCAAATCAGTTCCAAAAATATTTCTTTTCTGGGATTTAGCATAATATAGTCCAATAGTGAACATATATTTTTCTCAGAATTTTTAAAAGTCATTTACTATTTTTCATATGGCCAAAATAGCCGAATATTTAGACATTTATCAAAAATTGTACTTTTATCTAAAAATTCTGAAATTCACAGAGTATACTCCCATCATATACATGTACTCCGAATAAAAATTTCATCAATTTTAGAGTTAACTACAAGGAGTTATAAGCGGTTACTTTTAAAATAGTCTTTTCTCATAAAATTCATAACTCTTAATCTATATATCCAAAAATTACCATTTTTGGACACAATCAAGAAAACTCATCAAAATATCATTTCAAATTTTTCCAGAATTTTTGAAGGTCAGAAAAATTACGAAACTGAAAAACATAACAACTCTTAAAATCCCTTACTATCCCTTACCTCAAAAGAGCAGTATTTCTGATCGGTATAAGGCTGAAGAAAACTTGCACTGATGAATAGAAACTTATAAAGCATCTAAATACTCATAAAATACACTCAATAATCTAGAGAGAGAAAGAGAGAAAACTTATGAATTCTGGTGTGATTTTTAATTCTAACTTAGCCCTCTATTTATAGAAAAATGTTAGCACGCCGAAGAAGACTTAACCTGCAACCTGATGGCTTTACCTGCTACTATTCCCACCCACCACATTTGAATAAAAATCTCAGCATATTTCTTCACCAACCAAGAGTGGGGCCCACCAATTCTAGAATTTTCCACCAAAATGATTAACTCCGAAAATTTAACAATTTCTGAACCAGTCATCTCGTAAAATTCATAACAAATTATACGTTCATTTTTAACGGTTCAAAATTTGTGAACATATACTCAACTTATATATGTATAACATATCCAAATATTACCACGATCCAACGGTCGGATTAAAAATTATAACCATCGCAAAATATCTCAAAAACCCTAATTTGATTTTCAATACCTCCGTTCCGACAAAAATATAGATAAAACACCTCAACATTAACTCCTTCATTTTTAACCACAAAAATATATCCTTCATTTATATCTACATAAAATAAATATTTCCTTATCATATGAATCAATAATTAATTATTCACAGATAATATTACAGAATCACATTTATGACAACCAGTCCGTTCCCAGGAAAGAGGGGGCTTTCTAATAAGAATTTATCTTTATTGGCGTGCAATTAGGTGACCAAACCTCTCCTTAGACAGAACTTTCTAGACATTGTCAATAATGTTATCTAATAATATTATTCAAATAATATGAATTATTGATCTGATAATGGAAAATACTATACAGTGACAATTATTGAACAACAATAATATAAAATTTCAACGTAGCAATTATTGAATCAATAAAATAAAATATTTGAACAGTAATTACTGTAACAATTATTGAGTAGTGCCTTCTTACGTAAGAATCAATAATTTCAAAAATACTGTGCAATACCGTGTGCTACTGTGCAATAACGCGTATTACTTTATTTTAACCATCGGGTATTTCAACAGTATTAACGGTAACAACTACGCCGTTATTTGTAAAAACTCAAATTTGTCATTTTCTTCATTCGACAGTTATTCGTTATGGGGCCCACAAATAGCTGCGCCGTCGTACAAATATTCCTCGACAAAAAGAATATTCCACGACCAATCGAATATTCTCCGACAACAATGATTATTTTATAACCACTTGCTTATTTTGAAAAAAAAATCACATTTCACCCATAACTTTAAACTTTTATCAATTTAACCATTTACTGAATAGTAATTATAAGAAAAATTGAATACTTTTATTTCATAAAATTCGGGGTCTTACATTGCAGTTCCATATTTCGATCAAAAATTTCTCCTAATAAATCCTCCTCAGGGTCCTCTTCTTCCTCACTCTCAGTTGCTAACTCTGTGACTAGCCCGGGTGCAACTATTAATTCTTCAATCACCACATGAATATCTCTAATTTCTTCTTCGTATGACATCCTACAATCAAGTTCAATAACTTAATTAGTACTCCCCAATAAACATCTTTGTTATAAAAAGATATTATACTCCAATATTTATTCTTTAAATATATCTCCTCAATTCATCACTTCAAACTCTATATGAGTTCATCTCTTGATTTTAAAATGTCATTCTTAAATACTGCCACAAAACAAGGGTTAATTAAAGAAATTAACATGTCACATATTATCCTTATAGTCCGACCGACCAATTAAATAATAAATAAGCTTAGATAGGACATACTAGCGACGGATTTACTCGTCTCTCCCCTCCTAGTTTTAATCCCAAATCTCCACCAGAGATCGTATCCCTAAGCTCTGATACCAACTGTGACGCCCCCAAAATAGGTCTACATAACTCATTCTGAGTCGCCAAATACATAGTACAGAATTCAAATACAAACGTCAATTATACAAATATTAATTATCGTGCAAATACGACAAAACATACGCTGTGAGTTTTAATATAAATATTATCTCGTAGACAATATCCAAACTCAAATAAAATTCTCATTACAATTCTTGTCACACTATTTTACAAAACAATGAGGATTACTAAAATAACCATCTTAGACCATTACTCCACTCCCCGACTAGTCTCAGCTACATTCTCGACTCCTGAGAAGAACAATGGAATAAAAAGAAAAAGGGTGAGCTCAACTAGCACAGTAAAGAATATTATGACTAAGATAATGTAGAAAATATTATCCTTAGTCCTCAACAAGAAAAAAAACTGATAGAATACAATAGACAACAAGTTTTAGAATCAACAACTGCAGCGGAAACAACAATCAATTAGAAGAGTCAAGTAGAGCATGATATCTACTATCTTCTATGATTTAAAAGTCCATCATCAATATTTTATCCCTGTAACACCAATCAATAAATATTACAAATCAACGAATTATCCATGCACTACGGGGTAAGGATATTCGTTGGTATCATCAGTGGTCATGATTAAGCCAAACACCTGTCCATCTATGCACTATGAGCTAAAGATGACTTTCACCACAAACCTTATCAGTAACATTAAGGGTTATGATTATACCAATACAAAATTCCTGGTCATAATCATACCAATCAATAGTACATCTTTGCACTACGGGCCAAAGATGACTTTCAACACAATATAAGCATGAGGATGATGATAATGATATAAAGTGTGACTCCCCCAAAATAGGTATACATAACCCATTTTGAGTCGCCAAATATATGGTACAGAATAAAAATACAAACTTAATTATACAACATGAGCTGAGAGTTTTAACACGAATATTGTCTTCTAGACAATATCCAAACTCAAATGGAGTCCTCATTACAACTATTATCGCACTATTTTATAAAATAGTGAGGACTATTGCAGCCACCATCTCGGACCGTCACTCCATATCCTGACTAGTCCCGGCTACGCTCTCATTTCCTGAAGAGAACAATGAAAGCAAAAGGGTGAGCTCAACTAGCCCAGAAAGAAATATTATGACGCCCCCAAAATAGGTATACATCACCCATTCTGAGTCACAAAATATATGGTACACAAATTAAATACAAACTTCTTTTATACAATACGACAAAACGTAGCTGAGAGTTTTTACACGAATATTGTCTCATAGATAATATTCAAACTCAAATTCAATCCTCATTACATTTATTATCACACTAAATAGTGAGGACTGCTAAAATAACCATCTCGGACCGTCACTCCATTTCCCGACTAGTCCCGGCTACGTTCTCATTTTCTGAAGAGAATAATTAAAGCAAAAGGGTGAGCTCAATTAGCCCAGTAAGAAATATTATGACTAAAATAATGCAGAATAAATTATCATTAGCCTTCAACAGTGTTAAACTGATAAAATATAATAAACATCAAGTTTAACTGCAGCAGAATAAGCAATCCATTAGAAGAGTCAAGTAGAGCATGATATCTACTATCTTCTATGATTAAAAAAGTTTATCATCAACTTTATAGCTGAGACTCAGCTTAACAAATAATCCACATCACTGAATTATCCATGCACTACGGGCCAAGGATATTCATTAGTATCATGTTCACAAATTATCCATGCACTACGGGCCAAGGATATTCGTGTAATCATCAATGGTCATGATCATGCTAAAAATTGTCCATTAAAGCACTACGGGTCAATGAGGACTTTTACCACATCATTTGTAACATTACTGTAGACACTCAAAATTTTCTGTACACCTGTCACTAACATTGTAGGAGAGCAGATTCGTCTTTTATGAGGGAACCCTAAAAGACGATCCATATCCATGCCAGATACTATCGGAAGTTCAGCATCAACCCCGGATCGCAATCTGGGAGTAACAATTCTAATCTCGAAGATAACCCCGAGGCATGCAGATCAATACCGGAACACACAGCGGAGAAGATCGATTAATCTCGGAGATAACTTTGAGGTATCCCATCTCAGTCCCAACCATGGGAATAGCTATCAACCTTGGTGATAACCCCAAGGAATGCAATTTCGGCAATAACCCCAGAAATGCTTGTTACAAATGCAACTAGCTTCAATCTCGGCGCTCACAACGAGATACACTGTACCAGCCCGACGATAACATCGGGAAGATAGGCACACCTCAAAGGTGACAATGAGGACCTTCAACAAATTGCAGCAGTCCAATCTCAGCGAAGCTGAGCAACGTCTACTTTATCAGCTCAATCCGGCGATAACACCGGTGAAGGGCAACATCGTCATCTGACCAACACGATGCCACGCCACGTCGTCTTAACGTCTCTACGCAACAGTATCCCACAAGACTGACCAATCCCGAGTGACTATTGTGCGGGGTAACGGATGAAAGTTGAAGCTTGAAGACCGGAGGGCACCGTCCCATCTTTAGTGACTTCGCACAAACTCTAATCCCATGCCACTGTACAACTCTCGACAACGGCGGTCCGAAATAGGTCCTGTATACCTCAAACGGATGCCCGAATTGCACTTTTGAAAGTCCGAGTGGACATTACAGTGCCTGAGTGCACGTACTTCGAGACGACCCGAGCCAAAAAACCTGGGCCAACCCTGCGGCTTAGCCGCAGGTACACCTGCGGCTCCATCCTCTATAAATAGAGGGCTTGGGGTGGCCATTTTGAAGGAGGAGACAGCGAGGAAGCCCTGCCCAATTTGCTCTGCACTCATCCCATGCAGTGTACTTTCCCCTTTTAAACACTTGTGAGCTCATATATAACCCTTTTGTACCTACAAAAGTCTGTGTTTACCCACTCTAAAGATATAGAAGTCTTCTTTGGCAGCCCACTGTAATCCTTCTCACACACTTTAGAGTCTTTCTCTTCATCTTTGCACACACCCATCTACACGTTGAGAGTCGTGTTGCTTACTTTTGCCCGGACTTCGGTCCGTGGTTTAATTCCAGTCTGTATATATATATATATATGTATATATATATTGACTAACATTATCGAGTTATGCCTCGATTGAGCCTAGACTTCGGTCTGGAGCGTTTATTTGCTTTCCTATATATATATATTTATATATATAAACTGCGTATCGAACTCTGTTCGATGAGCCTAGACTTCGGTCTGGAGCGTTTACCTGCTTTAATATATATATACTTATATATATTATCTGTGGTTGAACTCTGTTCGATGAGCCTGGATTTTACATCCGGAGCGTTTACGTGCTTTAATATATATATACTTATATATATTAACTGTGGTCGAACTCTGCTCGATGAGCCTGGATTTTACATCCGGTGCGTTTATTCGCTTATATATATATATATATATATATATATATATATATATATATTTCATCCTGCCTGGAGTTCACTTCGTGGCAGTTGATTGCTTTGTACAGCTTTCTTTACGTTTTGTCTCGCTTGGAGTTCCCTCCGTGGCGGTTGATAGCTTTTAACAGCTTTATTTACATTTTTGATCCCCCATGGAGGTGCTTCATGGTTGGTGATTACGTTTGTATATATATATATTTACAGCTTTTATATGTATATAACTGCTTATTGCTTTCATACAAATTGCGGTATTCTGTGCACCTAGGAATCATGTGATCACAGATTCAAGCCATTGGATCTAGATTCGGTTCTCGTGATGGACATTTTTAGCTGTAAGCAGCTTGTAAATTATATCTGTGATGTTTGGATTTCCTCAGATGGTTTTCATACCCACGAGGAATTCAACACCTTTTTGTACATTATTTCCATACGGATGCTTCGCATCTGTCAAATAAAATCAATCAAGCCGAGCACTTAATAAAATGGGAGTGTAAAAGGTCTCAATTACTATTGAGCATCAGGGTTTGAAAAACCTCTTTTAAAAAACATCACTGCCATATTTTGCTTAAAATTAAATTTTTACATAAAATTCAAACCCTGTGTATATAGGTGCGAACAAGGCATCACACTACTCCAAATAACAGCACATTGACTCACACACACACACATTCAGATAACAGTTTCTTGAAAAGAGGCGGTCACCGTGGTAACACGGATGTCGGGGGGTGCCTAACACCTTCCCTCCACATAACCAAGTCCTCGTACCCTAATGAATCTCGGTTTCATCGACCCGTTTAGCAGTGTCACATCACTGGGTCAATGTCCAAACTTTTTCTCGGTTGTGTTGGTACAACCATTTAAAAAACCAACTGGCGACTCTTATAGTCCAATCGTCGACATTATACATATCAGACCTTTTTCACTTGTTTTTTCAAACAAATCTCACCTAAAATGAGAACACCAAAGAACAAGTAACGGAAAGGGACAATTAAAAATCCCGACGTCGACAGGTGGCGACTCCGTTGGGGATCCAGTAAGAGGACTTAAGCCGCTATTACAATTTTTTCAAAATTGTTATCTGCTTATGTGTGGATGTTGCATTTACATTTTATGATGAATGTGTACGAATGCATTTCCTTACTTAGTGCTTCGCACTATAAATTGCTTATGATATTAGTGCTTCTCACCATATCTGCTTGTGATATTAGTGCTTCGCACATGTCATTATTTTCATACGGTAAGGCGCGATGTATGTGAATGTATGTTGTGTGGTCCCTCCACCAGGAGGCTATCCCGTCGGTGTTTGATTACTGGACTCGTGAGAAGACTAATTCTCCGAGGCTCAGGAAAGGCACCACCCAAATTCGCTCTAGTTGAAAAACCGGATTAACTTCCCGTCAAGTAGATTGCGATGATTTGGGAACCTTCATGCCAAAAAACCACGAGAGTAACCTAAGATAGGTCAGCCTCTGATAAACCCAAAACGGAGGAAAGTCTCTTCATGCTCTCATTTCAATTACTTGTAATTATCTTCCATATCTATCTCCATGTAATGAGAAATATGAAGAAATATGTACACATATATGCTACAAACCTCTGACATCCGTTTTGCAGGATAAAATTCCTAAACTGGACACATCGCATAGCATGCTATTATCCACCTTAAAGACTAAACTATGCAAGTCTTTTGCAGGGAATCAATCGGACCTACCACCCGTTCAAAGTCCAAAAAGGCAACAGGCCTACAGTCAATCATGTCGTCATCTGACCAGACCGAACTTAATCCAGTTTCTCGTAAAGAATTCGATGGATTAAGCAAACAGATTACAGATTTGGCTGTTCTACTAAAAGAATTACACCAGTCTACGCAGGGTCAGAAAATACCCGTACATGCTGAATCCTCCACACAAGGAGGAACCCAGGTCATTACAATACCTGAACTGCAGTTGGATCCGACCAACAAAACTCATGATGCTGCCCATCCCACTGGAGACCCAGACACTGGTGACATCAAAAAGAAAGTCCTCCAAATGGAAGAGACCCTTCGCACTATCAAAGGAATTGGAACACACGGGAGTGTTTCATATGCCGATTTGTGTATTTTCCCTGGTATTCATTATCCAAAAAAGTTTAAGACTCCTAACTTTAAAAAATATGACGGGTTAGGAGATCCTTACACACATCTAAAGGTGTTTATTGGAGAACTGGGATCTTATGCAAAGGATGAAAAACTCAGAATGCAACTGTTCCAAAAAAGTCTAACTGGAGAAGCCTGTTCGTGGTACACAAGATTAGACAATTCAAAGATCCATAGTTGGGAAGAGCTAGCACACGCTTTCCTCACCCAATACAACTTTCAATCTCAAATGGCTCCTGATCGGTATCAAATTACCAAGATCAAGAAACAGTCTAATGAGTCTTTCAGAGAGTATACTCAGAGGTGGAGACGCCTGGCTGCCCAAGTTAGTCCTTCCATGACAGAATCAGAGATGGTCATGACTTTCAAAGACATACAAGAAGCACCTTTCTATGAAAGAGTTTTAGCCAGCATCGGCAAACCATTTTCTGAAATGGTCAAACATAGGGAGATGGCTAAAATGGGATTGAAATCCGGAAATATTCAAGACCTAGCTGCACTCAAAGTTGTTGCTGATCACATCCAATCTGGAAATTATGGGAACAACCCCCGGAGGGTCCATAAAAAGAAAGAAGAGAATGTTTCCCTGATACTACAAGGTCAAAAAGGCAGTCAAAACATGCCTATCCAGAGGAGAAATTACACTCCCTTTCAAGTACATTCTTCAAAACCTCCAGTACCAAAAGGTGGAGAAGTCAAATGACCTCGAGTATTCACACCCTTAGGGGACACCCTCGAGAACATTCTCAATCTCGTAACAACACAGAAGAAAATCATGCATCTTCTTCCACCAGCCAGCCCTAATGGACGGGGTTTTAATGCTGCTCGGAAATGTGCTTATCATGTCGAGGCACCTGGACATGATACTCAGGATTGTTGGGCCTTCAAACATAAAATTCAAGACCTGATAGACAACGGTGAAATTGTGGTCACCAAACTCGATCAGCCTCACGTTCAAGACAACCCTCTTCCTCAACACAAGAAAGAAGAGGTCAACATGATCAATTGGAGCAGTGGACAGAGTTCCAATTTTAGCTGTGAATCCTCCCAGACCCCCAAAGATGGTGATGACAGATGGTATTATGCTAAGTTCCAATTCACAATGGAACGAAAGATGAAAGCTCTCTTTAAACAAATTGAGAAATTGGCGGAACTGGTGACTTATCAGCATCAACTGACTCGTCAGCTAATCAGCCAGGAGCATGCCAGTCTCCTACCTATTGTCATGAATATTCCCTCTTCACTTTTAGAAAATGAAATGCTGGAAGACAAAGTGACGAAGAGAGCAAATGCTAAGGCCCGTTGGAATTTTACCAACAAAAGGGAATTCACATATTTGGGCCAACCTATAGAGGAAATCCTTCATATGTTAATCAATGAAGGAATGATTAGTTCCCTTCTACCTCCAATCAACCCCCGTTCAGGACGATACAACTCTGAGGGAGTATGTCAATATCATTCTCAATCTCGCGATCACAACACAGAAGAATGCTGGGCACTCCGCCACCTTATTCAAAATTTAATCTACAGTGGCATACTGCGTCTAGCAGATAACGACACTGTGTTACGGGCAAGTGAGGATTCGTATCCTACTAAGTGGAAGAGTGTAGTAGCAGTCATATCCGCTGAAAATGATGGGGTTAACAAATCACTTATCATGCCAGTCATTCAACTCAAGGGAATCAACAATCCTTTGAAAGTGGATGCTCCCGAGCCAATCAACTTACCGTGTAGAGCACAATATCCTATTGTTAGCTTATGCACAGTTCCATGGAATTATGGAGAAGGTGAAGGATCCACCTCGCATACAACTGATGCAGTGTCGAAGGAAAATCCACTGTATCTTCCCCAACGGGTAATGAAGCCTGTCATCAAGTCTAAGGGAAAAGTACCCATTGAGAAGATTAAAAATTTCCTCCGCACTATGGGTCATAACGAAGTCAAGGTGGTTTTAAGCTTGAAAGAAGCTCCACAACAGATATTAATCTTGGACTTGGTCCTGACTTCCGAGAATCACCGGAAGGTCTTGTTAAAGGTTTTAGAAGAAGCCTGTCTACCGACATCAGTTGATACGAAAAAGTTTCAACATCTGGTTGATCACATTTTCAACAACAATGTGATATCCTTCACTGATGATGACATACCGCCCGAAGGGACCGATCATTACAAACCATTGCACATTACGGTCTTGTCCTCCAGATATATGGTGGTTAGAGTTTTAATAGATGGAGGTTCCTCTCTGAATATCTGCCCATACGCTACCTTGGTGAAGATGAATATCAATCCCAATCGAATTCGGAGTAGCCATACCATCATCAAAGCTTTAGATGGAGCCCGCCGTAACTCGGTCGGAGTAGTTGAGCTGCCAATTGAGATTGGTCCTCATACATTCTGCGTATCCTTCCATGTGCTCAAGATAGATTCGGGATACAACCTGCTCTTGGGACGACTATGGATTCACATGGCAGGGGCAGTCCCCTCCACTCTTCACCAACAGTTGAAATACATCATCAATAATAGCCTGGTCACAGTCAACGCTGAACCGGAGATTCCTCAGCATGGGGACATGCCACTCATAAATGCCAATAAGGATGTTGAGCCAATTAGTTTTCATGCTTTGGAAATAAGTAATACCCAATACCATGCTATTGGAACGCCACTGACCGAACCCCAAATTTCTGCCGAGGTAATGTCGGCCACACAAGAAATGATGTCGTTGGGTCATAAATCGGAACAAGGGTTGGGTAAAGATTGCCAGGGTATCAAGTACCCTATTCGCTTAACCAAGCAAATTGGGACAGCTGGACTAGGCTATTCTGCCAGCTCTAGTCACAGGAATCCTCATAAGCATCAGCAGATTCCTTCAGCTTCGACCATGCGGCGTTTAGCTTAGCCTTTAAGCTCCGAGTCTGCACAACCTCCTGTAAAGGTGCCAGCCAATATAATGGCAATGTTATTTCCCAAGCCGGTACCGGTAAAGGAGAAAAAAAATCTTTGTTCCAGATCCTGCAGTGGAGGAAGAGGAATGAAGAATCAAGCAAGACGTCATGCGGATGATGTTCGGCATACGCATCATCGTTCATGATGAGCATACCAACAAATACACCTCAGACGATGATTGTCCAGACATAATAGCTATCATTCGGGACAGGGAAGATGATGATAATCCCTCCATCACTGCGGTTTACCCGAAATTTGCTCTTGCCAATTGGAACAGCATTCCTTGCATTGGTCGTCAAGGGTAAAGCGGGCAAAAACTCTTTCTGCCCTATAGATATAATAACTGCTTACTTTTCTGTACAGTATTAGCGGTTTATTTTGCCAGTATATGCTAACACTGTGTATGATCAACACATTTCATATATACTAAGTAAAAGCATATTTTGTTTTAAGACCCTGAATTTAGATGTGCCTGTGCTTGCTTATACGGTGCCTCTTTTTCACAAGGATCGTACCTTTGATGTAGAGATGAATTTAGCCTTGGTGGATATACAGGATGACATTGAGGTGCCTCCAGAAATTCAAGAATGGGTCAAAGACAAACCCAAACCCAATCTTGATCAAACCACTCCTTTCAATTTCGGAGCCTTAGAAAACCCTAAGTTAATCCAGATTGGTTCAGACCTTACCCCAAACCGACGGAATGACATGGTTACGCTATTAACCCAATTCCAGGATGTGTTTGCATGGTCTCATGAGGATATGGTGGGTTTGTCCATTGACATTGTCCTTCATCGCATTCCCATTAAAGAGGGATTTAAGCCAGTCAAGCAAAAGCTCCGGCAATTGAAACCTGAATGAAGTTTAAAGGTGAAAGAAGAAATTGTGAAACAGTTTCAAGCTGGCATCATAATGGTGTCTACATATCCTGAGTGGATATCCAACATCGTGCTCGTACCTAAACCTGGAGGGAAGGTGCGAGTTTGCGTGGATTACCGGGACTTGAACAAAGCTTGCTTAAAAGATAGCTTTCCCGTGCCATTTATCCACATTCTCATTGACAATACTGCGTAATACGACATGTACTCCTTTGTAGATTGCTTTGAGGGGTATCATCAGATCATGGTTGCCAAGGAAGATCGTGAAAAAACTGCTTTCATCACTCCTTGGGGAACTTTCTGCTATAAACGGTTGTTATTCAGCCTCATCAATGCTGGAGCTACATATCAACGAGCTATGATGGCTATTTTCCACGACTTAATTCATAAAGAGATCGAGATCTACGTGGATGACATTATCGTTAAATCCCGAAAGGAGGATGACTATATAGACCATCTCAGGAAATTATTCAATAGGTTGCGTAAGTACAACTTGAAGTTGAATCCAGCTAAGTGCGCCTTTGGTGTTAAATCAGGCAAGTTGCTAGGATTTCTAGTCAACCACAAAGGGATAGAGCTGGATCCTGCCAAAATCCAAGCCATCACGGAAATGCCCATTCCTCAGACAGAAAAGGAAATACGGGGATTTTTGGGAAGGATCAACTTCATTAGTAGATTTATCTCCCAACTCACAGCAACCTGTGAGCCAATCTTCAAGCTGTTAAGGAAGAACTCCTCCATGAAATGGTGAGGAGTGCCAGAATGCCTTCCTTACAATCAAGAAATAGCTAATCAAAGCTCCCATCTTGGTACCACCCAGGGATGATGTTCCCCTATTTATGTATCTGTCCGTAATTGACAATGCCATGGGCTGCATGCTGGGACAGAAGGACGATAGAGGCCTAGAACGAGTTATCTATTACCTCAACAAAAGATTTAGCAGCAGTGAACACAAGTACACTCTGATCGAAAAGACGTGTTGTGCTTTAGCATAGGCTTCCATGAGGTTACAACATTACCTCCATGGGCACATAACCCATCTCATATCCCGCGTGGATCCTCTCAAGTACGTGTTCAGTAAACCCATACTAAATTGTCGGCTGTCCAGATGGCAGTAGATCCTATAACAATTTAACATTGTATATGTGACTCAAAGGTCCATCAAAGGTCAAGGAATTACAGATCAACTGGCCGCCGCACCATCAGGGGATTTCAAACCCTTGGAAACTTACTTCCCTGATGAAAGAGTAATGACAATTCAGCAACACCATCAGTACGATACACGCCAAACTTGAAAGATGTATTTCGATGGAGCTGTTAATATGGAAGGTTCTGGAGCTGGAGCAGTTCTAGTATCTGATACGGGGGAGCAGTATCCCGTCGCCGTCAAATTACAGTTTGTCAGCACCAACAATACTACTGAGTATGAAGGCTGTCTTATGGGGCTAAAACTTGCCCATTCAATGGGCATCAGCCGGTTAACTATCCTTGGAGATTCGGAGTTGGTAATCAGACAATCCACCGGAATCTATCAAACCAAGGAACTATATTTGCTGCCTTACCATCGGCAGGTTTTAAAGATGGCTTTGGGGTTTGAAGAAATATCCTTTCTACCTATTCCTCGTAATAGGAATGATTTCGCGGACGTGTTAGCAACTTTGGCCTCCTTGATTTGCATATCAGACAAGGAACACTTGCTAAGCATCACAATTTCCCGGCACAAGGCCCCAACCTACGGGAATTACGTTGGAGAAGTATCAGATGAGCTACCTTCCATCCAACATCCTTGGTATCAGCAAATCAAGGAATATCTGCGAGATGGATCTACACCCGTTGAGGCGAGCCAGACTGAGAAAAGGCGGATCCATCGATTTGCTATGAAATTCTACCTGAGTGGAGATGCGCTCTACAAAAGAGATGCATGATTAGGTCTCCTCAGATGTTTAGACAAAGATCAAGCCCAAAGGCTTATGGATGAAATTCATGGCGGAGTCTGTGGCCCCCACATGAGTGGCCCCCTCCTTGTCAAGAAAGTCCTCAGGACGGGACATTATTAGCTATCTCTCAAAGCTGATTGCAATGACCATGTCAGGAGATGCTATCAGTGCCAGATTTATGGGAATGTTATACACGCCCCTCCACGGGAACTTCACAATAAGAGTTCACCTTGGCCCTTCTCAATGTGGGGAATGGACGTTATCGGGCCCATTGAGCCTAAAGCCAGTAATGGTCATCGATTTATCTTCACCATGATCGACTACTACACCAAGTGGGTAGAAACAGCCTCATTCCCCAGGGTTACTAAAGAAGTCATCATTGCTTTCATCAGAAACAATGTCATTTGTCGATATGGACAACCAGAGGTGATTGTGTCCGACAATGCCAAGAACCTCAACAACAAAATGATGGAGGAATTATGCAGTAAATTCCACATCAAACATCTCAACTCAGTCATCTATCATCCGAAGATGAATGGTGCTGTTGAAGCGGCTAACAATAACATCAATAAGATTATGCAAAGATGTCCACCAATCACAAAAATTGGCCTGACCAATTACCTCTGACTCTGTTAGCCTACAGAACCTCAATGCGCACTTCCACTGGGGCAACCCCCTACGTATTGACCTATGGGATGGAAGTAGTGCTCCCCATAGAAGTTGAGATGGAATCCCTCAGAGTATTGATAGACGCTCAGTTGGATGAAGACCAATGGGTACGAGATAGGTATCACCAACTGTCTCTAATAGACGAAAGGCGAACCGCGGCTATCTTCCATGGTCAGTTATATCAGTAAAGGATCGCCCGATCCTACAACAAAAAAGTCTGGGTACGGCAATTCAGACAACATGACTTGGTTTTGAAGAAAATCCTGGACAACCAAGATCAGGCGCCGATCCCAGCAGGCGTATACCCGAAATCGATCCTCTACTGAGAGGTACCGAGAAGCTGAACGCTGACCTGTCGCCCCCTCAAAAGGATGAAAATCCTGGAACTGGTCAAACTGCGACATCACGGCCAATGGGTGATAAGTGGTCACTCCCCTCAAACCAGCCAGAGGAAGATAGTCCATGCCCGGAGCATGAGTAATGAAGTTGTATGGTGAGCTAAGCCCCGAACACGGGAATATGCTGAATGGATCTCTGATATCTGCCAAGAATGTGGACCAGGACAGAGCATCTATACACTCTGATGGCTGAAAAGAGTATGACATAGCTACATCATGGGTGAAGCAGTACCCATGCCGTCTAAGAGTGCCAATCGGTCTCAAGTGTGACATGAACCACACATATAGCATGACTGAACTCCCAGTGAACACTCCTGTCGGATAAGTGTAGCAGTAAGATGCTGACCGCAGGGTCTCTACTACAATCATAGGTACAATGGTACGACCCTCCCTGAGAGCTCTCACGGCCATGATAACGCCTATATCTATCTCATCCATATACCACAGCATATATACATATGACAATACACATAGCATCAGTACGTCAACTCTGGCCAAACGCCAATGATCCTCTGATGCGGTGAAATCCCCGGAATGTCGTGAATAGCTATCCACTGAGCCAAATCTGTCGTACAGAAAACGCTGGGATATCACGTGGCCAGATGTCAACTCATCATGTACCACTCTGCGCCTCAATCCTGTGAGAGTCATGAATCGTCTACTCATGTCTCCCAAAGCCAGATGCACGCAAGGTCTGTCTAAAAGCAGCATCGTCAAACGTGCATACTCCTCCAGAGTAGGAGTCAACTCATGAGTGCCGAATCGGAATACCTGTCTATCCGGTAGCCAATGCTCTATCATCCCGTCCACAAATCCTGTGGGAACCTGAAAAGTCAAAAAGGTCATAGTATGCTGCAATAAATGATCTACAGTCACCCTGTCTAGTGGTGACATACTATCATACCACGATCGCATACCCGACGCCACCACTGACGGTGGGGTATGATCTATATGGCTAACTGTCGAAGAAGACATCTGTGCAGGTCGTGTCATAAGACCATCCAGGGGTCAATGCCGAATATCTCTGGACATAAATACATATGCATAACATGATACATGCATAACAGATAATAGATGGCAATATGATATAGGGAATGAAAAAATACTGTGCATACATTCCTAAGTATATCATCATCTAATACATCATCTATGTACAACTACAAATACAGGGAAATGGGGCACAGATGCCCTACTACTGACAAAGGCCTATCAAAAGATATAACGAGAATGGGGCACAGCCACCCAATATCTAACAGAGGCCTATCAAAAGATATAACGAGAATACACATCAGAAGAAGACAATGGTGTCGATGTCCACATCATCAATACTGTCCACCTTATGTAACTCCTCCTGAGTCACTGGATCTCTATCAACAGGGATGTCAGGCCTATATAAAGGAGGATTCGCGCTGACAAAACCGAATGGGTCACCTGAGGGGCCAGCGCCGGAGCTGGAAGGATCAAATGAAGCCGCCTCTGTCGGGTCTCTGCCCAAATGCCGAATAAATATATGTGTCTGGTCCAACTGCCTGGTCAAACTATCAATCTGGGTCATATGAGTCAGATCTCGGACACAAGCTATCCAATCCGTCATCATCAAGGATCCTGAAACCATATCCCCCATAAACTGTGTGGCGCGGGACTGAGCTCCAATAGTGCTGGGGACCACCACCGATGGAACGTCTCCTGAGTACATAGACCCTCTGACAATGCAAAACCGTCAACCCCCAACAATAGGATATCAGTGATGGGTGACTGCGATACAGGCCAATAACGCCTAGCAGGAGGCAAGATCGGTATACGAATCTCCCCTGTGGTGCTCCTAATAGCACGCTCTCCTAAATAGAGCTCCCAACCTCCATCTGTGAAGAGAAGAACTCTCCTGGTGGAAATCACATACTCGACTCCAGTCGGGTATCCATCCTCAAAACCCACGGTCAGGTGTTCCCCGGAATAGGGAAGCCATGTGATGGTATCGGCCGTCAACAACTCCAACTGCATACGGCAATGAGTGAATCCCTCAGCTACAGGGACCTCTGGCAGAATCGAATGATGCCATCGTCGTCCTCGTGGATAGGTGTCTAAACCTAACACACTCACGGAACGCAAGCATGGAAGCCTCTCATAGGTCCAAAACTGCCAACATAAAGGCAAACATCTGCTGTCAGTTAACACTCTTAACCTATACATGGTAAATGACAAGAGAAATACTCACCAGCAGAAATGGGTAAAATCCTAGCCAAGCCTCGGTCAAACCCTGTGAGCGCATACGCATGCCCCGGAGGAAATAGGCAAAGGTGTAGGAACCCCAATCATACTCTCCAATACGGTCCACATCACGTGTAGCGCTGATCAAAGCGAAAGATACCGTGGAAGAGTTGTCTGCTATGAAGCAGCCTCGAATGATCATCAGGAACAATCGCCGCAGAACGCGATCCCTGATTCTGACATCATCAGGCATAGGCTCACTCAATAGCCCGCTCATAGCATCTACGCTCAAAGGACCTGAACGGATAGTCTTGCCTTCGAGTGCCGCCGCCGGAACCCCTAATAAGGATCTAACGGCAGTAGGGGTAATATTTGCCATGCAAGGCACTGGCTCCCCTCCAAACTCTATACCTGTGATAAATTTCCAATCCATAGGCGTCATCATCACCTCGTAATCCAGCAGATGGAGTGACTGAGTCTGATGAAACCATCGCTCAGACAATACCTTGAGATAACCCCAGGGACAACGACGGGGAAGGATGGAGAAAAAAGGCCCCAAATCCCCACTCATGCACTACCGCTCTATAGTCAGGATGAAGTGCCTGATACATGGAGTGAATGCTGAATCAGTTTCCTCGAGGCTGTGTAAAACCAGGAACCTGCATGAAATATAGATCAACATCAAAACCCTTTAATCCTCATCAATAGGAAAGAAGGAAGATCAAAGTCTAACGTCATACCTCGTTAGCATGCAAATACATCGATGGATGTCTGGCCAAATCACCCAACAACTCTGGGTTCACCACTTGAATGCTCGGAAGCTCCCTACGAGGGACATGTGCAGCAGGAGCGGGGTCCTCTATCAGAATATCCGCCTCCTCGTCCTCAACGTCTGGAACATCTACCTGGACAGGACGTATCACGACCTCCACCAACCGACGAGGCTATCTGACAGAACGGGGACGAGGCACTTCAGAAGCCCTCCGCCGTACGCCAGAAGTGGTCCTATAGGAACTGCTAGGCTGATTCGGATCCATAGTATCTGGACAATAAGTCTCCAAATCACCTCAGAAAGGGTGTGGTATTTGCTTACCTGGAGCTTTCTAGAATGCATTTACTTTAACGTATAATAGAGTTAAAATGCATGACTACCCAATGCCTACATTTGAAAATTTTTTGCCATAGTCCCCTTTGAAAATAGGACTATCCACATGCATACAGGCATGTCTAGGTGGCCATTCAGTAACACATCTGCTCCAAAGTCATATACATAATATATGCATTAAAAATTAAAATCATCATGCATAAGGCCAACCTCAATACTAGGAGTACTTTGCCTTGCTACCTTATGCTCATTGGACCTCAAATAGGACAAAAAATAGCATAAAAAGGTGCCAATTTGACTGTCTCAAAAGTCAAATTTTTCCACATAGTTATGTTCAGCATGGTTTAATACTAACATTTACTATGTTGAATATTTTTTATCTAGTCATTTGTGCATACATAATCACTACTATGTGTTTAGATGCATTTCATGCGATAACGCAAAATCTAACCGACAGAAATGAGAGAAAATACAGGCATATGTTACCACGATAGTGTAGAACACTCGTACGGTGACAGAATTTGTAGAAAATAGCCCAAACTCAGCAGATCTGAAAGAGGCTCACGTATTTTCCTTCGCGCAACAAGTTGAAAGTGACTTGCGAGACCAACCTGTTGGAATTTATCATCCAAGGTTGGCCGCAGGCCCATCTGCGGCTGCAGCAGGTGCACATGCGGCACCCCCATGCGGGTCTTATCCCTCCGTCTCGGTACAGTTCGAGTTGCAAAGGAGTTCTTACAAGCTGAAAAGGCCAAACCAGAGATAAAAACGCTACGCGATTGAGCAGAATAGCCTAAAACCCTGGTTTTTCTAGATCTAACTGTGGCTTTCTTTTCATCCATTGGTATTCGCCCGAACACAAGGTTTACTATATCGATGATTTAAGTCTTTGCATACCACATTCGACAATACCGTACAGAGGTCCGATGCCGTCAGCGTAAGGTTGTCACCCTAATCTTTTCACAAAAGAGGTCCCCGACGGGGGTTACAACGCATGCTCATCCGTTGACACACAAATCAACGAAGGTCAAGCAGCCTTGACGTTGTTTCAGCTGATGGCAAGTAAACCCATCGAAGCATGGAAAGTTATTCGATCATTGCGTACGTCTATATTCATCACTCCCCAGTAGATCCCTGACAGGGGTTACAATATGAAATCCCTGGCGGGGGCTACAACGCATGCTCATCCGTTGATACATAAATCAACGAAGGTCAAGCAGCCTTGACATTATTACAACGGATAGCGATTTAAACCTATCAGAGCTCTGAAGCTATTCGAGGTTTTCACACCCGACCACTCGTATTCCCCAGCGGATCCCCGGCGGGGGTCACAATGCAATGTTCTGATGATCTACACGACAACGGAGGTCAAGAAACCTTAACAGTATATCCCATAGGATGTTTTAGCCGTTGATTCACATGTCGGTGAAATAGACAAATCAACGAAGGTCGGGCATCCCTGACGGCATTTGCTGTTGGCAGTAAATCCAACAGAATCGTGACATGTCCTGATGATACAAACCAAGAGATTGTCATCAAGGAGGATTGATGATGAAATATGTTATACACATCCTCAAGCAGATCAAGCTTCATCCCCATAGATCTCTCACACATAAGAGGTACATCTTCGGGATCAAGTCATAATCGAAGACACAGGACTTTGGTGATAACTCCAACATCAACGTCCTAACTTATTCGGATTACACATCAAATCTGGTCATCGTTGACAACCCCCAGTTGAAGTAACAGGGAGCCAACAATCATCCCCAGCGTGTTGGGCTACAACCCCGTACACATGCATCATACATTTGCATCATGTTGCTAACCATAGTACCATGTTCGTCTTGTTACGTTTCAAGTGTCTAGGATTCTTTATCCTACCCATGCATCGCCATGCATGAGTAAGATAAAGAGGGGCATCTGTAGACACTCAAAATTTTCTGTACACCTGTCACTAACATTGCAGGAGAGCAGATTCGTCTTTTATGAGGGAACCCTGAAAGACGATCCATATCCATGCTGGATACTACCGGAAGTTCAGCATCAACCCCGGATCGCAATCTGGGAGTAACAATTCCAATCTCGGAGATAACCCCGAGGCATGCAGATCAATACCGGAACACACACCGGAGAAGACCGATTAATCTCAGAGATAACCCCGAGGTATTCATTCTCAGTCCCAACCATTGGAATAGCCACCAACCTTGGTGATAACCCCAAGGAATGCAATTTCGGCAATAACCCCAGAAATGCTTGTTACAAATGCAACTAGCTTCAATCTCGGCGCTCACAACGAGATACATTATACCAGCCCGACGATGACATCGGAAAGACAGGCGCACCACAAAGATGACAATGAGGACCTTTAATAAATTGTAGCAGTCCAATCTCAGCGAAGCTGAGCAACGTCTTCTTTATCAGCCCAATCCGGTGATAACACCGGTGAGGGGCAACATCGTCATCTGACCAACACGATGCCATGCCACGTCGTCTCAACGTCTCTATGCAATAGTATCCCACAAGACTGACCAATCCCAAGTGACTATTGTGCGGGGTAACGGATGAAAGTTGAAGCTTGAAGACCGGAGGGCACCGTCCCATCTTCAATGACTTCGTACAAACTCTAATCCCATGCCACCATACAACTCTCGATAACGGCGATCCGAAATAGGTCCTGTATACCTCAAACGGATGCCCAGATTGTACTTCTGAAAGTCCAAGTGGACATTGCAGTGTCTGAGTGCACGTACTTCGAGACGACCTGAGCCGAAAAACCCGAGCCAACCCGGGTTGCCTCTGGTACACCTGTGGCGCAGGTACACCTGCGGCTCCACCTTCTATAAATAGAGGGCTTGGGGTGGCCATTTTGAAGGAGGAGACAGCGAGGAATCCCTGCCCAATTTGCTCTGCACTCATCTCATGCAGTGTACTTTCCCCTTTTAAACACTTGTGAACTCATATATAGCCCTTTTGTACCTACAAAAGTCTGTGTTTACCCACTCTAAAGATATAAAAGTCTTCTTTGGCAGCCCACTGTAAGCCTTCTCACACACTTTAGAGTCCTTCTCTTCATCTTTGCACACACCCTTCTACACGTTGAGAGTCGTGTTGCTTGCTTTTGCCTGGACTTCGATCCGTGGTTTCATTCTAGTCTGTATATATATATATATATATATATATATATATATATATATATATATATATATATATCTATATATATATATATAGACTAAAATTATCGAGTTTTGAGCCTAGACTTCGGTCTGGAGCGTTTATTTGCTTTCCTATATATATATATATATATATATATATATATATATATATATATATATATATATATATATATATACTTATATATATTATCTGTGGTCGAACTCTGTTCGATAAGCCTGGATTTTACATTCGGAGTGTTTACGTGCTTTAATATATATATTAACTATGGTCGAACTCTGTTCGATGAGCCTAGATTTTATATCTGGTGCGTTTATTCGCTTTTATATATATATATATATATATATATATATATATATATATATATATATATATATATATATATATAAAAATTTCGTCCTGCCTGGAGTTCACTTCGTGGCAGTTGATTGCTTTGTATAGCTTTCTTTACGTTTTGTCCCACCTGGAGTTCCCTCCGTGGCGGTTGATAGCTTTTAATAGCTTTATTTATATTTCTGATCCCCCATAGAGGTGCTTCGTGGTTGGTAATTACGTTTTTATATATATATTTACAGCTTTTATATGTATATACCTGCTTACTGCTTTCATACAAATTGCGGTATTCTATGCGCCTAGGAATCATGTGATCACAGATTCAAACCATTGGATCTAGATTCGGTTCCCGTGATGGACATTTTCAGCTGTAAGCAGTTTGTAAATTATATCTGTGATGTTTGGATTTCCTCAGATGGTTTTCATTCCCACGAGGAATTCAGCACCTTTTTGTATATTATTTTCATACGGATGCTTCGCATCTGTCAAATAAAATCAATCAAGCCGAGCACTTAATAAAATGGGAGTGTAAAAGGTCTCAATTACTATTGAGCATCAGGGTTTGAAAAATCTCTTTTATAAAACATCACTGCCATATTTTGCTTAAAATTGAATTTTTACATAAAATTCAAACCCTGTGTATATAGGTGCGAACGAGGCCTCGCACTACTTCCAAATAACAGCACATTGACCCACACACACACTTTCAAATAACAGTTTCTTGAAAAGAGGCGGTCATCGTGGTAACACGGATGTCGGGGGATGCCTAACACCTTCCCTCCGCATAACCAAGTCCCCGGACCCTAATGAATCTCAGTTTCACCGACCCGTTTAGCAGTGTCACATCACTGGGTCAATGTGCAAACCTCTTCTCAGTTGTGTTGGTACAACCATTTAGAAAATCAACTGGCGACTCTTATAGTCCAATCGTCGACATTATACATGTCAGACCTTTATCACTTGTTTTTTCAAACAAATCTCACCTAAAATGAGAACACCAATGAACAAGTAACGAAAAGGGACAATTAAAAATCCCGACGTCGACAATTACGGGTCATGGTTATACCGAATGATCCCTGGTCATAATCATACCAATCAACAATCCATCTATGCACTCCAGCCAAAGATGACTTTCATCACAATATAAGCATGAGGATGATGACAATGATATAAGAATTTAAATTTTAAAGATTTATAATTTAATTTATCCAAGATTCAATAATGTCCAAATTATCAACATGAAACTGCTTTGTGGAGTAAAATTCAAGAATAATATTGTATCAAAAATGATTTGAACCGAAAAGAAATCAATTTTTCTCATGAATAGTACTCCGGGTGAATATTACCCGAGCGAATAGTACCCCGCGAATAGTACTTCGAGAATAGTACCTCGTGAATAGTACTTTGTAAATAGTACTCATGAATAGTCCTTCGTGAATAGTACTCATGAATAGTACTTTGTGAATAGTATCCCGTGAATAGTACTTTGTGAATAGTACCGTATAAATGAATAGTACTCATGGACAGTACTCCGGCATGAAAAGCTTAAAATTTAACAAGAATGTACAGAAAATATCATTGCGAAACGATACTAGATGAAGCGCAAATTTTAAGGATATTCTACTAATTTCATGGAGTATAGAAACAATACTTTAACAAAATGATGGTATAATCAGGAATACGAGACTAAATAATATTACTGATGAGTGAGTTTTATACACATAAATTGGATACATTCGGGCTTAATTTATTGTTATTCTCAAGTCTTTTAAAATAGTTTTTAAGTATTTGTGTCCATTCATGCATGTTTTACATTGTTTTGTAGGATTTGGGACAAAAGTTACGTGGATCGACGTTCGGGGTGGCTAGATTCGCGTTTTCGACTTGTCATTTACACAGCAGTCACTTCAGAGTCAATTTGAGTATTTCTACGGACCTTATTTCGAAAAACTTAAAGAATGAAAGTTGTAGATATACTTCTCCTCTTTCCGTAACATCCTGAATCGTCAAAATCGGAGTTCGGACGAAGAAGTTATGGCTATTTTCCCAAAGGACGTCGGAGTAGAAAATTTCCAAAAAAAGCACTAGCGCCGGGGCGCTAATTTCAAGGCAATTTCCAGAGCCGGGGTGCTATAAGGCAGAGTTTGAGCATCGAGCCCAGCGCTGGGGCGCTGGGGGAAGAGGTTGGTGCGGCCTGGACGCGTTTTGGGCGAATTTGGACACCTTTTTAGACTCCAAATTGGATTGGGTTTGTTCCTAACCTAAAAATTTGACTTGTAACCTATAAATACATGATGGGAGGCATAAAATAAAGGGGGATTAGATATCTTAGATTAGAGAAACACTCCATTAGATTAGACATTAACCCTAGTTCTTATTAGTTTTGGAGATTGAAACAACTTGGAGATCATTGAAGAGCAAGAGCAGGAGCAAGAGGGGAGCATCAGATTTGCTGACAACAGATTTTATTATCTTCTCTTATCATACTTTTACCTTTTAATATATATTCAATTGTGGATTCTTGGTTTTAATTCATTAATTATGAACTAACTCTTTTATTAAGATTTCAATTGAACTTTTTATGGTTATGAATTGATTATTTAATTTATTCTAATTATTTATGTTGAAGTGAATTGTTCATCTTGCTTTGTGCTTATTGATTAATTATCTGGCTAATAATTACCTTGTTACTCTAGAAGGAATTGGGAAAGGAATTCTAGGGTTAGAACTGGGTTTGGTGACATGTGACTTAGTTATTTGCACAGTGAATAATTAGGTTTGTGAATAGAATGAGAATATCTATTTGCCGCATGTAACATAAGAGGAATTGGGTTTGTAACGAGTTTAATTCAATTGTTTTGCATAGAGATATATCAAAATTAATCTGGGTTAAATAGAAGGCAATTGATCACTCGAGAGAGGGCTTTTGGCATTCGAGAATTCCTGTTAACAATTCAGTAGATATAATAATTGGGATAGTTGAATAATTGATTCATAATTCATAATTGGGGATATTGGAGTCTTAATTCTTATTTATCTGAATTCCATTATTTCTTAGTTGTTTATTTGCTTTCTTTTAGAATAATCTTTTTGTTTTGTTTAATTTAGTTTTCTTAAATCTAGAAATCACAATTATTGGTTGTTTAAATAAAATTAATTTGGTTAAGAATTAGTACTTAGTGATTTTTATTAAATAATTCCTCGTAGGAACGATACTCTACTTTCACTTTATTACTTGTTGACCGTGTATACTTGCACGTATTCATTGATTGCGAAATCAATCAACAAGTTTTTGGCGCCGTTGCCGGGGAATTAATTTAATTATTATTTACCAAAATTAATTTCAATCAAATTAGTCTTAATTTAAACATTTTTATTTTTATTTTTATTTCTCATTCTCTTCCTATATTTCTCTCTTTTTAGGTACCATGGATGACTTTGCGTATCAATGGCCATACACGAACATGGCTCAACCACGGGGAACAGAGATTGACAGACTCAAGAAACTTTCTGTATTATCAGCACAGATGGAGACACTTTCGAGGATGCTTGAAGCTTTTGAAGCTCAACGTCGTCAAAGTGTGGCAGTTACTTGTGATTATTGTGCTGGAAATCATATGAGTCATCAATGCGCCATCAGTTTCGAGCCAGTACAGTATAGTGGTGATTACCCCAACAGTTATGCCTATACCAACAACTATCATCAGGATTGGGGGTATCACCCGAATTTTTCATGGAGTAACAATCAAGATCAATTTTATGCTCCAAGTCCAACATACCCACCGGATTTCTTGTGTCCACCTCCACTACAACAGGAAGAACATTCAAATTGGGAGGAAGCCTTTGAAAAATTTATTAAAGCTTCTAAAAAAAAGAACGAGGAACAAGACAAAAGATTTAATCAAATAGAGCTAAATTTGCAAAGCCAAGGGGTGTCGAACAAGAATCTGAAAAATTAATTGGGGCAGATAGCACATGCATTGAACAACCGTCCTCAATACACTTGGCTCTATGACATGGATGATGAGACTGATGATGAGCCTGAACCAAATCTGCAATCGGATGTGTCAAATGATATAGATGTTGAAAGAGAGGAAAGACTTGGAGACCAACAAAAAGAGATCGGCAAAGATCTAACTTTGAGTACCAACGAAGATGAGCCAATTTTGATAGTGTCCCATGTACCTTCTCCACCAAAGTTCAAGAATCCGGTTAGATTTGCAAAACCATGTCTGCTAGGTAGTCATGTCGTCGGCAATACTCCTTGTGACGTAAAAGCGAGTACAACTTCGAAGCCATGGTTCAATGAGTTGGAGAAGATAGAAGAAGAGATTGTTGTGTCTGACAAGCCTCAATGCCAGGATCTATTCGCAGACACAATGGAAAAAACACCTAGATGTTGGACGTTATTTAATGTGATCTTATCTAAACAAAGCATGCTAGGTGACTTTAATACAATGGTTATCGTAAATGGGAACCTACCAAAAGCTATATTATTTCCGATGGATGGAGGGTTCCTCAACTTTCGAAGAGGAATTGGATAGAGAATTGAAGAAGTTAGGCTGAGACTACAAAACAAGAGCTTATTGGGAGGCAACCCAAGTTTAATTTTTATTTTTAGTTTTTATTAGGTTTTATATTAGTAGTTTTGAATTTGTATTTATTTAGGATTTAATAAAATTGCTTCTATCATGGTTTACAGGTTAGTCAAGTCAAATTCAAGTGTGGTGCCCAATTTATTCCATGTGCTTAGCCTATTCTTCAAACTTAGTGAACAATGAGGAAGATTGCTATATTTTCAAGGAAGTCCTCTGCTTTACTTTTTTATATTTCATCCATTGAGGACAATGTCTAGTTTAAGTTTGGGGGCATTTTAGTATCGTATTGCATATAGTTAGTTATCTGCATAGTAGTTCATTTTTTTTTGTGTTAGCATTGTATTTTTTTTTAGGTTGCATATAGTACATGATAGTTATTTGCATATTCATATATGTGTTGCATTAGTATGTGTTCATGTAGTATAATTGCATTTTTATTTTTTATTTTTTGCATGAATCTGTGCGATTAGTTGGTGTGGTCTTAGCTCGGCCTATGATAAGATTGGTATTAATTGTTAAATTGAACAATGTTGATAATTGATGATGAGTTCTAATTTTAATCATGATGATAATTTGAGCCTGTCTGAAACTTATGTAACTGGTTAGCACTTAAAGTTTAACTGTTTTAATCCACTTGGTTCAAGGGTTTCATAATTTGTTTCTGAGGAAAAATCTTGGTTAAAATTTAAGAAAATTAGTGAACTGGCGATAAAGGTTAGAATGACGTAAAAGCTTGAGTTTGGGGGAATATATGGGGTATATATATACAAAATGAAAATGAAAAAAAAAAGAGAAAAAAAAAAGAAATGATGAAAAGAAAAAAAAATAGAAAATCTAGAAAAAGAAGAAAAATAAATAAACACCGTGGCATGTTTGTCTAGTTTTGTGGCCTTTGTTACTTGAGTAAGTAAGCCCGAGTGGATTGTCTTTACACCTAGCGCCCTAAGGTCTTAATGACTTGGGAGTCGTTGGTCGAAAGCTCGTTAAGGTAGCACTGAAAAGCCTAAGGGAATAAGACATTGCACAGCCATGAGAAAAAAAAATGAAAAAAAACACGAGAAAGAGCAAAAATGCCCTCGTGGTTGAATAAAAGTATAAATAAATCTTGTATTTACCCTTAGACTTGGTAATTGCTTAGTTTTAACCGGAGTTGTCATGTTCACAAAAGTAATTGAATTGGAACTGAAATTTTTCTTTTAAGAAGTTTGTTATGTGATTATCTTGAATTGTGGTTGGTTAGAATGGTTAACAAGCACACACACACAACATGGGTGATGACAGGTTTGGATTGACTAATTAGTTAGAGTTATGGATTTTGACTTGATTGGATATATTGTTTGAGTACCAATGGTAACTTTGAGGCCTGTTGCTATATATCATACTGATTTATTACTGGGTTCGTAGGTATATTAGGAAGTAGATCATGCATATGCATTCATGTAGTTGAGTTAGTTTGTTTATTTTTAGTTCTTTTGTGTTTTTGCTTGAGGACAAGCAAAAGTTTAAGTTTGGGGGTATTTGATGAGTGAGTTTTATACACATAAATTGGATACATTCGGGCTTAATTTATTATTATTCTCAAGTCTTTTAGAATAGTTTTTAAGTATTTGTGTCCATTCATGCATGTTTTACATTGTTTTGTAGGATTTGGGATAAAAGTTACGTGGATCGACGTTCGGGGTGGCTAGATTCGCGTTTTCGACTTGTCATTTACACAACAGTCACTTCAGATCCAATTTGAGTATTTCTACGGACCTTATTTCGAAAAACTTAAAGAATGAAAGTTGTAGATCTACTTCTCCTCTTTCCGGAACATCTTAAATCGTCGAAATCGGAGTTCGGACGAAGAAGTTATGGCTATTTTCCCAAAGGACGTCGGAGTAGAAAATTTCCAAAAAAAGCACTAGCGCCGGGGCGCTAATTTCAAGGCAATTTCCAGAGCCGGGGCGCTATAAGGTAGAGTTTGAGCGTCGAGCCCAGCGCTGGGGCGCTGGGGGAAGAGGTTGGTGCGGCCTGGACGCGTTTTGGGCGAATTTAGACACCGTTTTAGACTCCAAATTGGATTGGGTTTGTTCCTAACCTAAAAATTTGACTTGTAACCTATAAATACATGATGGAAGACATAAAATAAAGGGGTATTAGATAGCTTAGATTAGAGAAACACTCCATTAGATTAGACATTAACCCTAGTTCTTATTAGTTTTGGAGATTGAAACAACTTGGAGATCATTGAAGAGCAAGAGCAGGAGCAAGAGGGGAGCATCAGATTTGCTGACAACAGATTCTATTATCTTCTCTTATCATACTTTTATCTTTTAATGTTTATTCAATTGTGGATTCTTGGTTTTAATTCATTAATTATGAACTAACTCTTTTATTAAGATTTCAATTGAACTTTTTATGGTTATGAATTGATTATTTAATTTATTCTAATTATTTATGTTGAAGTGAATTGTTCATATTGCTTTGTGCTTATTGATTAATTATCTAGCTAATAATTACCTTGTTACTCTGGAAGGAATTGGGAAAGAAATTCTAGGGTTAGAACTGGGCTTGGTGACATGTGACTTAGTTATTTGCACAGTGAATAATTAGGTTTGTGAATAGAATGAGAATATCTATTTGCCGCATGTAACATAAGAGGAATTGGGTTTGTAACGAGTTTAATTCAATTGTTTTGCATAGAGATATAGCAAAAATAATCTGGGTTAAATAGAAGGCAATTGATCACTCGAGAGAGGGCTTTTGGCATTCGAGAATTCCTGTTAACAATTCAGTAGATATAATAATTGGGATAGTTGAATAATTGATTCATAATTCATAATTGGGGATATTGGAGTCTTAATTCTTATTTATCTGAATTCCATTATTTCTTAGTTGTTTATTTGCTTTCTTTTAGAATAATCTTTTTGTTTTGTTTAATTTAGTTTTCTTAAATCTAGAAATCACAATTATTGGTTGTTTAAATAAAATTGATTTGGTTAAGAATTAGTACTTGGTGATTTTTATTAAATAATTCCTCGTGGGAACGATACTCTACTTTCACTTTATTACTTGTTGACCCTGTATACTTGCACGTATTCATTTATTGCGAAATCAATCAGCAATTACTCACATACTACAGAGTATGGAAGAAAATATTATTCCTTATGAATACTGAACAAAAATAATATCTCTTACCTTAGAAGAAGACTGTATACTGAAATAGTGTTGTAGCAGAACACTCTTTTTCTTCCTCTCTATATCTTCTCTCTCTATAGCTTCTCTATCTATAATTGCTCTTGTGAGTCTTACTGAGTTGGTGAGAATGAAATAAGAATGAGCTTCTATTTATAGGAAAACATAGTTTCGATAATTACACGTTTTGGAGCTCGAATTATTACAGTATAGCTCCTTCATCTTTTCCTCCATTTTTAATTTAGTCCTACAAGTATTATCAATCTTGCACCACCTCCCCTAATAGTAATGCATGTGAACCAATAGTTCCATTCATATGAGCAAATAATTATATGCATGTGAACTAATAGCAATTAATTGCTCATTTATCCGATTAATTACCTAATTGGTCAATTTAACATCCAGACATCAATTATTATCAAAATAAATGTCGATTTCCACTAACACAAATAATCCCAACACAATGGAAATATTTTTATCAATAATTTCATCTTTAATCAACACGAACTTATTCATCATTAATATTATAACTCACAATATTTAACAACCAGATCATTTTCAGGAAAGAGGGGGCTTTTCGATAACGATTTCTCCCTATTGGCGCGCAATTAGATGACTAAACCTCTTTCCTCGACAGAACTTTCTAGACATCATCAATATTACAAATAATAATATGAATAACTTTGTCGTCTCAATTATTGATTTAAAAATATAAAATATTATGTAGATAATACTATGACAATAATTGAATCAATAATATGAGAGATATTATGCAGCAATTACTGTAGCAATAATTGAGTATAACTGAGTGACTTCTCACGTAAGCATCAATAATCAATACCGTGTGCTACTATGCAACCACGCGTATTACTGTACTTTTACCACCGGGTAGTTCAACAGTTTAACGGTAAAACTTTTGCCGTTATTTTTATAAAAAGATATTTCTGTCATTTTCTAACTCCGACAATACTTCTGTTGTAGGGTCCACCAATGATTATGTTATCGTATAAATATTCCTTGTTAAAACGAATATTTTCTGTCCAATCGAATATTTTATAACAACTTGCTTACTTTGTAAAATTTGTAAATATTACCCACAACTATAACATTATATCAAATCCACACCATAATATTCAAAAATATATTTCGAGAAAAATTAATCTTTATTCATAAAAGTTGGGGTCTTACAAATATTATGACTAAGATAATGCAGAATAAATTATCGTTGGCCTTTAACAGTGTTAAACTGATAGAATACAATAAAAAAAATCAAGTTAACCGCAGCGGAACAAGCAATCAATTAGAAAAGTCAAGTGGAGTATGATATCTACTATCTTCTATGATTTAAAAAGTTTATCATCAATTTTATCGCTGAGACTCAGCTCAATAAATAATCCACATCATTGAATTATCCATGCACTACGGGCCAAAGATATTCATTAGTATCACATCCACGAATTATCTATGTACTACGGGTCAAGGATATTCGCGTTATCACCAATGGTCATGATCATGCCAACAACTGTCCATCAATGCACTACGGGCAAATGAGGACTTTTACTATATTATTTGTAACATTACAGGTCATGATTATACCGAATAATCTCTGGTCATAATCATACCAATCAACAGTCCATCTATGCACTACGGGCCAAAGATGACTTTCATCACAATATAAGCATGAGGATGATGACAATGATATAAGAATTCAATTAATTGAAAGCAAGGATAAATTTTAAAGATTTATAATTCAATTTATCCAGAATTCAATAATGTCCAAATTGTCAACATGATACTGCTTTGTGGAGTAAAATTCAAGAATAATATTGTATCAAAAATAATTTGGACAGAAAAGGAATCAATTTTTATCATGAATAGTACGTCAGGTAAATAGTACTCGAGTGAATAGTATCCTATGAATAGTACTTCGTGAATAGTACTTCGTGAATAGTACTCCAGCATGAAAAGATTAAAAATTATCAAGAATGTTTAGAATAATATTTTCGTGAAAAGATACTAGATGAAATGCAAATTTCAAGGATATTCTACTAATTTCACAGAGTATAGAAGCAATACTTTAACAAAATGAGTGTAGAATTCAGAATCTGAAACGAAATAATATTACTTACATACTACAGAGTATGGAAGAAAATATTATTTCTTACGAATATTGAACAAAAATAATATCCCTTACCTTAAAAGGAGAGTATTTTTGACTGGTAGGGCGAGAATATTCTTGAAGAAAACTTGCACTGTTTTCTATACTCAAAGTTTTCCTAAACTCTAAAGAAATACGTTCAATATTATAGAAGAAGAATTTTCTGATTTTGGTGTGATTTTCAATTCTAAACTAAACATCCTATTTATAGGAGAATGGAAAGATACTATTTAGAAAATAAAATCACGGACAGCATAGGAGGACAATCACAGGCGCGCACCGATTGACTATTTTTTTTTTTATTTTACTATGCAGCACTATGCAAACACTACGCAAACACTATGCATAATAAAATATAATATATTCTATTTTTTATAAAAAAATAAAACTTATTATAATTTATATATATATATATATATATATATATATATATATATATATATATATATATATATATATATATATAGAGTCCGGATCTTAAGCTCACCCCTTATCCAACTCACCCGAGCTCACCCACCTTTAGCAACGGACCCGTCGACAGTTCAGTCATACAACCGTCGTCTATACTTTTAGCGACGGACAACATATAGCGTCGCTAAAAGTATAGACGACGGTTGTATAACCGAACCGTCGCCGGGTCCGTCGCTAAAGGGGGGGTGAGCTCGGGTGAGTTGAATAAGGGGTGAGCTTAAGATCCGGACCGTATATATATATATATATATATATATATATATATATATATATATATATATATATATATATATATATATATAATACTCCCTCCCGACCAAGTAACTTCCCAACCCCTCCCCCCTTCAAATTAATATATATATATATATATATATATATATATATATATATATATATATAAAATACTCCCTCCCGACCAAGTAACTTCCCAACCCCTCCCCCCTTCAAATTAATATATATATATATATATATATATATATATATATATAAAAAAACAAACTGAGATAACTTTCTCCGATTATTTTGAAAAATGGGTAAGTGAGGGTCTATATAATAAGTAAAATTTACAACAAATACTTCGTAAAAATCTCCTCTATTTATCTCGACTCACTTGTCTTTAGAAAACACATTTTTAAACAACAATTATTCGTCAATAATATTATAACTTTCAATATTAACAACCAGATCATTCTGTGACGCCCCAAAAATAGGTATACAACACCCATTCTGAGTCGCCAAATACATGGTACAGAAAGCAAACTACAACTTCAATAATACAATTGTCGTGCAAAATACGACAACACATACTGTGAGTTTAAATACAAATATTGTCTTCTGGACAATATCCACATTCAAATAAATCCTCATTACAATTATTCAAATACTATTTTACAGAAATAGTGAGGACTGCTAAAACATCTTTCTAGAACCATCACTCCATACCCCGACTAGATCCTGCTATGTTCTCACCTCCTGAGAAGAAAAATGGAACAAAAAGGAAAAGGGTGAGCTCAACTAACCCAGTAAAGAATATTATGACTAAGATAATATACAACAAATTATCGTTAGTCTTCAACAGGAAAAAATCTGATAGAATATAATCGACAACAAGTTTTAGATCAACAACTGCAGCGGAAATAGCAAACCCTTAGAAGAGTCAAGTAGAGAAAGAATTCTACTATCTTCTAAGATTTAAAAGTCTATCATCAATATTTTATCCATGTAACATCAATTAATAATCATCTTTATCCAAATATTCATCTTTGCACTACAGGCCAAAGATATTCATTTATATCACATGTCAGCCATGTTCATCTCAACACATGTTCATCTTTGCACTACAGGCCAAAGATATTCAGTAATATCATCATTTAGGACTGAGGATAATGAAAAATATCTTAAAGAGAACGAATCCAGTGAGACAGAAGGACAAATATTAGGGATTCGTATAACAGTTTATCCAAGATCAATAATACTTCATAATAATTAATTGTGAAGCAGAATTCAAAAATAAAGATCAAAACATGGATACAATCAAAGATAGTAACCATAATATACATCTTGGACAAAAAGGGAAAATTTTATTTTTCGGTGAATAGTGTCGTATTCGTGAATAGTACCGTATACGTGAATAGTGCCGTATACGTGAATAGTAACCCCGACACAAAAAGTTTCAAATTTGATAAAAACTCATATCAATATTTCAGCATAATGATATTGAAGAAAATAATATCATTAAGAAGAAAATAATATCCCTTACCTCAAAATATCAGTACTTCTGGTCGGAATACCGGTATAAGACTGAATAGAAACTCTCAAAGTATCTAAATACTCACAAAATACACTCAATAATCTAGAGAGAGAAAGAGAGAAAACTTGTTTCTGGTGTAATTTTTAATTCTAACTTAGCCCTCTATTTATAGGAAAATGTTAGCACGCCGAAGCAGACTTAACCTGCAACCTGATGGCTTTACCTGCTACTATTCCCACCCACCACATTTGAATAAAAATCTCAGCACATTTCTTCACCAACCAAGAGTGGGACTCACCAATTCTAGAATTTTCCATCAAAATGATAAACTCCGAAAATTCAACAATTTCTGAACCAGTCATCTCGTAAAATTCATAATAAATCATACGTTCATTTTTAACGGTTCAAAATTTGTGGACATGTACTCAACTTATATATGTATAACATATCAAAAAATTACCACGATCCAACGGTCGGATTAAAAATTATAACCCCCGCAAAATATCTCAAAAACCCTGATTTTTAATACCTCCATTCCGACAAAAATACTGATAAAAACCTCAACATTAACTCCTTCATTTTTAACCACAAAAATATATCCCTCATTTATATCCACATAAAATAAATATTTCCTTATCATATGAATCAATAATTAATTATTCATAAATAATATTACAGAATCACATTTATGACAACCAGGTCGTTCCCAGGAAAGAGGGGGCTTTCCAATAAGGATTTCTCCTTACTGGCGCGCAATTAGATGACCAAACCTCTCCTTAGACAGAACTTTCTAGACATTGGCAATAATGTTATCTAATAATATTATTCAAATAATATGAATTATTGATCTGATAATGGAAAATACTGTGCAGCAATAATTATTGAAACAATAATAATATAAAATATCAACGCAACAATTATTGAATCAATAAAATAAAATATTGAACAATAACTACTGTAACAATTATTGAGTAGTGCCTTCTTACGTAAGAATCAATAATTGGTGCAATACCGTGTGCTACTGTATTTTAACCACCGGGTATTCCAACAATATTAACGGTAACAACTACGCCGTTATTTATAAATAACTTATACTTGTCGTTTTCTTCATCCAA
The DNA here is from genome assembly GCA_016801055.1 of Panax notoginseng. NCBI lineage: Eukaryota > Viridiplantae > Streptophyta > Magnoliopsida > Apiales > Araliaceae > Panax > Panax notoginseng. Next base: position 52,418,462 of record CM029023.1, read on the forward strand.
TCGCTTTCCGTTATGGGGCCCACACAAGGCTGCGCCGTCGTACGAATATTCCCCGACAGCAAGAATATTCCACGACCAAACGAATATTCCCCGACAAAATGAATATTTCATAACCACTTGCTTATTTTGTAAAATTTGCACATTTCACCCATAACCAAAGTATTTATCAAATTAACCCCTTATTATTCACAATAATATTTAGAGAAAATTTAATTTTATTCATTAATAAGTTGGGGTCTTACAACCTCCCCTCCTTATGAAATTTCGTCCTCGAAATTGACGTACGTACCTGATGTTTCAAAAAGGTGAGGATACCTCGCTTTTATTTCTGATTCCAACTCCCAGGTCATTTCTTCAATAGCATGGTTTCTCCACAAAACCTTAACTTGTGGTATAACCTTCGTGCGTAGCACATGCTCTTTCCTATCCAAGATCTTAACAGGTACCTCCTCGTACGTTAAATCTTCAGCTATCTCGTCTGGTTCTAACTCAATAATGTGGTTCGGGTCTTTAACATATTTACGAAGCATAGATATGTGAAAAATATTATGAACACGAGACATGCTTGGAGGTAATGCGAGTCTATATGTCACGTTTCCTATTCGCTCAAGAATCTCAAATGGACCAACAAATCTTGGATTGAGCTTTCCTCTCTTCCCAAATCTTGTAACTCCCTTCCATGGTGCAACACGTAATAATACATAATCCCCAATATTAAATTCCACGTTCTTCCGATGAAGATCCGCATAACTCTTTTGTCGATCCTGTGCCGTTTGTATACGTTGTCGAATCATTTGGATCTTCTCTGTAGTAATGCGTACCAACTCTGGTCCCAACAATGTTGCTTCACCCACCTCGTCCCAGCATACTGGAGAACGACATTTTCTTCTATACAACGCCTCGAATGGAGCCACACCTATGCTCGCCTGATAACTATTTTTGTAAGAGAATTTCACCAATGGTAGGTACTTATCCCAACTCCCTTTGAGATCTAGGACACAAAGTCTTAATAGATCTTCAAGAGTTTGAATAGTCCTCTCTGATTGTTCGTCCGTTTGAGGATGGTATGCCGAACTGAATCGTAAATCCGTGCCCATAGCTTTCTGCAAGCTAACCCAAAATCGTGAAGTGAATCTTGAGTCACGATCCGAAACTATGGATACTGGCATGCCATGCAATCTCACAATCTCGTTCACGTACATACTAGCAAGACGTTTAAGGGAATAAGTCTCACGTATCGGCAAGAAATGAGCGGACTTGGTTAATCTATCAACAATAACCCAAATCGCATCTATGCCTTGAGAAACCTTAGGAAAATCCGTAACAAAATCCATAGTAATGTGTTCCCACTTCCATTTCGGAATCTCAAGTGGTTACAATAGACCCTTTGGTACTTGATGCTCCGCTTTTACACGTTGACAAGTTAAACATCTCGAGATAAACTCCGCGATCTCTCTTTTCATATTGCTCCACCAAAATGTATGTCGAAGATCGTGATACATTTTGGTACTCCCAGGATGGATTGCAAACGGTGTGTTGTGTGCCTCCATCATTATTCTATGCTTCAAGTCAAAATCGTTAGGAACACAAAGTCTGGAGTTGACTCGAAGTATTCATTCTTCATCGATTCTTGCTTCTGGAATAGCACCTTCTTGCACTTTCTTCTTCATACGCATCAGCTCCATGTCCGTAGCTTGAGCAGCTTTAACTTTATCGATTAAAGTCGGTTCTACTCGTATATTTGATATCATCATGTGGGTACTTGGAGCCTTCATCTCTATCTCCATCATTTGCAAGTCATACAAAATGGGCATTTGTGTTAACAACATTGCACTCGTACCCGTATATGATCTTCTACTCAATGCGTCAGCTACTACGTTTGCTTTTCTAGGATGATATTGGATGGTATGATCGTAATCTTTCAACAGCTTGAGCCAACGTCGCTGCCTCATGTTGAGTTCCTTTTGGGTGAAGAAATATTTGAGGCTTTTATGATCTGTATAGATCTCCACTTTCTCCCCATACAGGTAGTGTCTCCAGATCTTCAACGCAAAAACGACTGCTGCCAACTCCAAATCATGAGTAGGATAATTCCTTTCATATTCTTTGAGTTGTCGTGAGGCATAGGCTATGACTTTCCCATGTTGCATGAGAACATATCCTAACCCTTTGCCTGAAGCATTGCTGTAGATAACAAATCCATCCGAACCAGATGGTATTGTCAGAACAGGTGCCGAAATGAGTCTCCTCTTGAGTTCTTGAAAATTCTTCTCACATTCCTCACTCCATACAAATTTTGTATCTTTCCGAGTCAGCTTAGTTAACGGAGTAGCGATTCGAGAAAATCCTTCCACAAATCTCCGATAATAACCAGCTAAGCCCAAAAAGCTACGTACTTCGGTTACCGACTTCGGTTGCTCCCAACTTTGTATGGCTTCAATCTTCGCCGGGTCGACAGATACTCCATATTTTGACACCACGTGCCCAAGGAACGCTACTTTCTCAAGCTAGAACTCGCATTTTTTCAATTTGGCATATAGCTTATTTTTAAGAAGCCTTCGTAGTACCAGCTTCAAATGGCGCTCATGATCTTCACGGCTTTTGGAATAGATGAGGATGTCATCAATAAAGACAATAACGAACTGATCTAAATATTCTTTGAATACACGGTTCATCATATCCATGAAGGCAGCAGGAGCATTAGTCAATCCAAAAGACATGACTAAGAATTCATAATGCCCGTACCGAGTTCTGAAGGCAGTCTTTGGAATATCCTCAGTTTTAATCTTCAGCTGATGATATCCAGAACGAAGATCGATCTTTGAAAAGAATTGTGCTCCTTGCAACTGGTCAAACAGGTCATCAATGCGAGGTAGCGGATACCTATTCTTGATGGTGACATGGTTCAATTCTCGATAGTCAATACAAAGTCGTATACTCCCGTCTTTCTTCTTTACGAATAAAACAGGAGCACCCTAAGGAGACGTATTAGGACGAATAAAACCGATGTCCAACAACTCCTGTAGTTGGACTTTTAACTCCTGAAGTTCAATAGGAGCCATTCGATATGGAGTTTTAGAAATGGGCTTTGTACCGGGTTCAAGGTCAATAAAGAATTCAACTTCACGTTCTGGGGGTAGACCAGAAAGTTCTTCAGGAAATACATCGGAAAATTCTCTAACAATAGAAATATTATTCAAATCTGACTTGTCTTTGTTCAAATCCATAACATGGGCTAAGAAAGCTTGACATCCATTTTTCAATAAACGAATAGCTTTGTGGCTTGATATGACAGTGACTGATTTTAATGGTTTAGTAGTTTAAATTCGTATGACAGGTTGGTTAGGAATATGAAAACTAACAACCTTACGAAAATAATCAATTTTAGCATGATGAGTGGTTAACCAATCAATTCCTAAAATCACATCAAAAGCAAGTATCTTTAAAGAGATAAGATCAACAGGTAATGTGATAGTGCCAACTTAGATCATGCAAGATTTATAAACTGTAGATGTAACGAAGGTTTCACCCAACGGAGTTTCAACAGATAAGTTAAAGTCCAATTTCTCCGGAGTCAAATTTAAACGTTGAGCACAAGCAGGAGAGATAAAAGAATGGGTAGAACCGGTATCTAGTAAAGTATAAACTTTGCAAGAATTCAAGATTAGCTTACCCGTGATCACCTCGTTCGGGTTTCTCACGTTTTGGCCAGTCACGACAAACGCCCTTCCAGGAACCGCTGATTTCGACTTATCCAGGACAACTTTTGGAGTCACCATCCCCGCTGAACTTGGTTTTGCTACAAAACACTCTCGAGCTATATGACCCTCATTTCCACAGTTATAACATACCTTGGATTGTTGTGGGCAGTTTGGGCTGATATGTCCCTCTTTCTCACATTTGTAACATACGACCGGTGGTCGTTCTCATCCCCTAGAAATAGTTGATGTTTGTGCTGACGTCTTCACGGTATCATTGTTGTACCTTCTCTTCTTGAAATCTCCTCCCGACTCGCTCCTTCTATTATCACGGCCACGATTACCACCAGAGTAGTTACCGCTTTTGTCCAAATATTTTCCTCTCTGCTGGTTTTCATTGCTTCGATGACTGCCGCCACCGGTATGACCCTGGTTGTGGTCCCTCGGTTGCACATACTCATTATCTCGCTCTAATAATTGAGCCCTATTTACGACATCTGAATATAAAAAAATTTATGAGAGATAAGATATTGCCGAATCTCGGGTTTTAGACCTCTCAGAAACATCCTTGTCATTCGTTCCTCATTTTTGACCAAATGAGGTGCAAACCTGGATAACTCTGCAAACTTCGCCTCGTATTGGGACACCGTCATGTTGTTTTGTTCCAGTCTGATAAACTCCACCTCCTTCATATGACGAATACTTTCAGGAAAGTACTTGTCATTGAACAGTTTTTGAAATGTTTCCCAGGACATGTTGAGTGCGTCAGGCTGGGTACGCTTCACAGACTCCCACCAGTAGTCTGCCTCATCGCGGAACATAAAAGTGGCGAATGGAACTTTCTATTCCTCCGTGCATCCCAAGACATCGAATATCTTGGTAATTTTCTTGACCCACGTTTCCACTATGATCGGATCCGGCTTTCCCTTAAATTCTGGTGGTCCCAATTCTTTAAACTGCTTGGCTGTGACAAACCGCGCGTTGTTATCATTTCGACCTGTATTCTGCACACGAGTCTCCCTCGTCTGATTTTGCATGAACTGCAAAAAGATCCTAAACATTCCATCATTCATTGTTTGCTCGGTAACTTTGTTTACAGGAGGAATATTGCCTTCCTGTTGCACGTTCCCCTGGGTGGTGATCAAAGGTGTCTCCACGGTCTGATTTACTCCATTATTAACGTTCTCAGCTGCCATTCTTAAATACTGCCATAAAACAAGGGTTAATAGTCATGTCATATATTATCCCTATACTCTGACCGACCAAATAAACACCAAATAAACTTAGTCAGGTCATACTAGCAAAGGAATTCCCCGTCTCCCCTCCTAGTTCTTGTCTCACATCTCAGCCAGGGATCATATCCCTAAGCTCTGATACCAACTGTGATGCCCCCAAAATAGGTATACAACACCCATTCTGAGTCGCCAAATACATGGTACAGAAAGCAAACTACAACTTCAATAATACAATTGTCGTGCAAAATACGACAACACATACTGTGAGTTTAAATACAAATATTGTCTTCTGGACAATATCCACACTCAAATAAATCCTCATTACAATTATTCAAACACTATTTTACAGAAATAGTGAGGACTGCTAAAACATCTTTCTAGAACCATCACTCCATACCCCGACTAGATCCTGCTATGTTCTCACCTCCTAAGAAGAAAAATGGAACAAAAAGGAAAAGGGTGAGCTCAACTAGCCCAGTAAAGAATATTATGACTAAGATAATATACAACAAATTATCGTTAGTCTTCAACAGGGAAAAATCTGATAGAATATAATCGACAACAAGTTTTAGATCAACAACTGCAGCGGAAACAGCAAACCATTAGAAGAGTCAAGTAGAGAAAGAATTCTACTATCTTCTAAGATTTAAAAGTCCATCATCAATATTTTATCCCTGTAACATCAATTAATAATCATCTTTATCCAAATATTCATCTTTGCACTACAGGCCAAAGATATTCAATTGTATCACCTGTCAGTCATGTTCATCTCAACACCTGTTCATCTTTGCACTACATGCCAAAGATATTCAGTAATATCATCATTTAGGACTGAGGATAATGAAAAATATCTTAAAGAGAACGAATCCAGTGAGACAGAAGGACAAATATTAGGGATTCGTATAACAGTTTATTCAAGATCAATAATACTTCATAATAATCAATTGTGAAGCAGAATTCAAAAATAAAGATCAAAACATGGATACAATCAAAGATAGTAACCATAATAGACATCTTGGACAAAAAGGGAAAATTTTATTTTTCGGTGAATAGTGTCGTATTCGTGAATAGTACCGTATACGTGAATAGTGCCGTATACGTGAATAGTAACCCCGACACAAAAAGTTTCAAATTTGATAAAAACTCATATCAATATTTCAGCATAATGATATTGAAGAAAATAATATCATTAAGAAGAAAATAATATCCCTTACCTCAAAATATCAGTACTTCTGGTCGGAATACCGGTATAAGGCTGAATAGAAACTCTCAAAGTATCTAAATACTCACAAAATACACTCAATAATCTAGAGAGAGAAAGAGAGAAAACTTGTTTCTGGTGTGATTTTTAATTCTAACTTAGCCCTCTATTTATAGGAAAATGTTAGCACGCCGAAGCAGACTTAACCTGCAACCTGATGGCTTTACCTGCTACTATTCCCACCCACCACATTTGAATAAAAATCTCAGCACATTTCTTCACCAACCAAGAGTGGGGCTCACCAATTCTAGAATTTTTTATCAAAATGATAAATTCCGAAAATTCAACAATTTCTGAACCAGTCATCTCGTAAAATTCATAATAAATTATACGTTCATTTTTAACGGTTCAAAATTTGTGGACATATACTCAACTTATATATGTATAACATATCCAAAAATTACCACGGTCCAACGGTCGGATTAAAAATTATAACCCCCGTAAAATATCTCAAAAACCCTGATTTTTAATACCTCCATTCCGACAAAAATATTGATAAAAACCTCAGCATTAACTCCTTCATTTTTAACCACAAAAATATATCCCTCATTTATATCCACATAAAATAAATATTTCCTTATCATATGAATCAATAATTAATTATTCATAAATAATATTACAGAATCACATTTATGACAACCAGGTCGTTCCCAGGAAAGAGGGGGCTTTCCAATAAGGATTTCTCCTTACTGGCGCGCAATTAGATGACCAAACCTCTCCTTAGACAGAACTTTCTAGACATTGGCAATAATGTTATCTAATAATATTATTCAAATAATATGAATTATTGATCTGATAATGGAAAATACTGTGCAGCAATAATTATTGAAACAATAATAATATAAAATATCAACGCAACAATTATTGAATCAATAAAATAAAATATTGAACAATAACTACTGTAACAATTATTGAGTAGTGCCTTCTTACGTAAGAATCAATAATTGGTGCAATACCGTGTGCTACTGTATTTTAACCACCGGGTATTCCAACAGTATTAACGGTAACAACTACGCCGTTATTTATAAATAACTTATACTTGTCGTTTTCTTCATCCAAACGCTTTCTGTTATGGGGCCCGCACAAGGCTGTGTCGTCGTACGAATATTCCCCGGCAGCAAGAATATTCCACGACCAAACGAATATTCCCCGACAAAATGAATATTTTATAACCACTTGCTTATTTTGTAAAATTTGCACATTTCACCCATAACCAAAGTATTATATCAAATTAACCCCTTATTATTCACAATAATATTTAGAGAAAATTTAATTTTATTTATTAATAAGTTGGGGTCTTACACATTCCCAGGAAAGAGGGGGCTTTTCGATAAGATTTTCTCCATATCGGCGCACAATTAGGTTACCAAACCCCTTTTCTCGACAGAACTTTCTAGACATTGTCAATAATACAAATAATAATATGAATAACTTTATCGTCTTATTATTGATTTAATAATATAAAATATTGTGACAATAATTGAATCAATAATGTGAGATACTATGCAGCAATTATTATAGCATTAATTGAGCATAACTGAGTGACTTCTCACGCATCAATAATCAATATCGTGTGCTACTATGCAACCACGCGTATTATTATACTTTTATCACTCGGTATTTTAACAATTAACGAAAAAAAATTTGCCGTTATTTTGATAAAAAGATATTTCTGTCGTTTTCTAACTCCAACACTAATTCCGTTGTGGGGTCCACCAATAATTGTGTCGTAGTACAAATATTCCCTGATAAAATGAATATTCCCCGACCAATCGAATATTTTATAATAACTTGCTTACTTTGCAAAATTTATAAATATTACCCACAACTATAACATTATATCAAATCCACACCATAATATTCAAAATGATATTTAGAGAAAAATTAATTTTATTCATAAAAGTTGGGGTCTTACATAAATATTCAATCATGTGAGATAAAGGATAAATATTAGATATTTATAATTCAATTTATCCAGAGTTCAAAAATGTCCAAATTGTCAACATGATAACTATTTGTGAAGTAAAATTCAAGAATGATATTCATGTATCATAAATAATTTGGACAGAAAATTAAATTATGTTGTGAACAGTATTTATGAATAGTACCGTATGAATAGTACCTCAACATGAAAAGATTAAAATTTAATAAGAATATTCAGACCAATATTCCAGTGAAATGATATTAGATGAAGCGCAAAACTTAAAGAATTTCAAAATCATTTCAGGAATTATAAAAGCAATTCATATCATAGTAAGTTTAAATTTAGAAATATGAAATAAAATAATATCACTTACATAATATGGAGTATGAAAGAAAATGATATTTCTTACGAGTATTGAAATAAAATAATATCCTTTATCTTAGTAGAAACTAGATTTGATTGGAATATCGGATATTATCTTGAGAAAATTTTGCACTAAAAGCTACACTCAAAGTATTCTTATCTCAAAAGAAATACTCACAGTATTACAGTAGGAATGTTTAAAATATTTGGTGTGTTTAGGAAGGAGGTTGCCTTGATGAGTGGGATTTATATCCACGAATCAAATCCTCTATGGCTTAAGACGTTGCCTGTTTTTCGTTATTTGTTTAGCTTTTATATATATATATATATATATATATATATATATATATATATATATATATATATATATATATTGTTGTTATTTTGCTTAATCTCTATGATGCAGGGTTCATTAGGTCATTTCTAGCTTAAAGGGGCAAAAGGGTCAAGTTTTATACACTGGAACTGCAGCGCGGATTCTAAGCTTTAGCTTGGCGCTGCAGCTCGACCTACGGGTCCATGCTGACGCCACCTTGGCGCTGCAGCACCCCAGCTCCTTTGTAAGCTGGCTCTGCGTCGCGAGCTTCGATGTTTTAATTGCTGATGTGGCGCTGCAGCGCCATCCAATAGTATATTCTCTGCACCGCAGCGCCACCTCCGATGTCCAGGCAGAGACTTGCTATTAATGACCTAAAAGATGAAAAGTTATTATCTTCAGACAGAGTAGCCGCCATCAGTTATTACAGAGCATAGATAGGTTTTTCAGTTTTAATTAGTTTAGAAGAGAAAGAAGCTGTTCTTTAAGGAAGAAAAAGTCATTGTATCCTACATAGCTCAGACTCTACAAGGAGAAGAGAAGACTTGGAGACAAAAAATTTCGCAACAAAGTTTTCTTATTCCAAATCTTTCTTTTATTTGTGTATTAATGAGCATGTTGAATACTTTAAAAATGTGTGTTAGTACTATGGTTATGAACTAATTCCATTTTTAGGATTGCAATGTAACCTATTATTTAGCTTAATTAACTTTCTCTCCTATTTATATTAATGAATCATTTTAGAATGGGTTATTTTATTTCATGCTTATTGATTGATTGCTTGACAAAGAAATCGATATTGATATTAATGGATATTGAAAAATGGATATTAATATCTAACCTTTAAATACAAGAACACTTGTTATGACCATGCCTATGGGAATGTGTGCATAAATTGCTTAATAGGATAGACATATCTCTATTTGCCTTGTGTAGACTTGAGACTAAGCTTAATGACCCTAGTCTAGTTATTTTCACCATAGAAATATTGTGATTCATCTAGCTAGGGATGTGCATTTGACCTTCGAAAGAAGCTTATGTGTAGTTACTGTTCTCGGTTGACCATTCTTTGATTCGTTTGTAATGTGGAGAGTTAGGAAATTAGGCAACGCATTAGAGGAATTGTAATCCTAACTTGACTTCCTTGTCCAACTAAATCTCTTATTTCTACAGCTTTAATCATATAGCTTAACACACCATCTCCTTTTACTTGTTTAGATAAGATAATATAGAACTTACCTTAGTACTTAATTAGCACCTAAGACTTCGTCATCGTGGGTACGACACTCTACTTATCATATATTACTTGTGGACCGCGTATGCTTGCGTGTGTTTTATCGATTGCGAAATCGACCAACAAGTTTTTGGCGCCGTTACCGGGGACTTAGAATTATTTGTTTATCAATATTAACAATAAGTCAATACGATCTTAATTTAAACTGATATTTTTGTTTAACTCTCTTTTCAGGTAGTCTCCACTGTTTATGCCACCTCGAAGGGATCGGAATATAATACCTCTCGATCCCGAGGTTGATAGAATGTACAGACGACTACAGAAAGAAAAAGCTCGGGACATACCTACTCCTGTTATAATGGCTGAGGAACTTCAAAAATCTTTAAGGGAGTATGCCATGCCCCATATCATAGATTTACAAGCAAGCATTCTCAGGCCCGCGATCCAAGCAAACAATTTTGAGATCAAGCCGGGCACCATCCAAATGTGCTCTAATATTCAGGTTAGGGGATTACCAAATGATGACCCGAATGATCACTTGATAAACTTCTTGGAGATCTGTGATATGTTTAAGTGCAACAGAGTGTCTGATGATGCCATCAAACTCCGATTGTTTCCATTCACCTTGAGGGACAAGGCCAAGAGCTGGCTACATTCACTTCCGTCAGGCTCCATCACCACATGGGCTGACTAGGCTCAAAAGTTCGTGGCGAAGTTCTTTCCTCCCGCTAAAATCGCCAGGCTCAGGCATGACATTGCATCCTTTGTCCAATTTGAATTAGAGTCTTTGTACGACTCATAGGAGCGATTCAAGGATCTTTTGAGAAAATGCCTCCACCATGGACTGCCAGAATGGCTTCCCATCCAAACATTTTATAATAGGTTATTCAGGTCTACTCGTTCGAGTATAGATACCGCTTCAGGTGGGGCATTCATGTGCAAGCATCACGCAGAGGGGTATGAATTGGTGGAAACAATGGCAGCCAACAATTATCAATGGCCAAATGATAGACAGGCCCCTAGAAGAGCAGCATGGGTATATGAGGTTGACTCAGCCACAGCATTAGCGGCTCAGGTTATAGGAGTGCAAGTAGTGCAGAATGTTCAGAGTGTCGCAGTGCCATGTGAATTGTGTCAAGGGAGCCACCCAACTGATCAGTGCGCCATAAGCCCTGAGTCAGTTCAATTTGTTTCCAACTATGGGCGGCAGCAAAATGTAAACGTCCCTACTCATTACCATCCGGGATTGAGGAATCATCCAAACTTCTCCTAGGGCAACACCAATAGCAATCGAGCACAACCATCGACCACTAGGCCTAATTTTTTAAACCTTTTGGGTTTCCAAGCTCAAAATCAATATAACTAACAATCACAGAGTTCTCAGAATCAGTACCACCAACCACCACAGAGTTCTTACCAACCACCACCTCAACAGGAAAGAAAACCTAGTTTGGAAGATCTCATGTCACGATATATTGCCTAGAACAAAACGAGGAACAATAATCAAGAAGCTTCCATCTGGAACCTTGAAGTCCAAATGGGACAGTTGGCCTCTGCTTTGAACAATCGTCCGCAAGGCACATTATCGAGTGACACTGATGTCAACCCGAAACTGGATGGCAAGGAATAATGCAAAGCAGTTACACTCCCGAGTGGGAGAACAATTAATGAAAATGGTGGAGAGAATTCTATAGTGCAAGAGTAAGTGACTGTAGAAGAACCTATTATGGAGCAGAGTGATGATAAGTCTGGGGGAGAGGAAAATGCTCAAGATGAACCTGCAACACCAACCCCTACAGTGAACAAAGTTAGTCCTCATATCCCACAGTTGTCATTCCCCCAATGCCTGCAGAAACAAAAGCTTGATAAGCAATTTTCTAAGTTCTTAGAAGTATTTAAGAAGCTTCATATAAACATTCTGTTTGCAAAGGCGTTGGAGCAAATGTCGAGCTATGTCAAATTTATGAAAGACATATTGTCTAAAAAGAGGAAGTTAGGGGATTATGAGACAGTTGCACTGACAAAGGAATGCAATGCCATCTTACAGAATAAGCTTCTGCCAAAATTGAAAGATCCTTGAAGTTTCACGATTCCATGCACTATAGGGGATAAATTCATTGGAAAAACCTTGTGTGATTTGGGGGCTAGTATAAATCTAATGCCTCTGTCAATTTATAAGAAATTGGGACTGAATGAAGCCAAACCCACAAGTGTGACCTTGCAATTGGCAGATAGATATCTTACTTACCCAAAGGGGATAGTAGAGGATGTGCTTGTCAAGGTGGACAAGTTCATCTTCCCAGCAGACTTTATTATTTTGGATTTTGAGGAAGATAGGGAGGTCCCGATAATACTGGGCAGACCATTCTTAGCAACTGAGAGGACCCTTATAGATGTGCAGAAAGGAGAGCTGACTATAAGAGTACAGAATCAGGAGGTAACCTTCAATGTGTTCAGGTCAATGAAATATCTGAATACCCCTGAAGACTGCTTTCAGATTAAAGTGATTGATAATACAATGAGGGAAGTATTTTCAGAAACCTGCATGACAAACCCGCTAAAGGCTACACTAACAGATGCTAGTACTGTGGAAGAGGCCACCCATGTTGAATATACTAAGTGGTTGGATGCACCCCAGAGATCTAAATAGTTCCAAAGATAGTTTGAGTCTCTGAATGATCAAGAAGCATCCACTTCCAAGGCCCAGCCATCAATCATAGAACCGCCTGTCCTCGACCTCAAGCCTTTGCCTAATCATTTGAGGTATGCATATTTAGGGGAGTCATCCACTTTGCATGTTATCATTTCTGCATCTTTAGATGAGTGCCAGATAGAGACTACTAGTGCTCAAACAGTATAAAATGGCCCTGGGGTGGTCGATTGCAGATATTAAAGGGATCGGTCCATCTCTATGCATGCATAAAATCCTACTTGAGGAAGGATCTAAGCCGACCATTGAACATCAGAGGCGGTTGATGCCCATAATGAAAGAGGTGGTCCGGAAGGAAATTATCAAGTTGCTAGATACGGGCATTATCTACCCCATCTCAGACAGTCCTTGGGTCAGTCTTATTCAGTGCGTACCAAAAAAGGGCGGCATGACGGTAGTATCCAATGAGAATAACGAGCTGATTCCAACCAGAACGATTACTGGATGGAGGGTATGTATGGACTACAGAAAGTTGAACAAGTCCGCTTATAAGGATCATTTCCCTCTACCCTTCATTGATCAAATGCTCAACAGGCTCGCTGGGCACGAATTTTATTGTCTACTGGGCGGTTATTCGAGATATAATCAAATCTCTATAGCTCCCGAAGATCAGGAGAAAACAACGTTAACATGCCCCTATGGAACCTTCACCTTTAGGAAAATGTCTTTTAGGCTGTGTAACGCGCCTGCAACATTTCAGCGTTGCATGATGTCCATTTTCTCAGATATGATTGAAAAGACCCTCGAGGTCTTCATGGACAATTTTTCTATATTTGGGAGCTCCTTTGATAACTGTCTAGCAAATTTGACTGTCATTCTCAAAAGATGTGTGGAGACAAATCTGGTATTGAATTGGGAGAAGTGCCACTTCATGGTCAAAGAGGGCATTATTCTGGGGAACAGAGTATCTATTGGTGGTATTGAGGTAGACAAGGCCAAAATTGATGTCATCAATAATCTACCACTGCCTACATCAGTGAAAGGGGTGAGAAGCTTTCTTGGGCATGTAGGATTTTATAGGTAGTTTATCCAGGACTTCTCAAAAATAACCAAATCGTGTTGTACCTTATTAGAAAAGGACATGCCTTTTCAGTTTGATGAAGCCTACCTCAGAGCATTTGAACTATTGAAGGAAATACTTATTTCGGCTCCTATTATGGTAGCTCCTAACTGGACTTTCCCATTTGAGCTTATGTGCGACGCCATCGATTTTGTAATTGGGGTAGTTTTGGGCCAAAGAAGGGATAAAGTGTTCCACACGATCTACTACGACAGCAAAACATTGAATGATGCTCAGCTAAATTACACCACAACTGAGAAGGAACTGATGGTAGTGGTTTATTCTTTTGATAAGTTTCGTTCCTATCTCATTGGAACCAAAGTGATCGTGTACATTGACCACTCGGCCATCAAATATCTGATAGAAAATAAAGATGCGAAGCCTAGGGTAATAAGGTGGGTCCTTCTTCTCTATGAGTTCGATCTGGAGATCCACGATAAAAAGGGGACTAAAAACCAAGTCGCGAATCACTTGTCGAGGTTGGAAAACCCTCCTCATTAGGGAGATGCAAAAAAGGACATAAATGACTTCTTCCCAGATGAACAACTCTTTGTTGTCCAAAGTAAATCCCCATGGTATACTGACTTTGCTAATTTTGTCGCCTGTCATGTGCTTCCTCCCAATATGAGCTATCAACAGAGGAAGAAATTCCTAAATAATGTGAAGCAATATCTGTGGGATGAGCCTTTCCTTTTCAAACAGTGTTCAGATCAAATTCTGCGAAGATGTCTGCCAGAGGAGGAAATCGAGGGTGTGTTCCATCATTGTCATTCCTCTAACTATGGAGGACATTTTGGGGGCCAAAGAACAGCTGCTAAAGTACTCCAATCTGGTTTCTACTGGTCTACCTTATTCAAAGATGCTCATATATATGTATCGCGTTGCGATAAATGCCAAAGGGTAGGAACCATCTCCAAAAGGTATGAAATGCCTCTGCAGAATATCCTTGAAGTGGAATTGTTTGATGTCTGGGGCATTGATTTCATGGGCCCATTTCCATCTTCCTACAACAATCTTTATATCCTTGTTGCAATAGACTATGTCTCCAAGTGGGTAGAAGTAGTCGCCCTGCCTACTAATGATGCTAAGGTGGCGCTAAATTTCTTAAAGAAGAATATATTCACTCGTTTCAGCACACCTCGGGCGATAATCAGTGACAAAGGGTCACATTTCTGTAATAAATATTTCAAAACCCTTCTAACTAAGTGTGGGGTGACTCATAAATTATCCACTGCCTATTATCTGCAAGCAAGTGGCCAAGCAGAGATATCCAATAGAGAGGTCAAGCGCATCCTAGAAAAGATTGTTAACCCAAATCGGAAGGATTGGTCCAAGAAGCTTGATGATGCCTTGTGGGCGTACCGCACTGCATATAAAACGCCTATCAGAATGTCTCCGTATAGGCTTGTTTATGGCAAGGCATGTCATCTACCTGTGGAATTGGAGCATAGCGCATATTGGGCAATCTAAAAGCTCAATTTTGATTTGGATGCAGCTGGTGAACAAAGATTGTTACAACTCAATGAATCAGACGAGTTTCATCTATAAGCGTATGAAAACGCTAAGTTGTATAAAGAAAAGATGAAGCGGTGGTATGACAAGAAAATATTTGAAAGAGATTTCGAACAAGGCCAGAAGGTGCTTCTTTTCAACTCCCGATTGAAATTATTCCCTGGGAAGTTGAAGTCCCGATGGTCAGGGCCGTTCACTATTGCCAAGGTGTATCCTCACGGTGCTATTGAGGTTAAAGACCCTTACTCGAACAAAACTTTCAAGGTCAACACCTGAAACACTACTGGGGCAGCGAGGTCGACCGGCAGAATACCTCCATCACTTTTGGTGACCCGGTGTAATGCGGGGGTATAAGTTAAGCCGATGACTATAAATCAAGCGCTTGGTGGGGAGGTAACCCCATCTCAATATTAAAAATATCATTTTTCTCTTAACTTATGTCCAGTTTTAATTCGTTCTGTTTTCTAAGTTTGTTAGCATAGTTTTCAATTTGTTATTTCTATGTTACATAGTATGTTGCTAGTGTTTGTATAGTATGTTAGAATGTTAGTTAGTCTGCGGTTAAATGGTTATAGTAGCTAGTTTGAATTATTACAAGTTTTGCAAGTTCTGTTTTTGTGTTGTAAAAGTTTCACTGTTCTGGGACTTGGCTTGTGCAAAAAAATTAACCAGGTAACTGAATTGCAGAAGCCGCACTGCAGCGTCGGTCTGAGTATTATGTTTCACGCTGCAGCGCTAAGGGAAGCCAGGCTACACTGCATAGTCACGCTGCAGCGCCGACCCTAATTCTATCTCCAGCGCTGCAGCGCCAAGGTAGATAGGAACCACTATAAACTCGCGTCGTAGCGCCAACTACTATACTATCTGTCGCGCCGCTGATGAGTGGAATTTATACCCGCGAATCGGATACTTTATGACTTAAATAGTTGCCTGATCTCGTAGATTTTATATGGTTTTATATTATTATAGTGTTGTTATGCTTAATCGACGTATTGCAAGGCTTTATAGGTGTTTTCTAGCATTCAAGGGGAAAAATGGTCGTCTTTCACATACTCGCGCCGTGGCGCCAATGCCCAACTTGAAGCTAGTGCTGCAGCGCCACCCCCTGGTCCTTGCTGACATCATCTTTACGCCGCAGCGCCACTGTTCCTTCTTGGACTCGCGCTGCAGCGCGACCTCCAGTCTCTTTGTTGATGACGTGGCGCCGCAGCGCCAACCACAAGTCTAAAGCCCGCGCCGCAACGCGAGCTCCGGTGCCCAGGCAGAGACGACTTGATTTTGACCTAGCTTGAAGGAGGGATTCATATATATCAGAGAAGGGCCTCTACAAACCACATCGGGGATATCATATATCATCACAGACCATATAATTAGATAGCTTAGCTTAGGATAGTTTTCTTTTGTATTTTCTCTCTCTAGTTCTTAGATTATGTCTGTAAATATAGATTAGATAGATTAGGGAGAAGTTTGGGATTTCCTTGGAGCGACAAGAGCAGTGAGCTACACAGATTGGAAAGCTTGATTGGAGCGGAATGCTTGGAGACTGAAGGGCCTTGACAGAGTTTCTTCTTATCCATTTATTTTTCCTAATTTTGTAATCCATTAATGTTGTCTTTATTGCTACTTATATTTTGTTCAATAGCTATGAACTGAGTATTGGCTCTAGGGTTATAATGGAACCCTTTGTTATTTAAATTGACTGTCTTATCTCTTTGGTTGGCACCATAAGATTTGGTTTAATATATTTATGCTTTATTATTCTCGCTAAGACATTAGTGATGATTTTGATAATCTACATGATATCGACAAAAGGATTATAAATTTACACCTAAATATATTGGCATATGATTGTAGGTTTCGACTACATAAGTTGTGCGTAGAATAGACATATATTTGTGTGCCACGTGCGACCTATTTGAGAACTTATGCTTAAATCCTTGTTAGGTTAATTCACATAGACATGTGTAGGATTGTATCTAGCTTGGACGTTCTTTTCTGTTCTATTCCCTTTCGAATGGATCTGGAGAGGATATGTTCGTGCATACCTCGATAGAGGTGTATGAGCACATGTGTGTTCTCGGTCGACAAATTGTCTTGACCATTAAGACCAAAGAGAGAAGGGTGGGTAGTTTGATGAAGCATAGCACGCCAGGTGTTCGACAGAATGCCTATGTGGGGTGAAGTTGTAACCTTAGCTTGTAATTCCTTCGATTACCATTCGTTATCCATTTACTTGCTTTGTTAATTAGTTATAACTAGATTTATCACACTTCCATTTATTGTTGTTCGAATAAGACTTTAGCGATACAAAGTCGGTATTTGGTAAATATTAGTCATAGTTCCTCATGGGTACGACACTCTACTTATCACTGTATTACTTGTTAGACCGCGTATACTTGCGCGTGTTTAGTGATCGGTTTTCTGACCAATAAGTTTTTGGTGCCGTTACTGGGAACTATTATTCTAATATTGTCCAATATTGATTTCAATCAATTTAGTATTACTTTGAACGTGTGTATATATATATATATATATATATATATATATATATATATATATATATATATATATATTTCTTTTATTTGTTTGATCTTCCTTTCTTTTTGTTTTTAAGTTTATAGATTATGGATGATCAATATTTTCAATGGCTTTACGAGAGGACGACACAACCAAGCTCGGAAGAAGGACTCGAGCAATTGCAAGTTCAAATTGAAAATGTCTTGAGGTTTTCTGACAATCTTGAGTGTCAGTCCACTCAGACTGCCTACTGTTAGGAACGAGCTGACATTGAATCGATCTCCTATCATCCAAACTGTCAGGGTTATCCAAACTCTTGGGACTACAGTCAAGAGCAATATCATGATCCGAATTACTCCTATCCGAATCAGTTTGAATATCAGTCTCCGCCGCAATATGAGTTGACGTCTCGACCCAATGAGAGCTTTTTTGAGTACTCAACACAAGAAGAAGAGAACAGGCTTGAGGAGCTTCTCACCAACTTTATTGAGAGAAATGAGGTTCGAATGACAAGCCAAGAAGCCGCATTGTAGAGCCTCGAAAGTCAATTGGGGCAACTCGTCATTGCCATTACAAATCCACCACCAAACTTTCTACCGGTCATAATTGAGTTTAACGATGAAAAAGTAGAGCAGTGCACTGTGGATACGCAAGGAGAAGGCGATGAGTCTCACCAAGTTGTTGAGGGCAATGTCAAGGTGCAAATTGACCAACCTGCGGAGGTTGAACTAGAAAAAGAGAGGATAAATAGTGGTTGTATCGTCATGACTGATCAACAACCAGAAACCATGCTCACGACTGTGAAAACCCTGGAGGGCCTGCTAGCGCACAAAGAACACTTTCAACTTGATGAACAAGGTGAATTAATGGATAATTCCAGTGGTGAAAGATTCTTCATGCCGATGGGTGAAGAAAACGGGGATGATTAACCACCCATGTCTGCCAAAATTTTAAAGGAATTGACGAATAGGTGGCATGAAATGGTCATTTTCGCTTATGAGCCGGATTGAGCGGCATCGGTATAGTCAAGCCGACGACTTTAAAACAAGCGCTTGGTGGGGAGGCACCCCCATCTTAGTATCATTTTTCCTCTGTTTTTCCTTACTTATGTCTAGTTTATATATTATGTATGTTGTCTTTACTTTGCAACATTGCTACCTGATATTGTACTGCCATGTTATATTGAGCATGTTTTTGCGGCTGCAGCATGTTTTCCTGTTGGGTTGTTATTTTATATCTTGTAGTATAGTTAAGCTAGTTATTATATGAGTTAATATAGACATATTTGTCTGTGTAATATATGTTAGCTAATGCATGGTTTTTGTGCAGGGGAAAACTAGATAATAGCCTTCGCACCGCGGCCCCAACAAATGCTTTGTAATCTATGCCGCAGCGCCGGGTCCATTAGCCCCATTTTACACCTCGCTCCACAGCGCCAACCAACAAAGGGCAGGCCACGCCGCGGCGCCACCATATGGCACGACTCACTGCTATTTTGTGCTGCAGTGCCACGGAACAAAGGTCCGGTCGCGCCGCGGTGCTAAACGTGAGCCCAACCCACTGCTAATTCCCGCCGCAGCGCCAAGGAAAGAAGGATTGCCTATGCCGCGGCGCCACAAGCGAGATTCTATTTTTAAAAATGCACTAATGCCAACAGTTTAAGCCCACTCTCCCCTCATCTCTCGGTAGTTTCAGAAGCCTAAGCGCCTTAGAACCAAAGCAAACAAAAGGGTGCCTCTCATTCATCAAAGTGTTCAATTCCATCGCCCCTAGCATCAATTCTTTCTTGGCTCCAAGCGCACAAACCTTCTATTTGGACTCTACTCTCCGAAGGACTGCTACGGCTATTGTCTCCACTAAGGTATTTTTGGGGTTTTCGTTCAATCATAATCAATAGTTGAAGTTATTGTTTGGGTTTGGTTCTCTCTACGATTTGGGGTGATTTCTACTGATGAAAATCTGGATAGAGCATTCACAAACAAAGGCTGTTCAAGTTTGGTTTTTAGAGTGCACTCTAGGTGTTCGATAAATTGCCTGAACCAAAAAAAAAGTAGACTGTTTGGGCTGTTTTGTCATTGCAATTTCATTGGGATTTATCTGCAAAAGGTTTGGGGGAGTTTGAATTGGGTTTTCAGCTTGTGTGCATACCAACTGCTTAAATTTCTACCATGGCATCAAAAAGGCAACGCCTTAGTGTCGGGGGGTCCTCGTCCGCACCACCAACGACTTGGGATAACACCAAGTTCATCAGTAAAGAGGCATGGAAAAGGTACAAAAGTTCTTTTGCCGCGCACAATCTGATTCCTAAGCGGGGTTTGAGGCCGAACAAAAAGGATGGTGAGTTGGTGGCCATGATTTCGGGACGCCAATGGATCCACTTCACAAGGTCACCCAAATCGGCAATCATTTCTGTGGTTTGGGAGTTCTACGATAATGCTAGTGCCGAGGGTCCTTCTGTTGTCCAAGTCAGGGGGAAATCAATGGCTTTTGGAAGTTAAGCTATCAACGCACTGTTCATAACACCCAACTATGAGGGCAAGGATTATATGGAGCCGGGACTCCGCAGCTATGACCTCGAGGATATCATTAGGAGGCTCTGTAAGCCCGGGACTACATGGAAGAAGAATGACTACACGGGTGAAAAGACCAGTTTCCCGACTTCAGCACTTAGTCGCTATGGGAAGGCGTGGTTCAGCTTCATATGTGCCAACATGATTCTGATCCGTCACCTGAGCGACGTGACTAAGGACAGAGCGATCCTCTTATTTGCTATTATCACAGGCCTGAACGTGGACATCGGTGTTCTCATCCACGAGTCCATCATGAAGGCGATCAAGAGCACCGTCACTACGGGACTCCCACATCCATCCTTGATCACCCGGCTGTGCAAGAGAGCAGGTATCCATTGGGGGCCTGAAGAGATAGCTCTGCCGCCCATGTCCGTCATTGACCATCAAACGATATCGCGCTTCAATGTGTGGGACGGGGCAAAGTCTCATGTCAGAGGCGAAGGCTACGGGCCACCTATAGCGCCACCTCTTAAAGCAGAGCTAGAGCCCTCGTAGCCACCAGATGCAGGCCCAGCTTCATAGGGATTACTGGCAGATATCATGGCATCCCTCACCTTGCTGCATCAGAAGCACGACGCCGAGGTGCAGAGACAGCAGAGGCACATTACAGCAGTGGCACAGAGGCAGGACATTGCTATACAGTATCAGGCTGAGCTGGTCAACATGATGTAGAGTATATACACTGTGTATAGTGGCGAGGATGCTGAGTTCATGCCATTCCAGTTCCCAGAGCCTCCTGTCTTCCCACCATACCCTCCACCATCACCGCCCGTCGAAACCCATGAGGACGATGCCGCTGCTGAGTGAGCGATCTTCAAGGAAGCCCTCTTGTATCGATTGATATATGTTTAGCAATGAGGGCATTTCTCACCTTAAGTTTGGGGGTGTTTTGGCTATTATATGTTTATTTCTGTCTACTGCCATGTTAGGTTGCCTTATCTAGTACTTAGCTTATGTTTTGTTTTTATCAGTATTATGGGGCAGTCGTTTTGAATTGCGGGATTATGTTTTGGATTTTGATTATTATGGATGACATGAACTGTTTTTGGTTTTTATTGACGAATGCTTTGATTATTATTACCAAGATTGTGGTTCATAGCCATCTTTTTGGGGCTTATACAGATTTAGATGCTTATGCCATGTGAATGGCCTTTTTACCCTATTTTGAGCTGCTATTTAACAAGGGTGTTATATTTATCATTTATTTTTTATTGTGGCTGATGACAAGCGCTAAGTAATTATGTCTATCTCTTAGAGTAGTGTCAAGCATGTATGAGCTAGGGGTTGTTCAATCGATAAGTTTAGATTGTTATTGATCCGTCCTTCTTAGCAAGCACCGACCAACTGTGTTAACTAGTTATTTTTCGAATTTAGTTCGCATGTTTATTGCTTTGAGAGTTTGTTCACTCTTATAAACTTTCATTTTTATAAGGTAATAAAAAACTTAGACGTTTATACAGTTTTGGATCTTGGATTCTGGCATGTTGACATATATATAAAAAATGAATGAATAAAAAGAAAAGAAGATTTAATATTGAAAGTTTTGCGGTGGGTCGAGATGGAGCGTAAAATGCACTCGCCCATAAACGCATGACTGATGTTGAGATGGAGCATAAAATGCACTTGCCAAATAATCTTTGTTTTTGTTGTAAAGTCTCAGTTGGCTTATGTTGATTACGTGGCCTTTACTGCTCAAGTTATTAGATTCATAGGGGTGTTCTACACCTAGTGCCCTAAAGTCGTCTGGCTTGGGAGTCACTGATCAAAAGCTCATTAATGGGTAGTTCTGAATAGCCTAAGGTAATTAAGGATTGTCCGAGTCAGATTTTACTGTTTTCATACTAGAGTCTTTTGATCTTTTCCTGCACTTGCATCTTATTCTTAATGCTTGTTGAATGTTTAAGTTGCGGACTTTGCTTATTGGTATTAACATTCGACTGTGCGAACTTATTTGATCTATGATTAGTTAGGACGGTGGGTCTCCACACACACACCTAGAATGGATCGAATACAGTCTTATGCTTGAAATTGAATGAACCTTTATTCATATCTGTGTTTGCCATATTCACTGGGAGTAGCTATGATCGAGCTTAGAAGCCATGATACTACTATACTGTTTTATTGTTCGCTCGCGTTTGTTTTACTAGCATTAGTGTTGTGTTAGATAGTTTGCTCGAGGACAAGCAAAGACTTAAGTTTGGGTGTATTTGATGAGTGGGATTTATACCCGCGAATCGGATAATTTATGACTTAAATAGTTGCCTGATC
This sequence comes from Panax notoginseng, assembly GCA_016801055.1. NCBI lineage: Eukaryota > Viridiplantae > Streptophyta > Magnoliopsida > Apiales > Araliaceae > Panax > Panax notoginseng. The sequence goes on from CM029023.1 coordinate 52,441,130, forward strand.
TCGTAGATTTTATATGATTTTATATGATTATAGTGTTATAATGCTTAATTGACGTATTGCAAGGCTTTACAGATGTTTTCTATCATTCAAGGGGCAAACTGGTCATCTTTCACATACTCGCGGCGCGGCGCCAAAGCCCAGCTAGAAGCTCGCGCCACAGTGCCACCCCCTGGTTCTTGCTGACATCATCTTGGCGCCGCAGCGCCACTGTTCCTTCTTGGACTTGCGTTGCAGCGCGACCTCCGGTCTCTTTGTTGATGATGTGGCGCTGCAGCGCCAACCACAAGTCTAATGCCCGCGCCGCAACGCGGACTCTGGTGCCCAGGCAGTGACGACTTGATTTTGACCTAGCTTGAAGGAGGGACGCATATATATCAGAGAAGGGCCTCTGCAAACCACATTGGGGATATCATATATCATCACAGACCATATAATTAGATAGCTTAGCTTAGGATAGTTTTCTTTTGTATTTTCTCTCTCTAGTTCTTAAATTATGTCTGTAAATATAGATTAGATAGATTAGGGAGAAGCCTGGGATTTCCTTAGAGCGACAAGAGTAGTGAGCTACACAGATTGGAAATCTTGATTGGAGCGGAATGCTTGGAGACTGAAGGGCCTTGACATAGTTTCTTCTTATCCATTTATTTTCTCTAATTTTGTAATCCATTAATGTTGTCTTTATTGCAACTTATATTTTGTTCAATAGCTATGAACTGAGTATTAACTTTAAGGTTATAATGAAACCCTTTGTTATTTAAATTGACTGCCTTATCTCTTTGGTTGGCACCATATGATTTGGTTTAATATATTCACACTTTATGATTCTCGCTAAGACATTAGTGATGATTTTGGTAATCTACATGATATCGAAAGAAGGATTGTAAATTTACACCTAAATATATTGGCATGTGATTGTGGGTTTCGACTGCATAAGTTGTGCGTAGAATAGACATATATATGTGCGCCACGTGTGACCTATATTGAGAACTTATGCTTAAATCCTTGTTAGGTTAATTCGCATAGACATGTGTAGGATTGTATTTAGCTTGGATGTTCTTTTCTGTTCTATTCCCTTTCGGGTGGATCTGGAGAGGATATGTTCGTGCATACCTTTACAGAGGTGTATAAGCACCTGTGTGTTCTCGGTCGACAAATTGACGTGACCATTAAGACCAAAGAGAGAAGGGTAGGTAGTTTGATGAATCATAGCACGCCAGGTGTTCGACAGAATGCCTGTGTGGGGTGAAGTTGTAACCTTAGCTTGTAATTCCTTCGATTACCATTCATTATCCATTTACTTGCTCTGTTAATTAGTTATAACTAGATTTATCACGCTTCCATTTATTGTTGTTCGAATAAGACTTTAGCGATACAAAGTCGGTACTTGGTAAATATTAGTCATAGTTCCTCGTGGATACGACACTCTACTTATTACTGTATTACTTATTAGACCGCGTTTACTTGCACATGTTTAGTGATCGATTTTCCGACCAACAGTCGCAGCACCAATACAAGCTGGGACATACTGCAAACTCGCGCCGCAGTGCCAAGGGCTATACTAAGTCTCGCGTTTCAGCGCCAAGGAGACTTATAGCACACTATAAACTCGAGCTGCAGCGCCGAGTCTTGTACTATCTTTCGCGCTGTAGTGCCAACTTAAAGTTGGGATTTTTGAACTCACGTTGCAGCGCCAACCAACAAAGGAAGGACCGAGCTGCAGCGCCGCTAGCGAGTTTTTGGTTTTAAAAGGGGCTTTTCAGTTCATTCTCAGCAGTTACGTTTTTTTTCTCTCAGATCAGATACATCCCCTTCTCCCAACAATTACGCATTAGATTCCCTTCTCCAAATTTCTCGCAGCACTTATTCTCAAGCCTCTCAACAGTCGAACCTTATCCCCTTCTTGTGACCATTCGCTCTCTCTCTCTCTTCCCTTTGATGCCCTAGCTCTTTAAAGGCTGAACTCAGGAGGTAAGGGACTTTTGTGACGCCCCCAAAATAGGTCCATTCCACCCAACCCATTCTGAGTCGTCAAATACATGGTACAGAAAACAACTACAACTTTATTACAACAATTGTCGTGCAAAATACAACAACACATATGCTGTGAGTTTGGATACAAATATATACCAAATGTGACTCATGTTCCAACCGTGGACATCACCTCACAATAACACCTTACATAAAGGTATAGTCAAAAACTGTTTTAGAAATTAGAATCTTTGGGAAGTGCTCAAGGAAACCTTCGTACATGGGAGGCCACGCATCTAGGTTATGATAGATATCATATGGCCACAGAATTATCCTTGGTTGACCCAATAGACCCCAAAGAAAAATAAGAAGATTACAATCATATTCTTCCCAATGGTGAGTCTTCTCTTGACTTATCATTATCTCTACTGTCTCTAATTGAGAATTATACTTCAAACAAACACCAAGATTATATAGGTAGTGCCCATAGATATACTCAGCAAGTGGATGAGCACAACCCTGTCTTATGATGACACGAGGTTGTATGTCATTAGACATCTTGTATGATAGTGACAAAACACCCTTCCAACGTTGGGTTCGCCTCACCCTATTTTCTTCACCAAATATAACTACTAAATGATGACCACCGTTCTATTCCCTTGTTACCCCCGCTCGACCCAGCTACACTCTTATTACCTGAAAGAAATTGTGAAGCAAAAGGGTGAGCACAACTAGCTCAGTAAAGAATATCATGACTAAAGATAATTCAATTATCAATAGCCTTCATCAACAATAAATCAGAGATTTAGAACATATGGTAAATGATAAAAATTTCAACCATAGTTGCAGCGGAACGAGCAATCCGTTAGAAGAGTCAAATAGACTATAAAGTCTATTATCTTCTCCATGTTAAAAATCCATCAACAATGTTTTATCCCTGTAACATCAATCAACAGTTCCTTTTCACAATCATATGAATAACTCATAATCATAATTGTGATTCTAAATTTTTCTTCGCACCCAGGACGAAGAATATTTTCATCACCTGTCTTTACCTGAAACATCAAAGATCATGGTTATACCAAATCACAGTTCCTGTTTATAATCATACTAATAAATCCATCTTTGCACTACGGGCCAAAGATATTCATCAACAAACCATCTTTGCACTACGGGCCAAAGATATTCAACAACAGTTCATCTTTGCACTACAGGCCAAAGATATTCATCAACAGGCCATCTTTGCACTACATGCCAAAGATATTCATCAACAATTCATATTTGCACTACAGGCCAAATATATTCATATCTCAAAGAAATATATAATCATTTCAGAATTTATATAAACAATAATTATAACCACGTTGATCAATTCACCTTTGCACTTAAGCTTAAGATATTCAATTATAAATTCAATGATCATGATCATACCAGTCACAATTCAACTTTGCACTACAGGCCAAAGAGAACCCTAGTCATGATCATACCAATAATCTACCCATCTTTACACTCCAGTGAAAGAGAATTTCAACATCAGGGTTATAAAAATGTTATATATGATGATAAAAATAATATGATCAACATATAGTTTTAATCTCAAGAGTAATATTCGTAACTCATGAATAGTAAATCGTGAATAGTAACTCATGAATAGTAACCCCGACACAAAAGATAGAAATTCTACAATAAAATCCATACCAATATTTCGGTATAATGATATTGAAAGAATAACATTACTTAAATTTATAAACAATTTATTTTAATTGTTTACACTTTACTAATTAATGCATTTAATCATCATAAAATGCCAACTCTTACAATTTCATCATCAATAACCAAAACCCTCATCAAAAATCTGCATATACCTCATATAGGATTCTCAAGCCATAAAATCCTATTTTCCAATTTTATTTCTTCACAAAACATATTTAATTTATTTACTCATAACTAGACTATTTTTATGAAAAATACCAAATCAGTTCCAAAAATATTTCTTTTCTGGGATTTAGCATAATATAGTCCCATAGTGAACATATATTTTTCTCAAAATTTTTAAAACTCATTTACTATTTTTCATATGGCCAAAACCACCGAATATTTAGACATTTATCAAAAATTATACTTTTGTCCAAAAATTTTGAAATTTATAGAGTATACTTCTATCATACACATGTACTCCCAATAAAAATTTCATCAATTTTGGAGTTAACCACAAGGAATTATAAGCGGTTACTTTTAAAATAGTCTTTTCTCATAAAATTCATAACTCTCAATCTATACATCCAAAAATCACCATTTTTGGACACAGTCAAGAAAACTCATCAAAATATCATTTTAAATTTTTTCAGAATTTTTGAAGATCAGAAAAATTACAAAACTAAAAATCATAACAACCCTTAAAATTCATTACTATCCCTTACTATCCCTTACTATCCCTTACCTCAAAAGAGCAGTACTTTTGACTGGATATCGGATATGATGCTGAAGAAAACTTGCACTGATGAATAGCAACTCACCAAGTATCTAAAAACTTACAAAATATGCTTCATAATATAGAGAGAGAAAGAGAGAAAGCTTATGTTTCTGGTGTGATTTTCAATTCTAACTTAGCCCTCTATTTATAGGAAAATTTTGGTAGGTTTGACCTGCAACCTGATGGCTTTACCTGCTACTATTCCCACCCACCACATTTGAAATATAATTCAGCACATTTCCTCACCAACCACAAGTGGGGCCCACCAATTCTAGAATTTTCCACCAAAATGATAAACTCCGAAAATTCAACAATTTCTGAACCAGTCATCTCGTAAAATTCATAACAAATCATACGTTCATTTTTAACGGTTCAAAATTTGTGGACATATACTCAACTTATATATGTATAACATATCCAAAAATTACCACGATCCAACGGTCGGATTAAAAATTATAACCCCCGCAAAGTATCTCAAAAACCCTGATTTTTAATACCTCCATTACGACAAAAATACGGATAAAAATCTCAACATTAACTCCTTCATTTTTTAACCACAAAAATATATCCCTCATTTATATCCACATAAAATAAATATTTCCTTATCATATGAATCAATAATTAATTATTCACAAATAATATTACAGAATCACATTTATGACAACCAGGCCGTTCCCAGGAAAGAGGGGGCTTTCCAATAAGGATTTCTCCTTACTGGCGCGCAATTAGATGACCAAACCTCTCCTTAGACAGAACTTTCTAGACATTGTCAATAATGCTATCTAATAATACTATTCAAATAATATGAATTATTGATCTGATAATGGAAAATACAGTGCAGCAACAATTATTGAACAACAATAATACAAAATTTCAACGTAGCAATTATTGAATCAATAAAATAAAATATTGAACAGTAATTACTGTAACAATTATTGAGTAGTGCCTTCTTACGTAAGAATCAATAATTTCAAAAATACTATGCAATACCATGTGCTACTGTGCAATAACGCGAATTACTGTATTTTAACCACCGGGTATTCCAACAGTGTTAACGGTAACAACTACGCCGTTATTTGTAAAAACTCAAATTTGTCATTTTCTTCACCCGACAGTTATTCTGTTATGAGGCCCACAAATGGCTGCGCCGTCGTACGAATATTCCCCGACAGAAAGAATATTCTACGACCAAACGAATATTTCCCGACAACAATGATTATTTTATAACCACTTGCTTATTTTGAAAAAAAAAATCATATTTCACTCATAACTTTAAACTTTTATCAATTTAACCATTTACTGAATAGTAATTATAAGAAAAATTGAATACTTTTATTTCATAAAATTCGGGGTCTTACAAACAACTTCTTTCTCTTCTAAACTAATTAAAACTGAAAAACTTATTCTACGCTCTGTAATAATGTGTTGTTGTATTTTGCACGACAATTGTTGTAATAAAGTTACAGTTTTTTTCTATACCATGTATTTGGCGACTCAGAATAGGTTGGATGGATTGGACATATTTTTGGGGGCGTCACATTGTTCTTCAAGGAAGAAAAAGTCATTGCATCTTACATAGCTCAGACTCTATACGGAGAAGAGAAGACTTCGAGACAGAAAACTTCGCAACAGAGTTTTCTTATTCCAAATCTTTCATTTATTTGTGTATTAATGAGCATGTTGAATACTTTAAAAATGTGTATTAGTACCATGGTTATGAACTAATTCCATTTTTAGGATTGCAATGTAACCTATTGTCGAGCTTAATTAACTTTCTCTCCTATTTATATTAATGAATCATTTTGGAATGGGTTGTTGTATTTCATGCTTATTGATTGATTGCTTGACAAAGAAATCAATATTGATATTAATGGATATTGAAAAATGGATATTAATATCTAACTTTTAAATACAAGAACACTTGTTATGACCATGCCTATGGGAATGTGTGCATAAATTGCTTAATAGGATAGACATATCTCTATTTGCCTTGGCCTTGAGACTGAGCTTAATGACCCTAGTCTAGTTATTTTCACCATAGAAATATTGTGATTCATCTAGCTACAACTACAAATACATGGTACAGAAAATAACTACAACTTTATTACTACAATTGTCGTGCAAAATACAACAACACATATGTTGTGAGTTTTGATACAAATATATACCAACTGTGACTCTCATCCCAACCTTGGATAGCACATCACAATGGCACCTTATATAAAAGTACAGTCAATAATTGTTTTAGAAATTAAAATCTTTGGGAAGTGTTCAAGAAAACCTTCGTACATGGGAGGCCATGCGTCTAGGTTATGATAGATATCATATGTCCACAGAATTATCCTTGGTTGACCCAATAGACCCCAACGAAAAATGAGAAGATTACTATCATGTTCTTTCCAATGGTGAGTCTTCTCTTGACATATAATTATCTCTATTGTCTCCAATTGAGAATTATATTTCAATCAAACTCCAAGATTATATAGGTAGTGCTCGTAGATATACTCAGCAAGTGGATGTGCACAACCCTGCCTTATGATAACACGAAGTCGTAGATCATTAGACATCTTGTATGATAGTGGCAAAACACCCTTCCAACGTTGGGTTCGCCTCACCCTATTTGATTCACCAAATATAACTACTAAATGATGTATAAAATATAACACACTATTCTAAAGTTCTTAATAAAATAATTTCCATACTGTTTAGGGAGAACCTCCACAGCTAGAGACCACCGTTCTATTCCCCTGTTACCCCCTCTCGACCCAGCTACACTCTTATTACCTGAAAGGAATTATGAAGCAAAAGGGTGAGCACAACTAGCCCAGTAAAGAATATCATGACTAAAGATAATTAAATTATCAATAGCCTTCATTAGTAATAAATCAGAGATTTAAAACATATGGTAGATGATAAAACTTTTCAACCATAGCTGCAGCGGAACGAGCAATCCATTAGAAGAGTCAAATAGACCATAAAGTCTATTATCTTCTCCATGTTAAAAGTCCGCCAACAATGTTTTATCCTTGTAACATCAATCAACACTTCTAGTCCACAATCATATGAATAACTCTTAATCATAATTGTGGTTCTAAATTCCTCTTCTCATCTAGGACGAAGATAATTTTCATCACATGTCTTTACCTGAAACATCAAAGATCATGGTTATACCAAATCACAGTTCCTGTTCATAATCATACTAATAAATTCATCTTTGTAGTACGGGCCAAAGATATTCGTCAATAATTCATCTCTGCACTACTGGCCAAAGATATTCAACAACAGGTCATCTTTGCATTACAGGCCAAAGATATTCAATAACAGATCATCTTTGCACTACAGGCCAAATATATTCAACAACAGATCATCTTTGTACTACAGGCCAAAGATATTAATATCTCAAAAAAATATATAATCATTTCAGAATATATATAAACAATAATTATAACCATGTTGATCAATTCACCTTTGCACTTAAGCTAAAGATATTCAATTATAAATTCAATGGCCATGATCATACTAGTCAACAATTCAACTTTGCACTACTGGCCAAAGAGAACTCATAGTCACGATTATACCAATAATCTACCCATCTTTACGCTCAAGTCAAAGAGAAATTTCATCACCAAGATTATAAAAATGTTATAGATAATAATAAAAACAATATGATCAAAACATGAATTTAATTTCAAGAGTAAGATTCATAAATCAATGATAATTTGGTCAGAAAAAGAAACCAATTTTGTCGTGAATAGTACCTATAAATAGTAACTCGTGAATAGTAACTCATAAATAGTACTTCGTATTCGTATATAGTACTATATACATAAATAATGTCATATACGTAAATAGTGTCATATACATGAATAGTGTCGTATACGTAAATAGTGTCGTATACGTGAATAGTAATCCCGACATGAAAAAGGTAGAAATTTCACAACAAAATCCATACCAATATTTCAATATAATGATATTGAAAGAATAACATCATTATGAAGAAAATAACATCCCTTATCCCTTACAATCCCTTACCTCAAAAGAACCATACTTCCGGTTGAAATATCAGGTATAAGGCTGAAGGAAACTTGCACTGTTGAATAGCAACTCACAAAGTATTTAAATACTCACAAAATACGCTCAATAATATAGAGAGAGAAAGAGAGAATGTGACAACCCCAAAATAGGTCCATTCCATCCAACCTATTCTGAGTCGCCAAATACATGGTACAGAAAACAACTACAACTTTATTACAACAATTGTCGTGCAAAATACAATAACACATATGCTGTGAGTTTGGATACAAATATATACCAAATGTGACTCATGGTCCAACCGTGGACATCACCTCACAATGAAACCTTACATAAAGGTATAGTTAAAAACTGTTTTAAAAATTAGAATCTTTAGGAAGTGCTCAAGGAAACCATCGTACATGGGAGGCCATGCATCTAGGTTATGATAGATATCATATAGCCACAGAATTATCCTTGGTTGACCCAATAGACCCCAAAGAAAAATAAGAAGATTACTATCATATTCTTCCCAGTGGTGAGTCTTCTCTTGACTTATCATTATCTCTACTGTCTCTAATTGAGAATTATACTTCAAACAAACACCAAGATTATATAGGTAGTGCTCGTAGATATACTCAGTAAGTGGATGTGCACAACCCTGTCTTATGATGACACGAGATTGTATGTCATTAGACATCTTGTATGATAGTGACAAAACACCCTTCCAACGTTGGGTTCGCCTCACCCTATTTTCTTCACCAAATATAACTACTAAATGATGACCACCGTTCTATTCCCTTGTTACCCCTGCTCGACCCAGCTACACTCTTATTACCTGAAAGGAATTGCGAAACAGAAGGGTGAGCACAACTAGCCCAATAAGAATATAATGACTAAAGATAAATAAATTATCAATAGTCTTCATCAGTAATAAATCAGAGATTTAGAACATATGGTAGATAATAAAAATTTCAACCATAGTTGCAGCGGAACGAGCAATCCATTAGAAGAGTCAAATAGACTATAAAGTCTATTATCTTCTCCATGTTAAAAATCCACCAACAATGTTTTATCCTTGTAACATCAATCAACAATTTTGGTCCACAATCATATGAATAACTCATAATCATAACTGTAGTTCTAAATTCCTCTTCTCATCTAGGACGAAGATAATTTTTATCACCTATCTTTACCTGAAACATCAAAGATCATGGTTACACCAAATCATATTTCCTGTTCATGATCATACTAATAACTTCATCTTTGCACTACGGCCAAAGATATTCATTTATATCACCAGTTGGTCATGTTTATCTCAACATCTGTTCATCTTTGCACTACTGGCCAAACAATTCATCTTTACACTACAGGCCAAAGATATTCATCAATATTTCATCTTTGCACTACAGGCCAAAGATATTCATTTGTATCACCAGTTGGTCATGTTTATCTCAACATCTGTTCATCTTTGCACTACTGGCCAAAAAATTCATCTTTGCACTACAGGCCAAAGATATTCATCAATATTTCATCTTTGCACTACAGGCCAAAGATATTTCTCAACAGTTAATATTTGCACTACGGCCAAATATATTCATCAACAGTTCATATTTGCACTACAGGCCAAATATATTAATATCTCAAAGAAATATATAATCATTTATATAAACAATAATTATAACCATGTTGATCATTTCACATTTGCACTTCAGCTGAATATATTCAATTATAAATTCAATGGTCATGATCATACTAGTCAATAATTTAACTTTGCACTACTGGCCAAAGAGAACCCAAAGTCATGATCATACCAATAATCTACCCATATTTACACTCAAGTGAAAGAGAATTTCAACATCAGGGTTATAAAAATGTTATATATGATAATAAAAATAATATGATCAACATATAGATTTAATCTCAAGAGTAATATTCATAAATCAACTATAATTTGGGTAGAAAAAGGAAACCAATTTTATCGTGAATAGTAACTCGTGAATAGTAACTCATGAATAGTAACTCGTGAATAGTAACTCATGAATAGTAACTCGTGAATAGTAACTCATAAATAGTAATCCCGACACAAAAAAGGTAAAAATTCCACAATAAAATACATACAAATATTTCAGAATAACGATATTGAAAGAATAATATTTCTTAAGCTTATAAACAATTTATTTTAATTGTTTACACTTTACTAAATAATGCATTTAATCATTCTAAAATGCCAAACTCATAAGATTTTATCACCAATAACCAAAACCCTCATCAAAAATCTGCATATACCTCATATAGGATTCTCAAGTCATAAAATCCTATTTTCCAATTTTCTTACTTCACAAAACATATTTAATTCATTTACTCATAACTAGACCATTTTCATGAAAAATACCAAATCAGTTCTAAAAATATTTATTTTCTGGGATTTAGCATAATATAGTCCCATAGTGAACATATATTTTTCTCAGAATTTTTAAAAGTCATTTACTATTTTTTATATGGCCAAAACAGCTGAATATTTAGACATTTATCAAAAATTGTACTTTTGTCCAAAAATTCTGAAATTTACAGAGTATACTTCTATCATATACATGTACTCCCAATAAAAATTTCATCAATTTTGGAGTTAACCACAAGGAGTTATAAGCGGTTACTTTTAAAATAGTCTTTTCTAATAAAATTCATAACTCTTAATCTATACATCCAAAAATCACCATTTTTGGACACAATCAAGAAAACTCATTAAAATATCATTTTAAATTTTTTCAAAATTTTTGAAGGTATGAAAAATTACGAAACTGAAAAACATAATAACCCTTAAAATCCCTTTCTATCCCTTACTATCTCTTACCTCAAAAGTGCAGTATTTCTGACTGGAATGCAAAGCCGAAGGAAACTTACACTGAATAGTAACTCTCAAAGTATCTAAATACTCACAAAATATGCTTTATAATACAGAGAGAGAAAGAGAGAAAGCTTATGTTTCTGGTGTGATTTTCAATTCTAACTTAGCCCTCTATTTATAGGAAATTGTTAGCACGCCGAAGCAGACTTAACCTGCAACCTGATGGCTTTACCTACTACAATTCCACCCACCACATTTGAATAAAAATCTCAGCACATTTCTTCACCAACCAAGAGTGGGGCCCACCAATTCTAGAATTTTCTACCAAAATGATTAACTCCGAAAATTCAACAATTTCTGAACCAGTCATCTAGTAAAATTCATAACAAATCATACGTTCATTTTTAACGGTTCAAAATTTGTGGACATATACTCAACTTATATATGTATAACATATTCAAAAAATTACCACGATCCAACGGTCGGATTAAAAATTATAACCCCCGCAAAATATCTCAAAAACCCTAATTTAATTTTCAATACCTCCGTTCCGACAAAAATACAGATAAAATACCTCAATATTAACTCCTTCATTTTTAACCACAAAACTATATCCCTCATTTATATCCACATAAAATAAATATTTTCTTATCATATGAATCAATAATTAATTATTCACAATTAATATTACAGAATCACATTTATGACAACCAGGCCGTTCCCAAGAAAGTGGGGGCTTTCCAATAAGAATTTCTCCTTACTGGCGCGCAATTAGATGACTAAACCTCTCCTTAGATAGAACTTTCTAGACATTGCCAATAATGTTATCTAATAATATTATTCAAATAATATGAATTATTGATCTGATAATGGGAAATACTGTGCAGTGACAATTATTGAAACAACAATAATATAAAATATCAATGCAGCAATTATTGAATCAATAAAATAAAATATTGAACAGTAATTACTGTAACAATTATTGAGTAGTGCCTTCTTACGTAAGGATCAATAATTCAAAAATACTGTGTAAAACCGTGTGCTACTGTGCAAACACGCGTATTACTGTATTTTAACCACCGAGTATTCCAACAGTGTTAACGGTAACAACTACGCCGTTATTTATAAAAACTCAATTTTGTCGTTATCTTCATCCGATAATTATTCTGTTATGGGGCCCACAAATGACTGCGCCGTCGTACGGATATTCCTGACAAAAAGAATATTCCACGACCAGACGAATATTCCCCGACAACAATGAATATTTTATAGCCACTTGCGTATTTTATAAAATTTATATATTTCACTCATAACTTTAAACTTTTATCAATTTAACCATTTATCGAATAATAATTATAAGAAAAATTGAATACTTTTATTTCATAAAATTTGGGGTCTTACAATCTCCCCTTCTTATGAAATTTCGTCCCCGAAATTTACGTACCTGGTATTTCAAAGAGTTGAGAATACCTTGCATTCATTTCAGATTCCATCTTCCCTGTCATCACGATTTCTCCATTGCTCATCTCCTGTATTTCAGATATCATTCTAGAATACAACTTCAAAATAAGGGTTAATTGAACAAATTAACATTTACATAATATCTCGATATTATGACTGACCAAAAAATAAGCTTAGGTAGGACACACTAGCGAAGGATTTACTCATCTCTCCCCTCCTAGTTCTATTCCCCGATCTCCGCCAGAGACCATATCCCTAAGCTCTGATACCAAATGTGACAACCCCAAAATAGGTCCATTCCATCCAACGTATTCTAAGTCGCCAAATACATGGTACAGAAAATAACTACAACTTTATTACAACAATTGTCGTGCAAAATACAATAACACATATGCTGTGAGTTTGGATACAAATATATACCAAATGTGACTCATGTTCCAACCGTGGACATCACCTCACAATGACACTTTACATAAAGGTATAGTCAAAAACTATTTTAAAAATTAGAATCTTTGGGAAGTGCTCAAGGAAACCATCGTACATGGGAGGCCATGCATCTAGGTTATGATAGATATCATATGGCCACAGAATTATCCTTGGTTGACCCAATAGACCCCAAAGAAAAATAAGAAGATTACTATCATATTCTTCCCAATGGTGAGTCTTTTCTTGACTTATCATTATCTCTACTGTCTCTAATTGAGAATTATACTTCAAACAAACACCAAGATTATATAGGTAGTGCTCGTAGATATACTCAGCAAGTGGATGTGCACAACCCTGTCTTATGATGACACGAGGTTGTATGTCATTAGACATCTTGTATGATAGTGACAAAACACCCTTCCAACGTTGGGTTCGCCTCACCCTATTTTCTTCATCAAATATAACCACTAAATGATGACCACCGTTCTATTCCCTTGTTACCCCTGCTCAACCCAGCTACACTCTTATTACCTGAAAGGAATTGTGAAACAAAAAGGTGAGCACAACTAACCCAGTAAAGAATATAATGGCTAAAGATAAATAAATTATCAATAGTCTTCATCAGTAATAAATCAGAGATTTAGAACATATGGTAGATAATAAAAATTTCAACCATAGTTGCAGCGGAACGAGCAATCCATTAGAAGAGTCAAATAAACTATAAAGTCTATTATCTTCTCCATATTAAAAATCCACCAACAATGTTTTATCCTTGTAACATCAATCAACAATTCTGGTCCACAATCATATGAATAACTCATAATCATAATTGTAGTTCTAAATTCCTCTTCTCATCCAGGACGAAGATAATTTTTATCACCTATCTTTACCTGAAACATCAAAGATCATGGTTACACCAAATCACATTTTCTGTTCATAATCATACTAATAACTTCATCTTTGCACAACGGCCAAAGATATTCATTTATATCACCAGTTGGTCATGTTTATCTCAACATCTGTTCATCTTTGCACTACTGGCCAAACAATTTATCTTTACACTACAGGCCAAAGATATTCATCAATATTTCATCTTTGCACTACAGGCCAAAGATATTCATTTGTATCACCAGTTGGTCATGTTTATCTCAACATCTATTCATCTTTGCACTACTGGCCAAAAAATTCATCTTTGCACTGCAGGCCAAAGATATTCATCAATATTTCATCTTTGTACTACAGGCCAAAGATATTCCTCAACAGTTCATATTTGCACTACGGCCAAATATATTCATCAACAGTTCATATTTACACTACAGGCCAAATATATTAATATCTCAAAGAAATATATAATCATTTATATAAACAATAATTATAACCATGTTGATCATTTCACATTTGCACTTAAGCTGAATATATTCAATTATAAATTCAATGGTCATGATCATACTAGTCAATAATTCAACTTTGCACTACAGGCCAAAGAGAACCCAAAGTCATGATCATACCAATAATCTACCCATCTTTACACTCAAGTGAAAGAGAATTTCAACATCAGGGTTATAAAAATGTTATATATGATAATAAAAATAATATGATCAACATATAGATTTAATCTCAAGAGTAATATTCATAAATCAACTATAATTTGGGTAAAAAAAGGAAACCAATTTTATCGTTAATAGTAACTCGTGAATAGTAACTCATGAATAGTAACTCGTGAATAATAACTCGTGAATAGTAACTCATGAATACTAACTCATGAATAGTAATCTCGACATAAAAAGGTAGAAATTCCACAATAAAATACATACAAATATTTCGGTATAATGATATTGAAAGAATAATATTTCTTAAGCTTATAAACAATTTGTTTTAATTATTTACACCTTACTAAATAATGCATTTAATCATTCTAAAATGCCAAACTCATAAGATTTTATCACCAATAACCAAAACCCTCATCAAAAATCTGCATATACCTCATATAGGATTCTCAAGTCATAAAATCTTATTTTCCAATTTTCTTACTTCACAAAACATATTTAATTCATTTACTCATAACTAGACCATTTTCATGAAAAATACCAAATCAGTTCTAAAAATATTTATTTTCTGGGATTTAGCATAATATAGTCCCATAGTGAACATATATTTTTCTCAGAATTTTTAAAAGTCATTTACTATTTTTCATATGGCCAAAACAGCTGAATATTTAGACATTTATCAAAAATTGTACTTCTGTCCAAAAATTCTGAAATTTACAGAGTATACTTCTATCATATACATGTACTCCCAATAAAAATTTCATCAATTTTGGAGTTAACCACAAGGAATTATAAGCGGTTACTTTTAAAATAGTCTTTTCTCATAAAATTTATAACTCTTAATCTATACATCCAAAAATCACCATTTTTGGACACAATCAAGAAAACTCGTCAAAATATCATTTCAAATTTTTCCAAAATTTTGAAGGTCAGAAAAATTACGAAACTGAAAAACATAACAACCCTTAAAATCTCTTACTATCCCTTACCTCAAAAGTGCAGTATTTCTGACTGGAATGCAAAGCTGAAGAAAACTTGCACTGAATAGCAACTCTCAAAGTATCTAAATACTCACAAAATATGCTTCATAATATAGAGAGAGAAAGAGAGAAAGCTTATGTTTCTGGTGTGATTTTCAATTCTAACTTAGCCCTCTATTTATAGGAAAATGTTAGCACGCCGAAGCAGACTTAACCTGCAACCTGATGGCTTTACCTACTACTATTCCACCCACCACATTTGAATAAAAATCTCAGCACATTTCTTCACTAACCAAGAGTGGGGCCCACCAATTCTAGAATTTTTCACTAAAATGATTAACTCCGAAAATTCAACAATTTCTGAACCAGTCATCTCGTAAAATTCATAACAAATCATACAATCATTTTTAACGGTTCAAAATTTGTGGACATATACTCAACTTATATATGTATAACATATTCAAAAATTACCACGATCCAACGGTCGGATTAAAAATTATAACCCCCGCAAAATACCTCAAAAACCCTAATTTAATTTTCAATACCTCCGTTTCGACAAAAATATAGATAAAATACCTCAACATTAACTCCTTCATTTTTAACCACAAAAATATATCCCTCATTTATATTCACATAAAATAAATATTTCCTTATCATATGAATCAATAATTAATTATTCACAATTAATATTACAGAATCACATTTATGACAACCAGGCCGTTTCCAGAAAAGTGGGGGCTTTTCAATAAGAATTTCTCCTTACTGGCGCACAATTAGATGACTAAACCTCTCCTTAGACAGAACTTTCTAGACATTGCCAATAATATTATCTAATAATATTATTTAAATAATATAAATTATTGATCTGATAATGGGAAATACTGTGCAGTGACAATTATTGAAACAACAATAATATAAAATATCAATGCAGCAATTATTGAATCAATAAAATAAAATATTGAACAGTAATTACTGTAACAATTATTGAGTAGTGCCTTCTTACGTAAGGATCAATAATTCAAAAATACTGTGTAAAACCGTGTGCTAATGTGCAAACACGCGTATTACTGTATTTTAACCACCGAGTATTCCAACAGTGTTAACGGTAACAACTACGCCGTTATTTATAAAAACTCAATTTTGTCGTTATCTTCATCCGACAATTATTCTGTTATGGGGCCCACAAATGACTGCGCCGTCGTACGGATATTCCCGACAAAAAGAATATTCCACGACCAAACGAATATTCCCTGACAACAATGAATATTTTATAGCCACTTGCGTATTTTATAAAACTTGCATATTTCACCCATAACTTTAAACTTTTATCAATTTAACCATTTATCGAATAATAATTATAAGAAAAATTGAATACTTTTATTTCATAAAATTTGGGGTCTTACAGAGAAAACTTATTTTTAGTGTGATTTTCAATTCTAACTCAGCACCCTATTTATAGAAAAATGTTAGAACGCCGAAGCAGACTTAACCTGCTACCTGATGGCTTTACCTGTTACTATTCATTCCCACCACATTTGAAATAAAATTTTAGCATATTTTTCACCAACCAAAAGTGGGGCCCACCAATTCTAGAAATTTTCAAAATGTTTTATCATTTAAACAATAATCAGAAACTTCAATAATTCATAATAAATAGCTCTTTTATCAAAAAAATACGAATTTTATGTCCATTACATACGAAATCGAATTCTCTACAATTTTGTAGCTTTAAGTTTTTTTAAATTCCAAATAGAAAATATCTGAAATCCACAAACGGACGATTTTCAGTACCTCATAAAATTCAAAACAAATCATACGTTAATTTTTAACGGTTTAAAATTTGTGGACATATACTCAACTTATATATGTATAACATATCCAAAAATCACAACTATCCAACGGTCGGATCAAAATTATAACCTACGCAATAGAGCTTAAGAATGCTGATTTAATTTTCGGACTATAAGTCCCTCATACTAGTTTCACTCAAACAGTCACCATAAAAAATTCACAAAGAATTTTTTGGTGATTCAAATTTCTATGCTTAGCTTACTTCCAGGGCATTCTTTTGATATATGGCTCATCTCCTAACTCATTATACACAAAGAGTTATAGATTTTATAAAATCAAGTAATAAACTAATTTTCTGAAAATTTTCAAATTTTGTTCTTCATTTCAACAAAATACTAATAAAACATCTCAGTTTTAATTCCTTCATTTACAACCACATAAAATATATCCATCATTTATATCCACATAAAATAAATATTTCCTTATCATATAAATCAATAAATAATTATTCACAAATAATATTACAGCATCACAATTATGATAACCAGGCCGTTCCTAGGAAAGAGGGGGCTTTCCGATAAGGATTTCTCCTTACTGACGCGCAATTAGGTGACCAAACCTCTCCTTAGACAGAACTTTCTAGACATTGCCAATAATGCTATCTAACAATATTATTCAAATAATATGAATTATTGATCTGATAATGGAAAATACTGTGCAGTGCCAATTATTGAAACAACAATAATATAAAATATCAACGTAGAAATTATTGAATCAATAAAATAAAATATTGAACAATAATTACTGCAATAATTATTGAGTAGTGACTTCTTACGTAAGAATCAATAATTCAAAAATACTGTGCAATACCGTGTGCTACTGTGCAACAACGCGTATTACTTTACTTTACCCACGGGATATTCCAACAGTGTTAAAGATAACGATTACGCCGTTATTTATAAAAACTCAAATTTGTCATTTTCTTCATCCGATAATTATTCTGTTATGGGGCCCACAAATGGCTGCGCAGTCGTACGAATATTCACCGACAACAATAAGTATTTTATAGCCACTTGCTTATTTTGAAAAAAAATTTACATATCACCCTTAACTTTAACTTTTTATCAATTTAACTATTTACTAAATAAAAAAATTGAATACTTTTATTTCATAAATTTCAGGGTCTTACACTATACAGCAACTATTGTGGCAATTATTGAATACTGAGTGACTTCTTACGTAAGAATCAATAATCAGATATATTGTGCAATACCGTGTGCTACTGTGCAACCACGCGTATTACTGTACTTTTATCACTGGGTATTTTAACAGTTAACGGTAAAATTTTGCCGTTATTTTTATAAAAAGGTTATTTCTGTCGCTTTCTATATCCGATAGTTATTCCGTTATATGGACTATCAATGATTGCGCCGTCGTACGAATATTCTCCGACAAAAAGAATATTCCCCGACCAAACGAATATTATATGACAACTTACTTACTTTGTAAAATTTGCACATATCATCCATAACTAAAGTATTATATCAAATCAACACCTTATTATTCAAAATAATTAGAGAAATTAAATCTTTATTCATAAAAAGTTGGGGTCTTACAACAATCCTCATTGAAGGGGAAATTATATAACAGTCGGGGAACCGACGCGCGCACATACAAGCATGTTTAAATGTTATGCATAACGTATGATACTTTAGGCTGATCACATGTTGTACTTGTTTATATTGGATTTGTAGTATAATATTTTTAATTCTAGCATGAGTTCTTACACTACAAAAAAATGGGGTTTCAGCAACAACCGATTTTCGTTGCTAAAGGTGCCAAATTTCGTTGCTAAAGGGTTTTGGCAACGACTTTACTGTCGTTGCGTCTTTCGTTGCGCAATGAGCGTTGCTAATTGTTCCGCAATGAACGTATTTTTTTCGTTGCCAAAAGTAATATATTTTGCAACGAAATTTGGCTTTCGTACAGAGACATCGATCATTTAGCAACAGAATGTATTGTTGCAGAATGATTAAAATTTCGTTGTTAAAAACCCCATTTCATTGCAAAAGCCTGCTAATTGGCAACGAAATGAACTCTTTTTTTTTTGCAACGACCATGCATTTTCGTTGCAATTGACACCATTTTGCAATGACATTTTTCGTTGCAGTAAATTATGAAAATTGTTACCTAAGCTTGCTTTTGTTGCAGAATATAAACTTTTTAGCAATGATTTTCGTTGCTGATTATATTATTTGGCAACGACATTATGCTGAATCAGCAACGAAAATGTTTGTTGCTGGTTATTTTTCAATAGCAACGAAAGTCGTCAATTAGCAATGACATTATATGTTGCAACTTCTTTATATGTGCAACGAAAGTTGATTTGATTTGCAACGATAAAAAATGTTGCCTTTTATTTTAGTATTAGCAACAATATCCTCTCCGTTGTTATTAGGTTAATTTTTCGTTGCCAAATATTATATTTTTAATGTCATTAGCAAAGAAAATTTGTTGCTAAATTTATAAAAAATTGTTGCTATATTAAAACTTGTTCAATGCTTTGGTAACGAATTATATTATTGCCAAATCAAAATTTGACATTCCTTTTGTGTACCTGGCTAGCTCAATGTCCCTATAGCAAATAATGGTAAAAATACAAAAAAAAACTAAAATATTATTAACTTAATAAAATCATCTACTACATAATCATTCATTATCTTTACAATTAACCATCTAAAGCTAACACAGTTCTTCAATCAAAGTATATATCTACATATATAGAGAGAGTACACTTCATAATTTCGTACCTTGTCTTCCGTAAACGTAGCACGAAAATTTGATACCTAGTATTATAAGGCAGGTCGTAAAAGTAGTCTTCTTGCACATATTTAAAAATAATAGCAAGTCAAAAAAATGAAGCAAATAGGTCACCAGAGGCACTTAGTGCCAACACAATCAGGACATAATTAAAAAGGAGACTCTTGAGACCGAGTTTAGTCTCAGTAACAAGTAAAGATGGAGACTCTTGAGACCATGCATGTAATGTAACATAATTAGTTCCTTTGTTTCCTAGGCCAATATTACATTTTATATGAATTATGGTATAGAACTTTGTTGTTAAAAAGGAAAGTCTTATACATTACTGCCATAGATGTAAGATCATGAGAACTTTGTTGTTAAAAAGGAAATTTCGTTGTCAAGGTAAGCATGCATTACAAGTTTTTTTTTGTTGTAATTTTAAGTGACTTTGACACAACTTCAGTTTATCCTATTTAATCGATTCTCTAATGCTTGGTTCTTCATGGCAGCTTGTCAAGAACATATTCTTAAAAAACGATCGCATAATTTTGAGGAAAGCTGTTGAGATGGCACTCACTCTAGCACTGGAGAGAAAAATCTCAAAATTGAGAATCGTAAGCTCCTATTTGAGTAAGGTTAAGCATATGTATTGTTTATTTATCTGTGATCTTGTTGAAATGCCATGTAATGAATATATGCCATCCAATTGCACATTTTTTCAAAGTTATGTAGCTAATGCTAGAGAAAGGGTTTGGCTAGTGCAGTTGGCCTAAAAAATGAAAATAGAAACTTGATTTAAAAAAATGAAAATAGAAACTTGATGCTAGAAAAAGGGTTTGGCTAGTGCAGTTGCCCTCTTTAAGTCCATCAGAGTAGCCCCAATTGCTAGTCCGAGTCCCTGCAATTTTACTCCTACTTGTAGTAAATAAAGCATATAGCATAGGTGGAATGGTTGTCATTGTACCATATTGATTAGCTTATCTTATCTTAGATTAGATAGATGGAAGAAGGCATACCTGAGCTACTACAATGCAGAGGAAAACTGTAAGCATGGTTAGGAAAAATGCCTTTCCTACTAAAGCCAGTTTGGTTTTGACAGGTCCACTTAGAGGCTTGTAACATAAATGAATAAAATAAGGAGGATTTGCAGATGCTGCAGCAACTCCTAGACAGGAACCCATTTTCAATTCTTTGCACTGCTCTGCATCCAAAATTGTAGCAGAAAGAGCATCGCTGTACAATGCTGCAATCTTTTTAGCCTCTTCTGCCAGAACCCCTGAGGTATAAGAGCCATCATCAATAACAAACAATCAGTACCATCTAGCATTGTAGCAAAACAAACATAACTTTCAAACAAAAACTCGAAATTAAGAAACAAACATAATTCACAAACTGAAAGGCTAAACTGGATACATAACTTGCATGCTTTTACATTGTCTATCAATAAGTTTACTATATTTACCTTCATTCTGCTTTGCCTTTTTGGGCATTGAGACCTGGTAAAACTTTTTACAGTCAGGCGTTAGTAGATAGGAGATAAAAAAATCAAGAAGTTGGCTCCCCTTAGTTTTTTTATATTGGCATGCACAAGGCACGCCCGAATAAGAAACAGATAGTGAAAAATCAGAATTGTCCCTCAATGTTGCTGCACCAGTTACAGGCTTGACAGTGTAGTTGGTAAGGACCATAGTGTCTTTAAACCGGTAGGTAGGGGTGCCCAACTTGTCAATTTATATAAGAAAAGATAAGAACTAAAAAGGGTCGTAGTAGTTGTAGATGAATAAGAACAGTAACTACGTACACCAGTTCAATCTTCAATACAAATACAGTAAGTTTTAACAGAAGGTACAGAAGGAGAAGAAACAGGAGCATTAACAATAGTACTAGCTAGCCTTGCTTTATTGCCCATATATAACCTCATTAAATTCCTGAACTGAAAAAGCTAAAGTTTTGCTACCATTAATTCTATCTCAGACGAGGAAAGAGAAGAAAGGAAGGCTGATTGATAACAAAAAGAACTAGCACAGTCATTCTTACTTGAATTCTACCACTAAATCTAGCTATTAGAATTAAGAGTTGCAAAACTAAACTCAATATGTATATTTATCTAATTGTATAGAGGGTTTGGACCTATGTGAATAATTCTCTTATCGTCGGAATCTGTGGCAGTTAACGGAGATGGACTTGAAGCCGTAGCTGCCGCTTTTCCTCCCCTCTTGCCACCGCAGCTTCCTTCTTCTGATCTGAAACAGAGCTGGGACATAGAAAAAGAGTCCATCAGAAAAACTGAAATACAGTTTACAGTCCAACATGTTAAAAGCCAAAAAATAATTGCACATAAATTAGGTTATAACTTAATATGTGCTGACATTTAGCTATTCTACTCAATCAAATCTAAAATATGCTAATGCATTAAGAATATATTTTCAATAACTACACAAACCCCAGATACAAAAATTACAGACCAACCCTATTTAGACTAATAACTTCTATCTAATGAGTTAACGAACATATCTAACATTGCCGGCAAATCATATTTCATACCAAAAAAACTGTATAAAAATGTGAAGCAATATAACACTATCAAATGAACAGCAGCTAAATAACAATAAAAGGAGAACTGAGGTTACTCTTACATGAGCCAACAACCACAAACATGAAAAAACCAAGTAATATTGGGCCAACGGGATAGTTATCCCCTTTCTTTGAAACTGTTTCAGGCACGGCTCCTCGTTTGGTAATGTTTTTCTGAAACTTCTCCACCTTCCTATTAGCAAGCCGTTTTGATGTTGTCTGAAAACAAACAAATCATAGAGTTCATTCAATGATAAGAACCATATAATTTTATGTTGTCTTTCAAGTTTTGATGACATTAATGCAATTTAGAATAAATCATGTATGAAAAGAACCATAGAATCATATACTCCCTCCATTCCAAAATATAAGCTTTGTTGAAGTCAACTTGAAACATTTTCAAAACCAGAATTGACAAGGTTTCCATTAATTTTAGTATGACGACTATTGTAAACTAATCATTATAAGATTTATAGTTTCAAAAATGTTAATGAATCACCTCAATTTTGAGCTTGATAATGTTTTAAATTGACTTTCAAAAATCAATAATGATAGTATAATTTGGAACGGAGGAAGAATATAAGATCAAGTTTGACTTTCAAAGTCAATATGATATATTTTCAAATTCAAAACTGAAGCGATTCATTCACATTTTTGAATACGATAAAACTTACGATTAATAGTATTCTTTAGTCGGTTATCAAATTTCATAATTGTGTTGTATATAACCGGTTATATGAATTCATATTAATTTTGAGTTTGAAAAAATATCAATTTGACAAAAATTTGAAATTGATCCTATATTTTGAAACAAAGAGGGAGTACTGTATACTTCTAAGATCGACATTGATGTTCTAATCAGTAATGTCAAGCCTATCGGTCAACTATTTGGGGAAAATATGATCAAATTATCAAACAACCAAGTTCAAGTAATCAGTACCATAACAAACTGGAAAAAATGGAGGGAAAAAAACCATGACAAAAAAATGTCTTATTTCAAGAGTGTTTGTGACGCCCCCAAAATAGGTATACAACACCCATTCTGAGTCGCCAAATACATGGTACTGAAAGCAAACTACAACTTCAATAATACAATTGTCGTGCAAAATACGACAACACATACTGTGAGTTTAAATACAAATATTGTCTTCTAGACAATATCCACATTCAAATAAATTCTCATTACAATTATTCAAACACTATTTTACAGAAATAGTGAGGACTGCTAAAACATCTTTCTAGAACCATCACTCCATATCCCGACTAGATCCTGCTATGTTCTCACCTCCTGAGAAGAAAAATGGAACAAAAAGGAAAAGGGTGAGCTCAACTAGCCCAGTAAAGAATATTATGACTAAGATAATATACAAACAAATTATCGTTAGTCTTCAACAGGGAAAAATCTGATAGAATATAATCGACAACAAGTTTTAGATCAACAACTGCAGCGGAAACAGCAAACCATTAGAAGAGTCAAGTAGAGAAAGAATTCTACTATCTTCTAAGATTTAAAAGTCCATCATCAATATTTTATCCCTGTAACATCAATTAATAATCATCTTTATCCAAATATTCATCTTTGCACTACAGGCCAAAGATATTCATTTGTATCACCTGTCAGTCATGTTCATCTCAACACCTGTTCATCTTTGCACTACAGACCAAAGATATTCATCAAGTAATCATACATCTTTGCACTACAGGCCAAAGATATTCATTAATATCATCATTTAGGACTGAGGATGATGAAAAATATCTTAAAGAGAACGAATCCAATGAGACAGAAGGACAAATAGTAGGGATTCGTATAACAATTTATCCAAGATCAATAATACTTCATAATAATCAATTGTGAAGCAGAATTCAAAAATAAAGATCAAAACATGGATACAATCAAAGATAGTAACCATAATAGACATCTTGGACAAAAAGGAAAAATTTTATTTTTCGGTGAATAGTGTCGTATTCGTGAATAGTGTCGTATACGTGAATAGTGCCGTATACATAAATAGTAACCCCGACACAAAAAGTTCCAAATTTGATAAAAACTCATATCAATATTTCAGCATAATGATATTGAAGAAAATAATATCATTTAAGAAGAAAATAATATCCCTTACCTCAAAATATCAGTACTTCTGGTCGGAATACCGGTATAAGGCTGAAATAAACTTGCTCTGATGAATAGAAACTCTCAAAGTATCTAAATACTCACAAAATACACTCAATAATCTAGACAGAGAAAGAGTGAAAACTTGTTTCTGGTGTGATTTTCAATTCTAACTTAGCCCTCTATTTATAGGAAAATTTTAGTAGGTTTGACCTGCAACCTGATGGCTTTACCTGCTACTATTCCCACCCACCACATTTAAAATATAATTCAGCACATTTTTTCACCAACCACAAGTGGGGCCCACCAATTCTAGAATTTTCCATCAAAATGATAAACTCCGAAAATTCAACAATTTTTGAACCAGTCATCTCGTAAAATTCATAATAAATCATACGTTCATTTTTAACGGTTCAAAATTTGAGGACATATACTCAACTTATATATGTATAACATATCCAAAAATTACCACGATCCAACGGTCGGATTAAAAATTATAACCTCCGCAAAATATCTCAAAAATCCTGATTTTTAATACCTCCATTCCGACAAAAATACTGATAAAAATCTCAACATTAACTTCTTCATTTTTAACCACAAAAATATATATCCCTCATTTATATCCACATAAAATAAATATTTCCTTATCATATGAATCAATAATTAATTATTCACAAATAATATTATAGAATCACATTTATGACAACCAGGCCGTTCCCAGGAAAGAGGGGGCTTTCCAATAAGGATTTCTCCTTACTGGCGCGCAATTAGATGACCAAACCTCTCCTTAGACAGAACTTTCTAGACATTGCCAATAATGTTATCTAATAATATTATTCAAATAATATGAATTATTGATCTGATAATGGGAAATACTGTGTAGTGACAATTATTGAAACAACAGTAATATAAAATATCAACGCAGCAATTATTGAATCAATAAAATAAAATACTGAACAGTAATTACTGTAACCATTATTGAGTAGTGCCTTCTTACGTAAGAATCAATAATTGATGCAATACAGTGTGCTACTGTGTAACAACGCGTATTACTGTGTTTTAACCACCGGGTATTCCAACAGTATTAACGGTAACAACTACGCCGTTATTAATAAACAACATATACTTGTCGTTTTCTTCATCCAATCGCTTTCTGTTATGGGGCCCACAAAAGACTGCGCCGTCGTACGAATATTCCCCGACAGGAAGAATATTCCACGACCAAACGAATATTTCCTGACAAAAATGAATATTTTATAACCACCTGCTTATTTGAAATATTTGCGCATTTTACCCATAACTAACCTCATTAATCAATTTAACACTTACTATTTCAAAATAATAAATAGAGGGAATTTAAATTTCATTTATTAATAATTTGGGGTCTTACAACCTCCCCTCCTTATGAAATTTCGTCCTCGAAATTGACGTACGTACCTGGTGTTTCGAAAAGATGAGGATACCTCGCTTTCATTTCCGTTTCCAACTCCCAGGTCATTTCCTCAATAGCATGGTTTCTCCACAAAACTTTAACTTGTGGTATAACCTTCGTGCGTAGGACATGCTCTTTCCTATCCAAGATCTTAACAGGTACCTCCTCGTACGTTAAATCTTCAGCCATCTCGTCTGGTTCTAACTCAATAATGTGGTTCGGGTCTTTAACATATTTACGAAGCATAGATATGTGAAAAATATTTTGAACACGAGACATGCTTGGAGGTAATGCGAGTCTATATGCCACATTTCCTATTCGCTCAAGAATCTCAAATGGACCAACAAATCTTGGATTGAGCTTTCCTCTCTTCCCAAATCTTGTAACTCCCTTCCATGGTGCAACACGTAATAATACATGATCCCCAATATTAAATTCCACGTCCTTCCGATGAAGATCCGCATAACTCTTTTGTCGATCCTGTGCCGTTTGTATACGTTGTCGAATCGTTTGGATCTTCTCTGTAGTAATGCGTACCAACTCTGGTCCCAACAATGTTGCTTCACCCACCTCGTCCTAGCATACTGGAGAATGACATTTTCTTCCATACAACGCCTCGAATGGAGCCACACCTATGCTCGCCTGATAACTGTTGTTGTAGGAGAATTCCACCAATGGTAGGTACTTATCCCAACTCCCTTTGAGATCTAGGACACAAAGTCTTAATAAATCTTTAAGAGTTTGAATAGTCCTCTCTGATTGTCCATCCGTTTGAGGATGGTATGCCGAACTGAATCGTAAATTCGTGCCCATAGCTTTCTGCAAGCTAACCCAAAATCGTGAAGTGAATCTTGGTCACGATCCGAAACTATGGATACTGGCATGCCATGCAATCTCACAATCTAGTTCACGTAGATACTAGCAAGACGTTCAAGAGAATAAGTCTCACGTATCGGCAAGAAATGAGCGGACTTGGTTAATCTATCAACAATAACCCAAATCGCATCTATGCCTTGAGAAACCTTGGGAAGACCCGTAACAAAATCCATAGTAATGTGTTCCCACTTCCATTTCGGAATCTCAAGTGGTTGCAATGGACCCTTTGGTACTTGATGCTCCGCTTTTACACGTTGACAAGTTAAACATCTCGAGATAAACTCCGCGATCTCTCTTTTCATATTGCTCCACCAAAATGTATGTCGAAGATCGTGATACATTTTGGTACTCCCAAGATGGATTGCAAACGGTGTGTTGTGTGCCTCCATCATTATTTTATGCTTCAAGTCAAAATCATTAGGAACACAAAGTCTGGAGTTGACTCGAAGTATTCCTTCTTCATCAATTCTTGCTTCTGGAATAGCACCTTCTTGCACTTTCTTCTTCATACGCATCAGCTCTATGTCCGTAGCTTGAGCAGCTTTAACTTTATCGATTAAAGTTGGTTCTACTCGTATATTTGATATCATCACGTGGGTACTTGGAGCCTTCATCTCTATCTCCATCCTTTGCAAGTCATACAAAATGGGCCTTTGTATTAACAACATTGCACTCGTACCCGCATTTGATCTTCTACTCAATGCGTCAGCTACTACGTTTGCTTTTTCAGGATGATATTGGATGGTATGATCATAATCTTTCAACAGCTCGAGCCAACGTCGCTGCCGCATGTTGAGTTCCTTTTGGGTGAAGAAATATTTGAGGCTTTTATGATCTGTATAGATCTCCACTTTCTCCCCATACAGGTAGTGTCTCCAGATCTTCAACGCAAAAATGACTGCTGCCAACTCCAAATCATGAGTAGGATAATTCCTCTCATATTCTTTGAGTTGTCGTGAGGCATAGGCTATCACTTTCCCATGTTGCATGAGAACATATCCTAACCCTTTGCCTGAAGCATCGCTGTAGATAATAAATCCATCCGAACCAGATGGTATTGTCAGAACATGTGCCGAAATGAGTCTCCTCTTGAGTTCTTGAAAACTCTTCTCGCATTCCTCACTCCATACGAATTTTATATCTTTCCGAGTCAGCTGAGTTAACGGAGTAGCGATTCGAGAAAATCCTTCCACAAATCTCCGATAATAACCAGCTAAGCCCAGAAAGCTACGTATTTCGATTACTGACTTAGGTTGCTCTCAACTGTGACTCATATCCTAATCATGGATATCACGTCACAATGGCACCTATCAGTTTACTACCGCACAAATATGACGCCCCCTACGGAGAGTCTGGCTTCGATGCATTTCACAAAGGAAGTCACCAGATAGAGGCTCGGTTATCAACTTCTATAGTTAGATTTTTAACTCCTGAAGTTTAATAGGAACCATTCGATATTAGATTTTAGAAGTGAGTTTTGTACCAGATTCAAAGAAGATACAAAATTCAATATCACACGTAGGCCAATAAATTCTTCAGGAAATACGTCAGGGATTTACTAACAATAGAAATATCATTCAAATCTGACGTATTTTTGTTCAAGTCCATAACATAGCTAAGAAAGCTTGACATCCGTTTTTCAATAAACGAATGACTTTACGGCTTGATATGAAAGAGTTTGACTTCAATGGTTTGGTTGCTTGAATTTGAATAACAGGTTGCTTAGGAATATGAAAACTAACAACCTTACAAAAGCAATCAATTTGGCATGATGAGTAGTTAACCAATCGATTCCTAAAATCACATCAAAAGCAAGTATCTTTAAAGAGATAAGGTCAACAGGTAATGTGATGGTGCCAACTTGGATCAAACAAGATTTATAAACAGTGGATGTGATGAAAGTTTCTCCTAACGGAGTTTCCACAGATAGGTCAAAGTTTAACTTCTCCGGAATCAAGTTTAAACGTTGAGTATAAGCAGGAGAGATAAATGAATGGGTAGAACCGGTATCTAATAAAGTATAAACTTCGCAAGAATTCAAGATTAGCTTACCCGTGATCACCTCGTTCGGGTTTCTCGCGTTTTGGCCAGTCACGACAAACGCCCTTCCAGGAACCGCTGATTTTGACTTATCCGGGATAACTTTTGGAGTCACCATCCCCGCTGAACTTTGTTTTGCTGCAGAACACTCTCGAGCTATATGACCCTCCTTTCCACAGTTATAACATACCTTGGATTGTTGTGGGCAGTTTGGGCTGATATGTCCCTCTTTCCCACATTTGTACATACGACCGGTGGTCGTTCTCCTCCCCTAGAAACAGTTGATGTTTGTGCTGACGTCTTCACGTTATCATTGTTGTACCTTCTCTTCTTGAAATCTCCTCCCGACTCGCTCCTTCTATTATCACGACCACGATTACCACCAGAGTGGTTACCGCTTTTGTCCGAATATTTTCCTCCCTGCTGGTTTTCATTGTTTCGATGACTGCCGCCACCGGTATGACCTTGGTTGTGGTCCCTCGGTTGTACATACTCATTATCTCGCTCTAATAATTGAGCCCTATTTACAACATCTGAATATAAAGAAAATTTATGAGAGATAAGATATTGTCGAATCTCGGGTTTTAGACCTCTCAGAAACATCCTTGTCATTCGTTCCTCATTTTCGACCAGATGAGGTGCAAACCTGGATAACTCTGCAAACTTCGCCTCGTACTGGGGCACCGTCATGTTGTTTTGTTCCAGTCTGATAAACTCTACCTCCTTCATATGACGAATACTTTCAGGAAAGTACTTGTCATTGAACAGTTTTTGAAATGTTTCCCAGGACATGTTGAGTGCGTCAGGCTGGGTACGCTTCACAGACTCCCACCAGTAGTCTGCCTCACCGCGGAACATAAAGGTGGCGAATGGAACCTTTTGTTCCTCCGTGCATCCCAAGACATCGAATATCTTGGTAATTTGCTTGACCCACGTTTCCGCCATGTTCGGATCCGGCTTTCCCTTAAATTCTGGTGGTCCCAATTCTTTGAACTGCTTAGCTGTGACAAACCGCGCGTTATCATTTCCACCCGTATTCTGCACACGAGTCTCCCTCGTCTGATTTTGCATGAACTGCAAAAAGCTCCTAAACATTCCATCATTCATCGTTTGCTCGGTAACGTTGTTTACAGGAGGAATATTGCCTTCCTGTTGCATGTTCCCCTGGGTGGTGATCAAAGGTGTCTCCACGGTCTGATTTACTCCATTATTAACGTTCTCAGCTGCCATTCTTAAATACTGCCACAAAACAAGGGTTAATAGTCATGTCATATATTATCCCTATACTCTGACCGACCAAATAAACACCAAATAAACTTAGTCAAGTCATACTAGTGAAGGAATTTCCCGTCTCTCCCCTCCTAGTTCTTTTCTCACATCTCAGCCAGGGATCATATCCCTAAGCTCTGATACCAACTGTGACGCCCCCAAAATAGGTATACAACACCCATTCTGAGTCGCCAAATACATGGTACAGAAAGCAAACTACAACTTCAATAATACAATTGTCGTGCAAAATACAACAACACATACTGTGAGTTTAAATACAAATATTGTCTTCTAGACAATATCCACACTCAAATAAATCCTCATTACAATTATTCAAACACTATTTTACAGAAATAGTGAGGACTGCTAAAATATCTTTCTAGAACCATCACTCCATACCCCGACTAGATCCTGCTATGTTCTCACCTCCTGAGAAGAAAAATGGAACAAAAAAGAAAAGGGTGAGCTCAACTAGCCCAGTAAAGAATATTATGACTAAGATAATATACAAACAAATTATCGTTAGTCTTCAACAGGGAAAAATCTGATAGAATATAATCGACAACAAGTTTTAGATCAACAACTGCAGCGGAAACAGCAAACCATTAGAAGAGTCAAGTAGAGAAAGAATTCTACTATCTTCTAAGATTTAAAAGTCCATCATCAATATTTTATCCCTGTAACATCAATTAATAATCATCTTTATCCAAATATTCATCTTTGCACTACAGGCCAAAGATATTCATTTGTATCACCTGTCAGTCGTGTTCATCTCAACACCTGTTCATCTTTGCACTACAGGCCAAAGATATTCATCAAGTAATCATACATCTTTGCACTACAGGTCAAAGATATTCATTAATATCATCATTTAGGACTGAGGATGATGAAAAATATCTTAAAGAGAACGAATCCAATGAGACAGAAGGACAAATAGTAGGGATTCGTGTAACAGTTTATCCAAGATCAATAATACTTCATAATAATCAATTGTGAAGCAGAATTCAAAAATAAAGATCAAAACATGGATACAATCAAAGATAGTAACCATAATAGACATCTTGGACAAAAAGGAAAAATTTTATTTTTCGGTGAATAGTGCCGTATTCGTGAATAGTGCCGTATACGTGAATAGTGCCGTATACGTGAATAGTAACCCCGACACAAAAAGTTCCAAATTTGATAAAAACTCATATCAATATTTCAGCATAATGATATTGAAGAAAATAATATCATTTAAGAAGAAAATAATATCCCTTACCTCAAAATATCAGTACTTCTGGTCGGAATACCGGTATAAGGCTGAAAGAAACTTACTCTGATGAATAGAAACTCTCAAAGTATCTAAATACTCACAAAATACACTCAATAATCTAGAGAGAGAAAGAGAGAAAACTTGTTTCTGGTGTGATTTTCAATTCTAACTTAGCCCTCTATTTATAGGAAAATTTTAGTAGGTTTGACCTGAAACCTGATGGCTTTACCTGCTACTATTCCCACCCACCACATTTGAAATATAATTCAGCACATTTCTTCACCAACCACAAGTGGGGCCCACCAATTCTAGAATTTTCCATCAAAATGATAAACTCCGAAAATTCAACAATTTCTGAACCAGTCATCTCGTAAAATTCATAATAAATCATACGTTCATTTTTAACGGTTCAAAATTTGAGGACATATACTCAACTTATATATGTATAACATATCCAAAAATTACCACGATCCAACGGTCGGATTAAAAATTATAACCCCGCAAAATATCTCAAAAACCCTGATTTTTAATACCTCCATTCCGACAAAAATACTGATAAAAATCTCAACATTAACTTCTTCATTTTTAACCACAAAAATATATATCCCTCATTTATATCCACATAAAATAAATATTTTCTTATCATATGAATCAATAATTAATTATTCACAAATAATATTACAGAATCACATTTATGACAACCAGGCCGTTCCCAGGAAAGAGGGGGCTTTCCAATAAGGATTTCTCCTTACTGGCGCGCAATTAGATGACCAAACCTCTCCTTAGACAGAACTTTCTAGACATTGCCAATAATGTTATCTAATAATATTATTCAAATAATATGAATTATTGATCTGATAATGGGAAATACTGTGTAGTGACAATTATTGAAACAACAGTAATATAAAATATCAACGCAGCAATTATTGAATCAATAAAATAAAATACTGAACAGTAATTACTGTAACCATTATTGAGTAGTGCCTTCTTACGTAAGAATCAATAATTGATGCAATACAGTGTGCTACTGTGTAACAACGCGTATTACTGTGTTTTAACCACCGGGTATTCCAACAGTATTAACGGTAACAACTACGTCGTTATTAATAAACAACATATACTTGTCGTTTTCTTCATCCAATCGCTTTCTGTTATGGGGCCCACAAAAGACTGCGCCGTCGTACAAATATTCCCCGACAGGAAGAATATTCCACGACCAAACGAATATTTCCCGACAAAAATGAATATTTTATAACCACCTGCTTATTTGAAATATTTGCGCATTTTACCCATAACTAACCTCATTAATCAATTTAACACTTACTATTTCAAAATAATAAATAGAGGGAATTTAAATTTCATTTATTAATAATTTGGGGTCTTACAGTGTTTGTTTTAAAGTTTTCTATAAGAAAAGAAAACACAGAGATTGAAATAAAAGTAGGATTTTAAGAAAGAAATTGGAGATTCTACATTTACATTGGGGTTATACTCATAAACCTTAAGGCTATCACCAATTATTATAGAGAATATAAAAACTTTGATCTAATATCACATATCTCAAGTAACAACCAAAATAAAATCGAAAACCAATCAATAAAAACCCTGGAACAGAGAACAATAGAATTGAAATTAGAACGTACCTTGAGATCTGGTGCGAGTTTGGATGCAAGAAAAAGGAAATCTAGGGAAACGAGGAGAGAGACTGCCTTCAACAGTGGGTTGTGAAACGAGGGAATAAAGAGTTAGAAACAAAATTGGGGAATAGGGCTGAATGTATTTTCAAATGTCGTAGTTAAGAAATTCATACAAACAACGCATGTACACATATTCGGTATCTGGTATAAGAATCAGTAAAGAAGATTGAGAAAGTAAATTGGAATCATGAAAATTTCTAGTTGAAATCGCAGTATACCTGGATTAGAGAAATAGCAGAGAATGAAGAAGAGCAACACAATCAGAGGAATCATGTAAATCCACTTCTTCCCCGATGATTTTGGGCGTAAATTCAGTATGTTATGCTCGATTTTGCCTCGGCCGGATATAGGAAAATCAATGGTTAAATCGAGATCTGGTTTTGGGATGTGAGATTGAGACTTCACTTGAGAGTTCGAGATCTGGGTGTTGGGTCTGGGTTTGGGAATTTAAAATTTATAAACAGATATTTATTTATAAATTTATAAATATTTTATCTAAAATTTATAAAATTTAGATATAAATAGTTTTAATAAATATTTAGAGATAAATTTATAAATATTTGTTTACATATATATTTATATATAAAAATATTCATACTTACTTTATATATATTTAATTTAACGTTGAGATTTGTTTAGTATTTTATTTAGTTTGACAAGAAATTTTGAAAGAATATGTATGTGTGCGTGTGTGTGTATATATATATATATATATATATATATATATATATATATATATACACATACATATTAGTAGAATAAATTTATAAATATTGGAGACTACAAAAATACTTTTTTTTGTAAAGAAAAATATTTATATATATATAGTAGGAAAATTTTTCTAATACATAAAAAATATAGCACATGACGACTATTCTAACGAATTTTGTTTCTAAATTTTGCAACTACTTATGAATTTCGTTGTAAAAAGTGAAAGACTGACACAATCTGCAACGATGGACAAGTTTCGTTGCTAAACATACACTTTTAGCAACGACTTATAAAGTCGTTGCTTGAAAAATCGTTGCTAAAGTCCTATTTTTAGCAACAAAAAAACTTTCGTTGCCCACAATGACGGGAAAGCAATTGGTCGAAAATTTTGCAACGAATTTCTAACGAAATTTTTTCCCACCAATGAATTAGCAACGAAATTTTGCAACGACTTATGTATTTCGTTGCAAAAAGTAAAAGCCTAACACAATCTGCAACGAAGGACAAATTTTGTTGCTAAACATACACTTTTAGCAACGACTTATAAAGTCGTTGCCCGAAAAATCGTTGCTAAAGGCCCATTTTTTTGTAGTGTTAGTCCATAGCGACTACTCAGTGTTCATTATTCTTCAACTTTGAAATGATTAAACCTTGGAATTCTTGATGATATCTTTCAGTCCATAGCGACCCTTATTTAGAACAATTGATACTTCTTGTCATTCTTGAACTATCATTTATTGTTATACCCTTGAAATTTTGAACTTTATAACTGTTCACCCTTATTGCTATATTACTTGCTGGGCAAATTTGTTGCTCATTCTTACTTTCCTTAAACCGTTCAGTTAAGGCAGAATGTGGTGACACATCGGGCAAGGATAAGGGAAAGGGCAAGGCTAATGACTAGCTTGATCGGCTATGATATGAAGTTATTACTATGTTGTAATGAGACTTATTTAATGTTATGTACTAAGTTATGTTTGAACTTAAGTTATGTAATACTGCTAGTAAAGGTTGCGAAACTTTGGGACGAGAATATTTATATTAAATCAATGTAAATTATTCTATTATTCCGTTGTATGAGTTATTAGTATATTGTTAGTGTTAGATTGTGAAGCACCGAATTCGAGATATTAGTATTTGAATTTGGGGGCGTCACAAAAACGAATTAATTAAAGTAAAGTCAGAAATTATTAATATACTATCTACCAGCTAAAACATGATGATACGAGACGTATGAGTCTAAGTAAAGGTTAATCACATATTTTTATGAAAATATTATAAAAATGACATTAGATGACGTTTACGTTGGTTTAAGTCGAAATAATAATTATCGAACTAGGTTACTATAATTACCAACGATAAGCCTTAAAAGGTGACGATTAACTTGATTAAGCAAATTCTTATGGATGTTGTAGGTAAATGTTTGGAAAGGTTTATTCGCGTAACTAAGGAAGAGATACTAAGCCAGACAAGTTTTTCAAAACTTGTTGTTAAATGTGAACTTATTGTATATTTATGTGCAAATTCTTCAATGATATGTGAAATTCTTACAAACTTGTTTTCATGTGCACTTTGTACAACAAATGTGATAATGACTGATAATATTCAGTTAATAATTTAAGTAAATTATTTTATGTAGACCATATAGTTTGAGAAATGCAAAGCATAAGTGTAGACACTCGAAATTTTCTGTACACCTGTCACTAACATTGCGGGAGAGCAGATTCATCTTTTATAAGGGAACCCTGAAAGACGATCCATATCCATGCCGGATACTACCAGAAATTCAGCATCAACCTCGGATCGCAATCTGAGAGTAACAATTCCAATCTCGGAGATAACCCCGAGGCATGCAGATCAATACCGAAACACACACTGAAGAAGACCGATTAATCTCGGAGATAACCCCGAGATATCCAGTCTCAGTCCCAACCATGGGAATAGCCACCAACCTTGGTGATAACCCCAAGGAATGCAATTTCGGCAATAACCCCGGAAATGCTTGTTACAAATGCAACTAGCTTCAATCTCATCGCTTACAACGAGATACACTGTACCAGCCCGACGATAACATCGAGAAGACAGGCGCACCTCAAAGATGACAATGAGGACCTTCAACAAATTGCAGCAGTCCAATTTCAGCGAAGCTGAGCAACGTCTACTTTATCAGCACAATCCGGCAATAACACCGGTGAGGGGAAACATCGTCATTTGACCAACACGATGCCACGCTACGTCGTCTCAACGTCTCTACGCAATAGTGTCCCACAAGACTGACCAATCCCGAGTGACTATTGTGCGGGGTAACAGATGAAAGTTGAAGCTTGAAGACCGGAGGGCACCGTCCCATCTTCAATGACTTCGCACAAACTCTAATCCCATGCCATCGTACAACTCTCGACAACGGCGGTCCGAAATAGGTCCTGTATACCTCAAACGGATGCCCGAATTGCACTTCTGAAAGTCCGAGTGGACATTACAGTGCCTGAGTGCATGTACTTCAAGACGACCTGAGCCGAAAAACCCGGGCCAACCTGGGTTGCCTCTGGTACACCTGCGGCTCAGCCGCAGGTACACCTGCTGCTCCACCCTCTATAAATAGAGGGCTTGGGGTGGCCATTTTGAAGGAGGAGACAGCGAGGAAGCGCTGTCCAATTTGCTCTGCACTCATCCCATGCAGTGTACTTTCCCCTTTTAAACACTTGTGAGCTCATATATAGCCCTTTTGTACCTACAAAAGTCTGTGTTTATCCACTCTAAAGATATAGAAGTCTTTTTTGGCAGCCCACTGTAAGCCTTCTCACACACTTTAGAGTCCTTCTCTTCATCTTTGCACACACCCTTCTACACGTTAAGAGTCGTGTTGCTTACTTTTACCCGGACTTCGGTCCGTGGTTTCATTCCAGTCTATATATATATATATATATATATATATATATATATATATATATATATATATATATATATATATATATATATATTGACTAACATTATCGAGTTATGCCTCGATTGAGCCCAGACTTCGGTCTGGAGCGTTTATTTGCTTTCCTATATATATATATTTATATATATGAACTGCGTGTCGAACTCTGTTCGATGAGCCTAGACTTCGGTCTGGAGTGTTTACCTGCTTTAATATATATATATATATATATATATATATATATATATATATATATATACTTATATATATTATCTGTGGTCAAACTCTGTTCGATGAGCCTGGATTTTACATCTAGAGCGTTTACCTGCTTTAATATATATATACTTATATATATTATCTGTGGTCGAACTCTGTTCGATGAGCCTGGATTTTACATCCAGAGCGTTTACGTGCTTTAATATATATATTAACTGTGGTCGAACTCTATTCGATGAGCCTGGATTTTACATCTGGTGCGTTTATTCGCTTTAATATATATATACATATATATATATATATATATATAATTTTCGTCCTGCCTGGAGTTCACTTCGTGGCAGTTGATTGCTTTGTACAGCTTTATTTACGTTTTGTCCAGCCTGGAGTTCCCTCCGTGGCGGTTGATAGCTTTTAACAGCTTTATTTACATTTCTGATCCCCCAAGAAGGTGCTTCGTGGTTGGTGATTACGTTTATATATATATATATATATATATATATATATATATATATATATATATATATATATACAGCTTTTATATGTATATACCTGCTTACTGCTTTCATACAAATTACGGTGTTCTGTGCGCCTAGGAATCATGTGATCACAGATTCAAGCCATTGGATCTAGATTTGGTTCCCATGATGGACATTTTCAGCTGTAAGCAGCTTGTAAATTAAATCTGTGATGTTTGGATTTCCTCAGATGGTTTTCATACCCACGAGGAATTCAGCACCTTTTTGTACATTATTTTCATACGGATGCTTCGCATCTGTCAAATAAAATCAATCAAGCCGAGCACTTAATAAAATGGGAGTGTAAAAGGTCTTAATTACTATTGAGCATCAGGGTTTGAAAAACCTCTTTTATAAAACAGCACTACCATATTTTGCTTAAAATTGAATTTTTACATAAAATTCAAACCCTGTGTATATAGGTGCGAACGAGGCCTCGCACTACTTCCAAATAATAGCACATTGACCCACACACACACACATTCAGATAATAGTTTCTTGAAAAGAGGCGGTCACCGTGGTAAAACGGATGTCGGGGGGTGCCTAACACCTTCCCTCCGCATAACCAAGTCCCAAGACCCTAATGAATCTCGGACCTTTTTCACTTTTTTTTTCAAACAAATCTCACCTAAAATGAGAACACCAAAGAACAAGTAATGGAAAGGGACAATTAAAAATCCTGACGTCGACAGGTGGCGACTCTGCTGGGGACTCCCGTAAGAGGACTTAAGCCGTTATTACAATTTTTTCAAAATTATTATCTGCTTGTGTGTGGATGTTGCATTTATATTTTATGATGAATGTGTACGAATGCATTTCCTTACTTAGTGCTTCGCACTATAAACTGCTTGTGATATTAGTGCTCCGCACCATATCTGCTTGTGATATTAGTGCTTCGCACATGTCATCATTTTTATACGATAAGACGCGATGTATGTGAATGTATGTTGTGTGCTCCCTCCACCAGGAGGCTATCCCGTCGGTGTTTGATTACTGGACTCGTGAGAAGACTAATTCTCTGAGACTCAGGAAAGGCACCACCCAAATTCGCTCCAGTTGAAAGACCGGATTAACTTCTCATCAAGTAGATTAAGATAATTTGGGAACCTTCATGCCAAAAAGTCGCGAGAGTAACCTAAGATAGGTCAGCCTCTGATAAACCCAAAACGGAGGAAAGTCTCTTCATGCTCTCATTTCAATTACTTGTAATTATCTTCCATATCTATCTCCATGTAATGAGAAATATGAAGAAATGTGTACACATACATGCTACAAACCGCTGACATCCGTTTTGTAGGATAAAATTCCTAAACTGGACACATCGCATAGCATGTTATTATCCACCTTAAAGACTAAACTATGCAAGTCTTTTGCAGGGAATCAATCGGACCTACCACCCGTTCAAAGTCCAAAAAGGCAACAGGCCTACAGTCAATCATGTCATCATCCGACCAGACCGAACTTAATTCAGTTTCTCTCAAAGAATTCGACGGATTAAGCAAACAGATTACAGATTTGGCTGTTCTACTAAAAGAATTACACCAGTCTACGTAGGGTCAGAAAATACCCGTACATGCTGAATCCTCCACACAAGGAGGAACCCAGGTTATTATAATACCTGAACTGCAGTTGGATCCGACCAAAAAAACTCATGATGCTGCCCATCCCACTGGAGACCCAGACACTGGTGACATCAAAAAGAAAGTCCTCCAAATGGAAGAGACCCTTCGCACTATTAAAGGAATTGGAACACACGGGAGTGTTTCATATGCCGATTTGTGTATTTTCCCTGGTATTCATTATCCAGAAAAGTTTAAGACTCCTGACTTTGAAAAATATGATGGGTTAGGAGATCCTTACACACATCTAAAGGTGTTTATTGGAGAACTGGGATCTTATGCAGAGGATGAAAAACTCAGAATGCAACTGTTCCAAAAAAGTCTAACTGGAGAAGCCCGTTCGTGGTACACAAGATTAGACAATTCAAAGATCTATAGTTGGGAAGAGCTAGCACACGCTTTCCTCACCCAATACAACTTTCAATCTCAAATGGCTCCTGATCGATATCAAATTATCAAGATCAAGAAACAGTCTAATGAGTCTTTCAGAGAGTATGCTCAGAGGTGGAGACGCCTGGCTGCCCAAGTTAGTCCTTCCATGACAGAATCAGAGATGGTCATAACTTTCATAGACATACAAGAAGTACCTTTCTATGAAAGAGTTTTAGCAGGCATCGGCAAACCATTTTCTAAAATGGTTAAACATGGGGAGATGGCTGAAATGGGATTGAAATT
This sequence comes from Panax notoginseng, assembly GCA_016801055.1. Classification (NCBI taxonomy): domain Eukaryota; kingdom Viridiplantae; phylum Streptophyta; class Magnoliopsida; order Apiales; family Araliaceae; genus Panax; species Panax notoginseng. The sequence goes on from CM029023.1 coordinate 52,481,352, forward strand.
CGGAAAGATTCAAGACCTAACTGCACTCAAAGCTGTTGCTGATCACATCCAATCTGGAAATTATGGGAACAACCCCTTGAGGGTCCATAAAAGAAAGAAGAGGATGTTTTCCTGATACTACAGGGTCAAAAAGGCAGTCAAAATATGCCTATCCAGAGGAGAAATTACACTCCCTTTTAAGCACAGTCTTCAAACCCTCCAGTACCAAAAGGTGGAGAAGTCAAATGACCTCGAGTATTCACACCCTTAGGGGACACCCTCGAGAACATTCTCAATCTTCTAACAACACAGAAGAAAATCACGCATCTTCTTCCACCAGCCAGCCCTAATGGACGGGGTTTTAATGCTGCTCGGAAATGTGCTTATCATGCTGGGGCACCTGGACATGATACTCAAGATTGTTGGGCCTTGAAACACAAAATTCAAAACCTGATAGACAACAGTGAAATCATGGTCACCAAACCCGATCAGCCTCACGTTCAAGACAACCCTCTTCCTCAACATAAGGAAGAAGAGGTCAACATGATCAATTGGAGCAGCGAACAGAGTTCCAATTTCAGCTGTGAATCCTCCCAGACCCCCAAAGATGGTGATGACAGATGGGATTATGCTAAGTTCCAATTCACAATGGAACGAAAGATGAAAACTCTCTGTAAACAAATTGAGCAATTGGCGAAACTGGTGACTTATCAGCATCAAGTGACTCGTCAGCTAATCAGCCAGGAGCATGCCAGTCTCCTACCTATTGTCATGAATATTCCCTCTTCACTTTCAGAAAATGAAATGCTGGAAGACAAAGTGACGAAGAGAGCAAACGCTAAGGCCCGTCGGGATTTTGCCAACAAAAGAGAATTCACATATTTGGGCCAACCTATGGAGGAAATCCTTCATATGTTAATCAATGAAGGAAGGATTAGTTCCCTTCTACCTCCAATCAACCACCGTTCAGGACGATACAACTTTGAGGGAGTATGTCAATATCATTCTCAATCTCGCGGTCACAGCACAGAAGAATGTTGGGCACTCCGCCACCTTATTCAAAATTTAATCGACAGTAGCGTACTGCATCTGGCAGATAACGACACTGTGTTACTGGCAAGTGAGGATTCGTGTCCTACTAAGTGGAAGAGTGTAGTAGCTGTGATAATCCCAAAATAGGTCCATTCCACCCAACCCATTCTGAGTCGACAAATACATTGTACAGAAAATAACTACAACTTCATTATCATAATTGTCGTACAAAATACAACAACACATATGCTGTGAGTTTGGATACAAATATATACCAACTGTGACTCGTGTTCCAACCGTAATGTGACAAATGTCCCATCAGTGGACAACACCTCACAGTGATACGTACATAAAGGTATAGTCAAAAACTGTTTTAGAAATTAGAATATTTGGGAAGTGCTCAAGAAAACCTTCGTACATGGGAGGCCATGCTTCCAAGTTATGATAGATATCATATGTCCACAGAATTATCCTTGGTTGACCTAATAGACCCCAAAGAAAAACAAGAAGATTACTATCATATTCTTTCCAATGGTGAGTCTTCTCTTGACATATCATTATCTCCACTGTCTTTAGTCGTGAATTATACTTCAAACAAACATCAAGATTATATAGGTAGTGCTCGTAAATATACTCAGCAAGTGGATGTGCACAACCCTGTCTTATAATGACACGAGGTTGTATGGCATTAGACATCTTGTATGATAGTGGCAAAACACCCTTCCAACGTTGGGTTCGCCTCACCCTATTGGATTCATCAAATATAACTACTAAATGATGACCACCGTTCTATTCTCCTATTACCCCCGCTCGACCCAGCAACATTCGTATTACCTGAAAGGAATTGTGAAACAGAAGGGTAAGCACAACTAGCCCAGTAAAGAATATCATGACTAAAGGTAAATAAATTATCAATAGCCTTCAACAGTAATAAATCAGAGATTTAGAATATATGGTAGATGATAAAAATTTTCAACCATAGTTGCAGTGGAACGAGCAATCCATTAGAAGTGTCAAATAGACCATAAAATCTATTATCTTCTCCATGTTAAAAATCCATCAATAATGTTTTATCCATGTAACATCAATCAACAGTTCTGGTCCACAATCATATAAATAACTCATAATCATAATTGTGATTCTAAATTCCTCTTTGCATCCATGACGAAGATAATTTTCATCACATGTCTTTACCTGAAACATCAAAGATCATGGTTACACCAAATCATATTTCATGTTCATAATTATACTAATAACTTCATCTTTACACTACGGGCCAAAGATATTCGTCACCAGTTCATCTTTGCACTACTGGCCAAAGATATTCAACAACAGGTCATCTTTACACTACGGGCCAAAGATATTCATCAACAATTCATCTTTGTACTACAGGCTAAAGATATTCATCAACAATTCATCTTTGCACTACAGGCCAAAGATATTCCTCAACAGTTCATATTTGCACAACAGACCAAATATATTCATCAACAGTTCATATTTGCACTACAGGCCAAATATATTAATATCTCAAAGAAATATATAATCATTTCAGAATTTATATAAACAATAATAATAACCATGTTGATCATTTCACCTTTGCACTTAAGCTAAAGATATTCAATTATAAATTCAATGGTCATGATCATACTCGTCAATAATTCAACTTTACACTACTGGCCAAAGAGAACCCAAAGTCATGATCATACCAATAATATACCCATCTTTACACTCAAGTGAAAGAGAATTTCAACATCAGGATTATAAAAATGTTAAATATGATAATAAAAATAATATGATCAAAATATGAATTTAATTTCATGAGTAATATTCATAAATCAACTATAATTTGGTTAGAAAAAGAAACCTATTTTGTCGTAAATAGTAACTCGTGAATAGTAATTCATGAATAGTAACTCGTGAATAGTAACCCCGACACAAAAAGATAGAAATTCTACAATAAAATCTATACCAATATTTCGATATAATGCTATTAAAAGAATAACATTTCTTAAACTTATAAGCAATTTATTTTAATTGTTTATACTTTACTAAAATAATACATTTAATCATTCTAAAATGCCAAACTCATAAGATTTCATCACCAATAACCAAAATCCTCATCAAAAATCTGCATATATCTCATATAGGATTCTCAAGCCATAAAATCTTATTTTTCAATTTTCTTACTTCACATAACATATTTAATTCATTTACTCATAACTAGTCTCTTTTCATGAAAAATACCAAATCAATGTAAACAATTTTTCTTTTCTGAGATTTAGCAGAATATAGTCACATATTGAACATATATTTTTTCTGGAATTTTTAAAACTCATTTACTATTTTTCATATGGCCAAAATCGTCGAATATTTAGACATTTATCATAAATTATACTTTTATCCAAAAATTTCAAAATTCACAGAGTACACTGACATTATATAGATGTACTCCCAATAAAAATTTTATTAATTTTAGAGTTAACCACAAGGAGTTATAAGCGGTTACTTTTAAAATAGTCTTTACTCATAAAATTCATAACTCTTAATCTATACATCCAAAAATTACCATTTTTGGACACAATCAATAAAACTCATCAAAATATCATTTCAAATTTTTCCAGAATTTTTTGAAGGTCTGAAAAGTTACGAAACATGAAAAACATAACAACCCTTAAAATCTCTTACCTCAAAAGAGCAGTATTTCTGACTTGAATATCGGATATAACGCTGAACGAACTTGCGTCGTATAGCAACACTCAAGATATCTAAATACCAACAAAAATATGTTTGATCATATAGAGAGAGAAAACTTATGTTTCTGGTGTAATTTTCAATTCTAACCTAAGCACCTATTTATAGTTAAATGTTAGAACGCCAAAGGAGACTAAAATAATATAATAATATTATTTCCTTTCTTCCTTCTACGCCACCTTCACCAACCAAGCCACTAGCAGCCCTCATGGAAGAAAATTCAGCAGCCCACATGCTTATAATATAAGTGGGTCCCACCCATAATTTAATAAAAATTATTTTATTTTTCAAAATTTTAATAATTCATAGAAAATAGACCGTTTATCAGAAAAATACGAATTTTATGTCCATTCTGCCTAAAATCAAATTCTCTACAACTTTGTAGCTTTGAGTTTTCCAAACCAAAAATATCCGAAATTCACAAACGGGTGATTTTTAACACCTTTTAAAATTCATAACAAATCATGCGTTAATTTTTAACGGTTCAAAATTTGTGGATATATACTCAACTTATATATGTATAACATATCCAAAAATCACAACGATATAACGGTCGGATTAAAAATTATAACTCACACAATAAAGCTGTAAGAACACTGATTTGATCTTTTAATACCTCCAATCCGACAAAATACTGATAAAATACCTCAACATTAATTCCTTCATTTATAACTACATAAATAAATCTATCATTTATATCCACATCAAATAAATATTTCATTATTATATAGATTAATAATTAATTATTCACAAATAATATTACAGAATCACAATTATGACAACCAGATTGTTCCCAGGAAAGAGGGGGCTTTCCAATAAGGATTTCTCCTTACTGGCGCGCAATTAGGTGACCAAACCTCTCCTTAGACAGAATTTTCTAGACATTGTCAATAATGTTATCTAATAATATTATTCAAATAATATGAATTATTGATCTGATAATGAAAAATACTGTGCAGTAACAATTATTGAAGCAACAATAATATAAAATATCAACGCAGCAATTATTGAATCAATAAAATAAAATATTGAACAGTAACTACTATAACAATTATTGAGTAGTGCCTTCTTACGTAAGGATCAATAATTTAAAAATACTGTGCAAAACCGTGTGCTACTGTGCAACCACGCATATTACTGTATTTTAACCACCGGATATTCCAACAGTGTTAACGGTAACAACTACGCCGTTATTTATAAAAAGTCAATTTTGTCATTTTTTTCATCCGATAGTTATTCTGTTATGGGGCCCACAAATGGCTACGCCGTCGTACGAATATTCCCCGATAGAAAAAATATTCCACGACCAAACGAATATTTCTCGACAACAATAAATATTTTATAACCAGTTGTTTATTTTGTAAAATTTGTATATATCGCCCTTAACTTTAACTTTTTTATCAATTTAACTATTTACTAAATAGAAAAATTGAATACTTTTATTTCATAAAATTCGGGGTCTTACAATCTCCCCTCCTCATGAAATTTCGTCCCCAAATTTTACGTACCTGATAATTCAAAGAGTTGAGAATACCTTACTTTCATTTCAAATTCCATCTTCCCTGTCATCATAATTTTTTCATTGCTCATCTCCTGTATTTCAGATATTATTCTAGAATACAGCTTCGAAACAAGGGTAATTGAACAAATTAACATATCACATAATATCCCGATATTATGACTGACCAACAAATAAGCTTAGGTATGACACACTAGCGAATGATTTACTCATCTCTCCCCTCCTAGTTCTATTTCTCGATCTCCGCCAGAGATCATATCCCTAAGCTCTGATACTAAATGTGACAACTCCAAAATAGGTTCATTCCACCCAACCCATTCTGAGTCGCCAAATACATGGTACAGAAAATAACTACAACTTCATTATCACAATTGTCGTACAAAATACAACAACACATATGCTGTGAGTATGGATACAAATATATTTCAACTGTGACTCGTGTCCCAACCGTAATGTGACAAATGTCCCATTAGTGGAAAACACCTCACAGTGATACGTACATAAAGGTATAGTCAAAAACTGTTTTAGAAATTAGAATATTTGGGAAGTGCTCAAGAAAACCTTCGTACATGGGAGGCCATGCTTCCAGGTTATGATAGATATCATATGTCCACAGAATTATCCTTGGTTGACCTAATAGACCCCAAAGAAAAACAAGAAGATTACTATCATATTATTTCCAATGGTGAGTCTTCTCTTGACATATCATTATCTCCACTGTCTTTAATCGTGAATTATACTTCAAACAAACACCAAGATTATATAGGTAGTGCTCGTAAATATACTCAGCAAGTGGATGTGCACAACCCTGTCTTATAATGACACGAGGTTGTATGACATTAGACATCTTGTATGATAGTGGCAAAACACCCTTCCAACGTTGGGTTCGCCTCACCCTATTGGATTCATCAAATATAACTACTAAATGATGACCACCGTTCTATTCTCCTATTACCCCCGCTCGACCCAGCAACATTCGTATTACCTGAAAGGAATTGTGAAACAGAAGGGTAAGCACAACTAGCCCAGTAAAGAATATCATGACTAAAGGTAAATAAATTATCAATAGCCTTCAACAGTAATAAATCAGAGATTTAGAATATATGGTAGATGATAAAAATTTTCAACCATAGTTGCAGTGGAACGAGCAATCCATTAGAAGTGTCAAATAGACCATAAAATCTATTATCTTCTCCAAGTTAAAAATCCATCAACAATGTTTTATCCATGTAACATCAATCAACAGTTCTGGTCCACAATCATATAAATAACTCATAATCATAATTGTGATTCTGAATTCATCTTCGCATCCAGGACGAAGATAATTTTTATCACATGTCTTTACCTGAAACATCAAAGATCATGGTTACACCAAATCACATTTCATGTTCATAATTATACTAATAACTTTATCTTTGCACTACGGGCCAAAGATATTCGTCACCAGTTCATCTTTGCACTACTGGCCAAAGATATTCAACAACAGGTCATCTTTGCACTACGGGCCAAAGATATTCATCAACAATTCATCTTTGCACTACAGGCCAAAGATATTCATCAACAATTCATCTTTGCACTACAGGCCAAAGATATTCCTCAACAGTTCATATTTGCACAACAGGCCAAATATATTCATCAACAGTTCATATTTGCACTACAGGCCAAATATATTAATATATCAAAGAAATATATAATCATTTCAGAATTTATATAAACAATAATAATAACCATGTTGATCATTTCACCTTTGCACTTAAGCTAAAGATATTCAATTATAAATTCAATGGTCATGATCATACTCGTCAATAATTCAACTTTGCACTACTGGCCAAAGAGAACCCAAAGTCATGATCATACCAATAATATACTCATCTTTACACTCAAGTGAAAGAGAATTTCAACATCAGGGTTATAAAAATGTTATATATGATAATAAAAATAATATGATCAAAATATAGATTTAATTTCAAGAGTAATATTCATAAATCAACTATAATTTGGTTAGAAAAAGAAACATATTTTATCGTGAATAGTAATTTATGAATAGTAACTCGTGAATAGTAACCCCGACACAAAAAGGTAGAAATTCTACAACAAAATCTATACCAATATTTCGGTATAATGATATTAAAAGAATAACATTTCTTAAACTTATAAGCAATTTATTTTAATTGTTTACACTTTACTAAAATAATACATTTAATCATTCTAAAATGTCAAACTCATAAGATTTCATCACCAATAACCAAAACCCTCATCAAAAATCTGCATATATCTCATATAGGATTCTCAAGTCATAAAATCCTATTTTCCAATTTTCTTGCTTCACATAACATATTTAATTCATTTACTCATAACTAGTCTCTTTTCATGAAAAATACCAAATCAATGTAAACAATTTTTCTTTTCTGAGATTTAGCAGAATATAGTCCCATATTGAACATATATTTTTTCTGGAATTTTTAAAACTCATTTACTATTTTTCATATGGCCAAAACCGCCGAATATTTAGACATTTATCATAAATTTTACTTTTATTCAAAAATTTTGAAATTCACAGAGTACACTGACATTATATAGATGTACTCCCAATAAAAATTTCATCAATTTTAGAGTTAACCACAAGAAGTTATAAGCGGTTACTTTTAAAATAGTCTTTTCTCATAAAATTCATAACTCTTAATCTATACATCCAAAAATTACCATTTTTGGACACAATCAATAAAACTCATCAAAATATCATTTTAAATTTTTCCAGAATTTTCTGAAGGTCTGAAAAGTTACGAAACATAAAAAACATAACCCTTAAAATCCCTTACCTCAAAAGAGCAGTATTTCTGACTTGAATATCGGATATAACGCTGAACGAACTTACGTCGTATAGCAACACTCAAGATATCTAAATACCAACAAAAATATGTTTGATCATATAGAGAGAGAAAACTTATGTTTCTGGTGTGATTTTCAATTCTAACTTAAGCACTTATTTATAGAAAAATGCTAGAACGCCAAAGGAGACTAAAATAATATAATAATATTATTTCCTTTCTTCCTTCTACGCCACCTTCACCAACCAAGCCACCAGCAGCCCTCATGGAAGAAAATTCAGCAGCCCACATGCTTATAATATAAGTGAGTCCCACCCATAATTTAATAAAAATTATTTTATTTTTCGAAACTTCAATAATTCATAGAAAATAGACCGTTTATCAGAAAAATACGAATTTTATGTCCATTCTGCCTGAAATCGAATTCTCTACAACTTTGTAGCTTTGAGTTTTTCCAAACCAAAAATATTCAAAATTCACAAACGGATGATTTTTAACACCTTTTAAAATTCATAACAAATCATGCGTTAATTTTTAACGGTTCAAAATTTGTGGATATATACTCAACTTATATATGTATAACATATCCAAAAATCACAACGATCCAACGGTCGAATTAAAAATTATAACTCACACAATAAAGCTGCAAGAACACTGATTTGATCTTTTAATACCTCCAATCCGAGAAAATACTGATAAAATACCTCAACATTAATTTCTTCATTTATAACCACATAAATAAATCAATCATTTATATCCACATTGCACATTGCGGTCTTGTCCTCCGGATATATGGTGGCTAGAGTTTTAATAGATGGAGGTTCCTCTCTGAATATCTGCCCATACGCTACCTTGGTGAAGAAGAATATTAATCCCAATCAAATTCGGAGTAGTCATACCATCATCAAAGCTTTTGATAGAGCCCGCCGTAACTCGGTCGGAGTAGTTGAGCTGCCAATTAAGATTGGTTCTCATACATTCTGCGTATCCTTCCATGTGCTCAAGATATTTTCGGGATACAACCTGCTCTTGGGACGACCATGGATTCACATGGCAGGGGCAGTCCCCTCCACTCTTCACCGACAGTTGAAATACATCATCAACAATAGCCTGGTCACAGTCAACGCTGAACCGGAGATTCCTCAGCATGGGGGCATGCCACTCATCAATGCCAATAAGGATGTTGAGCCAATTAGTTTTTATACTTTGAAAATAAGCAATACCCAATACCATGCTATTGGAACGCCACTGCCCGAACCCCAGATTTCTGCCGAGGTAATGTCGGTCACACAAGAAATGATGTCGTTGGGTTATAAACCGGGACAAGGGTTGGGTAAAGATTGCCAGGGTATCAAGTACCCTATTCGCTTAACCAAGCAAATTGGGACAGCTGGACTAGGCTGTTCTGCCAGCTCTAGTCACAGGAATCCTCATAAGCATCAGCAGATTCCTTCAGCTTCGACCATGCAGCGTTTAGCTTCGCCTTCAAGCTCCAAGTCCGCACAACCTCCCGTAAAGGTGTCAACCAATATAATGGCAATGTTATTTCCCAAGCCGGTACCGGTAAAGGAGAAAGAAATCTTTGTTCCAGATCCCGCAGTGGAGGAAGAGGAACAAAGAATCAAGCAAGACGTCATGCGGATGATGTCTGGCATACGCATCATCGTTCATGATGAGCATACCAACAAATACACCCCAGACGATGATTGCCCAGACGTAATGGCTATCATTCGGGACAGGGAAGATGATGATAATCCCTCTATCACTGCAGTTCACCCAAAATTTTCTCTTGCCAATTGGAACAACATTCCTTGCATTGGTCGTCAAGGGTAAAGCGGGCGGAAACTCTTTCTGCCCTGTAGATATAATAACTGTTTACTTTTCTGTACAGTATTAGCGGTTTATTTTACCAGTATATGCTAACACTGTGTATGATCAACACATTTTATATATACTAAGTGAAAGCATATTTTGTTTCAGGACTCTGAATTTAGATGTGCATGTGCTTGCTGATACGGTGCCTCTTCTCCACAAGGATTGTACCTTTGATGTAGAGATGAATTCAGCCTTGGTGGATATACAGGATGACATTGAGGTGCCTCCAGAAATTCAAGAATGGGTAAAAGACAAACCCAAATCCAATCTTGATCAAACCACTACTTTCAATCTTAGAACCTTAGAAAACCCTAAGTTAATCCAGATTAGTTCAGACCTTACCCCAAACCGACGGAATGACATGGTTATGCTATTAACCCAGTTTCAGGATGTGTTTGCATGGTCTCATGAGGATATGGTGGGTTTGTCCACTGACATTGTCCTTCATCGCATTCCCATTAAAGAGGGATTTAAGCCAGTCAAGCAAAAGCTCCGGTGATTGAAACCTGAATGGAGTTTAAAGGTGAAAGAAGAAATTGTGAAACAGTTTCAAGCTGGCATCATAATGGTGTCTATATATCCTGAGTGGATATCCAACATCGTGCCCGTACCTAAACCTGGAGGGAAGGTGCGAGTTTACGTGGATTACCGGGACTTGAACAAAGCTTGCTTAAAAGATAGCTTTCCCGTGCCATTTATCCATATTCTCATTGACAATATTGCGCCATTCGACATGTACTCCTTTGCAGATTGCTTTGCGGGGTATCATCAGATCATGGTTGCCAAGGAAGATCGTGAAAAAACTGCTTTCATCACTCCTTGGGGAACTTTCTGCTATAGACGGTTGTCATTCGGCCTCATCAATGCTGGAGCTACCTATCAACGAGCTATGATGGCTCTTTTCCACGACTTAATACATAAAGAGATTGAGATCTACGTGGATGACATTATTGTCAAGTCCCGAAAGGAGGATGACCATATAGACCATCTCAGGAAATTGTTCAACAGGTTGCGTAAGTACAACTTGAAGTTGAATCCAGCTAAGTGCGCCTTTGGCGTTAAATCAGGCAAGTTGCTAGGATTTCTAGTCAGCCACAAAAGGATAGAGCTGGATCCTGCCAAAATCCAAGCCATCACGGAAATGCCCATTCCTCAGACAGAAAAGGAAATACGGGGATTTTTGGGAAGGATCAACTTCATTAGTAGATTTATCTCCCAACTCACAGCAACCTGTGAGCCAATCTTCAAGCTGTTAAGGAAGAACTCCTCCATGAAATGGAATGAGGAGTGCCAGAATGCCTTCCTTACAATCAAGAAACAGCTAATCAAAGCTCCCATCTTGGTACCACCCAGGGATGATGTTCCTCTGTTTATGTATCTGTCCGTAAGTGACAATGCCATGGGCTGCATGCTGGGACAGAAGGACGATAGAGGCCTAGAACGAGCTATCTATTACCTCAGCAAAAGATTTATCAGCAGTGAACACAAGTACACTCTGATCGAAATGACGTGTTGTGCTTTAGCATGGGCTGCCATGAGGTTATAACATTACCTCCATGGGCACACAACCCATCTCATATCCCGCGTGGATCCTCACAAGTACGTGTTCAGTAAACCCATACTGAATTGTCGACTGTCCAGATGGCAGTTAATCCTATAACAATTTGACATCGTATATGTGACTCAAAAGTCCATCAAAGGTCAAAGAATTGCGGATCAACTGGCCGCCACACCATCAGGGGATTTCAAACCCTTGGAAACCTACTTCCCTGATGAAGGAGTAATGACAATTCAGCAACACCATCAGTACGATACACGCCAAACGTGGAAGATGTATTTCGATGGAGCTGTTAATATGGAAGGTTCTGGAGCTGGAGCAGTTCTAGTATCTGATACGGGGGAGCAGTATCCCGTCGCCGTTAAATTACAGTTTGTCAGCACCAACAATATGGCTGAGTATGAAGGTTGTCTAATGGGGCTAAAACTTGCCCATTCAATGGGCATCAGGCGGTTAACTGTCCTTGGAGATTCGGAGTTAGTAATCAGACAATCCACCGAAATCTATCAAACTAAGGAACTACATTTGCTGCCTTACCATCGGCAGGTTTTAAAGATAGCTTTGGGGTTCGAAGAAATATCCTTTCTACTCATTCCTCGTAATAGGAATGATTTTGCGGACGCGTTAGCAACTTTGGCCTCCTTGATTCGCATATCAGATAAGGAACACTTGCCAAGCGTCACAATTTCCCTGCACAAGGCCCCAGCCTACGGGAATTACGTTGGAGAAGTATCGGATGAGCTACCTCCCATCTAACATCCTTGGTACCAGCATATCAAGGAATATCTGCGAGATGGATCTACACCCACTGAGGCGAGCCCGACTGAGAAAAGGCGGATCCATCGATTTGCTATGAAATTCTACTTGAGTGGAGATGCGCTCTATAAAAGAGATGCAGGATTAGGTCTCCTAAGATGTTTAGACAAAGATCAAGCCCAAAGGCTTATGAATGAAATCCATGGCGGAGTCTGTGGCCCCCACATGAGTGGCCCCCTTCGTGTCAAGAAAGTCCTCAGGACGGGACATTATTGGCTATCTCTCAAAGCAGATTGCGATGACCATGTCAGGAGATGCTATCGGTGCCAGATTCATGGGAATGTTATACACGCCCCTCCATGGGAACTTTACAATATGAGTTCACCTTGGCCCTTCTCAATGTGGGGAATGGACATTATCGGGCCCATTGAGCCTAAAGCCAGTAATGGTCATCGATTTATCTTCACATGAATAGTGTTGTTGAAGCGGCTAACAAGAACATCAAGAAAATTATGCAAAAGATTTCCACCAATCACAAAAATTGGCCTGACCAATTGCCTCTGACTCTGTTAGTCTACAGAACCTCAATGCGCACTTCCACTGGGGCAACCCCTACGCATTGTCCTATGGGATGGAAGTAGTGCTCCCCATAGAAGTTGAGATGGAATCCCTCAGAGTATTGATAGACGCTTAATTGGATGAAGACCAATGGGTACAAGATAGGTATCACCAACTATCTCTAATAGACGAAAGGCGAACCGCGGCTATCTTCCATGGTCAGTTATATCAGCAAAGGATCGCCCGATCCTACAACAAAAAAGTCTGGCTACGACAATTCAGACAACATGACTTGGTATTGAAGAAAATCCTGGACAACCAAGATCAGGCTAAGGGAAATTTCGCTCCTAACTGGGAAGGCCCGTTTATTGTTAAGGAAGTATTGACAGGAGGCGCTCTCAGGTTGCAAGAAATGGACGGCGATGAATTTTCGCAACTCATCAACTCAGACGCTGTGAAACGGTACTATGCCTGAAGATATTCGCAAGCACCCTGGTGTGGAACCATCATATCACCAGTCATTCTGGTTCTTTAAACCTTTACCACAAATAACTTTTCTACACTTTGCCCCTCAAGGAAATATACCTTTCAAGCCAGCAGCCTGGCTTTCTCCTTTGCGTTCCTACAACTTAGGTCATCCCACCGTGGATTGAACCTCTTCCGTTTGCAGTTTGGCTACCCATACCTGGGATCAAACTTTTCACCTGCAGTTTATCCTCAACCTAGGATTAAACTTTTTCTTCCCTGCACTCTGACCTGCACATGGGATTATGCTTTTCATCTCGCCTTGAGGGGCGAACTACGTCGACCTGATCTCCTCTTCAATAGGAGTACGTAGGCAACCATTTCATATGGCCCGGTCGCAATAAAACAAAAACAACAAAAACATTTCCACCCTTTTCCTTACAAAAACAAAAAAAACAAAACAAAAACATTCCTACACCATTCCTGCCACATACAACGTTGAACCTCTTACACCAGATTCGAACTACACAAACCTGATCTCCTCTTCAATAGGAGTACGTAGGCAGCCATTCATGGTGCGGTCTCACCCCTACCAAAACACAAACCCTTGTCAGTTGGTACTGGGATCATCCTTCAATCTACTACGTTTCATTCGGCTTCAGACCAAAGGGATGGAATTACCTGAACTCCTCCCAAATAGGAGATTCGGCGACCATCTAAGCGGCGGTTGTACCTCGAAGAGCAACACCAATCCATAAGAGATGGAATTAACTAGGCTTCTCCTGAATAGAAGTGCTGGCGACCATCTGTGGTGCGATCAATCTCAGAGAGGAAAGCCACACTCCTCTCCTCATTTCCATACAGAAACCAGTCCCAAGACACCGAAAGATGGTAGGGATACATACAGATCAATGATCCATTCTGAACTATCCAAAGACAACTCAATGTCCATCCACTCGGAAGGAATTCAGAATACATCAAGATCATAAGCCTTGAAGCAGCAGGCAAAATATCAAGCAAGCAGCAAGGCATATCTAAAAGGGAAGTGATCAAAAATATATTTTCCTGTTATATATAATGCTGTTTGATATACACAATGTAAACTGTACATGACAAAATGGCTAAACTAGTCTGTGCAGAAAAATATAAGATCATCTACAAGTCAGGGTATATGCGAGCTAACAAGCCCAACATGGCTTCCCTCTCAGAAGATGGAGGTAAAGCTGTGGTCTCCTGTATGAGAATATCCACACGACCCAACAGATCTGTAGCCATCTGCATGGTGACCATATGATCATCAATATATGTGTTCATCTCTGCGATCATGCCAGTGGTAAGGGACCTCACTGCAGTACTATCTGTGACGGCTACATCCCGGGCAGATATGGCGATATCCCGCTCAACTATCACTACATCTCTGGCTGATATAGCCTCATCCCGCTCAACGACGGTGGCATCTCTACGAGCCAATGCCTCGTCTCTCTCCAATAGAGCGGCCTCCCTCCCATCAAGAGCAGTCGACATCATAGATCGAATCTGATCTCTCTCAAAGGTCATCAGATGAAGACTCTGCTCTAAGTACTGTGACGAGTGTTGAATCACAACAGTACTGGTACTAGGAGAATCCGAAAGAAATGCTGGCAACTCAGCAGTGGGCTCCTCCTCGATGTAGGTATCAATGTCCTCCATGGGCTCTACATCACCTAACTCGCGCTCCGGTACTACAAATACTTCTGTAGCCGATAAAATCTCTGTCTCCATCCACGCGGAATACTCTGCGGAATAACCAGGATGACTGACAGAAAAAGTCGCTATCTCGCGCCGATCCCAGTAGGCGTATACCCGAGATCGGTCCTTTGCTGAAAGGTACCGAGAAGCTGAACGCTGACCTGTCGCCCCCTCAAAAGGATGAAAATCCTGGAACTAGTCGAACTGCGACATCACGGCCAATGGGTGATAAGTGGTCACTCCCCTCGAACCAGCCAAAGGAAGATAGTCCATGCCCGGAGCATGAGTAATGAAGCTGTATGGTGAGCTAAGCCCCGAACACGGCAATATGCTGAATGGATCTCTGATATCTGCCAAGAATGTAAGACCCCAACTTATTAATGAATAAAATCAAATTTTCTCTAATTATTATTGTGAATAATAAGGTGTTAATTTGATATAATATTTTGGTTATGGGTGAAATGTTCAAATTTTGAAAAATAAACAAGTGGTTATAAAATATTCATTTTGTTGGGGAATATTCGTTTAGTCGTGAAATATTCTTTCTGTCGGGGAATATTCGTACGACGACGCAGCTATTTGTGGGCCCCATAAAGGAAAATGATTGGATAAAGATAACGATAAAAATTGAGTTTTTATAAATAACGGCGTAGTTGTTACCGTTAACACTGTTAGAATACCCTATGGTTAAAATACAGTAATACGCGTGGTTGCACAGTAGCACACGGATTGCACAGTATTTTTGAATTATTGATTCTTACGAAAGAAGGCACTACTCAATAATTGTTACAGTAGTTACTGTTCAATATTTTATTTTATTGATTCAATAATTGCTGCATTGATATTTTATATTATTGTTGTTTCAATAATTTTCACTGCACAGTATTTTCCATTATCAAATCAATAATTCATATTATTTGAATAATATTATTAGATAGCATTATTGGCAATGTCTAGAAAGTTTTGTCTAAGGAGATGTTTGGTCACCTAATTGCGCGCCAGTAAGGAGAAATCCTTATTAGAAAGCCCCCTCTTTCCTGGAAACAGCCTGGTTGTCATAAATGTGATTCTGTAATATTAATTGTGAATAATTAATTATTGATTCATATGATACGAAAATACTTATTTGAATATAAATGTTGGATATATTTTGTGGTTAAAAATGAAGGAGTTAATGTTGAGGTGTTTTATCAGTATTTTTGTCGGAATGGAGGTATTAAAAATCAATCAGGATTTTTGAGATATATTGCGGGGGTAATAATTTTTAATCCGACCGTTGGATCGTTGTGATATTTGGATATGTTATACATATATAAGTTGAGTATATGTCCACAAATTTTGAACCGTTAAAAATGAACGTATGATTTGTCATGAATTTTACGAGATGACTGGTTCAGAAATTGTTGAATTTTCGGAGTTAATCATTTTGGTGGAAAATTCTAGAATTGGTGGGCCCCACTCTTGGTTGGTGAAGAAATGTGCTGAGATTTTTATTCAAATGTGGTGGGTGGAAATAGTAGCAGGTAAAGCCATCAGGTTGCAGGTTAAGTCTGCTTCGGTGTGCTAACATTTTCCTATAAATAGAGTCCTAAGTTAGAATTGAAAATCACACCAGAAACAAGTTTTCTCTCTTTCTCTCTCTAGATTATTGAGTGTATTTTGTGAGTATTTAGATACTTTGTGATTTTCTATTCATCAGTACAAGTTTTCTTCAGCCTTATACCGATATTCCGATCAGAAGTACTGATATTTTGAGGTAAGGGGTGTTATATTCTTCTTAAAATGATATTTTCTTCAATATCATTATACTGAAATGTTGGTGTGAACTTTTTATCAAATTTAGAACTTTTTGTGTCGGAGTTAATATTCACGTATACGTTACTATTCACGTATACGGCACTATTCACGAATACGGCACTATTCACCGAAAAATGAATTTTTCTTCTTTCTGTCCAAGTTGTCTATTATGGTTACTATCTTTGATTGTATCCATGTTTTGATCTTTATTTTTGAATTCTGCTTCAAAATTGGTTATTATGGAGTAATATTGAACTTGGATAAACTGTAATACGAATCCCTAATATTTGTTCTTTTATCTCACTGGATTCGTTTTCTTTAAAATATTTTTTATCATCCTCAGTCCTAAATGATGATGCTACTGAATATCTTTGGCATGTAGTGCAAAGATGTATGATTATCTGATGAATATATTTGGCCTGTAGTGTAAAGATGAACAGGTGTTGAGATGAACATGACCAACTGGGGATACAAATGAATATCTTTGGCTTGTAGTGCAAAGATGAATATTTGATTCAAGATGTATATTGATTGATGTTACATGGATAAAATATTGATGATGGACTTTTAAATCTTAGAAGATAGTAGAATTCTTTCTCTACTTGACTCTTCTAATGGTTTGATGTTTCCGCTGCAGTTGTTGATCTAAAACTTGTTGTCTATTATATTTTATCATATTTTTCCCTGTTGAAGACTAATGATAATTTGTTGTATATTATCTTAGTCATAATATTCTTTACTGGGCTAGTTGAGCTCACCCTTTTCCTTTTTGTTCCATTTTTCTTCTCAGGAAGTGAGAACATAGCATAATCTAGTCGGGGTATGGAGTGATGGTTCTAGAAAGATGTTTTAGCAGTCCTCACTATTTCTGTAAAATAGTGTTTGAATAATTATAATGAGGACTTATTTAAGTGTGGATATTGTCTAGAAGACAATATTTGAATTTAAACTCACAGTATGTGTTGTCGTATTTTGCACGACAATTGTATTATTGAAGTTGTAGTTTGCTTTCTGTACCATGTATTTGGCGACTCAGAATGGGTGTTGTATACCTATTTTGGGGGCGTCACAAAGAATGTGGACCAGGACAGAGCATCTATACACTCTGATGGCTGAAAAGAGTATGACATAGCTACATCATGGGTGAAGCAGTACCCATGCAGTCTAAGAGTGCCAATCGGTCTCAAGTGTGACATGAACCACACATATAGCATGACTAAACTCCCAGTGAACACTCCTGTCGGATAAGTGCAGCAGTAAGATGCCGACCGTAGGGTCTCTGCTACAATCATAGGTACAATGGTACGACCCTCCCTGAGAGCTCTCATGCCATGACAACGCCTATATCTATCTCATCCATATACCGCGGCATATATACATATGACAATACACATAGCATCAGTACGTCAACTCTGGCCAAACGCCAATAATCCTCCGATGCGGTGAAATCCCCGGAATGTCGTGAATAGCTATCCTCCGAGCCAAATCTATCGTACAGAAAACGCTGGGATATCACGTGGCCAGATGTCAACTCATCCTGTACCACTCTGCGCCTCAATCCTGTGAGAGTCATGAATCGTCTGCTCATGTCTCCCAAAGCCAGATGCACGCAAGGTATGTCTAAAGGAAGCATCGTCAAACGTGCATACTCTTCCAGAGTAGGAGTCAACTCATGGGTGCCGAATCGGAATACCTGTCTATCCGGTAGCCAATGCTCTATCATCCCATCCACAAATCCTGTGGGAACCTGAAAAGTCAAAAAGGTCATGGTATGCTGCAATAAATGATCTACAGTCACCCTGTCTGGTAGTGACATGCTATTATACCACGATCGCATACCCGACGCCACCACTGACGGTGGGGTATGATCTATATGGCTAACTGTCGAAGAAGACATCTATGCGGGTCGTGTCATAAGACCATCCAGGGGTCAATGCCGAATATCTCTGGACATACATACATATGCATAACATGATACATGCATAACAAATAATAGATGGCAATATGATATAGGGAATGAAAAAATATTGTGCATACATTCCTAAGTATATCATCATCTAATACATCATCTCTGTACAGCTACAAATACAGGGACATGGCGCACAGACGCCCTACTACTGACAAAGGCCTATCAAAAGATATAGCGAGAATGGGGCACAGCCACCCAATATCTAACAGAGGCCTATCAAAAGATATAACGAGAATACACATCAGAAGAAGACAATGGTGTCGATGTCCACATCATCAATCCTGTCCACCTGATGTAACTCCTCCTGAGTCACTAGATCTCTATCAACACGGATGTCAGGCCTATATAAAGGAGGATCCGCGCCGACAAAACTGAATGGGTCACCTGAGGGGCCAGCGCCGGAGCTGGAAGGATCAAATGAAGCCGCCTCTGTCGGGTCTCTGCCCAAATGTCGGATAAAAATATGTGCCTGGTCCAACTGCCAGGTCAAACTATCAATCTGGGTCATATGAGTCGGATCTCAGACACAAGCTATCCAATCCGTCATCATCAAGGAACCTGGAACCATATCCCCCATAAAC
The DNA here is from genome assembly GCA_016801055.1 of Panax notoginseng. Taxonomy (NCBI): domain Eukaryota; kingdom Viridiplantae; phylum Streptophyta; class Magnoliopsida; order Apiales; family Araliaceae; genus Panax; species Panax notoginseng. Next base: position 52,500,748 of record CM029023.1, read on the forward strand.
GGTGTGGCGCGGGACTGAGCTCCAATAGTGCGAGGGGACCACCACCGATGGAACGTCTCCTGAGTACATGGACCCTCTGACAATGCAAAACCGTCAACCCCCAACAATGGGATATCAGTGACGGGTGACTGCGATACAGGCCAATAACGCCTAGCAGGAGGCAAGATCGGTATACGAATCTCCCCTGTGGTGCTCCTAATAGCACACTCTCCTAAATAGAGCTCCCAGCCTCCATCTGTGGAGAGAGGAACTCTCCTGGTGGAAATCACATACTTGACTCCAGTCGGGTATCCATCCTCAAAACCCACGGTCAGGTGTTCCCCGGAATAAGGAAGCCATGTGATGGTATCGGCCGTCAGCAACTCCAGCTTCATACGGCAATGAGTGAATCCCTCAGCTACAAGGACCTCTGGCAGAATCGAATGATGCCATCATCGTCCTCGTGGATAGGTGTCTAAACCTAACACACTCATGGGACGCAAGCATAGAAGCCTCTCATAGGCCCAAAACTGCCAACACAAAGGCAAACATCTGCCGTCAGTTAACACTCTTAACCTATACATGGTAAATGACAAGAGAAATACTCACCAACAGAAATGGGTAAAATCCTAGCCAAGCCTCGGTCAAACCCAGTGAGCGCATACGTATGCCCTGGAGGAAATAGGCAAAGGTGTAGGAACCCCAATCATACTCTCCAATACGGTCCACATCACGTGTAGCGCTGATCAAAGCGAAAGATACCGTGGAAGAGTTGCCTGCTATGAAGCAGCCTCGAATGATCATCAGGAACAATCGCCGCAGAACGCGATCCCTGATTCTGACATCATCAGGCATAGGCTCACTCAATAGCCCGCTCATAGCATCTACGTTCAAAGGACCTGAACGGACAGTCCTACCTTTGAGCGCCGTCGCCGGAACTCTTAATAAGGATCTAACGGCAGTAGGGGTAATATTTGCCATGCAAGGCACTGGCTCCCCTCCAAACTTCATACCTGTGATAAATCGCCAATCCTTAGGCGTCATCATCACCTCGCAATCCAGCAGATGAAGTGACTGAGTCTGATGAAACCATTGCTCAGACAATGCCCTGAGATAACCCCAGGGACAACGACGGGGAAGGATGGAGAAAAATGCCCCATATCCCCACTCATGCACTACCGCTCTATAGTCAGGATGAAGCGCCTGGTACATGGAGTGAATACTGAACCAGTTCCCTCGAGGCTGTGTAAAACCAGGAACCTGCATGAAATGCAAATCAACATCAAAACCCTTTAATCCTCATCAATAGGAAAGAAGGAAGATCAAAGTCTAACGCCATACCTCGTTAGCATGCAAATACATCGATGGATGTCTGCCCAAATTACCCAATAACTCTGGATTCACCACCTGAATGCTCGGAAGCTCCCTGCGAGGGACATGTGCAGCAGGAGCGGGATCCTCTATCGGAATATCCGCCTCCTCGTCCTCAACGTCTAGAACATCTACCTAGACAGGACGTATCACGACCTCCACCAACTGACGAGGCTGTCTGACAGAACGGGGACGAGGCACTTCAGAAGCCCTCCGCCGTACGCCAGAAGTGGTCCTATAGGAACTGCTCGGCTGATCCGGATCCATAGTATCTGGACAACAAGTCTCCAAATTACCTCTGAAAGGGTGTGGTATTTCCTTACCTGGAGCTTTCTAGATGCATTTTATGACTATATGCATGCATGCATTTACTTTAACGTATAATATAGTTAAAATGCATGACTACCCAATGCCTACATTTGAAAAATTTTTGCCATAGTCCCCTTTGAAAATAGGACTATCCACATGCATACAGGCATGTCTAGGTGGTCATTCAGTAGCACACTTGCCCCAAAGTCATATACATAATATATGCATTAAAAATTAAAATCATCATGCATAAGGTCAACCTCAATACTAGGAGTACTTTGCCTTGCTACCTTATGCTCATTGGACCTCAAATAGGACAAAAAATAGCATAAAAAGGTGCCAATTTGACTGTCTCAAAAGTCAAATTTTTCCACATAGTTATGTTCAGCATGGTTTAATACTAACATTTACTATGTTGAATATTTTTTTATCTAGTCATTTGTGCATACATAATCACTACTATGTGTTTAGATGCATTTCATGCGATAACGCAAAATCCAACAGACAGAAATGAGAGAAAATACAGGCATATGTTACCAGGATAGTGTAGAACACTCGTACGGTGACAGAATTTGCAGAAAACAGCCTGAACTCAACAGATCTGAAAGAGGCTCACGTATTTTCCTTCGCGCACCAAGTTGAAAGTGACTTGTGAGACCAACCTGTTGGAATTTATCATCCACGGTTGGCCATAGGCCCATCTGCGGCTGCAGCAGGTGCACCTGCGGCACCCCCATGCGGGTTCCATCCCTCCAGCTCGGTCCAGTTCAAGTTGTAAAGGAGTTCTTACAAGCTGAAAAGGCCAAACCAGAAATAAAAAACGCTACGCGATTGAGCAGAATAGCCTAAAACCCTGGTTTTTCTGGATCTAACTGTGGCTTTCTTTTCATCCATTGATATTCGCCCGAACACAGGGTTTACTATACCGATGATTTAAGTCTTTGCATACCACATTCGGCAATACCGTACAGAGGTCCGATGCCGTCAGCGTAAAGTTGTCACCCCAATCTTTTCACAAAAGAGGTCCCCGGCGGGGGTTACAACACATGCTCATCCGTTGACACACAAATCAACGAAGGTCAAGCAGCCTTGACGTTGTTTCAGCCGATGGCAAGTAAACCCATCGAAGCATGGAAAGTTATTCGATCATTGCGTACGTCTATATTCATCACCCCCCAGTTGTGACGCCCCCAAAATTAGGTATACATCACCCATCTTGGGTCGTCAGATATATAGTACAGAATACAAATACAACTTAATAATACAACTGTCGTGTACAATACGACAAAACATAAACTGTGAGTTTGAATACAAATATTATCTTCTAGAGAGTATTCATACTCAAAAGGAGTCCTCATTACATTTATTAACACACCATTACATAGAATAGTGAGCACTACTAACTAATACTATTCTTCGGACCATCACTCCGTTCCCCGACTTGCCCCAGCTACGTTCTCATTTCCTGAAGAGAACAGTGAAAGAAAGGGTGAGCTCAACTAGCCCAGTAAGAAATATTATGACTAAGATAATGCAGAATAAATTATCATTAGCCTTCAACAATGTTAAACTGATAAAATATAATAGACATCAAGTGTAACTGTAGCGGAACAAGCAATCCATTAAAAGAGTCAAGTAGAAAATAAACTCTACTATCTTTTATGATTTAAAAAGTTTTTCAACACTGTGATCGCTGGGACTCAGCTTAATAAAATAATCCACATCATCGAATCACCCCTGCACTACGGCCAAGGATATTCGTATATTCATTAATGGTCATGATCATGCCAACAACTGTCCATCAATGCACTACGGGCCAATGATGACTTTTACCACATCATTCGTAACATTACGGTCATGATTACACCGAATAATCCCTGGTCATAATCATACCAAGTCCATCTATGCACTACAGGCCACAGATGACTTTCAACAGAATATAAACATGAGGATGATGACAATGATATAAGAATTCAATAAAACAAGTTCAAGAATTAATTTATCCAAGAATTAACAACGTCCAAATTGTCAACATGATACTACTTTGTGGAGTAAAATTCAAGAATGATCAGGAGAATATTTTCATGAATAGATACTAGATGAAGCTCAAATGTGAAGGATATTCCACAAATTTCATGGAGTATAGAAGTCAAAACTTAACCAACTGAGTATAATAAAGAATGGAATAACAAAAGAAATCACCATGCATGCGATAGACCGCACAGACAGGTTATTCCAACAGAATAATAAATAATGGAACCAGGTCCGGCGTCAGACAGGATATTCCGACAGAATAATAAATAATAGAACCAGGTCCGGTGTAAAACACACAGACAGGATATTCCAACAGAATAATAATAAAACGGAACCAGGTCCGGTGTAAAACACACAGACAGGATGTTCCAACAGAATAATAAATGGAACCAGGTCCGGTGTAAAACACACAGACAGGATGTTCCAACAGAATAATAGAAGAATGTCACCAAGTATAGGGTAGACCGCGTATACTGGTTATTCCAACAGAATAATAACAAATGGAATAACAGAAGTTCTCTTCATGAATATAAAAGAAATAATATTCCCTACCTTAAAAGAACTGGATATTGGAAAAGTGATGTAGCAGAATACTTTTATTCTCTCTCTCTTATTCTCTCTATACTTTCTCTCTCTATAGCTTGAATGAATTCGTGAAAAATAATGAAGCCCTAGGCCTCTATTTATAGAAAAACTGAGGGTGGCTCTTGGTCTTAACGAATGGTCAAATGACTCTTGGTAATATTGAAGGGACAACTACTATCGACGAAAGTAATTACTATTGACCAAGGTAAATACTATTGACGAAGGTAATTACTATTGACCAAGGTAAATACTATTGACCAAGGTAAATACTATTGACGAAGGTAATTACTATTGACTAAGGTAAATACTATTGACGACGGTAATTACTATTGACGACGGTAATTACTATTGACGACGGTAATTACTATTGACTAAGAGACTCTTAGATGATGTCATATGGCCCCCCATAAAATAACCAAACTTACCACAACGTCTCAATAATATAACATATTATACAGATGATACTTTGACAATAATTTAAGAGATATGATGCAGCAATTACTGTAGCAATAATTGAGTATAGCTGAGTGACTTCTCACGTAAGCATCAATAATCAATACCGTGTGCTACTATGCAACCACGCGTATTACTGTACTTTTACTACCAAGTAGTTCAACAGTTTTAACGGTTTTAACGGTAACACCTCAGCCGTTATTTTTATAGAAAGATAATTCTGTCGTTTTTTCAATCCGACAATAATTCCATTGTGGGGTCCACCAATGATTGTGCCGTCGTATGAATATTCTCCGACAAAAAGAATATTCTCCGACCAAACGAATATTTTATAACAACTTGCTTACTTTGCAAAATTTATAAATATTACCCACAACTATAACATTATATCAAATTAACTCCATAATATTCAAAAATGATATTTATAGAAAATTCATCTTTATTTATAAAAATTAGGGTCTTACAACCTCCCCTTCTTATGAAATTTCGCCCTCGAAATTAGGGTAAGTACCTGGTATGTTGAAGAGGTAAGGATACCTTGATTTCATTTCTGATTCTAACTCCCAAGTCATTTCCTCAACATCGTGGTTTCTCCACAAAACTTTGACTTGAGGTATAACCTTGGAGCGTAGAATATGTTCCTTCTTATCCAAGATTTGAACAGGAACTTCTTCATACGTCAAATCCTCCGCTATTTCGTCCGGTTCTAACTCAATAATGTGGTTCGGGTCTTCCACATATTTGCGTAACATGGATATGTGGAAAACGTTATGAACACGAGACATACTTGGCGGTAAAGCGAGTCTATAAGCCACAGTTCCTACTCGATCGAGGATTAAAAATGGACCGATGAATCGAGGATTTAGCTTTCCTCTCTTTCCAAATCTTGTAACTCCTTTCCATGGAGCAACACGTAAGAACACATGATCTCCTACATCAAATTCCACGTCCTTTCGATGAAGATCAGCATAACTCTTTTGTCGATCTTGTGAGGTTTTTATACGTTGTCGGATCGTTTGAATCTTTTCTGTAGTCATACGTACCAACTCCGGTCCCAACAACGTTGCTTCGCCCACCTCATCCCAGCATACTGGAGAACGACATTTTCTTCCATACAATGCTTCGAATGGAGCCATGCCAATACTTGCTTGATAACTGTTGTTGTAGGAAAACTCCACCAATGGTAAGAACTTGTCCCAACTTCCCTTGAAGTCAAAGACACAGAGTCTTAATAGATCTTCAAGAGTTTGAATAGTCCTCTCTGATTGTCCGTCCGTCTGAGGATGATATGCTGAACTAAATCGTAACTCCGTGCCCATAGCTTTTTGTAAACTAACCCAAAATCGTGAAGTGAATCTTGGGTCTCGATCAGAAATTATGGATACTGGCATACCATGCAGTCTTACAATCTCGTTTATGTACATACGAGCAAGACGTTCAAGTGTATAAGTTTCTCGTATCGGTAAGAAATGAGCAGACTTGGTCAATCTATCAACAATGACCCAAATCGCATCAATATCTTGAGAAACCCTAGGAAGACCGGTAACGAAATCCATGGTAATGTGCTCCCACTTCCATTCTGGAATTTCAAGTGGTTGCAATGGACCTTTTGGTACTTGATGCTCCGCTTTGACTCGTTAACAAGTTAGACACCTTGAGATAAACAACGCTATCTCTTTCTTCATATTGCTCCACCAAAATGTATGACGAAGATCATGATACATTTTGGTACTTCCAGGATGGATTGCAAACGGTGTGTTGTGCGCCTCCATCATGATTTCATACTTTAAATCAGGGTTGTTAGGAACACAAAGTCTGGAATTGACTCGAAGTATTCCTTCCTCATCGATTCTTGCTTCCGGCATAACACCTTCTTGCACTTTCTTCCTCATACGTATCAGCTCCAGGTCTGTAACTTGAGCAGCTTTAACTTTATCGATTAAAGTTGGTTCTACTCGTATATTCGCCATCATCACATGGGTCCCTGGAGTCTTCAACTCTATCTCCATCCTTTGCAAGTCACACAAAATGGGCCTTTGCGTTGTTAATATTGCACTTGTACCCGCATATGATCTTCTACTCAATGCGTCAGCTACCACGTTCGCTTTTCCAGGATGGTATTGAATGGTATGATCATAATCTTTCAACAGTTCAAGCCAACGTCGTTGTCGCATGTTGAGTTCCTTTTGAGTGAAGAAATATTTGAGGCTTTTATGATCCGTAAAGATCTCCACTTTCTCCCCATACAAGTAATGCCTCCAAATTTTAAGTGCAAAGACAACAGCTGCCAACTCTAGATCATGAGTAGGATAATTCCTCTCATATTCCTTGAGTTGTCTTGATGCATAGGCTATGACTTTTCCATGTTGCATGAGAACGCATCCCAACCCTTTGCTCGAAGCATCACTGTAGATGACAAATCCCTCCGAGCCAGATGGTATTGTTAGAACAGGTGCTGAAATGAGTCTCCTCTTGAGTTCTTGAAAACTCTGCTCACATTCTTCGCTCCAACCAAACTTTGTATCTTTCCGAGTCAGCTGAGTTAATGGAGTAGCGATTCGAGAAAATCCTTCCACGAATCTCCGATAATAACCAGCTAAACCAAGAAAGCTACGTACCTCGGTCACTGATTTAGGTTGCTCCCAGCTTTGAATAGCTTCAATCTTTGCCGGGTCAACCGATATTCCACGACTTGATACTACGTGCCCAAGGAATGCTACCTCCTCCAGCCAGAACTCGCATTTCTTCAACTTGGCATAAAGCTTGTATTCACGAAGCTTTTGGAGTACCAGCCTCAAGTGTTGCTCATGATCTTCACGGCTTTTGGAATAAATAAGGATGTCATCAATAAAGACGACCACAAAGTGATCCAAATATTCCTTGAATACCCGGTTCATCATATCCATGAAGGCAGCAGGAGCATTAGTCAATCCAAAGGACATGACTAGGAATTCATAATGCCCGTACCGAGTTCTAAAAGCCGTCTTTGGAATATCCTCAGTTCTAACCTTCAGCTGATGATATCCAGAACGAAGATCGATCTTTGAAAAGAATTGTGCTCCTTGCAACTGGTCAAACAGGTCATCAATACGTGGCAATGGGTACCTGTTTTTTATGGTGACATGATTCAACTCCCGATAATCAATACAAAGTCGCATACTTCCATCTTTCTTCTTCACGAATAGAACAGGAGCTCCCCAAGGATAAGTACTAGGACGAATAAAGCCAATGTCTAACAATTCCTGCAGTTGGATCTTTAACTCCTGAAGTTCAATAGGAGCCATTCGATATGGGGCTTTGGAAATGGGTTTTGTACCGGGTTCAAGATCGATACAAAATTCAATTTCACGCTCTGGGGGTAGGCCAGGAAGTTCTTCAGGGAATACGTCAGGGAATTTATTAACAATAGAAATATCATTCAAAACTGACGTATTTTTGTTTAGATCTGTGACATGAGCTAAGAAAGCTTGACATCCGTTTTTCAATAAACGAATAGTTTTATGGCTTGAGATGACAGCGATTGATTTTAATGGTTTGGTTGCTTGAATTCGCATAATAGGTCGATTAGGAATATGAAAACTAACAACCTTACGAAAACAATCAATTTTTGCATAATGAGTAGTTAACCAATCAATCCCTAGAATCACGTCAAATGCAAGTATTTTTAATGAAATCAGATCGATAGGTAATGTGTGGGTACCAACTTGAACCAAACAAGACTTATAAACAGTGGAGGTAATGAAGGTTTCTCCCAACGGAGTTTCCACAGATAAGTCAAAGTCTAATTTCTCCGGAATCAAATTTAATCGATGAGCGCAAGTAGGAGAAATAAAAGAATGGGTTGAACCGGTATCAAATAAAGTATAAACTTCTTTAGAGTTTATAATAAGCTTACCCGTGATGACCTCATTCGGGTTCCTTGCTCTCTGGGAGTTCACAACAAACGCTCTCCCTTGCACAACCGGTTTTGACTTTTCTGGGACGGCTTTTGGGCCTCCATCCTAGCTGCATTTGTCTTCGGTAAACGACAAAATCGGGCTAAATGACCTTCTCTTCCACAATTATAACATGCTTTGGACGGCATCGCGCAGTTTGGACTGATGTGCCCCTCCCCTCCGCATTTGAAACATATGATAGGTGGTCGTTCTCCTTCCTTAACGACAGGTGCTGGTGCTGACGTCTTTCCATCATTGTTGAATCTCCTCTTCTTGAAATGTCCATTCTTATTGTTTTGGCCCTGATTACCACCGAAGTGGTTACCATTTCTGGCCTGTTGATTCCCTCCACGCTTGTTGTCACCGCTTCGATGACTGCTCTCACTGGTATTATCATTTTGCCGGCTGCTCTCTTTTGGTTGCGTTGTCTCGTTATCGCGCTCCACCAACTGAGCCCTATTTACAACATCTGAATACAAACACAGTTTATGAGAAACAAGATGTTGACGTATCTCCGGCTTCAAACCTCTTAAAAACATCCGCGTCATTCTTTCTTCATTATCCACCAGGTGGGACGCAAACCGGGATAACTCCGCAAATTTTGCCTCGTACTGCGACACGGTCATATTATTCTGCTCCAATTTGATGAACTCCACCTCCTTCATGTGACGAATACTCTCGGGAAAGTATTTGTCGTTAAACAGCTCTTGGAACTTCTCCCAGGACATCTTCAGTGCGGCAGGTTGAGTACGCTTTATCGATTCCCACCAGTAATCTGCCTCTCCTCGCAACATAAAGGCGGCAAAGGGAACCTTTTGCTCCTCGGAGCAACCCAAGACATCAAATATCTTGGTGATCTGCTTTATCCATGTTTCAGCTACAAGTGGTTTGGGTTCTCCCTTAAACTCCGGTGGTCCCAGCTCCTTAAACTGTTTAGCGGTGACCGCCTGAGAGTTTCCAGTATTTCCACCTACGTTGTGGACAGGAGCCGCTTTCACCTGTTGTTGCATGAATTGCATAAAGCCTCTGAACATTTGATCATTCATCATTTGGTCAGTGTTGTTGTTTGCATGAGGATTGACACCTTCCTGATGCACATTATCCTGATTATTGATATGTGGTGAATCAACAGTCGTCTGTGCTCCATTGCTATTCTCAACGTTCTCAGATGCCATTTTCAGATACTGCCACAAAATAAAAATTAATTGATATGTCATATATTATCCTTATATTATGACCGACCAATTAAATACCATGCAAATAAACTTAGGTATGTCATACTAGCGAAGGAATTCCCCGTCTCTCCCCTCCTAGTTCTATTCTCACATCTTAGCCAGGGATCATATCCCTAAGCTCTGATACCAACTGTGACGCCCCCAAAATTAGGTATACATCACCCATCTTGGGTCGTCAGATACATAGTACAGAATACAAATACAACTTAATAATACAACTGTCGTGTACAATACGACAAAACATAAACTGTGAGTTTGAATACAAATATTATCTTCTAGAGAGTATTCATACTCAAAAGGAGTCCTCATTACATTTATTAACACACCATTACATAGAATAGTGAGGACTACTAACTAATACTATCTTCGGACCATCACTCCGTTCCCCGACTTGCCCCAGCTACGTTCTCATTTCCTGAAGAGAACAGTGAAAGAAAGGGTGAGCTCAACTAGCCCAGTAAGAAATATTATGACTAAGATAATGCAGAATAAATTATCATTAGCCTTCAACAATGTTAAACTGATAAAATATAATAGACATCAAGTTTAACTGTAGCGGAACAAGCAATCCATTAAAAGAGTCAAGTAGAAAATAAACTCTACTATCTTTTATGATTTAAAAAGTTTTTCAACACTGTGATCGCTGGGACTCAGCTTAATAAAATAATCCACATCATCGAATCACCCCTGCACTACGGCCAAGGATATTCGTATATTCATTAATGGTCATGATCATGCCAACAACTGTCCATCAATGCACTACGGGCCAATGAGGACTTTTACCACATCATTTGTAACATTACGGTCATGATTATACCGAATAATCCCTGGTCATAATCATACCAAGTCCATCTATGCACTACAGGCCACAGATGACTTTCAACATTTTATAAACATGAGGATGATGACAATGATATAAGAATTCAATAAAACAAGTTCAAGAATTAATTTATCCAAGAATTAACAACGTCCAAATTGTCAACATGATACTGCTTTGTGGAGTAAAATTCAAGAATGCTTAGAAGAATATTTTCATGAAAAGATACTGGATGAAACGCAAATATCAAGGATATTCCACAAATTTCATGGAGTATAGAAGTCAAAACTTAACCAACTGAGTATAATAAAGAATGGAATAACAAAAGAAATCACCATGCATGCGATAGACCGCACAGACAGGTTATTCCAACAGAATAATAAATAATGGAACCAGGTCCGGCGTAAACGCACAGACAGGATATTCCGACAGAATAATAAATAATGGAACCAGGTCCGGTGTAAAACACACAGACAGGATATTCCAACAGAATAATAATAAAACGGAACCAGGTCCGGTGTAAAACACACAGACAGGATGTTCCAACAGAATAATAAACGGAACCAGGTCCGGTGTAAAACACACAGACAGGATGTTCCAACAGAATAATAGAAGAATGTCACCAAGTATAGGGTAGACCGCGTATACTGGTTATTCCAACAGAATAATAACAAATGGAATAACAGAAGTTCTCTTCATGAATATAAAAGAAATAATATTCCCTACCTTAAAAGAACTGGATATTGGAAAAGTGATGTAGCAGAATACTTTTATTCTCTCTCTCTTATTCTCTCTATACTTTCTCTCTCTATAGCTTGAATTCGTGAAAAATAATGAAGCCCTAGGCCTCTATTTATAGAAAAACTGAGGGTGGCTCTTGGTCTTAACGAAGGGTCAAATGACTCTTGGTAATATTGAAGGGACAACTACTATCGACGAAAGTAATTACTATTGACCAAGGTAAATACTATTGACGAAGGTAATTACTATTGACCAAGGTAAATACTATTGACCAAGGTAAATACTATTGACGAAGGTAATTACTATTGACTAAGGTAAATACTATTGACGACGGTAATTACTATTGACGACGGTAATTACTATTGACGAAGAGACTCTTAGATGATGACATATGGCCCCCCATAAAATAACTAAACTTACCACAACGTCTCAATAATATAACATATTATACAGATGATACTATGACAATAATTTAAGAGATATGATGCAGCAATTACTGTAGCAATAATTGAGTATAGCTGAGTGACTTCTCACGTAAGCATCAATAATCAATACCGTGTGCTACTATGCAACCACGCGTATTACTGTACTTTTACTACCGAGTAGTTCAACAGTTTTAACGGTTTTAACGGTAACACCTCAGCCGTTATTTTTATAGAAAGATAATTCTGTCGTTTTCTCAATCCGACAATAATTCCGTTGTGGGGTCTACCAATGATTGTGTCGTCGTACGAATATTCCCCAACAAAAAGAATATTCTCCGACCAAACGAATATTTTATAACAACTTGCTTACTTTGCAAAATTTATAAATATTACCCACAACTATAACATTATATCAAATTAACTCCATAATATTCAAAAATGATATTTATAGAAAATTCATCTTTATTTATAAAAATTGGGGTCTTACAACCTCCCCTTCTTATGAAATTTCGCCCTCGAAATTAGGGTACGTACCTGGTATGTCGAAGAGGTAAGGATACCTTGATTTCATTTCTGATTCTAACTCCCAAGTCATTTCCTCAACATCGTGGTTTCTCCACAAAACTTTGACTTGAGGTATAACCTTGGAGCGTAGAATATGTTCCTTCTTATCCAAGATTTGAACAAGAACTTCTTCATACGTCAAATCCTCCGCTATTTCGTCCGGTTCTAACTCAATAATGTGGTTCGGGTCTTCCACATATTTGCGTAACATGGATATGTGGAAAACGTTATGAACACGAGACATACTTGGCGGTAAAGCGAGTCTATAAGCCACAGTTCCTACTCGATCGAGGATTAAAAATGGACCGATGAATCGAGGATTTAGCTTTCCTCTCTTTCCAAATCTCGTAACTCCTTTCCATGGAGCAACACGTAAGAACACATGATCTCCTACATCAAATTCCACGTCCTTTCGATGAAGATCAGCATAACTCTTTTGTCGATCTTGTGAGGTTTTTATACGTTGTCGGATCGTTTGAATCTTTTCTGTAGTCATACGTACCAACTCCGGTCCCAACAACGTTGCTTCGCCCACCTCATCCCAGCATACTGGAGAACGACATTTTCTTCCATACAATGCTTCGAATGGAGCCATGCCAATACTTGCTTGATAACTGTTGTTGTAGGAAAACTCCACCAATGGTAAGAACTTGTCCCAACTTCCCTTGAAGTCAAAGACACAGAGTCTTAATAGATCTTCAAGAGTTTGAATAGTCCTCTCTGATTGTCCGTCCGTCTGAGGATGATATGCTGAACTAAATCGTAACTCCGTGCCCATAGCTTTTTGTAAACTAACCCAAAATCGTGAAGTGAATCTTGGGTCTCGATCAGAAATATGGATACTGGCATACCATGCAGTCTTACAATCTCGTTTATGTACATACGAGCAAGACGTTCAAGTGTATAAGTTTCTCGTATCGGTAAGAAATGAGCAGACTTGGTCAATCTATCAACAATGACCCAAATCGCATCAATACCTTGAGAAACCCTAGGAAGACCGGTAACGAAATCCATGGTAATGTGCTCCCACTTCCATTCTGGAATTTCAAGTGGTTGCAATGGACCTTTTGGTACTTGATGCTCCGCTTTGACTCGTTGACAAGTTAGACACCTTGAGATAAACAACGCTATCTCTCTCTTCATATTGCTCCACCAAAATGTATGACGAAGATCATGATACATTTTGGTACTTCCAGGATGGATTGCAAACGGTGTGTTGTGCGCCTCCATCATGATTTCATACTTTAAATCAGGGTTGTTAGGAACACAAAGTCTGGAGTTGACTCGAAGTATTCCTTCTTCATCGATTCTTGCTTCCGGCATAATACCTTCTTGCACTTTCTTCCTCATACGCATCAGCTCCAGGTCTGTAGCTTGAGCAGCTTTAACTTTATCGATTAAAGTTGGTTCTACTCGTATATTCGCCATCATCACATGGGTCCCTGGAGTCTTCAACTCTATCTCCATCCTTTGCAAGTCACACAAAATGGGCCTTTGCGTTGTTAATATTGCACTTGTACCCGCATATGATCTTCTACTCAATGCGTCAGCTACCACGTTCGCTTTTCCAGGATGGTATTGAATGGTATGATCATAATCTTTCAACAGTTCAAGCCAACGTCGTTGTCGCATGTTGAGTTCCTTTTGAGTGAAGAAATATTTGAGGCTTTTATGATCCGTAAAGATCTCCACTTTCTCCCCATACAAGTAATGCCTCCAAATTTTAAGTGCAAAGACAACAGCTGCCAACTCTAGATCATGAGTAGGATAATTCCTCTCATATTCCTTGAGTTGTCTTGATGCATAGGCTATGACTTTTCCATGTTGCATGAGAACGCATCCCAACCCTTTGCTCGAAGCATCACTGTAGATGACAAATCCCTCCGAGCCAGATGGTATTGTTAGAACAGGTGCTGAAATGAGTCTCCTCTTGAGTTCTTGAAAACTCTGCTCACATTCTTCGCTCCAACCAAACTTTGTATCTTTCCGAGTCAGCTGAGTTAATGGAGTAGCGATTCGAGAAAATCCTTCCACGAATCTCCGATAATAACCAGCTAAACCAAGAAAGCTACGTACCTTGGTCACTGATTTAGGTTGCTCCCAGCTTTGAATAGCTTCAATCTTTGCCGGGTCAACCGATATTCCACGACTTGATACTACGTGCCCAAGGAATGCTACCTCCTCCAGCCAGAACTCGCATTTCTTCAACTTGGCATAAAGCTTGTATTCACGAAGCTTTTGGAGTACCAGCCTCAAGTGTTGCTCATGATCTTCACGGCTTTTGGAATAAATAAGGATGTCATCAATAAAGACGACCACAAAGTGATCCAAATATTCCTTGAATACCCGGTTCATCATATCCATGAAGGCAGCAGGAGCATTAGTCAATCCAAAGGACATGACTAGGAATTCATAATGCCCGTACCGAGTTCTAAAAGCCGTCTTTGGAATATCCTCAGTTCTAACCTTCAGCTGATGATATCCAGAACGAAGATCGATCTTTGAAAAGAATTGTGCTCCTTGCAACTGGTCAAACAGGTCATCAATACGTGGCAATGGGTACCTGTTTTTGATGGTGACATGATTCAACTCCCGATAATCAATACAAAGTCGCATACTTCCATCTTTCTTCTTCACGAATAGAACAGGAGCTCCCCAAGGAGAAGTACTAGGACGAATAAAGCCAATGTCTAACAATTCCTGCAGTTGGATCTTTAACTCCTGAAGTTCAATAGGAGCCATTCGATATGGGGCTTTGGAAATGGGTTTTGTACCGGGTTCAAGATCGATACAAAATTCAATTTCACGCTCTGGGGGTAGGCCAGGAAGTTCTTCAGGGAATACGTCAGGGAATTTATTAACAATAGAAATATCATTCAAAACTGACGTATTTTTGTTTAGATCTGTGACATGAGCTAAGAAAGCTTGACATCCGTTTTTCAATAAACGAATAGTTTTATGGCTTGAGATGACAGCGATTGATTTTAATGGTTTGGTTGCTTGAATTCGCATAATAGGTCGATTAGGAATATGAAAACTAACAACCTTACGAAAACAATCAATTTTTGCATAATGAGTAGTTAACCAATCAATCCCTAGAATCACGTCAAATGCAAGTATTTTTAATGAAATCAGATCGATAGGTAATGTGTGGGTACCAACTTGAACCAAACAAGACTTATAAACAGTGGAGGTAATGAAGGTTTCTCCCAACGGAGTTTCCACAGATAAGTCAAAGTCTAATTTCTCCGGAATCAAATTTAATCGATGAGCGCAAGTAGGAGAAATAAAAGAATGGGTTGAACCGGTATCAAATAAAGTATAAACTTCTTTAGAGTTTATAATAAGCTTACCCGTGATGACCTCATTCGGGTTCCTTGCTCTCTGGGAGTTCACAACAAACGCTCTCCCTTGCACAACCGGTTTTGACTTTTCTGGGACGGCTTTTGGTGCCTCCATCCTAGCTGAATTTGTCTTCGGTAAACGACAAAATCGGGCTAAATGACCTTCTCTTCCACAATTATAACATGCTTTGGACGGCATCGCGCAGTTTGGACTGATGTGCCCCTCCCCTCCGCATTTGAAACATATGATAGGTGGTCGTTCTCCTTCCTTAACGACAGGTGCTGGTGCTGACGTCTTTCCATCATTGTTGAATCTCCTCTTCTTGAAATGTCCATTCTTATTGTTTTGGCCCTGATTACCACCGAAGTGGTTACCATTTCTGGCCTGTTGATTCCCTCCACGCTTGTTGTCACCGCTTCGATGACTGCTCTCACTGGTATTATCATTTTGCCGGCTGCTCTCTTTTGGTTGCGTTGTCTCGTTATCGCGCTCCACCAACTGAGCCCTATTTACAACATCTGAATACAAACACAGTTTATGAGAAACAAGATGTTGACGTATCTCCGGCTTCAAACCTCTTAAAAACATCCGCGTCATTCTTTCTTCATTATCCACCAGGTGGGACGCAAACTGGGATAACTCCGCAAATTTTGCCTCGTACTGCGACACGGTCATATTATTCTGCTCCAATTTGATGAACTCCACCTCCTTCATGTGACGAATACTCTCGGGAAAGTATTTGTCGTTAAACAGCTCTTGGAACTTCTCCCAGGACATCTTCAGTGCGGCAGGTTGAGTACGCTTTATCGATTCCCACCAGTAATCTGCCTCTCCTCGCAACATAAAGGCGGCAAAGGGAACCTTTTGCTCCTCGGAGCAACCCAAGACATCAAATATCTTGGTGATCTGCTTTATCCATGTTTCAGCTACAAGTGGTTTGGGTTCTCCCTTAAACTCCGGTGGTCCCAGCTCCTTAAACTGTTTAGCGGTGACCGCCTGAGAGTTTCCAGTATTTCCACCTACGTTGTGGACAGGAGCCGCTTTCACCTGTTGTTGCATGAATTGCATAAAGCCTCTGAACATTTGATCATTCATCATTTGGTCAGTGTTGTTGTTTGCATGAGGATTGACACCTTCCTGATGCACATTATCCTGATTATTGATATGTGGTGAATCAACAGTCGTCTGTGCTCCATTGCTATTCTCAACGTTCTCAGATGCCATTTTCAGATACTGCCACAAAATAAAAATTAATTGATATGTCATATATTATCCTTATATTATGACCGACCAATTAAATACCATGCAAATAAACTTAGGTATGTCATACTAGCGAAGGAATTCCCCGTCTCTCCCCTCCTAGTTCTATTCTCACATCTTAGCCAGGGATCATATCCCTAAGCTCTGATACCAACTGTGACGCCCCCAAAATTAGGTATACATCACCCATCTTGGGTCGTCAGATACATAGTACAGAATACAAATACAACTTAATAATACAACTGTCGTGTACAATACGACAAAACATAAACTGTGAGTTTGAATACAAATATTATCTTCTAGAGAGTATTCATACTCAAAAGGAGTCCTCATTACATTTATTAACACACCATTACATAGAATAGTGAGGACTACTAACTAATACTATCATTCGGACCATCACTCCGTTCCCCGACTTGCCCCAGCTACGTTCTCATTTCCTGAAGAGAACAGTGAAAGAAAGGGTGAGCTCAACTAGCCCAGTAAGAAATATTATGACTAAGATAATGCAGAATAAATTATCATTAGCCTTCAACAATGTTAAACTGATAAAATATAATAGACATCAAGTTTAACTGTAGCGGAACAAGCAATCCATTAAAAGAGTCAAGTAGAAAATAAACTCTACTATCTTTTATGATTTAAAAAGTTTTTCAACACTGTGATCGCTGGGACTCAGCTTAATAAAATAATCCACATCATCGAATCACCCCTGCACTACGGCCAAGGATATTCGTATATTCATTAATGGTCATGATCATGCCAACAACTGTCCATCAATGCACTACGGGCCAATGAGGACTTTTACCACATCATTTGTAACATTACGGTCATGATTATACCGAATAATCCCTGGTCATAATCATACCAAGTCCATCTATGCACTACAGGCCACAGATGACTTTCAACAGAATATAAACATGAGGATGATGACAATGATATAAGAATTCAATAAAACAAGTTCAAGAATTAATTTATCCAAGAATTAACAACGTCCAAATTGTCAACATGATACTGCTTTGTGGAGTAAAATTCAAGAATGCTTAGAAGAATATTTTCATGAAAAGATACTAGATGAAACGCAAATATCAAGGATATTCCACAAATTTCATGGAGTATAGAAGTCAAAACTTAACCAACTGAGTATAATAAAGAATGGAATAACAAAAGAAATCACCATGCATGCGATAGACCGCACAGACAGGTTATTCCAACAGAATAATAAATAATGGAACCAGGTCCGGCGTAAACGCACAGACAGGATATTCCGACAGAATAATAAATAATGGAACCAGGTCCGGTGTAAAACACACAGACAGGATATTCCAACAGAATAATAATAAAACGGAACCAGGTCCGGTGTAAAACACACAGACAGGATGTTCCAACAGAATAATAAACGGAACCAGGTCCGGTGTAAAACACACAGACAGGATGTTCCAACAGAATAATAGAAGAATGTCACCAAGTATAGGGTAGACCGCGTATACTGGTTATTCCAACAGAATAATAACAAATGGAATAACAGAAGTTCTCTTCATGAATATAAAAGAAATAATATTCCCTACCTTAAAAGAACTGGATATTGGAAAAGTGATGTAGCAGAATACTTTTATTCTCTCTCTCTTATTCTCTCTATACTTTCTCTCTCTATAGCTTGAATTCGTGAAAAATAATGAAGCCCTAGGCCTCTATTTATAGAAAAACTGAGGGTGGCTCTTGGTCTTAACGAAGGGTCAAATGACTCTTGGTAATATTGAAGGGACAACTACTATCGACGAAAGTAATTACTATTGACCAAGGTAAATACTATTGACGAAGGTAATTACTATTGACCAAGGTAAATACTATTGACCAAGGTAAATACTATTGACGAAGGTAATTACTATTGACTAAGGTAAATACTATTGACGACGGTAATTACTATTGACGACGGTAATTACTATTGACGAAGAGACTCTTAGATGATGACATATGGCCCCCCATAAAATAACTAAACTTACCACAACGTCTCAATAATATAACATATTATACAGATGATACTATGACAATAATTTAAGAGATATGATGCAGCAATTACTGTAGCAATAATTGAGTATAGCTGAGTGACTTCTCACGTAAGCATCAATAATCAATACCGTGTGCTACTATGCAACCACGCGTATTACTGTACTTTTACTACCGAGTAGTTCAACAGTTTTAACGGTTTTAACGGTAACACCTCAGCCGTTATTTTTATAGAAAGATAATTCTGTCGTTTTCTCAATCCGACAATAATTCCGTTGTGGGGTCCACCAATGATTGTGCCGTCGTACGAATATTCCCCACAAAAAGAATATTCTCCGACCAAACGAATATTTTATAACAACTTGCTTACTTTGCAAAATTTATAAATATTACCCACAACTATAACATTATATCAAATTAACTCCATAATATTCAAAAATGATATTTATAGAAAATTCATCTTTATTTATAAAAATTGGGGTCTTACAACCTCCCCTTCTTATGAAATTTCGCCCTCGAAATTAGGGTACGTACCTGGTATGTTGAAGAGGTAAGGATACCTTGATTTCATTTCTGATTCTAACTCCCAAGTCATTTCCTCAACATCGTGGTTTCTCCACAAAACTTTGACTTGAGGTATAACCTTGGAGCGTAGAATATGTTCCTTCTTATCCAAGATTTGAACAAGAACTTCTTCATACGTCAAATCCTCCGCTATTTCGTCCGGTTCTAACTCAATAATGTGGTTCGGGTCTTCCACATATTTGCGTAACATGGATATGTGGAAAACGTTATGAACACGAGACATACTTGGCGGTAAAGCGAGTCTATAAGCCACAGTTCCTACTCGATCGAGGATTAAAAATGGACCGATGAATCGAGGATTTAGCTTTCCTCTCTTTCCAAATCTTGTAACTCCTTTCCATGGAGCAACACGTAAGAACACATGATCTTCTACATCAAATTCCACGTCCTTTCGATGAAGATCCGCATAACTCTTTTGTCGATCTTGTGAGGTTTTTATACGTTGTCGGATCGTTTGAATCTTTTCTGTAGTCATACGTACCAACTCCGGTCCCAACAACGTTGCTTCGCCCACCTCATCCCAGCATATTGGAGAACGACATTTTCTTCCATACAATGCTTCGAATGGAGCCATGCCAATACTTGCTTGATAACTGTTGTTGTAGGAAAACTCCACCAATGGTAAGAACTTGTCCCAACTTCCCTTGAAGTCAAAGACACAGAATCTTAATAGATCTTCAAGAGTTTGAATAGTCCTCTCTGATTGTCCGTCCGTCTGAGGATGATATGCTGAACTAAATCGTAACTACGTGCCCATAGCTTTTTGTAAACTAACCCAAAATCGTGAAGTGAATCTTGGGTCTCGATCAGAAATTATGGATACTGGCATACCATGCAGTCTTACAATCTCGTTTATGTACATACGAGCAAGACGTTCAAGTGTATAAGTTTCTCGTATCGGTAAGAAATGAGCAGACTTGGTCAATCTATCAACAATGACCCAAATCGCATCAATACCTTGAGAAACCCTAGGAAGACCGGTAACGAAATCCATGGTAATGTGCTCCCACTTCCATTCTGGAATTTCAAGTGGTTGCAATGGACCTTTTGGTACTTGATGCTCCGCTTTGACTCGTTGACAAGTTAGACACCTTGAGATAAACAACGCTATCTCTCTCTTCATATTGCTCCACCAAAATGTATGACGAAGATCATGATACATTTTGGTACTTCCAGGATGGATTGCAAACGGTGTGTTGTGCGCCTCCATCATGATTTCATACTTTAAATCAGGGTTGTTAGGAACACAAAGTCTGGAATTGACTCGAAGTATTCCTTCCTCATCGATTCTTGCTTTCGGCATAATACCTTCTTGCACTTTCTTCCTCATACGCATCAGCTCCAGGTCTGTAGCTTGAGCAGCTTTAACTTTATCGATTAAAGTTGGTTCTACTCGTATATTCGCCATCATCACATGGGTCCCTGGAGTCTTCAACTCTATCTCCATCCTTTGCAAGTCACACAAAATGGGCCTTTGCGTTGTTAATATTGCACTTGTACCCGCATATGATCTTCTACTCAATGCGTCAGCTACCACGTTCGCTTTTCCAGGATGGTATTGAATGGTATGATCATAATCTTTCAACAGTTCAAGCCAACGTCGTTGTCGCATGTTGAGTTCCTTTTGAGTGAAGAAATATTTGAGGCTTTTATGATCCGTAAAGATCTCCACTTTCTCCCCATACAAGTAATGCCTCCAAATTTTAAGTGCAAAGACAACAGCTGCCAACTCTAGATCATGAGTAGGATAATTCCTCTCATATTCCTTGAGTTGTCTTGATGCATAGGCTATGACTTTTCCATGTTGCATGAGAACGCATCCCAACCCTTTGCTCGAAGCATCACTGTAGATGACAAATCCCTCCGAGCCAGATGGTATTGTTAGAACAGGTGCTGAAATGAGTCTCCTCTTGAGTTTTTGAAAACTCTGCTCACATTCTTCGCTCCAACCAAACTTTGTATCTTTCCGAGTCAGCTGAGTTAATGGAGTAGCGATTCGAGAAAATCCTTCCACGAATCTCCGATAATAACCAGCTAAACCAAGAAAGCTACGTACCTTGGTCACTGATTTAGGTTGCTCCCAGCTTTGAATAGCTTCAATCTTTGCCGGGTCAACCGATATTCCACGACTTGATACTACGTGCCCAAGGAATGCTACCTCCTCCAGCCAGAACTCGCATTTCTTCAACTTGGCATAAAGCTTGTATTCACGAAGCTTTTGGAGTACCAGCCTCAAGTGTTGCTCATGATCTTCACGGCTTTTGGAATAAATAAGGATGTCATCAATAAAGACGACCACAAAGTGATCCAAATATTCCTTGAATACCCGGTTCATCATATCCATGAAGGCAGCAGGAGCATTAGTCAATCCAAAGGACATGACTAGGAATTCATAATGCCCGTACCGAGTTCTAAAAGCCGTCTTTGGAATATCCTCAGTTCTAACCTTCAGCTGATGATATCCAGAACGAAGATCGATCTTTGAAAAGAATTGTGCTCCTTGCAACTGGTCAAACAGGTCATCAATACGTGGCAATGGGTACCTGTTTTTTATGGTGACATGATTCAACTCCCGATAATCAATACAAAGTCGCATACTTCCATCTTTCTTCTTCACGAATAGAACAGGAGCTCCCCAAGGATAAGTACTAGGACGAATAAAGCCAATGTCTAACAATTCCTGCAGTTGGATCTTTAACTCCTGAAGTTCAATAGGAGCCATTCGATATGGGGCTTTGGAAATGGGTTTTGTACCGGGTTCAAGATCGATACAAAATTCAATTTCACGCTCTGGGGGTAGGCCAGGAAGTTCTTCAGGGAATACGTCAGGGAATTTATTAACAATAGAAATATCATTCAAAACTGACGTATTTTTGTTTAGATCTGTGACATGAGCTAAGAAAGCTTGACATCCGTTTTTCAATAAACGAATAGTTTTATGGCTTGAGATGACAGCGATTGATTTTAATGGTTTGGTTGCTTGAATTCGCATAATAGGTCGATTAGGAATATGAAAACTAACAACCTTACGAAAACAATCAATTTTTGCATAATGAGTAGTTAACCAATCAATCCCTAGAATCACGTCAAATGCAAGTATTTTTAATGAAATCAGATCGATAGGTAATGTGTGGGTACCAACTTGAACCAAACAAGACTTATAAACAGTGGAGGTAATGAAGGTTTCTCCCAACGGAGTTTCCACAGATAAGTCAAAGTCTAATTTCTCCGGAATCAAATTTAATCGATGAGCGCAAGTAGGAGAAATAAAAGAATGGGTTGAACCGGTATCAAATAAAGTATAAACTTCTTTAGAGTTTATAATAAGCTTACCCGTGATGACCTCATTCGGGTTCCTTGCTCTCTGGGAGTTCACAACAAACGCTCTCCCTTGCACAACCGGTTTTGACTTTTCTGGGACGGCTTTTGGGGCCTCCATCCTAGCTGCATTTGTCTTCGGTAAACGACAAAATCGGGCTAAATGACCTTCTCTTCCACAATTATAACATGCTTTGGACGGCATCGCGCAGTTTGGACTGATGTGCCCCTCCCCTCCGCATTTGAAACA
Source organism: Panax notoginseng (assembly GCA_016801055.1). NCBI lineage: Eukaryota > Viridiplantae > Streptophyta > Magnoliopsida > Apiales > Araliaceae > Panax > Panax notoginseng. The sequence continues at coordinate 52,523,961 of CM029023.1, forward strand.
TATGATAGGTGGTCGTTCTCCTTCCTTAACGACAGGTGCTGGTGCTGACGTCTTTCCATCATTGTTGAATCTCCTCTTCTTGAAATGTCCATTCTTATTGTTTTGGCCCTGATTACCACCGAAGTGGTTACCATTTCTGGCCTGTTGATTCCCTCCACGCTTGTTGTCACCGCTTCGATGACTGCTCTCACTGGTATTATCATTTTGCCGGCTGCTCTCTTTTGGTTGCGTTGTCTCGTTATCGCGCTCCACCAACTGAGCCCTATTTACAACATCTGAATACAAACACAGTTTATGAGAAACAAGATGTTGACGTATCTCCGGCTTCAAACCTCTTAAAAACATCCGCGTCATTCTTTCTTCATTATCCACCAGGTGGGACGCAAACTGGGATAACTCCGCAAATTTTGCCTCGTACTGCGACACGGTCATATTATTCTGCTCCAATTTGATGAACTCCACCTCCTTCATGTGACGAATACTCTCGGGAAAGTATTTGTTGTTAAACAGCTCTTGGAACTTCTCCCAGGACATCTTCAGTGCGGCAGGTTGAGTACGCTTTATCGATTCCCACCAGTAATCTGCCTCTCCTCGCAACATAAAGGCGGCAAAGGGAACCTTTTGCTCCTCGGAGCAACCCAAGACATCAAATATCTTGGTGATCTGCTTTATCCATGTTTCAGCTACAAGTGGTTTGGGTTCTCCCTTAAACTCCGGTGGTCCCAGCTCCTTAAACTGTTTAGCGGTGACCGCCTGAGAGTTTCCAGTATTTCCACCTACGTTGTGGACAGGAGCCGCTTTCACCTGTTGTTGCATGAATTGCATAAAGCCTCTGAACATTTGATCATTCATCATTTGGTCAGTGTTGTTGTTTGCATGAGGATTGACACCTTCCTGATGCACATTATCCTGATTATTGATATGTGGTGAATCAACAGTCGTCTGTGCTCCATTGCTATTCTCAACGTTCTCAGATGCCATTTTCAGATACTGCCACAAAATAAAAATTAATTGATATGTCATATATTATCCTTATATTATGACCGACCAATTAAATACCATGCAAATAAACTTAGGTATGTCATACTAGCGAAGGAATTCCCCGTCTCTCCCCTCCTAGTTCTATTCTCACATCTTAGCCAGGGATCATATCCCTAAGCTCTGATACCAACTGTGACGCCCCCAAAATTAGGTATACATCACCCATCTTGGGTCATCAGATACATAGTACAGAATACAAATACAACTTAATAATACAACTGTCGTGTACAATACGACAAAACATAAACTGTGAGTTTGAATACAAATATTATCTTCTAGAGAGTATTCATACTCAAAAGGAGTCCTCATTACATTTATTAACACACCATTACATAGAATAGTGAGGACTACTAACTAATACTATTCTTCGGACCATCACTCCGTTCCCCGACTTGCCCCAGCTACGTTCTCATTTCCTGAAGAGAACAGTGAAAGAAAGGGTGAGCTCAACTAGCCCAGTAAGAAATATTATGACTAAGATAATGCAGAATAAATTATCATTAGCCTTCAACAATGTTAAACTGATAAAATATAATAGACATCAAGTGTAACTGTAGCGGAACAAGCAATCCATTAAAAGAGTCAAGTAGAAAATAAACTCTACTATCTTTTATGATTTAAAAAGTTTTTCAACACTGTGATCGCTGGGACTCAGCTTAATAAAATAATCCACATCATCGAATCACCCCTGCACTACGGCCAAGGATATTCGTATATTCATTAATGGTCATGATCATGCCAACAACTGTCCATCAATGCACTACGGGCCAATAAGGACTTTTACCACATCATTCGTAACATTACGGTCATGATTACACCGAATAATCCCTGGTCATAATCATACCAAGTCCATCTATGCACTACAGGCCACAGATGACTTTCAACAGAATATAAACATGAGGATGATGACAATGATATAAGAATTCAATAAAACAAGTTCAAGAATTAATTTATCCAAGAATTAACAACGTCCAAATTGTCAACATGATACTACTTTGTGGAGTAAAATTCAAGAATGATCAGGAGAATATTTTCATGAATAGATACTAGATGAAGCTCAAATGTCAAGGATATTCCACAAATTTCATGGAGTATAGAAGTCAAAACTTAACCAACTGAGTATAATAAAGAATGGAATAACAAAAGAAATCACCATGCATGCGATAGACCGCACAGACAGGTTATTCCAACAGAATAATAAATAATGGAACCAGGTCCGGCGTAAACGCACAGACAGGATATTCCGACAGAATAATAAATAATGGAACCAGGTCCGGTGTAAAACACACAGACAGGATATTCCAACAGAATAATAATAAAACGGAACCAGGTCCGGTGTAAAACACACAGACAGGATGTTCCAACAGAATAATAAACGGAACCAGGTCCGGTGTAAAACACACAGACAGGATGTTCCAACAGAATAATAGAAGAATGTCACCAAGTATAGGGTAGACCGCGTATACTGGTTATTCCAACAGAATAATAACAAATGGAATAACAGAAGTTCTCTTCATGAATATAAAAGAAATAATATTCCCTACCTTAAAAGAACTGGATATTGAAAAAGTGATGTAGCAGAATACTTTTATTCTCTCTCTCTTATTCTCTCTATACTTTCTCTCTCTATAGCTTGAATGAATTCGTGAAAAATAATGAAGCCCTAGGCCTCTATTTATAGAAAAACTGAGGGTGGCTCTTGGTCTTAACGAATGGTCAAATGACTCTTGGTAATATTGAAGGGACAACTACTATCGACGAAAGTAATTACTATTGACCAAGGTAAATACTATTGACGAAGGTAATTACTATTGACCAAGGTAAATACTATTGACCAAGGTAAATACTATTGACGAAGGTAATTACTATTGACCAAGGTAAATACTATTGACGAAGGTAATTACTATTGACTAAGGTAAATACTATTGACGACGGTAATTACTATTGACGACGGTAATTACTATTGACGAAGAGACTCTTAGATGATGACATATGGCCCCCCATAAAATAACCAAACTTACCACAACGTCTCAATAATATAACATATTATACAGATGATACTATGACAATAATTTAAGAGATATGATGCAGCAATTACTGTAGCAATAATTGAGTATAGCTGAGTGACTTCTCACGTAAGCATCAATAATCAATACCGTGTGCTACTATGCAACCACGCGTATTACTGTACTTTTACTACCGAGTAGTTCAACAGTTTTAACGGTTTTAATGGTAACACCTCAGCCGTTATTTTTATAGAAAGATAATTCTGTCGTTTTCTCAATCCGACAATAATTCCGTTGTGGGGTCCACCAATGATTGTGCCGTCGTACGAATATTCCCCGACAAAAAAAATATTCTCCGACCAAACGAATATTTTATAACAACTTGCTTACTTTGCAAAATTTATAAATATTACCCACAACTATAACATTATATCAAATTAACTCCATAATATTCAAAAATGATATTTATAGAAAATTCATCTTTATTTATAAAAATTGGGGTCTTACACCAGTAGATCCCCGACGGGGGTTACAATATGAAATCCCCGGCGGGGGTGACAACGCATGCTCATTCGTTGACACACAAATCAACAAAGGTCAAGCAGCTTTGACATTATTACAGTTGATAGCGATTTAAACCTATCAGAGCTCTGAAGCTATTCGAGGTTTTCACACCTGACCGCTCGTATTCCCCAGAGGATCCCCTGCGGGGGTCACAACGCAATGTTCTGGTGATCTACACGACAGCGGAGGTCAAGCAACCTTGACAGTATATCCCACAGGATTTTTCAGTCGTTGATTCATATGTCGGTGAAACACACAAATCAACGAAGGTCGGGCATCCCTGACGGCATTTGCTATTGGCAGTAAATCCAACAGAATCGTGACATGTCCTGATGATACAAACCAAGAGATTGTCATCAAGGAGGATTGATGATGAAATATGTTATACACATCTTCAAACAGATCAAGCTTCATCCCCATAGATCTCTCACACATAAGAGGTACATCTTCGGGATCAAGTCATAATCGAAGACATAGGACTTTGGTGATAACTCCAACATCAACGTCCTAACAGATTCGGATTACACATCAAATCATGTCATCGTTGCCAACCCCCAGTTGAAGTAACAGGGAGCCAGCAATCATCCCCAGCGGGAGCCAGCAATCATCCCCAGTTGAAGTACCATGTTTGTCTTGTTACGTTTCAAGTGTCTAGGATTCTTTATCTTACCCATGCATCGCCATGCATAAGTAAGATAAAGAGGAGCATCTGTAGACACTCGAAATTTTCTGTACACATGTCACTAACATTGCAAGAGAGCAGATTCGTCTTTTATGAGGGAACCCTGAAAGACGATCTATATCCATGCCGGATACTACCGGAAGTTCAGCATCAACCCCGGATCGTAATCTGAGAGTAACAATTCTAATCTCGGAGATAACCCCGAGGCATGCAGATCAATATCGGAACACACACCGGAGAAGACCGATTAATCTCAGAGATAACCCCGAGGTATCCAGTCTCAGTACCAACCATGAGAATAGCCACCAACCTTGGTGATAACCCCAAGCAATGCAATTTCGGTAATAACTCCAGAAATGCTTGTTACAAATACAACTAGCTTCAATCTCGTTGCTCACAACGAGATACACTGTACCAGCCCGGCGATAACATCGGGAAGACAGACGCACCTCAAAGATGACAATGAGGACCTTCAACAAATTGCAGCAATCCAATCTCAGCGAAGCTGAGCAACGTCTGCTTTATCAGCCCAATCCGGCGATAACACCGGTGAGGGGCAACATCGTCATCTGACCAACACGATGCCACGCCACGTCGTCTCAATGTCTCTACGCAACAGTGTCCCACAAGACTGACCAATCCCGAGTGACTATTGTGCGGGGTAACAGATGAAAGTTGAAGCTTGAAGACCGGAGAACACCGTCCCATCTTCAATGACTTCGCACAAACTCTAATCCCATGCCATCGTATAACTCTCAACAATGGCGGTCCGAAATAGGTCCTGTATACCTCAAACGGATGCCCGGATTGCACTTCTGAAAGTCCGAGTGGACATTACAGTACCTGAGTGCACGTACTTCGAGACGACCCAAGTTGAAAAACCCGGGCCAACCCGGGTTGCCTCTGGTGCGGCTCCACCCTCTATAAATAGAGGGCTTGGGGTGGTCATTTTGAAGGAGGAGACAGCGAGGAAGCCCTGCCCAATTTGCTCTGCACTCATCCCATGCAGTGTACTTTCCCCTTTTAAACAAAAGTCTGTGTTTACTCACTCTAAAGATATAGAAGTCTTCTTTAGCAGCCCACTGTAAAGCCTTCTCACATACTTTAGAGTCCTTCTCTTCATCTTTGCACACACCCTTCTACACGTTGAGAGTCGTGTTGCTTGCTTTTGTCCGGACTTTGGTCCGTGGTTTCATTCTAGTCTGTATATATATATATACATATATATATATATATATATATATATATTGACTAACATTATCGAGTTATGCCTCGATTGAGCCTAGACTTCGGTCTGGAGCGTTTATTTGCTTTTTTATATATATATTTATATATATGAACTGCGTGTCGAACTCTGTTCGATGAGCCTAGACTTCGGTCTGGAGCGTTTACCTGCTTTAATATATATATATATATATATATATATATATATATATATATATATATATATATATATATATATATATCTGTGGTCGAACTCTGTTCGATGAGCCTGGATTTTACATCCGGAGCGTTTACCTGCTTTAATATATATATATACTTATATATATTATCTGTAGTCGAACTCTGTTCGATGAGCCTGGATTTTACATCCGGAGCGTTTACGTGCTTTAATATATATATTAACTGTGGTCGAACTCTATTCGATGAGCCTGGATTTTACATCTGGTGCGTTTATTCGCTTTTATATATATATATATATATATATATATATATTATATATATATATATATATATATATATATATATATATATATAAAGTTCGTCCTGCCTGGAGTTCACTTCGTGGCAGTTGATTGCTTTGTACAACTTTCTTTACGTTTTGTCCCGCCTGGAGTTCCCTCCGTGGCGGTTGATAGCTTTTAACAGCTTTATTTATATTTTTGATCCCCCATGGAGGTGCTTCGTGGTTGGTGATTACGTTTGTATATATATATTTACAGCTTTTATATGTATATACCTGCTTACTGCTTTCATATAAATTGCGGTATTCTGTGCACCTAGGAATCATGTGATCACAGATTCAAGCCATTGGATCTAGATTCGGTTCCCGTGATGGACATTTTCAGCTGTAAGCAGCTTGTAAATTATATCTGTGATGTTTGGATTTCCTCAGATGGTTTTCATACCCACGAGTAATTCAGCACCTTTTTGTACATTATTTTCATACGGATGCTTCGCATCTGTCAAATAAAATCAATCAAGTCGAGCACTTAATAAAATGGGAGTGTAAAAGGTCTCAATTACTATTGAGTATCAGGGTTTGAAAAACCTCTTTTATAAAACATCGCTGCCATATTTTGCTTAAAATTGAATTTTTACATAAAATTCAAACCCTGTGTATATAGGTGCGAACGAGGCCTCGCACTACTTCCCAATAACAGCACATTGACCCACACACACACACACACATTCAGATAACAGTTTCTTGAAAAGAGGCGGTCACCGTGGTAACACGGATGTCAGGGGGTGCCTAACACCTTCCCTCCGCATAACCAAGTCCCCGGACCCTAATGAATCTCGATTTCACCGACCCGTTTAGCAGTGTCACATCACTGGGTCAATGTGCAAACCTCTTCTCGGTTGTGTTGGTACAACTATTTAAAAAACCAACTGGCGACTCTTATAGTCCAATCGTCGACATTATACATGTCGGACCTTTTTCACTTATTTTTTCAAACAAATCTCACCTAAAATGAGAACACCAAAGAACAAGTAACGGAAAGGGACAATTAAAAATCCCGACGTCGACAATAAGTATTATGAAGCATGTATCAAATATGAAGCACATATAAAATGTACAACTTGAGAATCATGAAGCATGTATAAAATGCAAATCCTGAGAAAATGTGAAACATGTTGAAAATTGAATTATTTGTTATGTGATAGCTGTTAAACTTGTTGAGCAACATAGTTGTTCACCCTTGCTATATATAAATGTTTTCAAATAAGGCAAAGAAATTAATTTGAAGGGCCCGTAAATGATAAAGGAAATGGTAAACCTAAGGAATAGAAGTATTTAATGTATTTAGAAGTTATTGCTATTAATGTAATAGTTGATTATTATTCTAAGTTAAGGATGTTTTGTATTATTAAAAGTTAGAAAACTTTGGATGATGCAAGTTATGTATGATAAATATTATATTATATTATTGATGAATGTTGTGACTGCACAGATAGATGTATGGATGAAGTAGTATCGTGAGCAACAGATCATGGATATGAAGGTATCCGAATTTGGGGGGCGTCAAGTGTTTGATTGTATCTTAATGTATCTTAACAGTCCATCTCTTAATGCATCTTAATGTTTGAAATTTGGATAAAAAAATTCTCTCTGAATGCCTCTAAATCATTAAGATACAATATATGAGTTTAAATTATTCAAATGACCACATTAATATCCATTAAGAGGTGGACTGTTAAGATACATTAAGATACAATCAAACACACTATTACAATTAGATTGTGAATCTCACGGATAGTGGAAGTGTTCTTAAAATTGTTTTAACATCTCATAATATATTTTATGAATTTTAACTAAGCAGTCAAGTGAGAGATGTTATGTGATGCCCCCAAAATAGGATCCACACAACCAAATATTGAATCGCCAAAAATACAAACTACCAATACAAATTTTTCTATTTACAACTATTATAATATCGTGCAAAATACGATAACACACATACTTTTAAGTTCTCAGTACAATTATTACACCCAAATTAAGTCTTTACTACAATTATTGTCACACTATTTTACGACATGGTGAATACTACTATAGTAACTATCTTGGACCATCACTCCACTCCCCGACTAGTCTCAACTACACTCTCATTTCTTGAGAAGAATAATTGAACAAAAAAGAAAGGGTGAGATCAAATAGCTTAGTAAAGAATATCATGACTAATATATCGATAAAAAGAAATAATCTCTTAGTATCCAACAGTGACAAATATGATAGAATATAATAGACAATAAGTTTTAGAAAAACAACTGCAACGGAAGTAGCAAACAATTAGGGGAGTAAAATAGATCATAATGTCTACAATCTTCTCCCATTTGAAAAATTCACCATCAATGTTTTATTCGTGTAACAACAATCAACAATTCCTAATCATAATCATGTCGATCAACTCATTTTTGCACCCAAGCCAAAAATATTCAAATGTAACACCAGTAGTTATGATCATGCTAGTAAACAGTTCTTCTTTGCACCCAGCCCAAAAAGAACTTTCACCATGTGTCTTTGTCATACAGAGCAAAGACACTCAACAATCATATCGTCCTTACACCCAGGCTAAAGACATTTATAATAACTTGTCTATTTGATTATTAGTACAAATAACAGTGGTATGAAGGATGAATGGAAGTTGTAAGAATAATAAAATAAAAGAATAAACATTCGAGCTTTGACATTTAATTTTTCAAGAGTTCAATAATGTTCAAATTGTCAATACGATGACCAAAATGTGAATTCAAAATCAAGAATGATATTCAAGATTCATATTTCAAAGTTAACGATTTAAAATTTAATACGAAGGTTCAGGTAAATAAAAAGTTCAAGTGAAATGATATTAGATGAAGCGCAAACCTCGAAGGAACTTCTAATCATTTCAAGAATTATAAAAGTAATACTTACCATAGTAGGTTTAGATTTAGGAGTATGAAAGAAAATGATATACCTGATCTCAATTAACAAATGATTGGATGCTACTTTCTATGAAGTTTATCAACCTAAATATATTTATAATTTAATTAGTAATTATCACATATGGTGTACACTAACTCGTATATTATGAAATTATCAAAAGTGACTATATAGTATAAATTTTTGTAGTGTACAGAATAAACTTCAAAATAATATTTCAAAATAAAATCTTTCAAATGAAGTTTTTCAAAATAACTCGTCTAAAGGAAGAATTATAAACATCATGTGATGTGTGTGGGTGTTTGACCAACTTTTATAGAAAGACTTACTTGAACAATACTTGTACTCTTACTGATATTTACAAATATTCAAGATAGCCTAGCACACTTAGAGATAACTTACACTAAGACATTTTCAGAGAGTAGAAGGAAGTATAAGCAAAAAAGTTATGAATTTTCTTATATTAACCCCTCCTATTTATAGCCAAAAACCTACAACACTATAAGTATATTATTCATCCATTATTCCATTTTTTTTATTATCATTATTTATTCAAAAAGATTAATCCACTATCAAAAAGATTATTCAATTATCATTATTTATTCAAAAAGATTAATCCATTATCAAAAAATTATTCCATTATCATTATTTATTCAAAAATATTAATCCACTATCAAAAAGATTATTCCATTATCATTATTTATTCAAAAAGATTATTCAATTATCATTATTTTTAATTATATTATACGTCTTCTACATATTAACTTAATGTATTAATATCACGAATATTATTATTCTTCAAATAATGAGTCGGCCTAACTACTTAATATTCGTGACTTCTATTTATGATACTTTCTATTACTACCCTTGTTACGATGCCAATTATTAGTTCAATATTATGAGATGTTGTGACAATTACTGTGATATCCCTAAATCCATGTGATTGCTACAGTGAACTGGTGCTCATTAAATTCTTCTGAGTATAATTATTATAAACTTACAATATTAACAATCAAATCGTTTTCAAGAAAGAAGGAGCCTTCCGTATAAACGACGCTCAATTAAATAACCCCTTTCCTTGAAAAACTTTATAGACATCGTCAATAATGTTTATTGGCCTAATAATATCATATCAAATAATATAAGTTACTATGTCGTGCTATTTATTGATATAATAATATGAAATATTGTGCATTTCCTACTATGAAAATTATTGAGTTCAATAATATGAAATACTATGTTGTTGTTACTGTAATAGTTATTGAATCAATGAAGTACTATGCAATACCATGTGATACTGTGGAATGTTGCATGCCACTTTAGAATACTGCGTGTTACTGTACTTTTATCACGGGGTTAAAAGTGATAGTACCGTTGACAATTTTTTATTTAAAACATTATTAATGTAATTTTCTGCATCTGACAACATTTCGTTGTGGGGCCCACTAATGATTGGTTATTTCAGCGTCGTTGTACTTTTACCTAATAATTTCGATAAAACGAATATTACCCGATAAAATGAATATTTTCCAATAGAACGGATATTCCCCGACAGAATGAATATTCAGTCGACGTCGGGGGAAACTCGCGCTTTTCCTGTGTTTGTTACCCTTGTTGATTTTTTGTTTATTGGTTATTTAAGGATGAATTTTAGGAAAGAACCGACATAAATGTCGATGATTTTGAAAAGATTGATTTTATGCGATTGGACGGAATTAGACAGAGTAGCCAGTTGGTACGAGTTCAAAAGGATATACCAACTTATCCAATTTTTTGAGATTTTCGCAATATGGCCCAATATGCGACTCCATAAAATTGGTCTGTAACCGAAGATTCATCGAGTTCGGGGGATTGCTTAAGTGAGAGGAATGTGTTAGGCACCCCCCGACTTCTGTGAAACGTGGTTATCACGCCTTTTTAATTCCCTAAACATGAAATGTGTGTGTGAAAAGCTTTTGAAAAGGTGCTTGAGTGCTTTATTTTGAAAGTAGTGTTGTGCCCCTTTGAACCTATGCACAAATGGTTTGATGAAAAGTTCATTTTTTAGATAAAGCATATGAAGGTGATATTCTGAAAACATGATTTTCAAACCCTTCATCAAATAGGAATCGAGACCCTTTGATACTTCCAATTTCTAACATGGAGTAAGCCTTCTTTTAATCCTAAAAATGGATTTGTTCGATTTTTATTTGGATGCGAAGCATCTTTGGGGGTGGTTTAGAACTCGGGGTTCTAATTGATTGATTTTTCTTAAGTTTATCCATCCCGGCGCGCTCTAGATTTTATATGATCTTCGTTAATTTGATTGGAAAACCATGTTGGGTGACGGAATGGGAACTATGAACTTTAAGGGCTGGGCTCCTTGTGGGCATGAAAGCCATCTAAGTAAGCCCGTGCACCTACAACCACGATTTCACTATTATTAGGGCATTAAATTCGGATTCCGTCTTAAGTCCCTAAGATTACAGGTACAATGGATAACAAGCTGATAGTACAACTGAAATAAGTTCATCATGGGAACCGAGTCGAGATCCGTCTGGAGGATCTTTGACCCCGTGGTTCGTAGGCTAACATGATATATTCCAAAGCATGCACGAAATAGATTTTAAAACACAATATATATATATATATATATATATATATATATATATATATATATTAAAACAGTAAACAAACACAAATCTAAGAAGATCTTATGTATTTACACGTGATATGAACAAAGAGGGACTGATCGCCTCTAGGAACTTGTATTCAATTGGTAGAAAGTTGCTATAACAAAATTTATATGTATAAAAGTGTATAAAACTAAGATGAACAGTGTTTGAGATCAAGATTCAAGCTTTTTCTCTTTCTAGCTCTCGGATTCTCTCTCTTCAATTTTCTAGATCTGACCCCATCTTTTCAAAAGTGAGTTGGAAGTGCTGATTTTTGGATCTCGGGCTAGCCGCAGGTAGACCCGCGACATCGGTAGGTACCTGCGGCTAGGCCCTAGGTCCCACAGTCTCGAAGTTATTTCTTTCGATCCATGTTCTGCTGAAACGTTCGTATCTTGCAATCCATGAATCATTGGGAGATGTGTCATACCATTTCGAAAAGTTCTTTTCGAGTGTTTCGCAATGACATCGAACTTGACCATTTCGGGATCCGGGAAGATAAGTTCATGACCAGAATAACATTTTTAAGTATCTGAGCATAGTCAGTGGATCTATGTTGCGTAGTTTGCGACTCGGGATTGATGCCACTGTCCCATGGGATTATCTTTGAGATTGAAGTTGCTGATGTAGAGTTACCACAAACCATTTAGTGTGGGTGGGAATTTAACCAACATTTTGAACAAGGTAAACAAACCACTTACCATCATTTACCTTTGAATCACTTACCGCTAGACAGTTTTCTCAAGCTATTTGTTTTTGAATAGATTCATAAAGGAATGTTTTCATTTTTGCCGATAAATTATTATTGTTGAAAGACACTTTACTCGTTTAAAAAAAGAGAGTGTATTTAGATACTCCTACTATTTACATACTACGCCATTTCAAATTGGACAGATATTTACATAGAGACCCGGAGGCGACTTAATATACTGATTAGGTCGAAACCATTCTTCGCCTTCTTCCTCGTCGGCTGGTCTGATTGAAACCCTCATTTTCAGTCTCTACACAATGGGAGGTGAAGTTGCAGAAGATCAGTACTGGTCAATTGGACAGATCGAAAAATTAGAGAGAGAAATGGGTATCGATAATGGGAGGAGGAGATACTGGCGCGTAGTAGTTGAAAAGTTGGAGAAGAAAGGTTCGATTCTTTCGTTAATGGCCGATGTTTTGTTTTGTTACCTTAACTGGCTTTATTTATGGCCGCCAAACGATAGTTCTAACTAGGTATAGGGGACTCTTTGGGTTCAGGGTTTATAGGAATTGTTTTAATAAATTTTGTTGATTGAAAATCGGAATGCTTTTTTTTTTCGTTTTTTGCTTAATTTGGTGCAATGTTTTGGATTTTTAATGCCATTCTCATTTCCGGATGGAGGGTTTAAAAGCCAATTGATTTCATATCATGGGTTGGGCATGTTTTTGTTTTTTTTCTTCTTCTTAAAAATAAATCAAAATGTTTAGTGAAATTTAACATGAGTCAATACATAGATCAAGCTCAGTCACAAAGTTGATAATTCATAACTACATTACAATTAAGAGACTCTTTAGGTTCAGTGTTTATCAGAATTCTTTTAATATATTTTTTAGATTGAATTTGGAATGCGTTTGTTTGATTCATTTTTATTTTCCTTTTAATTTTATGCGGGTTTTTAATGCCATTCTCATTTCCGGATGGATGGAATAAAAGCCAATTGAGTTCATACCATGTACTGTTTTTTTAGAATTAAAATGCTTTGTCAAATTTATGGACTGCATTTTGGTATGTCTAAGATGAAAATATAAATGTCTAAATTTGTACATGTATTACTTTGAAAACTCATCTGTTCTGCATATACTGATATGGGTTTACTTGGATTTTAACTCTGCAGAGATCTCCACTGAGTTTGTGTCACTATTGGTAGATTTAATTTTCAAAACATTGTATACTTATGATGAAAGAAGTTCTAGGAAAGCTGTTGATAATGTGATCGTAAAAGCGTTAAGGGAAGTTACATTTATGAAAAGTTTTGCAGCAAACCTTGTACAGGTTATGGAAAAGCAATTGAAGTTTCAATCTCATATAGGATGTTACAGACTTGTCAAGTGGTCATCTATTCTCTTAACTAGGAGCCAGTTTGCGGCAATATCAAAGAATGCAATGTGCAGAGTAGCTGCAGGTCAGGCATCGGTACTTCATATTGTTAAGATGCAAGGATCTTTCCGTGAGCTAAGGGCTTGCAAAAAAACAATTTTTCATTTGTTCTTCGAGGTATGTCTAGTATCCTTATAATTCAAATTTATAACTTACCCATTTATGTTTGATCTTACTTTTGCCTTTTGCATTTGCAACGCTCAGTCACCACAGATCTACAAACTATACATGGAGGAAGTAAAAGATGCAAGGATTCCATATAAATATTGTCCGGAATTGCTATGGTTTATAATGGAATTTTCAAGTTCAAATCCTTCTTTGTTTGAAGAATGGAAGGTAAGAGAATCAATTGATCTGTATGGCTATACATATTATATCCATGTATATGTTATATAATAAATGTTACTCCCTTGAAGCCACAATCGGAGTCTCCAATTGAAAATTAAATTGTCTCAGAAAGCTTCTATAATTTCCAAATTTGCCCTCCAATAATAATTTGAAGCAGTATAACATCCACATTTATGCAGTAAATGTAATATAATGACAAAAGGTAATCAGATAATAATTTTGTAATATTTGGATATTGAACTTCTTGATTATTAATCAGGACTCTACTTTAGGGACATATTGCACTTCTTTAGGGACATATCGCAACAAAATAAATTGGGACAGAAGAAGTGTAATAAGGCTAGGACTCCAGAGCTAAATGTCTTACTTCTTCTGAACAACTTGTTTTATATTGTTTATTTAACATGCTACTTTGCATTTCACAGCCAGTTTTTCTCGACATGTATGTTAAAGCAGTTTTGAATGCGAGGGAGAAGCCAGCAGACGGCCTTAGTGAAGCGTTTCGTCCACTATTTTCTTATTTGCTGCATGAAGAATTTAAGAGTATAGTGGTCCCATCATCTGTTAAAATGTTAAAACGGAATCCTGAGCTTGTGCTGGAATCAGTTGAGTTTCTCTTAGAATCTGTAAACCTCGATTTGAGCAAGTATGCTGTCGAATTTCTTTCAGTGGTATTACCACAGGCTCGGCATGCAGATGAAGGAAGAAGGCTTGTGGCCTTGGCTATAATAAAGTGTTTAGGCCAAAAATCAAGTAACCCAGATGTTATAGAAGCAATGTTTAGTGCCATCAAATCTGTAATCGGAGGTTTGTGTTTTATTCATGCATCTTAATCCTATTTTAATAACCTCTTTTCTAATGGATGAAGTTCCTTTTTCTTTTGATGCTCAATGCCATCACTCATTTCAAATTATGACCATGCTAAGCTTCTGTTAAGTTACTTCTCACTAGAATCGTTGGGGTATCATTAGGTTCCGAAGGACGACTTACATTTCCATACCAGAGGGTTGGCATGATCAACGCACTGCAAGAACTGTCTAGTGCTCCTGAAGGAAAATATCTCAACAGCCTCTCATCAACCATATGCAGCTTTCTTATATCCTGTTATAAGGATGATGGTGGGTCCCTATTTTTTGGTCTCCTTGTGTATACAGTCTTGAGTTCCATTTCCTCTGTGGTTGCAGAAAATTCTTTTGTTCTCATTTAGAATCTGATTGGGTTTTTACCAGTGTTCTAAAAATCTCGTCTGGGTCCGATTAATCCCCGCCTAGGCGCTAGGGGCCCCTAGCGCCTAGATTTGGCTGGGCGCCTAGGCAGATCTAGACCTCTACATTGAAGTTCTACAATATTTCAAATGACTTTTGTAATCTTAAAAGATTGTTTTTTCGGGATAATTTTCATGTAAAATTTTAGAAAATTACATCTATTTTATGCTTTGTATAGTATAACAAATATGTATAATAGAAAAATAAATAAATGAGACCACCTAAGAAAACGCCTTATCCGCCTAGGCGTTAGGCGTCCCCTCCGCCACCTAGGTTCGCCTAGCGATTTGTAGAATACTGTTTTTATTGAAATTGGTTGATTGTTTGATTTGCAGGAAATGAAGAGGTAAAGCTTACAAGTTTGTCTGCTTTAGCTTCTTGGGTAGCACGATCTGCAGATGCCATTCAACCGGATCTACTTTCATTTTTGGCTTATGGGCTGAAAGAGAAGGAAGCTCTAAGAAGGGGTCATCTGCGTTGTATACTGGTCATGAGCAAGAAAGCTGATGCAGTTTTACGGGTTAGGAGACTGATTTCATTCACTGTTTGTGCTCTTGTTGATTGAATATATTTTAATTGATTCTCAAAAGCATATAGCTAAAACTCTTGAATTAACGCCATCAGTTATCGCCCTTGATGGAACCTCTTGTCCATCTGGTGAAAACTGGGTTTTCCAAAGCGGTTCAGCGATTGGATGGTATTTTTGCTTTCCTCATCATTGCGAAAATTGCAACTGTTGATGTAAAAGCAGGTATTCTTTAAATGGTACACTTAAGTATAAAGGATTGCAATCCATCAAATTATGCAGTCTTGTTTTCATTGTTTATTCTTGTGAATTTGTCCCTTGAGAGGTTTCATTCTATTGTAATTATTTTTATCTTTGTTTCCTCAGAGGATACTGTAATGAAAGAAAGAGTTTGGTCTTTGATATCTCAAAACGAACCTTCAATTGTGCCAAAATCTGTGGTAAGTTTTAATTGACTATTGATGAAATTGCGTTATTTGAATAACTATATCTATTTACAGGATGGCTTATCCCCTTGTTTATCTTCACATAAATGCGCCACTTATCACGTTCTTAAGTGTGTTAGATGCGGTAGTTTGATATCTTTAAGTTTCGAGAGCAATGAGACTAAATGTTTATTTTTTTTGTGCAAAGTCTAGATCTCTCACCTTACCAATAGGCGGCCACCCCTTCTTGATTACTAAAGCTTGATAACAAATTGAACCAAAATTCCTCTACTTCAGAGCATTTTTTCTTCCGGACTGTGCTCACTAATTCATGAGCACTGATGATATAGATATGTATGATCTATGAAGGGAAAGATAAGTAATAAGAATTGCTTTAATAGATACCAAAGGGGGGTGCGACATATATACATATGTCAGTTTATTCTGTATATGCCATAGTTTAGTAGACTATTTGAAAAGAATTTTTCCAAACAATCCATGAATGAAACAGTAGATCCCGGATAAATGTCGTTAAGCTAGAAATAGAGCAGCCTTAAGAATAGAAAACATATATGAAATTGTGAACAATGCTTATCTACTTACCCCTAAAACGTATACCGCTCCGCTCCCTCCAAATAATCCTCCAAATACAAGGAGGATTTTCATCCATTGCTTCCTCAATCTCTCCAAATAATCCACCAAACACTGTGAGGATTCAACAACTTTAGATGTAATGGTGACTTGGTGGGCCTATCTCTCATTCTCCATCATCAAATAAGTTTTCTTCACTTTCGACACGTGATGAAAGAAGAGATAGACACACCGTTACATCTAAAGTTGTAACCGTTCTATTGAATATTTACTCACGAGGGCTCCCTTTGGGAGTGATGGTGGATGTCTAAAGGTTGGTGAAGCTCCTCTTTAGATTCCTGCATATCATTTTAGATGTTACATTACCTATTAATCTTCGCAAAATTGTAAGAAAATTTCTATTTCCTATTACCGATTCTTAAACGTGTTATGTTTTTTGCAGGCTGCGAAGCTATCAGTTGAAGACTCTCTGGCATGTCTTGACCTTCTCGAAGTTCTTTTGGTCGATCATTCTCACAGGTTTTTACTTGTCTGTGTTGTAGTATATTGAAATTATATATCTTTTAGATGTTTGTTATGTCTAGCTTTAAAAAATGATACATTTGATTGAAAACTGTCCAACTAAGTATACATAAATGTGTTAAATATTCTGCAGAGTATTAGAGACACTTCCTGTCAAATCACCTTGTCAGGTGAACCACTGTGCGCACTACTTACATTTTTCTTTTCTTGTTTCAAATTTAATTACTAACCGATGTATTGATGGTTGCAGCTTATAATTTTTTTCCTATGTCATCCATGTTGGGACATTCGAAAAGTAGCTCATAGTTCTACCAAGAGAGTCCTTGCTGCTTCTCCACAACTATCTGAAGCTCTTTTGCTCGAATACTCAAATTATCTGTCCACTGTTGAAGAAAAAGTTGTTCTCATGAAGACAAGGTAGAAAACTTAAATCAGATGAATAGTTTTTATTTTATTCTTATTTATTTATTTATTTTTTATGGATTTGGTGGTTCAAACTGCTCTCATCTCTCTCTAATATATAATATATATGTATATACGTATATATAGGTATATAAACAAATGATCCATAGCCAAGGTTGTCCGTGGATCTTTAAGTAGCCAACTGAGCTTTTATCATTGAACCTCATATTGTGTGGATCTGGATTATTTGGTCACTAAACCGTAGCAAACAGTTGGGGAATGGAAGCAAACTGTTTGATGGACGCGGTTAATTACATTAGTATCCCTCGTTCATTAAAAAACCCGTCCATCAAACTGTTTGAATGAGTTTTTTTTTTCGTTCCCCGGGTTGGGTTTTTACCCGTCTTTTCCATTCCCTTAGTATTTCATCTCTTTCCTTCATCTCTCATCGAATTTTAGCCTGTCTAACTTTGGAGATGGTTTTCCATGATGTACAATGAAAAGCTGATGGTGGTGGAAATACTAGTAATGCAAGGGAGATGCAATGGTAACATAAGGTGACGGTACAACTGATCGACTTTCCACACTATAGGCAATATCTTCTTCCTCAATTTCACTTTTCCAGGATCAAAACGCCCCCCGTGTGGCCACACACATGCAAACAAAACAGAAAACATTTCTTGCTCTCAAATGGGATTTTGATAAGTTGTAATTTAATACTGCCTTTCTTTGTTATTTTTACAAACTCACCGTATAAAATAATGAAAAATTCCGCTACGGGTGTTATATATAAACTATTAAGCTCAAAAGGACTTGAGCAGTCAGCAGCCAATAAATATTGACCGCAAAAGTGCAAAGGCATCATTTTAAGAGTAATTTGGAGTGTCTCAACTCTCAAGCATCGTACACCTTCAAGTTATGTCTTTAGGGGAACCAGATTTCTATAAGAGAAGAAATTATACATGGTCTGTCGGTGAAACTATTAGTTTACAACATCCGATAAGATCAACTCAGTATGTATGTAGAAAATCAAGGAACTTGATAATACCTGCAGATTTACTTCGTTTGGAAAAAAAGTCGACCAATATAAAAAATAAATCATATCATGGTCATGGCTGAGTTGGCATGTTGTTGTAGGATACTGTAAAACTAACTGGTCAACGGACATGTGTTTTTTTTTTAAAATTATTTTTTTTCTTAATGAGGGGCAGTAATTATTCCTGAGCCATGCAGTTTGTTTCCGTCCTCCAAAATGTTTGATGGACGGTTTAGTAGCCAAATATACCTGAGCCCACACGATCTTGGTTTAAATGGTGAGATATCAGTTGGCTTCATTAAGATTTATAGCCATTCCATGTATATATGGCGGTAAAAAATTCCTAAGTTGGACCTTACATATCTTGTCTAAGGTGAATTAAAAAATTGATGTGATTTTGATACACTTTACAATAGAGCCGTACGGATGCAAACAGTGCAAAAATATGAAAATATAAATTTTTTTTGGACAAATTAGGGTTGTGGAAAACCATTATTATAATGGCGTCAAATTAGTATACTTTTGATGCTCATATTTGATTATTTTGTATTATTATATAGTTGATGAATCATATCACTAAATTGTGTGAAAAATTATACATATTCATATTTTATTTTTGCACGCTCTTTGTATATGTACGGTTGTATTGTTAAGTCAAAATCAACATTTCATATTTGAAGCGACCTTAGATACCTTAAGATTTTCCTTAGGAATCTTTTACCATATATATATATATATATGTACATCTATATGTATATCTTAAAGGAGCAAAAAGTTTCTTGAACTTGAATCAGTTTGATATTGTTATATTTCAGTATGGAGAATGATCACTGTTGATTGTTTCTGGGATCATTGTTCTGAATGCTTGTAAAGATTGAAAAAACCCCATTGCCTTAACTTATTCAATTAGTGTTTCTTAATTCTTAGTATTCCAAAAGTATCTTGGAAATATTTTTCCATATTCTCTTATATTTCTTGCTAGATTGATTTAACTTTGTGGGCTACAGTGAGTCAGAGACTGCTTTGGATACTCAAATTCCTTTCATTCCATCTGTGGAGGTTCTGGTGAAGGCTTTACTTGTCATATCACCTGTGGTTCTGGCTATGACTCCTAGTGCGTTCCTACAAATTATATTCTGCTCTCATCATCCATGTCTGGTTGGTACAGCAAAAAAAAATGCAGTGTGGAAGGTAACTCTTCTACGAATAACAGTATAATTTGTTCCGTCTTTTCTTGCTGATATCCTATCCTGTTTCATCAGATTTTTTACGATTCCTGTTTTTTTGTAAATTAATTAATTTTTATTTTGAAATCTACTTGAAAACATGGAATTTTAAGTTACACTTCGTTACTGCTGTCATTTGTGAAATAACTTCTATTTTAGCCATCGGTGGAAATGTTAATTTAATTTTATTCTATACGCTGATAGTTACTGTTGCTCTACCCTTCGTGTGGGTTAATATAGTTTCTTTATATTCAATTGGCCTTGCATTGTTCCCAGTCCTACATCTCTCGCCATCCCTAAAGCCATGGGAATTTAAAAAAGCAATTTCCAACATATGAAGCTTTGTTCCAAAAATCGTTGGGCGGCGGAGGGAGCCCCTAGCGCTTAGGTCGCCTAGGCGTTTCCCAAGGCAGACTAGGCCGTTTTCTTTGGTGGTCTCATTTATTTATTTTTCTATTGTACATACTTTTTATACTATACAAATCATATTGTAGATCTAATTTTTTTAAATTTTACATGAACTATTACAAAAATTACAATTTTTAATCCTTTACAAATTTAGTTCGAGTGTTATAGAGTTTCAAAGTAGAGGCCCGTCCAACCAAATCGAGGCGATATCCCAACCTAAGCGGAGATATTTAGAACACTAATATGAAGTAAAATAGTGTCCTCAGCAATGAACAAACAATAGCTATTTATACATGTGAGATATTCTTTTAAAAAGAATTTATATAAATAGAAGGATTTTATAAGAAATGGAGGAAAATATACAATGTGAGGATAGGGAATCCTGAAAAATAGTAAAAATCGTGGAAGAAAAAGCAGCCCTTAATAAAGGACAACCAGTTCATGTCCAAAAATAAAAAATAAAATAAAGGACAACCAGTTGATACTATATATATAACGATATATCTTTAAAGTATCAGGAAAACACTTTCCAAAAACTCTGCAAAATATTTGAAAGTTTGTACATGCCATGCACTTGAGGTCAGTGTCAACAGAAATCTTCAAATAATCCTTTAAAGTATCAGGAAAAGATAGCAAAAATACCGAAAAATCATTTGAAATAATTGAGACGAGTACTAGTCATATTAGAAGACAATAATTTATTTTGTGAGTTGTGTCACATATTTTGTGTACTAATAGCTTTTTCAAATCAATGCTAATAACATACTCCATCTGTCCCGTATTAAACGTGCTAATTTCTTTTTTAGGATGTTTTACAATAAATGTCCTATTTTTATATTTGTAATTATTTTTATCTTATTTTTTCACTTATGTCATAATTTTTTTACTCAACTTTTGTTGGAAATTGAAGAAATGAGAAAAGGTTTACTTTGGGAACTAATGAACTATCATACCACTTTCTCTCATAGTACTAGTATAACATGTTTTTTATTTAATGACTCTCTAGACTCTTTTTCTCTATTCGTTCTAGCTTTTAGTACTTATTGGGAATGTGTGAATAACAAAAGAATGATTTAGAAAACTAATTACATGGGAAGAAGTAATACTTTATAATAAAGTGGAGAAATACTTCAATTAATAAGTAATTCAAAAGGGTAATTTAGGTAAAAAAATATATTATTAATCAGTGTGTCGAAACCAATTAGGGCGTTTATTTTGGGACGGGGGGAGTTTCAGCTAGTTATACTTATAGATCATGCTTTTCATTTGTTAAGATAGCATTCAACCTGATCTGCTATCTAAATTCTCTGCTAATGGATATGCGTAAAGAGTTTATTAGTATTATTATTATTTTTACTTGGATGTCTAAAATATTTTTTTTGGTCGTTGTTTTCTCCTCCAACCTTTTGCAGAGGTTGCAGAAGTGTTTGCAAAAGCTTGGTTTTGATGTCACTGGTCTTATCATGGTTGATTTGGGTAATATTTGCAAGGTAAATTTAACTTTTATTCTATCAGTTTCTGAAGACTATTCTTGAGGTTTTTGTTGTTAAGTTTTTGGATGGTAGAATTGATTACCGTTTCTGCAGAGGATAAAAAATAATGAATCTATATGATTTTGTACATGAGTTGTAAATTAAATAAAACTATAAAATTACTCATGTAAGGAATTTTTGATGTAGGACAAGCACGTGAAAGTTGGTTAGAAATATAAAAGGCTTTGGAAGCCCATGAGTTAGAAGTTATATTTTATTTAGTTTATTTCATTTGTAATTATCATATTAGAATTCAATTTAGATTAGGAAAGTTGTCTAGAAGTATTATAAATAGTGTTGTACTTTATTATTTTGATACATTGAATGATTAGAATTGATTGTGTTTTGTGCGAGTGTGATATTTATCCTTCATCCTAAAACTCCCGTCCCTATCATTTTGGTATAGAGCCCAACCCAAACCACCACCTTCTGTTGCCCCTACCACTGTCCCAAAATCATTGTCATCACTGCCTAATGGCCAAAAACTCCTAGCCGCACCAAGCCCATCACTGCTGCTACATCAAATCTACCCAACCTATTTACATCCTGTTAAACCAAAAAAACCATAAGCCTTTAATCTATTAATCAAAGCCTTAATCCAAACCCTTCCTTAGACATCAATCACACAAACAGAAAAACCTTGGCCACCACTTTTAGCAACAAAAGACGACCTCAGTATTTCCGAACGACGACCTGAACAAACCAAAGGTCGCGAAAAAAATTATCAAATCAAATCTTGCCCTAAATAGCCATCGACACAAACAAATACAGGAGGAGAAGAAAAGTTGATGCTGCTTGTACCCACCACCGTTGCCAACTTTAAGGTCACGTTGTTGACATCTTATCTTTGTAGAGTTCTTTAGCCTTTTCATCCCCAAGCTGTTGGTCCTTAACCTCACGTGACGTGAAGAATTCGGGAAAACTAAATATCTCATGGTAAATTATAGTTAAGTACCCCAAAGTTTTTATAGGTTTCTAGTTTAGTCTCCCAAGTTTTCTTAAATTTTAAAATACCACTAAAATTTAACATATCAGTCCCTGTACTTTCGTCTTCTTCTTCAATTCCAGTCCCTGAAGTTTCATTAGTTTCAATTCAGCCCTTCTTTCTTTATATTTTATGCACTTGAGCCTAAAGAAAAAGAACAAGAAAAGAAAAAAAAGTTCTATATTTTTATTTGCAGGAACCGTGGTAAATGCCGGAGAAATTTGCCGAACATTTATATGTTACAACAAGATGAACGTCTCAAAAGTATTGAAGATTCAATCACAACACTTACTGTAAATGCAACAAATGTTCAAGCTTCTAGTACAACACTTGAGCTAAAAGTTGACGTACTCACGAAACATGTCAATAAGTGACAAGAAGATGCTCATAAGAATTTTAGAGACCCCATCCCGAATCTTAATCAACTGAGACTATAACAACATGACCCTATTCCAGATTCTAGGATGAATGCAGTGGATAGAGTAGCGAAATTAGATGTTGGAGATTTCAATGTTGATAATGGTTCCGAGGCATTGTTCTATTGGATTCATAGTTTGGAGAGCTTCTTTCGTTATGTTGTTCGATGAAAGAAAATTTTTTTTTGCCGACTCGAATTTGAAAGGGGCAGCTCATATTTAGTGGGATCAACATTAGCAAAATTTATATATAGTTGCGAGAAGATGGGAAGATATGAAAGTTGAATTTACACGTCGTTTTGTGCCTTTGGATTGGTGCAAGGAAGTAAATCCGTAACCAAGTATACTTCAATGTTTTACAGTTTGGTTACATGGGCCAAATTTTTTTGGAATGAAGAAGTTTTAATTTCCATGTACCATCGAGGATTGAATCTAGAGATTGCAAGTGGTGTAGCTTCAGGTAAACTCTTGCTTTTGGATGATGCCGTTCAAGTTTCCACCCAAGTGGAGGATAATTTAAAAAGAAATTCTGTTAGGTCTCTAATACCAGTCCAAACACGGAGTGATTGTACTTTTGTGGAGCCAACTAAAATTTGGCACGTGGAAAGATCGTTAATGAGTCCTTCAGCTACTAGTAGGCGTAATCGTTCGCCAGGTTCTTCTAATGCCAACCATAACCATACGTCTAGGTATTATAAGTGTCGTGGTTTTAGTCACATGTCTTTTGAGTGTCCTTCCTCGAAGATGAATGTTGTCTTTTCTCCCTCTAGGCAACTTGCTATTGTTCACAAAGATATTGGGAAAATTGATTTAGACGAAGAGGTTTGCAAACGTTGAATATGAGCCTGATGAGCAGGTTTTGGAAGCTGATGTTCATTTGGAAGGATGTTCAATTGTTATTTGACTTTTACTTATTGCTCAAAAACATAAAAATGATCCTAAAATCCATCATAGGCAAATTTTTCCAGACGAGAGTCAAATGTGCGGGACAAGTATGTTCTCTTGTGATTCATACGGGAAGTTGTACGGATGTTATCTCCAAGGAATCAGTTAAGAAACTTGGGTTAAAAGTTGAGCCTCTTCCGGAGCCGTATAATGTTGCATGGATTACTAATTCAAAATTGCAGGTTACGCAAAGGTGTTTGGTTACATTTTTCGTTGGCAAGCTTAAGGATACAGTTAAGTGTGATGTTCTACCCCTTAAGGTTTGTCATATTATCTTAAGGCGTACATGGCAATGGGATAATATTGGGATAATATGATGCTCGTGCTAATATATATTCGATTATCAAAGACAATACCAAGTTCACTTTTTCTATTGCTATCGACATGCCAAATTTGAAGCTTGCAAAGAATTCCTTGGTGATCCAGCGTACTTACTCTTGTGTTGATTTTTTCAACTCAACGAAGTCAAATTTTTCTCAGCGGAGAAAGAACTGATGTAGTATGAGTTTGTGAAAGTTGGTTAGAACAATATACAAAGCTTTGGAAGTCCATGAGTTAAAAGTTATATTTTAATTAGTTTATTTAATTTGTAGTTATCTTATTTAATTTGTAGTTATCTTATTAGAATCCAATTTAAGTTAGGAAAGTTGTCGGGGAGTATTATAAATAGTGATGTACGTCATTATTTTGATACACTAAATAATTAGAATTGATTGAGTTTTGTGTGAGATTATCTGTGTGATATTTATCCTTCGTCCCAAAACCCACGTGCCCGTCAATTTTAAGTCTTTTTGTGGACTCTTCATATCGCAAATCAGTGTTAGGTAATGATATTAATAAATGTATATAAACGGTGTAGAATGAGCTGGTGGGACTGTTCATCTAAAACGACCAAAACTGAGTTGGTGTGACTTATTCGTCCTCTAGGTTATGTGTGGGTATGATGGGCATAACATTGAAATCAGAACATTCCTTATAGATTTTAAATTCCAAATTTCTCCTTATCTTAGGCCTGTATTGTTCTGTGTCTAATCATTTTCCAGGGCACGAGTGTTAAGAGACTTATGGACACTAATTCCTTTATTATTATGTTTGTTTTTTGCTTTGACAATTTGAATATTCCCATTCAACACTCTTGCTGACCACAAATATAATAGTATCACGTAGAATGTAATAGATTTGATGTATAGGATGAAATTATTTGGTCACAAAATATCCTTGCAACATACTAGATGGTTGACTCCTGAAAGTAAAAATGTACTTGTTATTTGATTTTGTGTACTTTTTTTAGGGTTTGCTAGGATCGATGGGATTAATGAGTGCCAATCATCTTGAACAAGAAGCGGCAATACGTTCTTTATCAACTTTGATGTCTATAACGCCTGAGGATACCTATACAGAGTTTGAAAAGGTTTATTGCTTATTTTATTTTTGACAAGTTCTGTAGATATCAGTTATATAATTATAGATAATGCTCACTGATTTTTTTGTCCATCTGCAGCACTTGAACAATCTTCCAGATCGTTATGAGCATGATAAGCTTTCAGAAAAAGACATTCAGGTGACAAGCTAGTATAGTTAGACTATTGTTTATATGTGATGTCTTGCTGTATGAAAAAGCAATCTACTTGTGTATTTTTGTTATTTGTATGTACTTTGTTTCAGTAATTGCCATCATAAAATAAATAAATAAATCATATTAATTAGAAATAGTTAAATTATCCTTTGGTTAGATTTTTTTCCCTTCCGATTAGCTAGCTGAATAATATTTATTTTTTGTAGTATATGTTATAGCATTCTCGATATATTACACATGAGGAGGCCCCTTAGTTTTTGTTTTCTCCATATACAATGTCCTACTCTGAATGTCCACATTACAAGCTTCTTGTTACATTGATTTAGTTAATGGAACTAAAATAATCTTCTTTAGAAGAAGTGATTTCCAGAAAATTT
This sequence comes from Panax notoginseng, assembly GCA_016801055.1. Lineage (NCBI taxonomy): Eukaryota > Viridiplantae > Streptophyta > Magnoliopsida > Apiales > Araliaceae > Panax > Panax notoginseng. The sequence goes on from CM029023.1 coordinate 52,550,261, forward strand.
TAATACTCCATTCAAGAATATAAGATTATTATTTAGTTTTTGAAGCCCGTTAGAGACGTTTTCAAGCTCAGAAGGGTCATGGCTTTACTTAATTTTTGTCATTGCAATGACGAGTGGTGGAAATTATCTAAAAAACTAATTATAAGTAGCGAAGGCCTTGAGGAATAATTTGAAGGTTGCTGGTTCCAACCATGGTGACTGTTACTCTGTTAGTGTTTTTTTTGTTGCTGTATGCATAATACATCCTTGGGAGATGGTGTAGAATATATGACAGATTGACAGTAGAGGGCTGGAAGGACCACTTATTCTCTATTTGAGGACCTTTTGCTGCACGAAAGCTTTGGAAGTTCCAATTCTTGTATGGATGGAAGCTTAGATACCCAATACTACCCATTCATACCCTTGGTAGTCCAGGAACTATACCATATTGGCTAGTATCCTACCTGTAGAATGTGGATTATTTGACCTATTACCTCCATTTTCTCTACGAAGCATGAGGGGTTGCTTGGTTTTGCTACTTGCTTTGTTCAGATTATCTGGTCAGAACTGAGTTGCGTTGAGATATTAATGGGTAGCTAGAAAGGTTGGAGAGCTAACAAGAGGATTGGGAAGCAACAGAGACATGGATATGATGTCTATTGGATGATGTGGTTAACGTAGAAGGTACCAAGAAAGAAGTTTTTTCTTCTTATTTTTTGGATAAAAGAAAATTTTTATCAGAAAGAAGAAAAATACTAAAAGGAGGACAAGGGTCCTACAAAAAAATACAACCTAGAGAATACATAAAAGAAAGAAATCTAGAAAAGCTAATGAAGCACTGCTCTCCAATCTTGATGAACATCTGAAATAGCAACTCCTCTGAAGGCTCCCATAGATGAAGCCCACAACAATGCTAGAAAATAAAAAGGAAGCCATGAAGAACGAATGGATGTTTTGAACAAGTGAAGTACCCTTCCTGAAGAAGAGGAATAGGTGATAGGTATCATTGAAAATTCTAGAATCTCTTTCTGTCCATATGCTCATGAAATGGCAGACACAAGGACACTTCCAAAGAATCTTGGCATTTTTGTGCTTTCCAAAACCCAAAATCTAACCGGAAGTAAACTCTCCAAGGAGTAAAGGGACACCCAAGCTTCCTCAGAAATTCCAAAAAGATGCTGAATTTTGCCTACAGATGGCGAACATATCTGGGCACAAGTGTTTGTATGGCTTTCTCGTTTGCTTCAAGCATTAGTATTTTGACAATTGACAACTGCTGACAAAACAAAGAGCCTTAATTTTTCAGGGGAAGCCCTGGCCTTTCAAATATATTTTGGAAAAATCATTAGTTGATCGAATGCAAATAAGAAAATCAAAAATAGACTTGCCAGTAATTATGTGAAGAATATTGAGACCATAGTCTCCTATCACGAGTAGAAGAAGAAAGACCAACCTGACTGAGAAGGTCCAAGAGAGCAATTAAGTCATTTGCCTCACAGTCATTTAAATGTTTAAAGAAAAGAAAGTTCCAAGTGAAAGATTCCTCTTCCAATGAACAAAACCAATAAGCACATTATATAACCAATAGGCACATTTTGAAAGGAAGAGAGATTGAACGACCTCAAAAATGATGTTACCAGAGTAGCATCATAAAGCCTAATATACCTAAAATGAATTTCCAAGGCTACCATGACTGACAACATTATGAGTAGGATTCACATTCCACCCACACCATAGTTGTCATGGCGCCAAGGCGGGACACAACGGTAGTTGACCGCCAGAACGCCTAGGCGATAAGGCGCCCACCATGGCGACAAGTCGTTAATAATGTGCAATTTATACATTATTTATTTTATTTCAAAAGTATATTACACAATAAAATTTATATACACTAAAATTCAAAACATAATAACTAACACTATGAAAAATTCTCCACTCTCTACTCTGTTTCTAATTATAGTTCAAGCAAAGTCATCAACTACGAAGTCATTTCTGTTTCCCTCACGAGCATTATTCTCATTCAAAAGAGTAGGGTCATGGGTTGAGTTACTTGAGTAATTGGAAAAGTCCATGGGTTATGATGTGTCATGGTAAAAAATGACTTAATCACTTAACTTGGGTCCGCTACCAATGTGTGAGCCTTGGCGGCTCAACATCCAAGGCGTTGCTCTTCTCCAACGCCAGGACGCCTAGTTGTCGCCATGGCGACGCCATGACAACTATGATGCATACCATATTTTCTTACAATCTCTTTATGCTGGAGAGAAGTTGGTTCCAAAGGTAATTTTTTGGCACAAGATTCCCCAGCTCTAGACTCCTTTCCTTCTTTGGACGACAAACCTGACCCTAAGCAACGAGCTCAAGAGACTTAGCCACACCAACAAGAGGCTTAAATAAAGATGTATAGCATATGGATACGCAAGAAAGACGACACAGTAAATAGGGAGGAGTTTCTTACACACATGATGAAGATCTTAATCCTGAGTACTTTCTCTGTGGAAGAGCAATTTGTGTCCCAGATTGCATGTGCTCCTTTATTACGTTTATTCGGTGTAATTTTCTGAGTTTTTATACAGCGCCCCTGACATTATTATTAAATTTTTTTTGGGCTTGGTGCCTTTGTTCATACACACTAGTGAGCATGTATAGTTCCCATTGTTTTTGGTACTTGTAGTAAATACTTTTACTTGTCAGTCATTTATTTATTAACCAAAAGAGAAAAAGAAGAATGAGAACGAAGTAAAATTGTTTCAATTTAATTGCTAAGTTAGACTCACATGCCACATGTATTAATCGATCCATTGATGAAAACTGCCTTCTTGAAGAGATAGATTCTAACAGATACTTTCATTTGTTTTGTAAATCCTTTTGGCGGTTCTTACTGAGGAAGTGTAAGGATTTCATTTCTCTTTTATTTGTTCCTCTTGAAACATACGATATTCTGAGTGAAGTAATATATATATATATATATATATATATATATATATATACATACACTAAATTTATCCTCTAATCAACGAGTTACCTTTATGAATCTTACCTATGTATGTGGGGATTGTGTCACATTTTACTTATCTAATTTATTGAGGTTGATTGATTTCTCATATTCATCCTATTTTATTCCCCTATTATTTCAGATTTATCTTACTCCTGAAGGGATGCTGTCTAGCGAGCAAGGTGTTTATATTGCAGAGTTTGTTACTGCTAACAACCAAAAACAAGCAAAAGGCCGTTTTCGGGTCTATGAGAACAATGACAGCGTGGTGATTATAAGTGCATGATTTAATTCTGTATAAGATGATGTTTTAATCCACAATAGTTATTTAAGAGGGATTCTTTTTTGCTTACAGGACCATGTCAGCTCCAATCATTCAATCAAGCGAGAACCTGCAACTGTGGGGAAAAAAGATACAGGGAAATCCTCAAAGAAGGCTGGCACGTCATTGTTCCAATCAGTTTTTGATTAGATTAAATTTTGATCATGATATGTACTAATCATTACTTTTTAATTTTAATTTATGATCCATCTAGATAAGGGAAAGACTGCGAAGGAGGAGGCACGTGAATCACAGCTTAGAGAGGAAGCATGTGTTCGCGAGAAGGTCACATATATTCAACAGAATCTATCTTTGATGCTAAGGGCTCTTGGGGAGATGGCCGTAGCTAATCCGGTTTTTGCTCACAGTCAACTACCTTCCCTGGTCAGCCTTGGATATTATCTATATTTCTCATGTATAATTCTTTGGATAGTGGAGCTATCACTTGATTGTTTTCGTGCCAGACATTAATTTTGCGTATTTTCTTTGAACTTACATATGCATTCCTTTGATCATTTCAAAGACTCTTGAGTGGTTTCCCTCTCTTTTATTCTGCCAAATATAATGCAGGAAATCAATTAAAAGATATGCAAGTACAATCAACATAGGTTAAACAGACTTGAGAAATTCTTTTGATGAATAACAACTGCCTCATGTTCTAACAAATTAAATTTGACCTGTGTCGAGCTGAACTAAACAAAACAATTGAGGTTGAGGTTGAATTAGGCTGTAAAAAATGATTTTGAACAGTAAAAATTTGCAGAACTTGGTGAGAAATTGTGGAGGAACTTAGCAACGGAGGTTGAGAGAACTAGAGAGCATAGTTGTCATGGCGTCACCAAGGTGATGCCTAGGCATCCTGACACTGGGGAATGGAAAGAAAACGCCTTGGATGTCGAGCTGCGAAGGCTCACGCCTTGGTAGCGCCTTGGCAGGTGGCCCTAGTTAAGTGTTTATTTACCCATGACTTATCATAGTCCATGGACTTGCCATGTGGTGTAATTTATTACTCATTAGACTTGTATTGTAATGTGTGATGGGTGATGACTTGGTTGATTCTTTATTTTCTACGTGGTGTTTATTGACTTCTACTACTAGTTTTTAATGTCAAATGTTTTACTTTTGAATTTGATTGTGAAGTATTCATATAATTGTGTTTTTAATTGTATTTCATAGTGTTAGTTATCATGTTTTGGGTTTTAATGTATATAAAATTTTATTGTTCAGTCACAGGAGTAAAACATTGTAGGGCTCTCAGTTGTCTTCATGCAGTTGTTTCTAAATCCTCAGCACCTAACTAAGATATCTTTGTCTAAATTGGTGATTGGACATCCATTTTTATTTTTTTTCTTTTGCGCACATACCAGTTTCTGGGAGTAATTCAGTAAACTTGGTGCAATTAGAACGAACAAGAAGAAGGGTCCTCTAGTGATACCATTTTTAAGATTGTGAATTTTAGCTGTAATCTGTTGCTGTTTATCATACATGGGCAACTTTGTGCTGTCCCAAACCATGTGATGATAAATTAAGCTCATATGTTTCATATTCTAAAGTATAGGATCCTTTTTAAAAAAATAATAATTTCTGAATAATAATTTGTTTCACTGGCGTTGATCATTTGTCCTTTTCTTTTTGTTGCTAATATTACGTTGTTCAATATCAGGTTAATTTTGTTAACCCGTTATTACGATCACCAATAGTTGGTGATGCCGCCTTCGAGACCATAATTATGCTTGCAAAGTGTAGTGTTGCTCCTCTCTGTAATTGGGCCCTTGACCTTGCTACTGCGTTAAGGCTTATTGTGACAGAGGATGCTCCTCTTTTGTCTTATCTAATTCCATCTGTTGGTGTGGGAGAGCCCAATGGAAGACTTTCACTGGGTCTTTTTGAAAGAATAATAAATGGCTTATCAGTTTCTTGTAAAACTGGACCTCTTCCAGTGGATTCTTTTACTTTCATTTTTCCGGTAAATTCTTCTGTTTATATTTGATTACTAAATTGACCTTTTCTTATGCCTATACTAATTTACTAATTATCTGGTTGATATTTTTTTTTTGGGGAATAGATAATGGAGAAGATTCTTTTTTCCGCCAAGAAGACTGGACTTCATGATGATGTTCTAAAAATATTTTTCTTACATATGGATCCCATACTACCTTTACCTAGGCTCCGGATGATATCAGTTACGCATCCTATTAATAATCTTGCGCAATATTTATTGTAGATCAAGTGTTACTCAGTATGGTTACATCTCTCACACTTTGTTCTGCAGGTTCTTTATCATGTTCTTGGTGTTATTCCTACTTATCAAGCATCTATTGGGCCAGCATTAAATGAATTGTGCCTAGGTCTACAACCAGACGAAGTGGCACCTGTACGGATTATTTTTAGCTTTGGTTGCATATTCCTTTTTGTTTAACAACATCTCTAAAAGCATTGTGTTTTACTTTTCATACAGGCACTTTCTGGGGTTTATGCCAAAGACATCCATGTAAGAATGGCTTGCCTGAATGCTGTAAAATGCATTCCAGCTGTCACAAGCCGTTCTCTTCCTCAAAATGTTGAGGTTGCAACCAGCATTTGGATTGCGCTACACGATCCGGAAAAGGTTTTCAGATCAATGCTGTTTGAATTTGGGCTCTAAAAGGACTTGTTATTTATAAATGATCCTTTTTTCTGTCTTCGTTTCATGTTCTATCTACAATTTTTAGATAGTGAAATAAAATTTATTGGTAGAAGAGAAGAAATAAAGAAATGGGGGACAAAAGGTCCACATCCTGACCAAGTACATGTGGAATCAGAAACAAAGGAATGCACTTATCAATGTGCATTCCTTCAGCTCCAGTCCTTACATAGATATGACTGCAAAAAGAATCTCTAGCAGATAGATGCGCGTAGCGAACTAAAGAAAATAACATTATCTCTCCGCAAGTGCTCAAATAGCTTGTTGTAGAACGAGTGTGCTGATAGAATTACAGAAAAGAAGGTGGACGAAGTAGAACAGAGGTTTTGTGGCTGGAAAGTGAGTTGGTAGTTTTCGGAGTATTACTTCTTCCTTCCTAGGAATTGGCAATGCTGTCAGGCTGAAAGCACAAAGCTCGCAAAATAATTTTTAACTCTAATTAAAATGATGGAGAGTTCAAGATATTGTAGGACTTGAAAAGCCCTATTCTTGTAGGACAAGCAACCTATATTTTATTAAAATAAATTATCTATTTCCTAATATACAGCAATTTTAGTAAAGGAACCAATTAAATTCTAATTTTAATTACCTAATATTTAAAACATACATTTAAAAATCTCAAGCCCTTGCACTACATTTTGGGCCTTGCATTCCATTTATTCCAAATCAGCCAGACACATTGAGAAAATCAACACTTCCAAAGCAAATTTCCCTTCTAAAACCTTGAAACCCAAGAAAATGCTGTATTTCCATTGATGTGAAATTTTCTGTATTCTTTTAAATAGTTAAGTAATATTATGTGGACTTGTCTCTTGAGAATGGCCAAGGTTTGTTTTGGTATTTGGAATGCTATGCTTCTTGTTTGAGATATATTCATCAGCTACTTTCTTGAGGGGTAATGTATTTTTTTTATGCTCGCACTGGTTTCAGGTTACTATTATTTGAACACTTTTAAATTTTAATATTTTTAATAGTTATGCTCTATCTCTGCGCGTACTTTATTTCATTTCATTGCTTGAGCAAACTTTATAATGCCTAAAACACCTTATAGTTGTGACGACTACTCAGTTCTTGTTATGTTTATGGGATCTATGTGCTATAAGGTCTAATTAAAAATCCTCGGTGGAGAAATAGTAAAAAATTAAAACTTCAATGTTTGCATGATTCCAAATTTCAAAATAGAGGCTATGTGGACTGACATCTTTAATTTTGGGCTTATTAGTAACATGTCAATTCTTGTGTGCCTAGCTTAGCTGGCTTCTGTTTGCAAGTTGCATTGTTTGACATACATTTAATATTTATATTACGTAGTGACAGTGGTTTAGCAACCCAAGTAGGGAGTGGTGAATTTTTGGCTTCAACCTGAACATCAACTCTTATTATTTTTCCCTAGAAATTCCTATTAAAAACCGTTTGTGTTGAGATGAAAAAGCAAGGCAATAGATAGCAATGAGATGCCGACCAGTATGACACCTAGATATCACAAATGAAGAGTTTGAAGATAGCAGCTATATAGATGTTATAGAAATTCACAAGGATCAAATATATTGTCTATTACACTAATAGGATGTAAATGACTATAGCTAATAGGAGTAAAGAAGAGACTAAGGAGAGAGAACAAATTTATTGTGGTTCGGAACCCTCAACATTTGCACTTTAAGCACCTCATGGGAGTATAAGTTTCTCGCTCGAGAGGTTCACGGGACCTTTTAGATTAGTTGCAGTGTCTGATGTTCATAATGTTGGCGGGCATTCATTCTCATTCCTCCCTCCTTTTTGTTCTCCTTTCTATATTTGTTTTCATCAAAATTATGGATCATAGATGCCATTAAGCTGACATATAAAAAAATGACCATTAATTGTAGTGGAACATGATATTGCTCCATTATAAGAGTAGATCTTTCTTCAATACTCTTCAAAATTATAAACAAATACAATCGGTTCAAATGTTTATGCTTTCTGTTTTGATAGTAAATTGAGTGGCTTGAATTTTATTTATATTATTTATAATAGTCCAGTATTCTTGTTGTATTTTTTTAAGTAGGATTTGTCATTTTTGCTGGGTGCACATGATTAAATTCACAAAATGTCATCTTGAGAGTTTTAAACCCTCTACGTTCTAATAATCATTGGTGCATGACTTGAGAAAATTGCCACTCTCGTCGAATTACACAGATTTTTTTGGTTCTTACTAGTGTGAACTCATTTCCTATATAAATTATTCTGGTGGGGTTTTTATTTCTTATATATATGTATGCTGATGTTCAAGTTTCTTGGTATTCTTGTATGTTTGCATTTTTTTAATCTCCAGCCCATAAATATTATTCCTGAAGCTGTAGCCTATTTCTGATGCTATTTAATTAATCAATCACATTGTTAACCTGATCTTTTTGTATTATTCAGCCAGTTGCAGAAGTGGCCGAGGATATATGGGATCGTTATGACTATGATTTTGGGAGAGATTACTCTGGTCTTTTTAAAGCACTTTCACATGTTAACTACAATATTCGAATGGCCGCTGCTGAGGCATTGGCTGCTGCTTTAGATGAAAACCCAGATACCATACAGGTGAACATGAATTCTAATTGAAGTGTTGTAATGAAGGATGGGTTAGATTTTCTTACAGAATTTTGTTTATTTTTTTTTTCTTTCAGGAATCTCTTTCAACATTGTTTTCTTTATATATTCATGATGTTGGATTTGGTGAGGACAACATTGATGCTGGTTGGCTAGGCAGACAAGGGATAGCATTAGCTTTACATTCTGCCGCTGATGTACTTAGAACCAAAGACCTTCCTGTTGTTATGACATTCCTAATATCCCGAGCACTGGTAGTTATTCTTTTCCTATTAGTAAATATATTTTTCTAGCACAGGAGATACTTGTCTTGTTGTGCCTTCTTTGTGATGATTTTAGCATTATTTGGTTTTGCTAAGCTAACATGTTGGGCTAATATTGTAACTACTTGTGATCAAATAATAACAATCATAAAAATAGTATTGGAACTATTACAGCAAAGAGCAGCGATCTTAGCATCTGTTTAGGCACAAAAGTTTCCTTGCAGTTACATCCCTGTTCAAAGTATTATTCAGTGTTATGTCATATACCTAAAATTCGAACAGGAGTGTATGTGAAACTTGATAATTTACATATGACACTTCTGTTTCCTAAATGATGTAATTTATTATTAGGCATCGACATGAATATGATATGACAGGGTCACAGTGATTGGAAAATCCAACAAATAATACAATTACGGTGACTAAAGTACATGTGAGTATAAAAATGCTTTTCAATTATGAACTCTTAAAATATGCAAAAAACTATATCCAAGGTTTTAAAAATGTGTTAACTATTCTTAAAGTTTTTGAGATTAATTCTAGTATGAGGGTTAATTTGTCTAAATGTAGTGTAGCTGATCAACATGGATATGGGGGACATTTTAGCGTATTCATCTCTGGTTAGTTGTAGAATTGAGGAATTTTCGCTTACTTACCTTAGGGTCTCGCTTGGTGGCTTGGTGGGATTTGGTAGTTGAAAGAGTGAGTCATTGTTTAGATAGGTGGAAAGGTTTGTATTTTTCCTTGGGGGTATGATACTTTGATTTAGGCTTGCTTGTTTAGTATACCCATATATTATCTTTCTAAAAAGAATCCCAGTTAGTGTAGCTAACACATAGAAAAGTTAATGAGAGATTTTCTTTGGTCGGAAGCTGGTAATGAGAAGAAGAATCATTTGGTTGGGTAGAAAACAATGCGTCTTTCTAAGCAGGAGGGGGATTTGGGGTTGGGTAATTTGGTCATTAAGAACTCTGCTTGGTAAATTCCTTATTCCCTTGACATAAGGTTATTAGGAGCAAATTTGGCATTTGAATGAGTGGTATGCTAGATCAGGGATTTATGTTACTAATGCAACTCCTTGGAAATTCATCTCCCACGATTATACTTCATTTGTTCGACATTTGAGATATGGAGTTGGGGATGATCATCGAATTCGATTCTGGGAGGATTATTGGTTCGAAGATAACCATTTTCTCTTGTTTTTAATTGTGTTTATCGTATTTATTCACTTCATAATGCTCTTATTTCTAACTTCATAAAGCGTGATGGGCCATCACTTATTTTCTTGAGATTTTCATTTGTTCAAGAATCTCCCAGATATGGAATCTAATAAGATGAAATCTTTGCTAACATTGCTTGATTCGGTTCATTTATGTACCTCTTTGGAGTTCTGATAAACGTATAGATCCAATTGGTTCTTTTTCTTGTAAGAGTTGCTCCTCTTTTTTGACTCGGTCTATTGTTCCTTATTCATTTCCTTTGGCTTCGTAAATTTGGAAAGCCAAGGTCCCAGACTTTTTTTGTGGTATGTGGTCTTACAAAGTTCTATCTTCGGACATTTGTTTTATGTGCGTGTAGAGTAATGAGACACATGCTAATTTATTTTTGTATTGTCTTGTTGCTTGGGGATTGAGGAGCTCTCTCTTTTGAGTGCTAGGAGAGGAGTGGGTGCGTCTTGCTACAATGCAAGATATATTATTAATTCGTTTGAGAGGATTTGGAAGTAAGAGGGATGCCAAAATTTTATAGAAGTGTGTTTTCTTTTTAATCTGAATTTGGAATGAGTGTAATGCTAGGTTGTTTAGAAAAAATTAGTTATCCTTAAAGCTATTGAATAATGGGGTTATTTTTCTTGCGTATCTTTAGTTTCTGCAATGTGAGTTTTTAGAGGTATCTCTGATTTATGTAGAGATTGGAGTGTTGCATTTTTTTAAGTACTTGTTTTTGATCTTTTAGTCTGCTGAGGGTGGACTTTTTGTCTCCCATTTATTGTATCCTTTCTTCTCTATTAATAAAACTTTTTTTTTTAAAAAAAGATCACTCTTTTAATAATACATAACAAGGAGTACATTATGTATGTTCGCATTGGTATGTCAATACGAATATGTAAAAGAATCATGTGTTTATAATCAACACCATCTCTCCTCTTTTAATAAGTCTTCTCATCTTACTTTAGCTATAATGGTTCCCCCCTCTTCCCCAATATATTTTTCTTTATTTGAGTCTTCTAAAGAACCATATCTGGAGATATATTCGTCACATATTAGTTAGCAAGCGAGAAGTTTTGAACAATATTTTTGTAAATAAGAGGTATACTACTCCCTCCTTCCACAAACCTCAATGATTATATTTTGTTAAGTAACTAACTCATCTAAAATGCTTAAGCTATTAGATGGAGGGGGCCCAACGATGTATATTATGCTAACATTCTCCCTAGAGAATGAAGAAATTAAAATGCATTTTCATTATTAAATTAATATAAAGACAATTGTGCGGCTGGGAAGATTTGAACCCAAGACTTTGCATGCCTAGAGCTTTGATACCATGTTAAGTAACAAACTCATCTAAAAGCTTAAACTATGATGGAGGGGGCCCAACGATGTATATCATGCTAACATATTTCTTTCATGTTTATCCCTAAATATGATGGGTGTTTAGCTTAGTAGTGGTGACATGATAATGAAATTGTGTTGTTATGCTTGAGGATATTATGTCATTTTAAACTATCATCAATAAAAAGAGGACTCTTTTTTGGAACAATTTTTTTAAATTTTTTTTCTTTTAGCTATAAATGGGACTTCTTTTGTTGAACGGAGGGAGTATTATTTTAGCTTTGGAGACTGTATATGAAATTTCCGTTGCCATAATGTGTACCGAGATTGGTTTCCTCTTTAGGATTGTGAGTGCTTCTTATCCTATCCAAAGGGAAAGATTATATTCCATAAGAGGACTTATGTTCTTGTATTTAGTTATTTAGCTGGATCAATTTTTAGTTATTCTTTCCGAACTGTAATCAGCAGAACATGAAATGAAAGTTTGGGTTTAACAACTGCGGATGTTTGGTGTGAACGATGGTTCAATGTTTATGATAAGGGACAGTCTTATATTATTAACCCATTGTTGAGTTAGAATCTTAATCTGGTGACCGGGTCCTAATGCAGATATAGAATACCATATGCTTGCAGTCACTAACTTGTGGTTGCTGTTCAATTGCAGGCTGATACCAATGCAGATGTTAGAGGAAGAATGATTAATGCTGGTATAATGATTATTGACAAACATGGAAAAGACAATGTCTCCTTGTTATTTCCAATTTTCGAAAACTACTTGAACAAAAAGGTTAGAAGCGCTACTAAGATACAATATTCTACGCAACTGAATCACTGCAAGTTATTCTATTTCATATATTCAACGCAACTGAATCACTGCAAGTTATTCTATTTCATTCCTTGAATACTCATTGATAGGTATGTTAAATGTTAGGACTACTATAAGGTACCTTTTCTAATGTATTTCTTTATTTAGGCATCAAATGAAGAAACATATGATTTAGTGCGTGAAGGTGTGGTAATATTCACCGGAGCTTTGGCTAAACATTTGGGAAAGGTGACATTCCTCTCGTCATTTATATCAAAATAACTATTGAACTCCCTTTAGTAAAATTAAGCATTTACATGTTTATCTTGGTACAGGATGATCCAAAGGTGCATGCTGTTGTAGAGAAATTGTTTGATGTGTTAAACACTCCATCTGAAGCTGTTCAACGAGCAGTCTCATCATGCCTATCTCCACTAATGCAATCAAAGCAAGTATGTTTAGGTTGTTGCTTATGATAACATCTGGACTGTTATAACTAATAACTGAGACGTGGATCTTGATTTAGAGACTTTCTACTCTGCTGATGAGTTTATTCTGGGACATGTAATATTTGACCCTTTTAATATTCTGAGAATATGGATACATTTATTGCTCAATGCATAAGTGCTTTTAGTAGCCTATCTGGTAAAGGAAATTGACATAAATATCCTTCTCTGGGCATTCAGAAGAAAGTAAAGGTTTGCATAAAATTTGCCTTGGGAATTGACATCTGCTCAGAGTTGTTGCCAAGCGTATCATTGTTAATTCCTTCCATGCCCATGTTTCAACATACAATAATTCATTAATTTGTTTAGGCTCTAGCTTTATATGTCCAGTTTGTTATTCACGGGATTTCGACGTGTTAGATTTGGCCAATATTTAAAACATTGACCTCTTTTAGAAAATCCCAACTTATGGAAGCTGATCTCTTGTTATTTTTTACTTCCCCACAGAAACCCCCCCACACTTGCTAATCCTTTAATTTGAAACATATCTTTACCTTGGAACCCACCCCTATGAACTCTTTAATCTTGAACATATATTTTGTTGAGAACAAAGTTTTTTTGACAATGTTATATGGGCAGTAACCCTCGTTTATTATGCCTACCTATGTTTGAATTTAGGTGACCTCTTTCTATTTTTGGATGCCCTAATTAAGCTAACCTATTTCATTTCATCCATTATTTGTTCAATTTGAATAAATTACTTTGTGCTTGAAAAGTTAAGAGAGTTTGAAACTTTGTGGCCCCCATTTCTTATAATATATTGATGTGTTACTTTTAAGTGTATAATGTGAAGGAATTGAAGTTTTCAAGTAGTCCTCTTTGTCAAACTATGTGCCAAGTGAAGAGGATCACTTAATTTAGTATGTACTTGGTTTGTTTCTAAACATTCATTAATAGTATACTTTTTAAGGTTTAGTTCTGTATAATTAAGTATTCATCATACATTGCTAAAGGTGGACATTTTCTCAGTTATGTATTTATTTTGATCAGGAAGATGCACCAGTGCTTGTCTCTAGACTTTTGGATCAGCTGATGAAGAGTGAGAAATATGGGGAGCGCCGTGGAGCAGCATTTGGACTTGCTGGGTTGGTTAAGGGATTTGGAATTTCTTGTTTGAAGAAGTATGGCATAGCAACTGTTCTGCGTGAAGGTCTTGCTGACAGGTATTTTTTCTCAACCACTATTTGGGAGTGATGTTCTTATTTATAAATGATCCAAGGGAAGATATTTGGGCGAGTGTCTGAGACTAAGAGCAGGGTCAGAGATTCCGTCATGCTCCTGGAAAAATATGCTTCCATACTTCAATCCCATACTTGGGGCTGAAGTTTTATATCCAAAAAAAATGCTTCCAGAAAAATAGTGCATGGTTAAATGTGGAAGTTTCTAAAAAGTTGGTAATGATACAGAAAGAGGTTAGCATGACATCCTAGGGTAAGGGATTTGGAGTTTTGGACTAGGGATTTGAATCTTTTCAGTGGAAAAGTATTAAGTATGTCTTTCTAAGCGGCCCTTTCTTAAACACACAAATTATGACAAATTTGAGTTAAGTGAGTACCAGGTTACTCTACAGTGGTTTTTATTAGGGTTATCCAATAAAACTACGTTGATTCTCAGGTGAAAGGATCTAATAGAGCATTTACATTTACACCGTTTGAAGGAATATCAATTTTGATCTACATCTTGTGCGCACAGCCTACCATGCAAGACTTTTGTTGTTTGCTTTTGTTTTTTGGTGTCTTCTTTCATTTGAAAATCTTGAATTCTTGGTGGTTATGCGTTATCTTGTGTGCATTTTTACCTGTGGGCATGCATTTGTTCGTATTAATGTTTTACTGGTTTTGTGGTTATATACAGTTTTCAGTTTGTTGTTGCACCTTGTTGTTGTGAAGTGGTTCTTGTTTTCTCCCTATCATTTTGGGGATTGTGTAAATACTGATTCAAGGACAGGGTGGGTTATATAGTCGTTAGCTGATATTTTGGCAATAAAATTTAAATTTTGTTTCTCTGATTCTATAAATAAACCTCTTACATAGTATGTAGCTGGTATATTGATATATATTTCCTTGTATTTTTTCAATCAAAGGCAAATCAATTACGAAACTGTTCTTACTTGCACACACTATGCCTCTGCACAAAAGATTTAGATAAAATAGTCTTTCAGGGTTCAAAAGTCAACACGTGATATTTACAGTTCAGCACGATTTCATAACTTGATACTTCTATGATGATTTCTGAACCAATGATTTCTCATCTCCAGACATTAGACTCTTCAATTTTTTAATGTTTATTCTTGCTTTTCACAAATTATATTTAGCCAATCCTACCGTTTCTGTCCTTAATGTGGTTTCTTCCAACTGTGGAATTGAAGTCATGTGCACCTGCATCAGTTGTGTCTGTTCTTGTAATCCAAATATTGGTTTGCAGATTTAACAAATTTTGCATTATAGGAATTCAGCCAAATGTCGTGAAGGGGCTTTACTAGCATTTGAGTGCCTCTGTGAGAAACTTGGAAGATTGTTTGAACCGTATGTATACTCTTATCTACAATATTTGTTCTTTCCATCTTACGTAGAATGCATAATTACCTTCTTTCTCTGCCAGGTATGTGATTCAAATGCTACCACTACTTCTGGTTTCTTTTTCTGATCAAGTTGTTGCTGTTCGAGAAGCTGCGGAATGTGCTGCTCGTGCAATGATGTCACAGCTTAGTGCTCAGGGTGTGAAGCTTGTCCTTCCGTCGCTTCTAAAGGTTCTTATTTTGGATACACTACACACTCACGTAATGTGTTTATGTGGTGTCTCTGAGGATTTGTCCTTGTTTTATTTGTGTTTTATTCGGATACTGAATGAAATCTTTTTGCATGTACTTCCAAATGTTCTTTATAATTATTTCTCATCTTCTACTCATACATGTCAAGTCGTCGCCTAGTTGTCACCTAGGCGACACTTGGGTGTCCAAGCTGTTCGGAAGTTGCAAGGCGTCGTCACGACTTGGAGAATGCTACAAAGTGAGCGCCTTGGCTAGGTAATCATTGCCTTGGACGTCTACCAAGGAAGGCGTACGCTTGAGCATCTGCACTGAATGGGTTTTGTTTGAACCCTAAGAGAGAGAGAGAACGAGCTGTCTGCTACCTAGCTAATGAGCTTTGAATTAAACCAAGAGAGAGACTTTGCTGCTCATCGAAACCGGAGATATTCGCTGCGACTGCTGGACTTTGTGTCAGTCTCCACTTTTGAGAGATAAAGTTGAATTGGTTTATTTGTTGTAATCAACTACCAAGACCCAAAATTTAAAACATGTGGCCCGTGTTATTCCTAGCAGTTAAAACATTAAACATGTGGCCCATAGTATTATTCCATTAATGTAAATGAGACATGTAGTAACTCAACACATTCCGCTCAACCAAACTAGTTGTACACTACTAAATGGTAGCAAGTATAATAAATTATGTATACATTAAATTACATCAAATAGTTTATATTAATAGTATATTATATACATGATAAATAAATATTAATATTATATCAGTACTTCAGTTTAGTAGCACAATAAATTAGTATTATATTTTTTTGTTATGTATTATGTTTTACTATATTTGGATAATATAACATCTTACTTATATTATAATATATTTAATTGATTATTCATGAAATTAAATATTATTTAATATAATCAATAATAATTTTAACTTATAATTGTAATAAGTAATTTTTATTTGTTTTACTATTGAAGTTAAATTTTTCTATGATCTATTGGGAATTTTTATTTTATTATATGTTTGAGTTTATAACTTGTTCTGTAATATTAATTGTATATACTTTACTATTTTTTTACTAAATGTATTTACGATATATATGTGTGTATATTTCATGTATAAAATTCACGTTGTAACTTGTAAATAATCTATCGCTTTATGGGCGACTAGTCGCTTACGCGGACAGCCACCGACACGCCTTGACTTAGCGCCTTAGCAACAATTTCTACTACATTTTTGCACTCATATGACAAGGGCAGCTTTATGTTGATGCAGGCAATCGAGTGCCACTCGGTTAATCGCACCTAAAAGTCTGTTATCTGTTAACCCATATCTGTGATATATTAAAGCATTAGAGTTATGCTGGATATTCTTTTAAAATTAGAAAAAATAGTTCAAGAGAAGCAAAAAATTTGTCTTACTCGAAGGAGTTGATTCCCCAATCTAACATCGATGGGTTTGGGCTTCAATTTGTAACATATTTGATGGTTAGAATATATAATGCAAGACAAGGAAATTCTCGCCCCATAAATCTTATAGGGTGTTGGTCGTTTTTTCTGGGATTTGAAGCTAAAACTTGAGGAAAATATAGGCCTTTCAAGTTTTCAGCTAAGAAGCAGAGGTGCGGTTCATGGGCAGCGCACTGCACACCGGGTGCTCTGGGTGTCGGGATATGCACCTCGTGCGGCAATCAATGTATCCTTGCACATTAGGGATACAAATCGAGAAGAGGGGAAGAAAAGAGAGAAAAAGATCGGAGAAGAAAGCGGGTAAAAAGGAAGATTGAAGATTCTTACTAAAGAGTCACCGTCACTTTCTCTCTCAACGCGAATCTTCTTCTTTTTGTCTTCACTTTTCCGTCTCTTTCTTTTTCTGTTTTTTCTCTCATTTCTACGTCTCATTATATGGATTTGATGTATGGACCTTCTTTTATTAACAAACAAAAGTTACAATTATATCCTTTATGCTTTATACAATTGGATTATAGTCCCATACTTTTATGTTTTTATACGTCACTCCCTATACTTTAGTTCTATACAAATTTAAAATATAAATATATAATAATACAAGACTTTCATCAACTAGTAGAATATTAATGTAATATTATATATATATATATATATATATATATATATATATGTTTAATAATTGATAATTAAATATGCCGTATCCCCTCTTGAAAATCCATATTTTCAAATTTGGCGAATCCTTGTATCTTTGCATTGCGCAGCCGTATCCCCGCATCTGAATCCTTACTTTGTAGGTTTTCAGTAGTTTAACAGATGTACAGACTTCTGTAGTAGTTGTGAGTCCCAAGAGCAATACATTCTAGGTTTTGATTGTTTTTGGATGTTAGAGTTGTAAAATTAATTGGGCTTTATAATAATTATTTTTGTTGTTGAAAATAATCATTTTCAAGGTTATGATTACAGAAAATAGAAGAAGAAGAAACTAGGCATCACAATTAGGCACAATGTAAATGTAAATGACTTATTACCTTATGCCTAAACGGGGCCTTATCGCCTAAGCTTTTAGGTTCTAGACCACCACCTTGCCTCACCCTTACGACTATGAGTTACATGAGGGAGAACTTTCTGAACTTAATTAACAAAGACATCCTTCTTCATAGTAACTTCTTTAACACATATCCTCCTAACGATCACCCTGATACTTCCCCCACCAATGCATAACAAGATCCTTGTATTTAGAACAAGAAAAGCATATATTCTCAAATCAAGAAGGGTAGTACCTAAGCCTGTTCAAACAAAATGGTATTTCCAATTTTTAATTGAAACCGGTTGGCCCGATTGACCGGCTCGGTATAATAGACTACAATAATATAAACCAGTTTTACCATTTGTTTGAGAACGGTTTCAGTACGTATTTTTGAATATTCGGTAAAAACAAATACCAACCTACTAGATGTTTTTACCAAATTCTTCCCAATCTTTCGATTCGCACAATTCTCCCCCACTACTAAACAATGACTTGTCGATTCCCTCCCCCTCCTATCTTAGATTTCGCCTTCTGCGTCTGCCCATGAAAGTCAATTGACCACAATATTTGATTTCTATGATTTCAATTGATGGTACAAATAAACACGTAGCTTTTATCCTCCTTGATGGCATCTATTTCTCTTCTTCATATTCTTCCATCTTTCTTCTCAATCATACATATTTATTTGTACATACACATATATTTCTGCCTTCCACTTCTTTTTTAAGACCCTTGTGATTTGCTTTCCTTTCCAAAAATTGCTTAGGATCTACTGATTTGGTCTCTTACATAGACATAGATATAGTGAATGAAAAGAAATTAGAGATTAAAATATCAACGAATTGCTAGCATAGAAAAGTTAACTCACTTGGTATGTATTAGTAATTTTTTGATAATTTTTATCATCAAGCACATGCATGTAATTGACTCTTTTTACAGATAAATTTTTTTCTTGATTTGTTTTGGAAATGTGTCACTTGAGTTTTACTCGTATTACCTCTTCAACAACTTGTTGGGGTGGTACTAATTATAAAGAGTACAATAAATTTGGTTCAAATTTCTTCACTAGACTGGAAATTCGATATGAATTGGGAAGAGGGTACAAAATAGATAATACCGAAATTGTATCGATACCGAAGTGGCTCCAACAAGTCCTGGATTTTAGGTATTTGGAACTTGTACCCATTTTTGGGCAAAATCCGTAACCGGTTCAATCTGGTTCAGGATGGTTCAAGGTGGTATTTTACCGGTGCACACATCTGGTAGTACCTACTTGACTCGATCACAAATGATCTGAAGTCGTGATTTATTTACACATCCTTCTACTCGTTAATAAACATGAACGGACAAGTATGAGTAGCCACCACGGTTCAAAGAAGTGGCCGAAATCTTGGCCACTTAGTTTGGTCACAAATTGTAATTTCAAGCATTATTAATGTAAAGGTTGTGTATAGGCGAAGAGGAATCAAGGATAAATAACAGTGTAATGGGAAATCTAGGATAATTAACGGCATAATGGAGAATTCATGGAGAAATAACGGTGTAATAGAAAATCAACAAAAATGAGACATACTAATAATAATAGTTATATTTAACAATAGGAGTCTTTTTGCGGAATGGAGTTTTAGTAAATATGTATATTTACCTAACAACTTATCAAAAAAAAATAAAATAATAGCAAACTTTTAATTACTGTATT
Source organism: Panax notoginseng (assembly GCA_016801055.1). Classification (NCBI taxonomy): domain Eukaryota; kingdom Viridiplantae; phylum Streptophyta; class Magnoliopsida; order Apiales; family Araliaceae; genus Panax; species Panax notoginseng. Next base: position 52,569,894 of record CM029023.1, read on the forward strand.
TATGTACTTTTTGGTTTTAGGAACTTATTGTTCTGTTATTAACTTATTATGCAATATAACATTAGACAAGTATGCAAGATGGGATAATGCTACATGTTCTTGTGTTTATTTAATTAATCTATCTTATTATTATTATTTTTAAATTGAAGCCCCTAACTAGTTTAACGGGGTGTAATGTTCCTCAAATCTCACCCTATAATAATAATATCAATTATTTTTACCCATTAAAATACCTTCCTAAACACAAAAGAGAGGTTAGACAATCTGGACATATCCAACAACTTATCACAAAGGGAATGTCTATGCCTAAGCGGCTAAGCTTATTTGGCCCACAAACTGACGCGAACCACCACTTGAAGCATCATCATATGCAAACATAGAAATCTGAACAAAAGACTTAAATTAGATCCAGTTTTTAGTTTGCTAAATATGGAATGGAACTCGAGACCTTGTGTTTTCTGAAATTTGGATTTTATAAGTGGGTTTTCAACTAAAAAAAGTTTTTGTAGGTGGGTGCTTGTCATAGTTTGCTGGTATAAGGGGTGATATAATTTTCGCAAATCCTGTATACATGCAGGTAATTCTGATAACTTTTGAATCTAGGTAGTATGATTATTATGTGAGTGTTGATACATATGACAAACGTATGTGGATACATGGAATAGGAGGGAATAAAGAAGGGCTCGTGCATTATTATTGTATCTTATCGCTTAGGTTCAACGTTAGTCACAACCCAAATTCGTCATGAAATTAGTTGACATATAAATTATTTTCCTTATTATGTAGATGTTGTATCTATACATTCCCGGTACTTTAATGGTAGCAAGTCAGCACTTGCTTAATTGCTTTTTTCTGATATAAAAATAATAACAATTATTCGGTCTTTCCTCCATAATGCACTTGTATATTCTTAAAACCACCATTAAAGCTATCAATTTCTTACTCTTCTTACTCAAATCCGTTGTAAGACCCATAAGACTTGGTCATCTATTCATCTTCATGAGTGCTGCTGCATTGTGTTATGAGACAGTATATCTTAGTTGCATTATTTTCTCAGGGTCTTGAAGATAAAGCATGGCGAACAAAACAAAGTAGTGTTCAGCTTCTTGGTGCTATGGCTTACTGTGCTCCACAACAGCTGTCTCAATGCCTTCCCAAGATTGTACCGAAGTTGACAGAGGTATATCTTATCATAAACATAACACATTCTTCATAACTGTCAGCTTTGCCTTTCTCTGGAAAACAATATCATGTCTTGATACTGAGATTGCTCTTATAACCACTGCAGGTGTTAACAGATACCCATCCCAAAGTGCAGTCTGCAGGACAGACGGCCCTTCAGCAGGTGATAACTTGTGTTATTAAGATTTTATCACTGCCTACCCATTTCGTCTTTGGGTTTAGATTTTTTCTTATGAGCTATTTCTAGGTTGGGAGTGTGATAAAGAATCCTGAAATTTCTGCTCTCGTGCCTACACTTTTAATGGGTCTTACAGATCCTAATGACCATACAAGATTCTCACTTGATATTCTTCTTCAGGTAAGGTTCTGGACTGATAAAATGTCAATTATTTTATGCTTTTAACTCTTCCCAAACTCCTTTTTATTAACTGTCTTGCTTTTTGATTTATGCAGACGACTTTTATTAATTCAATTGATTCTCCATCACTCGCATTATTGGTACCAATTGTTCATAGAGGACTTCGGGAGAGGAGTGCTGAGACTAAAAAGAAAGCTGCTCAAATTGCTGGAAACATGTGCTCGTTAGTGACAGAACCAAAGGACATGATTCCTTATATTGGGTTACTTCTTCCTGAAATTAAAAAGGTTTCTTTATAACTACCTATATACATACTAAAAAAAGGTATTACTGACACTATTCTAATTAAGGTTGTCCTTTTCCTTTTCCAAATAAAAAGGTTCTTGTGGATCCGATCCCTGAAGTTCGGTCTGTTGCTGCTAGAGCCCTTGGTTCTCTTATTAGAGGAATGGGAGAAGAAAACTTCCCAGATCTTGTCCCATGGCTGTTAGATACTCTTAAATCTGATGGTAGTAATGTTGAACGCTCAGGAGCTGCACAAGGGCTGAGTGAGGTTAGTTACATTTTATATATTTATTTAGTTGCTACATTGGATTTGCTTCCCTTCAAAAAGTCATTTCTTTTTGCTAATTCTCGACATATATTTGTACTTGATGTACTGGGACCCATGAATTATCAATCTCAGTGATTCATTGAAGAAAATGTAAAACATATTTGAAAAATATAACCAAAATTGATGGTGAGGAAAGTAATGCATTTGAGAATGTCGCAGTAGTCATGGCCTCCGAGTTCTATTTCGTTCAAAGTTAGTTGATTTTTCAGAATGAATCGTTGCTTGGTTTTAATATACTATCACACGAACTGGAATATAAAATGTATTTCCGTTAGAGTTGTGCTGGAATCTAATATGTGTTATCTGTTAGAGCTGCAGTTAATATTCATTTGGGATTATCAAACAAATTATTGTACATGTTTTTTCAAACTCCCAGTCATTTAGGCTGGCAAAGGTGAGGTCTACTAATGGTCTTGATTTGAATCATTAATTGCTTTGTAACTCGATCTAATGATGATATTATTACAGATTCTAGTCACTTGTTTGTGCAAAGTTATGGTTAACCAGGGTCCTGATAAGAATGCTTACTGCAAAGTCACTTATCTTACTGCATGGTCCTGATTCTGCTCACCCTTGGTTCGGCTCAATCCGAATATCGCGTAATTAGAACAGTTTGATATGACCATAGTTCCTGCTTAAGGAGGTGCTGCACTTCTAGTAACTAGGGAACTAGCTTCAATAGGGCGTTTGACTTGCTAGAAGTGCAGTTCGGGTTTTTATTTTTTTGTCAAGTAAAAGGGCGTTTCAGTTATTCAGAAGCATGTCATCAATTTGTTCAATGGTAATTGAGGTTGCTTTGTAGCTACTGTGATTTGATTTACTCGGAAGCTTTCAAATTGCTTTCAAGTACAACCAAAACCTTGTACATGCATTGAGATTTTCTTGTCGAGAACGGTTACACTCCTTAAGATAGTGTAATAATTCAAATGTGTTTGTTTTTAGATTTAAAATTGTAGCCATGAATATATATTCTGATAATTGGCCATAAAATGTTAAATATTTTTCTTTTTCCTATTATGGGTCTCCCATAGGAATGACTATTCCACTAATCTATCTTGGGTTATTTCTCGTCCACCTTTTCTGTAGTAATCTATTTGTTTTATCTATTTTTTTGGTGGTTTAAAAAAAGGGATATATGGAAATTATCTGAAATCTTAATATCAGTTCAATTAAGCTGGAAATATTTGAGGGACTATAGTATTGATTTTAATCATTAGACCAATAAGCAAGAGAAATATATCATGTTGTAGAGTACTATTGATTTCTCTTTGTAAATAACTCATCTGTGTAGAAAGAAAATGTTGCATACTACATATTAAAGATAGTTTCTTTATATAATTTGTGTATTACATCATTAAAGGGTCAATGTTGCTAATGTGGATCATAGCTCCCTTACAGCCTACTACTCAGTATGATGAGATACATTTAAGACGCAAAATTTTGATAAAACCATATTTATTCCAGTATGATGAGATACATTCTGCTAAACATATGAAATTGGTGGGACTAAGATTTTGTTTTGTTGTATTTGTTATTTAGTTAAAACAATGGTTCTTTGTTTAGGTATTTTCTGCACTAGGAACTGAGTACTTTGAGCACATTCTTCCTGATATCATCCGGAACTGTTCTCATCAAAAAGCAACTGTCCGTGATGGTTATTTGACGCTTTTCAAGGTGAACACTGATGAAGTTACTGATTTTTGTATGTTTTGGAAGGTTTGGTTTTGTAATTCTGTTGAATTTTCGCGTTCTTAAATGAAGTTCTTTCTGCAGTATCTACCTAGGTCATTAGGTGTCCAATTCCAGAACTATTTGCAGCAGGTGCTGCCTGCTATCTTAGATGGTAATCATTATTTTTTCTCCTTAACTTTTGTATCGGTGTGTAGTTATGCTTTTTATGGCATATGTATTCATGAGTTCATTCTTTTTCTAGACTTACTTCGCCTTTGTTTATTCCAAGCTTGAGTATAAAATGTCTTCCTATTTATCTTACAGGTCTTGCTGACGAGAATGAATCAGTACGTGAGGCAGCACTCAGTGCTGGGCATGTCTTGGTTGAGCATTATGCAACCACGTATGTTCACTTTCAGTTGAATGCTTATGGTGTTGATACATCTCACAATGCTTGAATTTCAGTTTTATATACTTGTTATTAAAAAAATCTCATCCCAAGGAGTAATTCAGAATTTTAATGGTGATTGCAGAAACTTCCCCAATTAATATATTGATTATGATAAATATTTTTTTTAAAAAAGTATAGTTTTTCAATAATTGGGAAGTTAAGATTTCAATTTTTGTAGTACAATTGGTTTATATGCGTGTTAGGACAATGTTTACTTGGTGTGATGAGTTTATATATGCTCGTTTTTGTACATGCCAGGTCTTTGCCTCTACTTCTTCCAGCTGTAGAGGATGGTATTTTCAATGACAATTGGCGTATCCGACAAAGTTCTGTGGAATTGTTAGGTGACCTCTTGTTTAAGGTATTTTTTCCTTGTCTATTCTAATGTCTCCACTGAGAACTAGAAAACACAGACTTTTCCACAAGTTTAATGTTCATGTTTGGTATTTAGATTCACAAACACTTTCAATAAAGATTTTCAAATTTCACGTGTCCATCAGATCTTAAAATTTTCCATGTTGAAAATTTTTTGACAAAAAAATCTTTAAACTTGTTCGTAAAACCTGAGGCATGAATTTGTTCTATAATTTTGAAGGAAATTTTGTTGTTCGAAACAAGAAAAATGTTTGTTACAGCAAAACTAAAGGAAAATGCTACTTGAAGTTGCAGGCGTAGGAGGATGGAATAATCATCATGATTTACATGTATTATATGTGTTTGTCTGGGAGGGCTCCAGGTGCAAGAATAAGAACCATTACACCTATTTAAAGTCATAACAATAGAAACCGTTATACCTTGTTACGACTTCACTCTAGTCACTAGCCCAGCCTTTGGCATCCTCCTCCTTGGGGCTAGAAAAGAAACCTCACTCTTTAAGGGATTGGCTTCAAGTCTAGATATCTTTTCGAATTGTTCTAGCACAGATTGCACTTTCATGGTCGTCAGCACTTCCTTCTTTCTGTAATACTAAATATGCCACTCTCAAAAGAACTAGCAGCAAATCCATCAATCAACGAACCTACTGACAACATAGGAATTGCTTTGGGATCCTGTTGGTTGCCACCAAAAAATGTTATATCTAAACCAGAAACATGGTTTTGGACCATACATTCGAAGTGGCACATATGGGTGTATAAAAAGTTTGTATACATATATACCTACATGTGCATGCATATTAAGAGGTAAGTATATATCTTACAATTGTAAGTTCTTATTAAGCATTGCATAATGTACAAATCTTACATTGTAACAAACTAACAAATTGATATTAAATAAACTTTTCACAAAGTATAATTTTTATATGAATATTCTTTTTATTTTATTAGAGTATCTTCAACTTGTCAATGTTAGACTTTTCATTTTTGTTACATTTTTTGATGAGTAACCATGTTGGACTTGTTATGTCTCAATGCCCTTATCATTTTGTATCTTTCCCGCATCGTCTATGCATGTCCCTGTTTCATATGTTTAGAGGCTTGTCTTTTTTTAATATGAGATTTTCCATTTGATCCAGGTTGCTGGAACTTCTGGAAAAGCACTTCTTGAGGGTGGTAGTGATGATGAAGGTTCTAGTACTGAAGCACATGGACGTGCTATCATTGAGATACTTGGAAAGGACAAACGTAATGAGGTGCTTGCTGCATTATATATGGTTCGAACTGATGTCAGCTTAACTGTACGCCAGGTAAGAGGCTGTAAATTAGTTACTAGTACTGCTTCATTTAAATGGCTCTTTGTGACTGCAAATAAATTTGTAATATTTGAACTAATTCTTCTTCTCTCTCTCTCTCTCTCTCTCTTTCACACACACACACACACACACACATCAGTCGGCATTGCATGTCTGGAAGACCATAGTTGCTAACACTCCGAAAACTCTAAAGGAAATAATGCCGGTTTTAATGAATACATTAATTTCTTCTCTGGCATCCTCCTCCTCCGAGAGGCGACAGGTCTGCATTTCTGTTCGAGCAATTCTTTATGGCGTTAGTTAAATATCTATTAGAACATATAGACATGTTCTTCATGTATTTTCAGGTTGCTGGACGATCATTGGGGGAGCTGGTTAGGAAGCTAGGGGAGAGAGTGCTTCCTTTGATTATTCCTATTTTATCAAAGGGGCTGAAGGATTCTAATCCTAGCAGACGACAAGTGAGTTCTCTACCTTGCAATATGATGTCAATTTATTTGCAGGAGATTTTACAGATTTGTGATGAAGACTTTTCAAATACCTTATTATGACTTTTCAAATACACTGATTACTCTTCAATGCAACTTGATATATATTTTTTGCTAAATAAGTCCTTATTTAATATTTTATTTGAAACTTTTAAGTATGCTGGAAGTATTTACTCTTTATGTGAAGCTGTTGAACCAGGTAACGGAAAATAGGTAAATAGAAGAATAAATGCCTCTATCCTCTGGCCATACTCTTCTAATAACTAAGCTTTTCATCACAAGTTTGGAACTTTTGAAAACTAGTTCGGCAATGTTTGTTTTCAAGTTGTTTCTTGTAGAAAAGGTGTGGAGAAGAAGATTAATTATGTTCTTGTGTGCATCGGTCATGAGTTTCATGACCTGTTTCGAAGAATGTAACACTAGCGGTCTTATTACTTTGTTCTCTCTCTCTCTCTCTATCTATATATATATATGTGTGTGTGTGTCTTATTATTTTGTTGTCTCTCCATGTCTCTCTCTCTATATATATACACATACATACATGATAGTGGGGCACACAGCATGTGTGTGCAATATGAATTATATATAAATGGGAAACTATTAGAGATGTTACTACAAAAATCTCATTAAATGAAAAATTGAATAAAAATTGGCATGAGGATTAAGAATGAACAAATCTTTGAAGGATGCATACCTAATGATGGCGTTTTAGTTCTCCCATGATTTTTACGAGTTTGGCGACAAATAAGTTGGAATGGATGCCTCTAGATGAATGAGAAAATATGCAGATGGGTGGGTGAAAAAAAACAGGAAAAAAGTCACATTCTCTGTTTCTGTATTTGATAAATCTTTAAAAAATTCTTGATAACTCTCACTAACTATTACCGGAAATAAAGTTGGAAAGGGGTAGCTACTACTCAGTAGATTTCAGCAAATTGATAGTAAAGTACTATTTTTATTATTTTTTTAAAAACTTTTTTTGAAGTTACGTGTTAAATCATTTTTTCGTCACTGAATTGGGGCGAAATTACAAAAGCATCACTGAACTACTTTTTTTACCAAACGACTCATTGAACTCATTTTTTTAAAACGTTACAAAAATCATTAAATGAGTTTCTTTTAACAGAATTCTCAACAAGGAGAGAGAAAAATGAGTTGGTGAAGTGAATATGACAAATAAGGGTGATTTGGATGTTGATGAGGAGAGAGAGAGTGCTTAACCATAACCAACCTTTCTTCTTCCCCCACCACCAGCCTACCTGGAACCTCACAAAATTTCCTCCACCATCATACCATTCCTCCACCCTAGCCACCAATCCTCCACCAAAAACTTTTCTCACTAAACCCAAATTAGATACATAAACTCATGCCATCGAATCTCTAACCTAGGCATTTAAGAAATGGTAATCAAGAAATCAAAATAATACCATCATTGAAATTTGAGAGAAACTCGTAAATTTCTAATTACAAACCCAACTATATAAATCCAACCACTGTCAAAGAACCACCGCTAATTGCAAAGAAAACTCACCATAAGAATAATTAAGTCTCTAGATCGATGAACAAAAACTTCGAAGAGAAAATCTTTGTAACTGCAATTAATCGAATTGAAACAACAAATTGTTGTAAGGGAATGTTTATAGAGTTGATTTCGAGCACAATGAAGAAATTGGCTTAAAATTACCTTTGCGTTGAGCAATTCGCTATCACACTTTTGAGGTGAGATTTGATCATCATTTTGAGCTTTTTATTGTTGATTTTGGTCTAATTCTACTCGAAATTTGTTGGGGGAGCACAACCCAGTCATTTTCAGGCTCTATTGAAATGATTTGATGGGGGTTTGAATCAATTTTTAGGTTTTTTTGGAGTTTCGTGATTTAGCAGAATTTCTGAGTTTTGGGGTTGATTGGAAGATGATTTGATGATGTTTAACCTCCTAATCTTTTCGAAATTGATCAAGGGACGAAGCCCAGTGGATAGGCAACCCAATCAAATGTATTTGAGATAGAAAGTAATGTCACTACTTTTGTGAAACAGAGCATAATTTGCGTGATATTTATATTTTGAGGGTGCTTTTAGAGTGTTTATAGTTTGTTTCATGTATTCCAATGATGTCAAGTTGGTGGTGGTTCGATAGCGACGTCAAAGGTGTTGGTGGTGTGGCTGTGTGGTTGAGAGTTATGATGTTGGTGGTGGAGGTAGGCGGAGATAGTGGCACTAGGTGAAGATGACGGGCAGAGAAGAGAAAAAATAATTATTTAGAATTTTGTGACTCTGATTTGGGATAATCTTATTTGTTTTTCTCTGAATTTGGACCGAGTTATCCACAGACATTGCCACGCAGAGCATCCGTTAAATATTTAACGGATTAGGCGAAATATTAAACTTTTGTAAAAAAAAATAAGGTTCAGTGAGTTGACTGGTAAAAAAAGTAGCTCAGTGATGATTTTGTAAAAGCGACCTCAGTTTAGTGGGGAAAAATATATTGAACCCTTAAAGTTACATGTGTATTGATCTGTATCTGTCTGTCTACTTATCAGGTAATTTTAACATTTCTGGAATACTTTTTTTAGCGTTCTTCAAATTTTTACGATTATAATATTAAATATTGTTTCTTTATCCCCTTTGTTCTCTCTCATAAATATAAAAATTAGTAGTTTGATGGTTTTGAGAAGCTTTTGAAATTTTATTATTAATAAAAATTAGCTGTTTTGGAAAAGTGATTTTATATCTGGACATCTTACTCCTATGGGCTTTCCTGCCTTTGTTCTTCTTTTGTTATGTACCTTCACTTTTTTATTTTCACCTGGTTTACAGGGCGTTTGCATTGGTCTGAGTGAAGTAATGGCCAGTGCTGGTAAGAGCCAGTTGTTGAGTTTCATGGATGACCTGATCCCTACAATTCGAACAGCGCTTTGTGATAGGTTTGTTAATTACTTGCCGTGTGATTGCATTGTACACAGCTATAGTCTTTCCCAGTATGACAACATATTAGTTATTTTGTTTCTTTTCCAGTACGCCGGAGGTCCGCGAGTCTGCAGGATTAGCATTCAGTACACTCTACAAGGTATTCTTTTCTATTATCAGACAGTAATTATATATATATATATATATATATATATATAGAGAGAGAGAGAGAGAGAGAGAGAGAGAGACATGTATAAGTATATTTTTGATATGTTATTTTACAAGTAAAATAACTAATAAATTGTCATAATATAGAGTGCAGGAATGCAAGCAATTGATGAAATTGTCCCAACACTTCTGCATGCTTTGGAAAATGATCAAATGTCTGATACTGCACTTGATGGCCTTAAACAAATTTTAAGGTAGGATGTTATAACATCTTATTCATTTTTTAATTTTTATCATGTTGCTATTTTTCAGTGCTAAAATTTCTCTGTTTTTATTTTTAGTGTCAGGACTACAGCTGTCTTGCCGCATATCTTGCCCAAGCTTGTCCAACTTCCTCTTTCGTATGTGTTTATAATATTCATTTATATATCCAAGCTTCTGTTTATTTTTGGTGAGTTCTGTTACTTCTGATTCATTGATAACTTTGTTTATACCTCCAGTGCCTTCAATGCACATGCTTTGGGTGCTTTAGCAGAGGTTGCAGGGCCTGGTCTTGACTCCCACCTTGGTACTATGCTTCCTGCTTTACTTGCTGCAATGGGTAATAGCGACCTGGTATGTACTTGTATGCATATATCCCTTCTGTACACATGTTTCTTTTCATCCTGTATCAATCTTAATTATGGTATTCCCAAATTTCATCATTACGATGAGCCTCCGACTTGTTGATAATATAGGATGTTCAAAATTTGGCGAAGAAGGCTGCCGAAACTGTTGTCTTGGTCATTGATGAGGAAGGCATCGGGTCTTTACTATCAGAGCTTCTTAAAGGAGTTGGGGATAGTGAGGTTTGATTTCCTTATTTACTCTACAAAGTCCACCCCCCCCCCCTCTCAAATAAGATTTCTCATACTGTATCCTTTCAGGCTTCAATTAGAAGAAATTCTGCATATCTAATCGGATACGTCTTCAAGAAAAGCAAATTGTATTTGGTTGATGAAGCTCCAAATATGATTTCCACCTTGATTATTTTGTTCAGTGATTCTGATTCGGCCACAGTTGTGGTAAGGTTCTAATTTCTCAGTGATGAACTTCATCATGTATCTCTTCTTTGTTGTGCATGTTGTATAACCATGTGTTCAACAGGTTGCTTGGGAAGCATTGTCAAGAGTTATCAGTTCAACTCCCAAAGAAGTTCTGCCTTCATATATCAAAATAGTTCGTGATGCTGTTTCCACATCAAGAGACAAGGAACGGAGAAAGAAAAAGGTAATAAATGCTCTTATATTAGATACATGATCATTTACGAAATCTGGAAATAATGATCCTTTCATTGGCTCATACTCGATTTATGGGGGGAAATTGAATGGTTTTGGTTAATGTATGTACAGGGAGGTCCAGTTATTGTACCTGGCTTTTGTCTCCCAAAAGCTCTTCAACCACTGCTTCCAATCTTTCTTCAGGTGTGCTTAATATTCAATCTTTCTATATAACTATATAGATTCTGTTATTAATCCTATGCTGTTTCATATATCCATTCGCCTTTTGTATTTTAATTTTCTTTTCAAAATTAATGCACAAGGATCCTCTCGTGATACAATAATAATAGAAAAAAGAACCTTGAACTTAGTAGCTTGAAAGTAAGAATTTTTTTCTTAAATTAGGCTCAAATTCATGTCTATAAATACTACACTACTAGGAAAAAAACCTTTTCTTTTGTAATCTAATAAAAGTTCAACTTTTCATTACTTTTAGAGCCACAAAATGCAATCAGTGACGAAAATATATTGAAGTTATAAAATCTATATAGAAAGGAAATTTAATTAGAAAAAAAAAGAATTACATGGTAGAAACAACTAAACACAAAATAGAAGAGCTAGTGGAAAGTATCCTCCAATCTTTGTGGATGTCCAAAAAATCAACCCTTCTAATAGCGCAATAATTGCCGTAGCCCAAAAAGAAGCAATGAAAGAAAATTTAACCAAATAGAAAGGCAAAGAAATCGATATAAACACTTTTACTTTCCTGTCTGTCTAGTGTCTAAATACCCCTAGGAATGGGTTACAAGGTGCATCTCCACACGATTTCATTTTTTGGAATTGCTAAAACCCCTAATTTGAAGCAGACTCTAGAAAGAAAAAGGGAAATACACATACCCAGTAACAGCTCAATTATTAATTCGATAAATTCCTATCATCCAGACAATGAGGAAATGTTTTATAACAGACTCATAAAGCATGTAATAACAAGGCTGTATAAGTCATCCTGTGTTGCATTAGATCAATAGGTCTATGACAAGTAAGAACATAAGAAACAACATAAGGTGCAAATTTTCAGGGAACCTTGATCTTCCAAATGCAATAATCTAAGGGGAAACTATAGGGAGATTGATTGTGAATAATGAATTCAATGGACTTACCTGGGCCTGGGAAACTATTAGGAGAGTTTGAAGAACAAGATCGCCTATATCGGGAAAAAAGAAGAGAAAAGAAAAGGAGCTAAGGAGCACCATAAGAAAGGTTAAACCCTCAACCTCTCAATCATTTTGATTTTGAAAATATGTGGAAGTTCCAAGCAAATGTCCAACTTCTTAAACAACAGAGAAAGATCCGAAAGCGTTTTGTATAGAAGAAAGTTAAAACATTATAGGCATTATGCATAGAAGAGAGCAATTTTTTTTTCTACCATTTTGCATAGAAGAAATTCAAAACATTCTAGGGAAGCTAATATTTTATCCTTATGTGTGAGTATAAATCTCTTTTACATGACATTATCTGTCCTTAATTTTTTTATCACATCAAAACATATTTTATTCTTATGTGCGATATATAAATCTTATGTATGTGACATTGTTTGTCATTATTTTTCTTTCCTTCTAGGGAGAAATGTCTTTTGATTTATTATTGAGGCCTTTATTACTTTACCAATGCTTCTGCACTTTACCAAGTGTTTAGATTCTTATTGCAATTGATATTTTAGGGGTTGATAAGCGGCTCAGCTGAACTAAGGGAGCAGGCAGCCTTGGGTTTAGGGGAGTTAATTGAAGTGACAAGTGAACAAGCTTTGAAGGAGTTTGTCATTCCCATTACAGGGTATGTACACCGAACATAATTAGATGCACAGATATTTCTTTATGTACGACATTTGGATTTTGATTAATTTTTCTTTGCATATTTTTCTATGAATTACTTGGCTTTCGAAAGCACGATTGCTCCCTGTGGCAGACACTGTTATAGTTAATTGGTCCTCTATTTGTCTAATTAATTTAAGGTTTCCCAACTGCTGCTGCTGCTGCTGCTGCTTTTGTTATAGTAGGTTTGATGTGACATGCAATTGAATTTTCATTATTTTTTGGTGTTCTTTTATATCAAAGGCCTTAATTTTTCTACCAATTGCCATCTAATGATGCAGCGAGAGCTGCTACTTAGAGAGAGATTAATAAAGGAGTTAAAGAGAAGCTGAACTAGAAGTTAGTGGTTTAATACTGGAGAAACCTCTGACTAATTTGTGTTGATATTAGGTAGATGCACTTTTTAAGTGATCTTTGTCTTGTTTTCCATGGTCAGGGAAGTTGGACTTCTTGCCTCCTCTGCCTCTTGTATTATATCTACACTATAAATGAATTTCATTTATTATTTAACAAACTTTAGAAACAGAAATAAAAGCTGACATGAACTGTTAATATTAGAGGAAAAAGCTGATATACTATTCAAGTTCTCCATAAGCTAATGCCTTAATGGTATATTGGCTTTTATAGCTTCTAAAGTCAACTAGACAACTTCCCTGAATAAGGTCTATAGTTCCGAAGCTATTTTAGACAAATAGGTATAAAACATGGCAGAATTCAATAAAAATATTACTCTGATAATAATTCTGAAAATTCTTGAACAACCTATTAACTTTAAAAGACCCCTTCAGAAAACTCTAGCACACAGGAACTTTGAAAGACAATAACTTCAAAGAAATTCATAATTCAATGCAGAAGCTTCTAGACTGCTGCATCAAGCCATCAACTAGCCTATTAGTTTAGTTCAGATTTTGCCACATGCTTATAAAAGTTGTGTCCCTGCTTCATATATTTATTTTACTGCTATCCATTCATGTTCCTTGCCAAGGATAGTTTTCCTTCTTTTATGCTCAATCATTGAGCATTAAGTGGTACTCCTCGGGAGGTCATGTAAAATTTCAAATTGTTAAATGGTTTACTTTATAAATTTGGAAACCTTGTATGAAATATTCTACATTTTTTTCTGTCTGTACAACCACTATGCAAGACTGCTTAAAATTTTCCTTTGAAGGGGTAGTGTTGATCTATACATGTGTGCGCGTGCACGTGCGTGTGCGTGCACATATGAAGGTTAGTGATCACTCTCATCCTTCTTGGTTTCATGTTCTTGAAAGCTTTCAACTTTGTCCCAAGGGTAACTGACCATGTTTGTGACCAAGATTTAATTTACTTTCTACCGTGTTATATTTCATGCGAAAAAGGAATTCACATGACTTGTTACATAACTTGTGTACTTAAGCGGACCAAATTATTATGTTTAGGGTTAAATGCAAAATTTTTAACTGTACGGATGTTAAGAGCATGAAAAATAGGAGGGCTCATAAAGTTTTAATTGATTTGGTGATATGGAAGCCAAAAGAATCAACAAATCCGAGCCTTTGAAACTGTATTGATTTTCCTATGTTATGATAAAGGTTCTCTGCATCTCCAAGTACAATGTATGTAGTTCGAATTGATTTGGTGATATGGAAGCCAAGGTCTTAATCCTAAAAATCTACAAATCTGAGCCTTCAACCTTTGAAAATTGTATTGATATTCCTATGTTATGATAAAGCTTCTCTACATGTTCAACTACAATGAAAATTTACAGACCTTTCTATTTTTTCATGTTCTTTTCATCTGTATGGTTGAATTTTTTTAATTTGATCCTAAACACAACAATTTGTTCTACTTCAGACTTGAGTACACAAGTTACATATTAAGTCATGTAATATACTCCTGACTAATATATATATATATATATATATATATATATATATATATATAAATTTTAGTGATCTCTTCCATCTTTGTTTCATGATCTTGATATCATATGAACTTGGTCTCAATATTAAGTTATCATACATGTTTATAGCTGATTAACATTTAGAAAATACTTATTCCACTTGTCATCCTTGGAAATTTACTCTTGGTTGGTCTGCTGATGTGGTTCACGAAATTTTTTATTTTTATCTATACAACAGTCCTCTAATTCGGATTATCGGCGACCGGTTCCCATGGCAAGTGAAGAGTGCAATTTTATCGACTTTGAGCATCATGATACGAAAGGGTGGGATAGCCCTTAAACCGTTTCTTCCACAGCTTCAAACAACATTTATCAAATGTTTACAGGACAACACCAGGTCAGTTTATAAAACTCTCTCTGCTCCCATAATAAGTCTACTTTGAGTTCGCAGTTTTTGAATTCCAGGTCAGTTTTTTATTCAGAAACTTTTGAATAAAATGGGATCCATTGTGCAAGTATAGTATATTTTTAAAGTAAAATAGTGTGTCCATTTTGCGAGTCAAATGCATCTTCCAAGCATTAAATGAGTTCCATTGTGTTTGTAAAATGAGAGCCACTGTGCAAACTAAAGCACTTTTAATCAATAAAATATATGTTTACTTTAGGGAGCACTATTTCCACGTGTGTTTTTGATATTTCCATATGGTTCTTATACATGTGGAAATATCAGTTCCCTTACTTTATTAGTGTGAAGTAACTAAAACAGACATTTATTCAGTTCAGAGACGATATATAGTTTGGCATTTTGTTCTTTCTGAAACATCTCTACCTACATACATTGCTCATTCTAAACTTATCTGAAAAGAGAAGACGGGAGGGGACAGTTCAAGTTACTAGTGTTTCTTGTACTAGCTTTTGATAGTAAGTTGTTGTCTCATACTTATGCAAGCACCACCAATGCAGGACTGTACGTTCAAGTGCTGCCCTTGCACTTGGGAAGCTTAGTGCACTCAGTACGAGAGTTGACCCATTAGTTAGCGATCTTCTAACCAGTTTGCAGGTGATGCTTGTTGATTTTCATCGGTGAGTTCCCATTGACTTAACAGCTAAATAATTGAAAAGTGGTGAATTGTAAAACACAGGCATCAGATGGTGGAGTTCGTGAGACTGTTTTGACTGCTTTGAAAGGTGTAGTCAAACATGCTGGCAAGAGTGTGAGTGCTGCTGTTAGAACACGTGTATACACTCTCCTAAAGGATTTAATTTGCAATAACAATGACCAAATTCGAAGTTCCGCTGCAAGAATATTGGGCATCATATCACAGGTTTGTGCATATATCATACAAATAGTTATGTTTTAATACATTCATTCCAATAAGAATTTTGACAGCTCTGGTAAATGTTGCTGTTGTGGTTCAAAAATTGAGCAACTGATGATTAAGATTGGTGCGAAGTATTTTTTGCCGATGTTTCAGTGATTAAAAAATGGATGGTGTTGAGTTCTCCCACATTTTGGAGACTTATTGCACCCTCAGTATCTCTTCATATAAATAGCTTCCAATATCTTATAAACCATAATCGCCATTGTTGGTTAGTTGAGCTGAAATTAGGTTTGTGCTTAACGCAAAATTTTAATCTGATTGATTCCTCATAGTCTTTATGTTTGTTATGGCAGTACTTGGAAAATGATCAATTTCATGAACTACTGGGGGAGCTTTCAAATTCGGCCTCGTCTCCTGACTTCTCTGCTAGACATGGCTCAATGCTTTCCATATCTTCCATACTGAGGCACAATCCTTCCATGTTTTGTGCATGCCCCTTGTTCTCAGAGATTGTGGACTGCCTCAAAGATGCCTCGGATGATGAAAAGGTCCTACTCTTACTTGAACTATATTTGATTGTTTGCAACTGGATGATTTCTGACGCATGTTTTTATATAGTTCCCGGTTCGTGAAACGTCAACAAATGCATTAGGGAGGCTTTTACTCCATCTAACTTTGTGTGATCCTTCAAAAACCACTGCACACTCGGAAATTCTTCCATCTATTGTATCGGTACTTCAGGATGACTCTAGTGAAGTTAGAAGAAGGGCATTATCAGTACTAAAAGCAGTGGCAAAAGTATGTTCTTGATCATTTGTCCATTCTATTTTACATATTATTGCTTAATATCTTATTAATATTCATTTTTTCTTTTAAAAAAACTATCTTGGTATATGACATTGGGAATTTTATGCCAGGCCAATCCCGCTGCTACTATGAGTCATATTACAGTATTGGGTCCTCTACTTGCTGACTGTTTAAAGGATGGAAGTACTCCTGTTAGACTCACTGCAGAGAGATGCCTTTTGCATGTCTTCCAATTAACAAAAGGTTATTTTACTTTTCTTTTTTCCCCTTCCTATACTTATTATGTGGCACGTCTCAGCTATTAACTTTTGAATTTTAGGTTGATGCGTAATTATAGATTTCTGCAATTGTCCTTTTTTTTAAGAAAATATTTTAATTAGGAAAGACAAATTAGAAAATGATTAGGAAGGATGAAAAATCCACCTAAACTATGAAAGGAGAATATGCAAAGCTTTCTGCAATTAATTTGATGGTTCCAAAAGGGAAACTCGTTCCTACTATTAAATGGAATCCTTTCATTTAATTGTAGACAATTTTTAAATTTTAAATTCTCCAATTTATGTTTTCCAGGGGCAGAGAATGTTCAAGCTGCACAAAAATTCATCACAGGCTTGGAAGCAAGACGAATTTCAAAGTTTCCCGAATATAGGTATATCATAATAGGTTTTATTTGTTTAAATTATCACTACATGTAGATATCGTTTAATAATTCGAATACATGATTTCAAAATGGTCAACAATATCTCCAATTTAAGTAAAGTGATAGCCACAAGTTTCACATGTTTTTATACGTTCAACTAGTGTCAATGATATGTCTATGGAAGGTTAAATAATCTTCAGAAATGATCATTTTTTATATAAAAGGTTTATCAACTTTCCTGGCACCTTGGCAGTTGGAGTCTTGGCCTAGTTCGAAGGAACAGTTAGCTCAATAAGGAGTTGACGCGAATCATTTATCTTTCATTATAATTTTAATGAACTTTGTTGTTTATACATTTTATTATACTCGTTTACTCAAATTGTGTATTATATATATACATATATATTTATATTTATATGTATAATATCTTGCAGATAAAATAATTAGTGTTCTAAAAGTCGGCCTACTCGGCTGACTTGTCGGCGACTAGGTCGGGGTCGGAGGCTCGCCGAGTCGACCTGGCCTTAGTCCTTTGATTTAGTCGCTGGCCGGTCGGGGCAAATTGGAACAAATCGGAACATATCAGCGTAAAAAACAGAACATGTGAAATGTTTGGGACCATAGTGTAATTTATGGATTTTGTTTATAACTTTAAAATTTAAACCTTACCTCCCTCTGCCGACTGCTGCTTCTTCGGAAAAAAAAATAGCTTCTTCGACCGATGACGCCGATTGCTACTGCGGTTGCTTCTCTGATGACGTCTGTTGCTGCCGACGACGATTGTTGCTGCCGACGACGACTGGTGGATCGGCAACTACTGCTGCTTCTCCTTCTTCGACCGACGACGCCGACTGCTACTGCGGCTGTTTCTCCGACGACGACTGGATCGGCAACTGCTGCTGCTTCTCCTTCTTCGACTCGACTGCTGCTCGCCTGCTCTTCATATTCGACTGCTGCTCTTCATCTTCATCATCTTCGGCGATCAAGTAGTTCTTTTCCGGCTCATGTCTCTCAGTTTCTCTATTTTTTTTTGTAAACAATTTACAATCAACTGAATACTGATATAAGGCTTATAAGGCATAAGCAGTTTGTCGGCAAACTGGCCAAAGTGGGCAAAATTATTATTTTTTTAATTTGTTAGGTTTTAGTTAATTAGTTCCTTAGTGGGCATTAAAGAAAAGGTTGGATAAATTAAATTAGTTAATTTTTAGTTAATTTTTGGTTAATTGGTTTTCATGTTTAGAAATTAGAGCGTCAAACTATTTGGTTTTACTTAGTTTCAATGTTTCTATTTGATGATTTGTGTTACTTATGTTATTCTACTTGTTCAAAACTTATGTAGGAGGAAGGAGAATATATATTTTTTTAAAAAAAAATTGAAAATCCGACTAGCCGATAAATCCCCTAGTCGCTAGTCGGTAGCCAATCGACATGGGACCGACTAGCGACTTTTAGAACACTGAAAATAATAAATGCACATTTTGTCACTTTTTGTAGATATGAAGTTACTGTTAAAATGTGACCTTATAAGGAGTATGCATTAAGGGCACGTTCTTACCCTCTTTCTCTCTCGCATAGTCTTGCTCATATATTTAGCAACTCTACCAGTATAGAAATATGGACAGAGATTGAAGCTGCTTCAACTAGATTGGCAGAGTGATACAGAGTTGATTTATTGGGTCAGGAGCTCATTCTGTGATAATATTATTCTATGATTAGAGGGGGTGGCCCGGGTTGCAACTAATGGGACAGTAATTATTATGGTGGTGGTGGGGGTGGTGGTGGTCTTTTGTGCTGGTAAAGGTAGAAGGAAATTTAGGTGAAAGAAATGGACAGGGATTAGTTTGGTGCTCTGATCCTCACATATTATATTTGCTTTACAGAGAGGTGTGTGTGAGAGAGAGTACTGTCCCATGAGGGTTGGTGGCTAAAGGACTTGCCATAATGTACTGCAAAGGGTTGCCAATTGGCCAATGGAATGGTTGAGAAGAGCTTATGTGGCTTGCGTTTAGGGAAGTAGTATGTTGCAGTTTATCCATTTTTCGGTTTCTATTTACTGGTGGTATCTTTGACATACTTTGGTTATTCTACCTTTTTGTTCTTTTTCTTGTTCCTCTTCTCCCTTTAGACGTGGCCTAATACATTTCAGTCATCTCTTTCTTCCTTTTTTTCTTCTCTTTCCTTCTCGTACAACCATATTTCTCCTTCTCTTTCTTTATTATTGTATATTCCACTTGTTGAAATGAGGGCTTACTAGATTATAACCGCCCCCAACAAAAGCAAGATAACTACCTCCGTCGAATAGAATAGATTTATGGTAGATGTTATATTAAAGAAACCCACCAACCCTCTGCGAGTTGTATGTATGTATGTTTGAAGATCCTATCATTTAATTATTTAGATAATTAATTCGATGTAATGTAGATATATTCAGCTAGGGCTTTGAGAAGATAACTATTAAAATGTTAAATTCTTATTGTGTAATTAATTGAATTAATATGTATAGGTTTCTAAAGTCAATTATGAAACAATTGATTTTGGTGTAGATTTATTTGGTTAGGACAAAAGAAACACGGATATGGGTATGGGGACACAAGTGCATTATGCGGAGATGCAATGATTTGATAAATCTTATAATACAGGGTTAAGGAGAATTCGACACATATTTTATCATTAATATCTAAGGGTCTAGTATTATATATATATATATATATATATATATATATATATATATATATATATATATATAGTAAAAGGCATCTAAGATAAGTTATCTTAGGTTATTTTCAATACAACATCATTTGATCTTCAACTTAATAATCTAACCAAATGAATGTAATGAGCATGAAAAATATGGGTTATGTAAATTTCGTTTGATTTGAGGCATCAAAGTGTTATTTTTATAATAGTGTAATTAATTTGTATACAAGTATATATTTCTAACAGCTCAAATTTTAGTAACTTCTATTGTTATAAAGTTATTGATGTATAACCTGAAACCAAACGAAATTTTACATAACCTCATATTTTTTGTGTTCATTACATTTGTACGGTTAGATTATTAAGTTGACGATCAAATGATGCTGTATTTGAAGTCACATACGATAACTTATCTTTGGTGAATCTAAGATGTCTTTTACTCGTGTGTGTGTGTATATATATATATATATATATATATAATTATTCAACAAAATAAATACTACAAGAGAAAAACAAAAAACATACAACAAATAATATGACTTTAATGTTTCTATAAAATGGAAGTGATAAAAATAACAAAACAAGCATATATAATTTAGATCACATAAGGTATAAAGGATTTGAGAATCCCTAAATAGTCCCCTAAAATTGTAGTATCCAGGGCAGAGATACAACAATTTGGCAGAGTAACGAAGAATCAGTGCTTCTTACTTAGGACCATAAGGAGATAGCCTATTTGTTATTTTATTTTTATTTCGGTTAAGTAATAAAATTAGTTTATATTGTATTGACAATCTAAATAAAGAATTTGCTTGAAATACTAATTCAACTTTTACTCTGGAATTTAAGTTTTTATGAAATTTAGTTTAGTTATAAAACTTATTTAACAAGTAATCCACTTATTATTACTCCACTAAATTCATGGCTTAGGTCACTAATTTAATAAGGAATCTTAAATTATATATATCCTATTTGGCGCAACTTTCTTAAAAGAGCTTATTCTGGCAATAATTTGCTATATTTGGAAAATAAGCTAAAAAAATATTTAGGGAATAATGTTATGGATCTCAATTTTTTTGTGTCCAATGTGTTTAAAATAATGTGACATTGAATAAGAGAAATGATACTTTGTGCCACAACCAATCACAACATATCATTTGAGATACTGATTGAGATACAAAAAAATAAAAATAAAAATTGACACTCCTATCATTTTCCTTGAAATATCTAAATAAGCTATAAGCTGGAAAAACACATACCAAGTTTTTTTGTTTTGTTTTTCTATTTTTAATTTTTATTTTATTTTATTGGGAGCCTTGAAGGTGTAGGGAGGATCTTTTTGGAAAGAAAGCTCCTTTGAAATCTCTTCATCTGCAAATAATTATCGATGTAAATGTTAGGTTTGTAAGATTCATGAACGCAGTCAAATTGCACGAAGTAAACGGAAGCATGAAAAACCAAAGTTTTAAAATTTTACAAACCATATATCCGAATCATCTTTTATGCACAATTATTAAATAAACGAAAAGATAAAGAACAAGAATTATACCCTTGAAGATTCGAGCTTCCTCAGGTACAAATTCACCTCCAATTATTTTCGCGTTTAACTTGAATTCACCGGGTTTGGTTCCTTCCTTTGATCAATGTTAGCCACCCAAGTGTTTGGCCTCTAGAGGTGATCCACCAAGGAAGAAGAAAGATTCGAGAAGATGGGTGTTTGGCAAAATCTTAGTTTTTTCTCTCTCATAGAAGAAAGTGTACTCTTCAACAATTGGAATCACGTTTACTTGATATCTGATATAAGACTCTTTTTATAAAGATATCAGTTAACCCTTCTTATCTAATTAAAAAATAAGGTATTATTTAATTAATTAAATTTATTTAATTAATTAAGCTCCCTAATCTTATTAGGGATAATTAATTAAACTCTTTTAATTAATTTAACCTCTTAATCTTATTAGGAATATATGAGAGTAATTTTATTAATTAATTCCCAAATTCCTTTAGGAATTAAATAATAATAGTAATAATACTAATAAAACTCTTCTTATTAATTTATATTTAATATTTTTAAAATATTAAATAATAAATATTAAACTATTTAATTTATTCTATCACCATAGATTAAATTAAATATATTCAACTTATTATTACGATTATGCCATTAACTTCTTAAATAATTATTATTCTTTTTATAGTGTGACCCTTTAGGTTCTCCATATTAAACCGGTTGTGAATAAATCAATTATAACAATTCTAATCTTATTTTAATAAATAAATTAAATTATTAATTTATTTAAATAAATAATATTTATTCTACAATAGGGATAAACCTCCCTAGCGATTAAAGACTTTCCTGATAATATAGATTTCAACATTAATTATAAAAGAACATTTGAGTAAATAATTACCGTACAATTCAATTCTTCCACCATACAATGTCCCAATTAATTATAAGACGTGGAATTACTGTTAAGTCTTATTTAATTTAATTATATGTATTTTGATTCTTAAATGCACAACTCCAAATAATGCAAATTAGAAACTCTTTTCTATTTTTATTCTGTCTTGGCCAATGACTACTGAGTTGTCATATATCGAATCACATAGGACATTTCTCTTCTTTTACTAGAAACGGTAGATTCTTTATTGATCGTACATTATCTCCATGTACAACTTATTATACCCAAGCATACCCTTTGATATACCCTAAGGGTCTTAAAAAATAAGTTAAAGTATAATTCATCATACACAAGATACTATGATGATTTCAAGTCCAAAGATCACTTGTACTACTATCACTACAGGAATTCCTATTGACAGGCAAGTAAAACTCTATTAGGTATTCCTTAACGAGCCACGTTCATTGTACTTATTCTCCAATAAGCACCTACATACTTGCTTTAGTGTCTCCACCCAAATGATCATGAGATCAATCATCCTCATCCAATGAGCAAGCAACATATGTACCAATCTATCCGGATTCACTAATCCAACGATTGAGAACGATTTTAGTTTTTAAGCTTTTTAAAAATTTAGATCTCATTAGAATGATCGTCATCATTATTTCAAAAGTATTGTTTAAAACTATGAGTTTATCACATATTATAAAGCAGCATCATGTAGATAATTAAAAACCTTTAATAAATTAATACTTTTTATTAATAAATGAATAAGATTGTTACAAAGTATATGCTTTATCATCAAACATGATTGGCTTGTGTGCATACTACTTTCAGTAAAAACAAAGATGGGGCTTATCTTTCAATAGGAAAAAGAGTGGAGTAACTAAGCTTATAACTCAATTTAAATAATTTGAAAGAAACTGTTACGATCATGTTTTTTTAATTTAAATACTATTTTTGTATTTTTATTTAATATGTAGTTCCTAATTTTATGGTAGAAGTAGTAGTGGGTTTAGAGTTATGTGAATAAGTTAGTTGTAGAAGTGGGTTAATTACGTGTATTAGTGGCAATTTAGTTGTAGGACATTTGATGTATAAATATGTATCATCAGTTAAAATGATAGTATGGAAGAATATTTACAAAAAACTAAAGTTCATCTCTAATGGAGGTCTCGATTTTCCTCGAAGTAAACCACCAAAAGACGAGTTCACGTCAGTATGAAACCGCCATACGAATACATATCGGAACACTAATTTTTGTAGCTTATTTGTTCAGGAATGGTTTGAGTTCCTCCAAATAAGTTGTGACAAACAGGGTCATAGTAATAGAGTATTTAATTAACCTTTATAGAGTTTTTAATTACAGTAATAGAGTTTTTATGGTCTGGAGCACTACACATGCATATGTGCATGCCCGACACCCTCCGATTGCCTCCGAAAACACAACAGTCCTAAAGATGACCATTTTGACCTATCCTAATGACCTCAAATTGAAAAACTTAAAGAACGAAAGTTGTAGGTCTACTCGTCCTCGTTCCGGATCATCTTGAATCACCTCAATCGGAGTTCGTATGAGGAAGTTATGACCATTTTACTATAGGAGGTCAAAACTGTCCAAGTCAGACTTCTGTACCCGCGCTGGGGCGCGAGGACTAAGCCAACTAGTGGCGCTGGGGCGCGAGATTGGCGCTGGGGTGCGAATTTCAGCGCTGGGGCGCCAACTTCTGGCGTTGGGGCGCGATTTTGGCGCCGGGGCGCGATTTTTGGCGCTGGGGCTCAAATTTTGGCGTTGGGGCGCCGAAACTTGCAGAACCCAACCACGAAGAACAGAACAAAGCTACTGTCTTTATTTTTAACATCAATTAACCCCAATTAACATGTATATCTTCACGTAATTTACACATAAACGCTAACAATCATTCATATACTAGTTACTAACCACTAAACAACGATTTCATAAACTAATTCTTTGAAACACTATTTTTTTTAAAAACAAAAACTCTATTGTTGATGTTCTTGACACAGTGAGCACTGTAATCATAGTTATAAAATAATTTGATTTATTCTAACTATATTCTATTAAATTCTTACCCAATTCATATAATCACAGTTCAATTTCATGATTATCATACAATACAAGTATAATATTTGGTACTCTACAAACCACGCTTTATACATATATGTTCACTGTAATTTCACTTCTTTTTTCTTTAACACATAATTAGCATGAAATCTTATAAGCATACTACACATACAATCGCATATCTATATATGCCAATATAACAATTACAAAAACATAGTTTTACAAGAATTTTGTAAAAACCTTCTACTCCGTGAAAAAGAAATACACAGAGACATGTAAATTATATGTGTATCTAGTATTAAGGTCATAGACATACCTTTTATTGTTAAGAAATTCGTGTTAAACTCTAATAATAGCTTATAGAACTCGGCTCTTGTTGCTTCTCTTTCTCAGACTCTCTCAAAATCTCTGCACCCTTCTTTTAGCAGGCAACTCTTTTCTTAGACTCAAGTTTAACAATAAGACGTAAACCCAAAATTCAACTGATAATTCAGTGGTAAACACGAGAACGGTTATGGCCATAATAAGCCTAATAATTGACATCGGTTATAAAACGTATAACTTATAAATATATATATTTTATTTATTAATAATTTAAATTTCAAAATCCAAAAGCCGTAGGGCTTTGTTTGGTAAAAACCATTTAAAAGTTAAACACTTCATACCAATAAGTCTTGTTTGGCACAAATCAAATTAAACTACTTTGATTTATTTTAATAACTTCTTATAACATAGTTATTTGTCACACTTTATTTAATTAAGTTTTCATACTTAATTTAATTAATTCTAATAACAATTCATTGCATAATATAATAATTTATTTAATCATTATAAACTCTCTAACTTAATTATTAAATTAAATTAGATTACTATTTCAAAATAATTACTTTCCTTAACTCATTAATTATTTATTAAACAAATAAATAATCAAATCACATCAAATCAATTAAATAAATACTTATTCAACGATAAACACAACCATTAAATATTTATATAATTTAATAAATATTTAAATATTATAATTAAAAATCTGGATTGTTACATCATTCCCTCCTTACAAGGATTCTGTCCTCAGAATCACAACTCAAGTCACTCATTCGGTACAGTCTTCCCTACTTACAAAGATTCTGTCCCCAGAATCGAAGACACAAATTACACAAATAACTCAGAGTAATCTTTCATCATTTTATCTAAATATAGATTTTATATTTCCTACTACATTCATTACCTAACAAATTCGATGTTTCATTTCATAACTTTCATTTGAACTCAATTATATTTTGAGTATTATATATCTTTTAACCCATTCATTTTCTTTTCTAAGGATCGTTATCATAAACACTCGGGAATCGGAATCGCTATCATACACACTCGGGATATTACATTCACCCTTTCTTCTAAGAATTTCGTCCTCGAAATTTAATTAATTAATATTTATTCATTCCATCTATCAAAGTAGATTTTACGTTAATACTATATTCATTCCTTAGGTTCTATAACCACTTCTTCCACAAAGATCATTCTACAATTATTAACTTTTCTATTAAAAGTTTCACAAATTTCTTTGATAACTCATCCCCTTCTCATTTCAAAATCTCTTTTCTCACTTAATCAACACATTCATCATTCAGTGTTGCATTCTACGACTTACTTCATTCTAAGGAATATTTTTCTTTTTCACTTCCATCTTGCAGAATAACAAGAATCTTCCACAATTGTACAATAATTGGGAAGTAGTTTGAATAACTCAGGAATTTTAAAAGATTCCAAATCATGCTGAGGGTCATAAGACCACGAACTATGTCCACAGTTGTAAGTAATCTTTCAACTTCAACTTTAACAGTCATAAGACTATAAGGACCCCCGTACTTAGGGTGTTAAGCCCTTCGTACGATGTATTGTGCAGAAACATTTAAACGCTATGCATATGTCCATAGTTATAAGTAATCTTTCAACATAAACTTTAACAGTCATAAGACTATAGGGACTCCTCGTATTTAGGGTGATCAGCCCTTCGTACAATGTATTGTGCACAAACATCTCAACGCCTCCGCGTAATCCCCTATAAAAGGGTTGTTCATCTCAGCTTTTCAACATCTGAATCCGCACCAAAACAATTTGGTTTGGCATAATCTCAAGAAACTCTTGAATTTCATGAACATCTTTGAATATTTATCTAGCTGAATCAAATAGCAGACCTCTACAATAACTCGGACATTAACCGAAATATACATATACATACATACATGTATTCTCATATCTTAAAGAAATCTCAAAAATCTTTTTATGACGTCATGATATCGCACTGTATTTACAGTCCGTTGAGGATTCCGTCATTTGGTGACTTTATCATACTACATCATACCATAGTGGGCTGACGATCCTTAGATCACATCCAACACTAGGTAATACTGCATTGATGACTCCATCGTTTTTATCATCTTTGCACCAGGTTACATGATGCATTAATGATATAAAATACATTTTGATATATTGCAAATCATTTTTGTCTAGCCGAAGTAATTAACATAGACATACAAATAATAGTATTTGTTGTTAAAACTCATTGGTTCCATCATTTGATCTGATGTTTTTCAAGAAAATAAAAGTGTAAACATCAGCACGAAGTCAATAAATTTCGAAAGTCTAGCATAGCTAGTAGATTTAGAATACCTATGCTTCCACCATCAACTCCACTTTCTATAATGATCCATTGCTTAATAGGTCTATCTATTCCTATCATCCTCAATACTCCATTCACACTTAATTATACCCTAGTTCATCAAACTTACCACACGTTATGAGTTCAGGAACTTGCCACAATCATATGAGTTTAAGAACTTATCCTAGTCAGACCATAGGCGTCCATTCGCTGAGGGGTTCAAAAACATACAATATAATTATGAGTCACGAACCTACCATAAGTATGAGTTTTAAGAACTCGCACTTAACCTTATAATATTCTCTAACTATACTCTACCTATCTGTTATACACATGAGAAAAGAATCACCTTCTCAACAAGCATATAACAAATAGCGCGACACAAACATTCCAATGATTATCAATGTGATAAACTGAGTGCAAGCACAAAACCCTCACCCATACAAAGATTTGTACAACTCAGCCATTACATGAGACCTCAATTGAAATCCCACCTAACTCTATCTTGCTTATAACTTGCCCTTTGCTCGATACGAATTTCTCGTATCACATCATCTATAACTTCTCGTGAGTTATCTCGTACTATTTCATAGTACTCCATCTTCATAGCATTAAGCTATAATTATTCAAATATTACAGACCATCTTTCTTTTATAACTTAAATAGATCACGTCGTGACCTTATTCTATAATCATCTCTCTTAAAATTCTTTTGTTAACTCGTGATTGTTTTGTTTTACAATCCTCATTCTTTCTCTTTTTCATCATTTACGACATTATTCGTTATCTTGGCTATTGGAGTTAGGAAACTCCCATTTCTTATCTTTATATCTCTTCAAGATTCTTCTTTGAATCTTTTTGTTTATATAACAATTCTTCCTTTAAGAATTTTTATTTTTAACTTCATTTACATCGCTCAAAATTTCATTCAAGTTCTAAGCTCTCATCATACGTGTCCATTTCTACACTTGGTACACATCTAGTCTCTAACAGTTTCAATATGGTACGCTGAGTGGTTTCCCACAAACAACCAACAAACTAGGTTCCGAGTTGCTAGTTCGTATATACCTCCGCTCCATGAAGGAATCATTTAGCCTAGATACCATACATCAACTATTAAAGAGTACAATTGTACCACACTTAGACATAACTCTCTATTCATAACTTCTTTATCATTCTCTTTTTATAGACATTGACTATTTATTATCACCTTACATCCTTATTATTGGAGTTGGGTAACCCCACATTCATATTCCTGATAACTCTGCGAGATTCTTCTTTGAATCCTTTCACGCAAGTTTTAATCCCTTATTGTTCAAACTCTATTTGAGCTTATTCATTCTTTATCTTCACCTCTCTTCTCTAAGGTTATTGCCTATGGTACTCCTACCTAAGGTTTATAACCTACAGCTTTGATACCAACTGTAACGACCCCAAAATCTATACAATTTAAATCCCGACTTCGGTCGTTAACCATACATTCAACCTCTAAATAATACATCATTATTCGATGTTAAACTTAATAAAATTGCGGAATATTTAAAATTTTTATACATTTCCTTCTTTCTTGCCCTGAATCGCAACCATTACATTACATCTCTTTGATTCAATCTTATGTCATGAATCGTTACAACAAAATGACTATACAAAGTCTTACATCATAACTAAATATCCATATACATTAGATAGCTCAACTTACATTTCAACATGTTACGTTCAAAATATGAAATACATTTCTCATAAAACATAAGTAATCTTCGTGAATATAGATCTCTATAACTCACATAGCACGTATCTTTACCTTAAAATCTTGACCTGCAAAAGTGGTTATTTGCAAGAGTGAGCTCGACAGCCCAGCAAAGTCTAACAGTTTTCATGCATCACATAGCACATAATAACATGCTCGATATATATCTCATTAAAGTAACATGGCATACATGCTTTTAATTCACATAGCAAATATAAAGATTGGGTTCCTTACTCAATCATCATTACTTAGCCAAAACAATGCAGTCATATATTGACTTTAACATTTCATGATTTCAACATGCATAACATATCATGCAATTTAAAACAGTTCATCAAGTCCACGTAAAAAATAGGAACCGAAAGACTTGCCTTGATCGTTGTTTACCAATAATAGCTTAACAGCTTACAGTTGTCTGCACTTCACGTGCCCTACACAATTATATAATCATACACATCAACTATTAGTCACATAACAACACATAGCAATTGTAATGTAAACTCTACTCCACATCTCATAATCTTTCCTATTAATAAATACACAATGGTCAATTAGATTGTGTTAACTTTTCGACTTATGACTCACTATATTTTTTCTTAGTCAAACTCGAAGTTCAAGTGCTTAAGTCTTGCTAGGACTACTTATTGGTTTTATATTAAACCCATTCCATATCTTATAATATCCATTTCAATGGAATTGAAACACTTTTTAAGTTCATTAACACTTGGCACGGCGTTTCAACGTTCAATCGTCACACGCCCGATTTGCCTCTCTTGTGTATGCTTACTATGCTTCTATAACTTATCTAATACATTATTTATTAATGTTAAGCATCATTATATTTACTAAGATTCATGTTTTATAATTTAGGACATCATCTTTTATGGTCTGGAGCACTACACATGCATATGTGCATGCCCTGTCCCCCCGATTGCCTCCGAAAACACAACAGTCCTAAAGATGACCATTTTGACCTATCCTAATGACCTCAAATTGAAAAACTTAAAGAACGAAAGTTGTAGGTCTACTCGTCCTCGTTCCGGATCATTTTGAATCACCTCAATCGGAGTTCGTATGAGGAAGTTATGGCCATTTTACTACAGGAGGTCAAAACTGTCCAAGTCAGACTTCTGTACCCGCGCTGGGGCGCGAGGACTAAGCCAACTAGTGGCGCTGGGGCGCGAGATTGGCGCTGGGGTGCGAATTTCAGCGCTGGGGCGCCAACTTCTGGCGTTGGGGCGCGATTTTGGCGCCGGGGCGCGATTTTTGGCGCTGGGGCTCAAATTTTGGCGTTGGGGCGCCGAAACTTGCAGAACCCAACCACGAAGAACAGAACAAAGCTACTGTCTTTATTTTTAACATCAATTAACCCCAATTAACATGTATATCTTCACGTAATTTACACATAAACGCTAACAATCATTCATATACTAGTTACTAACCACTAAACAACGATTTCATAAACTAATTCTTTGAAACACTATTTTTTTTTAAAAACAAAAACTCTATTGTTGATATTCTTGACAGAGTGAGCACTGTAATCATAGTTATAAAATAATTTGATTTATTCTAACTATATTCTATTAAATTCTTACCCAATTCATATAATCACAGTTCAATTTCATGATTATCATACAATACAAGTATAATATTTGGTACTCTACAAACCACGCTTTATACATATATGTTCACTGTAATTTCACTTCTTTTTTCTTTAACACATAATTAGCATGAAATCTTATAAGCATACTACACATACAATCGCATATCTATATATGCCAATATAACAATTACAAAAACATAGTTTTACAAGAATTTTGTAAAAACCTTCTACTCCGTGAAAAAGAAATACACAGAGACATGTAAATTATATGTGTATCTAGTATTAAGGTCATAGACATACCTTTTATTGTTAAGAAATTCGTGTTAAACTCTAATAATAGCTTATAGAACTCAGCTCTTGTTGCTTCTCTTTCTCAGACTCTCAAAATCTCTGCACCCTTCTTTTAGCAGGCAACTCTTTTCTTAGACTCAAGTTTAACAATAAGACGTAAACCCAAAATTCAACTGATAATTCAGTGGTAAACACGAGAACGGTTATGGCCATAATAAGCCTAATAATTGACATCGGTTATAAAACGTATAACTTATAAATATATATATTTTATTTATTTATAATTTAAATTTCAAAATCCAAAAGCCGTAGGGCTTTGTTTGGTAAAAACCATTTAAAAGTTAACACTTCATACCAATAAGTATTGTTTGGCACAAATCAAATTAAACTACTTTGATTTATTTTAATAACTCCTTATAACATAGTTATTTGTCACACTTTATTTAATTAAGTTTTCATATTTAATTTAATTAATTCTAATAACAATTCATTGCATAATATAATAATTTATTTAATCATTATAAACTCTCTAACTTAATTATTAAATTAAATTAGATTACTATTTCAAAATAATTACTTTCCTTAACTCATTAATTATTTATTAAACAAATAAATAATCAAATCACATCAAATCAATTAAATAAATACTTATTCAACGATAAACACGACTATTAAATATTTATATAATTTAATAAATATTTAAATATTATAATTAAAAATCTGGATTGTTACAGTGGAGGTGGCACCTATTGATGAGAAGATCCGGGAGAATAGGTTGAGGTGGTTTGTATCCATTGTGTAGACTTATAAATGCACTAGTGAGGAAGAGTGGTTTGATACAAATAGAGAACAAAAAGAGGGAGAGGGTGACCAAAACTTAATTGGGTAGAAGTAAACGTGAAGATTTACATGCAAGAGGTGTCACAACCATAGTTGTTAAGGCGCTAAGTCGAGGCGAGTCGGTGGCCGACCGCTTAAGCAACTAGTCGACTAAGCGCCCGACTAATCATCCATAAAGCGATAGATTATTTACAACGTGGATTTTATACATAAAATACACACACATATATATGTATATACTTGTATATATTTCAAATTCAACAAGTTACACATACTAAAACAAAAATACACTGCAGATCAATAGAAAAATGTAACTTCAATAGTAAAATAAAAAAAAATTAAATTACTTATTAAAATATTAAAATTATAAGTTAAAACTATTATTGATTATATTAAATAATATTTAATTTCATGAATAATAAATTAAATATAAGTAAGATGTTATATTATACTAATATAATAAAACAAAATACATAACAAAAAAATATAATACTAATTTATTATGCTACTTAATTGAAGTACTGAACTACTGATATAATATTAATATTAATTTAGCATGTATATAATATACTATTAATATAAATTATGTGATGTAATTTACTGTGTACATAATTTATTATACTTGCTACCATTTAGTAGTAAACAACTAGTTTGGTAGTGGGTTGCAACAAGTAAACCCATTCAGATTTATCTCTCTTCCTCTTAACTACCACCGTTGGTGTCACATCGATCATTTTCTGGGAAGAGGAGAACCAAATAAAGTCCAATAATCGCTCTGTATATCGTCAAATCAGACGAGAAGAACTGAAGAAGATGAGAAGAAGAGGATGAGAAGAAGAGAAGCATACCTGTATATCAAGTCGTCGCCGTCGGAGTCGTTGGAGTCTCGTTGCTAGGCTTGATCGATCGATCGATTAGCTCGTTTCGTACTTTCGTTTCTCCACACCCACTACGATCAAGTCGACCGCTTCTCCAAATAGTCGTCCAACTCGTTGTCTGGGCGTTCGCCTTTGACCTCTCCCACCAAGTCGCCCAGACGACTTGCTACTTCGTACCGACTTGACGACTACGACTTGATAACCCGGTCACAACACTGGAGATGACCCTAGATTCATGTAAGCTGACCCCAACTAGTTTGGGAATAAGGCTTAGTTGAGTTAACTTGAGAATAGGTAGCTTGAACTGAAAGTTTTGTTGAGGATTCAGTTAAGCAAGCATGGATGATTATCAAGTAAGGTGTTGATGATTTTAATGACGAAAGGTTTAGCTTCATCCTTAATGTACTCCACAATAGTTAAAACATTGTCTTCCAATATTAATCAAATTCTTCAAACTGGATGTCTTTCAATTTGTATATCTTTGTCCATGAATATTCATGAGATTTTATCTGAAGTGATATGCATACAATCATTTACAATATGGTTTACTTTTCTAATGAAGGTTAAACCAATCTTCATATTATTATTCTGTGGTGCATATTTCAATTCCCAGTTTCTCATCGGCGTGGTATTTTTGATGCAGTGATGACAGTGATGACAGTGAAAATGACTTATCAAATGGCTGATACATCGTTGGTGCCATGGTTAATTTCTTTTTTTTTTTTTTTACATCAACAGCTAAAGGTTTTCAAGCTATTTTGGTATTTATAGAAAATGATATACACAGTGAAGTGATCGATAGTTTGATACCCAATTTTTCCATACATGGGTCCTTTTGAATGTAATTGTTTACAAATATGATTTTGACGAGCAATTTTGAACACCGAGGAAGCAAAGGCTGAAGGTCCGATGGCCTTTTTTATGATATGGTTCTCTCAAATCTATGATGGACATTTAAGCTAGTAGAAGAAAGCTGATAATATTTCAACTACCTTTTGCACTGATACCTTATTTCTCATATGTTTGAGATTTAAGGTTGATCACGGAGTTTGATCTACCGATTTGGTGGAATCCAAAACTGTTATTACATGACTGAGTACCGACTGTAGTTCTGCAAATAGGGGAGTATGAGCGCACACTTGTTTTTTGAAATGGATACTTGCAAATGCTAAGTTTGAAACGAAGGTGCCATTTGATTATTGAAAATTTTGTAGGCCCTTCAAGTATGTGTTTTTTTTAATGTTTTGATTTTAGGACTGAAGTATTTTCTTTTCAGCAAGTTATACCGAGTTCAGCATGAACAGACTTCTTGAATCTTGCAGTAACATTCTCTGATGGGATAGAGTGGTCGTTGCCAACATATCAAACGCAAGACTCAACCGCTTCAAACGTCAGTGTAGAAAAAAGTAACATAAGGCTTTACGTGGAGAAACGTTTTGAAGAGGTTTATTTTTCCTTTTTTGCTGGGAGGTTTGCGGTGGTTATTCTTACCCAATTCTCATTTTCTTTAAACTAAAATTTGTGGCACATGCGTTGAGTGTAATTAATGTAAAGATGCAATAAGAATTTATTATGTTTAAATATTTAAATGAAAAATTAATAGTAAAAAATTAAGTACATAAGTGTAATATAATCAAACATGCAGGGACAAAAGAGGAAGGGAATTTGTAATATAGTCTCAAGAAAAACAGTTATTTTTCTCTCTCCTTTAATAAAACTAGTTAACTACACACGCTACGGGTGTGATTTAATGTAAAAGAATAAGAGAGAATGAATAAAAAATAGCTCTGTTTAAGAGAATAAATAGGGGATGAAATGGATAGAAAGGGAAACGCAAAGAAGTTTCACTAAATTGTTAACATCAACACACAATTGCATTTTCTTTCCGCTTTATATTGTAGAATAGGTAGATAAGGAAATCTCACAAATATGAGTAATGTGAAAAAAACATTTAAAAATCCTTTCAAACCTTTTCTTCGTCACTCTTTTTAAAACATAGTATTAGGTTATTTGACATCGTTAGCCAAATTATAATGTGGTGGAAAAAATATTTAATGCAAAGGTGATAAAATATATATTATTTCTAGGCTTAAATAAAGTTTAAACCTATAAATTTTTTTTTTACAGTTTAAAATTAATGTTTCAACTTTAAGACACTAAAAAATCTCTCTAAATGCTTATAGATTAGACCTTTTGGCCACCGAATTTGACATTTTTTACCACAATAAGTCACGTGACTTGAATTGAAAGGGGAATAAACTCTTTTAAGGTTATATATCATTCATATTGGCTCTAATATTTCTTTTTTTTTTTCATCACACTAATCACGTGTGTGCTTTAAGGTTTTTTTAATTTATTTTTATTTTTAATCTAGGAAAAAATTAGTCTTTTAAGATCATAAACATCCAAAATTTGCATGTATTTCTATAAATCAATAAAAATTTGAAACTGGTGGCTAAATTACAAAATCTCAGAATTAGGACCTAAGTGGAAGATTGGAAGTACTTAGAATGACCAAAATATGAAAAATTAGATCAAACCAATCTTTAGATGCCCTAGGGATCCGCACCACCAAGCCTCCACTATAAGATTGGTTAGGACCAAGTGTAGACACTCGAAAATTTTGCATTCCTGTTACTAACCTTTCAGGAGGGCAAAATCGTCTTTCAGAGATAAACCTGGAAGTCAAATCAGCACAGTCCCGGAGACAACCCCTGGATACTCAATTTGCCATCTTGAAGACAACCCCGAGATATTCAGCTCAGTTCCGGAGACAACCCCGAGATACTCAATCTTATCCATATCGGAGACAACCACGAGATATTCAGTTTCAGTCCCGGAGACAACCCTGAGAATTTTGATAACCCCGAGGAGTGCAATTCTAGTTCCAAAGATAACACCGGAGAAGTCAGTTCCATCTCTAAGACAACCTCGAGATATTCAGTTCCAACTCCGGAGACAATCCCGGGAGTTTCAGTTCCAACCTCGGAGACAACCTCGAGGGATGCAGCTGCAATTCCGGAGATAACCCCGGAAGAGCTCGTTTCAGTCCCCAGCAATCGGCTTCAACCTCGGTGATAGCCCCGAGGCATTCAGTCCCAAACCCGGAGATAACCTCGGGAGGACAGACATACCTCAGAGACAACCCTGAGGACATTCAACACTTGTAGCAGCCCAATCTCAGAGATAACCCTGAGCAACGATTGCTAGATTAGCCCAGAACCGGAGATAACCCCGGTGAGGGGCAAAATTGTCATTTTGCCACCTCGGTCCCACATTCATGTCGTCTCAACAATATTTCAACCTACATGCTACACAGAAGTGTCCTACAAGAACCATAGCTTCAATCCCGAGTGACTACTACACAAGACAGCACACTGGATAGAATTTGAAGACTTGAAGACCTGAGCATGGACTCATCTTCCTGACTTCGTACAACCTCTTATTCCATGTCATTGTGTAGCTCTCGA
The DNA here is from genome assembly GCA_016801055.1 of Panax notoginseng. Classification (NCBI taxonomy): domain Eukaryota; kingdom Viridiplantae; phylum Streptophyta; class Magnoliopsida; order Apiales; family Araliaceae; genus Panax; species Panax notoginseng. The sequence continues at coordinate 52,605,881 of CM029023.1, forward strand.
CAACAGTATTCCAAAAAGGTATTATACGCCTCCATCGGATGCCCGGATTGAAAGTTATGAAGGTTCGAGCGGACAACACGTTGCACGAGTGCATGTACTTCGAGATAGCGGGGCCCACGGAGCCCGAGGCACCCCGGGCAGCCATAGGAACACCTGCGGCTCCCCCCTCTATAAATAGAGGGCTTGGGGTGGCCATTTGTAAGAGAAAAAAGGCGAGAAAGCCTTGTCCATTTTGCTCTGTACACACTATAAACTGAGTGCTTTCTCATTTCAAACATTCACGAGCTTATATTTTGCTACATTTTACCGGTGGGAACCGAGTGTTCATCTATTTAAAGCTATTTGAAGTCTTCTTTGGCAGCCCACTATAAGCCTTCTCACATTTCTTAAAGCATTTCTCCACTTTTGTGCACACACAATTATTCACGTTGAGAGTCGTGTTCTGTGCGTATGCCCGGACCGAACACATAATAAAATGGAAGTATCAAAGGCCTCAAATACTATTGAGCACAAGGGTTTGAAAAATCTCTTTTACAAAACATCACTGCTATATCTCGTTAAAACTGAACTTTTATACAAAATTCAAACCCTTTGTATATAGGTGCAAACGAGACATAGCACTACTTCCAGATAATTGCACATTGATCCACACACACACATATTCAAATAAAGGTTTTAATTAAAAAGTGGCGGTCACTGTGTCACCACGAATGTCGGGAGGTGCCTAACACCTTCCCTCCGCATAATCAAGCCCCCATACCTTAACGAATCTCGGTTTCATAGACCAGTTAAATAGTGTCACATCACTAGGTCAATGTGCAAACCTTTTCTTGGTTAAGTTGGTGCAACCATTTAAAAATACCAATTGGCGACTCTTACAATCCCAATCGTCGACATATACATGTTGGAGCTTTTCACAACTTATTTTTTTCAAACAAATCTCACCTAATATGAGAACACCAAAAGACAAGAATAGAAAAGGGATAAATAAAAATCCCAATGTCGACAGGTGGCGACTCTGTCGGGGAAGTCCAGTAAGAGGGCTTAAGCCACTATTACAAACTTTTTAAAACCATTATCTGCTTGTGTGTAGATGTTGCATTTACATTTGAATAAATGTGTACGAATGCATTTACTTATTGTACTTAGTGCTTCACACCATATCTGCTTATGATATTAGTGCTTCGCACATGTCATCATTTACATACGGTGAGACACGTATGTGAATGTATGTTGTGTGGTTCCTCTACCAGGAGGCTATCCTGTCGGTGTTTGATTACTGGACTCGTAGGAAGACTAATTCCAACGAGGCTCAGGAAAGGCACCACCCAGATTCGCTCCAGTTGAAAGACCAGATTAACTTCTCGTTTAATAAATTGCGATGATCTGAGAAACTTCATGCCAAAAAGCCACGAGAGTAGCCTAAGATTGAAGGAAAGTCTCTTCATACTTTCCCATTACTTGTAATGACAATTGCTTGTAATTTCATTTCCATATCAATCTCAATGTAATGGAAAATATGAAGGAATATGTGTACATGCATTCCCTTTTATATCAAAACCTGTCATGCTATCTTGTCAACTGACATCCGTTTCGCAGGATAATACTCCTAAAACGGACACATCACATAGCATGTAACATTTTTACATTCCCTAAGACTAAACTACATAAGTCTTTTTGTAAGGAAGCAATTGGTCCTGTTACCCGTTCAAAATCCAAAAAGGCAATAAGCCTACAGCCAAGCATGGCTACATCTGGCCAGTCTAACCCTACTCCTGTCTCTCGTGAGGAGTTCGAATGGTTAAGTAACCAAATTACAGAGTTGGCTGTTCTGCTTAAAGAACTACACAAGTACACTTAGGGTCTAAAAATACCCATACATACAGAATCCTCTACACATGGAGGAACTCAGGGACCGGACAAAGAAATTCCTGTACCTGAATCTCAGTTGGACAAAATCAACAAAACCCTTGAAACCACCCATCTCAAAGAAGATCCAGACACCGGTGATATCAGGAAGAAAGTCCTATAAATGGAAGAGACCATTCAGTCTATCATAGGGGTTAGAGCGCATGGGAGTGTTTCATATGCCGACCTTTGTATCTTCCCTGGGGTTCGTTATCTAGAGAAATTCAAGACTCCCGATTTTGAAAAGTATGATGGATTGGGAGATCCTTACACACATTTGAAAGTCTTCATTGGAGAGCTCGGATCTTATGCAGAGGATGAAAAGCTCAGAATGCAGCTGTTTCGGAGAAGTTTGACTGGAGAAGCTAGATTATGATACACCATATTTGACAACTCCAAGATTCATAGGTGGGAGGAGCTAGCTCATGCTTTCCTCAGCCAGTACAGTTTCCAAACTCAGATGGCTTCTGACCGGTACCAAATTACCAAAGTCAAGAAGCAAGCTAATGAGTCTTTCAGAGAGTATGCCCAAAGATGGAGGCTTCTGGCTGCTCAAGTTATTCCATCTATGACTGAGTCTGAAATGGTGATGACTTTCATAGACATTCAAGAAGCTCCCTTCTATGAGAGAGTTTTAGTTGGCATAGGCAAACCATGTTGGGAATTTCGGATCAAAAAAATGCATAGCGAAATGTATAAAATTGAACAAAACAATCTCCGAAACCCAAAACAGAATCCATGCGAAACAGAAATTAATTCAGTGTTAAGAGATTATACCGATTATGAAAAAGCTTCGAATCTCCAATGCAATCCGAATGAACTACGTCTCTACGGTATCCACACGAATACACGCGAATCGTCGCACGATTCTGCAATAAAAGGGAGCTGCGGTACTAGCCACCAAAAGGATCAGGAATTTTCAAACCTTTTTCTCTCTAGTCTCTCTCTAAGAGCGGCTAGGGTTTTCTTAGGTTATGATATCTTTCCTAAATGGCTGCTATATATCATATATATAGTAGTTAAACAGGATTAATCAAAACCTAATCCTATTAAAATGTAAAATTCGAATATATATATATATATATATATATATATATATATATATATATATATATATATATATAAATTATCCTATTAATTTAAATTTGTAATTTAAATACTATCATTCGTATTGATATATTTAAATCCTTTCAATTTAAATTAATTCCCTTTTAATTACGTTCTATGTGTGTGACCCTATATGTTATTATTATGTTGACAATAATTTTAAAATCATATTATAAAATTATAAACAGCGAGCGACATCTAGTAATGCATCACTGCTACCCAAATAATAATAAAATCGATGATTTGATGCAACCTTTTCGTGACCAATGTTTTAATGTAATTTAATGCTTTTAACCTTGACATCCTAGATTAAACTCGAGTCATGGAATATTTCATACTCTTCATAATTTAATTTGAGTTTTCTTGATCAATGAGTAGACTATATGAAACAAATCATTATTTGAGCATGGCCATGCATTTCATAGTTTTACTCAATCAAGAGGCCTATGGATATCACCCCTAATATATAGGAGGGTTAAATTCCATCTAGATCACTCATATTGCTCACATGATTCATGATGTACCCAATAATCACCTTTATAGTCCACCCTATTAAAGATGACCTTTGATGATATCAAAGTACATAAATTCTCGTGTAGTAATATAGTAATTTCAGGTCGGAGGATCATTACATCATTGTCACTATGAGAATTGCTAATGACACTTCACATAATGCTCCACATAAAATTCTCATGGTGCGTCTGTCCAGTACATCGTTCTCTAACACGTACATATGTATTGACTTAATATCTCATATATTTATGACCAATGAGATTTGGTCATCAGTCAATTCACATACTAGTCTCAATGTATCATTGGTCCCATCAATAATTATACTCGACTAGGGACATTTAAGAGCAATAATATTAATTGTAATTATATAATCTCATGTTCAAGTCACATACGTGAAACTCTATAATTTATATCACTATTCTGAGGAATTTTATTATGTTAACATTTATATAACGCAGTAAATAAAACCATAATAAAATCATCCATTTATTCAATCAAATATAATATCAAAATGTTAATCAATTATATCAAATAATTGGCCTTTAGGGAACAAACTCTAACAGTCTCCCACTTGCACTAGAGCCAATCACTCATGTATCTAATACCAATGGAACTAGTGTGACCTTCGTGCTTCTACTCCGATAAAGCCTTGGTCAGTGGATCTGCAACATTATCATCTATTGACACTCTTCCTATATGTACATCTCCTCTATCAATGATTTCACGGATGAGATGGTATCGTCTAAGTATATGCTTGGATCGTTGGTGAGATCTAGGTTCCTTAGCCTGTGCAATGGCTCCATTATTATCACAGTATAGCTCAACCGGATCAACAATGGTTGGAACAACACCAAGTTCAGTGATGAACTTTTTAATCCATACAGCCTCCTTGGCCGCACTAGAAGCAGTAATATACTCAGCCTCTATTGTAGAATCGGCTACTGTCTCTTGCTTCGAACTCTTCCAGCTAACAGTACCACCATTAAGGCAAAACACAAAACCTGACTGAGACTTATAGTCATCATTGTCAGTCTGGAAACTAGCATCTGTGTAACCCTTTACTGCCAGTTCATCTTCATCTCCATATACTAAGAATGAATCCTTAGTCCTTTTCAGGTACTTGAGAATATTCTTGACTACTGTCCAGTGACCTTCACCTGGATTCGACTGGTATCTGCTCGTCATGCTCAAAGCATACGAGACATCCGGACGAGTACATATCATTGCATACATGATAGATCCAATTGCCGATGCATAAGGGATTTTTATCATACGCTCCTCATCATCTTGTGATTTAGGACATTGGGCCTTAAAGATCTTTACACCATGAGTCATGGGTAAGTGTCCTCTTTTTACCTCTTGCATGCCGAACCTTTTTAGCACTTTATCAATATATGTACTTTGACTTATGCCGAGCATTTTTCTCGATCTATCTCGATAGATCTTGATACCTAAAATGTAGGTTGCATCGCCCAAATCTTTAATGGAGAAACATTTTCCTAACCATGTTTTTACAACCTGTAATGAAGGAATGTCATTCCCATTAATTAATATGTCGTCAACATATAATACTAAGAATACAATGTGACTCCCACTAACCTTTTTATATACACTAGGTTCATCATCATTTTTCATAAAGCTAAACTCTTTGACTGCTTCATCAAATCGAAGATTCCAACTCCGAGAGGCTTGCTTCAATCCATAAATGGATCGCTGCAGCTTACATACCTTTCCAACATCCTTTGGAGTGACAAAACCCTCAGGTTGTGTCATGTACACATCCTCAAAGAGATTTTCGTTAAGGAAAGCAGTTTTGACATCCATCTGCTAGATTTCGTAATCATAAAAAACTACAATAGCAAGTAAGATCCTGATGGATTTAACCATTGCCACTAGAGAGAAGGTTTCATCATAGTCAACACCTTGAATTTGTTTGAAACCTTTTGCTGCCAGAAGGCCTTTATAGGTTTGTACATTACCATCCATGTCGATTTTCTTCTTAAAAATCCACTTGCACCCGATTGGTTTTACCCCTTCTGGTGGTTCAACTAGAGTCCATACTTGGTTAGTATACATGGAGTCCATCTCAGATTTCATGGCTTTAAGCCATTTCTCAGAATCTGGTCCATTCATAACTTCTTAGTAGGAAGTAGACTCATCCTGATCTATGAGCATCACATCGCTGTTTTGAGTCACAAGATATCCATAATATCTCTCGGGCTCTTGGCGTGTCCTACCAGATCTACGAATGCCTCGTGTAATTTGAGCATGTTCACTTTCCACAATATCTTGTGATTCCTGCTCACGTTCCAACTCAGGTTCAATGATATTTTGTGGTTCTCTAATTTCTTCGAGTTCTACTTTCCTCCCACTGTTTCCTTTAGAGACAAATTCTCTTTCTAGAAAAATACAAGTTCGAACAACAAACACTTTGTTCTCAGAAGGTTTTTAGAAATGATACCCTTTTGTTTTCTTTGGGTATCCCACAAAATTATATTTGTCAGATTTGGGTCCGAGCTTGTCAAAATCTAGACGTTTTACAAACGCCTCGCAATCCCAAATCTTCATGAACGATATACTCGGACGTTTCCCAGTCCACATCTCATATGGTCTCTTCTGAACCATCTTTGTAGGAACATGGTTAAGTGTGAATGCAACTGTCTCTAGGGCATGACCCCAGAAGCTTATTGGAAGATCTGCATGACTCATCATTGATCGTACCATGTCCAACAAGGTGCGATTCCTCCTCTCAGATACACCATTCCATTGTTGTGTTCCAGGTGGAGTGAGTTGTGATATAATACCACACTCCTTTAGAAGGTCATCAAAGTCTTGGCTTAAGTATTCACCTCCTCGATCGGATCGATGGGCTTTTATGCTTTTGCCAAATTGGTTTTGAACTTCATTCTTGAATTCCTTGAACTTTTCAAAGGATTTGGATTTGTGTCTCATAAGATATACGTATCCATATCTACTGAAGTCATCAGTAAATGTAATGAAGTAATAAAACCTACCTCTTACTAACGAACTCATGGGTCCACATACATCACTATGTATAAGTCCCAATACATCGCTAGCACGTTCACTATGTCCAGTGAAAGGGGCTTTAGTTATCTTGCCTAATAAATAAGACTCGCATTTCTCATATGATTCAAAATCAAATGAATCCAAAAACCCATCTTTATGGTGTTTAGATATGTGTTTCTTATTTATATGACCTAAATGACAGTGCCAGAGATATGTCGGATTTGAATCATTTGATTTAAATCGTTTTGTATTTATGTTATAGATAGGCATTTCTAAATCAAGAATATAAAGACCGTTAAACAATAGTGTAACACCATAGTACATTTCAGTTAAGTAAAACGACCAACTGTTGTTCTTTATTATAAATGAAAAACCTTTCTTATCCAAACAAGAAACAGAAATAATGTTTTTGCTTATAGCAGGCACATAATAACAATCATCTAATTCTAATACTAGCCCAGCGGACAAAGATAAATGATAAGTTCCTACGGCTAGTGTAGCAACTTTTACTTCATTCCCAACTCGTAGGTTAATCTCTCCTTTCGCCAAAGTCCTACTCCTTCGAAGTTCCTGCACATTAACACAAATGTGAGAACCACATCCAGTATCCAATACCCATGATGTAGAAGTAGACAAGTTGACTTCTATAATATATATACCTAAATCAGAAGTCACACTTCCTTTCTTTTTCTTTAATTCTTCCAAATAAGCATGATAATTCCTCTTCCAGTGTCCAGGTTTTCCACAGAAGTGACAATCACCTTCTTTAGCCACCCCACCTTTAGGTTTTAAAGCCTGTTTGGTTTTGGAATTGGGTTTGGCACCAGATTTAGATCCTATCTTCTTCTTGCCTTTCCAATTTCCCTTAGCATTCCCCTTTTACACCATCATTATGGGAGCAGGTCCTGCCTTTTTCATGTTGTTCTTGACAATTCTTAACATGCTTAACAACTCAGTAAATGGTTTCTCAATTTCATTCATTAGATAATTCATAACAAATTGAGAGTAGCTGCTGTTCAAAGATTGTAAAACAAGATTAGTTTGGGCTTTCGGAATAATCGAAAAACCCAACCTATCAAGGTACTCAATATACCCAATCATTTTCAGCACATGTGAACCGACTGGATCGCGTTCACCCATTTTGCAGTGATACAATGCTTTGCTTGTATTATATCTCTCCTGTCGAGCATGCCCTTCGAACAATTTATTGAGATGCTCGATCATCTCATAAGCATCCATCAACTCATGTTGCTTCTGAAGCTCAGTGTTCATAGTTGCTAGCATGAGACAACTCACGTCCAGAGCATCATCTTGATGCTTCTTGTAAGCATTATGCTCTGAACGTGGTGCAGTGTTAGCTGGTGCTGCAGGAATGGGCCCATCAAGGACATATAGCTTGCGCTCTTGTTTGTGGACAATCCTCGAGTTCCTATGCCAGTCTAGGAAATTAATTCCACTCAGCTTTTCCTTCTCAAAGACTGATCGTAGTGAAAGACTATTAATGTTGTTGTTGTTTGCCATTGATATCTACAATTTATAAGTGCAAAAATAATAAGTCAAATTGCAGAGTATTTGATATTATGTTATTGATAATAGTACATTCAAAATATACCTCCCACTATTTTATTCAAATTAATAGCCCTCACCATTAATTCGTAAAACATTTTCTATTAAATCTTTCTAGTGAGCCAAGATCCATATTTCATTATGCCTTAAGTTAGCTTTGGCTAATCTCTTAAAACATAATTGTTTAGGTAGACAACCCTTTGTCAATTATATCATATATAACTCTTGGATTGTTTGGTAAACAACATTTGTTTCTAGTCCATCTAATGGTACCTACCAAACTCCATGCCTCTAAGTCCACAATCCTATTAAGATAACTTAGTTAAGTCGGGCCCAATGATTTTAACATTTTGGATATCACAATTATCCTATCGCATCTTACCAAGATAAATAGGGTACTTTGCTTTGGCAAACTTACATCCATCGATCAAGGTCTGGATGAGTGTTATTCATTGGAAGGCATCTGATTTAGACTTAATAATTTAATGAGGGATTTTATTAATTAATTTAGATCTCACTAATTTTAATCTTATTAAGCATGCACGTCATTTATCATATCATATCATATACAAGCATAAATAAAGTGCAAAATTAAATGTGTCATAGTTATGGCCCAATCCACTGTCAATCTTTTCAAGCTAATGAAAGATTGAAGGTCAATCTAAGGTGGTAAATGATCTTCAAAATAATAGCTTCCTTGGAACTTCCTCATGCATATGCCTCCTTTCCATCATCATCTTACCATCGTGTTCTTCATCTTCTCATCTTCAAGATTATAGATTATTACATGATATAAAGAAACCTCAAGTTACATTCGAGGGGATTTAGATGAGAAGAGAATATTACATTGGAATTTATAGAAAGGCACGACATGCAAGCCGTATTTCAAAACCAAAAAACCACTAATCTATGGGTCAAAAGGCCATAACTGTGCACCATGCATATCACAATAAGCACATAATAGTGTATATATAATTTAAGAAAACTATATACAAAATATAAGGGTCATGGCCATCGTGCGCTACGACGGGGGGGGGGGGGGTCTCCCCCCTAACGGTGGTCCGACGCGGGGGTCGGGGGCAGCGCCCCTAGAAATTTTTTTCGAACTACAATCTGTATTGTAGAATTTTTTTATACGAATCTCTGAAAGAATTCCAGAATCATATCAAATCCACCACAATACTCATAATAACAATACACCCAGAACATATCATTTATGTCTAGTTTTGATTAATCATATTAAACCGAATCTTCATGCTTCTAATCTAATTAGAAAAGAAGTTGTATATTGTTATTACACCATTTAAGATACAATTAAAAGAACATCATATGCATATCTATTACTGATATTCATAATACTAGAATATGCTTACATACAAAATATTATATATTCAATTTCATAACGGTAAAATTGTATCATCATATATCATATATATTGAAAACAATATAATCAATTTTAGATCGGTAAAATTATATCATCATATATCATACATTTCGAAAACAATAAAACACGTAATCTGAATTAATTGTTTTGCAAGTAGCTCTGATACCACTGTTGGGAATTTTTGATCAAAAAAACGCATAACGGAATATATAAAATTGAACAAAACAATCTCTGAAACCCAAAACAGGATCCATGCGAAACAAAAATTAATTCAGTGTTAAGAGATTATACCAATTATGAAAAAGCTTTGAATCTCCAACGCAATTCGAATGAACTACGTCTCTACGGTATCCACACGAACGCACGCGAATAGTCACACGATTCTGCAATAAAAGGGTGATGTGGTACTAGCCACCAAAAGGATAAGGATTTTTCAAACCTTTTTCTCTCTAGTCTCACTCTAAGAGCGGCTAGGATTTTCTTAGGTTATGATATCTTTCCTAAATGGTTGCTATATATCATATATATAGTAGTTAAAAAGGATTAATCAAAACCTAATCCTATTAAAATATAAAATTCGAATATATATATATATATATATATATATATATATATATATATATATACACACACACACACACACACACGCACACACACAAATTATCCTATTAATTTAAATTCGTAATTTAAATACTATCAATCGTATTGATATATTTAAGTTCTTTCAATTTAAATTAATTTCTTTTTAATTACGTTCTATATGTGTGACCCTATAGGTTATTATTACGTTGGCAATAATTTTAAAATCATATTATAAAATTATAAACAGTGAGCGACATCTAGTAATGCATCACTGCTACCCAAGTAATAATAAGATCGATGATTCGACACAACCTTTTCGTGACCAATGTTTCAATGTAATTTAATCCTTTTAACCTTGACATCCTAGATTAAACTCGAGTCATGGAATGTGTCATACTCTTCATAATTTAATCTGAGTTTTTTTGATCAATGAGTAGACTATATGAAACAAATCACTATTTGAGCATGACCATGCATTTTATAGTCCTACTCAATTAAGAGGCCTATGGATATCACCCCTAATATATAGGAGGGTTAAATTCCATCTAGATCACTCACATTGCTCACACGATTCATGATGTACCCAATAATCACCTTTATAGTCCACCCTATTAAAGGTGACCTTTGATGATATCAAAGTACATAAATTCCCGTGTAGTAATATAGCGATTTTAGGTCGGAGGATCATTACATCATTGTCACTATGAGAATTGCTAATGACACTTCGGATAATGCTCCACATAGAATTCTCATGGTGGGTCTGTCTAGTACATCGTTCTCTAACACGTACATATGTATTGACTTAATATCTCATATATTTATGACCAATGAGATTTGGTCATTAGTCAATCCACATACTGTAACAATCTTGAATTTTAAATTATAATTCTAAATATTTATTGAATTATATAAATATTTTAATTGATGTGTTTATTGTGGAGTAAATATTTGTTTAATTCGATTTGATTATTTATTTGTTAAATAAATAATTAATGAATTAAGAAAATTAGTTATTATGAGATAATATTCTAATTTAATGTAATAATTAAGTTAGAGAGTTGATAGGGATTAAATGAATTATTTTAATGTTTTTAATTTAATTTGGTAATAAAAGTGTGACAATAAACTATACTATAAATGAGTTATTAAATAAATTATAGGAGTTTTATTTAGTTTTGCCAAACAAGGCTTAAAGACAATAAGTCTTTATTTTTAAAAGTGTTTTGCCAAACATAGCCTTATGGCTTTTGAATTTGAATTATAATAAATAATATAAATAAAATAAATCAAAATAATAACTAAAATATATTTTATAACTGATAATTTATTACTATACTTATTAAAACGTCGATTTTAGACGTTTAGTTTATTTGTGTGTTGGTCTTAATTTGTGTTATGTAAAAGGGTCTAGTATTGGCTTAAGAGTAAAAGAAGAAAAATATAGTAAAATTGAGAGAGCTTGAGAGAGAGTTGAGAGAGGATTCCTGAGATTTCCAAAGAAATTCTCTGTGGTTAGCAAGGATTATCCAAGCAATTGAAGGTATATTTTCATAAGCTTAATATTATATATATGTATGTTATGTGTTCATGAATTTCAAAGTCTCTGTGAATTCAAAATTGATGAACTGTTGTTATATAAAGTGTTAATTGTGCTTATGTGTAGTTGTGATGCTATAACTAACATCTAGACAAGGATTTAGTATACTAATTACGTTCAAAATAAAAAAGGAAAAAAAACTATTTACAGTGCATGTGTGTATGAATACAACTTGCTGGAGTTCAAAATTGATACTTGGTTTGTAAACTGGTCCGTAAATTGAGTCTTGAATGTATTAATTTAGTAAGTAATGAAGTGAACGTAGCTTGAATGAGTTAATTTGGTGTACAATGGTGATCACAGTGTAAATTTTGTCAAGTATGTTAAAAATGGAGTTTTTGACAAAAATATGGAATTCAAAATACTTAATTTGATTTTAGTTGTTGTTAATTGTTCTAAATCAGTCTATATATGATAGGTAATGTTTATATGAAATCTATGTAAGTATTACAGGTTAAATTTGTTGCCATAAACTAAGCGTATGACAAATTTGGTTTTGCCTGTGCTCGCGTTGCCCGGAACTGAACTTCGGCGCCGCAGCGCTAGTGCCAGGCCTGTGCCTCGTGCCGTAGCGCCGTTCCCAGTGTAAACTGGGGCGCCGCAGCGCCGGTTAACAGTGTGGCCAGGAAGTTTGTTTTATTATACAAAAGTTTGTAATTGTTGACAAGGTGCAATGTTGGGACTGTTAAAATGTGATGGTGTTATAGGACCAAGAGTAAGAATATTATTAACAATTAATGATTTATGTTAATAGTATAACTTCACTATATGATTAAAACCAAGCCATACATGATGTAAATACTTAATTGTATACGGAGTATATATAATAACTAATTATGTCATGATGACATGTGTATAGGATACTTAGAATCGAGTTATTACGGTTTAGCTTACACGCAAGGCAAGTTTTTCTGATCTTTAACTTGTTTCTTAGTATGCAAGTTTTCTTTACCCTACCTTGTTTACTATTGAGCACGTTATTCCTAATCCTATTTATACAATTTAATTATATTCGTGCAAAGCTATTTAACCTAACTCTTACTTTGAGAAGGTTTACTACTTTAACTTGTTTCTTAGCGTGCAAGCTTCTAAATTCTGATACACTTATGTTGAACAAGTTTTATCATTCAAATTGCTATTTAATATGCATGCTCAATAATTCAATTCTAAACAACATTTGTTGCCTCCTTTTTAGTCTTAACAAAAGGACTCTAACTCATGCAAGCATACATGGGTCAACAGGTAGTACATAGTAAGAACAGTATCGATCCACGGAGAAAGGTTTTAAAATTAAATTATCATACACCAATTGTATCACTATATTTATATGCTTAAACGAATAATTCACAATTTTGCTTAATCTATATTCAATTAATGAATAAAACACAAAACTAATTTATTGAAATCAAATTTGAAATTAATGGGATTCTAACTTCATTTCATATTTCATCTAAATATTACCATCATGCAACATTATACAAGTATCATGGAAAATTAGCCAAGAGCACAAAATTAGACATAACCATTTTTCAATGCATTATAGCTTACTTACATAACCTCCACACGCAATAGAAATCATGTAATCATCAATAAAACCAAAATCACTATATTTCTATGTGAAATTGCATCAATATTGAATTAAAGCACAAGCTCTTATATTACTACACACGGTGAAACAGTATATTTCTATCTGGTTCACGAAATATAAAGCTAAACATTACAGCCTCATAAACGCATGCTATCATGATCATAACCATGCTCACATGTCATTTTTTCAATTCCATATAAGCATATAAAATGAATGGTGATCAAACATTCATGCAATCCAATCAATCATAACAGAAATTCCAATGACAAACGAACAATCAAGCAATCAGGCAATTAATTATAGATTACATATCAAAATCCATTAGAATCCCATAATGAAATTTAGTTCATTTCTGAACCAAAAGCCATTATGGGATTATAGTAACACATGGAAAATAAATAAAGCAATTCAAAGAGATGATAGAATTGATCAAACCCAATTGCAGATTATGTTCCAATGTGTTGTTTTAATCTCCAATAATTTCCAGCAAAATGAAATGAATTATTATTCAATGACTGAATTCAAGAGAAGATGTAGAAAATCTTGAGTTTATGCTCAAATCCTCTCTAGAAAATTAGTTCAAAGCTCTAACCCTAATTACTCTCTGAAAAACTGATAAAAACATACTTAATGTACGTCTGGTACCAGAATAGTTTTAGATAAGACCACATTCAAATTTCAAATTTAAAAACATAAGTCAAATAACAGCTTCAGATAACGCGCGCGGCCGCGGGTGATCGCAGTACAACATGGGCGCGGGCGCGCGACTCCAGCGCGGGCGCGCGAATTCTAGCCTGTTCAGCCGCGCGTGCGCGCGATGTGTACTTTTTGCCACTGTCTACTTGTAGCGCGGGAGTGCGAGGAATGCTTTGTCAAGCAGCGCGGCCGCGCTGTTTTTGTCTGCTGCATACTGCTATCTGCTGCTATTGCTTGTTGTTGTTCTATTGCTTGTTGCTTGTTCCTCCATCACTGCTTAGTTCCTTATCTACTCTCGTTTCACGTGCCATGCCTTCGATAGTCTCATACCACCTACCAATGCCGAGCTATGCCATTTCCTGCATTTTCATACCATAGGAGTTCTAATTACAAATAATGCAAAATAAACACATAATGCAATTAAAAACATACTTAAAACTACTTGAGATGAGCATAATTTTCGTGAATTGATATTCAATAAGTAGGTATAAAACCTACTTATCAAAATATCCCTAAACTTGAACTATTGCTTGCCCTCAAGCAATGCATACGACATTAAACACTGAAAATGCAACTACATGCTATACAACTAGATTACGATGCAAATGAGTCCCACATTTTTCTAGCTAAAATAGAATTTCAGTCCAATATGCCTCAGCGAATTATCCAGATTCAAGAATAAAAATTCAAACTAAGCTATAGACATAATATCATACACTCAAATAACCCATACATACTATAAAGATGCTGTGTGTGTGTGTGTTGTGTTCACTAAAACTTGATTAAAGCAAAGAATACACATGCTAAATTGCTCAATACAGAAAAAGTGCAGTCTAAATCAAGATTCATATATACTAATGCAACAAAGACTACTCTAACATATCAATACAAACTAAGGTTCAACAATGGGTTTAAACTGCTTTATATCTACTCACGAGGGCGATTTTCGCTCTTTCCCGCGGTGTTTATTGCTATTTTTTTTATATCACATGGCTGTGCAATGCCTCATTCCATTAGGCTAACAATGTTACCCCGTAGCGAACTTTCAACTAACGACTCCCAGACCATAAAAGACCTTAGGGCGCTAGGTGTAAAGAGAATCCCCTCGGGCATACTTGCTCAAGTAACAAAGGCCCCGAAACAAGACTAACCATAGTAGTTTTTTTTAAATAAGCATACCCATGTGTTCCCAAGGCTTGATTATTAATGTTTTCATAATCTAAGTCCATTTTCCACACAATTCTATTTTTAAAAGCACATTTCCTACCAAGCAATAAAACACATAACTCTTATGCCTACAAACATTTGTGAACACTTCAGTGCAAACTGAAAGCATCTAAACAACACCATGGAATACATAATGTAAAATGTTATATCTAAGCTTATGTTATCCATTAGACTCAACAACCCTTCAAAATTCAAATTTATCATTGGCTAGACATAGATTCCACATAGCTAAAAATGCGAGACATGCTAACATATAATGCAACTAAACATATACTAACACAAAAACATGCAAACTAAACATGTAAAATTAAAATTTAAACTAACATGCAAACACTACATGCAACTACCTACTACCCAATACCCCCAAAATTCAAATATTCAGTGTCCCAATGAATGAAGGTATAGGGTTAGAAGAACTCCCCTACTGATCAGCTGCACCACCCTCTTCGGGTGGTGAATTTGGTGGTGAAAATGGCACGGCTATCCCAAATTGTGGCCACTCGAGTGTAGTACCCTACTGTGTAAATGCCTCCGCTAGCGACCTCATCAAACCCGTAGCAAACGCTGTAAAGTTATCATACATAGCATCGACCTTCTGCTCCAACCTTCGGAGCTATCGATCCCCAATAATAGCAGTGGCTTGAGTTGATGTTCTTTCTTCAGTTTCCTATGTGGGCTGTGGTGGAGGCATCGAGGATGCGGGTTGAAGGATGAAACATTTTCCCCTGGGGTGTGGCTCACCTCTTACCCAATCCTTGAATTTGGCAATCATCGCATAAGTGATATCTTAACTAGGACTTTGCATCTGTTCATGACCCCAACGGACTCCTTGATGTGCACACAGACTAGAAATAATAGACGTATGTCGGATACTTCCCGTAGTGCTTCCTCTAATGTAACGTAACATATTCTGATTAATGAGATGACCCACATCTATGTACTTGCCTGTAACTATTCCCCACAAAATGATAGCCCTCTTAGTTGTGATTTCATGCTGATGCGTCGAAGGTACAAGCTTTATACATATAAACAAATTCCAAGCCTTTGCATAGCGATTCAGGGATGATGCTGGGAAAGTGCGAGGCTGATTAGCTCCTACCCTACAAGTCCACTGCGTTCTTGGAATGCACAAGTCAGTGATGTCTTCGTCTAAATCTGTCTCAAAATGGGCAGCCTCAACCCAATTATCATACCCAGTCGGTGGAGTGTTGAGTATTCTGAAAGCTTCCCTGATTGATTGAGGTCAGTAATCTACTTGAACTCCTCGAACCATTGATAACCCACTCATAGTATCTTTCGCATTAGCATAAAATTCTCGAACAATACCCATGGGAGCAGGCATAGGGGTTGCAGTAAATCCTCCCCATCCTCTTTCTCGAATCATATCCCACAGTTGCCCATCCTGTTTCTGAGGCTTGAAGCCTCTTTCCTTCACAAATATCTTTGTCACTATTCTATAGTACTCCATTTTTGCCTCCAGATTGAGAAATTTCATATGATCCACAATATCTTCGCCTTGGCTACTAGAAGAAGATGATGATGATGGAGTGACAGAACGTGCACACTTAGGACCCATTTGAAATTGATGATGAAGAAGAAAACTTGTTTGATATAATCGTGAGTAATATATTTGCTGCACAGAGAACCCCCAAACTTATATTGCATAAACCCACTGAAGCCCTAGTTTTATCAGTGTAGATGTTGAACGTGGGTAGGAGAACTAATGCGATAATCAAGCAGTGGAGATGAGACGTTACACCTTCAATTTGGAACGGTTTGGAGAGGAAGAGTCGTGCGTGTTTTGGAGAACAAGGAAATACGCTCTATATTATTTCAAATGATGTAATATATGGGGCAAGACATGTTTTTAAATAATTTTTTTTTCTTCAAAAGCCGATGTCGAGCGCGGCCGCACGGTTTTTGAATAGGGACAGAGCGTGGGTGCGCGATTACTTTTTTTACGTAGACATGCAGTGCGGGCGCGCGATTTCTCAAGGCTTCCATGGCGCGGCCGCGCGACACTGTATCCTGCAATGTCAAGCTGCATTCCAAATACCTCAAAACAGTGATGACTTCATTACAATACACCTGCACAACACCAATTAACAATATCAAAGCATGAATGACTGGATAAACAAGAATGACTATCTTAACACCATATGTTCTATGATATGCTCAAACATAGTCCTGTGTAAATTCAGCTGTCATGATATTTATGCAAAATTAATCAATTAACATAACTAAGTATGAAAATGAACTAACAAAAATAATCTAAACAGAATAAACAAAAGATAAAGATAGAAATAATGGGTTGCCTCCCATCAAGTGCTAAGTTGTAGTCAATTAGCTTGACTGTCTCTGACTTTTCATGTTAAAGATAGAATTGAGGTTACTTTTTGTCTGTCAACCTCGCCACCAAAATAATGCTTCAGCCGCTATCCATTCACTTTAAACGGCTTGTCCGGGCCCATATGGGAAAACTGTCTTCACTGTGAATGGCCCCGACCACCTTGATTTTAGCTTCCCAGGAAAAAGTTTAAGTCTGGAATTAAACAGCAAAATGCTTTATCCCGGCTGAAATACTCTCTCTATAATCTTGCGATCATGCCATTTCTTCACCTTTTCCTTGTATAGCTTCGAGTTTTCATACGCCTGTAGTCTGAATTCGTCCAACTCATTGAGTTGGAGTAGGCATTTTTCTCCTACAGCCTTCAAATCAAAATTGAGCTTCCGAATTGCCCAATATGCCTTGTGCTCAAGCTCCATAGGAAGGTGACATGCTTTGCTATAAACCACCTGAAAAGGTGACATGCCCAACAGAGTTTTATACCCAGTCCTATATGCCCAAACAGCGTCATCAAGTTTCAAGGACCAATTCTTTCTTGTGGGGTTCACAACTTTCTCTAAAATTCTTTTGACCTCACGATTGGAAACTTCAGTTTGGTCATTGGTTTGAGGATGATAAACGGTAGCAATGGGATGATTCACCCCATACTTAGCCAACAGAGCTGTGAACTGCCTATTACAAAAATGACTGCTCTCATCACTAATGATAGCTCTTGGAGTCCCAAACCTTGTGAAAATACTCCTCTGTAAAAATATTAGGACCACTTTGGCATCATTCGTTGGAAGAGCCACTTCCACCCACTTTGACACATAATCAACTGCTAACAAAATATACAGATTTCCACATGAAGAAACGAAAGGGCCTATGAAGTCTATCCCCCTAACATAAAAAATTTCCACCTCGAGGATAGTATTCAATGGCATTTTATTCCTTTTCGAAATGTTCCCGACTCTTTGACATCTGTCACATCTCTGGACGAAACTGTAAGCATCCTTGAAAATTATCGGCCAGTAAAATCCAACTTGTAACACTCTAGCCGCTGTTCGCTCTCCACCATAGTGACCCCCATATAAAGAAGCATGACAATCCTGCAAAATCCCCTCAGTCTCGCTATATGGGATACATCTCCTTATCATCTGATCAGCACATTGCTTGAACAAATATGGTTCATCCCATATATACCACTTTACATCATGTAAGAATTTCTTCTTTTGATAACCAACCAAGTTAGAAGGTACCATCTTACTCACCAAGTAGTTCGCATAATCTGCAAACCATGACATTTCCCCTTTCACCACAAACAACTGCTCATCTGGAAAGGATTCATTAATTACAACCTTATCATCTGCCTCCCTTTCCGGATTCTCTAGTCGAGATAAGTGGTTCGCTACTTGGTTCTCAGTTCCCTTTCTGTCCTTGATCTCCAAATCAAATTCTTGCAATAGTAGTATCCATCTGATCAACCGAGGCTTTACATCCTTCTTTGCCATTAAGTGTCGAATTGCCGCGTGATCTGTGTACACTATCACTATGACAACCTCAAAACAGGTCCATTCCATCCAACCTATTCTGAGTCGCCAAATACATGGTACAGAAAATAACTACAACTTTATTACAACAATTATCATGCAAAATACAACAACACATATGCTGTGAGTTTGGATACAAATATATACCAAATGTGACTCATGTCCCAACTGTGAACAACACTTCACAATGACACCTTACATAAAGGTATAGTCAAAAACTGTTTTAGAAATTAGAATCTTTGGGAAGTGCTCAAGGAAACCTTGGTACATGGGAGGCCATGTTTCTAGGTTGTGATAGATATCATATGGCCACATAATTATCCTTGGTTGACCCAATATACCCCAAAGAAAAATGAGAAGATTACTATCATATTCTTCCCAATGGTGAGTCTTCTCTTGAGTTATCATTATCTCCATTGTCTCTAATTGAGAATTATACTTCAAATAAATACCAAGATTATATAGGTAGTGCTCGTAAATATACTCAGCAAGTGGATGAGCACAATCCTGTCTTATGATGACACGGGGTTGTATGTCATTAGACATCTTGTATGATAGTGGCAAAACACCCTTTCAACGTTGGGTTCGCTTCACCCTAGATGATTCACCAAATATAACTACTAAATGATGACCACCGTTCTATTCCCCTGTTACCCCCGCTCGACCCAGCGACACTCTTATTACCTGAAAGAAATTGTGAAACAGAAGGGTGAGCACAACTAGCCCAGTAAAGAATATCATGACTAAAGATAAATAATTTATCAATAGCCTTCAACAGAATTAAATCAGAGATTTAGAACATATGGTAGATGATACAAATTCCAACCATAGTTGCAGCGGAACGAGCAATCCATTAGAAGAGTTAAATAGACTACAAAGTCAATTATCTTCTCCATGTTAAAAATCCACTAACAATGTTTTATCCCTGTAACATCAATCAACAATTCTGGTCCATAATCATATGAATAACTCATAATTATAATTGTAGTTCTAAATTCCTCTTCTCATCCAGGACGAAGATAATTTTCATCACTTATCTTTACCTGAAACATCAAAGATCATGGTTACACCAAATCACAGTTCATGTTCATAATCATACTAATAACTTCATCTTTGCACTACGGCCAAAGATATTCATTTGTATCACCAGTTGGTCATATTCATCTCAACACCTGTTCATCTTTACACTACTGGCCAAAGATATTCAACAACATGTCATCTTTGCACTACGGGCCAAAGATATTCATCAACAATTCATCTTTGCACTACTGGCCAAAGATATTCAACCACAGGTCATCTTTGCACTATGGGCCAAAGATATTCATCACCAGTTCATCTTTGCACTACATGCCAAAGATATTCAACAACAGTTCATATTTGCACTACAGGCCAAATATATTCATCAACAGTTCATATTTGCAATATAGGCCAAATATATTAATATCTCAAAGAAATATATAATCATTTCAGAATTTATATAAACAATAATTATAACCATGTTGATTAATTCACCTTTGCACTTAAGCTAAAAATATTCAATTATAAATTCAATGGTCATGATCATACCAGTCAACAATTCAACTTTGCACTACTAGCCAAAGGAAACCCATAGTCATGATCATACCAAAAATCTATCTATCTTTACAGTCAAGTCAAAGAGAAATATAATCATTAGGGTTATAAAAATGTTATATATGATAATAAAATCAATATAATCAACATATAGATTTAATCTCAAGAGTAATATTCATAAATCAACTATAATTTGGTCAGAAAAAGAAACCAATTTTGTCGTGAATAGTAACTCGTGAATAATAATTCATGAATAGTAACTCGACATGAAAAAGGTAGAAATTCCACAATAAAATCTATACTAATATTTCGGTATAATGATATTGAAAGAATAATATTTTTTAAGCTTATAAACAATTTATTTTAATTGTTTACACTTTACTAAATAATACATTTAATCATCTTAAAATGCAAAATGCATAAGATTTCATCACCAATAACCAAAATCTCTCATAAAAAATCTGCATATACCTCATATAGGATTCTCAAGCCATAAAATCCTATTTTTCAATTTTCTTACTTCACATAACATATTTAATTCATTTTCTTTTAACTAGTCTATTTTCATGAAAAATACCAAATCAGTTCCAAAAATATTTCTTTTCTGGGATTTAGCAGAATATAGTCCCATATTGAACATATATTTTTCTCAGAATTTTTAAAACTCATTTACTATTTTTCATATGGCCAAAACCGCTGAATATTTAGACATTTATCATAAATTGTACTTTTATCCAAAAATTCTAAAATTCACAGAGTACACTGATATTATATAGATATACTTCCAATAAAAATTTCATCAATTTTGTAGTTAACCACAAGGAGTTATAAGCGGTTACTTTTAAAATAGTCTTTTCCCGTAAAATTCATAACTCTTAATATATACATCCAAAAATCACCATTTTTGGACACAATCAATAAAACTCATCAAAATATCATTTCAAATTTTTTCAAAATTTTTTGAAGGTCGGAAGAAGTACGAACTGAAAAATATAATAACCCTTAAAATCCTTTACCTCAAAAGAGCAGTACTTCTGACTTGAATATCGGATATAACGCTGAGCAACACTCAAGATATCTAAATACTCACAAAAATATGCTTGATAATATAGAGAGAAAGAAAACTTGTTTCTGGTGTGATTTTCAATTCTAACTTAAGCACCTATTTATAGGAAAATGCTAGAACGCCAAAGGAGACTAAAATAATAAATTAAAATTATTTATTCTCTATTTCTACACACAAACCATCAGCAATCAAAGCATGCTAAGGCTGAAAAAAAAATCCAAGCAGCCCACATGTGTTCAACAACCAAAGTGGGTCCCACCCATAAATTAATAAAAATTATTTTATTTTCTGAAACTTCAATAATTCATAGAAAATAGCCCTTTTATCAGAAAATTCGAATCTCGCGTATTTTTATAGGAAATTCAATTCTCTGCAACTTTGCAGAAGAAAATTTTTCCAAATTCCAAACAAAAATTGACCGAAATCCATAAACGGGCGATTTTACAGGCTATAATCAAATTTCAGTCAAGAAATGGGGTCCACCGACACACAAAATATGTGTTAATCATTTAATACAACAAAAATTTTCTTCCTCCTCATATACTCATATATCCCACATTTATTGTAAAACTATCACCATTATTATATTATTAAATATAATAATAAATTATTTTATCAGGAAAGATAAAATATCATTTTTCAACAATTGTCACTTTAAAAATTTTCTCTTTCTATATCCACATAAAATTAATATTTTCCTTATCATATAAATTAATAATTAATTATTCACAAATAATATTACAGAATCACAGTACTGGCAACCAGGCCGTTCCCAGGAAAGAGGGGGCTTTCTAATAAGGATTTCTCCTTACTGGCGCGTAATTATGTGATCAAACCTCTCCTTAGACAGAACTTTCTAGACATTGCCAATAATGCTACCTAATAATATTATTCTAATTAATATGAATTATTGATCTGATAATGGAGATGATGTGCAGTGACAAATATTGAGCAGCAATAATATAAAATATCAACGCAGCAATTATTGAATTAATAAAATAAAATATTGAACAGTAATTACTGTAACAATTATTGAGTAGTGCCTTCTTACGTAAGGATCAATAATTCAAAAATACTGTGTAATAACGCGTATTACTATATTTTAACCACCGGGTATTCCAACAGTGTTAACGGTAACAACTACGCCGTTAATTATAAAAACTCAATTTTGTCATTATCTTTATCCGACAGTTATTCTGTTATGGGGCCCACAAATGACTGCGCCGTCGTACGGATATTCCCGATAAAAAGAATATTCCACGACCAAACAAATATTCCCCGATAACAATGAATATTTTATAGCCACTTGCGTATTTTGAATTTTTTTTTCATATATCACCCTTAACTTTAATTTTTATCAATTTAACCATTTACTGAATAGTAATTATAAGAAAAATTGAATACTTTTATTTCATAAAATTCGGGGTCTTACAATCACCCTTGTACCAATTAGATACGATCTAAACTTATCAAAAGCATACACAACTGCTAGTAATTCCTTCTCTGTGGTGGTGTAGTTCAACTGTGCATCAGTAAGGGTCTTGCTTGCATAGTATATCACATGAAAAATCTTTTCCTTTCGCTGATCGAAAACAGCCCCCACAGCATAATCACTGGCATCACACATCAATTCGAATGGTAGGTCCCAATCCGGTGCTATAATTACTGGTGCTGAAGTTAACCTCTTCTTCAAATGCTCGAATGCAGATATGCAATCCTCGTCAAACTTGAACTGTGCATCCTTCTCCAATAAACTGCAAAGTGGTTTAGTTATCTTGGAGAAGTCTTTAATGAACCTACGGTAAAAACCTGCATGTCCTAGAAAACTTCGAACACCTTTTACTGAAGTTGGTGGCGGCAAATTTTCAATAGTTTCTAATTTAGCTCTGTCCACCTCAAGTCCCTTCTTCGATACCTAATGTCCTAGAATTATTCCTTCTTGTACCATAAAATGGCACTTTTCCCAATTCAATACCAAGTTTGTCTCAACGCATCTTCTCAAAACCATCACCAAATTATCAAGACATAGATCAAAGGAATCCCCAAATACTAAAAAATCATCCATAAATACCTCCACATTTTGGTCCACCATATCTGAAAAGATAGCCATCATGCACCTCTGAAAAGTGGCTAGGGCATTGCAAAGACCAAAAGACATCCTCCTGAAAGCGAAAGTACCATATGGACATGTAAAGGTTATCTTTTCTTGGTCCTCTGGAGCTATAACAATCTAATTGTAGCCTGAATACCCGTCCAGAAGATAATAGAACTCATGCCCCGCTAGTCTGTTCAATATTTGATCGATAAACGACAGTGGGAAGTGATCTTTTCTTGTAGCTTTATTAAGCCTGCAGTAATCCATGCAGACTCTCCACCCCGTCACTGTCCTTGTCAGAATCAACTCATTGTTCTCATTAGAAATCACGGTCATACCACCTTTCTTCGGTACACACTGTACCGGGCTCACCCATGAACTATCTGAAATTGGATATATAATACCTGCATCTAGCCATTTCAACACTTACTTCTTTACCACTTCCTTCATGATCGGATTAAGTCTTCTTTGATGTTCCACTAAAGGCTTGCTATCATCTTCCAGCAGGATCTTATGCATACAAAAAGATGGGCTAATCCCTTTTATATCTACTATAGTCCATCTAATAGCTGACTTAAACTCTCTAAGGACTCCAATTTTTCTTCCTGAAAAGATGTTAGTGCAGAAGAAATAATCACATGTAATTTTGAATTTTCATTTAAAAATACATACCTCAAATGCTCAGGATGTGGTTTCAATTCAAGTTCTGGAGGTGTTTCAAGAGTTGGTTTCAATTTTACTGATGACTCTCCAACTTTCTTTAATGGCTCAACAGGAATCTTGAATTTTTTGAATTGTGGAGTTGTATCCATGAAGTGCATAAGTTCTTCAATCTCCTCATCATCTAATTCTGAATTTCCAGCAATAGCACTTCTCAATGGTTCATGATCCGCCAAGCTCTCTACTTCATCATTTAGCACTTTGTCCACCAAATCAACCTTGAAGCATTCCTCTTCATCTGTTGGAAATTTCATTGCCTTGAATACATTGAAAGTAACTTCCTGATCATGAACACGCATTGTGAGTTCCCCTTTCTGAACGTCTATCAAGGTTCTTCCTGTTGCTAAGAATGGTCTTCCAAGTATGATTGGTATGCTCCTATCTTCTTCATAATCTAAAATGATGAAATCGGCCGAAAAGATGAATTTAACCACTTTTACCAAAACATCTTCAACAATTCCCCGTGGATAAGTGATCGACCTGTCAGCTAACTGTAACGAAATATTTGTCAGCCTTGGAGCCGGCAATCCCAACTGATTAAATACTGACAAGGGCATCAAATTGATACTAGCTCTAAGATCACACAAACATTTACTGAAGCTCATCTTTCCAATTGTGCATGGTATTGTGAAACTGCCCGGATCCTTCAGCTTTGAAGGTAATTTACGTTGAAGCAATGCACTGCATTCCTCCGTCAAGGCCACTGTTTCAAATTCCTTTAATCTCTTCTTCCTTGACAAGATACCCTTCATAAATTTTGCATAACTAGGCATCTGTTCCAATGCCTCAACGAAAGGTTTGTTAATCTGTAGCTTTTTGAATACCTCCAAGAACTTACTAAACTGCTTGTCTTCCCTCTGCTTATCCAATCTCTGCGGATAAGGAACATGTGGGAGAGCTATTGGTATTTTATTCACGAGCTTCTCAAATGAACCTTCTTTATTCTTCTCTTCTTGCTATTGTCCAGAATTTTCCTTATCAATTTTCTCCTCAGACAAAATTTCTAGACCACGCGGCTGCGCGTCTTCCCTATGTAAAAGTGGCACGGGCACGCCATGTTGAGTTTCTGCAACCTGTTTTCCAGACCTAAGTGTAATCGCTTGACATTGTTCCTTCCCTTCCCTACTTAGATTTGCTTCTGTATTACTTGGCAATGAACCCTGTGGTCTGTTATTAAGCATGTTCGCCATCTGACCCATTTGAGTTTCCAGATTTTTAATAGCCACTGTTTGGCTTTTAATCATCACTTCCGTATTTGCCATGTACTTCATCATCATTTCCTCCATCTCTGACTTCTTTTCTTGCGGAGGTGCTGGTGGTGTATGATGTTGTTGAGAAAATCCAGGTGGGTACGGTGGTCTTGGTGCAAACTGTTGCTGAGCTGACTGTGACTGAAATTGGTTATGTGGTTGAAACTGACTTTGTTGATTGCCTTGGTTATTTGACCAACTGAAATTTGGATGGTTGCGGTTGTTGGCACTGTATGTGTTCTGAAATTGATCTTGATCCTTCCTATAGTTGCTCACATACTGCTCAGACTCTGAGCTGATAGCACATTGGTCTGTTGAATGTGACCCTGCACATATCTCACACACAAATGCAACTGTTTTCGCCTTGGTGTCTGTCAATGAGTCAATCTTCTTTGCCATGGATGCCATCTGTGCTGACAATTGAGTGATAACATCCACTTCTAACAAACCTACAACTTTGGGTTGTGATATCCTGGCTGAAGGATTTTGGAAATCATTAGCTGCCATCGTCTCAATGAGATTATAGGCCTCTTCATAGCTCTTCGCCCATAGAGCTCCTCTTGTAGCTACATCTACTATTGGCCTTGACTGCCATCCCAATCCATTATAAAATATGTTGATAACCATCCAATCCGGCATGCCATGGTGTGGACACTTCCTTAGCATTTCCTTATATCTCTCCCAGGCTTCATATAATGATTCACCCTGTTGATGCTCAAACTGGGAAATTGCTATCCTCATCTTTGCAGTCTTAGCCATTGGAAAGAATTTGGCTAAGAATTTTTGTGCTAGGTCTTCCCATGTGGTGATAGATCCCGAAGGTAAAGAGTGAAGCCAACTTCTAGCTTTATCTCGCAGTGAAAATGGAAATAGTCTAAGTCTGATTGCATCCTCTGTCACCCCGTTGTATCTGAAGGTATCACATATTTCAATGAAACTCAACAGGTGCTCATTTGGATCGTCTGTAGTAGCAGCCCCCAAACTGTACTGAATTCTGCATCATTTGAATAGTGCCCAGCTTAATCTCGAAGGTGTTGGCTACTATCCCTAGTCTGACTATACTTGACTGCAATCCATTAATATTCGGAATCGAATAATCTCTTAAAGCCCTATGCTCCTCCCTTTGCTCTTCTCTTTGTTCTGCGGCTGCCATATTAGATGTTGTGGTCTCTAACTCTACTTGTATATTTCTACGTGCTCTTGATTTCCAACCCCTACCGTTGATGTTGTCTTGTAAAGGTGTTAACTCGAAATTGGAGGATCGAGTGTGCATATACTATATACAAGTACCTGAAACAAAAATAAAAATAGAAATGAGACAAGATTAGAATTGTCTAAGTCATACAATTTAGCTTAAAATTGGTGATAATAATAATAAAATTAAATGCCTTTCCCCGGTAGCGGCGCCAAAAACTTGTTGTTTAGTCTTAACAAAAGGACTCTAACTCATGCAAGCAAACATGGGTCAACAAGTAGTACAGAGTAAGAACAATATCGATCCACGGAGAAAGGTTTTAAAATTAAATTATCATACACCAATTGTATCACTATATTTATATGCTTAAACGAATAATTCACAATTTTGCTTAATCTATATTCAATTAATGAATAAAACACAAAACTAATTTATTGAAATCAAATTTGAAATTAATGGGATTTTAACTTCATTTCATATTTCATCTAAATATTACCATCATGCAAGATTATACAAGTATCATGGAAAATTAGCCAAGAGCACAAAATTAGACATAACCATTTTCAATGCATTATGACTTACTTACATAACCTCCACATGCAATAGAAATCATGTAATCATCAATAAAACCAAAATCACTATATTTCTATGTGAAATTACAGCAATATTGAATTGAAGCACAGGCTCATATATTACTATACACGGTGAAATAATATATTTCTATCTGGTTCACGAAATATAAAGCTAAACATTTCAGCCTCATAAGCACATGCTATCATGATCATAAACATGCTCACACTGTTAGGTTTGTAATATTCATGAACGCAATCAAATTGCACAAAATAAGCGAAAACGTGTAAAAATCAGAGTTTAAAATTTTACAAACCATATACCCGGATCATCCTTTATGCACAATTATTAATTAAACGAAAAGATATGAAGAACAAGAATCATACTCTTGAAGATTCGAGCTTCCTCGGGTACAAGTTCACTTACAATCCTTTTCGCATTCAACTTGAATCCACCGGGTTTAGTTCCTTCCTTTGATCAACGTTAGCCACCCAAGTGTTTTGCCTCTAGAGGTGATCCACCAAGAAAAAATAAAGATTCAAGAAGATGGGTGTTTGGCAAAACCCTAGTTTTCTATCTCTCATAGAAAAAGAGCGTACTCTCCAACAATTGGAATCATCCATTGTGAAAAAGTCAACAACAACTCTACACCCATAATAAGACTCCTCTTATTTATAGATGTAGGCAACCCTACTTAACAATTAAGGAATTGAGCTTTATTTTAATTAATTAAACTCCTTTAATTAATTAGGCTCCTAATCTTATTAGGAATAATTAATTAAACTTTTAATTAATTAGGCTCCTAATCTTATTAGGAATAAATGAGAGTACTTTTATTAATTAATTCCCAAACACTTTTAGAAATTAAATAATAGTAATAGTAATAATAATAATAAGACTCCTCTTATTAATTTATATTTAATATTTTCAAAATATTAAATAATAAATATTATGCTATTTAATTTATTCTATCACCATAGATTAAATTAAATATACTTAACTTATTATTACGATTATGCCATTAACTTCTTAAATAATTATTCTTCCTTTTATGGTGTGACCCTTTAGGTTCTCCATATTAAACCGGTTGTGAATAAATCAATTAGAACAATTCTAATCTTATTTAAATAAATAAATTAAAAAATTAATTTATTTAAATAAATAATATTTATTCTACAATAGAGATAAGCCTCCCTAGCGATCAACGACTTTCCAGATAATATAGATTTTAACATTAATCATAAAAGAACATTTGAGTAAATAGTTACCGTACAATTCAATCCTTCCACCATACAATGTCCCAATTAAATATAAGACATGTAATTACTGTCAAGTCTTATTTTATTTAATTATATATATTTCGACTGTTAAATGCATAACTCCAAATAATACAAATTAAAAACTCCTTTCTAATTTTATTCTGCCTTGGCCAAGGACTACTGGGTTGTCATTTATCGAATCACATAGGACATTTCTCTTCTTTTACTAGAAGCGGTAGATTCTTTATTGATCATACATTATCTCCATGTATAACTTATTATACCCAAGCATACCCTTTGATATACCCTAAGGGTCTTAAGCAATAAGTCAAAGTATAACTCATCATACACAAGATACTATGATGATCTCAATTCCAAGGATCACTTGTACTACTATCACTACAGGAATTCCTATTGACAGGCAAGTAAAACTCCATTAGATATTCCTTAGCGAGCCACGTTCAGTGAACTTATTCTCTAATAAGCACCTACATACTTGCTTTAGTGTCTCCACACAAATGATCATGAGATCAATCATTCTCATCCAATGAGCAAGCAACGTATGTACCAATCTATCCGGATTCACTAATCCCCAATTTAGTAATCCAACGATTGGGAACTATTTTAGTTTTAAGCTATCTAAGAATTTAGATCTCATTAGAATGATCATCATCATTATTCTAAAAGTATTACTTAAAACTATGGGTTTATCACATATTATAAAACAACATCATGTAGATAATTTAAAAGCCTTTAATAAATTAATACTTTTTATTAATAAATGAATAAGATTATTACAAAGTATATGCTTTATCATCAAACATGATTGGCTTGTGTGCATACTACTTTCAATCTCCCACTTGCACTAAAGCCAATCGTTATGGTATCTCATCCCCTTCTTCTCTAAGTGACGATTATCCTGCTGTTGGATAAGCTTTAGTTAATGGATATGTAATGTTGTTCTTGAGAGTCCACTATCTCTATAGTGATTTCCCATCTTTCAATAATTCCTATAATCAAATGAAAGTGCCACAACACATGTTTAGATTCAAGATGAGACTTAGGAACTATTCCTAGTTCTGTAATGAACTTTTCATCCAAACAATCAACTTGCAGCTTTATTTATAGCTATATACTTTGTCTTTATCACTAAACCAGCAACTCCTTGTTGTTTGAAACCTTTCCAATTCACTGCACCACCGTTTAAGGTAACACTTTACCTTAAAGTGGATTTTTTGTTGTCTTGGTTTGTCTGAGAAACTTGAGTCTGTTAAGCCTTCTAGTTTTAATTCAGACCCACCATAAATCTGATCACATCCTTAGTGCCGGTTAAGTACTTTAAGATGTTTTTCACTGTCTTACAGTGATCTTCTCCAGAATATGACCGATCAACATCAGGTCTCGTATATTTCATTGTATACATGATTGTCACTCATGCGATCTCTCTTTTCAAGAGTCTATGGGGACTATTAAGAGAGATACACTCCATGACTCATCAACATGAGACATCTATTGGAGTTTTCCATGCTAAACGACTTTAGCATCAAATGAATATACGTTGCTTAGCATCCTTTTAAATCTATCTATATAGATTTATATCCCCAATTACGATACTCTTTCCAAATCATTCATAGAGAAATTTTTAGACAACTTTATCTTTACTGATTATAGCATTGGTATGTCATTCCTTATCCGTAGTATATCAACATATAATACTAGGAATGTCACGACGCTCCCACTTACCCTTTTGTACACACTAGGTTTATTCTTATTTTTGATAAAATCAAACTCTTTTGATTATTTCATCAAAATGAATGTTGCATTTTTGAGAAGCTTGCTTCAATCCATTTCTTTGAGTGTCTACAACTCTGACCTCATCGTATGTAACTGGATCATCATCTTCTATGATGAGTACCTTATCATCATCATCCATGGTGAATCCATACCTCCAAGGCATCTTTGGTACTATTCCAGATTTACGATTTGGTTATGGTACAATAGGTCTATCTACAAGTTTCTCTTATTTGACTTATAGTGTTTTGTGGTTTTTAAACTCTTGAAGATGTATTATCCTCCCACCAGCCCCTTCAATGATAAACATCTTTATCTTAGAAGGCAGCATGTTTCGCAACAAACACCTTTTGCTAAGTAGGATTATAGAACATATACCCTAAATATACTTTACGATGTTCCACAAATCTACACTTGTCAAATCTTGTCCCAAGCTTATCCTTTGAAACCTTTTCACATAAGTTGGACAACCCCTTATCTTAACATACTTAAGATTAGGAATCCTCCCTGTCTATACTCTTATAGAGTCTTGAGGCTGGATTTTGAGGTTACCTTTTTCGTAGATATATAGCCATTTCTAGAGTATTACCCTAGAGGGATACTGGAATGTTGATAAAATCATTATGGACCGCACCATGTCCAACAAGGTACGATTTTTCCTTTCAGATACATCAATCAATTATTGCATATTAGGAGGCGTCCATTGTGAGAAAACCATTTGAGATGATCTAGAAACTTATTGTAAAAGTATTTATTCCTTGATCTAATCAAATAATCTTAATACTTTGTCAATTTGTTTCACTTCTGAATTCTTTGAACCTCTCAAATAATTCACACTAGTATTTCAGCAAGTACACACATTCAACTCTTTGAATAATCATCTCTTTTTCTTATACTAATTTGTTCAATATGCAAAATTATTTTTACGTAAGTCAAGTATACAAAATCTATTAAGTTATATTCCAGTTCTATACAAAACATTATTATTATAAATAGAACAACAATTGTTCTTAAATATAATACCAAAGATTTCATTGTCTAACAACAAAATAGAAATAATATTTCTAACAAGTACTGGAATACAATAACAACTTATTGACTTAATAGATTTTCCCGTAGGCATTGCCAAACTATAAGTTCCTATGGCTGATGCAACAACCTTTACTTCATTTCTTACATATAGGATTACTTATCTTTGTTTAGCTTTCTACTTCTGCTTGGTCCCTTCATAAATCTATATTTATTATAACCAAAGTCGGTATCCAATACCCAAGTAGAACCTTGACTTAAATTTTTTTTATTTTAAATCATGAACACAATTTTATTTTGTAACCTAAATTTCACTAAGCTTCTTTTGGTTAGCTCTGGAAGATGCTTCTCGCAGTTTCTTTTCCAGTGTCTTGGCTTATTGCAGTGGAAGCAAACTCCTTTGCTATCCATATTAGTTTTGTTCTTATTTTCCTTTATTTTTGCCTTTTCTATTTACCTTCTTTAGAATCGTTCTTTTTTTCAGAAGATCCTTTGGCCCCTACCAGTAAGACATGATCTTTCTTGGTTGGAAAGTGACTCTCAATATTTTTCAACATGTTAAGCAAATCAGCGAGGCTGATATCTAGCTTGTTCATATGAAAAAATTCACAACAATTGTGAAAGGAGTCCGGGAGTGAGTGCAAGATCAAATCTTAGCTCAACTTTCCATCCATGACAAAACCCGTTGTCCTAATTGAACAATCAAATTGATTATGTTAAGGACTTTTATCTGTACTGTAGTGTCATTGGTCATTCTAGATCGAAAGAGCTCCTTAAATATCTAATATCTATCAGTCCTACTTTCCTCACCATCAACTACTTGATGTGCAGGAATATAGTAAGAGCATTCATAGTTTCATGCTGATGCTAAAGCTCGTTACTCATAGATGCGAGCATGATACATTGAGCCAACTGTACATCATCTTGCCACTTTCTAAAAGTAGTAATCTCTTCCTCAGAGGCATTGTCTGCAACCATTGCCGGGATAGGCGTATTAAGGACATAAGATAGCTTTTCAGCCCTGAGAACTATTCTCAAATTCCTTAACCAATCCGTTTAATACGGTTCGGTTAAATAACATTTAATATGCTTCGCAGTGATAGTAATTTAGACATTGTAAAATTCTATAAATGAATTTGTAATTAATAATATTTTAGCATACATTCTTTTATTAATTACCAAAATAATTTAGGTCTTGTTTTAAATTGGTATCTCCCATTATTTTCTTCAAACTATATTATCCTCAATATATATAGTTCGGCAATATCTAATTAAAGATATGCTAGCGAGAATAAGGATCCCATTTTAAATATATATAGGCTTGTGTGTGCACAACAAACTATATATAAATAAATAAGTAGACAACTCTTGTCAATTACATCAACTATGCAACTTCTTTCTATTTTGCCTCTTAGATCATAATGGTCAAGTGTGTGCACATCCGAACTAAAATGATCTAAGTTAAGTCAGACCCATCATTTCTATATAAGTGAAGAGAAAACTACAGCTCTTGTGTATGCACAACAAAGCAGTAATGTTCAATTCCTTATAAACATCATATGTAATAAAAATATCTTAAATATTTAATACTTGCTTTGTGTGTG
Organism: Panax notoginseng; assembly: GCA_016801055.1. Taxonomy (NCBI): domain Eukaryota; kingdom Viridiplantae; phylum Streptophyta; class Magnoliopsida; order Apiales; family Araliaceae; genus Panax; species Panax notoginseng. The sequence goes on from CM029023.1 coordinate 52,639,103, forward strand.
CACAATAAACTCATATTAAATATTCAGTACTCTATTATTTTTATCATGCTAGAAGGCGACGTTCGATATTCCAAATATTTTTGAACGTTACAACTTAATATAAAATATTTGAGGGGTTTGTTATTAATTTGTCTCATCTTGTTTAGCGCGCATGCACACACACACACACACGGATATATATATATATATATATATATATATATATATATATATATATATATATATATATATAATACGCGTTATATTAATTAACATGCGAAACATGTTTGCATAATATAAAATATATGTAGTATAAGCATGCACATATAGAATACTATATTCTACTCGGATTGATTATGAACTTTTATTCTAGTTTGGTTCACTAGAGCCACCGAGTGAACCAAAAGGTCAAACCCTAGGGGTGCAAGAATTAATATTTAAATATAACTATTACATTTAAACACGGGCTCCATTACAAACGGGTCTTCAAGCGCTCCTTGCTCCTTGATCTCCAATTCTTCAAAATTAATTCTAACTATTCCTATTACAAAACTATTTAAAATAAATAGAAACCTTGATCAGTAGTCAAGGAGAAGTTCATAGAGAGGGAGTTATAATTTACATTAAGAAAAAATAAGAGAAGACGAGATACGCAGACCCCATTTAATAAAACCCATACATTCATGCATCCAACTAAAATAAAATCCAATCATATTGGTCAATAGTCCATAATCAATCCTATTTATTATCATACACATCACCATATGCATTAATAAATAACATTCATCTCATGAATAATAAACATTCAATATATATATTGATATCATTAAATGAGCAAATTTAGTTAGCATAAAATCTAATTTTGAATCAAAATAAACCTCTTTTATTTTAATTTATCCAATTTTGAATAAAATAAACTATTTTATTCTAATCAAAATCTTTAATCTAAATAAACTCCTTTATTTTAATTACGGAATCCAATTTTAAGTAAAAAAAAAATAAAACTCCTTTACTTAAAAGAAACACGGATTCTTTTCCTATTCACAAATAAACTCTTTTATTATGAATAATATAAAATCTTATTCCATATATAAATAAACTACTTTATTTAAAGAAATTCAGATTCTCTTTCCTATTCACAAATAAACTCCTTTATTTTGAATAATATGAAATCTTATTTCATATCTAAATAAACTCCTTTATTTAAGGAAACACGGATTCTTTTTCAACTTCAATTAGTTATCATGAAATCCAATTACAACTCTAATTAGTTAACATGAAATCCAATTTTAAAATTAAAATAAACCTTTTTATTTTAAGATTAAAATAAATTTTTTATTTTAAAATTAAAATAAAATTTTATTTTAATTATAAAATAATTAAGAATAATATATATATATATATATATATATATATATATATATATAGTTAACAGATTACTATTATATTATATATATACATATCCTGGAATCCCTTCATGATTACCTTATACACTAATTACGAATCAGCATCCTTGAAAAAAATGAAAATCAGTTTGCAGGTTTTCGGAATTGGCGAAGCTCCTTGTTTTAAAAAAAATTGAGATTTCGCGATTTTCTTTTCTTTTTAATTTTATACAATAAAATTATGCCCAATTAAATTTGTTCTAAACATATATCAATATACATATCAAATTAGACAATTAATAATTCACATAAAAGTTTGGCTCTGATACCACTGTTAGGTTTGTAATATTCATGAACGCAATCAAATTGCACAAAATAAGCGAAAAGGTATAAAAATTAGAGTTTAAAATTTTACAAACCATATACCCGGATCATCCTTTATGCACAATTATTAATTAAATGAAAAGATATGAAGAACAAGAATCACACCCTTGAAGATTCGAGCTTCCTCGGGTACAAGTTCACCTTCAATCCTTTTCGCGTTCAACTTGAATCCACCGAGTTTGGTTCATTCCTTTGATCAATATTAGCCACCCAAGTGTTTGGCCTCTAGAGGTGATCCATCAAGAAAAAAATAAAGATTCAAGAAGATGGGTGTTTGGTAAAACCCTAGTTTTCTATCTCTCATAGAAAAAGAGCGTACTCTCCAACAATTGGAATCGTCCGTTGTGAAAAAGTCAACAACAACTCTACACCCATAATAAGACTCCTCTTATTTATAGATGTAGGCAACTCTCCTTAACAATTAATGAATTGATCTTTATTTTAATTAATTAAACTCCTTTAATTAATTAGGCTCCTAATCTTATTAAGAATAATTAATTAAACTTTTAATTAATTAGGCTCCTAATCTTATTAGGAATACCCAAACTCTTTTAGGAATTAAATAATAATAATAATAGTAATAATAATAATAATAAAATTCCTCTTATTAATTTATATTTAATATTTCTAAAATATTAAATAATAAATATTAAGCTATTTAATTTATTCTATCACCATAGATTAAATTAAATATACTTAACTTATTATTATGAATATGCCATTAACTTCTTAAATAATTATTCTTCCTTTTATGGTGTGACCCTTTAGGTTCTCCATATTAAACCGGTTGTGAATAAATAAATTAGAACGATTCTAATCTTATTTAAATAAATAAATTAAAATATTAATTTATTTAAATAAATATTATTTATTCTACAATAGGGATAAACCTCCCTAGCGATCAACGATTTTCCAGATAATATAGATTTTAACATTAATCATCAAGGAACTTTTGAGTAAATAGTTACCGTATAATTCAATCATTCTACCATATAATGTCCCAATTAAATATAAGACATGGAATTACTATCAAGTCTTATTTTATTTAATTACTAGTATATGCCCGTGCCTAAAGGCACGGCGTAAAAAAAATTAAATTAAAATTTGAAAATTATATATGTCCGTAATTCACCATACTACCACAATTCACCATACTACCATAATTCACCATACCACCACAATAATTAATACATACTCAATCATCAACACATGTCCAACTACCAAAACATCAAGCTAGTTGGTACTAATTTCCAAAAAAATCGATAGAATTTCCAAAAATTGTCTACAAAACTTACAATCATCGATACATATCCAAACTATAAAAAAACTATCATTCCATACCCAAAAATCAGTTAACTTTACAAAAGATGTAATACACAAAATACACACAACCATCAACACATATCTAACCACCAAAATATCAAGCTAGTCGCTACTAATTTTAAAAAATTTCGACAGAGTTTCCTTTAAAAATAGATATCCAGACAAATATGAACCTGTGTATAAAACTTACAATCATCCATACATATCCAAACCTCAAAAAAAAAACAATCATTCCATACCCAAAACCATGTATAATTAGTTAACTTTACAAAATGCGGAACAAAAAAAATACATACATGAAGAAATTAATATATACTCAATCATCAACACATCTAACTACCAAAACATCAAGCTAATCGCTACTAATTTCAAGAAATTTTGGCAAAGTTTCCTTTAAAAATAGATATCCAGAAAAATCTAAACCTGTTTACAAAACTTACAATCATCCATACATATCCAAACCACCAAAAAAAACCGTCATTCCATACCCAAAATCATCATAACCAAGTATAATTAGCTAACTTTACAAAAGGCAGAACACAAAAAATACATATATGTAGAAAATAGAGAAACAACATGTTGAGCATAAGACCCTCTACTTTACAGCTTACACCAAGTATATTCTTTACATCTTTCATCATGTATCCTTCAATATATACCTAAAAATATTTGAAATTTAAAAATTATCAAAATATGTTAGTTAAAATAAAATAGTTATAAATCTGAAACATAAGACGCCTTACTTTACCCTGAGTTATCTAAAAAACAAATGAGCACACATATTTGTATGTAGGGGGAATGATTTAGATTGATATAAGTAAAAATTTAGAGAGATTGTAAGAAATAGTCAAATTTTTAAGGAAAAGATACGGACTTACAATCAAATAAAGTTTTCTTAGTACTATCTCAAGGAACGGTTCATTTGCTTAATGATTTAAATCATAAATTTGTATTAGTGGCAGTATAATGGTGTGCGAGTTTGATTTCTGTGTGTGTTGTGTGTCTGCATGAGAAGTAGAGAAATGTAGTCTTAGTAAGAGAGATTTTCACACCTAAACAATTGTTTGGTCAGTGGTAGGTTGGTAATCGTCAAAGGTGGACATGTCAGTACTGGAGTACATATCATTTAACTCTCTTAAATGTCTTTTTCATCCCTTTAAACCTTCTCTTCATCAATATCCTTAATGTCCTCGTATCAATACGAACGCACTTTACCCAATGAGGAGAATGCACAACCACCTATATTAAATTAAAATTCGTTATTTACATAAACAATAAAACTAACACTATTTATATTATAGAAATAGTAAAGTTATTTTGATGCAGTGACATAAAAGTAGATTTACCTGATTACGTCGACCCCATCTACAAAGGTCTATTGTATATATTTTATTGTTCTCGTTGACAAATTTACTCCAATCCTACAAAGAATGAACGTCATTGTAAAATTAAAAGTTGAAATGTTGAAAAGATTACATAATTTAGTAGAAATAAACATGTTTAAACCATACCATTTAATTGTCGTAAGAATATATCATAATAAAACTTATGGGTAAACAATATTTGTGGTGCAGTTCGACCCATCTTCCGGAAGGAGGACAGTAATACGATCCGCAGATGTGCATCTAGATAGTGCCACAAAAAGGTGTCCATGACTAAAAATAGGTGTTCGCAAATCAATCCCAATGAACTTTACAGATTGTCCTTGGGCTTTATTGATTGTCATATCATAAGTTAATCGGATAGGAAACTGACGTCTTGTCATTCGAAAAGGTAAGTCCAAAGATGTTGGTGTCAATGATATTCTCGGAATGAAGATTAAATTGTCAATTTTATCTCCATTTAATATCCGAGCTTCGATTACCCTTGAGGCACATCTAACAACCATCAATCGCGTGCCATTACAAAGTCCATCTTTCGGTGCAATATTTCGTAACAACATTATTGGGCATCCAACTTTCAACTCCAATTTAAACGGTGGCAACCCTGAAGGATTCAAGGAGTTTAAGTACTCGTTAGGATATCGATTCCTAATGGTATGATCAAGCTCATCACCTTCAGACATTTTATATGCAGCTAAGAAAGTAATTGTTTCTCCCGGAGTAATATTCAGTGCTGCAGCATTAATATCACTGACGTCGTCATTGCGAGCAGATAGAATTGTTCGTTCAGTGAGAAAGGTAGGAGTCACTATGCCAATCACATCCAATTGTGGATAGATTTTAAATATCAATTCATTTAGATTATGACATCGATTTATTGTAGATGGAAGTTGCACAATTTCTTGTGGGTTGGTCCCAATCTAAAAAATGAAAGTATAATTATTCACAAAATGAGATTTAATTCAAAGTATCATGTTATAAAAAATCAATGTAAGGTTGAATGAAATATTACCTCCATCAAGAATTGAGCAAAATTAATATTTTGAACGTCTGTGCGAGTTAATTGCATGTTTGAACCCAGAGTCAAAACACATATATCTTTCCATAGCAAAGACCGTCTCAATGATGCACCCATAATTTGCTCGCGAACGCCTTTAGGAATAACAGGCAATATTTGTCGAAAGTCTCCACCTAGGACAACAGTGATACCTCCAAAAGGTCTTTTATCATCTCTGATATCTTGAAGGGTGCGATCGACTGCCTCAACACAGTATCGATGTTGCATAGGAACTTCATCCCATATTATTAACTTTGTTTTTCTAAACAACTCGGCATGCATTGATTGTTTAGTGAACCCACATATTGAATTATCTAGGGTTTCCAAAGGAATACAAAATGTAGAATGTGCAGTGCGCCCCCTACCAATAACAACGATGCAATACCAGATGAAGCCACAGTAACAACAACATGTCCATAGCTACGCAATTGGGTTGCAATGGTATTGTACAAAAACATTTTTCCCGTCCCAGCACCTCCACTCAAAAAGAAAGTAGTTGCTATGTTTTCACATACTGACGTTGTGACAGCAGTATAAGCAGCAAGTTGTTCATCATTAAGTCTGTCAACATTAATTTGTGCATCAGACTGTTGTGCTTCATTCTCAAGTTGTTGGTGCTCAGACAGTAATCTATTTCCAACTATTGCATTCCAATTTCCAGTTGGTTGTGGCATGGGTGGAAAGTCAACTAAACTCTTCCCCGAATCATGGAGCAATTGATTTATCAAATATAAGCCATAATCTTCAATATGATCATCAGTTGGATTCAAAATACCAAACATAATACGAATCCTGTGTGCTAAATCATCACATATATGTGCTGAGAATTGCTTCCATTATTCAAATGGATGCAATGGAAAGCATTCCGTTAGAATTATAACAAATAGTCTCCTTAATTGGTATCCCGTTCTCATAATTGCAGCCTCTTGGAGACATTGTATCCATTCTTCATCATCTTCAAGAAGTCCTCTTGCAACACATGCTGACTTGAATGTATCATGCATAACATTATTTATCGTGCGTAGCCAGTCAAATGAAGTAGGTCCTCTAACAACAGTTAGAAGCAAACACAAATAAAATCGCTCACCTGAATTAGGGCTAGCAAAGTACATTCTACCAATTGCATAACCTCTTTGTCTTGGAATCCATTTATTGATAGACTTGTTCCAAACAATTTTTTTTGGAAATTTCTGATAAGTTAATACACAGGTAGATTCATTTGTAGCGCAACAATCAAAAAAGCCAGTTAGAGTTGTTTTTTGATGTGCACCTCTAGAAATGATCATATCAAAAGATTCAGCAGGGTTAAAGACTACACGATGCATCCCAGGTAAATGAAGTGCCAATCTTACAACTGAAGGAATCTCTTCATGTAAAGGATTACCAAACAATCGCCACGCGGCTTCTAGAGGTCCAATATACCTAGCATCAAGATATTGTTGGATCTCATTAATTCCTCCAAGTACCATTGTTGCGCGATCATGTCCTTTATAAATATACTTGTGAATGTATTTTACACATCTAACTCCTGCACAAACTTCAACATTGATATGACAATTGAACATTCTTGATAAATACGGATTATGTGGCACAACGTCTCTATTATCAAATTTCTTGCCCCCTCACGATGTACTTCTGACCAGTATTACGACGACGATAGACAGGATATCCATCAAAGTCCATACTTGTTGATTCAGCAAATGATCGAGGGTACCGCTTGGTACACACCCCATTTTCCATACATGGTGCTTGTGGATTTCGAGCACCACATAGTCCGTGTACCATACAACCTATAATTGTTTCAAAAATCAATGGATCAATTTGGCAATCTGGAAATTCAGCACACACTACTCTGTCCACTTGAGCACATGTTTGAATTTTATCAGAACCATGAAGGAACAAAAGTGCATGCATGTGCGGTAACCCCCTTTTTTGGAATTCAATTGTAAAAACATGCGCCACTTTTCTACCAAAGACGTTGTTTGTTTCTATCTCCTTCATCAAAAAATTCCACTTCAACTCAAAAACACGGGCCACTAAATCAGGACGGTCGGCAGGGATCTGATTTGGCAATAGTGATTTAGTAATTTTAGGCCATTTGGGATTTGCAGTCATAGTTAGAAAAATATCTGGGTGTTGATTATACCGCGTGATGGCCATTGAATCTTGAAAAATTTCAAACATATGTCTTGCACTACCAGTGAATGAAGATGGCAAAATCATTCGTTGACCAACTTGTTCAGGACCAAGCTCATCTGCACAAACATCTGTAAGACCTTGGTAAAGTTCTGCACAAAGCTTCGATTGATTCAACTTGTAGTATGTCAACCGATTTTGTTCAGTAGCGGCCCAAGCATCTACTACAAATTCTTGAAATAGTTTACCGGCTCTTAAAATTGTTGAATCCTCAGTGTCACGTTGGAACATACGATAACGGTAATATTGCAATTGTGTCAGTCGAGCAGATGAAGGTCCACCTTGGGAAGCGTTCCACTGTTTCAAATCTGGATTCCATCCTAGCTCACCATAAGGGAACAATACCACATAATGCAATGGCAAATAGGCCGGATGACACTCATTAATTTGTATCAAACCATTATCCCCTCTCAAATGTAACATAATATCTCTCATTCCACTTGATTCAGCTCCATCTCCCGGCAATATTACCGCAATCTCATTGGTTGTTGGAAGATTATATCGACGTCGGTATGTTACTGAACTGTAGTGGAGATAGGCTGGTAAATTCACCCCCGTCAATTCCAATTCACTTAAAATTGTGTGAGCTTGACGAAATTTTACAGGAAATGGATTTACTTGTAATAAACAATCTTGTATGGTTTTCAAAACATCTCTTCTCAAGTTAGGATTTTTGTTGCTGCGAACATCTAAAGCTGAATTAGGATCATAAATGTACAGTTGAGAGTAAATTGGTTCACACCCTGGTTGTGGCATAAGCGATCCTGTTCGATGGCGTAATTCCTCATGGATGGTGAATGTTCTAGGCCCCCTCCTGGCAATTAATCTGTCATCCAATGTAGCACCAAGACTCGTAAACGTATTAGCTGTATTATACTCTCGTGTGTGCTGACGAAACGATTTTGATTGTTCATCATTGCCGTCATACAATGCTTTAAGCATTAAAGGAGGTGTAATAAGTGGCGGTAATCTAATTTTTCCTTGTAAACAACATTTACCAAAGAGAGAATTTGATACAGATGATTTTGTTAGTTTTTCAGCAAGCCAGTGTAGGGCAGAACAATGAGGACATGTTCGATTCATCAAGCCGAGGGAATGACGATCTGGAATTTCATGGTTTCGAGGATTAAATGCAACATCCATAGTAACACCTTCTACTGTGTAGGCACTACATATAAAATTATAGATGTCATACAATTTTTAAAAGGAGAACATGAATAAGACAGCAAGTGTGAGAATAGAAAATTAGAACTTATATCGAACACCTGGTGCCTTCATTCGGATTACGCATTTGTTGGAACATGTTTGTCATATGTGATGCCCCTGGGGAACGTGGGGAGAATGGTTCCAAGTTTGTTGTTGTGCTTTTGTATAGGTTTTGAGGTGGCAAGTCTTGGAGCACAAGCGACAACCTTGTGATATTTGTTGGTGTGCCTTCTTCAAGATTTTGAGGAGGATTTTCTTGATTCATGATGGCCACAGACAACCACCGTGAAACAATTGTTGTAGTATCTTCATTAAGAGTTTGAAGCAAGGTAGTTGACGATGACTCTAAAACATTTGTTGTCACTATACTGTCTATTACAGGATGTGAAATTTTGGTAGACAAAGTCATTGGTTGAAGGTGAGACCTTTTATTTGATTCTCGTTCAAGGCATGCTCGGCGACGATGGCTTGGTGGTAAAGAAGGAAAAAATCTAGGTTGGACGGGGACATAATGTTTTGATCGCTCTCTTTCGCAACGTGAAAGTTGTCCCAATTGACGTTTGGAGCACTCATTTTCTTTCCCAGCATAACACATTTTTGGAGCAAGTCTTGCACATTGCGGCAATGTTAATTTTGATACAACATTATAGTTTGGTGCCTAAACCACAAACTCATAAAAAATTAATTATTATTTTGTTGATTTAACGTATATCGTATCGTTTTGCACTTTGTATATATAACAACGTATCATGACAATAAAGTGTTATATTCACTGAACTATCTACCCAACCATTTATCAACATTATAATTATCATAAAGTTTTTGTTTGATGCAAAAATAAAACACCATAGCCCTGCATCCAACACATTGTTCTATAGTAATACGCTCGATCAATAGCTTGATCGATATTCTATAAATAAGATCAAAACTACTTGGAAAGGTTGAAAGATATTGAATTTAACAGCTTGATCGATGCTTCAAATTATGGAATGTTTAAACAAATTTATGGTTTAAAAAAATCGGACCCAACAAAAATCGAACCCAACAAAGGATACAAAGCAACAGAATAACACAAAACTTAAAATATTTTAAATTTAATAACATCCAAATCCATTGTAAAAATAAAGAAAAAATAATAGGATTAAAAGTGATACCAGTTTGCAATTTGTATTTGTTGTTCCTTGGGTAGAAGAGGTTAATTTGTGTTTCCCCTTAAATTTAGCATTCGCCAAAGCATCAGACTTTTTTTTTCCTTTTGGGTAAGAACACAATAAAAAAAATAAGTAATATTAAATGAGACAAACCAAAAACATGTTGACAAATCAAACGATCTACATAAAACAAAACTTCAAATTTTTTAAATTCATTAATATCCAAATCCATTATAAAAATAGAGAGAAAATAATATGATTAAAAGTGATACCAGTTGGCAGTCTTTATTTTTTCTTCCTTGGGTAGAAGAAGTTTCTTTTTGTTTCCCCTTAAATTTGGCATTCGCCAAAGCATCAGACCTTTTTTTCTCCTTCTGTGTAAGAAAACGCTAATTAAAAGCAAAAAAAAAAAGAAGGAAAAAATGAATGAGAAATAGGTGCGAGTATACACTACCTCACGTAAACGGAGACAATTTAGTTCATACTCATTGCGAATTATTACTCCAACATTATTATGACGTAGTATTCGAACATGTAGACAAATGAACGTTGAATAATAAATAAGCTGGTAAAAAGATAAGACAAAAAGTAAGAAAATGATGAGTAAGAAATTATTATCATAAAGTGTTTTCTAGGTGGTCATCCATCTGTCATGACATTAATGAAAATAAATTAAAATAAATAAGTTATTAAAAAATCAATAAGATATATTTAGAGAGAGTTAATCAGATGATAAACTTACACTACCAAATATAACAACATCATCCATTGGTCGATGATTGTGCTGTTGAAACGGTTGTACCTACACAGTAAATTTCATAAGCTATGGATAATGAATATCAATTAAATAATACATATTGTGTTATGTATTTTAAAAAGTACATGCATTTGTTAAGTTTTTTGTTTATAGAAATTATATGTTATTTCATTATTTAAAAAGTACAGGCTCCTTCACTTTAGCACCCAGAGGATGAAGGTTGGCTGTTTGGGTTCACTAAATTTGATATTGGAGTATTTCTTCTTGAAAATTTGGCTCTTTGCCTACTACTTCAGGATTCAAGGTTGTTGGTTGAGATACATGCTCTTCTAAATTTGATATTGAAGTGGGTGCAAGGACACCATGTGGTGGTTCAGGAAGTTAAAACATCTTATGTACAATTATATATCATGAACCAAATAGAAGTCCTGTTTTATTATATCTAACTAATAAAAACATCTTCCATCTTTACTATAGATTCTCATCAACCAAACAGAAGATATATACCAGAACATCTTGCATTCATATTAAGGATTTCTCTCACTGCTTGGCACTTTAGTCTTAATTCTTTCCCTATTGAGGGATCCAACGATCTTTATTTTAAAATTTATTCCATAAGAAGCAATGTGTACTGTGTCGTTTTTTTAATGGAGGACTGGAAATTTTCCATTATATGATGTGGAAAAGAATGTTTTAGAACCAATCCAAACAAATCCTGTCATTCTCCATTCCTTCAGCAAAAATAGATTCACTAAGAACAAAACCATACTTTTTCACAAAATTCAACCAAACACAGTAAATAGCGGTTACCTTCTCAACAAAGACAATAGTGTGGTAATGGTGTCACTCACCCTCTCAACAAAGACCGCAGAAAAGAAGAGAGATTATGGGAGTGAGGTAAAAAAAGTCGACGTTTCACACCTGCTAATTTATAAACAATTACAAACATTGGGATCAGGCCGGCTCACCTATCTTATCTTTTCCAGCCCCCGAATTTTGGTAAAACAGCCATTATTACTCCCCCCATTTCTTTCAAATCAGTAATTTTTATTTTGTTTAATATAACTTTTCCGTTCTAAAAAAAGTCTTACAAAGATTTGATGGGTACTAAGAAACACTAAAATGCAACTTAGAATTATAGAAATGTAGGTAGAATTGAGTAATAAATCTCACCTTTTCCCTTGAATCCACCGCCATTGCAAGAAAAAAATATCTTTGAAAGTGAGAGAGCTTATTTCACCGCTTCAAAGACCGAAGATTAGAGCCATTGATTTTTCTGTTTGAGTCCTATAATTTTCACATTACCTAGGAGAAAATGAATAAACCATGAGTATCAAATAAGAGATTAATAGTGTACAGTTACTGAAGTTTCTGTATTCAAAATTAATTAGCAGGGCAATGCATTTTCGTTAATTAGTGTCACAGGGCAATTAATTTACAGAACAACAGAGGATATAAAATTACCGCAGTGAGGAACAACAGAGAATATCAAAACCTCCACGAATTGATTCCACTCCACTTTTCAGTTCTTTGAGCTCTCTATGTAGCACAGTTTTCCCCTCTATAAACATTAAACTCACATAAATTTACTGGGTGTAATCTTCCAAAATACTACTCTTAGACATTTACTGGGTGTAATCTTCCAAACAGTTTTCAAACAACAACTATTGTGCAAAAATATCTGTGCTCATACTACACATAATACAACAAACCAATCAGTTTATGAAAAAGGATAATAAGATAAATAAATATGATTATATTCAATATAAAATATACCAAATTAGTGGACACATATAACTGCATTCCAACAACTAAAGCTGTTTGAGGTGAGCTACTGCAAAATAGAATGCCCAAAAAAGAAAAGAAATAGAATGCCCAAAAAGCACATACTCGGGGAAAAAAAATCACACAGGCTCTGAGAGAAAACGAAATGGTGAAACTCTGTAGGAGAAACGAAAGTTATGCCAACTCGGGGACCGGAATCGCCTTAGTCTCGACCCGTGCAAATATCATTTATCACATCGGCTTCCTCTCAAGTGACGTTGTCGTTATTGCACCGGCGAACAGTTGCTAGAAGAGAGAGAGACGTGTGACAGAGGAAGTGTGCGACAGAGGAAGGAGAAGGAAAAATAAGAAGGAACAGAGGCGGGATAAGGAGAAATAAGAAGGGGCAGTGTGCGACAGAGGAAGTGTGCAGGGGAAGCTTGATTTGGGCGGTTTTTTTTTGTGAAATGAAAGCTCAGCCTTTAGATTAAGTTGTTAAAAATGAGATACAATCTGGACCATTATTGTGCTTTAGATTCAAATTAGGTCCTGATTTATTATATAGATATGTATTTCGACTCTTAAATGCACAACTCCAAATAATGCAAATTAGAAACTCCTTTCTAATTTTATACTGCCTTAGCCAAGGACTACTGGGTTGTCATTTATCAAATCACATAGGACATTTCTCTTCTTTTACTAGAAGCGGTAGATTTTTTATTGATCATACATTATCTCCATGTACAACTTATTATACCCAAGCATACCCTTTGATATACCCTAAGGGTCTTAAGGAATAAGTCAAAGTATAATTCATCATACACAAGATACTATGATGATCTCAAGTCCAAGGATCACTTGTACTACTATCACTATAGAAATTTCTATTGACAGGGAAGTAAAACTCCATTAGGTATTCCTTAGCGAGCCACGTTCAGTGAACTTATTCTCTAATAAGCACCTACATACTTGCTTTAGTGTCTCCACACAAATGATCATGAGATCAATCATCCTCATCCAATGAGCAAGCAACATATGTACCAATCTATCCGGATTCACTAATCCCCAATTTAGTAATCCAACGATTGGGAACTATTTTAGTTTTAAGCTTTCTAAGAATTTAGATCTCATAGAATGATCATCATCATTATTCTAAAAGCATTGCTTAAAACTATGGGTTTATCACATATTATAAAACAACATCATGTAGATAATTTAAAAGCCTTTAATAAATTAACACTTTTTATTAATAAATGAATAAGATTATTACAAAGTATATGCTTTATCATTAAACATGATTGGCTTGTGTGCATACTACTTTCACACGTGTCATTTTTTTAATTCCATATAAGCATATAAAATGAATGGTGATCAAACATTCATGCAATCCAATCAATCATAACAGAAATTCCAATGACAAACGACCAATCAAACAATCAGGCAATTAATTATATATTACATATCAAAATCCATTAGAATCCCATAATGGAATTTAGTTCATTTCTGAACCGAAAGCCATTATGGGATTATAGTAACACATGGAAAATAAATAACGTAATTCAATGAGATGATAGAATTGATCAAACCCAATTGCAGATTATGTTCCAAAGTGCTGTTTTAATCTCCAATAATTTCCAGCAAAATGAAATGAATTATTATTCAATGACTGAATTCAAGAGAAGATGTAGAAAATCTTGAGTTTATGCTCAAATCCTCTCTAGAAAATTAGTTCAAAGCTCTAACCCTATTTAGTTTCTGGAAAACTGATAAAAACATACTTAATGTATGTCTGGTACCAACCAGAATAGTTTTAGATAAGACCACATTCAAATTTCAAATTTAAAAACATAAGTCAAATAACAGCTTCAGATAACGCGCACGGCCGTGCGTGATTGCGTGACAACCCGAGAATTTAGAAAATTTTTAAATTCATAATTAATTGATTTAAGGTTCAATATTAGAACCCAGACAAAAAATAAGTGTATGCGTATGATATTTTTGGGAAGGAATTTTGAGGATTTCAAAATTCTGTGAAGGATTTAGGTGAATTATTCAGGTTTAAGTGTATACTTGAATATGTTCTGTGTATAAGGTCATTTATATGTTCAGAATGTGGTTAAGGGTCAAGGTTTGACCAGATAAATTTTATCAGTGTCAAATCCTAATTATATATTAAGAACGTCAGCGTTCAGTTAGAAAACCCTAGCAATAGATAAAAAACCCTTAAACCGGTTCTGAAACTCTAATTTTGATTTCGGGAATTCAAAATCCTAATTCAGAATTTAAAACCCTAATATGAGGACTTAAAGGATAATGATAATGCTTAAGTGATATTAATTAGGGTAAAGCTTAATTAATTAGCAAACCCTAATTTCAAATTTTTTAAACCCAAATTGTTTCGTTAGAAACCCTAATTTACAGTTATGGACTGAATTGCTAAATTAGCAATTTTAATTGGGATAAATTAATCCTAATTAGCAAACATGAATTATGATTAAGAAATCTTAATATACTTAGAGAATCTTAATTATAATTTAGAAATGTTAATTTTTATTTTGAAAACCCTAAGTTGAAGATTCTAGAAATTGGTATTTTTGTAAACCTTAGGTTTTAATCGTAAGGGTTAAACCCTAAGGGTTTGATCAAATGACATCTTTGGTATTAAAAATTGAAGCAAAATTACCCAATTACCCTTATTGCATTATTTAGTAGATTGCTTATAGATCTAGCTCTAAAGGAGTTGGTGAACAACTCTAGCCCTAGCTTATGACTTATATCTCACATTTCAGCCATCTAGCTCAGCCATATGCATTGAATCATGCCAATTATATAGATTAAGAAAGAGAAAAAGCATACTTTCATTTTCATTTTCTCCCAAGACTCTTCTCTCTCTAAAATTCGAAATGTAGAGTGAGAGTGACTGATTAGATAAGCCATGATCAGGTGTAAGCACTCAAGGATCAGATCATCAAGGATCAGATCATAGATCAAAGCATTAAAGGAGGTATAAACCCTAATTTTTGAAATCCTCAGATTTGATGTTAAATGTTAAGTTTTTGTGTTAAAACATGTAGAATGTGGTGTAAATAGGTGATCTGGGTTGCTATATAGTGAATCCATAACATCTATATACACGAATTAGAAGTTTTTAAAAATCTGGAAATCTGGAAAAAAAATGGCCTGACAGTCGAATGTCAGAGGCCTTAAATCTTTGTGTGTTAGATGTTTTGTGTGTTTTATGTTTTGTGTGTGTAGTATGCCATGTAGGCTTTGATCTGGAACTGGAAACAGGGTCGGATCAAGTCTAGATCTTAAGTTATGCTTGGTCAAACCTCGTTGACCGGTCACAAAATTCGTTTCTGGGCAACCCAGAAATTTCCCAAAAATTCTAACAAGACTTTTGAAAGCTCGGATTTTACAGTAAGTTACTATTTATGTCATGTTGTTGGTTGGATATTATAGTCTGACATGAGATCTACCCATCTAAACCATTAAACCAACCAGATCGTGCACATGATTAAAGATACGACCGGTCAAACTTGGGTTGACCATCATGCCGGATGAAGAAATCTGGGTAACCCAGATCTTCTAAGGGCAGTTTTTTTGGGCTACTTTGACCGGCCCAGATCTTTCGTAGGTGTCATATTAGGTTGAAGTGATGATATATATTTCTACACTGTCATGTTTTCTACAACATTGAACCATTAAATCGCCCAAATCAGACTTGGAATGAAAGTTATTGAGATCTAAAATAGGCACGAGGAGCTGTTCTTCATTTCTGGAAAACCCAAAAATGAAGAACAGTGTCTGACAACTTGTTTGAGGCTTTATAACTTCTTGATATGATGCGTTCTAGCCACGAAACTTGTTTGGGGTTATAGTATTACATAAATACTATCACATGAACTTCATTTCAATCTCAGAAACGTAAGAATCAAAGAGTTAGAATCGGTCAAACATGACACCTTGTCAACTGCCTAAGAAGTTCTGGGCTTGGCCAAGAACACCTACGGCGACAGTTTTGTCGCCTAAAGTCCCTTTAGCGACAGTTTATTTAGGAAATTAATTATTTTAATTAATAAATAGATAAAAATGGTTTTTAATTATTAAAAATACAAAATAAATTCCTAAAAATTATTTTAAAGTCTCTTAAAAATAGTTTTTAATTATTTAGAGTATATTTCATAAATATTTAATATTTTTAGAATATAAATGATATTTAATTTATTTAATTATAATATTAAATAAATTATTTAAAAATAATTTAAATACTTAAAAAATCATGAAAAATAATATTATGGTATAAGAAAATATTTTAAGTTATTTTTAATAACTTTTGATATTTTATGATGAGTTTCATTAATTAATCAATATTAATGATAGTTAATTTATTTATTAAATATATTAAATAAATTATGAAAAAATAGAATAAATGATTTAAAAATCATATAAAAATGATTTAAGTGTTATAAAAATATTTTAAGTTATAAAATAAAACTTTTGATATTTTGTCATGAAAATATTAATATTTTAATATTAAAAGTAATTATCGGATAATTGATTTAAGTGTTTAAAAATTATATAAATATGATTTTAAAGTATTAAAATACTTTGTGATATTATAAATATATTATAATATTATGTTATGATTTTTATTAATATTTAATATTAAATAAATATTAATGATAAAGAAATTATGTGGTATTTAATTATTATAAATACGTTATTAATGATTGAAAATTTATGATAAATAGTAATAATTATTTGAAAATTATTACGAGCTTATGAAAATTATTTTGACTGCTAAGAAAATTATCTAATATAATTGTTAAGTGTTTAGACAGAGTTTAATTGAATTTAAACTCGATAATTGTCCGACTAGACCGTCAGGATGTTAGAATTTTGTCGGATTCAACTCAAACTTAAATAGTTTGACTTGATGATAGGTTTTATGTGCTGTATAGACTGATAGGATTATGTGATAATGTGTTTAGGTTATTTTAAATACTATGATGATATTATTCTAACTTAGCAATCGATATTATTTATATATTAGGTTCAGACATAGCGTTATTAATTGCGTAGCAGTAATCAACTGAGCAGGCAAGTTTTACTTAACTCTATTAAGAGTTGTTTCATTCAGATATGCTTATAGATAATCATTGCTGATTGCCATTGTAGAATTGTACTCTGTAAATATTGCATGTATAAGTCAGGTATGAAAGGCTGATCACCTTCATTACCATTCGGTTCAGATATATTTGTTCATGTTTAATACTTGTTCAGTCAAAAGCTTGTACGTGCTAATTCACAACTATATTGTTGAATTATAGCCAGCTTATTATATAGATTCTTTTAATCATGATATATTGTTAAATTATTGAACTTAAACTTGCTGGGCAACTTTCATGCTCACCCTTGCTATATCATGATAAACATTGTAGATTAAGACGAATACGTCGGATACAAGGAAAGGTCCAAGACAGTTCTAGCTTATAGTTAATGTGTACGATTAGATTTGTAATAGTATAGTCTGATAATAATGTTATATGTTAGATAGTTTACGAATTGTGTATAAGTTAAGGTTACTCGACCTTGGGGAAAAGTGTGTAAGTTTAATGTATAAACAATTTATATTTATATCTTACGTAATAGTTATAGAATGATTATACCAGATCCGTGGTGATTTGGGACCCGGATTTGGGGACGTCACAGTTGGTATCAGAGCTATTGGTTATAAACCTAGGGAAGTGATACCTTAGACTAATAACTGCAGTGATTAGGATAAGGACTAACTCAAATAGAGTTAGTGTATCGGTAAGATTCAAAGACGAATCTTGGTGAGTTAAAAGATACAGAGTTCCCTAACTCTGATAATAAAGGTGAACATTAATGGTGGTGGATAGATAGAGTCTAAAAGACTAAAGGTTCAAGGATAGGAGATCGTAAAACAAAACGATCATAATACAGAAATGAATCGTAATAAATACGATGAGATCATCCCGTGATCTGATAAGGTCATAGCAGGGAGAATAATTAATCAAATGATTGGAAAGTTTACAGCAAGATTGCTATGTGTCAATGGTATTACGAATTGGTACAGATTCAGGAAAGGATTATGAATACGAGTTGAATGAAATTCGTATTGAGAAGGGAGTTAAGATTAGGTGGGGATTTCAATTGAGGACTCATGTCAACAGCTGAATTGTATGATTCCTTGTATGGGCGGGGAATTATACTTGGTGTTAAAAACACTTAGTTTCTGGCAATGATAATCATTGAAATGTTTGTATCGCGCTATTTGCTATATGCATGTTAAGAGGGTGATTCCTTTCTCATGTGTATAACAGATAGATAGGTTATAGGTAGAGAAAATAAGGTTAAGTACGAGTTCTTAAAATTCATACCTATGTGACATTCTTGATTCATATTTATATGAAATATTTATGAACCCCTCAGCGAATGGACACCAAAGGTCTGACTAGGACAACTTCTTAAACTCCTATGATTGTGGCAAGTTCATGAACTCATAAGTGTGGTTTGATGAACTGGGTATAGTTGTGTGTAAATAGAGAATTGAGGATTATAGGAACAAATAGATTGTTAAGCAAATGATTATTAGTGGAGACATAAGTTTTTCAAAACTCCTAGCTATGCTAGACTTTGAAATTTTGACATCAAGCTAAATATGCACTATATGCTTTTAAAAAAAAATATGTAGACTCGTAATCATTTTTGAAACGGATTAAAGTATAGTCTATGCTACTTATTTCAGCTAGACGCAAATGATTTAAAATATCAAAAATTTATTTTATTTATCACTTATGTACCATGTAACCTGGTGCAGAGATGATAAAGGTTGACATAGTTGTAAATGCAGGAATACTTAGTGTTGAATTTGATCTAACATCATTATTCTACTATTGTATGATGTGTTATGATAAAGTCATACAATGATGACATTCTCAAACGGACTGTTAATACAGTACGACATCATGACGTCATTCTCAAAAGTATTTTCAAAAATTTTAATTTGCCAACGGGGTTTGGCTACACCTAAATAATTTGATTGAATTGAATTATTGATATGAGTCTATACTATTTGATTCAGCTAGACTAATGTTATGAAAACTCTAAGTGTTCATTGAAAGAAATTTCCCGAACCAAATTGTTTTGGTGCGGAATCTAATAAGACTGAGGTAAAAATTTTGTGCCTATGGCAGTGACGAGAAATAGAGTCGACCAGTAGTACTTTATAAGTACAGGGCATATGGGCTAATTACCCGCTATGTCCATAAGTTATGATGGTTTGCGAATAAATTTCCATATAACCTTTGCAAAAATGACAGACAATTAGTCTATATAACTCCTTAGCACAATTTCAAAATTTTAACTCTTGTGAGGAATGTATAGGGTAGCATGTGATGATAAGAAGGAATGGTGAATGGAGTATGGTGTAAGGTGAATTTTGGGGACGAAATTCTTAGAAGAAGGGGTGAATGTGACAACTTGAGAATTTAGAAAAATTTTAAAATCATAATTAATTGATTTAAGGTTCAATATTAGAACCTAGACAGAAAATAAGTGTATGCGTATGATATTTTTGGAAAGGAATTTTTAAGATTTTAAAATTCTATGAAGGATTTAGGTGAATTATTCAGGATTAAGTGTATACGTGAATATGTTCTGTGTATATGGTCATTTATGTGTTCAGAATGTGGTTAAGGGTCAAGGTTTGACCAGATAAATTTTATCAGTGTCAAATCCTAATTATATATTAAGAACGTCAGCATTCAGTTAGAAAACCCTAGCAACGGATAAGAAACCCTAAAACCGGTTCTGAAACCCTAATTTCGATTTCGGGAATTCGAAACCCTAATTCAGAATTTAAAACCTTAATCTGAGAACTTAAAGGATAATGATAATGCTTAAGTGATATTAATTATAATATTAATTAGGGTAAAACTTAATTAATTAGCAAACCCTAATTTCAAATTTTTTAAACCCTAATTATTCTGTTAGAAACCCTAATGCACAGTTATGGACTGAATTGCTAAATTAGCAATTTTAATTGGGATAAATTAATCGTAATTAGCAAACTTGAATTATGATTAAGAAATCTTAATATACTTAGAGAGTCTTAATTATAATTTAGAAATGTTAATTTTTATTTTGAAAACCCTAAGTTGAAGATTCTAGAAATTGGTATTTTTATAAACCTTAGGTTTTAACCCTAAGGGTCAAACCCTAAGGGTTTGATCAAATGACAACTTTGGTATTAAAAGTTGAAGCAAATGACCCAATTACCCTTATTGCTTTATTTAATAGATTGCTTGTAGATCTAGCCCTAAAGGAGTTGATGAACAACTCTAGCCCTAGCTTATGACTTATATCTCACATTTCAGCCATCTAGCTCAGCCATATGCATTGAATCATGCCAATTATATAGATTAAGAAAGAGAAAATGCATACTTTCATTTTCATTTTCTCCTAAAACTCTTCTCTCTCTAAAATTCGAAATGTAGAGTGAGAGTGAGTGATTAGATAAGCCATGATCAGGTGTAAGCACTCAAGGATCAGATCATCAAGGATCAGATCATAGATCAAACCATTAAAGGAGGTATAAACCCTAATTTTTGAAATCCTCAGATTTGATGTTAGATGTTAAGTTTTTGTGTTAAAACATGTAGAATGTGGTGTAAATAGGTGATCTGGGTTGCTATATAGTGAATCCATAACATCTATATACACGAATTAGAAGTTTTTAAAAATCTGGAAATCTGGAAAAAAAATGGCCTGACAGTCGAATGTCAGAGGCCTTAAATCTTTGTGTGTTAGATGTTTTGTGTGTTTTATGTTTTGTATATGTAGTATGCCATGTAGGCTTTGATCTGGAACTGGAAATAGGGTCGGATCAAGTCTAGATCTTCAGTTATGCTTGGTCAAACCTCGTTGACCGGTCATGAAATTCGTTTCTGGGCAACCCAGAAATTTCCCAGAATTTCTAACAAGACTTTTGAAAGCTTGAATTTTACAGTATGTTACTATTTATGTCATGTTGTTGGTTGGATATTATAGGCTGACATGAGATCTACCCATCTAAACCATTAGACCAACCAGATCGTGCACAGGATTAAAGATACGATCGGTCAAACTTGGGTTGACCATCATGCCGGATGAAGAAATCTGGGTAACCCAGATCTTCAAAGGGCAATTTTTCTGGGCTACTTTGACCGGCCCAGATCCTTCGTAGGTGATGATATTAGGTTGAAGTGATGATATATATTTCTACCCTGTCATGTTTTCTACAACATTGAACCATTAAATCGCCCAAATCAGACCTGGAATGAAAGTTATTGAGATCTAAAATAGGCACGAGGAGCTGTTCTTCATTTCTGGAAAACCCAAAAATGAAGAACAGTGTCTGATAACTTGTTTGAGGCTTTATAACTTCTTGATATGATGCGTTCTAGCCACGAAACTTGTTTGGGGTTATAGTATTACATAAATACTATCACATGAACTTCATTTCAATCTCAGAAACGTAAGAATCAAAGAGTTAGAATCGGTTAAACATGGCACCTTGTCAACTGCCTAAGAAGTTCTGGGCTTGGCCAAGAACACCTACGGCGACGGTTTTGTTGCCTAAAGTCTCTTTAGCGACAGTTTATTTAGGAAACTAATTATTTTAATAAATAAATAGATAAAAATGGTTTTTAATTATTAAAAATACAAAATAAATTCCTAAAAATTATTTTAAAGTCTGAAAAATAGTTTTTAATTATTTAGAGTATATTTCATAAATATTTAATATTTTTGGAATATAAATAGTATTTAATTTATTTAATTATAATATTAAATAAATTATTTAAAAATGATTTAAATACTTGAAAAATCATGAAAAATAATATTATGGTATACAAAAATATTCTAAGTTATAATCATAATAGTTTTTATTACCATATAAGTATGTTTTCATAACATCAATTGCATACAAATATGTCATAAAGAGACTTTTGAAGTTACAGAGTATAAATGTTTCATATATATGCCCTTATGGGAAATGGTAGGCTACGAATTGTTGTTTAACTTGAAATTTAACAGTAGATTGTGATAGCACATGTTAAAATGAAGAAAATAAATTTTAAACAGACAGATTCGGAGTTATAATGAACTGTAATGTAAATTTTCATGTTTTATCTTCAAAACTTTCAAAATCACCAAGAACAGTGAAATTACATGAATTGATTCAAGTAATTGTATGTTTTAACTTGTTAAAATCATTCTAGAAAAGTTAGGTAATAATTATATGTGTATTATAATGTCTGGGTATGTTTAAATTTATGTGTGAATAAATTAATTGGAAGATTTTGCATTGTTCTGTGTTTTTCGCGAACTGTAAATTTTTGGAACTAGATTGCCGCGCCGCAGTGCCGACTCTAGGCCTAAAACCCGCGCCGCAGCACCAACCATGCCAGGGTTAGCCTGTAGGGTGGCGCCACAGCGCCATTATGCAGTTTGTCTAAGAATGAGAATTTTAATTGTTTTATTTTAGGGAATGTAATAGTAACCTAATATAAAGAACATAAAAATGTGTTAGACATATAATGAAATGTTAAAATATATTCTTAACATGTCAATGAGGTACTTACATGCTTAGTTAAATTATTGAACGCATAGTTAGCTAGTCATTCGTGAAATCTAATATTATGAGAAAACAAGTGTAGTGATATGATTAGTATAATTATAATCAGAGTTTAGAAAAAAGAGAATGAACTTGTGATGCTAGTTATGTTATAATTGACTGGTATTGTAATATAATGTAAATGGTATGTAGGATTAAATCGAGGAACGTGTAACCTACGCGCGAGGCAAGTTTCCTAACCCTACTTGTTATCGTTATGCAAGTTTATAAACCTTACCTCTTTGCATTGAGCAAGTTCTAGACTTATATTCTATATCGAGCAAGTTCTTGTTATTTATTGATCAAGTTCAATATGTCATATTAAAGGTTATTAATCTTTTCAAAGCATGATTCATGTTATACAATATTTATTCCATTGTATACCTCTTATTCAAATTGAATATCAATTATTGTTGAACCTTGTAAGACTAGTGAACCCTTATTGATTTGACTAGTCCATAGTTGATGAACGTTCTAAATTTCAGAACCCTTATTAAGTTTATCCAAATCAAACTTTCTTTGGTGCAGACTCTAATGTCAAACTGAGATGAACAACCCTATTATAGGGGATTACTTATGCTTTAGCGTTAAGATATTGTGTACAGTATGGTACTAAGGGCTGATCCCCCTAAGTACGAGTAGAAGAGTCCATAGTCTTGTGAATGTTAAAGGTTTAAAGTATAACTCTTGACAACCTAGGACATAGTTCAAGGTCTTATGACCCTCAAAAGTTCTTTTGATTCTTGTTATTCATTCTTGATTCAAAAGTCAAATTTCTTATTTCAGAAGTCTTTGATTCACTCGCATGTTATTATATTGTTGTTACATTATTATACATATGGGCAATCGTGCTCACTCTTGCGTCATAATAACATTACAGTTAAGAATGAAAGGTCCGACGAGCCTTCCACTAACAAAGGCAAGGGCAAGATTAACAAGTGATGAAGATTTATTGTTTATTTGTTATGCTATGTTTCAGACTTATGTTTAATTTGTGTAAGACTTAATATTTGACTATGTTTCTGCATTTGAGATTTAAGGTTAGTATGACCTGGATTGATATATTTATTTTTAGATATTGTAACTCCTTAAGGAGAGGAATTATTTCTATCTATTTTATGGTTTTCAATTATTATGGGTAGATAGACATATGATATTTGTACAGTGAACACCAAATCCCGTAGGAATTGAAGTACCCGGATTTGGGGGTGTCACACTTGGTTTGTAAACTAGTCTATAAATTGAGTCTTGAATGTATTAATTCAGTAAGTAACGAAGAGAACGTAGCTTGAATGAGTTAATTTGGTGTACAATGGTGATCATAGTGTAAATTTTGTCAAGTATGTTAAAAATAGAGTTTTTGGCAAAAATATGGAATTCAAAATACTTAATTTGATTGTAGTTGTTGTTAATTGTTCTAAATCAGTATATATATGATGGGTAATGTTTATATGAAATATATGTAAGTATTACGGGTTAAATTGGTTGCTAGAAACTAAGCGTAGGACAAATTTGGCTTTGCCTGTGCTCGCGTTACCCAGAACTGAACTTCGGTGTCGCAGCGCCAACTCTCGTGCCGCAGTACCAGGGCCAGGCCTGTGCCTCGCACCGCAGCGCCGTTCCCAGTGTAAACTGGGGCGCCTCAGTGCCAGTTAGCAGTGTGGCCAGGATGTTTGTTTTATTATACAAAAGTCTGTAATTGTTGATAAGGTGCAATGTTGGGACTGTTAAAATGTGATGGTGTTATAGGACCAAGAGTAAGAATATTATTCACAATTAATGAGTTATGTAAATAGTATAACTTGACTATATGATTGAAACGAAGCCATACATGATGTAGATACTTAATTGTATACGGAGTATATGTAATAACTAATTATGTCATGATGACATGTGTATAGGATACTGAGATTCGAGTTATTACGGTTTAGCTTACACGCAAGACAAGTTTTTCTGATCTTTAAATTGTTTCTTAGTATGCAAGTTTTCTTTACCCTACCTTGTTTACTATTGAGCACGTTATTCCTAATCCTATTTATACAATTTAATTATATTCATGCAAAGCTATTTAACCTAACTCTTACTTTGAGAAGGTTTCTTACTTTAACTTGTTTCTTAGCATGCAAGCTTCTAAATTCTGATACACTTATGTTGAACAAGTTTTATCGTTCAAATTGCTATTTTTTATGCATGCTCAATAATTCAATTCTAAACAACATTCTAACCTTAGCTTAATATTGTCCAAGCAAGGTATGTTACGTTATTCAATGTTTATGCTTATGACCCTAACATACAAATTTTTTATTTAACTAATCCTTAGTTGATGTTCGTTAAACTCTAAATTACCTTGAAACGTATCCAAACCAAACTTACTTTGGTGCGGACTTGTATTCTAAATGCTGAGATGAACAACCCTATTACAGGGGATAATTTATGCAAAGCGTTTAGATGTTTGTGCATAATACATTGTACGAAGGGCTGATCCCCCTAAGTACGAGAAGTCCCTACAGTCTTATGACTATTTAGGTTTAAGTTGAAAGAATACTTATAACTTTGGACATAGTTCGTGGTCTTATGACCCTCAGATATATATATATATATTTCGAATTCTGTTCCTGATTATCATTGATAGAGAATATTATTCAGTTCTATTGAGCCTATTCATTTGGTAGTTTTTATGATATATTATTCATTGTCAGTTCAAGTGAGCATTGTTTGCTCACTCTTGCTTATATAACTATTACAGCTAAAGTTGAGAAGGTTGATGAACCTACTACCAGTAAAGGGAAAGGAAAGATAAACAAGTAATGAAGACTTGTAAACCTGTTGACTTTTATATTGGCAGACTCTAATTTAAATATTGTGATGTAATTATTTAATTTTCTGCACTTGATATTTGTATTTAAAGGTTAGATAACATGAGAGATTTTATTGAACTTATTAATGTAATCCTTTAATGGGAAGGTTTATTGTTAAAGCATATTACATTTGGGTAGTTAGAAATAAATGTTTTTATCAAGTGAACACTAAATCTTATGGGAATGAAGTATCCGAATTTGGGGTGTCACACATACTAGTCTCAATTTATTTAAACAATATAATTTGTATCATTATTTTAAGGAATTTTATTATGTTAACATTTATATAATGTAGTAAATAAAACCATAATAAAATCATCCATTAATTCAATCAAATATAATATCAAAATGTTAAGCAATTATATCAAATAATTGGCCTCTAGGGGTCAAACTCTAACAAACCATTCTCTGAAATGATCAAACATGGAGAAATGACTGAGATGGGATTGAAATCAAGAAAGATTCAAGACCTTGCCACTTTAAAAGCTATAGCTGAGCACATCCAGTCTGGAAGTTATGGAAACAACCCCCAGAGGGTCCATACGAAGAAAGAGGATGATGTTTCCTTGATACTACAAGGGCAAAAAGGCAGTCAAAGCATGCCTATTCAGAGGAGAAACTACTCCCCTTTTCAAGCACAGTCTTCAAATCCTCCATTGCAAAAAGGTGGAGATGTCAGACGCACTCGAGTGTTCACACCCTTAGGGGACTCACTCGAGAACATCCTCAATGTTCTGACAACTCAGAAAAAAATTACCCATCTTCTTCCACCAGACAACCCGAGTGGGAAGGGTTTCAATGCTAATAGGAAGTGTGCTTATCATGCTGGAGCTCCAGGCCATGATACTCAGGATTGCTGGGCCTTGAAGCATAAGATCTAGGATTTAATTGACAATGGTGAGATCGTGGTGACTAAACCCGACCAACCCCATGTGCAAGACAACCCTCTTCCTTAACACAAAGAAGAGGAGGTTAATATGAATAATTGGAGTAGTGGACAGACTTCCCACTTCAGTGGTGTATCCTCCTAGACCGGCAAGGATAGTGCTGTTAAATGGGATTATGCACAGTTCCAGTTTATGATGGAACGAAAAATGAAGGCTCTGCATGAGCAAGTTAATCAATTGGTAGAACTGGTAGTCCATCAGCACCAAGTCACACGTCATTTATTTAGCCAAGAGCATACTAGTCTCCTTCCTCTTGTTACAAGTATTCCACCACGTACTCCAAAAAGTGAAACACTGGAGGATAAAATTACAAAAAGAGCAAATGCCAAAGCCCGTCGGGATTTAGCCAACAAAAGGAAATTCACCTATTTAGGCCAACCGATGGAAGAGATATTGTAGATGCTGATCAATGAAGGAAGAATCACATATCTGCTACCTCCAATCAGCCCGCGTTTAAGACGATTTGATTTTAATGGAGTATGTCAATACCACTCCCACTCTCGCGGTCACAACACTGAAGAATGTTGGGCACTCCACCATCTTATTCAGAACTTAATTGACAGCAGTGTCCTACAAATGACAGACAATGACGCTATATTACTGGAGAGTGGTGACATATTTCCTACAAAGTGGAAGGAAGTCGTACCAGTTATATCTTCTGAGACAGATTCAGCTACCCCATCACATACAATTCAACCTATTCAACTCAAAGGTGTTGAAAATCTTTGAAAGTGGCTACGCCAAATCCAATCATCTTGCCATTCAGACCATAATATCCTGTTACCAGCTTACAAAAAGTTCCATGGAATTATGGAAAGGATAAAGGATCCACATCTCACATAACTGCTGCAGTGTCGAAAGAGAATCCACTGTATCTTCCCCAACGGGTGATGATGCCTGCCATCAAATCAAAGGGGAAAGTTCCCATGGAGAAGATTGAAGAATTCCTCCATACTATGGGACACAATGAAGCCAAGGTGGTTTTAAGCTTGAAAGAAGCTCCATAATAGGTTTCCATACTAGACTTGGTATCCTTCTCAGAGGATCACAGGAAGGTCTTATTGAGAGTTTTAGAAGAAGCCCATTTGCCAAAATCAGTGGATGTTGAAAAATTCCATCACCTGGTTGATTACATTTTTAACAGCAATGTGATATCATTTACTGATAATGACATACCTCCCGAAGGGATGGGTCATTGCCAGCCGTTGCACATAGCGATTATGTCCTCCGGATACTTGGTCGCAAGAGTATTGATGGATGGACGGTCATCCTTGAATATCTGCCCTTATGCCACCTTGGAGAAGATGAACATCAATCTCAGCAGGATCCGAAGTAGCCATACAATTATCAAAGCTTTTGATGGATCCAGACGAAATGCTGTCGGAGAGATTGAACTACCTGTGGAGATTGGTCCTCACACATTTTGCGTATCCTTTCATATGCTCAAAATAGCTACAGGATACAACCTACTCTTGGGAAGGCCGTAGATTCATATGGCTGGAGCCGTCCCATCCACCCTTCATCAGCAGCTCAAATACATCATTAATAATAGCCTATTCACTATTAATGCTGAGCCAGAATGTCCCGAATAAGGTGACATCCCACTCATCAGTTTCAATTCAGAAGTTAAGCCTGTCAGCTTCCATGCCTTGGAGGTGTGCAACACTCACTACCATCCCATTGGGGCACCACCTCTGATACCCAGAGTTTCTGCCGAGGTAATGTCGGCAAGTCAGGAGATGATTTCTTTGGGTTTTCAACCTGGAGAAGGGTTTTGTAAAGACCATCAGGGCATTAAGCGCCCAATTCAAGTTCCCAGTCAAACAGGGAGAGCTGGGCTAGGCTATTCTTCTAGCTACACTCACAGAAATCCTAACAAACACAAATAGGTTCCTTTGTCTTCAGCCATACAACGATTGCCTGCACCTACATGAGCTGAATCTATACAGACTTCAGTAAAGGTTCCTACCCATGTGATGACCATATTATTTTCTAAGCCGATACCGGTCAAAGGAAAGGAAGTCTTGATACTAGATCTAGAGGCAGAGGAAAAGGATTGGAGGCGTAAGTAGGACATTGCAAGGCACTAATCAAACATACGAATCTTAGTCCACAAGGACAGTACAAACATAGACACCCCAGACGATGATTGTCCAGATATCATGGTCATCATTCGGAAGAAGGAGGACGATAACATGATAAGTGGATTTTATATCCACGAATCAGTTCCTAATCCTAGCTTAATCGGTGTTAAGTTCTCGTGTTTATGTTCTATTTTACTCGTTTAGTGTTATTTAATGTGTAGGTGTGGTGGTGTGGCATTTGAGCGTAAAAGGAGTGAAATGGTGGTAACAGTGTGGTAAGCAAAGAAGGAAACTGACCAATTAGCAGAATGCACCCCCGCCGGGGCTGGCATTATTAAGCAGTACCCCCAGCCGGGGCGGGGGGTCCAACATTTAGGAGACATGAGTCTAGCCAGCCGGGGCAGGCCATTTACAAGCATACACCCCTGCCGGGGCGGGGGGTCCCGATATTCAGCAGTCCATTGTTGAGTCAAACACTGCTAGGACTTGGATTTGTGGACTTGGATTGCGTTTGGATTCTAATTTACATGGGACTTCGACCAAAACTCGTGTGTGGTATATATATGGGGCTACAAACAACAAATTGATCATCATGCGAAGCAATTAACAGAGATTAAGCATAGAATTGGATAGCGAGCAACATAGTGAAGATTTTGAAGAACGATCACATCGATTGCGGATTAAAGCTAAAATGAAGGGTGTTCTGCGTTATTCTTCTTCTTTAGTTTATATTTGTAATTGAGAAGATGTTATCTTTAATTTATTCAGTGATTATTTCATTTATGATGAACTAAACATTTTTTAGGCTTAAGACGGATCTTTAAGTGGAACGATGATTATGTAATCTTTGATTTCAGTTTAATAAGCTATTATCCGATTTATCTATATTAATTTGAGCTTGAATTTATGAATTGCCTGATCAACGATTCTGTGTGGACTTGTATGAACTCGAGAGATGAAATACAGTCTAGACTTAGTTAATATAGCACGTGTTCTTGATTTATGTGAATGAACCGAATCTTAATGAATGTTAGGATAGAGATATGCTTGACATCGCATGTAATCAGATAAAGAACTTGAACTTAACCCTTCTTTAATTGTAATTCACATAGAGATATAGTGAGTTAGTTGATTAAGGTGTTTAACTGAATTCTATCTTAATTGTGGATTTGAGTTAATACGGTATTAGTACATTGAGAGGTGGCTAGTACTATATACGTGTTCTTGATTAATAAACTGGGATAGTGCGTTAAATTGGAATAAAGGTGCAATAATCAGAGTGATGCTTAGAGTGTAGTCGTAAGCCTAATTCTCCAATATTTGTTTGAAAAATTCAATTTTTAGGATTTGTTGATTGTTTTGTAATTTTAATATTTTTAATACTTTTAGTTATAAACTGGAAATTGGTTAGTTTAATAAAATTAGGATTAATAGGAAACTGGTAATTGTAAGGGTTAATTTCTTACTAAGTCTCTGAGGGAACGATACTTTACTTACTATTATATTACTTGTTGACCACGTATACTTGAGTGCTGTGCGCAATTAGATTTTACCTAACATGTTTTTGGCGCCGTTGCTGGGGACTTTAGTATTGATTTTAATATTTTGCAATATCAGTTTAATTAGTCCAGTTTTACTTAAACATTTTTGTTTTTGTTTTGTTCATCTTATTTCAGGATTTTGAAGTTGGTTTATGCAAACTCGATCCAAAAATCCAGACTTGCTTCCTTTTGAGGACGACATTAAAAGACACTTTCAAAGGCTAAGTAAGTGGATTAAGGAAACAAGGGACGACTTCAAAAATTCTGAAAAAGAAGAAGTAATGGCTGCCGAAGACCAGAAAGCATTAAGGGACTTTGCTACACCCAAGGTGACTGAGCTGCAGTCGAGTATCACCAGCCTGCTATAGCTACAAATACATTCGAGATCAAGCATGGGACTATTCAGATGATCCAAAACTTGGTTCAGTTTGGGGGACTTGCAAATGATGATCCGAATGAGCATTTGATCAGTTTTCTAGAAATATGCGACACTTTCAAGTACAATGGGGTGTCAGATGAAGCAGTTAGACTTCGTGTGTTCCCATTCACTCTATGGGACAAGGCGAAGAGTTGGTTACATTCTCTACCGCCTGGATCGATAACTACATGGGATGACCTTGCTCAGAAATTTCTTACAAAATTCTTCCCACCAGCGAAGACTGCAAAGATGAGAAACGAGATTACCATGTTTGATCAGCAACATGGGGAGTCATTGTACGAGGCATGGGAGAGATACAAAGAATTGCTCAAAAAATGCCCACATCACGGATTGCCTAAGTGGTTGCAGATGAATACATTTTATAACAGACTATATGGGAATCTCAGTACTAGCATTGATGTAACATCGGGGGGAGCTTTTATGGCAAAGAATTATGAGGATGCATATTAGCTGATAGAGACAATGGCTACTAACAACTATCAGTGGCCCACGACAAGAATGACACAACCTACAGTAGCTGGAGTGTTAGAGGTAGATGGAGTGACGACAATAACAACGCAAATTTCAGCACTCTCCAAGAAGTTCGACGTTTGGTCAAGGGGACAGACACAACAAGTGGCAGTTATTTGTGAATTGTGCGCGGGTGAACATCCTATGGATCAATACGCAATCAACCCAGAATTAGTACAATTTTTGAGTAGCTACAACAGAATTCCACAGAATACGTACCAGAATGCATATAATCAGGGGAATAGGAATCAGTCGAATTTGTCGTGGAATAATAATCAGAATCAGCAAGCTCCACGACCATCATATCCCCCAGGATTTCAGAATCAACAACAACCAGTTCAACGTCAAGAGAGGAAATTAGATTTAGAGGAGTTGCTATCAAAGTATATAACGAGCAACGAGGTAGCCATGAAAAATCAAGCAATGACAATGAAATCGTAAGAGATAGCCATCAAGAATCTAGAGAATTAGATGAGACAAATTGCATTAGCATTGAACAATAGACCACAAGGGACTCTACCAAGTTGCACCGAAAGAAATCTGAAGGGAAATCATGAACAGTGTTAGGCAATCACCTTGAGAAGTGGAAAACATTTGGATGGGAAAGGTGCAAAAAATTTAGCTATATCGAATGACAAAATTGATGACAACAAAGTGATTGAAGAAAAACAGGGTGAGGATAAGCAAATTGAGAAAACAAAGTTAGATGACAAGCCAGTTGTGTATCCTCCACCGCCGTTTCAGCAAAGAGTTCAAAAGAAGAAATTAGATAAGCAGTTTGTGAAATTTTTAGAAGTTTTTAAGAAACTTCAGATTAATATCCTATTCACAGAAGCCCTAGAGCAGATGCCAAGTTATGCAAAATTCATGAAAGGGATTTTGTCCAGGAAAAAGAAATTAGAAGATTTTGAGACAGTGGCATTAACAGAGGAGTGTAGTTCGGTATTACAGCGAAAGTTGCCACCAAAGTTGAAAGATCCGGGGAGTTTCACCATTCCATGCACGATTGGGAAGATGTCATTCAACAAGTGCTTATGTGATTTGGGGGCAAGTGTGAACCTTATGCCGTTATCAGTTTATACAGAATTGGGTTTGCCAGCTCCAAAGCCTACGAGCATCTCATTGCAGTTGGTGGATAGGTCAGTCACGTACCCAAGAGGCATTGTGGAGGACATATTGGTTAAGGTAGATAAGTTCATATTCCCTGCATATTTCATTATTCTGGATTTTAAGGAAGATAAGAACATCCCAATTATCCTCGGGAGACCTTTTTGACTACGGGTAGGACACTCATCGACGTGCAAAAAGGTGAATTAACGATGAGGGTCCAAGATTAAGAAGTAAAGTTTAATGTGTTCAAGGCCATGAAATTTCCTACGGATGAAGAAGATTGTTTTCGGATGGATATTATTGATCAGATAATCAACGAAGATATGGGAAAAAGTTTGGTTAACCATCCATTGGAAACGACTTTGCTGGGAGATGAAGAATCAAATGATCTGAAATTTGTGGACTACTTACAGATGCTAGACTCCCTACCACAAGTTAGCAGATTTAGATCACCATTTGAACCATTGCACATGGATGAAAAAGCCACAACAAGGATAAAATCGTCATTGGAAGAGCCACCGACTCTTGAAATTAAGCCACTCCCTAAACACCTCAGGTATGCATACTTAGGCTGTGACGCCCCCAAAATAGGTATACAACACCCATTTTGAGTCGTCAAATACATGGTACAAAAAACAAACTACAACTTCAATAATACAATTGTCGTGCAAAATACGACAACACATACTGTGAGTTTAAATACAAATATTATCTTCTAGACAATATCCACACTCAAATAAGTCCTCATTACAATTATTCAAACAATATTTTACAAAAATAGTGAGGACTGCTAAAACATCTTTCTAGAACCATAACTCCATACCCCGACTAGATCCTCCTATGTTCTCACCTCCTGAGAAGAAAAATGGAACAAAAAGGAAAAGGGTGAGCTCAACTAGCCCAGTAAAAAATATTATGACTAAGATAATATACAACAAATTATCATTAGTCTTCAACAGGGAAAAATCTAATAAAATATAATAGACAACAAGTTTTAGATCAACAACTGTAGTCGAAACAACAAACCATTAGAAGAGTCAAGTAGAGAAAGAATTCTACTATCTTCTAAGATTTAAAAGTCCATCATCAATATTTTATCCCTGTAACATCAATCAATATACATCTTGAATCAAATATTCATCTTTGCACTACAAGCCAAAGATATTCATTTGTATCCCCAGTTGGTCATGTTCATCTCAACACCTGTTCATCTTTACACTACAGGCCAAAGATATTCATCAGATAATCATACATCTTTGCACTACAGGCCAAAGATATTCAGTAGCATCATCATTTAGGACTGAGGATGATAAAAAATATTTTAAAGAAAACGAATCCAGTGAGATAAAAGAACAAATATTAGGGATTCGTATTACAGTTTATCCAAGTTCAATAATACTCCATAATAACCAATTTTGAAGCAGAATTCAAAAATAAAGATCAAAACATGGATACAATCAAAGATAGTAACCATAATAGACAACTTGGACAAAAATAAAAAAAATTCATTTTTCAGTGAATAGTGCCGTATTCGTGAATAGTGCCGTATACATGAACAGTAACGTATACGTGAATAGTAACCCCGACACAAAAAGTTCTAAATTTGATAAAAAGTTCACACCAACATTTTGGTATAATGATATTGAAGAAAATATCATTTTAAGAAGAATATAACACCCCTTACCTCAAAATATCAGTACTTCTGATCGGAATATCGGTATAAGGCTGAAGGAAACTTGCACTGATGAATAGAAACTCACAAAGTATCTAAATACTCACAAAATACACTCAATAATCTAGAGAGAGAAAGAGAGAAAACTTATTTCTGGTGTGATTTTTAATTCTAACTTAGCCCTCTATTTATAGAAAAATGTTA
Source organism: Panax notoginseng (assembly GCA_016801055.1). Classification (NCBI taxonomy): domain Eukaryota; kingdom Viridiplantae; phylum Streptophyta; class Magnoliopsida; order Apiales; family Araliaceae; genus Panax; species Panax notoginseng. The sequence continues at coordinate 52,673,736 of CM029023.1, forward strand.
GCACGCCAAAGCAGACTTAACCTGCAACCTGATGGCTTTACCTGCTACTATTCCCACACACCACATTTGAATAAAAATCTCAGCACATTTTCACCAACCAAAAGCGGGGTCCACCAATTCTAGAATTTTCTACCAAAATGATAAATTCCGAAACTTCAACAATTTCTGAACCAGTCATCTCTTAAAATTCATAACAAATCATACGTTTATTTTTAACGGTTCAAAATTTGTGGATATATACTCAACTTATATATGTATAACATATCCAAAAATCACAACGATCCAACGGTCGGATTAAAAATTATAACCCCCGTAATATATCTCAAAAATCCTGATTGATTTTTAATACCTCCATTCCGACAAAAATACTGATAAAACACCTCAACATTAACTCCTTTATTTTTAACCACAAAATATATCCAACATTTATATTCAAATAAGTATTTCCTTATCATATGAATCAATAATTAATTATTTACAATTAATATTACAGAATCACATTTATGACAACCAGACCGTTCCCAGGAAAGAGGGGGCTTTCTAATAAGAATTTCTCCTTACTGGCGCGCAATTAGGTGACCAAACCTCTCCTTAGACACAACTTTCTAGACATTGCCAATAATTCTATCTAATAATATTATTCAAAAAATACGAATTATTGATATGATAATGGGAAATACTGTGCAGTGACAATTATTGAAACAACAATAATATAAAATATCAATGCATCAATTATTGAATCAATAAAATAAAATATTGAACAGTAACTACTGTAACAATTATTGAGTAGTGCCTTCCTTCGTAAGAATCAATAATTTAAAAATACTGTGCAATCCGTATGCTACTATGCAACCACGCGTATTACTGTATTTTAACCACCGGGTATATCAACAATGTTAACTGTAACAACTACGCCGTTATTTATAAAAACTCAATTTTTGTCGTTATGTTCATCCAACCGTTTTTCGTTATGGGGCACACAAATAGCTGCGCCGTCGTACGAATATTCCCCGATAGAAAGAATATTTCACGACCAAAAGAATATTTCCCGACAAAATGAATATTTTATAACCACTTGTTTATTTTGTAAAATTTGCACATTTTACCCATAACCAAAATATTATATCAAATTAACACCTTATTATTCACAATAATAATTAGAGAAAATTTAATTTTATTCATTAATAAGTTGGGGTCTTACAACCTCCCCTCCTTATGAAATTTCGTCCTCGAAATTGACGTACGTACCTGATGTTTCGAAAAGGTGGGGATACTTCGCTTTCATTTCTGATTCTAACTTCCAGGTCATTTCTTCAATAGCATGGCTTCTCCACAAAACCTTAACTTGTGGTATAACCTTCGTGCGTAAGACATGCTCTTTCCTATCCAAGATCTTAACAGGTACCTCCTCGTGCGTTAAATCTTCGGCTATCTCGTCTGGTTCTAACTCAATAACGTGGTTCGGATCTTTAACATATTTACGAAGCATAGATATGTGAAAAATATTATGAACACGAGACATACTTGGAGGTAATGCGAGTCTATAGGCCACATTTTCTATTCGGTCAAGAATTTTAAATGGACCAACAAATCGTGGATTGAGCTTTCCTCTCTTCCCAAATCTTGTAACTCCCTTCCATGGTGCAACACGTAACAATACATGATCCCCAATATTAAATTCCACGTCCTTCCGATGAAGATCCACATAACTCTTTTATCGATCCTGTGCCGTTTGTATACGTTGTCGAATCGTTTGGATCTTCTCTGTAGTCATTCGTACCAACTCTGGTCCCAACAATGTTGCTTCACCTACCTTATCCCAGCATACTAGAGAACGACATTTTCTTCCATACAACGCCTCGAATAGAGCCACACCTATACTTGTCTGATAACTATTATTGTAGGAGAATTCCACCAATGGTAGGTACTTATCCCAACTCCCTTTGAAATTTAGGACACATAGTCTTAATAGATCTTTAAGAGTTTGAATAGTCCTCTCTGATTGTCCGTTCGTTTGAGGATGGTATGCCGAACTGAATCGTAAATCCGTGCCCATAGCTTTCTGCAAGCTAACCCAAAATCGTGAAGTGAATCTTGGGTCACGATCCGAAACTATGGATACTGGCATGCCATGCAATCTTACAATCTTATTTACGTATATACTAGCAAGACGTTCAAGGGAATAAGTCTCACGTATAGGCAAGAAAAGGGCAGACTTGGTTAATCTATCAACAATAACCCAAATCGCATCTATGCCTTGAGAAACCTTGGGAAGACCCGTAACGAAATCCATGGTAATGTGTTCCCACTTTCACTTCGGAATCTCAAGTGGTTGCAACGGACCCTTTGGTACTTGATGCTCCGCCTTTATATGTTGACAAGTTAAACACCTCGAGATAAACTTCGCGATTTCTCTTTTCATATTACTCCACCAAAATGCATGTCGAAGATCGTGATACATTTTGGTACTCCTAGTATGAATTGCAAATGGTGTGTTGTGTGCCTCCATCATGATTCTATGCTTCAAGTCAAAATCGTTAGGAACACAAAGTCTGGAGTTAACTCGAAGTATTCCTTATTCATCGATTCTTGCTTCTGGAATAGCACCTTCTTGCACTTTCTTCTTCATACGCATCAACTCCATGTCCGTAGCTTGAGCAGCTTTAACTTTATCGATTAAAGTCGATTCTACTCGTATGTTTGATAGCATCACATGGGTACTTGGAGCCTTCATCTCTATCTCCATCCTTTGCAAGTCATACAAAATGGGCCTTTGTGTTAACAACATTGCACTCGTACCCGCATATGATCTTCTACTCAATGCGTCAGCTACTACGTTCGCTTTTCTAGGATGATATTGGATGATATGATCGTAATCTTTCAACAGCTCAAGCCAACGTCGCTGTCGCATGTTGAGTTCCTTTTGGGTGAAGAAATATTTGAGGTTTTTATGATCCGTATAGATCTCCATTTTCTCCCCATACAGGCAGTGTCTCCAGATCTTCAACGCGAAAACGACTGTTGCCAACTCCAAATCATGAGTAGGATAATTCCTCGCATATTCTTTGAGTTGTCGCGAGGCATAGGCTATGACTTTCCCATGTTACATGAGAACACATCCTAACCCTTTTCCTAAAGCATCGCTGTAGATAACAAATCCATCCGAACCAGATGTTATTGTTAGAACAGGTGCCAAAATGAGTCTCCTCTTGAGTTCTTGAAAACTCTTCTCACAATTCTCGCTCCAACTGAATTTTGTATCTTTACGAGTCTGCTGAGTTAGCGGAGTAGCGATTCGAGAAAATTCTTCCACGAATCTCCGATAGTAACCAGCTATGCCCAGAAAGCTACGTACTTCGGTCACCGACTTTGGTTGCTCCCAACTTTGTATGGCTTAAATCTTCGCCGGGTCGACAGATACTCTATGTTTTGACACCACATGTGTGACGCCCCCAAAATTAGGTATACATCACCCATCTTGGGTCGTCAGATACATAGTACAGAATACAAATACAACTGATTAATACAACTGTCGTGTACAATACGACAAAACATAAACTGTGAGTTTGAATACAAATATTATCTTCTAGAGAGTATTCATACTCAAAAGAAGTCCTCATTACATTTATTAACACACCATTACATAGAATAGTGAGGACTACTAACTAATACTATCATTCGGACCATCACTCCGTTCCCCGACTTGCCCCAGCTACGTTCTCATTTCCTGAAGAGAACAGTGAAAGAAAGGGTGAGCTCAACTAGCCCAGTAAGAAATATTATGACTAAGATAATGCAGAATAAATTATCATTAGCCTTCAACAATGTTAAACTGATAAAATATAATAGACATCAAGTTTAACTGCAGCGGAACAAGCAATCCATTAAAAGAGTCAAGTAGAAAATAAACTCTACTATCTTTTATGATTTAAAAGGTTTTTCAACACTGCGATCGCTGAGACTCAGCTTAATAAAATAATCCACATCATCGAATCACCCCTGCACTACGGCCAATGATATTCGTGTATTCATTAATGGTCATGATCATGCCAACAACTGTCCATCAATGCACTACGGGCCAATGAGGACTTTTACCACATCATTTGTAACATTACGGTCATGATTATACCGAATAATCCCTGGTCATAATCATACCAAGTCCATCTATGCACTACAGGCCACAGATGACTTTCAATATTTTATAAACATGAGGATGATGACAATGATATAAGAATTCAATAAAACAAGTTCAAGAATTAATTTATCCAGGAATTAACAACGTCCAAATTGACAACATGATACTGCATTGTGGAGTAAAATTCAAGAATGCTTAGAAGAATATTTTCTTGAAAAGATACTGGATGAAACGCAACTATCAAGGATATTCCACAAATTTCATGGAGTATAGAAGTCAAAACTTAACCAACTGAGTATAATAAAGAATGGAATAACAAAAGAAATCACCATGCATGCGATAGACCGCACAGACAGGTTATTCCAACAGAATAATAAATAATGGAACTAGGTCCGGCGTAAACGCACAGACAGGATATTCCGACAGGATAATAAATAATGGAACCAGGTCCGGTGTAAAACACACAGACAGGATGTTCCAACAGAATAATAACAAGACGGAACTAGGTCCGGTGTAAAACACACAGACAGGATGTTCCAACAGAATAATAACAAGACGGAACCAGGTCCGGTATAAAACACACAGACAGGATGTTCCAACAGAATAATAATAAAAACGGAACCAGGTCCGGTGTAAAACACACAGACAGGATGTTCCAACAGAATAATAGAAGAATGTCACCAAGTATAGGGTAGATCGCGTATACTGGTTATTCCAACAGAATAATAACGAATGGAATAACAGAAGTTCTCTTCATGAATATAAAAGAAATAATATTCCCTACCTTAAAAGAACTGGATATTGGAAAAGTGATGTAGCAGAATACTTTTATTCTCTCTCTCTCTTATTCTCTCTATACTTTCTCTCTCTATAGCTTGAATGAATTCGTGAAAAATAATGAAGCCCTAGGCCTCTATTTATAGAAATACCGAGGGTGGCTCTTGGTCTTAACGAAGGGTCAAATGACTCTTGGTCTTAACGAAGGGTCAAATGACTCTTGGTAATATTGAAGGGACAACTACTATTGACGAAAGTAATTACTATTGACCAAGGTAAATACTATTGACGAAGGTAATTACTATTGACCAAGATAAATACTATTGACCAAGGTAAATAATATTGACGAAGGTAATTACTATTGACCAAGGTAAATACTATTGACGACGGTAATTACTATTGACGACGGTAATTACTATTGACGAAGAGACTCTTAGATGATGACATATGGCCCCCCATAAAATAACCAAACTTTCCACAACGTCTCAATTATTGATTTAATAATATAACATATTATACAGATGATACTATGACAATAATTTAAGAGATATGATGCAGCAATTACTGTAGCAATAATTGAGTATAGCTGAGTGACTTCTCACGTAAGCATCAATAATTAATACCGTGTGCTACTATGCAACCACGCGTATTACTGTACTTTTACTACCGAGTAGTTCAACAGTTTTAACGGTTTTAACGGTAACACCTCAGCCGTTATTTTTATAGAAAGATAATTCTATCGTTTTCTCAATCCGACAATAATTCCGTTGTGGGGTCCACCAATGATTGTGCCGTCGTACGAATATTCCTCGACAAAAAGAATATTCTCCGACCAAACAAATATTTTATAACAACTTGCTTACTTTGCAAAATTTATAAATATTACCCACAACTATAACATTATATCAAATTAACTCCATAATATTCAAAAATGATATTTATAGAAAATTCATCTTTATTTATAAAAATTAGGGTCTTACAACCTCCCCTTCTTATGAAATTTCGCCCTCGAAATTAGGGTACGTACCTGGTATGTCGAAGAGGTAAGGATACCTTGATTTCATTTCTGATTCTAACTCCCAAGTCATTTCCTCAACATCGTGGTTTCTCCACAAAACTTTGACTTGAGGTATAACCTTGGAGCGTAGAATATGTTCCTTCTTATCCAAGATTTGAACAGGAACTTCTTCATACGTCAAATCCTCCGCTATTTCGTCCGGTTCTAACTCAATAATGTGGTTCGGGTCTTCCACATATTTGCGTAACATGGATATGTGGAAAACGTTATGAACACGAGACATACTTGGCGGTAAAGCGAGTCTATAAGCCACAGTTCCTACTCGATCGAGGATTAAAAATGGACCGATGAATCGAGGATTTAGCTTTCCTCTCTTTCCAAATCTTGTAACTCTTTTCCATGGAGCAACACGTAAGAACACATGATCTCCTACATCAAATTCCACGTCCTTTCGATGAAGATCAGCATAACTCTTTTGTCGATCTTGTGAGGTTTTTATACGTTATCGGATCGTTTGAATCTTTTCTGTAGTCATACGTACCAACTCCGGTCCCAACAACGTTGCTTCGCCCACCTCATCCCAGCATACTGGAGAACGACATTTTCTTCCATACAATGCTTCGAATGGAGCCATGCCAATACTTGCTTGATAACTGTTGTTGTAGGAAAACTCCACCAATGGTAAGAACTTGTCCCAACTTCCCTTGAAGTCAAAGACACAGAGTCTTAATAGATCTTCAAGAGTTTGAATAGTCCTCTCTGATTGTCCATCCGTCTGAGGATGATATGCTGAACTAAATCGTAACTCCGTGCCCATAGCTTTTTGTAAACTAACCCAAAATCGTGAAGTGAATCTTGGGTCTCGATCAGAAACTATGGATACTGGCATACCATGCAGTCTTACAATCTCGTTTATGTACATACGAGCAAGACGTTCAAGTGTATAAGTTTCTCGTATCGGTAAGAAATGAGCAGACTTGGTCAATCTATCAACAATGACCCAAATCGCATCAATACCTTGAGAAACCCTGGGAAGACCGGTAACGAAATCCATGGTAATGTGCTCCCACTTCCATTCTGGAATTTCAAGTGGTTGCAAAGGACCTTTTGGTACTTGATGCTTCGCTTTGACTCATTGACAAGTTAGACACCTTGAGATAAACAATGCTATCTCTCTCTTCATATTGCTCCACCAAAATGTATGACGAAGAACATGATACATTTTGGTATTTCCAGGATGGATTGCAAACGGTGTGTTGTGCGCCTCCATCATGATTTCATACTTTAAATCAGGGTTGTTAGGAACACAAAGTCTGGAGTTGACTCGAAGTATTCCTTCCTCATCGATTCTTGCTTCCGGCATAACACCTTCTTGCACTCTCTTCCTCATACGCATCAGCTCCAGGTCTGTAGCTTGAGTAGCTTTAACTTTATCGATTAAAGTCGGTTCTACTCGTATATTCGCCATCATCACATGGGTCCCTGGAGTCTTCAACTCTATCTCCATCCTTTGCAAGTCACACAAAATGGGCCTTTGCGTTGTTAATATTGCACTTGTACCCGCATATGATCTTCTACTCAATGCGTCAGCTACCACGTTCGCTTTTCCAGGATGGTATTGAATGGTATGATCATAATCTTTCAACAGTTCAAGCCAACGTCGTTGTCGCATGTTGAGTTCCTTTTGAGTGAAGAAATATTTGAGGCTTTTATGATCCGTAAAGATCTCCACTTTCTCCCCATACAAGTAATGCCTCCAAATTTTAAGTGCAAAGACAACAGCTGCCAACTCTAGATCATGAGTAGGATAATTCCTCTCATATTCCTTGAGTTGTCTTGATGCATAGGCTATGACTTTTCCATGTTGCATGAGAACGCATCCCAACCCTTTGCTCGAAGCATCACTGTAGATGACAAATCCCTCCAAGCTAGATGGTATTGTTAGAACAGGTGCTGAAATGAGTCTCCTCTTGAGTTCTTGAAAACTCTGCTCACATTCTTCGCTCCAACCAAACTTTGTATCTTTCCGAGTCAGCTGAGTTAATAAAGTAGCGATTCAAGAAAATCCTTCCACGAATCTCCGATAATAACCAGCTAAACCAAGAAAGCTACGTACCTCGGTCACTGATTTAGGTTGCTCCCAGCTTTGAATAGCTTCAATCTTTGCCGGGTCAACCGATATTCCACGACTTGATACTACGTGCCCAAGGAATGCTACCTCCTCCAGCCAGAACTCGCATTTCTTCAACTTGGCATAAAGCTTGTATTCACGAAGCTTTTGGAGTACCAGCCTCAAGTGTTGCTCATGATCTTCACGGCTTTTGGAATAAATAAGGATGTCATCAATAAAGACGACCACAAAGTGATCCAAATATTCCTTGAATACCCGGTTCATCATATCCATGAAGGCAGCAGGAGCATTAGTCAATCCAAAGGACATGACTAGGAATTCATAATGCCCGTACCGAGTTCTAAAAGCCATCTTTGGAATATCCTCAGTTCTAACCTTCAGCTGATGATATCCAGAACGAAGATCGATCTTTGAAAAGAATTGTGCTCCTTGCAACTGGTCAAACAGGTCATCAATACGTGGCAATGGGTACCTGTTTTTGATGGTAACATGATTCAACTCCCGATAATCAATACAAAGTCGCATACTTCCATCTTTCTTCTTCACGAATAGAACAGGAGCTCCCCAAGGAGAAGTACTAGGACGAATAAAGCCAATGTCTAACAATTCCTGCAGTTGGATCTTTAACTCCTGAAGTTCAATAGGAGCCATTCGATATGGGGCTTTGGAAATGGGTTTTGTACCGGGTTCAAGATCGATACAAAATTTAATTTCACGCTCTGGGGGTAGGCCAGGAAGTTCTTCAGGGAATACGTCAGGGAATTTATTAACAATAGAAATATCATTCAAAACTGACGTATTTTTGTTTAGATCTGTGACATGAGCTAAGAAAGCTTGACATCCGTTTTTCAATAAACGAATAGTTTTATGGCTTGAGATGACAGCGATTGATTTTAATGGTTTGGTTGCTTGAATTCGCATAATAGGTCGATTAGGAATATGAAAACTAACAACCTTACGAAAACAATCAATTTTTGCATAATGAGTAGTTAACCAATCAATCCCTAGAATCACGTCAAATGCAAGTATTTTTAATGAAATCAGATCGATAGGTAATGTGTGGGTACCAACTTGAACCAAACAAGACTTATAAACAGTGGAGGTAATGAAGGTTTCTCCCAACGGAGTTTCCATAGATAAGTCAAAGTCTAATTTCTCCGGAATCAAATTTAATCGATGAGCGCAAGTAGGAGAAATAAAAGAATGGGTTGAACCGGTATCAAATAAAGTATAAACTTCTTTAGAGTTTATAATAAGCTTACCTGTGATGACCTCATTCGGGTTCCTTGCTCTCTGGGAGTTCACAACAAACGCTCTCCCTTGCACAACCGGTTTTGACTTTTCTGGGACGGCTTTTGGTGCCTCCATCCTAGCTGAATTTGTCTTCGGTAAACGACAAAATCGGGCTAAATGACCTTCTCTTCCACAATTATAACATGCTTTGGACGGCATCGCGCAGTTTGGACTGATGTGCCCCTCCCCTCCGCATTTAAAACATATGATAGGTGGTCGTTCTCCTTCCTTAACGACAGGTGCTGGTGCTGACGTCTTTCCATCATTGTTGAATCTCCTCTTCTTGAAATGTCCATTCTTATTGTTTTGGCCCTGATTACCACCGAAGTGGTTACCATTTCTGGCCTGTTGATTCCCTCCACGCTTGTTGTCACCGCTTCGATGACTGCTCTCACTGGTATTATCATTTTGCCGGCTGCTCTCTTTTGGTTGCGTTGTCTCGTTATCGCGCTCCACCAACTGAGCCCTATTTACAACATCTAAATACAAACATAGTTTATGAGAAACAAGATGTTGACGTATCTCCGGCTTCAAACCTCTTAAAAACATCCGCGTCATTCTTTCTTCATTATCCACCAGGTGGGACGCAAACCGGGATAACTCCGCAAATTTTGCCTCGTACTGCGACACGGTCATATTATTCTGCTCCAATTTGATGAACTCCACCTCCTTCATGTGACGAATACTCTCGGGAAAGTATTTGTCGTTAAACAGCTCTTGGAACTTCTCCCAGGACATCTTCAGTGCGGCAGGTTGAGTACGCTTTATCGATTCCCACCAGTAATCTGCCTCTCCTCGCAACATAAAGGCGGCAAAGGGAACCTTTTGCTCCTCGGAGCAACCCAAGACATCAAATATCTTGGTGATCTGCTTTATCCATGTTTCAGCTACAAGTGGTTTGGGTTCTCCCTTAAACTCCGGTGGTCCCAACTCCTTAAACTGTTTAGCGGTGACCGCCAGAGAGTTTCCAGTATTTCCACCTACGTTGTGGACAGGAGCCGCTTTCACCTGTTGTTGCATGAATTGCATAAAGCCTCTGAACATTTGATCATTCATCATTTGGTCAGTGTTGTTGTTTGCATGAGGATTGACACCTTCCTGATGCACATTATCCTGATTATTGATATGTGGTGAATCAACAGTCGTCTGTGCTCCATTGCTATTCTCAACGTTCTCAGATGCCATTTTCAGATACTGCCACAAAATAAAAATTAATTGATATGTCATATATTATCCTTATATTATGACCGACCAATTAAATACCATGCAAATAAACTTAGGTATGTCATACTAGCGAAGGAATTCCCCGTCTCTCCCCTCCTAGTTCTATTCTCACATCTTAGCCAGGGATCATATCCCTAAGCTCTGATACCAACTGTGACGCCCCCAAAATTAGGTATACATCACCCATCTTGGGTCGTCAGATACATAGTACAGAATACAAATACAACTGATTAATACAACTGTCGTGTACAATACGACAAAACATAAACTGTGAGTTTGAATACAAATATTATCTTCTAGAGAGTATTCATACTCAAAAGAAGTCCTCATTACATTTATTAACACACCATTACATAGAATAGTGAGGACTACTAACTAATACTATCATTCGGACCATCACTCCGTTCCCCGACTTGCCCCAGCTACGTTCTCATTTCCTGAAGAGAACAGTGAAAGAAAGGGTGAGCTCAACTAGCCCAGTAAGAAATATTATGACTAAGATAATGCAGAATAAATTATCATTAGCCTTCAACAATGTTAAACTGATAAAATATAATAGACATCAAGTTTAACTGCAGCGGAACAAGCAATCCATTAAAAGAGTCAAGTAGAAAATAAACTCTACTATCTTTTATGATTTAAAAGGTTTTTCAACACTGCGATCGCTGAGACTCAGCTTAATAAAATAATCCACATCATCGAATCACCCCTGCACTACGGCCAAGGATATTCGTGTATTCATTAATGGTCATGATCATGCCAACAACTGTCCATCAATGCACTACGGGCCAATGAGGACTTTTACCACATCATTTGTAACATTACGGTCATGATTATACCGAATAATCCCTGGTCATAATCATACCAAGTCCATCTATGCACTACAGGCCACAGATGACTTTCAATATTTTATAAACATGAGGATGATGACAATGATATAAGAATTCAATAAAACAAGTTCAAGAATTAATTTATCCAGGAATTAACAACGTCCAAATTGACAACATGATACTGCATTGTGGAGTAAAATTCAAGAATGCTTAGAAGAATATTTTCTTGAAAAGATACTGGATGAAACGCAACTATCAAGGATATTCCACAAATTTCATGGAGTATAGAAGTCAAAACTTAACCAACTGAGTATAATAAAGAATGGAATAACAAAAGAAATCACCATGCATGCGATAGACCGCACAGACAGGTTATTCCAACAGAATAATAAATAATGGAACTAGGTCCGGCGTAAACGCACAGACAGGATATTCCGACAGGATAATAAATAATGGAACCAGGTCCGGTGTAAAACACACAGACAGGATGTTCCAACAGAATAATAACAAGACGGAACTAGGTCCGGTGTAAAACACACAGACAGGATGTTCCAACAGAATAATAACAAGACGGAACCAGGTCCGGTATAAAACACACAGACAGGATGTTCCAACAGAATAATAATAAAAACGGAACCAGGTCCGGTGTAAAACACACAGACAGGATGTTCCAACAGAATAATAGAAGAATGTCACCAAGTATAGGGTAGATCGCGTATACTGGTTATTCCAACAGAATAATAACGAATGGAATAACAGAAGTTCTCTTCATGAATATAAAAGAAATAATATTCCCTACCTTAAAAGAACTGGATATTGGAAAAGTGATGTAGCAGAATACTTTTATTCTCTCTCTCTCTTATTCTCTCTATACTTTCTCTCTCTATAGCTTGAATGAATTCGTGAAAAATAATGAAGCCCTAGGCCTCTATTTATAGAAAAACCGAGGGTGGCTCTTGGTCTTAACGAAGGGTCAAATGACTCTTGGTCTTAACGAAGGGTCAAATGACTCTTGGTAATATTGAAGGGACAACTACTATTGACGAAAGTAATTACTATTGACCAAGGTAAATACTATTGACGAAGGTAATTACTATTGACCAAGATAAATACTATTGACCAAGGTAAATAATATTGACGAAGGTAATTACTATTGACCAAGGTAAATACTATTGACGACGGTAATTACTATTGACGACGGTAATTACTATTGACGAAGAGACTCTTAGATGATGACATATGGCCCCCCATAAAATAACCAAACTTTCCACAACGTCTCAATTATTGATTTAATAATATAACATATTATACAGATGATACTATGACAATAATTTAAGAGATATGATGCAGCAATTACTGTAGCAATAATTGAGTATAGCTGAGTGACTTCTCACGTAAGCATCAATAATTAATACCGTGTGCTACTATGCAACCACGCGTATTACTGTACTTTTACTACCGAGTAGTTCAACAGTTTTAACGGTTTTAACGGTAACACCTCAGCCGTTATTTTTATAGAAAGATAATTCTATCGTTTTCTCAATCCGACAATAATTCCGTTGTGGGGTCCACCAATGATTGTGCCGTCGTACGAATATTCCTCGACAAAAAGAATATTCTCCGACCAAACAAATATTTTATAACAACTTGCTTACTTTGCAAAATTTATAAATATTACCCACAACTATAACATTATATCAAATTAACTCCTTAATATTCAAAAATAATATTTATAGAAAATTCATCTTTATTTATAAAAATTGGGGTCTTACAACATGCCCAAGGAATGCTACTTCCTCAAGCCAGAACTCGCATTTCTTTAGCTTGGCATATAGCTTGTTATCGCGAAGCCTTTGTAGTACCAGCTTCAAATGGTGCTCATAATCTTCACGGCTTTTGGAATAGATAAGGATGTCATCAATAAAGACAACAACGAACTGATCCAAATATTCCTTGGATACACGGTTGATCATATCCATGAAAGCAACATGTGCATTAGTCGATCCAAAAGACATGACTAAGATTTCGTAATGCCCGTACCGAGTTCTGAAGGCAGTCTTTGGAATATTCTCAGTTTTAATCTTCAGCTGATGATATCCAGAACGAAGATCGATCTTTGAAAAGAATTGTGCTCCTTGCAATTGGTCGAACATGTCATCAATACGAGATAGCAGATACTTATTCTTGATGGTGACATGGTTCAATTCTCGATAGTCAATACAAAGTCGCATACTACCATCTTTCTTCTTTACGAATAACACCGGAGCACCCCAAGGAGATGTACTAGGACGAATAAAACTGATGTCCAATAACTCTTGTAGTTGGACCTTTAACTCCTGAAGTTCAATAGGAGCCATTCGATATGGGGTTTTAGAAATGGGCTTTGTACCGGGTTCAAGGTCAATAAAGAATTCAACTTCACGTTCTGGTGGTAGACCAGGAAGTTCTTCAGGAAATACGTCAGGAAATTCACTAACAACAAAAATATTATTCAAATTTGACGTGTTTTTGTTCAAGTCCGTGACATAGGCTAAGAAAGCTTGACATCCGTTTTTCAATAAACGAATAGCTTTATGGCTTAAAATGATAGTGATTGACTTTAATGGTTTAGTTATTTGAATTCGCATAACAGGTTGGTTATGAATATGAAAACTAACAACCTTACAAAAATAATCAATTTTAGCATGATGCGTGGTTAACCAATCAATCCCTAAAATCACATCAAATGCAAGAATTTTCAACGAAATAAGATCGGCAGGTAATGTGATGGTACCAACTTGAATCAAGCAAGATTTATAAATTGTAGATGTAACGAAAGTTTTTCCTAACGAAGTTTCAACAGATAAGTCAAAGTCTAATTTCTCCGAAGTAAAGTTCAAACGTTGAGCACAAGCAGGAGATATAAAAGAATGGGTAGCACCGGTATCTAATAAGGTATAAACTTTGCAGGAGTTTATGATTAGCTTACCCGTAATCACCTCGTTCGGGTTTCTCGCGTTTTGGGCAGTCACGACAAACGCCCTTCCAGGAACCACTGACTTTGACTTGTCCAGAACAGCCTTCGGAGTCACTATTCTCGTTGAACTTGGTTTCGCAACAAGACAATCTTTAGCTATATGACCTTCCTTTCCACAGTTATAACATACCTTGAACTGTTGTGGGCAGTTTGGGCTAATGTGTCCCTCTTTCCCGCATTTGTAACATACGACCGGTGCTCGTTCTCCTCCCCTAGAAACAGATGATGTTGGTGCCGACGTTTTCACATTATCGTTGTTATACCTTCTCCTGTTGAAATCTCCTCCCGACTCGCTCCTTCTATTATCACGGCCACGATTACCACCAGAGTGATTACCGCTTTTGTCCGAATGTTTTCCTCCCTGCTGGTTTTCATTGCTCCGATGACCGCTGCTGTAACGACCCCAAAATCTATACAATTTAAATCTCGACTTCGGTCATTAACCATACATTCAACCTCTAAATAATACATCATTATTCGATGTTAAACTTAATAAAATTGTGGAATATTTAAAACTTTTATACATTTCCTTCTTTCTTTCCCTGAATCGCAACCATTACATTACATCTCTTTGATTCAATCTTATATCATGAATCGTTACAACAAAATAACTATACAAAGTCTTACATCATAACTAAATATCCATATACATTACTTACATTTCAACAACATGTTACGTTCAAAATATGAAATACATTTCTTATAAAACATAAGTAATCTTCGTGAATATAGATCTCTATAACTCACTTAGCACATATCTTTACCTTAAAATCTTGACCTGCAAAAGTGGTTATTTGCAAGAGTGAGCTCGACAGCCCAGCAAAGTCTAACAGTTTTCATGCATCACATAACACATAATAACATGTTCGATATACATCTCATTAAAGTAACATGGCATACATGCTTTTAATTCACATAGCAAATATAAAGATTGAGTTCCTTACTCAGTCATGATTACTTAGCCAAAACAATGCAGTCATATATTGACTTTAACATTTCATGATTCAACATGCATAACATATCATGCAATTTAAAACAGTTCATCAAGTCCACGTAGAAAATAGGAACCGAAAGAATTGCCTTGATCGTTGTTTACCAATAACAGTTTAACAGCTTACAGTTATCTGCACTTCACGTGCCCTACACAATTATATAATCATACACATCAACTATTAGTCACATAACAACACATAGTAATTATAATGTAAACTCTACTCCACATCTCATAATCTTTCCTATTAATTAGCACACAATGTTCAATTAAATCGTGTTAACTTTCAACTTATATCTCACTGTATTTCATATTTGCAGTTCATTCAAGTGCTTAAGTCTTTCTAGGACTACTTATTAGCTTTATATTAAATCCACTCCGTATCTTATAATATTCATTTTAATTGAATTGAAATACTTTTTAAGTTCATTAACACTTGGCACGACGTTTCGACGTTCATTCGTCACACGCCCGATTTACCTCTCTTGTGTATGCTTACTATGCTTCTATAACTCATCTAATACATTATTTATTAATGTTAAGCATCATTATATTTACTATTATTCATGTTTTGTAACTTAGGATAACATCTTTTATGGTCAGGAGCACTACACATGCATATGTGCATGCCCGACGCCCTCTGATTGCCTCCGAAAACATAATAGTAATAAAAATAACCATTTTGACCCATCTTAATGACCTCAAATTGAAAAACTTAAAGAACAAAAGTTGTAGGTCTACTCATCCTCGTTCCACGTCGTCATGAATCACCTCAATCGGAGTTCGTATGAGAAAGTTATGTCTATTTTACTACAGGAGGTCAAAATTGTCCATGTCAGACTACAAATTCGGTGCTGGGGCACGAGGACTAGGCTATACAGTGGCGCTGGGGCATGAATTTCAGCGCTGGGGCGCGAACTTCTGGCGCTGGGGGAGCGAATTTTGGCGCCGAGGCGCGATTTTTGGCGCTGGGGCTCAAATTTTGGCGCTGGGGCGCCGAAACTTGCAGAACCCAACCACGAAGAACATAACAAAGCTACTATCTTTATTTTTAACAGTAATTAACCCCAATTAACATGTATACCTTATATAAATTACACATATACACACTACCCAACATGCATATACTAGTTTAAATTACTAAACAATAATCACAGAAAACTAAATTCCTTGAAAACCATATTTTAAAACAAAACTCCATGTTTGACATTTGTTAAACACAGTGAACACTGTAATCTCTAATAACCACCAATTTGATTACTTTTAAACTATAATTCTCTGTAGTTCATATCCAATTAACATACCCGACTTTCAATTCTACAATTAGAATACAATCAATTACTAATTTTGTTATCCTACAAAACATGTTCATACTCATATGTTTTTACTGTAAAAACTCTTTTTTTTTTATCGTAATTCACATAATCACGTACATGTATATACTCTTCATACAATCACCTATATGTATATATAGGATATTTATACTATTACAACTTCATAATTTCATACTCAACTATAATATATGAATTACCGAACTTTATACTATAAAACACAGTGAATTTCAAAAACACAGAGACTAAGGAATTATACTATAAAAGATATATGTTACGATTATAATACATACCTTTTGTTGTTAAGAAATTCGTGTTAAACTCTTATAATAGCTTGAAGAACTCTGCTCTTCTTGCTTCTCTTTCTCAAACTCTCTCAAAACTCTCCTATCTTTAAGTTTTTCTCTGACAAAACTTCTTCTCTTTTCTTACTTAGGCTTTAGCCAAATAGAATATACTTAAAATAAAAACACAAACAACGTACGATTTTTAAAACGTCTAAACCGACGCTATACTTAATATACTAATAAATTATCAGTTACCAAAATAATATATATATTATATTTATATTTTGTTTAATTTAATTTATATTACTAATAAATCAAATTTAAAAATCCAAAAGCCATAGGGCTTTGTTTGACAAAATTATTTAAATTTAAAGACTTAATATATTTAAGCCTTGTTTGGCAAAATAAATTACAACTACTTTAATTTATTTTAATAACCACTTATAATATAATTATTTGTCACACTTCTAATTAATTAAGTTTTCATACTTAATTTAATTAATTCTAATAACAATTCATTGCATAATATAATAATTTATTTAATCATTATAAATTCTCTAACTTAATTATTAAATTAAATTAGATTACTATTTCAAAATAATTACTTTCCTAAACTCATTAATTATTTATTAAACAAATAAATAATCAAATCACATCAAATCAATTAAACAAATACTTATTCAACAATAAACACATCCATTAAATATTTATATAATTCAATAAATAATTAAATATTATAATAAAAATCTGGATTGTTACAGCTGCCACTGGTATGATCCTGGTTGTGGTCCCTCGGTTGAACATACTCATTATCTTGCTCTAATAATTGAGCCCTGTTTACAACATCTGAATATAAAGAAAATTTATGAGAGATAAGATATTGCCGAATCTCGGGCTTTAGACCTCTCAGGAACATCCTCGTTATTCGTTCCTCATTCTCTACCAAATGAGGTGCAAACCTGGATAACTTTACAAACTTTGCCTCGTACTGGGACACCATCATGTTATTTTGTTCCAGTCTAATAAACTCTACCTCCTTCATATGACGAATACTTTCAAGAAAGTACTTGTCATTAAACAGTTTCTGAAACGTTTCCCAAGACATGTTGAGTGCGTTAGGCTGGGTACGCTTCACAGACTCCCACCAGTAGTCTGCCTCACCGCGAAACATAAAGGTGGCGAATGAAACCTTTTGTTTCTCCGTGCATCCTAAGACATCGAATATCTTGGTAATTTGCTTGACCCACGTTTCTGCCATGATCGGATCCGGCTTTCCCTTAAATTCTGGTGGTCCCAACTCTTTGAACTGCTTGGCTGTGACAAGCCGCGCATTGCTAGCATTTCCACCCTTATTTTGTTCACAAGTCTCCCTCGTCTGGTTTTGCATAAACTGCAAAAAACTTCTAAACATCCCATCATTTATCATTTGTTTGGTAGTGTTGTTTACAGGAGGAATATTGCCTTCCTGTTGCACGTTCCCCTGGGTAGTGATCAAAGGTGTCTACACGGTCTGATTCACTCCATTATTAACGTTCTCAGCTGCCATTCTAAAATACTGCCATAAAACAAGGGTTAATAGTCATGTCATATATTATCCCTATACTTTGACCGACCAAATAAAC
Source organism: Panax notoginseng (assembly GCA_016801055.1). Classification (NCBI taxonomy): domain Eukaryota; kingdom Viridiplantae; phylum Streptophyta; class Magnoliopsida; order Apiales; family Araliaceae; genus Panax; species Panax notoginseng. The sequence goes on from CM029023.1 coordinate 52,692,391, forward strand.
TTAGTCAGGTCATACTAGCAAAGGAATTCCCCTTCTCTCCCCTCCTAGTTCTTGTCTCACATCTCAGCCAGGGATCATATCCCTAAGCTCTGATACCAACTGTGACGCCCCCAAAATAGGTATACAACACCCATTCTGAGTCGCCAAATATATGGTACAAAAAGCAAACTACAACTTCAATAATACAATTGTCGTGCAAAATACGACAACACATACTGTGAGTTTAAATATAAATATTGTCTTCTAGACAATATCCACACTCAAATAAGTCCTCATTACAATTATTCAAATAATATTTTACAGAAATAGTGAGGACTGCTAAAACATCTTTCTAGAACCATCACTCCATACCCCGACTAGATTCTGCTATGTTCTCACCTCCTAAGAAGAAAAATGGAATAAAAAGGAAAAGGGTGAGCTCAACTAGCCCAGTAAAGAATATTATGACTAAGATAATATACAACAAATTATCATTAGTCTTCAACAGGAAAAAATCTGATAAAATATAATAGACAACAAGTTTTAGATCAACAACTGCAGCCGAAACAACAAACCATTAGAAGAGTCAAGTAGAGAAAGAATTCTACTATCTTCTAAGATTTAAAAGTCCATCATCAATATTTTATCCCTGTAACATCAATCAATATACATCTTGAATCAAATATTCATCTTTGCACTACAAGCCAAAGATATTCATTTGTATCACCAGTTGATCATGTTCATCTCAATACCTGTTCATCTTTGCACTACAGACCAAAGATATTCATCAGATAATCATACATCTTTGTACTACAGGCCAAAGATATTGAGTAGTATCATCATTTAGGACTGAGGAAGATGAAAAATATTTTAAAGAAAACGAATGCAGTGAGATAAAAGAACAAATATTAGGGATTCGTATTACAGTTTATCCAAGTTCAATAATACTCCATAATAACCAATTTTGAAGCAAAATTCAAAAATAAAGATCAAAACATGGATACAATCAAAGATAGTAACCATAATAGACAACTTGGACAAAAAGAAGAAAAATTCATTTTTCAGTGAATAGTGCCGTATACGTGAACAGTAACGTATACGTGAATAGTAACCCCGACACAAAAAGTTATAAATTTGATAAAAAGTTCACACCAATATTTCGGTATAATGATATTGAAGAAAATATCATTTTAAGAAGAATATAACACCCCTTACCTCAAAATATCAGTACTTCTGATCGGAATATCGGTATAAGGCTGAAGGAAACTTGCACTGATGAATAGAAACTCACAAAGTATCTAAATACTCACAAAATACACTCAATAATCTAGAGAGAGAAAGAGAGAAAACTTGTTTTTGGTGTGATTTTCAATTCTAACTTAGCCCGTCTATTTATAGAAAAATGTTAGCACGCCGAAGCAGACTTAACCTGCAACCTGATGGCTTTACCTGCTACTATTCCCACCCACCACATTTGAATAAAAATCTCAGCACATTTTCACCAACCAAAAGTGGGGTCCACCAATTCTAGAATTTTCCACCAAAATGATAAATTCCGAAACTTCAACAATTTCTGAGCCAGTCATCTCTTAAAATTCATAACAAATCATACGTTAATTTTTAACGGTTCAAAATTTGTGGATATATGCTCAACTTATATATGTATAACATATCCAAAAATCACAACGATCCAAAGGTCGGATTAAAAATTATAACCCCGCAATATATCTCAAAAACCCTGATTGATTTTTAATACCTTTATTCTGACAAAAATACTGATAAAACACATCAACATTAACTCCTTCATTTTTAACCACAAAATATATCCAACATTTATATTCAAATAAGTATTTCCTTATCATATGAATCAATAATTAATTATTCACAATTAATATTACAGAATCACATTTATGACAACCAGGCCGTTCCCAGGGAAGAGGGGGCTTTCCAATAAGGATTTCTCCTTATTGGCGCGCAATTAGGTGACCAAACCTCTCCTTAGACAGAACTTTTTAGACATTGCCAATAATGTTATCTAATAATATTATTCAAATAACATGAATTATTGATCTGATAATGGAAAATACTGTGCAGTGACAATTATTGAAACAACAATAATATAAAATATCAATGCAGCAATTATTGGATCAATAAAGTAAAATATTGAACAGTAACTACTGTAACAATTATTGAGTAGTGTCTTCCTTCGTAAGAATCAATATTTAAAAAATACTGTGCAATCCGTGTGCTACTGTACAACCACGCGTATTACTGTATTTTAACCACCGGGTATATCAACAGTGTTAACGGTAACAACTACGCCGTTATTTATAAAAGCTTAATTTTTGTCGTTATCTTCATCCAACCGTTTTTCGTTATGGGGCCCACAAATAGCTGCGCCGTCGTACGAATATTCCCCGACAGAAAGAATATTCCATGACCAAACGAATATTCCCCGAGAAAATGAATATTTTATAACCACTTATTTATTTTGCAAAATTTGCACATTTCACCCATAACCAAAATATTATATCAAATTAACACCTTATTATTCACAATAATAATTAGAAAAAATTTGATTTTATTCATTAATAAGTTGGGGTCTTACATAGGCCATTCTAATTCTTTACCTATTATTATTTTTGCTACACTTAACGAATTGCAGGAAGAAAAGTTGTTGAGAGTGCTTAGGGACCACAAATCGACTATAGGATGGACAAATGCGAATATCAAGGGAATTAACGCATCATTTTGCATGCATAAAATTCTGATGGAAGACGATGCAAGACCGACAGTGGAGCAACAGAGACGGCTTAACCCAATCATGAAAGAAGTGGTCAAGAAAGAAATCCTAAAATAGTTGGATAGGGGATCATCTACTCGATCTCAGACAATAAGTGGGTCAGTCCGGTGCAATGTGTGTCGAAAAAGGGAGGAATGATCGTGGTTCAAAATGATGACAATGAGCTAATTCTGACAAGGACAGTGACTGGCTGGAGGGTTTTCATGGACTACAGGAAGTTGAATAAGGCGACCCACAAAGATCACTTTCCTTTGCCCTTTATCGATCAGATGTTGGACAGATTAGCGGGACATGAGTACTATTGCTTATTGGATGGATATTCAGGTTATAATCAGATTGTCATCGCTCCTGAAGATCAAGAAAAGACTACTTTCATGTGCCCATACGGCACATTCAAATTCAGGAGAATGTCGTTTGGCTTGTGTAATGCACCCGCTACCTTCTAGAGGTGTATGATGGCCATCTTATCGGATATGGTGGAGAAAAATGTAGAAGTCTTCATGGACGACTTCTCTGTCTATAGGGATGATTTTGATGCGTGTCTGGAGAATTTTGTAATGGTCTTACAAAGATGCACATACACGAATTTGATCCTTAACTGGGAAAAGCGTCACTTCATGGTTGAAGAAGGCATAATTTTGGGGCACAAGGTATCGGCTCAAGGGTTAGAGGTTGATAAAGCGAAGTTGGAAACAATTGAAAAGCTTCCTCCACCGAGTTCAGTTAAGGGCATTAGAAGTTTTCTAGGACATGCTGGGTTCTATAGGAGATTCATAAAGGACTTCTCTAAAATTGCAAAACCTTTGTGCAGTCTTTTAGAGAAGGATTCAATTTTTAATTTTGATGAGGAGTGTAAATTGGCATTCGAGTTGTTGAGGAAGAAATTGACCACAGCTCCCGTAATCGTTGCACTGGATTGGACCATGCCATTCGAGTTAATGTGTGATGCGAGCGACTATGCGGTTGGGGCTATTTTGGGTTAACGCCGAGAGAAGGTATTTCATGCTATCTATTATGCAAGTAAGACACTCACGGAGACTTAAATGAAATACACAACTACGGAAAAAGAATTACTTACAGTGGTGTATGTGTTTGATAAATTCTGGGCATACTTGATCGGGACAAAGGTACTTATACAGATCACTCGACTATTTGGTACCTAATTTCAAAAAAAGATGCTAAGCCACGCCTTAACAGATGGATTCTCCTTTTACAAGAGTTTGATTTAGAAATTAAGGATAGAAAGGGGGTGGATAATCAAGTTGTCGATCATTTGTCAAGGCTGGAATATCAAGGTAAAAAGGAAGAGGGCACGTGTGTAATTAATGAGTCATTTCTGGATGAACAACTGTTTGGGATAAATACAGAATTTCCATGGTATGCGGACGTCGCGAATTATCTAGTGAGCAACATTCTTCCTCCTGATCTTAAATGACAACAGAAAAAGAAGTTTCTTCATGACGTCAAGTGGTATATGTGGGATGAGCCTTACTTATTCAAATAGTGCGCCGACAAGATGATCAGAAGATGTGTGCCCTACAGTGAAGTGAAGAACATACTGCATGAATGTCACTCATCGGCGTATGGGGGACACTATGGTAGTGAGAGAACAGCGGCAAAAGTGCTTTAAGCCGGGTTCTATTGGCCCACATTATTTAAAGATTCCCACCAATTTGTTAAAACTTGTGATAGATGTCAACGGGTGGGAAACATATCGAAAAGGAATGAGATGCCACTTCAAACTATTTTAGAAGTTGAGATTTTTGATGTATGGGGCATAGATTTCATGGGGCCATTCCCTTCCTCATTTACCAATCAGTACATTTTGCTTGTGGTGGACTATGTATCAAAGTGGGTGGAAGCCGTAGCACTCCCGACTAACGATGCCAAAGTGGTTCTCAAATTCTTGCAGAAGAACATTTTTACGAGGTTTGGCACGCCGAGAGCTATTATAAGTGATGAAGGTAGTCATTTTTGCAACAAATCGTTTACAGCTCTATTAGCAAAGTATGGGGTCAACCATAAGGTAGCTACAGTGTATCATCCCCAAACCAGTGGGCAAGCTGAGGATTCGAACAGGGTGGTGAAAAGGATCTTGGAGAAGGTGGTAAACCCGGATCGAAAGGATTGGTCTCTCATGTTGGACGATGCACTATGTGTGACAACCCCAAAATAGGTACATTCCACCCAACCCATTCTGAGTCGCCAAATACATGGTACAGAAAACAACTACAACTTCATTATCACAATTGTCGTACAAAATACAACAACACATATGCTATGAGTTTGGATACAAATATATACCAACTGTGACTCGTGTCCCAACCGTAATGTGACAAATGTCCCATCAGTGGAGAACTCTTCACAGTGATACCTACATAAAGGTATAGTCAAAAACTGTTTTAGAAATTAGAAACTTTGGGAAGTGCTCAAGGAAACCTTCGTACATGGGAGGCCATGCTTCCAGGTTATGATAGATATCATATGTCCACAGAATTATTCTTGGTTGACCTAATAGACCCCAAAGAAAAACAAGAAGATTACTATCATATTCTTTCCAATGGTGAGTCTTCTCTTGACATATCATTATCTCCACTGTCTTTAATCGTGAATTATACTTCAAACAAACACCAAGATTATATAGGTAGTGCTCGTAAATATACCCAGCAAGTGGATGTGCACAATCCTGTCTTATAATGACACGAGGTTGTATGACATTAGACATCTTGTATGATAGTGACAAAACACCCTTCCAACGTTGGGTTCACCTCACCCTATTGGATTCATCAAATATAACTACTAAATAATGACCACCGTTCTATTCCCCTGTTACCCCCGCTCGACCCAGCTACACTCGTATTACCTGAAAGGAATTGTGAAATAGAAGGGTGAGCACAACTAGCCCAGTAAAGAATATCATGACTAAAGGTAAATAAATTATCAATAGCCTTCAACAGTAATAAATCAGAGATTTAGAACATATGGTAGATGATAAAAATTTTCAACCATAGTTACAGCGGAACGAGCAATCCATTAGAAGAGTCAAATAGACCATAAAATCTATTATCTTCTCCATGTTAAAAATCCATCAACAATGTTTTATCCATGTAACATCAATCAACAGTTCTGGTCCACAATCGTATAAATAACTTATAATCATAATTGTGATTCTAAATTCCTCTTCGCATCTAGGACGAAGATAATTTTCATCACATGTCTTTACCTGAAACATCAAAGATCATGGTTATACCAAATCACAGTTCCTGTTCATAATCATACTAATAAATTCATCTTTGCACTACGGGCCAACGATATTCGTCAATAGTTTATCTTTGCACTACTGGCCAAATATATTCAACAACAGGTCATCTTTGCACTACGGGCCAAAGATATTCATTAACAATTCACCTTTGTACTGCAGGCCAAAGATATTCCTCAACAGTTCATATTTGCACTACAGGCCAAATATATTCATATCTCAAAGAAATATATAATCATTTCAGAATTTATATAAACAATAATTATAACCATGTTAATCAATTCATCTTTACACTTAAGCTAAAGATATTCAATTATAAATTCAATGGTCATGATCATACCAGTTAACAATTCATCTTTGCACTACAGGCCAAATATATTCCTCAGTCACGATCATCCCAATAATTTACCTATCTTTACACTCAAGTGAAAGAGAAATTCAACATCAGGGTTATAAAAATGTTATATATGATAATAAAAACAATATGATCAACAACTGTATTTATTTTCAAGAGCAACAATCATAAATCAACGATAATTTGGTCAGAAAAAGAAACCAATTTTTGTTGTGAATAGTAACTCGTGAATAGTAACTCGTGAATAGTAACTCATGAATAGTAGGTCGTGAATAGTAACTCATGAATAGTAACTCGTGAATAGTATTTCGTATTCGTATATGGTACCGTATACGTAAATAATGTCATATACGTAAATAGTACCGTATACATGAATAGTGCCGTATACGTGAATAGTGCCGTATACGTGAATATTAATCCCGACTCAAAAAGGTAAAAATTCTACAATAAAATCCATACCAATATTTCAGTATAATGATATTGAAAGAATAACATCATTATGAAGAATATAGCATCCCTTAATATCCCTTACCTCAAAAGAACAGTACTTCTGACTTGAATATCGGATATAACGCTGAGCAACACTCAAGATATCTAAATACTCACAAAAATATACTTGATAATATAGAGAGAAAAAGAGAGAAAACTTATGAATTCTGGTGTGATTTTCAATTCTAACTTAGCCCTCTATTTATAGAAAAATATTAGCACGCCGAAGCAGACTTGACCTACTACCTGATGGCTTTACTTGCTACTATTCCACCCACCAAAAATCATCCATCTTCCCCAACAACCAAAAGTGGGGCCCACCTATTTCTAGAATTTTCCTCCAAAATCATTTATAAACCTAATTTCTAAATCAGTCACCTCTTAAAATTCATAACAAATCATTCATTCATTTTTAACGGTTCAAAATTTGTGAACATATACTCAACCTATATATGTATATCTTATCCAAAAATCACAACGATCCAACGGTCAGATTAAAAATTATAACTCATACAATAAAGCTGTAAGAACACTGATTTGATCTTTCAATACCTCCAATCCGACAAAATACTGATAAAATACCTCAACATTAATTCCTTCATTTATAACCACATAAATAAATCCATCATTTAAATCCACATCAAATAAATATTTCATTATCATATAGATCAATAATTAATTATTCAAAATAATATTACAGAATCACAATTATGACAACCAGGCTGTTCCCAGGAAAGGGAGGGCTTTCCAATAAGGATTTCTCCTTACTGGCGCGTAATTAGGTGACCAAACCTCTCCTTAGACAGAACTTTCTAGACATTGCCAATAATGCTATCTAATAATATTATTCAAATAATATAAATTATTGATCTGATATTGGGAAATACTGTGTAGTAACAATTATTGAATCAACAATAATATAAAATATCAACGCAGTAATTATTGAATCAATAAAATAAAATATTGAACAGTAACTTCTATAACAATTATTGAGTAGTGCCTTCTTACGTAAGGATCAATAATTCAAAAATATTGTGCAAAATCGTGTGCTACTGTGCAACCACACGTATTACTGTATTTTAACCATCGGGTATTCCAACAGTGTTAACGGTAACAACTATGCCGTTATTTATAAAAACTCAATTTTGTTATTTTCTTCATTCGACAGTTATTCTGTTGTGGGGCCCACAAATGGCTACGCCGTCGTACGAATATTTCCCGACAGAAAGAATATTCCACGACCAAACGAATATTTCCTGACAACAATAAATATTTTATAACCAGTTGTTTATTTTGCAAAATTTGTATATATCACCCTTAACTTTAACTTTTTTTTTTATCAATTTGACTATTTACTAAATAGGAAAATTAAATAATTTTATTTCATAAAATTCGGGGTCTTACAATCTCCACTCCTTATGAAATTTTGTCCCCGAAATTTACGTACCTGATAATTCAAAGAGTTGAGAATACCTTACTTTCATTTCAGATTCCATCTTTCCTGTCATCATAATTTCTTCATTGCTCATCTCCTGTATTTCAGATATCATTCTAGAATACAGCTTCAAAACAAGGGTTAATTGAACAAATTAACATATCACATAATATCCCGATATTATGACTGACCAACAAATAAGCTTAGGTAGGACACACTAGCGAAGGATTTACTCATCTCACCCCTCCTAGTTCTATTTTCCGATCTCCGCCAGAGATTATACCCCTAAGCTCTAATACCAAATGTGACAACCCCAAAATAGGTCCATTCTACCCAACCCATTCTGAGTCGCCAAATACATGGTACATAAAATAACTACAACTTCATTTTCATAATTGTCGTACAAAATACAACAACACATATGCTGTGAGTTTGGATACAAATATATACTAACTGTGACTCGTGTCCCAACCGTAATGTAACAAATGTCTCATCATGGGACAACACCTCACAGTGATACCTACATAAAGGTATAGTCAAAAACTATTTTAGAAATTAGAATCTTTGGGAAGTGCTCAAGGAAACCTTCGTACATGGGAGGCCATGCTTCCAGGTTATGATAGATATCATATGTCCACAGAATTATCCTTGGTTGACCTAATAAACCCCAAAGAAAAACAAGAAGATTACTATCATATTCTTTCCAATGGTGAGTCTTCTCTTGACATATCATTATCTCCACTGTCTTTAATCATGAATTATACTTCAAACAAACACCAAGATTATATAGGTAGTGCTCGTAAATATACTCAGCAAGTGGATGTGCACAACCCTATCTTATAATGACACGAGGTTGTATGACATTAGACATCTTGTATGATAGTGGAAAAATACCCTTCCAACGTTGGGTTCGCCTCACCCTATTGGATTCATCAAATATAATTACTAATGATGACCACCGTTCTATTCCTCTGTTATCCCCGCTCGACCCAGCTACACTCGTATTACCTGAAAGGAATTGTGAAACAGAAGGGTGAGCACAACTAGCCCAGTAAAGAATATCATGACTAAAGGTAAATAAATTATCAATAGCCTTCAACAGTAATAAATCAGAGATTTAGAACATATGGTAGATGATAAAAATTTTCTACCACAGTTGCAGCGGAACGAGCAATCCATTAAAAGAGTCAAATAGACCATAAAATCTATTATCTTCTCCATATTAAAAATCCATCAACAATATTTTATCCATGTAACATCAATCAACAGTTCTGGTCCACAATCATATAAATAACTCATAATCATAATTGTGATTCTAAATTCCTCTTCGCATCCAGGACGAAAACAATTTTCATCACATGTCTTTACCTGAAACATTAAAGATCATGGTTATACCAAATCACAGTTCCTGTTCATAATCATACTAATAAATTCATCTTTGCACTACGTGCCAACGATATTCATCAACAGTTCATCTTTGCACTACTGGCCAAAGATATTCAACAACAGGTCATCTTTGCACTACAGGCCAATGATATTCATCAACAGTTCATCTTTGCACTACAGGTCAAAGATATTCCTCAACAGTTCATATTTGCACTACATGCCAAATATATTCACATCTCAAAGAAATATATAATCATTTCAGAATTTATATAAACAATAATTATAACCATGTTAATCAATTCATCTTTACACTTAAGCTAAAGATATTCAATTATAAATTCAATGGTCATGATCATACCGGTTAACAATTCATCTTTGCACTACAGGCCAAAGATATTCCTCAGTCACGATCATACCAATAATTTACCCATCTTTACACTCAAGTGAAAGAGAAATTCAACATCAGGGTTATAAAAATGTTATATATGATAATAAAAATAATATGATCAACAACTGCATTTATTTTCAAGTGCAACAATCATAGATCAACGATAATTTGGTCAGAAAAAGAAACCAATTTTTGTCGTGAATAGTACCCATGAATAGTAACTCGTGAATAGTAACTCGTGAATAGTAACTCGTAAATAGTAACTCATAAATAGTAACTCGTGAATAGTAACTCGTAAATAGTACTCCGTATTCGTACATGGTACCGTATACGTAAATAATGTCATATACGTAAATAGTACCATATACATGAATAATGCCTTGTACGTGAATATTGCCGTATACGTGAATAGTAATCCCGACTCAAAAAGGTAAAAATTCTACAATAAAATCCATACCAATATTTCAGTATAATGATATTGAAAGAATAACATCATTATGAAGAATATAGCATCCCTTAATATCCCTTACTATCCCTTACCTCAAAAGAACAGTACTTCTGACTTGAATATCGGATATAACGCTGAGCAACACTCAAGATATCTAAATACTCACAAAAATATGCTTGATAATATAGAGAGAAAAAGAGAGAAAACTTATGAATTCTGGTGTGATTTTCAATTCTAACTTAGCCCTCTATTTATATGAAAATATTAGCACGCCGAAGCAGACTTGACCTGCTACCTGATGGCTTTACCTGCTACTATTTCACCCACTAAAAATCAGCCATCTTCCCCAATAACCAAAAGTGGGGCACACCAATTTCTAGAATTTTCCACCAAAATCATTTATAAACCTAATTTCCGAATCAGTCACCTCTTAAAATTCATAACAAATCATTCGTTCATTTTTAACGGTTCAAAATTTGTGAACATATACTCAACTTATATATGTATAACATATCCAAAAATCACAACGATCCAACGGTCAGATTAAACATTATAACTCACACAATAAAGCTGTAAGAACACTGATTTGATCTTTTAATACCTCCAATCCGACAAAATACAGATAAAATACCTCAACATTAATTCCTTCATTTATAACCACATAAATAAATCCATCATTTATATCCACATCAAATAAATATTTCACTATCATATAGATCAATAATTAATTATTCATAAATAATATTACAAAATCACAATTATGACAACCAGGCCGTTCCTAGGAAAGAGTGGGCTTTCCAATAAGGACTTCTCCTTACTTGCGCGCAATTAGGTGACCAAACCTCTCCTTAGACAGAACTTTCTAGACATTGCCAATAATACTATCTAATAATATTATTCAAATAATATGAATTATTGATCTGATAATGAGAAATACTGTGCAGTAACAATTATTGAATCAACAATAATATAAAATATTAACCCAGCAATTATTGAATCAATAAAATAAAATATTGAACAGTAACTACTATAACAATTATTGAGTAGTGCCTTCTTACGTAAGGATCAATAATTCAAAAATACTGTACAAAATCGTGTGCTACTGTGCAACCACGCATATTACTGTATTTTAACCACCGGGTATTCCAACAGTGTTAACAGTAACAACTACGCCGTTATTTATAAATACTCAATTTTGTCATTTTCTTCATCCGACAATTATTCTGTTATGGGGCCCACAAATGGCTACGCCGTCGTACGAATATTCCCCGACAGAAAGAATATTCCACGACCAAACGAATATTTCTCGACAACAATAAATATTTTATAACCAGTTATTTATTTTGCAAAATTTGTATATATCACCCTTAACTTTAACTTTTTTTTATCAATTTAACTATTTACTAAATAGGAAAATTGAATACTTTAATTTCATAAATTTCAGGGTCTTACACTATGGGCCTACCGGACTGCGTATAAAACACCGATTGGTATGTCACCATACCAATTACTATATGAAAAAGCATGTCACTTACCTGTGGAGTTACAACGCAAGGCCTACTAGGCTATTCAGAAATTAAACTTCGATCAAGCAGTTATGGGGGAAAAGAGATTACTTCAGTTAAACGAGCTCTATGAATTCCGTCTTCAGGCTTACGAGAACTCGAAGTTATACAAAGAAAAGGTTAAGAAATGGCACGATCAGAAAATCATGCACCTAATGTTCGAGCCAGGACAATTAGTACTACTTTTCAATTCAAGATTGAGGTTGTTCCCTGGGAAGCTAAAATCCTGTTGGTCGGGTCCATTCACTATCAAAATAGTTTTCCCACATGGCACCGTTGAACTCTACAGTAGAAACCCATTGGAGACTTTCAAGGTTAACGGTCAACAGTTGAAGCACTATTGGGGTGGAGAGTCCAATTGGGACGTCATCACAATCACATTATCAGATGCACCATAAATAGGGAGTAGTCAGGCTGAATGACTTAAAATCAAGCGCTAATTGGGATGCAACCCAATCGTACCTTCATTTTTCTTAATTTTATTCGTAACCGTCAATTTATATTTTAGCATGATTAGTAATATACAATAGGTTTATTAAGTAGTTATTATATTGTATGAGTCTTGATAATCTCTCAACCATGCTCGAAATGATCAACAATCTACTCACATATATGTTTCATGGCTTGCAGGATGTTAAAATATTCATTAAGTGGCATAACATGGAAGAAAAGAAGAGCAAAAGAGCTCAGTTTGCAGTATGCATGCCCGCCGGGACAGGCCTCCACAAGCCAAATACCCCCGCCGGGGCGGGAGTCTCTCACATCCGAAGTCAGGGAGCAAGCCCGCCGGGGCGGGACTTTTTGGCTTAGTACCCCCCGTTGGGGTGGGGGTCATGGAATCTGAACAAAGCGTATTCGACAGTTATACACGCCCAACTCTTCTCCTTCCCCAATTCAAATACCACTTTCCCATTACTTCCTCCCATTACTTCTCTTTCCTCTTCCATTACAACCTCAACTCCTATCCATTATACCTTCACAACCCACGATTTCAGTAACCATAACTCCATCACCCTCCTCCATTACAAAGCCATCATTCAATCACTCCTCACTACGACCATACACCATCTCTATATAAACACACCCTCTACACCCAAGCTTACCACATCATTTCATCTCTATCATCAACAACTACGAGGTCAACAATTATTTAGGTAAGTGCAAAGACATTGAGAGTGAGTGCTTTGGTTTCTAATTCCTCCCTTCCTAGCACTATAGTAGAAGCATAATTATCAAGTTTAGGGGAAAGAATTTAGTGTGCACACCAAGTGTTCGACAGAGTGTGTGAGCCAAGTTTGGGGGAGGAAATACTTGTGTGAAGATTTTCTGGAATTCAATGGCGTCTCAACCTACATCCAAACGACAAAGGGGAGAAAGTTCAAGGCCAACACCACCATCAAGAACCTTTAACAGACGCAAATTCAAAAGTGCCACCATCACCGACCGCTACGACTACATAGTGACCAAAGTACTTACACCGGAGTGGGGGTTGGCACTGGATGCTCTAGATGGGGAGATGGTGCAACAAATATATTAGAAAGGGTGAAACAAGTTTACGGAGGAACCCAAGGCCGCCGTGGTCAATGTGGTCAAGGAATTTTATGCAAACGCCGAGGACAAGGCCCCTTTCAACGCGTTCGTCCGGGGTAGATTGGTTCTGTTCAGTGCCGATGCAATCAACATGTATTATCAGTTGCGAGTGCCGAGACATTGTCAGTATGCTCACTTACGTGACAACGATCCAGATTTTGAGGCTATTCTGAAGGAAATGACTAAGCCGGGGATAACATGGATTAAGGGTAAGAAACGTGGCACGGTTTTTCACAGCAAAGATCTCAGCAGGTATGGGAAGATATGGTATACATTCTTGTGTGCCAAATTATTTCTGTCCACACACACACATCGGACGTGACCAAAGAGAAGGCACTATTGTTATACGCAATTGTGCAAGATTTCATCATCGACGTTAAGGCCATAATTAGTTTTTCCATTTGCCGGTGCTTACGAGGAAATTTTTTGGGCGGCTTGCCACACCCATCACTCATTTGTGGGTTGTGTTGCCAAGCGGGACTTAGATGGTCCGATGATGAAACCACTCAAATGCTGCTACAACTATTAGATTCTAGAATGATTGCACGGTATTCAGTGTGGGCAGGAGGTGAGTCACATCCTAGAGGATTAGGCTTTATATTTCCATCAGCTTCGGAGGACGAAGCTGACGCTGAAGACACCTCAGATGATACTGAGTTTTAAGAGGATGCAACGATGGGAGAGCAAGGAATAGAGGAGGCACCACATTCTGACGCCATATCTAGCCCTCAATTTCTTGCTTTTTAACAACAAATGGAGGAGCACAATAAAGAAGCACGACGGGAGATGCGGCGACTCGCAGCTAGGCAGGATCACATGTTTGATGCAATGAACCTGTCGTTCACATCGTTGAACACGATGCTCTAAAGCTTTAATCCTACTGCTCAATTTCCATACCAGTAATCAGGTCCAATGCCACGCTCTCCACCAAGTGATTCTGAGGAAGAAGAAGAGCATAACACACCACCACCCCAAGCTTAAAGTGATTACAGGGAAGTCCTCATATTTTTACTGCTATATCTATACAATGAGGGCATTATAATTTTTAAGTTTGGGGGAGTTAGATTTTATTTTGCATTTTATGTTTGCATGCATAATGTCATTAGTTAGTGTTGCATTTTAGTATTGCACTTTAGTTTTGCTTGTTAGTTTTAAGCATTTATGTAATCATATAGTTGCATAGTAGCTTAGGTGCATATTTAGTTTTTATTGATGTTTGTTTTATGTTTACATTCATGTTATGTTTGGCATATATATATAAAAGAAATAGTTAGAATTGTGTTGTTTTGCATATGTCCAACAGTTATTGTAGTTCATCTTTATTATGGACAATGATGAGATTAAGATTAAGTAAACAAATACAGTCCCCCGTATTAAAACTATGATGTAGTTTTGAATTATGACTCGGATCTTCTGCTTATTTGAAATTGGTATAAAAAGGTTAGCACGTAATAACATCTGTGTCGACTGAGTAGTTTAAATTGATACATAAATAGTTTCTAAAAGATAATGCCAGTGTAGATAATAGAATGACAAGAATAGGCAGTGAAGACGACAAATTAGGCAAGAACCTAAGTTTGGGGGGAAAAAGTAGGGTATATGAGCTTCAGAAAAAAAAGAAAAAGAAAAAGAAAAAGAGAATAAAAGTAAGTTGAGTCTTGTGGTGGGTTGAGAAGAAATACTCCCCATAAACACAGGCGTGAGATGGAGCGTAAAACGCACTCACCAACCATCAATCAAAAAAAAAAGAGAAAGAAAAGAAAAATAAAGAGAAGACGAGAAATAAAGGCAAAGAGCCCCCGTCAATGAAAAAAAGAGAGCATGAATACCCTATTCATACCTTTAATCATAGTAATTATTTGATTTTAGTTGGAACTTGTTTGTTTTTGAAATTTTCGAGCTTATTCTGTATGATTCCTAATAAGAGATTGGTTATGTGTTAAATTTAAATTAGAGTCAGTTAGCATAGATGTTAATCACACACACACACACACACACTATATCAATGATGACAGTCTAAGATTTGAGGATTGATAAGAAGTTATTGATGGGTTTTAATATAAAGTGTTGTAGTGTTTGCTTGATTTTTCTGGGGCCGAAGAAATAGTTTTGATTCTATGATACTGTTGGATTTGTAGACATATAGTTAGATACATTACATCTCATTGCATTGCATTACATTAGCATGTTAGTTTGTTTGATTATGTGCTCGAGGACTAGCACGTTTTAAGTTTGGGGGATTTTGATAAGTGGATTTTATATCCATGAATCGGTTCCTAATCCTAGCTTAATCGGTGTTAAGTTCTCATGTTTATGTTCTATTTTACTCGTTTAGTGTTGTTTAATGTGAAGGTGTGGTGGTGTGGCATTTGAGCGTAAAAGGAGTGAAAAGGTGGTAACAGTGTGGCAAGCAAAGAAGGAAACTGACCAATTAGCAGAATGCACCCTCGTCGGGGCGGACATTATTAAGTTGTACACCCCCGCCGGGGCGGGGGGTCCAACATTTAGGAGACATGAGCCTAGCCCACCGGGGCGGGCCATTTACAAGCATACACCCTCGCCGGGGCGGGGGTCCCGATACTCAGCAGTCCATTGTTGAGTCAAACACTGCTAGGACTTAGATTTATGGACTTGGATTGCGTTTGGACTCTAATTTACATGGGACTTCGACCAAAACTCGTGTGTGGTATATATATGGGGCTACAAATAACGAATTAATCATCATGCAAAGCAATTAACAGCGATTAAGCATATAATTGGATAGCGAGCAATAGAGTGAAGATTTTAAAGAACGATCATATCGATTGCGGATTAAAGCTAAAGTGAAGGGTGTTTTGCGTTATTCTTATTTTTTAGTTTATATTTGTAATTGAGAAGATGTTATCTTTAATTTATTTAGTGATTATTTTATTTATGATGAACTAAACATTTTTTAGGCTTAAGACGGATCTTTAAGTGGAAGAATGATTATGTAATCTTTGATTTCAGTTTAATAAGCTATTATCCGGTTTATCTATATTAATTTAAGCTTGAATTTATGAATTACCTGATCACCGATTCTGTGTGGACTTGTATGAACTCGAGAGATGAAATACAGTCTAGACTTAGTTAATATAGCATGTGTTCTTGATTTATGTGAATAAATAGAATCTTGATGAATGTTAGGGTAGAGATATGCTTGACATCGCATGTAATCAGATAAAGAACTTGAACTTAACCCTTCTTTAATTGTAATTCACATAGAGATATAGTGAGTTAGTTGATTAAGGTGTTTAACTGAATTCTATCTGAATTATGGATTTAAGTTAATACGGTATTAGTACATCGAGAGGTGGCTAGTACTACATACGTGTTCTTGATTAATAAACTGGGATAGTGCGTTAAACTGGAATAAAGGTGCAATAATCAGAGTGATGCTTAGAGTGTAGTCGTAAGCCTAATTCTCTAATATTTATTTGAAAAATTCAATTTTTAGGATTTATTGATTGTTTGGTAATTTTAATATTTTTAATACTTTTAGTTACAAACTGGAAATTGGTTAGTTTAATAAAATTAGGATTAATAGGAAACTGGTAATTGTAAGGGTTAATTTCTTACTAAGTCTCTGAGGGAACGATACTTTACTTACTATTATATTGCTTGTTGACCACATATACTTGCGTGCTATGGGTAATTAGATTTTACCCAACACAACAACCCCTTCATCATAGCCGTCCACCGGGACTTCACCCTTGGTAATTGAAGCAGCACTCTTTGCATTTGCCAACGAGGATAAAAAGGGCAGAAACTCCCTCTACCCTATAGATAGCAATAACTGCTTACTTTTTCTGTACAGCATTAGCAGTTCTTTTTGTCATTACATGCTAACACTTTGTATGATTAAACAGTTTCATATATTAAGTGAAAGCATTTTGTTTCAGGACTCTAAAGTTAGATGTGCCTAAACTTGCTGATGAGGTGCCTATTCTCCACGAGGACTGTAACTTTGATGTAAAGTTGGACTCAGACTTGATGGAAATACAAGAGGACTGTGAGATACCTTATGAGATCAAAGAATGGGTCAAAGATAAACCCAAGACAAATCTTGATCAAACCACCTCTTTTAACCTCGGAACCTTAGAAAACCCCAAAAAATCCAAATTGGTACGGACCTCACTCCAAACCAAAGGAATGACATGATTAGTCTATTGTCCCAATTCTAGGATGTATTTACATGGTCTTATGTAGACATGGTCGATTTGTCCACTGACATTGTCATTCATCGCCTCCCCATCAAAGAGGGATTCAAGCTAGTCAGGCAGAAGCTCAGGCGATTAAAACTTGAGTGGAGTTTAAAAGTCAAAGAAGAAATTGTGAAACAATTTCAAGCTGGCATCTTCATGGTGTCAACATACCCTGAATGGCTATTGTCGACGTCAGAATTTTTATTTGTTCCTGTTCATTACCTGTTTTTTTATGTTCCCATTTTATGTGAGATTTGTTTGAAAAAATAATTGAAAAAGGTCCGACATGTATAATGTCGACGATGGACTGTTAAGAGTCGCCAGTTGGTTTTTTAACTGGTTGTACCAACACAACCGAGAAAAGGTTTGCAAATTGACCTAGTGATGTGACACTGCTAAACGGGTCGGTAAAACTGAGATTCAATTGGGGTCCGGGGACTTGCTTATGCGGAGGAAAGGTGTTAGGCACCCCCCGACATCCGTATTGCCACGGTGACCACCACTTTTCAAGAAACTGTTATATGAATGTGTGTGTGTGTGTGTGTGTGTGTGTGGGTCAATGTGCTATTATTTGGAAGTAGTGCTATGCCTTGTTTGCACCTATATATAAAGGGTTTGAATTTATGTAAAAAATTCAGTTTTAAACAAGATATAACAATGATGTTTTAGAAAAGAGGTTTTTCAAACCTTGTGCTCAATAGTAATTGAGGCTTTTGATACTTCCATTTTATTCCGTATTCGGCTGGATTAATTTTATTTTCCAGATGCGAGGCATCTGTAAGAAAATAATGTACAAAAAGGTGCTGAACTCCTCGTGGGTATGGAAACCATCTGAGGAGATCCAAACATCACAGATAAAGTTACAAGCTGCTTACAGCTGAAAAGGTCCATCACGGGAATCAAATCTAGATTCAGTAGACTGAATCTGTGATCACATGATTCCTAGGCTCACATGATGCCGCAATTGATATATACGCAGTAAGCAGGTATATATATAAAAGCTATAAATATATATATACAGACATGATCACCAACCACGAAGCACCTCCATGGGGGATCAGAATGTAAATAAAGCTGTAAAAGCTATCTACCGCCATGGAGGAAACTCCAGGCGGGACAAAATGTATAGAAAGCAGTAAAAAGGTCAACCACCACGAAGTAAACTCCAGGTGGGACGAAATGTAAATATATATATATATATATATATATATATATATATATATATATATATATAAAAGCGATAAACGCATCAGATATAAAATTCAGGCTCATCGGACAAAGTCCAACAACAGTTAATATATATAAGTATATATATATTAAAGTAGTAAACGCACTGGATGTAAAATCCAGGCTCATCAAACAAAGTCTGACAACAGTTAATATATATATAAATATATCATCGAACAGAGTTCAACACGCAGTTCATATATATAAATGTATATATATACAAAAGCAAGTAATCGCTCCAGACCGAAGTCTAGGCTCAATCGAGGCATAACTCGATAATATTAATCCATATATATAAATATATATGTATATACAAACTGAAATAAAACCACAGACTGAAGTCCGGGCAAACACACGTGACACGACTCTCAACGTGAAGAACTGTATGTGCACAGATGAAGATAAAGGCTTTAAAGTGCGTGAGAAGGCTTACAGTGGACTGCCAAAGAAGAATTCTATATCTTTAAAGTAGCTAAACACTAGCTTCCGCAGGTACAAAAATAGCTATATGTGAGCTCACAAGTGTTTAAAATGAGAAAGCACTCAGTATAGGGTAAATACAGAGCAAATTGGGCAGGGCTTCCTTGCCGACTCTTCTTTCAAAATGGCCACCCTAAGCCCTCTATTTATAGAGGGTGGGCCACATGTGTACCAGAGGCTTCCCGGGGTGCCCCGGGCTTTGCGAATCTTGTCATCTCGAAGTACGTGTACGTATACAACATGATGTCCGCTAGAACTTTTAGAATTGTAATTCGGGCATCTGACTGAGGTATATAGGACCTATTTTGGACCGTCGTTGTTGAGAGTTACGCAATGACATGGGATTAGAGGTTGTACGAAGTCATGAAGATGGGACGATGCCCTCCGGTCTTCAGCTTCAAATTTTATCCGTTATCCTGCGCAATAGTCACTCGGGATTGGTTTTCCTTGGCTTTTGTGGGACATTGTGTATGTATCAAAGCATTGAGACGATACGGTGTGGCGTCATGTTGGCGAGATGATGACTTTTCCCCTCACTGGGGTTATCGCCGGTTGGGCTGATAAAGCAAACGTTGCTCAGAGTTATCGCTGAGATTGGACTGCTGCAAGTGTTGAAGGTCCCCAGTGTCATCTCTGAGGTGTACCTATCCTCCCGGTGTTATCTCCGGGTTGGTACTGAGTATCTCGTTGTGAGCGCCGAGATTGAAGCTGATTGCATTTGAAACAAGCATTTTTGAGGTTATCGCCGGTACTGCATTCCTTGGGGTTATTGCCAAGGTTGATAGCTACTCCCATGGTTGGGACTAAGACTGGAACATCTAGGGGTTATCTCTGGGATTAATCGGTCTTCTTCGGTGTGTGTTCCGGTATTAGAACTGTAGGCCTCGATGTCATCGTCGAGTTTGGAACTGTTACTCTTGGTGTGTGTTTTGGGGTTGAGGCTGTTACTCCCAGTGTGTGTTCTGGGGTTAAAACTGAGCTTCCGGTAGTATCCAGACTGGATGTGAACTGTCCTCTAGGATTATCTTTGAAAGATAAATTTGCCTTCCTACAATGTCAATAACAGGTGTGCAGAAAATTTCGAGTGTCTACAGATGCCCCTCTTTATCATATTCATGCAATGTAATGGCATGGATAGGATAAAGAATCTTAGACACTTGAAATATAACATGAAGCAACTGGGTGATGTATGTGTATGGGGTTGTTGCCAAATATGTTGATGATGATTGCTATCTCCCTATAGCTTTTACTAGGGATTTGGCAATGATGACCAGATTGGATGTGTGATCCAAATCTTTGAGGATGTTGACGTTGGGGTTATCACCACAGTCCTTAATCCTTGATACAGACTTGATTCTGAAGAAGTGCCTCTTATGTGTAAGAGATCTGTGGGGATAAAGTTTTATCTGTTTGAGGATGTGTACATATTCCGTCATCAATCCTTCTTGATGATGTTAACCTTTCCTGGTTTGTATCGCCAGAGTATGTCAATGTTCTGTTGGTTTTACTGCCCACAGCAAATGTTGTCAGGGCTGCCTGACCTTCGTTGACGTGTGAACCAACGATTTACCAAGCGTTGTAACCCCCGCCGGGTATACATTTGATCCTCTATTGACGTGTAGATTAACAGATGAACTCCCTGCTGGGGATAAATGCCAAGGTTGCTTGGACTTTGTTGATGTGTGTATCAACTGATGAAATCATCGGATGGTTTCTGATGCGGCGTTGGGTTTACCTGCCAACGGCAGAACCGATATCAAGGTTACTTGACCTTTGCTGACATGTGTATCAACGACAAACATACATTATAGTCCCCGCTGGGGAGACGTGTTGCATCATCGTTGATGTGTGTGTTAACGAAACATACGTTGTAACCCCCGCCGGGGAGACGCTGGGGAATATGAGTACCCGAGTATGAAATCCTCGAATATCTCTTGATGCTTTGATGGGTTTACTTTCCACCGGTTGAAATAACGTCAAGGCTGCTTGACCTTCATTGATACGTACATCAATTGATGACAATGCGTTGTGACCCCTGCTGGGGTTGTTGTATTTTGATATATACAAGCGCGTTGTAAGCCCCGCCTGGGTTTCTTATTGTAAATGAGGATGATGATCCTGAGTGATCGACATTGGACCGGTGTAAGGTATTGCCGAGTGCAGATCCTCCTTTGTATAGGCCTGACATTCCTGTTGATAGAGATCCAGCGACTCAGGAGGAGTTACATCAGGTGGACATGATTGATGATGTAGATATTGACACCATTGTCTTCTTCTGATGTGTATTCTCGTTATATCTTTTGATAGGCCTCTGTTAGCTAGTGGGTGTCTGTTCCCCATTCTCGCTATATCTTTTGATAAGCCTCTGTTAGTAGTAGGGCGTCTGTGCCCCATTTCCCTGTATTTGTAGCTGTACAGAGATGATGCATTAGATGATGATATACTTAGGAATGTATGTACAGTTTTTTCATTCCCTATATCATATTGCCATCTATTATCTGTAATGCATGTATCATGTTATGCATATGTATGTATGTCCAGAGATATTCAGCATTGACTCCTGGATGGTCTTATGACACGGCCCGTACATATGTCTTCTTTGACAGTTAGCCGTATTGATCATACCCCACCATTATTGGTGGTATCTGGTATGCGATCGTGGTATGATAGCATGTCACCATCAGACAGGGTGACCGGAAATCATTTATTGCAGCATACTATGACCTTGTTGATGTTTTAGGTTCCCATAGGATTCGTGGATGGCATGCTAGAGCACTGGGTATCGGAGAAGCATATTTTTCGATTTGGGACCCAAAAGTTGACTCCCACTCTGGATGAGTATACATGGTTGATGATGCTGCCACTAGACAGACCTTGCGTGCATATGGTTTTGGGGGACATGAGTCGATGGTTCATGACCCTCACTGGATTGAGGCGTAGGGTATTACAGGATGAGCTTACATCTGGCCACGTTATATCCCAGCATTTTTTGTTTGACAGATTTGGCTCTGAGGATAGTTATAGACGACATTCCGGCGATTTCACCACACCGGAGGATCATTGGCGTCTGGCCAGGGTAGATGTACTACTATTGTACGTACTGTCATATGTCTACATGCCACTGTATATGGATGAGTTGGACATCGGTGTTATCATGTCGGTGAGAGCTCTCAGGGAGGGTCGTACTATCATACCTATGATTATAACCGAGACATTGAGGTCAGCTACATACTACTGCACTTATCCGACAGGAGTATTTACGGGCAGTTCGGTCATGCTATACGTGTGGTTTATGTCACACCTGAGACCGATTGGCACTTTTAGATGACATGCGTACTGTTTCACCCATGATATAGCCCTGTCATATTCATTTCAGCCTGTGGAGTGTACGGATGCTGCATCTTGGTTCGCTTTCTTAGATGATATTGTAGACCCATTTAGTATATTGCCGTGCTCAGGGCTCAGCTCACCTTACAGCTTTATTACTCATGCTCCGGGCATGGATTACATCCCTCTGGCTGGTTTGAGGGGCATGACTGTGACGCCCCCAAAATAGGTATACATCACCCATTCTGAGTCGCCAAATACATGGTACAGAAATAAATACAACTTCATTAAAACACTTGTCGCGCAAAATACGACAACATAATACTGTGAGTTTAAATACAAATATTGTCTTCTAGACAATATCCACACTCAAATAAGTTCTCATTACAATTATTCAAACACTATTTTACAGAAATAGTGAGGACTGCTAAAACATCTTTCTATAACCATCACTCCATACCCCGACTAGATCCTGCTATGTTCTTACCTCCTGAGAAAAAAAATAGAACAAAAAGGAAAAGGGTGAGCTCAACTAGCCCAGTAAAGAATATTATGACTAAGATAATATACAACAAATTATCATTAGTCTTCAACATGGAAAAAAATCTGATAAAATATAATAGACAACAAGTTTTAGATTAACAACTATAGCGAAAACAGCAAACCATTAGAAGAGTCAAGTAGAGAATGAATTCTACTATCTTCTAAGATTTAAAAGCCCATCAACGATATTTTACCCCTGTAACATCAATCAATATACATCTTGAATCAAATATTCATCTTTGCACTACAGGCCAAAGATATTCATTTGTATCACCAGTCGGTCATGTTCATCTCAATACATGTTCATCTTTACACTATGGGCCAAAGATATTCATCAATTAATCATTCAACTTTGCACTACAGGCCAAAGATATTCAGTAACAACATCATTTAAGACTGGGGATGATGAAAAATATTTTAAAGAAAACAAATCCAGTGAGACAGAAGGACAAATATATCCAAGTGCAATAATAATCCATAACAACCAATTGTGAAGTAAAATTCAAAAATAAAGATCAAAACGTGGATACAATCAAAGATAGTAACCATAATAGCTATCTTGGACAAAAAGAAAAAAATTTATTTTTTAGTGAATAATGCCGTATTCGTGAATAGTGCCGTATACGTGAATAGTGCCATATACGTGAATAGTAACCCCGACACCAAAAAGTTCCAAATTTGATAAAGAGTTCATATCAATATTTCGGCATAATGATATTGAAAGAATAATATCATTAGGAAAAAAATAACATCCCTTACCTCAAGATAACAGTACTTCTATTCGGAATATCGGTAAAAGGCTGAAGGAAACTTACACTGATAAATAAAAACTCGCAAAGTATCTAAATACTCACAAAATACGCTCGATAATTTAGAGAGAGAAAGAGAGAAAACTTATGAATTCTGATGTGATTTTTAATTCTAACTTAGCCCTCTATTTATAGGAAAATGTTAGCACGCCGAAGCAGACTTGACCTGTAACCTGATGGCTTTACCTGCTACTATTCCCACCCACCACATTTGAATAAAAATTCTAGCACATTTCTCACCAACCAAAAGTGGGGCCCACTGAATTCTAGAATTTTCCACCAAAATTATTTATAAACCTAATTTTCGAATCAGTCACCTTTTAAAATTCATAACAAATTATACGTTAATTTTTAACCGTTTAAAATTTGTGGACATATACTCAACTTATATATGTATAACATATCCAAAAATCACAATGATCCAACGGTCAGATTAAAAATTATAACACACGCAATATAACTTAAAAACACTGGTATGATTTTTAATACCTCCATTCCGACAAAAATATTGATAAAACAACTCAGCATTAATTCCTTCATTTATAATCACAAAAATATATCCCTCATTTATATCCACAAAAAAATAAATATTTCCTTATCATATAAATCAATAATTAATTATTCACAAATAATATTACAGAATCACAATTATGACAACCAGGTCGTTCCCAAGAAAGAGGGGGCTTTCCAATAAGGATTTCTTCTTACTGGCACGTAATTAGATGACCAAACCTCTCCTTAGACAGAACTTTCTAGACATTGCCAATAATTCTATCTAATAATATTATTCAAATAATATGAATTATTGATCTGTTAATGGAAAATACAGTGCATCGATAATTATTGAAACAACAATAATATAATATATCAACGCAGCAATTATTGAATCAATAAAATAAAATATTGAACAGTAACTACTGTAACAATTATTGAATAGTGCCTTCTTACATAAGAATTAATAATTGGTGTAATACCGTGTGCTACTGTGTTTTATCCACGGGGTATTCCAATAGTATTAACGGTAACAACTATACCGTTATTTATAAACAACTTATACTTGTCGTTTTCTTCATCCAATCGCTTTTCGTTATGGGGCCCACATAAGGCTGCGCTGCCGTACAAATATTCTCCGACAGCAAGAATATTCCACGACCAAACGAATATTCGCCGACAAAAATGAATATTTTATAACCACTTGCTTATTTTGCATAATTTGCACATTTCACCCATAACCAAAGCATTATATCAAATTAACACCTTATTATTCACAATAATATTTAGAGAAAATTTGATTTTATTCATTAATAAGTTGGGGTCTTACAACCTCCCCTCCTTATGAAATTTCGTCCTCGAAATTAACGTACGTACCTGATGTTTCAAAAAGGTGAGGGTACCTTGCTTTCATTTCTGATTCCAACTCCTAGGTCATTTCTTCTATAGCATGGTTTCTCCACAAAACCTTAACTTGTGGTATAACCTTGGTGCGTAGGACATGCTCTTTCCTATCCAAGATCTTAACAGGTACCTCCTCGTACGTTAAATCTTCGGCTATCTCGTCTGGTTCTAACTCAATTATGTGGTTCGGGTCTTTCACATATTTACGAAGCACAGATACGTGAAAAACATTATGAACACGAGACATGCTTGGAGGTAATGCGAGTCTATAGGCCACATTTCCTATTCGGTCAAGAATTTCAAATGGACCAACAAATCGTGGATTGAGCTTTCCTCTCTTTCCAAATCTTGTAACTCCTTTCTATGGTGCAACACGTAACAATACATGATCCCCAATACTAAATTCTACATCCTTTCGATGAAGATCCACATAACTCTTTTGTCGATCCTGTGCCATTTGTATACGTTGTCAAATCGTTTGGATCTTCTCTGTAGTTATGTGTACCAATTTTGGTCCCAACAACGTTGCTTCACCCACCTCGTCCCAGCATATTGGAGAACGATATTTTCTTCCATACAACGCCTCGAATGGAGCCATGCCTATACTTGCTTGATAACTATTATTGTAAGAGAATTTCACCAGTGGCAAGTACTTATCCCAACTTCCTTTAAAATCTAGAACACAGAGTCTTAATAGATCTTCAAGGGTTTGAATAGTCCTCTCTGATTGCCCGTCTGTTTGAGGATGGTATGCTAAACTGAATTGTAAATTCGTACCCATAGCTTTCTGCAAGCTAATCCAAAATCGTGAAGTGAATCTTGGGTCACGATCCGAAACTATGGATACTGGCATGCCATGCAATCTCACAATCTCATTCACGTACATACTAACAAGACGTTCAAGGGAATAAGTCTCACGTATAGGTAAGAAATGAGCAGACTTGGTTAATCTATCAACAATGACCCAAATCGCATCTATGCCTTGAGAAACCTTGGGAAGACTCGTAACAAAATCCATAGTAATGTGTTCCCACTTCCATTTCAGAATCTCAAGTGGTTGCAATGGACCCTTTGGTACTTGATGCTCCGCCTTTACACGTTGACAAGTTAAACACCTTGAGATAAACTCTACAATCTCTCTCTTCATATTGCTACACCAAAATGTATGTCGAAGATCATGATACATTTTAGTACTTCCAGGATGGATTGCAAACGGTGTGTTGTGTGCCTCCATTATGATTCTATGCTTCAAGTCAAAATCGTTAGGAACACAAAGTCTGGAGTTGACTCGAAGTATTCCTTCTTCATCGATTCTTACTTCTGGAATAGCACCTTTTTGCACTTTCTTCTTCATACGCATCAGCTCCATGTCCGTAGTTTGAGCAGCTTTAACTTTATCGATTAAAGTCGGTTCTACTCGTATATTTGATATCATCATGTGGGTACTTGGAGCCTTCATCTATATCTCCATCCTTTGCAAATCATACAAAATGGGCCTTTGTGTTAACAACATTGCACTCGTACCCGCATATGATCTTCTACTCAATGCGTCAGCTACTACGTTCGCTTTTCCAGGATGATATTGGATGGTATGATCGTAATCTTTCAACAGCTCAAGACAACGTCGTTGCCACATGTTGAGTTCCTTTTGGGTGAAGAAATATTTGAGGCTTTTATGATCTGTATAGATCTCCATTTTCTCCCTATACAGGTAGTGTCTCCAGATCTTCAACGCGAAAACGACTGCTGCCAACTCCAAATCATGAGTAGGATAATTCCTCTCATATTCTTTGAGTTGTCGCGAGGCATAGGCTATGACTTTCCCATGTTGCATGAGAACACATCCTAACCCTTTGCCTAAAGCATCGCTGTAGATAACAAATCCATCTGAACCAAATGGTATTGTCAGAACAGGTACCGAAATGAGTCTCCTCTCGAGTTCTTGGAAACTCTTCTCGCATTCCTCACTCCATACAAATTTTATATCCTTCCGAGTCAGCTGAGGTAACAGAGTAGCGATTTGAGAAAATCCTTCCATAAATCTCCGATAATAACCAGCTAAGCCCAGAAACCTACGTACTTCGGTCACCGACTTCGGTTGCTCTCAACTTTGTATGGCTTCAATCTTCGCTGGGTCGACAGATACTCCATATTTTGACACCACGTGCTCAAGGAATGCTACTTCCTTAAGCCAGAACTCGTATTTCTTCAGTTAGGCATAAAGCTTATTTTCACGAAGCCTTTGCAGTACCAGCTTCAAATGGCACTCATGATCTTCACGACTTTTAGAATAAATGAGGATGCCATCAATAAAGACAACAACGAACTGATCCAAATATTCTTTGAACACACGGTTCATCATATCCATGAAAGCAGCAGGAGCATTAGTCAATCCAAATGACATGACTAAGAATTCATAATGCCCGTACCGAGTTCTGAAAGCAGTCTTTGGAATATCCTCAGTTTTAATCTTCAGCTGATGATATCCAGAACGAAGATCGATCTTTAAAAAGAATTGTGCTCCTTGTAACTGGTCGAACAGGTCATCAATACGAGGTAGCTGATACCTATTCTTGATGGTGATATGGTTCAATTCTCGATAGTCAATACAAAGTCGCATACTCCCGTCTTTCTTCTTTACGAATAAAACAGGAGCACCCCAAGGAGACGTACTAGGACGAATAAAATCGATGTCCAACAACTCCTGTAGTTGGACCTTTAAATCCTGAAGTTCAATAGGAGCCATTCGATATGGGGTTTTAGAAATTGGCTTTGTACCAGGTTCAAGGTCAATAAAGAATTCAACTTCACGTTCTGGAGGTAGACCGGGAAGTTCTTCGGGAAATATGTCAGGAAATTCACTAACAATGGAAATATTGTTCATATCTGACGTGTTTTTGTTCAAGTCCATAACATGGGCTAAGAAAGCTTGACATCCATTTTTCAATAAATGAATGGCTTTATGGCTTGATATGACAACGATTGATTTTAGTGGTTTGGTTGCTTGAATTCGCATAACAGGTTAGTTAGGAATATGAAAACTAACAACCTAACGAAAATAATCAATTTTGGCATGATGAGTAGTTAACCAATCAATTCCTAAAATCACATCAAAAGTAAGTATCTTTAAAGAGATAAGGTCAACAGGTAATGTGATTGTGCCAACTTGAATTAAGCAAGATTTATAAACTGTAGATGTAATGAAAGTTTCTCCTAACGAAGTCTCCACAGATAGGTCAAAGTCTAATTTCTCCGGAGTCAAGTTTAAACGTTGAGCACAAGCAGGAGAGATAAAAGAATGGGTAGAATCGGTATCTAGTAAAGTATAAACTTCGCAAAAATTCAAGATTAGCTTACCCGTGATCACCTCGTTTTGGTTTCTCACGTTTTGGCCAGCCACGACAAACTCTCTTCCAGGAACTGCTGATTTTGACTTATCCGTGACAGCTTTTGGAGTCACCATCCCCGCTGAACTTGGTTTTGCTATAGAACACTCTCGAGCTATATTACCCTCCTTTCCACAGTTATAACATACCTTGGATTATTGTGGACAGTTTGGGCTGATATGTCCCTCTTTCTCGCATTTGTAACAAACGACCGGTGCTCATTCTCCTCCCCTAGAAACAGTTGATGTTTGTGCTGACGTTTTCACGTTATCATTGTTGTACCTTCTCTTTTTGAAATCTCCTCCCGACTCGCTCCTTCTATTTTCACGGCCACGATTTCCACTAGAGTGGTTACCGCTTTTGTCCGAATGTTTTCATCCCTGCTGGTTTTCATTGGTGCGATGACAGCTGCCACCGGTATTACCTTGGTTGTGTTCCCTCGGTTGAATATACTCATTATCTCGCTCTAATAATTGAGCCCTATTTACAACATCTGAATATAAAGAAAATTTATGAGAGATAAGATATTGTCGAATCTCGGGTTTTAAACCTCTCAGAAATATTCTTGTCATTCGTTCCTCATTCACGACCAAATAAGGTGCAAACCTGGATAACTCTACAAACTTCGCCTCGTACTGGGATACCGTCATGTTATTTTGTTCCAGTCTAATAAACTCTACCTCCTTCATATGACAAATACTTTCAGGAAAGTACTTGTCATTAAATAGTTTCTGAAATGTTTCCCAGGACATGTTGAGTGCGTCAGGCTGGGTACGCTTCACAGACTCCCACCAGTAGTCTGCCTCACCGCGAAACATAAAGGTGGCGAATGGAACCTTTTGTTCCTCCGTGCATCCCAAGACATCGAATATCTTGGTAATTTGCTTGACCCACATTTTCGCCTTGATCGGATCCGGCTTTCCCTGAAAGTCTGGTGGTCCCAACTCTTTGAACTGCTTGGCCATGACAAACCGCGCGTTGTTATCATTTCCACCCGTATTCTGCACACGAGTCTCCCTCGTCTGATTTTGCATGAACTGCAAAAAGCTCCTAAACATTCCATCATTCGTCGTTTGCTCGGTAACGTTGTTTACAGGAGGAATATTGCCTTCCTATTGCACATTCTCCTGATTGGTAACTAAAGGTGTTTCCACGGTCTCATACACTCCATTGTTAATGTTCTCAGCAGCCATTCCTAAATATTGCCATAAAATAAGGGTTAATTAAACAAATTAACATATCACACAATATCCCTATATTATGACCAACCAACAAATAAGCTTAGGTAGGACACACTAGCGAAGGATTTACTTGTCTCTCCCCTCCTAGTCATATTCCCCGATCTCCGCCAAAGACCATATCCCTAAGCTCTGATACCAACTGTGACGCCCCCAAAATATGTATATATCACCCATTCTGAGTTGCCAAATACATGGTACAAAAACAAATACAACTTCATTAAAACACTTGTCGCGCAAAATACGACAACACAATACTGTGAGTTTAAATACAAATATTGTCTTCTAAATAATATCCACACTTAAATAAGTCCTCATTACAATTATTCAAACACTATTTTACAGAAATTGTGAGGATTGCTAAAACATCCTTCTAGAACCATCACTCCATACCCCGACTAGATCCTGCTATGTTCTCACCTCCTGAGAAGAAAAATGAAACAAAAAGGAAAAGGGTGAGCTCAACTAGCCCAGTAAAGAATATTATGACTAAGATAATATACAACAAATTATCATTAGTCTTCAACAGGGAAAAAAATCTGATAAAATATAATAGACAACAAGTTTTAGATCAACAACTGCAGCGAAAACAGCAAACCATTAGAAGAGTCAAGTAGAGAATGAATTCTACTATCTTCTAAGATTTAAAAGCCCATCAACGATATTTTATCCCTGTAACATCAATCAATATACATCTTGAATCAAATATTCATCTTTGCATTACAGGCCAAATATATTCATTTGTATCACCAGTCGATCATGTTCATCTCAACACCTGTTCATCTTTGCACTGCGGGCCAAAGATATTCATCAATTAATCATTCATCTTTGCACTACATGCCAAAGATATTCAGTAACATCATCATTTAAGACTGAGGATGATGAAAAATATTTTAAAGAAAACGAATCCAGTGAGACAGAAGGACAAATATTAGGGATTCGTATTACAGTTTATCCAAGTGCAATAATACTCCATAACAACCAATTGTGAAGTAGAATTTAAAAATAAAGATCAAAACATGGATACAATCAAAGATAGTAACCATAATAGATATCTTGGACAAAAAGAAAAAATTTTATTTTTCGGTGAATAGTGCCGTATTCGTGAATAGTGCCGCATACATGAATAGTGCTGTAAACGTGAATAGTAACCCCGACACCAAAAAATTCTAAATTTGATAAAAATTTCATATCAATATTTTGGCATAATGATATTGAAAGAGTAATATCATTAGAAAGAAAATAACATCCCTTACCTCAAGATAACAATACTTCTGTTCGGAATATCAATATAAGACTAAAAAAAACTTGCACTGATAAATAAAAACTCACAAATTATCTAAATACTCACAAAATATGCTCGATAATATAGAGAGAGAAAGAGAGAAAACTTATAAATTCTAGTGTGATTTTCAATTCTAACTTAGCCCTCTATTTATAGGAAAATGTTAGCACGCCGAAACAGACTTAACCTGCAACCTGATGGCTTTACCTGCTACTATTCCCATCACCACATTTGAATAAAAATTCCAGCACATTTCTCACCAACTAAAAGTAGGGCCCACTCAATTCTAGATTTTTCTACCAAAATCATTTATAAACCTAATTTCCGAATCAGTCACCTTTTAAAATTCATAACAAATTATATGTTCATTTTTAACGGTTCAAAATTTATGGACATATACTCAACTTATATATGTATAACATATCCAAAAATCACAACCATCCAACGGTCCGATTAAAAATTATAACTCACGCAATATAACTCAAAAGCACTGGTTTGATTTTTAATACCTCCATTCCGACAAAAATACTGATAAAACAACTCAGCATTAATTCCTTCATTTATAACCACAAAAATATATCCCTCATTTATATCCACAAAAAAAATAAATATTTCCTTATCATATAAATCAATAATTAATTATTCACAAATAATATTATAGAATCATAATTATGACAACCAGGCCGTTCCCAAGAAAGAGGGGGCTTTTCAATAAGGATTTCTCCTTACTGGCGCGCAATTAGATGTCCAAACCTCTCCTTAGACAGAACTTTCTAGACATTACCAATAATGCTATCTAATAATATTATTCAAATAATATGAATTATTGATCTGATAATGAAAAATACAGTGCATCGATAATTATTGAAACATCAATAATATAAAATATCAACGCAGCAATTATTGAATCAATAAAATAAAATATTAAACAGTAACTACTGTAACAATTATTGAGTAGTGCCTTCTTACGTAAGAATCAATAATTGGTAAAATACCGTGTGCTACTATGTTTTAACCACCGGGTATTCCAACAGTATTAACGGTAACAACTACACCGCTATTTATAAACAAATTATACTTGTCATTTTTTTATCCAATCGCATTTCGTTATGGGGCCCACACAAGGCTGCACCGTCGTACGAATATTCCCCGACAACAAGAATATTTCACGACCAAACGAATATTCACCGACAAAAATGAATATTTTATAACCACTTACTTATTTTGTAAAATTTGCACATTTCACCCATAACCAAAGCATTATATCAAATTAACACCTTATTATTCACAATAATATTTAGAGAAAATTTGATTTTATTCATTAATAAGTTGGGGTCTTACAATGACTACTTACCATCCACTGGCCGTGATGTCACAGTTTATCTAGTTACAGGATTTTCATCATTTCGAGGGGGCACTGGGCCAGCGTTTAGCTTCTCGCTATCTTTTAGCAGAGGACCGATCTCGTGTGCATGCATGTTAGGATCAACGCGAGATAGTCGCTTTCTTTATTAGTCATCCAGGTTATTTTGCGGAGTATTTCGCATAGATGGAGACAGAGACTGCACCTCTGAGGTAGTATCCATATTACCGAGTAT
Organism: Panax notoginseng; assembly: GCA_016801055.1. Taxonomy (NCBI): domain Eukaryota; kingdom Viridiplantae; phylum Streptophyta; class Magnoliopsida; order Apiales; family Araliaceae; genus Panax; species Panax notoginseng. Next base: position 52,725,599 of record CM029023.1, read on the forward strand.
TGACTCAGATGGTGGAGAGCCCATGGAGGACATTGATTCTCACACCGAGGAGGAGCCATCTATTGGGTTGCCAGTATTTCTTTTAAATTCTCCCAGTACTAGCACTACCGTGATTTAGCATTTAGCACAGTACTTTGAGCAGAGTCTTCATCTGATGACCTTTGAGAGAGATCAGGCTCGATCCCTGATGTTGACTGCCCTTGATGGGAGAGACGCAACTCTATTAGAGAGAGACGAGGCATTAGCTCGTAGAGATACCGCTGGTGTTAAGCAGGATGAGGCCAGATCAACCAGAGATGCAGTGATAGTTGAGAGGGATAGTGCCATATCTGCTCGAGATGTAGCCATCATAGAAAGTACTACAGTGAGGTCCCTTACCACTGGCATGCTTGCGGAGAGCACATATATTGATGAACATATGGTCACCATGCAGATGGCTGTAAATCTATTGGGTCGTGTGGACATCCTTATACAGGAGACCATAACTTTGCCTCCTTCTTCGGAGAGGCTCGTATATACACCAATTTGTAGATGGGCTCGTACTTTCCTGCATAGACTAGCTTAGCCATTTTGTCATGTACATTTTACATTATGTATATCAAATAGCATTATATATAGCAGGAAAATATATTTTTGATCACTTCCCTTTTAAAAATGCTCTGATACTTGCTTGATATTTGCCTGCTATTCAGGGCTTGTGATCTTGATGTATTCTGAATTCCTCCTTGATGGATGGACATTGAGTTGTCTCTGAATAGTTCAGAATAGATCATGGATCTGTGTGTATCCCTTCCATCTTTGGTGTCTTGGGACTTGTTTCTATATGGAAATATAGAGAGGATTGTGGCTTTCCTCTCTGAGATTGACCGCGCCATAGATGGTCGCCAGTACTCCTATTTAGGAGGAGCCTAGTTAATTCCATCTCTTATGAATTGGTGTTGCTCTTTAAGGAACAACCGCAGCTTAGATGGTCGCCGAATCTCCTATTCGCGAGGAGAGGTTGGGTAATTCCATCCCTTTGGTTTGAAGCCACTGAAATATAGTAGATTGAAGGATTGATCCCAGTACCGTTGATAGGTATTCGTGTTTTGGTAGGGGGTGAGACCGAATCATAAATGGTTGCCTACGTACTCCTGTTGAAGAGGAGATCAGGTCAGCGTAGTTCAAACCTGGTGTAAGAGGTTCAACGCTGTTTATGAAAGGTAGATGAGTGTAGAAGCTTTATTGATAAAAAAGGTTGTAGAAGTGTTTTTGTGGTTTTTGTTTTTGTAGAAAACGGTAGAAATATTTTTGTTATTTTTTGTTTATTACGACCGGGCCATATAGAATATGGTTGCCTACGTACTCCCGTGTATCAAGGAGATCAGGTCGACGTAGTTCGCCCCTCAGGGCGAGTTGAAAAGCATGATCCCATGTGCAGGATAAACTACGGGGAAGAAAGATTAATCCCATATACAGGTCAAACTGTGGGGAAGAAAGTTTAATCCCATGTGCAAGATAGACTGCGGGGAAGAGAAAGTTTGATCTAGGTTGAGGACAAACTGCAGGTACGAGAAGTTTGATCCCATGTATGGGTAGCCAAACTGCAAACGCGAGAGGTTCAATCCGTAGTGGGATCACCTGAGTTATATGAGCCTAATGAAGTAAGGCTGCTGGCTTGAAGAGTATGTTTCTCTGAGGGACAAAGTGTGGAAAAGAGTTGTATATGGTAAAGGGTTAACAAATTGGAATGACTGATGATCTGATGATCCAACACCAGGATGTTTGCTTGATGGTAACTTCAAACATAGTACCGTTTCACGGTGTCCGAGTTGATAAGCTATGGAAATTCATTGCCGTCCATTTCCTGTAATCTGAGAGCACCTCCTGTCAATACCTCCTTGACAATAAATGGGCCTTCCCAGTTAGGAGCGAATTTTCCCTTAGACTGATCTTGGTTGTCGAGGATCTTCTTTAAAACCAAGTCATGTTGTTTAAACTGCCATAGCCGGACTTTTCTGTTGTAGGATCTGGTGATCCTTTGTTGATAAAATTAACCATGGAAGATAGTCGTGGTTCACCTTTCATCTATTAGAGACAATTGGTGATACCTGTCTTATACCCATTGATCTTCATTTAGTTGAGCGTCCATCAACACTCTGAGGGATTCCATTTCTACTTCTATGGGGAGTACTGCTTCCATCCCATAGGTTAATGCGTAGGGGGTTACCCCAGTTGAAGTGCGCATTGATGTTCTGTAGGCTAACAGAGTAAGAGGCAATAAGTCAGGCCATCCTCTGTGGTTGGCGGACATCTTTTACATAATCTTCTTGATGTTTTTGTTAGTCGCTTCAACAGCACCATTCATCTTTGGACGGTAGATGACGGAGTTAAGGTGTTTGATGTGGAATTTACTGCATAGTTCCTCCATCATTTTGTTGTTGAGGTTCTTAGCATTGTCTGATACAATTACCTCGGGTTGTCCATATCGACAAATGACATTATTTCTGATGAAAGTAATGACGACTTCTTTGGTAACCCTGGGGAAGGAGGCTGCTTCTACCCACTTGGTAAAGTAGTCGATCATGGTGAAGATGAGACAATGTCCATTATTGGCTTTGGGCTTGATGGGCCCAATCACGTCCATTCTCCACATTGAGAAGGGCCAAGGTGAACTCATATTGTGGAGCTCTCGTGGAGGGGCATGGATAGCATTCCCTTAAATTTGGCATTGATAATATCTCTTGACGTGGTCATTGCAGTCAACTTTGAGAGATAGCCAGTAATGTCCTGTCCTAAGGATCTTCTTAATAAGGAGGGGGCCACTCATGTGTGGGCCACAGACTCCACCATGGACCTCATCCATGATTCTTTGAGCTTGGTCCTTATCCAGGCATCTGAGGAGACCTAGTCCTGCATCTCTCTTGTAGAATACATCTTCGCTCAGGTAGAATTTCATAGCAAGTCAATGAATCCGCCTTTGCTCATTCAGGCTCGCCTCAGCGGGTGTAGATCTATCTCGCAAGTATTCCTTGATATGCTGATACGAAGGTTGTTGGATGGGAGGTAGTTCATCCGATACTTCTCCAACATAGTTCCCATAGGCTAGAACCTTTTCCAGGGCTACTGTGATGCTTGACATGTGTTCCTTGTCAGACATGTAAATCAAGGAGGCCAAAGTTGCTAATGCGCCTGTGAAGTCATTCCTATTACGAGGAATGTATAGAAAGGAGATCTCTTCGAACTCCGAAGCCATCTGTAAAACCTGCCGATGGTAAGGCAGTAAACATAGCTCTTTGGTTTGATTGATTCCTGTGGATTGTTTGACTACCAACTCTGAATCCCCAAAGACAGTTAACCGTCTGATACCCATCGAACGGGTAAGTTTTAGCCCCATGATACAGCCTTCATACTCAACTGTGTTGTTGGTGTTGACAAACTGTAATTTGACGGCAATGGGATACTGCTCCCCCGTATCGGATACTAGAACTTCTCCAGCTCCAGAACCTTCCGTATTAACAACTCCATCAAAATACATCTTCCATGCTTGGCGTGTATCGTACTGATGGTGTGGCTGAATTGCCATTACCCCTTCATTGGGGAAGTATGTTTCCAAGGGTTTGAAATCCCCTGAAGGTGTGGCGGTCAGTTGATCCGCAATTTCTTGACCTTTAATGGACTTTTGGGTCACGCAAACAATGTCAAATTGTTGTAGGATCAACTTTCATCTGGACAGCCGACAATTCAGTATGGGTTTACTGAACACATACTTGAGACGATCCACGCGGGATATGAGATGGGTTGTGTGCCCATGGAGGTAATATTGTAACCTCATGGCAGCCCGTGCTAAAGCACAACAAGTTCTCTTAATTAAAGTGTACTTGTGTTCACTGATGCTGAATCTTTTGCTGAGGTAATAGATAGCTCGTTCTTGGCCTCTATCGTCTTTCTGTCCCAGCATGCAGCCCATATCATTGTCATTTATGGAAAGGTACATGAACAGGGGAACATCATCCCTGGGTGGTACCAAAATAGGAGCTTTGACTAGCTTCTCTTTGATGGTAAGGAAGGCCTTTTAGCACTCATCATCCCATTTCATGGAGGAGTTCTTCCTTAACAGCTTGAAGATAGGCTCACAGGTTGCTGTGAGTTGAGAGATGAACCTATTAATGAAGTTGATTCTTCCCAAAAATCCCCGTATTTCCTTCTCTATCTGAGGAATGGGCATTTCTGTAATGGCCTAGATTTTGGTAGGATCCAGCTCAATTCCTTTGTGGCTGACTAGAAATCCTAGCAACTTGCCTGATTTAACGCCAAAGGTGCACTTGCTAGATTCAACTTCAAGTTGTACTTGCGCAACCTGTTGAATAGCTTTCTGAGATGGTCTAAGTGGTCATCCTCCCTCCGGGATTTGACAATGATGTCATCCACGTAGATCTCTATCTCTTTGTGCATTAAATCGTGGAAAAGAGCCATCATAGCTCGTTGATAGGTGGCTCCGGCATTGATAAGGCCGAATGACAACCGTCTATAGCAAAAGGTGAAAGTAGTATGCACACAAGCCAATCATGTTTGATGATAAAGCATAAAGCATATACTTTGTAACAATCTTATTCATTTATTAATAAAAAGAATTTATTTATTAAAGGTTTTTAATTATCTACATGATGCTGTTTTATAATATGTGATAAACCCATAGTTTTAAGCAATGCTTTTAAAATAATGATGATGATCATTCTAATGAGATCTAAATTCATAGAAAGCTTCAAACTAAAATAGTTCCCAATCGTTGGATTACTAAATTGGGGATTAGTGAATCCGGATAGATTGGTACATACGTTGCTTGCTCATTAGATGAGGATGATTGATCTCATGATCAATTGTGTGGAGACACTAAAGCAAGTATGCAGGTGCTTATTAGAGAATAAGTTCACTGAACGTGGCTCGCTAAGGAATACCTAATGGAGTTTTACTTGCCTGTCAATAGGAATTCCTGTAGTGATAGTAGTACAAGTGATCCTTGGACTTGAGATCATCGTCGTATCTTGTGTATGATGAGTTATACTTTGACTTATTCCTTAAGACCCTTAGAGTATATCAAAGGGTATGCTTGGGTATAATAAGTTGTACATGGAGATAATGTATGATCAATAAAGAATCTACCACTTCTAGTAAAAGAAGAGAAATGTCCTATGTGATTCGATAATTGACAACCAAGTAGTCCTTGGCCAAGGCAGAATGAAATTAGAAAAGAGTTTCTAATTTACATTATTTGGTGTTGTGCATTTAAGAGTCAAAATACATATAATTAAATAAAATAAGACTTGACAGTAATTCCATGTCTTATATTTAATTGGGACATTGTATGGTGGAAGGATTGAATTGTACAGTAACTATTTACTTAAAGGTTCTTTTATGATTAATGTTGAAATCTATATTATCTAGAAAGTCGTTGATCGCTAGGGAGGCTTATCTCTATTGTAGAATAAATATTATTTATTTAAATAAATTAATAGTTTAATTTATTTATTTAAATAAGATTAGAATTGTTCTAATTGATTTATTCACAACCGGTTTAATATAGAGAACCTAAAGGGTCACACCATAAAAAGAAGAATAATTATTTAAGAAGTTAATGACATAATCGTAATAATATGTTAAGTATATTTAATTTAATCTATGATGATAAAATAAATTAAATAGCTTAATATTTATTATTTAATATTTTAGAAATATTAAATATTAATTAATAAGAGGAATCTTATTAATATTATTACAATTATTATTATTTTAATTTTTAAAGGAGTTTGAGAATTAATTTAATATTAGTACTCTCATTTATTCCTAATAAGATTAGGAGGCTAATTAATTAAAGGATTTTAATTAATTAAAATAAAACTCAATTCCTTAATTGTTAAGGAGGGTTGCCCACATCTATCAATAAGAGAAGTCTTATTATGGGTGATGAGGTTGTTGACTTTTTCACAACATACGTAATTCCAATAGTTGGGAGAGTATGCTCTTTTTCTATGATAGATAGAAAAACTAGGGTTTTGCCAAACACCCATCTTCTTGAATCTTTCTTCTTCCTTGGTGGATCACCTCTAGGGACCAAACACTTGGATGGCTAACGTTGATCAAATGAAGGAATCAAACCCGGTGGATTCAAGTTGAACGCGAAAAGGATTGGAGGTGAATTTGTACCTGAGGAAGCTCGAATCTTCAAGAGTATGATTCTTGTTCTTCATATCTTTTTGTTTAATTAATAATTGTGCATAAAGGATGATCCGGGTATATGGTTTGTAAAATTTTAAAACTCTGATTTTCCACATTTTTGCTTATTTTGTGCAATTTGATTGCGTCTAAGAATATTACAAATCTAACAAAAGGTTCTCCAAGGAGTGATGAAAGCAGTTTTCTCACGATCTTCCTCAGCAACCATAATCTGATGGTACCCCGCAACGCAATCAGCAAAGGAGTACATGCTGTATTGAGCAGTATTGTCAATGAGAATGTGGATGAATGACACATGAAAGCTATCTTTAAGGCTAGTTTTATTTAAATCCCTATAATCCACGCAAACTCGCACCTTTCGTCCAGGTTTAGGCACGAGCACGATGTTGGATATCCACTCAGGATATGTTGACACCATGATAATACCAGCTTGAAATTGTTTCACAATTTCTTCTTTCACCTTCAAACTCCACTCAGGTTTCAATCGCCTGAGCTTCTACTTGACTTTCTTGAATCCCTCTTTAATGGGAAGGTGATGAAGAACAATGTCAGTGGACAAACCCACCATGTCTTCATGAGACCATGCAAACACATCCTAGAATTGGGTTAGTAGCGTAACCATGTCATTCCGTTAGTTTGGGCTAAGGTCTGAACCAATCTGGATTAACTTAGGGTTTTCTAAGGTTCCGAGATTGAAGGAAATAGTTTGATCAAGGTTGGATTTAGGTTTGTCTTTGACCCATTCTTGAATTTCTGAAGGTACCTCAATGTCCTCTTGTGTTTCCATCAAGGCTGAATTCATCTCTACATCAAAGTCACAATCTTTGTGGAGAAGAGGCACCGTATCAGCAAGTACAGGCACAACTAAATTTAGGGTCCTGAAACAAAATATGCTTTCACTTAGTATATATGAAATTATTTAATCATACAAAGTGTTTGCATGTACTGGCAAAATGACTACTAGTACTGTACAGAAAAGTAAGCAGTTATGATATCTACAGGGCAGAAAGAGTTCTTGCCCGTTTTACCCTTGTCGACCAATGCAAGGAGTGCTACTCCAATTGACAAGGATAAAGTCCGGGTGGACTGCATTGATGGAGGGGCTGTCATCGTCCTCCTTTTCCCGAATGATGACCATGACGTCTGGGCAATCATCGTCTGGGGTGTATCTGTTTATATGTTCATCATGAACAATGATGCGCATGCCCGACATTATCCGGACGATGTTTTGTTTGATTCTTTATTTCTCTTCCTCCACTCTTGGATCTGGAACAAAGAATTCTTTTGCTTTAAACGGCACTAGTTTGGGAAATAACATAGCAATCACACTGGTTGGCACCTTTACAGGAGGTTGTGCGGACTCAAAGGTTGATGGCGAAGATAAACGCCGTATGGTTGAAGCTGAAGGAATCTGCTGATGCTTATGAGGATTCCTTTAACTAGAACTGGAAGAATAGCCTAGTCCAGCTATCCCAATTTGCCTGGCTACTTGAATGGGGTATTTGATACCTTGGTGATCTTTATCCAGCCCTTGTCCTGGCTGATGACCTAAGGACATCATTTCCTGAGTAGCCGACATTACTTCGGCAGATATCTTGGGTACGGGCAATGGCATTCCAATAGCATGGTATTGAGTATTGCTCACTTCCAAGGCATGAAAACTGACCGGTTCAACATCTGCATTAGTGTTGATGAATGACATGTCCCCATGTTGAGGACACTCCGATTCAACGTTGATCGTGACTAGGCTATTGTTGATAATGTATTTCAATTGCTGATGAAGGGTGGAGGGGACTACCCCAGCCATATGAATCCACGGTCTTCCCAAGAGCAGGTTATATCCCGAATCTATCTTGAGTACGTGGAAAGACACGCAGAATGTATGGGGACCAATTTTGATTGGCAACTCAATTACTCCGACTGCATTCCAGCGGGATCCATCAAAAACTTTGATGATCGTATGGCTACTTCGGATTCGGTTGAGATTGACGTTCATCTTCAGCAACGTAGCATAAAGACATATATTTAGAGACGAACCTCTATCTACTAAGACTCCAACTAACATGTATCCGGAGGACAAAACCGCAATGTGTAACGGCTTGTAATGACCGGTCCCTTGGGGCGGTATGTCATCATCAGTGAAGGATATCACATTGTTGTTGAAAATGTGATCAACCAGGTGTTGAAATATTTTCGTATCCACTTATGTTGGTAAATAGGCTTCTTCCAAAACTTTTAGTAAGATCTTCTTGTGATCCTCAGAAGTTAAGACCAAGTCCAAAATTGAGATTTCGTGTGGAGCTTCTCTTAAGCTTACAACCACCTTGGCTTCGTTATGACCTATAGTGCGGAGGAATTTTTTAATCTTCTCCATGGGTATTTTCTCCTTTGATTTGATGGTAGACTTCATCACCCGTTGGGGAAGATATAGTGGATTCTCCATCGACACTGTCGCGGTTGTATACGAGGTGGATCCTTCACCTTCTTCATAATTCCATGGAACTGTATGCAAGCTAACAATAGGATATTGTGCTCTTCATGGTAAGTTGATTGGTTCGGGAGTGGCCACTTTCAAAGGATTGTTGCTTCCTCTGAGTTGAATTATTGGTATAGTGAGTGGCTTGACAATTCCATCAGCCTCAGTGGAGATAACTGCTACCAATCCCTTCTATTTAGTAGGATAGATGTTCTCACTACCATGTGGCACAATATTATCGTCTGCTATATGCAGGACACCGCTGTCAATGAGATTCTGTATAAGGTGGCGGAGTGCCCATCATTCTTCTGTGCTGTGATCGCGAGAATGGGAGTGATATCGACAGACTCCATCAGAATTGTACCGTCCTGAACGGGGATTGATTGGAGGTAGAAGGGAAGTAATCCTTCCTTCATTGATTAGCATCCGAAGGATTTCCTCCACGGGTTGGCCCAGATATGTAAATTCCTTTCTGTTGGTAAAATTCCGACGAGCTTTGGCATTCGCTCTCTTTGCCACTTTGTCCTCCATCGTTTTACTTTCTGGAGGTGACGAGGGAATATTCATGATAAGAGGAAGGAGACTAGCATGCTCCTGGCTTACTAACTGGTGTGTAACTTGATGCTGGTAGGTCACCAGTTCTGCCAATTGCTCAATTTATTTGCAAAGAGCTTTTATTTTTCGCTCCATTGCGAACTGGAACTTGGCATAATCCTACTTATCAACACCGTCTTTGATGGTATGAGATGACTCGCCGCTGAAATCGAAACTCTGTCCATTGCTCCAATTGATCATGTTAACCTCTTCCTCTTTATGTTGAGGAAGAGGGTTATCTTGAACGTGAGGTTGATCCGATTTAGTGACCATTATCTCCCCGTTGTTTATCAAATCTTGGATCTTGTGTTTCAAGGCCCAACAATCTTGAGTATCATGTCTAGGTACCCCGGCATGATAAGCACATTTCTGAGCAGCATTAAAACCCCTACCATTAGGGTTGGCTGGTGGAAGAAGATGCGTGATTTTCTTCTGCGTGGTCAGAAGTGTGAGAATATTCTCGAGAGAGTCCCCTAAGGGTGTGAACACTCGAGGGCGTTTGACTTCTCCACCTTTTGGTATTGTGCTGGAAAGGGAGTGTAATTTCTCCTCTGGATAGGCATGTTCTGATTGCCTTTTTGACCCTGTAGTATCAGGGAAACATCCTCTTCTTTCTTTTTATGGACCCTCCGGGGGTTGTTTCCATAATTTCTGGATTGGATGTGCTCAGCAACAGCTTTAAGGGCAGCTAGGTCTTGAATATTTCCTGACTTCAATCCCATCTCTGCCATCTCCCCGTGTTTGATCATTTTAGAAAATGGTTTACCGATGCCGGCTAATACTCTTTCATAGAAAGGAGCTTCTTGTATGTCTATGAAGGTCATCACCATCTCGGACTCTGTCATAGAAGGAGTTACTTAAGCAGCAAGGCGCCTCCACCTTTGAGCATATTCTCTAAAAGACTCATTGGACTATTTCTTGACCTTGGTAATCTGGTACCGGTCAGGAGCCATTTGAGATTGGAAGCTGTACTGCGCAAGGAAAGCGTGTGCCAGCTCTTTCCAGCTATGGATCTTTGCATTGTCTTGTCTGGTATACCACAAATGGGCTTCTCCAGTAAGACTCTTCTGGAACAGCTGCATTCTGAGCTTCTCATCCTCTGCATAAGATCCAAGTTCTCTAATGAACACCTTCAAATGTGTGTAAGGATCTCCTAACCCGTCATACTTTTCGAAGTCAGGAGTTTTGTACTTTTCTGGATAATGAACACCAGAGAAAATACAAAGGTCAGCATATAAAACACTCCCGTGTGCTCCAATTCCTTTGATAGCACGAAGGGTTTCTTCCATTTGAAGAACTTTCTTTTTGATGTCACCAGTGTCTGGATCTCTTGTGAGATGGGCGGCATCATTACTTTTGTTGGTTGTATCCAACTGCAGTTTAGGTATTGTAATGACTTTATCAGAACCTTGAGTTCCTCCTTGTGTGGAGGATTCAACATGGATGAGTATTTTGGGACCCTGCATAGATTGATGTAGTTCTTTAAGCAGAACAGCTAAATCTGTAATTTGTTTACTTAATTCGTCAAATTTCTCGCGAGAAACTGGATTAGACTGGTCAGATGATGACATGATTGGCTGTAGGCCTGCGGCCTTTTTGGACTTTGACCGGGTAACAGGTCCGAATGCTTCCCTACGACAAAACTAGCATAGTTTTATTTTAGGGATGGTGTAAATGTTAACATGCTATGTGATGTGTCTGTTTTAGGAATTTTGTCCTGCAAAATGGATGTTAGCTGTTTGTAATATAGGATAGCATGTTAATTTAAATATGTATATGCACATATTTCTTCATATTTCTCATTACATGGAGATGAATATGGAATATAAATTACAAGTAATTGACTTTACAAGTAATTTGAAATAAGAAAGCATGAAGAGACTTTCCTCCGCGTTTGGTTTATCAGAGGCTGACCTATCTTAGGCTACTCTCACGACTTTTCGGCATGAAGGTTCCCAAATCATCGCAATTTACTCGACGGGAAGTTAATCCGGTCTTTCAACTGGAGCGAATTTGGGTGGTGCCTTTCCCGAGCCTCGTGGGAATTAGTCTTCCTACGAGTCCAGTAATCAAACACCGATAGGATAGCCTCCTGGTAGAGGGACCACACAACATACATTCACATACATCGTGTCTCACCGTATATGAAAATGATGACATGTGCGAAGCACTAATATCACAGGCAGATATAGTGTAAAACATTAATCACAGTAAAGATATGCATTCGTACACATTCATCATAAATGTAAATGCAACATCCACACATAAGCATATAACAATTTTGAAAAGCTTATAATAGCAGCTTAAGTCCTCTTACTGGAATCCCCAGCAGAGTCGCCACCTGTCGACGTCAGGATTTTTATTTGTTCCTTTTCGTTACCTATTTTTTTGTGTTCCCATTTTATGTGAGATTTGTTTGAAAAAACAATTGAAAAAGGTCCGACATGTATAATGTCGACGATGGACTGTTAAGAGTCTCCAGTTGGTTTTTTAACTGGTTGTACCAACACAACCGAGAAAAGGTTTGCACATTGACCTAGTGATGTGACACTGCTAAACGGGTCGGTAAAACTGAGATTCAATTAGGGTCCGGGGACTTGCTTATGCGGAGGGAAGGTGTTAGGCACCCCCCGACATCCGTGTTGCCACGGTGACTGCCACTTTTTAAGAAACTGTTATATGAATGTGTGTGTGTGTGTGGGTCAATGTGCTGTTATTTGGAAGTAGTGTTATGCCTCGTTTGCACCTATTTACAAAGGGTTTGAATTTATGTAAAAAAATCAGTTTTAAACAAGATATAGCAATGATGTTTTAGAAAAGAGATTTTTCAAACCCTTGTGCTCAATAGTAATTGAGGCCTTTGATACTTTCATTTTATTCCGTATTCGACTGGATTAATTTTATTGTCTAGATGCGAGGCATTTGTAAGAAAATAATGTACAAAAAGGTGCACGTAATAACATCTGTGTCGACTGAGTAGTTTAAATTGATACATAAATAGTTTCTAAAAGATAATGCCAGTGTAGATAATAGAATGACAAGAATAGGCAGTGAAGACGACGAATTAGGCAAGAACCTAAGTTTTGGGGGGGGGGGGAAAGTAGGGTATATGAGCTTCAGAAAAAAAAAGAAAAATAAAAAGAAAAAGAGAATAAAAGTAAGTTGAGTCTTGTGGTGGGTTGAGGAGAAATACTCCCCATAAACACAGGCGTGAGATGGAGCGTAAAACGCACTCACCAACCATCTATCGAAAAAAAAAGAGAAAGAAAAGAAAAATAAAGAGAAGACAGGAAATAAAGGCAAAGAGCCCCCGTCAATGAACAAAAGAAAGAATGAATACCGTATTCGTACCCTTAATCTTAGTAATTGTTTGATTTTAGTTGGAACTTGTTTGTTTTTAAAATTTTCAAGTTTATTCTGTATGATTCCTAATAAGAGATTGGTTATGTTTAAATTTGAATTAGAGTCAGTTAGAATAGATGTTAATCACACACACACACACACTCTATATCAGTGATGACAGTCTAAGATTTAAGGATTGATAAGAAGTTATTGATGGGTTTTAATATGAAGTGTTGTAGTGTTTGCTTGATTTTTCTAAGGCCGAAGAAATATTTTTGATTCTATGATACTGTTGGATTTGTAGACATATAGTTAGATACATTACATCTCATTACATTGCATTACATTAGCATGTTAGTTTGTTTGATTATGTGCTCGAGGACTTGCACGTTTTAAGTTTGGGGGATTTTGATAAGTGGATTTTATATCCACGAATAAGTTCCTAATCCTAGCTTAATCGGTGTTAAGTTCTCGTGTTTATGTTCTATTTTACTATTTTAGTGTTGTTTAATGTGAAGGTGTGGTGGTGTGGCATTTGAGCGTAAAAGGAGTGAAAAGGTGGTAACAGTGTGGCAAGCAAAGAAGGAAACTGACCAATTAGCAGAATGTACCCCCGCCGGGGCAGACATTATTAAGCTGTACACCCCCGCCGGGGCGGGGGGTCCAATATTCAGGAGACATGAGCCTAGCCCGCCGGGGCGGGCCATTTACAAGCATACACCCCTGCCGGGGCGGGGGGTCCCGATACTCAGCAGTCCATTGTTGAGTCAAACACTGCTAGGACTTGGATTTGTGGACTTGGATTGCGTTTGGACTCTAATTTACATGGGACTTCGACCAAAACTCGTGTGTGGTATATATATGGGGCTACAAATAACGAATTAATCATCATGCAAAGCAATTAACAGCGATTAAGCATAGAATTGGATAGCGAGCAACAGAGTGAAGATTTTGAAGAACGATCATATCGATTGCAGATTAAAGCTAAAGTGAAGGGTGTTCTGCGTTATTCTTCTTTTTTAGTTTATATTTGTAATTGAGAAGATGTTATCTTTAATTTATTCAGTGATTATTTCATTTATGATGAACTAAACATTTTTTAGGCTTAAGACGGATCTTTAAGTGGAACGATGATTATGTAATCTTTGATTTCAGTTTAATAAGCTATTATTCTGTTTATCTATAGTAATTTGAGCTTGAATTTATGAATTGTCTAATCAACGATTCTGTGTGGACTTGTATGAACTCGAGAGATGAAATACAGTCTAGACTTAGTTAATATGGCATGTGTTCTTAATTTATGTGAATGAACAGAATCTTGATGAATGTTAGGGTAGAGATATGCTTGACATCGCATGTAATCAGATAAAGAACTTGAACTTAACCATTCTTTAATTGTAATTCACATAGAGATATAGTGAGTTAGTTGATTAAGGTGTTTAACTGAATTCTATCTTAATTATGGATTTAAGTTAATACGGTATTAGTACATCGAGAGGTGGCTAGTACTACATACGTGTTCTTGATTAATAAACTGGGATAGCACGTTAAACTGGAATAAAGGTGCAATAATCAGAGTGATGCTTAGAGTGTAGTCGTAAGCCTAATTCTCCAATATTTGTTTGAAAAATTCAAATTTTAGGATTTATTGATTGTTTGGTAATTTTAATATTTTTAATACTTTTAGTTACAAATTGGAAATTGGTTAGTTTAATAAAATTAGGATTAATAGGAAACCGATAATTGTAAGGGTTAATTTCTTACTAAGTCTCTGAGGGAACGATACTTTACTTACAATTATATTACTTGTTGACCACATATACTTACGTGCTATGTGTAATTAGATTTTACCCAACACAACAACCCCTTCATCATAGCCGTCCACCAGGACTTCACCCTTGGCAATTGAAGCAGCACTCTTTGCATTTGCCAACGAGGATAAAAAGGGCAGAAACTCCCTCTACCCTATAGATAGCAATAACTGCTTACTTTTTCTGTACAGCATTAGCAGTTCTTTTTGTCATTACATGCTAACACTTTGTATGATTAAACAGTTTCATATATTAAGTGAAAGCATTTTGTTTCAGGACTCTAAAGTTAGATGTGCCTAATCTTGCTGATGAGGTGCCTATTCTCCACGAGGATTGTAACTTTGATGTAAAGTTGGACTCAGACTTGATGGAAATACAAGAGGACTATGAGATACCTTAGGAAATCAAAGAATAGGTCAAACACAAATCCAAGCCAAATCTTGATCAAACCACCTCTTTTAACCTCAGAACCTTAGAAAACCCCAAACAAATCCAGATTGGTACGAACCTCACTCCAAACCAAAGGAATGACATGGTTAGTCTATTGACCCAATTCTAGGATGTGTTTGCATGGTCTCATGTAGTCATGGTTGGTTTGTCCACTGACATTGTCGTTCATCGCCTCCCCCATCAAAGAGGGATTCAAGCTAGTCAGGCAGAAGCTCAGGTGATTAAAACTTGAGTGGAGTTTAAAAGTCAAAGAAGAAATTGTGAAACAATTTCAAGCCGGTATCATCATGGTGTCAACATACCCTGAATGGCTATTGTCGACGTTAAGATTTTTAATTGTTCTTTTTCATTACCTGTTTTTTTGTGTTCTCATTTTATGTGAGATTTGTTTTAAAAAACAATTGAAAAAGGTCTGACATGTATAATGTCGACGATGGACTGTTAAGAGTCGCCAGTTGGTTTTTTAACTGGTTGTACCAACACAACCGAGAAAAGGTTTGCACATTGACCCAGTGATGTGACACTTCTAAACGGGTCGGTGAAACCGAGATTCAATTAGGGTCCGGGGACTTGCTTATACGGAGGGAAGGTGTTAGGCACCCCCCGACATCTGTATTGCCATGGTGACCGCCACTTTTCAAAAAACTGTTATATGAATGTATGTGTGTGTGTGTGGGTCAATGTGCTATTATTTGAAAGTAGTGCTATGCCTTGTTTGCACCTATATACAAAGGGTTTGAATTTATGTAAAAAATTCAGTTTTAAACAAGATATAACAATGATGTTTTAGAAAATAGGTTTTTCAAACCCTTTTGCTCAATAGTAATTGAGGCTTTTGATACTTCCATTTTATTCCGTATTCGGCTGGATTAATTTTATTTTCCAGATGCGAGACATCTGTAAGAAAATAATGTACAAAAAGGTGCTGAACTCCTCGTGGGTATGAAAACCATCTGAGGAGATCCAAACATCACATATAAAGTTACAAGTTGCTTACAACTGAAAAGGTCCATCACGGGAACCGAATCTAGATTTAGTAGACTGAATTTGTGATCACATGATTCCTAGGCTCACATGATGTCGCAATTGAAATAAACGCAGTGAGTAGGTATATATATAAAAGCTATAAATATATATATACAGACATGATCACCAACCACGAAGCACCTCCATGGGGGATCAGAAATGTAAATAAAGCTGTAAAAGCTATCTACCGCCACGGAGGAAACTCCAGGTGGGACAATATATAGAAAGCAATAAAAACGGTCAACCACCACGAAGTAAACTCCAGGTGGGACGAAATGTGTATATATATATATATATATATATATATATATATATATATATATATATATATATATATATAAAAGCGATAAACGCACCGAATATAAAATCCAGGCACATCGGACAAAGTCCAACAACAGTTAATATATATATATATATATATATATATATATATATATATATATATATATATATAAAGAAGTAAACGCTCCAGACCGAAGTCTAGGCTCATCGAACAGAGTTCGACACACAGTTCATATATATAAATGTATATATATACAAAAGCAAGTAAACGCTCCAGACCGTCTAGGCTCAATCGAGGCATAACTCAATAATGTTAATATATATATATATATATATATATATATATATATATATATATATATATATATATGTATATACAAACTGAAATAATACTACGGACCGAAGTCCGGGCAAACACACGCGACACGACTCTCAATGTGAAGAACTGTGTGTGCACAGATGAAGAGAAAGGTTTTAAAGTGTGTGAGAAGGCTTACAGTGGGCTGCCAAAGAAGACTTCTATATCTTTAAAATAGCTAAACACTAGCTTCCACAGGTACAGAAGTAGCTATATGTGAGCTCACAAGTGCTTAAAATGAGAAAACACTCAGTATAGGGTGAATACAAAGCAAATTGGGCAGGGCTTCCTTGCCGTCTCTTCTTTTAAAATGGCCACCCCAAGCCCTCTATTGTACCTGCGGCTGGGCTGCAGGTGTACCAGAGGCTGCCCCGGGTGCCCAAGGCTTTGCGGGTCTTGCCGTCTTGAAGTACATGCACGTATGCAACGTGATGTCCGCTCAAACTTTCAGAATTGCAATCCGGGCATCCGACTGAGGTATATAGGACCTATTTCGGACCGTCGTTGTTGAGAGTTACGCAATTACATGAGATTAGAGGTTGTACGAAGTCATGAAGATGGGACGATGCCCTCCGGTCTTCAGCTTCAAATTCTATCCGTTATGCTGCGCAATAGTCACTCGAGATTAGTTTTCCTTGGCTTTTGTGGGACATTGTGTATGTATCAAAGCGTTGAGATGGTACAGTGTGGCATCATGGTGGCGAGATGATGACTTTGCCCCTCACCGGGTTTATCGCCGGTTGGGCTAATAAAGCAGACATTGCTCAGAGTTATCGCTGAGATTGGACTGCTGCAAGTGTTGAAGGTCCCTAGTGTTATCTCTGAGGTGTGCTTGTCTTCCCGGTGTTATCTCTGGGTTGGTACTGAGTATCTCGTTGTGAGCACCGAGATTGAAGCTGATTGCATTTAAAACAAGCATTTCCGAGGTTATCGCCAGAACTACATTCCTTGGGGTTATCGCCAAGGTTGGTAGCTACTCCCATGGTTTGGACTGAGACTAGAACATCTCAGGGTTATCTCCAAGATGAATCGGTCTTATCCGGTGTGTGTTCCGGTATTAGAACTGCAGGCCTTGGTTTCATCGTCGAGTTTAGAATTGTTACTCCCGGTGTGTATTCCGGGGTTGAAGCTATTACTCCCAGTGTGTGTTCTGGGGTTGAAACTGAGCTTCCGGTAGTATCCGGACTGGATGTGAACTGTCCTCCAGGGTTATCTTTGAAAGACGAATCTATCTTCCTGCAATATCAGTAACAGGTGTGCAGAAAATTTCGAGTGTCTACAACTATCCAACATAGTCCCCGTGCCTAAACTTGGAGGAAAGGTGCGAGTTTGCGTGGATTACAAGTATCTGAATAAAGCTTGTCTCAAAGATAGATTTCCTGTGCCATTCATCCACATACTCGTTGACAATACAGCTCAATACGACATGTACTCCTTTGCTGATTGTTTTGCGGGGTACCATCAAATCATGGTTGCTGAAGAGGATAGTGAGAAAACTGCATTCATCACTCCTTGGGGAACCTTTTTCTACAGAAGGTTGTCATTTGGCCTCATCAATGCCGAAGCTACTTACCAGCGAGCCATGATGGCTCTTTTCCATGATTTAATACATAAAGAGATAGAGATCTATGTGGATGACATCATTGGTAAGTCCCGTTGGGAGGAAGACCACCTAGACCATCTCAGAAAGCTCTTCAACAGGTTGCGTAAGTACACCATAAAGTTGAATCCAACCAAGTACGCCTTTGGCGTCAAATCAGGCAAGTTGCTAGGATTCCTAGTCAGCCATAAAGGGATTGAGCTAGATCCCACCAAAATCCATGCCATCATGAAAATGCCCATTCCTCAGACAGAGAATGAAATACGGGGATTTTTGGGAAGGATCAACTTCATCAGCAGATTCATCTCCCAACTAACAATAACCTGTGAGCCTATCTTCAAGTTGTTAAAGAAGAACTCCTCCATGAAATGGAATGATGAGTGTCAGAAAGCTTTCCTTACAATCAAGGAGTAGCTACTCAAAGCTCCTATTTTGGTACCACCCAGGGATAATGCTCCCTTGTTTATGTACCTGTCCATCAATGGCAATGCCATGGGCTGCATGCTGGGACAGAAAGATGGTAGAGGCCAAGAGCGAGCTATCTATTACCTGAGCAAAAGATTCAGCAGTAGTGAACACAAGTACACTCTGATTGAGAAAACTTAATGTGCTTTAGCATGGGCTTCCATGAGGTTACAACATTACCTCCATGGTCACACAATCCATCTCATATCCCACGTGGATCCTCTCAAGTAAGTGTTCAATAAACCCATGTTAAATTACCGACTGTCTAGATGGCAGTTGATCTTACAACAATTTGACATCGCCTACATGATGCAAAAGTCTATCAAAGGTCAAGGAATTGTGGATCAACTGGCCACCGCACCTTCAGGGGATTTTAAACCCTTGGAAACATACTTCCCCGATGAAGGGATAGTGGCAGTTCAACAACACCATCAGGACAATGCACACCAATCATGGAAGATATATTTCGATGGAGCTATAAACATGGAAGGCTCTGGGGCCGGAGCAGTTCTCACATCCGTCAAGGGGGAGCAACATCCCATCGCCATCAAATTGCAGTTTGCTAATACCAACAACACAGTTGAGTATGAAGGCTGTATCATGGGGATAAAACTTTCCCAATCAATGGGTATCAGACGGTTAACTGTCTTTGGAGATTCCGAATTGGTAATCAGACAAACCATCAGAATCTATCACAACAAAGGGCTACATTTGCTGCCTTACCATCGGCAGGTTCTACAGATGGCTTCGAAGTTTGAAGAAATATCCTTCCTCCACATTCCTCGGAATAGGAATTACTTTGCGGATGCGCTAGCAACCTTGGCCTCTTTGATCAACATACTTGACAAGGAAAACATGTCAACCATCACATCTGCCCAACAAAAGGCTCCAGCCTATGGGAACTACATTGGAGAAGTATCAGATGAGCTACCTCACATCTAACACCCTTGGTATTAGCATATCAAGGGGTACCTACAAGATGGATCTACACCCACTGAGGCGAGTTATACTGAAAGAAAGCGGATTCATTGAATGAAAATGAAATTTTACCTGAGCGGAGACGCACTCTATAAAAGAGATGCATGACTAAGTCTCCTCAGATATCCGGACAAGGACCAAGCTCAGAGGCTCATGGATGAAATCCATGGTGGAGTATGTGGCCCACACATAAGCGGCCCCCTACTTGTCAAGAAAATCCTAAGAACAGGGCATTATTGGCTCTCTCTCAAGGCTGACTGTGATGATCACGTCAAGAGATGTTACCAATGCCAAATTTATGGGAATGCTATACATGCCCCTCCAAGGGAGCTCCATAATATGAGTTTGCCCTGGCCCTTCTCAATGTGGGTAATGGACGTGATCGGGCCCATTGAGCACAAAGCCAGTAATGGGCATTGGTTTATCTTCACCATGATCGACTACTTCACCAAGTGGGTAGAAGCAACCTCCTTCCCCAGGGTTACAAAAGAAGTTATCATTACTTTCATCAGAAACTATGTCATTTATTGATATGGACAACCAGAGGTAATTGTATTAGACAATGCTAAGAACCTTAACAACAAAATGATGGAGGAGTTATGCAGTAAATTCTACATCAAACATCTCAACTCCGTCATCTACCGTCTAAAGATGAATGGTGCTGTTGAAGCGGATAACAAGAACATCAAGAAAATCATTCAAAAGATGTCCGCCAATCACAAAGGATGGCCTGACTTATTGCCTCTGACTCTGTTAGCCTACAAAACATCAATACGCACTTCCACTGGGGCAACCCCCTACTCATTAACCTATGGGATGGAAGTAGTGCTCCACATAGAGGTGGAAATGGAATCCCTCAGAGTGTTGATAGACGCTCAGCTGGATGAAGACTAATGGTTAAAAGATAGGTATCACCAATTGTCTCTAATAGATGAAAGACAAATCACTGCTATTTTTCATGTTCGGTTATTCCAACAAAGGATCGCTAGATCCTACAACAGAAAAGTCCGGCTACGACAATTCAAACAACATGACCTGGTCTTAAAGAAGGTTCTTGACAACCAAGATCAGTCCAAAGGAAAATTTGCCCCGAACTGGGAAGACCCATTTGTTGTCAAGGAGGTATTGACAAGAGGCACTCTTAGATTACAGGAAATAGATGGCGATGAATTTCCACAACTCATTAACTCAGATAACATGAAACAATACTATGTCTGAAGTTACCATTAAGCAAACATCCTGGTTTTGGATCACCAAATCCCCAGTCAATTCAGGTTTCCCAAACCCTTCACTATATATAACCTTCTTCACACCCATTTGCCCCATCAGGGTCAATCACACTTTCTAACGAGCAGCCTGGTTTCAGATCACCAGATCATTCACTCCCCACAGGTTTTCAAAACCTTTCACACCTTCAGTTTATCCCATCAGGGATTAAACATTACACCCTCAGGTTAACCCACCAGGGATTAAACCTTTCACACTTACAGTTTATCCTGTACATGGGATTAAACTTTTCATTTGTAATTCGTCCTGTACATGGGGTGAACTACGTCGACCTGATCTCCCCAATACACGGGAGTACATAGGCAGCCATTTTATATGGTCCGGTAGCATTATAAAAAAAACTACAAAAAAAAACACATCTCTACCCCACTTTGCCACATACAATGTTGAACCTTTACACTAGGTTCGAAGTACGTAGACCTGATCTCCTCTTCAATAGGAGTACGTAGGCAGCCATTCATGGTTCGGTCTTACCCCCTACCAAAATACAAAAACTTGTCAACGGTACTAAGATCATCTTTTAAACCACCACACTTCATCGGCTTAAGACCAAAGTGATGGAACTACCTGACCTCCCCACGTAAATGGGAGAATCGGCGACCATCTAAGCTGCGGTTGAATCCTCAAAGAGAAACACCAATCCATAAGAAATGGAACTAACTGGGCTCCCCCATAGAAAGGAGTACCGACGACCATCTATAGTGCGGTCAACCTCAGAGAGGAAAGCCACACTCCTCTCCATACACCAGTCCCAAGACACCAAAGATGGTAGGGAATATATACAGATCAACGATCAATTCTGAAAGATCCTGAGACATCTCAATATCCGTCCATTAAGGAGGAGTTCAGAATACATCAAGATCACAAGCCCTAGAGAAACAGGCAAATATCAAGCAAGCAACAAGGCAAAACAAAAGGGAAGTGAATCAACATATATTTCCCTGCCATATATAATGTTGTTTGATATATACAATATGTACTGTACATGACAAAATGGCTAAGCTAGTTTGTGCAAGAAAATACAAGCCAATCCACAAGTCAGTGTATACTGGTTATCAAGTCCAACATGGCATCCCTCTCAGAAGAAGGAGGCAACGCTGTGATCTCCTGCCCAAGGGTTTCTACACGAGCCAATAGATCTATAGCCAATTGCATGGTGACACTATGCTCATCAATATATGTGCTCATCTCTGCAATGATGCTAGTAGTAAGGGAACTCACTACAGTTCTATTTGTAACAGCGATATCTTGAGTAGATATAGCGCTATTCCGCTCAACAAACACTGTATCTCTAGATGATCTGGCCTCATCCCACTCAATAACAGCGGTATCTCTACGAGCTAATGCCTCATCTCTCTCTAACAGAGCGGCATCTCTCCCAGCAAGAGCTGTCAACATCAAGGCCCTAGCTTGATCTCTCTCAAAAGTCATCAGATGCAGGCTCTGCTCTAAGTACTCTGCTGAATGTTGAATCACAGTAGCAGTCATACTAGGAGAATCAACAAGAGCTGTTGGCAACCCAGTGAATAGCTCCTCCTCGGTGGAAAAATCAGTGTCCTCCATGGGCTCCCCACCGATAAACTCAATCCCTGGCACTGTGGATACAACTACGGACAATGTGACCTCTGCCTCTATCCATGCAGAATACTCTATAGAACAGTACGAATGGCTAACAGTAAACTCAGCACTCTTACGCTGATCCCAACAGGCATACACCCTGGATCTATCTTCTGTTGACAAATGCCGAGATGATAAATGCTGACCTAATGCCCCCTCAAAAGGATGAACATCCTGAAACTGGTCAAACTGTGTCATCACAGCCAGTGGGTGATATGTGGTCATACCCCTCAAACCAGCCAGAGGGAGATAATACATGCCCGATGCATTAGTAATGAAGCTATAGGGAGAGCTGAGCCCTGTACACGACAAAATGTCAAATGAATCCTAAATCCCTACCAAGAACACCGGCCATGATGTAGCATTTATACACTCTGCTGGCTGAAAGGAGTAAGACATGGCTATCTCATGGGAAAAATAGTACCATGCTGTCGGAAGGTACCAATCGGTCTAAGGTGTGACATGGACCACACATATCGGTCTAAGGTGTGACATAAACCACACTTACAGCAAGACCGAGCTGCCTCTGAACACCCTTGCAACATAGGTGTGGCAATACGTGGCTGACCTCAATGTCTCTACCATAATCATCAGCACAATGGTATGACCCTCCTTGAGAGCTCTCACTGCCATGACAACACCGATGTCTAGCTCATCCATATACAGTGGCATGTATAAATAAGCCACTACGCACATCACGAGTATATCTACTCACGCTACTGATCCTCCGACGTGGTAAAATCCCCGGAGTGTTGTGCATAGCTTTCCATTAAGCCAAATATGTCTATCAGAAAATGCTGGGACACTACATGACTGGATATAATCTCATCCTGTGCTACTCTATGCCTCAACCTGGTGAGGGTCATGAACTATCGATGCATATCTCCGACAACCATCTGAGCACAAGGCCTATCCAATGGCAAAGCCGTCAATCGCTCATACTACTCTAAGGTGGGAGTCAACTTCTGGGTCTCAAACTGGAAAACCTACCTCTCTGGTACCCAATGCTCTAGTATGCCATCTACAAAGCCTAATGGAACCTGGAACATCAGGAGGGTCATGGAATGCTGTAACAGCTGATCTACAATCACCCTGTCTGAAGGGGATATTATCATACCAAGATCTTAAGCATGAGGCCACCAATATTGGTGGGGTGTGATCAATACGGCTAACTGTCGAAGAAGACATTTGCGTGGGCCGTATCATAAGACCATCCATGGGTCAATGCTGAATATCTCTAGACATACATATGCATGACATAATACATGCATGACAAATAATAGATGATAATATGATGTAGGGAATGGAAAATAGTACATACATTCCTAAGTACATCATCATCTAAATATATCATCTCTGTACAGCTAAAAAGTATAGGGAAATGGGGCACAGACACTCTACAACTAATAGAGGCCTATCAAAAGATATAAAGAGAATGGGGCACAACCACCCAGTATCTAACAGAGGCCTATCAAAAGATATAGCGAGAAAATACATCAAAAGAAGTCAGTGGTGTTGATGTGTACATCATCAATCCTGTCCAACTGATGTAACTCCTCCTCAGTCACTGGATCTTCGCTAAGAGGGATGTCAT
Source organism: Panax notoginseng (assembly GCA_016801055.1). NCBI lineage: Eukaryota > Viridiplantae > Streptophyta > Magnoliopsida > Apiales > Araliaceae > Panax > Panax notoginseng. The sequence continues at coordinate 52,749,692 of CM029023.1, forward strand.
GCCTATACAAGGGAGGATCTACACCGGCAAAGCCATATGGGTCATCTGAAAGGCCAGGCTCGAGCTGGAAGGATCAAAAGTATCCACCTCTAAAGGATCTCTGCCCAAATACTGGAGGAAAAAATGTGCCCAGTCCAACTATCGGGTCAAACTATCAATCTATGTCAAATGAGTTGGATCTCAGACACAGGCCATCCAATCCATCATCATCACAGATCCAGGAACCATATCCCCTATGAACTGAGTGGCGCGGGTCTGGGCTCCGATGGTACGAGGGGACCACCAGCGGTATAATGCCTCTTGAGTAAACTGACCTTTTGATAATGTAAAGCCATCAACGCCCATCAATGGGATATCACTGACAGGCGACTGCGATACAAGCCAATAACGCCTGGCAAGAGGCATGATCGGTACAAGAATCTCTCCTGTGGTTCCCTAATATCACGCTCTCCCAAATAGAGCTCCCATCCTCCATCTGTAAAGATAGGAATCCGACGAGTGGATATCACATACTCGACACTAGTCGAGTATCCATCCTCAAAGCCGATGATCAAATTTTCCCCAGAGTAGGGAACCCAAGTGATGACATCAGCTGTCAACAACTCCAACTGTGAGCGACAATGGGTGAAACCCTCAGCTACAGAAACCTCCGCCAAAATGGAGTGATTCCATTGTCGTCCTAATGGGTAGGTATCTAAACCTAACACATTAATGAGATGCAAGCATGGAAGCTTCTCATAGGCCCAAAATTGCCAACACAAAGGTAAAACATCTGTTGTCAGTCAACCCTCTTAACCTGTACATGGGAAATCAAAAGAGAAATACTCACCAGTAGAAACGGGTAAAATCCTATCCAAGCCTCTACCAAGCCTTGCGAACGCATGCATATTCCTCTGAGGAAATAGGCAAGGGTGTTGGAGCCCCAATTATACTCTCCAATACGGTCCACCTCCCGAGTGGCGCTGATCAAAGTGAATGACACTGTGGAAGATTTGTCTGCTATGAAACAACCTCTAATAATAACTAGGAACAATCGCCGAAGAATGCGATCCCAGATTCTCACATCAGCAGGCATGGGCTCACTCAATAGCCCACTCATAGCATCTACGCTTAAAGGGCCTGTACGAATGGTCCTGCCCTTGAGCGCCTCAGCCAAAACTCCTAGCAAGGATCCGATGTCAGTCGGGGTAATGTTTGCCGTACAAGGCACTGTCGCCCCTCCAAACTCTATACCGGTGATAAACTGCCAATCCATCGGCATCATCATCACCTCATAGTCCAACAAATGAAGAGACTGAGTCTAGTAAAACCATTGCTCAGACAACGCCATGAGGTAACCCCAACGATGGGGGAGAATGGAAAATAACGCCCCAAAGCTCCAACCATGCATAATCTCTCGATAATCTAGATGCAAAGCTTGATATAGAGAGTGTATGCTGAACTAGTTCCCTTGAGGCTGCGTAAAGCTGGGAACCTATACCACAAATACAAATTAACATTAGAATCCTTGCATCAATAGGAAAAAGGAAGATCAAACCCAGCTGTTACCTCGTTTTCCTACAAGTAAACTGAGTGGTGACGACTCAAATCATCCAGATGATCTAGAATCATCACATTAATGCCTGGAAGATCCCTACGGGGAGCATAAGAAGTAAGAGCTGGAGCCACAACCGGTACATCCTCCTCCTCATCCTCAACATTCGATATATCAACCCAGACAAGACGAATTACTGCCTCCATCAAGCGACGAGGCTATTTGACTGAACGGGGTCAAGGCACTTTAGAAGCCCTCCTTCGTACACCTAAAGTGGTCCTGCGGGAACTACTCGGCTGATCCGGGTCAATGATATCTGAACACAAGTCTCCAAATTACCTCAGAAAGGGTGTGGTAAATTCTAACCTGGAGCTTTTCAAATGTGTTTTATGACTACATGCATGCATGCATCACTTTAATATACACTTACAGTAGAGTTAAAAATGCATGACTACCCAATGCTTAGGCTCATAAATTTTTTTTCCAGAGTCTCCTTTGTTAAAAAGACTATCCACATGCACATAGGCATGACTAGGTGGCCATTCAGTAGCACACCTACCCACAGTTATAAACATCCTATATACATGAACATGTCAAAGTTACAATTCATAATGGTAGACTAATTACCAGGATTACTTTGGTCTACTATCTTTTCTCATTTGTCCTCAAATAGGATAAGAAATAGCAGAAAAAGGTGCCAATTTGACTGTTTCAAAAGTCAAAATTTTTCACATCATTATGTTCAGCATGGTTAAATACTAACATTTATTATGCTGAATATTTTTTATCAAGTCATATAGGCATGCATATTCACTACTATTTGTTTAGACACATTTTATATGATAACTCTTTTTCCAATAGACAAAATTGGAAAAGAAGACATGCATACGTTACTAGGAAAGTGTGAAACACTTGTACGATGACGGATTTAACAGAAAGCGGCCCAAACTCAGCAGATATGAAGAAGAATTCTCGGATTCTCTTTGTGGTGCAATGTAAAGGTAACTTATGAAAGGCAAGCAGCCTACAAGTACACCCATGGTTGGCCGTAGGTGTACCTACGGCTACCTTACATGGGTCCCAACCCTCTGACTCGATCCACTTTGAGTTACAAAGGAGGTCTCACAAGTTGAAACAGCCAAATCAAGAAAAAAGATGCTATGTGATTGAGTGGAATAACCTGAAATCCTGATTTTCAAGACAAAACTATGGGTCTACATGTCACTCATTGGTATTCCCTCGAACATAGGGTACACAACACCAATGATCACAACTGTTGCAAACTACAATTGACAATACTTCACAAAGGTTCGATGCCGTCAGTTCGGGGTCGTAACTCTAAAATAGCTCTCCCAGAGGGAACTTCATGCGTCTCCAGCCGTTGAAGCACATTTCAACGAAGGTCAAGCAACCTTGACATTATCTCAGCCGTTGGCAAGTAAACCGAACGAAGCATCGGGAGCCGTCCGTTGACTACATTCGTTGATGCACATTTCAACGAAGGCCAAGGAACCTTGACGTCATTTCAGCCGTTGGCAAGTAAATCCAATGAAGCGTCGGAAGCCATCCGATGATCTCACTTCAATGAAAATCAAGCAACCTTAACATCACCAGCCGTTGGCAAGTAAACCCAATGAAGCGTCAGAAGTCATCTGATGATTACAGCCGTTGGCAATTAAACCCAACGTAGCGTCAGAGATGATCCGATGGTGGTATCCGTTGATGCACATTTCAGCGAGGGTCAGGCAACCCTGACAACACAGACTATTAGCAGTAACTCCAATAGATCACTGGAAAGACCTGGCGATACAAACCAGGGAAGGCCATCTTCATCGGGGAAGACCGATGATGAAATTTGTTATACACATCTTCATCAGACGACACACAATCACCCAGAGCCTCTTGTACATGAGAGGGACATCTATGGTGGATAGTCTATCCTAAGGATTAAGGACTTTGGTGATAACATGAACGTTAACATCCTAGTATTTCCTAAGAACTTTGGAGCACATATACAATCAGTTGGTCAGGGTCATCGGTGATAACTCCAGTCCCCATCAGAAATCATGGGAGCAAATAGTCATCATATCCTGTTGGAAAATCGTCTAACAAACCACATTCATCATACATTTGCATCATGCTACAGTACATTGCATCATGAATATCTTGTCATGTTTCAAGTGTCTAGTGTTCTTTATCCTATCTATGCCATTACATTGCATGAATATGATAAAGAGGGGCATCTGTAGACACTCAAAAATTTTACATTCCTATTACTAACCTTTCAGGAGGGAAAAATTGTTTTCCAGAGATAACCTTGGAAGTCAAATTAGCACAGTCCTGGAGACAACCCTAGGATACTTAGTTTGCCATCTCAGAGATAACCCCAAGATATTAAGCGCAGTCCCGAAGATAACCCCGGGATACTCAGTTTGCCATCTCGAAGGCAACCCTGAGATATTCAGCCCAGTCCTAGAGACAACCCAGGGATACTCAGTCTTTTCCATCTCAGAGATAACCACGAAATATTCAGTTCCAGTCCTGGAGATAACATCAAGAATTTTAATTTCAACCTCGGAGACAACCCCGAGGAGTGCAATTCTAGTTCTAGAGATAACACCGGAGAAGTCAGTTCCATCTCGGAGACAACCCCGAGATATTCAGTTCCAACCCCGGAGACAACCCCGGGAGTTTCGATTCCAACATCGGAGATAACCCCGAGGGATGCAGTTGCAATTCCGGAGATAACCCCAGAAGAGCTCGTTTCAGTCCCCAACAATCAGTTTTAACCTCGGTGATAGCCCCGAGGCACTCAGTCCCAAACCCGGAGATAATCCCGGGAGGACAAGCATACCTCAGAGACAACCCTGAGGACATTCAACACTTACAACAGCCCAATCTCAGAGATAACCCTGAGCAACGATTGCTAGATCAGCCCAGAACTGGAGATAACCCCGGTGAGGGGCAAAATCATCATTTTGCCACCTCGATCCCATATTCACGCTATTTCAACAATATTTCAACCTACATGCTACACAGAATTATCCTACAAGAACCATAGCTTCAATCCCGAGTGACTATTACACAAGACAGCACATCAGATAGAATTTGAAGACTTGAAGACCTGGGCATGGACCCATCTTCCTGACTTCCTACAACCTCTTATCCCATGCCATTGTGTAGCTCTCGATAACAACATTTTGAAAAGGTATTATACGCCTCCATCGGATGCCTGGATTGAAAGTTATGAAGGCTCGAGCGGACAACACATTGCACGAGTGCACGTACTTCGACACGAGCCTGGGGCACCCCGGGCAACCGTAGGTATATCTGCGATTACCGCAGGTACACTTGCGGTTCCCCCTCTATAAATAGAGGGCTTGGGGTGGCCGTTTGTAAGAGAAAAAAGGCGAGAAAGCCCTGTCCATTTTGCTCTGTACACACTATAAACTGAGTGCTTTCTCATTTGAAACACTTGTGAGCTTATATTTTGCTATATTTTACCGGTGGGAACCGAGTGTTCATCCATTTAAAGTTATTTGAAGTCTTCTTTGGCAGCACACTGTAATCCTTTTCACATTTCTTAAAGCCTTTCTCCACTTTTGTGCACATACAATTATTCACGTTAAGAGTCGTGTTGTGTGCGTATGCCCCGGACCGTCGGTCCGTGGCTTATATTGCTTATATATATATATATATATATATATATATATATATATATCTACTATCATCAAACTCTGTTTGATTGAGTCTGGATTTACATCCGGAGCGTTTACTGCTGTGACGACCCTAGATCCGGGTCTCAAATCACCACGGATCCTATCGATATACAAATTAGAATAATATCATCAAAATTTCAAAATAACCTAAACACATTAACACATAATCCTATCATTCTATACGACACATAAGACCTAGTATCAAGTCAAACTATTACAGTCTGAGTTGAATCTGACACAATTCTGACATCCCGATGGCCTAGCCGGATAATTCATGAGCCTATTATCCATAAGACTCTACCTTAACTGGTTCATAAATATCTTGGATAATTAATCTTTCAATCAAAATATTCTTCAAAGACTTATAATAATTTTCAAATAATTATTAACATTTATCATGATTTTTCAATCATTAATATCGTATTTATATGATTTAAATACCACAATATTCTAATAGCATTAATATTTATTTAAAATTAAATATTAATGAAATACATGTCATAATATTATAATACATTTATAATATCTCAAAGTAGTGTTTTAATTCTTTATTATTGCCTTTAAATGATTTTTAAGTAATTAAAACCATTATTAAATAAATGCCTTTAATATTAAATATTAATATTTTTCATGACAAAATATCAAAAATTATATTTTATAACTTAAAATATTTTCTAAACCTTTAAATCATTTTTATATGATTTTTAAATCATTATTTCTATTTTTTTATAATTTATTTAGTATAATTATTAAATAAATTAATTACCAATAATATTAATTTATTAATAAAATTCATCACAAAATATCAAAAGTCATTAAAAATAACTTAAAATATTTTCTTATACCATAATATAATTTTTCAAGTATTAAAATTATTTTTAAATAATTTATTTAATATTATAATTAAATAAATTAAATACTTTTAATATTTCAAAAATATTAAATATTAATGAAATATATTCAAAATTATTAAAAACTCATTTTTAGGCTTTAAAATAATTTTTAGTAATTTAATATGAATTTTTAATAATTAAAAACCATTTAATACTAATTATTTAATAAAAATAATAATTTTACAATTAATCTATCGCTAAAGGGCCCTATAGCGACGAAACTGTTGCTATAGGTGTTCTTGAGGAAACCCAGAAATTCATAGCCTGTTTGCATGGTACTACCATTTACCTTCTCTAGATCCTTAGTGTCTATGTTTTTTGGGCAGTTAAAGTGTTACACATGTAGTATTTATGTAATACTACACACACAATCAAGTTTCAGGGTCATACAACAATAGATCAGAGAGTTATAGTCCTTCCAATTACTTGTCAGACCTGTTCTTCATTTTCTGGGTAATTAACCCAGAAATGAAGAAAGTCTATGGTACCTACTTGAGAGCTTTGAATTTATGCCTTTTGGGCTTACTATGAAGGATCTAACGGTTCAATCTTGCAGCATACATGTCCGGGTACATTTCTATAACATTACATCAACCTAACAACATCACCTACGTAAGATCTGGACCAGTCAAAGTAGGCCAGAAAAACTGTTCTTGAACATTTCTGGGTTTTCTAGAAATGTTCGTAGGCAGACGGTCAACCCAAGTTTGACCTTGATTATCTCTCATCCTGGACATGATATAAGTGTTTTAATGACTTGTATGTGAAGTCCATATGCTAGTCTACAACCTCCATAAAACAACATAACATAACAACTTAGCATCAGCAAGATCAGGAGCCTAGAAAATCATGTCAGACCATTTCTGGGTTTCTGGGCTACCCAGAAACCAGTTGGTCATGGTCGGTCAACCTTGTTTGACTGCTTATAACTTGAATCTACACATGATCTGACTCTGATTCTAGTTCCAGATCATAGCCAACATGGCAAAGAACAGATCTAATACATAAAACACACCTAATCATTAACACATAAAGATCTATGAGCCCTGACATTCGGTTGTCAGACCAAAATTTAGGGTTCATAAACAGTTTTCAAAAACTTGATTTTCGTGCATCTAGATGTTATGGATCTATGATATAGCAACCCAGATCACTCAATAACATCCTTATACACAACTTAAAACAACAACAACAACAACATCTAACATCAAATCACATGATTTAAAATTTTTAGGGTTTATACCTTCAACTTTGATTTTTGATCCTTGATGATTTGATCTTGTTAAGCCATGAGGTGTTCTTACCTTGGTTTATCACTTACTTTCCCTAGAAATTTTCGGATAGAAGAGAGAGAAAGGACTTGACTAGGTTAAAAAATAAAGTAAGTAACTTTACTTAATTTTTTAGCTTTGATTCATGTATCTAATGTTGCTAGATGTCCAAATTGGCTGAGATAAATGATATATGGCACATGGTGAATATTTATTTGGTTAACAACTCAATATTATGACAAGATTTGCACTCTAACCTAATAAAAATACAAAAATGGCATTTTAGACCTTTTGCCCACCATTTTTAAGGGCCTTCTAGTAACTTGCTACAACCCTTAGGGTTTGACCCTTAGAGTTTAAACCTAAGGTTTTTTTTAAAATTATTATTGTTATTTTTTAGATTTTCTAATTAGGTTTTAAAATTAGAAAATTAAGATTTCTAAATTATAATTAGGGTTTTCAAATTATATTAAAGTTTCCTAATCGCATTAGGGCTTGTTAATTAGGATCAAGGTTTTCTAGTTTACATTATAATTTTTAAAATAACAATTTGGTTTTTCATAACTGTGCATTAAGGTTTCAAAATTTGAAATTAGGGTTTCAAAATTTGAAATTAGGGTTTCCTAACTAATTTGTAAGGCTTTTCCCCTAATTAAGTTTGTAATTATTACACTTAAGCCTTTAAGCCCCCAATTTAGGGTTTTCACATTTTGAATTAGGGTTTCGGATTCCCGAAACTAAAATTAGAGTTTCCAGAGCCGGTATTAGGGTTTCTTATCCATCGCTAGTGTTTTCTAACTGAACGTCAATGTTCTTAATATAATATTAGGGTTTGCCACTGATATAGATTATCTGGTCAACCCTTAACTCTTATTCACATACTGTACACATATACAACCATATACACAGAACATATACACTTATAAATTTAATCCTGAATAATTATCCATAAAAATTTTAAATTCACAAAATTCCTTACAGAAAATATCAAATCTATACACTTATTTTCTATCTAGGTTAATTATTTAACCTTAATTCAATATTTTAAGATTTAATAAATATCCAAATTCTCGGGTTGTCACATTCACCCCTTCTTCTAAGAATTTCGTCCCCAAAATTTACCTTACACCTTTCATACTCATCACCACATGCTACCCAAAACATTACTCACAAGAGTTAAATTATTCAAATCATGCTGAGGAGTCATATAGACTACGAACTTTCATTTTCGAAAAGGTTATATAGAAATTCATCCGCAAACCGTCATAACTTATTGACATATTAGGTAATTAGCCCGTTATGCCCTGTACTTATTAAGTAGTACTGGTTGGATTTGTTTCTCATCACTGCCATAGGCATAAAAATTGTACCTCAGTCTTATCGGATTTCGCACCAAAGCAATTCGGTTCAGGAAAATTTTCAAAGAACGCTTAGAATTTTATAAACGTTGGTCTAGCCGAATCAAATAGCATAGACTCATATAAATAATTCAATTCAATCAAAATATTTAGGTATAGCCAAACCCCGTTGGCAAATTAAAATTTTAAAATTAGTTTGAAAAAGACGTCATGATGTCGTACTATATTAACAGCCCGTTTGAGGATGTCATCATCGAGTGATTTTGTCATAACATATCATACAATATTGGAACAACGATTTTTAGATCAAATTCAACACTAAGTATTCCTGTATTTACAACTCTATTAACTTTTTATCATCTCTGCACCGGGTTACATGGTACATAAGTAATAAATAAAAATATATTTTGATATTTCAAATCATTATCGTCTAGCTGAAACAAGTAGCATAGACTATACTTTAAACCGTTCAAAAACTGTTGCAATTCAGTTTTATCATCTCAACAGGTAACGATGTGTTGGTTGCCCGAAGTCCACACATACACAATGGTCACCAGAAGTTGAGCATAAAAATTCATTTCCAAAAGCACATAGTGCGTATTTAGCTTGATGTCAAAAATTTTGAAGTCTAACATTGCTAGGAGATTTGGAAAACCTATGTCTCCACTAATAATCAATTGTTTAATCATTCTATCTGTTCCTATTATCCTTAATATTCCATTCACATTTATTCTACCCGGTTCGTCAAACTTACCACACTTATGAGTTCAGGACTTGCCACAATCATATGAGTTTAAGAACTTGTCCTAGACAGACCTTTGGCGTCCATTCGCTGAGGGGTTCATAAACATTTCATATAAGTATGAGTCACGAACGTACCATAAGTATGAGTTTTAAGAACTCGTACTTAACCTTATATTCTCTAACTATACCCTACATATCTGTTGTACATCTGAGAAAAGAATCACCTTCTCAGCAGGTATATAACAAATAGCGTGACACATATATTTCAATTATTATCAGTACCAAAAATTAAGTGGTTTTTACACCCAGTACAATTCCCCGCCTATAACAAGGAATCATACAACTCAGCTGCTGACATGAGTCCTCAGTTGAAATTCCCACCTAATCTTAACTCCTTTCTCATTACGAATTTTGTTCAATCCGTATTCATAGTCCTTTCTTGAATATGTCTCGTACTAATTTATAGTACAACTGATACACAACAATCTTGTTGTAAACTTTTCAATCATTAGATTGATTCTTCACCCTACTACCACCTTATTAGATCACGGGGTGATCTCATTGTATATATTACGATTTATTTCTATATTCTATGATCGTTTTATTTTTACGATCTCCTATCCTTGTACTCTTAGTCTTTTAGACTATATCTATTCATCATTACTGTTCAAGTTTATTATCAGAGTTAGGTAACTCCGTATCTTTATAACTAATCGAGATTCGTCTTTGAATCTTACCGACACACTAACTCTATTTGAGTTAGTACTTACCCTAATCACTGCGATTATTAGTCTAAGGTAATCCTACCCTAGGTTTATAACCTATAGCTTTGATACCAACTGTGCCGACCCCAGATCCGGGTCTTAAATCACCGCGGATCCGGTACAATCAATCTATTACTATTGCGAAAGATATAAACATAAATTGTTTATACATTAAACTTTACACACTATCCCCAAGGTCGAGAACCTTCACATAATACCTAAATCAATATCCTATCTAACATACAATGTTATTATCATACAACACTGTTACATTTCTAGCTGCACATATTATCCCAAGCTGGACTTATCTTTGCCTTTTCCTAAATTTGACGTATTTATCTTATTCTGTGATGATTGGGTAATATACCCATAAATCGGATATACTTGGGTTTAAATTGTTGTATCTTCGAGTCATTTAGGAATGTTTTTAATGTGTTTATGTGTTATTTTGCAGATTTGGGAGCTGCAGGAGCGAACGGGGGAATTTGGAGCAAAGAGTGGCAATATGGTAATTTCAGAGAAGTCCAGCGCCGGGGCGCTGGAAAATACACTACCAACAGTGCCGGGGCGCTGAGCCTCGGTTGATGTTGACCAGGACGCGCGCATTTGACTTTCGGTGGACTTGCTGAATGGAATTGTTTGAAGCCAACTTTGATTAGGAGTGTTAGGGTTTGGATAAGTGGAGTATATAAAGGATGTTTTAATTTAAAGAACGAGGGAAATCATTCATCATTTATTCATTAGAGGCTACACAAAGGATTGCTTGAAGACTAAGGATTGGCAAAAGAGTTTTCTTCTTTTTCTCCTTATTTTCTAGTTGTAATTCTTTAAGGATGTTTTGCAAGCAATTATTGGTTTTTATTTCCGTTATGAACTAATTCTTTAATTAAGATTTCAATTGAACTTTTTATGGCTATAAAATAGTTATTCAATTTATTCTAATTATTTATGTCGAAGTGAATTGTTTATCATACCTTGCATCTATTGATTAATTATTTGGCCAATAATTACCTTGTTATTCTAGAAGGAATTGGAAGAGGAATTCTAGGGTTAGAACTGGGTTTGATAACGTGTGACTTATTTATTTGCACAGTGAATAATTAGGTTTGTGAATTGAATGGAAATATCTTTTCACCGCATGTTACACATAAGGAATTAGAATTAAAGGAGTTTAATTCACTTGTTTTGCATATGAATATAGCAAGATTAATCTGAATTAAATAGAAGTCAGTTGATCACTTGGAAAAGGACTCTTGACATTGGAGAATTCCTGTTAACAATTTAATAGACATAATAGTTGGGATAATTGGATAATTGATTTATAATTCATAATTGGGGATATTGAAGTCTTAATTCTTATTTATCAAAAATCATACACTCAAATCTTAGTTTATTTATTTGCTTCTTTTAGAATAATATCTTTAATTGTTTAATTTAGTTTCCTTATTTCAGAAAATCGTAATTTATCATTGTTTAAATAAAATTGGATTGATATAGTGCTATTAGTTGGAATTTATTAATTAGAATTCTCTGTGGGAACGATACTCTATTTTATCACTTTATTACTTGTTGACCGTGTATACTTGCACGTATTCTTTGATTGCGAAATCAACCAACAAGTTTTTGGCGCCGTTGCCGGGGAATTTTTATTAATATTAATTTCATATTAGTTATAATCAATTCGGTCTTAATTTAAACGTTACTTATTTTTCTTCTTGGATTGGCAGGAATTCTTTTGAGCATATGCACATTAGATCGAAAGTTAAAAAGGAACTTTTTCCGTATACAGACGATATCGAAAGGAAATTTCAAAAATTGCGGTTGAATAGTGAGGTTATACATTTGGGAGAAGAACTGGCAAACCAAGAAATACCCGTGAACATGGCAGGGAATGAACAGAAATCACTTAGGGATTATGCCATGCCAAATGTCACGGATTTGCAGTCGAGTATTAAGAGGCCAGTAATCAATGCAAACAGTTTCGAGATAAAACCGGGAATAATTCAGATGCTACAGAATACATGTCAGTTTAGGGGTAATTCGATAGATGATCCTAATGAGCATATCTTTAGTTTTTTGGAAGTTTGCGATACCTTCAAATTTAGCAATGTTTCGGAAGATGCTACAAGGTTGAGGATGTTTCCGTTTACTTTGAAAGATAAAGCACGAAGCTGGCTACACTCTTTGCCTCCTGGCTCGATCACTACTTGGGATGATTTAGCTCAAAAATTTTTAGCTAAGTTCTTCCAACCAGCGAAGTCGGCTAAACTACGAAACGATATTCACACTTTCATACAATTTGATTCCGAATCGTTATATGAGGCATGGGAAAGGTTTAAGGATATGCTCCGTAAGTGCCCTCATCATGGAATTCCGGAGTGGATGCAATTGGGAATATTTTGTGATGGTTTGCACGCGTCCATAAGGGCTAGTATTGATGCAGCAGCAGGGGGATCGATCATGTCTAAAAGTTTTGATGAGGCATATCAGTTGTTGGAGACAATGGCCACAAACAATTATCAGTGGCCCATGACTAGGTCTAATCCTCCGAAAGTAGTGGGAAAATATGAAGTGGATGCGATGACAGCATTAACAGCACAAGTGACCGCAATAGCTAAGCATTTGGACATATGGCGTCCACAAACAGCACAACATGTAGCAATGGTTTGTGAATTGTGTGCTGGGAGTCATGCTATAGATCAATGTGCCATAAATTCTGAATCAGCACAGTTCGTAGGAAGCTATAATTGCTTAACTCAACCGTATCTGACTCAAAATGCATATAACCCAGGTTGGAGAAATCATCCGGGGTTTTCATGGAGTAACAATCAAGCTGAAGCTCAACCACCTAAACAAAAAAACACCTCCGGATTTCAAAATCAGACTCAACAACCAGAGAGGAAATCAAGTTTTGAAGAAGCCTTGGAAAAATTTATTAGAGCTTTTGACAAAAAGAACAAGGAACAAGATAAGAAATTGAACCAAGTAGAGCTTACTTTGTAAAGCCATGGGGCATCGTTAAAGAATCTGGAAAATCAAGTGGGGCAAATAGCACATGCATTGAATAACCGTCCACTAGGAACGCTCCCGACTGATACAGAAATAAATCCGGGAAGAAACGAGCATTGCAAGACTGTAACTTTACGCAGTGGGAAGGATTTGCAAGAAACAGTTAAGGAAAAGGAAAAGGGGGACAACGCAACAGTTGAAATAGAAGAAGTTGTGGAAATCGGGAAAGATAAAGAGGAAATCGTAGAGCAGAATGCACCGGAACCAACTGTCACAATGCCGCCCATACCATATCCACAGAGGTTTCAGAAATCCAAGTTAGATAAGCAGTTTTCAAGAATTTTGGATATTTTCAAGAAGTTGCATATCAACATCCCATTTGTCGAAGTTTTAAAACAAATGCCGAGCTACGCTAAGTTCATGAAGGATGTGTTGTCAAAGAAAAGAAAACTCTGTGATTTTGAAACAGTAGCGCTAACCGAAGAATGCAACGTAATTATCCAGAACAAGTTGCCTTCGAAGTTGAAAGATCCAGGTAGTTTTACTATTCCGTGCGACATTGGTAACTAGTTTTTGGGAAGAGCATTATGTGATTTAGAGGCCAGTATTAATTTGATGCCATTATCAGTCTACAGTCAGTTTGGGCTCAAGGCACCAAAACTGACTAATATCAGTTTATTGTTGGCGGACCGATCAGTTACATATCCACGAGGTATCGTTGAAGGCGTATTAGTAAGAGTGGATAAATTCATCTTCCCAGCAGATTTCATTATCTTGGATTGTGAAGCAGACAAGGAAATTCCCATCATTCTCGGGCGACCATTTTTAGCAACAGGGAGAACATTGATTGACGTACAGAAAGGAGAATTGACCATGCGAGTTGAAGATCGGCAGGTCACTTTTAATGTGTTTAAATCAATGTCTTATCCGAAGGAAAAAGATGAGTGTTTGCGGGTGGATTTAATGGATGAGTTAGTTAATCACAAGTGTTGCGGTAATTACTCAGAGGACCCGATAGAATCTATGTTGTCCGGAATAGATGACTATGGTATTAATGAGGATATCGAGCAGATCAAATGGCTAGATACAACATCGTTCTACCGAAAAAAAATCAACCATTCGACACCCTTGATAGGTGTAAGACCCCGAATTTTATGAAATAAAAGTATTCAATTTTTCTTATAATTACTATTTAGTAAATGGTTAAATTGATAAATGTTAAAGTTAAGGGTGATATATGAATTTTTTTTTTCGAAATACACAAGTGGTTATAAAATATTCATTGTTGTCGGGGAATATTCGCTTGGTCGTGGAATATTCTTACTGTCGGAGAATATTCGTACGACGACGCAGTCTTTTGTGGGCCCTATAACGGAAAGCGATTGGATGAAGAAAACGACAAAAATAAGTTATTTATAAATAACGGCATAGTTGTTACCATTAACATTGTTGAAATGCCCGATGGTTAAAACACAGTAATACGCGTTGTTGCACAGTAGCACACGGTATTGCACCAATTATTGATTTTTACGTAAGAAGACATTACTCAATAAATGTTACAGTAATTACTGTTCAGTATTTTATTTTATTGATTCAATAATTGCTGCGTTGATATTTTATATTACTGTTGTTTTAATAATTGTCACTACACAGTATTTTCTATTATCGGAGCAATAATTCATATTATCTGAATAATATTATTAGATAACATTATTGGCAATGTCTAGAAAGTTCCGTCTAAGGAGAGGTTTGGTCATCTAATTGCGCACCAGTAAGGAAGATATCCTTATTGGAAAGTTCCCTCTTTCCTGGGAACGGCCTGGTTGTCAGTACTGTGATTCTATAATATTATTTGTGTATAATTAATTATTGATTTATACGATGAGAAAAATATTGATTTTATGTGGATATAGATGGAGAAAATTTTTAATGTGACAATTGTTGAAAATTAATATTTTATCTTTTTCTGATAAAATAATTCATTTAAATATATTATTTTAATAATATATTGATGGTGGTATTTTTTACAATGAATGTGGGATATATGAATAAATGAGGAGGAAGAGTATTTTTGTTGGATTAAATGTTTAACACATGTTTTGTGTGTTGGTGGACATAATTCTTGACCGAAAATTTATTATAGACTATAAAATTGCCCGTTTGTGGATTTCGGTCAATTTCTGTTTGGAATTTGGAAAAACTTTCTTCTGAAAAGTTGTAGAAAATTGAATTTCCTATAAAAACTCGCGAGATTCAAATTTTCTGATAAAAGGGCTATTTATTATGAATTATTGAAGTTCCGAAGTTCCGAAATAATTGATTTTTGGAAGTTTTAATTATTTTTATTAAGAAAAACGTTTTTGACATTTGAGTGGCACATGTTAATGGTGGAAATCAGCTGATGTGGTGTGCTAAGGAAATTAAGAAAATTATATTATTAATTTATTGAATTTTCTGCTTTGGTGTTCTAAGCATTTTCCTATAAATATGGTGCTTAGGTTAGAATTGAAAATCACACCAGAAACTGAAGTTTTCTCTCTCTATATTATCGAGTGTATTCTTGTGAGTATTTTGATATCTTGAGTGTTGCTATACGGTGCAAGTTCGTTCAGCGTTATTCCAGTCAGAAGTACTGCTCTTTTGAGGTAAGGGATAGTAAGGGATTGTAAGGGATAATAAGAGATGTTATTTCTTCTTAAATGATATTATTTTCTTCAATATCATTATACCGAAGTATTGATCTAAACTTTTTATCAAATTTAGAACTTTTCATGTCGGGGTTACTATTCATGAGTTACTATTCATGAGTTACTATTCACGAGTTACTATTCACGAGTTACTATTCACGAGTTACTATTCACGAGTTACTATTCATGAGTTACTATTCATGAGTTACTATTCATGGGTTACTATTCACGAGTTATTATTCATGACAAAAGTAGTTTCTTTTTCTAACCAAATTATAGTTGATTTATGAATATTACTCTTGAGATTAAAACTATATGTTGATCATATTATTTTTTTATCATATATAACATTTTTATAACCCTAATGATGATATTTCTCTTTGACTTGAGTGTAAAGATGGGTAGATTATTGGTATGATCATGACTAGGGTTCTCTTTGTCCAGTAGCGAAAAGTTGAATTGTGACTGGTATGATCATGACCATTGAATTTATAATTGAATATCTTTAGCTTAAGTGCAAAGGTGAAATGATCAACATGGTTATAATTATTGGTTATATAAATTCTGAAATGATTATATATTTCTTTGAGATAATAATATATTTGGCCTGTAGTGCAAATATGAACTATTGAGGAATATCTTTGGCCTGTAGTGCAAAGATGAGTTGTTGATGAATATCTTTGGCCCGTAGTGCAAAGATGACTTGTTGTTGAATATCTTTGGCATGTAGTGTAAAGATGAACTATTGATGAATATCTTTGGGCCGTGATGCAAAGATGAATTTATTAGTATGATTATGAACAGGAACTGTGATTTGGTATAACCATGATATTTGATGTTTCAGGTAAAGACAGGTGATGAAAATTATCTTCGTCTTGGATGTGAAATTTAGAATCACAATTATGATTATGAATTATTCATATGATTGTGGAAAGGAACTGTTGATTGATGTTACAGGGATAAAACATTGTTGGTGGACTTTTAACATGGAGAAGATAATAGATTTTATGGTCTATTTGACTCTTCTAATGGATTGCTCGTTCCGCTGCAACTATGGTTGAAATTTTTATCATTTACCATATGTTCTAAATCTCTGATTTATTATTGATGGAGGCTATTGATAATTTAATTATCTTTAGTCAAGATATTCTTTACTGAGCTAGTTGTGCTCACCCTTTTGCTTCACAATTCCTTTCAGGTAATAAGAGTGTAGCTGGGTCGAGCGAGGGTAACGGGGAAATAGAACGGTGGTCTCTAGCTGTGGAGGTTCTCCCGAAGCAGTATAGAAAAGTTCATTTAGTAGTTATATTTGGTGAATCATCTAGGGTGAAGCGAACCCAACGTTGGAAGGGTGTGTTGTCACTATCATACAAGATGTCTAATGACATACAACCTCGTGTCATCATAAGACATGATTGTGCTCATCCACTTGCTGAGTATATTTACGAGCACTACCTATATAATCTTGGTGTTTGTTTGAAGTATAATTCTCAATTAGAGACAATGGAGATAATGATAAGTCAAGAGAAGACTCACCATTGGGAAGAATATGATAGTAATCTTCTTGTTTTTCTTTGGGGTCTATTGGGTCAACCAAGGATAATTCTGTGGCCATATGATATCTATCATAACCTAGAAGCATGGCCTCCCATGTACGAGGGTTTCCTTGAGCACTTCCCAAAGATTCTAATTTCTAAAACAGTTTTTGACTATACCTTTATGTAATGTGTCATTGTGACGTGCTATCCAAGGTTGGGACATGACTCACATTTGGTATATATTTGTATCCAAACTCACAGCATATGTGTTGTTGTATTTTACACGACAATTGTTGTAATAAAGTTGTAGTTATTTTCTGTACCATGTTGTTGGCGACTCAAAATGGGTTGGATGGAATGGACCTATTTTGGGGGCGTTACAATAGGCCCGACACTAAAGGTAAAAAGTGCAAACCCTTGATAGAAGAGCCACCAGTGTTAGAATTAAAGCCACTACCCTCTCATCTGCAGTATGCTTATTTGGGAAAAGATGACACCCTACCAGTGATTGTTGCGACAGAATTAACTGACACCCAAAAGGAAAAATTGCTACAGTTTTTGCGAGAGTTCAAAACAGCGATTGGGTGGACTATAGCGGATATTCGAGGTATTAGTCCATCTTTCTGTATGCATAAGATTTTAATAGAAGAGGGGTCAAAACCAACCATTGAGATGCAAAGAAGGCTAAACCCCATTATGAAAGATGTGGTGAAAAAGGAGATCATAAAATGGTTGGATGCCGGTATTATTTACCCAATCTCAGACAGTTCGTGGGTAAGTCCTGTACAGTGCGTACCGAAGAAAGGAGGTATGACAGTGGTGAAGAATGAAGCTAATGAGCTCATCCCTACTAGAACCGTTAAAGGCTGGAGAGTATGTATGGATTACCGCAAGTTGAATAAAGCCACACGGAAGGATCACTTTCCCTTACCGTTCATTGATCAGATGTTGGACAGGTTAGCGGGACATCAATTCTACTGTCTGCTGGATGGATATTATGGGTATAATCAAATTGCAATAGCTCCGAAAGATCAAGAAAAGACCACGTTCACATGTCCATATGGTACGTTTGCATTCCGGCGTATGTCTTTTGGTTTATGTAATGCGCCAGCGACCTTTCAACGATGCATGATGGCAATCTTCTCCGACATGGTCGAACAGAATTTGGAGGTATTTATGGATGACTTTCTGTGTTCAGGGATAGCTTTGATTTATGTTTGACAAATCTGATTTTAGTGTTAAAACAGTGCGTGGAGACTAACTTAGTACTTAACTGGGAAAAATGTCATTTTATGGTGCAAGAAGGGATTATTCTTGGGCATAAGGTTTCGGCATCCGGATTAGAGGTGGATAGAGCAAAGATTGAGACAATTGAGAAACTGCCTCCTCCATCATCTATAAAAGGAATTCGGAGCTTCTTGGGACATGCGAGTTTCTACAAATGCTTCATTAAAGATTTTTCAAAGATTTTGAAACCCCTATGTTCACTCTTAGAGAAAGATGTGCTTTTCAAGATGGATCAGTCATGTATCGAGGCATTCTAGCTATTGAAAAAGAAATTGGTATCTGTGCCAATTATTGTGGCGCCCGATTGGTCTTTACCGTTTGAACTGATATGCGACGCCAATGATTACGCAGTGGGACCAGTGTTGGGACAACGTCATGACAAGATTTTTCACACTATCTACTACTCTAGTAAGACGTTGACAGATGCCCAGTTGAACTACACAACCACCGAAAAAGAGTTACTTGCAGTGGTGTTTGCCTTTGACAAATTCAGAGCTTATCTTATTGGCACCAAGGTAATTGTCTACAATGATCATTCTGCCATTAAATATCTGATTGAGAAGAAGGATGTAAAACCGCGCTTAATACGATGGGTACTGTTGTTACAAGAATTCGATTTGGAGATCCGGGACAGAAAGGGCACAGAAAATCAGGTGGTGGATCATCTGTCTCGGTTAGAAATTGCAGAGGTACAGAAAGAAGATAACTTAGTGATTAATGAAAATTTTTCGAATGAACAACTGTTTCGGGTAACCACCATATTGCCTTGGTATGCTGACTATGTGAATTACGTGGTTGCCAAAGTGTTACCTCCGAATTTGACCTCACAACAACGAAAAAAGTTTCTCCACGATGTGAAGCAATATTATTGGGATGAACCATTTCTGTTTAAGGCCTGTGCAGATTAAATGATAAGACGTTGTGTGCCTCATGAAGAAATGGATAGTATATTAGGCCATTGCCACTCCTCAGATTACGGAGGTCGTTATTCCGGTGATCGAACAGCAGCAAAAGTACTACAATCGGGATTTTTCTGGCCTTCTCTATTCAAATATGCTTATCTCTTTGTGCTAAAATGCGATCGATGCCAACGTGTAGGTAATATCTCCAAGCGCAATAAAATGCCACTCAACACAATTCTAGAGGTTGAACTATTCGACGCGTGGGGAATCGATTTTATGGGACAGTTTCTATCTTCCTTTAATAATCAGTACATCTTGTTGGCGGTCGATTTCGTTTCCAAATGGGTAGAAGCCGCAGCTTTACCCACAAATGACGCCAACGTTGTTCTCCGATTCTTAAAGAAAAATATCTTCACCCGATTTGGGACGCCGAGAGCAATAATAAGTGATGAGGGAACTCACTTTTGTAATAAGCAGTTCACAAAATTGCTTGTAAAGTATGGGGTTCGTCATAAGATAGCAGCCGCGTATCGTCCCCAAACCAATGGTCAAGCAGAAGTATCGAATAGGGAGGTCAATCGAATTCTGGAAACAGTGGTCAATCTGCCACGAAAAGATTGGTCATTGCGTCTTGACGACGCTCTATGGGCATATCGAACAGCGTACAAAAATCCGATCGACATGTCACCTTACAGAATGGTATTTGGAAAGGCGTGTCACCTTTCAGTCGAGCTAGAACACAGTGCACACTGGGCCATTCAGAAACTGAACTTCGATCTAGAAGTAGCGGGTGAGAAAAGGTTACTGCAGTTAAACGAGATGGACGAATTTTGGTTCAATGCCTACAAAGAACGCAAAGCTCTACGAAGAGAAAGTCAAAGCCTGGCACGATAAAAAAATTCTCGATAGAACATTTGAACCGGGCCAACAAGTATTACTGTTCAACTCACGCTTGCGTTTATTTCCAGGGAAATTGAAATCCCGGTGGTCCGGGCCATTCGTGATTATATCTGTCGCTCCACACGGAAACATTGAGATCGAAGAACCGAATTCAAAATAAAAATTTAAGGTTAACGGCCAACGGTTGAAACATTATTGGAGTGGACCCATCGAACGTCTATCCTCAGTCATGTACTTCTTTGATCCAGCGACCAAATGAGCCACTCCGAAAAGTCGGGGCTGACGACGATAAACCAAGCGCTTTAGGGAGGCAACCCCAAAAAATTCGTTTATTTTATTTTATTTTTAGTCATTATATATATATATATATATATATATATATATATATATGTATTTATATTATTCTTTTTAGTACTATGGTATACTAATTTTCATGCCTTACCCACTTGTTCCACAACCAACAGATTTCTATACAGGGCGAGCAAAAAGGGAACAGCAAAGCAGTAATGAAGCCCAGCGCCCCGGCGCTCAAAACGTATAGGTTCCCAGCGCCCCAGCTCGATGAGGCAGTAACGTCACAGCAGGCTCAGCGCCCCGGCGCTGGATTTCAATACATCCACAGCGCCCCGGCGCTAGGTCCCTTCACCAGTTACTGGGGGTCAGCGCCCCGGCGCTCTAGCCAGTGTTCAACGCAGCGCCCCGGTGCTGGGATCAGTTAAGTCCATGACGTTTCAAATGTCGGTTTCAATTTCTCTCATAACTCCAATTCCTTTTTAATTCTTCTTCCTCCACCCCACTCTCACACGTAACTCATTATTTTTCTTCTGTTAATTTTACGCCTCTCTCATATATCTCATTCTTGGAGATCTTCGCACGACCACTTGGTGATTCACGAAAATTTCTGTCACAATTGTTTCCCAATTACTCTTTGAAGGTACAAGGTATGTTGTATACTATAAATCCATTTTTTGTGCAATAAGCATGGTTATTGATGTAATTGGTGAGTGTTCTTCATCCAGGTATGCATTATCCTTCATCTAGAAATAAGGGTTCATGTTTCTATATTGTATAATGGCCATAATTTGCTCATTTCTAAGTAGTGATTGCATTCATGGACTATTTTTGACAAATAAGAGGTATGAATTGATAGCAACTTAGTGAGATTCTAAGTAATTTAAGAGTTGCCTCATAGATGTTTAATAAATTGCCTAAGTTAATGATCTTGTCCACATGCACACATATAACCATGTCCAAGCACTATTATTTATGGACCATCTTGACACCGCAATATTATCAATCCTTGTCCAAATATTCATTGCGAGTAGGGGAAGATTACACTGTATTGTTGCATACACTGGAGCATGTTGCTTTGCATGACACAACTTTTGGGCAAATTGTGCGTGTTGCTTTCAAAATGCAGAATTTTAATAGCACATACATCTAATCGATATAATTGCCATTTTTATGCCTTACCCCCAATCATGTACCCAAAATACATATATATTAGACAGTTTGGGGGTAAAGTTATGCATAAGGTTACACAACCATGAATTCTTTTCAAAGCTAATACATGAGTATGTTTTTACTTGCAGAATTCTCTACATGGCATCCAAGCGACAACGTGGAGACGGTTCCAGTTCCGCCTCGAACCCGCCGAGATTTGATAGCCGCTGGTTTGTCTCCGCCGAGGCACAGGAATGCTACAATAAAATGGCTACCCGCTCCCTAGTTCTCGAACGTGGTCTACGTCCCGATCAAACCAAGGATGGGGAAATAGCGGTGATGATAGCGGAGCAAAACTAGTTCTCCCTCACCGAACAACCTGACCCAGTAGTGATCGCAGTCGTGAAAGAATTCTATGCCAACGTTCCAGAACACGATCACTATGAAGTGTTTGTCAGGGGAAAACCTGTGGAAATCAAAGAAGAGAACATAAATGGGTGCTATCGAATGAATTTGGAAGATCTTAACGATGAATATATCGGTCTCCTGAGTCAAGGTCCAAACTATGAGAAGATAATACGTGAGCTTTGTCAACCGGGCACCACATGGACAGTGCATGAGCGTGGCAGCATGACCTTCCCCCATTCTCAACTCAGTCTATATGGGAAAGCATGGTATGCCTTTATCTGTGCTAAACTCATGCCATGCACACATGTGAGCCATGTCACCAAAGAAAGAGCGGTGTTGCTATACTCTATCATTCAAGGCTTGCAAATTGATGTCGGCCACGTAATCCAGCAGTCCATTCTCTGCGCCTCTCGAGGAGGAACCACAGGAGGTTTACCCCATCCATCATTACTTTGTGTGCTCTGTGCGAAGTTTGGGGTGAAATGGAAATCGGATGAGATGATCCAAACGCCGATGCCAGTTTTGGACCACAAGTTGATCAGCCGGTATAAAGTGTGGACAGGTGGGCCAAATCACCCTAGGGGATTGGGTTTCATAATTCCTCAAGTTGAAGCACCTCAGGCTTCACCACCTCAGGCTCCACCTACTTATGGCCCATCTACAGTAGCTCATCGTGGTGTGGTTCCCGAAGCTGTCCAGCGGGAAATACATGGCTGGTTCTACAACATGCAGTCCCAGAATGTACGCTTGTTTGATCGTCAAGACGTGATTTTCAAATTTTTAGTTGGTCAATTTGCTACACAGAATGCACTGACCGTCCAATCACATTCGGGCGTTCAACTTAGCCATTTCCCAACTGCTCCTGTTCTCACAGTGTTTCCCCCTTCCGATCTGGAGATGAGCGAGGATGATGATGCTCCACCCGAGGAAAAAGCTCGTCAGGGAAGTCCTCTGTTTTTTTTTCGCTATATTTTTCGCATGAGGACATTGCTCTAGATTAGTTTGGGGGTAGTTAAGTTTTATTTTTGAAGTTGTAGTTTGTTATTAGTTTGTGGATTTGGATTATTATTGTTAGTTAAACATTGCATTTAGGATTGCATGATAATTCCAGCGTTTGTTAATGCGTATATTTGGGGGCCAATGATGAAAGTAGAATTGCATGAACAAGTCTAGTAAGGATTGTTGAGTCAGTAATATGATTTTCTTGACGTGAATTGAATCTTTATCTGTTTGACACTGATATTATAGGATATCACTTTGAAAAACGACCTTGTTGGCTATGATAGTTTAAATGGTTAGATAATAGAGTTCTAAAGGATGATTGCTAGTGAAATGAAGGGACAATTTGAATAGCTAGTGAAGACTGAATTTATATATAAACTTGAGTTTGGGGGAAAAATATTTGGAATATATAAGCTAAAAAAAAATAATATAAAAAAAAGTATACAGGGTGACTAGTTTTGTGTCGGGGCCTTTGTTACTTGAGCAAGTACGCCCGAGGGGATTGTCTTTACACCTAGCACCCTAAGGTCTTTTATGGTCTGGGAGTCGTTGGTCAAAAGCTCGTTAAGGGGTAGTACTGTTAGCCTAATGGGATGAGACATTGCACAATCATTTTTGTATATATAAAAAAATATATATGTGAAAATAAAAATAAAGCGGGAAAAGTACAAAATGCCCCCGTTATAAAGAAAAAAAAAGGATAAATATTCCATTTTGACTCTTGAATTCGGGTAATTATTTGATTTTAGTTGAAACAAGTATATTTGATGAGTTCTCAAGTTTACACTGTATGAAGCCTACTAAGAAATTTATTATCTTTCATATTTTTGCCTTTCATGGGTTCGCATGGTTGTTGAACACACATTCACAATATCAGTAATAACAACTTCGGATTCGTTGATTGTTGGGATATCATTGATCTGTGTTAACATGATGTATTAGCATGTTTTTGTGATTTTTCTGAGGCCTATGGATATACGGGAGCTATTGGATTGCTGAAATTACGTTTATTTAGTTAGTTGCATTTGCATGATTTGTCGTTTTCATATTGTTAGTATTGTTTTGTGTTTGTTGCTTGAGGACATGCAACGATTTAAGTTTTGGGGTATTTGATGATTGGGTAATATACCCATAAATCAGATATACTTGGGTTTAAATTGTTGTATCTTCGAGTCATTTAGGAATGTTTTTACTGTGTTTATGTGTTATTTTGCAGATTTGGGAGCTGCAGGAGCGAACGGGGGAATTTGGAACAAAGAGTGGCAATATGGTAATTTCAGAGAAGTCCAACGCCGGGGCGCTGGAAAATACACTACCAACAGCGCCGGGGCGCTGAGCCTCGGTTGATGTTGACTAGGACGCGCGCGCTTGACTTTCGGTGGACTTGCTGAATGGAATTGTTTGAAGCCAACTGTGATTAGGAGTGTTAGGGTTTGGATAAATGGAGTATATAAAGGATGTTTTAATTTAAAGAACGAGGGGAATCATTCATCATTCATTCATTGGAGGCCACACAAAGGATTGCTTGAAGACTAAGGATTGGCAAAAGAGTTTTCTTCTTTTTCTCCTTATTTTCTAGTTGTAATTCTTTAAGGATGTTTTGCAAACAATTATTGGTTTTTATTTCCGTTATGAAATAATTCTTTAATTAAGATTTCAATTGAACTTTTTATGGCTATAAATTAGTTATTCAATTTATTCCAATTATTTATGTCGAAGTGAATTGTTTATCATACCTTGCATCTATTGATTAATTATTTGGCCAATAATTACCTTGTTATTATAGAAGGAATTGGAAGAGGAATTCTAGGGTTAGAACTGGGTTTGATAACATGTGAATTATTTATTTGCACAGTGAATAATTAGGTTTGTGAATTGAATGGAAATATCTTTTCACCGCATGTAACACATAAGGAATTGGAATTAAAGGAGTTTAATTCACTTGTTTTGCATAGGAATATAGCAAGATTAATCTGAATTAAATAGAAGTCAGTTGATCACTTGGAAAAGGCTCTTGACATTGGAGAATTCCTGTTAACAATTTAGTAGACATAATAGTTGGGATAATTGGATAATTGATTTATAGTTCATAATTGGGGATATTGAAGTCTTAATCCTTATTTATCGGAAATCATACACTCAAATCTTAGTTTATTTATTTGCTTCTTTTAGAATAATATCTTTAATTGTTTAATTTAGTTTCCTTATTTCAGAAAATCGTAATTTATCATTGTTTAAATAAAATTGGATTGATGTAGTGCTAGTAGTTGGAATTTATTAATTAGAATTCTCTGTGGGAACGATACTCTATTTTATCACTTTATTACTTGTTGACCGTGTATACTTGCACGTATTCTTTGATTGCGAAATCAACCAACAATCTGCAATGTTTATTATGATATAGTAAGGGTGATGTGATGCCCTCGAATCCAGGTTCCTTTAAACCTCGGACTCGGTCCGCCACGATACTACTATCGTCAAACTATTTATATTTTTCATTCATAACTTAATGAATAAACTTTACTTATTACAATTTAGAATATAAATTCTTTCCATTACCAGGATCTGCACAATGACCCAAAACTTTTATAAGTTTCACAACTTGGTCAGTTACAATTCCTGTTTTACATCACATTCGATGTTATAAAAATATGCGAAATAATTTAAACTTTTTCAATCTCCTTCGAAAAATAATCTTTTATTGATAACTTAACTTGAATTAATTACAAATTCTTGAATCAAATTATGTTATGATTCAGTCTATTCGAATTACCGTATAAATATTTACATCTCAATTCGAATTTCTTTATGTATCACATAGTATAACTTAGCATGTATTACACATTGTAAACTACTATCATGTACATCTCCTATAACCTAAACATGGTTCAAGAGTATATATTTAAATAAATCAATCAATCTCCTTCGATGCTATTGAACTTTATCTATCAAGTAGCACGTAATCTTTACCATGAGTCCTTAACCTGCAAAAGTGATTATTTGCAAGAGTGAGCTCAACAGTCCAACAATTCTAACAGTTTTCATGTAACACATAGCATGTAATATCATATTCAGTTCATGTATTCATAATCAATTAATATTTACTACGCATGTTACTTCACATATAACAGGCATTAAGATTTATATCACAAACATATCATCAAAGATCAACTTTCACATTTCATACATATCTCATATGCATTTCATATATATACATCAACATTTACATAGCATAATATAGCTCAACTAACAGTTATCAAATTCATATATCAAATAGGAACTGAAAGACTTGCCTGATTCGTAGTTTATGAACTACGACTTAACTGCTTAACGCTTATCTGCACTTCGTATATTCCTACACAGTTATATAATCATGGATTCATATCCATTAGTAACATATTTCATGCATTCTCAAAGTAATAACAACGTTACATTGCTTCCTAACTAGATTCGTAAAACCTACATTTCACTTTCTCATCACATTCTCGGAATAGCTAGGTCCGTATAGGTATACCTTAACCATTCGGACATGACATCAACATCCGTATATATCTATCACACACTTAACTCGCTACGTGATCGACATATTTAAAAGTCGTATAGGTAAGTTCAAACGCACACATAAACGTCTAACTTAGTCTTAACTTCATACAACATCACCTATACTATATATTCATAACACAATTCAGTTTGTAAGACATTACAAATCCAAACAACATATCATTGCTTAATATCTTGAAAGTATTCCTTTGGACTTAACTTTTGAAAATCATAATTAACATTCATCTCTATCACATAGCATGCTTCTTATCACATTTCATAGCATATTGGTCATATATTACAAGTTAAAGTAATCATATAAGCATGCTTCAAACATCATATCAAAAACAGAACCTATTCTAGACTGCAAAATGGCGCAGCTGCTCCCTGTCTAGGCTTAGGGACGGCGCAGCTGCGCTGTCCCCTGGCCAATCCAAGGTTGAACTACTGCCTTTCTGTTTCTACCCAAACTTTAACACACATCCACACTTATACTTAAGATGCATACACACTAGATGTCTTTACATACTTGTATGACCACTTCAAGTTCAACCTTATATATTAGGGACTTTAGTTTAGGATTTTCATGAAATCAAAACCAAATAGGTTTGTGAAATCACTAGGTGTACTAATTAGCCTTATGTTCTCATAATGAGGTCACATAATATGTACTACACATGCTCATTCATATTCATATCTTTTACTAATAGCTAGCATCGTTTAACACTTTAAAACATGCTTTAACCTTATGCTTGGTTTACTTCCATTATGCTTAACATATACAACTTATGTTTAGAGACATAATGAAACATAACATGGTATATCAAGCCTTAAAAATCTAAATACTCATATGCAATGCAACTTAAGTTCGAAAACATGCTCGAGGTTGCTTTTGAAATTATTTTATAATAAATGATGCAATATAGCACATATAAATCATATCTAGGGATATTATAGACATAACATGACTTCTAAATCCTTTTGAATCTAGATATCCACGTGATGCAACTAGATTTTGAAGATATGTTCAAGTTTGCTTTTGAAACCATTATAGACTTGAACCATACCATTCAACACATACAAGATAACTGTAGACACTCGAAATTTTCTGTACTACTGACACTAACATTGCAGGAAGGCAGATTCATCTTTTATGAGAGAACCCTGAAAGACAATCCACAACCATACCGAATACTACCGGAGGTTTAGCATCAACCCCAGATCGCAATCTGGGAATAACCGTTCCAATCTTGGAGAACCCTGAGGCATGCAGATCAATACCAGAACACACATAGGAGAAGACCGATTAATCTCGGAGATAACCATGAGGTATCCAGTCTAAGCCCTAAACATAGGAATAGCCTCCAACCTTGGTGATAGCCCCAAGGAAAGCAATTTTGGCATTAACCCCAGAAATGCTTGTTACAAGTGCAACCAGCTTCAATCTCGGTGCTCACAACGAGATACACTGTATCAGCCCGGTGATAACATCGGGAAGACAGACACACCTCAAAGATAATAAATGAGGACTTTCAACCAATTACAGCAGTCCAATCCCAGCGAAGCTGAGCAACGTCTGCTTTATCAACCCAACCCGGCAATAACACCGGTAAGGGGTAACATCGTCATCTGACCAACACGATGCCATGCCAATTCGTCTCAACACATCTACGCAACAACGACCCACAAGGCTAACCAATCCCGAGTTGCTATTGTGCGGGGTAACGGATAAAAGTTGAAGCTTGAAGACCGGAGGGCACCGTCCCATCTTCAAAGACTTCGTACAAACTCTAATCCCATGCCATTGTACAAACTCTCAACAACGGCGGTTTGAAATAGGTCCTGTATACCTCAAACGGATGCCCGGATTGCACTTCAGAAAAACCGAGTGGACATTACAGTGCCCGCGTGCACGTACTCCGAGATGACCCGACCCGACTAAACTGGGCCGACCCGACCCGCCTCTGGTACACCTGCGGCTGAGCCGCAGGTACACCTGCGGCACCTTTTGCCTATAAATAAGAGGCTTGGGGTGCTGATTTTTAAGAGAAAAAAGACGGGGAAACCCAGCAGAATTCGCTCTACACTTGCCATATAGTGTATTTTCCCACTTTAAACACCTATGAGCTCATATACAACCCTCTTTTGTACCTACACAAGTCTGTGTTTACTCACTCTAAAGATATAGAAGTCTTCTTTGGCAGCCCACTGTAAGCCTTCTCACACACTTTAGAGTCTTTCTCTTCATTTTTTTGCACACACCCTTCTACACGTTGAGAGTCGTGTTCCTTATTTTTGCCCGGACTTCGGTCCGTGGTTTCATTTCAGTCTATATATATATATATATATATATATATACTTATATATTGACTAACATTACCGAGTTATGCCTCGGTTGAGCCTAGACTTCGGTCTGGAGCGTTTATTTGCTTTTCTATATATATATTTTTATATATATAAACTGTGTATCGGACTTTGTTCGATTGAGCCTAGACCTCGGTTTGGTGCATTTATTGCTTTAATATATATATACTTATATATATTAAATGTGTGTCAGACTTTGTTCGATGAATCTAAATTTCGGTTTGGTGCGTTTAATTGCTTTCTTATATATATATACTTATATATATAAACTGTGGTCGAACTCCGTTCGATGAGCCTGGATTTTACATCCAGTGCGTTTACTCGCTTTTATATATATATATATATATATATATATATATATATATATATATATATATATATATATATATATATATATATATATACATTTCGTCCCACCTGGAGTTTACTTCGTGGTGGTTGACCGTTTTTACAGCTTTATCTATGTTTTGTCCCGCCTGGAGTTTCCTCCGTGGCGGTTGATGGCTTTTAACAGCTTTCTTTACATTTCTGATCCCCCATGGATGTTCTTCGTGGTTGGTGATCATGTCTGTATATATATATTTACGGCTTTTATATATATACCTGCTTACTGCTTTCATACAAATTGCGGTATCATGTGAGCCTAGTAATCATGTGATCACAGATTCATCCCATTGGATCTAGATTCGGTTCCCGTGATGGACATTTTCAGATGTAAACAACTTTTAAATTATTATGCGGTGTCTAAATTTTCTCAGATGGTTTCCATACCCACGAGGAAGTCGGCATTATTTTGTACATTATTTTCGTATGGATGCTTCGCAGCCGTCAAATAAAATCAACCAAGTCGCGCATTTAATAAAATGGGAGTGCAAAAGGCCTCAATTACTATTGAGCGTCAGGGTTTGAAAAACCTCTTTTATAAAACATCACTGCCATATCTTGTTAAAATTGAATTTTTACATAAATTCAAACCCTACGTACATAGGTGCGAACGAGGCCTCGTACCACTTTCAAATAACAGCACATTAACTCACACACACACACACACATATTCAGATAATAGTTTCTTGAAAAGAGGCGGTCACCGTGGTAACACGGATGTCGGGGGGTGCCTAACACCTTCCCCCCGCATAACAAAGTCCCAGGACCCTAACTGAATCTCGGTTTCACCGACCCGTATAGCAGTGTCACGTCACCGGGTCAATGTGCAAACTTTTTATCGGTTTTGTTGGTACAACCATTTAAAAAACCAATTGGCGACTCTTAACAGTCCATCGTCGACATTATACATGTCGGACCTTTTTCACTTGTTTTTTCAAACAAATCTCACCTAAAATGAGAACACCAAAGAACAAGTAACGGAAAGAGACATCTAAAAATTCCGACGTCGACAACAACTTCAAAGCTCTAAACATATGTAGTCGAGTCATGTTAACATGCTCGTAAGATTAGAATGTATATCAAGTAGCATTTATGCACCTTAGTCCTTTTATATCAAGTTTTCTTAAAAACTTCTTTCACACAAGGTCTAACAAGTTTGGCTATGAACAAAGGAACTATGTACACTAACCATGCTCATTTATGTGAAAAATCAGTCATGTTAACATCTTTTCAAGTTTCGAATCTATATCTTGTAGCATTTATGTCTATTAGCTTATTATACTCGAAAATTTCTCTATAACAAGACTTAACAAGTTTAGTCATGGATACGGAGACCGTAAACATTGTATCACGCTCATTTACATATGTAATCAATCATGTATATCAATCAGTAAGTTTAGAACTTGTAAAACATAAGTTTTCACAAGATTTGTTTTCTAAAGTTCTCAAATTCATTTTAAGTTATACACTTTCGTTAATCATGCTAATCTAGTAAACCATGTTCACATTAGGGTAACATACTTGTGTATACACATTACACATGCTTGCATGTTAGTTTATGTCATAGTAATTGACTAACACTTGGAAGAATGTAAAACAAAAAGCAAAATCTAAACTCAGAGGCTGGCGCAGCTGTCCTGCGCCTTAGTGATAATCCGGCGCAGCTGCGCCATGTCTAGTTCAAACCAGGAACAGTTGGCTTCGGCAACTGTTCAGCCCAAACGTAAAAATTACTCACGAAATTAATTCTAAACATTCATATTACAGTTGAAACATGCTTATATGGTCATATAACAACTATATAACCCATACCCAACTTCATTAACATCCAATTCCATGAAATTAAGAATTTGACATTTAAGACTCAAGAACTTTGTTTAACAGGAAATTGAAAATAGAAGCAAGGAAAAGAACTTATACTTCTGCAAATGTGAAGGAACTTGCCCCAATGAACTCTCAAACTCTTAGAACACTTATATACTCCCAACTCTTACTTAGAAATTCTCAGCAAATTTTCAAGCAACACTAACTGAATATGTTGTCTGCTATTTATAGAAGAGTCTTGGACTGGGCATTGGTTTTACACAAGGTTGGAATCCATGGTTCAATGAGATGAAACAATGGTTGCTCAAGGGTTGGCCAACCACCCAAAACTCAGCCATCATCCTCCTAGAGCTAGCCTTTTGGAAGAATACGTATTATAGCTTTGAGCTACTATTCATGTACTTGTGCCACTCATTTTGGGACAACTGAAAACTCTCAGCAACAAGCTTAGCATTAATACCATTTAGTTACTTTGTTATCCAAAAATGGTTTTAATGCCCAAGTGTCACCATATTAGGAGAAATTAGGGTTATTTATATACTCATCTCATATAGTCTATGTACATTTAATATACGCAATAAAATAATGCAGTTAGGCATTATTGTCCGAGTAGTTCCATAATTATTACTACTACTCACATAACCACATTATAACCTTATTTAATATTAATGTATATTCAAACATTTAATCTCCTACCCATTTTCTAGAATACATAGATATTTAATTATTTCTGTATTATCACTACATATGATTTCACTGTACCACTTGGTACCTTATATCATTAGTCCCAATTAAATGTCACACTTTACGTATTCTTAAGCCGTAGATATTATATATTACTATTACTCACATTTTTCATATTACACATAGTAATATTATTTAATGATTATACCCATATTAATATTTTAATTGGGCTAAATATTATTTTGTTGGGTACTTTCAACCCACACAATAATTTATTAATATTAATCATTTCTTTTCAATAATTATTATGGATTCCTCTAATTAATAGAATATAATATTATATAATATCGCTTAATTAACCAACATTTAATCTGGGTTAATTAATTAAATCTTTATTCAAGTCATGTTTTGCTAACCAAAAGAACACCTAGTCACCATTCATGACCTAATAAGTGTTATTAGTATGCATGGCTTGCAATCACATTTTCGTAAACTGACTCAGAGTTTTCTACAGACCGACGCAGCTGCGCTGGTCACAGACTTGGTAATGGCACAGCTGTGCAATACCAAAATCAGAGGCAGACAAGTTCTGCATCAGCAGAACTGAAACCTACGCGTCTAAATACTATACACATCCTCCTTAAGTGTTAACTCGTCTAACATCACTTCCCTCTTTGATTCCACTTCATTGGTTACTATATTCCTTAATAATTTAAGGATCACACTTTAAGTTTTAAAACTCAATCTCCATTATTAGTTTAACCAACTATTATCGACGTCGGGATTTTTAGATGTCCCTTTCCGTTACTTGTTCTTTGGTGTTCTCATTTTAGGTGAGATTTGTTTGAAAAAATAAGTGAAAAAGGTCCGACATGTATAATGTTGACGATGGACTGTTAAGCGTCGCTAGTTGGTTTTTTAAATGGTTGTACCAACACAACCGAGAAAAGGTTTGCGCATTGACCCAGTGACGTGACACTGCTATATGGGTCGGTGAAACCGAGATTCATTTAGGGTTCGGGGACTTGGTTATGCGGGGGGAAGGTGTTAGGCACCCCCCGACATCCGTGTTACTACGGTGACCGCCTCTTTTCAAGAAACTATTATCTGAATGCGTGTGTGTGTGTGTGAGTCAATGTGCTGTTATTTGAAAGTGATACGAGGCCTCGTTCGCACCTATGTACGTAGGGTTTGAATTTATGTAAAAATTTAATTTTAACAAGAAATGGCAGTGATGTTTTATAAAAGAGGTTTTTCAAACCCTGACGCTCAATAGTAATTGAGGCCTTTTGCACTCCCATTTTATTAAATGCGCGGCTTGGTTGATTTTATTTGACGGCTGCGAAGCATCCGTATGAAAATAATGTACAAAATAATGCCGACTTCCTCGTAGGTATGGAAACCATCTGAGGAAATTCAGACACCGCATAATAATTTACAAGCTGTTTACAGCTGAAAATGTCCATCACGGGAACCGAATCTAGATCCAATGGGATGAATCTGTGATCACATGATTCCTAGGCTCACATGATATCGCAATTTGTATGAAAGCAGTAAGCAGGTATATATATAAAAGCCGTAAATATATATATACAGACATGATCTCCAACCACGAAGAACATCCATGGGGGATCAGAAATGTAAAGAAAGCGGTTAAAAGCCATCAACCGCCACGGAGGAAACTCCAGGCGGGACAAAACGTAGATAAAGCTGTGAAAACGGTCAACCACCACGAAATAAACTCCAGGTGGGATGAAATATAAATATAAATATAAATATATATATATATATATATATATATATATATATATATATATATATATATATAAGCATGTAAACGCACCAGATATAAAATTCAGGCTCACCGAACAGAGTTCGATAGCAGTTCATATATAAAAGTATATATATATAAAAGCGAGTAAACGCACCGAATGTAAAATCCAGGCTCATCGAACGGAGTTCGACCACAGTTTATATATATATATATATATATATATATATATATATATATAT
Organism: Panax notoginseng; assembly: GCA_016801055.1. Classification (NCBI taxonomy): domain Eukaryota; kingdom Viridiplantae; phylum Streptophyta; class Magnoliopsida; order Apiales; family Araliaceae; genus Panax; species Panax notoginseng. The sequence continues at coordinate 52,783,960 of CM029023.1, forward strand.
ATATATATATATATATATATATATATATATATATAAGAAAGCAATTAAACGCACCAAACCGAAGTTTAGGCTCGTCGAACAAAGTCCGACACACAGTTAATATATATAAGTATATATATATTAAAGCAATAAAAGCACCAAACTGAGGTCTAGGCTCAATCGAACAAAGTCCGATACACAGTTCACATATATAAATATATATATATATAGAAAAGCAAATAAACGCTCCAGACCGAAGTCTAGGCTCAACCGAGGCATAACACGGTAATGTTAGTCAATATATATATATATATATATATATATATATATATATATATATATATATATATATACATATATATATATATATATATATATAGACTGAAATGAAACCACAGATCGAAGTCCGGGCAAAAGCAAGCAACACGACTCTCAACGTGTAGAAGGGTGTGTGCAAAAATGAAGAGAAAGACTCTAAACTGTGTGAGAAGGCTTACAGTGGGCTGCCAAAGAAGACTTCTATATCTTTAGAGTGAGTAAACACAGACTTGTGTAGGTACAAAAGAGGGCTGTATATGAGCTCACAGGTGTTTAAAGTGGGAAAATACACTGTATGGCAAGTGTAGAGCGAATTCTGCAGGGTTTCCCCGTCTTTTTTCTCTTAAAAATCAGCACCCCAAGCCTCTTATTTATAGGCAAAAGGTGCTGCAGGTACCTGCGGCTCAGTCGCAGGTGTACCAGAGGCGGGTCGGGTCGGCCCGGTTTGGTCGGGTCGGGTCGTCTCGAAGTACGTGCACGCGGGCACTGTAATGTCTACTCAGTTTTTCTTAAGTGCAATCCGAACATCCGTTTGAGGTATACAGGACCTATTTCGGATCGCCGTTGTCGAGAGTTTGTACGATGGCATGGGATTAGAGTTTGTACGAAGTCTCTGAAGATGGGACGGTGCCCTCCGGTCTTCATGCTTCAACTTTCATCCGTTACCCTGCACAATAGCAACTCGGGATTGGTTAGCCTTGTGGGCCATTGCTACGTAGATGTGTTGAGACGACTTGGTGTGGCATCGTGTTGGTTAGATGACAATGTTGCCCCTTACCGGTGTTATTGCCGGGTTGGGTCGATAAAGCAGACGTTGCTCAGCTTCGCTGGAATTGGACTGCTGCAATTGGTTGAAAGTCCTCATTGTCATCTTTGAGGTGTGTCTATCTTCCCGATGTCATCACCGAGTTGATACAGTGTATCTCGTTGTGAGCGCCGAGATTGAAGCTGGTTGCACTTGTAACAAGCATTTCCGGGGTTAATGCCGAAATTACTTTCCTTGGGGCTATCACCAAGGTTGTAGGCTATTCCCATGTTTAGGGCTGAGACTGGATACCTCGGGGTTATCTTCGAGATTAATTGGTTTTCTCCGGTGTGTGTTCTGATATTGATCTACATGCCTCGGGGTTCTCCAAGATTGGAACGGTTACTCCCAGATTGCGATCTGGGGTTGATGCTGAACCTCCGGTAGTATCCGGTATGGTTGTGGATTATCTTTCAGGGTTCTCTCATAAAAGACGAATCTGCCTTCCTGCAATGTTAGTGTCAGTAGTACAGAAAATTTCGAGTGTCTACAACTATACATCTCCTTTACGGTTTCATAACACCAATAACACAACACTCGAATATATAACACATACATACATTCCTTTCATTTTCACTTCTTGCCATGTATTGAATTATGTAATAATTCTCCAACCACCTTAAAGGTATAACGATTATCTACTCTCGTCAACAACGTACATATATTTCAGTCTAAACCTAGCACGCGTCGAGCCTTTAATAGTATTCAATATAGTTTACTGAGTGATTTTCCACAAACAACCAACAAATTAATTTTTCGTCTCGTCTACACTATTTTCATAGTAAGTTAGATCGATTACTAATTCGTATATACCTCCGCTCTCTGAAGGAATTGTTTAGCCCAGCTCCTATACCTCCACCATTAAAGAGTACGGTTGCACTACCTTAGACTTGATACTTACTCGTATAAATACTCAAGAAATTGGTGATTATCAAAGATATTTAACGTCACCAACTTACTATTATAAAATAATTTCACATAAATTATTTAATGTCGATAAATAAATCGTATCCATCTTCTTTACAATTCACCTCTACAATAAATATATAATAATGATATAAATTTATTAAACACAACATCACTTATTACATAGCTCGTATTATCCTATGTAACACAATACCACATACCTCGTAACACATTTATATATTCTTGTTCGAATTTATCTCATGCTTTAAGAATTTTATTCACTAAATTCTTATTTTAATATTTTTTAAAAATTCGGGTTCTTACATCCTCTCCCACTTATAAGGATTTTGTCCGCGGAATCACCGAAACCTCCTCTACTCGGTGTTATTTCAAATATTACATATTCTTTTGAATAACTTAATTCATTCTCTTTTCGGAAGTTTTATTATAACTTGCTCACTTGCATTCTACCACATTCTCCTTTCTAAGGAACATTCTACTCACCACATTCATCACACAGAAGAATAAGAATCATCCACGATTTTTCAATAATCGAGAAGTAGTATGAATAAATCGGATTCCAAATTATGTTGAGGGGTCACACAAGACCGTGAACTAGTGCTTCAACACAATTATCCACACTACAAACCAGAGTATTTATCAAATGCAAAGACTGAAAACACTTTCCACACGTACACTAGGTGGCCAACCTATTGTACCACTACGTTAGGCCGCAACGTAGTGTTTTGTAACGACTACATGCGTTACACTCGGAACCATTATCCCCGAAAACATGTCCCCTTATAGGGTTGTTCACCTCAGCTTTTCAACAACTGAATCCGCACCAGAGCATTCTGGTTTGGCACAAATATTCAAGAATGCTTGAATTTCACAATTATTTTTCGACAGTCGTCTAGCCGAATCAAATAGCTTAGACTTTTATCAACAATTTGGACATCAATCAAAATAATTTGGCCAACTTAATTGACCTTCTTCATAAATTAAAAGAAAACCAAAATTTTTTTTATGACATCATGATACCGTACTAGATTAGTAGTACGTTGAGGATTCCGCCATTATGTGACTTTGTCATACTACATCATACCAAAATTGGCTGACGATATTTCAATCACAACCAACACTAGGTTCAACTGCATTGATGACTCCATCGTTTACCATACATCATATCAAATGATGCACATGGTTAGAAATACATTTTAAAATTTTTCAAATTATTTTTGTCTTAGCCGAAACAATTAGCATAGACATAAGAATAAATGTATTATTTTTAAACATCATTGGTTCAATCACAAGATCCGATGTTTTTCAAGAAAACAGAAGTGCAAACATTACTACGAAGTCAATAAATTTTGAAAATATAGTAGAGCAAGAAGATTTAGAAAATCCACGTCTCTTCATCAAATTCAATCTTTACTATACAAAATTTTTTAACATCATAACATATATACCCGATACAGTTCATCAAACTTACCACACTTTGGAAATTCAGAAACTTGCCATAATTATATGAGTTTAAGAACTTATCCTAGTCAGACCATAGGCGACCATTCGCTGAGGGGTTCAAAAATATTTCATATAATTATGAGTCACGAACGTACCATGTGCATGAGTTTTAAGAACTCGCGCCTAATCTTAATATTCTCTATATTAATCTTAATAGTCTCTATCTATCAAATATGATATGAGAAAATAATCACCTTCTCACCATAAGCATATCGATAGCGCGACACCGACATTCCATTGATTATCATTGTGAGGAACCGAGCGTGAGCACAAAGCCTCCGCCTACACAAAGGTTTGTACAACTTAGCTCTCACATGAGTCCTCAATTGAAATCTAACTTAACTCTATCTCACTCTTAACTTGCTCTTTGCTCGATACGAATTCTTTGTATCTCATCACATACAACTCCTCATGAGTTCATATCGTACCATTTCATAGTACAATCTCTTATAGCATCAAGTTATACACACTTAGTTGTTACAGACTATTTATCACTTCATAGCTCAATCCGATCACGTCGTGATCATCAATTTACCTTAGGGTTCTTTCCCTATCATCAACAAAACTCCACTCGAGTTCATTCTCATTATTTTAGTCATACTCATCTTATAGACATCATCATAACATTTTTATTACCAGAGTTAGGAAACTCCTGAATCCTCATTCTCTAGATACTTCAAGATTCTTCTTTGAATCTTCACTTATATATTTTAATCCTTAACTTTCTCTCTCTCAGGTTATAGCCTAAGGTACACTTACCTAAGTTTATAACCTATAGTTTTGATACCAACCTGTGACGCCCCCGAATCCAGGTTACTTCAAACCTCGGACTCGATCCGCCACGATACTACTATCGTCAAACTATTTATATTTTTCATTCATAACTTAATGAATAAACTTTACTTATTATAATTTAGAATATAAATTCTTTCCATTACCAGGATCTGCACAATGACCCCAAACTTTTATAAATTTCACGACTTGGTCAGTTACTATTCCTGTTTTACATCACATTCGATGTTATAAAAATATGAGGAATAATTTAAACTTTTTCAATCTCCTTCGAAAAATAATCTTTTATTGATAACTTAACTTGAATCAATTACAAATCCTTGAATCAAATTATGTTATGATTCAGTCTATTCGAATTATCGTATAAATATTTACATCTCAATTCAAATTTCTCTATGTATCACATAATATAACTTAACATGTATTACACATTGTAAACTACTATCATGTACATCTCCTATAACCTAAACATGGTTCAAGAGTGTATATTTAAATAAATCAATCAATCAATCTCCTTCGATGCTATTGAACTTTATCTATCAAGTAGCACGTAATCTTTACCATGAGTCCTTAACCTGTAAAAGTTGTTATTTGCAAGAGTGAGCTCAACAACCCAGCAATTCTAACAGTTATCATGCAGCACATAGCATATAATAGCATTTTCAGTTCATGCATTCATAATCAATTAATATTTACTATGCATGTTACTTCACATATAACATGTATAAAGATTTTTATCACAAACATATCATCAAAGATCAACTTTCACATTTCATACATATCTCATATGTATTTCATATATATACATCAACATTTGCATAGCATAATATAGCTCAACTAACAGTTATCAAATTCATATATCAAATAGGAACTGAAAGACTTGCCTGATTCGTAGTTTATGAACTGCGACTTAACTGCTTAACGCTTATCTACACTTAGTATATTCCTACACAGTTATATAATCATGGATTCATATTCATTAGTAACATATTTCATGCATTCTCAAAGTAATAACAATATTACACTGCTTCCTAACTAGATTCGTAAAACCTATATTTCACTTTCTCATCACATTCTCGGAATAGCTAGGTCCGTATAGGTATACCTTAACCATTCGGACATGACATCAACATCCGTATATATCTATCACACACTTAACTCACTACGTGATCGACATATTTAAAACTCGTATAGGTAAGTTCAAACGTACACATAAATGTCTAACTTAGTCGTAACTTCATACAACATCACCTATACTATATATTCATAGCACAATTCCGTTTGTAAGACATTACAAATCCAAACAACATATCTTTGCTTAATATCTTGAAAGTATTCCTTTGGACTTAACTTTTGAAAATCATAATTAACATTCATCTCTATCACATAGCGTGCTTCTTAACACATTTCATAGCATATTGGCCATATATTACAAGTTAAAGTAATCATATAAGCATGCTTCAAACATCATATCAAAAACAGAACCTATTCTAGACAGCAGAATGGCGCAGCTGCTCCCTGTCTAGGCTTAGGGACGGCGCAGCTGTGCTGTCCCCTGGCCAGTCCAAGGTTGAGCTACTGCCTTTCTGTTTCTGCCCAAACTTCAACACACATCCACACTTATATTTAACATGCATACAAGCTAGAGGTCTTTACATACTTGTATGACCACTTCAAGTTCAACCTTATATATTAGGGACTTTAGTTTAGGATTTTCATGAAATCAAAACCAAATAGGTTTATAAAATCACTAGGTGTACTAATTAGCCTTTTGTTCTAATAAATAGGTCACATAATCTGTACTACACATGCTCATTCATATTCATATCTTTTACTCATAACTAGCATCGTTTAACACTTTAAAACATGCTTTAACCTCATGCTTGGTTTATTTCCATTATGTTTAACATATATAACTTATGTTTAGAGACATAATGAAACATAACATGGCATCTCAAGCCTTTAAAATCTAAATACTCATATGTAATGCAACTTAAGTTCGAAAACATGCTCGAGGTTGCTTTTGAAATCGTGTTATCATAAATGATGCAATATAGCACATATAAATCATATCTAGGGATATTATAGACATAACATGACTTCTAAATCCTTTAGAATCTAGATATCCACGTGATGCAACTAGATTTTGAAGATATGTTCAAGTTTGCTTTTGAAACCATTATAGACTTGAACCATACCATTCAACACATACAAGACAACTTCAAAGCTCTAAACATATGTAGTCGAGTCATGTTAACATGCTCGTAAGATTAGAATGTATATCAAGTAGCATTTATGCACCTTAGTCCTTTTATATCAAGTTTTCTTAAAAACTTCTTTCACACAAGGTCTAACAAGTTTGGCTTTGAACAAAGGAACTATGTACACTATGCATGCTCATTTATGTGAAAAATCAGTCATGTTAACATCTTTTCAAGTTTCGAATCTATATCTTGTAGCATTTATGTCTATTAGCTTATTATACTCGAAAATTTCTCTATAACAAGACTTAACAAGTTTAGTCATGGATACGGAGACCATAAACATTGTATCACGCTCATTTACATATGTAATCAATCATGTATATCAATCAGTAAGTTTAGAACTTGTAAAACATAAGTTTCCACAAGATTTATTTTCTAAAGTTCTCAAATTCATTTTAAGCTATACACTTTCGTTAATCATGCTAATCTAGTAAAACATGTTCACATTAGGGTAACATACTTGTGTATACACATTACACATGCTTGCATGTTAGTTTATGTCATAGTAATTGACTAACACTTGGCAGAATGTAAAACAGAAAGCAAAAACTAAACTCAGAGGCTGGCGCAGCTACGCTGCGCCTCAGTGTTAATCAGGCGCAGCTGCGCCGTGTCTGGTTCAAACCAGGAACAGTTGGCTTCGGTAACTGTTCAGCCCAAACACAAAAATTACTTACGAAATTGATTCTAAACATTCATATTACAGTTGAAACATGCTTATATGGTCATATAACAACTATATAACTCATACCCAACTTCATTAACATCCAATTCCATGAAATCAAGAATTTGACATTTAAGACTCAAGAACTTTGTTTAACAGGAAACTGAAAATGGAAGCAAGGAAAAGAACTTATAAATCTGTAAATGTGAAAGGAACTTACCCCAATGAACTGTCAAACTCTTAGAACACTTATATACTCCTAACTCTTACTTAGAAATTCTCAGCAAATTTTCAAGCAACAATAACAGAATAGGTTGTCTGCTATTTATAGAAGAGTCTTGAACTGGGCATTGGTTTTACACAAGGTTGGAATCCATGGTGCAATGAGATGAAACAATGGTTGCTCAAGGGTTGGCCAACCACCCAAAACTCAGTCATCATCCTCCTAGAGCTAGCCTTTTGGAAGAATACGTATTATAGCTTTGAGCTACTATTCATGTACTTGTGCCACTCATTTTTGGACAACTGAAAACTCTCAGCAACAAGCTTAGCATCAATCCCATTTAGTTACTTTGTTATCCAAAAATGGTTTTAATGCCCAAGTGTCACCATATTAGGAGAAATTAGGGTAATTTATATACTCACCTCATATAGTCCATGTACATTTAATATACGCAATAAAATAATGCAGTTAGGCATTATTGTCCGAGTAGTTCCATAATTATTACTACTACTCACATAACCACATTATAACCTTATTTAATATTAATGTATATTCAAACATTTAATCTCCTATCCAGTTTCTAGAATACACAAATATTTATTTATTTCTATATTATCACTACATATGATTTTACTATACCACTTGGTACCTTAAATCATTAGTCCAAATTAAATGTCACACTTCACGTATTCTTAAGCTGTAGGTATTATATATTACTACTGCTCACATTTTTCATATTACACATAGTAATATTATTTAATGATTATACCCACATTAATACTTTAATTGGGCTAAATATCATTTAGTTGGGTACTTTCAACCCACACAATAATTTATTAATATTAATCATTTCTTTTCAATAATTATTATGCATTCCTCTAATTAATAGAATATAATATTCTATAATATCGCTTAAATAACCAATATTTAATCCAGGTTAATTAATTAAATCTTTATTCAAGTCATGTTTTGCTAACCAAAAGAACACTTAGTCACCATTCATGACCTTATAAGAGTTATTAGTATGCATGGCTTGCAATCACATTTTCATAAACTGACTCAGAGTTTTCTACAGACCGGCGCAGCTGCGCTGGTCACAAACTTGGTAATGGCGCAGCTGCGCCATACCAAAATCAGAGGCAGACAAGTTCTGCATTAGCAGAACTGAAACCTACGCGTCTAAATACTATACACATCCTCCTTAAGTGTTAACTCGTCTAACATCACTGCCCTCTTTGATTCCACATCATTGGTTACTATATTCCTTAATAATTTAAGGATCACACTTTGAGTTTTAAAACTCTATCTCCATTATTGGTTTAACCAACTATACATCTCCTTTACGGTTTCATACCACCAATAACACAACACTCGAATATATAACACATACATACATTCCTTTCATTTTCACTTTTTGCCGTGTATTAAATTATATAATAATTCTCTAACCACCTTAAATGTATAACGATTATCTACTCTCGTCAACAACGTACATATATACCAGTCTAAACCTAGCACGCATCGAGCCTTTAATAATATTCAATATAGTACACTAAGTGGTTTCCCACAAACAACCAATAAATTAGTTTTCCGTCTCGTCTACACTATTTTCAGAGTAAGTTAGATCGGTTACTAATTCGTATATACCTCCGCTCTCTGAAGGAATTGTTTAGCCCAGCTCCTATACATCCAGCATTAAAGAGTACGGTTGCACTACCTTAGACTTGATACTTACTCGTACAAATACTCAAGAAATTGGTGATTATCAAAGATATTTAATGTCACCAACTTACTATTATAAAATAATTTCACATAAACTATTTAATGTCGATAAATAAATCGTATCCATCTTCTTTACAATTCACCTCTACAATAAATATATAATAATGATATAAATTTATTAAACACAACATCACTTATTACATAGCTCATATTATCCTATGTAACACAATACCACATACCTCATAACACATTTATATATTCTTGTTCGAACCCATCTCATGCTTTAAGAATTTTATTAACTAAATTCTTATTTTAATATTTTTTGAAAATTCGGGTTCTTACAGGTGAGCCGCAAGTTTTCCCAACAAGTTTAAGTTCAATAAATTAAAGATATATCATGATAGAAAGAATTGAACAATAAGCTGGCTACCATTCAACAATATAATTGTGAACTAGCATGAACAAACTTTCATAGCTGGACGAATATTGAACATGAATAACTATATCTGAACTGAATGGTAATGAAGGTGATCAGCCTTTCATACCTAATGACTACATGCAATGTGCACAGAGTGCGAATCAATAATTCATAGACATGGTATAATCAGTAGTGATTAACCACAAGCATATTTCAAAAATATCAACTCGAGCTCGAGTTAGAGAAAACTTGCCTACACCGTTGATTACCGTTGCGCAATATATTAAGCTTTGTCTGAAGACCTAATATATAAATAATATCGATATACAAATTAGAATAATATCATCAAAATTTTAAAATAACCTAAACACATTAACACATAATCCTATCAGTCTATACAACACATAAGACCTAATATCAAGTCAAACTATTGCAGTCTGAGTTGAATCCGGCACAATTCTAACATCCCGACGGCCTAGTCGGATAATTCACGAGCCTATTATCCATAAGACTTTGCCTAAACTGGTTCATAAATATCTTGGATAATTAATCTTTCAGTCAAAATATTCTTCAAAAACTTATAATAGTTTTCAAATAACTATTAACATTTTATCATGATTTTTCAATCATTAATATCGTATTTATATGATTTAAATACCACAATATTCTAATAACATTAATATTTATTTAATATTAAATATTAATGAAATACATGTCATAATATTATAATATATTTATAATATCTCAAAGTATTTTTTTAATACTTTATTATTGCCTTTAAATGATTTTAAAGTAATTAAAACCATTATTAAATAACTACCTTTAATATTAAATATTAATATTTTTAATGACAAAATATCAAAAATTATATTTTATAACTTAAAATATTTTCTAAACCTTTAAATCATTTTTATATGATTTTTAAATCATTATTTATATTTTTTCATAATTTATTTATTATAATTATTAAATAAATTAATTACCATTAATATTAATTTATTAATGAAATTCATCACAAAATATCAAAAGTCATTAAAAATAACTTAAAATATTTTCTTATACCATAATATAATTTTTCATGATTTTTTAAGTATTAAAATTATTTTTAAATAATTTATTTAATATTATAATTAAATAAATTAAATACTATTAATATTTCAAAAATATTGAATATTAATGAAATATATTCAAAATTATTAAAAACTCATTTTTAGGCTTTAAAATAATTTTTAGTAATTTAATATGAATTTGTAATAATTAAAAACTATTTAATATTAATTATTTAATAAAAATAATAATTTTGTAATTAATCTGTCGCTAAAGGGCCCTATAGCAACGAAACTGTCGCTATAGGTGTTCTTGAGTATTCTTGAGGAAACCCATAAATTCATAGCCTGTTTGCAGGGTATTACTACCTTTGACCTTTTCTAGATCCTTCGTGTTTATGTTTTCTAGGCAGCTAAAGTGTTACACATGTAGTATTTATGGAATACTACACACACAAACAAGTTTCAGGGTCATACAACAATAGATCAGAGAGTTATAGGCCTTCAAATTACTTGTCAGACATGTTCTTCATTTTCTGGGTAATTAACCCAGAAATGAAGAACAGTGTATGGTGCCTACTTGAGAGCTTTGAATATATGCCTTCTAGGCTTACTATGAAGGATCTAGCGGTTCAATCTTGCAGCATACATGTCCGGGTACATTTCTATAACATTACATCAACCTAACAACATCACCTACGTAAGATCTGGGACGATCAAACTAGGCCAGAAAAACTGTTCTTGAACATTTCTGGGTTTTTTAGAAATGTTCATAGGCAGACAGTCAACCCAAGTTTGACCTTGATTATCTCTCATCCTGGACATGATATAAATGTTATAATGACTTGTATGTGAATTCCATATGCCAGTCTACAACCTCCATAAAATAACATAACATAACAATTTAGCATCAGCAAGATCAGGAGCCTAGAAAATCATGTCAGACCATTTCTGGGTTTCTGGGCTGCCCAGAAACTAGCTGGTCATGGTCGGTCAACCTTGTTTGACTGCTTATAACTTGCAATCTACACATGATCTGACCTTGATTCTAGTTCCAGATCATAGCCAACAAGGCAAAGAACAGATCTAATACATAAAACACACCTAATCATTAACACATAGAGATCTATGAGCCTTGACATTCGGTTGTCAGACCAAAATTTAGAGCTCATAAACAATTTTCAAAAACTTGATTTTCGTGCATCTAGATGTTATGGATCTATGATATAGCAACCCAGATCACTCAATAACATCCTTATACACAACTTAAAATAACAACAACAACATCTAACATCAAGTCACATGATTTAAAAATTTTAAGGTTTATACCATCAACTTTTATTTTTGATTTATGATCCTTGATGATTGTAATAACCCGATATTTTCTATATAAATAAATGAGAAATTTTGCATATAATTTTTTTTATTATTATTTTAAAGAAGGGAATATGTGTCAGGTAATGTGTATGTATTTTTGTGATAAATAAAATTTATATATTACATGAATAATTTTAAATAATTTTATTTTAGAATTATTGATCATTATAAAGTATATACTTATAATAATTAATTTTATAGTAGAAATGTCTTTATTATTTATTTTATATAAAAATATGATTTTTATATTATTTAAATAATATATGAAAGGTTTATTGGAATTATTATAATTACTATGTTATTATATGAATTTTAGTTCAGATTATTTAAGTTAATTATTTTTAACTTAATTAGTGATGTTATGTATGAAAGATAAATCAGATATGGAATTCAAACCCTAATTTTGGATTTTGAGCAATGAATGAGAATATTAATATTATATTACATATAATATTATTTTTCAGTGTTATAAATATATACGGTATATGTGTAGACTGAGATTGGTTAGGCAATTGTGGTGTATCACGACAAACCCTAGTATTACTATCATAAACCGTAATTGAAAACTCAAAACTGGAGTTTAAGATCGGTCAGAAATTGTGTTATATGAATTATGTAGTATATTATAGAATTTCTTTTAATTAGGGAAAACCCTAATTAATATTTGAAAATCCTAATTAAAATTAGAAATCCTAATTTGATAATTAGGAACCCTAATTGCTAAAATTAGAAACCCTAATTATTATTTTAATAAAGTGAATTGTTAATTTGAGAACCCTAATAATAATTAAGGAATCCTAATTATTTAAAACCCTAATTTTTATTAAAACCCCTAATTTTAATTAGTGTGCTTTAATTAAAATTTTATTACACATGAATTTTATTTTTTCAAACCCTAGAAATTATTTGGGAAACTTTAAGATTTAAAATCTAGTGATTAAAACCTAGATTTAAGTACATTGGACAAGAATACCCTTAAAATTAAAATATAAATTACCATTATACCATTTTTGTCACATTTGGTGAATTATTGATAACAAAATCCTACCATATCTTGGCAAGCCACCCTAGTCTAAGCTAGGGGCTAAGGGACACCATTTATCAGCCATGGCACATCCACATACATAACATACATGTTGTAGATAAGATCAAGGAGAGAGAAAGTATCATTTGTTAGCTCATTTTGCACAAACACTCATCCTGAAACTTCTCTCTCTAAAACCTCCGAATTTCCCTTACTAGATCAGTCATAATTCAAGCCCCACGATCACACTTAACAAATCAGAAGCATAGAAATCAGATTTGTTCATAAAAAGGTATAAAACCTAATTTATAATCTGATCTTGATCAAAGTGTTAGATGTTAGATTTTTATGTTAAAACATGTTATATGTAGTCTATATTGATGATCTGGGTTGGTATCTTGTAGATCCATAACATCTAAGTGGACGAATTTGAAGATTTCAAAAATCTGGAAAATATTTTTTTTGTGTCTGACAACGTAATGTCAAACCCTATAAATCATGTCCTGTTATGTGTTTTGGTTGTTTAAATGTTTAAATTCATAGTATGTTATAATAACTTTAATCCGGAACTGGAATTAGGGTCATATGTTGCACAGATTTTATGTTACTAATGGTCAAAGACTGTTGACCGGCCATGACCATAAGAAATCTGGGTAACCCAGATGTTACCTAGAAAGCTCTGACAAGAGGTTTAAGGGCTTGGATCTTGCAAGTTGTTGATGATTTGTGTTTGTTGTTGTATTCAAGTTATAATAATGTATCTATACTATAGATTAATGCTTTCATATAGCTTATATATTAAACAGATTGGATTTACTGGATGGTCAAACCAAGCAGAATGTTCATGACTTGCGTTTTCTGGGTAACCCAGAAAACTCAGGAGCGTGATTTCTGACAAGGTTTGACCGATCAAGATCTACTTTCTTTGTTGTTGTTATGATGAAATTTTGTAATGGATCTATACCTTGTTATGTTGTGTACAACCTGAAAACCTAAGATCACAGAAACAGTTCATGTGTTGCAAGTTATGAAGATCATAAGTTGTCAACTCGGACTACTATTTATTTCTCGAAAACCCAGAAATGAAGAACAACTTCTGACATGATTTTCTGAAGCTTATATCTTTCTATTGTGTTATGATTTGGCTATGAAACTTGTTTATAGTTTTAGCACTACATGCGTACTACAACATTAACTAAATTTATAACCCAGAAACTTAATTAGCTACGATCCATGCATGGTTAAACTGGTAACCTTAATAGCTGTCGATGAATTTCTGGGCAGACTCAAGAATATGAAGAACACCTATAGCGACGGTTCTGTCGCTATAGGCAGTCTTTAGCGACAGTTATTTACAAAATTAATTATTTTTATTAAATAATTAGTATTAAATAGTTTTTAATTATTAAAAATATAAAATAAATTATTAAAAATTATTTTAAAGTCTAAAAATTAGTTTTTAATTATTTTAAGTATATTTCATAAATATTTAATATTTTTAAAATATTAATGGTAATTAATTTATTTAATTATAATGTTAAATAAATTAGTTAAAAATAATTTTAATACTAGAAAAATTATTTAAAATTATATTATGATATAAGAAGATATTTTAAGTTATTTTGAATGACTTTTAATATTTTGTGATAAGTTTCATTAACAAATTAATATTAATGATCATTAAGTTATTTAATAAATGAAATAAATAAATAAATAAATAAATAATTTTATTATATTAAAAATCATTTTAAATAATAATAAGGTATTTAAAAATATTTTAAGTTATAAAATATAACTTTCAATATTTAAAGGTAAAATTCATTAATTAATTATTATTAATGATATTAAAGTTATTTAATAATTATATTAAATAATTTAGCTTAAAAATGATTTTAATATTATAAAAATTATTTTAAAAAAAATAAAGTGTTTAAAGATATTTTAATTTATAAAATATAACTTTTAATATTTAAAGGATAATTTCATTAATAATTTAATATTAATGATTATTAATTTATTATTAATGATATTAAATTTATTTAATAATTATATTAAATAAATAGTTTAAAAATAGTTTTATTGATTTAAAATTCATTTAAAAAGGAAATAAATAAATTAAAAATATTTTAAGTTATAATTAATGACTTTTAATGTTTGGATAAAGAGTACATTAATATTTAAATATTAATGGTAATTATTTAAAACTGACTTTTAATTATTTTAAAAAAATCATTTAAGGGTAATACTAATACTTTAAAAATATTTTGAGTTATTATAAATAACTTTAATATTTTGGCAATGGTTTCATTAATAATTTAATATTAATTAAATATTAATGATAATTGAATTAGTTAATATTTAATCATTTAATAATGATTCCAGTGTTTGAAAAATAATGATAAATTATAATAATTATTTAAAAATTATTATAAGGCCATGAAAAATAATTCGACTGATATTTAATGTATCTAAACGAATATTGAACTGCACGATAGAGTTTTAGACTTGACAAATACCCGATAAAACCGTCGGTACACCGAAATATTTCAGAAATAGATCCGGACTTAGATAATTGGACTAGATATGTGTTTGTTAGTGAATCAATGACTACTAAGCCTATGTAACAATGTGATTAGGTAATGTGCTGACTGCAAATAGCAGTATTATGTGATATGATATAATATTCTAATCAAACGAATGATCTTATTAATGATAGGTTTCGATATAAAAGATTAAGCTAAGTTGCGTTATTATAAGTAGCAGCTCAAGCAAGTATCTTAACTATTCTTTTCATTGTGCAAGTATTCTACATTTGCATTTACTTTATGCAATGGACATGAGCAATAAAGTTTTAGAATTATATTATCATTATGCCATATTATTAACTCTATTGTTATCGATTATGTATCAAATCTTTGTATTTATACAAGTTCTTAAATTATCCAATCATTGTTTATCAATATAGTACTATTGTATAATTCAGATATTTATTCTGTTCATTAATTCCTTTATAGGGTTAGACAAGTGTCCACACCTGGATAACCATTGTATTTAATCACATGTTGATACATACTTATTGATTTCAAGTATGTATACGATAACTTAAAAGCCGTCTAAGCTATTTGATTTGGCTAGACATAAACTTAAAATAATATTGTTGAGCAAGATAGAACTTTATTGTATCCAACCAGATTGTTTTGGTTTGGATTCCCAACTAAGTATGAACATCCCGAACATGGGAAAACTTTTATGCACCTAAGGTGGATAGAGTGAACGATAATATCGTTCTAGCATGTAGTATTGATCAATACAGGGCATAACAGGATGATCACCCCCCCCCCCCCCCGTGCCCGTAAGTTATGACGGGTTACAGATGAATTTCTGTTTAACCTTTTCAAAAATAGAAAATAATGTTCATAGTCTGTTGATTGATCTCCAGTTATAATCAGTACGTAGTTTCAAAAATTTTATATAGAAGTGATATGTTGTTATTATTGGTTCAGCTTACTTCACAACTGTTGATTCGTTGTAGAAGTATCATTCAAAGAAAATATTTAATTCTTTCAGCTAATATATATATATATATATATATATATATATATATATATATATATATATATATATATATATATATATATATTTGTTATTACTTGCTGGGCAATCAAATGCTCATTCTTGTTTAAATTTAAATATTTTCAGCTAAGTATGAACAACCCGAGGGCTCAGGCAAGAACAAGGGGAAAGGAAAGCTATTCAAATGAGTTTTACAATATTTTATGTAATAATTAAGGCTTATTAAGACAATATTATTTATTATCTATGATGTAATAAAGGTTTAAAGGTCTCATACCTGGGAATAGACTCTGATGCATATGTAAATTAAATTTGGTATCTATAATATTATTATTATTATTGTATGATTCCGCTCATAGAAATGGTATCGCGAAGCACCGAGTTTGGGTTTTAAGTACCTGAATTTAGGGACGCCACAGATTGGTATCAGAGCTTTAGGGTTAGAAACCTTAGGTGGGATAGACCTTAGGCTATAACCTTAGGACAGAGGAAAATGTTGAAAATATAAATAACTCATATAGAGTTTAAAAGGAGATGAATTGAATAATTTCATCGTTAAATAAAATAAAAGATAACTTCTATAAAATTATTAATTGTTCTGTGTATATACTATGTGCTAATCAGGATAATTTGTATGTAGATGTCAAGTGGAAAAGAATTAGGATACCCTCAGATCGTAATTAAGGGGCCAATATAAAAGCCAATAGCTGAAATAGAGGCTCACAGTGCAAGCAACCTTGATGAGGTGGTGGTATTAAAAAATATAGAACCAGATCCAGAAACAGTAGAACTGACAGATAGTGATTCAAACATCGAAGTTGGAGCTGATCAAGCATCAACGAAAATGCAGAATCTGAGGAACCAAGTTTCTTCTTTGGAAAAGTTGTGGGAAATAGAAAGGCCATTAAACAGTCAGTTATGAAAAACGTTAATGGAAACAATAGAAGAACAAGATAAGCCTAAAATCCAAATTGATCAAATGGGAGCTAGAAGCAGCAAATCGTGCACAACTCCGAACAAGAAGGGGAAAAGAAAGATGAAAGACCGTGCCTTAGAAAATAAGTAGGATTAATAGTTGATTATGTATGTTTGATATTCCTAACTTTTGTGTAAGTTATCATAGTAAATCCCGACTTTTGTGGTCACAAAGGGATAGCAGTATGAATTATGTTATGCAAAGTTCTATGACTTGTTGAATGAATATGAATCTATATTTGATTAATGGAATAAGTTTTATATAAAAACTTCGTGTTACATGTTAAACTTATACAATAAGGTTTAGAATGTAAGTTAAATTTATGATTTAATGGAATCAGATAATGCCGCCAAGACGTCGAACACGAAATCAAAGGGCAGAAGAATTTGTCAACAACACTGGGGGACAACAACAAGACCCGATGCAAAACTTTGCAAACATGGTAGCTCAGGCTATGCAGCAGGGAATACCAGCCGCAGGGAACCAGCCAGACAATCGCTTGGCAAAATTTAAAGACTTCAAGGCAGTAGGACCACCAGAATTCAGGGGATCAGCTGACCCTATAGAAGCCCAGACATGGGTTAATAAGATAGAAAAGGCGTTCATAATTGTTAGGGTAGATGAGGGGAAAAAGACCTCTTTTGCCACCTATATGATGAAAGGGGAGGCAAACTTTTGGTGGGAAGGAAATTAAGCGAGGGTAGGAGAAGGAGTAATTACTTGGGCTAGGTTTAAGACTTTATTTTTTGAAAACTACCTTTCAGCTAGCATGCAGGCTAGGATGGAGGTGAAATTTCTAGAGTTAAAGCAGGATAACATGACTGTTGCGGAGTATGCCGTAAAGTTTAATGAATTGGCTAGGTTCGCTCCGTATCAAGTTGATACGGAGGCTAGGAAGGCAAGAAGGTTCGAGCTGGGATTAAAACCCTGGCTCTACAACAAGGTGGCAGTGTTGCAGATTAATACTTTTGCAGTACTCATGGAAAAGGCTATCATAGCTGAGGAGGGGAGTGAGGCCATAAGCCTCTACAACAAGGAGAAGAGGAACAAAAGCAAGGCTGAAGGAGCTGTGAAGGTGGAAGGTAATAGTGGAAATAGGGGTGAGAAAAGAAAGGAGAATTATTTTGGGAATATTCAGGTGAAGCAAGAAGGTCTGAAGAAACAGACTGTGCAGTGTAAGAATTGCGGGAAGAAACACTCTAGTGAGTGTCTGAAGGGTAAGTTTGTATGTTATAAGTGCGGGCAAAAGGGCCATATTTCTCCTAACTGCCCCAACCCAAGGATGAACAGTGGGTGTTTTCTATGTGGATCGACTGAACATAAGGTGAAGGATTGTCCAAAAAGGAAAATAGAGACAGGGAGTGTAACCACGGGAAAAGGCAGCGGGACTCTAGCGATCACAGGACTGACTTCAACCAATAAACCAATAAAACCAACTGCGAGAGTCTTCAACATGACGGTCCAGGATACTGTGGCAACTGGTAATGGAACTCCAGGTATTATTCGAATAACTTTTATTTTCGTATATATATGATTTTCCTATATATAGCAAATTATCTTATAAAGAAATTTTGAAGGAGGAATTTGAGTTCTTTTAGAAATCAAACTTCCGTTTAATCAGATAGACAAGCTTCATGTTGAATAGTTAAAGATCAGTTCGATCAAATAGGATCGAGATCTACTTACAATGATTGTGTATGCTATGTACCCTTGTATGTATGAGTTTTAAAATGGTAATTCTGAGGATGAAATCTTTATAAGGGATGGTGAATGTAATAACCCTATATTTTCTATATAAATAAATGAGAAATTTTGCATATAAATCTTTTTATTATTATTTTAAAGAAGGGAATATGTGTCAGGTAATGTGTATGTATTTTTTTGATAAATAAAATTTATTTATTACATGAATAATTTCAAATAATTTTATTTCAAAATTATTGATCATTATAAAGTATATACTTATAATAATTAATTTTATAGTAGAAATGTGTTTATTATTTATTTTCTATAAAAATATGATTTTTATATTATTTAAATAATATATGAAAGGATTATTGGAATCATTATAATTACTATGTTATTATATAAATTTTAGTTCAAATTATTTAAGTTAATTATTTTTAACTTAATTAGTGATGTTATGTATGAAAGATAAATCAGATATGGAATCCAAACCCTAATTTTGGATTTTGAGCAATGAATGAGAATATTAATATTATATTAAATATAATATTATTTTTTAGTGCTATAAATATGTTAGGTTTGTAATATTCATGAACGCAATCAAATTGCACAAAGTAAGCGGAAGCATGGAAAATCAAAGTTTTAAAATTTTACAAACCATATACCCGAATCATCCTTTATGTACAATTATTAATTAAACAAAAAGAAGAAGAACAAGAATCATACCTTTGAAGATCCGAGCTTCCTCAGGTACAAGTTCACCACTAAATCATTTTCGTGTTCAACTTGAATCCACCGGGTTGGGTTCTTTCCTTTGATCAACGTTAGCTACCCAAGTGTTTGGCCTCTAGAGGTGATCCACCAAGAAAGAAAAAATATTCAAAAAGAAGAGTATTTGGCAAAACCCTAATTTTTCTATCTCTCATAGAAAGGGGTGTACTCTCCCAAGTATTGGAATTACGTATTCACGTATTTTGTGAAAGCAACCACCCTCACCTATAATAAGACTCCTCTTATTTATAGATGTGGGCAACTCTCCTTAATAATTAAGGAATTGAGTTTTATTTTAATTAATTAAACTCCTTTAATTAATTATGCTCCCAATCTTATTAGGGATAATTAATTAAAATCTTTTAATTAATTTGCTTCCTAATCTTATTAGGAATATATGAGAGTACTTTTATTAATTAATTCTCAAACTCCTTTAAGAATTAAATAATAATAATAATAGTAATAATAATAAGACTCCTCTTATTAATTTATATTTAATATTTCCAAAATATTAAATAATAAATATTTAGCTATTTAATTTATTCTATCACCATAAATTAAATTAAATATACTTAACTTATTATTACGATTATGCCATTAACTTCTTAAATAATTATTCTTCCTTTTATGGTGTGACCCTTTAAGTTCTCCATATTAAACCAGTTGTGAATAAATCAATTAGAACAATTGTAATCTTATTTAAATAAATAAACTAAACTATTAATTTATTTAAATAAATAATATTTATTCTACAATAGGGATAAGCCTCCCTAGCGACCAACGACTTTCCAGATAATATAGATTTTAACATTAATCATAAAAGAACCTTTGAGCAAATAATTACCGTATAATTCAATCCTTCCACCATACAATGTCCCAATTAAATATAAGACATGAAATTACTGTCAAGTCTTATTTTATTTAATTATATATTTTTCGACTCTTAAATGCACAACTTCAAATAATACAAATTAGAAACTCCTTTCTAATTTCATTCTGCCTTGGCCAATGACTACTGGGTTGTCATTTATCGAATCACATAGGACATTTCTCTTTTTTTACCAGAAGCGGTA
Source organism: Panax notoginseng (assembly GCA_016801055.1). Taxonomy (NCBI): domain Eukaryota; kingdom Viridiplantae; phylum Streptophyta; class Magnoliopsida; order Apiales; family Araliaceae; genus Panax; species Panax notoginseng. The sequence goes on from CM029023.1 coordinate 52,805,101, forward strand.
GATTCTTTATTGATCATACATTATCTCCATGTAGGACTTATTATACCCAATCATACCCTTTGATATACCCTAAGGGTCTTAAGGAATAAGTCAAAGTATAATTCATCATACACAAGATACTATGATGATCTCAAGTCCAAAGATCACTTGTACTATTATCACTACAGGAATTCCTATTGACAGGCAAGTAAAACTCCATTAGGTATTTCTTAGCGAGCCACGTTCAGTGAACTTATTCTATAATAAGCACCTACATACTTGCTTTAGTGTCTCCACACAAATGATCATGAGATCAATTATCCTCATCCAATAAGGAAGCAAAGTATGTACCAATCTATCCGGATTCACTAATCCCCAATTTAGTAATCCACCGATTGGAAACTATTTTAGTTTTAAGCTTTCTAAGAATTTAGATCTCATTAGAATGATCATCATCATTATTCTAAAAGTATTGCTTAAAACTATGGGTTTATCACATATTATAAAACAACATCATGTAGATAATTAAAAGCCTATAATAAATTAATACTTTTTATTAATAAATGAATAAGATTGTTACAAAGTATATGCTTTATCATCAAACATGATTGGCTTGTGTGCATACTACTTTCAAAATATACACGGTATACGTGTAGACTGAGATTGGTTAGGCAATTATGGTGTATCACGACAAACCCTAGTATTACTATCATAAACCGTAATTAGAAACTCAAAACTGGAGTTTAAGATCAGTCAGAAATTGTGTTATATGAATTATGTAGCATATTATAGAATTTCTGTTAATTAGGAAAAATCCTAATTAATATTTGAAAACTCTAATTAAAATTAGAAACCCTAATTTGTTAATTAGGAACCCTAATTGCTAGCTAAAATTAGAAACCCTAATTATTATTTTAGTAAATTGAATTGTTAATTTGGGAACCCTAATAATAATTAAGGAACCCTAATTATTTAAAACCCTAATTTCTATTAAAAACCCTAATTTTAATTAGTGTGTTTTAATTAAAATTTTATTACACTTGAATTTTATTTTTTCAAACCCTAGAAATTATTTGGAAAACTTTAAGATTTAAAATCTAGTGATTAAAACCTAGATTTAAGTACATTGGACAAGAATACTCTTAAAATTAAAATATAAATTACCATTATACCCTTTTTATCCCATTTGGTGAATTATTGATAATAAAATCCTACCATATCTTGGCAAGCCACCTTAGGTTGTGTTTGATAAATCTGGGAATTAAGATATGAATGATTATGATATCTTAATAAATTAGATCATCTGAATGGTTATGAGGTCTGAATCTAAAAAATTGTTTGATAACAAAAAAGTAAGTTGTCTCTTAATGACACTATTTTACCATTTTAAAGGGTAAAATTTTATTTAATAATTTTAAATATTCAATTTAATAAAAATGAGTGCATAATATTGTTGAATATATTTATATAAAAAAAAATTATCAAAAAAATTTCATTAAGAGGTACCTCTTAATTATTAAGATTTCATTTTCTGTCTTACCGATTAAGAGGCATTCAGAGGTAACAAAAAACAAAACAAACAGCATCATGCCTCTTAGCGAATAAGAGGTAATCAGATGTAAACAAACAGCACCTTAGTCTAAAATAGGGGCTAAGGGACACCATCTATCAGCCATGGCACATCCACATACATAACATACATGTTGTAGATAAGATCAAGGAGAGAGAAAGTATCATTTGTTAGCTCATTTTGCACAAACACTCATCCTAGAACTTCTCTCTCTAAAACTTCCGAATTTCCCTTACTAGATCAGTCATAAATCAAGCCCCACGATCACACTTAACTAATCAGAAGCATAGAAATCAGATTTGTTCATAAAAAGGTATAAAACCTAATTTATAATCTGATCTTGATGAAAGTGTTAGATGTTAGATTTTTATATTAAAACATGTTATATGTAGTCTATATTAATGATCTGGGCTGGTATCTTGTAGATCCATAACATCTAAGATGACGAATTTAAAGATTTCAAAATTTTGAAAAATATTTTTTTTGTGTCTGACAACGTAATGTCAGATCCTATAAATCTTGTCCAGTTATGTGTTTTGGTTGTTTAAATGTTTAAATTCATATATAGTATGTTATAATAACTTTAATCCGGAACTGGAATTAGTGTCATATGATGCACATATTTTATGTTATTAATGGTCAAAGACCGTTGACCGGCCATGACCGTAAGAAATCTGGGTAACACAGATGTTACCCAGAAAGCTCTGACAAGAGGTTTAGGGGCATGGATCTTGCAAGTTGTTGATGATTTGTGTTTGTTGTTGTATTCAAATTATATTATAGTATCTATACTATAGATTAATGCTTTCATATAGCTTATATGTTAAACAGATTGGATTTACTGGATGGTCAAACCAAGCAGAATGTTCACGACTTGCGTTTTCTAGGTAACCTAGAAAACTTAAGAGCGTGATTTCTGACATGGTTTGACCGATCAAGATCTACTTTCTTTGTTGTTGTTATGATGAAATTTTGTAATGGATCTATACCTTGTTATGTTGTGTACAACCTAAAACCTAAGATCACAGAAACATTTCATGTGTTGCAAGTTATGAAGATCATAAGTTGTCAACTCGGACTGTTCTTCATTTCTCGAAAACCCAGAAAGGAAGAACAGCCTCTGACATGATGTTCTGAAACTTATATCTTTCTATTATGTTATGATTTGGCTATGAAACTTATTTATAGTTGTAGCACTACATGAGTACTACAACATTAACTAAATTTATAACCTAGAAACTTAATTAGTTACGATCCATGCATGGTCAAACTGGTAACCTTAATAGCTGTCGATGAATTTCTGGGCAGACTCAAGAACATGAAGAACACCTATAGCGACTGTTCTGTCGCTATTGGTAGTCTTTAGCGACAATTATTTACAAAATTAATTATTTTTATTAAATAATTAGTATTAAATAGTTTTTAATTATTAAAAATATAAAATAAATTATTAAAAATTATTTTAAAGTCTAAAAATTAGTTTTTAATTATTTTAAGTATATTTCATAAATATTTAATATTTTTGAAATATTAATGATATTTAATTTATTTAATTATAATATTAAATAAATTAGTTAAAAATGATTTTAATACTTAAAAAATCATTTAAAATTATATTATGATATAAGAAGATATTTTAAGTTATTTTGAATGATTTTTAATATTTTGTGATAAATTTTATTAACAAATTAATATTAATGATCATTAAGTTATTTATCAAATGAATTAAATAAATAAATAAATTAAAATGATTTTATTATATTAAAAATTATTTTAAATAATAATAAGGTATTTAAAAATATTTTAAGTTATAAAATATAACTTTCAATATTTAAAGATAAATTTTATTAATTAATTATTATTAATGATATTAAAGTTATTTAATAATTATATTAAATAATTTAGTTTAAAAATAATTTTAATATTATAAAAATTATTTTTTTAAAAAATAAAGTGTTTAAAGATATTTTAAGTTATAAAATATAACTTTTAATATTTAAAGGATAATTTCATTAATAATTTAATATTAATGATTATTAATTTATTATTAATGATATTAAATTTATTTAATAATTATATTAAATAAATAGTTTAAAAACGGTTTTATTGATTTAAAATTCATTTAAAAAGGAAATAAATGAATTAAAAATATTTTAAGTTATAATTAATGACTTTTAATGTTTGGATAAATAGTACATTAAAATTTAAATATTAATATTTGGATTCATTTCTATATTTTATGATCGTTTTGTTTTTACGATCTCTTATCCTTGTACTCTTAGTCTTTTAGACTCTATCTATTTATCATTACTGTTCAAGTTTATTATCAGAGTCAGGTAACTCCGTATCTTTATAACTTATCGAGATTCGTCTTTGAATCTTACCGACACACTAACTCTATTTGAGTTAGTACTTATTCTAATCACTGCGGTTATTAGTCTAAGATAATTCTACCCTAGGTTTATAACCTACAGCTTTGATACCAACTGTGCCGACCCCAGATCCGGGTCCTAAATTACCGCAGATCCGGTACAATCAATCTATTACTATTACGAAAGATATAAACATAAATTATTTATACATTAAACTTTACACACTATCCCCATGGTCGAGAACCTTCACATAATACCTGAATCAATATCCTATCTAACATACAATGTTATTATCATACAACACTGTTACATTTCTAGCTGCACATATTATCCCAATCTGGACTTGTCTTTGCCTTTTCCTGTATTCGAACTATTAAACTATAATGTTCGTTAAGTCAATGTCTTATTCCTTACGGCTTTCTGACAACTAAATGTCATACCTCAGGATTCACTCTTTATCGTCCAAGTCATACAGCCTTTCGTATACTCATAACGATCATTCAAATTAATCATTAACTCGGCTTCATTACGTTAACGTCGTTGTCTTAATTTAGTTCTTTACCATTCATGGTTTAATCATTGATCTTCATTATCTTACGGTCAAACCATACACTAGGTGTAGGCTCTATCCGTTCAGTATTTGCGTACACTCAACCTTCAAGTCGGTTAAAGTGTTCAACACTTACATTTCATTCTAACATTCTCCATCTGAATCACTATCGGCTTCCATTAATCGTATTATCGTTCGTTACGGCTTTCTTGATACCATTCGTATCTTACGTAATACTCTCGTTATCCATTACATGAACCCCATGTTCATTACCTGTTCTTAGTGTCGATGCCATACTGATCGTTGTATGCTTAGACCGATTGTTCATCGCAACAACGTTGCGTTCACAGCGTCTATACGCTTTACACTTATCCCTCATTACCACAATCATAACATCAAAATATTATTCATTACCTTCGTCACTCAACGTCTAAGGAATCACAATAATAGTAATCCCTCACGTTCATTCATCGTGACTACGGTCCCCGGATATCGGTTCTGTAACCCACACCTACAATCTTTGTCTTTTAATCTCGTTTAATCTTTTCATTCAACCTTTACTACAAGTTTAATTCACTTGATTAAGTGTTACAAAAGTTCATCTCTGGCTTTTTCCCCACACCGGCGCTGCGGCACCACTCTCTCCTTTATCTCTCGTGCCGCGATGCGAGACTTCAGTTCCTAACTCCCGGTCTAGCGCTGCTTAGCCAACTCTATACAGCATGGCTGGCGCCGCGGCGCCAAGCCTTAGTTCTTGAAAATTTCTCTAAGTGTTAAATCCACTTTGAGACGCTTACTTCCTGATCTCATAACTCCTTCGTCATAACTCGGAACGAGGTCGTTCCAACGCCATTCCCTTCCTTATACTACGTACTTCAATACCCCTCAGACAGAACTTTGTTTTAAATTTGTTAGCATGCCATTCGATTGGCTTGATCTTCACCCTTCGGTCATTTTTACGTTTTTAACGTTCTTCGTTCGTTCGTCCGTAATTCGGTCATCCGAACTCAGAACTCGTTCATTCTTGAGTCCACGACTCATATTTTCTATGTTCTCTTACTTCCTTATGAAACCCTACATGTTTGGGTTCATTTACTAAATTTCTAATTCTCGTTCGTCTTTTACAAAATTTAATCAAAAACTTCGTTATAGCTAAGTTTTAATTCGTTCTTCATGAACGTTTCTACCGTTCCTAACCAAGCGATAAGCAACTAACTTATACGTGATGGTTTTAAACTTATTCATCAACAACAATTATCCTACGATGGTTTTAAATTTATCCACCAACAACGTTCTACGCGTGTTCTTCGCATGTTCTTCGTTCGTTCTTCATTGTTAATCGATATTTTGATTACGATTTCACTTTTTCTTGGAATTTGATGTTATAGAACACCATTCCTTACTTATTTCTCCTACTTATTCATATAATCCACTCGGATCATTCTAATTTATTACGAATCTTACACTTCCTTAAGAAATTTATAAACTAAATTTCTAATTCTTATTTCTTTTTTTTCTCATGATTTCAACCATATGAAATTCATCCTTACATCTTTTACTTCTATTCTCATTAAGTTATGTTTTAAACATATAAAACTTAAAGAAAATTTATAAGAGACTAGGTTTCGGATTACTTTTCTCCTTTAATCTCCTTCCGTCGGACAAAGATTGCTCACGAGCAAGCTCTTCCTCTTTATTTTCCTCTTCTTTCTCCCATCCGAACTCCCCCTCTCTCTCTCTCTCAAAGTGTAGGATTTTCAAAATCCCAAAATAATGAACTAACCTTCCTATTTATAGAAAACCAAGGCTAGGGGTATTTTAGTCATTTTACCCCATAACCTCCTTATTATTCAAACCTCAATACTATTACCACCTCCTCAATCCACCTCCTTACTATTCACAAAACTTTTGTCTTTCAGGTTTTGTCCGACAGTTTTAAAAATTGCGATTCTCGAAATCCAAATATTTTTGGATATTTCGTCTTTCCTTTACCGATTAACTTTTACGTATTCTTCGAATTTTCAAAAAATTGAAAAACACTTTTTGGCGTTAAGCGTTTTCCTTCACGTTTTCCCCTAACGTAGTTAAACGAATGAAAAGTACATAACCATATTTTTCGTCGTTCTTATTTCGTCCGATTTCTGCACGTTTTTTGAGAAAAACTTTTATCGGCTTACTTAACTTTTCACGATTTAGTATCGTCAAATCTTTTGACGGAATGTCATTTCGACATACCGAACTCTCAGAAAGGCTTAGGTTATTCAAACCCTAACCCTTAGGGTTTCATCGGGTAAATAATGCCTATTTCGTCTTTTTCTCCGAAAATATTTTTGTTCGCGAAAAAATTTTATTTTCGTCTTAAAAATTCTTACTCGTTCAATCTAGCTCGTAGCCAGAATACTCCCGTATTATAATCATCCTAGGTTATCGAACGATTAATAAACACATAGCGTAGAATATTATTAATAAAAATTCCTTTTATTAATAACTAATTCTTTAAATCTTAATTTCTGGACAACCCGAATTTCCGGGTCGTTACACTTTTTCCCCCTTATAAAAATTCCGTCCTCAGAATTTCTTAAAACCACACCCTTACCCGGGTCCTCACATTCTCCCCTTCTTCATAGAATTTCGTCCTCGAAATTTTAGCTTACCATTCTTCTCAACTTCTCTTCAAAGAAGTTCATATCTTTCCATCATTCCTAACCTCCATAACCTATCAAGAATCATGAAGTAGAAGGAATAACGAGGCATATAAAATTTCCTTTTAAAACGTTTCATCCTTTTGCTGAGTGTTAAAATCAACCATGAACTCTTACTAGGTTTAATAGCATAATGCCGTAACCTTTCTTCCACGGTCAGTTTACAATCACAAAGAAAGCAAACTGCCTCTTACCCATCGTATACCCCATTTTGGAATATGTTCACCTCAGACTTAATCATTAGATTCCACACCAAAATAATTTGGTTTGGCACAACTTCTTTAAAGAGAGCTCGATTTTCTTTTAAACATGACATACCATTTGTCTAGCGGAATCAAGTAGCTTAGACCATACCAATAAATTGGATATCAACGTGAAACATTCGTCTAGTCAAATTAATTGACGTCAACTACTTCTTTAAATTCGTTTGCAATACATCAAAACGTTTTATGACGTCATGATACCGTACTTTTCACAGTACGTTGAGGACTTCATCAGTATGTGACTTCGTCATTATACAACATACCATAGCGGGTTGTTGAACCTAAGATCACATCCAACACCAGGTTCAATTGCATTAACAACTCCATCTTTTTACCGTCGTTACATCAAATGCACTGATGATATAAAATTCATTTTGATATTTCAAATCAATTTCTGTCTAGCCGAAATAATTAGCATATATAGACATACTGTGACAACCCCAAAACAGATCCATTCCATCCAACCCATTCTGAGTCGCCAAATACACGGTACAGAAAATAACTAAAATTTTATTACAACAATTGTCGTGCAAAATACAACAACACATATGCTGTGAGTTTGGATACAAATATATACCAACTATGACTCGTGTCCCAACCGTAATGTGACAAATGTCCCATCAGTGGACAACACCTCACAATGATACCTACATAAAGGTATAGTCAAAAACTGTTTTAGAAATTAGAATCTTTGGGAAGTGCTCAAGGAAACCTTCGTACATGGGAGGCCATGCTTCCAGGTTATGATAGATATCATATGTCTACAAAATTATCCTTGGTTGACCTAATAGACCCCAAAAAAAATAAGAAGATTACTATCATATTCTTTCCAATTGTGAGTCTTCTCTTGACATATCATTATCTCCACTGTCTTTAATCGTAAATTAAACTTCAAACAAACAACAAGATTATGTAGGTAGTGCTCGTAAATATACTCAGCAAGTGGATGTGCATAACCCTATCTTATAATGACACGAGGTTGTATGACATTAGACATCTTGTATGATAGTGGCAAAACAGCCTTCCAACGTTGGATTCGCCTCACCCTATTGGATTCATCAAATATAACTACTAAATGATTACCACCGTTCTATTCCCCTGTTACCCCCGCTCGACCCAGCTACACTCGTATTACCTAAAAGGAATTGTGAAATAGAAGGGTGAGCACAACTAACCCAGTAAAGAATATCATGTCTAAAGGTAAATAAATTATCAATAGCCTTCAACAGTAATAAATCAGAGATTTAGAACATATGGTAGATGATAAAAAATTTCAACCATAGTTGCAGCGGAACGAGCAATCCATTAGAAGAGTCAAATAGACCATAAAATCTATTATCTTCTCCATGTTAAAAATCCATCAACAATGTTTTATCCTTGTAACATCAATCAACAGTTCTGGTCCACAATCATATAAATAACTCATTATCAAAATTATGATTCTAAATTCCTCTTCGCATCCAGGACGAAGATAACTTTCATCACATGTCTTTACCTGAAACATCAAAGATTATGGTTATACCAAATCACAGTTCCTGTTCATAATCATACTAATAAATTCATCTTTGCACTACGGGCCAACGATATTCGTCAACAGTTCATCTTTGCACTACTGGCCAAAGATATTCAACAACAGGTCATCTTTGCACTACGGGCCAAAAATATTCATCAACAATTCATCTTTACACTACAGGCCAAAGATATTCCTCAACAGTTCATTTTTGCACTACAGGCCAAATATATTCATATCTCAAAGAAATATATAATCATTTAAGAATTTATATAAACAATAACTATAACCATGTTAATTAATTCATCTTTACACTTAAGCTAAAGAAATTCAATGGTCATGATCATACCAGTTAACAATTCATCTTTGCACTAAATGCCAAAGATATTCCTCAGTCACGATTATACCAATAATTTACCCATCTTTACACTCAAGTGAAAGAGAAATTCAACATCAGGGTTACAAAAATGTTATATATGATAATAAAAATAATATGATCAACAACTGCATTTATTTTCAAGAGCAACAATCATAAATCAACGATAATTTGGTCAGAAAAAGAAACCAATTTTTGTCGTGAATAGTACTCGTGAATAGTAACTCGTGAATAGTAACTCATGAATAGTAAATCATGAATAGTAACTCGTGAATAGTACTTCATATTCGTACATGGTACCGTATACGTAAATAATATCATATACGTAAATAGTGTCATATACATGAATAGTGCCGTATACGTGAATAGTGCCGTATACGTGAATAGTAATCCCGACTCAAAAGGTAAAAATTCTACAATAAAATCCATACCAATATTTCAGTATAATGATATTGAAAGAATAACATCATTATGAAGAATATAGCATCCTTTAATATCCCTTACTATCCCTTACCTCAAAAGAGCAGCACTTCTGACTAGATATCGGATATGACGCTGAAGGAAATTTGCACTGATGAATAGTAACTCACCAAGTATCTAAATACTCACAAAATACACTCGATAATCTAGAGAGAAAACTTATGAATTCTGGTATGATTTTCAATTCTAACTTAGCCCTCTATTTATAGGAAATTGTTAGCATACCAAAGAAGACTTGACCTGCTACCTGATGGCTTTACCTGCTACTATTCCACCCACCAAAAATTAGCCATCTTCCCCAACAACCAAAAGTTGGGCCCACCCATTTCTAGAATTTTTCACCAAAATCATTTATAAACCTAATTTTTGAATCAGTCACCTCTTAAAATTCATAACAAATCATTCATTCATTTTTAACGGTTCAAAACTTGTGAACATATACTCAACTCATATATGTATAACATATCCAAAAATCACAACGATCCAACGGTCAGACTAAAAATTATAACTCACACAATAAAGCTGTAAGAACACTGATTTGATCTTTTAATACCTCCAATCCGACAAAATACTGATAAAATACATCAACATTAATTCCTTCATTTATAACCACATAAATAAATCCATCATTTATATCCACATCAAATAAATATTTCATTGTCATATAGATCAATAATTAATTATTCACAAATAATATTACAGAATCACAATAATGACAATCAGGTAGTTCCCAAGAAAGAGGGGGCTTTCTGATAAGGATTTCTCCTTACTGACGCGCAATTAGGTGACCAAACCTCTCCTTGACAGAACTTTCTAGACATTGCCAATAATGTTATCTAATAATATTATTCAAATAATATGAATTATTGATCTGATAATGGAGATACTGTGCAATGATAATTATTGAAACAACAATAATATAAAATATCAACGCAGCAATTATTGATTCAATAAAATAAAATATTGAACATAAATTACTGTAACAATGATTGAGTAGTGCCTTCTCACGTAAGAATCAATAATTAAAAAAATACTGTGCAATACCGTGTGCTATTGTGCAACTACGCGTATTACTGTATTTTAACCACCAGGTACTCCAACAGTGTTAACGGTAACAACTACGCCGTTATTTATAAAAACTCAAATATGTCGTTTTCTTCATCCGACAGTTATTCTGTTATGGGGCTCACAAATGGCTATGTCGTCGTACGAATATTCCCCGACAGAAAGAATATTCCACGTCCAAACGAATATTTCCCGACAATAATAAATATTTTATAACCAGTTGTTTATTTTGCAAAATTTGTATATATCACTCTTAACTTTAACTTTTTTTTATCAATTTAACCATTTACTAAATAGGAAAATTGAATACTTTTATTTCATAAAATTTGGGGTCTTACAATCTCCCCTCCTTATGAAATTTCGTCCCCGAAATTTACGTACCTGATAATTCAAAGAGTTGAGAATAACTTACTTTCATTTCAGATTCTATCTTCCCTGTCATCATAATTTCTTCATTGCTCATCTCCTGTATTTCAGATATCATTCTAGAATACAACTTCAAAACAAGGGTTAATTGAACAAATTAACATATCACATAATATCCCGATATTATGACTGACCAATAAATAAGCTTAGGTAGGACACACTAGCGAAGGATTTACTCATCTCTCCCCTCCTAGTTCTATTTCCCGATCTCCGCCAGAGATAATATCCCTAAGCTCTGATACTAAATGTGACAAATGTCCCATCAGTGGACAGCACCTCACATTGGTACCTATCAGTTTGCCACCACAGAACGGCGTCCCCCTACGGAGAGTCTGGCTTCGGTGCATCCCTCATCAACAGGAAGTCACCAGCGAGAGGCTCGGGGCTCTTTACTTATAGCTCTGATACCAAACGTGACAACCCCAAAACAGGTCCATTCCATCCAACCCATTCTGAGTCGCCAAATACACGGTACAGAAAATAACTACAATTTTATTACAACAATTATCGTGCAAAATATAACAACACATATGCTGTGAGTTTGGATACAAATATATACCAACTGCGACTCGTGTCCCAACCATAATGTGACAAATGTCCCATCAGTGGACAACACCTCACAGTGATACCTACATAAAGGTATAATGAAAAACTATTTTAGAAATTAAAATCTTTAGAAAGTGCTCAAGAAAACCTTCGTACATAGGAGACCATGCTTCCATGTTATGATAGATATTATATGTCTACAGAATTATCCTTGGTTGACCTAATAGACCCCAAAGAAAAATAAGAAGATTACTATCATGTTCTTTCCAATGGTGAGTCTTCTCTTGACATGTCATTATCTCCACTGTCTTTAATCGTGAATTATATTTCAAACAAACACCAAGATTATATAGGTAGTGCTCGTAAATATACTCAGCAAGTGAATGTGCACAACCCTGTCTTATAATGATACGAGGTTGTATGACATTAGACATCTTGTATGATAGTGGCAAAACACCCTTCCAACGTTGGGTTCGCCTCACCCTATTAGATTCATTAAATATAACTACTAAATGATGACCACCGTTCTATTCCCCTGCTACCCTCGCTCGACCCAGCTACACTCGTATTACCTGAAAGGAATTATGAAACAGAAGGGTGAGCACAACTAGCCTAGTAAAGAATATCATGACTAAAGGTAAATAAATTATCAATAGCCTTCAACAGTAATAAATCAGAGATTTAGAACATATGGTAGATGATAAAAAATTTCAACCATAGTTGCAGCGGAACGAGCAATCCATTAGAAGAGTTAAATAGACCATAAAATCTATTATCTTCTCCATGTTAAAAATCCATCAACAATATTTTATCCCTGTAACATCAATCAACAGTTCTGGTCCACAATTATATAAATAACTCATAATCAAAATTGTTGTTCTAAATTCCTCTTCGCATCTAGGACGAAGATAATTTTCATCACATGTCTTTACCTGAAATATCAAAGATCATGGTTATACCAAATCACAGTTTCTGTTCATAATCATACTAATAAATTTATCTTTGCACTACGGGCCAATGATATTCGTCAACAGTTCATCTTTTTCACTACTGGCCAAAGATATTCAACAACAGGTCATCTTTGCACTACGGGCCAAAGATATTCATCAACAATTCATCTTTGCACTACAGGCCAAAGATATTCCTCAACAGTTCATATTTACACTACAATCCAAATATATTCATATATCAAAGAAATATATAATCATTTCAGAATTTATATAAACAATAATTATAACCATATTAATCAATTCATCTTTACACTTAAGCTAAAGATATTCAATTATAAATTCAATGGTCATGATCATACCAGTTAATAATTCATCTTTGCACTACATGCCAAAGATATTCCTCAGTCACGATCATACCAATAATTTACCCATCTTTATACTCAAGTGAAAGAGAAATTCAACATCAGGGTTATAAAAATGTTATATATGATAATAAAATAATATGATCAACAACTGCATTTATTTTCAAGAGCAACAATCATAAATCAACAATAATTTGGTCAGAAAAAGAAACTAATTTTTGTCGTGAATAGTACCCGTGAATAGTAACTCGTGAATATTAACTCATGAATAGTAACTCGTGAATAGTACTCCATATTCGTACATGGTATAGTATATGTAAATAATGTCATATACGTAAATAGTGCCATATACATGAATAGTGTCGTATACGTGAATAGTGCCGTATACATGAATAGTAATCCCGACTCAAAAAGATAAAAATTCTATAATAAAATCCATACCAATATTTCAGTATAATGATATTGAAAGAATAACATCATTATGAAGAATATAGCATCCCTTAATATCCCTTACTATCCCTTACCTCAAAAGAGCAGCACTTCTGACTAGATATCGGATATGACGCTGAAGGAAACTTGCACTGATGAATAGTAACTCACCAAGTATCTAAATACTCACAAAATACACTCAATTATCTAGAGAGAAAAAGAGAGAAAACTTATGAATTCTGGTGTGATTTTTAATTCTAACTTAGCCCTCTATTTATAGGAAAATGTTAGCACGCTGAAGCAGACTTGACCTGCTACCTGATGGCTTTACCTGCTACTGTTCCACCCACCAAAAATCAGCCATCTTCCCCAACAACCAAAAGTGGGGCCCACCCATTTCTAGAATTTTCCACCAAAATCATTTATAAACCTAATTTCCAAATCAGTCATCTCTTAAAATTCATAACAAATCATTCGTTCATTTTTAACGGTTCAAAAATTGTGAACATATACTCAACTTATATATGTATAACATATCCAAAAATCACAATGATCCAACGGTCAGATTAAAAATTATAACTTACATAATAAATCTGTAAGAACACTGATTTGATCTTTTAATACCTTCAATCCGATAAAAATACTGATAAAATACCTCAACATTAATTCCTTCATTTATAACCACATAAATAAATCCATCATTTATATCCACATCAAATAAATATTTCATTATCATATAGATCAATAATTAATTATTCACAAATAATATTACAGAATCACAATAATGATAACCAAATAGTTCCCAGGAAAGAGGGGGCTTTCCGATAAGAATTTCTCTTTACTAGCGCGCAATTAGGTGACCAAACCTCTCCTTGACAGAACTTTCTAGACATTGCCAATAATGTTATCTAATAATATTACTCAAATAATATGAATTATTGATCTGATAATGGAGATACTGTGTAGTGATAATTATTGAAACAACAATAATATAAAATATCAACGCAGCAATTATTGATTCAATAAAATAAAATGTTGAACATAAAATACTGTACCAATGATTGAGTAGTACCTTCTCACATAAGAATCAATAATTAAAAAAATACTGTGCAATACCGTGTGCTACTGTGCAACTATGCTTATTACTATAATTTAACCACCATGTATTCCAACAGTGTTAACGGTAACAACTACGCCGTTATTTATAAAAACTCAAATTTGTCATTTTTTTCATCCGACAGTTATTATGTTATGGGGCCCACAAATGGCTATGACGTCGTACAAATATTCCCCGACAGAAAGAATATTCCACGACCAAACGAATATTTCTCGACAACAATAAATATTTTATAATCAGTTGTTTATTTTGCAAAATTTGTATATATCACCCTTAACTTTAACTTTTTTTTATCAATTTAACTATTTACTAAATAGGAAAATTGAATATTTTTATTTTATAAAATTTGGGGTCTTACACATACCAAGAATAGTTCTTTTAAAATCCATTGGTTCCAAAAGTTGAAACAATTCTTTCCTTTTTAAAACGCGTACACATAAACACGATTTCAATAAAGTTCGAAATCAAGCGTAGCTAGATGACTTGGAATATCCTATTCTTCATCTTCCTTCATTGTCTTACTGCGATAATACTTAATATTCTCTAGCACCTTCAATACTAAGCCTATTGAAAACAACGTGTTTTCAGTCTAAACATCCCTATACCTTAGTACAGTCCATCAACTCACCACACATTATGAGTTCAGGAACTTCCCACAATCATATAAGTTTAAGAATTATCCCAGTTAGACCATAGGCGTCCATTCGCTGAGGAGTTCAAAAATATACCATATTATTATGAGTCACGAACCTACCATAAGTATGAGTTTTAAGAACTCGCACCTACCTTATCGTTCTCTACCTATCAAGTAGATACATGAGAAAAGATTCACCTTCTCATCGTATACATCTTGATAGCGCTACCAATTCCATTGATTATCACTGTAATAAACTAAGCACTTGTTACACCAAACACAAACCTCTGCCTATAACAAAGGTTCATACAACTCAGCTATCACATGAGTCCTCAATCGAAATTTACAAATTTTAAGTTTCTCTTTACTTAATACGAATTTTCTTTAATTCGTATAATATCCTTCATAACTCAATTTGAGTTCTTCTTTCCTTACTATCTCGCAGTACCCTTCATTCATAGCATTAGCTATAAATCATTTATCGTTTAACAGCTTATTAGTTACTACGATTCACTATGATCACGTGGTGATCTTCTTATCCTTCTCTCTACGATTATAGGCTTAGGTACTCTTATCTAAGATTTATAACTTATCAACTCTGATACCACTTGTAACGCCCTGAAATCTGGTCTATTTTTACACCCAGATTTCGTACACCACGATCCCACTTCTTACCAAACATACATCATTATATACTGAAATATAACAACGTACATCCTCAAATCCTAGGTTCTAGAAACCTTATAAGCTCTTTCATTACAAATAATGATAAATACATTATTTATTTCATCTTATAAGATTGACTTTTATCCGCCACCAAGGATACATAAAAGTTCATTAAACTAGTCTACAGTTCAATTTCGTCTTTCTATATTACAAGTCTTCACTTGATCTTCTCGCTCATTCACATTCGGAATAACACTTCACCTGGATACCGTCAGATTGATCTTTACAGGATCCTTAAGTTCTTCTAACATCGTTTGCTAAAAATGTTTTTCATTTAAAGTAAGTGTGAGCATTCAATTGCCCAGCAAGTCATAACAGTTGAACACATAACTTCAAGAATTCAAATATTCCTTTAGAACTTCGATAACCGAACAAAGGTTATGAAGCAGCTTGAATAATAGGAATAATCTCGATTCCTATCATTTTAAAACATTAGTCACTTATACTTTGAAATATTTTTATTCTTCTAACTTTTTCCATACACATCCTGTCTGGCTAGAATCATTAGCACAGACTTAACAATAACGGTTCATATATAAACAGAACATACTTGTATTGAACAGCTCAATCACAGAACAGTTCATCTCAAATAAACACTGAAGTGTTCAAATTATGGCATAAGGCCTTATACATTCTACCACCTTGTACAAATATCGCACATTCTATCATAGATAGAACTTCTCAAGTTTAACATCTTAGAAGTTTAAGAAATTAGCATTCATTTAGAATATGAATGAAGTTAGGAAACTTTCCTTACACACAGCTACAGCTTACGCTGAACTGCTCATTCCAATTCCTATGTAGCATATCAGGAAAACATCATATACACCAATTAGTCATGTATATCTGACTTACGCATTACTTTACTTAACTTTACTTCTTAGGGTTCGCGTTCTTGTAACCTAAGGTTACGCGACCAACTTTCATTACCGGTTTACGGCTTCATGACATACGGAGATGTCTTACTCAAAACGTTCATCATCTTTGATGATTTATATGCTTATCTTCTTCTTATAACTTCTATAGGATTCAGCACACATCGCTTCTCTGCTAGTAGTCCATATGGTACTCTGAGTGGTTTCCCACAAACAACCAACAAATAAGTCCACGTCTCATCTACACCGCCATCACAGTGAGTTAGATCGGTTGCCAATTTCGTATATACCTTCGCTCTTTGAAGAAATTGTTTAGCCCAGCTCCCATATGTCAACCATCAAAGGTTACGATTGTACTACAACCTGACCTTATCTTAACTTATCCGAACTATTAAACTATAATATTCGTTAAGTCAATGTCTTATTCCTTACGACTTTCTGACAACTAAATATCATACCTCAGGATTCACTCTTTATCGTCCAAGTCATACAGTCTTTTGTATACTAAGAATGATAATTCGAATTAATCATTAACTCGGTTTCGTTATGTTAACGTCATTGTCTTAATTTAGTTCTTTACCATTATGGTTTAATCATTGATCTTCATTATCTTATGGTCAAACCATACACGGAGTGTAGGTTCTATCCGTTTAGTATTTGCGTACACTCAACCTTCACGTTGGTTAAAGTGTTCAACGCTTACATTTCATTCTAACATTCTCCATCTGAATCACTATCGGCTTCCATTAATCGTATTACCCTTCGTTACGGCCTTCTTGATACCATTCGTATCTTACGTAATACTCTCGTTATCCATTATATGAACCCCATGTTCATTACCTGTTCTTAGTGTCGAAGCCATACTGATCGTTGTATGCTAAGACCGATAGTTCATCACAACAACGTTGCGTTCACAGCGTCTATACGCTTTACACTTATCTCTCATTACCACAATCATAACATCAAAATGTTATTCAATACCTTCGTCACTCAACGTCTAAGGAATCACAATAATAACAATCCCTCACATTCATTCATCGCGACTACGGTCCCCGGATATCGGTTCCGTAACCCGTACCTGTAACATTCCAAATTCTTTTAATTTAATTTGAAATATTTATTTGAGTTATATAAATATTTAATGGTTATGTTTATTGTTGAAAAAATAATTGTTCAATTTGATTGATTTGATTTAGTTAATTATTTGTAAGAAAATAATTAAGGAGTTAAGAAAATAAATTGTGATGAGATTATATACTAATTTAATAATTTAATTAGAGAGCTTATAGTGATTAAATGAATTATAATATTTTAATTGTGATTGTGATTAAAATAAAGTGTTAGTTGGTTGAATAAAATTATAAAGGAAATTATAATTATGTGATAATAATTTATGTGTGAAAGTAATTTAATAGATTAATATTTGAATTGATTAAATTGATTATTTAATTCATTAGAAGTGTGACAAATAACCTTGCTATAAAGGAGTTATTAAAATAAATTAAAAGAGTTTAATTTAGTTTTGCCAAACATGTCTTATTGCATATTAAAGTCTTTAATCTAATGATATTTTATCAAACAAGGTATAAGAATTAATCCATTTATTTTAATTAGGTTTACCAAACAAGGTGTAAAGGTTAATGAGTTATTTTTAGTTAGCTAGCCAAACAAGCCTTATGGCTTTTGATTTTCAAAATTCTATAACTGATGTCAGTTAAAATCCTATACTTAATATATCTATTATTACTATATACGTTATCTTATTCTACGTATGTTAGAGTTAGGAAGAAAGAAAACTCAGAGGAAGAAGAAGAATAGAAGAAGAAGAAAAGTGAGAGAATCCTAGAGAATTGGGAGTGAAGAGGAGAAAAGCTTGACAATCAAAGAGATAGTATCATCATCTTCTTCAAGGTTTTATTTTATTCTTTTTAGATTTAATAGTTTAGTTTTTCTCTTCCCAAATTCTCTGTAGAATCCTTGGGTAAGGATGAATTGTTGTTGTTATGTGGCTTTATATGATAAACTAGTGATGTTAAAACTATTCTCATAAGTTATAGTCAATGTATTGTTATTATGTATGTAGTTTGTGAAGAAAACTTTTTTACAGATAGTTTTGTGAATGGGTATGGGCTAATTTAAAGTAGAAATTCAGGGTTAATTAGTTGTTTAGTTGATAAATTGATCATCTAATTTGATAGAGTATGTATAATTATTGATAAAGATACTTTGAATTAATTGTTTTGGTTGAAAAACAAAATTTACAGTGTTGATTTTTATTGAAATATCAAAAAGTCAGTTTTTATCAAAAAACAGTGAAATTGGATGTTTTAAATTCGTTGTTTATGTTGTTGTATGGGTAGAAACATGTTAGAAGTTCTTGAATTATGTTTACATGAAGTTTTTGTATGAATTGCATGTGAATTAGTCTGTTAGAAATGAGCTTGTAGGCCAAATTGGCTTTTTCTTGTACTGTTGTTGAAGCTATCAGTCGAAACTCAGCTCCATCTCCACGCCGCAGCACTGCTTCGTAGTTTATTTACCGCGCCGCAACGCCATCCCCACGCCGCAGCGTGACCCATAGTGTAAACTGTGGCACCGCGACGCGAGTTAGCAGAATGGTCTGACAATGTACTTTTTGTACACGAAATTTTAAGAAAAGTTATGTGATGATAGTAGGACTATAAAATGTTGATTTTAGTTTTTCTATACTATGAATAATTATGTTATTAAAAATTAACTTGTGTTATAACTTGATTATGTGATTAAATAATCAAACCTACATGATGAATGTATTAGTTATGTGATAATGACTAACTATGTCATGATGACATATGTATATAGGATATTGTGATTCAAATTGTTCGGGTTAATCTATGAACAAGGCAAGTTTTCTAATCTATTATCTTGTTAATTCAATTACTGTTTTCAATTCGATTACAATATAATGATGTAAGTTATTCTGGAGCAAGTTATTCTTGTATTTAACTTGTTGTTTAGCATGCACAACTATATATACTAATGTCAATCATTTCTATCGTTCAAATTACTGTGCATGCTTAGTGTTCAATTCTAATTAATCTTGGCTTAGTATTGTTCAAGCAAGGTATGCTATAGTTATTCAAATTGTATGCTATTAGATTATTCCTAAAGCATGACTTTAGTTTACTATGATTGATTCAATCACGATTATTCGATAGTATAGTGTTATTGGTTTTATTCAACTACTCCTTAGTTGATGTTCGTTGAATTCCAAATTACCTTGAAAGCTTATCCAAACCAAACTTCCTTTGGTGCGGACTTGTACTCTGAATACTGAGATGAACAACCCTATTGTTATGATTAGGGGTTAACTTACGCATAGCGTTAAAATGTTTGTGCACAATATATTGTACGAAGGGCTGATCCCCCTAAGTACGAGGTCCTTATAGTCTTATGACTGTAAAAGTTGGAGTTGAAAGATTACTTGCAACTGTGGACGTAGTTCATGGTCTTACGACCCTCAGTGATGTATATTTTCTATATTTTGGGATTTCAGTTTCTGATTATTATTGATAGAGTACTATTCACTTTTGATGAGCCTATTTCGACAGTTATTATTGTTATACTCCTGTTGATTCCATATTATATCCAATGAGCAATTATTTTACTCACTCTTGCATATTTATAAACTCATTGCAGTTAAAGAAGATAAGGTAGGTGAACCTTCGTCTACCAAAGGAAAGGGAAAAATGTACAAGTGATGAAGACTTGTAATTTTATTTTTATCATTATGATAATAGACTTTTAAATATTATGTGATGTAATAAATTTTAAATTCCGCATTTGAATGTTTATAACTAAAGGTTAGATAACCTGGGATATTTTTATTTAAGTTTAATCCTGTATGGGCAGGTTTTTATTATTCAATTTTATTATGATTGGATAGTTAGAAATGAATGTTTTGATTAAGTGAACACCAAATCTTGAGGAAATGAAGTACCAAGATTTGGGGGTGTCACAGCACCTACAATCTTTGTCTTTTAATCTCGTTTAATCTTTTCGTTCAACCTTTACTATAGGTTTAATTCACTTGATTAAGTGTTACATTAATTGGACATTATGTTCTTTATCTTCCTTTACGTTTCCCCTAAGAGTTGAGAACTTAAAAGCTCATCTCTGGCTTTTTCCCCACACCGGCGCTGCGGCGCCACTCTCTCCTTTATCTCTCGTTCCGCGGTGCGAGACTTTAGTCCTTGACTCCCTGTCTGGCCCTGCTTAGCCAACTCTATACGGCATGGCTGGCGCCGCGGCGCCAAGCCCTAGTTCTTGAAAATTTCTCTAAGTGTTAAATCCACTTTGAGACGCTTACTTCCCGATCTCATAACTCCTTCGTTATAGCTCAGAACGAGGTCGTTCCAATGCCATTCCCTTCATTATCTTACGTACTTCAATACCCCTCAGACAGAACTTTGTTCTGAATCCGTTAATGTGCCATTCGATTGGCTTGATCTTCACCCTTTGGTCATTTTTACGTTTTTAACGTTCTTCGCTAGTTCGTCCATAATTCGATCATCCGAACTCAAAACTCGTTCATTCTTGAGTCCACGACTCACGTTTTCTACGTTCTCTTACTTCCTTATGAAACCCTACATGTTCGGGTTCATTTACTAACTTTCTAATTCTCGTTCGTCTTTTACGAAATTTTCGCCATAACTTCGTTATAGCTAAGTTTTAATTCGTTCTTCATGAATGTTTCTACCATTCCTAACCAAGCAATAAGTAACTAACTTATACGCGATGGTTTTAAACTTATCCATCAACAATAATTATCCTACGATGGTTTTAAATTTGTCCATCAACAATATTCTTTGCGCGCTCTTCGTTCGTTCTTCATTGTTAATCGATATTTTGATTACGATTTCACTTTTTCTTGGAATTTGATGTTATAGAACACCATTCCTTACTTATTTTACCTACTTATTCATATAATCCACTCGGATCATTCTAATTCATTACGAATCTTACACTTGCTTAAGAAATTTATAAACTAAATTTCTAATTCTTATTTCTTTGTTTTCTCATGATTTCAACCATATGAAATTCATTCTTACATCTTTTACTTCTATTCTCATTAAGTTATATTTTAAACATATAAAACTTAAAGAAAATTTATAGGAGACTAGGTTTCGGATTACTTTTCTCCTTTAATCTCCTTCCGTCGGACAAAGATTGCTCACGAGCAAGCTCTTCCTCTTCCTCTTCCTCTTCCTCTTCCCCTTCTTTCTCCCATCCGAACTCTCTCTCTCTCTCTCTCAAAGTGTAGGATTTTCAAAATCCCAAAACAATGAACTAAGCTTCTTATTTATAGAAAACCAAGGCTAGGGGTATTTTAGACATTTCGCCCCCCTAACCTCCTTATTATTCACACCTCCATACTATTACAACCTCCTCAATACACCTTCTTACTATTCACGAAACTTCCCTTGGAAGTTTCGTGGTTCCATCTTTCGGGTTTCGTCCGACAGTTTTAAAAACTGCGATTCTTGGAATCCAAATATTTTTGGATATTTCGTCTTTCCTTTACCGATTAACTTTTACCTATTCTTCGGATTGTCAAAAAAATGAAAAAAACTTTTTGACGTTAAGTGTTTTCCTTCACGTTTTTCCCTAACGTAGTTAAACGAGTGAAAAGTACAAAACCATAATTTCTGTCGTTTTTATTTCGTCCGATTTCTGTACGTTTTTCGAGAAAAACTTTTATCGGCTTACTTAACTTTTCACGATATATTATCGTCAAATCTTTCGACGGAATGCCATTTTGACATACCGAACTCTCGAAAAGGCTTAGGTTATTCAAACCTTAACTCTTAGGGTTTCGTCGGGTGAATAGTGCCTATTTCGTCTTTTTCTCCAAAAATATTTTTGTTCCCGAAATTTTTTTATTTTCGTCTTAAAAATTCGTACTCGTTCAATCTAGCTCGTAGCCAGAATACTCTCGTATTATAATCATCCTAGGTTATCGAACGATTAATAAACACATAGCACAAAATATTATTAATTAAAATTCTTTTTATTAATAAATAATTCTTTAAATCTTAATTTCTGGACAACCCGAATTTTTGGGTAGTTACAAAATTACTTGTCAGACCTGTTCTTCATTTTTTGGGTAACCAAAAAATGAAGAACAGTCTATGGCGCCTACTTTAGAGCTTTGAATCTATGCCTTCTAGGCTTACTATGAAGGATCTAACGGTTCAATCTTGCAACATACATGTCCGGGTACATTTCTATAACATTACATCAACCTAACAACATCACCTACGTAAGATTTGGACCGATCAAAGTAGGGCAGAAAAACTGTTCTTGAATATTTCTGGGTTTTCCAGAAATGTTCATAGGCAGACGGTCAACCCAAGTTTGACCTTGATTATCTCTCATCATGGACATGATATAAGTGTTATAATGAATTGTATGTGAAGTCCATATGCTAGTCTACAACCTCCATAAAACAACATAACATAACAACTTAGCATCTGTGACGCCCCCAAAATAGGTCCAATCCATCCAACATATTCTGAGTTGCCAAATACATGGTACAGAAAACAACTATAACTTTATTACTACTATTGTCGTGCAAAATACAACGACTCATATATTGAGAGTTTTGATACTAATATATACCAACTGTGACTCTCATCCCAACCTTCGATAGCACGTCACAATGGCACCTTACAAAAAAGTACAGTCAATAACTGTTTTAGAAATTAAAATCTTCGAAAAGTGCTCAAGGAAACCTTCGTACATGAGAGGCCATGCGTCTAGGTTATGATAGATATCATATGTCCACAGAATTATCCTTGGTTGACCCAATAGATCCCAAAGAAAAATGAGAAGATTACTATCATATTCTTTCCAATGATGAGTCTTCTCTTGACATATCATTATCTACACTGTCTCTAATTGAGAATTAAACTTCAACCAAACACCAAGATTATATAGGTAGTGCTCGTAGATATACTCAGCAAGTGGATGTGCACAACCCTGTCTTATGATGACACGAGGTTGTATGTCATTAGACATCTTGTATGATAGTGGCAAATCACCCTTCCAAAGTTGGGTTCGCCTCACCCTATATGATTCACAAAATATAACTACTAAATGATGTATAAAATACAACACACTATTCCAAAGTTCTCAATAAAATTATTTCCATACTGTTTAAGGAGAACCTCCACAGCTAGAGACCACCATTCTATTCCCCTATTAACCCCGCTCGACCCAGCTACACTCTTATTACCTGAAAGGAATTGTGAAGCAAAAGGGTGAGCACAACTAGCCCAATAAAGATATCATGACTAAAGATAATTAAATTATCAATAGCCTTCATCATTAATAAATCAGAGATTTAGAACATATGATAGATGATAAAACTTTTTAACTATAGTTGCAGTGGAACGAGCAATCCATTAGAAGAATCAAATAGACCATAAAGTCTATTAAAAGTCCACCAACAATATTTTATCCCTGTAATATCAATCAACAGATCCTATCCATAATTATGTGAATAACCCATAATCATATTTGTGGTTTTAAATTCCTTTTCTCATCCAGGACGAAGATAATTTTCATCACCTGTCTTTACCTGAAATATCAAAGATCATGGTTATACCAAATCACAATTCCTGTTCATAATCATACTAATAAATTCATCTTTGCACTATGGGAAAAAGATATTCATCAACAGTTCATCTTTGTACTACAGATCAAAGATATTCAACAACTGGTCATCTTTGCACTACAGGCCAAAGATATTCAACAACATATCATTTTTGTACTACATGCCAAAGATATTAATATCTCAAAGAAATATATAATCATTTCAGAATTTATATAAACAATAATTATAACAATGTTGATCAATTCACCTTTGCATTTAAGCTAAAGATATTCAATTATAAATTCAATGGTCATGATCATACCAGCCAACAATTCAACTTTGCTCTACTGACCAAAGAGAACCCATAGTCACGATCATACCCATAATCTACCCATCTTTACACTCAAGTCAAAGAGAAATTTCAACACCAGGGTTATAAAAATGTTATATATGATAATAAAAATAATATGATCAAAATATGTATTTAATTTCAAGAGTAAGATTCATAAATCAACGATAATTTGGTCAAAAAAAGAAACTAATTTTGTTGTGAATAGTACCCGTGAATAGTAACTCGTGAATAGTAACTCGTGAATAGTAACTCATGAGTAGTAACTCATATTCGTACATAGTACCGTATACGTAAATAATGTCATATACGTAAAGAGTGCCATATACATAAATAGTGTTGTATACGTGAATAGTTTCGTATACGTGAATAGTGTCGTATACATGAATAGTAACCCCGACATGAAAAAAGGTAGAAATTCCACAATAAAATTCATATCAATATTTTAGTATAATGATATTGAAAGAATAACATCATTATGAAGAAAATAACACCCCTTACTATCCCTTATTATCCTTACTATCCCTTACCTCAAAAGGGTAGCACTTCTGATTGGAATATCGGATATGACGTAGAAGGAAACTTACACTGATGAATAGCAATACACAAAGTATCTAAATACTCACAAAATACGCTCGATAATATAGAGAGAAAAAGAGAGAAAACTTGTTTCTGGTGTGATTTTCAATTCTAACTCAGCACCCTATTTATAGGAAAATTTTAGAACGCCGAAGCAGACTTAACTTGCTACCTGATGGCTTTACCTATTACTATTCATGCCCACCATATTTGAAATAAAATTTTAGCATATTTTTCACCAACCAAAAGTGGGGCCCACCCATATTTTTAATAAAAATATTTTAATTTCCGAAACTTCAATAATTCATAATAAATAGCCCTTTTATCCAAAAAATACGAATTTCATATCCTTTCCATAGGAAATTTAATTCTCTACAACTTTGTAAGTTTAAGTTTTTCTAAATTCCAAACAAAAAATGCCCGAAATCCACATACGGATGATTTTTAATACCTCTTAAAATTCATAACAAATCATACGCTAATTTTTAACGGTTCAAAATTTGTGGGCATATACTCAACTTATACATGTATAACACATCCAAAAATCACAACGATCCAACGGTCGGATTAAAATTATAACTCACGCAATATAGCTTAAGAACACTGATTTGATTTTCGGACTATAAGTCCCTCGTACCAGTTTCACTCAAACAGCCACCATGAAAAATCTACAAAGAATATTTGAGTGATTCAAATTTCTACGATTAGCTTACTTACAGGGATTTCTTTTGTTATATGGCTCATCTCCTAACTCATTATACACAAAGAATTATGGATTTTACAAAATCAAGTAATAAACTAATTTTCCTGAAAATTCCATATTTTGTTCTTCTTTTGATTTCTAGATTTCCTCTCATTTGATTCATGCACCGTGAATTTAGTGTGAAAATATCACTATTATTATAATAATATATAACCACATTATACATTTATAATGTAAGATAAAATATCAATTTTTAACAATCGATATTTTTCTAAGAATTCTTCAATTCCGACAAAATACTAATAAAACACCTCAGCATTAATTCCTTCATTTATATCCACATAAATAAATTCATCATTTATATCCACATCAAATAAATATTTTCTTATCAATAATTAATTATTCACAAATAATATTACAGAATCACAATTATGACAACCAGGTCGTTCCTAGGAAAGAGGGGGCTTTCCGATAAGGATTTCTCCCTATTGGCGCGCAATTAGATTATCTAACCTATCCTCGACAGAACTTTCTAAACATTGCCAATAATGTTATCTAATAACATTATTCAAATAATATGAATTATTAATCTGATAATGAAAAATACTGTGCAGTGCCAATTATTGAAACAACAATAATATAAAATATTAACGTAGCAATTATTGAATCGATAAAATAAAATATTGAACAGTAAGTACTGTAATAATTATTGAGTAGTGCCTTCTTACGTAAGAATCAATAACTCAAAAATACTGTGCAATACCGTGTGCTACTGTGCAACAACGCGTATTACTTTACTTTACCCACCGGGTATTCTAACAGTGTTAAAGATAACGATTACGCCGTTATTTATAAAAATTCAAATTTGTCGTTTTCTTCATCCGACAGTTATTCTGTTATGAGACCCACAAATAGCTGTGCCGTCGTACGAATATTTTCCGACAATAAGGATATTCCAAGACCAAAAGAATATTCTCCGAAAACAATAAGTATTTTATAGCCACTTACTTATTTTGTAAAAAATTTCACATACCACCCTTAACTTTAACTTTTTATCAATTTAACTATTTACTAAATAGAAAAATTGAATACTTTTATTTCATAAAATTCGGCATCTTATAATCTCCCCTCCTTATGAAATTTCGTCCTCGAAATTTACGTACCTAATATTTCAAAGAGTTTAGAATACCTTACTTTCATTTTAGATTTCATCTTCCCTGTCATCATTATTTCCCCATTGCTCATCTCCTGTATTTCAGATATCATTCTAGAATACAACTTCAAAACAAAGGTTAATTGATATATCACAATTTGTCAACTTAAGTAATAAAATTCAGCTTAGGTAGGACACACACTAGCGAATGATATTACTCGTCTCTCCCTTCCTAGTTCTAATCCCAGATCTCCGCCAGAGATCATATCCCTATGCTCTGATACCAACTGTGACTCATGTTCCAACTATGGACAACACCTTACAGTGATACCTATCAGTTTGCCACCGTAGAACGGCGTCCCCTACGGAGAGTCTGGCTTCGGTGCATCCCCCATCGACAGGAAGTCACCAGATAGAGGCTCGGGGCTCTTTACTTATGGTCTGATACCAACTGTGACTCTCATCCCAACCTTGGATAGCACGTCACAAGGGCACCTTAAATAAAAGTATAGTCAATAACTGTTTTAGAAATTAAAATCGTCGGAAAGTGCTCAAGAAAACCTTCGTATATGGGAGGCCATGCGTCTAGGTTATGATAGATATCATATGTCCACATAATTATTCTTGGTTGACCCAATAGACCCCAAAGAAAAATGAGAAGATTACTATCATATTCTTTCCAATAATGAGTCTTCTCTTGACATATCATTATCCCCACTGTCTCTAATTGAGAATTATACTTCAACAAAACACCAAGATTATATAGGTAGTGCTCGTAGATATACTCAGCAAGTGGATGTGCACAACCCTGTCTTATGATGACGCGAGGTTGTATGTCATTAGACATCTTGTATGATAGTGGCAAATCACCCTTCAAAAGTTGGGTTCACCTCACCCTATATGATTCACCAAATATAACTACTAAATGATGTATAAAATATAACACACTATTCCAAAGTTCTCAATAAAATTATTTCCATACTGTTTAGGGAGAACCTCCACTGCTACCCCCGCTTAACCCAGCTACTGTTTAGGGAGAACCTCCACTGCTACCCCCGCTTAACCCAGCTACACTCTTATTACTTGAAAGGAATTGTGAAGAAAAAGGGTGAGCACAACTAGCCCAGTAACGATATCATGACTAAAGATAATTAAATTATCAATAGCCTTCATCATTAATAAATCAGAGATTTAGAACATATGATAGATGATAAAACTTTTCAACCATAGTTGCAGCGGAACGAGCAATCCATTAGAAGAATCAAATAGACCATAAAGTCTATTAAAAGTCCACCAACAATGTTTTATCCCTGTAATATCAATCAACAGTTCCTATCCATAATTATGTGAATAACCCATAATCATATTTATGGTTTTAAATTTTTTTTCTCATCCAGGACGAAGATAATTTTCATCACCTGTCTTTACCTGAAATATCAAAGATCATGGTTATACCAAATCACAATTCTTGTTCATAATCATAGTAATAAATTCATCTTTCTACTATGGGCCAAAGATATTCATCAACAGTTCATTTTTGCACTACAGGCCAAAGATATTCAACAATTGGTCATCTTTGCACTACAGGCCAAAGATATTTAACAACATATCATCTTTGCACTGCAGGCCAAAGATATTAATATCTCAAAGAAATATATAATCATTTCAGAATTTATATAAACAATAATTATAACAATGTTGATCAATTCACCTTTGCACTTAAGCTAAAGATATTCAATTATAAATTCAATGGTCATGATCATACCAGTCAACAATTCAACTTTGCTCTACTGGCCAAAGAGAACCCATAGTCACGATCATACCAATAATCTACCCATCTTTACACTCAAGTCAAAGAAAAATTTCAACACCAGGGTTATAAAAATGTTATATATGATAATAAAAATAATATGATCAAAACATGGATTTAATTTCAAGAGTAAGATTCATAAATCAACGATAATTAGGTCAAAAAAAGAAACTAATTTTGTTGTGAATAGTACCTATGAATAGTAACTCGTGAATAGTAACTCATGAATAGTAACTTATAAATAGTAACTCGTGAATAGTAACTTATGAATAGTAACTCATATTCGTACATAGTACCGTATATGTAAATAATGTCATATACGTAAAGAGTGCCATATATATGAATAGTACTGTATATATGAATAGTGTCGTATATGTGCCTATGGTGCCTACTTTAGAGCTTTGAATCTATGCCTTCTAGGCTTACTATGAAGGATCTAACGGTTCAATCCTGCAACATACATGTCCGGGTACATTTCTATAACATTACATCAACCTAACAACATCACCTACGTAAGATTTGGACCGATCAAAGTAGGGCAGAAAAACTGTTCTTGAACATTTCTGGGTTTTCCAGAAATGTTCATAGGCAGACGGTCAACCCAAGTTTGACCTTGATTATCTCTCATCATGGACATGATATAAGTGTTATAATGACTTGTATGTGAAGTCCATATGCTAGTCTACAACCTCCATAAAACAACATAACATAACAACTTAGCATCTGTGACGCCCCCAAAATAGGTCCAATCCATCCAACATATTCTGAGTTGCCAAATACATGGTACAGAAAATAACTATAACTTTATTACTACAATTATCGTGCAAAATATAACGACTCATATATTGAGAGTTTTAATACTAATATATACCAACTGTGACTCTCATCCCAACCTTGGATAGCACGTCACAATGGCACCTTACAAAAAAGTACAGTCAATAACAGTTTTAGAAATTAAAATCTTCAAAAAGTGCTCAAGGAAACCTTCGTACATGGGAGGCCATGCGTCTAGGTTATGATAGATATCATATGTCCACAGAATTATCCTTGGTTGACCCAATAGATCCCAAAGAAAAATGAGAAGATTACTATCATATTCTTTCCAATGATGAGTCTTCTCTTGACATATCATTATCTACACTGTCTCTAATTGAGAATTAAACTTCAACCAAACACCAAGATTATATAGGTAGTGCTCGTAGATATACTCAGCAAGTGGATGTGCACAACCCTGTCTTATGATGACACGAGGTTGTATGTCATTAGACATCTTGTATGATAGTGGCAAATCACCCTTCCAAAGTTGGGTTCGCCTCACCCTATATGATTCACAAAATATAACTACTAAATGATGTATAAAATACAACACACTATTCCAAAGTTCTCAATAAAATTATTTCCATACTGTTTAAGGAGAACCTCCACAGCTAGAGACCACCATTCTATTCCCCTATTAACCCCGCTCGACCCAGCTACACTCTTATTACCTGAAAGGAATTGTGAACCAAAAGGGTGAGCACAACTAGCCCAGTAAAGATATCATGACTAAAGATAATTAAATTATCAATAGCCTTCATCATTAATAAATCAGAGATTTAGAACATATGATAGATGATAAAACTTTTTAACCATAGTTGCAGTGGAACGAGCAATCCATTAGAAGAATCAAATAGACCATAAAGTCTATTAAAAGTCCACCAACAATGTTTTATCCCTGTAATATCAATCAACAGTTCCTATCCATAATTATGTGAATAACCCATAATCATATTTGTGGTTTTAAATTCCTTTTCTCATCTAGGACGAAGATAATTTTCATCACCTGTCTTTACCTGAAATATCTAAGATCATGGTTATACCAAATCACAATTCCTGTTCATAATCATATTAATAAATTCATCTTTGCACTATGGGAAAAAGATATTCATCAGCAGTTCATCTTTGTACTACAGGCCAAAGATATTCAACAACTGGTCATCTTTGCACTACAGGCCAAAGATATTCAACAACATATCATTTTTGTACTACATGCCAAAGATATTAATATCTCAAAGAAATATATAATCATTTCAGAATTTATATAAACAATAATTATAACAATGTTGATCAATTCACCTTTGCATTTAAGCTAAAGATATTCAATTATAAATTCAATGGTCATGATCATACCAGCCAACAATTCAACTTTGCTCTACTGACCAAAGAGAACCCATAGTCACGATCATACCCATAATCTACCCATCTTTACACTCAAGTCAAAGAGAAATTTTAACACCAGGGTTATAAAAATGTTATATATGATAATAAAAATAATATGATCAAAACATGGATTTAATTTCAAGAGTAAGATTCATAAATCAACGATAATTTGGTCAAAAAAAGAAACTAATTTTGCTGTGAATAGTACCCATGAATAGTAACTCGTGAATAGTAACTCGTGAATAGTAACTCATGAGTAGTAACTCATATTCGTACATAGTACCATATACGTAAATAATGTCATATACGTAAAGAGTGCCATATACATAAATAGTGCTGTATACGTGAATAGTTTCGTATACGTGAATAGTGTCGTATACATGAATAGTAACCCCGACATGAAAAAAAGTAGAAATTTCACAATAAAATCCATATCAATATTTTAGTATAATGATATTGAAAGAATAACATCATTATAAAGAAAATAACACCCCTTACTATCCCTTATTATCCCTTACTATCCCTTACCTCAAACGGGTAGCACTTTTGACTGGAATATCGGATATGACGCAGAAGAAAACTTACATCGATGAATAGCAATACACAAAGTATCTAAATACTCACAAAATACGCTCGATAATATAGAGAGAAAAAGAGAGAAATCTTGTTTCTGGTGTGATTTTCAATTCTAACTCAGCACCCTATTTATAGGAAAATTTTAGAACGCCGAAGCAGACTTAACCTACTACCTGATGGCTTTACCTATTACTATTCATGCCCACCATATTTGAAATAAAATTTTAGCATATTTTTCCCCAACCAAAAGTGGGGCCCACCCATATTTTTAATAAAAATATTTTAATTTTCGAAACTTCAATAATTCATGATAAATAGCCCTTTTATCCGAAAAATATGAATTTCATGTCCTTTCCATAGGAAATTTAATTCTCTACAACTTTGTAAGTTTAAGTTTTTCTAAATTCCAAACAAAAAATGCCCGAAATCTACATACGGATGATTTTTAATACCTCTTAAAATTCATAACAAATCATACGTTAATTTTTAACGGTTCAAAATTTGTGGGCATATACTCAACTTATACATATATAAAACATTCAAAAATCACAACGTTCCAACGGTCGGATTAAAATTATAACTCACGCAATATAGCTTAAGAACACTGATTTGATTTTCGGACTATAAGTCCCTCGTACCAGTTTCACTCAAACAGCCACCACGAAAAATCTACAAAGAATATTTGAGTGATTCAAATTTCTACGATTAGCTTACTTACAGGGATTTCTTTTGTTATATGGCTCATCTCCTAACTCATTATACACAAAGAATTATGGATTTTACAAAATCAAGTAATAAACTAATTTTCCTGAAAATCCCATATTTTGTTCTTCTTTTGATTTCTAGATTTCCTCTCCTTTGATTCATGCACCGTGAATTTAGTGTGAAAATATCATTATTATTATAATAATATATAACCACATTATACATTTATAATGTA
Organism: Panax notoginseng; assembly: GCA_016801055.1. Lineage (NCBI taxonomy): Eukaryota > Viridiplantae > Streptophyta > Magnoliopsida > Apiales > Araliaceae > Panax > Panax notoginseng. The sequence continues at coordinate 52,837,978 of CM029023.1, forward strand.
AGATAAAATATCAATTTTTAACAATCGATATTTTTCTAAGAATTCTTCAATTCCGACAAAATACTGATAAAACACCTCAGCATTAATTCCTTCATTTATAACCACATAAATAAATCCATCATTTATATCCACATCAAATAAATATTTTCTTATCAATAATTAATTATTCACAAATAATATTACAGAATCACAATTATGACAACCAGGTCGTTCCTAGGAAAGAGGGGGCTTTCCGATAAGGATTTCTCCCTATTGGCGCGCAATTAGATTATCTAACCTATCCTCGACAGAACTTTCTAAACATTGCCAATAATGTTATCTAATAACATTATTCAAATAATATGAATTATTAATCTGATAATGAAAAATACTGTGCAGTGCCAATTATTGAAACAACAATAATATAAAATATTAACGTAGCAATTATTGAATCGATAAAATAAAATATTGAACAGTAAGTACTGTAATAATTATTGAGTAGTGCCTTCTTACGTAAGAATCAATAACTCAAAAATACTGTGCAATACCGTGTGCTACTGTGCAACAACGCGTATTACTTTACTTTACCCACCGGGTATTCTAACAGTGTTAAAGATAACGATTACGCCGTTATTTATAAAAATTCAAATTTGTTGTTTTCTTCATCCGACAGTTATTCTGTTATGGGACCCACAAATGGCTGCGCCGTCGTACGAATATTTTCCGTCAACAAGAATATTCCAAGACCAAACGAATATTCCCCGAAAATAATAAGTATTTTATAGGCACTTGCTTATTTTGTAAAAAAATTCACATACCACCCTTAACTTTAACTTTTTATCAATTTAACTATTTACTAAATAGAAAAATTGAATACTTTTATTTCATAAAATTCGGCATCTTACAATCTTCCCTCCTTATGAAATTTCGTCCTCGAAATTTACGTACCTAATATTTCAAAGAGTTTAGAATACCTTACTTTCATTTCAGATTTCATCTTCCCTGTCATCATTATTTCCCCATTGCTCATCTCCTGTATTTTAGATATCATTCTAGAATACAACTTCAAAACAAAGGTTAATTGATATATCACAATTTGTCAACTTAAGTAATAAAATTCAGCTTAGGTAGGACACACACTAGCGAAGGATATTACTCGTCTCTCCCTTCCTAGTTCTAATCCCAGATCTCCGCCAGAGATCATATCCCTGAGCTCTGATACCAACTGTGACTCATGTCTCAACTATGGACAACACCTTACAGTGATACCTATCAGTTTGCCACCGTAGAACGGCGTCCCCTACGGAGAGTCTGGCTTCGGTGCATCCCCCATCGACAGGAAGTCACCAGATAGAGGCTCGGGGCTCTTTACTTATGGTCTGATACCAACTGTGACTCTCATCCCAACCTTGGATAGCACGTCACAAGGGCACCTTAAATAAAAGTATAGTCAATAACTGTTTTAGAAATTAAAATCGTCGGAAAGTGCTCAAGAAAACCTTCGTATATGGGAGGCCATGCGTGTAAGACCCCGAATTTTATGAAATAAAAGTATTCAATTTTTCTTATAATTACTATTCAGTAAATGGTTAAATTGATAAAAGTTTAAAGTTATGAGTGAAATATGATTTTTTTTCAAAATAAGCAAGTGGTTATAAAATAATCATTGTTGTCGGGGAATATTCGGTTGGTCGTGGAATATTCTTACTGTCGGGGAATATTCGTACGACGACGCAGCCTTGTGTGGGCCCCATAACGGAAAGCGATTGGATGAAGAAAACGACAAGTATAAGTTATTTATAAATAACGGCGTAGTTGTTACCGTTAATACTGTTGGAATACCCGGTGGCTAAAATACAGTAGCACACGGTATTGCACCAATTATTGATTCTTACGTAAGAAGGCACTACTCAATAATTGTTACAGTAGTTATTATTTAATATTTTATTTTATTGATTCAATAATTGCTGCGTTGATATTTTATATTATTGTTGTTTTAATAATTGTTGCTGCACAGTATTTTCATTTATCAGATCAATAATTCATATTATTTGAATAATATTATTAGATAACATTATTGGCAATGTCTAGAAAGTTCTGTCTAAGGAGAGGTTTGGTCATCTAATTGCGCGCCAGTAAGGAGAAATCCTTATTGGAAAGCCCCCTCTTTCCTGGGAACGGCCTGGTTGTCATAAATGTGATTCTGTAATATTATTTGTGAATAATTAATTATTGATTTATATGATAAGAAAATATTTATTTTATGTGGATATAAATGAGGGATATATTTTTGTGGTTAAAATGAAGGAGTTAATGTTGAGGTTTTTATCAGTATTTTTGTCGGAATGGAGGTATTAAAAATCAGGGTTTTTGAGATATTTTGCGGGGGTTATAATTTTTAATCCGACCGTTGGATCGTAGTAATATTTGGATATGTTATACATATATAAGTTGAGTATATGTCCACAAATTTTGAACCGTTAAAAATGAATGTATGATTTGTTATGAATTTTACGAGATGACTGGTTCAGAAATTGTTGAATTTTCGGAGTTTATCATTTTGGTGGAAAATTCTAGAATTGGTGGGCCCCACTTGTGGTTGGTGAGGAAATGTGCTGAATTATATTTCAAATGTGGTGGGTGGGAATAGTAGCAGGTAAAGCCATCAGGTTGCAGGTCAAACCTACCAAAATTTTCCTATAAATAGAGGGCTAAGTTAGAATTGAAAATCACACCAGAAACAAGTTTTCTCTCTTTCTCTCTCTAGATTATTGAGTGTATTTTGTGAGTATTTAGATACTTTGAGAGTTTCTATTCATCAGAGCAAGTTTCTTTCAGCCTTATACCGGTATTCCGACCAGAAGTACTGATATCTTGAGGTAAGGGATATTATTTTATTCTTAAATGATATTATTTTCTTCAATATCATTATGCTGAAATATTGATATGAGTTTTTATCAAATTTGGAACTTTTTGTGTCGGGGTTACTATTCACGTGTACGTTACTATTCACGTATACGGCACTATTCACGAATACGGCACTATTCATCAAAAAATAAAATTTTCCCTTTTTGTCCAAGATGTCTATTATGGTTACTATCTTTGATTGTATCCATGTTTTGATCTTTATTTTTGAATTCTGCTTCACAATTGATTATTATGAAGTATTATTGATCTTGGATAAACTGTTATACGAATCCCTACTATTTGTCCTTCTGTCTCATTGGATTCGTTCTCTTTAAGATATTTTTCATCATTCTCAGTCCTAAATGATGATATTAATGAATATCTTTGGCCTGTAGTGCAAAGATGTATGATTACTTGATGAATATCTTTGGCCTGTAGTGCAAAGATGAACAGGTGTTGAGATGAACATGACTGACAGGTGATACAAATGAATATCTTTGGCCTGTAGTGCAAAGATGAATATTTGGATAAAGATGATTATTAATTGATGTTACAGGGATAAAATATTGATGATGGACTTTTAAATCTTAGAAGATAGTAGAATTCTTTCTCTACTTGACTCTTCTAATGGTTTGCTGTTTCCGCTGCAGTTGTTGATCTAAAACTTGTTGTCGATTATATTCTATCAGATTTTTTCCTGTTGAAGACTAACGATAATTTGTTTGTATATTATCTTAGTCATAATATTCTTTATTGGGCTAGTTGAGCTCACCCTTTTCCTTTTTGTTCCATTTTTCTTCTCAGGAGGTGAGAACATAGCAGGATCTAGTCGGGGTATGGAGTGATGGTTCTAGAAAGATGTTTTAGCAGTCCTCACTATTTCTGTAAAATAGTGTTTGAATAATTGTAATGAGGATTTATTTGAGTGTGGATATTATCTAGAAGACAATATTTGTATTTAAACTCACAGTATGTGTTGTCGTATTTTGCACGACAATTGTATTATTGAAGTTGTAGTTTACTTTCTGTACCATGTATTTGGCGACTCAGAATAGGTTGGATGGAATGAACCTATTTTGGGGTCGTTACAGTTGGTATCAGAGCTTAGGGATATGATCTCTGGTGGAGATCGGGGAATATAACTAGGAGGGGAGAGATGCGTAAATCCTTCGCTAGTGTGTCCTACCTAAGCTTATTTGTTGGTTAGTCATAATATTGGGATATTATGTGATATGTTAATTTGTTTAATTAACCCTTATTTTATGGCAGTATTTGAGAATGGCAGCTGAGAATGCTAACAATGGAGTGAATGAGACTGTGGGGATACCTCTAATCACTAACCATGATAATGTGATGTCAGACGAAGAAGAAATTAGAGATATCTATGTGGTGAGTGAAGAATTGATAGTTGCACCCGAGATAGTCGCAGAGGTAACAGCTGAGACTGAGGAAGAAGAGGAAGAAGAAGTTCCAGAGGAGAGTTTATTAGAGGTATTATATGATCAAAATGTAGAATTTCAAAATCGTATTCATGAGTTAGAAGAGCAGGCAGAAGAACGACAGGCGGTCGTGGAACAAAAGGATGCAACAATTCAAGCTTGTGTTACCCGATATGTGATGCTTGAACAGAAGCATTCTTTGGCAGAGTATAAGATGATAAAAATGGAATCTGAGCTGAAAGAAGAAAAAATTGAACGAGTGAGAATAAGTGATGCATGGGCAAAAGCCGCACGACACGTGGATATTGTGGAAAGAGATGTTCGATCTAAGAAGGCTAAAATAGATGATATGAATTTCTCTTTTTGGAAAGCAATTGGGAGAACCCAACATCGAGTTTTGAATTACCCTGTACATAGCGGTCAACCTGAATCCGATATGGATCGAAGATTGATGATTCAGATCATGAATGAGGAGTACGAAGAGGCAGTTGAGGGAGGAATATGTCCTATAGAAAGGTATATTCCAACGGTAATGATGACGCCAAATGCTGCTCCAGACAAGTCAAAGCCGAGTAGTTCGAGGGATGGCGGTTGTCATGACTTCCCAACAAATGAGGAACCCAAATGAAGTTATCATGGGAGATGAGCAATGGAGAAATCATGATGATTTGAGAAATAGAATCTGAAATGGAAGCAAGGTATTCTCAACTCTTTGAAATACCAGGTACGTAAATTTCGGGGACGAAATTTCATAAGGAGGGGAGATTGTAAGACCCCGAATTTTATGAAATAAAAGTATTCAATTTTTCTTATAATTACTATTCAGTAAATGGTTAAATTGATAAAAGTTTAAAGTTATGAGTGAAATATGATTTTTTTTCAAAATAAGCAAGTGGTTATAAAATAATCATTGTTGTCGGGGAATATTCGGTTGGTCGTGGAATATTCTTGCTGTCGGGGAATATTCGTACGACGACGCAGCCTTATGTGGGCCCCATAACGGAAAGCGATTGGATGAAGAAAACGACAAGTATAAGTTGTTTATAAATAACGGCGTAGTTGTTACCGTTAATACTGTTGGAATACCCGGTGGTTAAAATACAGTAGCACACGGTATTGCACCAATTATTGATTCTTACGTAAGAAGGCACTACTCAATAATTGTTACAGTAGTTATTATTCAATATTTTATTTTATTGATTCAATAATTGCTGCGTTGATATTTTATATTATTGTTGTTTCAATAATTGTTGCTGCACAGTATTTTCATTTATCAGATCAATAATTCATATTATTTGAATAATATTATTAGATAACATTATTGGCAATGTCTAGAAAGTTCTGTCTAAGGAGAGGTTTGGTCATCTAATTGCGCGCCAGTAAGGAGAAATCCTTATTGGAAAGCCCCCTCTTTCCTGGGAACGGCCTGGTTGTCATAAATGTGATTCTGTAATATTATTTGTGAATAATTAATTATTGATTTATATGATAAGAAAATATTTATTTTATGTGGATATAAATGAGGGATATATTTTTGTGGTTAAAATGAAGGAGTTAATGTTGAGGTTTTTATCAGTATTTTTGTCGGAATGGAGGTATTAAAAATCAGGGTTTTTGAGATATTTTGCGGGGGTTATAATTTTTAATCCGACCGTTGGATCGTAGTAATATTTGGATATGTTATACATATATAAGTTGAGTATATGTCCACAAATTTTGAACCGTTAAAAATGAATGTATGATTTGTTATGAATTTTACGAGATGACTGGTTCAGAAATTGTTGAATTTTCGGAGTTTATCATTTTGGTGGAAAATTCTAGAATTGGTGGGCCCCACTTGTGGTTGGTGAGGAAATGTGCTGAATTATATTTCAAATGTGGTGGGTGGGAATAGTAGCAGGTAAAGCCATCAGGTTGCAGGTCAAACCTACCAAAATTTTCCTATAAATAGAGGGCTAAGTTAGAATTGAAAATCACACCAGAAACAAGTTTTCTCTCTTTCTCTCTCTAGATTATTGAGTGTATTTTGTGAGTATTTAGATACTTTGAGAGTTTCTATTCATCAGAGCAAGTTTCTTTCAGCCTTATACCGGTATTCCGACCAGAAGTACTGATATCTTGAGGTAAGGGATATTATTTTATTCTTAAATGATATTATTTTCTTCAATATCATTATGCTGAAATATTGATATGAGTTTTTATCAAATTTGGAACTTTTTGTGTCGGGGTTACTATTCACGTGTACGTTACTATTCACGTATACGGCACTATTCACGAATACGGCACTATTCATCAAAAAATAAAATTTTCCCTTTTTGTCCAAGATGTCTATTATGGTTACTATCTTTGATTGTATCCATGTTTTGATCTTTATTTTTGAATTCTGCTTCACAATTGATTATTATGAAGTATTATTGATCTTGGATAAACTGTTATACGAATCCCTACTATTTGTCCTTCTGTCTCATTGGATTCGTTCTCTTTAAGATATTTTTCATCATTCTCAGTCCTAAATGATGATATTAATGAATATCTTTGGCCTGTAGTGCAAAGATGTATGATTACTTGATGAATATCTTTGGCCTGTAGTGCAAAGATGAACAGGTGTTGAGATGAACATGACTGACAGGTGATACAAATGAATATCTTTGGCCTGTAGTGCAAAGATGAATATTTGGATAAAGATGATTATTAATTGATGTTACAGGGATAAAATATTGATGATGGACTTTTAAATCTTAGAAGATAGTAGAATTCTTTCTCTACTTTACTCTTCTAATGGTTTGCTGTTTCCGCTGCAGTTGTTGATCTAAAACTTGTTGTCGATTATATTCTATCAGATTTTTTCCTGTTGAAGACTAACGATAATTTGTTTGTATATTATCTTAGTCATAATATTCTTTATTGGGCTAGTTGAGCTCACCCTTTTCCTTTTTGTTCCATTTTTCTTCTCAGGAGGTGAGAACATAGCAGGATCTAGTCGGGGTATGGAGTGATGGTTCTAGAAAGATGTTTTAGCAGTCCTCACTATTTCTGTAAAATAGTGTTTGAATAATTGTAATGAGGATTTATTTGAGTGTGGATATTATCTAGAAGACAATATTTGTATTTAAACTCACAGTATGTGTTGTCGTATTTTGCACGACAATTGTATTATTGAAGTTGTAGTTTACTTTCTGTACCATGTATTTGGCGACTCAGAATGGGTGTTGTATACCTATTTTGGGGGCGTCACAATGCGTCTAGGTTATGATAGATATCATATGTCCACAGAATTATTCTTGGTTGACCCAATAGACTCCAAAGAAAAATGAGAAGATTACTATCATATTCTTTCCAATAATGAGTCTTCTCTTGACATATCATTATCTCCACTGTCTCTAATTGAGAATTATACTTCAACAAAATACCAAGATTATATAGGTAGTGCTCGTAGATATACTCAGCAAGTGGATGCGCACAACCCTGTCTTATGATGACGCGAGGTTGTATGTCATTAGACATCTTGTATGATAGTGGCAAATCACCCTTCAAAAGTTGGGTTCGCCTCACCCTATATGATTCACCAAATATAACTACTAAATGATGTATAAAATATAACACACTATTCCAAAGTTCTCAATAAAATTATTTTCATACTGTTTAGGGAGAACCTCCACTGCTACCCCCGCTCAACCCAGCTACACTCTTATTACTTGAAAGGAATTGTGAAGCAAAAGGGTGAGCACAACTAGCCCAGTAAAGATATCATGACTAAAGATAATTAAATTATCAATAGCCTTCATCATTAATAAATCAGAGATTTAGAACATATGATAGATGATAAAACTTTTCAACCATAGTTGCAGCGGAACGAGCAATCCATTAGAAGAATCAAATAGACCATAAAGTCTATTAAAAGTCCACCAACAATGTTTTATCCCTGTAATATCAATCAACAGTTCCTATCCATAATTATGTGAATAACCCATAATCATATTTGTGGTTTTAAATTCCTTTTCTCATCCAGGACGAAGATAATTTTCATCACCTGTCTTTACCTGAAATATCAAAGATCATGGTTATACCAAATCACAATTCCTGTTCATAATCATAGTAATAAATTCATCTTTCTACTATGAGCCAAAGATATTCATCAACAGTTCATTTTTGCACTACAGGCCAAAGATATTCAACAATTGGTCATCTTTACACTACAGGCCAAAGATATTCAACAACATATCATCTTTGCACTGCAGGCCAAAGATATTAATATCTCAAAGAAATATATAATCATTTCAGAATTTATATAAACAATAATTATAACAATGTTGATCAATTCACCTTTGCACTTAAGCTAAAGATATTCAATTATAAATTCAATGGTCATGATCATACCAGTCAACAATTCAACTTTGCTTTACTGGCCAAAGAGAACCCATAGTCACGATCATACCAATAATCTACCCATCTTTACACTCAAGTCAAAGAGAAATTTCAACACCAGGGTTATAAAAATGTTATATATGATAATAAAAATAATATGATCAAAACATGGATTTAATTTCAAGAGTAAGATTCATAAATCAACGATAATTTGGTCAAAAAAAGAAACTAATTTTGTTGTGAATAGTACCCATGAATAGTAACTCGTGAATAGTAACTCATGAATAGTAACTCATAAATAGTAACTCGTGAATAGTAACTCGTGAATAGTAACTCATATTCGTACATAGTACCGTATATGTAAATAATGTCATATACGTAAAGAGTGCCATATACATGAATAGTACTGTATATATGAATAGTGTCGTATACGTGAATAGTACCGTATTCGTGAATAGTAACCCCAACATGAAAAAAGGTAAAAATTCCACAATAAAATTCATATCAATATTTTAGTATAATGATATTGAAAGAATAACATCATTATGAAAAAAATAACACCCCTTACTATCCCTTATTATCCCTTACCTCAAAAGAGTAGTACTTCTGACTGGAATATCGGATATGACGCTGAAGGAAACTTGTACTAATGAATAGTAACACACAAAGTATCTAAATACTCACAAAATACGTTCGATAATATAGAGAGAGAAAGAGAGAAAACTTGTTTCTAGTGTGATTTTCAATTCTAACTCAGCACCCTATTTATAAGAAAATATTAGAATGCCGAAGCAGACTTAACCTGCTACCTGATGGCTTTACCTGTTACTATTTATGCCCACCACATTTGAAATAAAATTTTAGCACATTTTTTACCAACCAAAAGTGGGGCCCACCCATATATTTAATAAAAATATTTTATTTTTTTAAACTTCATTAATTCATAATAAATAGCCTTTTTATCCAAAAAATACGAATTTCATGTCCTTTCCATAGGAAATTTAATTCTCTACAACTTTGTAAGTTTAAGTTTTTCTAAATTCCAAACAGAAAATGCCCAAAATCCACATACAGACGATTTTCAATACCTCTTAAAATTCATAACAAATCATACGTTAATTTTTAACGGTTCAAAATTTGTGGACATATACTCAACTTATACATATATAACATATCCACAAATCACAACGATCGAACGGTCGGATTAAAATTATAACTCACGCAATATAGCTTAAGAACACTGATTTGATTTTCGGACTATAAGTCCCTCGTACTAGTTTCACTCAAACAGTCACCACATAAAATTCACAAAGAATATTTGGGTGATTCAAATTTCTACGATTAGCTTACTTACAGGGCTTTCTTTTGATATATGGCTCATCTCCTAACTCATTATACACAAAGAATTATGGATTTTACAAAATCAAGTAATAAACTAATTTTCTTGAAAATTCCATATTTTGTTCTTCTTTTAATTTCTAGATTTCTCTCATTCGATTCATGCACCGTGAATTTAGTGTGAAAATATTACCATTATTATAATATTATATAACCACATTACACATTTATAATGTAAGATAAAATATTAATTTTCAACAATTGACACTTTTCTAAGAATTCCTCAATTCTGACAAAATACTGATAAAATACCTCAGAATTAATTCCTTCATTTATAACCACATAAATAAATCCATCATTTATATCCACATCAAATAAATATTTCCTTATCAATAATTAATTATTCACAAATAATATTACAGAATCACAATTATGACAACCAGGTCGTTCCTAGGAAAGAGGGGACTTTCCGATAAGGATTTCTCCCTATTGGCGCGCAATTAGATTATCTAACCTATCCTCGACAGAACTTTCTAAACATTGCCAATAATGCTATCTAATAACATTATTCAAATAATATGAATTATTGATCTGATAATGAAAAATACTGTGCAGTGCCAATTATTGAAACAACAATAATATAAAATATCAACGTAGCAATTATTGAATGAATAAAATAAAATATTGAACAGTAAGTACTGTAATAATTATTGAGTAGTGCCTTCTTACGTAAGAATCAATAATTCAAAAATACTGTGCAATACCGTGTGCTACTGTGCAACAACGCGTATTACTTTACTTTACCCACCGGGTATTCTAACAGTGTTAAAGATAACGATTACGCCGTTATTTATAAAAACTCAAATTTGTCGTTTTCTTCATCCGACAGTTATTCTGTTATGGGGCCCACCAATGGCTGTGCCGTCGTACGAATATTCCCCGACAACAAGAATATTCCACGACCAAACGAATATTCCCCGACAACAATAAGTATTTTATAGTCACTTGCTTATTTTGAAAAAAAATTCACATATCACCCTTGACTTTAACTTTTTATCAATTTAACTATTTGCTAAATAAAAAAATTGAATACTTTTATTTCATAACATTCGGGGTCTTACAGCATCAACAAGATCGGGAGCCTAGAAAATCATGTCAGACCATTTTTGGGTTTCTGGGCTGCCTAGAAACAAGTTGGTCATGGTCGGTCAACCTTGTTTGATTGCTTATAACTTGCAATCTACACATGATCTAACCCTAATTACAGTTCCAGATCATAGCTAACATAGCAAAGAACAGATCTAATACATAAAACACACCTAATCATTAACATAGAGAGATCAATGAGCCTTGACATTAGGTTGTCAGACCAAAATTTAGGGTTCATAGACAGTTTTCAAAAACTTGATTTTCGTGCATCTAGATGTTACAGATCTATGATATAACAACCCAGATCACTCAATAACATCCTTATACACAACTTTAAACAACAACAACAACAACATCTAACATCAAATCACATGATTTAAAAATTTTAGGGCTTATACCTTCAACTTTGATTTTTGATTTCTGATCCTTGATGATCTGATCTTGTTAAGCCATGAGGTGTTCTTACCTTGGTTTATCAGTCACTTTCCCTAGAAATTTTCGGATGGAAGAAAGAGAAAGGACTTGGCTAGGTTAAAAAATAAAGTAAGTAACTTCACTTACTTTTTAAGCTTTGATTCATGTATCTAATGTTGCTAGATGTCCAAATTGGTTGAGATAAATGATATATGACACATGGTGAATATTTATTTGGTTAACAACTCAATATTATGACAAGATTTACACTCCAACCTAATAAAAATATAAAAAGGGCATTTTAGACCTTTTGCCCACCATTTTTAAGGGCCTTCTAGTAACTTGCTACAACCATTAGGGTTTAACCCTAAGTTTTTTTTTAAATTATTATTATTATTATTATTTTGTTTTTCTAATTAAGTTTTAAAATTAGAAAATTAAGATTTCTAAATTATTATTAGGGTTTTCTAATTATATTAAAGTTTTCTAATCGCATTAGGGCTTGTTAATTAGGATCAAGGTTTTCTAATTTACATTATAATTTCTAAAATAGCAATTGGGTTTTCCATAACTGTGCATTAAGGTTTCAAATTTTGAAATTAGGGTTTCAAAATTTGAAATTAGGGTTTCCTAACTAATTTGTTAGGCTTTTCCCCTAATTAAGTTTGTAATTATTACACTCCTAATTTAGGGTTTCCACATTTCAATTTAGGGTTTCAGATTCTCGAAACTGAAATTAGGGTTTCTAGAGCCGGTATTATGGTTTCTTATCCATCGCTAGTGTTTTCTAACTAAACGTCAATGTTCTTAATATAATATTAGGGTTTGCCACTGATATAGTTTATATGGTCAACCTTTGACCCTTATTGACATACTGTACACATATACAACTGTAGACACTCGAAATTTTCTGTACTACTGTCACTAACATTGCAGGAGGACAGATTCGTCTTTTATGAGAGAACCCTGAAAGACAATCCACAACCATACCGGATACTACCGGAGGTTCAGCATCAACCCCAGAGCGCAATCTGGGAGTAATCGTTCTAATCTGGGAGAATCCCGAGGCATGTAGATCAATACCTGAACATACACCAGAGAAGACCGATTAATCTCGGAGATAAGCCCGAGGTATCCAATCTCAGCCCTAAACATGGGAATAGCCTCCAACCTTGGTGATAGCCCCAAGGAAAGCAGTTTCGGCATTAACCCCGGAAATGCTTGTTACAAGTGCAACCAGCTTCAATCTCGGTGCTCCCAATGAGATACACTGTATCAGCCCGGCGATGACATCGGGAAGACAGACACACTTCAAAGATGACAATGAGGACTTTCAACCAATTGCAGCAGTCCAATACCAGCGAAGCTGAGCAACGTCTACTTTATCGACCCAACCCGGCAATAACACCGGTAAGGGGCAACATCGTCATCTAACCAACATGATGCCACGCCAAGTCGTCTCAACACATCTACGCAACAACGGCCCACAAGGCTAACCAATCCCGAGTTGCTATTATGCGGGGTAACGGATGAAAGTTGAAGCTTGAAGACCGGAGGGCACCGTCCCATCTTCAAAGACTTCGTACAAACTCTAATCCCTTGCCATCGTACAAACTCTCGACAACGGCGGTCTAAAATAGGTCCTGTATACCTCAAACAGGTGCCCGAATTGCACTTCAAAAAACTGAGTAGACATTACAGTGCCCACGTGCACGTACTTCGAGACGACCCGACCCGACCCGACCCAACCGGGCCGACCCAACCCGACCCAACCGGGCCGACCCAACCCGCCGTTGGTACACCTGCGGCAGCTTTGGTCTATAAATAGAGGGCTTGGGGTGCTAATTTTTAAGAGAAAAAAGACGGGAAAACCCTGCAGAATTCGCTCTGCACTTGCCATACAGTGTATTTTCCCACTTTAAATCCGTGGTTTCATTTCAGTATATATATATATATATATATATATATATATATATATATATATATATATATATATTGACTAACATTACCGAGTTATGCCTCGGTTGAGCCTAGACTTCGGTTTGGAGCGTTTATTTACTTTTATATATATATATTTTTATATTTATGAACTGTGTATCGAACTTTGTTCGATTAAGCCTAAACTTCGGTTTGGTGCGTTTATTGCTTTAATATATATATATATATATATATATATATATATATATATATATATATATATATATATATATATATATATACTTATATATATTAACTGTGTGTCGAACTTTGTTCGATGACCCTAAACTTCGGTTTGGTGCGTTTAATTGCTTTCTTATATATATATATATACTTATATATATAAACTGTGGTCGAACTCCGTTCGATGAGCCCGGATTTTACATCCGGTGCGTTTACTCGCTTTTATATATATATACTTATATATATGAACTGCTATCGAACTCTGTTCGGTGAGCCTGGATTTTATATCCGGTGCATTTACATGCTTTTATATATATATATATATATATATATATATATATATATATATATATATATATATGTATATATATACATTTTGTCCCACCTGGAGTTTACTTCGTGGTGGTTGACCGTTTTTACAGCTTTATCTACGTTTTGTCCCGCCTGGAGTTTCCTCCGTGGCGGTTGATAGCCTTTAACTGATTTATTTATATTTTTGATCCCCCATGGAGCTACTTCGTGGTTGGTGATCATGTCTGTATATATATATATATATATATATATATATATATATATATATATATATATATATATATATATATATATATATATATATTTACAGCTTTTATATATATACCTGCTTACTGCTTTCATACAAATTGCGGTATCATGTGAGCCTAGGAATCATGTGATCACAGATTCATCCCATTGAATCTAGATTCGGTTCCCGTGATGAACATTTTTAGCTGTAAGCAGCTTGTAAATTATTCTGCGGTGTCTGAATTTCCTCAGATGGTTTCCATACCCACGAGGATGTCGACATTATTTTGTAAATTATTTTTCGTACGGATGCTTCGCAGCCGTCAAATAAAATCAACCAAGCCGCGCATTTAATAAAATGGGAGTGCAAAAGGCCTCAATTACTATTGAGCGTCAGGGTTTGAAAAACCTTTTTTATAAAACATCACTGCCATATCTTGTTAAAATTGAATTTTTACATAAATTCAAATTCTGCGTATATAGGTGCGAACGAGGCCTCGTCCACTTTCAAATAACAACACATTGACTCACATACACACACACACACATTCAGATAATAGTTTCTTGAAAAGAGGCGGTCACCGTGGTAACACGGATGTCGGGGGGTGCTTAACACCTTCCCCTCGCATAACCAAGTCCCCGGACCCTAAACGAATCTCGGTTTCACCGACCCGTATAGCAGTGTCACATCACTGGGTCAATGTGAAAACCTTTTCTCGGTTCTATTGGTACAACCATTTAAAAAACCAACTGGCGACTCTTAACAGTCCATCGTCGACATTATACATGTCGGACCTTTTTCACTTATTTTTTCAAACAAATCTCACCTAAAATGAGAACACCGAAGAACAAGTAACGGAAAGGGACATCTAAAAATCCCGACGTCGACAGGTGGCGACTCTGCTGGGGACTCCAGTAAGAGGACTTAAGCCGCTATTTCAATCTTTTCAAAATTGTTATCTGCTTGTGTGTGGATGTTGCATTTACATTGGATGAATGTGTACGAATGCATGTCTTGTTTATTTAGTGCCTCACACTATAAACTGCCTGTGATGTTAGTGCCTCGCACTATAAACTGCCTGTGATGTTAGTGCCTCGCACTATAAACTGCTCATGATATTAGCGCTCTGCACATATCATCATTTCATACGGTGAGAGGCGATGTATGTGAATGTATGTTGTGTGGTCCCTCCACCAGGAGGCTATCCCGTCGGTGTTTGATTACTGGACTCGTGAGAAGCCTAATTCTCCGAGGCTCAGGAAAGGCACCACCCAAATTCGCTCCAGTTAAAAGACCGGATTAACTTCCCGTCAAGTAGATTGCGATGATTTGGGAACCTTCATGCCAAAAAGCCGCAAGAGTAACCTAAGATAGGTCAGCCTCTGATAAACCCAAAATGGAGGAAAGTCTCTTCATGCTCTCATTTTAAATTACACAATTTCATGACATATCTATCTCTATGTAATGAGAAATATGAAGGAATGTGTACACATATACGTACATGCTACAAACAGATGACATCCATTTTTGCAGGATAAAATTCCTAAAATGGACTCATCACATTGCATATTAATATTCACCTTCCCTAAGGACTAAACTATGCAAGTCTTTCGCAGAGAGTCAATCGAGCCTACTACCCGTTCAAAATCTAAAAAGGCAACAGGCCTACAGTCAATTATGTCGTCATCCGATCAGACTGAACTTAATCCAGTTTCTCGCAAAGAATTCGACGGATTAAGCAAACAAATTGCAGATTTGGTTGTTCTGTTCAAAGAATTACACCAGTCTACACAAGGTCAAAAAATACCCGTACATGCTGAATCCTCCACACAAGGAGGAGCTCAGGTCATTACCATACCTGAACTACAGTTGGATCAGACCAACAAAACTCATGATGCTGCCCATCCCACTGGAGACCTAGACACTGGTGACATCAAAAAGAAAGTCCTCCAAATGGAAGAGACCCTTCGCACTATCAAAGGAATTGGAACACACGGGAGTGTTTCATATGTTGGTCTTTGTATTTTCCCTGGTGTTCATTATCCAGAAAAGTTTAAAACTCCTGACTTTGAAAAATATGACGGGTTAGGAGATCCTTATACACACTTAAAGGTATTTATTGGAGAACTTAGATCTAATGTAGAGGATGAAAAGCTCAGAATGCAATTATTCCAAAAGAGTCTAACGAGTCTTTCAGAGAGTATGCCCAGAGGTGGAGACGCTTGGCTGCCCAAGTGAATCCTTCCATGACCGAATTAGAGATGGTCATGACATTTATAGACATACAAGAAGCTCCCTTCTATGAGAGAGTTTTAGCCATCATCGGCAAACCGTTTTATGAAATGGTCAAACATGGGGAGATGGCTGAGATGGGATTGAAATCCGAAAAGATTCAAAACCTAGCCGCACTTAAAGCTGTTGCTGATCACATCCAGTCTGGAAATTATGGAAACAACCCCAAGAGGGTCCATAAAAAGAAAGAGGAAGATGTTTCCCTGATACTACAGGGTCAAAAAGGCAGTCAAAATATGCATGTTCAGAGGAGAAACTATACTCCCTTTCCAGCACAGTCTGTAAACCCTCCAATACCAAAAGGTGGAGAAGCCAAATGCCCTCGAGTGTTCACACCCTTAGGGGCTACCCTCGAGAATATCCTTAATCTTCTGACAACACAAAAGAAGATTACACATCTACTTCCACCAGCCAACCCAAATGGAAGGGGTTTTAATGCTGCTCAGAAATGTGCTTATCATGCCGGGGCACCTGGACATGATACTCAGGATTGTTGGGCCTTGAAACACAAGATCCAAGACCTGATAGACAACGGTGAGATCGTGGTCACTAAACCAGATCAACCTAACGTTCAAGACAACCCTCTTCCTCAACACAAATAAGAAGAGGTCAACGTGATTAATTGGAGCAGTGGACAGAGTTCCAACTTCAGCTGTGATTCTTCCCAAACCATCAAAGACGGTGATAACAGATGGGATTATGCCAAGTTTCAGTTCACAATGGAACGAAAAATGAAAGCTCTCTGCAAACAAATTGAGCAATTGGCGAAACTGGTGACTCATCAGAATCAAGTGACTCGTCTGCTAATCAGCCAGGAGCATGCCAGTCTCCTGCCCATTGTCATGAATATTCCCTCTTCACTTTCAGAAAATGAAATGCTGGAAGACAAAGTGACGAAGAGAGCAAATGCCAAGGCCCGTCGGGATTTCGCCAACAAAAGGGAATTCACCTATCTGGGTCAACCTATGGAGAAGATACTTCACATGTTAATCAATGAAGGAAGAATTAATTCCCTTCTACCTCAAATCAACCCCCGTTCGGGACGGTACAATTCTGAGGGAGTATGTCAATATCATTCCCAATCTCGTGGTCACAGCACAGAAAAATGCTGGGCACTCCGCCACCTTATTCAAAACCTAATCGACAGTGGCATACTGCGCCTAGCAGATGATGACACTGTGCTACGCGCCAGTAAGAATGCAGGTCCCACTAAATGGAAGAGTGTGGTAGCCGTCATATCTACTGAAGCTGATCAATCACTCGTCATGCCAATAGTTCAACTCAAAGGAAGCAACAATCCTTTGAAAGTGGCCGCTCCCGAGCCAATCAACTTGCCATGCAGAGCACAATATCCTATTGTTAGCTTGCATAAAGTTCCGTGGAATTATGGAGAAGGTGAAGGATCCACCTCACATACCACTGCTGTAGTGTCGAAAGAAAATCCACTGTACCTTCCCCAACGGGTGATGAAATATGTCTTCAAATTAAAGGGAAAAATACCCACGGAGAAGATTGAAGAATTCCTCTGCACTATGGGTCATAACGAAGCTACGGTGGTTTTAAGCTTGAAAGAAGCTCCACAACAGATATCAATTTTGGACTTGGTCCTTACTTCCGAGAATCACCAGAAGATCTTGTTAAAGGTTTTAGAAGAAGCCTATCTCTCGACATCCATGGATGAGGAAAAATTTCAACATCTGGTTGATCACATTTTTAATGACAATGTGATATCCTTCACTGATGATGACATTCCGCCTGAAGGGACCGGTCATTGCAAACCGTTGCACATCGCAGTCTTGTCCTTCGGATATATGGTGGCTGGAGTCCTGATAGATGGAGGCTCATCCCTAAATATCTGCCCATATGCTACCTTGGTGAAGATGAATATCAATCCTAATCGAATCCGGAGTAGACATACTATCATCAAAGCTTTTGATGGAGCCCGCCAGAATTCGGTTGGAGTAATTGAGCTGCCAATTGAGATTGGTTCTTATACATTCTGCGTATCCTTCCATGTGCTTAAGATAGAGTCGGGATACAACCTACTCTTGGGACGACCATGGATCCACATGGCTGGGGCAGTCCCCTCCACCCTTCATCAACAATTAAAATATATTGTCAACAATAGCCTGGTCACGGTCAACGCTGAACCAGAGTGTCCTCAATATGGGGATTTACCGGTCATCAATGCTAATGTGGACGTTGAACCAGTTAGTTTTCATGCTTTAGAAACAAGCAATACCCAATACCATGCTATTGGAGCACCACTGCCCGAACCCCAGATTTATGCCAAAGTGATGTCAGCCACTCAAGAAATGATGTCGTTGGGTCATAAACCAGGACAAGGGTTAGGTAAAGATTGTCAGGGTATCAAGTACCCTATTCGCTTAACTAAGCACACTGGAATAGCTGGACTAGGCTATTAGGCTAGCTCTAGTCACAGGTACCCTCATAAGCATTCGCAGGTTCCTTTAGCTTCAACTATATGGCGCTTATCTTCGCCTTCAAGTGCTGAGTTCGCATAACCTCCTGTAAAGGTGCCAGCCAATGTCATAGTTATGTTATTTCCTAAGCCGAAACCGGTGGAGGAAAACAAAATTGTTATTCCAAATCCCGCAATCGAAGAAGAGGAGCGGAAAATCAAGGAGAACGTTGTCCGAATAATGTCGGGCATGCATATCATTGTCCATGATGAACATACCAACTGATACACCCAGACGATGATTGCCCAGACATAATAGCCATCATTCGGGACAGGGAGGACGATGACAGTCCCTCCATCACTACGGTTCACCCAAACTTTGCTCTTGCCAATTGGAACATCATTTCTTGCATTGGTCGTCAAGGGTAAAGCGGGCAGAAGTTCTTTATGCCCTGTAGATATAATAACTGCTTACTTTTCTGTAAAGTATTAGCAGTTTATTTTGCCAGTATATGCTAACACTGTGTATGATCAAACACGTTTCATATATACTAAGTGAAAGCATATTTTGTTTCAGGACTCTGAATTTAGATGTACCTGTACTTGCTGATAAGATGCCTCTCCTACACAGGGATTGTACCTTTGATGTAAAGATGAATTCAGCCTTGATGGATACACAGGATGACATTGAGGTGCCTCCAGAAATTTAAGAATGGGTCAAAGATACACCTAAACCCAACCTTGATCAAACCACTTCTTTCAATCTTGGAACCTTAGAAAGCCCTAAGTTAATCCAGATTGGTTCAGACCTTACCCCAAACCAACGGAATGACATGGTTACACTATTAACCCAATTCCAGGATGTGTTTTCATGGTCTCATGAAGACATGGTGGGTTTGTCCACTGACATTGTCCTTCATCGCCTTCCCATTAAAGAGGGATTTAAGCCAGTCAAACAGAAACTCGGGCGATTAAAACCTGAGTGGAGTTTAAAGGTGAAAGAGGAAATTGTGAAACAATTTCAGGCTGGCATCATCATGGTGTCTACATATCCTGAGTGGATATCCAATATTGTGCCCGTGCCTAAACCTGGAGGGAAGGTGCGAGTTTACATGGATTACCGGGACTTGAATAAAGCTTGCCTAAAAGACAGCTTTCCCGTGCCATTTATCCACATTCTCAATGACAATACTGCGCAATACGACATGTACTCCTTTGCTGATTGCTTTGCGGGGTATCATCAAATCATGGTTACCGAGGAAGATCATGAGAAGACTGCCTTCATCACTCCTTGGGGAACTTTTTGTTATAGACGGTTGTCATTTGGCCTCATCAATGCCGGAGCTACCTATCAACGAGCTATGATGGCTCTCTTCCACGACATGATGCACAAAGAGATTAAGATCTATGTGGATGACATCATTGTCAAGTACCGGAGGGAGGATCACCATATAGACCATCTCAGAAAGCTATTCAACAGGTTGCGTAAGTACAACTTGAAGTTGAATCCAGCCAAACGCGCCTTTGGCGTTAAATCAGGTAAGTTGCTAGGATTTCTAGTAAGCCACAAAGGGATTGAGCTGGATCCTGCCAAAATCCAAGCCATCACGGAAATGCCCATTCCTCAGATAGAAAAGGAAATTCGGGGATTTTTGGGAAGAATCAACTTCATTAGCAAGTTCATCTCCCAACTCACAACAACCTGTGAACCAATCTTCAAACTATTAAGGAGGAACTCCTCCATGAAATGGAATGATGAGTGTCAGAATGCCTTCCTTACAATCAAGAAACAGCTAGTCAAAGCTCCTGTGTTGGTACCACCCAGGGATGATGTTCCCCTATTTATGTACATGTCCATAAGTGACAATGCAATGGGCTGCATGCTGGGGCAGAAGGACGATAGAGGCCAAGAACGAGATGTCTATTATCTCAGTAAAAGGTTCAACAGCAGTGAACACAAGTACGCTCTGATCGAAAAGACGTGTTGTGCTTTAGCATGGGCTTCCATGAGGTTACAACATTACCTCCATGGTCACACAACCCATCTTATATCCCGCGTAGATCCTCTCAAGTACGTGTTTAACAAACCCATGTTAAATTGCCGGCTGTCCAAATGGCAGTTGATCCTACAACAATTTGACATCGTATATGTGACTCAAAAGTCCATCAAAGGTCAAGGAATCACGGATCAACTGGCCGCCGCACCTTCAGGGGATTTCAAACCCTTAGAAACATATTTCCCTGATGAAGGAGTAATGACAGTACAACAATACCATCAGTACGATACGCGCCAATCATGGAAGATGTATTTTGATGGAGCTGTTAATATGGAAGGTTCTGGAGCTGGAGCAGTTCTAGTATCTGATACGGGGGAGCAATATCCCGTCACCGTCAAATTACAGTTTGACAGCACCAATAATACGGCTGAGTATGAAGGCTGTCTCATGGGGCTAAAACTTGCCCGTTCAATGGGCATCAGACGGTTAACTGTCCTTGGAGATTCAGAGTTGGTAATCCGACAATCCACTGAAATCTATCAAACCAAGGAACTACATTTGCTGCCTTACCATCAGCAGGTTTTAAAGATGGCTTTGGAGTTCGAAGAAATCTCCTTTCTACATGTTCCTCGTAATAGGAATGACTTTGCTGACGCATTAGCAACTTTGGCCTCCTTGGTTTATATATCAGATAAGGAGCAATTGCCCAGCGTCACAATTTCCCTGAACAAGGCCCCAGCCTATGGGAATTACGTTGGAGAAGTATTGGATGATCTACCTCGCATCCAACATCCTTGGTATCAGCATATCAAGGAATATCTATGAGATAGATCTACACCCGCTGAGGCGAGCCCGACCGAGAAAAGGCGGATCCATCGACTTGCAATGAAAATCTACCTGAGTGGAGATGAGCTCTACAAAAGAGATGCAGGATTAGGCCTCCTCCGGTGTTTAGATAAAGATCAAGCCCAAAGGCTCATGGATGAAACCCATGGCAGAGTCTGTGGCCCACACATGAGTGGCCCCCTCCTTGTCAAGAAAATCCTCAAAACGGGACATTATTGGCTATCTCTCAAAGCTGATTGCCATGACCACGTCAAAAGATGCTATCAGTGCCAAATTCATGGGAATGCTATACACGCCCCTCCACGGGAACTCCACAATATGAGTTCACCTTGGCCCTTCTCAATGTGGGTAATGGACGTTATCGGGCCCATTGAATCTAAAGCCAGTAATGGACATCGGTTTATATTCACCATGATCGACTACTTCACCAAGTGGGTAGAGGCAGCCTCCTTCCCCAGGGTCAGTAAAGAAGTCATCATTGCTTTCATCAGAAACAATGTTGTTTGTCGATATGGACAACCAGAGGTGATTGTGTTAGACAATGCCAAAAACCTCAACAATAAGATGATGGAGGAATTATGCAGTAAATTCCACATCAAACATCTCAACTCTGTCATCTATCGTCCAAAGATGAACGGTGCTGTTGAGGCGGCTAACAAAAACCTCAAGAAGATTATGCAAAAGATGTCCGCCAACCACAAGGATTGGCCTGATGTATTGCCTCTGACTCTGTTAGCCTACAGAACATCCATGCGTACTTCAACTGGGGCAACCCCCTACGCACTAACCTATGGGATGGAAGCAGTGCTCCCCATAGAAGTTGAGATGGAATCCCTCACAGTGTTGATGGACGCTCAGCTGGATGAAGATCAATGGGTACAAGACATGTATCACCAGTTGTCTCTAATAGATGAAAGGCGAACCGCGGCTATCTTCCATGGTCAGATATATCAGCAAAGGATCGCCCGATCCTACAACAAAAAAGTCCAGCTATGGAAGTTTAAACAACATGACTTGGTTTTGAAGAAGATCCTTGACAACCAAGATCAATCTAAGGGAAAATTCGCTCCTAACTGGGAAGGCCCGTTTATTGTCAAAGAAGTATTGACGGGAGGCGCTCTCAGATTGCAAGAAATGGATGGTGATGAATTTCCACAACTCATCAACTCAGACACCGTGAAACGGTACTATGTCTGAAGTAACTCGCAAACACCCTGGTGTCAAACCATCAGATCACCAGTCATTTCGGTTTTTTTAACCCTTTACCACATACAACTTTTCTGCACTTTGCCCCTCAGGGAAACATACTTTTCAAGCCAGCAGCCTGGCTTTCCTTTGCGCTCATACAACTTAGGTCATCCCACCGTGGATCGAACCTCTTACGTTTATAGTTTGGCTACCCATACCTGGGATCAAACTTTTCCTCTGTAAGTTTATCCTTAACTTAGGATTAAACTTTCTCATCCCCGCACTCTGACCTGCACATGGGATTACGCTTTCTCTTCTCGCCCTGAGGGGCGAACTATGTCGACCTGATCTCCTCTTCAATAGGAGTACGTAGGAAACCATTTCATATGGCCCGGTCGCAATAAAACAAAAACAACAAAAACATTTCTACCCTTTTCTCCTCACAAAAAATAAAAAAAATATATTCCTACACCATTTCTGCCACATACAGCGTTGAACCTCTTACACCAGGTTCGAACTACACAGACCTGATCTCCTCTTTAATAGGAGTACGTAGGCTATTCATGGTGCAGTCTCACCCCCTACCAAAACACAAACCCTTGTCAGTTGGTACTGGGATCAAACATCAATCCACTACGTTTCATTCGGCTTCAGACCAAAGGGATGGAATTACCCAACCTTTCCTCCTAAATAAGAGATTCGGCGACCATCTAAGCTGCGGTCACACCTTAAAGAGTAACGCCAATCCATAAAAGATGGAATTAACTAGGCTTCTCCTGAATAGAAGTACTGGCGACCATCTGTGGTGCGGTCAATCTCAGAGGATAAAGCCACACTCCTCTCCACATTTCCATACAGAAACCAATTCCAAGACACCAAAAGATGGTAGGGATACACAGATCGATGATCCATTCTAAACTATCCAGAGACAACTCAATGTCCATCCACCCAGGAGGAATTCAGAATACATCAAGATCACAAGCCCTGAAGCAGCAGGCAAAATATCAAACAAATTGCAAGGTGTATCTAAAAGGGAAGTGATCCAAAAATATATTTCCCTGTCATATATAATGTTATTTGATATACATGATGTAAACTGTACATGACAAAATAGCTAAGCTAGTCTGTGCAGGTAAATACAAGCTAATCTATGAGTCAGGATACACGCGAGCTAGCAAGCCCAACATAGCATCCCTCTCAGAAGAAGGAGGTAAAGTTGTGGTCTCCTGTATGAGAGTATCCACACGACCCAATAGATTTGAAGCCGTCTGCATGATGACCATATGCTCATCAATATATGCGCTCATCTCTGCGATTATGTCAGTGGTAAGGGACCTCGCTGCAATACTGTCTGTGACGGCTACATCCCGGGCAGATATGGCACTATCCCACTCAACTATCACTGCATCTCTGGCAAATCTGGCCTCATCCCGCTCAACAATAGCGGCATCCCTGCGAGCCAAGGCCTCATCTCTCTCTAACAGAGCGGCCTCCCTCACATCCAGAGCAGTCGACATCATAGATCGAACCTGATCTCTCTCAAAGGTCATCAGCTGAAGACTCTGCTTTAAGTACTGTGCCGAGTACTGAATCGCAACAGTGTGGGTACTAGGAGAATCCGGAAGAAATGCTGGCAACCCAGCAGTGGGCTCCTCCTCGAAGTGGGTATCAATGTCCTTCACAGGATCCACACCCTCTGCATCGCTATCCGGTACTGCAGATATTACTGCAGCCGATAAAACCTCCGTCTCCATCCAGGCGGAATACTCTGCGGAATAACCTGGACTGCTCACTGAAAAAGCAGCTACCTCACGATGGTCCCAACAAGCGTATACACGAGATCGGTCCTCGGCTGAGAGGTATCGAGCAGCTGAACGCTGACCTGTCGCCCCTGTGAAATGATGAAAATCCTGAAACTGGTCGAACTGCGACATCACGGCCAATGGGTGATAAGTAGTCACACCCCTCAAGCCGGCCAGAGGGAGGAAATCCATGTCCGGAGCATGAGTAATAAAGATGTATGGTGAGTTAAGCCCCGAGCATAGCAATATGCTAAATGGGTCTCTAATGTCTGCCAAAAATACGAACCAGGACTGAGCATCTATACACTCCGATGGCTGAAAGAAGTATGACATGGCCACATCGTGGGTAAACCAATATCCATGCCGTCTAAGGGTACCAATCGGTCTCAAGTGTGACATGAACCACACATACAGAAGGACTGAGCTCCCAGTAAACACTCCTGATGGATAAGTACTGCAATAGGATGCTGACCGTAGAGTCTCTGCCAAGATCATAGGCATAATGGTATGACCCTCCCTGAGAGCTCTCACGGCCATGATAACGCCTATATCTATCTCATCCATGTACCGCGACATGTACACATATTATTGTACACATAACATCAGTACGTCAACTCTGGCTAGACGCCAATGATCCTCCGGTGCGGTGAAATCCCTGGAATGTCGTGAGTTACTGTCCTCTGAGCCAAATCTGTCGTACAGAAAATGCTGAGAGATCACATGGCCAGATGTCAGCTCATCCTGCACTACTCTGCGCCTCAATCCTGTGAGAGTCATGAATCATCTACTCATGTCTCCCAGAGCCATATGCACGCAAGGTCTGTCTAAAGGCAGCATCGTCAAACGTGCATACTCCTCCAGAGTAGGAGTCAACTCATGGGTGCCAAAGCAGAATACCTGCCTGTCAGGTCGCCAATGCTCTAGCATCCCATCTACGAATCTTGCAGGAACCTGAAATGCCAAAAGAGTCATGGTATGCTGTAGTAACATATCTACGGTCACCCTGTCTGGTGGTGATATACTATTATACCATGATCGCATACCCAATGCCACCACTAACGGTGGGGTATGATCTATACGGCTAACTGTCGAAGAAGACATCTGTGAGGGTCGTGTCATAAGACCATCTAGGGGTCAATGCCGAATATCTCTGGACATACATACGTATGCATAACATGATACATGCATAATAGATAATGGATGACAATATGATATAGGGGATGGAAAAGACTGTGCATACATTCCTAAGTATATCATCAGCTAATACATCAGCTCTGTACAGCTACAAATACAGGGAAATGGGGCACAAATGCCCTACTACTAACAAAGGCCTATCAAGAGATATAGCGAGAATGGGGAACAGCCACCCAATATCTAACAGAGGCCTATCAAAAGATATAACGAGAATACATCAGAAGAAGACAATGGTGCCGATATCCACATCATCAATCCTGTCCACCTGATGTAACGCCTCCTGAGTCATTGGATCTCTATCAACAGGGATGTCAAGCCTATAAAGAGGAGTATCTGCGCCAGCAAAACCAAATGGGTCATCCGAGGGGCCAGCGCCTGAGCTGGAAGGAACAAATGACTTCGCCTCTGCTGGATCTCTGCCCAAATGCCGAATAAATATATGTGCCTGGTCCAACTAATGGATCAAGATATCAATCTGGATCACATGAGTCGGATCTCGGACACAAGCTATCCAATCCGTCATCATCAAGGATCCAGGAACCATGTCCCCCATAAACTGTGTGGCGCGAGACTGGGTTCCAATAGTACGAGGAAGCCACCAACACTGGAATGTCTCCTGAGTACATGGACCCTCTGATAATGCAAATCCATCAACACCCAACAACGGGATATCAATGGCGGGTGACTGCGATATAGGCTAGTGACGCCTGACAGGAGGTAAGATCGGTATACAAATCTCTCTTGTGGTGCTCTTGATAGCACGCTCTCCTAGATAGAGCTCCCAACCGCCATCTGTGAAGAGTGGAACTCTCCTGGTGAAAATCAAATACTCGACCCCAGTCGGGTATCCATCCTCAAAACCCACTGTCAAGTGTTCCCCAGAATAGGGAAGCCAGGTGATGGTGTCGGCCGATAGCAACTCTAGCTGCATACGGCAATGAGTGAATCCCTCCGCTACAGGGACCTCGGACAGAATCAAATGATGCCATCTTCGTCCTCGTGGATAGGTATCTAAACCTAACACACTCACGAAACGCAAACAAGGAAGCCTCTCATAGGCCCAAAACTACCAACACAATGGCAAGACATCTGCTATCAGTAAACACTCTTAACCTATGAATGGAAAAAGATAAGAGAAATACTTACCAGCAGAAATGGGTAAAATCCTAGCCAAGCCTCGGTCAAACCCTGTGAGCGCATACTCATACCCCGGAGGAAATAGGCAAAGGTATAGGAGCCCCAATCGTACTCTCCAATACGGTCCACGTCACGCGTAGCGCTGACTAAAGTAAAAGATACTGTGGAAGAGTTATTTGCTATGAAGCAGCCTCGAATGATCATCAGGAACAATGGCCGCAGAATACGATCCCTGATCCTGACATCATCAGGTATGGGCTCACTCAATAGCCCGCTCACTGCATCCATGCACAAAGGACCTAAACGGACGGTCCTGCCTTTGAGCACTGCCGCCGGAACTCCTAACAAGGATCTGACGGTAGTAGGGGTAATATTCGCTATGCAAGGCACTGGCTCCCCTCCAAACTCTACGCCGGTGATAAATCGCCAATCCATCGGCGTCATCATCACCTCGCAATCCAGCAGGTGGAGTGACTGAGTCTGGTGAAACCACCGCTCGGACAATGCCCTGAGGTAACCCCGGGGACAACGACGGGGAAGGATGGAGAAGAATGCCCCAAATCCCCACTCATGCACTACTGCTCTATAATCAGGATGAAGCGCCTGGTACATGGAGTGGATGCTAAACTAGTTCCCTCGAGGTTGTGTAAAACCTGGAACCTGCATGAAATGCAAATCTACGTCAGAACCCTTTAATCCTTATCAATAAGAAAGAAGAATAAGCAAAGTCTAACGCCATACCTCGTTAGCATGTAAATACATCGATGGATGTCTGCCCAAATCACCCAGTAACTCTGGGTTCGCCACCTGAATGCTCGAAAGCTCCCTACGAGGGACAGGTGCTGCAGGAGCGAGATCCTCTATCGGAATATCCGCCTCCTCGCCCTCAACGTCTGGAACACCTACCTGGACAGGACGTATCACGGCCTCCACCAACCGTCGAGGTTGTCTGACAGAACGGGGACGAGGCACTTCAGAAGCCCTCCGCCGTACACCAGAAGTGGTCCTATAGGAACTGCTCGGCTAATCCGGATCCATAATATCTGGACAAAAAGTCTCCAAATCACCTCAGAAAGGGTGTGATATTTCCTTACCTAGAGCTTTCTCTAATGCATTTATGATTATATGCATGCATGCATTTACTGTAACAAACAATAGAGTTAAAATGCATGACTACCCAATGCCTACCTTTTGAAATTTTTTGCCATAGTCCCCTTTGAAAATAGGACTATCCACATGCACTCAGGCATGTTTAGGTGGCCATTCAGTAGCACACCTACCCCAAAGTCATATACACAATATATGCATTAAAAATTAAAAGCATCATGTATAAGGCCAACCTCAATGCTAGGAGTACTTTGCCTTTCTACCTTTTGCTCATTGGACCTCAAATAGGACAAAAAATAGCAGAAAAAGGTGCCAATTTGACTGTCTCAAAAGTTAAATTTTTTCACATCATTATGTTCAGCATGGTTTAATACTAACATTTACTATGTTGAATATTTTTTATCAAGTCATTTGTGCATACATAACCACTACTATGTGTTTAGATGCATTTCGTGCTATAACTCACAATCTAACGGACAGAAACTATAGAAAATACAGGCATACGTTACCAGGATAGTGTGGAACACTTGCACGATGACAGAATTTGCAGAAAGCAGCCCAAACTCAGCAAATCTGAAGATGGCTCGCGGTTTTCTCTAAGCAAAACAAGTTGAAAGTGATTTGTGAATGCTGCTGGCTGATGGATATATGATCCACGCCTGGCCGTAGACCAATCTGTGGCTACAATAGGTACACCTGCGGCACCCTCATGTGGGTCCCATCCCTCCGGCTCGGTCCAGTTCGAGTTGCAAAGGAGGTCTTACGAATAAAAAAGGTCAAATCGAGAATAAAAACACCACGCGATTAAGTAAAACTGCATACAATCCTGGTCTTCTCTGATGAGACTTTGAATCGATACATCACGCATTGGTATTTGCCCACACACAGGGTACACTATACTAGTGATCTCAAATGATCTCAGTCAAGCTCGGCAATGCCGTACGCAGGTCCAATGCTGCTTTCTCAGGATCATCATCCTTGACAACGTGAGTCCCCGACGGGGGTTACAACGTGAGTCCCCGACGGGGGTTACAACGTAGAGCCCCGGCGGGGGTTACAACGCATCATCAACGAAGGTCAAGCAGCCTTGACATTATCTCAGCCGATGGCAAGTAAACCCATCAGAGCATACACAGTTGTTCGATCAATGCATACGTCCCCAGTAGATCTCCCGAGGGGTTTGTAACGTGAATTCACGGCATGGGATTACCATGTACATTCAAGCCGTTGACACACACATCAACGAAGGTCAAGCAGCCTTGACATCATTCCAGCCGATAGATGGTTAAACCTATCAGAGCTCTGGAGCCATTCGGGGTTCTTACCACCTGATTACCCATATTCCCTGGCGGGGGGGGGGGGGGGTCACAACGCAATGTTTCGTTAATCTACACGACAGCGGAAGTCAAGCAACCTTGACAGCATATCCCATAGGATTTTTCAGCCGTTGATTCACATATCGGTGAAATACATGTCAACGAAGGTCAGGCATCCCTGACAGCATTTGCTGTTGGCAGTAACTCTAATAGAACCCGGACATGTCCTGACAATATAAACCAGGAGATTGTCATCAAGGAGGATGGATGATGGAATATGTTATACACATCCTCAAACAGATCAAGCTTTATCCCCACAGATCTCTTACACATAAGAGGTACCTCTGTAGGATCCAGTCCTTATCAAGGAATTGGATGATAACTCCAACATCAACATCCTGACAAACTCAGATTACACATCAAATCTGGTCATCATTGCCAATCCCCAGTTGAAGCAACAAGGAGCCAGCAATTATCCTCAGCGTGTTGGGCTACAACCCCGTACACATGCATCATACATCTACATCATGTTGCTATCCATAGTACCATGTTTGTCTTATTACGTTTCAAGTGTCTAGGATTCTTTATCCTACCCATGCATCGCCATGCATGAGTATGATAAAGAGGGGCATCTGTAGACACTCGAAATTTTCTGTACTACTGTCACTAACATTGCAGGAGGACAGATTCGTCATTTATGAGAGAACCCTGAAAGACAATCCACAACCATACCGGATACTACCAGAGGTTCAGCATCAACCCCAGAGCGCAATCTGGGAGTAATCGTTCCAATCTGGAAGAACCTCGAGGCATGCAGATCAATACTGGAACACACACCGGAGAAGACCGATTAATCTCAGAGATAAGCCCAAGGTATCCAGTCTCAGCCCTAAACATGGGAATAGCCTCCAACCTTGGTGATAGCCCCAAGGAAAGCAGTTTCGGCATTAACCCCGAAAATGCTTGTTATAAGTGTAACCAGCTTCAATCTCGGTGCTCACAACGAGATACACTGTATCAGCCCGGCGATGACATCGGGAAGACAGACACACCTTAAAGATGATAATGAGGACTTTCAACCAATTGCAGCAGTCCAATCCCAGCGAAGCTGAGCAACGTCTGCTTTATCGACCCAACCCGGCAATAACACCGGTAAGGGGCAACATCGTCATCTGACCAACACGATGCCATGCCAAGTCGTCTCAACACATCTACGCAACAATGGCCCACAAGGCTAACCAATCCCAAGTTGCTATTGTGCGGGGTAACAGATGAAAGTTGAAGCTTGAAGACCGGAGGGCACCGTCCCATCTTCAAAGACTTCGTACAAACTCTAATCCCATGCCATCGTACAAACTCTCGACAACGGCGGTCCGAAATAGGTCCTGTATACCTCAAACGGATGCCCGGATTGCACTTCAGAAAAACTGAGTGGACATTACATTGCCCGCGTGCACGTACTTCGAGACGACCCGACCCGACCAAACCGGGCCGACCCGACCCGCCTCTGGTACACCTGCGGCTGTGCAGCAGGTACACCTGTGACAGCTTTGGTCTATAAATAGAGGGCTTGGGGTGCTAATTTTTAAGAGAAAAAGGATGGGGAAACCCTTCAGAATTCGCTCTACACTTGCCATACAGTGTATTTTCCCACTTTAAACACCTGTGAGCTCATATATAGCCCTCTTTTGTACCTACAAAAGCCAGTGTTTACTCACTCTAAAGATATAGAAGTCTTCTTTGGCAGCCCACTGTAAGCTTTCTCACACACTTTAGAGTCTTTCTCTTCATTTTTGCGCACACCCATCTATACGTTGAGAGTCGTGTTGCTTGCTTTTGCCCGGACTTCGGTCCGTGGTTTCATTTCAGTATATATATATATATATATATATATATATATATATATATATATATATATATGTATATATATATATATATTCTTACATATATATTAACTAACATTACCGAGTTATGCCTCGGTTGAGCCTAGACTTCGGTCTGGAGCGTTTATTTGCTTTTCTATATATATATTTTTATATATATGAACTGTGTATCGGACTTTGTTCGATTAAGCCTAAACTTCGGTTTGGTGTGTTTATTGCTTTAATATATATATACTTATATATATTAACTATGTGT
This sequence comes from Panax notoginseng, assembly GCA_016801055.1. NCBI lineage: Eukaryota > Viridiplantae > Streptophyta > Magnoliopsida > Apiales > Araliaceae > Panax > Panax notoginseng. The sequence goes on from CM029023.1 coordinate 52,869,710, forward strand.
CGGACTTTGTTCGATGAGCCTAAACTTCGGTTTGGTGCGTTTAATTGCTTTCTTATATCTATATACTTATATATATAAATTGTGGTCGAACTCCGTTCGATGAGCCTGAATTTTACATCCGGTGCGTTTACTCGCTTTTATATATATATATATATACTTATATATATGAATTGCTATCGAACTCTGTTCGGTGAGCCTGGATTTTACATCCGATGCGTTTACATACTTATATATATATATATATATATATATATATATATATATTTATATTTTGTCCCACCTGGAGTTTACTTCGTGGTGGTTGACCATTTTTACAGCTTTATCTATGTTTTGTCCCGCCTGGAGTTTCCTCCGTGGCGGTTGATAGCCTTTAACAGCTTTATTTACTTTTCTGATCCCCCATGGAGCTACTTCGTGGTTGGTGATCATGTCTGTATATATATATATATATATATATATATATATATATATATATATATATATATATATATATATATATATATTTACGGCTTTTATATATATACCTGCTTACTGCTTTCATACAAATTGCGGCATCATGTGAGCCTAGGAATCATGTGATCACAGATTCATCCCTTTGAATCTAGATTCGGTTCCCGTGATGGATATTTTCAGCTGTAAGCAGCTTGTAAATTATTCTGCGGTGTCTAAATTTCCTCAGATGGTTTCCATACCGACGAGGAAGTCGGCATTATTTTGTAAATTATTTTCGTACGGATGCTTCGCAGCCGTCAAATAAAATCAACCAAGCCGCGCATTTAATAAAATGGGAGTGCAAAAGGCCTCAATTACTATTGAGCGTCAGGGTTTGAAAAACCTTTTTTATAAAACATCACTGCCATATCTTGTTAAAATTGAATTTTTACATAAATTCAAACTCTGCGTATATAGGTGCGAACGAGGCCTCGTACCACTTTCAAATAACAGCGCATTGACTCACATACACACACACACATTCAGATAATAGTTTCTTGAAAAGAGGCAGTCACCGTGGTAACAAGGATGTCGGGGGGTGCCTAACACCTTCTCCCCGCATAACCAAGTCCCCGGACCCTAAACGAATCTCGGTTTCACCGACCCGTATAGCAGTGTCACATTACTGGGTCAATGCGCAAACCTTTTCTCGGTTGTGTTGGTACAACCATTTAAAAAACCAACTGGTGACTCTTAACAGTCCATCGTCGACATTATACATGTCGGACCTTTTTCACTTGTATTTTCAAACAAATCTCACCTAAAATGAGAACACCAAAGAACAAGTAACGGAAAGGGACATCTAAAAATCCCGACGTCGACAACAACCATATACACAGAACATATACACTTATAAACTTAATCTTGAATAATTCTCCACAAAAAATTTTTAAATTCACAAAATTCCTTACAGAAAATATCAAATCCATACACTTATTTTCTGTCTAGGTTTATTATTTAACCTTAATTCAATATTTTAAGATTTTAATAAATATCCAAATTCTCGGGTTGTCACATTCACCCCTTCTTCTAAAAATTTCGTCCCCGAAATTTACCTTACACCTTTCATACTTATCACCACATGCTACCCAAAATATTACTCACAAAAGTTAAATTATTCAAATCATGTTGAGGAGTCATATAGACTACGAACTTTCATTTTCGAAAAGGTTATATGGAAATTCATCCGCAAACCATCATAGCTTACAGACATAATAGGTAATTAGCCTGTTATGCCCTATACTTATTAAGTACTGCTGGTCGGATCTGTTTCTCATCACTGCCATAGGCACAAAAATTGTACCTCAATCTTATCGGATTCCGCACCAAAACTATTCGGTTCGGAAAAATTTTTAAAGAACGCTTAGAATTTTATAAACGTTGGTCTAGCCAAATCAAATAGTATAGACTCATATCAATAATTCAATTCAATCAAAATATTTAGATATAGTCAAATCCCGTTGGCAAATTAAAATTTTAAAATTAGTTTGAAAATGACGTCATGATGTCGTACTGTATTAATAGCCCGTTTGAGGATGCCGTCATCGAGTGACTTTGTCATAACATATTATACAATATTGGAACAATGATTTTTAGATCAAATTCAACACTAAGTATTCATGTATTTACAACTCCATCAACTTTTTATCATTTCTGCACCAGGTTATATGGTACATAAGTGATAAATAAAAATATATTTTGATATTTCAAATCATTGTCGTCTAGCTGAAACAAGTAGCATAGACTATACTTTAAACCGTTCAAAAACTGTTGCAATTCAGTTTTATCATCTCAACAGGTAACGATGTGTTGGTAGCCCGAAGTCCACACATACACAATGGTCACCAGAAGTTGAAAATAAAAATTCATTTCCAAAAGCACATAGTGCGTATTTAGCTTGATGTCAAAAATTTTGAAGTCTAGCATTGCTAGGAGTTTTTGAAAACCTATGTCTCCACTAATAATCAATTGCTTAATCAATCTATCTGTTCCTATTATCCTCAATATTCCATTCACGCTTAATTATACCCAGTTCGTCAAACTTACCACACTTATGAGTTCAGGACTTGCCACAATCATATGAGTTTAATTACTTGTCCTAGACAGACCTTTGGCGTTCATTCACTGAGGGGTTCATAAACATTTCGTATAATTATGAGTCACGAACGTGTTAGGTTTGTAATATTCATGAACGTAATCAAATTGCACAAATTAAGCGGAAGCATGGAAAATCAGAGTTTTAAAATTTCACAAACCATATATCCGGATCATCCTTTATGCACAATTATTAATTAAACGAAAATATGAAGAACAAGAATCATACCCTTGAAGATTCGAGCTTCCTCAGGTACAAGTTCACCTCCAATCTTTTTCGTGTTCAACTTGAATCCACCGGATTTTGTTCCTTCCTTTGATCACCGTTAGCCACCCAAGTGTTTAGCCTCTAGAGGTGATCCAGCAAGGAAGAAGAAATATTGAAGAAGAAGGGTGTTCGGCAAAATCCTAGTTTTTCTATCTCTCATTGAAAAAGGTATACTCTCCAACAATTAGAATCACGTATTCACGTGTATTGTTAAAGTGTCAACCACCACTCACCCATAATAAGACTCCTCTTATTTATAGATGTGGGAAACCCTCCTTAACAATTAAGGAATTAAATTTTATTTTAATTAATTAAAATCCTTTATTTAATTATGCTCCCAATCTTATTAGGAATAATTAATTAAAATCTTTTAATTAATTAGCCTCCTAATCTTATTAGGAATAAATGAGAGTACTATTATTAAATTAATTTTTAACTCTTTAGAAATTAAAATAATAATAATTTTAATAAGATTCCTCTTATTAATTTATATATTTAATATTTTCAAAATATTAAATAATAAATATTAAGCTATTTAATTTATTCTATCACCATAGATTAAATTAAATACACTTAATATATTATTACGATTATGCCATTAACTTCTTAAATAATTATTCTTCTTTTTATGGTGTGACCCTTTAGGTTCTTCATATTAAACCGGTTGCGAATAAATTAATTAGAACAATTCTAATCTTATTTAAATAAATAAATTAAACTATTAATTTATTTAAATAAATAATATTTATTCTACAATAGGGATAAGCCTCCCTAGCGATCAACGACTTTCCAGATAATATAAATTTTAGCATAATCATAAAAGAACCTTTGAGTAAATAGTTACCGTACAATTCAATCTTTCCACCATACAATGTCCCAATTAAATATAAGACATGGAATTACTGTCAAGTCTTATTTTATTTAATTATATATATTTCGACTCTTAAATGCACAACTCCAAACAATGCAAATTAGAAACTCCTTTCTAATTTCATTCTGCCTTTGCCAAGGACTACTGGGTTGTCATTTATCGAATCACATAGGACATTTCTCTTCTTTTACTAGAAGTGATAGATTCTTTATTGATCATACATTATCCCCATGTATAACTTATTATACCCAAGCATACCCTTTTATATGCCCTAAAGGTCTTAAGAAATAAGTCAAAGTATAGCTCATCATACATAAGATACTATGATGATATCAAGTCCAAGGATCACTTGTACTACTATCACTACAGTAATTCCTATTGACAAGCAAGTAAAACTCTATTAGGTATTCCTTAGTGAGCCACGTTCAGTGAACTTATTCTCTAATAAGCACCTACATACTTGCTTTAGTGTCTCCACACAAATGATTATGAGATCAATCATCCTCATCCAATGAGCAAGCAACGTATGTACCAATCTATCCGGATTCACTAATCCCCAATTTAGTAATCCAACGATTGGGAACTATTTTAGTTTTAAGCTTTCTAAGAATTTAGATCTCATTAGAATGATCATCATTATTATTCTAAAATCATTGCTTAAAACTATGGGTTTATCACATATTATAAAGAAGCATCATGTAGATAAATATAATCCTTTAATAAATTAATACTTTGTATTAATAAATGAATAAGATTGTTACAAAGTATATGCTTTATCATCAATCATGATTGGCTTGTGTGCATATTACTTTCAATCTCCCACTTACACTAAAGTCAATCGCCATGGTATCTCATACCCTTCTTCTCTAAGTGACGATTATCCTGCTGTTGGATAATGTGACACCCCCAAAATAGGTATACATCACCCATTTTGAGTCGTCAATAACATGGTATAGAAACAACTACAACTTTAGTAATACAACAAAAAAAATTATGAGTTTAAATACAAATATTGTCTTCTAGACAATATCCACACTCAAATAAGTCCTCATTACAATTATTGATACATTATTTTTCAAAAATGGTGAGGACTACTAAACAACTTTCTAGAACCATCATTCCATATCCCGACTAGTACTCGCTACATTTTTGCCTCCTGAGAAGAAAAATGGAACAGAAAGGAAAAAGAGTGAATTCAACTAGCCCAGTAAAGAATATTATGACTAAGATAATATAGAACAAATTATCGTTAGTCCTCAACAGGAAAAAATTTAATAGAATACAATAGACAATAATTTTTAATTCAAAATTCGCAGCGGAAATAATAATTCATTAGAAGAGTTAAGTAGAGGACGAAATCTACTATCATCTATGAATTTAAAAGTCCATCATCAATATTTTATCCCTGTAACATCAATCAATAAACATCTTGAACCAAATATTCATCTTTGCACTACAGGCCAAAGATATTCATCAGTTGGTCATGTTCATCTCAACATCTGTTCATCTTTGCACTACGAGCCAAAGATATTTATCATAAAATCATTAATCTTTACACTACAGGACAAAGATATTCAGTTATATCATCATTTAGGACTGAGGATGATGAAAAATATTTTAAAGAAAATGAATCCAGTGAAACAAAAGAATAAATATTAAGGATTCGTATTTTTGTTTATCCATGTCCAAGAATACCTCATAAATAATCATAGTGGAGTAAAATTCAAGAATGATCAAAATATGGATACAATCAAAGCTAGTATCCATAATAGATATTTTGGACGAAAAACGAAAATTTAATTTTTCTGTGAATAGTGTCATATTCGTGAATAGTGTTGTATACGTGAATAGTACCATATACGTGAATAGTAACCCCGACACAAAAAGTTCCAAATTTGATAAAAATTCAGATCAATATTTTCGGCATAATGATATTAGAAGAAATAATATCATTTATATAAAAAAAATATCCCTTACCTCGAAAGACAGTACTTCTAACTGGAATACTGGATATAGAGCTGAAGGGAACTTGCACCGTATAACAACACTCAAAGTCTTAAAATACTCACAAGAATACGCTCGATAATATAGAAACAGAAAGATTTTAGTTTCTGGTGTGATTTTTAATTCTAACCTAAGCACCCTATTTATAGGAAAATGCTTAGAACACCAAAGCAGAAAATTTAATAAAATATTAATATTATTTATATAAACTCCTACACCCACTATGAATAACTGAATTCAGCCATTTCAACAACCAATGGGGCTCACCAAACATATCAAAAATGTTTTTCTAACTATAAATATTTTAAACTTCCAAAAATCAATTATTCTGGAACCTCGGAACTTCAATAATTCATAATAAATAGCCCTTTTGTCAGAAAAATTTGAACCACAAGTCTTATTCATAGGAAATTTCATTATGTACAACTTTGCAGAAGAAAAGTTTTCTAAATTCTAAATAGAAATTGACCGAAATTCACAAACGGGTGATTCTACAGGCTATAATCAAATTTCAGTCAAGAAATGGGCCCACAGACAATGTTTAACATGTTTTAAACAACTTTTGCAACAAAAATTTTCTTCCTCCTCATATACTCATATATCCCACCTTCATTGTAAAAATATCATCATTATTATATTATAATAATATAATAAAATATTATTTAATCAGAAAAGATAAAATATCAATTTTCAACAATTGTCACTTTAAAAAATTTTCTCCATCTATATCCACATAAAATGAATATTTTTTTCCCATCATATAAATCAATAATTAATTATTCACAAATAATATTACCGAATCACAATACTGACAACCAGACAGTTCCTAGGAAAGAGGGGGCTTTCCAATAAGGATTTCTCCTTACTGGCGCGCAATCAAACCTCTCCTTAGACAGAACTTTATAGACATTGCCAATAATATTATCTAATAATATTATTCAGATAATATGAATTATTGCTTCGATAATAGAAAATACTGTGTAGTGACAATTATTGAAACAACAGTAATATAAAATATCAACGCAACAATTATTGAATTAATAAAATACTGAACAGTAATTACAGTAACAATTATTGAGTAGTGCCTTCTTACGTAAGAATCAATAATTGATGCAATACCGTATGCTACTGTGCAACAACGCGTATTACTGTGTTTTAACCACCGGGTATTCCAACAGTATTAACGGCAACAACTACGCCGTTATTTATAAACAACTTATACTTGTCATTTTTTTCATCCAATCGCTTTCCGTTATGGGGCCCACAAAAGACTGCACCGTCGTACGAATATTCCCCGACAGGACGAATATTCCACGACCAAACGAATATTCTCCGACAACAATGAATATTGTATAACCACTTGCTTATTTAAAATATTTGCGCATTTTATCCATAACTAACCTTATTAATCAATTCAACCCTTACTATTTCAAAATAATAAATAGAGGAAATTAAATTTTATTTATTAATAATTTGGGGTCTTACAACCTCCCCTCCTTATGAAATTTCATCCTCGAAATTGACGTACGTACCTGGTGTTTCGAAAAGATGATGATACCTCGCTTTTATTTCCGTTTCCAACTCCCAGGTCATTTCCTCAATAGCATGGTTTCTCCATAAAACTTTAACTTGTGGTATGACCTTTGTGCATAGGACATGCTTTTTCCTATGCAAGATCTTGACAGGTACCTCCTCGAACGTTAAGCCTTCAACTATCTCGTCCGGTTCTAACTCCATGACGTGGTTTGGGTCTTTCACATATTTACGAAGCACAGATATATGAAAAACATTATGAACACGAGACATAGTTGGAGGTAACGCGAGTCTATAGGCCACATTTTCTACTCGGTCAAGAATCTGAAATGGACAAATAAATCATGGATTGAGCTTTCCTCTCTTCTCGAATCTTGTAACTCCCTTCCATTGAGCAACACGTAACAATACATGATCCCCAATATCAAATTCCACATTCTTTCGATGAAGATCCGCATAACTCTTTTGTCGATCCTGTGCCGTTTGTATACGTTGTCGAATCATTTGGATCTTGTCGCAACAATGTTGCTTCACCCACCTCATCCCAACATATTGGAGAGTGACACTTTCGTCCATACAATGCTTCGAATGGAGCCACACCTATACTTGCCTGATAACTGTTGTTGTAGGAGAATTCTACCAATGGTAAATACTTATCCCAACTCCCTTTGAAGTCTAGCACACAGAGTCTTAATAGATCTTCAAGAGTTTGAATAGTCCTCTCCGATTGTCCGTCCGTTTGAGGATGGTATGCTGAACTAAATCGTAAATCCGTGCCCATAGCTTTTTGCAAACTAACCCAAAATCTTGAAGTGAATCTTGGGTCACGATCCAAAACTATGGATATTGGCATGCCATGCAACCTCACAATCTCATTCACGTACATACTAGCAAGACGTTCAAGGGAATAAGTCTCCCGTATCGATAAGAAATGAGCAGACTTAGTTAATCTATCAACAATAACCAAATAGCATTTATGCCTTGAGAAATCGTGGGAAGACCCGTAACGAAATCTATGGTAATATGTTCCCACTTCTATTTCGGAATCTCAAGTGGTTGCAATGGACCCTTTGGCACTTGATGCTCCGCCTTTACACGTTGACAAGTTAAACACCTCGAGATAAACTTTGCAATCTCTCTCTTCATATTGTTCCACCAAAATATATGTCGAAGATCACGATATATTTTGGTACTTCCAAGATGAATTGAAAAATGGTGTATTATGTGCCTCCATCATGATCTTGTACTTCAAATCAGAATCGTTAGGAACACAAAGTCTGGAGTGGACTCGAAGTATTTCTTTTTCATCGATTCTTGCTTCTAAAATAGCACCTTCTTGCACTTTCTTCTTCATACGCATCAGCTCCGGGTCTGTGGGTTGAGCAACTTTAACTTTTTTGATTAAAGTTGGTTCTATACGTATACTTGACATTATTGCATGGGTCCCCGGAGTCTTGAATTTTATCTTCATCTTTTGTAAATCACACCAAATGGGCCTTTGCGTTGACAATATCGCACTCGTTCCCGCGTATGATCTTATACTCAATGCATCGGCTACCACGTTCGCTTTTCCAGGATGGTATTGAATGGTATGGTCGTAGTCTTTCAACAGCTCGAGCCAACGTCGTTGCCGCATGTTGAGTTCTTTTTGGGTGAAGAAATATTTGAGACTTTTATGGTCTGAATATATTTCCACTTTCTCCCCATATAGATAGTGCCTCCAGATCTTTAGCGCGAAAACGACTGTTGCCAACTCTAGATCATGAGTAGGATAATTCCTCTCATACTCTTTAAGTTGTCGCGAGGCATAGGCTATAACTTTCCCACGTTGCATGAGAACACATCCTAGCCCTTTGCCTGAAGCATCGCTGTAGATAACAAATCCATCCGAACCAGATGGTATGGTCAAAATAGGTGCCGAAATGAGTCTCCTCTTAAGCTCTTGGAAACTCTTCTCGCATTCCTCGCTCCATACGAATTTGATATCTTTCCGAGTCAGCTGAGTTAATGGAGGAGCGATTCGAGAAAATCCTTCCATAAATCTCCGATAATAACCAGCTAAGCCCAGAAAGCTACGTACTTCGGTCACCGACTTCGTTTGTTCCCAACTTTGTATTGCTTCAATCTTCGCTGGGTTAACAGATACTACATGCTTTGACACCACGTGCCCAAAGAATGTTACTTCTTCAAGCCAGAACTCGCATTTCTTCAACTTGGCATATAACTTGTTTTCACGAAGCCTTTGGAGTACCAGCTTCAAATGGTGCTCATGATCTTCACGACTTTTAGAATATATGAGGATGTCATCAATAAAGACAACAACAAACTGATCCAAATATTCCTTAAATACTCGGTTCATCATATCCACGAAAGCCGCAGGAGCATTAGTCAATCCAAAAGACATGACTAAGAATTCATAATGCCCGTACCGAGTTCTAAAGGCAGTCTTTGGAATATCCTCAGTTCTAATCTTCAGCTGATGATATCCAGAACGAAGATCGATTTTTGAAAAGAATTATGCTCCTTGTAACTGGTCAAACAGGTCATCAATATGAGGTAGCGAATACCTATTTTTGATAGTGACAAGGTTTAATTCCCGGTAGTCGATACAAAGTCGCATACTCCCGTCTTTCTTCTTTACGAATAAAATAGGAGCACCCCAAGGAGATGTACTAGGACGAATGAAACTGATGTCCAACAACTCCTGTAATTAGACCTTTAACTCCTGAAGTTCAATAGGAGCCATTCGATATGGAGTTTTAGAAATGGGCTTTGTACCAGGTTCAAGATCAATAAAGAATTCAACTTCACGTTCTGGGGGTAGACCGGGAAGTTCTTTAGGAAATACGTCAGGAAAGTTAATAATAATAGAAATATTATTCAAATATGACGTGTCTTTATTCAAATCCATAACATGGGCTAAGAAAGCTTGACATCCATTTTTTAATAAACGAATAGCTTTATGACTTGATATAATAGTGATTGATTTTAATGACTTAGTTGCTTGAATTCGCACAACAGGTTGGTTAGGAATATGAAAACTAGCAAACTTACGAAAATAATCAATTTTGGCATGATGAGTAATTAACCAATCAATTCCTAAAGTCACGTCAAATGCAAGTATCTTTAAAGAGATAAGGTCAACAGGTAAGATGATGATGCCAACTTGGATCAAACAAGATTTATAAACAATGGATGTGATGAAAGTTTCTCCTGACGGAGTCTCCATAAATAAATCAAAGTCTAATTTCTCCAGAGTCAAGTTTAAACGTTGAGCACAAGCAGGAGAGATAAATGAATGGGTAGCACCGGTATCTAGTAAGATATAAACTTCGCAAGAATTTATGATTAGCTTACCCGTGATCACCTCGTTTGGGTTCCTCGTATTTTTTTGACCAGTCACGACAAACGCTCTTCCAGGAACCGCTGACTTTGACTTTTTTGGGATAACCTTTTGAGTCACCAGCCCCGCTGGACTTGGTTACGCTACAGTGCAATCTCGAGCGATATGTCCTTCCTTTCCATAATTATAACATACCTTAAACTGTTGTGGGCAGTTTGGGCTGATATGTCCTTCTTTTTCGCACTTATAGCATATGACCGGTGGTCGTTCTCCTCCCTTGGAACCAGTTGCTGCTGGTGCTGACGTTTTCGTATTATCATTGTTGAATCTCCTCTTTTTAAAATCTCCTCCCGACTCGCTTCTTCTATTCTCATGGCCACGATTACCACTAGAGTGGTTGCTGCTCTTGTCCGTATTTTTCTTTCTCCGCTGGTTATCGCTGTTATGATGACTACTGTCGCTGGTATGATACTGATTGTGGTCCCTCGGTTGACCGTACTCGTTATCTCGCTCTAGTAATTGAGCCCTATTTACAACATCTGAATAGAGAGAAAATTTATGAGAAATGAGATATTGACGTATGCTGGGTTTCAAACCTCTTAGAAGCATCCGTGTCATACGTTCCTCATTCTCCACCAAATGAGGTGAAAACCTGGATAACTCCGCAAACTTTGCCTCGTACTGGGATACCGTCATGTTGTTTTGTTCCAATCTAGTAAACTCTACCTCCTTCATATGACGAACACTTTTAGGAAAGTATTTGTCATTGAACAGTTTCTGAAATGTCTCCCAAGACATGCTGAGCGCGGCTAGATGGGTATGCTTCACAGATTCCCACCAGTAATCTGCCTCATTACGGAACATAAAAGTGCCGAATGGAACTTTCTGTTCTTCCGTGCATCCCAAGACATCGAATATCTTGGTAATTTGTTTGATCCACGTCTCCGCCTTAATCGAATCCGACTTTCCCCAAAATTCTGGTGGTCCCAACTCTTTGAACTGCTTGGCTGTGACAAACCATGAATTGCTATCATTTCCTCCTGTATTTTGAACATGATTCTCCCTCGTCTAATTTTGCATGAACTGCAAAAAGCTTCTAAACATCCCATCGTTCATCATCTGCTCAGTGGTGTTGTTCACAGGAGGAACATTGCCAGCCTGTTGCACGTTCTCCTCGTTGGTGAGTACAGACGTCTCCACGGTTTCGTTTACTCCACTGTTAATATTCTCAGTTGCCATTTTTAAATACTGCTATAAAATAAGGGTTAATTAAACAAATTAACAAATCACATAATACCCCTATATTATGACTGACCAACAAATAAGCTTAGGTATGACACACTAGCGAAGGATTTACTTGTCTCTCCCCTCCTCGTACTATTTCCCGATCTCCACCAGAGACCATATCCCTAAGCTCTGATACCAACTGTGACACCCCCAAAATAGGTATACATCACCCATTTTGAGTCGTCAATAACATGGTACAGAAACAACTACAACTTTATTAATACAACAAAAAAACTGTGAGTTTAAATATAAATATTGTCTTCTAGACAATATCCACACTCAAATAAGTCTTCATTATAATTATTGATACATTATTTTACAAAAATAGTGAGGACTACTAAACAACTTTCTAGAACTATCATTCCATACCCCGACTAGTACTCGCTACATTCTCGCCTCCTGAGAAGAAAAATGGAACAAAAAGAAAAAAGGGCGAGCTCAACTAGCCCAGTAAAGAATATTATGACTAAGATAATATAAAACAAATTATCGTTAGTCCTCAACAGGGAAAAATTTAATAGAATACAATAGACAACAATTTTTAAATCAAAATTTGCAGCGGAAATAATAATTCATTAGAAGAGTTAAGTAGAGGATGAAATCTACTATCATCTATGCATTTAAAAGTCCATCATCAATATTTTATCCTTGTAACATCAATCAATAAACATCTTGAATCAAATATTCATCTTTGCACTACAGGCCAAAGATATTCATCAGTTGGTCATGTTCATCTCAACACCTGTTCATCTTTGCACTACGGGCCAAAGATATTCATCATAAAATCATTAATTTTTGCACTACAGGACAAAGATATTCAGTTATATCATCATTTAGGACTGAGGATGATGAAAAATATTTTAAAGAAAACGAATCCAGTGAAACAAAAGAATAAATATTAAGGATTCGTATTTCGGTTTATCCATGTCCAAGAATACCTCATAAATAATCATAGTGGAGTAAAATTCTAGAATGGTCAAAACATGGATACAATCAAAGCTAGTATCCATAATAGATATTTTGGATAAAAAACAAAAATTTAATTTTTCTGTGAATAGTGTCGTATTCGTGAATAGTGCCGTATACGTGAATAGTACCGTATACGTAAATAGTAATCCCGACACAAAAAGTTTCAAATTTGATAAAAATTCAGATCAATATTTCAGCATAATGATATTGGAAGAAATAATATCATTTATATAAAAAAAATATCGCTTACCTCGAAAGACAGTACTTCTAACTGGAATACTGGATATAGAGCTGAAGGGAACTTGTACCGTATAACAACACTCAAAGTCTTAAAATACTCACAAGAATACGCTCGATAATATAGAAAGAGAAAGATTTCAGTTTCTGGTGTGATTTTTAATTCTAACCTAAGCACCCTATTTATAGGAAAATGCTTAGAACACCAAAGCAGAAAATTTAATAAAATATTAATATTATTTATATAAACTCCTACACCCACTATGAATAACTGAATTCAGCCATTTCAACAACCAATGGGGCTCACCAAACATATCAAAAATGTTTTTCTAACTATAAATATTTTAAACTTCTAAAAATCAATTATTCTGGAACCTCGGAACTTCAATAATTCATAATAAATAGCCCTTTTGTCAGAAAAATTCGATCCACGAGTCTTCTTCATAGGAAATTTCATTATCTACAACTTTGCAGAAGAAAAGTTTTCTAAATTCTAAATAGAAATTGACCGAAATTCACAAACGGGTGATTCTACAGGCTATAATCAAATTTCAGTCAAGAAATGGGCCCACAGACAATGTTTAACATGTTTTAAACAACTTTTGCAACAAAAATATTCTTCCTCCTCATATACTCATATATCCCACATTAATTGTAAAAATATCATCATTATTATATTATAATAATATAATTAAATATTATTTTATCAGAAAAGATAAAATATCAATTTTCAACAATTGTCACTTTAAAAAAAATTCCATTTATATCCACATAAAATGAATATTTTTTTCCATCATATAAATCAATAATTAATTATTCACAAATAATATTACCGAATCACAATATTGACAACCAGGCAGTTCCCAGGGAAGAGGGGGCTTTCCAATAAAGATTTCTCCTTACTGGCGCGCAATCAAACCTCTCCTTAGATAGAACTTTCTAGACATTGCCAATAATATTATCTAATAATACTATTCAGATAATATGAATTATTGCTTCGATAATGGAAAATATTGTGTAGTGACAATTATTGAAACAACAGTAATATAAAATATCAACGCAACAATTATTGAATTAATAAAATACTGAACAGTAATTACTGTAACAATTATTGAGTAGTACCTTCTTACGTAAGAATCAATAATTAGTGCAATACCGTGTGCTACTGTGTAACAACGCGTATTACTGTGTTTTAACCACCGGGTATTCCAATAGTATTAATGGTAACAACTATGCCGTTATTTATAAGCAACTTATACTTGTCATTTTCTTAATCCAATCGCTTATCGTTATGGGGCCCACAAAAGACTGCGCCGTCGTACGAATATTCCCCGACAGAAAGAATATTCCACGACCAAACGAATATTCCCTGACAACAATGAATATTTTACAACCACTTGCTTATTTAAAATATTTGTGCATTTTATCCATAACTAACCTCATTAATCAATTCAACCCTTACTATTTCACAATAATAAATAGATGAAATTAAATATTATTTATTAATAATTTAGGGTCTTACAGATAAGTTTTAGTTAATGGATATGTAATGTTGGTCTTGAGAATCCACTATCTCTATAGTGATTTTCCATCTTTTAATGATTTCTATAATCAAATGAAAGTTCCACAACACATGTTTAGATCCAAGATGAGACTTAGGAACTATTCCTAATTCTGTAATGAACTTTTAATCCAAACAATCAACTTTTAGCTTCATTTATAGATATATACTTTGTCTTTATCACTAAACCGGCAACTCTTTGCTGTTTGGAACCTTTCCAATTCACTGCACCACTGTTCAAGGTAACCCTTTACCTTAAAGTGGATTTTCTGTTGTCTTGGTCTGTCTGAAAAACTTGAGTCTGTTAAGCCCTCTAGTTTTAAATTAGACCCACCATAAACATGATCATATCCTTAGTGCCGGTTAAGTACTTTAAGATGTTTTTCACTGACTCACAATGAACTTCTCCAGAATATGACTGATCAACATCAGGTCTCGTATATTTCATTGCATACATGATAGTTACTCATGCGATCTCTCTTTTGTGAGTCTATGGGGACTATTAAGAGAGATACACTCCAGGGCTCATCAATATGATACATCCCATGGAGTTTTCCATGCTAAACGACTTTAGCATCAAATGAATATACATTTCTTGGGTTAAGTCGAGCATCCTCTTAAATCTATCTACATAGATTTGTATCCCTAATTAAGATACTCTACCCAAATCATTCATGAATGAATGTTTAGATAACTTTATCTTTACTGATTGTAGCATTAGTATATCATTCCTTATCTGTAATATATCAATATATAATATTAAGAATGTCACGACGCTCCCACTGACCCTTTTGTACACACTATGTTCATTCTTATTTTTGATAAAACCAAACACTTCTGATTATCTCATCAAAACGAATGTTCCATTTTTGAGAAGCTTGCTTCAATTCATTTCTCTGAGTGTCTACAACTCTTACCTTATCGTATGTAACTGTTTCATCATCTTCTATGATGTGTACCTCATCATCATCACATATGATGAATCCATACCTCCTAGGTATCTTCGGTACTATTCCAGATTTACGATTTGGTTGTGGTACAATAGGTCTATCTACATGTTCCTCTTATTTGACTTATAGTATTTTGTGGTTCTTGAACTCTTCAAGATCTATTATCGCCCCACTGGCCCCTTCAATGATAAATATCTTTATCTTAGAAGGCAGCATGTTTCACAACAAACACATTTTGCTAAGTAGGATTATAGAACATATACCCTAAACTTACTTTAGGATGTCCCACAAATTTGTACTTGTCAAATCTTGTCCCATGTTTATCCTTTAAAACCTTTTCACATAAGTTGGACAACCCCTTATATTAACTTACTTAAAATTAGGAATCCTTCTTGTCCATAACTTTTATGGAGTTTTGTGGCCGAATTTTGAGGTTACCTTTTTGTAGATATGCAGCCATTTCTAGGACATTACCCCAGAAGGATACTGGAATGTCGATAAAATTATTATGGACCGTACCATGTCCAACAAGGTACGATTTTTTCCTTTTAGATATATAAATCAATTATTGCGTATCAGGAGGCGTCCATTATGAGAAAACCATTTTAGATAATCTAGAAACTTATTGCACAAGTATTTATTCCTTGATCTAATCAAAGAATCTTAGTATTTTACAAATTTGTTTCACTTCTAAATTCTTTTAACCTTTCAAATAATTCACACTTGTATTTCAATAAATACACACATTCAACTCTTTGAATGATCATCTTCTTTTCTTATACTAGTTTGTTCAATTTATAGAATAATTTTTTTACGTAAGTTAAGTATACAAAATCCATTAAGTAATATTTCAGTTCTATACAAAACATTATATTATAAATAGAACAACAAGTGTTCTTAATTATAATACCAAAGATTTCATTGTTCAACAATAAAATGGAAATAATGTTTCTAACGAGAACTGGAATACAATAATAACTTATTGACTTAATAGACTTGCCCGTAGGCAATGCTAAATAATAAGTTTCTATAGCTAATGTAGCAACCTTTGCTTCATTTCCACACATAGGATTACTTATCTTTGTTTAACTTTTTACTTCTACGTGGTCTCTTCATAAATCTATAATTATGATAACCAAAGTTGAAATCCAATACCCAAGTAGAACCTTGACTTAAAGAAAAAAGATATTTCAATCATGAACAAAAACTATATTTGTAATCGAAGCTTCACTAAGCTTCTTCTGGTTAGCTTTTCAAGATGTTTCTCGCAGTTTCTTTTCCAGTGTCCTGACTTATTATAGTGGAAGCAAACTCCTTTGCTATTCGTATCAGTTTTAATCTTATTATCCTTTATTTTTTTCCTTTTCTATTTACTTTCATAGAATCGTTCTTCTTTTTAGAAGATCCTTTGACCCCTACCAGTAAGACTTGGTCTTTCTTGGTTGGAAAATGACTCTCAACATTTTTCAACATGTTAAGCAAAATAACAAGGCTGATATCTATCTTTTTCATATAAAAAATTCACAACAATTGTGAAAGGAGTCTGAGAGTGAGTGCAAGATCAAATCTTGGCTCAACTCTCCATCCATGACAAAACCCGTTGTCCTAATTGATCAATCGAATTGATTATGTTAAGGACTTTTATCTGTACTATAGTGTCATCAATCATTCTAGATCGAAAGAGCTCCTTAGATATCTGATATCTATCAGTCCTACTTTCCTCACCATCAACTACTTGATGTGTAGGAATATAATAAGAGCATCCATAGTTTCATGCTGACGCTGAAGCTCGTTACTCATGGATGCGAGCACGATGCATTGAACCAACTGTGCATCATCTTGCCACTTTCTAAAAGTAACAATCTCTTCCTCAGAGGCATTTTCTGCAACCATTGCAGGGATAGGCGTATTAAGAACATAAGATAGCTTTTCAGTCATGAGAACTATTGTCAAATTCCTTAACCAATTCATTTAATTCGGTCCGGTTAAATAGCATCTAATATGCTTCACAGTGATAGTAATTTAGATACTGTAAAATTCTGTAAATGAATTTGTAATTAACAACATTTTAGCATACATTCTTTTATTAATTACCAAAATAAATTAGGTCTTGTTTTAAATTGGTATCTCCGACTATTTTCATCAAACTATATTACCCTCACTTATATAGTTCAGCAAAATCTAATTAAAGATTTGCTAGTGAGAATAAGGATCTCATTTCAAATGTATATAGCCTTGTGGTGACACAACAAACTATATATAAATAAATAGGTAGACAACTCTTGTCAATTACATCAACTATGCAACTCCTTGTATTTTACCTCTTAGATTATTTTGATCAAGTGGTGGCACATCCGAATCAAAATTATCCAAGTTAAGTCCAACCTAGCACTCCATATATTCAAAAAAAAAATATTATCCTTGTGGTGACACAACAAAACATCATTGTTCAATTTTCTTTATAAGGATCAAATGTGATAAAATTAACATCTCAAAGAATTAAGATAAACCTTGTGGAGACACAACAAACTTATAATAATTAATTGATACTCTATTATTTTTATCATGCTAGAAGGCGACGTTCAATATTCCAAATATCTTTGAATGCTTAGGACTTAATATAAAAAATTTGAGGGGTTTGTTAATAATTTGTGTAATCATGTTTAGCGCGCATGCACACACACACACACACACACACACACACACACACACACACACACACACACACACACACACACACATATATATATATATATATATATATATATATATATATATATATATATAGTATAAGCATGCACATATAGAATACTATATTCTACCCGGATTGATTATGGACTTTTATTCTAGTTTGGTTCACTAGAGCCACCAAGTGAACCAAAAGGTCAAACCCTAGGGGTGCAAGAATTAAATTTAAATACAACTATTACATTTAAACATGGGCTCCATTACAAACAGGTCTTCAAGCGCTCCTTGCTCCTTGATCTCCAATTCTTCAAAATTAATTCTAACTATTCCTATTGCAAAACTATT
This sequence comes from Panax notoginseng, assembly GCA_016801055.1. Classification (NCBI taxonomy): domain Eukaryota; kingdom Viridiplantae; phylum Streptophyta; class Magnoliopsida; order Apiales; family Araliaceae; genus Panax; species Panax notoginseng. The sequence goes on from CM029023.1 coordinate 52,888,352, forward strand.
TAAAATAAATAAAAACATTGATCAACAGTCAAGGGAAAGTACATAGGAGGGAGTTAGAATTTACATTAAGAAAAAAATTAGAGAAGACGAGGTACGCAGACCCCATTTAATAAAACTCATACATTCATGCATTCAACTAAAATAAAATCTAATTACATTGGTCAATAGTCCATAATCAATCTCATTTATTATCATACACATCGCCATATGCATCAATAAATAACATTCATCTCATGAATAATAAATATTCAATATATATATATATATATATATATATATATATATATATATATATATATATTGATATCATTTAATGGGCAAATTTAGTTAGCATAAAATCTAATTTTGAATCAAAATAAACTCCTTTATTTTAATCCAAATTTAAATTAAAATAAACCTCTTTTATTTTAATTTATCCTATTTTGAATAAAATAAACTATATTATTTTAATCAAAATCTTTAATTAAAATAAACTCATTTATTTTAATTAATTATGGAATCCAATTTCAAGTAAAAAAAAACTCCTTATTAAAGGAAACACAGATTCTCTTTTCTATTCAAAAATAAACTCTTCTGTTTTGAATAATATAAAATCTTATTCTATATCAAAATAAACTCTTTTATTTAAGGAAATACAGATTCTCTTTCCTATTCACAAATAAACTCCTTTATTCTGAATAATATGAAATTTTATTTCATATCTAACTAAACTCCTTTATTTAAGGAAACATGGAATCATTTTTCAACTCGAATTAGTTATCATGTAATCCAATTCTAACTCTAATTAGTTAGCATGAAATCTAATTTTAAGATTAAAATAAACCTTTTACTTTAAGATTAAAATAAACTTTTTATTTTAATTATAAAATTATTAAGAATATTATATATATATATATATATATATATATATATATATATATATATATATATATATATATATATATATAATCATGCGTTAATATATATGTGTGGCCACGTGAATCATGATTATTAATCACCTGATCATTATACTGTAAAATGATATACTAAGTGGTGAATGAAATAATCAGGAACCATTACTAATATATATATATATATATATATATATATATATATATATATATATATATATATATATATATATATATATATATATATATATATATACGGAGAGGCTTTAAAGCGAACCTTAAAGAGCGAACCAAAGACGAACCGTCGTCTTTGGTGTCTATGGCGACGGTTCGACCCGTCGCCAAAGACTACATGGCTATGGCGACGGATCGAATCGTCGCCATAGACACCAAAGACGACGGTTCGTCTTTAGTTCGCTCTTTAAGGTTCGCTTTAGAGACGGACCGTATATATATATATATATATATATATATATATATATATATATATATATATATATATATATATATATATAAGAAAACAACACAGATAACCAAATGTGCATGGTCTCCACTTTCCCATTTAATATATATAACAGGATCAAGCTTTGGAAAAATAACCACGCGGATAAGGACAGCTTAAAACCAAAAACAGTTCGTGATTTTTAAAAGTTTTTCCAAAAATTCATTACCGCTTTTCCTTTTTTTTTATACTACAAATTATGTCCAATTAAATTTGTTCTAAACACATATCAATATACATATCAAATTAAAATAATTAATAATTTGCATAAAGGTTTGGCTCTGATGTCACTGTTAGGTTTGTAATATTCATGAACGCAATCAAATTGCACAAATTAAGCGGAAGCATGAAAAATCAGAGTTTTAAAATTTTACAAACCATATACCTGGATCATCCTTTATGCACAATTATTAATTAAACAAAAATATGAAGAACAAGAATCATACCCTTGAAAATTCGAGCTTCCTCAGGTACAAGTTCACCACCAATCTTTTTCGCGTTCAACTTGAATCCATCGAATTTGGTTCCTTCCTTTGATCAACGTTAGCCACCCAAGTGTTTGGCCTCTAGAGGTGATCCACCAAGGAAGAAGAAATATTTAAGAAGAAGGGTGTTTGGCAAAATCTTAATTTTTTTATCTCTCATAGAAAAAGGTGTACTCTCCAACAATTAGAATCACGTATTCACGTGTGTTGTTAAAGTGTCAACCACCACTCACCCATAATAAGACTCCTCTTATTTATAGATGTGGGCAACCATCATTAACAATTAAAGAATTTGATTTTATTTTAATTAATTAAAATCCTTTAATTAATTATGCTCCCAATCTTATTAGGAAATAATTAATTAAAATCTTTTAATTAATTAGCCTCCTAATCTTATTAGGAATAAATGAGAGTACTAATATTAAATTAATTTCTAAATCTTTAGAAATTAAAATAATAATAATTGTAATAATATTAATAAGACTCATCTTATTAATTTATATATTTAATATTTTTAAAATATTAAATAATAAATATTAAGCTATTTAATTTGTTCTATCACCATAGATTAAATTAAATACACTTAACATATTATTACGATTATGCCATTAACTTCTTAAATAATTATTCTTTCTTTTATGGTGTGACCCTTTATGTTCTCCATATTAAACCGGTTGTGAATAAATCAATTAGAACAATTCTAATCTTATTTAAATAAATAAATTAAACTATTAATTTATTTAAATAAATAATATTTATTCTACAATAGGGATAAGCCTCCGTAGCGATCAACGACTTTCTAGATAATATAGATTTCAACATTAATCATAAAAGAACCTTTGAATAAATAGTTACCGTACAATTCAATCCTTCCACCATACAATGTCCCAATTAAATATAAGACATGGAATTATTGTCAAGTCTTATTTTATTTAATTATATGTATTTCGACTCTTAAATGCACAACTCCAAATAATGCAAATTAGAAACTCCTTTCTAATATCATTCTGCCTTGGCCAAGGACTACTGTGTTATCATTTATTGAATTACATAGGATATTTCTCTTCTTTTACTATAAGTGGTAGATTCTTTATTGATCATACATTATCCCCACAACTTATTATACCCAAACATACCCTTTGATATACCCTAAGGGTCTTAAAGAATAAGTCAAAGTATAACTCATAATACACAAGATACTATGATGATCTCAAGTCCAAAGATCACTTGTACTACTATTGTTAGGTTTGTAATATTTATGAACGCAATCAAATTGCACAAATTAAGCGGAAGCATGGAAAATCAGAGTTTAAAAATTTTACAAATCATATACCCGGATCATCCTTTATGCACAATTATTAATTAAACGAAAAGATAAAGAATAAGAATCATACCCTTGAAGATTCGAGCTTCCTCAGGTACAAGTTCACCTCCAAATCTTTTCGCGTTCAACTTGAATCCATTGGGTTTGGTTCATTCCTTTGATCAACGTTAGCCACCCAAGTGTTTGGCCTATAGAGGTGATCCACCAAGGAAGAAGAAATATTCAAGAAGAATGGTGGTTGGCTAAACCCTAGTTTTCTATCTCTATAGAAAAAGAACATACTCTCCAACTATTGGAATTGCGTATATTGATATCCGATATAAGACTCCCCTTATAAAGATATCAGGTAACCCTATTTAATTAAAAATAAGGTATTATTTATTTAATTAAACTCTTTTAATTAAATGGGCTCCCTAATCTTATTAGGGATAATTAATTAAACTCCTTTAACTAATTTTCCCTCCTAATCCTATTAAGAATAAATGAGAGTACTTATATTAAATTAATTTCTAAACTCTTTTAGAAATTAAAATAATAATAATTGTAATAATATTAATAAGACTCCTCTTATTAATTTATATTTAATATTTCTAAAATATTAAATAATAAATATTAAGCTATTTAATTTATTCTATCACCATAGATTAAATTAAATATACTTAACATATTATTACGATTATGCCATTAATTTCTTAAATAATTATTCTTCCTTTTATGGTGTGACCCTTTAGGTTCTCCATATTAAACCGGTTGTGAATAAATCAATTAGAACAATTCTAATCTTATTTAAATAAATAAATTAAATAATTTATTTATTTAAATAAATAATATTTATTCTACAATAGGGATAAGCCTCCTTAGCGATCAACGACTTTTCAGATAATATAGATTACAACATTAATCATAAAAGAACCTTTGAGTAAATAGTTACCGTATAATTCAATCCTTCCACCATACAATGTCCCAATTAAATATAAGACATGAAATTATTGTCAAGTCTTATTTTATTTAATTATATATATTTCGATCCTTAAGTGCACAACTCTAAATAATGTAAATTAAAAACTTCTTTCTAATTTCATTCTACCTTGGCCAAGGACTACCGGGTTGTCATTTATCGAATCACATAGGATATTTCTCTTCTTTTACTAGAAGTGGTAGATTCTTTATTGATCATACATTATCTCTATGTACGACTTATTATACCCAAGCATACCCTTTGATATACCCTAAGGGTCTTACGAATAAGTCAAAGTATAATTCATCTTACACAAGATACTATGATGATCTCAAGTCTAAGGATCACTTGTACTACTATCACTACAAGAATTTCCATTGACATGCAAGTAAAACTCCATTAAGTATTCCTTAGCGAGCCACGTTCAGTAAACTTATTCTCTAATAAGCACCTATATACTTGCTTTAGTGTCTCCATACAAATGATCATGAGATCAATCATCCTCATCCAATGAGCAAGCAACGTATGTACCAATCTATCCTGATTCACTAATCCCTAATTTAGTAATTCAACGATTGAGAACTATTTTAGTTTTAAGCTTTCTAAGAATTTAGATATCATTAGAATGATCATCATCATTATTCTAAAAGTATTGCTTAAAACTATGGGTTTATCACATATATTAAAATAGCATCATGTAGATATTTAAAAGCCTTTAATAAATTAATACTTTTTATTAATAAATAAATAAGATTGTTACAAAGTATATATTTTATCATCAAACATGATTGGCTTGTGTGCATACTACTTTCAATCTCCCACTTGCACTAAAGCCAATCGACATGGTATCTCATACCCTTCTTCTTTAAGTGACGATTATCCTACTGTTGGATAAGCTTTAGTTAATGGATATGTAATGTTGTTCTTGAGAGTCCACTATCTCTATAGTGATTTTCCATCTTTCAGTGATTCTTATAATCAAATGAAAGTGTCACAACACATGTTTAGATCCAAGATGAGACTTAGGAACTATTCCTAATTCTATAATGAACTTTTATCCAAACAATCAACTTACAGCTTCATTTATAGCTATATACTTTGTCTTTATCACTAAACCAGGAACTCTTTGCTATTTGGATCCTTTCCAATTCACTGAACCATTATTCAAGGTAACGCTTTACCTTAAAGTTAATTTTCTGTCGTCTTGGTCTGTCTAAAAAACTTGAGTCTGTTAAGCCCTGAAGTTTTAATTTAGACCCACCATAAATTTTAATCTCATCCTTAGTGCCGGTTATGTACTTTAAGATATTTTTCACTGTATTACAGTGATCTTCTCTAGAATATGACCGATCATCATCAGGTCTCGTATATTTCATTGTATACATGATTATGACTCATACGATCTCTCTCTTTTAGGAGTCTATGGGGGCTATTAAGAGAGATACACTCCAAGGCTCATCAACATGAGACATCCCTTGGAGTTTTTCATGCTAAACAACTTTAGCATCAAATGAATATACGTTCATTGGATTTAGTCGAGTATCCTTTTAAATCTATCTATATAGATTTGTATCCCCAATTACGATATTCTTCCCAAATTATTTATGGAGGAATGTTTAGATAACTTTATCTTTACTGATTGTAGCATTGGTATGTCATTCTTTATCCATAATATATCAATATATAATACTAGGAAATGTCACGACGCTCCCACTGACCCTTTTGTACACTAGGTTCATTCTTATTTTTGATAAAATCAAACTCTTTTGATTATTTCATCAAAACGAATGTTCCATTTTTGAAAAACTTGCTTCAATTTATTTCTCTAAGTGTCTACAACTCTTACCTCATCGTATGTAACTGGTTTATCATCTTCTATGATGTGTACCTCATCATCATCATCTATGATGAATCCATACCTCCTAGGTATCTTCGGTACTATTCCAGATTTACGATTTGGTTGTGGTACAATAGGTCTATCTACAGGTTTCTCTTATTTAACTTATAGTGATTTGTGGTTCTTAAACTCTTCAAGATCTATTATCCTCCCACTAGCTCCTTCAATGATAAACACATTTATCTTAGAAGGTAGTGAGTTTCGTAATAAACACCTTTTGCTAAGTAGGATTATAGAACATATACCCTAATCTTACTTTAGGATGTCCCACAAATCTGTACTTGTCAAATTTTGTCCTAAGCTTATCCTTTGAAACATTTTTACATAAGTTGGACAACCCTTTATCTGAACATACTTAAGATTAGGAATCCTCCCTATCCATAACTTTTATGAAGTCTTGGGGCTGGATTTTGAGGTTACCTTTTCGTAGATATGCAGCCATTTTTAGGGCATGACCATAGAGGGATACTAGAATGTCGGTAAAATCATTATAGACCGCACCATGTCCAACAAGGTACGATTTTTTCTTTTAGATACATCAATCAATTATTGCGTATCAGGAGGCGTCCATTGTGATAAAACTATTTGAGATGATTTAGAAACTCATTGCATAAGTATTCCTTCCTTGATCCGATCAAAGAATCCTAATACTTTGCCAATTTGTTTCACTTCTGAATTCTTTGAACCTTTCAAAGAATTCATACTTGTATTTCATCAAATACAAACATTCAACTCTTTGAATGATCATCTCCTTTCCTTTTACTAGTTTGTTCAATTTACAGAATAATTTTTTACATAAGTCAAGTATACAAAATTCATTAAGTAATATTCCAGTTCTATACAAAATATTATTATTATAAATAGAACAACAATTATTCTTTAATATAATACCAAAGATTTTATTATCTAACAACAAAATAGAAATACTATTTCTAACAAGAACTGGAATACAATAACAAATTATTGACTTAATAGACTTGCCCGTAGGCAATGCTAAACTATAAGTTCCTATGGCTAATATAGCAACCTTTGCTTCATTTTCCACACATAGGATTACTTATCTTTGTTTAGCTTTCTACTTCTGCTTGATCCCTTCATAAATCTATATTTATGATAACCAAAGTCGGTATCCAATACCCAAGTAGAACCTTGACTTAAAAAAAATGTATTTTAAATCATGAACAAAATTATATTTGTAACCGAAACTTCACTAAGCTTCTTCTGGTTAGCTCTGCAAGATGCTTCCCGCACTTTTTTTTCAGTGTCCAGGCTTATTGTAGAGGAAGCAAACTCCTTTGCTATTCGTATCAGTTTTGTTCTTATTATCCTTTATTTTTATCTGTTATATTTACCTTCTTAGAATCGTTCTTCTTTTTAGAAGATCCTTTGGCCCCTACCAGTAAAACTTGGTATTTCTTGGTTGGAAAGTGACTCTCAACATTTTTCAACATGTTGAGCAAATCAGCGAAGCTGATATTTAGCTTGTTCATATGAAAAAATTCACAATAATTGTGAAAGGAGTTCGGGAGTGAGTGCAAGATCAAATCTTGGCTCAACTCTCCATCCATGACAAAACATGTAGTCCTAATTATTCAATCAAATTGATTATGTTAAGGACTTTTGTCTTTACTGTAGTGTCATCGATCATTCTAGATTAGAAGAGCTCCTTAGATATCTGATATCTATCAGTCCTACTTTTTTCACCATCAACTACTTGATGTGCAGAAATATAGTAGGAGCTTCCATAGTTTCATGCTAACGCTGAAACACGTTACTCATGGATGCGAGAATGATACATTGAGCCAACTGTGCATCATCTTGTCACTTTCTAAAAGTAGCAATCTCTTCCTCAGAGGTATTGTCTGCAACCATTGCAGGGATAGGCGTATTAAGGACATAAGATAGCTTTTCAGCCACAAGAACTATTCTCAATTACTTTAACCAATCCGTTTAATTCGGTCCGGTTAAATAGCATCTAATATACTTCGCAGTGATAGTAATTTAGACATTATAAAATTTTGTAAATGAATTTGTAATTAACAACATTTTAGCATACATTCTTTTATTAATTACCAAAATAATTTAGGTCTTATTTTAAATTGGTATCTCCCACTATTTTCTTCAAACTATATTACCCTCAATATATATAGTTCGACAATATCTAATTAAAGATATGCTAGTGAGAATAAGGATTTCATTTCAAATGTATATAGCCTTGTGTGTGCACAACAAACTATATATAAATAAATAGGTAGACAACTCTTGTCAATTACATCAACTATGTAACTCCTTGTATTTTGCCTCTTAAATCATAATGGTCAAGTGTGTGCACATCCAAACTAAAATGATTTAAGTTAAGTCAGACCCAGCATTTCCATATAAGTGAAGAGAAAACTACAGCCCTTGTGTGTGCACAACAAAGCAGTAATGTTCAATTCCTAATAAACATCATATGTAATAAAAATAACATCTTAAATATTTAATACTTGCTTTGTGTGTGCACAACAAATTCATATGAAATATTCAATACTCTATTATTTCTATCATGCTAGAAGGCGACGTTCGATATTTCAAATATCTTTGAACGTTACAACTTAATATAAAATATTTGAGGGATTTGTTATTAATTTGTCTCATCTTGTTTAGCGCGCATGCACATATATATATAAAATACGAGTCATAATAATTAACATTCGAAGCATGTTTGCATAATATATAATATATATAGTATAAGCATGCACATATAGAATACTATATTCTACCTGGATTGATTATGGACTTTTATTCTAGTTTGGTTCACTAGAGCCACCAAGCGAACCAAAAGGTCAAACCTAGGGTGCAAGAATTAAATTTAAATATAACTATTACATTTAAATCCTGGGCTCCATTACATACGGGTCTTCAAGCGCTCCTTGCTCCTTAATCTCCAATTCTTCAAAGTAATTCTAACTATTCCTATTACAAAATAATTTTAAAATAAGTAGAAACTTTGATCAGCAGTCAAGGGGAAGTACATAGGAGGGAGTTAGAATTTACATTAAGAAAAATTTAGAGAAGACGAGGTACGCAGACTCCATTTAATAAAACTCATTCATTCATGCATCCAGCTAAAATAAAATCCAATCACATTGGTCAATAGTCCATAATCAATCTCATTTATTATCATACACATCACCATTTGTCTCAATAAATAATATTCATCTCATGAATAATAAACATTTAATATATATATTGATATCATTTAATTGGCAAATTTAGTTAGTATAAAATCTAATTTTGAATCAAAATAAACTCCTTTATTTTAATCCAAATTTAAATCAAAATAAACTTCTTTTATTTTAATTTATCCAATTTTGAATAAAATAAATTATTTTATTTTAATCAAAATAAAATTTTTTATTTTAATCAAAATAAACTCCTTTATTTTAATTAATTATGGAATCCAATTCCTAGTAAAAAAAAATTATTTATTAAAGGAAACACATATTCTCTTTCATATTCACAAATAAACTCCTTTATTTTGAATAATATGAAATCTTATTCCATATATAAATAAACTCATTTATTTAAGGAAATACAGGTTCTCTTTCCTATTCACAAATAAACTCTTTTATTTTGAATAATATGAAATCTTATTTCATATCTAACTAAACTCCTTTATTTAAGGAAACATGAAATCCAATTTCAATTCTAATTAGTTATCATGGAATCAAATTTCAACTCTAATTAGTTAGCATGAAATTCAATTTTAAAATTAAAATAAACTTTTTTTTTATTTTAAAAACAAAATAAACTTTTTATTTTAATTATAAAATAATAAAAAATATCATATATATATATATATATATATATATATATATATATATATATATATATATATATATATATCCGCCAGGTTAGTGGTATATTTAACAAGATTATATATGTACAAGTTCACCTCCAAATCCTTTCGTGTTCAACTTGAATCCACCGGGTTTGGTTCTTTCTTTTGATCAACGTTAGCCACCCAAGTGTTTGTCCTCTAGAGGTGATCCACCAAGGAAGAAAAAAAATTCAAGAAGATTGGTATTTGGCAAAATCCTAGTTTTTCTATCTCTCATAGAAAATGGTGTACTCTCCCAACTATTAAAATTACGTCTGTTGTGAAAAAGTCAACAACAACTCTATCACCCATAATAAGACTCCTCTTATTTATAGATGTGGACAACCCTCCTTAACAATTAAGGAATTGAGTTTTATTTTAATTAATTAAATTATTTAAATAATTAGGCTCCCAATCTTATTAGGAATAATTAATTAAACTCTTTTAATTAATTAGCCTCCTAATCTTATTAGGATATATGAGAGTACTTTTATTAATTAATTTCTAAACCCTTTAGAAATTAAAATAATAATAATTGTAATAATATTAAGAAGACTCCTCTTATTAATTTATATATTTAATATTTTCAAAATATTAAATAATAAATATTAAACTATTTAATTTATTCTATCACCATAGATTAAATTAAATACACTTAACATATTATTACGATTATGCCATTAACTTCTTAAATAATTATTATTCTTTTTATGGTGTGACCCTTTAGGTTCTCCATATTAAACCGGTTGTGAATAAATCAATTAGAATAATTCTAATCTTATTTAAATAAATAAATTAATTTATTAATTTATTTAAATAAATAATATTTTTTCTACAATAGGGATAAGCCTCCCTAGCGATCAACGACTTTTCAGATAATATAGATTTAACATTAATCATAAAAGAACCTTTGAGTAAATAGTTACCGTACAATTCAATCCTTCCACCATACAATGTCCCGATTAAATATAAGACATAAAATTACTGTCAAGTCTTATTTTATTTAATTATATGTATTTCGATCCTTAAATGCACAACTCCAAAAAATATAAATTAGAAACTTCTTTCTAATTTCATTCTGCCTTGGCCAAGGACTATTGGGTTGTCATTTATCGAATCACATAGGACATTTTTCTTCTTTTACTAGAAGTGGTAGATTCTTTATTGATCATACATTATCTCTATGTACGACTTATTATACCCAAGCATACCCTTTGATATATCCTAAGGGTCTTAGGAATAAATCAAAGTATAATTCATCTTACACAAGATACAATGATGATCTCAAGTCCAAGGATCACTTGTACTACTATCACTACAGGAACTCCTATTGACAGACAAGTAAAACTCCATTAGACATTCCTTAGCGAGCCACATTGAATGAACTTATTCTCTAATAAGTACCTACATACTTGCTTTAGTGTCTCTGTAAGACCCAAATTATTAATAAATGAATTTTTTTTTCCTCTATTTATTATTTTGAAATAGTAAGGGTTGAATTGATTAATGAGATTAGTTATGGATAAAATGCGCAAATATTTTAAACAAACAAGTGGTTATAAAATATTCATTGTTGTCGGAGAATATTCATTTGGTCGTGGAATATTCTTCCTGTCGGGGAATATTCGTACGATGGCGCAGTCTTTTGTGGGCCCCATAACGGAAAGCGATTGGATGAAAAAAATGACAAGTATAAGTAGTTTATATATAACGGCGTAGTTGTTTACCGTTAATACTGTTGGAATACCCGGTGGTTAAAACATAGTAATACGTGTTGTTGCACAGTAACACGCAGTATTGCACCAATTATTGATTCTTACGTAAGAAGACACTACTCAATAATTGCTACAATAATTACTGTTCAGTATTTTATTAATTCAATAATTGTTGTGTTGATATTTTATATTACTGTTGTTTCAATAATTGTCACTACATAGTATTTTCCATTATCGAAGCAATAATTCATATTATCTGAATAATATTATTAGATAACATTATTGACAATGTCTAGAATGTTCTGTCTAAGGAGAGGTTTGATTGCGCGCCAGTAAGGAGAAATCTTTATTAGAAAGCCCCCTCTTTCCTGGGAACTGCCTAGTTGTCAGTATTGTGATTCGGTAATATTATTTGTGAATATTTAATTATTGACTTATATGATGGGAAAAAAAATATTCATTTTATGTGGATATAGATGGAGAAAATTTTTTAAAGTGATAATTGTTGAAAATCGATAATTTATCTTTTCTGATAAAATAATATTATATTATATTATTATAATATAATAATGATGATATTTTTACAATGAATGTGGGATATATGAGTATATGAGGAGAAAGAATATTTTTGTTGTAAAAGTTGTTTAAAACATGTTAAACATGTCTGTAGGCCCATTTCTTGACTGAAATTTGATTATAGCCTGTAGAATCGTCCGTTTGTGGATTTCGGTCAATTTCTGTTTAGAATTTGGAAAAACTTTCTTCTGCAAAGTTGTAGATAATGAAATTTCCTATAAAAAGATGTGTGGTTCGAATTTTTCTGATAAAATGGCTATTTATTATTAATTGTTGAAGTTCTGAGGTTCCAGAATAATTGATTTTTGAAAGTTTAAAATATTTATAGTTAGAAAAACATTTTTGATATGTTTGGTGAGCCCCATTGGTTGTCGAAATGGCTGAATTCAGTTATTGATGGTGGACGTAGGAATTTATATAAATAATATTAATATTTTATTAAATTTTCTACTTTGGTGTTTTAAGCATTTTCCTATAAATAGAGTGCTTAAGTTAGAATTGAAAATCACACCAGAAACTGAAATCTTTCTCTCTCTATATTATCAAGCGTATTCTTGTGAGTATTTTAAGACTTTGAGTGTTGCTATACGGTGCAAGTTCCCTTCAGCTCTATATCCAGTATTCCCTTCAGCTCTATATCATTATGCCGAAATATTGATCTGAACTTTTATCAAATTTGAAATTTTTTGTGTCGGGGTCACTATTCACATATACGATACTATTCACGTATACGACACTATTCACGAATACGGCACTATTCACAGAAAAATTAAATTTTCATTTTTCATCCAAAATATCTATTATGGATACTAGCTTTGATTGTATCCATGTTTTGATCATTCTTGAATTTTACTCTACTATGATTATTTATGAGGTATTCTTGGACATGGATAAACCGAAATACGAATCCTTAATATTTATTCTTTTGTTTCACTGGATTCGTTTTCTTTAAAATATTTTTCATCATCCACAGTCCTAAATGATGATATAACTGAATATCTTTGGCCTGTAGAGCAAAGATTAATAATTTTATGATGAATATCTTTGGCCCATAGTGCAAAGATGAACAGGTGTTGAGATAAACATGACCAACTGATGAATATCTTTGGCATGTAGTGCAAAGATGATTAAGATTGTTACAAAGTTTATACTTTATCATCAAACATAATTGGATTGAAAGTAGTATGCACACAAGCCAATCATGTTTGATGATAAAGTATATACTTTGTAACAATCTTATTTATTTATTAATAAAAGTATTAATTTATTAAAGGCTTTTAATTATCTACATGATGCTGTTTTATAATATGTGATAAATCCATAGTTTTAAGCAATGCTTTTAGAATAATGATGATGATCATTCTAATGAGATCTAAATTCTTAGAAAGCTTAAAACTAAAATAGTTTTCAATCGTTGGATTACTAAATTGGGGATTAGTAAATCAGGATAGATTGGTACATACGTTGCTTGCTCATTGGATGAGGATGATTGATCTCATGATCATTTGTGTGGAGACATTAAAGCAAGTATGTAGGTGCTTATTAGAGAATAAGTTCACTGAACGTAGCTCGCTAAGGAATACCTAATGGAGTTTTACTTGCCTGTCAATAGAAATTCTTGTAGTGATAGTAGTACAAGTAATCCTTGGACTTGAGATCATCATAGTATCTTGTGTATGATGAGTTATACTTTGACTTATTTCTTAAGACCCTTAGGGTATATCAAAGGGTATAATTGGGTATAATAAGCTGTACATGGAGATAATGTATGATCAATAAAGAATCTATCACTTCTAGTAAAAGAAGAGAAATATCCTATGTGATTCGATAAATGACAACCTAGTAGTCCTTGGCCAAGGCAGAATGAAATTAGAAAGGAGTTTCTAATTTGTATTATTTGGAGTTGTGCATTTAAGAGTCGAAATACATATAATTAAATAAAATAAGACTTGACAGTAATTCTATGTCTTATATTTAATTGGGACATTATATGGTGGAAGGATTGAATTGTACAGTCCGCGAATCAGCAAAAAAAAAAAATAGTTCGTGTTTTTTTCTTTTTTTTTTGAAATCTTATACAACAAAATTATGCCCAATTAAATTGTTCTAAACACATATCAATATACATATCAAATTAAAACAATTAATAATTTGCATAAAGATTTGGCTCTGATACCACTATTAGGTTTGTAATAATCATGAACGCAATCAAATTGCACAAATTAAGCGGAAGCATGGAAATTCAGAGTTTAAAAATTTTACAAACCATATACCCGGATCATCTTTTATGCACAATTATTAATTAAACGAAAAGATAAAGAATAAGAATCATACCCTTGAAAATTCGAGCTTCCTCAGGTACAAATTCACCTCTAAATCCTTTTCGCGTTCAACTTGAATCCCTTGGGTTTGGTTCCTTCCTTTGATCAACGTTAGCCACCCAAATGTTTGGCCTCTAGAGGTGATCCACCAAGGAAGAATAAATATTCAAGAAGAAGGGTGGTTAGCTAAACCCTAGTTTTCTATCTCTATAGAAAAAGAACGTACTCTCCAACTACTAGAATTGTGTATACTGATATCTGATATAAGACTCCCCTTATAAAGATATCAGGTAACTCTATTTAATTAAAAATAAGGTATTATTTATTTAATTAAACTCTTTTAATTAAATGGGCTCCCTAATCTTATTAGAGATAATTAATTAAACTCCTTTAACTAATTTTCCCTCCTAATCCTATTAGGAATAAATAAGAGTACTTATATTAAATTAATTCTTAATATCTTTTAGAAATTAAAATAATAATAATTGTAATAATATTAATAAGACTCCTCTTATTAATTTATATTTAATATTTCTAAAATATTAAATAATAAATATTAAGCTATTTAATTTATTCTATCACCATAGATTAAATTAAATATACTTAACATATTATTACGATTATGCCATTAATTTCTTAAATAATTATTCTTCTTTTTATCGTGTGACCCTTTAGGTTCTCCATATTAAACCGGTTGTGAATAAATCAATTAGAGCAATTTTAATCTTATTTAAATAAATAAATTAAACAATTAATTTATTTAAATAAATAATATTTATTCTACAATAGCGATAAGCCTCCCTAGCGATCAACGACTTTTCAGATAGAATAGATTACAATATTAATCATAAAAGAACCTTTGAGTAAATAGTTACCGTACAATTCAATCCTTCCACCATACAATGTCCCAATTAAATATAAGACATGGAATTACTGTCAAGTCTTATTTTATTTAATTATATGTATTTCGATCCTTAAATGCACAACTCCAAATAATGCAAATTAGAAACTTCTTTCTAATTTCATTCTGCCTTGACCAAGGACTACTGGGTTGTCATTTATCGAATCACATAGGGCATTTCTCTTCTTTTACTAGAAGTGATAGATTCTTTATTGATCATACATTATCTCCATGTACAACTTATTATACCCAAGCATACCCTTTGATATACCCTAAGGGTCTTAAGGAATAAGTCAAAGTATAACTCATCATACACAAGATACTATGATGATTTCAAGTCTAAAGATCATTTGTACTACTATCACTACAGGAATTCCTATTGACAGGCAAGTAAAACTCCGTTAGGTATTCCTTAGCGAGCCACGTTCAGTGAACTTATTCTGTAATAAGTACCTACATACTTGCTTTAGTGTCTCCACACAAATGATCATGAGATCAATCATCCTCATCCATTGAGCAAGCAACGTATGTACCAATCTATCCGGATTCACTAATCCCCAATTTAGTAATCCAACGATTGGGAACTATTTTAGTTTTAAGCTTTCTAAGAATTTAGATCTCATTAGAATGATCATCATCATTATTCTAAAAGCATTGCTTAAAACTATGGGTTTATCACATATTTTAAAATAACATCATGTAGATAATTAAAAGCCTTTAATAAATTAATATTTTTTTTAATAAATGAATAAGATTGTTACAAAGTATATGCTTTATCATCAAACATGATTGGCTTGTGTGCATACTACTTTCAGCTATTATTATAGGAATTCCTATTGACAGGCAAGTAAAACTCCATTAGGTATTCCTTAGCAAGTCACATTCAGTGAACTTATTCTCTAATAAGCACCTACATACTTGCTTTAGTGTCTCCACACAAATGATCATGAGATCAACCATCCTCATCCAATGAGCAAGCAACGTATGCACCAATCTATCCGAATTCACTAATCCCCAATTTAGTAATTCAACGATTGGGAACTATTTTAGTTTTAAGCTTTCTAAGAATTTAGATCTCTTTAGAATGATCATAATCATTATTCTAAAATAATTGCTTAAAACTATGTGTTTATCACATATTATAAAACAGCATCATGTAGATAATTATAAGCCTTTAATAAATTAATACTTTTTATTAATAAATGAATAAGATTGTTACAAAGTATATGCTTTATCATCAATCATGATTGGCTTGTGTGCATGCTACTTTCAGAACGTACCATAAGTATGAGTTTAAAGAACTCGTACTTAACCTTATATTCTATAACTATACCTACTTATCTGTTATACACCTAAGAAAAGAATCTCCTTCTCAGTAGGTATATAACAAATAGTGCGACACAGACATTTCAATGATTATCAGTACCAGAAACTAAGTGGTTTTTATACCCAATACAATTCCCCGCCCATAACAAGGAATCATATAACTCAGCTGCTAACATGAGTCCTCAATTGAAATCCCCACCTGATCTTAACTCCATTCTCAATACGAATTTTGTTTAATCCGTATTCATATTCCTTTTCTAAATTTGTCTCGTACTAATTTATAATACAACTGATACACAACAATCTAGCTGTAAACTTTTCAATCATTAGATTGATTCTTATCCTTCCTATCACCTTATTAGATCACGGGATGATCTCATCGTATATATTATAATTCATCTCTATATTCTATGATCGTTTTGTTTTTACGATCTCCTCTCCTTGTACTCTTAGTCTTTTAGACTCTATCTATTCATCATTACTGTTCAAGTTTATTATCAGAGTTAGGTAACTCCGTATCTTTATAACTTATCGAGATTCGTCTTTGAATCTTACCGACACACTAACTCTATTTGAGTTAGTACTTATCCTAATCACTGCAATTATTAGTCTAAGGTAAACCTACCCTAGGTTTATAACCTACAACTTTGATACCAACTGTGCCGACCCTAGATCCGGGTCCTAAATCACCGCGGATCCGATACAATCAATCTATAACTATTGCAGAAGATATAAACATAAATTGTTTATACATTAAACTTTACACACTATCCCCAAGGCCGAGAACCTTCACATAATACCTGAATTAATATCCTATCTGACATACAATGTTATTATCATACAACACTATTACGTTTTTAGCTGCATATATTATCCCAAGCTAGACTTGTCTTTGCCTTTTCCTGTATCCGACGTATTCGTCTTAATCTGCAATGTTTATCATGATATAGCAAGGGTGAGCTACAAGTTTGCTCAACAAGTTTAAGTTCAATAAATTAAAGATATATCATGATAGAAAGAATTGAACAATAAGATGACTAACATTCAATAATATAATTGTTAACTAGTATGAACAAATTTTCATAGCTGAACGAACATTGAACATGAATAACTATATCTAGACCGAATGGTAATGAAGGTGATCAGCCTTTCATACTTGATGAATACATGCAATGTGCACAGAGTGCGAATCAATAATTCATAGACATGGTATAATCAATAGTGATTAACCACAAGCATATTTCAAAAATATCAACTCGAGGTCGAGTTAGAGAAAACTTGCATGCACCGTTGATTACCGTTACGTAATTTATTAAGCTTTGTCTGAAGACCTAATATATAAATAATATCGATATACAAATTAGAATAATATCATAAAAATTTTAAAATAACCTAAACACATTAATACATAATCCTATCAGTCCATATAGCACATAAGACCTAGTATCAAGTCAAACTATTGCAGTCTGAGTTAAATCTGACACAATTCTGACATCTTGACGGCCTAGTTGGATAATTCACGAGCCTATTATCCATAAGACTCTGCCTAAACTGGTTCATAAATATCTTGGATAATTAATCTTTCAGTTAAAATATTCTTCAAAGACTTATAATAATTTTCAACTAATTATTAACATTTATCATGAATTTTCAATCATTAATATTGTATTAATATAATTTAAATACCACAATATTCTAATAGCAATAATATTTATTTAATAATAAATATTAATAAAATACATGTCATAATATTATAATATATTTATAATATCTCAAAGTATTTTTTTAATACTTTATTATTGCCTTTAAATAATTTTAAAGTAATCAAAACCATTATTAAATAACTGCCTTTAATATTAAATATTAATATTTTCATGACAAAATATCAAAAATTATATTTTATTACTTAAATTATTTTCTAAACGTTTAAATCATTATTTCTATTTTTCTATAATTTATTTAGTATAATTATTAAATAAATTAATTACCATTAATATTAATTTATTAATGAAATTCATCACAAAATATCAAAAGTCATTAAAAATAACTTAAAATATTTTCTTATACCATAATATAATTTTTCATGATTTTTTAAGTATTAAAATTATTTTTAAATAATTTATTTAATATTATAATTAAATAAATTAAATACTATTAATATTTCAAAAATATTAAATATTAATGAAATATATTCAAAATTATTAAAAACCCATTTTTAGGCTTTAAAATAATTTTTAGTAATTTAATAAGAATTTTTAATAATTAAAAACCATTTAATACTAATTATTTAATAAAAAGAATAATTTTGTAATTAATCCGTCGCTAAAGGGCCCTATAGCGACGAAACTGTCACTATAGGTGTTCTTGAGTGTTCTTGAGGAAACCCATAAATTTATAGCCTGTTTACAGGGTACTACCTTTGGCCTTCTCTAGATCCTTGGTGTTTATGTTTTTTGGGCCGCTAAAGTGTTACACATGTAGTATTTATGTAATACTACACACACAAACAAGTTTCAGGGTCATACAACAATAGATCAGAGAGTTATAGGCCTTCAGATTACTTGTCAGACTAGTTCTTCATTTTCTGGGTAACCCAGAAATGAAGAGCAATCTATGGTGCCTATTTGAGAGCTTTGAATATATATGCCTTCTGGGCTTACTATGAAGGATCTAACGGTTCAATCTTGCAGCATACATGTCCGGGTTCATTTCTATAACATTACATCAACCTAACAATATCACCTACGTAAGATCTGGGCCGATCAAAGTAGGCCAGAAAAACTGTTCTTGAACATTTCTGGGTTTTCCATAAATGTTCATAGGCAGACGGTCAACCCAAGTTTGACCTGGATTATCTCTCATCATGGACATGATATAAGTGTTATAATGACTTGTATGTGAAGTCCGTATGCCAGTCTACAACCTCCATAAAACAACATAACATAACAACTTAGCATCAGCAAGATCAGGAGCCTAGAAAATCATGTCAGACCATTTCTGGGTTTCTGGGCTGCCCAGAAACCAGTTGGTCATGGTCGGTCAACCTTGTTTGACTGCTTATAACTTGCAATCTACACATGATCTGACCCTGATTCCAGTTCCAGATCATAGCCAACATGACAAAGAACAGATCTAATACATAAAACACACCTAATCATTAACACAGAGAGATCTATGAGCCCTGACATTAGGTTGTCAGACCAAAATTTAGGGTTCATAGACAATTTTCAAAAACTTGATTTTCGTGCATCTAGATGTTATGGATCTATGATATAGCAACCCAGATCACTCAATAAAATCCTTATACACAACTTAAAATAACAACAACATCTAACATCAAATCACATGATTTACTTCAACTTTGATTTTTGATTTCTGATTCTTGATGATCTGATCTTGTTAAGCCATGAGGTGTTCTTACCTTGGTTTATCACTCACTTCCCCTAGAAATTTTTGGATGGAAGAGAGAGAAAGGACTTGGCTAGGTTGAAAAATAAAGTAACTTTGCTTACTTTTTAAGCTTTGATTCATGTATCGAATGCTGCTAGATGTCCAAATTGGCTGAGATAAATGATATATGGAACATGGTGAATATTTATTTGGTTAACAACTCAATATTATGACAAGATTTGCACTCCAACCTAATAAAAATACAAAAAGGGCATTTTAGACCTTTTGCCCACCATTTTTAAGGGCCTTCTAGTAACTTGTTACAACCATTAGGGTTTGACCCTTAGGGTTTCACCCTTAGGCTTTTTAAAAAATTATTATTATTATTATTATTATTATTATTATTATTTTAGATTTTCTAATTGGGTTTTAAAATTAGAAAATTAAGATTTCTAAATTATAATTAGGGTTTTCTAATTATATTAAAGATTCCTAATCGCATTAAGGCTTGTTAATTAGGATCAAGGTTTTCTAATTAACATTATAATTTCTAAAATAACAATTGGGTTTTCCATAACTGTGCATTAGGGTTTCAAATTTTGAAATTAGGGTTTCCTAACTATTTTGTTAGGCCCTTAATTAAGTTTGTAATTATTACACTTAAGCCTTTAAGCCCCCAATTTAGGGTTTTCACATTTCGAATTAGGGTTTCGAATTCTTAGAACTAAAATTAGGGTTTCCAGAGCCGATATTAGGGTTTCTTATCCATCGCTAGGGTTTTCTAACTGAACGTCAATGTTCTTAATATAATATTAGGGTTTGCCACTAATATAGGTTTTCTAGTCAACCCTTGACTCTTATTCACATATTGTACACATACACAACCATATACACAGAACATATACACTTATAAACTTAATCCTGAATAATTCTCTACCAAAATTTTTAAATTCACAAAATTCCTTACAGAAAATATCAAATCCATACAATTATTTTCTGTCTAGGTTTATTATTTAACCTTAATTCAATATTTTAAAATTTTAATAAATATCCAAATTCTCGGGTTGTCACAATTGCTTATATATATATATATATATATATATATATATACACATTTAGTCCCGCCTTGAGTTTACTTCGTGGCGGTTGATCGTCTTTATATATATATATATTTACATTTAGTCCCGCCTGGAGTTTACTTCGTGGCGGTTGATCGTTCATATATATATATATATATATATATATATATATATATATATATATATAACTGTTTACAACTTTCATACAAACTGCAACATCATGTGAGCCTAGGAATCATGTAATCACAGATTCAGTCTCCTAAATCTAGATTCGGTTCCCATGATGGACATTTTCAGCTGTGACCAGCTTGTAAATTATTCACGGTGTTCGAATTTTCTTAGACGACTCTCATGCCCACAAGGAGTTCGACACTGCTTTTTATCTTATTTTCTTGAAGATGCTTCACATCTTGAAAATAAAAGCAATTCAGCCGAACACATAATAAAATGGAAGTATCAAAAGCCTCAATTACTATTGAGCATAAGAGTTTGAAAAACCTCTTTTACAAAATATCACTGCTATATCTTGTTAAAACTGAACTTTTATATAAAATTCAAACCCTTTTTATATAGGTGCAAACGGGGCATAGCACTACTTCCAGATAATTGCATTTGCACATTGATCGACACATACACACACATTCAGATAAAGGTTTTAATTGAAAAGTGGCGGTCACCGTGTCACCACGGATGTCGGGGGGTGTCTAACACCTTCCCTCCATATAATCAAGCCCTCGGACCCTAACGAATCTCGGTTTCACAGACTAGTTAAATAGTGTCACATCACTAGGTTAATGTGCAAACTTTTTCTCGGTTGAGTTGGTGTAACCATTTAAAAATACCAACTGGCGACTCTTACAGTCCCAATCATCGACATATACATGTCAGACTTTTTCACAACTTATTTTTTCAAACAAATCTCACCTAACATGAGAACACCAAAAGACAAGAACAAAAATGGGACAAATAAAAATCCCGACGTCGATACCAAGCCTCCGCTATAGTGGTGGCTTGGTGCCTGTAGCCCTTCTTTTTGCTTCCTTTTTGTTAATTTTTTATAAGAGGAGAAGATTTCTTGGAAGAGAGCATCTTTTTTAGAGCTTTGTTTTAGAAAATTCTTTCAAGTGTGCATTTTAGAGAGAAAAATCAAAATTCTAGCAAAACTCTAACCATTTTTGTACCAATTTGAAGATTCAACAAGGGATTGAAGGTGCAATTAAGGGTAAATCTCCTTCAAAACATTGTTCATCTTCATTCTGCAAGGTCCAATTCTCTTCTTAATAAACATGTTATATGTATGATTTGTTATATGTATGATTAGGGTGTAGAGAGGTTGATTTGAGGATTTAAATCTTTATTACCATGCTTAGCTTAATTTGAATGACTAGTATGTGATTTTGGTGTCATTTGTATCATGTGAGTCTACATTTCATATTTTGATGCTAGATATACTAGGCTAATCATTGTTTTAGTATTTTGTGACATATAATGTGATCATAGGTGAATCTAGGGTTTGTGGATTATTACCCATAAAAAATAGAATTAATCTTGGAAAGAATTGAGCTTAAAAATTGTATAATATCCTGTTAGGTGGAATTTGCATGATTGTGAGCATATGATGATGCTTATGAATCTATATTTTGAAGGAATTAGAACCATCTTCACATGATGGATATGAGTTTAAAAATTGTATAACGCCTTGTCGGGTTGATTTTTGCATGGTTGTGAGCTTAAGAGGATGCATAAGGCATTTAAATTCATATTTGAAGGAATTAGAGTCATCTTCCCATCATAGACCTTGGATTATGGCTTGTAAATGGTTATTAGCATTTATAAATCATTTATAGGCTTTAAATCTATTTAAGTGGTGTCGAGGCTAGAAATTTTCACTTTTCCTATGTGTTCCTACCCTTTGTCTTTTGCTATGTTATTTTTATTTATTTAAAGGGTGCAATTTAGGGAATGACCGACATATATGTCGATGATTGAAAAGATTGATTTGAATGATTCAGCCGAATTAGACAGAGCCGCCAGATGGTACGAGTTTAAATGGTTGTACCAACTCAACTTGATTTTCAAGGTTTTCGCAATATAGCCCAATATGTGACTCCGTTTAATTGGTCTGGAACCCGATATTCATAGAGTTTGGGGGCTTGTGTAACATTCCATATTTTTAAATGTAAGTTATAAATATTTATTGATTTATATAAATATTTATTGGATGTGTTTATTATTGAATAAGTAATTGTTCAAATTGATTGAGTTGATTTAGTTAATTATTTATTTGCTAAATAATTAATGTGACTAGTTAATTATTTATTTGTTAAATAGTTAATGTGTTATGTGGATTGAGTTATGTGATTAAGTAATTTATTTAATAAATTGTTATTTCATAAAGAGTGACAAATAACTATGTTATAAAGAGTTATTAAATTAAATTAAAGTAGTTTAATTTAGTTCTTTGCCAAACAAGGCTTAAGTATTAATCTTTAATTTTTAAATGGGTTACCAAACGAAGCCTTATGACTTTTGAATTTCTTTTGAATTAAAATTATTAATAAAATAAAACAAATATATAAATAAAATATATTTATATTTATAAGTTATACGTTATATAAGTTATATGTTATTGGTAACTGAGAGTATTTAGTAGTATTATAATGAACACATGCGTTTCTTTTATTTACGTTGGCTTATCAGTTTTAGAGTACGCATAGTTTATCAGTTGATTTTTTTTAGTTTACGCATTTGTCTAAACCTAAGCCTAAGTAAGAAAAGGGAGAGTCTGAAAGAGAGAAACAAGAGAAAGGCAGGTCTTTGGATTCTTCAACTTTTGTCAGTGATTTACAAGTGTCGTTTGAACAAATTAAAGGTATGTTCTATAAACCTTATCATATATGTTTTACAGTATATAGTCTCTGTGAAATTGTAGGTCTCGGTTTTCTTAAAAATCACGGTGTATCAGAATGTTACCAAAAATCTCTTGAAAAACCATGTTTGTATAATTAGTTAGAGAATTGTGATAATATGTGTAATTTTAATTGTTATCACTAGAATGTGTATATATATATGATTGTATGCTAATTACGTGTTAAAGAAAGAGGAACTTGGTTTTACAGTTAAAAATATGTTTGAACGTATGTTTTGCAAAATAACAAAATTGGTATGTGATTATATAAAAATTGTGAACTAATGCGCGAATTGAACCTTGTATATGTTAATTGAATTATATATGTTAATTTGTTAGATGTTGGTATACTTGTATTTCAAAGGAATCAAATTTGGTTGATAACAGTGAAAATTTCGTTCACTGTACTTTAGATATCAACAATGGAGTTTTGATTTTTAAAGGTTTGGTTTTAAAGAAAAACAGTGTTTTCAAATAATTAGTTCTCTGATATTGTTGTTTAGTTGTGTAAAATTCGTACACAAATGCTTCATAACTTTTATGTGCAATTTTCATGAAGTTATACATGTTGTTGGATGTCATTGACTGTTAAAAATAAATTAGACAGTAGCTTTGCTCTGTCTTTCTGGGTTGGTTCTGTGAGTTTCGGCGCCCCAACGTCAAAATTCACGCCCCAGCGCCCAATTTCGCGCCCCAGCGCCAAAGTTCGCGGCCCAGCGCTATAGCTCGCGCCCCGGCGCCACTGATCCGCGCCCCGGCGCAGGAAAAGTGTCCGAGTTGGGCAGTTTTGACCTCCTGTAGTAAAATGGCCACAACTTCTTCATACGAACTCCGATTGAGGTAATTCAAGATGATTCGGAAAGAGAACGAGTAGACCTACAACTTTCATGCTTTAAGTTTTTTAATTTGAGGTCTGTAACAGTAGTCAAAATAGCCATTTTTAGGACTGTTGTGTATTTGGAGCCAATCGAAGGGCGTCGGGATGCACGAATGCAAGTGCAACCCTTTGGGTATTAGTATAACTTAATGATAACATGTTGGACATGTATTAGGATGTTGTATCAAGTTGTTAATGTACATGTGGTGCAATGACATGATCATTTAAGTAGTTGTAATAAAGCTAAAAAGTAATGTTCATGAAAGATGTGATGTTGTTTTAAACTTAAACTTAGTTAGTAGCTATACTAAGAGTAATAAAGGAACTCATAAAGGTAATGTTAGTGTAACTAATGTATATTGTCAATACATATGGTATGTGTAGGACTTGGGGTGAACGTGAATAGTAATTGTTTAACCTACGCACGAGGCAAGTTCCCTAACCTTTGCTACTTTATTATTCAGCAAGGTTACTTTTCACTGTTATGTTATACGTATGCAAGTTCTCTAACTCTACTTTTATAATTGTGCAAGTTTTCTTAACTCTAAACTTGTTATATTAGCATGCAAGTACCTTTAGTTTATCGTTCAAGTTATTATTTGTTGTGCATGCTTGATATTAAATTCTAAGATGTAACATTAGCTTAATGTTGTTCAAAGCAAGGTATGATAAATTATTCAACTGTTATGCTATTAGATTATTCCTAAAGCATGAACTTAGAACGAAATGTTTATTTAGTATGATCATTCAATAACATAGTGTTATTATCTTGTATTCAACTAATCCTTAGATGATGTCCGTTGAACTCCAAATTACCTTGAAGTGTATCCAAACCAAACTATATTTGGGGCGGACTTGTACTCAAAACACTGAGATGAACAACCCTATTTATAGGGGTTATGCTTAGTTTTGTACTTTGCGCTGAAATGTTTGTATACAATACATGTACGAAGGGTTGATCCCCCTAAGTACCTTAAAGTCA
Source organism: Panax notoginseng (assembly GCA_016801055.1). NCBI lineage: Eukaryota > Viridiplantae > Streptophyta > Magnoliopsida > Apiales > Araliaceae > Panax > Panax notoginseng. Next base: position 52,914,345 of record CM029023.1, read on the forward strand.
TTATGGTCGTATGACCCTAAAAGTTTAAGTTGAAAGATTACTTATAACTGTGGACAAGGTTTGTAACGACCCCAAAATCTATACAATTTAAATCCCGACTTCGGTCGTTAACCATACATTCAACCTCTAAATAATACATCATTATTCGATGTTAAACTTAATAAAATTGCGGAATATTTAAAACTTTTATACATTTCCTTCTTTCTTGCCCTGAATCGCAACCATTACATTACATCTCTTTGATTCAATCTTATATCATGAATCGTTACAACAAAATGACTATACAAAGTCTTACATCAAAACTAAATATCCATATACATTGGATAGCTCAACTTACAATTCAACAACATGTTACGTTCAAAATATGAAATACATTTCTCATAAAACATAAGTAATCTTCATGAATATAGATCTCTATAACTCACATAGCACGTATATTTACCTTAAAATCTTGACCTGCAAAAGTGGTTATTTGTAAGAGTGAGCTCGATAGCCCAGCAAAGTCAAACAGTTTTCATGCATCACATAGCACATAATAACATGCTCGATATACATCTCATTAAAGTAACATGGCATACATTTTAATTCACATAGCAAATATAAAGATTGAGTTCTTTACTCAATCATCATTACTTAGCCAAAACAATGCAGTCATATGTTGACTTTAACATTTCATGATTTCAACATGCATAACATATCATGCAATTTAAAACAGTTCATCAAGTCCACGTAAAAAAATAGGAACCGAAAGACTTGCCTTGATCGTTGTTTACCAATAATAGCTTAACAGCTTACAGTTATCTGCACTTCACGTGCCCTACACAATTATATAATCATACACATCAACTATTAGTCACATAACAACACATATCAATTGTAATGTAAACTCTACTCCACATCTCATAATCTTTCCTATTAATAAATACACAATGGTCAATTAGATTGTGTTAACTTTTCGACTTATGACTCACTATATTTCTTCTTAGTCAAACTCGAAGTTCAAGTGCTTAAGTCTTGCTATGACTACTTATTGGTTTTATATTAAACCCATTCCATATCTTATAATATCCATTTCAATGGAATTGAAACACTTTTTAAGTTCATTAACACTTGGCACGGCGTTTCGACGTTCAATCGTCACACGCCCGATTTGCCTCTCTTGTGTATGCTTACTATGCTTCTATAACTTATCTAATACATTATTTATTAATGTTAAGCATCATTATATTTACTAAGATTCATGTTTTATAACTTAGGACATCATCTTTTACGGTCTGGAGCACTACACATGCATATGTGCATACCCGACACCCTCCGATTGCCTCCGAAAACACAACAGTCCTAAATATGACCATTTTGACCCATCCTAATGACCTCAAATTGAAAAACTTAAAGAACGAAAGTTGTAGGTCTACTCTCCCTCATTCCGGATCATCTTGAATCACCTCAATTGGAGTTCGTATGAGGAAGTTATGGTCATTTTACTACAGGAGGTCAAAACTGTCCAAGTCAGACTTCTGTCCCCGCGCTGGGGCGCGAGGACTAAGCCAACTAGTGGCGCTGGGGCGCGAGATTGGCGTTGGGGCGCGAATTTCAGCGCTGGGGCACCAACTTCTGGCGCTGGGGCGCGAATTTTGGCGTCGGGGAGCGATTTTTGGCGCTGGGGCTCAAATTTTGGCGCTGGGGCGCCGAAACTTGCAGAACCCAACCACGAAGAACAGAACAAAGCTACTGTCTTTATTTTTAACAGCAATTAACCCCAATTAACATGTATAACCTAAGCCAATTGCACATATACACATTACCCAACATGTATATACTAATTACCAACGACTAAACCATGATTCTAGAAATCTTAAATCATTGAAAGCATTATTTTAAAAACCAAACTCCATAACTGACGTTTATACACTGTTATACCAATTTGATTTTAATTACTTCAAACTACGATTCTCTGTAGTTTATACCCAATTAACCATTCGCAGTTCAATTTTACAATTTCACAATTAACATATACTAATTTTGATATTTCTACAAACCACGTTCATACGTGAATGTTTACTGTAAAACCAATTCTTCTTTCTTTGTGAATGCTAGCATACTTCTCATATATACATACATGTGCTAATATAACAATTACAGTTACAAATACACTTAATATCATACGTAATTATAAAAACATGATTTTCATACAATTTTTGTAAAACTTTATAACATACACAGTGATATTCAATAAAATTATACTGTAATATTTTTTTAAGTTTTATATACATACCTTCATTTGCTTGACCACCACTTGTTAAAACTCAGAACTTTCTCTCCAACCCTTGACAGTCTCTCTTAAAACTCTCCCGTCTCTAAGTTTTTCTCTGACAAAACTAGTTCTCTTTTCTTACTTAGGCTTTAGCCAAATAGAATATAAGTAAAATAAAAATACAAACAACGTACGATTTTTAAAACGTCTAAACCGACGCTATACTTAATATACTAATAAATTATCAGTTACCAAAATAATAGATATATTATATTTATATTTTGTTTAATTTAATTTATATTACTAATAAATCAAATTTAAAAATCCAAAAGCCATAGGGCTTTGTTTGGCAAAATTATTTAAATTTAAAGACTTAATATATTTAAGCCTTGTTTGGCAAAATAAATTACAACTACTTTAATTTATTTTAATAACCACTTATAATATAGTTATTTGTCACACTTCTAATTAATTAAGTTTTTATACTTAATTTAATTAATTTTAATAACAATTCATTGCATAATATAATAATTTATTTAATCATTATAAATTCTCTAACTTAATTATTAAATTGAATTAGATTACTATTTCAAAATAATTACTTTTCTTAACTCATTAATTATTTATTAAACAAATAAATAATCAAATCACATCAAATCAATTAAACAAATACTTATTCAACAATAAACACATCCATTAAATATTTATATAATTTAATAAATATTTAAATATTATAATAAAAATCTGGATTGTTACAAGTTTCGTGGTCATTAGACCCTCAGTGAATGTTTAAAGTATTAATAGAACTTATTGTTCAGTTCTATTGAGCCCCTGAATGGGAAAGGAATGTTTAAGATGTCAGTAGAACTTATTATTCAGTTCTATTGAGCCCCTGAATGGGCAGAGAGTGTAAAATTTATTCATTGTTATTTCAAGTGAGCCTTGTTTGCTCACTCTTGCCTGTAAAATCCTTACAGCTACAGATGGAAAGGGTGACGTACCTAGCACCAGTAAAGGAAAGGGAAAGACGAACAAGTACTGAAGACTTGTAATAGCTTTGATAGTTTTATTATCAGACTTTGGTTAAGGAATGTAATGAAGTTATTTAAATTTTCCGCATGAATGATTGTATGTAAAGGTTAGATAACCTGGGAGATATTATTTTATGTAATTCCTGTATGGGCAGGTTTATTATCCAATTTTATTTATGATTGGGTAGTTATAAATGAATGTTTTGATTACGTGACACCAAATTTTGAGGTAATGAAGTACCGAGATTTGGGGGTGTCACAGGTTGGTATCAAAGTTTTAGGTTATGAACCTTAGGTGGGGAAAAAAGCCTTAGGAATTAACCTTTGAAAAGATAGTGGAGATAACTCTTATCGAGTTTTTAAGGAGGAGGTAATAAAACATTTATGTGCTTATGTGTTTATAACTTATGTGCTCGTGAGTGTCGAGTAGAATGATTAATAACTAAAACTTTAAAATTTTGTTGTCAGGATGACTAATGTCGGAGAATCCAGTCAGGCTAGGGAGGAGGGATCTCAAATGCCTATAGAGGAGGAGCCTTGCGACATTCAGGTAGTTTGGGAACAACTACTGCTACGGGAGTCAGCCCCGTTGGTCACAGTGGTTGAAGATGATGATGATGATGTGGAGACGGATGAGGAGGATCCCGTGGAGTTGCCACAGGAGGATGAAGATAACGAGGACGAGGAGGAGGAGACTCCACTAACCTCGATGGCTGCTCGTATGTATGATGAGGTCTACGACCGTAACGTGGAACTTCAGGACACAGTTGAGGAGTTGCAGGAGATAATAGCTGAACAACAGACTGCAATGACACAGAAGGACGACGACATCCAGGATCGAGATGAACGTCTAGTTAATGCTGAAGAGAATCTGATGCAGACTTAAGGAGAGAAGGAACAACTGATCGAGATGGTCGTGGAACTGAAGAAAAAGCTGAATGAAGAAGCTACCAAGAGGGCGAGAGCTGAAGACGCGTACGAGGAAGCTTATCAACGAACTGGAAGAGCAGTAAGGGATGCACAAGCAAAGAGGATGAAGACGGAAGAGATGGATAAAGTATTCAATACCGTGATCAATCGAGCTCAAGATCGGGTCATGGGTTATCCAATTCAGTTCGAGACTCTGCCATCATACGTGTTAAATCACCGAACCATGTTCCGTGTTATGGAAAAAGAGCGTCAAAAGGCTACTGATTATCTTAATAGATCATCGTAGGAAATCTATCTGTTTTGCAAGTAACAAGTGTTAAATAATGTGTAAATCCCGAGTGTTAAGTAACCATGGGATATGAGATTGATGTTGTTGTCCTGTAACTTTTGTAGTTTAGGAAATGAATGTAAATGGCAGTGATGCTATTATTGTTATGTTTTTCGAAGTTATGATGAATAAATAAAAAGCTATTATTTTATTCAAAAGTGTTATGTGGTTATTTTTTTTTATGGAGACAAGTTAATTAGAAAATACTTAAAGAAGTTGGGTAATAGTCTAATAGATGTTTTTTTTTCTAACAGAAAATGCCTCCCAGACGTGAACCACCCCGTCAGAGAACCAATGCGAGAACTAACAATAACGATGTTGAGGATAATCCCGTTCAACAACTAGTGACATTACTAACAGGAGCGTTGCAGAATCAACCTCAAAACCAAGGCACAACATTTAAGGAGTTTAAGGCGGTCGGACCACCTAAATTTCGTAGGTCAATAAATCCGGTCGAGGCACAGACCTGGATTATGGAGATTGAGAAGATATTTGAAGTCGCTAGGGTAGGGGATGAACAGAAGACTGCTTTTGCAACATTCATGTTAAAAGCAGAAGCTAGTTATTGGTGGCAGGCCAATAAAACCCGGGAAGGACAAGGAGTAATGACTTGGGATAGGTTTAAGGAGTTATTCTTCGAGACCTACTTCCCAGAGAGTTCTAAGAGTCAGTTAGAGGTTCAGTTTTTGGAACTGAAGCAGGGAGAGATGACGGTGTCTGAGTATGCCGTGAAATTTAACGAATTGGCGAGGTTTGCGCCATATCAAGTCAGCATAGACGAGCGTAAGGCAAAGAGGTTCGAACAGGGACTGAAGCCCTGGCTGTACAGTAGGGTTTCCCTGTTTCAGTTGAAGACGTTTGTAGCAGTGATGGAGAAGGCTATACTCGCTGAAGGTGGAGGCGAGGCAGTGACAAAATTCAATCAAGAGAAGAAGAAAAAGAAGAATGAGGTGGAAGTGAAGAATGGTAGCGAAGGCAATGGAAGTGGCAATAATAACAACAACTTGAAGAGGAAGTGGAACGGAAACGGGGGTACTGGAAACCGGCAGAGTAACCAACAATTTAGGAAGTTTGAAGCATGTGCTACATGCGGGAGGTTTCATAAGGGTGTGTGCTTGATGGGGAAACGTGCATGTTACAACTGTGGCCAGGAGGGTCACATCGCCTCAAATTGCACCCAACCAAAGAAGAATGTTTGTTTCACATGTGGATCCAAGGATCCTTTTGCTCGTGAATGCCCTCAGAAGAAGGTCGGAGAAACAATAAAAAGTAAGGGAGACAACAGTGGAGGTACTTGGGCCATTGCTGGACCTATAGCGTCAAACAAACCCACAGCCAGAACTTTCAACATGACTGTGCAAGATGTTGTGCAATCAAAAGATGTGGTGTCAGGTATTATCCCAATCAACGATATTAATGCTTATGTATTATTTGATTCGGGTGCTACTTGTTCGTTTATATCTGATGAATTTGCTAAGATGTTAGAATTGCCTAGAGAAGAACTGAATTTCCCTTTGAACATAGAAATTGTGAATAGGGAAGTGATTCCTGTTAAGTTTGTATATAAGAACTATAGAGTGAACATCAAAGGGAATATCCTGATGGTAGATTTAATTCCGATTAGACTCGGGGAATTTGATGTAATTTTGGGAATGGATTGGCTGTTCAAATATGGAGCAGTAATTGATTGTCACAAGAAGTATGTAAACCTTATGACTCCGTCAAAGGTAGTTTTCCATGGTAGCAAATCGCCTAGACAAATGAAATGTCTGACGATTATGCAGGCCAAGAAGTTGTTGAGTCAAGGTTGTGTAGGTTATTTGGCTTACATAGTCGATACTCAGAAGAAGGTTGAGTCAAGATTTACCCATATTAACATGTGTTTATGATTTTTACATGAGATAGATTTCATAATTCGTAATCCGGATAGACATATACCGTATTACTGCATGTAGTCGTTTGAGAGGACTTGTGCTTTAATCCTTATTACTCTTAAGTCACATAGAAATATAATGGTTTAGGTAATTTTGGATGTTCATATATATTCTATCTTTTGTGGATTGTATGTGATATGAGCATGGTATATCAAGAGATAGCCATGTTTTACCTTTGTGTTCTCGACTAGCAATCCGAAGTAATTATTTAGACTTAACAAGAGGTGTATAACTAGAATAAGGCACTAAGTGAAGTTAGAATCCCATATCATCTTAATTTGACTCAGTTGCTTGTTAGTTGGTTTATTAGTTGATAATCAGTTTTAGATATTTAGTTCATATCTTAATCATTCGTTTAAGCAGGCTAAAATAATTACAAAGTTGTTGCATGTTAGACTAAAGATACTCATTTTTCTTAGTGGGATCGATACTTTTCTTACCTTATATTACTTGTGAACTGCGTGCACTTGCGTGTGTGTGATTATTTTATTAACACCGAAACAAACCAACAAATTTTTGGCGCCGTTGCCGGGGAAGAGTGCATATTTTATTACTTTCAACATCAACTTAAGTTAAATTTGTCTGACTTAAACAATTCACATCTTATCTCATTTCTATTTTATTTTTCTTGTGGTTTCAGGTACTCTTGGTTAGTTTATGCAAACTAGATCTCAGAATTCTGCTTTGGTACCTAGACAGTACATCAGCGGGAGAGCTTGGAGATTGAATACCATTACTGCTAATACACAAGAGGGAACTGAAACACCGGTACAAACACTACTACAAAACAGTAAATAGATAACGCGGAAAAAACATTGTGGTTTCAATCAGAAAAACGTCGTGGTTAAGAGTGTCATCTATTTGACACCCTTACACAACGTTTTTAAAACATTGTAGTTAGACACATTATACAACGTTTTTAAGAAAAAAAACGTAATAGATTTATTTTCCATAAATTAGCAAATGCTTGAAAACGTTATAGAAGGTATGATTCCACAACGTTTTTTGGCTAAAAACGTTGTAGAAAACACTGAAACATTGACTACTACACATTATGTTGTATAAATATACAACATTTTTAAAATGTTGTAGATAAAAAAAAAGAAAAAAAAAGGTTGTGGTTCACCTACATTACCAATACACCTGCAATATGCTAATGCCATGATATATAGCTAAAAAGTCCAAATTCTCATTCAAATTTAAAGCCAAAATATATCAACCATTCAAAATACATCCCAATATAAATTATCCATATATGCATCTAAAATTCACTTTTCAATATAAATTAGTATTACTATATTGAATTGTGAATTTGATTACATCCACAAAATAAACCAAACTATCCATAAAATTAAGCTACTACCTAAGCATACATAAAATTGTAGTGTGACTTGGCGGGGTTTGTAAGACTCCAACTTTTATAAATAAAGATGAATTTTCTATAAATATCATTTTTGAATATTATGGAGTTAATTTGATATAATGTTATAGTTGTGGGTAATATTTATAAATTTTGCAAAGTAAGCAAGTTGTTTTAAAATATTCGTTTGGTCGGAGAATATTCTTTTTGTCGGGGAATATTCGTACGACGGCACAATCATTGGTGGACCCCACAACAAAATTATTGTCGGATTGAGAAAACGACAAAAATAGTTTATTAAAAATAACGGCGGAAGTTTTACCATTGTTACTGTTGAACTACTCGATAGTAAAAGTACAGTAATACGTGTGGTTGCATAGTAGCACACGGTATTGATTATTAATGCTTATGTGAGAAGTCACTCAGTTTGATTTAATTATTGTCAGTTAATAATATGAATTATTTAGCGATAATGACGTTTTGTTTTATTCGTATTATTAACGTAATAAAACAGAAACATCTTTTTATATAAAACAGAATACTTTATTAAAGTTATTCTATAAGTAGAATATATTATATTTTATTTAAAAGATTTTTCTTTAAATATGGACCGTCAGATTAAAGTAATCAATCTGGACCGTTCATGGATTAGTTACTATGCATTCTATTTTTCTATAAATAGCAGCTCATTCCTTCATTATTTCTTACGAATTCACTGAACTCTAGAGAGAGAAACTATAGAGAAAAACTATAGAGAGAGAGAAGAAGAGTATTCTGCTACTTAACTACTTCCTTATTTCAGCTCTTCTTTAAAACGGTAAGGGGTGTTATTCTTTCTTATTCATGAAGAGAACTGCTGTTATTCCATTTCTTATTATTCTGTTGGAATAACCTGTATACGCGGTCTACCCTATACTTGGTGACATTCTCCTATTATTCTGTTGGAACATCCTGTCTGTGTGTTTTACGCCGGACCTGGTTTCATTTTTATTATTATTCTGTTGGAACATCCTGTCTGTGTGTTTTACACCGGACCTGGTTCCGTCTTGTTATTATTCTGTTGGAACATCCTGTCTGTGTGTTTTACACCGGACCTGGTTCCATTATTTATTATTCTGTCGGAATATCCTGTCTGTGCTTTTACGCCGGACCTGGTTCCATTATTTATTATTCTGTCGGAATATCCTGTCTGTGCGTTTACGCCGGACCTGGTTCCATTATTTATTATTCTGTTGGAATAACCTGTCTGTGCGGTCTATCGCATGCATGGTGATTTCTTTTGTTATTCCATTCTTTATTATACTCAGTTGGTTAAGTTTTGACTTCTATACTCCATGAAATTTGTGGAATATCCTTGACATTTGCGCTTCATCTAGTATCTATTCATGAAAATATTCTCCTGATCATTCTTGAATTTTACTCCACAAAGTAGTATCATGTTGACAATTTGGACGTTGTTAATTGTTGGATAAATTAATTCTTGAACTTGTTTTATTGAATTCTTATATCATTGTCATCATCCTCATGTTTATATTCTGTTGAAAGTCATCTGTAGCCTGTAGTGCATAGATGGACTTGGTATGATTATGACCAGGGATTATTCGGTGTAATCATGACCATAATGTTACGAATGATGTGGTAAAAGTCGTCATTGGCCCGTAGTGCATTGATGGATAGTTGTTGGCATGATCATGACCATTAATGAATATACGAATATCCTTGGCCGTAGTGCAGGGGTGATTCGATGATGTGGATTATTTTATTAAGCTGAGTCTCAGCGATCACAGTGTTGGAAAATCTTTTAAATCATAAAGGATAGTAGAGTTTATTTTCTACTTGACTCTTTTAATGGATTGCTTGTTCCGCTGCAGTTAAACTTGATGTCTATTATATTTTATCAGTTTAACATTGTTGAAGGCTAATGATAATTTATTCTGCATTATCTTAGTCATAATATTTCTTACTGGGCTAGTTGAGCTTACCCTTTCTTTTACTGTTCTCTTCAGGAAATGAGAACGTGACTGGGGCAAGTCGGGGAACGGAGTGATGGTCCGAATGATAGTATTAGTTAGTAGTCCTCACTATTCTATGTAATGGTGTGTTAATAAATGTAACGAGGACTCCTTTTGAGTATAAATACTCTCTAGAAGATAATATTTGTATTCAAACTCACAGTTTATGTTTTGTCGTATTGTACACGACAGTTATATTAGTAAGTTGTATTTGTATTCTGTACATTGTATCTGACGACCCAAGATGGGTGATGTATACCTAATTTTGGGGGCGTCACAGTTGGCATCAGAGCTTAGGGATATGATCCCTAGCTAAGATGTGAGAATAGAACTAGGAGGGGAGAGACGGGGAATTCCTTCGCTAGTATGACCTACCTAAGTTTATTTGCATGGTATTTAATTGGTCGGTCATAATATAAGGATAAAATATGACATATCAATTAATTTTTATTTTGTGGCAGTATCTGGAGATGGCATCTGAGAATGTTGAGAATAGCAATGGAGCACAGGCGACTGCTGATTCACCACATATCAAAAATCAGGATAATGTGCATCAGGAAGGTGACAATCCTCATGCAAACAACAACACTGACCAAATGATGAATGATCAAATGTTCAGAGGCTTTATGCAATTCATGCAACAACAGGTAGAAGCGGCTCCTGTCCACAACGTAGGTGGAAATACTGGAAACTCTCTGGCGGTCACCGCTAAATAGTTTAAGGAGCTGGGACCACCGGAGTTTAAGGGAGAACCCAAACCACTTGTAGCTGAAACATGGATAAAGCAGATCACCAAGATATTTGATGTCTTGGGTTGCTCCGAGGAGCAAAAGGTTCCCTTTGCCGCCTTTATGTTGCGAGGAGAGGCAGATTACTGGTGGGAATCGATAAAGCGTACTCAACCTGTCGCACTGAAGATGACCTGGGAGAAGTTCCAAGAGCTGTTTAACGACAAATACTTTCCCGAGAGTATTCGTCACATGAAGGAGGTGGAGTTCATCAAATTGGAGCATAATAATATGACCGTGTCGCAGTACGAGGCAAAATTTGCGGAGTTATCCCGGTTTGCGTCCCACCTGGTGGATAATGAAGAAAGAATGACGCGGATGTTTTTAAGAGGTTTGAAGCCGGAGATACGTCAACATCTTATTTCTCATAAACTGTGTTTGTATTCAGATGTTGTAAATAGGGCTCAGTTAGTGGAGCGTGATAACGAGACAACGCAACCAAAAGAGAGCAGCCGGCAAAATGATAATACCAGTGAGAGCGGTCATCGAAGCGGTGACAACAAGCGTGGAGGGAATCAACAGGCCAGAAATGGTAACCACTTCGGTGGTAATCAGGGCCAAAACAATAAGAATGGGCATTTCAAGAAGAGGAGATTCAACAATGATGGAAAGACGTCAGCACCAGCACCTGTCGTTAAGGAAGGAGAACGACCACCTATCATATGTTTCAAATGCGGAGGGGAGGGGCACATCAGTCCAAACTGCGCGATGCCGTCCAAAGCATGTTATAATTGTGGAAGAGAAGGTCATTTAACCCGATTTTGTCGTTTACCAAAGACAAATTCAGCTAGGATGGAGGCACCAAAGGCCGTCCCAGAAAAGTCAAAACCGGTTGTGCAAGGGAGAGCGTTTGTTGTGAACTCCCAGAGAGCAATGAACCCGAATGAGGTCATCACGGGTAAGCTTATCATAAACTTTAACGAAGTCTATACTTTATTTGATACCGGTTCTACCCATTCTTTTATTCTCCTACTTGCGCTCATCGATTAAATTTGATTCCGGAGAAATTAGACTTTGACTTAGCAGTTGAAACTCCATTGGGAGAAACCTTCATTACATCCACGATTTATAAGTCTTGTTTGGTTCAAGTTGGTACCCACACATTACCTGTCGATCTGATTTCATTAAAAATACTTGCATTTGACGTGATTCTAGGGATTGATTGGTTAACTACTCATAATGCAAAAATTGATTGTTTTCGTAAGGTTGTTAGCTTTCATATTCCTAATCGACCTATTATGCGAATTCAAGCAACCAAACTATTAAAATCAATCGCTGTCATCTCAAGCCATAAAGCTATTCGTTTATTAAAAAACGGATGTCAAGCTTTCTTAGCTCATGTCACAGATCTAAACAAAAATACGCCAGCTTTGAATGATATTTCTGTTGTTAATAAATTTCCTGACGTATTTCCCGAAGAACTTCCTGGCCTACCCCCAGAGCGTGAAATTGAATTTTGTATCGACCTTGAACCCGGTACAAAACCCATTTCCAAAGCCCCATATCGAATGGCTCCTATTGAACTTCAGGAGTTAAAGACTCAACTGCAGGAATTGTTAGACATTGGTTTTATTCGTCTTAGTACTTCTCCTTGGGGTGCTCCTGTTCTGTTCGTGAAGAAGAAAGATGGGAGTATGCGACTTTGCATTGATTATCGGGAGTTGAATCATGTCACCATCAAAAATAGGTACCCATTGCCACGTATTGATGACCTGTTTGACCAGTTGCAAGGAGCACAATTCTTTTCAAAGATCGATCTTCGTTCTGGATATCATCAGCTGAAGGTTAGAATTGAGGATATTCCAAAGACTGCCTTCAGAACTCGGTATGGGCATTATGAATTCTTAGTTATGTCTTTTAGATTGACTAATGCTCCTGCTGCCTTCATGGATATGATGAACAGGGTATTCAAGGAATATTTGGATCACTTTGTGGTCGTCTTTATCGATGACATCCTTGTTTATTCCAAAAGCCTTGAAGATCAGGAGCAACACTTGAGGTTGGTACTCCAAAAGCTTCGTGAATACAAACTTTATGCCAAGTTGAAGAAATACGAGTTCTGGCTGGAAGAGGTAGCATTCCTTGGGCACGTAGTATCAAGTCGTGGAATATCTATTGACCCGGCAAAGATTGAAGCAATTCAAAGCTGGGAGCAACCTAAATCAGTAACCGAAGTACGTAGCTTTCTCGGTCTAGCTGGTTATTATCAGAGATTCGTGGAGGGATTTTCTCGAATCGCTACTCCATTAACTCAGCTGACTCGGAAAGATACAAAGTTCGGTTGGAGCGAAGAGTGTGAGCAGAGTTTTCAAGAACTCAAGAGGAGACTCATTTTAGCACCTGTTCTAACAATACTATCTGGCTCGGAGGGATTTGTCATCTACAGTGATGCTTCGAGCAAAGGGTTGGGATGCGTTCTCATGCAACATGGAAAAGTCATAGCCTATGCATCAAGACAACTCAAGGAATATGAGAGGAATTATCCTACTTATGATCTAGAGTTGGCAGCTGTTGTCTTTGTACTTAAAATTTGGAGGCATTACTTGTACAGGGAGAAGGTGGAGATCTTTACGGATCATAAAAGCCTTAAATATTTCTTCACTCAAAAGGAACTCAACATGCGACAACGACGTTGGCTTGAACTGTTGAAAGATTATGATCATACCATTCAATACCATCCTGGAAAAGCGAACGTGGTAGCTGACGCATTGAGTAGAAGACCATATGCAAGTACGAGTGCGATATTGTCAACACAAAGGCCCATTTTGTGTGATTTGCAAAGGATGGAGATAGAGTTAAAGACTCCAGGGACCCATGTGATGATGGCGAATATACGAGTAGAACCAACTTTAATCGATAAGGTTAAAGCTGCTCAAGCTACAGACCTGGAGCTGATGCGTATGAGGAAGAAAGTGCAAGAAGGTGCTATGCCGGAAGCAAGAATCGATGAAGAAGGAATACTTCGAGTCAACTCCAGACTTTGTGTTCCTAACAACCCTGATTTAAAGTATGAAATCATGATGGAGGCGCATAACACACCGTTTGCAATCCATCCTGGAAGTATCAAAATGTATCATGATCTTAGTCATACATTTTGGTGGAGCAATATGAAGAGAGAGATAGCGTTGTTTATCTCAAGGTGTCTAACTTGTCAACGAGTCAAAGCGGAGCATCAAGTACCAAAAGGTCCATTGCAACCACTTGAAATTCCAGAATGGAAGTGGGAGCACATTACCATGGATTTCGTTACTGGTCTTCCTAAGGTTTCTCAAGGTATAGATGTGATTTGGGTCATTGTTGATAGATTGACCAAGTCTGCTCATTTCTTACCGATACGAGAAACTTATACACTTGAACGTCTTGCTCGTATGTACATAAACGAGATTGTAAGACTGTATGGTATTCCAGTATCCATAGTTTCTGATCGTGACCCAAGATTCACTTCACGATTTTGGGTTAGTTCACAAAAAGCTATGGGCACAGATTTACGATTTAGTTCGGCATATCATCCTCAGACGGACGGACAATCAGAGAGGACTATTCAAACTCTAGAAGATTTATTAAGACTCTGTGTCTTTGACTTCAAGGGAAGTTGGGACAAGTTCTTGCCATTGGTGGAGTTTTCCTACAACAACAGTTATCAAGCAAGTATTGGCATGGCTCCATTCGAAGCATTGTATGGAAGAAAATGTTGTTCTCCAGTATGCTGGGATGAGGTGGGTGAAGCAACGTTGTTGGGACCGGAGTTAGTACGTATGACTACAGAAAAGATTCAAACGATCCGACAACGTATAAAAACCTCACAAGATCGACAAAAGAGTTATGCTGATCTTCATCGAAAGGACGTGGAATTTGATGTAGGAGATCATGTGTTCTTACGTGTTGCTCCATGGAAAGGAGTTACGAGATTTGGAAAGAGAGGAAAGCTCAATCCTTGATTCATCGGTCCATTTTTAATCCTCGATCGAGTAGGAACTGTGGCTTATAGACTCGCTTTACCGCCAAGTATGTCTCGTGTTCATAACGTTTTTCACATATCCATGTTACGCAAATATGTGGAAGACCCGAACCACATTATTGAGTTAGAACCGGACGAAATAGCGGAGGATTTGACGTATGAAGAAGTTTCTGTTCAAATCTTGGATAAGAAGGAACATATTCTACGCTCCAAGGTTATACCTCAAGTCAAAGTTTTGTGGAGAAACCACGATGTTGAGGAAATGACCTGGGAGTTAGAATCTGAAATGAAATCAAGGTATCCTTACCTCTTCGACATACCAGGTATGTACCCTAATTTCGAGGGCGAAATTTCATAAGAAGGGGAGGTTGTAAGACTCCAACTTTTATAAATAAAGATGAATTTTCTATAAATATCATTTTTGAATATTATGGAGTTAATTTGATATAATGTTATAGTTGTGGGTAATATTTATAAATTTTGCAAAGTAAGCAAGTTGTTTTAAAATATTCGTTTGGTCGGGGAATATTCTTTTTGTCGGGGAATATTCGTACGACGGCACAATCATTGGTGGACCCCACAACGAAATTATTGTCGGATTGAGAAAATGACAAAAATAGTTTATTAAAAATAACGGCGGAAGTTTTACCATTGTTACTGTTGAACTACTCGGTAGTAAAAGTATAGTAATACGTGTGGTTGCATAGTAGCACACGATATTGATTATTAATGCTTATGTGAGAAGTCACTCAGTTTGATTCAATTATTGTCAGTTAATAATATGAATTATTTAGCGATAATGACGTTTTGTTTTATTCGTATTATTAACGTAATAAAACAGAAACATCTTTTTATATAAAACAGAATACTTTATTAAAGTTATTCTATAAATAGAATATATTATATTTTATTTAAAAGATTTTTCTTTAAATATGGACCGTCAGATTAAAGTAATCAATCTGGACCGTTCATGGATTAGTTACTATGCATTCTATTTTTCTATAAATAGCAGCTCATTCCTTCATTATTTCTTACGAATTCACTGAACTCTAGAGAGAGAAACTATAGAGAAAAACTATAGAGAGAGAGAAGAAGAGTATTCTGCTACTTAACTACTTCCTTATTTCAGCTCTTCTTTAAAACGGTAAGGGGTGTTATTCTTTCTTATTCATGAAGAGAACTGTTATTATTCCATTTCTTATTATTCTGTTGGAATAACCTGTATACGCGGTCTACCCTATACTTGGTGACATTCTCCTATTATTCTGTTGGAACATACTGTCTGTGTGTTTTACGCCAGACCTGGTTCCGTTTTTATTATTATTCTGTTGGAACATCCTGTCTGTGTGTTTTACACCGGACCTGGTTCCGTCTTGTTATTATTCTGTTGGAACATCCTGTCTGTGTGTTTTACACCGGACCTGGTTCCATTATTTGTTATTCTGTCGGAATATCCTGTCTGTGCTTTTACGCCGGACCTGGTTCCATTATTTATTATTCTGTTGGAATATCTTGTCTATGCGTTTACGCCGGACCTGGTTCCATTATTTATTATTCTGTTGGAATAACCTGTCTGTGCGGTCTATCGCATGCATGGTGATTTCTTTTGTTATTCCATTCTTTATTATACTCAGTTGGTTAAGTTTTGACTTCTATACTCCATGAAATTTGTGGAATATCCTTGACATTTGCGCTTCATCTAGTATCTATTCATGAAAATATTCTCCTGATCATTCTTGAATTTTACTCCACAAAGTAGTATCATGTTGACAATTTGGACATTGTTAATTCTTGGATAAATTAATTCTTGAACTTGTTTTATTGAATTCTTATATCATTGTCATCATCCTCATGTTTATATTCTGTTGAAAGTCATCTGTAGCCTGTAGTGCATAGATGGACTTGGTATGATTATGACCAGGGATTATTCGGTGTAATCATGACCGTAATGTTACGAATGATGTGGTAAAAGTCGTCATTGGCCCGTAGTGCATTGATGGATAGTTGTTGGCATGATCATGACCATTAATGAATATACGAATATCCTTGGCCGTAGTGCAGGGGTGATTCGATGATGTGGATTATTTTATTAAGCTGAGTCTCAGCGATCACAGTGTTGGAAAATCTTTTAAATCATAAAGGATAGTAGAGTTTATTTTCTACTTGACTCTTTTAATGGATTGCTTGTTCCGCTGCAGTTAAACTTGATGTCTATTATATTTTATCAGTTTAACATTGTTGAAGGCTAATGATAATTTATTCTGCATTATCTTAGTCATAATATTTCTTACTGGGCTAGTTGAGCTCACCCTTTCTTTCACTGTTCTCTTCAGGAAATGAGAACGTAGCTGGGGCAAGTCGGGGAACGGAGTGATGGTCCGAATGATAGTATTAGTTAGTAGTCCTCACTATTCTATGTAATGGTGTGTTAATAAATGTAACGAGGACTCCTTTTGAGTATGAATACTCTCTAGAAGATAATATTTGTATTCAAACTCACAGTTTATGATTTGTCGTATTGTACACGACAGTTGTATTAGTAAGTTGTATTTGTATTCTGTACTATGTATCTGACGACCCAAGATGGGTGATGTATACCTAATTTTGGTGGCGTCACAGGGTTGGCTCCATGTAGCCACGGAACCTACTGCCTTGCCTTGGTCCCATAGCACGAGGGTCTTCATGGGATGGAGCTGTAGGCCTGCCAGGTGCCAAGTTTTCATTGCTCCTTGCATCCTATCAAAACTTGTGCTCTTCCAAACAAAATCAACGCTAAACCCATGGTTCACGTCAACAGGAACTCCCTAAAAATAATACTACCAATAAGGACAGCTAAAACAGCACAAGAACCCGAAGACGACAGATATATTAACCATTTTACCTGACTAGTGCAAAGCTCAAGTGCAACCTCTTCTTGTGCCATTAATTTTACCTGTTAAACAAAAGAAGGCATAATGTAAAATTGACAAAATTAATATATATATATATATATATATATATATATATATATATATATATATATATATATATATATATATAAGAAAGTGGTGCAGAAATTTGATTTAAGGTTTATCTGGTGATGTAATCAGATTTTGCAAAACAGACTTCCATGGCATTCAAAATAAGTCAACCTTGTTTGACAGGAATTAAATTTCAATGTATTAATTGGCTTTTTTGTCAAGTGGCTTTGTCCAAGGAAGCTGAACACTTGGTTGAGAGATTAATATCACATCCTCAAATGATAATGGTTAACGAAACAATAGTAGAAACTTAACAGTTGTGAGGGAAAATTGAGAAGATATTTTGTAGGTATGAAAGCAATACACTTACTCGCATAAAAATGCATCTGCTTCGTTAATGAAGAGCAACAAGCCTCTGTTAGACTTCTTCGCACAATTAAACAACTGGTGTATCTTGTTAACAGCCTATGAACCCAGCGGAGCAACATCTCCACATGTCAACAATGCATAATCAAGCCCCTGCAAACATGTAAAATAATTATCAGAAACAAATACGGAACTCGAACAATGTTTATAAGGAACATCCTATCAAATACAGACATTGAATCTACAACCAAAAATCATGTTAACCTGTTCCCATGTATTTTTGATTCAAAGTTGCATGTACAGAATAATATGATATTAGCATAATTATCTGACAAATCCATTGAACTCCAGCAGCTACCCAAGAACTTGTACAAAAAATGAAATTCCAAAGTGCATGGAGTTGATCAGAAGACTTTTAAAGATTGTGAGAAGGAAGGGGGGAGTTACAACCATCGAAAAAATCACAAAGGCTAAGATCTTATACCGGTTTATGAGCTAGCTCTCTCGCATCCATTGTTTTCCCTGTTCCTGGAGGGCCAAAGAAGAGCATGTTTCGATATGGCGCCTGATGAGATTTTGTATTGGCAGTTGCACTAGCCAACTGCTGAATTCTTTTTTGAAGAGAAGGATGTAAGATGGTAGACTTTTTAGTTATCTCAAGTAAAAAATTGATTCAATTTGTAGTTGTTTGCAAGAAGGGAATATCTTCCACGTGCAGTGACACACACATGATGCTAGCATATATATAAATTAGTAAAACTTCTAATCATATATGATAGAGAATAGACCATCTACTTTGCTTCCTTACCAAGCCCACGTATGGAGCAATATAACATTAACTGCAAGCATGTGTATGCATTCTATTTCATAATCAAGCCTGTCCAGTGTAAACCTTGTGCTAGAATGAGATTTTACTGCTTTACTTTAAAAGAGACGAAAACAATTTAATTATACACAGTTGGATGAAAAACTCTCACCCAACAATTACTGCTTTACTTTTAGTGTGTAGTCAACCCGTTGGATGAGCTGGTTTGCAGTCAAAGCACTCTCCTGAAAACATTAATAAAGAAAATTGGTTACAAGGATTACCTGATCTTGAAACACAAAAACTTGGAAACTAAATGTTGTTCCATGATGTCCGTAACATGATCAATATATGAAGTTTATGCAAGCCTGACTGGGTGTTTCCAGTGATAAAAATCAATGAGGGACGATCACAGTAGCTTCTGGAAGGGTTAAACAATATTTATGATTTTTTTGGTAACGAGATCTAGGGAATAAAGAGCTTTGATGCCCCTGCACGTAGCTTAAGATCTTCATCACTATGTGAACTGGTCTTATGAATAAGTAATACATTCCACTAATTGAACAGGGTAACACTAGGTCTTTTATCCCTAGGAAGTCATCCACCACTAGCAGGTTATTTAGAAAACTTGCATATCATAGTATTGATCAGTTAGGCCTATATTTTTAGGTTTTTGCAGGGTGCCTTAATTTTTACGATTAAGGGTTTCCTAATACTAGGGAACACAACCAGAGTTTTTAATATATAATTTCCCGATATGGTGGTCTTTAATGAACTCAAAATAAAATCAGCAATTGAGCTTGACTGTCTGTAAATTGGGTAAACGCCAGATTATATTCACTAGTACCAAACCAGTACCACAAAAAAGCCAAAATGAGAGCCCACAGACAATATATCATAAAGATATGCTTCACTTACAAAGCGATCACAGGGTTTCCCATTCTTAAAAATGATGAAAATTGGCAGTGCCTCGATTCTGTACTAATTTGCAATGCTTGGGTACTTCTCTGTGTCAATTTTCACCACCAGGACCTTATCTTCCAAAGCAGCACTGACTTTGTTAAGGACAGGAACCATCATTTGACAAGGATCACACCTGTAATCACATTCTAGGTTAAATCTCATTCAAAATAGATAATTATAATGATATTAAAAAACAGGAAACTAGCCATTCATAAATCAATCAACAACTTAATGCAACAGTTTGTAGCTTTAATCACTACAATAATTCAGGGGAAATTGAGAAGTTAACAAAACGCAGAATGCTAGCTAGTTTATTTTGGCGGTAAACTGCTGGAAAAGGCTGATCTAGCAAAAGACCCTTTGTTAAGTTCATTTATAGTGTTATCGAGATCACTTAAAAATAAGTCAGCCTTATTATGTTCTTAATCAAATCATGTGCTACTGTATAGGCTATTAAAAAGGAAAAAGAAAAACATAACTGCTCAAGGCTATATCTTGAACAAAAAATATGAGGGTGTAATAGAAACTAAATTGGTGACAACCATCCATTCCATATAGATGTGAAAGACAAAATTAATTGGGAAATCTCAACAGCTTGCTTCTTTCGGCAATGGACTTCAGAAAATGTCCTGATGAAACATGCCCAAATTGTGCCTAAACAGGACAAACTTGAAACTAAGAAACTTAATCAAAAACAAAAGGTGATACTAAGTAAGGAAACAATTATAAAAGTCAAGTATGTCAAAGGGTAATAATGCAGTCAGTTGGAGCCCTCCTAAAATCAACCAAGTAAAATATCCTAATGCATGGACTCATAACACATTTATGAAAAATGCAAATAAACTGCAAGTAATTATACCAGCATACACAACAAAAATTAGACTTACACTTTCTGCCTGAGCTTGCATTGCCTTAAATTCTGTCAATTTAGCAGAAAATTCCGTACGTATGGTCTCTTCTTGCTTCTTGATCCTCTCAAAAACCTAAATCAACACCAAATCACTTTAATTTCACTAGGAAACATTAAATGATAACAATATTTAACAAATCCGTACGTAGCAAAATCACCCCTTTTTACGCACACTGACTACCACCAATCACATGTCAACACATAAATCTTACATTATGAAAATTAACAAGTATAATAAACCCAATTAATAATACTAAATTGGTAATATATACTCAATCGAAAATTTTCAAGGAACACAATATTTCATAAGAATAATTTGGCACAAAAATATTGATCACCTGAAACCTTACGCGCTTGGAGTAGAACATACAAACCTATCATAGGAAATTACCAAAAACAAATAACAAACCTTCTTGGTATGGGAAGAGCTGTTAATGCCTCGCAGAGTCTTTGCACCTCTCTCCAATGCCTCGGGGTCAAACCTTGCCAAAGTCGTATGTGGATTATTATTGCGAACACGCGGAGGCTGCTCGACATTCACCTCCATTTTATCGGTCGACAGAGGGGGAGATTGAGGAGGAGCTTGGGGAGATTCCGCCGAACGGGAAAAAGAAGAAGAAGAAGAAAAAGGATTGAAATTGAAGGGGCCATAGTATCTAAAGGGTTTCTTGGGTACCAGGGATGATCGACGAGGGTTCATTGAGAAGTGAAGGGTGGAGTAGAAGATTTAGGGTTTAAGGTATTGGTGGTGGTGAAGTTAGGGTGTAGATTGGGATTTGAGAGAGGCTTCAGTTGTTGGAAGGCTGGGAGGGAAGGTGAGGGTTTTTAATTTCAAGTTTTCTATCTCCGCGCGATTTATTTTAAGTTATGTGTTTTTGACATAGATAACGTTTTTTTTTAAAACAAAAAAAAATGTTATCTATTTGAAACCCAAAATTGTCCTTATAAATAGATAATTTTTTTTATATGTATCTACAACATTTTGCTAAAAAAATGTTATAAAAAAAATACCACAACATTTTTTATAAAAATGTTGTTGTTTAAGTGTTGTCTATTTACTGTTTTGTACTAGTGAAATGGCGGCCGATGAACATAGAGAATTGAGAGACTATTCTATGCCGAAAATTAACGAGCTACAATCGAGTATAGTCAGGCCAACAATAGTTGTGAACACCTTTGAAATCAAACCAGGGACAATTCAGATGGTGCAGAACATAGTTCAGTTTGGGGGTTCAGCTAGTGATGACCCGAATGAACATCTGCTGAGTTTTATTGAGATATGTGACACGTTCAAGTATAACAATGTGTCAGATGATGCGGTGAGGCTTTGACTCTTTCCATTCACTTTGAAGGACAAAGCTAGAAGTTGCCTTCACTCGCTACCAGCGGGGTCAGTGACTACATGGGAGGACTTAGCACAAAAGTTTCTAGCAAAGTTCTTTCCTATGGCTAAAACTGTAAAGATGAGAAGTGCTCTTTCTCAGTTTGAGCAATAAGGAGAATCTTTATATGAGGGTTGGGAAAGATATAAGGAGATGCTAAGGAAGTGTCCTCATCATGGGATGCCAGATTGGATGGTTATTAATACATTTTACAATGGTTTGGGATGACAATCTAGGCCAAGCATTGATACAGCCGCAGGAGGAGCTTTATGGGTAAGAAGCTATGAGGAAGCATATGATTTGATAGAAACCATGGCGGCGAATGACTTCCAAAATCCGTTATCTAGACTGCCTCAACCAAAAGTTATCGGGGTATTGGAAGTGGATGCCATCACGAAATTATCAGCTCAATTGGCGGTGATGTCGAAGAAGATTGATTCTATGGACAAAAGTAAAGTACATCAAGTTGCTTTCATCTGTGAGTTGTGTGCGGGGTCAGACCCGACGGATCAATGTGCTATCACTGCAGAGTCGGTTCAGTTTATGAGCAACTACCAAAGGCCACCTAATCAATTTTAGAATTCGTACCATCCGAACAACAAAAATCACCCCAATTTCAGTTGGAGTAACAATCAAGGTCAACAAACACAACACCAACCTCAATAACAACATCAACCACAACAATATGTTCCTAGACCATCTTACCCTCATGGATTTAAACAACATCAACATCCTCTAGCTCTCGCTCCTCAGGCAAAAAAGAAATTTGAAATGGAGGAGATGATGTTGAAGTATATGGCAAACTCCAAACTATTAATCAAGAGCCAAGCTATGGCAATTAAGAATTTAGAAAACCAAATGGGCCAAATGGCTAGCATGCTGAATAATAGACCATAGGGAGCACTGCCAATCAATACAAAGGCAAATCTGAGAAGGGAAGGAAAGTAATAGTGTCAGGTCATCACTCTAAGGAGTGGGAAAAAAATTGCTGAGACAGGGTCTGGCGTGGCCGCGCCCCAAGAAGAAGTGAACATGGCGTGCCCGCGCCATTGTGCAGAGAATTCTGAGCAAAGTTTATCTGAGGAAGGTGATGGGAAGAATGTAGTTGAGACAGAACAGAAGGAATCAGCTAAGAAATCCAAAGCTATACCACCAATTGTGTACCCTCCTGTACCATACCCTCAGAGACTGCAGAAGTAGAAATTAGATAAATAATTTACTAAATTCTTAGAGGTCTTTAAGAAGCTGCAAATCAACATACCTTTCGCAGAGGTGTTGGAACAAATGCCGAGCTATGCTAAGTTCATGAAAGGCATATTGTCGAGAAAGGAGAAACAAGAAGATTATAAGACAATTGCTTTGGCTGAAGAATAAAGTGCGATTTTGCAATGCAAGCTAACTCCTAAGCTCAAGGACCCCGAAAGTTTCACGATACCTTGCTCTATTGGGAAGCTGTCCTTCGACAAATGTTTATGTGGCTTGGGGACAAGCATTAATCTTATGCCTCTATCGGTGTTTACACAGTTTAGATTTTTGGCTCCTAAGTTGACAAACATATCATTGCAGCTTGCTGATAAATCCATCACATATTTGAAGGGTATTGTAGAAGATGTCCTGGTGAAAGTAGACAAGTTTATCTTTCCTACCGACTTCAGTATTCTTGACTATGAAGAAGACAAGAACATACCGATCATTCTGGGTAGACCTTTCCTAGCTACTGGATGAACTTTCATCGATGTACAGAAGGGATAACTTACAATGAGATTTTAGGACCAAGAGGTTACATTTAATGTCTTTAAAGCTATGAAGTTCCCCACTGATGAAGAAGAATACTTTCGAGTTGATTTAGTCGACAAGGTATTGAATGAAGAGGCCACGAAAGTGTTGAGCAATGATCCTTTAGTGAGTGCCTTATTGGGGAATTTTGACATGAAGGATACAGATGTGGTTAAGTATGTGCAAATTCTGAATACAGTGCCACCAATGAGAAAATTCAAGAGTCCGGTTGAACCACTTGGCCACACAGAGGAGACATTGGATCATCTTCGACCTTCTCTTGAGATGCCTCCTATTCTTGATCTTAAACCTCTTTTGAACCATCTAAAGCATGCATTCTTGGGTGAATATTCCACGTTTTCGGTTATAATTTCCTCAGCTTTATCATCTTGTCAGGAAAGTAAGCTGTTGCGAGTTTTAAGGTAATTTAAGTTTGCTATTGGGTGGACCATAGCAAATATCAAGGGGATAAACCCCTCATTCGTCATTCATAAGATAATTCTTGGAGATGACAGTAAGTCGATAGTGGAACAACAGAGGAGACTAAATCCAATAATTAAAGAGATCATCAAGAAAGAAATCCTTAAGTGGTTGGATGCTGGTATCATATACTCATTATCAGACAACTCATGGGTGAGCCCGGTGCAGTGTGTACCGAAGAAGGGAGGCATGACTGTAGTAGCCAATAAAAATAATGAATTGATTCCTACTAGAATAGTCACAGTATAGAGAGTCTGTATGGATTATCGCAAACTAAACAAGGCGACCAGAAAGGACCATTTCCCTCTCCCGTTCATTGACCAGATGTTGGACAAGTTGGCAGGACATGAATGTTACTGCCTCTTAGATGGATATTCAGGGTATAATTATATAGTTATAGCCCTAAAGGATCAAGAAAAGACTACCTTCACGTGCCCCTATGGAACTTTTGCGCTCAGAAGGATGTCTTTTGGTTTATGCAATGCTCCAGCCACATTTCAGAGATGTATAATGGCGATATTATCCAACATGGTTGAGCAGAATGTGGAAGTCTTCATTGATGTCTTTTTAGCCTTTTGGGACTCTTTTAACTTATGCTTGGAGAATTTTGTATTTGTGTTGATGAGGTGTGTTGAGACCAATTTAGTGCTGAATTGGGAAAAGTGCCATTTCATAGTACAAGAGGGAATTATCCTCAGACGCAAGGTTTTAAGTAAAGGGTTAGAGGTTGATAAAGCTAAATTGGAGACTATTGAGAGCCTACCACCACCAACTTCAGTTTAGGGGGTCCGTAGTTTCCTTGGTCATGCGGGGTTTTATCGTCGATTCATAAAGGACTTCTCAAAGATCACAAAGCCATTATGCAGTTTGCTTGAGAAGGATGTTCCATTTAAGTTCGACGAGGAGTGTTTGATAACTTAAGAGCACTTAAAGAAAAGATTGACTACAGCACCGATCATCACAGCGCCCGACTGGTCTCTACCTTTTGAACTGATGTGTGATGCGAGTGACTTCACTGTCAGAGTTATTTTGGGGCAACGCAGAGAAAAGATTGTTCACGTCATCTACTATGCCAGTAAGACCTTGACGGATGCTTAACTCAATTACACTACCACATAGAAGGAGCTATTAGCAGTGGTGTATGCATTCGATAAATTACGTTCATACCTGATTGGCACGAGAGTACTAGTGTATACAGATCATGCTGCCATCTGGTATTTGATAGCTAAAAAAGATGTCAAGCCTCATCTCATTCGATGGATTCTTCTGCTATAGGAATTTGATTTGGAAATCAAAGACAGAAAGGGTACTGAAAACCAAGTAGCAGACCACTTGACCCAATTAGAGAACTCGGTGAAAGACAAGGATGTCGGAGTTCTGATCAATGAATCTTTCCCTGATGAGCAGCTGTTTGTAGTGCAAGGATGGTTTGTTGATTTTGCAAACTTCTTAGTGAGCAACATTCTCCCTTTTGATTTGACACGACCCCAAAAGAAAAAGTTTCTTCATGATGTTAAATGGTACCTGTGGGATAAGCCATATCTATTTAAGTAGTGCACAGACAGAATGATCAGAAGGTGTATTCCACACAGTGAGATGGAAAGCATACTCCAGGGTTGCCATACATCAGTTTACGGGGGACATTATGGGGGAGAGAAGACAGCAGCCAAGGTGCTTTAAGCAGGATTTTATTGGCCAACACTCTTTAAAGATGTCTATAATTCTGTGCAGAACTGTGATAGATGCCAGCGGGTAGGAAACATCTCCAAGAGGAATGAGATGCCCTTGAACATGATTTTAGAGGTTGAGATATTTGATGTTTAGGGTATAGATTTCATGTGGCCTTTTTGTAAGGCCCCCAAATCCGGGTACTTGAAATTTGAACTCGGTGCTTCACGATACCATTTCTATGAGTGGAATAATACTACTAATAATAACAATAATATAAAGATCAACCTAATTTACATATTTATCAGAGTCTGAATCCCAAGTACGTAACCTTTAATACATTCCTTACATAATATGATAGATAATATATATATATATATATATATATATATATATATATATATATATATATATATATATATATATATATCATTGTCTTAATAATAATATCAAACTATTACATAACTACCACAAATCTTATTTTGTTAGCTTTCCTTTTCCTTTGTTTCTGCATGAGCTTTCTGGTTCTTCACACTTGGCTAAAAATATATAAATTAAGCAAGGATGAGCATTTGAGTGCCCAGCAAGTAATAACAATTATATATATAAGCTGAAAGAATTTAAATGTTTTCTTTATACTACCCTTCTATAACAGATCAATAGTTGTGAAGTATCTATACCGATAATAATAACATAACAACCCTCTTTCAAATTTTTGAAACTACATAATGACTATAAATAGGGTTAAGGTGATATACTATGAACATTATTTTTATTTTCAAAAAGGTTAAACAGAACTTCATCTGTATACCGTCATGACTTACGGGCACGGGGGTGATCAGCCCGTTGTACCTTGTATTGATCAACACTACATGCAAGAACGAGGGTATCGTTCACTCTGTCTGCCTTGGGCGCATAAAAGTTTTCCCGTGTAGGGATGCTTATACTTGTCTAGGTTCCAAATCAAAGGTTTTATCTTATTCAACAATAATCTATAATTCAAAATATATATATACGGGTAATTGACCAAGGTGTATCAACATATGATTAAATACAATGATTATCCAAGTGGGAAAACTTGTATAACCATTTATAGAAATTAACGAACAGAATATATATATCTAAATTAACATATACTAACATGTTGATAAGCAATGAACGTATATAATATAGGGTTAATAATCTGTACAGTAATAATATAAATTTAGAAACATTCTTACTCATGTCCATTGCATAAAGGAAATGCAAAGGTAAGATACTTGCCTGATGCGCTGCTTACAATTTGTAACTTAATTTTATCTTTTATATAACCACCTATCAGTAATAAGATCATTTTACTGATTAGAACAATATACTATAATACATAGTACTGCTTATTGCAGTCAGAACATTACCTAATCACATTATCACCTATGTTTAACAACCATTGAATCACAAATAAACACTTATCAAATCAAATTATCTAAGTCCAGATCAATTTCTAAAATATGTCGGTATACCGACGGCTTTATCGGATAATTATCGAGTCTAAGACTCTATTCTGTAACTCAATATCCGTAAGTATCAGTCATATTATTTTAAATGACTTATAATAATTTTAAAATATTTATTATAATTTATTATGAATTTTCAAACACTGGAATCATTTTTAAATGATTTAAATATTAAACAATTCTATTATCATTAATATTTAATTAATATTAAACTATTAGTGAAACCATATATTGCCAAAATATTAAAGTTATTTATAATAACTTAAAATATTTTTAAAGTATTAATATTACCCTTAAATGATTTTTAAAACATTTAAAATTATTTTTAAATAATTACTATTAATATTTAAATATTAATGTATTATTTATCAAAATATTAAAAGTCATTAATTATAACTTAAAATATTGTTAATTCATTTATATTCTTTTTAAATGATTTTTAAATTAATAAAACTATTTTTAAACTATTTATTTAATATAATTATTAAATAAATTTAATATCATTAATATTAAATTAATAATCATTAATATTAAATTATTAATGAAATTATCCTTTAAATATTAAAAGTTATATTTTATAACTTAAAATATCTTTAAACACTTTATTTTTATTTAAAATAATTTTTATAATATTAAAATCATTTTTAAACTAAATTATTTAATATAATTATTAAATAATTTTAATATCATTGATAATAATTAATTAATGAAATTTACCTTTAAATATTGAAATTTATATTTTATAACTTAAAATATTTTTAAATACCTTATTATTATTTAAAATGAATTTTAATATAATAAAATGATTTTTAATTAACTTAATTAATTTATTTAATAAATAACTTAATTATCATTAATATTAATTTATTAATGAATTTCATCACAAAATATTAAAAGTCATTAAAAATAACTTAAAATATTTTCTTATATCATAATATAATTTTAAATGATTTTCAAGTATTAAAATCATTTTTAAATAATTTATTTAATATTATTATTAAATAAATTAAATACCTTTAATATTCTGAAAATATTAAATATTTATGAAATATATTCAAAATAAATAACAACTAATTTTCAAAATTTAAAATAATTTTTAATAATTTATTTGGTATTTTTAATAATTAAAAACTAATTTTCTATAATTATTTAATTAAATTACTTAATTTTAGAAATAAACTGTCGCTAAAGGACCCTATTGCGACGAAACTGTCGCTATAGGTGTTCTTGAGCTGTTCTTGGCCAACCCAAAAAATCATGTCAGTATCAAGTGGCTTAGTTTGACCACGATTTTTGATTAGGTCATGATGTTTCTAGTAATGTTGTTAGTCAGATATTGTAGTAATAATGCACGACTACAAGATCCAACAATAAACATGGCCAAACAACACATAACAAAGGAGATTGAAGCTTCCAAAAATCATGACAGAAGCTGTTCTTCATTTCTGGGTTTTCCAGAAATGAAGAACAGTTCCAGATGGCTACTTTGGATCTCCAAAACTTGCAATCCTGGTAACGTTTTGGTATTATTATGGTTTCAGTTTGTAGATAACATGCAAGACGACATATCTAATACATAAACTTGTCCTAACAACATCACAATAGCTAGATCCATGCCGGTCAAAGTGATGTCAGAAGGCATGTTCTTCCGATTTCTGGAAATTCTAGAAATCCTCAGTCATGGCCAAATGGCCTACTTTGACCAACTGATACAATCGATCTAATGATTATTTAAACGATATAAAGACACACATATAAAGAACAAATAACATACTACAGGATGGATACAAAAATATCATTAAAACACTTAAAGGCTTACAAATCACGACATTACAAAATCTTGTCAGACGCTGGTAATAGCTTTCTGGGCTGCCCAGAAAAGACCCGGTCAATGCCGGTCAACGGATTTTGACCGTTAATAACTACAAATCTACACATCCAATGACCTTTATTCCACTTGTAGATTAAAGACCATATTACAAGCTACATATAAAACTTAAAAACAACAAAATTCGTAAACAAGTAAGGATCTATGGCCACTGACATTCGTTGTCAGGCCACAGATTGAACTTTTTTCAGATTTTGTAAAATCTCAAATCCGAGCCTCTAGATGTTATGGCTCTAACATCTAGCAACCCAGATCATCATTATATACCATAAACAACATATTTTAACAACGAATCATAACATCTAACGACAGATTTTTGTTCAGATTGTATGGCTAGGATTTATACCTTCTTTGATCAATCTTTGATTTCTGGATTCTGATTTGGTTAAGGTGTTCGTGGGGCTTGGTTCTTGGCTGATATTAGGAAAGAATTTCGGTGGTGTGAGACTTGAGAGAGTTTAGTGGAGTGTTGGGAAAAATAGGCTACCAAATGCATTCTTTCTCTCTCCAATTCTATATATACTAGTGATAGATGCATGAATTGACTGATCTAGAGGTTGATGTGCTGGATATTTTGTGACACATGGAGTTGGTAGAACTAGTTCACCAACTAAAGTGTTGGCCAAACTTGCAAGTTTCCTACTAAATAATATAAGAAGGGCAAAATGGTCATAATGCTTGTAATTTATAATGGCCAAAGTGTAATCTTGACAAACCCTTAGGGTTTAACCCTAAGGTTTAGTACATCGCATTTGTAGGATTTCCAATTAGGTTTTGTAAAAAAATTTAAATTTTAGTTTCTAAAATTAGAAAATTAGGGTTTATTAATTAGATTAGGTTTCTAATAAATTTATACAGGAACATTAGGGTTTAATATCTCTAACTATAGTTAACTTTGCTAAATTAACAATTAGGGTTTATACTTTTGGTAATTAGGGTTACCAAATTACAATTAGGGTTTCTAATTACTAAATTAGGGTTCTAGTTTAGTAATTAGGGTTTAACAATTTAGAGTTTCCATAATTAACAATTGTAATTCTAATACTTATTCATTAATCACATTAACACAATCACCAATCAATCTTGAACTCTAATTTGAGTTTCAAATTAGGGTTTAAGATTTCAGATATTAGGATTTTATAATTAGGGTTTTCTAAAGATTAATTAGGATTTCTAAAAATCAATATATCTAAATGTTAATTAGGGTTGACCTAATTAACCATAAAATCATATAACACATTTATATAATAGATCTAAACTCACAATTGAGTTTCAATTTAGGGTTTTCAAATATTGTACCATAATTGACCAACCATTATCAATACGTACATACAGTACATATTTATAGCACTGAAAAATCAAAATATTATTATTATTATATTATTATTCTCATCCATTGATCAAAATTCAAAATTAGGGTTTGGATTCCATATCTGATTTATTCTTCCTTATTTAACCTTAATAATTAAGGTAAAATAAATAACTTAATAATCAGTACTAAAATTCATATAATAAAATAATTATTATAATTATTCTAAAATCACTCCATATATTATTTAAATAATACATAACTATATTTTCATGGAAAATAATTAATAAAAACCTTTCTACCATAAAATTAATTATTATAAGAATATACTTTATAATAATCAATAATTCTAAAATAAAATTATTTGTAAATATTCATCTAATAAATATATTTTTATTTACCACATAAATATATATACACCTTATCTTGTACAAATCCTCATCCTTAAAATATATAAAAAAATTATACGCAAAAATTTCATATTTATTTATATAGAAAATATCGGGTTGTTACACTTTTGTTTCATCGTGCAGAAATTTATACATTCTACTGGTAGTAGATTATGTTTCCAAGTGGGTTGAAGTGGTGGCTTTGCTAACGAATGATGCTAAGGTAGTCTTACGATTTTTATAAAAGAGTATATTCACAAGATTCGAAACACCTAGGGCCATCATTAGTGCCGAAGGCACTCACTTCTGTAATATACAGTTTTTAGCTTTATTGCCTAAGTATGGGGTGAATCACTGAGTTGCCACATCATACCATCCCCAAATTAACGACCAAGCTGAGGTCTCCAATCATGAAGTAAAGAGGATTTTGGAGAAAATTGTCAATCCTACGAGGAAAGATTGGTCACTTAAACTTGATGATGCAATGTGGGCATACAAAACTGCATACAAGACACCACTGGGGATGTCACCTTATCAGTTGGTATATGGGAAAGCTTGACATCTTCCCATGAAACTTGAGCACAAGGTATATTGGGCCATTAAAAAGCTAAACTTTGACCTCAAAGTCATAGGGGAGAAGCGATTTCTTCAATTAAAGGAGCTGGATGAATTCAGATTACAGGCTTATGAGAATTCAAAACTGTACAAGGAAAAGGTGAAAAAGTGGCACGACCGTAAAATAATGGATAGGAAGTTTAAGCCAGGGCAAGTAGTCTTATTGTTTAATTCACGTCTTTGACTTTTCTCAGGAAAACTCAAGTCGAGATAGTCTGGTCCATTCACAGTGAAAGCCGTGTATCCGCACGGTGCAGTTGAGATTTTTGGTCAAGACCCGGACAAGCCGTTCAAGGTTAATGGGCAGAGGTTGAAGCACTACTTTGGGGGCGATGTCGATTGACAGAAGCCCTCCATGACCCTTTCCAACACATGAGCTTGTTTGAGAAAGTCAAGCTAACTGACTATAAATAAGCGCTCGATGGGAGGCACCCCATCAATTCTTTTCTCCCTCTTGTTTAATTCTTGTTACACATCTTTATTTCCCCCCCCCCTATGTTTAATTCTGAACAATTTTGAGTTAAGAGCATTTTACATATAGTTTAAAAAGACACCGCATATATCATTTTTGATTATTGTTGCATTTAGCTTATATAGTTCAATTTTGAGGATTACATGTCTTATTTATGAATACTTTTTTTTTGTGTAGGAAGTAAAGTGCATTTGTTAGTTGATAGCCAAGTTGTATTCTGTTGCATCAAGTTCAGTATAGGAACCAGGGCAGTGCGGTCGTGCCATCTTTAAGACTAAATTCGGCTCGCCCGCGCCATTATCCATACAATTTTTCTGCCAAGCGCGGCCGCACTGTTCACACACTGCATCATGGCGCGCACGTGCCCGGATCCTGACAGTTTTAAAATCGTAAAAATTCGACCAATTCAGTATATCTTATTTCCCTCGGTCGAAATTTCATAGAGAACCATATCTTATACAAACTCCCTCTCCTAACCTTCTATAACCTCTCAAATCCTACTCTTATTCTATAATCTAACCCATCTTATAGCATAAAAAAGAGTTTGTTCCTAATTGCAACATCAATTTTGGGGGTTACTTTTCATGATCTCTAGGGTTTGCATCAAGCAGATTTTAGAGGCAAAGTTTGGGGGTTTTCATCTTTTGAATTCGCGAATTAAAGTTTGCTTCAATTGTCTGTAGTAAATTATGGGTCCAAAGAGAGCACGATCAGTCACCCCATCATCTTCTTCTAATAGTAGCCATGATGAGACTATTCTGGACACAACTAGGTTCATCAACCTACCAACAAAGACTCAATACTACAGGCTGATGACAAAATCATTCGTGTAAGAAAGGGGGCTGAAGCCAACCAAAGCAGATGAGCAGATGCTAGATATGATCAGAGAACGGGCTTGGTTTGGGGTTGTGGCAACACCTGCGGCTGCACCATCTGCTATTGTTTGGGAATTTTATGCTAATACTAGGGAGACATAAAGCAAAATTTCCTTCGTCCGAGCATTCAAGTGAACTATCTTCCGCCGGCGATTCGTGAAGTGTTTCATTTGCCTACTCTCCTAGCTGGTCAAGAGAATTAGGTAGTTGCTAAGAGGTTTGAGACTGATTTGGATCGGGTAATTATAGACTTATGTGTGCCAGGCACCAAGTGGGCTATCAAGCCTGACACAGATACGAAGACCAATTTCCCACATGCTGCACTCAATCGATATGTCAAGGCCTAGAATAATTTTATATGTGCTAATCTGATGCCTTCCACTTACCAACATGATGTTACGGCTGACAGAGCCATTATTCTGTCGGGGATCATTACGGGAAAGTATATCGACATTGGACAGTTGCTACATCAGTCCATGTTGCACTACATGCGAGGCAGCACCACCGGTGGGATTCCACATGCCTCAGTGGTGATGCAGCTATGTGCTTAGAATGGAGTTGTATTGAATGACGAGTAGTTGCAGATGCCAAGCCAGGACATCACTCATGCCACGATAAAGAAATACACAGAATGGAATGGTGGTACAATAGACTTGAGAGGCCGATGATTCATATTGCCCACCCCTCCATCAGAGGCTCCACCACGGTCATCAGAGGTCGCAGAACCTCCTACTACCAGTATAGCGAGTCAAGATTGCCAAATTAGGCGCCTACAGACGATGATGGATGCATTACATTTTAACTTTACGGCCTATTCAGCTGGACTATCTCGTGCCCTGGGGGAGGCATTTGCTCAGTAGGGGATGATTGTGAAGTTCCCAATGTTTGACTTCATTATGCCTTATCCGCCACCAGATTCACCACCCGAGTCTCAGTCGAGTGGCCATGCCGATGCTTAGGGGAGTTTTTTAACTCTTTATCTCCATTAAGGACACTGTATATTTTAAGTTTGGGGTTATTGGGTTGTAGTTAGTAGAATGCATTATAATAGTTTCATATTACATATGGTAGTAGTTCATGTTTAGGTTGCATGATAGTCATTTTTTTAGTACTTTTGTTTGTTTGTTTACTTAGTTATTTGTTGTATTGCACTACATGATCCCATGTTTGAGTCCTATTGAATTCCAGTCTGGCCAATGATGATATTGAAATGTTATAGATGTTTGAACTCTGTTGATAGCTTAAGCTTAGTCATAGTTTCATACATGATGTAGTCCTTACTTGTTGCTTTGATGTTACCGGATATCACAGTTTTGTTATTATTAGCTTGTGGTTGAGATTAGCATATGCTTGTATTTTGAAGGGAAAAATTTGTTTTTAAAAATAGAATTTTGTAGAAAATGAGTAATGACTATAAAGACACAGAAATTCAAGTTTGGGGGAAAACATTGGGTATGCATGCTCTTAAAAAAAAGAATAAACACCGTGGCTAGTTTTATTTTGTGGCCTTTGCTACTTTGAGTAAGTACGCCTAAGGAGATGTCTCTACCCCTAGCGCCCTAAAGTCTGAACAATTTGGGAGTTATTGGTTGAAAGCTCACTAAGGTAGCATTGAAAAGACTAAGGGAATGAGACATTGCACAGCCATAGGAAAATTATTAATAATAATAACCACGAGAATGTGCGAATATCGCCCTCGTGAGTGAATACAAGCAGAATAAGCCCTTTGTTGACCCTTAGTTTGGATTGATGTGTTGGAGAGGTTGTTATTTCATATGTCTCAGTTTTCTAGATTTAAAGCCTTATTTTTCCTTCTAAGAAGCATAGCATGTGGAATGTATACCTTTATCAAGCTTATTCGCAAACACACACACACACACACTACATCATTGTTAACAAGTTTGGATTTTTAGATTGTATATCTTTATGGTTTTAGCTTGGTTTGATGCTTTGTTCATAGATCTTGTATTTTCTCTGAGGCAACACTTATTGGAATTCATATGTGGCTGAAAATTTTGGATTCATTGTCATAGTAGCGTAATTTGCATAACATGTACATTACATTTATTTTTGTTGCTTAAGGGCAAGCAATAGTTCAAGTTTGGGGGTATTTGATAAGTAGATTTTATACCTACTTATTGGCTATCTACTTGCTAGAACTATAGATTAACTTTAAGTGTTTTAGTTACTTTTTATGCATTTTTATCTTCATTTTGTAGACTGCATGGAGGAATCTCTTTTCTTAGCATCATGGATGGAAATGGTGTGTTAGCAAGCATTGTGGTGAAGCAAAGATGGAGCTGACATATAACATTGAACTGGTAGGTGGAAGTGGCATGAAAGTGAAAAGAAGAAGGGGATTGAAGCTAGCAGCAACAACTTAAGCAACCAAGAGAGCATCAATAGAGAACCAGCATGCTTCCTGCAGGAAATCACAGCAGCGTGGCCGCGCCCCTATGAAGCTTTGACACGGCGCGCCCCGTGCCAGGAGAGAAGTTCATTCAGTAGCAGCGCCCCCGCGCCCCATTGTGCATATGGGATGGCGCGATCGCGCCAGAGGAATTCTGACCAGCATTGAATTTTCTTTAAAAGTTCTATTTACGTGTATTTCCTTTAAAAGGGTGTATTGTGATGTTATAGACTTATACATTAATCTTTTTTTATTATTCTAGGGTTTTAGAAAGGTATAGAGAGTATATAACTTTATCTTCTACTTTTTGTGCTCTCTCTTGCCTCTTTATTAGATTTTGATAATTAGGGTTTTGATTTGGATGATTTGGGGATATTGATTCAGTTTTGAATATCTGGATTGGACAAAGAAATATCATATTTGCATTTTCTCATCTCTTGGTTCTCTTTGTTCTCATTTAATAATCTCTTGCTTAAACAAATTCCCATAATGGTTATTACTTCAGTGATGAACTAATCTCCATTATGGGATTCTAATGGATCTTTCTGCTTAGTTAAGATTTCTATGCCTCTTTGTTGGATATGAATGATTATGCTTGGATTGCCTAGTATGGGTGCTTTAATTGTTTAGATGCTTGATCACCATCTACTGTATTAATTTGTAAGAACTTGGAAAATGAAGTACAAATTCAGATTTATCCATATTAGCATGTGTTCATGATTTTTACATGTGATAAATTTCATGATTCGTAATCCGGATAAACATATACCGTATTACCTCGTGTAGTCATTTGAGAGGACTTGTGCTTTAATCCTTATTACTCTTAAGTCACATAGAAATATAGTGATTTAGGTAATTTTGGATGTTCATATATATTCTATCTTTTGTGGATTGTATATGATATAAGCATGGTGTATCGAGAGATAGCCATGTTTTATCTTTGTGTTCTCGACTAGCAATCCGAAGTAATTATTTAGACTTAACAAGAGGTGTATAATTAGAATAAGGCACTAAATGAAGTTAGAATCCCACATCATCTTAATTTGACTTAGTTGCTTGTTAGTTGGTTTATTAGTTGATAATCAGTTTAGATATTTAGTTCACATCTTAATCATTCGTTTAAGCAGGCTAAGATAATTATAAAGTTATTGCATGTTAGACTAAAGATACTCATTTTTCTTCGTGGGATCAATACTTTTCTTACCTTATATTACTTGTGGACTGCGTGCACTTGCGTGTGTGTGATTGTTTTGTTAACATCGAAACAAGCCAACAGTTTGATTTACAGAAAAGGTCATTTTTTAGAGAAACCATATAAAAGTGATGTTTTGAAAATATGGTTTTCAAAAAGTTTTGCTCAAATAGGAATCAAGACCATTTGATACTTCTATTTTAATTGTATTCGGCTTTGTTTGATTTAATTGTGATGCGAAGCATCTTTGATAGTATTGAAAACTAATATATACAAGGGTTGGGCTCCTTATGGACATAAAAGCCATCGAAGTGAGCCCGAGCCCCATAAATCACGATTTCACTATTTAGGGGCCTGAAATCCAGATACTATTTTGAGGCCCAAGATTACATTTACAATGGATTGCAAGCTAATTTTACAACTTAAACTAGTCCATCATGGAAAAAGGATCTAGATCCATTGATTGAATCTTTGACCCTAGGGCTTCTAGGCTCACATGCTATCACTTAAAGCTCGCATGATATATATTTAAACATAATATATACATATATCATATAACTTCGCTTAACAAAGGATTTATTGATCAAATCCTTGCACGCGAGTAAACAAGCTTCTCGTCTCCTCTAGCTATAGATCTAGGACCACGTGGTACCTAAATATTTACAAAACTAGAAAGTAAACTAGATCTATCTAGATTTTAGCCATTCTAATTCAAAAGTTCCAGTTTTGCAAGATCTAGGATATATCTAGTTAATACACTTTAAATATTAACTATTTACACAAAATGAATGGTTAAAAGCTTAGATCTATTCACAACCAAGCACAATATATATATATATATATATATATATATATATATATATATATATATATATTAAAGCAGTAAATAAGCACAGATCTAGGAAGATTTTACATATTTACACGAAATCTACAAACGAACGACTGAAAGCTTGCAAGAACTTGATTTCAAATAGTGAAAAGTTGATATAACAGAGTTTATAAGTATATAAGTGTATGAAACTGAGATTTACAGAGTTTGAGATGAAGAAACACTCATTCTCTCCCTAGATGTCGGATTCTCTCTAAAAATTTTCTCTCTTTTCCTTCTATTGAAAAGTGAACTAGGGGTCTGATATTTAAAAACCTGATGAGCCGTGAGTCTACCTACTGCAGTCGTACCTACGGCTGGGGCCTGGTGGGCTTTGCCATCTCGAAGTTTGTTCACTCGAGCATCGAACTATTTTCTAAAATGTTCGTATCTTGCAAATCAGGAATTGTATGGAGTTGTGACATACCTTTCCGGAAAGCTCTTTCCGAGAGCTACGTAATGACATATGACTTTATCCTTTCCAAATCCAGGAAGATGGGTCCATGACCAGAATATCATCTTCAAGTCTTCGTAGGTAGGTAGTCCATTGATCTGTATTGCGCAGTTTGCACTTGAGATTGTTGCGGTGGCTCTTGCGACCTTATCCACAACTGGATGATAATAGTTTATGTTGTGTTATCAAAATTACATCTTTGCCCTCCCGGGGTTGTCTTCAAGGTTGATGTGGCTTTTGGCTGTCCCTCGGGGTTATCTCTAGGGTTTGACTACTGCCAAGTCAGTTTTTCCTTAGGGCTTTCTCTGAGGATTGATTTATTGTCCCACGGAACTGTCTTCGGAGTTTGATGATGTAGTCCTTTGGGGTTGTCTCTAAGGTGTAAAAAGATGCTTTTGCTCTCCCGCGTGGTTAGTAATAGGAAAATAAAATTTTGAGTGTCTACAAGTGACTTTTCACTGAAAGTAATATGCCCTCAAGCCAATCACATTAGATGTGATAAGCATTTACTTTGTATAATCTTTTTCATTTATTAACAAGAGAATTTCTATAATACAAAAAACATTCTTTATCCATGTGAATTAGTTGAATTAATAAATATGATAAATCCATAGTTTTGAAGCACTGCTTTTAGAATCATGATGTTGATCATGCTAATAAGATCTGAATTCTAGATAGATCTAAAACTAAACTGTTCTTAATCGTAATGGATCACTAATGCGAGGTTACTAATTCCGGATAGATTAGTATATACTATGCTTGCTCTGTTGAAGAAGATGATTGATCTCATAATCATTTCTGTGGAGATACTAAAGTAAGTATGTAGGTGTTTATTAGAGAATAAGTTCACTAAACGTGATTCGCTTAAAGGAACCTTAATGGAGTTTTACTTATCTGACAATAGAAGTTCTTTAGTGATAGTTGTACAAATGATCATTGGACTTGAGATCATCATAGTACCTTGTTTATTCTGAATTATACATTGTCATATTCTTTAATACTTAAAAGTATGTTGTAGGGTATGTTCGGGTATAATAAAGTATACATGGAGGTAGGTGAATGATCAACAAATGATCTATCACTTCTAGTAAAGGGAGAGAATGTCCTATGCAATTCGATGAATGACAACTCAGAAATCCTTGGCCAAGGTGGAATGAAAATTTGAAAGAAGTTAATTTCTAATTTAAATTAATCACAGTGATGCATTTTGAATCGAAATTCACATGATTAAACAAATAAGACTTATCAGTAATTCCATGTCTTATGTTTTAATCGAGACATTGTATGGTAGAAGAATTGAATTGTACGGTAACTATTCACGTAATAGGTTCTTTGTATTCTCTGTGATAATCTATAGATTAAACGTTGAATTCATATTATCCGAATAGTCATGATACATTATTTATAAGGTGTCATTCATGATATAGAATAAATATTATTTATTTATATTTGAATTAAAGAAGTTTAATTCACTATAAATAATATTAGAATAGTTCTAATTTATTTATTCTACTACTGGCTTAATATTGAACCTAAAGGGTCACAACACAAAAGGGAGAAATATAATTTTAGAAGTGATTGACTTAATAATAATAAATTAAGTGTATTTAATTTATTAGTGGAATAAATTAAATAGTTTAAGATTTATAATTAAGTATTTAGAGAAATACTAATATTATAAATTAATAAGATTAGTCATCTTATTATTATTATTATTATTATTATTATTATTATTATTATTATTATTATTATTATTATTATTATAATTAAATTTGATAAATAATAATAAATGGTATTTGGAGAAATAATAATATTATAAATTAATAAGATTAGTCATATTATTATTATTATTATTATTATTATTAATATTATCATTATCATTATTATTATTATTATTATTATTATTATTATTATTATTATTATTGTTGTTGTTGTTGTTGTTGTTGTTGTTGTTGTTGTTATTATTATTATTTATTTTCTAATTAGATTGAGAATTAAATTAAAACCCTAACTTCTAAAAGGTTTAGGATTAAAGTTAGTCTATAAATAAGAGGAGTCTTGTTGTGGGATAGATTAATGCTTATGCATCTTACTTCTCTCTTGCAAGTATTCTTAAAACCCTAAGTTGTTAGGATAATGAGAATTTGGGCTAGCCATCTAAGACCTAGTTGAGTCTAAAATCAAATCTTCAATCTAGTTCGCTTGGTGGATACCTCTTGGATGTTGCATACTTTAGTAACGAACATGATCCACGGATTGGAGAGATCGCGGAGGAGCAAGGATTGGAATTTGAAGTCTACATCAAAGCGTTGATTCTCTTCAAAGGTATATCTCTTCCTCAATTAATGATGTTTCTTAAGGCTACTCATTAGGACTGTAAAAAAATTTAAATTGTTATTTTGCATGCTTCTGTTGTGTTTACAATTATATTGTATGCTTTGATCTTGTATTCTCAATCCTACAGTCACTTCTTAAGGTGGAGTTTAAGACCTAAATAGTGAATTGTGGCTTATTTTAGTGATGGGTCCTATGGGATGCCTTTTATGTCCTAAGTAGGGCCCTAACTCATTTACTTGCTTTAGGTAAAACAAAATGATTTTCAAAATGTAGTCTTTATAAAATCGAACAAATTTAAATGGCAGAAACTAAATGTTTGGAATGACTTTTGAGAAACTTATATAATTAAATTTTGAATAAGTTTTTAATATCTAAAACCCTTGGAATGGCCCTTTTAAAATTAATGACTTTTGAATGACTTTTAAAATCAAAACCTTGAATGACCTTTTGGCTTGCTATTTATTTCTCACTCACACTTGTCTTGCATGCTTCCAAACACGCACTGTAGCGCCCCCAAATCCAGGCCCGTTAAACCCCAGAACTGGTTCGTCATGAAACATCAATTTCTTACACATTCTATAATTAACGCGAAATATATAAACATACATTGATTATTACTCAATGATTCTATAACATTTTCCAAGGTCTACAACCTTAACTCAATACATACCTTAATAATTCAAAAGGTTTACATAATCATTTTACATAAATGTAAAAGTTAAACGTTCATATGGAACTGTTCTCCAACTTTATCTTTGACTGTATCCTTCTTCGAACACTCGGGCTTAACTGAAATATTATCATAATATATCAAGGGTGAGCAACTACTTTGCTCAGCAAGTTTAAATACAATACATATATATCATGATTAAAAAAGAATAGGCTTTCGAATTTTCAACAATATATAATAATTATGAAAGAATGATAATCAATTTTAATGAATAAATAACTGAATCATTAACGCTGAGTGACCAATAATGACCATGAACAAATACTTTGGTACTCAAGGTGATCAGCCTTTCATACCTGATAAACATATCAAACTTGCACTAAGTGCGAATAACAATAATCATAGATGTGGAATAATTGTCACTAATTAATCCATTAGCATGCTTGAAACATAATAACTTGAGTTTGAGATAGGAAACTTTCCTTGTTTGACAACTACTGCTACGTAATTTAATATAAGCTCTTATGGAAAGACCAATCATTTATAAGATTGATCTTTTAATTAATATATCATATAATACCTCATAATGCAACTATTGTTAAATTAAATTATCTAACATTTAGTCACAAAATCAAACATCAGATAATTCCTTAAAAATATTATCGTCCTTTGATAACATTTCTATCATTTAATTATTATCTTAGAACTTACGTCTAATATTATTAATCACTTAATAATATCTTAATCGTTTACAAATATTATTAACCTTTTAACAATATTTTAATCACTTACTTGTAGACAATCGATATTTCGCATTTCTGTTACTAACCACGCAGAAAGGCAGAATCATCTTTTATCTTCTAGAGACAACCCTGAAAGTCAAAATCAAGCCAAATCCCGATGACAATCCTGGGAGATCAAGCCAAACCCCAGGAGATTAAGTCAAACCCCAGTGACAACCATGGTAGATCAAGTCAAACCCCACTGATAACCATGAGAGATCAAGTCAAACCTACGTGACAACCTCGGGAAGTCAAGTCAAACTCTGGTGACAACCCCAGTAGATCAAGATAAACCCCGGTGACAACACCAGGAGATCAAGTCAAATCCTGGTAACAACCCTGGGAAATCATCAAATCAACCCTGAATACAGACAGGAAACACTAGAAGTCAAACCTCGAAGATAACCCCGAGGAAGACATATGCCGCCATGTAAAGCCTAGAACCAACCCGGGAGGCTAAAAGAGTAATTTTGATAACTCAACATCAAATCAAGTCAAATCACTACTATGAAGGTAATGAAGAAACATAACGTCAATCCCGAGTGAAAACATCGCAAGAAACCTCAACAGACTGACTACGAAGACTCAAAGATTTGGTCATGGACCCGTCTTCCCGTATTCGGAAGAGGTCAAATCCTATGTCCTTGTGTAGCTTTCGAAAAGGGCTTTTCGGAAAGGTATAGGACGCCTCCGTCGGATTCTCGGATTGAAAGTTATGAATGTTCGAGTAGACAATGCGTTGGTCTGAGTACACGTACTTTGAGACAAATGGACCCACGGGGCTGGGCCCACCTAGGTTAGCCATAGGTAGAATTGTGGCTGCTGCAGGTAGACCCGCAGCTAATTTGGTCTATAAATAGACCCCCCCCATCAGCCATTTAAAAAAGAAGAAGAAAAAAGAGGGGATTTCATCCATTTTAGCTGTTAACCACTCCAACAGTGTTCTAAACCCCGATATTCTGCTTTGTAAACACTTTTATACATATATATTACAACATATCAAGTTTTAACCGGTGGAAACTGAGTTTTCAAGCTTCAAAAGCAGTCTAAAGCCCTCCTCGCTACACACTGTAAGATCCTTTCAGATCTGAAGCTTTTACTTGGTTTAATATATATATATATATATATATATATATATATATATATATAAAACTGTTTATTGTGATTAAATATCAGTTTTAACTGTTCATTCAATGTAAAGCTGTAATATTTAAAATTTGTGGACTAGATTTATCTAAATCTAGCCATATCTAACTTTTAACCGGTTCAAAAGTTGTAAAACTGGAACCGTTAAGTTAAAATGGCTAAGATTTATTTAAATCTAGTTTTCTTTCTATGTTTTGTAAATATTAAGCACCTACGAGACCCTAGATATGTATCTAGAGGAAACAGAAAGCTTGACTACACGCATGCATGGATTTAACTGATGAATCTTTTGTTTTGCGACGTCTAGATTCTATTCTACAGTTAATTTTAGTATTTGTTGTGCAAGCTTTTCAATGATATCCTGTGAGCCTAGGAATCATGGGATCTATGATTAAATCCATTGGTCTAGATCCGATTCCCATGATGTACATATTTGGGCTGTATAGATAGCTTGCAATCCTTTGTAAATTTAAATGAAGGGACCTTAAAACGGTGATCCGAATTTAAGGCCTCAGAATAGTAAAATCATTGCTTGTGGTGCTCGGGTCACTTCGATGGCTTTCATGCCCACAAGGAGCCCGACACTTACATATACATATATATATATATATATATATATATATATATATATATTATAATATTAAAGATGTTTCATATCTCAATAAAATAAAATCAAGTTGAATATGGAATAAAATAGAAGTATCAAAGGCCTCAATTACTATGCGAGCGCCGAGCATAAGGGTTTGAAAATTGCTTTTCAAAACCTCATCTTAAAATTCTTCGCTAAAAATTGATTTTATAAATCAAACCCTTTGTATATAGGAGAAA
Source organism: Panax notoginseng (assembly GCA_016801055.1). NCBI lineage: Eukaryota > Viridiplantae > Streptophyta > Magnoliopsida > Apiales > Araliaceae > Panax > Panax notoginseng. Next base: position 52,957,978 of record CM029023.1, read on the forward strand.
AAGAGGCATATCACTACTTTCAAACAAAGCACTGCAAGTACATTTACCTGTATCACATCCACATATACACACACATTCTTAGGGAATTAAAAAGACGCAGTAATCGTGTTTCACGGAAGTCGGGGGGCGCCTAACACCTTCCCCTCGCTTAAGCAAGCCCCCGAACTCCATGAATCTCGGGTTGCAGACCAATTAAATAGAGTCACATTTGGGCCATATTGCAAACAAACCTCTGCCAAAATTCCGGTTGAGTTGGTATAACCATTTAAACTCATACCAACGGGCGACTCTATTTAATCGGCCCAATCATTAAAATTAAATATTTACAAATAGTCGACATTTTATGTCAGACTCTTTTTTTAATTTCACCCTTTCAACAAGATTCGAACCACTTATAAAATATAAAGGGTAAAAAATATTTAAAAGAGAAATTCAAGAGAAATTTTTCTCGACATCAACAGTTGTCGACTCTGCTGGGGATGAAGTAGCTAGAGGGCTTAAGCCGCTTTTTAAACTTTTCAAATTCCCTTTTTTATCTGCTTATGTATGGATGTTATCTTTATGTGGAATGGATGTAAATAAATGTTTACTTCTTTATATTAGTGCTTTGCATAATGTCATTATTACATACGGTGAGACACGTTGTATGAGAATGTATGTTGTGTGATTCCTCCACCAAGAGGCGAACTCGTCGGCATTTGATTACTGGACTCAAAGGAGATTAATCCTACGAGGCTCAAGAAAGGCGACACTCAGATCCACTCCAATTGAAAGATCAAATTAAGTTCCCATCTAGTAAATTAAGATTATCTGGGGACCTTCATGCCGCAAAAAGCCGTGAGAGTAGCCTAAGATAGGTCAGCCTCTGATAAACCAAATACGAAGGGGAGTCTCTTCATGCCTTTCCCTTTCAATTCCATGTAAATTTTGATTTAATGTAAATTACTATTCCATGTAAATGTAAAGAAAAAGAAAAGAAAAGAAAAGAAAATGTGAATATCATTTCCATTCCTTGTCAATGTTATTATTATACATATATTAAATCATGTTATGCTATATTGTCAGCAAAACAACTAACAACAGTTTTGCAGGAAAACATTAAAAAATCTCGAAAAATGAGACATTGCATAGCATGCATCCTGTTAATATATATTTTAAAATTAACTCCTACTTTTATTGTAGGAAAAAATTGGTCCCACTACCCAGTCTAAGTCTAAGAAGGCTCAGAGCCTATCCACTAACATGGTAGAAAGTACCCAATAGGGGACAAGCTTCGTGTCTCGAGAAAAGTTTGAGGGACTCAGAAACCAGATAGCAGAATTAGATATCTTCTAAAAAGAAAAGAGCCAAAGTACTCAGGGTAAACAAGTACCCACTCAACCAGAGTCATCCATACAAGGTGGCAGTCAGGGTACTAATAAGAAAAAGGAAGCTCAGATATTTGAGCCTCAAAATAATGAAAAATCCAACAAAACCACTGAAATCACTAATCTTAAAGAAGATCAAGAAACTGGTGATATTCGAAAGAAAGTTCAGCAAATGGAAGAAACCATTCAGTCAATTACAGGGACTGGGGCATATGGTAGTGTTAAGTACTCAGGCCTTTGCATATTTCCCGGGGCCCGGTATCCATAAAAGTTTAAAACTTTAGATTTTGAGAAATATGACGGATTAGGAGATCCATACACTCATTGGAGAACTCGGATCCTATGCCGAAGATGAGAAACTAAGGATACATTTGTTTCAAAAAAGTTTGATCAGAGAAGCTAGAGTATGGTATGCCCAGCTGGAAAATTCCAAAATCCATAGCTAGGAGGAGCTAGCACATGCCTTCCTAAATTAATACAGTTTCCAATAACAAATGGCTCCAGATAGGTATCAAATCACCAAGGTTAAGAAGCAAAGCAGTTAATCTTACCGTGAATATGCCCAACGCTGGAGACGCCTGGCTGCCCAAGTCATTGCATCAATGACAGAAACAAAAATGGTAATGACATTCATTGATATACAGGAAGCTCCATTTTAGGAGAGGGTCCTAGCAGGGATAGGAAAACCATTCACATAAATGATTAAGCACAAAGAAATGGTTGAAATGGGGTTAAAGTCTGGAAAGATTAAAGATCTTACTGCTTTAGAAGCCATGGCTGAGCACATTCAGGATGGAAGCTATGGGAATAACCCTCAGAGGGTTCATAAAAAGAGGGAAGATGATGTATCCTTGGTACTACAAGGACAAAATCAAAAAGGAAATCAAAACTTTCCCTTTCAAAGGAGAAGTTATTCCCCTTTCCAAACTTTTGCACAATCTTCAAATCCTCCATTTCAAAAAATTGGAGAAGTTAAACGTCACAGAACATTCACACCCTTAGGGGACTCACTGGAAAATGTACTGAAACTTTTGACAACACAAAATAAGATTGTCCAGCTCCTTCCCCCAGCCAATCCAAGTGGAAGGAATTTTGACAAAATAAGAATGTTGGTCTCTCAAGCACAATATCCAGGATCAGATAGACAGTGGGGAGATTGTGACGACAACTCAAGAACAGCCACATATTAAAGATAATCCTCTACCTCAACACAATGAAGAGGGTATCAATATGATCGGTATGGGAAATAAAGATGGTTCCAAATACCTCCAGTACATAGGTAAGTCCTCCCAAGAAAATAAGGAAAACTTGGACAATTGGTAATATTCAGGAAGACAATTTCTGATAGAACGAGAAATGAAGTCTATCAAGGAACAGATTGATCAATTGACAGAACTAATGGTACATCAGCTCCAAGTAACTCGACGACTAATCAGTCAAGGATAAACAAATCTCCTTTCCATCATAACAAGGAATCAACAACGATTCCAAAAGAATGAAACTTGGGAAGAATCAATTGCAAGGAAAGCCAGATCCCAGGCTCGTCAAGAGCATGCGGATAAAAGAAAATTCACTCCTTTTAGGTAAACCGATAGAGGAGATCCTACAGATGTTGATCAATGAAAGGAAGATCACATAACTTTTACCCCCAATCAATCCCCGTTCTAAGAGATTCGATGCTACCAGGATATGCCAATATCACTCCATCACTCTTGGCCATAGCATAGAAAGTTGTTGGGCACTTTGTCTCCTGATCCAAAATATGATCGATAGCGGTGACTTGCAAATGGTAAATAGTGGCAATACCCTACCTGAAGAAGAGGAGATATTTCCCCCTGGAACACAGAGATGGAGGGAAATTATAGAAGTCATATCCTCTGAAAGAGGCTTGCATACAAAGCCCTTGATAATTCAAGGAAAAAGGGATCAAGAGAGAAAGAATCTTGTGAGAGTGGCTGCGCCCGTGCCTCTGATGTTGCCATTTAGACCGTAGTATCCTGTAATCAGCTTGAAGAGAGTCCCACAGAACTATAGGAAAGATGATGGATTAACATCAAACCACACTGCTGTTACATCAAAGGAAAACCCGTTGTATCTACCTCAGTGAGTAATAAAGTCAGTCATTAAATCCAAGGAAAGATTGTTTGAGGAGAAAATTGATGAATTCCTCAATAAGATAGGGCATAATGAAGCCAAAGTGGTGCGAAGATTAAAAGAAGCACCACGATAAATATCTATTCTAGATTTGGTTTTATCTTTGGAAGATCATCGTAAGGTCTTAGTGAAAGTACTAGAAGAAGCTCACCTGCCGAAGACGATAGATACCGAGAAGTTTCATCATTTGATAGATCACATTTTTAACAGTAATGTGATATCTTTCACTGATGATCGTCCTTAAACATCTGTCCCTATGACACATTAGAAAGAATGAAGATCAATCCAAATCAAATTGGTATAAATCATGTAGTCATAAGGGCCTTTGATGGATCTCGACGAGAGGCTGTAGGAGAAATTAAACTTTTGTTAGAGATTGGTCCCCATACTTTCTACGTATCCTTCCAAGTGCTAAATATTACCACTGGATATAATTTATTGTTAGGAAGACCGTGGATCCATATGGCAGGAGTAGTTTTGTCCACCCTTCATCAACAAGTCAAGTATATCATTAATGGAAATCTGGTAATTGTCAATGTCGAACTCGAATTTCCTGTTCATATACAAAGCGATATGCATGTGATCAGTCTCGATGAGGGAGTTGATCCTATTAATTTTTAAGCCCTTGAGGTGAGCAACACTCAGTACCAACCTATTGGGCCCCAACTTTAAAGCCTAGAGTTTCCATCGAAGTAATATCGGCTAGTCGAAAAATGATATCCTTGGGTTTCTGGCTTGGACAAGGGTTAGGGAAGAGTCGACAAGGAATCAGAAGTTCAGTTCAAATTCCTAACCAAACAGGGAAGGCTAAATTAAGCTAAAATTCCTCTAGATCAAACCACCGAAACCTGCACAAGCATCCACCGGTTCCTTCCTCTACCATTCTGCTACCAAACCTTACAAATGTAGGATTTATGAAGCCTATAAGAAAAATCCCTATTGCAGCCGCCAATATGCTAATTCCTAAGGTTAAAATGATCATTGGAACAGAAGTCCCGAAGCCTGAGAAGGAAAGTAAGAAGAGGAATGAAAGGTTACTACGGGGAGGACAAAACCTGTTTGCAAAGATGTATCTTCTGGTGCATACTGAGGGAATGAACAATGATATCCCAGATGATGATTATGCAAAAGATCAACTCACGATCCCTTGCATGGACAGAGCTGAAGGGAGTGTCCCAAAGGAGGATGCTGACCTTGATGAGAATGCAGTCTTAGTCATCATCAAGGCAGAGATGGACAACGACAAACCCTTTATCCTCCCAGTCAATGAGGACTTGATTATAGACAATTGGAGAAGCACTTCATGCATCAATTAAAAGGGGTAAAAGGGCAGAGAGTATGCCTGCCCTGAAGGGGGAGTTTTTATATTCTGCTTATTTTTTGTTGCACAGTGCTAGAAATTACTTTTGTCATACTATTACTAATGCTTTGTATGATTAAAAAATTTCATATATTAAGTGAAAGCATTTTGTTTTCAAGACCCTAGAGCTGGATCTGTTTGGCCTTGTTGACGAGATGCCAAATTTTCACAGTGACTACGACTTTGATATAGAAATAGACTTTGACTTGATGGTCATTGATCAAGAGGAGATAGATGACAATGAAGTGTCAGAGGAGATCAAAGAATGGGTAAAAGTTAAACCCAAACCAAACCTTGATCAAACCTTCACTGTCAATATCGGAACCTCAAAAAACCCTAAAGAAATCCAAATAGGCATGGACCTTACCCCAAACCAAAGAAAAGACCTGATTGCTTTACTAACTCAGTTTCAAGATGTGTTTGCATGGTCACATGAGGACATGATTGGGTTGTCTACTGATATTGTCATTCATCGACTGCCCATTAAAGAAGGATTCAAGCCAGTCAAACAGAAGCCTAGGCGACTAAAACTTGAGTGGAGTTTGAAAGTCAAAGAAGAAATTATTTGTGAAACCCCAGATTTTATGAATAAAGATTTAATTTTTTCGAAATATTTTTTTAAATATTATGGTATGAATTTGAGATAATGTTATAGTTGTAGGTAATATTTATAAATTTTACAAAGTATGCAAGTTTTTGTATTATATTCGATTGGTCGGGGAATATTATTTTTGTCGGGGAATATTCATACGACGGCACAATTATTGGTGGACCCCACAACAGAATTATTGTTGAATTGAGAAAACGACAAAAATATTTTATGAAAATAACGGCGGAAGCTTTACCGTTAATACCGTTGAACTACTCTGTAGTAAAAGTACAGTAATACATGTGGTTGCATAGTAGCATACTGTATTGATTATTGAGGCTTACGTATTAAGTCACTCAGTTTTGTTTTATTAGTATTATTAATGTAATAAAACAGAAAAACTTTTTATATAAAACAGAATACTTTTATAAAGTTATTCGTTTTATTAGGCTAATAGTAAAATCTTTTTATATAAAACAAAATGCTTTTATAAAGTTATCTGTTTTATTAGACAATAAATAGAATATATTATATTTTATTATGCATAGTATTTACATAGTGTTTGCAAGGCACCTGCATAGTAAAATTTTTAATAAAGTTATTCGTTTTATTAGATTATAAATAGAATATATTATATTTTATTTAAAAGATTTTGCTTTAAATATGGACCGTCAAATTTAAAGTAAATCATTCTAGACCGTTCATGAGTTAGTTACTATGCAGTCTATTTTTCTATAAATAGAAGCTCATTCCTTCATTATTTCTTACGAATTCACTGAAACTCTAGAGAGAGAAATTATAGAGAGAGAGAAGAAAAGTATTCTGCTACTTCGCTACTCCGATATCAAGTTTCTTTTACGGTAAGGGATATTATTTGTTGTACTCGTAAGGGATATTATTTGTTGTACTCGTAACGAGTATTATTTTCTTTTGTATTCATGAAGAGAACTTCTGTTATTCCATTCTTTATTATTCTGCTGGAATAACCAGTATACGCGGACTACCCTATACTTGGTGAAATTCTTCTTTTATTATATTATTTATTATTCTGTAGGAATATCCTGTCTGTGCGTTTATGACGGACCTGGTTCCATTCTTTATTATTCTGTCGGAATATCCTATCTGTGCGTTTACGCCGGACCTGGTTCCATTCTTTATTATTCTGTCAGAATATCCTGTCTATGCGTTTTACGCTGGACCTGGTTCCGTCTTTACTATTATTCTGTTGAAATATCCTGACCTGGTTCCATTATTTATTATTCTGTCAGAATATCCTGTCTGTGCGTTTACACTGGACCTGGTTTCATTCTTTATTATTCTATTGGAATAACCTGTCTGTGCGATCTATCACATGCATGGTGATTTCTATTGTTATTATATTATTTATTATTCTGTCGAAATATCCTGTCTATGCATTTTACGCCGAACCTGGTTCCGTTATTTATTTTTCTGTTGGAATAACCTATTTGTGCGGTCTATCGCATACATGGTGATTTCTTTTGTTATTCCATTCTTTATTATACTCAGTTGGTTAAAACGTTGACTTCTATACTCCATGAAATTGGTGGAATATCCTTGATATTTGCACTTCATCCAGTATCTTTTCATGGAAATATTCTTCTGAGCATTCTTGAATTTTACTCTACAAAGCAGTATCATGTTGACAATTTGGACGTTATCAGTTTTTAGATAAATTAATTCTTGAACTTGTTTTATTGAATTCGTATATCATTGTCATCATCCTCATGTTTATATTTTGTTGAAAGTCATCTATGGCCTGTAGTGCATAGATGGACTTGGTATGATTATGACCAGGGATTATTCGGTGTAATCATGACCGTAATGTTACAAATGATGTGGAAAAAGTCCTCACTGGCCCGTAGTACATTGATGGACAGTTTTTGGTATGATTATGGCTATAAATTCTCTTTGGCCGTAGTGCAAAGATGAATTATTTTATGGCATGATCAGGACCGTTAATGAAAATATTATTATCTTTAGCCGTAGTGCATGGATAATTCGTCGTCGTGATACTAAAGAATATCCTTGGCCGTAGTGTAGGGGTGATTCGATTATGTGGATTATTTATTAAGATGAGTCCCAGTGATAAAAGTGATGAAAAATCTTTTAAATCATAGAAGATAGTAGATTTTATTCCCTACTTGACTCTTCCAATGGATGCTTGTTCCGCTGCAGTTAAACTTGGTAGTTATTGTATTTTATCAGTTTAACATTGTTGAAGACTAATGATAATTTATTCTGCATTATCTTAGTCATAATATTTCTTACTGGCCTAGTTGAGCTCACCCTTTCTTTCACTGTTCTCTTCAGGAAATGAGAATATAGTTGGGACGAGTCGAGAAACGGAGTGATGGACCAGATGATAGCATTAGTAGTCCTCACTATTCTATGTAATAGTATGATAATAATTGTAATGAGGACTCCTTTTGAGTATGGATACTCTCTAGAAGACAATATTTGTATTCAAACTCACAGTTTATGTTTTGTCGTATTGTACACGACAGTTGTATTATTAAGTTGTATTTGAATTCTGTACCATGTATCTAGCGACTTAAGATGGGTGATGTATACCTAATTTTTGGTGCGTTACAGTTGGTATCAGAGCTTAGGGATATGATCCCTGGCTGAGATGTGAGATAAGAACTAGGAGGGGAGAGACAGGGAATTCCTTCATTAGTATGACCTACCTAAGTTTATTTGGTATTTAATTGGTCGGTCAGAGTATATTGGTAATATGTGATATGTCAATTAAACCTTATTTTGTGGCAGTATTTGAAAATGACATCTGAAAATATTGAGATAGGCAATGGAGCACAGGAGACCGTTAAGTCTCCACAGATTAATAATCAGGACAATGTGCAACAGGATGGTGATAATCCTCCTGTAAATAACAACACTGATCAATTGACGTATGACGATAAGTTTAGGAGTTTTTTAGAATTCATGCAACATCATACGAAGGCGGCTCCTATTCATAATGCAGGTAAAAATAATGGCAACCCACGGTTGTCACCGCTAAGCAATTCAAGGAGCTGGGACCACCAGAGTTTTTGGGAAAGCCAAAACCACTTAAGGCGGAGACATGGTTAAAGCAGATCACCAAGATATTTGATGTCTTGGGATGCTACGAGGAGCAAAAGGCTCCCTTTGCCACCTTTATGTTGCGTGAAGAGGCAGATCACTGGTGGGAATCTGTAAAACGTACCCAACCTGACGCACTCAAGATGTCTTGGGAAAAGTTCCAAGAGCTGTTCAATGATAAGTACTTTCCCGAAAGCATTCGTCACATGAAGGAGGTGGAATTTATCAAGTTAGAGCAAAACAACATGACCATGTCGCAGTACGAAGCCAAGTTTGTCGAGTTGTCCCGATTTGCGTCCCACTTGGTTGATAATGAAGAGAGAATGACGCGGATGTTTTTAAGAGGTTTGAAGCCAGAGATACGTCAATATCTTATTTCTCATAAACTGTGTTTGTATTCAGATATTGTAAATAGGGCTCAGTTAGTGGAGCACGATAATGAGTCAACGCAACCAAAAGAGAGCAGCCAGCAAAATGATAATACCGGTGATAACAGTCATCAGAGTGGTGACAATAAACATGGAGGGAATCAACATGCCAGAAATGGTAACTACTTCGGTGGTAATCATGGTCAAAACAATAAGAATGGACATTTCAAGAAGAGGAGATTCAACAATGATGGAAAGACATCAGCACCAGCACCCGTTGTTAAGGAAGGAGAACAACCACCTATCATATGCTTCAAATGCGGAGGGGAGGGACACATCAGTCCAAACTGTGCGATGCCGTCCAAAGCATGTTATAATTATGGAAGAGAAGGTCACTTAGCCCGATTTTGTCGTTCACCGAAGACAAGTTCAGCTAGGATGGAGGCACCAAAGGCCGTCCCAGAACAAGTCAAATTCGGTAGTTTAAGGGAGAGCATTTTTCGTGACAAGGAATCAAACGAAGTTATCACAGGTTAGTTAATTATAAATTCTTGCGAAGTCTATGCCTTATTCGATACCGGTTCTACCTATTCTTTTATCTCTCTTGCTTGCGCTCAACGTTTAAATTTAACTCCGGAGAAGTTAGACTTTGACTTATTACTTAAAACTTCGTTAGTAGAAACCTTCGTTACCTCCACTATTTATAAGTCAACACTTTCACGTTACCTATCGATCTTACCTCTTTAAAAATACTTGCCTTTGATGTGATTTTAGGAATCGATTGGTTAACTACTCATCATGTTTTTTTTATAAGGTTGTTAGCTTTCATACTCCTAACCAACCTGTTATGCGAATTCAAAGTAACCAAACCACTAAAGTCAATCATTGTCATATCAAGCCATAAGTAAAGAGCCCCGATTCTTTCGTTGTTGACTTCCTTATGTGGGATGCACCGAAGCCAGACTTTCCGTAGGAGACGTTGTGAATGACGATGGCAAGTTGATAGGTATCAATGTGACGTGTTATCCAAGTCTTGGATGAGAGTCAAAGTTTTAAATGATAATTCTATTGTTAATAAAGTTCCTGACGTATTCTTGAAGACTTCTTGGCCTATCCCATAGCGTGAAATCGAATTTTGTATTGACCCCAATACAAAACCCATTTCTTAAATCCTTAAATATTTCTTCAACTAAAACGAACGTATTATGCGCCGAAGACATTGGCTCGAGCTGCTGAAGATTACGATCGTACCATTCAATATCATCGTGGAAGTGCGAACGTGGTAGCTGACGCGTCGAGTAGAAGATCGTATGCGAGTGAGATGTTGTTAACAAAAAGACCCATTTCGTATAACTTACAAATGATGAAGATAGAGTTCAAGACTCTAGGGACCCACGTGAAGATAACGAATATACGATTAGAATCGACTTTAATCGATAAAGGTAAAGCCGATCAAGCTACATACTCAGAGCTGATGAATGTGAAGAAGAAGGTTCAAGAGGGAGTTATTCTAGAAGCAAGAATCGATGAAGAGAGAAAATCTCAACCCTCGATTTAATTGACCCATTTGAAATCCTCGATCGAGTAGGAACTGTGGCTTATAGACTCATTTTATCGCCAAGTATGTCGCGTGTTCATAACATTTTTAACGTATTGATGTTACATAAATATGTGGACGACCCGAACCACATTATTGATTTAGAACCGGACGAGATAGCAGATAATTTAACATATGAAGATGTACCTGTTAAAATCCTGGAATGTATTCAACACTCAAAGGTTATACCTCAAGAGTTAGAATCTGACAAAGTGTCCTCATCTGTTCGACATACCAGGTACGTACGTAAATTTTGAGGGCGAAATTTCATAAGGAGGGGAGATTGTGAAACCCCAAATTTTATGAATAAAGATTTAATTTTTTCGAAATATTTTTTTAAATATTATGGTGTGAATTTGAGATAATGTTATAGTTGTGGATAGTATTTATAAATTTTGCAAAGTATGCAAGTTGTTGTATTATATTCGATTGGTCGGGGAATATTATTTTTGTCGGGGAATATTCGTACGACGGCGCAATTATTGTGGACCCCGCAACGGAATTATTGTCGAATTGAGAAAACGACAAAAATATTTTATTAAAATAACGGCGGAAGTTTTACCGTTAATACTGTTGAACTTCTCGGTAGTAAAAGTACAGTAATACGTGTGGTTGCATAGTAGCATACGGTATTGATTATTGAGGCTTACGTGATAAGTCACTCAGTTTTGTTTTATTAGTATTATTAATGTAATAAAACATATATTTTTTTTATATAAAACATAATACTTTTATAAAGTTATTCATTTTATTAGGCTAATAATAAAATCTTTTTATATAAAACAAAATACTTTTATAAAGTTATCTGTTTTATTAGACAATAATTAGAATATATTATATTTTATTATGCATAGTGTTTGCATAGTGCCTGCATAGTGTTTGCATAGTAAAATCTTTTATAAAGTTATTCGTTTTATTAGATTATAAATAGAATATATTATATTTTATTTAAAAGATTTTGCTTTAAATATGGACCGTCAGATTTAAAGTAAATCAATCTAGACCGTTAATGAGTTAGTTACTATGCAGTCCATTTTTCTATAAATAGAAGTTCATTCCTTCATTATTTCTTACGAATTCACTAAAACTCTTGAGAGAGAAATTATAGAGAGAGAGAAGAAAAGTATTCTGCTACTTCACTACTCCGATATCAAGTTTTATTTACGGTAAGGGATATTATTTGTTATACTCGTAAGGGATATTATTTGTTGTACTCGTAAGGAGTATTATTTTCTTTTGTATTCATGAAGAGAACTTCTGTTATTCCATTCTTTATTATTCTACTGGAATAACCAGTATACACGGACTACCCTATGCTTGATAAAATTCTTCTGTTATTACATTATTTATTATTCTATCAGAATATCCTGTCTGTGCGTTTACGCCGGACCTGGTTCCATTCTTTATTATTCTGTCGAAATATCTTGTCTGTGCGTTTACGCCGGACCTGGTTCTATTCTTTATTATTCTGTCGGAATATCATGTCTATGCGTTTTACGCTGGACCTGGTTCCGTCTTTACTATTATTCTGTTGGAATATCCTGTCTGTGCGTTTTACGCCGGACCTGGTTCCATTATTCATTATTCTGTCGAAATATCCTGTCTGTGCGTTTACGCCAGACCTGGTTCCATTCTTTATTATTCTGTTGGAATAACCTGTCTATGCGATCTATCGCTTGTATGGTGATTTCTGTTGTTATTATATTATTTATTATTCTGTCGGAATATCCTGTCTGTGCATTTTACGCCGAACCTGGTTCCATTATTTATTTTTCTGTTAGAATAACCTGTCTGTGCGGTCTATCGCATGCATGGTGATTTCTTTTGTTATTCCATTCTTTATTATACTCAGTTGGTTAAAACTTTGACTTTTATACTCCATGAAATTAGTGGAATATCCTTGATATTTGCGCTTCATCCAGTATCTTTTCATGAAAATATTCTTCTGAGCATTCTTGAATTTTACTCTACAAAGCAGTATCATGTTGACAATTTGGACGTTATCAGTTCCTAGATAAATTAATTCTTGAACTTGTTTTATTGAATTCTTATATCACTATCATCATCCGCATGTTTATATTTTGTTGAAAGTCATCTATGGCCTGTAGTGCATAGATGGACTTGGTATGATTATGACCAATGATTATTCGGTGTAATCATGACCGTAATGTTACAAATGATGTGGAAAAAGTCCTCATTGGCCCGTAGTGCATTGATGGACAGTTTTGGTATGATTATGGCAATGGATTCTCTTTGGCCGTAGTGCAAAGATGAATTATTTTATGGCATGATCAGGACCGTTGATGAAAACATGATTATCTTTAGCCGTAGTGCATGGATAATTCGTGGTCGTGATACTAAAGAATATCCTTGGTCGTAGTGCATGGGTGATTCGATGATGTGGATTATTTATTAAGTTGAGTCCCAGCGATAAAAGTGATGAAAAACCTTTTAAATCATAGAAGATAGTAGATTTTATTCCCTACTTGACTCTTCTAATGGATTGCTTGTTCTGCTGCAGTTAAACTTGGTAGTTATTGTACTTTATCAGTTTAACATTGTTGAAGACTAATGATAATTTATTCTGCATTATCTTAGTCATAATATTTCTTACTGGGCTAGTTTAGCTCACCCTTTCTTTCACTGTTCTCTTCAGGAAATGAGAATATAGTTGGGACGAGTCGGGAAACGGAGTGATGGACCAGATAATAGCTTTAGTAGTCCTCGCTATTCTATGTAATAGTATGATAATAATTGTAATGAGGACTCCTTTTGAGTATGGATACTCTCTAGAAGATAATATTTGTATTCAAACTCACAGTTTATGTTTTGTCGTATTGTACATGACAGTTGTATTATAAAGTTGTATTTGAATTTTGTACCATGTATCTGGCGACTCAAGATGGGTGATGTATACCTAATTTTGGGGGCGTCACATTATTAAACAATTCAAAGCTGACATCATCATGATATCAACCTATCCTGAGTGGCTGTCTAATATAGTTCCTATGCCCAAGCCCAGAGGAAAGGTACGAGTATGCGTGGATTACTGGGATTTGAACAAAGCTTGTCTCAAGGACAATTTCTTAGTACCATTTATCCATATAATAATAGACAACATGGCTTAGTATAACATATATTCTTTTGTTGACTGCTTCGATGCGTATCATCAAATCATGGTTGCTGAAGAGGACAGGGAAAAAATAGCCTTCATTACTCCCTGGGAAACCTTTTGTTACAGACGTTTATCTTTCAGCCTTATCAATACCGGTGTAGACGTCGGGATTTTTATTCGTCCCTTTCCGTTCTTGTCTTTTAGTGATCTCATGTTTAGGTGAGATTTGTTTGAAAAAATAAGTTTGAAAAGGTTCGATGTGTATATGCCGACGATTTGACTGTAAGTCGCCAGTTGGTATTTTTAAATGGTTTCACCAACTCAACCGAGAAAAGGTTTGCACAAAGACCTAGTGATGTGACACTGTTTAATTGGTCTATGAAACCGAGATTCATTAGGGTTCGGGGACTTGATTAAGCTGAGGGAAGGTGTTAGGCACCCCCCGACTTCCGTGGTCACACGGTTACTGCCACTTTTCATTTTAAACTTTTATCTGAATGTGTGTGTGTAGGTCAATATGTAATTGTCTGGAAGTAGTAAAAAGTTGTAATTAATGAATCCTTTCCAGATGAGTAGTTGTTTGTGGTGAAAGGGAAAGTGCCATGGTTTGCAGACTACGCGAACTATTTGGTGAGTAAGATGGTACCTTCTGACTTGGTGGTTCATCAAAAGAAATTTTTTTTTGCATGATGTTAAATGGTATATATGGGATGAGCCGTATTTGTTTAAACATTGTGCTGATCAGATGATAAGAAGGTGTATCACGTATAGCGAGATCGAGGGGTTCTGCAGGATTGTCATGCTTCTGTGTACGGGGGTCACTATGCTGGAGAGCGAACAGCGGCTAGAGTGCTACAGGCGGGATTCTACTGGCCAACAATCTTCAAGGATGCATACAGTTTTGTCCAAAGATGTGACAAATGTCAGAGAGTCGGGAACATTTCGAAAAGAAATGAAATGCCTTTGAACACAATCCTCGAAGTGGAAATTTTTGATGTGTGGGGGATAGATTTCATGGGTCCTTTCGTTTCCTCTTGCGAAAACTTGTACATCTTGCTTGCAGTGGATTATGTATCAAAATGGGTAGAAGTGGTAGCTCTTCCAACAAATGATGCCAAAGTAGTCCTCAGATTTTTACACAGAAGTACCCTCACGAGGTTTGGGACTCCTAGGGCCATCATTAGTGATGAAGGCAATCATTTCTGCAACAGGCAGTTTACAACTTTGTTGGCTAAGTATGGGGTGAACCATCGCATTACTACAACTTATTACCCACAAACGAATGGCCAAGCAGAAGTGTCAAATCGAGAAGTTAAGAGAATTCTGGAAAAAGTTATGATTCCCACTAGGAAGGATTGGTCTTTAAAGCTTGATGATGTTGTTTGGGCATATAGGACTGCGTACAAGACTCCGTTGGGCATGTCACCTTTCCAGCTAGTCTATGACAAAAAATGTCACCTTTCTATGGAGCTAGAGCATAAGACATATTGGGTGATTCGGAAGCTCAATTTTGATTTGAAAACTGCAAGAGAGAAACGCCTACTCCAACTCAACGAGTTGGATGAATTCCGATTACAGGCATATGAAAATTCAAAGTTTTACAAGGAAAAGGTAAAGAAATGGCATGATCGCAAGATCATAGAGATAACATTTGAGTCGGGACAAAGAGTTTTGCTTTTCAATTCCAAACTTAAACTTTTTCCTGGGAAGCTCAAGTCAAGGTGGTCAGGGCCGATCACAGTGAAAATAGTTTTCCCGCATGGTGCAGTAGAAGTATTTGATAAGTTTCTGGACAAGCCTTTTAAAGTAAATGGACAGCGATTGAAGCATTACTTTGGTGGTGAGGTGGACAGACAGAAAGTCACCTCAACTCTTTCTTCGACGTGATTGATTTAGAGACAGTCAAGCTAATTGACTATAACTTAGCGCTTGGTGGGAGGCAACCAATTGTTTCTATCTCTACTTTTTATTTATGCAGTTTAGGTTGTTTTTGTTAGTTCATCTTCATTTTTAATTAGGATAGTTGATTTGTTTTGCATAAGTGTGGTAGTAGCTGAATTTGCATTGGACTGTGTTTGAGCATAGTATAGAGAGTATGATTATTAGATGGTCATGTTTGCGTATTCAGTAGCTAATATTTTGACATGGTTAATTGGTGTTTATGCAGGAGAATTGAAAAGAAATCATCACTGTGTCATGTATTGGAAATGCAGAATGATAGTGCAGAAAAATAGGGACGCGCGGCTGCGCAAGAAAGCATTGATGAACCGAGTACCCGCGCGCAAAACGCGTGCCCGCGCCATTGTCCTACTCAAAATCCGCGCGGCCACGCCAGACACCAGACATTGAAAAATTTTTAAGTTTTAAAATCGTGTTGTGACTTATAACTTCTATCACTTGATATAACAGAGAGCCATATTCCCTCAGTCTCAACAACGCACCCGATTCCTCTTCTCCAAATAGTTACAAATTGATAAATCAGAGAGTCACAGTCTCTTCTCCATCGGTTCATCTCATCCCACGTAGTGCGCATCAGTTATTCTACCCACGCCACAACCCTCACTGATAAAGATAGGGTTTCGGTGTGTGCAAATCAAGTTTGGGGGGGGGGTGGTCCATTCATCAGTTATTACTCTACCAAGTCCATCAAGCAGATTTCTACTATTATTCATTCCTAGCAATGGGTCCTAAGCGTGCACGATCTGTCGCTCCATCATCATCTTCTTCTTCCAGCAGTCAAGATGAAGACATTGTGGATCATACTAAGTTTCTCAGTCTGGAGGCACAAACCGAGTATTATCGATTAGTGACAAAGACGTTTATAAAAGAATGAGGCTTCAAGCCTGGGAAGCAGGATGGTGAACTGTGGAATATGATTAGAGAAAGAGGATGGGAAGGATTTTGTGCAAGCCCTATGCCTGCTCCTATGGGTATTGTGCAAGAATTTTATGCTAATGTTGAAGATACTATGAGTGGTTTGTCAATGGTGCGTTGATTACACACCTCAATTAATCAGGGTAGCTTTCAGAATACTCGACACTCCACCAACTGGGACTGCTAATTGGGTCGAGTCTGCCCGATTTGAGACTGATTTGCACGAAGTCATCACTGACTTGTGCATTCCAGGCACTCAATGGACTTGTCGATCAGGAACGGATCAACCTCGCACTTTCCCAGCCTCAGTGTTGAATCGCTTTGCAAAGGCTTGGAATTTATTTGTATGTGCAAAACTTGTACCTTCAACACATCAGCATGAAATTACAACTGAGAGGGCTATCATTTTGTGGGGAATAATCACAGGAAAATACATCGATGTGGGCTATCTCATTAATCGAAACATGTTACGTTACATGAGGAGGACCACTACAGGGAGTATCCCACATGCATTTTTGATTGCGAGTCTGTGTGCACAACAAGGAGTCCAGTGGGATGATGAACAGATGCAAATGCCCAGTCAAGATATCACTCATGCGACGATTACAAAATTCGAGGATTGGGAAGGAGGCGAACCACATCCGAGGGGAAAAGGTTTCATCATTCAACCCGCATCCTCGGTGCCGCCACCACAGCCTACACATGAAACTGAAGCGAGAACATCGGCTCAAGCAACTGCTGCTACTGGGGACCGTCAGCTCCGAAGGTTGGAGCATAAGCTCGACACTATGTACGATAATTTTGCAGCATTAGCCGTAGTGCATGGATAATTCGTGGTCGTGATACTAAAGAATATCCTTGGCCGTAGTGCAGGGGTGATTCAATGACGTGGATTATTTATTAAACTGAGTCCCAGCGATAAAAGTCATGAAAAACCTTTTAAATCATAAAATATAGTAGATTTTATTCTCTACTTGACTCTTTTAATGGATTACTTGATCCGCTGCAGTTAAACTTGATGTTTATTGTATTTTATCAGTTTAACATTGTTGAAGACTAATGATAATTTATTCTGCATTATCTTAGTCCAAATATTTCTTACTGGGCTAGTTGAGCTCACCTTTTCTTTCACTGTTCTCTTCAGAAAATGAGAATATAGTTGGGACGAGTCAGAAAACGGAGTGATGGAACAGATGATGGCATTAGTAGTCCTCACTATTCTATGTAATAGTGTGATAATAATTGTAATGAGGACTCCTTTTGAGTATGAATACTCTCTAGAAGATAATATTTGTATTCAAACTCACAGTTTATGTTTTGTCGTATTGTACACGACAGTTGTATTATTAAGTTGTATTTGAATTCTGCACCATGTATCTGGCAACTCAAGATGGGTGATGTATACCTAATTTTGGGGGCGTCACATAATGGGAGAATTGTTATAAAAAAAACTCTTGTTTTGTAATGATAGTCGTGTGTTTCATTTACACATCTTAAATTATTATAAATTAAAAAATAATAATACATTTCAAATTTATTGTAAATAAAAATTTAATGTGAAAAAAATATTGTATGTGGTTATTATTTATTTATAAAAATATTTACATGAAATATATTTATTTAAGTCCATAATCATAAATTATCCATCATTTTGTTTTTGAAAAATGTTAAAAATGCTCTTTTATTTTTATATTACTATAAAATACCATAAAATTTGTAACATGTCCTGACTTTTATTATCAAGTAATTACATTTTTAATTAATATTACAAAATAATTATAAAAAATATAATTTTAAGTAAAGATTATCATTTTATAAAATAAACGAAACTAAAGCCTTTAAAAGCATTTGTAAAAACATGGGTATATATACGACTGGGTCCATCTTATGCAATAGGTTTTGTGCAGTATTTTAATTTTTTGGAGAAAATGAAATCTTTTGATATAAAGATTAATCTTTGCAAGGTGCTAACAGTTGACTTGTGGTGCTCTAGTGGTCGTATGACCAAGGTTTTAAACTTGAGGTTGTGAGTTCGAACTAGTGGAGTGACAAATTTTTGGAAAAAAATCGAAATAAGCCACGTCAGATCTTATTTAATTTAATTTAAATAAAATATAATAATTTCTCATTAATTCACATAGTCACAAAATTAAAATTTTCATTTATTAATTTTGTCAAATTATTAATTCTCTAATTAATTATTAAATTAATTAAAATAACATTAAGTTTATTAAATATTTCATTTAATTCAATACGCTCACATAATTACATAATTTGAATAATAATTTTTTTTCACATTAATTTAATAATTATAACACATATAATTAAATTAATCTACCACAATTTTATCAATTAATTATTTAATCCAATAATTAAATCATCAAAAAAATATTTATTTAATTCAATAAATATTAAAATTAAATTACAAAAATCTCGTTTGTCACAATAACAATAGTACTAATAATAATAATAACAATAACAATAACAGTAATAATAATAATAGTACTACTACTACTACTACTACTATTACTATTATTATTATTATTATTATTATTATTATTATTATTATTATTATTATTATTATTATTATTATTATTATTATTATTATTATTATTGTGACGCCCCCAAAATAGGTATACAACACCCATTCTAAGTCGCCAAATACATGGTGCAGAAAGCAAACTACAACTTCAATAATACAATTGTCGTGTAAAAAAACGACAACACATACTGTTAGTTTAAATACAAATATTGTCTTCTAGACAATATCCACACTCAAATAAATCCTCATTACAATTATTCAAACACTATTTTATAGAAATAGTGAAGACTGCTAAAACATCTTTCTAGAACCATCACTCCATACCCCGACTAGATCCTGCTATGTTCTCACCTCCTAAGAAGAAAAATGGAACAAAAAGAAAAAGGGTGAGCTCAACTAGCCCAATAAAGAATATTATGACTAAGATAATATACAACAAATTATCGTTAGTCTTCAACAGGGAAAAATCTAATAGAATATAATCGACAACAAGTTTTAGATCAACAACTGCAGCGGAAATAGCAAACCATTAGAAGAGTCAAGTAGAGAAAGAATTCTACTATCTTCTAAGATTTAAAAGTCCATCATCAATATTTTATTCCTGTAACATCGATTAATAATCATCTTTAACCAAATATTCATCTTTACACTACAGGCCAAAGATATTCATTTGTATCACCAGTCGGTCATGTTCATCTCAACACCTGTTCATCTTTGCACTACGGGCCAAAGATATTTATCAGTTAATCATTCATCTTTGCACTACAGGCCAAAGATATTCAGTAGTATCATTATTTAGGACTGAGGATGATGAAAAATATTTTAAAGAAAACGAATCCAGTGAGACAGAAGAACAAATATTAGGGATTCGTATAACAGTTTATCCAAGATCAATAATACTTCATAATAATCAATTGTGAAGCAGAATTCAAAAATAAAGATCAAAACATAGATACAATCAAAGATAGTAACCGTAACAGACATCTCGGACAAAAATGGAAAATTTTATTTTTCGGTGAATAGTACCGCATACGTGAATAGTAACCCCGACACAAAAAGTTCTAAATTCGATAAAAACTCATATCAATATTTCAGCATAATGATATTGAAGAAAATAATATCATTTAAGAAGAAAATAATATCCCTTACCTCAAAATATCAGTACTTCTGGTCGGAATACCGGTATAAGGCTGAATAGAAACTCTCACAGTATCTAAATACTCACAAAATAAACTCAATAATCTAGAGAGAGAAAGAGATAAAGCTTGTTTCTGGTGTGATTTTCAATTCTAACTTAGCCATCTATTTATAGGAAAATGTTAGCACGCCGAAGCAGACTTAACCTGCAACCTGATGACTTTACCTGCTACTATTCCCACCCACCACATTTGAATAAAAATCTCAGCATATTTCTTCACCAACCAAGAGTGGGGCCCACCAATTCTAGAATTTTCCACCAAAATGATTAACTCCGAAAATTCAACAATTTCTGAACCAATCATCTCGTAAAATTCATAATAAATTATACGTTCATTTTTAACGGTTCAAAATTTGTGGACATATACTCAACTTATATATGTATAACATATCCAAAAATTACCACGATCCAAAGGTCGGATTAAAAATTATAACCCCCGCAAAATATCTCAAAAACCCTGATTTTTAATACCTCCATTCCGACAAAAATACTGATAAAAACCTCAACATTAACTCCTTCATTTTTAACCACAAAAATATATCCCTCATTTATATCCACATAAAATAAATATTTCCTTATCATATGAATCAATAATTATTTATTCACAAATAATATTACAGAATCACATTTATGACAACCAGGCCGTTCTCAAGAAAGAGGAGGCTTTCCAATAAGGATTTCTCCTTACTGGCGCGCAATTAGATGACCAAACCTCTCCTTAGACAGAACTTTCTAGACATTGCCAATAATGTTATCTAATAATATTATTCAAATAATATGAATTATTGATCTGATAATGGAAAATATTGTGCATCAACAATTATTGAAACAACAATAATATAAAATATCAACGCAACAATTATTGAATCAATAAAATAAAATATTGAACAATAACTACTGTAACAATTATTGAATAGTGCCTTCTTACGTAAGAATCAATAATTAGTGCAATACCGTGTGCTACTGTATTTTAACCACCGGGTATTCCAACAGTATTAACGGTAACAACTACGCCGTTATTTATAAATAACTTATACTTGTCGTTTTCTTCATCCAATCGCTTTCCGTTATGGGGCCCACACAAGGCTGCGCCGTCGTACGAATATTCCCCGACAGCAAGAATATTCCACGACCAAACGAATATTCCCCGACAAAATGAATATTTTATAACCACTTGCTTATTTTACAAAATTTGGACATTTCACTCATAACCAAAGTATTATATGAAATTAACCCCTTATTATTCACAATAATATTTAGAAAAAATTTAATTTTATTCATTAATAAGTTGGGGTCTTACAATTATTATTACTACTACTACTACTACTACTACTACTACTACTACTACTACTACTACTACTACTACTACTACTACTACTACTACTACACTACTATTATTACTATTATTATTAATATTATTATTATTATTATTATTATTATTATTATTATTACAGTTATTATTATTATTATTATTATTATTACTATTATTATTATGACTGTTATTGTTGTTATTATTATTATAATAATAATAATAATAATAATAATAATTATTATTATTATTATTGTTATTATTATTATTATTATTATTATTGTTATTATTATTATTATTATTATTATTATTATTGTTATTGTTATTGTTATTGTTATTATTATTATTATTATTATTATTATTATTATTATTATTATTATTATTATTAGTACTACTACTACTACTACTACTACTACTACTACTACTATTATTATTATTATTATTATTATTATTATTATTATTATTATTGTTATTATTATTATTATAATTATTATTATTATGACTGCTATTATTATTATTATTATTATTATTATTATTATTATTATTATTATTATTATTATTATTATTATTATTATTATTATTATTATTATTATTATTATTATTATCTTAATTTAAGGCAACATTTTAATAGTCGTTGCAAAAAGTTGTATAAAATATGCTACGAAAATATAAATTGTTGCCGATGAATGTGGTCTATATTAGGCAACGAAATATAGCAATAAAAAAACTTTCGTTGCCCACGATGAGGAGAAATCAAGTGGTTAGAAATTTTGCAACGAATTTCTACCGAATTTTGTTTCTAGATTTTACAACTACTTATGAATTTCGTTACAAAAAGTGAAAGCCTGACACAATCTGTAACGAAGGACAAGTTTCGTTACTAAACATACACTTTTAACAACGACTTATAAAGTCGTTGCCTGAAAAATCGTTGCTAAAGCCCTATTTTTAGCAACAAAAAAACTTTCGATGCCCACGATGACGGGAAAAAAATTGGCCGAAAATTTTGCAATGAATTTCTAACAAAATTTTTTCCCTCTAATGAATTAGCAACGAAATTTTGCAACGACTTATGAATTTCGTTGCTAAACATATACTTTTAGCAACGACTTATAAAGTCGTTGCCCAAAAAATCATTGCTAAAGGCCCATTTTTTGTAGTGAGAGGAATGCTTTCGAATTGATTTGGTGAATCAGGTCTTAAATGATGAAGTAGAGAGTTTGATGGGTTATGAACCGTTGAAAAGTGTTATTGCCGAAAATTCAGAAATAGAGGATGAGGAAGTTGAAGAACTTGTGCAATTTCTCGATACTACTCCACAATTTAGAAAATTCAAGACACATGTTGAGCCATTGAAGAAAGCTGGAGAGACATCAGTAAAATTGAAGCCATCTCTTGAGACACCTCCAGAACTTGAATTGAAACCACTTCCAAATCATTTACGATATGCATTTTTAAATAATGATTCAAAGCTACCTGTGATTATTTCTTCTGCACTAACATTTTTTCTGGAAGAAAAATTGCTACGAGTCCTTCGAGAATTCAAGTCGGCTATTGGATGGACTATAGTAGACATAAAAAGGATCGGCCCTTCTTTTTGCACGCATAAGATCCTTCTAGAAGATGATAGTAAGCCGTCGGTGGAGCAACAAAGAAGACTTAATTCGATAATGAAAGAAGCGGTCAAGAAAGAAGTATTAAAATGGCTGGATGCAGGCATAATCTACCCGATTTTAGACAGTTCATAGGTGAGCCCAGTGCAATGTGTACCGAAAAAGGGTGGTATGACCGTGGTTTCAAATGAGAATAATGAGTTGATTCCAACACGAACAGTGACGGGGTGGAGAGTCTGCATGGACTATCGCAGGCTTAACAAAGCTACGAGGAAAGATCATTTCCGACTGCCTTTTATCGATCAGATGTTGGATAGACTAGCAGGTCACGAGTATTATTGCCTTCTGAACAGATATTCAGGCTACAACCAAATTGTTATAGCTCCAGAAGACCAGGAAAAGACAACCTTCACATGTCCATACGGCACGTTTGCTTTCAGAAGGATGTCTTTCGGATTGTTCAATGCTCAAGCCACCTTCCAAAGATGCATGATGGCCATTTTTTCGGATATGGTAGAACAGAATGTGGAGGTATTCATGGACGATTTCTCGGTATTTGGGGATTCTTTTGATTTATGCCTTGAGAATTTGGTGATGGTCTTGAGAAGGTGTGTTGAAACGAATTTAGTACTGAACTGGGAGAAGTGCCATTTTATGGTACAAGAAGGAATTATTTTGGGACACAAAGTTTCGAAGAAGGGACTTGAGGTGGATAGAGCGAAGTTAGAAACTATTGAGAATTTTCCGCCACCAACTTCAGTTAAAGGTGTTCGAAGTTTTTTGGGATATGCAGGCTTCTACCGCAAATTCATTAAAGACTTCTGCAAGATAACTAAACCACTTTGTAGTTTATTGGAGAAGGATGCACAGTTTAAATTCGATGAGGATTGCATGTTGGCATTTGAGCACTTGAAGGGGAAATTAACTTCAGCACTAGTTATTACTGCTCCAGATTGGGGTTTGCCATTTGAGTTAATGTGTGATGCTAGTGATTACGCTGTGGGGGCTATTTTGGGTCAGAGAAAGGAGAAAATTTTTCATGTTATCTATTATGCTAGCAAGACACTTACTGATGCGCAGTTGAACTACACCAGCACAGAGAAAGACTTATTGGTAGTGGTGTATGCCTTTGATAAATTTTGATCATATCTTATTGGTAAAAAGGTGATAGTGTACACGGATCACGCAGCAATCCGGCACTTAGTGGCAAAGAAGGATGCAAAGCCCCATTTGATCAGATGGATATTATTGTTGCAGGAATTCGATTTAGAGATCAAGGATAAAAAGGGCACTAAAAACCAAGTGGCAGACCACTTATCACGACTAGAGAATCTGGAAAGGGAGGTAAACGACAAAGTTATAATTAATGAATCCTTTCTAGATGAGAAGTTGTTTGTGGTGAAAGGGGAAGTGCCATGGTTTGCAGACTACGCGAACTATTTGGTGAGTAAGATGGTACCTTCTGACTTGGTGGTTCATCAAAAGAAATTTTTTTTGCATGATGTTAAATGGTATATATGGGATGAGCCGTATTTGTTTAAACAGTGTGCTGATCAGATGATAAGAAGGTGTATCCTGTATAGTGAGATCGAGGGGATTCTGCAGGATTGTCATGCTTCTGTGTATGGGGGTCACTATGGTGGAGAGTGGAGAGCGAACAGCGGCTAGAGTGCTACAAGCGGGGTTCTACTGGTCGATAATCTTCAACGATGCGTACAGTTTCGTTCGAAGATGTGACATATGTCAGAGAGTCGGGAACATTTCGAAAAGAAATGAAATGCCTTTGAACACAATCCTCGAAGTGGAAATTTTTGATGTGTGGGGGATAGATTTCATGGGTCCTTTAGTTTCCTCTAGCGAAAATCTGTACATCTTGCTTGTAGTGGATTATGTATTGAAATGGGTAGAAGTGGCAGCTCTTCCAACAAATAATGCCAAAGTAGTCCTCAGATTTTTACACAGAAGTATCCTCACGAGGTTTGAAACTCCTAGGGCCATCATTAGTGATGAAGACAGTCATTTCTGTAACAGGCAGTTTACAGCTTTGTTGGCTAAGTATGGGGTGAACCATCGCATTGCTACAACTTATCACCCACAAACGAATGGCCAAGTAGAAGTGTCAAATCGAGAAGTTAAGAGAATTCTGGAAAAAGTTGTGAATCCCACTAGGAAGGATTGGCCTTTAAAGCTTGATGATTCTGTTTGGGCATATAGTGTAAGACCCCAACTTATTAATGAATAAAATCAAATTTTCTCTAAATATTATTGTGAATAATAAGGGGCTAATTTGATATAATACTTTGGTTATGGGTGAAATGTGCAAATTTTGCAAAATAAGCAAGTGGTTATAAAATATTCATTTTGTCGGGGAATATTCGTTTGGTCGTGGAATATTCTTGCTGTCGGGGAATATTCGTACGACGGCGCAGCCTTGTGTGGGCCCCATAACGGAAAGCGATTGGATGAAGAAAATGACAAGTATAAGTTATTTATAAATAACGGCGTAGTTGTTACCGTTAATACTGTTGGAATACCCGGTGATTAAAATACAGTAGCACACGGTATTGCACCAATTATTAATTCTTACGTAAGAAGGCACTACTCAATAATTGTTACAGTAGTTATTGTTCAATATTTTATTTTGTTGATTCAATAATTGTTGCATTGATATTTTATATTATTGTTGTTTCAATAATTGTTGCTGCACAGTATTTTCCATTATCAGATCAATAATTCATATTATTTGAATAATATTATTATATAACATTATTGGCAATGTCTAGAAAGTTCTGTCTAAGGAGAGGTTTGGTCATCTAATTGCGCGCCAGTAAGGAGAAATCCTTATTGGAAAGCCCCCTCTTTCCTGGGAACGGCCTGGTTGTCATAAATGTGATACTGTAATATTATTTGTGAATAATTAATTATTGATTCATATGATAAGGAAATATTTATTTTATGTGGATATAAATGAGGGATATATTTTTGTGGTTAAAAATGAAGGAGTTAATGTTGAGGTGTTTTATCAGTATTTTTATAGGAATGGAGGTATTAAAAATCAAATCAGGGTTTTTGAGAAATATTGCGGGTGTTATAATTTTTAATCCGACCGTTGGATCGTGGTAATTTTTGAATATGTTATACATATATAAGTTGAGTATATGTCCACAAATTTTGAACCGTTAAAAATGAACGTATGATTTATTATGAATTTTACGAGATGACTGGTTCAGAAATTGTTGAATTTTCGGAATTTATCATTTTGATGGAAATTCTAGAATTGGTGGGCCCCACTTGTGGTTGGTGAAGAAATGTGCTGAATTACATTTCAAATGTGGTGGGTGGGAATAGTAGCAGGTAAAGCCATCAGGTTGCAGGTCAAACCTACTAAAATTTTCCTATAAATAGAGGGCTAAGTTAGAATTGAAAATCACACCAGAAACAAGTTTTCTCTCTTTCTCTCTCTAGATTATTGAGTGTATTTTATGAGTATTTAGATACTTTGAGAGTTTCTATTCATCAGAGCAAGTTTCTTTCAGCCTTATACCGGTATTCCGACCAGAAGTACTGATATCTTGAGGTAAGGGATATTATTTTCTTCTTAAATGATATTATTTTCTTCAATATCATTATGCTGAAATATTGATATGAGTTTTTATCAAATTTGGAACTTTTTGTATCGGGGTTACTATTCATGTATACGGCACTATTCACGTATACGGCACTATTCACGAATACGGCACTATTCACCGAAAAATAAAATTTTTCCTTTTTGTCCAAGATGTCTATTATGGTTACTATCTTTGATTGTATCCATGTTTTGATCTTTATTTTTGAATTCTGCTTCACAATTGATTATAATGAAGTATTATTGATCTTGGATAAACTGTTATACGAATCCCTACTATTTGTCCTTCTGTCTCATTGGATTCGTTCTCTTTAAGATATTTTTCATCATCCTCAGTCCTAAATGATGATATTTATGAATATCTTTGGCATGTAGTGCAAAGATGTATGATTACTTGATGAATATCTTTGGCCTGTAGTGCAAAGATGAACAGGTGTTGAGATGAACATGACTGACAGGTGATACAAATGAATATCTTTGGCCTGTAGTGCAAAGATGAATATTTGGATAAAGATGATTATTAATTGATGTTACAGGGATAAAATATTGATGATGGACTTTTAAATCTTAGAAGATAGTAGAATTCTTTCTCTACTTGACTCTTCTAATGGTTTGCTATTTCCGCTGCAGTTGTTGATCTAAAACTTGTTGTCGATTATATTCTATCAGATTTTTCCCTGTTGAAGACTAACGATAATTTGTTTGTATATTATTTTAGTCATAATATTCTTTCCTGGGCTAGTTGAGCTCACCCTTTTCCTTTTTGTTCCATTTTTCTTCTCAGGAGGTGAGAACATAGCAGGATCTTGTCGGGGTATGGAGTGATGGTTCTAGAAAGATGTTTTAGCAGTCCTCACTATTTTTGTAAAATAGTGTTTGAATAATTGTAATGAGGATTTATTTGAGTGTGGATATTGTCTAGAAGACAATATTTGTATTTAAACTCACAGTATGTGTTGTCGTATTTTGCACGACATTTGTATTATTGAAGTTGTAGTTTGCTTTCTTTACCATGTATTTGGCGACTCAGAATAGGTGTTGTATACCTATTTTGGGGGCGTCACAGTTGGTATCAGAGCTTAGGGATATGATCCCTGGCTGAGATGTGAGACAAGAACTAGGAGGGGAGAGACGGGGAATTCCTTCACTAGTATGACTTGACTAAGTTTATTTGGTGTTTATTTGGTCGGTCAGAGTATAGGGATAATATATGACATGACTATTAACCCTTGTTTTATGGCAGTATTTAAGAATGGCAGCTGAGAACGCTAATAATGGAGTAAATCAGACCGTAGAGACACCTTTGATCACCACCCAGGGGAACGTGCAACAGGAAGGCAATATTCCTCCTGTAAACAACGTTACCGAGGAAACGATGAATGATGGAATGTTTAGGAGCTTTTTGCAGTTCATGCAAAATCAGACGAGGGAGACTCGTGTGCAGAATACGGGTGGAAATGATAACGCGCGGTTTGTCACAGCTAAGCAGTTCAAAGAATTGGGACCACCAGAATTTAAGGGAAAGCCGGATCCGATCATGGCGGAAACGTGGGTCAAGCAAATTACCAAGATATTCGATGTCTTGGGATGCACGGAGGAACAAAAGGTTCCATTCACCACCTTTATGTTCCGCGGTGAGGCAGACTACTGGTGGGAGTCTGTGAAGCGTACCCAGCCTGACGCACTCAACATGTCCTGGGAAACATTTCAAAAACTGTTCAATGACAAGTACTTTCCTGAAAGTATTCGTCATATGAAGGAGGTAGAGTTTATCAGACTGGAACAAAACAACATGACGGTGTCCCAGTACGAGGCGAAGTTTACAGAGTTATCCAGGTTTGCACCTCATTTGGTCGAAAATGAGGAACGAATGACAAGGATGTTTCTGAGAGGTCTAAAACCCGAGATTCGACAATATCTTATCTCTCATAAATTTTCTTTAAATTCAGATGTTGTAAATAGGGCTCAATTATTAGAGCGAGATAATGAGTATGTGCAACCGAAGGACCACAACCAGGGTCATACCGGTGGCGGCAGTCATCGAAGCAATGAAAACCAGCAGGGAGGAAAATATTCGGACAAAAGCGGTAACCACTCTGGTGGTAATCGTGGTCGTGATAATAGAAGGAGCGAGTCGGGAGGAGATTTCAAGAAGAGAAGGTACAACAATGATAATGTGAAGACGTCAGCACAAACATCAACTGTTTCTAGGGGAGGAGAACGACCACCGGTCGTATGTTACAAATGTGGGAAAGAGGGACATATCAGCCCAAACTGCCCACAACAATCCAAGGTATGTTATAACTGTGGAAAGGAGGGTCATATAGCTCGAGAGTGTTCTGTAGCAAAACCAAGTTCAGCGGGGATGGTGACTCCAAAAGCTGTCCTGGATAAGTCGAAATCAGCGGTTCCTGGAAGGGCGTTTGTCGTTACTGACCAAAACGCGAGAAACCCGAACGAGGTGATCACGGGTAAGCTAATCTTGAATTCTTGCGAAGTTTATACTTTACTAGATACCGGTTCTACCCATTCTTTTATCTCTCCTGCTTGTGCTCAACGTTTAAACTTGACTCCAGAGAAATTGGACTTTAACTTATCTGTTGAAACTCCGTTGGGTGAAACCTTCGTTACATCTACAGTTTATAAATCTTGCATGATCCAAGTTGGTACTATCACATTACCTGTTGATCTTATCTCTTTAAAGATACTTGCTTTTGATGTGATTTTAGGAATTGATTGGTTAACCACTCATCATGCTAAAATTGATTGTTTTCGTAAGGTTGTTAGTTTTCATATTCCTAACCAACCTGTCATACGAATTCAAACTACTAAACCACTAAAATCAGTCACTGTCATATCGAGCCACAAAGCTATTCGTTTATTGAAAAACGGATGTCAAGCTTTCTTAGCCCATGTAATGGATTTGAACAAAGACAAGTCAGATTTGAATAATATTTCTATTGTTAGAGAATTTCCCGATGTATTTCCTGAAGAACTTCCTGGTCTACCCCCATAACGTGAAGTTGAATTCTTTATTGACCTTAAACCCGGTACAAAGCCCATTTCTAAAACTCCATACCGAATGGCTCCTATTGAACTTCTGGAGTTAAAAGTCCAACTACAGGAGTTGTTGGACATCGGTTTTATTCGTCCTAGTACGTCTCCTTGGGGTGCTCCTGTTTTATTCGTAAAGAAGAAAGACGGGAGTATGCGACTTTGTATCGACTATCGAGAATTGAATCATGTCACTATAAAGAATAGGTATCCGCTACCTCGCATTGATGACCTGTTCGACCAGTTACAAGGAACACAATTCTTTTCAAAGATCGACCTTCGTTCTGGATATCATCAGCTGAAGATTAAAACTGAGGATATTCCAAAGACTGCCTTCAGAACTCGATACGGGCATTATGAATTCTTAGTAATGTCTTTTGGATTGACTAATGCTCCTGCTGCCTTCATGGATATGATGAACCGTGTATTCAAAGAATATTTGGATCAGTTCGTTGTTGTCTTTATTGATGACATCCTCATCTATTCCAAAAGCCGTGAAGATCATGAGCGCCATTTGAAGCTGGTACTGCAAAGGCTTCGTGAAAATAAGCTATATGCCAAATTAAAGAAATGCGAGTTCTGGCTTGAGGAAGTAGCATTCCTTAGGCACGTGGTGTCAAAACATGGAGTATCTGTCGACTCGGCGAAGATTGAAGCCATACAAAGTTGGGAGCAACCGAAGTCGGTAACCGAAGTACGTAGCTTTCTAGGCTTAGCTGGTTATTATCGGAGATTTGTGGAAGAATTTTCTCGAATCGCTACTCTGTTAACTCAGCTGACTCGGAAAGATACAAAATTTGTATGGAGTGAGGAATGCGAGAAGAGTTTCCAAGAACTTAAAAGGACACTCATTTCGGCACCTGTTCTGACAATACCATCTAGTTCGGATGGATTTGTTATCTACAGCGATGCTTCAGGCAAAGGGTTAGGATGTGTTCTCATGCAACATGGGAAAGTCATAGCCTATGCCTCATGACAACTCAAAGAATATGAGAGGAATTATCCTACTCATGATTTGGAGTTGGCAGCAGTCGTTTTTGCGTTGAAGATCTGGAGACACTACCTGTATGGGGAGAAAGTGGAGATCTATACAGATCATAAAAGCCTCAAATATTTCTTCACCCAAAAGGAACTCAACATGTGGCAGCGACGTTGGCTCGAGCTGTTGAAAGATTACGATCATATCATCCAATATCATCCTGGAAAAGCAAACGTAGTAGCTGACGCATTGAGTAGAAGATCATATGCGGGTACGAGTGCAATATTGTTAACACAAAGGCCCATTTTGTATGACTTACAAAGGATGGAGATAGAGATGAAGGCTCCAAGTACCCACATGATGATATCAAATATACGAGTAGAACCGACTTTAATCGATAAAGTTAAAGCTGCTCAAGCTACGGACATGGAGCTGATGCGTATGAAGAAGAAAGTGCAAGAAGGTGCTATTCCAGAAGCAAGAATCGATGAAGAAGGAATACTTCGAGTCAACTCCAGACTTTGTGTTCCTAACGATTTTGACTTGAAGCATAGAATAATGATGGAGGCACACAACACACCGTTTGCAATCCATCCTGGGAGTACCAAAATGTATCACGATCTTCGACATACATTTTGGTGGAGCAATATGAAAAGAGAGATCGCAGAGTTTATCTCGAGGTGTTTAACTTGTCAACGTGTAAAGGCGGAGCATCAAGTGCCAAAGGGTCCATTGCAACCACTTAAGATCCCGAAATGGAAGTGGGAACACATTACTATGGATTTTGTTACGGGTCTTCCCATGGTTTCTCAAGGCATAGATGCGATTTGGGTTATTGTTGATAGATTAACCAAATCCGCTCATTTCTTGCCGATACGTGAGACTTATTCCCTTGAACGTCTTGCTAGTATGTACGTGAACGAGATTGTGAGATTGCATGGCATACCAGTATCCATAGTTTCGGATCGTGACCCAAGATTCACTTCACGATTTTGGGTTAGCTTGCAGAAAGCTATAGGCACGGATTTACGATTCAGTTCGGCATACCATCCTCAAACGGACGGACAATCAGAGAGGACTATTCAAACTCTTGAAGATCTATTAAGACTTTGTGTCCTAGATCTCAAAGGGAGTTGGGATAAGTACCTACCGTTGGTGGAATTCTCTTACAACAACAGTTATCAGGCGAGCATAGGTGTGGCTCCATTCGAGGCGTTGTATGGAAGAAAATGTCGTTCTCCAGTATGCTGGAACGAGGTGGGTGAAGCAACATTGTTGGGACCAGAGTTGGTACGCATTACTACAGAGAAGATCCAAACGATTCGACAACGTATACAAACGGCACAGGATCGACAAAAGAGTTATGCGGATCTTCATCGGAAGGACGTGGAATTTAATATTGGGGATCATGTATTATTACGTGTTGCACCATGGAAGGGAGTTACAAGATTTGGGAAGAGAGGAAAGCTCAATCCAAGATTTGTTGGTCCATTTGAGATTCTTGAGCGAATAGGAAATGTGGCATATAGACTCGCATTACCTCCAAGCATGTCTCGTGTTCATAATGTTTTTCACATATCTATACTTCGTAAATATGTTAAAGACCTGAACCACATTATTGAGTTAGAACCAGACGAGATAGCTGAAGATTTAACGTACAAGGAGGTACCTGTTAAGATCTTGGATAGGAAAGAGCATGTCCTACGCACGAAGGTTATACCACAAGTTAAGGTTTTGTGGAGAAACCATGCTATTGAAGAAATGACCTGGGAGTTGGAATCAGAAATGAAAGTGAGGTATCCTCACCTTTTTGAAACATCAGGTACGTACGTCAATTTCGAGGACGAAATTTCATAAGGAGGGGAGGTTGTAAGACCCCAACTTATTAATGAATAAAATCAAAATTTCTCTAAATATTATTGTGAATAATAAGGGGCTAATTTGATATAATACTTTGGTTATGGGTGAAATGTGCAAATTTTGCAAAATAAGCAAGTGGTTATAAAATATTCATTTTGTCGGGGAATATTCGTTTGGTCGTGGAATATTCTTGCTGTCGGGGAATATTCGTACGACGGCGCAGTCTTGTGTGGGCCCCATAACGGAAAGCGATTGGATGAAGAAAATGACAAGTATAAGTTATTTATAAATAACGGCGTAGTTGTTACCGTTAATACTGTTGGAATACCTGGTGATTAAAATACAGTAGCACACGGTATTGCACCAATTATTAATTCTTACGTAAGAAGGCACTACTCAATAATTGTTACAGTAGTTATTGTTCAATATTTTATTTTATTGATTCAATAATTGTTGCATTGATATTTTATATTATTGTTGTTTCAATAATTGTTGCTGCACAGTATTTTCCATTATCAGATCAATAATTCATATTATTTGAATAATATTATTATATAACATTATTGACAATGTCTAGAAAGTTCTGTCTAAAGAGAGGTTTGGTCATCTAATTGCGCGCCAGTAAGGAGAAATCCTTATTGGAAAGCCCCCTCTTTCCTGGGAACGGCCTGGTTGTCATAAATGTGATTCTGTAATATTATTTGTGAATAATTAATTATTGATTCATATGATAAGGAAATATTTATTTTATGTGGATATAAATGAGGGATATATTTTTGTGGTTAAAAATGAAGGAGTTAATGTTGAGGTGTTTTATCAGTATTTTTATCGGAATGGAGGTATTAAAAATCAAATCAGGGTTTTTGAGAAATATTGCAGGTGTTATAATTTTTAATCCGACCGTTGGATCGTGGTAATTTTTGGATATGTTATACATATATAAGTTGAGTATATGTCCACAAATTTTGAACCGTTAAAAATGAACGTATGATTTATTATGAATTTTACGAGATGACTGGTTCAGAAATTGTTGAATTTTCGGAGTTTATCATTTTGATGGAAATTCTAGAATTGGTGGGCCCCACTTGTGGTTGGTGAAGAAATGTGCTGAATTACATTTCAAATGTGGTGGGTGGGAATAGTAGCAGGTAAAGCCATCAGGTTGCAGGTCAAACCTACTAAAATTTTCCTATAAATAGAGGGCTAAGTTAGAATTGAAAATCACACCAGAAACAAGTTTTCTCTCTTTCTCTCTCTAGATTATTGAGTGTATTTTATGAGTATTTAGATACTTTAAGAGTTTCTATTCATCAGAGCAAGTTTCTTTCAGCCTTATACCGGTATTCCGACCAGAAGTACTGATATCTTGAGGTAAGGGATATTATTTTCTTCTTAAATGATATTATTTTCTTCAATATCATTATGCTAAAATATTGATATGAATTTTTATCAAATTTGGAACTTTTTGTGTCGGGGTTACTATTCATGTATACGACACTATTCACGTATACGACACTATTCACGAATACGGCACTATTCACCGAAAAATAAAATTTTTCCTTTTTGTCCAAGATGTCTATTATGGTTACTATCTTTGATTGTATCCATGTTTTGATCTTTATTTTTGAATTCTGCTTCACAATTGATTATTATGAAGTATTATTGATCTTGGATAAACTGTTATACGAATCCCTACTATTTGTCCTTCTGTCTCATTGGATTCGTTCTCTTTAAGATATTTTTCATCATCCTCAATCCTAAATGATGATATTAATGAATATCTTTGGCCTGTAGTGCAAAGATGTATGATTACTTGATGAATATCTTTGGCCTGTAGTGCAAAGATGAACAGGTGTTGAGATGAACATGACTGACAGGTGATACAAATGAATATCTTTGGCCTGTAGTGCAAAGATGAATATTTGGATAAAGATGATTATTAATTGATGTTACAGGGATAAAATATTGATGATGGACTTTTAAATCTTAGAAGATAGTAGAATTCTTTCTCTACTTGACTCTTCTAATGGTTTGCTGTTTCCGCTACAGTTGTTGATCTAAAACTTGTTGTCGATTATATTCTATCAGATTTTTTCCTGTTGAAGACTAACGATAATTTGTTTGTATATTATTTTAGTCATAATATTCTTTACTGGGCTAGTTGAGCTCACCCTTTTCCTTTTTGTTCCATTTTTCTTCTCAGGAGGTGAGAACATAGCAGGATCTAGTCGGGGGTATGGAGTGATGGTTCTAGAAAGATGTTTTAGCAGTCCTCACTATTTCTGTAAAATAGTGTTTGAATAATTGTAATGAGGATTTATTTGAGTGTGGATATTGTCT
This sequence comes from Panax notoginseng, assembly GCA_016801055.1. Classification (NCBI taxonomy): domain Eukaryota; kingdom Viridiplantae; phylum Streptophyta; class Magnoliopsida; order Apiales; family Araliaceae; genus Panax; species Panax notoginseng. The sequence goes on from CM029023.1 coordinate 52,993,024, forward strand.
AGAAGACAATATTTGTATTTAAACTCACAGTATGTGTTGTCGTATTTTGCACGACATTTGTATTATTGAAGTTGTAGTTTGCTTTCTGTACCATGTATTTGGCGACTCAGAATGGGTGTTGCATACCTATTTTGGGGGCGTCACATATAGGACTGCGTATAAGACTCCGTTGGGCATGTCACCTTTCCAGCTAGTCTACGACAAAGCATGTCACCTTCCTATGGAGCTAGAGCATAAGGCATATTGGGCGATTCAGAAGCTCAATTTTGATTTAAAAGCTGCAGGAGAGAAATGCCTACTCCAACTCAACGAGTTGGATGAATTCCGATTACAGGCATATGAAAATTCAAAGCTATATAAGGAAAAGGTAAAGAAATGGCATGATCGCAAGATCATAGAGAGAACATTTGAGCCGGTACAAAGAGTTTTGCTTTTCAATTCCAGACTTAAAACTTTTTCCTAGGAAGCTTAAGTCAAGGTGGTCAGGGCCGTTCACAGAGAAAACAGTTTTCCCGCATGGTCTAGTAGAAGTATTTGATAAGTTTTTGGACAAGCCTTTTAAAGTAAATGGACAGCGATTGAAGCATTACTTTGGTGGTGAGGTGGACAGACAGAAAGTCACCTCAACTCTTTCTTCGATGTGATTGATTCAGAGACAATCAAGCTAATTGACTTTAACTTAGCGCTTGATGGGAGGCAACCCATTGTTTTTATCTCTACTTTTTATTTATGCAGTCTAGGTTGTTTTTGTTAGTTCATCTTCATTTATAATTAGGATAGTTGATTTGTTTTGCATAAGTGCGGTAGTAGATGAATTTGCATTGGACTGTGTTTGAGCATAGTATAGAGAGTTTGATTATTAGATGGTCATGTTTGCGTATTCAGTAGCTAATATTTTGACATGGTTAATTGGTGTTTATGCAGGAGAATTGAAAAGAAATCATCACTATGTCATGTATTGGAAATGCAGAATGATAGTGCAAAAAAATAGGGACGCGCGGCCGTGTCAAGAAAGCATTGATGAATCGAGCACCCGCGCGTAAACCACGCGCCCGCGCCATTGTCCAACTCAAAATCTGCGCTGCCGCGCCAGACACCAGACATTGAAAATTTTTTAAGTTTTAAAACCGTGTTGTGACTCATAACTTCGATCACTTGATATAACAAAGAGCCATATTCCCTCAGTCTCCATAACGCACACGATTCCTCTTCTCTAAATAGTTACAAATTGATAAATCAGAGTGTCACAGTCTCTTCTCCATCGATTTATCTCATCCAATGTAGTGCTCATCAGTTATTCTACCCACGCCACAACCCTCACTGATAAAGCTAGGGTTTATTGTGTGCAAATCAAGTTTGGGGGGTGGTCCATTCATCAGTTATTACTCTACCAAGTCCATCAAGCAGATTTCTACTATTATTCATTCCTAGCAATGGGTCCTAAGCGTGCACGATCTGTCGCTCCATCATCATCTTCTTCTTCCAGCTGTCAAGAAGAGGACATTGTGGATCATACTATGTTTCTCAATCTGGAGGCACAAACAGAGTATTATCGAATAGTGACAAAGACATTCGTAAAAGAATGAGGCTTCAAGCTTGGGAAGCAGGATGGTGAACTGTGGAATATGATTAGAGAAAGAGGATGGGTAGGATTTTGTGCAAGCCCTATGCCTACTCCCATGGGTATTATGCAAGAATTTTATGCTAATGCTGAAGATACTATGAGTGGTTTTTCAATGGTGCGAGGAGTTGATTACACACCTCAATTAATCAGGGTAGCTTTCTGAATTCTCGACACTCCACCGACTGGGACTGCTAATTGGGTCGAGTCTGCCCGGTTTGAGACAGATTTGCACAAAGTCATCACTGACTTGTGCATTCTAGGCACTCAATGGAATTATCGAGCAGGAACGGTTCAACCTCGCACTTTCCCAGCCTCGGTGTTGAATCGCTATGCAAAGGCTTAGAATTTATTTGTATGTGCGAAACTTGCACCTTCAACACATCAACATGAAATCACAACTGAGAGGGCTATCATTTTGTGGGGAATAATCACAGGAAAATACATCGATGTGGGCTATCTCATTAATCGGAACATGTTACGTTACATGAGTGGGACCACTACGGGGAGTATCACGCATGCGTATATGATTGCGAGTCTGTGTGCACAGCAAGGAGTCCAGTGGGATGATGAAAAGACGCAAATGCCCAGTCAAGATAGCACTCATGCGACGATTACAAAATTCGAGGATTGGGCAGGAGGCGAACCACATCCGAGGGGAAAAGGTTTCATCATTTAACCCGTATCCTCGGTGCCGCCACCACAGCCTACACATGAAACTGAACCGAGAACGTCGGCTCAAGTAACTGCTACTACTGGGGACCGTCAGCTCCGAAGGTTGGAGCGTAAGGTCGACACTATGTACGATAATTTTGCAGCGTTTGCTACGGGTTTGACAATGTCATTAGCGGAGGCATTTACGCAGCAGGGAACTATGCTTGAGTGGCCACAGTTTGGGACTACCGTGCCATTTCCACCACCGGATTCACCACCCGAAGAGGGTGGTGCAGCTGATTAATAGGGGAGTTTCTCTAACCCTATACCTTCATTCATTGAGACAATGAATATTTTAAGTTTGGGGGTATTGGGTAGTAGGGTAGTTGCATATAGGGTTTGTATAATGAGCATATAGGGTTTGCATGATGAGTTTAAAGGTTTGCATGATTAGTTTAAATTTCGCATGTTTATGTGTTAGATAATAATTGTAGTAAATTTTTCTATTTTGAGTCATTATAATTTGTGTTAGTATATGTTTACTTGCATTTGATGTTTAGTTGCATGTCTCGCAGTTCTAGCTTTATGGAAGTTATGTTTAGCCTATGATTAAAGTAAATTGTGAAGGATTGTTTCGTATTTTGGATAATACGAGCTTAGATATAATGTTTTACATGAGGTAATTCATGATGCTATTTAGATGCTTTCGGTTTTAAATGTGTTCACTAATGCTTGTAGGCATAAGGATTATGTGTTGCATTGCTTAATAGGAAATGTGGTTTTAAAAAAAAGAATTATGGGGAAAATGGACTGAGATTGTATAAAACATTGATAATCAAACTTTGGGAACACATGGGTATGCTAAAAAAAAAGCAATAGCGCGGCTAGTCTTATTTCGGGGCCCTTGTTACTTGAGTAAGTTCGCCCGTAGGGGTGTCTTAACACCTAGCACCCTAAGGTCTTTTATGGTCTGGGAGTCGTTGGTTGAAAGCTCGCTAAGGGGTATCAGTGTTAGCCTAATGGAATGAGGCATTGCACGGCCATGTGAAAAAAAGAAAATAATAAAAGAAATAAAAACAATAAACACCGCGGAAAAGAGCGAAAATTGCCTTCATAAGTAGAAATAAAGCAGTTAAACCCATTGTTGAACCTTAGTTTGTTTTGATATGTTGGAACAGTCTTTGTTGCATAAGTATACATGAATCTTGATTTAGACTGTAATTTTCTGTTTTGAGCAGTTTAGCATGTGTATTTTTGCTTTAATCAAGTTTTGGTGAACACAACATACACACACAACATCTTTATAGCATATATGAATTATTTGAGTGTATGATATTATGCCTATAGTTTGGTTTGAATTTGTATTCTCGAATCTGGATAATTCGCTGAGGCAGTTTGGACTGAAATTGTGTTATAGCTGGAGAATGTGAGACTCATTTGCATCATAATCTAGTTGCATAGCATGCAGTTGCATTTTTAGTGTTTATGTAGTATGCATTGCTTGAGGGCAAGCAATAGTTCAAGTTTGGGGGTATTTGATAAGTGGGTTTTATACCTACTTATTGGATATCAATTCATGAGAACTATGCCCATCTCGAGTATATTTTAGTGTGTTTTTAGTTGCATTTCGTGTTATTTGGCATTGCACGTACTGAGAATTCCTTTGGTGTAAAAGTGCAGGAAATGGCGAAGCTCGATGTTAGTAGGTGGCAATGAGATTAATGGAAGCATGATGCAAGGAACAAGTGGAGATAAGCCACTGAGCATTGATGAACGAAGAAGGATTAGTAGTTAAACACAGAAGCAGTAGCAGCAGCAGACTTAAGAATGCAGATTTCAGGAGCCGCGAGGCCGCGCGGCTATATAAGCTGGAACACGCACACCCGCGCCATTAACCGGACAAAGCTTATTTTTCACATGCGCGCCCGCGCCATGTTTACAAAGGGATCGCGCGCGGCCGCGCACGTTATAGACTATAGTTGCTGACTTCATTTTATTTTTGAAATTTGAAGTGTTTGAGTTGATATAAACTACTCTGGTTGGTACCAGATGTGACTATCTTTAGTTTTTACGAGTTTTTCATATTAGAGAACTAGGGTTTTACGTTTTGAGGGAATTCCAATGAGAATCCAAGCATAGAATTAATATTGTATATCTCTTCTTTGGAATTTAATCATTGTCTACGAACTACTTTTATGTTGCTGGAGATTATTGAGGATTTGAACAGAACTCTTGGAATATAATCAGCAATTGGGTTTGATCAATTCTATCTTCTCTTTCAATTGTTTAATTATTTTCCATGTGTTACTCTAATCCCATAATGGCTTTTGGTTCAGACATGAACTAAACATCTATTATGGGATTCTAACGGATTTTAATATGTAGTATAATTGATGGCTTGATTGCTGGATTGTTAGCGTATCATCAGGAATTTCTATTATGGTTGATTTGATTGCATGAATGCTTGATCACCATTCATTTTATGTACTTGTATGGAATTGAAAAATAACATGCGAGTATGGTTGTAATCATGATAGCATGCGTGTATGGGGCTGAATTGCTTAGCTTTATATTTCGTGGATCAGATAGACATATAATATTTCACCGTATGAGTTATATAAGGGCTTGTGCTTAAATTCAATATGGCTGCAACTTCTCATAGAAATATAGTGATTTTGGTTTTATTGATGATTACATGATTTCTCTTGTATGTAGATATTATGTAAATAGGTCATAATTTATTGAAAAATGGTTATGTCTACATTCGTGCTCTAGGCTAATTTCCTATGGTACATGAATAATCTTGCATGATGGTGATAGTTAAATGAACTATTAAATGAAGTTAGAATCCCATTATTTCCAAATTTGATTTATCATTTAATTATTCTTCTTTAATTTGTTACTTAGTTTATATTCATTCAAAATCATAGCGTATGTTTAAGCATATAGATATAGTGATATGGTTGATGCATAATAGTTTAATTTAGAAACCTTTCTCCGTGGATCGATACTCTACTTACTCTGTATTACTTGTTGACCCATGTATGCTTGCATGAGTTAGAGTCCTTTTATTAGAACTAAAAAGGAGGCAACACACACACATACACACACACACACACACACACACACACACACACACATATATATATATATATAAGCGATAAACACAATAGATATCACGCCCAGGCTCAATCGAACAGAGTTCGATAATATATATATATATATATATATATATATATATATATATATATATATATATATATATATATATATATATATATATATATATGTAAAAGCAATAAAAGCCACGGATCGGCGATCTGGGCATACATACACAACACGACTCTCAACGTGAATAAGTATGTGTGGATGGAAGTGAGGAAAGGCTTAAAAAATCTGAGATATCTTACAGTGGGCTGCCAATAAGACTTCAGATAACTTTAAATGAATGAATACTCAGTTTCCACTGGTTAAATATAGCAAAACACGAGCTCACAAGTGTTTAGAAAAAGAAAGCACTCAGTTTAAAGTGTGTACAGAGCAAAATAGACAGGGCTTCCTCGTCTTTCTTCTCTTGAAAATGGCCACCCCAATCCCTCTATTTAAAGAGCGGGAAGCCGCAGATTTACTTGCGGTAGCCGAAGGTCCACCTGCGGCTACTCGGGGTGCCCCAAGCTCTACAAGTCTTGCCATCTCGAAGTACGTGCACTCGTGCAATGCGTTGTCTGGTTGAACCTTCATAACTTTCAATCTCTTCATTCGATTGAGGCGTATAATACCTTTTCGGAATGCTGTTGTCGAGAGCTACACAATAATATGGGATACGAGGTTATACAAAGCCGAGAAGATGGGTCTATGACCCGATCTTCAAGTCTTTAACTTCTATCTAGTGTGTTGTCTTGTGTAGTAGTCACTCAGGATTTTGAGCTATGGTTCTTGTGGGATACTTCTGTGTAGACTGTGGGTTGAAATGTTGTTGAGACATCGTGAATGTAGGATCGAGGCGGCAAAATGATGATTTTCCCCTCACCAGGGTTATCTCTGGCTCAGGGCTGATGTAGCTGTCATTGCTCAGGGTTATCTCTGAGATTGGTCTGTTGTGAGTACTAAATGTCCTCAGAGTTGTCTTTAAGGTGTTCCTGACCTTCCGGGTTTATCTCCAGGGTTAGAACTGAATGCCTCAGGGTTATCTCTGAGGTTGAAACTGACTTTTCTGGGGTTATCTCCGGAACTGGAACTACATTCGTCGGGGTTGTCTCTGAGGTTGGAACTAAATCTCCCGAAGTTGTTTTCGGGACTGGAACTGAATATCTCGGGGTTATCTCTGAGATGGAAAATTGAGTATCCCGGGGTTGTCTCTGGAAGACGATTTTTCCCTCCTGCAAGGTTAGTAACACGAATGCAAAATTTCGAGTGTCTACAGATGCCCCTCGTTATCATATTCATGAAATGTAATGGCATGGATAGGATAAAGAATACTAGACACTTGAAATGTGACAGGATAATTATGATGCAATGAAATACAGTATGATGCAAATGCAATGATGAATGTGGTTTGTTAGACTGTTTTCCAACGGGATGTGATAACTGTCTACTCACATGCCTTCTGTTGGGGACTGTAGTTATCACTGATGATCCTGACGAACTGCTTGGATGTCTACTCCAAAGCTCCCAGGAACCTCTAAGATGTTGACGTTGGGGTTATCACCAAAGTCTTTAATCCTAAGTATAGACTTCCCACTGAGGATGCACCTCTCATGTACAAGAGACTCATGGGGAGTTATGCTCTGTCTGATGAAGATTTGTATAACAGATTCCATCATCGATCCTCCCCAATGAGGATGGTTCTCCCTAGTTTATATCGCCAGGTCTTCCCAGTGTTATGTCAGAATTACTTCAAACAGTTTGTGTTGTCAATGCTGCCTGACCCTCATTGAAATGTACTTCAACGAATACCATCATCGGACCACCTCCGATGCTTCGCTGGGTTTAATTTCCAACGACTGAAATAACGTCAAGACTGCTTGACCTTCATTGAAATGTACTTCAACGGATGAATATCATCGGACCACCTTCGATGCTTCGCTGGGTTTAATTGCCTATGGCTGGAATAATGTCAAGGTTGCTTGACCTTCGTTGAAATGTACTTCAACGACTGAGATCATCAGATCACTTTCGATGCTTCGCTGGATTTACTTGCCAACGGCTGAATAACATCAAGGTTGCTTGACATTCACTGAAATGTGCTTCAATGGCTGAAATCATCGAACCACTTCTGATGCTTTGCTGGATTTACTTGCCAACAGCTGAACAACGTCAAGGTTACTTGACCTTCGCTGAAATGTGCTTCAATGGCTGAGATCATTAGACCACTTCTGATGCTTCACTGGATTTACTTGCCAATGACTGAATAACGTCAAGGTTACTTGACCTTCGCTGAAATGTGCTTCAACGGCTGAAGTTGTATGAAATCTCTGTTAGGTTGAGGTTTTTTTATGAAAGGTATGGTTATAGTTGGAATCACAACCCCAAGTTGATGGCATCAGACATTTATGAGGTATTTCTAATTGTAGTTTGCAACAACTGTGATCATCGGTGTTGTGGACCCTGTGTTCGGGCGAATACCAATGAGTGATATGTAGACCCGCAGTTTGGTCTCTGAAAATTAGGATTTCAGGCTTTTCCGCTCAATCGTATAGCTTCTTTTTCCTGATTTGACTTTTTAGCTTATGGGACCTCCGTTGCAACTCAAATTGGATCGAGTCGGAGGGGTGCGACCCACCTGCGGCAGTCGCAGGTACACCTGCGGCAGCTGCAGATACACCTGCCACCATCCTTGTGTGGTATTAGTTGGTCATTTCCCTTTCACAAGTCATTTTCAAGTTGCACCACACAGAGAATCTGAGAGTTCTTCTTCAGATCTACTGAGTTTGGGCTATTTTCTGCAAAATTCGTCACCGTACAAGTGTTCTACACTATCCTGGTAATATATGCATGTCTTCTTTTCTAATTTTTATCCGTTGAAAAATGAGTTGTCACATGAAATGCTTCTAAACACATAGTAGTGAATATGCATGCTCATATGACTTGATAAAAAATATTCAGCATAGTAAATGTTAGTATTTAACCATGCTGAACATATTGATGTAAAAAAAATTTGACTTTTGAAACAGTCAAACTGACACCTTTTTTCTGTTATTTCTTATCCTATTTGAGGACAAATGAGAAAATGTTGTAAAGCAAAGTAATCCTGGTAATTAGACTACCCTTATGGATTATGACTTTGATATTTTTATGCGTATAAGATGTTTATGACTTTGGGTTGGTGTGCTACTGAATGACCACCTAATTATGCCAGCATGCATGTGGATAGTCCTTTTTACAAAGGAGACTCTGGCAAAAAATTTTCATGAGCCTAGGCATTGGGTAGTCATGCATTTTTAACTCTACTGTAAGCATATATTAAAGTAATACATGCATGCATATAGACATCAAATGCATTTAAAAAGTTCTGGGTTAGAATTTATCACACCCTTTCTGAGGTGATTTGGAGACTTGTGTCCAGATATATGGATTCGAATTAGTCGAGCAGTTTGTTGATCGATTTCACAATCGATTATTTGTGCAAGCATACACAGTCAGCAAGTAATAAAATTGTAAAATTAAGTGTCGTACCCACAGGGAATTCCAGTCAATAAACTCCAACTACTAGTACTATACCAATTTAATTTTATGTAAACAACCGCAATTTGTGATTTTTCTAATTTAGAAAACTAAAATTAACTAATCAAAACTGTTTCGCTCTAGGAATTTATTCAAATAAATAAAGGTTAAGACTACAATATCCCCAATTATGTAATGCAAATCAACTGTCCAATTAATCCAATTATTACGCCACCTGAATTGTTAATAGGTGTCCGCGTTGGGATTTTTATTTGTCCCTTTTCTGTTCTTGTCTTTTAGTGTTCTCATGTTAGGTGAGATTTGTTTGAAATAACAAGTTATGAAAAGGTCCGACATGTATATGTCGACGATTGGGACTTGTAAGAGTCACCGGTTGGTATTTTTAAATGGTTGCACCAACTCAACCAGAAATAGTTTGCACATTGACCTAGTGATGTGACACTATTTGACTGGTCTGTGAAATCGAGATTTGTTAGGGTTCGGGGGCTTGATTATGTGGAGGGAAGGTGCTAGGAACCCCCCGACATCCATAGTGACACGATGGCCGCCACTTTTCAATTTAAACATTTATCTAAATATGTGTGTGTGTGTAGATCAATGTGCAATTATCTGGAAGTAGTTCTATGCCTCGTTTCAGTTCTAACAAGATATAGCAGTGATGTTTTCTAAAAGAGGTTTTTCAAACCCTTGTGCTCAATAGTAATTGAGGCCTTTGATACTTCCATTTTATTATGTGTTCGGCTTGATTACTTTTATTTTCAAGATGCGAAGCAACTTCGAGAAAATAAGATAAAAAGTAGTGCCGAACTCCTTATGGGCATGAGAGCCGTCTAAGGAAATTTAAACACCGTGAATAATTTACAAGCTGGTCACAGCTGAAAATGTCCATCACAGGAACCGAATCTAGATTCAGAAAGCTGAATCTGTGATCATATGATTTCTAGGCTCACATGATGTAGCAATTTGTATGAAAGATGTAAACAGTTATATATATATAAAAGCTGTAAATATATATATATATATATATATATATATATATATATATATATATATATATATATATATATGAACGATCAACCACCACAAAGTAAACTCCAGGCAGGACGAAATGTATATATATAAAAGCAGTAAAAATATATATATATATATATATATATATATATATATATATATATATATATATATATATATATAAACGGTAAACACACCGGATATAAATTCAGGTGTTGGTCGTTTTACCGATCAATATATGCGTGCAAGTATACACGGTCAACAAATAATAAAGAGTAAGTAAAGTATCGTTCCCACGGAGAATTAACTAATAAAGTTCACCAAGCACTATTCCATAACCATTTCAGTCTTATTTAAACGAATGATATTATATTTTATATTAAAACTATAAAATTAAATAATACTAACTACCCCTAGAATAAGACTAGAGAATGAAGACCTGAGATCACAATTTCATCTACTGATTCATTCAAATCTACACATTTCATGTTAAGCCAAACTAATTGAACTGGACTGTTAGTCGAGAACACAAAAGTAAAGTATAGCCATCTATCAATGTACCATACACAAATCACATGTAATCCACAGTTGATAGAATACACATGAACACCCACATTACCTAAACCACTATATGTCTATGTGATTTACAAATAATTAGGGTTTAAGCCCAAATTCTCATTTGACTACGAATGGCACTTCGGTATAAGTCTATCCTAAGCACAAATCATATATCCCAACACAATATAGAATATACAATCACAAGCTAATAAGATCAGATCTATACCTATACTGCGTCTTTCAAGTTCATATGGGTTATCACAATAATCGATGGCCAATTAACAAAGCAAATAAGCACGATCTTAATAGACAATCTCATAACAATCAATAAAGCTAACAATGCAATATATCAGAAATAACTAGTCCATAGTATCCATTACAATCTCAGAATAGAGTTTAGTTCATCATAAAATCAAAATTTATAATCCATAATTGAGTATACATTGAGAAATAAAGATAGAAGTAAAGAGAAGTTAGGGAATTGGGAATGCAAATCTGATCTCTCTTGTTCCAATTCTGAAATTCCTATGCTCTCCAATTGCTTCAATCTTCAACTCTAATCTAATCTAGGGTTGTAATCTTGAAAGTAAAGAGAAGACTGTAATATTAGCTATGTGATCCCCCAAGGGGTGGAATATCCTTTTACATCTGATAGTCCGTCTAATATATCATTCCACTCCCCTCTCAGTTACGTAAATTAAAATAAAGTCAGCAGCTTCAGTCAACGTCACGCGTGGGCGCGTGCTTCCCCTTTGTATTCCTCACGCGGGCGCGCGTCTTTAAAATCTGGTCAAGCCGGGAGATCGCGCAGGTGTGCGCGTTTAAGCCTATTTAGCCGCGCGGCTTCTACAGTTTTGATTCTATGTTCTGCTACTGCTTTGTCCTACTGCTATTGATTCTTTATCATGGCACTCTTCCTTCATCCATCCTCAGTTGCATATCTCCAATTGTTCCTCGCGTCATGCTTCCATTAGCCTCATGCCATCTACCATTGCCAAGCTATGTCATTTCCTGCACGTTTCACACCAAAGGAGTTTTCAGTCCATGCAATGCAAAATAACACTAAATGCAACTAAAAATATATTAAAATATACTTGAGATGGGCATAGTTCTCGTGAATTAATATCCAATAAGTAGGTATAAAACCCACTTATCACCAGGCTCAATCAAACAGAGTTTGATGATAACAATATATATAAGTATATATATATATATATATATATATATATATATAAGCCATGGACCGACGGTCTGGGCATACACACACATCACGACTCTCAATGTGAATAAATGTGTGTGCCCAAAAGTGGGGAAAAGGCTTTAAGAAATGTAAGAAGGCTTACAGTGGATTGCCAAAGAAGACTTCAAATAGCTTTAAATGGATGAACACTCGGTTTCCACTGGTAAAATATAGCAATATATAAGCTCACAAGTGTTTGAAATGAGAAAGCACTCAGTTTATAGTGTGTACAAAGCGAAATGGACAGGGCTTTCTCGCCTTTTTTCTCTTATAAATGGCCACCCCAAGCCCCTTATTTATAGAGAGGGAAGCTGCAAGTGTACTTGCGGTAGCCGCAGATGTACCTGCGGCTGCCCGGGGTGCCCCGAGCTCTGTGGGCCCCTTCGTCTCGATGTACGTGCACTCGTGTAATGTTTTGTCCGATCGAACCTTCATAACTTTCATTTCGGGCATCCGATGGAGGCATATGATACATTTTTGAAATGCTGTTATCGAGAGCCACACAAATGATATGGGATAAGAGGTTGTGCGAAGTCAGGAAGATGGGTCCATACCCAGGTCTTCAAGTCTTCAAATTCAATTCGGTGTGCTGTCTTGTGTAGTAGTCACTTGAGATTAGAGCTATGGTTCTTGTAGGACACTTCTGTGTAGCATGCAGGTTAAAATATTGTTGAGATAGTGTGAATGTGGGATCGAGGTGGCAAAATGATGATTTTACCCCTTACCGGGGTTATCTCCAGCTCTAGGCTGATTTAGCAGTCGTTGCTCAGGGTTATCTCTGAGATTGGGCTGCTGCAAGTGCTGAATGTCATCAGGGTTGTCTCTAAGGTGTGCTTGACCTCCCAGGATTATCTTTGAGTTTAGGACTGAGTGCCTCGGGGCTATCACCGAGGTTGAAGCTGATTGCTGGGGATTGAAATAAGCTCTTCAGGGGTTATCTCTGGAATTGCTACTGCATGCCTCGTGGTTATCTCCGAGGTTAAAACTGAAACTCTCAGGGTTATCTCCAGGGTTGGAACTGAATATCTCGGGAGTGTCTCCGAGATGGAACTGACTTCTCCGGTGTTATCTCCGAAACTGGTACTGCATGCCTTGGGGTTGTCTCCGAGGTTGGAACTGAAACTCCTGGGGTTGTCTCTGGGGTTAGAACAGAATATCTCAGGGTTGTCTCCAAGATGGCCAACTGACTATCCCGAGGTTGTCTCCGAGACTGGGCTGAATATCTCGGGGTTGTCTTCGAGATGGCAAATTGAGTATCTCGGGGTTATCTCTGGGACTGCACTGAATTAACTTCCAGGGTTATCTCTGGAAGATAATTTTTCCCTCCGTAAAGGTTAGTAATAGGAATGCAAAATTTTTGAGCGTCTACAGATGCCCCTCTTTATCATATTCATGCAATGTAATGGCATGGATAGGATAAAGAATACTAGACAGTTAAAACATGACAAGACATTCATGATGCAATGTATTGCAGCATGATGCAAATGTATGATGAATGTGGTTTGTTGGACAATTTTCCAATGGGATGTGATGACTATTTATTCCCACGAGGACGACGATGGCATCACTCCATTTTGGTGGAGGTTCCTGTAGCTGAGGGTTTCACCCATTGTCTCTTACAGTTGGAGTTATTGACAACTGATGCCATCACTTGGGTTTGCTACTCTTGGAACATTTGACCATCGGCTTTTGAGGACGGATACCCGACTGGTGTTAAATATGTGATGTACACCCGTCGGATTCCTCTCTTCATAGATGGAGGATGGGAGCTCTATTTAGGAGAGCATGCTATTAGGAGCACCACATGAGAGATTTGTGTATCGATCTCGCCTCCTGTCAGTCATTATTTGCATATGTCGTAGTCGCCTGTCAATGATATCCCATTGATGGGCATTGACGGCTTTACTTTATTAGAGGGTCTGTTTACTTAGGAGGCATTATACCGCTAGTGGTCCCCTCGTACCATCGGAGCCCAGACCCACGCCACTCAATTCATGGGGAATATGGTTCCTGGATCTGTGATGATGACAGATTGGATGACATGTGTTCGAGATCTGACTAATTTGACACAGATTGATAGTTTGACCCGATAGTTGGACTGGACACATTTTTTTATCCGGCATTTGGGCAGAGATCCTTCAGAGGAGGATACTTTTGATCTTTCCAGCTCAGGGGCTGGCCCTTTAGATGACCCATATGGCTTTTCCAGTGCAGATCCTCCCTTGTATAGGCCTGATATCCCTCTTGACAGAGATCTAGTGACTCAAGAGGAGTTACATCAGGTGGACATGATTGATGATATAGACATAGATACCATTGTCTTCTTTTGATGTGTATTCTCGCTATATCTTTTGATAGGCCTCTATTAGATATTGGGTGGTTGTGCCCCATTCTCGTTATATCTTTTGATAGGCCTCTGTTAGTTGTAGGGCACTTGTGCCCCATTTTCCTGTATTTTTTAGCTGTACAGATATGATGTATTTAGATGTTGATGTACTTAGGAATGTATGTACTATTTTCCATTCCCTACATCATATTACCATCGATTATTTATCATGCATGTATTATGTCATGCATATGTATGTCCAAAGATATTCAGCATTGACCCCTGAATGGTCTTATGATACGGCCCACACAGATGTCTTCCTCGACTATTAGCCGTATTGATCACACCCCACTAGTATTGGTGGCCTCATGCTTGAGATCTTGGTATGATAGTGTATCCCCTTTAGACAGGTTAATTGTAGATCAGCTGTTGCAGCATTCCATGACCCTCCCGATGTTTCAAGTTCAACTGAGCTTTATAGATGGCATGCTAGAGCATTGGGTACCAGATAGGTAGGTTTTCTGGTTTGAGACCCAGGAGTTGACTCCCACCTTAGAGGAGTATGAGCGGTTGATGGCTTTGCCATTGGACATGCCTTGAGCTTGGATGGCTGTCGGAGATATGCGACAACAGTTCATGATCCTCACCGGGTTGAGGCATAGAGTAGCACATGATGAGATTGCATCCGATCATGTAGTGTCCCAGCATTTTCTGATAGATAGATTTGGCTCAGTGGGTAGCTATGCACAGCACTCCGGGGATTTCACCACATCGGAGGATCAGTGACGTGTTACCAGAGTAGACGTACTCATGATGTGTGTAGTGGCTTATTTGTACATGCCACTGTACATGGATGAATTGGACATCGAGGTTGTCATGGCGGTGAGAGCATTTAGTGAGGGTCATACCATTCTACCGATGATTGTGGCAGAGACATTGAGGTCAGCCATGTATTGCCACACCTATCCTGTAAGGGTGTTCATAGCCAGCTCGGTCTTGTTGTATGTGTGGTTCATGTCACATCTGAGACCGATTGGCATATTCCGATGACATGGGTACTATTTTACACATGAGATAGCCATGTCTTACTCCTTTCAGCCAGCAGAGTGTACAGACGCTACATCCTGGTCGGTGTTCTTGGTTGGGATCGAGGATCCTTTTGACATTTTGTCGTGTACAGGGCTCAGCTCTCCCTACAGCTTCATTACTCATGCACTGGGCATGGATTATCTCCCTCTGGCAGATTTGAGGGGCATGATCACATATCATCCACTGGCTGTGATGTCAGAGTTTGACTAGTTTTAGAATGTTCATCTTTTTGAGGGGCATTAGGTCAGCGTTTGGCTTCTCGCCATTTGTCTGCAGAGGATATATCCATGATGTATGCCTGTTGGGATCAGCGTGAGAGTGCTAAGTTTTCTGTTAGCCATCCGGGCAATTCGACAGAGTTTTCTGCATGGATGGAGGTAGAGATCACATTGGCAGCGGTCGTATCCACAGTGCCAAGGATTGATTCAGATGGTGGAGAGCCCATGGAGGACACTGATTCTCACACCGAGGAGGAGTTATTTACTGGGTTGCTAGCAGCTCTTGTAGATTCTCCCAGTACGATTGCTACTGTGATCCAGCATTTAACAGAGTATTTCGAGTAGAGTCTTCATCTGATGACCTTCGAGAGAGATCAGGCTAGGGCCTTGATATTGACAGCTCTTGCTGGCAGAGATTCCGCTCTATTAGAGAGATATGATGCCTTAGCCCTGTTGTTGCTGAGCAGGATGAGGCTAGATCATCTAGAGATGTAGTGCTTGTTGAGTGGGATAGTGCTATATTTGTCCGAGATATTGTTATTAAGGATAGTACTGGAGTGAGGTCCCTTACTACTGGCATCATTGTAGAGATGAGCACGTATATTGATGAGCATAGTGTCACCATGCAATTGGCTATGGATCTATTGGCTCATGTAGAGACCCTTGGGTAGGAGATCACATCGTTACCTCTTTCTTCTGAGAGGGATGCCATGTTAGGCTTGATAGCCCGCATACACACTGACTTGTAGGTGGACTTATATTTCCTGCACAGACTAGCTTAGCCATTTTGTCATGTACATTATACATTGTATATATCAAACATCATTATATATGGCAGGGAAATATATTTTGATTCACTTCCCTTTTAGTTGTGCCTTGTTGCTTGCTTGATATTTATCTGTTTCTCCAGGGCTTGTGATCTTGATGTATTCTTAACTCCTCCTTGATGGATGGACATTAAGATATCTCAGGGTCTTTCAGAATGGATCATTGATCTATGTGCATTCCTTATCATCTTTGGTGTCTTGGGACTGGTGTATGGAGATGTGGAGAGGAGTGTGGCTTTCCTCTCTGAGGTTGACAGCACCACAGATAGTCGCCGGTACTCCTTTGTATGGGGGAGCCCAGTTAGTTCCATCTCTTATGGATTGGTGTTTCTCTTTGAGGACTTAACCGTAGCTCAGATGGTCGCCAATTCTCTTATTGATGTGGTGAGGTTAGGTAGTTTCATCCCTTTGGTCTGAAGCCAATGAAATTTAGAGGATTGAATGATGATCCCAGTACCGTTGACAAGTTTTTATGTTTTGGTAGGGGGTAAGACCAAACCATGGATGGCTGTCTATGTACTCCTATTAAAGAGGAGATCAGGTCTGCGTAGTTCAAACCTGGTGTGAAAGTGCAACGCTGTATATGGCAAAGTGACGTAGAGATGTGTTTGTTTTGTTTTTTTTTTTGTTTTCAGTGCGAGAAGGGTGTAGAAATGTTTTTGTTTTTTTTTTCTGTAGTGCGACCGGACCATATAAAATGGTTGCCTACGTACTCCCGTGTTTTGGGGAGATTAGGTCGGCGTAGTTCGCCCCATGTACAGGGCGGATTGCAACCAAAAAGTTTAATCCCATGTATAGGATAAACTGAGGGTGTGAAAAGTTTAATCCATGGTGTGATCAACTGAAGGTGTGAAGGGTTTAATCCCTTGTGGGATAACCTGAATGTGTGAATGTTTATCCCAAGTGGGACAAACTGAAGGTGTGAAAGGTTTTGAAAACCTGCAGGGAGTGAAGGATCTGGTGATTCGAAACTAGGCTGCTGGTTAGAAAGTGTGTTTATCCCTGATGGGGCAAATGGGCGTGAAGAAAGTTATATGTAGTGAGGTTTAGAAAACCTGAATTGACTGGGGATCTGGTGATCCACAACCAGGATATTTGCTTGATGGTAGCCTCAGACATAGCACTGTTTCACAGTGTCCGAGTTAATGAGTTACAAAAATTCATCACCATCCATCTCTTGTAATCTGAGAGCGCCTCCTGTCAATACCTCCTTGACAACAAATGGGCCTTCCCAGTTCGGGGCGAATTTCCCTTTGTACGGATCTTGGTTGTCAATGACCTTCTTCCAAACCAAGTCATGTTGTTTAAACTGCCATAGCCGGTCTTTTCTATTGTAGGATATGACGATCCTTTGTTGGTATAGCTGACCATGGAAGATAGCAGCAGCTCGCCTTTCATCTGTTAAAGACAATTGATGATACCTATCTTATAACTATTGGTCTTCAGCCAGCTGAGCGTCTATCAACAGTCTGAGGGACTCCATTTCCACTTCTATGAGGAGCACTACTTCCATCCCATAGGTTAATGAGTAGAGGGTTGCCCTAGTAGAAGTGTGCATTGATGTTCTGTAGGCTAACAGAGTCAGAGGCAATAAGTCAGGCCATCCTTTGTGATTGTCGAACATCTTTTGCATGATCTTCTTGATATTTTTGTTAGCCACTTCAACATCACCATTCATCTTTGGACGGTAGATGACGGAGTTGAGATGTTTGATGTGGAATTTACTGCATAACTCCTCCATCATTTTGTTGTTGAGGTTCTTAGCATTGTCTGATACAATTATCTCTGGTTGTCCATATCGACAAATGATATTGTTTCTGATGAAAGCAATGATAACTTCTTTTGTAACCCTAGGGAAGGAGGCTGCTTCTACCTATTTGGTAAAGTAGTCAATCATGGTGAAGATAAATTGATGCCCATTACTGGCTTTGGGCTCGATAGGCCCAATCACGTCCATTCCCCACATTGAG
Organism: Panax notoginseng; assembly: GCA_016801055.1. Classification (NCBI taxonomy): domain Eukaryota; kingdom Viridiplantae; phylum Streptophyta; class Magnoliopsida; order Apiales; family Araliaceae; genus Panax; species Panax notoginseng. The sequence goes on from CM029023.1 coordinate 53,011,222, forward strand.
AAGGGCCAGGGCGAACTAATATTATGGAGCTCCCTTGGAGGGTGTGGATAGCATTCCCATGAATTTGGCATTGGTAACATCTCTTGACGTGATTATCACAGTCAGCTTTGAGAGAGAGCCAGTAATGCCCTGTTCTTAGGATCTTCTTGACAAGTAAGGGGCAGCTCATGTGTGGGTAACATACTCCACCATGGATTTCATCCATGAGCCTCAGAGCTTGGTCCTTGTCTAGACATCTGAGGAGACCTAGTCCTACATCTCTTTTGTAGAGTGCGTCTCCGCTCAGGTAAAACTTCATAGCCATTCGATGGATCTGCTTTCTTTCAGCTAGACTCGCCTCAGCGGGTGGAGATCCATCTTGTAGATACTCCTTAATATGTTGATACCAAGGGTGTTGGATGGGAGGTAGCTCATCCGATACTTCTCCAACATAGTTCCAGTAGGCTGGTGCCTTTTGTTGGGCAAATGTGATGTTTGGCATGTTAATGGCTCCATCAAAATACATCTTCCATGATTAGTGTGTATCGTCTTGATGGCGTTGTTGAACTGTCATTACCTCTTCATCGGGGAAGTACGTTTTCAAAGGTTTGAAATCCCCTGAAGGTGCGACGGCCAGTTGATCCGCAATTCCTTAACCTTTGATCGACTTTTGCGTCACGTAGACGATGTCAAATTGTTGTAGGATCAACTGCCATCTGGACAGTCAATAATTTAACATGGGTTTACTGAACACGTACTTGAGAGGATCCACGCAGGATATGAGATGGGTTGTGTGACCATGGAGATAATGCTGTAACCTCATGGAAGCCTATGCTAAAGCATAACAAGTTTTCTCAATCAGAGTGTACTTGTGTTCACTGCTGCTGAATCTTTTACTGAGGTAATAGATAGCTTGCTCTTGGCCTCTATCGTCTTTCTGTCCCAGCATGCAGCCCATGGCATTGTCATTGATGGATAGGTACATAAACAGGGGAACATCATCCCTGGGAGGTACCAAAATAGGAGCTTTGACTAGCTGCTCTTTGATTGTAAGGAAGGCTTTCTGACACTCATCATTCCATTTCATGGAGGAGTTCTTGTTTAACAACTTGAAGATAGGCTGATGTTGGTCAGAAAACCGATCACTAAACACGTGCAAGTATACGCGGTCTAACAAGTAATACAGTGATAAGGAGAGTGTCGTACCCACGAGGAACTATGACTAATATTTACCAAGTACTGACTGTTTATCGCTAAAGTCTTATTCGAACAACACTAAATGGAAGGGAGATTAATATAATTATACTACTTAACAAAGCAAATAAATGGATAATGAATGTAAATCTAAGGAAATACAAGCTAAGGTCACAACTTCACCCCCACACAGGCATTCTGTCGAACACCTAGCGTGTTCTGTTTCATCAAACTAGCTACCCTTTCTCTCTTTGGTCTTAATGGTCACGACAATTTGTTGACCGAGAACGCACAGGTGCCTATGCACCTCTGTCGAGGTATGCACAAACATATCCTCTCCAGATCCACCCAAAAGGGAATAGAACAGAAAAGAACGTCCAAGCTAGATGCAATCCTACATATATGTATGCAAATTAATCATAACAAGGATTTAAGCATAAGTTCTCATTTAGGTCGCACGCGGCGCACAGAGATATGTCTATTCTACGCACAACTTATGCATTCAAAACCCACAATCACATGCTAATATATTTAGGTGTAAATCTACAATTCTTCTGTCGATATCATGCAGATTACCAAAATCATCACTAATGTCTTAGTGAGAATCATAAAGCACAAATATATTAAACCAAATCATATGGTGCCAACCAAAGAGATAAAGATAATCAATTCAAATAACAAAGGGATCCATTATAACCTTAGAGCCAATATTCAATTCATAGTTAATAAACCAAATACAAGTAGCAAATAAGACAACATTTATAGATTGCAAAATTAGAGAGGATAAATGGATAGAAGAAACTCTGTCAAAGCCCCTTCAATCTCTATGCAATCCGCTCCTTTCAAGCTTTCCAATCCGTGTCGCTCGTTGCTCTTGTGCTCCAAAGAAATGTCAGACCTCTCCCTAATCTACCTAATCTATATTTACAGAAATCAACTAAGAACTAGAGAGAGAAAGTACAAAAGAAAAGAGAAAAACTAATCTAATCTATCCTATTCTAAGTTCTGTGTTATGAGAGATGCAGAGCTCTCTCCGTTCTCCTTCTCGATGCAGGCGGCTGCTCATCACTTATATACTGCTCCCCTCTTCTTTTAGGTCATTAAAGACTCATTACTGCTTGGGCACCGGAGCTCACGCTGCGGCACGAGCAAAGGCTTAACAAGCGGTGTTGGGGCGCGAGCTTAGGCGTTGGGGCGCCGTTAATGGCGCTGGGGCGCGAGTCTGGCGCCGGCCTTGGCGCTGGGGCGCCACACGTAGCTCAAGCGAGGCGCCAAAAGCCAGTAGCTTTGCCTAGCATTGGCGTTAGGGTGCGAGCTGGGGCGCTAGGGCACCAGATGTGACGTTGGGGCACGACTTCCAAGTGTAGCACTGGCGCTGCGGCGCCAGTACAGGAAAAATGGCCAATATGCCCCGTAAGCTGGAAAACAACTCTGCATTGCATCAATTAAGCATAATAACACTACAATCATATAAAACTATATAAAATCTATGAGAACATGCAACTATTTAAGTCATAAAATATCCGATTTGCAGGTATAAATCCCGCTCATCAAATACCCCCAAACTTAAGTCTTTTATTGTCCTCGAGCAAACTAACTAACACGGCACTAATAATAAAACATACCCGAAATAAAACAAAAACAGTATAGTAGCATCATGGCTTCAAAGCTTGATCATAGCCACTCCCAGAGAATTGAGCAAACATAGATATGAGTTCGAGTTCATTCAATTTCAAGCATAAGACTATATTCGATCCATTCTATGTGTGTGTGTGGAGACCAACCGTCTTAACTAATCATGGCTCAAATAAGTTCGCACAGTCGATTGCTAATACTACTATGCATACTCCGCAACTTAAGCATTCCACAAGCATTAAGAATAAGACGCAAATGCAGGAAAAGTTCAAAAGAAACTAGCATGACGACAGCAAAATCTGACTCGGACAGTCCTTAATTACCTTAGGCTATTCAAAACTACCCATGAATGAGCTTTTGATCAGTGACTCCCAAGCCAGACGACCTTAGGGCACTAGGTGTAGAACACCCCTGTGAATCTAATAACTCGAGCAGTAAAGGCCACGTAATCAACATAAGCCATTGAGATTTTATAACAAAAATGAAGAATATTTAGCGAGTGCATTTTATGCTCCATCTCGATATCGGTCCTGCGTTTATGGGCGAGTGCGTTTTACGCTCCATCTCGACCCACCGCAAAACTTTCGATATAAACTCTTCTTTTCTCTTTTTATTCTCATTTCATTCATTTTTTTATGTCAACATGCTAGAATCCAAGATCCAAAGCTGTATAAACGTTTAAGTCTTTTATTACCTTGTACAAATGAAAGTTAATAAGAGTGAACAAATTTTCAAAGCAATAAACACGCAAACTAAATTTGAAAAATAACTAGTTAAATACAGTTGGTCGGTGCGTGCTAAGAAGGACGGATCAATAACAGTCTAAACTTATCAATTGAACAACCCCTAGCTCATACATGCTTGACACGACTCTAAGAGATAGGCACAGATACTTGACGCTCGTCATCAACCACAATCAAAAATTACTGAAAACTATAACACCCTTGCTAAATAGTAGCTCAAAATAGGGTAAAAAGGCCATTTAACTGGCACAAGCATCTAATCAGTAAAAGCCCAAAAAGATGGCGATAAACCACAAATATGCTGACAATAATCAAAGCATTAAAAATAAAAACCAAAAACAGTTCATGGCATAATAATTAAAGCATAAACCCGCAGTTCAAAATGACTGCACCACAAAACTGATAATAAAAGCATAATAAAGTACTAAAGTATGCAACCTATCATGGCAGTACAGAAATAAGCAGATAGCATCCAAAACACCCCCAAACTTGAGGTGAGCAATGCCCTCATTGCTAAACATAAAGCAATCGATACAAGAGGGCTTCCCTGAAGTTCGCTCACTCAACAGCAGTCTCGTCTTCGTCAGCCTCGGCGGGTGGTGATGGTGGAGGGTATGGTGGGAAGACAGGAGGCTCCAGGAACCATGCCTCATCGCTAATAAATTTTGTGCTGTCCCATGGCGTTGGTGGTGCTGCGGATGATGAACCTCCCATACTAAGGTGTTGCAGCTTTTGTGCAATTTCAAAAATTCAATCAGTTCGATGCAAAGATAGTACCTAAGCAGTGCCAAAATTCCCCCAAACTTAGGCTAAATAAACCCTGTGCAATAGCAATGCCACATCAGCCCCAAATCAATCAACTTTTCTCTCAGGTAATTCGTCGAACACCTTGTGTTCGTTCTTCAAACCCAACTTGGATAACCTTTGTTTGAAAATGCTCAATCCAAATTTCCGGCAGAGGAAATCACCCCAAATAACAGATGGAACCAATCCCACACAAGGAAATCACAGAATAAGAAAACTAAATTATGAGAATTGGCCCACTTTACCTTTAAATTCCAAACCCTAGGTTAGAACAATCTTGGGATAAAGCACGCTCTGACAGGCAATTGATGACACTCGATTGGTTGAAGGACTTCACTTTGTTGAAGACTCTCATTTTTGTTGCGATCAAATGGCAAGACCTTTTGGGGTTTAGAAGACTGTTGGCGTGTATGGGTGGCTGACTGCTTAATATGTCAAGAGGAAGGAGAGGTATGGCACACACGGCTGGCTAAAAACTGCATTTAAGAGTCAAAATCTGGCTGTCGGTGCAGCGGTGCGATACCCCTATGTTGGTTGGCGCTACGGCGCGGAGGAGAGATGATATGCAATTAAGCATGGCGCTGGGGCACGAAGTATGGCGCTAGGGCACCAAGATGGCGCAACGACGCGACTTGTAGTGCAATTTGGTGGCGTCGCGGTGCGAGGTGCCAATTGCTGAGATTTTTGTGTCTGTTATCTGCACTTGCCAAGAGGTATAACAGAAAACACTACGAAGCAAGTATGCATTATTACAAACAATATAATAACTAATTATAGAGTAAACTAGACATGGGTAAAGAAAAATAGATAAAATTTATACCGAGATGGGGGTGCCTTCCCACCAAGCGCTTGTTTTAAAGTCGTCAGCTTGACTATACTGACGCAGTTCAATCCGGCTCATAAGCGAAAATGACCTTCTCATGCCGCCTATTTGTCAGTTCCTTTGGATTTTTGGCAGACATGGATGATGGATCATCCTCGTTTTCTTTATCCTTCGGCACAAAGAATCTTTCACCACTGGAATTATCCACTAATTCCCCTTGTTCATTAAATTGAAAGCGTTCTTTGTGCTCTATTGGGCCCTCTCGGGTTTCCACAGTCGTGAGCGTGGGTTCTGGTTGTTGCTTAGTCTTGACAGTATACCCACTGGTGATCCCCTCTTCTACTAGCTCAGCCTCTGCAGGTTGGTCAAGTTGCACTATGACGTCTTCCTTAACAACTGTGTGAGACTCACTGTATTTTCCTTGCGTATCCACTATACAATGCTCTACTGCTTCATCGTCGAGATCAATTACGACTGGGAGATTGCCTTGCGATGGATTTGTAATGGCATTGACGAGTTGCCCCAATTGCTTCTCAAGGTTGTGCAATGCGGCTTCTTGGCTTGCCATCTGAACCTCATTTCTCTGAATAAAGTCGGTGAGAAGCTCCTCAAGCCGGTTCTCTTCTTCTCGTGCTGAGGTCTCATAAAATCTCTCATTGGGTTGAGACGTCCACTCATAATGCGACGGAGACTGATAGTCAAACTGAGAGGCATAATTTAGATCATAATATTGCTCTTGACTGTAGTCCCATGAGTTTTGATAACCCTGGCAGTTTGGATGGTAGGGAATCAGTTCAAAGTTAGCTTGATTCTGACAATAGGCATTCTGAGTGGACTGACACTCAAGATTGTCAGAAAATCTCAAGGCATTAGCAATTTGAAGTTGCAATTTCTCGAGTCCTTCTTCCGAGCTTGGTTGTGTTGTCCCCTCATCAGGCCATTGATAACATTGATAGTCTATAATCTGTAAACTTAAAAACAAAAAGAAAGGAAGATCAAACAAATAAAAGAAGTAAATATATACACTTTCAAAGGAAGACTAAATTGATTTAAATCAATATTGGACAATATTAGAATAATAGTTCCCCGGGAACGGCATCAAAAACTTGTTAGTCCGAAAATCGATCACTAAACACGAGCAAGTATACGCGGTCTAATAAGTAATACAGTGATAAGGAGAGTGTCGTACCCACGAGGAACTATGACTAATATTTACCAAGTACTGACTGTTTATCGCTAAAGTCTTATTCGAACATCACTAAATGGAAGGGAGATTAATATAATTATACTACTTAACAAAGCAAGTAAATGGATAATGAATGGAAATCTAAGGAAATACAAGCTAAGGTCACAACTTCACCCCCACACAGGCATTCTGTCGAACACCTGGCGTGTTCTATTTCATCAAACTAGCTACCCTTTCTCTCTTTGGTCTTAATGGTCATGACAATTTGTTGACCGAGAACACACAGGTGCCTATGCACCTCTGTCGAGGTATGCACAAACATATCCTCTCCTGATCCACCCAAAAGAGAATAGAACAAAAAAGAACATCCAAGCTAGATGCAATCCTACATATGTGTATGCGAATTAATCATAACAAGGATTTAAGCATAAGTTCTCATTTAGGTCGCACGCGACGCACAGAGATATGTCTATTCTACGCACAACTTATGCATTCGAAACCCACAATCACATGCTAATATATTTAGGTGTAAATCTATAATTCTTCTGTCGATATCATGCAGATTACCAAAATCATCACTAATGTCTTAGTGAGAATCATAAAGCACAAATATATTAAACCAAATCATATGGTGCCAACCAAAGAGATAAAGATAATCAATTTAAATAACAAAGGGATCCATTATAACCTTAGAGCCAATATTCAGTTCATAGTTAATAAACCAAATACAAGTAGCAAATAAGACAATATTTATAGATTACAAAATCAGATAGGATAAATGGATCAAAAAAACTCTGTAAAAGCCCCTTCAATCTCCACACAATCCGCTCCTTTCAAGCTTTCCAATCTGTGTCGCTCGTTGCTCTTGTGCTCCAAAGAAATCTCAGACCTCTCCCTAATTTACCTAATCTATATTTACAGAAATAAACTAAGAACTAGAGAGAGAAAGTATAAAAGAAAAGAGAAAAACTAATCTAATCTATCATATTCTAAGTTCTGTGTTATGAGAGATGTAGAGCTCTCTCTGTTCTCCTTCTCAATGCAGGCGGCTGCTCATCGCTTATATACTGATCCCCTCTTCTTTTAGGTCATTAAAGACTCATTACTACTTGGGCACCGGAGCTCGCACTGCAGCGCGAGCAAAGGCTTAACAAGCGGCGCTGGGGCACGAGTCCGGCACTGGCCTTGGCGCTGGGGCGCCACACGTAGCTCAAGCGAGGTGCCAAAAGTCAGTAGCTTTGCTTAGCATTGGCGATGGGCGCGACTTCCAAGTGTAACACAGGCGCTGCGGTGCCAGTACAGGAAAAATGGCCAATATGCCCTGTAAGCTGGAAAACAACTTTGAATTGCATCAATTAAGCATAATAACACTACAATCATATAAAACTATATAAATTCTACGAGAACATGCAACTATTTAAGTCATAAAATATCCGATTCGCGACTATGAATCCCGCTCATTAGCTGACAGGTTGTTGTGACTTGGGAGATGAATCTGCTAATGAAGTTGATTCTTCCCAAAAAAATTCCTGTCGACGTTGGGATTTTTATTTGTCCCTTTTTGTTACCTATTTTTTTGTGTTCTTATTTTAGGTGAGTTTTGTTTGAAAAAACACGTGAAAAAGGTCCGACATGTGTAATTTTGACGATTGGACTATAAGAGTTGCCATTTGGTTTTTTAACTGGTTGTACCAACACAACCGAGAAAAGGTTTTCACATTGACCAGTGATGTGGCACTGCTAAATGGGTATGTGAAACCGAGATTCAATTAGGGTCCGGGGTCTTGCTTATGCGGAGGGAAGGTGTTAGGAACCCCCCGACATCCCTGTTGCCATGGTGACCGCCACTTTTCAAGAAACTGTTATATGAATGTGTGTGTGTGTGTGTTTGTGTGGGTCAATGTGCTGTTATTTAGAAGTAGTGCGAGGCCTCGTTCGCACCTATATACACAGGGTTTGAATTTATATAAAAATTCAGTTTTAACAAAATATGACAGTGATGTTTTCAAAGAGGTTTTTCAAACCCAGTGCTCAATAGTAATTGAGACCTTTTACACTCCTATTTTATTCATTATTCGGCTTGGTTGATTTTATTTTATAGATGCGAGGCATCTGTATAAAAATAATGTACAAAAAAGGTGCTGAATTCCTCGTGGGTATGAGAACTATCTGAGGAGATCCAAATATCACAGATAAATTTACAAGCTGCTTACAGCTGAAAAGGTTCATCACGGGAACCGAATCTAGATTCAGTGGACTGAATCTGTGATCACATAATTCCTAGGCTCACATGATGCCGCAATTGATACAAACGTAGTAAGCATGTATATATATAAAAGCTGTAAATATATATATACAGGCAGGATCACCAACCACGAAGCACCTCCATGGGGGATCAGAAATGTAAATAAAGCGTTAAAAGCAATTAACCGCCACGGAGGAAACTCCAGGCGGGACGAAATGTACAGAAAACAGTAAAAGCGGTCAACCACCACGAAGTAAACTCTAGGTGGGACGAAATGTAAATATATATATATATATATATATATATATATATATATATATATATATATATATATATATATATATATTAATGCAGTAAACGCATCAGATGTAAAATCTAGGCTCATCGAACAAAGTTCGACACATAGTTAATATATATATATATATATATATATATATATATATATATATATATATATATATATATATATATATATATAGAAAGCCATTAAACGCATCAGATGTAAAATCTAGGCTCATCGAACAAAGTTCGACACATAGTTAATATATATATATATATATATATATATTAGAAAGCCATTAAACGCTCCAGATCGAAGTTTAGGCTCAATCGAGGCATAACTCGATATACAAACTGAAAATAAACCACGGACCAAAGTTCGGGCATACACACACAACACGACTCTCAATGTGAAGAACAGTGTGTGCAAAGATGAAGAGAAAGGATTTAAAGCGTGTAAGAAGGCTTATAGTGGGCTACCAAAGAAGACTTCTATATCTTTAAAGTAGATAAACACTGGCTTCCGCCAGTACAAAAGTAGCTATATGTGAGCTTACAAGTGTTTAAAATGAGAAAGCACTCAGTTTGGGGTGTGTACAGAGCAAATTGGGTAGAACTTGCTCACCATTTTCTCTTACAAAATGGCCACCCCAAGCCCTCTATTTATAGAGGGTGGAGCCGCAGGTGTACCTGCAGCTAGGCCGCAGGTGTACCTGCAGCTAGGCCGCAGGTGTACCAGAGGCTGCCCCGGGCTTTACGTGTCCCACCGTCTCGAAGTACATGCACGTAGGCAACGTGATGTCTGCTCAAACTTTAAGAATTACAATTCGGGCATCTGACTGAGGTATATAGGACCTATTTTGGACCGCCGTTGTCGACAGTTACGCAATGACATGGGATGATACCGTCCTGTCTTTAGCTTCAAATTCTATCTGTTATCCCGCGTAATAGTCACTCAGGATTGGTTCTTCTGAGCTTTTGTGGGACATTTGGTTTGTAGAAATGTATGTTTAAAATGTTGAGACGGCATGATGTGGCGTCATGGTGGCAAGATGACGACTTTACCTCTCATAGGGGTTATCTCCGGTTTGGGCTGATAAAGCAGACGTTGCTCAGGGTTATCTCTAAGATTGGACTGCTGCAATGGTTGAAGGTCCTCAGTGTCATCTTTGAGGTGTGCCTGTCCTCTTGGTGTTATTGCCAGGTCTTGTACTGATTATCTCGTTATGAGCACCGAGATTGAAGCTGATTGCATTTGAAACAAGCATTTTTGGGGTTATCGCCGGAACTGCATTCCTTGGGGTTATTGCCAAGATTGGTAGCTATTCCCATGGTTGGGACTGAGACTGGATACTTCGGGATTATCTCTAAAATTAATCAGTCTTCTTCGGTGTGTGTTTCGGTATTAGATCTGTATACCTCGGGGTTATCTTCGAGGTTAGAATTGTTACTCTCGGTGTGTGTTATGGGGTCGAGGCTGTTACTCCCAGTGTGTTATGGGGTTGAAACTGAACTTTCGGTAGTATCCGGACTGAATGTGAGTTGTCTTCCAGGATTATCTTTGAAAGACGAATTTGCCTTCCTGTAATGTCAGTAACAGGTGTGCAGAAAATTTTGAGTGTCTACAGATGCCCCTCTTTATCTTATTCATGCAATGCAATGGCGTGGATAGGATAAAGAATCCTAGACACTTGAAATGCAACAAGATAAACATGATGCAATGTGGAGCAATATGATGCAAGTGTATGATGCATATGCATTACTTTCCAACAAGCTGGGGATGATTGCTATCTCCCTATAGCTTCTACTGGGGATTTGGCAATAATGACCATATTGGATGTGCGATCCAAATCTTTGAGGATGTTGACGTTGGATATCACCAAAGTCCTTAATCCTTGATAAAGACTTGATTCCAAAGAATTGCCTCTTATGTATAAGAGATCTGTGGGAATAAAGCTTTGTTTGTTTGAGGATGTGTATAACAAATTCTGACATCAATCCTCCTTGATGACGTTTCCCCTTCCTGGTTTGTATTGCCAGAGAATGTCACTGTTTTGTTGGTTTTACTACCAACAACAAATGTTGTCAGGGCTGCCCGACCTTCGTTGATGTGTGAACCAATGGTTTATTACGCGTTGTAACCCCGGTTGGGGGTACATTTTATCCTTTGCTGATGTGTAGACCAACGTATGAACTCCCTTCTGGGGATAAATGCCAAGGCTGCTTGGACTTTGTTGATGTGTGTATCAACTGATGATATCACTGGATGGTTTCTGATGCGACGTTGGGTTTACTTGCCAACGGTTATAGTGATGTCAAGGCTGCTTGACCTTCGTTGATATGTATGTCAACAGATTATATGCGTTGTAACCCCCGCCGGGGTTGTTGTATTATCGTTGATGTATGTGTCAACGGAACATGCGTTGTAACCCCCACCGGGGTGACGTGCTGGATTACCGTTGATGTGTGTGTCAACGGAACATGCGTTGTGACCCCCGCTGGGGATATGTACTTCGACATATGTATCGTGTTGTGACCCCCGCCGGGGTTATGTGGCAAAGTAGGATGACGATCCTGAATGAGAGGAATTGGACCTGTGTGAGGTATCGCAGAGTGTGACTTGTATCATCTGAGATTATCGGTATAGTGTACCCTATGATTGGGCGAATACCAATGAATGACGTGAAGACCCACGGTTCAACCAGGATTGTAGGCTATTCTGCTCAATTGCATAGCATTTTTATCCCTGATTTGGCCTTTTCATCTTGCGAGAACTCCTTTACAACTCGAATTGGACCGAGCCGGAGGGGTGGGAGCCACATAGGGGTGCCGCAGGTACACCTACTGTAGCCGCAGATAGACCTGTGACCAACCGTAGATCATAAAGACCAGCAGGTTACTCTCATAAGTTATTTTCAACTTGCGCCGCGACGGAAATCTGAGAGCTCTTCTTCATATCTGCTAAGTTCGGACGTCTTTCTGCAAAATTTGTTACTATACAAGTGTTCTACACTGTCCTGGTAACGTATGCATGTACTTTTTTCCAGTTTTTATTTGTTGGAAAATGACTTATCATATGAAATGCATCTAAACACATAGTAGTGATTATGTATGCACAAATGACTTGATAAAAAATATTCAACATAGTAAATGTTAGTATTAAACCATGCTGAACATAATGATGTGAAAAAATTTAACTTTTGAGACATTCAAATGGGCACCTTTTTCTGCTATTTTTATCCTATCTGAGGACATTTGAGCACAAGGTAAAAAGGCAAAGTACTCCTAGCATTGAGGTTAACCTTATGTGTTGATGATTTTGCATATAGTATGTATATGACTGTGGGCAGGTGTGCTACTGAATGGCCACCTAGTCATGCCTATGTGTAGGTGGATAGTCCTATTTATAAAGGAGACTATGACAAAATTTTCCAAAATGTAAGCATTGGGTAGTCATTCATTTTAACTCTATTGTATGTTAAAGTAAATGCATGCATGCATGTAGTCATAAGATGTATTTAGAAAAGCTCCAGGTTAGAAGATACCACACCCTTTCTGAGGTGATTTGGAGACTTGTTGTCCAGATATTATGGATCCGAATCAACCGAGTAGTTCCCGTAGGACCACTTCTGGTGTACGGAGGAGAGCTTCTGAAGTGCCTCGACCCCGTTCTATTAGACAACCTCGTCGGTTGGTAGAGGCGGTGATACGTCCAGTCTAAGTTGATGTGTCGGACGTCGAGGATGAGGAGGATGTTCCGGTTGTGGACCCTACTCCTGCTATGCATATTCCCCGTAGGGAGCTCCTGAGTATTCAGGTAGCAAACCTAGAGCTTCTAGGTGACTTGAGTTGATATCCCTCGATGTATTTGCATGCTAACGAGGTATGACGTGAGAACTTGATCTTCCTTCTTTCCAATTTGATGAGAATTAAAGGGTCTTGATGTTGATCCGCATTATATGCAGGTTCCCGGCTTTACACAACCTTAAGGGAATTGGTTCAGTATACACTCCATGTACTAGGCTCTTCATCCTGATTATAGAGCGATTGTGCATGATTGGGGTTTTGGAGCATTCTTTTCCATCCTTCCCCGCCGTTGTCACTGGGGTTACCTCAGGGTATTGTCTGAGCAGTGGTTTTACGTGTCTCAGTCACTCCATTTGTTGGACTGTGAGTTGATGATGATGCTGATGGATTGGCAATTTATCACAGGTATGGAGTTTGGAGGGGCGCCAGTGCCTTGCACGGCGAATATTACCCAAATTGCCGTCAAATCCTTGTTAGGAGCTCCGACAGAGGCGCTCAAGGGCAGGACTATCCGTGCAGGTCCTTTGAGCATAGATGTTATGACTGGCAATTGAGCGAGCCCATGCCAGATGATGTCAGAGTCAGGGATCACATTCTTTGGCGATTGTTCCTGATGATCATTAGGGGCTGCTTCATAGCAGATAACTCTTCCACGATGTCGTTCGCTTTCATCAGCGCCACACGTCATGTGGACCGTATTGGAGAGTATGATTGGGGTTTCTATACCTTTGCCTATTTCCTCAGGGGCATGCGTATGCGCTCACAGGGTTTGACCGAGGCTTGGCTAGGATTTTACCCATTTCTGCTGGTAAGTATTTCTCTTGTCATTTACCATGTATAGGTTAAGAGTGTTGACTGACAGCAGATGTTTGCCTTTGTGTTTGCAGTTTTGGGCCTATGAGAGGCTCCCATGTTTATGTCCAGTGAGTGTGCTAGGATTGGATACCTACCCACGAGGACGGCGATGGCATCATTCTATATTGGCGGAGGTCCCTGTAGCTGAGGGTTTCACTCATTGCTGTTTGCAGCTAGAGTTGTTGACAGCTGACATTATCATATGGATTCCCTACTCTAGAGAACATTTGTCCATCAAATTTGAGGATGGATACCCGACTAGTGTCGAGTACGTGATTTCCACCCGGAGAGTTCCTATCTTCACGGATGGAGGATGTGAGCTCTATTTAGGAGAGCGTGCTATTAGGAGCACCACAGGAGAGATCCGTATTCCGATCTTGCCTCATGCCAGGCATTATTGGCCTGTATTGCAGTCACCCGTCATTGATATCCCATTATTTGGTGTTGACGATTTTGCATTGTTAGAGGGTCCTTGCACTCAGGATGTATTCCAGCACTGGTGGATCCCTCGTACTATTGGAGCCCAGACCCGCGCCACTCAAGTCATGGGGGATATGGTTCTAGGAACTGTGATAATGACGGATTGGCTAGCCTATGTCCGAGATCCGACTCATGTGACACAGATTAATAGTTTGACCAGGCATTTGGGCAGAGATCCGGCAGAGGCAGATTCATTTGATCCTTCCAGCTCAGGCGCTGGCCCCTCAGATGACCCATTTGGTTTTGCCAGTACAGATCCCCCTTTGTATCGGCCTGACATCCCTATTGATAGAGATCCAGTGACTCAGGAGGAGTTACATCAGGTGGACAAGATTGATGATGTGGACATCAACACCATTGTCTTCTTCTGATGTGTATTCTCATTACATCTTTTGATAGGCCTCTGTTAGCTATTGGGTGTCTGTGCCCCCATTCTCACTATATCTTTTGATAGGCCTCTGTTAGTTGTAGGGCGTCTGTGCCCCATTTCCCTGTATTTGTAGCTGTACAGAGATGATGTATTAGATGATGATATACTTAGGAATGTATATACAGTTTTTCCATTCCCTATATCATATTGCCATCTATTATCTGTTATGCATGTATCATGTTATGCATATGTATGTATGTTCAAAGATATTCAGGATTGACCCCTGGACCCAGGAGTTGACTCCCACTCTGGAGGAGTATGCACAGTTGACGATGCTGCCACTAGACAGACCTTACATGCATATGGCTTTGGGGGACATGAGTTGGCGGTTCACGACCCTCACTGGACTGAGGCGTAGAGTGGTACAGGATGAGCTTACATCTGGCCATGTTATATCCCAGCATTTTCTGTTTAACAGATTTGGCTCTGAGGATAGTTATAGATGGCATTCTGGGGATTTCACCACACCAGAGGATCATTGGCATATGGCCAGGGTAGATGTACTGCTATTGTGTGTACTGTCATATGTCTACATGCCACTGTATATGGATGAGTTGGACATAGGAGTTATCATGGCGGTGAGAGCTCTCAAGGAGGGTGGTACCATCATACCTATGATTATAGCCGAGACATTGATGTCAGCTACATACTGCTGCACTTATCTGACAGGAGTATTTATGGGCAGTTCGCTCATGCTATACGTGTGGTTTATGTCACATTTGAGACTGATTGGCACTTTCAGACGGCATGGGTATTGCTTCACCCATGATATAATTATGACATATTCATTTCAGTCTACAAAGTGTACAGATGCTACATCTTGGTCCATTTTCTTAGCTGGGATCGAAGACCCGTTTAGTATATTGTCGTGCTCAGGGCTCAGCTCACCTTACAACTTTATTACTCATGCTCCGGGCATGGATTACATCCCTCTGGCTTGTTTAAAGGGCATGACTACTTACCATCCACTGGCCGTGATGTCACAGTTTGACCAGTTTTAGGATTTTCATCCTTTTGAGGGAGCGCTGGGCCAGCGTTTAGCTTCTCGCTATCTTTCAGCAGAGGACAGATCCCGTGTGTATGCATGTTGGGATCATCGCGAGATAGCCGCTTTCTCCATTAGTCATCCAGGTTATTCTGTAGAGTATTTTGCATGGATGGAGACAGAGACTGCACCGGTTACGGTTGTATCCACATTACCGAGTATTGATTCAGATGGTGGAGATCCTATGGAGGACATTGATTCTCACACCGAGGAGGAGCCATCTACTGGGTTGCCAGTATCTCCTTTAGATTCTCCCAGTACTAGCACTGTCGTGATTTAGCATTCAGCACAGTACCTAGAGCAGACTCTTCATCTGATGACCTTCGAGAGAGATCAGGCTAGAGCCCTGATGTTGACAGCTCTTGATGGGAGAGACGCAGCTTTGTTAGAGAGGGACGAGGCATTAGCTCGTATAGATACCGCTGTTGTTGAGCGGGATGAGGCTAGATCAGACAGAGATGCAGTGATAGTCGAGCGGGATAGTGCCATATCTACTCGGGATGTAGCCATCACATATAGTACTACAGTGAGGTCCTTTACCACTGGCATGATCGCAGAGATGAGTACATATATTGATGAGCACTTGGTCACCCAGCAGACGGCTGCAGATCTGTTGGGTCGTGTGGACATCCTTGTATAGGAGATCACAGCTTTGCCTCCTTCTTCGAAGAGGGATGCCATGTTGGGCTTGTTAGCTCGCATATACACCGATTTGTAGATGGACTTATACTTTCCTGCACAGACTAGCTTAGCCATTTTGACATGTACAGTTTATATTGTGTATATCAAATAGTATTATATATAGCTGGGAAATATATTTTTCGGTCACTTCCCTTTTAGATATGCTCTGATACTTGCTTGATATTTGCCTGCTTCTTCATGGTTTGTGATCTTGATGTATTCTGAATTCCGCCTTGCAGGATGGACATTGAGTTGTCTCTGGATAGTTCAGAATAGATCATGGATCTGTGTGTATCCCTACCATCTTTTGGTGTTTTGGGACTGGTGTGACGCCCCCAAAATAGGTCCATTCCATCCAACCCATTCTGAGTCGTCAAATACATGGTACAGAAATCAACTACAACTTTATTACAACAATTGTCGTGCAAAATACAACAACTCATGTGTTGTGAGTTTTGATACAAATATATATATCAACTGTGACTCTTGACACCAACTTGGGTAGCACGTCACCATGACATCTTACATAAAGATATAGTCAAAAACTGTTTTAGAAATTAAAATCTTTGGGACGTGCTCAAGGAAACCTTCGTACATGGGAGGCCATGCGTCTAGGTTATGATAGATATCATATGGCCACAGAATTATCCTTGGTTGACCCAATAGACCCCAAAGAAAAACAAGAAGATTACTATCATATTCTTTCCAATGGTAAGTCTTCTCTTGACATATCATTATCTCCACTGTCTCTAATTGAGAATTATACTTCAAACAAACACCAAGATTATATAGGTAGTGCTCGTAGATATACTCAGCAAGTGGATGTGCACAACCGTGTCTTATGATGACACGAGGTTGTATGTCATTAGACATCTTGTATGATAGTGACAAAACACCCTTCCAACGTTGGGTTCACCTCACCCTATTTGATTCACCAAATATAACTACTAAATGATGACCACCGTTCTATTCCCCTGTTACCCCCGCTCGACCCAGCTACACTCTTATTACCTGAAAGGAACTGTGAAACATAAGGGTGAGCATAACTAGCCTAGTAAAGAATATCATGACTAAAGATAAATAAATTATCAATAGCTTTCAACAGTAATAAATCAGAGATTTAGAACATATGGTAGATGATAAAAATTTTCAACCATAGTTGCAGCAGAACGAGCAATCCATTAGAAGAATCAAATAGACTATAAAGTCTATTATCTTCTCCACGTTAAAAGTCCACCAACAATATTTTATCCCTGTAACATCAATCAACAGTTCCTTTCCATAATCATATGAATAACTCATAATCATAATTGTGATTCTAAATTCCTCTTCTCACCCAAGACGAAGATAATTTTCATCACATGTCTTTACCTGAAATATCAAAGATCATGGTTACACCAAATCACATTTCATGTTCATAATTATACTAATAACTTCATCTTTGCACTACGGGCCAAAGATATTCGTCACCAGTTCATCTTTGCACTACTAACCAAATATATTCAACAACATGTCATCTTTGCACTACGGGCCAAAGATATTCATCAACAATTCAACTTTGCACTATAGGCCAAAGATATTCATCAACAATTCATCTTTGTACTACAGGCCAAAGATATTCCTCAACAGTTCATATTTGCACAACAGGCCAAATATATTCATCAACAGTTCATATTTGCACTACAGGCCAAATATATTAATATCTCAAAGAAATATATAATCATTTCAGAATTTATATAAACAATAATTATAACCATGTTGATCATTTCACCTTTGCACTTAAAGCTAAAGATATTCAATTATAAATTCAATGGTCATGATCATACCAGTCAATAATTCAACTTTGCACTACTGGCCCAAGAGAACCCAAAGTCATGATCATACCAATAATCTACCAAAGTCATGATCATACCAATAATCTACCCATCTTTACAATCAAGTGAAAGAGAATTTTAACATCAGTGTTATAAAAATGTTATATATGATAATAAAAATAATTTGATCAAAATATGAATTTAATTTCAAGAGTAATATTCATAAATCAACTATAATTTGGTTAGAAAAAGAAACTAATTTTGTCGTGAATAGTAACTCATGAATAGTAACTCATGAATAGTAACCTCGACACAAAAAGGTAGAAATTCTACAATAAAATCTAAACTAATATTTTGGTATAATGATATTAAAAGAATAATGCAAGACCCAAACTTATTAATGAATAAAATCAAATTTCCTCTAATTATTATTGTGAATAATAACACCATTATTGTGAATAATAAGATGTTAATTTGATATAATATTTTGGTTATGGTTAAAATATGCAAATTTTGCAAAATAAACAAGTGGTTATAAAATACTCATTGTTGTCGGGGAATATTCGTTTGGTCGTGGAATATTCTTTTTGTCGGGGAATATTCGTACGACGGCGCAGTCATTTGTGGGCCCCATAACAGAATAACTGTTGGATGAAGATAACGACAAAAATTGAGTTTTTATAAATAACGGCGTAGTTGTTACCATTAATACTGTTGGAATACTCGGTGGTTAAAATACAGTAATACGCGTGGTTGCATAGTAACACACGGATTGCACAATATTTTTGAATTATTGATTCTTACGAAGGAATGCACTACTCAATAATTGTTACAGTAGTTACGGTTCAATATTTTATTTTATTGATTCAATAATTACTGCATTGATATTTTATATTATTGTTGTTTCAATAATTGTTACTACACAGTATTTTCCATTATCATATCAATAATTCATATTATTTGAATAATATTATTAGATAGCATTATTGGCAATGTCTAGAAAGTTCTGTCTAAGGAGAGGTTTGGTCACCTAATTGTACGCCAGTAAGGAGAAATCCTTATTGGAAAGCCCACTATTTCCTGGGAACGGCATGGTTGTCATAATTGTGATTCTGTAATATTATTTGTGAATAATTAATTATTGATTTTTATGATAAGGAAATATTTATTTGATGTGGATATAAATAATGGATTTATTTATGTGGTTATTATTGAAGGAATTAATGTTAAGGTGTTTTATCAGTATTTCTGTCGGAATGGAGGTATTAAAAATCAAATCAGTATTTTTTAGATATATTGCGTGAGTTATAATTTTTAATCCGACCGTTGGATCGTTGTGATTTTTGGATATGTTATACATATATAAGTTGAGTATAAGTCCACAAATTTTGAACCGTTAAAAATGAACGTATGATTTGTTATGAATTTTAAGAGGCGACTGATTCAAAAATTAGGTTTATAAATGATTTGGGTGGAAAATTCTAGAATTGAGTGGGCCCCACTTGTGGTTGGTGAAGAAATGTGCTGAATTTTATTTCAAATGTGGTGGGTGACAATAGTAGCAGGTAAAGCCATCAGGTTACAGGTCAAGTCTGCTTTGGCGTGCTAACATTTTCCTATAAATAGAGGGCTAAGTTAGAATTAAAAATCACACCAGAATTCATAAGTTTTCTCTCCTTCTCTCTTTATATTCTCGAGCGTATTTTGTGAGTATTTTGATACTTTGAGAGTTGCTATTCAGTGCAAGTTTCTGTCAGCACTATATCCGAAATTCAGTCAGAAGTACGGTTATTCTGAGGTAAGGGATGTTATTTTTTTCGTAAATGATATTACTTCTTTCAATATCATCATGCCGAAATATTGGTTTGAACTTTTTATCAAATTTGAAACTTTTTGTGTCGGGGTTACTATTCATGTGTACGGTACTATTCACGTATACGACACTATTCACGAATACGACACTATTCACCGAAAAATGAAATTTTCTTCTCTTTATCTAAGATGGCTATTATGGTTACTATCTTTGATTGTATCCATATTTTGATCATTATTTTTGAATTCTGCTTCGAAATTGGTTATTTCGGAGTATTATTGAACTTGGATAAACTGTAATACGAATCCTTAATATTTGTTCTTTTATCTCACTGGATTCGTTTTCTTTAAGATATTTTTCATCATGCTCAGTCCTAAATGATGATATTACTGAATATCTTTGGCCTGTAGTGCAAAGATGATGATTACCTGATGAATATCTTTAGCCCGTAGTACAAAGATGAACATGTGTTGAGATGAACATGACCAACTAAGTATTATTCTTGAATCTTACTCCACAAAGTAGTATCATGTTGACAATTTGGACGTTATTGATTTCTGGATAAATTAAATTATAAATCTTTAAAATTTATCCTTGAACTTGTTTTATTGAATTATTATATCATTGTCATCATCCTCATGTTTATATTCTGTTGAAAGTCATCTGTGGCCTGTAGTGTATAGATGGACTTGGTATGATTATGACTAGGGATTATTCGGTATAATCATGACCGTAATGTTACAAATGATGTGGTAAAAGTCCTCATTGGCCCGTAGTTCATTGATGGACAATTTTTGGTATGATTATGGCCGTGGATTCTCTTCATGCAAGGGTGCAAAGATGAATTATTTTATGACATAATCATAACCGTTGATGAAAACACGATTATCTTTGGCCCGTAGTGCAGGGATGATTCGATGATGTGGATTATTTATTAAGATGAATCTCAGCAATAAAATTGATGATAAATCTTTTAAATCATAGAAGATAGTAGGTTTTATGCTCTACTTGACTCTTCTAATGGATTTCTTTTTCTGCTCCAGTTGTTGATCTAAAACTTGTTGTCTATTATATTTTATCAGATTTTTCCCTGTTGAAGACTAATGATAATTTGTTGTACATTATCTTAGTCATAATATTTCTTAGTGGGCTAGTTGAGCTCACCCTTTCTTTCACTGTTCTGTTCAAGAAATGAGAATATAGCTGGGACTAGTCAGAGAATGGATTGACGGTCCAGATGGTTGCATTAGTAGTCCTCACTATTCTGTGAAATAGTGTGATAATTATAATGAGGACTCCTTTTGAGTTTGTATACTCTCTAGTCGACAATATCTGTATTCAAACTCACAGTATATGTGTTGTCGTATTCTGCACGACAATTGTATTACTAAAGTTGTATTTATTTCTATACCATGTATTTTACGACTCAGAATGGGTGATGTATACCTATTTTGGGGGCGTCACAAATAACATTTCTTAAACTTATAAGTAATTTATTTTAATTGTTTACACTTTACTAAAATAATACATTTAATCATTCTAAAATGCCAAACTCATAAGATTTCATCACCAATAACCAAAACCCTCATCAAAAATCTGCATATATATCATATAGGATTCTCAAGCCATAAAATCCTATTTTCCAATTTTCTTACTTCACATAACATTTTTAATTCATTTACTTATAACTAGTCTCTTTTCATGAAAAATACCAAATCAATGTAAACAATTTTTCTTTTCTGGCATTTAGCAGAATATAGTCCCATATTGAACATATATTTTTCTTGGAATTTTTAAAACTCATTTACTATTTTTCATATGGCCAAAACCACCGAATATTTAGACATTTATCATAAATTGTACTTTTATCTAAATATTCTAAAATTCACAGAGTACACTGACATTATATAGATGTACTGCCAATAAAAATTTCATCAATTTTGGAGTTAACCACAAGGAGTTATAAGCGGTTACTTTTAAAATAGTCTTTTCTCATAAAATTTATAACTCTTAATCTATATATTCAAAAATTACCATTTTTGGACACAATCAATAAAACTCATCAAAATATCATTTCAAATTTTTTAAGAATTTTCTGAAGGTCTGAAAAGTTACGAAACATGAAAAACATAACAACCCTTAAAATCCATTACCTCAAAAGAGCAGTATTTCTGACTTAAATATTAGATATAACGCTGAACGAACTTGCATCGTATTGCAACACTCAAGATATCTAAATACCAACAAAAATATGTTTGATCATATAGAGAGAGAAAACTTATGTTTCTGGTGTGATTTTAAATTCTAACTTAAGCACCTATTTATAGAAAAATGCTAGAACGCCAAAGAAGACTAAAATAATATAATAATATTATTTTCTTTCTTTCTTCTATGCCACCTTCACCAACCAAGCCACTAGCAGCCCTCATGGAAGAAAATTCAGCAGCCCACATGCTTATAATATAAGTGGGTCCTACCTATAATTTAATAAAAATTATTTTATTTTTTGAAACTTTAATAATTCATAGAAAATAGACCGTTTATCAGAAAAATACGAATTTTATGTCCATTCTGCCTGAAATCGAATTCTCTACAACTTTGTAGCTTTGAGTTTTTCCAAATTCTAAACCAAAAATATCCGAAATTCACAAACGGATGATTTTTAACACCATTTAAAATTTATAACAAATCATGCGTTAATTTTTAACGGTTCAAAATTTTTGGATATATACTCAACTTATATATGTATAACATATTCAAAAATCACAACGATCCAACGGTCGTATTAAAATTATAACTCACGCAATAGAGCTTTAAGAATACCGATTTGATCTTTTAATACCTCCAATCCGACAAAATACTAATAAAACACCTCAACGTTAATTCCTTCATTTATAACCACATAAATAAATCCATCATTTATATCCACATAAAATAAATATTTTCTTATCATATAAATCAATAATTAATTATTCACAAATAATATTACAGAATCACAATTATGACAACCAGGCCGTTCCCAGGAAAGAGGGGGCTTTCCAATAAGAATTTCTCCTTACTGGCGCGCAATTAGGTGACCAAACCTCTCCTTGACAGAACTTTCTAGACATTGCCAATAATGATATCTAATAATATTATTCAAATAATATGAATTATTGATCTGATAATGGAAAATAATGTGCAGTGACAATTATTGAGTAACAATAATATAAAATATCAACGCATCAATTATTGAATCAATAAAATAAAATATTGAACAGTAATTACTATAACGATTATTGAGTAGTGCCTTCTTACGTAAGAATCAATAATTCAAAAATACTGTGCAATACCGTGTGCTACTGTGCAACGATGCGTATTACTGTATTTTAACCATCGGGTATTCCAACAGTGTTGACGGTAACAATTACGCCGTTATTTATAAAAACTCAATTTTATCATTTTCTTCATCCGACAGTTATTCTGTTGTGGAGCCCACAAATTGTTGCGCCGTCGTACGAATATTCCCCGACAGAAAGAATATTCCACGAACAAACGAATATTCCCCGATAAAAATGAATATTTTATAACCACTTACTTATTTTGAAAAAAATTTCACATTTCACCCATAATTTTAAACTTTTATCAATTTAACAACTTACTGAATTGTAATTATAAGAAAAATTGAATACTTTTATTTCATAAAATTCGGGGTCTTACAACTGGTTTCTGTATAGAAATGTGGAGAGGGTTGTGGCTTTCCTATCTGAAATTGACCACACCACAGATGGTCGCCAGTACCCCTATTTAGGAGGAGCCTAGTTAATTCCATCTCTTATGGATTGGTGTGGCTCTTCAAGGTACAACCACAACTTAGATGGTCATCGAATCTCTTATTTGAGAGGAGAGGTTGGGTAATTCCATTCCTTTGGTTTGAAGCCAATGAAATGTGGTAGACTGAAGATTGATCCTAGTACCAGTTGACAAGTATTTGTGTTTTGGTAGGGGGTGAGACCGAACCATAAATGGCTGCCTATGTACTCCTATTGAAGAGGAGATCGGGTCTGCGTAGTTCGAACCTGGTGTAAGAGGTTCAACGCTGTTTATGAAAGGCAGATGGGTGTAGAAGCTTTATTGATGAAGAAGGTTATAGAAGTGTTTTTGTGGTTTTTGTTTTTTATAGAGAAGGGTAGAAATGTTTTTATTATTTTTTTGTTTATTACGACCGGGCCATATAGAATATGGTTGCCTACGTACTCTTGCGTATCAAGGAGATCAGGTCGACGTAGTTCACCCCTCAGGGTGAGTTGAAAAGCGTGATCCCATGTGCAGGATAAACTGCGAGGAAGAAAGATTAATCCCATGTACAGGTCAAACTGTGGGGAAGAAAGTTTAATCCCATATGCAAGATAGACTGCGGGGAAGAGAAAGTTTGATCCTAGGTTGAGGACAAACTGCAGGTACGAGAAGTTTGATCCCATGTATGGGTAGCCAAACTGCAAATGTGAGAGGTTCAATCTATAATGGGATGACCTAAGTTATATGAGTGCAGTGAAGCCAGGCTGCTGGCTTAAAGAGTACGTTTCCCTGAGGGGCAAAGTGTGGACAATAGTTGTATCTGGTAAAGGGTTAAAGAATCGGAATGACTGATGATCCAACACCAGGATGTTTACTTGATGGTAAATTTAGACATAGTACTGTTTTACGGTGTCCGAGTTGATGAGTTGTGGAAATTCATCGCCATCCATTTCTTGCAATCTGAGAGCACCTCCTGTCAATACTTCCTTGACAACAAACGGGCCTTCCCAGTTAGGAGCGAATTTTCCCTTAGATTGATCTTGGTTGTCAATGATCTTCTTCAAAACCAAGTCATGTTGTTTAAACTGCTGTAGCCGGATTTTTCTGTTGTAGTATCCAGCGATCCTTTGTTGATATAATTGACCATGGAAGATAGCCACGGTTCGCCTTTCATCTATTAGAGAAAATTGGTGATACTTGTCTTGTATCCATTGATCTTCATCCAGCTGAGCGTCCATCAACACCCTGAGGGATTCCATTTCTACTTCTATGGGGAGTACTGCTTCCATCCTATAGGTTAATGCGTAGGGGGTTGCCCCAGTTAAAGTGCGCATTAATGTTCTATAGGCTAACAAAGTAATAGGCAATAAGTCAGGATATCCTTTGTGATTGGCGGACATCTTTTGCATAATCTTCTTGATGTTTTTGTTAGCCGCTTCAACAACACCATTCATCTTTGGACGATAAATGACGGAGTTAAGGTGTTTGATGTGGAATTTACTACATAGTTCCTCCATCATTTTGTTGTTGAGGTTCTTAGCATTGTTTGATACAATTACCTCTGGTTGTCCGTATCGACAAATGACATTGTTTTTGAGGAAAGCAATGATGGCTTCTTTGGTAACCCTGGGGAAGGAAGCTACTTCCACCCACGTGGTAAAGTAGTCGATCATGGTGAAGATAAAGCGATGTCCATTACTGGCTTTGGGCTCGATGGGCCCGATCAAGTCCATTCCCCACATTGAGAAGGGCCAAGGTGAACTCATATTATGGAGCTCCCGTGGAGGGGCGTGGATATTATTCCCATGAATTTGGCATTGATAACATCTCTTAACGTGGTCATAGCAATCAGCCTTGAGAGAAAGCCAGTAATTTCCTGTCCTGAGGATCTTCTTAACAAGGAGGGGGCCACTCATGTGTGGGCCACAGACTCCACCATGATCTCATCTATGAGTCTCTGAGCTTGGCCTTTGTCTAAACATCTGAGAAGACCTAGTCCTACACCTCTCTTGTAGAGTGCATCTCCGCTCAGGTAAGATTTCATAGCAAGTCGATGAATCCGCTTTTGTTCAGTCAGGCTCGCCTTAGCGGGTGTAGATCCATCTCGTAGGTACTCCTTGATATGCTGATACCAAAGTAGTTGGATGAGAGGTAGCTCATCCGATACTTCTCCAACATAATTCCCATAGGCTGGTGCCTTTTGCAGGGTTAATATGACGCTTGGCATGTGTTCCTTGTCAGGTATGTGCATCAAGGAGGCCAAAGTTGCTAATGCATCCGCAAAATCATTCCTATTACGAGGAATGTGTATAAAGGAGATTTCTTTAAACTCCGAAGCCATCTGTAAAACTTGGCGATGGTAAGGCAGCAATCGCAACTCTTTGGTTTGATAGATTCCTGTGGATTATTTGATTACCAACTCTAAATCTCCAAAGACAGTTAACCGTCTGATACCCATTGAACAGGCAAGTTTTAGCCCTATGATACAGCCTTCATACTCAGCTGTGTTGTTAGTAATGACAAACTCTAATTTGACGGCGACGGGATACTGCTCCCCTGTATCGGATACTAGAATTGCTCCAACTCTAGAACCTTCCGTATTAACAGCTCCATCAAAATACATCTTCCATGCTTGGCGTGTATCGTACTAATGGTGTGGCTGAATTGCCATTACCCCTTCATCGGGGAAGTATGTTTCCAAGGGTTTGAAGTCCCCTGAAGGTGCGGCGGCCAGTTGATCCGCAATCCCTTGACCTTTAATGGACTTTTGAGTCACGTAGACAATGTCAAATTGTTATAGTATCAACTGCCATCTGGACAGCCGACAATTCAGCATAGGTTTACTGAACACATACTTGAGAGGATCCACACGGGATATGAGATGGGTTGTGTGCCCATGGAGGTAATGTTGTAACCTCATGACAGCCCATGCTAAAGCATAACAAGTCCTCCCAATTACATTGTACTTGTGTTCACTACTGCTGAATCTTTTGCTGAGGTAATAGATAGCTCGTTCTCGGCCTCTATCGACTTTCTGTCCCAGCATGCAGCCCATGGCATTGTCACTTATGGACATGTACATGAATAGGGGAACATCATCCCTGGGTGGTACCAAAATAGGAGCTTTGACTAGCTGCTCTTTGATGGTAAGGAAGGCATTCTGGCACTCATCATTCCATTTCATGGAGGAGTTCTTCCTTAACAGCTTGAAGATAGGCTCACAGGTTGATGTGAGTTGAGAAATAAATCGGCTAATGAAGTTGATTCTTCCCAAAAATCCCCGTATTTCCTTCTATGTCTGAGGAATGGGCATTTTCGTGATGGCCTGGATTTTGGTAGGATCCAGCTCAATTCCTTTGTGGCTGACTAGGAATCCTAGCAACTTGCCTGATTTAACGCCAAAGGCGCACTTGGCTGGATTCAACTTCAAGTTGTACTTGCGCAACCTGTTGAATAGCTTTCTGAGATGGTCTAAGTGGTCCTCCTCCTTTCGGGACTTGACAATGATGTCATCCATGTAGATCTCAATTTCTTTGTGCATTAAGTCATGGAAAAGAGACATCATAGCTCGCTGATAGGTAGCTCCGGCATTGATGAGGCCGAATGACAACCGTCTATAGCAAAAGGTTTCCCAAGGCGTGATGAAAGCAATTTTTTCACGATCTTCCTCAGCAACCATGATCTGATGGTACCCCGCAAAGCAATTAGCGAAGGAGTACATGTCGTATTGCGCATTATTATCAATGAGAATGTGGATAAAGGGTACGGGAAAGCTATCTTTAAGGCAAACTTTATTCAGATCCCGGTAATCCACGCAAACTCGCACCTTTCCTCCAGGCTTAGGCATGGGAACGATGTTAGATATCCATTCAAGATATGTGGACACCATGATAATGCCAGCTTGAAATTGTTTCACAATTTCTTCTTTCACCTTTAAATTCCATTCAGGTTTTAATCGCCTGAGCTTCTACTTGACTGGCTTGAATCCCTCTTTAATGGGAATGCGTGTGACGCCCCCAAAATAGGTGTACAACACCCATTATGAGTCGCCAAATACATGGTACAGAAAGCAAACTACAACTTCAATAATACAATTGCCATGCAAAATACGACAACACATACTGTGAGTTTAAATACAAATATTGTCTTCTAGACAATATCTACACTCAAATAAATTCTCATTACAATTATTCAAACACTATTTTACAGAAATAGTGAGGACTGCTAAAACATCTTTCTAGAACCATCACTCCATACCCCGACTAGATCCTGCTACGTTCTCACCTCCTGAGAAGAAAAATGGAACAAAAAGGAAAAGGGTGAGCTCAACTAGCCCAGTAAAGAATATTATGACTAAGATAATATACAACAAATTATCGTTAGTCTTCAACAGGGAAAAATCTGATAGAATATAATCGACAACAAATTTTAGATCAACAACTGCAGCGGAAATAGCAAACCATTAGAAGAGTCAAGTAGAGAATGAATTCAACTATCTTCTAAGATTTAAAAGTACATCATTAATATTTTATCCCTGTAACATCAATTAATAATCATCTTTATCCAAATATTCATCTTTGCACTACAGACCAAAGATATTCATTTGTTTCACCTGTCAGTCATGTTCATCTCAACACCTGTTCATCTTTGCACTACAGACCAAAGATATTCATCAAATAATCATACATCTTTGCACTACATGCCAAAGATATTCAATAATATCATCATTTAGGACTGAGGATGATGAAAAATATCTTAAAGAGAACGAATCCAGTGAGACAGAAGGACAAATATTAGGGATTCGTATAACAGTTTATCCAAGATCAATAATACTTCATAATAATCAATTGTGAAGCAGAATTCAAAAATAAAGATCAAAACATGGATACAATCAAAGATAGTAACCATAATAGACATCTTGGACATAAAGGAAAAATTTTATTTTTCGGTGAATAGTGCCGTATTCGTGAATAGTACCGTATACGTGAATAGTGCCGTATACGTGAATAGTAACCCCGACACAAAAAGTTTCAAATTTAATAAAAACTCATATCAATATTTCAGCATAACGATATTGAAGAAAATAATATCATTTAAGAAGAAAATAATATCTCTTACCTCAAAATACTAGTACTTCGGGTCGGAATACCGGCATAAGGCTAAAAGAAACTTGCTCTGATGAATAGAAACTCTCAAAGTATCTAAATACTCACAAAATACACTCAATAATCTAGAGAGAGAAAGAGAGAAAACTTGTTTCTGGTGTGATTTTCAATTCTAACTTAGCCCTCTATTTATAGGAAAATGTTAGCACGCCGAAGCAGACTTAACCTGCAACCTGATGGCTTTACCTGCTACTATTCCCACCCACCACATTTGAATAAAAATCTCAGCACATTTCTTCACCAACCAAGAGTGGAGCCCACCAATTCTAGAATTTTCCACCAAAATGATTAACTCCGAAAATTCAATAATTTCTGAACCAGTCATCTCGTATAATTCATAATAAATCATACGTTTTTTTTAACGGTTCAAAATTTGTCGACATATACTCAACTTATATATGTATAACATATCCAAAAATTACCACGATCCAACGGTCGGATTAAAAATTATAACCCCCGCAAAATATCTCAAAAACCCTGATTTTTAATACCTCCATTCCGACAAAAATACTGATAAAAACCTCAACATTAACTCCTTCATTTTTAACCACAAAAATATATCCATCATTTATATCCACATAAAATAAATATTTCCTTATCATATGAATCAATAATTAATTATTCACAAATAATATTACAGAATTACATTTATGACAACCAGGCCGTTCTCAGGAAAGAGGGGGCTTTCCAATAAGGATTTCTCCTTACTGGCACGCAATTAGATGACCAAACCTCTCCTTAGACAGAACTTTCTAGATATTGCCAATAATGTTATCTAATAATATTATTCAAATAACATGAATTATTGATCTGATAAAGGAAAATACTGTGCAGCAACAATTATTGAAACAACAATAATATAAAATATCAACGCAACAATTATTGAATCAATAAAATAAAATATTGAATAATAACTACTATAACAATTATTGAGTAGTGCCTTCTTACGTAAGAATCAATAATTGGTGCAATACCGTGTGCTACTGTATTTTAACCACCGGGTATTCCAACAGTATTAACGGTAACAACTACGCCGTTATTTATAAATAACTTATACTTGTCGTTTTCTTCATCCAATCGTTTTCCGTTATGGGGCCCACACAAGGCTGCGCCGTCGTACGAATATTCCCTGACAGCAAGAATATTCCACGACCAAACGAATATTCTCCGACAAAATGAATATTTTATAACCACTTGCTTATTTTGCAAAATTTGCACATTTCACCCATAACCAAAGTATTATATCAAATTAACCCCTTATTATTCACAATAATATTTAGAGAAAATTTAATTTTATTCATTAATAAGCTGGGGTCTTACAACATCCCCTCCTTATGAAATTTCATCCTCGAAATTGACGTACGTACCTGATATTTCGAAAAGGTGAGGATACCTCGCTTTCATTTTTGATTCCAACTCCCAGGTCATTTCTTCAATAGCATGGTTTCTCCACAAAATCTTAACTTGTGGTATAACCTTCGTGCGTAGGACATGCCCGTTCCTATCCAAGATCTTAACAGGTAACTTCTCGTACATTAAATCTTCAGCCATCTCGTCTAGTTCTAACTCAATAATGTGGTTCGGGTCTTTAACATATTTACGAAGCATAGATATGTGAAAAAAATTATGAACATGAGGCATACTTGGAGGTAATGCGAGTCTATATACCACATTTCTTATTCGCTCAAGAATCTCAAATGGACTAACAAATCTTGGATTGAGCTTTCCTCTCTTCCCAAATCTTGTAACTCCCTTCCATGGTGCAACACGTAATAATACATGATCCCCAATATTAAATTCCACGTCCTTTCGATGAAGATCCGCATAACTCTTTTGTAGATCCTGTGCCGTTTGTATACGTTATCGAATCGTTTGGATCTTCTCTATAGTAATGCGTACTAACTCTGGTCCCAACAATGTTGCTTCACCCACCTCGTCCCAGCATACTGGAGAACGACATTTTCTTCCATACAACGCCTCGAATGGAACCACACCTATGCTCGCCTGATAACTGTTGTTGTAGGAGAATTCCACCAATGGTAGGTACTTATCCCAACTCCCTTTGAGATCTAGGACACAAAGTCTTAATAGATCTTTAAGAGTTTGAATAGTCCTCTCTGATTGTCCGTCCATTTGAGGATGGTATGCCGAACTGAATCGTAAATCCGTGCCCATAGCTTTCTGCAAGCTAACCCAAAATCATGAAGTAAATCTTGGGTCACGATCCGAAACTATGGATACTGGCATGCCATGTAATCTCACAATCTCGTTCACGTACATACTAGCAAGACGTTCAAGGGAATAACTCTCACGTATCGGTAAGAAATGAGCGGACTTGGTTAATCTATCAACAATAACCCAAATCGCATCTATGCCTTGGGAAACTTTGGAAAGACCCGTAACAAAATCCATAGTAATGTGTTCTCACTTCCATTTCGGAATCTCAAGTGGTTGCAATGGACCCTTTGGTACTTGATGCTCCGCTTTTACACGTTGACAAGTTAAATATCTCGAGATAAACTCCACGATTTCTCTTTTCATATTGCTCCACCAAAATGTATGTCGAAGATCGTGATACATTTTGGTACTCCCAAGATGGATTGCAAACGGTGTGTTGTGTGCCTCCATCATTATTCTATGCTTCAAGTCAAAATCGTTAGGAACACAAAGTCTGGAGTTGACTCGAAGTATTCCTTCTTCATCGATTCTTGCTTCTGGAATAACACCTTCTTGCACTTTCTTCTTCATACGCATCAGCTCTATGTCCGTAGCTTGAGCAGCTTTAACTTTATCGATTAAAGTCGGTTCTACTCGTATATTTGATATTATCATGTGGGTACTTGGAGCCTTCATCTCTATCTCCATCCTTTGCAAGTCATACAAAATGGGCCTTTGTGTTAACAACATTGCACTCGTACCCGCATATGATCTTTTACTCAATGCGTCAGCTACTACGTTTGCTTTTCCAGGATGATATTGGATGGTATGATCGTAATCTTTCAATAGCTCGAGCCAACGTCGCTGCCGCATGTTGAGTTCCTTTTGGGTGAAGAAATATTTGAGGCTTTTATGATCTGTATAGATCTCCACTTTCTCCCCATACAGGTAGTGTCTCCAGATTTTCAATGCAAAAACGACTGCTGCCAACTCCAAATCATGAGTAGGATAATTCCTCTCATATTCTTTGAGTTGTCGCGAGGCATAGGCTATGACTTTCCCATGTTGCATGAGAACACATCCTAACCCTTTGCCTGAAGTATCGCTGTAGATAACAAATCCATCCGAACCAGATGGTATTGTCAGAACAGGTGCCGAAATGAGTCTCCTTTTGAGCTCTTGGAAACTCTTCTCGCATTCCTCACTCCATACGAATTTTGTATCTTTCCGAGTTAGCTGAGTTAACGGAGTAGCGATTCGAGAAAATCCTTCCACAAATCTCCGATAATAACCAACTAAGCCTAGAAAGCTACATATTTCGATTACTGACTTAGATTGCTCTCAACTGTGACTCATATCCCAACCTTGGATAGCAGGTCACAATGGCACCTATCAGTTTACTACCATACGAATATGGCATCCCCTACGGAGAGTCTAGCTTCAGTGCATTCCACAAAGGAAGTCACCAGATAGAGGCTCGGGTACAAACTTCTATAGTTAGGTTTTTAACTCCTGAAGTTCAATAGGAGCCATTCGATATGAGATTTTAGAAGTGAGTTTTGTACCAGATTCAAAGATGATACAAAATTCAATATCACGCGTAGGCCAATAAATTCTTCAGGAAATACGTCAGGGATTTACTAACAATAGAAATATCATTCAAATCTGACGTATTTTTGTTCAAGTCCATAACATAGCTAAGAAAGCTTGACATCCGTTTTTTAATAAACGAATGACTTTACGGCTTGATATGAAAGAGTTTGACTTCAATGGTTTGGTTACTTAAATTTGAATAACAGGTTGCTTAGGAATATGAAAACTAACAACCTTACAAAAGCAATCAATTTGGCATGATGAGTAGTTAACCAATCAATTCCTAAAATCACATCAAAAGCAAGTATCTTTAAAGAGATAAGATCAACAGGTAATGTGATAGTGCCAACTTGGATCATGCAAGATTTATAAACTGTAGATGTAACGAAGGTTTCACCCAACGGAGTTTCAACAGATAAGTTAAAGTCCAATTTCTCCGAAGTCAAGTTTAAACGTTGAGCACAAGCAAGAGAGTTAAAAGAATGGATAGAACCGGTATCTAGTAAAGTATAAACTTCGCAAGAATTCAAGATTAGCTTACCCGTGATCACCTCATTTGGGTTTCTCGCGTTTTGGCCAGTCACGACAAACGCCCTTCCAGGAACCACTGATTTCGACTTATCCGGGACAACTTTTGGAGTCACCATCCCCGCTGAACTTAGTTTTGCTACAGAACACTCTCGAGCTATATGACCCTCCTTTCCACAGTTGTAACATACCTTGGATTGTTGTGGGCAGTTTGGGCTGATATGTCCCTCTTTCCCATATTTGTAACATACGACGGGTGGTCGTTCTCCTCCCCTAGAAACAGTTGATGTTTGTACTGACGTCTTCACGTTATCATTGTTGTACCTTCTCTTCTTGAAATCTCCTCCCGACTCGCTCCTTTTATTATCACGACCACGATTACCACCAGAGTAGTTACCGCTTTTATCTGAATGTTTTCCTCCCTGCTGGTTTTTATTGCTCCGATGACCGCTGCCACCGGTATGACCCTGGTTGTGTTCTCTCGGTTGAACATACTCATTATCTCGCTCTAATAATTGAGCCTTGTTTACAACATCTGAATATAAAGAAAATTTATGAGAGATAAGATATTATCGAATCTCGAGTTTTAGACCTCTCAGAAACATCTTTGTCATTCGT
Source organism: Panax notoginseng (assembly GCA_016801055.1). Classification (NCBI taxonomy): domain Eukaryota; kingdom Viridiplantae; phylum Streptophyta; class Magnoliopsida; order Apiales; family Araliaceae; genus Panax; species Panax notoginseng. The sequence continues at coordinate 53,044,873 of CM029023.1, forward strand.
TCCTCATTTTCAACCAAATGAGGTGCAAACCTGGACAACTCTGCAAACTTCGCCTCGTACTGGAACACTGTCATGTTGTTTTGTTCCAGTTTGATAAACTCCACCTCCTTCATATGACGAATACTTTCAGGAAAGTACTTGTCATTGAACAGTTTTTGAAATGTTTTCCAAGACATATTGAGTGCGTCAGGCTGGGTACGCTTCACAGACTTCCACCAGTAGTCTGCCTCACCGCGGAACATAAAGGTGGCGAATGGAACCTTCTGTTCCTCCGTGCATCCCAAGACATCAAATATCTTGGTAATTTGCTTGACCCACATTTCCACCATGATCGGATCCGGCTTTCCCTTAAATTTTGGTGGTCCCAATTCTTTGAACTGCTTAGCTGTGACAAACCGCGCGTTGTTATCATTTCCACCCGTATTCTGCACATGAGTCTCCCTCATCTGATTTTGCATGAACTGCAAAAAGTTCCTAAACATTCCATCATTCATCGTTTGCTCGGTAACGTTGTTTACAGGAGGAATATTTCCTTCATGTTGCACGTTCCCCTGGGTGGTGATCAAAGGTGTCTCCACGGTCTGATTTACTCCATTATTAACGTTCTCAGCTGCCATTCTTAAATACTGCCATAAAACAAGGGTTAATAGTCATGTCATATATTATCCCTATACTCCGACCGACTAAATAAACACCAAATAAACTTAGTCAGGTCATACTAGCGAAGGAATTCCCCGTCTCTCCCCTCCTAGTTCTTGTCTCACATCTCAGCCAGGGATCATATCCCTAAGCTCTGATACCAACTGTGACGCCCCCAAAATAGGTATAAAACACCCATTCTGAGTCGCCAAATACATGGTACAGAAAGCAAACTACAACTTTAATAATGCAATTGTCGTGCAAAATACGACAACACATTATGTGAGTTTAAATACAAATATTGTCTTTTGGACAATATCCACACTCAAATAAATCTTCATTACAATTATTCAAACATTATTTTACAGAAATAGTGAGGACTGCTAAAACATCTTTCTAGAACCATCACTCCATACCCCGACTAGATCCTGCTATGTTCTCACCTCCTGAGAAGAAAAATGGAACAAAAAGGAAAAGGGTGAGCTCAACTAGCCCAGTAAAGAATATTATGACTAAGATAATATACAACAAATTATCGTTAGTCTTCAACAGGGAAAAATCTGATAGAATATAATCGACAACAAGTTTTAGATCAACAACTGCAGCAGAAATAGCAAACCATTAGAAGAGTCAAGTAAAGAATGAATTCTACTATCTTCTAAGATTTAAAAGTACATCATTAATATTGTATCCCTGTACCATCAATTAATAATCATCTTTATCCAAATATTCATCTTTGCACTACAGGCCAAAGATATTTATTTGTATCACCTGTCAGTCATGTTCATCTCAACACCTGTTCATCTTTGCACTACAGGCCAAAGATATTCATCAAGTAATCATACATCTTTGCACTACAGGCCAAAGATATTCAGTAATATCATCATTTAGGACTGAGGATGATGAAAAATATCTTAAAGAGAACGAATCCAGTGAGACAGAAGGACAAATATTAGGGATTCGTATAACAGTTTATCCAAGATCAATAATACTTCATAATAATCAATTGTGAAGCAGAATTCAAAAATAAAGATCAAAACATGGATACAATCAAAGATAGTAACCATAATAGACATCTTGGACATAAAGGAAAAATTTTATTTTTCGGTGAATAGTGCCGTATTCGTGAATAGTACCGTATACGTGAATAGTGCCGTATACGTGAATAGTAACCCCGACATAAAAAGTTCCAAATTTGATAAAAACTCATATCAATATTTCAGCATAATGATATTGAAGAAAATAATATCATTTAAGAAGAAAATAATATCCCTTACCTCAAAATACCAGTACTTCGGGTCGGAATACCGGTATAAGGCTGAAAGAAACTTGCTCTGATGAATAGAAACTCTCAAAGTATCTAAATACTCACAAAATACACTCAGTAATCTAGAGAGAGAAAGAGAGAAAACTTGTTTCTGGTGTGATTTTCAATTCTAACTTAGCCCTCTATTTATAGGAAAATGTTAACACACCGAAGCAGACTTAACCTGCAACCTGATGGCTTTACCTACTACTATTCCCACCCACCACATTTGAATAAAAATCTCAGCACATTTCTTCACCAACCAAGAGTGGGGCCCACCAATTCTAGAATTTTCCACCAAAATGATTAACTCCGAAAATTCAATAATTTCTGAACCAGTCATCTCGTAAAATTCATAATAAATCATACGTTTTTTTTAACGGTTCAAAATTTGTGGACATATACTCAACTTATATATGTATAACATATCCAAAAATTACCACGATCCAACGGTCGGATTAAAAATTATAACCCCCGCAAAATATCTCAAAAACCCTGATTTTTAATACCTCCATTCCGACAAAAATACTGATAAAAACCTCAACATTAACTCTTTCATTTTTAACCACAAAAATATATCCCTCATTTATATCCACATAAAATAAATATTTCCTTATCATATGAATCAATAATTAATTATTCACAAATAATATTACAGAATTACATTTATGACAGCCAGGCCGTTCCCAGGAAAGAGGGGGCTTTCCAATAAGGATTTCTCCTTACTGGCGCACAATTAGATGACCAAACCTCTTCTTAGACAGAACTTTCTAGACATTGCCAATAATGTTATCTAATAATATTATTCAAATAATATGAATTATTGATCTGATAAAGGAAAATACCGTGCAGCAACAATTATTGAAACAACAATAATATAAAATATCAACGCAACAATTATTGAATCAATAAAATAAAATATTGAATAATAACTACTGTAACAATTATTGAGTAGTGCCTTCTTACGTAAGAATCAATAATTGGTGCAATACCGTGTGCTACTGTATTTTAACCACCGGGTATTCCAACAGTATTAACGGTAACAAATACGCCGTTATTTATAAATAACTTATACTTGTCGTTTTCTTCATCCAATTGCTTTCCGTTATGGGGCCCACACAAGGCTGCGCCGTCGTACGAATATTCCCCGACAGCAAGAATATTCCACGACCAAACGAATATTCCCCGACAAAATGAATATTTTATAACCACTTGCTTATTTTGCAAAATTTGCACATTTCACCCATAACCAAAGTATTATATAAAATTAATCCCTTATTATTCACAATAATATTTAGAGAAAATTTAATTTTATTCATTAATAAGCCGTGGTCTTACAATGCGATGAAGAACAATGTCAGTGGACAAACCCACCATGTCTTCATGAGACTATGCAAACACATCCTGGAATTGGGTTAATAGCGTAACCATGTCATTCCGTTGGTTTGGGGTAAGGTCTGAACCAATCTGGATTAACTTAGGGTTTTCTAAGGTTCCAAGATTGAAGGAGGTGGTTTGATCAAGGTTGGATTTAGGTTTATCTTCGACCCATTCTTTGATCTCCGAAGGCACCTCAATGTCCTCTTGTATTTCCAGCAAGTCTGAGTCCAACTTTTCATCAAAGTTACAAACCTTATGGAGAAGAGGCATATTATCAGCAAGTACATGCACATCTAAGTTTAGAGTCCTAAAACAAAATATGCTTTCACTTAATATATATTAAACTATTTAATCATACATAATATTAGCATATACAGACAAAATAACTGCAAGTACTATACAGAAAAGTAAGCAGTTATTATATCTACAGGGCAGAAAGAAATCCTGCCCATTTTACCCTTGTCGACCCATGCAAGGAGTGCTATTCCAATTGGCAAGGATAAAGTCCGGGGGGACTGCATTGATGGAGGGGTCGTCATCGTCGTTCTTTTCCCGAATTATGACCTTAACGTCTGGGCAATCATCGTCCGGGGTATATCTTTTTGTATGTTCATCATGAACAATGATGCGCATGCTCGACATTATTCGGACGACGTTTTGTTTGATTCTTTGTTTCTCTTCCTCCATTTTGGGATCTGGAACAAAGACTTCTTTTGCTTTGAACGGTACTGGCTTGGGAAATAGCATAGCCATCACGTTGGTTGGCACCTTTACAGGAGGTTGTGTGGACTCAAAGGTTGATGGCAAAAATAAATGACGTGTGGTTGAAGCTGAAGGAATCTACTGATGCTTATGAGGATTCCTCTGACTAGAACTAGCAGAATAGCCTAGTCCTGCTATCCCAGTTTGACTGGCTACTTGGATGGGGTATTTGATACCTTGGTGATCTTTACCCAGCCCTTGTCCTAGCTGATGACCCAAAGACATCATTTCCTGAGTAGCCGATATTACTTCAGTACAGATCTTGGGTATGGGCAATGGCGTTCCCAGGGCATGAAATTGAGGGATGCTTACTTCCAAAGTGTGGAAACTAATTGGCTCAATATCGAAATTAAAACTGATGAACGGTATATCACCTTGTTGAGCGTTGACTGTAACTAGGATATTGTTGATAATGTATTTCAGTTGCTGATGAAGGGTGGAGGGGACTGCCCCAGCCATATAAATCCATGGTCTTCCCAAGAGCAGGTTGTATCCCGAATCTATCTTGAGTACGTAGAAAGACACGCAGAATGTATGAGGACCAATCTCAATTGGTAGCTCAATCTCTCCGACTGAATTCTAGCGGGATCCATCAAAAGCTTTGATGATCGTATGGCTACTTCAGATTCGATTGAGATTGACGTTCATCTTCAACAATGTAGCGTATGGATAGATATTCAAAGATAAACCTCCGTCTACTAAGACTCCAGCTAGCATATATCTGGGAGATAAGACCGTGATGTGTAACGGCTTGCAATGACCGGTCCCTTCGGACAGTATGTCATCATCATTAAAAGAGATCACATTGTTGTTAAAAATGTGATCAGCCAGATGTTGAAATTTTTCCACATCCACTGATTTTGGCAAGTAGGCTTCTTCCAAAACCTTTAGTAGAATCTTCCTGTGATCCTCTGAAGTTAAAACCAAGTTTAGTATTGATATTTGGTGTGGAGCTTCTCTTAAGCTTAAAACCACCTTGGCTTCATTATGACCCATAGTGCGGAGGAATTTTTTAATCTTCTCCATGGGTTTTTTCCCCTTTGATTTAATGGTAGACTTCATCACCCGTTGGGGAAGATACAGTGGATTCTCCTTTGACACTGCAGTAGTTGTATGCGAGGTGGATCCTTCAACTTCTCCATAATTCCAGGGAACTTTCTGTAAGCTGACAACAAGATATTGTGGTCGGAAGGGTAAGTTGATTGGCTCTGGAGCAGCCACTTTCAAAGAATTGTTGCTTCCTCTGAGTTGGATGGTAGTTATAGGGCGTGGCCTGACAATGCCATCAGCCTCAGTGGAGATAACTGCTACTAATCCCTTCCATTTAGTAGGACAAGTATTCTCACTTCCACGTAGCATAGTATCATCGTCTCCTAGTTACAGGACACTGCTATCAATGAGATTTTGGATAAGGTGGCAGAGTGCCCAGCATTCTTCTGTACTGTGACCTCGAGAATGGGAGTGATATTTACATACACCATCAGGATTGTACCGTCCTGAACGGGAATTGATTGGAGGTAGAAGGGAATTAATCCTTCCTTCATTGATTAGCATTTGAAGGATTTCCTCCATAGGTTGGTCCAGATATGTAAATTCCCTTCTGTTGGCAAAATCCCGATGAGCTTTAGCGTTCGCTCTCTTTGTGTAGAGGATTCAGCATGTACGGGTATTTTTGGACCCTGCGTAGATTGATGTAGTTCTTTAAGCAGAACATCTAAGTCTATGATTTGCTTACTTAATCCGTCAAATTCTTTGCCAGAAAGTGGATTAGACTGGTCAAATGAAGACACGATTGGTTGTAGGCCTGCGACCCTTTTTGGACTTGACCGGGTAATAGGTCCGAATGCTTCCCTGCGACAAAACTGGCATAGTTTAGTTTTGAGGGAATGTGTGAATATTAACATGCTATATGGTGTGTCCGTTTTAGGAATTTTATCCTGCAAAACGGATGTTAGCTGTTTGTAATACAGGATAACATGTTAATGTAAATATGTACATGCACATATTTCTTCATATTTCTCATTACATGGAGATGAATATGGAATGTAAATTACAAGTAATTATTTTTACAAGTAATTTAAAATGAGAAAGCATGAAGAGACTTTCCTCCGCGTTTGGTTTATCAGAGGCTGACCTATCTTAGGTTACTCTCGCGGCTTTTCGGCATGAAGGTTCCCAAATCATCGTAATTTACTCTACGGGTCGTTAATCCGGTCTTTCAACTGGAGCGAATATGGGTGGTGCCTTTCCTGAGCCTTGGGGAATTAGTCTTCCCACGAGTCCAGTAATCAAACACCGATGGGATAGCCTCCTGGTGAAGGAACCACACAACATACATTCACATACATCACATCTCACCGTATATGAAAATGATGACATATGCGAAGCACTAATATCACATGCAGATATAGTGTAAAGCATTAATTACAGTAAAAGATATGCATTCGTACACATTTATCATAAATGTAATTGCAACATCCATACACAAGCATATAACAGTTTTGAAAAGCTTGTAATAGCGGCTTAAGTCCTCTTACTGGAGTCCCCAGCAGAGTCGCCACCTGTCGACGTCGGGATTTTTATTTGTCCCTTTTCGTTACCTATTTTTTTTTATTCTCATTTTAGGTGAGATTTGTTTGAAAAAACACGTGAAAAAGGTCTGACATGTGTAATGTCAACGATTGGACTATAAGAGTCGCCAGTTGGTTTTTTAATTGGTTGTACCAACACAACCGAGAAAAGAATTGCACATTGACCTAGTGATGTGACACTGTTAAACAGGTCTGTGAAACCGAGATTTAATTAGGGTCCGGGGACTTGCTTATGCGGAGGGAAGGTCTTAGGCACCTCCTGACATCTGTGTTGCCACGGTGACCGCCACTTTTCAAGAAACTGTTATATGAATGTGTGTGTCTGTGGGTGGGTGGGTCAATGTGCTGTTATTTGGAAGTAGTGTGAGGCCTCGTTCGCACCTATATACACAGGGTTTGAATTTATTTAAAAATTCAATTTTAACAAAATATGGCAGTGATGTTTTGAAAGAGGTTTTTCAAACCCAGTGCTCAATAGTAATTGAGACCTTTTACACTCCCACTTTATTCATTATTCGGCTTGGTTGATTTTATTTTACAGATGCGAGGAATCTGTATGAAAATAATGTACAAAAAAGGTGCTGAATTCCTCGTGGGTATAAGAACCATCTGAGGAGATCCAAACATCACAGGTAAATTCACAAGCTGTTTACAGCTGAAAAGGTCCATCACGGGAACCAAATCTAAATTCAGTGGACTGAATCTGCGACCACATGATTCCTAGGCTCATATGATACCGCAATTGATATAAACGCAGTAAGCAGATATATATATAAAAGCTGTAAATATATATATATATATATATATATATATATATATATATATATATATATATATATATATATATATATATATATATATACAGACAGGATCACCAACCACGAAGCACCTCCATGGGGGATCAGAAATGTAAATAAAGCGTTAAAAGCAATCAATCGGCATAGAGGAAACTCCAGGCGGGACGAAATGTACAAAAAGCTGTAAAAACGGTCAACCACCACGAAATAAACTCTAGGTGGGACGAAATGTAAATATATATATATATATATATATATATATATATATATATATATATATATATATATATATATATATAAAATATCATACAAAGTAGTTAATATATATAAGATATATAATATATATATATATATATTATATATATATATATCCAAGCTCATCGAACATAGTCGACACACAACAGTATATATATATATATATATATGTATATATATATGTATATATATATATATATATATATATATATATATATATACAAACTGAAAATAAACCACGGATCGAAGTTCGGGCATACACATACAACACGACTCTCAGTGCGAAGAACAGTGTGTGCAAAGATGAAGAGAAAGGCTTTAAAGCGTGTAAGAAGGCTTACAGTGGGCTGCCAAAGAAGACTTTAATAACTTGAAGTGGATAAACACTGGCTTCCGCCTGTACAGAAGCAGCTATATGTGAGCTCACAAGTGTTTAAAATGAGAAAGCACTCAGTTTGGGGTGTGTACAAAGCAAATTGGGCAGGGCTTCCTCTCCGTTTTTTCTTATAAAATGGCCACCCCAAGCCCTCTATTTATAGAGGGTGGATCCGCAGGTGGGCCGCAGGTATACCAGAGGCTGCCCGGGGTTCCTCGGGATTCGCGGGTCCCGCCGTCTCAAAGTACGTGCACGTAGGCAACGTAATGTCCGCTCAAAATTTAAAAATTACAATTCGGGCATCCGACTGAGGTATATAGGATCTATTTTGGACCGCAGTTGTCGAGAGTTACGCAATGACATGGGATTAGAGGTTGTGCGAAGTCATGAAGATGGGACGATGCCCTCCAGTCTTCAGCTTCAAATTCTATCTGTTATCCTGCACAATATTCACTCGGGATTGGTTCTTTTGAGCTTTTATGGGACATTTGTTGTGTAGAAATATATGTTTCAAATGTTGAGACGACATGATGTGGCATGGTGCCAAGATGACGACTTTGCCTCTCACCGGGGTTATCTCTGGTTTGGGCTAATAAATCAGACGTTGCTCAGGGTTATCTCTGAGATTGGACTGCTGCAATGGTTGAAGGTCCTCAGTGTCATCTCTGAGGTGTGCCTATCCTCCTGGTGTTATTGGCAGGTCTTGTACTGAGTATCTCGTTGTGAGCGCCGAGATTGAAGCTGATTGCATTTGAAACAAGCATTTTCGGGGTTATCACCAGAACTGCATTCCTTGGGGTTATCGCCAAGGTTGGTAGCTATTCCCAGGGTTGGAACTAAGACTGGATACCTCATGGTTATCTCCGAGATTAATCGGTCTTCTCCGGTGTGTGTTCCGGTATTGGATCTACATGCCTCGAAGTTATCTCTAAGGTTAGAATTGTTACTCCGGGTGTGTGTTTCAAGGTCGAGGCTATTACTCCCAGTGTATTCTGGGGTTGAAACTGAACTTCCGATAGTATCTGGACTGGATGTGAGTTATCTTCCAGGATTATCTCTAAAAGACGAATCTGCCTTCCTGTAATGTCAGTAACAGGTGTGCGGAAAATTTTGAGTGTCTACAATCCCCTTATTTCCTTCTCTATCTGAGGAACGAGCATTTCTTTGATGGCCTGGATTTTGGTGGGATCCAACTCAATCCCTTTATAGCTGACTAGGAATCCTAGCAACTAGCCTGATTTAACGCCAAAGGCGTACTTGGTTGGATTCAACTTCAAGTTGTATTTATGCAACCTGTTGAAGAGCTTTCTGAGATGGTCTATGTGGTCTTCCTCCCTTCGAGATTTGACAATGATGTCATCCATATAGAGCTCTATCTCTTTGTATATTAAATCATGAAAAAGAGCCGTCATGGCTTGCTAATAGGTAGCTCCGGCATTGATGAGGCTGAATGACAACCATTTGTAGCAAAAGGTTCCCCCAAGGAGTGATGAATGTAGTTTTCTCACGATCCTCTTCAGCAACCATGATTTGATGGTACCCTGCAAAGCAATCAGCAAAGGAGTACATGTCGTACTGAGTTGTATTATCAATGAGTATGTGGATAAATGGCACGTGAAAGCTATCTTTTAGATAAACTTTGTTCAAATCCCTGTAGACCATGCAAACTCACACTTTCCCTCTAGGTTTAGGCATGGGGACTATGTTGGATAACCATTCAGGGTATGTTGACACCATGATGATGCCGGCTTGAAATTATTTCATAATTTCTTCTTTAACTTTTAAACTCCACTCTTTGATGGGAAGGCAATGAATAACAATGTCAGTGGACAAACCGACCATGTCTTCATGAGACCATGCAAACACATCCTGGAATTGGGTCAATAGAGTAACCATGTCATTCCTTAGGTTTGGAGTGAGGTCTATACCAATCTGGATTTGTTTGGGGTTTTCTGAGGTTCCGAGGTTAAAAGAGGTGGTTTGATCAAGATTTGGCTTGGGTTTGTCTTCGACCCATTCTTTGATCTCCTGAAGTAACTTATAGTCCTCTTGTATTTTTATCAAGTCTGAGTCCAACTTTACATCAAAGTTATAGTCCTTGTGGAGAAAAGGCACCTTATTAGCAAGTATAGGCACATCTAACTTTAGTGTCCTGAAATAAAATGCTTTCACTTAATATATAAAACTATTCAATTATACAAAGTGTTAGCATGTAATGTCAAAATAACTGCTAATACTGTACATAAAAAGTAAGCAGTTATTGTTATCTACAGGGCAGAGGAAGTTTCTGCCCTTTTTACCCTCGTCGGCAAATGCAAGGATTGCTGCTCCAATTACCAAGGGTGAAGTCCTAGTGGACGGCTGTGATGAAGGGACTGTTGTCGTCCTCCTTCTCCCGATTGATGATCATGATATCTGGACAATCATCGTCTGGGGTGTTTCTGTTTGTACAGTCTGTGTGGACTATGATGCGTATGTTTAATAAGCTCCTTTCAATGTCCTGCTTACACCTCCGATCCTTTTCCTCCGCCTCCGGATCTGATATCAATACTTCTTTTTCTTTGACCGGTATTAGTTTAGGAAATAACATGGTCTTCACATGGGTATAAACCTTTATTGAAGTCTGTATAGATTCAGCTCCTGTAGGTTGAGGCAATTGCCGTATGGCTGAAGATGAAGGAACCTGTTTATGTCTGTGAGGATTCTTGTGAGTGGAGCTAGACGAATAACCTAGCCCGACTGTCCTTGTTTGACTGAGAACTTGAATTGGGCGCTTAATGCACTGTTGGTCTTTGCCCAACCCTAGTCCAGGTTGATATCCAAAAGAAATCATCTCCTGACTCGCCGACATTACCTGGACAAAAATTCTGGGTATAAGAGGTGGCGCCCCAATGGGATGGTAGTGAGTGTTGCTCACCTCCAGGGCATGGAAACTGTGAAGCCCCCAAATTCGGGTATCTTTCAACCCGATATATGGTGCTACACGGTGCTACAGTTCACACATTCATTCAATTGAAATACCACAAAAGAGTGAAAATGCCTTATATATATTCTAAAACAATATTACCATTCCCAAGTTCTTTATAACCCTTACATGTGTTCTTGTCATAATATAAAATAATTACAACATTCATACTATACTATTACAAAGGCAATCTATTGTTTTGCCTTAGCCTTCCCTTTATCTTTACCGGATCCTTCGATCCGTTCGGTCTTAGCAGCATTCATATGGTTCAAGCAAAAATAAGCATAACAAGTGTGAGACCCCAGATTTTATGAATAAAGATTTAATTTTCTCGAAATAATTTTTTTTATTATGGTGTTGATTTGATGTAATGTTATAGTTGTGGGTAATATTTATAAATTTTGTAAAGTAAGCAAGTGGTTATATAATATTCGATTGGTCGGGGAATATTCTTTTTATCGGGGAATATCTGTACGAGGACACCATCATTAGTGGACCCCACAACGGAATTATTGTCGGATTGAGAAAATGACAAAAATACTTTATGAAAATAACGGCGAAAGTTTTACCGTTAACTGTTGAAACACCCGGTGTTAAAAGTACAGTAATACGTGTAGTTGCACAGTAGCACACGGTATTAATTATTGATGCTTATGTGATAAGTCACTCAGTTTTGTTTTATTGATATTATTTATGTAATAAAACAGAAAAGCTTTTTATATAAAATAGAATACTTTTATAAATTTATTCGTTTTATTAAGCTAATAGTAAAATCTTTTTATATAAAACAGAATATTTTTATAAAGATATCTGTTTTATTAGACAATAATTAGAATATATTATATTTTATTATGTATAGTATTTGCATAGTGCCTGCATAGTGTTTGCATAGTAAAATCTTTTATAAAGTTATTCGTTTTATTAGATTATACATATAATATATTATATTTTATTTAAAAGATTTTGCTTTAAATATGGACCGTCAGATTAAAGTAAATCAATCTCGACCGTTCATGAGTTAGTTACTATGCAGTCCATTCTTCTATAAATAGAAGCTCATTCCTTCATTATTTTCTTACGAATTCACTGAAACTCTAGAGAGAGAAATTATGGAGAGAGAGAGAAGAAAAGTATTCTGCTACTTCACTACTCCGATATCAAGTTTCTTTTACGGTAATGGATATTATTTGTTATACCTGTAAGGGATATTATTTCTTTTGTATTAATGAAGAGAACTTATATTATTCCATTATTTATTATTATGTTGGGATAACCTGTTTATGCGAAGTACCGCATACATGGTAAAATTCTTCTGTTATTCCGTTCTTTATTTTTCTGTCGGAATATCATGTTGGTGCGAATTTCGCCTGACCTGGTTCCATTAATTATTCTGTTGGAATAACCAGTATACGCGGATTATCGTATACCTGGTGAAGTCTATTGTTATTCCATTATTTATTACTCTGTCGAAATATCCTGTCTGTGCGTTTACGCCGGACCTGGTTCCATTATTTATTATTCTGTTGGAATATCATGTCTGTGCATTTTACGCCGGACCTGGTTCCATTCTGTATTATTCTGTTGGAATATCCTGTCTATGCGTTTTACGCCAGACCTGGTTCCATTATTTATTATTCTGTTGGAATAACCTGTCTGTGCGGTCTATCACATGCATGGTGATTTCTTTTGTTATTCCATTCTTTATTATACTCAGTTGGTTAAAACTTTGACTTCTATACTCTATGAAATTAGTGGAATATCTGTGATATTTGCGCTTCATCCAGTATCTTTTCATGGAAATATTCTTCTGAGCATTCTTGAATTTTACTCTACAAAGCAGTATCATGTTGACAATTTGGACGTTATCAGTTCCTAGATAAATTAATTCTTGAACTTGTTTGATTGAATTCTTATATCATTGTCATCATCCTCATGTTTATTTTTTGTTGAAAGTCATCTATGGCCTGTAGTGCATAGATGGACTTGGTATAATTATGACCAGGGATTATTCGGTGTAATCATGACCGTAATGTTACAAATGATGTGGAAAAAAAAAGTCCTCATTGGCCCGTAGTGCATTGATGGACAGTTTTTGGTATGATTATGGCTATGGATTCTCTTTGGCCGTAGTGCAAAGATGAATTATTTTATGGCATGATCAGGACCGTTGATGAAAACATGATTATCTTTAGCCGTAGTGCATGGATAATTCGTGGTCGTGATACTAAAGAATATCCTTGGCCGTAGTGCAGGGGTGATTCGATGATGTGGATTATTTATTAAGTTGAGTCCCAGCGATAAAAGTGATGAAAAACCTTTTAAATCATAGAAAATAGTAGATTTTATTCCCTACTTGACTCTTCTAATGGATTGCTTGTTCCGCTGCAGTTAAACTTGATAGTTATTATATTTTATCAGTTTAACACTGTTGAAGGCTAACAATAAATTATTCTGCATTATCTTAGTCATAATATTTCTTACTGCGCTAGTTGAGCTTACTCTTTCTTTCACTGTTCTCTTCAGGAAATGAGAATATAGCTGGGACGAGTCGGGGAACGGAGTGATGGATCAGATGATAGTATTAGTAGTCCTCACTATTTTGTGAAATAGTGTGATAATAATTATAATGAAGACTCCTTTTGAGTTTGTATACTCTCTAGTAGACAATATTTGTATTCAAACTCACAGTTTATGTTTTGTCGTATTGTACACGACTGTTGTATAATTAGTTTGTATTTGTATTCAGTACCATGTATTTGGCGACTCAGAATAGGTGATGTATACCTATTTTGGGAGCGTCACAACTAGCTTAGCAAGTATGACAATTTCATTTAAACGATAGGCTTGAATCATAAGAATCGTATATCTTCAATAACTGAATCAATAGTTATGAAGTACTATCGATAATTCAAAATAGCACTTCTCTTGTAACAACCCGATATTTTCTATATAAATAAATAAGAAATTTTACGTATAATTTTTTTTTAAGGATGAGGATTTGTACAAGATAAGGTGTCTATGTATTTATGTGATAAATAAAAATATATTTATTACATGAATATTTGCAAATAATTTTATTTTAGAATTATTGACTATTATAAAGTATATTCTTATAATAAATACTTTTATAGCAGAAATATTTTTATTAATTATTTTCCTTGAATATATAATCATATATTATTTAAATAATATATGGAGTGATTTTTAGAATAATTATAACAATTATTTCATTATATGAATTTTGTACATATTATTAAATTAATTATTTTACCTTAATTATTAAGGTTAAATATGAAGAATAAATCAGATATGGAATCCAAACCCTAATTTTGGATTTTTATCAAGGAATGAGAATAATAATAAAATATTAATTATATTTTGATTTTTCAGTGCTATAAATATGTACAGTATGTACGTATTAATAATAGTTGGTCAATTATGGTGTATAATTTCAAAACCCTAATATTAATTGGTTAAACCCTAGTTTTACTGTGGAAAACCCTAATTTGAAAAGCAATTGTGAGTTTAAGACTGTTATATAACTGTGTTATATGTTTTATGTTGTGTATTAAATGATTAATTAGGTAAACCCTAATTAAATATTTAAAAATAATAATTTTTAGAAACCCAAATTTGGTAATTAAAGAACCCTAAGATTTTAATTGTAAGAAATCCTAGCGTGGAACTTAAACCGGAGTTTAGGATCCGTCAGAACTTGTGTTAATGTGATTAATATTATGTATTATAGATTTTAATGCTAATTATGGAAAACCCTAATTAGTGATTTTAAACCCTAATTTTGAAAACCCTAAATACTAGTTTAAGTCCTAATTTATTTTTTTAATTGGTAACCCTAATTACCAAAAGTATAAACCCTAATTGTTATATTAGCAAAGTTAATTATAATTAGAGATATTAAATCCTAATGTTCCTGTATAAATTAATTAGAAACTTAATCTAATTAATAAACCCTAATTTTCTAATTTTTTAGAAACTAAAATTTTATTTCTTTACAAACCCTAGTTGCTAAAATCCTACTTATGCTTTGTGTTAAACCTTAAGGTTAAATCCTAAGGGTCAAATCCTAAAGGTCAAGCCCTAAGGGTTTGACAAGTTATAATTTTGCCATTAAAATGATTTACCAAATGACCTTTTTTCCCCTCTTGTATTATTAAAGCTAGTATAGGTTTTGACAATTAAGGGAAGATGGTGACCAAACCCAACAACCCCATGCGATTATAATTGACAGCCATCAACCATTTTGATCAACCATTCATGCATCCAAGACTTCTATATATAGATTGAGAGAGAAAAGACTGCATTTGTTAGCCATTTTTGTACCAAACACTCAAATCTTTTCTCTCAACCCAAACCCACGAAAATTGTAAGTTTTAAAGTCACAAAATCAAGCCCCACGGATTTCATAACAACATCAGTAGCATAGAATCAAAGATTTTTCATAGAAGGTATAAACCCTAACTTAAAAATCTGTCCAATAATCTGTTGTTAGATGTTAGTTTTTATTGTTAAAACATGTTGGTTATAATGAATAATGATGATCTGGGTTGCTAGATGTTAGATCCATAACATCTAGAGGCTCGAATTTGAAGATCTACAAAATCTGGATTTTTTTTGGGATGTCTGACAACGAATGTCAGAGCCCATAGATCCTTGTTTGTTTGTTATTTTTGTTGTTTTAAGCTTCAAATGTGTAGTCTGACATTAGCACTTTGTTCTGGAACTGGAATCGTGGTCGTTTGATGTCCCGAATTTGAGTTATTATTGGTCAAAGGTCGTTGACCGACCATGACTGAAGGAAATCTGGGCAGTCAAGAACATGCCCAGATTGTTCTGGCATGATGTTTAAAGGAACATATCTTGCATGTTGTTGATTATTTGTGTTTTTTGTTGTTTTAAAGTTATAGTATGGTAGTTATACTACATGTTAATGCTCTTAGATCTCTTATATCATGAACATGCTGGATTTGGGACATGGTCAAACCAAGCAGGAAATCCACGGATGAACTTTCTAGGTAAACCCAGAAAGTTCATGGGCGTGGTTTCTGACAAGGTTTGACCGGTCTTTATCTCATTATTGTTTTGTTGATGTTAAGTAATAGATATGTAGTATTACATGTTGGTTATACATTGAAGGTTTTATATCACAAAAACAACAACAGGATACCTTGTAGTGGAAGCCCAAAGTAGGACAGTCGAACTGTTCTTCATTTCACTACTACAAAATATCAAATAGGCAATACTTAAACCACAACGTTTTTTATAAAAACGTTGTGGTATTTTTTTCCACAACGTTTTTAAAAAAAAACGTTGTAGAAAAGTATGCAAAAACGTTATCTATTTAATAAGAGCAATTTTTGGTTTTAAATAGATAACATTTTTTTCAAAAAACGTTATCTATATGGAAAACACGGAGCTTAAAAAAATCACGCACAAGTGAAATAATTTTATAATAACTATCACTGCTATTTCATTTTCTCCCATTTGCCCTAGCCTGCTCCTAGTCTCTCAGACACGAGATCTGAATCCTCACTCCTCAGCGACCGGAAACGAGACTTCGAAGGGATAAAGACAGGCAAAAACAACCGCCACCACACTCCCTCTCCTGACCCTGCGCGGAAGCGCCACAAGCGCGGCGAGAGCAGCGAGAAGGACAGGCGGTGGTATGCCGCCGCCGTGGATCTGAACAAAAAAAAAATCGATAATCCTCCTGTTAATGTTTTGACTCTTCCAAGTAAGCAATATATATATATATATATATATATATATATATATATATATATATATATATATATATATATATATATATATAAATCGATAATTATAGGTTGAATCGATTGATTTAGTAAGATAAGTCTTTGCTTTTGTTTTATTGTAATGTTTATTTGATGATTTTGTGTTTTCTTAGTTCTTGCTGGATTAAAGGAGAAATTTACTGAAGCTATGAAGAGAGAAGATGTTAAAGCTATTGTTTTGACTGGTAGAATTTCATAATTTTAGCTGAATTGAAGTCGATTTGACTCTTAAAAGGCTTTTTTTAATGATATTTTTTTGCATTAACTTGATTTGTAGGCAAGGGAGGAAGGTTTTCTGGAGGTTTTGATATTGGTATTTTTTAGAGCATTTGTGACGCCCCCAAAATAGGTATACAACACTCATTCTGAGTCGCCAAATACATGGTACAGAAAGCAAACTACAACTTTAATAATATAATTGTCGTGCAAAAAAACGACAACACATACTGTTAGTTTAAATACAAATATTGTCTTCTGGACAATATCCACACTCAAATAAATCCTCATTACAATTATTCAAACACTATTTTACAGAAATAGTGAGGACTGCTAAAACATCTTTCTAGAACCATCACTCCATACCCCGACTAGATCCTGCTATGTTCTCACCTCCTGAGAAGAAAAATGGAACAAAAAAGAAAAGGGTGAGCTCAACTAGCCCAGTAAAGAATATTATGACTAAGATAATATACAACAAATTATCGTTAGTCTTCAACAGGGAAAAATCTAATAGAATATAATCGACAACAAGTTTTAGATCAACAACTGCAGCGGAAACAGCAAACCATTAGAAGAGTCAAGTAGAGAAAGAATTCTACTATCTTCTAAGATTTAAAAGTCCATCATCAATATTTTATCCCTGTAACATCGATTAATAATCATCTTTAACCAAATATTCATCTTTGCACTACAGGCCAAAGATATTCATTTGTATCACCAGTCGGTCATGTTCATCTCAACACCTGTTCATCTTTGCACTACGGGCCAAAGATATTTATCAGTTAATCATTCATCTTTGTACTACAGGCCAAAGATATTCAGTAGTATCATCATTTAGGACTGAGGATGATGAAAAATATTTTAAAGAAAACGAATCCAGTGAGACAGAAGGACAAATATTAGGGATTCGTATAACAGTTTATCCAAGATTAGTAATACTTCATAATAATCAATTGTGAAGCAGAATTCAAAAATAAAGATCAAAACATGGATACAACCAAAGATAGTAACCATAATTGACATCTCGGACAAAAAGGGAAAATTTTATTTTTCGGTGAATAGTGCCGTATTCGTGAATAGTACCGTATACGTGAATAGTGCCGTATACGTGAATAGTAATCCCGACACAAAAAGTTCCAAATTTGATAAAAACTCATATAAATATTTCAGCATAATGATATTGAAGAAAATAATATCATTTAAGAAGAAAATAATATCCCTTACCTCAAAATATCAGTACTTATGGTCGGAATACCGGTATAAGGTTGAATAGAAACTCTAAAAGTATCTAAATACTCACAAAATACACTCAATAATCTAGAGAGAGAAAGAGAGAAAATATGTTTCTGGTGTGATTTTCAATTCTAACTTAGCCCTCTATTTATAGGAAAATGTTATCACGCCGAAGCAGACTTAACCTGCAACCTGATGGCTTTACCTGCTACTATTCCCACCCACCACATTTGAATAAAAATCTCAGCACATTTCTTCACCAACCAAGAGTGGGGCCCACCAATTCTAGAATTTTCTATCAAAATGATAAACTCCGAAAATTCAACAATTTCTGAACCAGTCATCTCGTAAAATTCATAATAAATCATACGTCCATTTTTAACGGTTCAAAATTTGTGGACATATACTCAACTTATATATGTATAACATATCCAAAAATTACCACGATCCAACGGTCGGATTAAAAATTATAACCCCCGCAAAATATCTCAAAAACCCTGATTTTTAATACCTCCATTCCGACAAAAATACTGATAAAAACCTCAACATTAACTCCTTCATTTTTAACCACAAAAATATATCCCTCATTTATATCCAAATAAATAAATATTTCCTTATCATATGAATCAATAATTAATTATTCACAAATAATATTACAGAATTACATTTATGACAACCAGGCCGTTCCTAGGAAAGAGGGGGCTTTCCAATAAGGATTTCTCCTTACTGGCGCGCAATTAGATGACCAAACCTCTCCTTAGACAGAACTTTCTAGACATTGCCAATAATGTTATCTAATAATATTATTCAAATAATATGATTTATTGATATGATAATGGAAAATACTGTGTAGCAACAATTATTGAAACAACAATAATATAAAATATCAACGCAACAATTATTGAATCAATAAAATAAAATATTGAACAATAACTACTGTAACAATTATTGAGTAGTGTCTTCTTACGTAAGAATCAATAATTGATGCAATACCGTGTGCTACTGTATTTTAACCACCAGGTATTCCAACAGTATTAACGGTAACAACTACGCCGTTATTTATAAATAACTTATACTTGTCGTTTTCTTCATCCAATCGCTTTCCGTTATGGGGCCCACACAAGGCTGCGCCGTCGTACGAATATTCCCCGACAACAAGAATATTCTACGACCAAACGAATATTTCCCGACAAAATGAATATTTTATAACCACTTGCTTATTTTGCAAAATTTGCATATTTCACCCATAACCAAAGTATTATATCAAATTAGCCCCTTATTATTCACAATAATATTTAGAGAAAATTTAATTTTATTCATTAATAAGTTGGGGTCTTACAACCTCCCCTCCTTATAAAATTTCGTCCTCAAAATTGACGTACGTACCTGATGTTTCAATAAGGTGAGGATACCTCGCTTTCATTTCTGATTCCAACTCCCAAGTCATTTCTTCAATAGCATGGTTTCTCCATAAAATCTTAATTTGTGGTATAACCTTCGTGCGTAGGACATGCTATTTCCTATCCAAGATCTTAACAGGTACCTCATCGTACGTTAAATCTTCAGCTATCTCGTCTAGTTCTAACTCAATAATGTGGTTCGAGTCTTTAACATATTTACGAAGCATAGATATGTGAAAAACATTATGAACACGAGACATGCTTGGAGGTAATGCGAGTCTATATGCCACATTTCCTATTCGCTCGAGAATCTGAAATGGACCAATAAATCTTGGATTGAGCTTTCCTCTCTTCCCAAATCTTGTAACTCCCTTTCATGGTCCAACACGTAACAATACATCATCCCCAATATTAAATTCCACGTCCTTCCGATGAAGATCCGCATAACTCTTTTGTCGATCCTGTGCCGTTTGTATACGTTGTCGAATCGTTTGGATCTTCTCTGTAGTAATGCGTACCAACTCTGGTCCCAACAATGTTGCTTCACCCACCTCGTCCCAGCATACTGGAGAACGACATTTTCTTCCATACAACGCCTCGAATGGAGCCACACCTATGCTCGCGTGATAACTATTGTTGCAGGAGAATTCCACCAATGGTAGGTACTTATCCCAACTCCCTTTGAGATTTACGACACAAAGTCTTAATAGATCTTCAAAAGTTTAAATAGTCCTCTCTGATTGTCCGTCCGTTTGAGGATGGTATGCCGAACTGAATCGTAAATCTGTGCCCATAGCTTTCTGCAAGCTAACCCAAAATCGTGAAGTGAATCTTGGGTCACGATCCGAAACTATGGATACTGGCATGCCATGTAATCTCACAATCTCGTTCACGTACATACTAGCAAGACATTCAAGAGAATAAGTCTCACGTATCGGCAAGAAATGAGCGGACTTGGTTAATCTATCAACAATAACCCAAATCGCATCTATGCCTTGAGAAACCTTGGGAAGACCCGTAACAAAATCCATAGTAATGTGTTCCCACTTTCATTTCAGAACGTCAAGTGGTTGCAATGGACCCTTTGGTACTTGATGCTCCGCTTTTACACGTTGACAAGTTAAACATCTCGAGATAAACTCCGCGATCTCTCTTTTCATATTGCTCCACCAAAATGTATGTTGAAGATCGTGATACATTTTGGTACTCCCATGATGGATTACAAACGGTGTGTTGTGTGCCTCAATCATTATTCTATGCTTCAAGTCAAAAGCGTTAGGAACACAAAGTCTGGAGTTGACTCGAAGTATTCCTTCTTCATCGATTCTTGCTTCTGGAATATCACCTTCTTGCACTTTCTTCTTCATACGCATCAGCTCTATGTCCGTAGCTTGAGCAGCTTTAACTTTATCGATTAAAGTCGGTTCTACTCGTATATTTGATATTATCATGCGGGTACTTGGAGCCTTCATCTCTATCTCCATCCTTTGCAAGTCATACAAAATGGGCCTTTGTGTTAACAACATTGCACTCGTACCGGCATATGATCTTCTACTCAATGCGTCAGCTACTACGTTTGCTTTTCCAAGATGATATTGGATGGTATGATCGTAATCTTTCAACAGCTCGAGCCAACGTCGCTGCCGCATGTTGAGTTCCTTTTGGGTGAAGAAATATTTGAGGCTTTTATGATCTGTATAGATCTCCACTTTCTCCCCATACAGGTAGTATCTCCAGATCTTCAACGCAAAAACGACTGCTGCCAACTCCAAATCATGAGTAGGATAATTCCTCTCATATTCTTTGAGTTGTCGCGAGGCATAGGCTATGACTTTCACATGTTGCATGAGAACACATCCTAACCCTTTGCCTGAAGCATCGCTGTAGATAACAAATCCATCCGAACCAGATGGTATTGTCAGAACAGGTGCCGAAATGAGTCTCCTCTTGAGTTATTGAAAACTCTTCTCATATTCCTCACTCCATACGAATTTTGTATCTTTTCGAGTCAGCTGAGTTAACGGAGTAGCGATTCGAGAAAATCCTTCCACAAATCTCCGATAATAACTAGCTAAGCCCAAAAAGCTACGTACTTCGATTACCGACTTCGGATGCTCCCAACTTTGTATGGCTTCAATCTTCGCCGGGTCGACAGACACTCCATGTTTTGACACCACGTGCCCAAGGAATGCTACTTCCTCAAGCCAGAACTCGCATTTTTTCAATTTGGCATATAGCTTATTTTCACGAAGCCTTCGTAGTACCAGCTTCAAATGGCGCTCATGATCTTCACGACTTTTGGAATAGATGAGGATGTCATCAATAAAGACAACAACGAACTGATCTAAATATTCTTTGAATACACGGTTCATCATATCCATGAAGGCAGCAGGAGCATTAGTCAATCCAAAAGACATGACTAAGAATTCATAATGCTCGTACCGAGTTCTGAAGGCAGTCTTTGGAATATCCTCAGTTTTAATCTTCAGCTGATGATATCCAGAATGAAGGTCGATCTTTGAAAAGAATTGTGTTCCTTGTAACTGGTCGAACAGGTCATCAATGCGAGGTAGCGGATACCTATTCTTGATGGTGACATGGTTCAATTCTCGATAGTCAATATAAAGTCGCATACTCCCGTCTTTCTTCTTTACGAATAAAACAGGAGCACCCCAAGGAGACATACTAGGACGAATAAAACCGATGTCCAACAACTCCTGTAGTTGGACTTTTAACTCCTGAAGTTCAATAGGAGCCATTCGATATGGAGTTTTAGAAATGGGCTTTGTACCGGGTTCAAGGTCAATAAAGAATTCAACTTCACGTTCTGGGGGTAGACCAGAAAGTTCTTCAAGAAATACATCGGGAAATTCTCTAACAATAGAAATATTATTCAAATCTGACTTGTCTTTGTTCAAATCCATAACATGGGCTAAGAAAGCTTGACATCCATTTTTTAATAAACGAATAGCTTTGTGGCTTGATATGACAGTGACTGATTTTAGTGGTTTAGTAGTTTGAATTCGTATGACAGGTTGGTTAGGAATATGAAAACTAACAACCTTACGAAAACAATCAATTTTAGCATGATGAGTGGTTAACCAATCAATTCCTAAAATCACATCAAAAGCAAGTATCTTTAAAGAGATAAGATCAACAGGTAATGTGATAGTGCCAACTTGGATCATGCAAGATTTATAAACTGTAGATGTAGCGAAGGTTTCACCCAATGGAGTTTCAATAGATAAGTTAAAGTCCAATTTCTCTGGAGTCAAGCTTAAACATTGAGCACAAGCAGGAGAGATAAAAGAATGGGTAGAACCGGTATCTAGTAAAGTATAAACTTCGAAAGAATTCAAGATTAGCTTACCCGTGATCACCTCGTTCGGGTTTCTCGCGTTTTGGCCAGTCACGACAAACGCCCTTCCAGGAACCACTGATTTCGATTTATCCGGGACAACTTTTGGAGTCACCATCCCCGCTGAACTTTATTTTGCTACAGAGCACTCTCGAGCTATATGACCCTCCTTTCAACAGTTATAACATACCTTGGATTGTTGTGGGAAGTTTGGGCTGATATGTCCCTCTTTCCCACATTTGTAACATACGACCGGTGGTCGTTCTCCTCCCTTAGAAACAGTTGATGTTTGTGATGACGTCTTCACGTTATCATTGTTGTACCTTCTCTTCTTGAAATCTCCTCCCGACTCGCTCCTTCTATTATCACGACCACGATTACCACCAGAGTGGTTACCGCTTTTGTCCAAATATTTTCCTCCCTGCTGATTTTCATTGCTTCGATGACTGCCGCCACCGGTATGACCCTGGTTGTGGTCCCTCGGTTGCACATACTCATTATCTCGCTCTAATAATTGGGCCCTGTTTACAACATCTGAATATAAAGAAAATTTATGAGAGATAAGATATTACCGAATCTCGGGTTTTAGACCTCTCAGAAACATCCTTGTCATTCGTTCCTCATTTTCGACCAAATGAGGTGCAAACCTGGATAACTCTGCAAACTTCGCCTCGTACTCGGACACCGTCATGTTGTTTTGTTCCAGTCTGATAAACTCCACCTCCTTCATATGACGAATACTTTCAGGAAAGTACTTGTCATTGAATAGTTTTTGAAATGTTTCCCAGGACATGTTGAGTGCGTCAGGCTGGGTACGCTTCACCGACTCCCACAAGTAGTCTGCCTCACCGCGGAACATAAAAGTGGCGAATGGAACCTTCTGTTCCTCCGTGCATCCTAAGACATCAAATATCTTGGTAATTTGCTTGACCCACATTTCTGCCATGATCGGATCCGACTTTCCCTTAAATTCTGGTGGTCCCAATTCTTTGAACTGCTTAGCTGTGACAAACCGCGCGTTGTTATCATTTCCACCCGTATTCTGCACACAAGTCTCCCTCGTCTGATTTTGCATGAACTGCAAAAAGCTCCTAAACATTCCATCATTCATCGTTTGCTCGGTAACGTTGTTTACAGGAGGAATATTGCCTTCCTGTTGCACGTTCCCCTGGGTGGTGATCAAAGGTGTCTCCACGGTTTGATTTACTCCATTATTAACGTTCTCAGCTGCCATTCTTAAATACTGCCATAAAACAAGGGTTAATAGTCATGTCATATACTATCCCTATACTCTGACCGTCCAAATAAACACCAAATAAACTTAGTTAGGTCATACTAGCAAAGGAATTCCCCGTCTCTCCCCTCCTAGTTCTTGTCTCACATCTCAGCCAGGGATCATATCCCTAAGCTCTGATACCAACTGTGACGCCCCCAAAATAGGTATACAACACCCATTCTGAGTCGCCAAATACATGGTACAGAAAGCAAACTACAACTTTAATAATTCAATTATCGTGCAAAAAAACGACAACACATACTGTGAGTTTAAATACAAATATTATCTACTGGACAATATCCACACTCAAATAAATCCTCATTACAATTATTCAAACACTATTTTACAGAAATAGTGAGGACTGCTAAAACATCTTTCTAGAACCATCACTCCATACCCCGACTAGATCCTGCTATGTTCTCACCTCCTGAGAGAAAAATGGAACAAAAAAGAAAAGGGTGAGCTCAACTAGCCCAGTAAAGAATATTATGACTAAGATAATATACAACAAATTATCGTTAGTCTTCAACCGGGAAAAATCTAATAGAATATAATCGACAACAAGTTTTAGATCAACAACTGCAGCGGAAACAACAAACCATTAGAAGAGTCAAGTAGAAAAAGAATTCTACTATCTTCTAAGATTTAAAAGTCCATCATCAATATTTTATCCCTGTAACATCGATTAATAATCATCTTTAACCAAATATTCATCTTTGCACTACAGGCCAAAGATATTCATTTGTATCACCAGTCGGTCATGTTCATCTCAACACCTATTCATCTTTGCACTACGGGCCAAAGATATTTATCAGTTAATCATTCATCTTTGCACTAAAGGCCAAAGATATTCACTAGTATCAGCATTTAGGACTGAGGATGATGAAAAATATCTTAAAAAAAACGAATCCAGTGAGACAGAAGGACAAATATTAGGGATTCGTATAACAGTTTATCCAAGATCAATAATACTTCATAATAATCAATTGTGAAGCAGAATTCAAAAATAAAGATCAAAACATGGATACAACCAAAGATAATAACCATAATTGACATCTCGGACAAAAAGAGAAAATTTTATTTTTCGGTGAATAGTGCCGTATTCGTGAATAGTACCGTATACGTGAATAGTGCCGTATACGTGAATAGTAATCCCGACACAAAAAGTTCCAAATTTGATAAAAACTCATATCAATATTTCAGCATAATGATATTGAAGAAAATAATATCATTTAAGAAGAAAATAATATCCCTTACCTCAAAATATCAGTACTTATGGTCGGAATACCGGTATAAGGCTGAATAGAAACTCTAAAAGTATCTAAATACTCACAAAATACACTCAATAATCTAGAGAGAGAAAGAGAGAAAACATGTTTCTGGTGTGATTTTTAATTCTAACTTAGCCCTCTATTTATAGGAAAATGTTATCACGCCGAAGCAGACTTAACCTGCAACCTGATGGCTTTACCTGCTACTATTCCCACCCACCACATTTGAATAAAAATCTCAGCACATTTCTTCACCAACCAAGAGTGGAGCCCACCAATTCTAGAATTTTCCATCAAAATGATAAACTCCAAAAATTTAACAATTTCTAAACCAGTCATCTCGTAAAATTCATAATAAATCATACGTCCATTTTTAATGGTTCAAAATTTGTGGACATATACTCAACTTATATATGTATAACATATCCAAAAATTACCATGATCCAACGGTCGGATTAAAAATTATAACCCCCGCAAAATATCTCAAAAACCCTGATTTTTAATACCTCCATTCCGACAAAAATACTGATAAAAACCTCAACATTAACTCCTTCATTTTTAACCACAAAAATATATCCCTCATTTATATCCACATAAAATAAATATTTCCTTATCATATGAATCAATAATTAATTATTCACAAATAATATTACAGAATCACATTTATGACAACCAGGCCATTCCCAGGAAAGAGGGGGCTTTCCAATAAGGATTTCTCCTTACTGGCGCGCAATTGGATGACCAAACATCTCCTTAGACAGAACTTTCTAGACATTACCAATAATGTTATCTAATAATATTATTCAAATAATATGAATTATTGATCTGATAATGAAAAATACTGTGTAGCAACAATTATTGAAACAACAATAATATAAAATATCAACGCAACAATTATTGAATCAATAAAATAAAATATTGAACAATAACTACTGTAACAATTATTGAGTAGTGTCTTCTTACGTAAGAATCAATAATTGGTGCAATACCGTGTGCTACTGTATTTTAACCACCGGGTATTCCAACAGTATTAACGGTAACAACAGTATTCATCCAATCGCTTTCCGTTATGGGGCCCACACAAGGCTGCGCCGTCGTACGAATATTCCCCGACAGCAAGAATATTCCACGACCAAACGAATATTTCCCGACAAAATGAATATTTTATAACCACTTGCTTATTTTGCAAAATTTGCACATTTCACCCATAACCAAAGTATTATATCAAATTAAACCCTTATTATTCACAATAATATTTAGAGAAAATTTAATTTTATTCATTAATAAGTTGGGGTCTTACAGCATTCATAAAACAGGTATGAGTAAATTTGTTTTGTATTTTTAATTGAGGCGGTGGTAAATCTAATTTCAAATCTGTAGTATGATTTTTTAGAATTGACACTTGGTTGGGTTTACTTGTTACTTTACATGATACACATTTTAAAATAAAATAAAAAAGTGTATTGTTTCGTATTTATATTGTTATTTGACATTCATTTCTGACTTTTTAAATGGTGTGTTGAATGACTCATTGTGGTGTTATTGTACTTGCAGACTTCCAGTTGAAGTTTAATGCTGGAATATTATTGGATACTCATGATGTAGTAGAAAACTCTGCAATTGAACTCTCCTTTATATCTCTTAACTTGTAGGTTCTTATGAAGCAAGCTGGTCTAAAGCTCCAATTTATGTAATGTGATGTTTCCTTGATATTCATCTTTTATATTTCTTTTGTATTATATTGTCCAACTGTTTCTAAAGGTTTCTATATCATTAACTTCTTCAATTTCATAGAAATTAGTTTTCCTGGAAGAGAGAATAAAATTGTAGAAGTTATGCCAAGATTACCCTATCAACATGAGTATAGAATTGTGTGGACATGTATGAGTACCTACAGACTTGAAGTAGAAGGGAGAAAAATAGGCAAGCATCACCTAGGCAGTGGGGCAGCAGCCGCGACACTGTCTAGAGAGCCTTCGGAGAATGAGTGAGCTAAAATCCCTTCTCAAGTCATGAAAGTGGTATTTAATATAAAGGGGCAGCCCCCATTTGACTGGTATCCCTTCTCAAGCTATCGTGTTTGGATTTTTATTTTTGGTGACTGCAGGTTATCAAAGCTCTGAGAACCCATCCACATTTAAGGTGGCTTGTGTTAGTAATGGAGGGTATGTGTAATATTATATTTGCTTTGTCATTTTTGATTAGTGGTTAATGGTGAAAATTTAGGTATTTAGTGAAAAAATATGTATGGTACTAGAAATTACACCAGGATGCATAGGTCTGACTCAAAGTTGACTAGGAAACATATATGGAAGAACAAAGTGAGATGGTGTTCATATAATTGACTATGCCCTTCCTTTGCATGTTTAATGAATTAAGACTGACAAGTGATATATGGATAACTATCACCTCTTAGCTTTAGATATGCTTTGAACTGTTCATGAAGAATGACACAAGTTTTTTTATTTTGCTGTTGGTAAAAACAGTTAAGTTGTTTATGGTATAAAATGTCAGGAACCCAATTGTTATGGACTAAACATCTGAGGGTAGACCTATCCTATTGTCAAAAGTCACAGTTTAATGTAAAGAGTTTTACCTAAGATAATAGGCTTTTTAGTTAGAAAGTTTTTGACAAGAGAATTACAAGGCTTCGACCCCTGTTTTTGACTCAGACCCGCTTTGTTTTTTTTCAATGTGGTTCTACCTTCTACAATAATATTGATGAACCTCAATGCAAGAGTTGTGTAGTCTAGTACTCGGCGTTAAATTTTTTGTTTTTTGTACAGTCTAGTACCTTCTATAATTTTTTGTTTTTTGTACCGTTGATAATATTACCTTCATTACCTTGACATGTTGTATGTTTTTGAATTTTCAAAAATTCTAAGACATTTGAATTAGGATGAAGGGGGTGTTGTATAATTATCTTTATATTTACACTTGAAACTTCTATTTTTTAGTACTGCACAAAAGGTGTTCTGGCTAATTATTTGGCTCTGATCAGGTCGGAGCTCCTGCTCGTGTTGGTTTGGTCGCTCCAGTTGATGTGGTGGTTCCACCAGGAAACACTGGCCTCGACCCCTCTAAAACATCCTTCTTCCAGGTATAAATTCATCCTATTGTATTGAGTAGATCCTTCTTCTACTTTCAAACCTTTTATTTCTTACTGTCATATTATCACCCTCCAGGTGCTGAACATTCCAACTAAGATTAACAAGGGTACTGTGGAAATTATCACCCCAGTCGAGCTTATCAAAAAGGGTGACAAAGTGGGTTCATCTGAGGCTGCTCCGCTTGCAAAACTTAGGATCAGGCCCTTTTCTTATGGTCTTGTTGTCCTATCTGTTTATGACAATGGATCAGTTTTCAGCCCAGAGGTGCTTGACCTGATGAAGATCTCATTGCGAAGTTTTCTGTGGGAGTTTCCATGGTCACTTCCTTATCATTGGCCCTTTCATACCCAACCCTGGCAGTTGCACCCCACATGTTCATCAATGCCTACATGTTTTGGCAATTGCTCTTGAAATCGGGTACTCTTTCCCACAAGCTGATAAAGTTAAAGAGTACCTCGCGGTATGTACTGTTAATTAGGGGTTGCTATTCGTAATTAAACCAATCCTTTTACTTCTTTTTTTTTTGTTTTAACCCGACTTGCATTCTTTTGTGCATTGTGTATACAAGATCCAATCAAGTTTGCATCTGTCGTGGAGCCAGCCGCAGCTACTGATTCTGGTGCGGCACCAGCTGCTGCTGCTGCTGCTGCTTTGGAAGAGAAAAAGGAAGAGCCTGCTGATGAATCTGTTGATGACCTGGGTTTCATCCTTTTCGACTAGGTTTCTATTTGTTATGAACTTTATGTTTGAACTTCCAAGTTTAGGGTGGTGATTTCTGTGTTAAACTGAGATTTTAGATTGTTCTGAATTGTTGGGTTTGTGTTTTTAGATTAAACTTTTGTTTTTGCTTGTTATCTTCTGACTACTGCAGTGAATTTTGGTGTAATGTGAAATTATTGAAAAAAAGGCTTACTGACAAGAAGGTATTACTCAGCTAGGTACCTTGAGGTCCACTGTATTAGAGGCTGAATACTATGTAGTTTGGACATTGTCAATATGAGCACTACTCTAGTATGTAAATGTACTTCATGGTATTCATTGTTAATATACGAGCAGATATAAATTTCATGGCATTAGCATATTGCAGGTGCATTGGTAATATAGGTGAACCACATTCTTTTTTTTTTCTTTTTCTTTTTTTATCTACAACATTTAAAAAACGTTGTCTGATATACTAAACAACAACGTTTTTTTTTTAAAAAACGTTGTGCAATCATACCTACTACAACGTTTTTAAGCATCTGTTAATTTTTAAAAAACAAATCTACAACGTTTTTTCCTAAAAAACGTTGTGTATTGTGCTTAACTACAACGTTTTTAAAACGTTGTGTAAGGGTATCAAATAGATGACACCCTTAACCACGACGCTTTCCTGACTGAAACCACAACGTTTTTTCTGCTTTGTCTATTTAATGTTTTGTAGTAGTGTTTTTGGGAAAACCCAGAAATGAAGAACATCTCTGACAGCCACTTTGAATGCTTTTATCTTCTGATTGTGATGTTGTTTGATCATGTTTCTTAGTGAGTCTTGTAGTGTTACATTTATACTACAAGACCTGGCCAGAAACATTCACTCAAACATCACGATCTGATCTGGAATCTTGGTCAAACGTGGTCACCCGGTTACTGGCTTGATGATCTGGGTTTCATGAAGAACACCTATAGCGACGGTTCTGTCGCTATAGGTGTTCTTTAGCGACAGTTTATTTATTAAAACTATATTTTTATTAAATAATTATAAAAAATTAGTTTTTAATTATTAAAAATATAAAATAAATTATAAAAAATTATTTTAAATTCTAAAAATTAGTTTTTAATTATTTTGAATATATTTCATAAATATTTAATATTTTTGAAATATTAAAGGTATTTAATTTATTTAATTATAATATTAAATAAATTATTTAAAAATGATTTTAATACATAAAAAATCATTTAAAATTATATTATCTTATAAGAAAATATTTTAAGTTATTTTTAAAGACTTTTAATATTTTGTGATAAATTTTTTTAATAAATTAATATTAATGATAATTCAGTTATTTAGAAAATGAGTTAAATAAATTAATTAAAAATAATTTTATTATATTAAAAATTATTTTAAATAATAATAAGGTATTTAAAAATATTTTAAGTTATAAAATATAACTTTCAATATTTAAAGGTAAATTTTATTAATTATTATTAATGATATTAGAACTATTTAATAATTATATTAAATAAATTAGTTTAAAAATGGTTTTAAAAATTATTTTAAATGAAAATAAAGTGTTTAAAGATATTTTAAGTTATAAAATATAACTTTTAATATTTAAAGGATAATTTTATTAATAATTTAATATTAATGATTATTAATTTATTATTAATGATATTAAATTTATTTAATAATTATATTAAATAAATAGTTTAAAAATAATTTTATCAATTTAAAATGGGTATAAATGAATTAAAAATATTTTAAGTTATAATTAATGACTTTTAATATTTTGATAAATAGTACATTAATATTTAAATATTAATGGTAATTATTTAAAAATGATTTTAGTGGTTTTAAAAATCATTTAAGGGTAATATAAATACTTTAAAAATATTCTAAGTTATTATAAATAACTTTAATATTTTGGCAATGGTTTCATTAATAGTTTAATATTAATTAAATATTAATGATAATAGAATTGTTTAATATTTAAATCATTTAATAATGATTCCGATATTTGAAAATTCATGATAAATTATAATAAATGTTTAAAAATTATTATAAGTCATTTAAAAATAATATGACTGATACTTACAGATATTGAGTTACAGATTAGAGTCTTAGACTCGATAAATACCCGATAAAGCTGTCGGTACACCGACACATTTTAGAAATTGATCTGGACTTAGATAGTTTGACTTGATAAGTGTTTATTTGTGATTCAATGGTTGTTAAACTTATGTGCCAATGTGATTAGGTTATGTACTGACTGCAATAAGCAGTGTTATGTGTTGAGATATGTTATTCTAATCAGTAAAATGATCTTATTACTGATAGGTGATTACATAAAAGATAAAACTAAGTAGCGAGTTGTAAGCAGCGCATCAGGCAAGTATCTAAACTTTGCATTTTTTTTATGCAATGAACATGAGTAAGAATATTTCTAAATTATATTATTATTGTACAGATTATTAACCCTATATTATATACGCTCGTTGCTTATCAACATGTTAGTATATGGTAATTCAGATATATATTATGTTCGTTAATTTCTATAAATGGTTATACAAGTGTCCCCACTTAGATAATCATTGTATTTAATCACATGTTGATATACCTTTGTCAATTACCCGTATATATATATGTTGAATTATAAATTATTG
Source organism: Panax notoginseng (assembly GCA_016801055.1). NCBI lineage: Eukaryota > Viridiplantae > Streptophyta > Magnoliopsida > Apiales > Araliaceae > Panax > Panax notoginseng. The sequence goes on from CM029023.1 coordinate 53,076,984, forward strand.
TTGAACAAGATAAGACCTTTGATTTGGAACCTAGACAAGTATGAACATCCCTACACGGGAAAACTTTTATGCTCCCAAGGCAGACAGAGTAAATGATACCCTCGTTCTTGCATGTAGTATTGATCAATGCAGGGTACAACGGGCTGATCACCTCCGTGCCCGTAAGTTATGACGGTTTGTAGATGAATTTATGTTTAACCCTTTCAAAAATAAAAATAATGTTCATAGTATGTCACCTTAACCCTAGTTATAGTCATTACGTAATTTCAAAAATTTGAAAGAGGGTTGTTATGTTATTATTATCGGTACAGATTACTTCACAACTATTGATCTGTTGTAGAAGGATAGTATAAAGAAAATATTTAAATTCTTTCAGCTTATATATATAATTGCTATTACTTCCTGGGCACTCAAATGCTCATTCTTGCTTAATTTAAATATTTTCAGCCAAGTGTGAAGAACCAGAAAGCTCATGCAGAAACAAAGGAAAAGGAAAGCTAACCAAATAAGATTTGTGGTAGTTATGTAATAGTTTGATAATATTTGGACAAGTATGATATATATTATCTATCATGGGTTGTAATGAATGTTTAAAGGTTACGTACTTGGGATTCAGACTCTGATAAATATGTAAATTAAATTGATCTTTATATTATTGTTATTATTATTAGTATTATTCTGCTCATAGAAATGGTATCTTGAAGCACCGAGTTTGGATTTCTAGTACCCGGATTTAGGGGCTTTACATCTCTTTTCTTAAAACGTTTCACAATGAACAACATTCAGTAAAACATCAATTTTGGTCCAAGACCTTGAGCATTTTATTCTTTCTTTGAAAAGGACAACCTGGCACATAGTCCGTAAGTCCGGCATATCTTACGAGCACGTCTAGGTGATCAGCCTATAGTACTCTATGTTGTACAACACTACTTTCTTTAAACGTATGTACGCTTAAGTTTTGGCAACCTCACGTGCCTATTGTTTGACGACAAAACGTTTGTTTATCCTACTCAGTCTTTCTTTGAAATCAATACCAAAGCAGTTTGGCAAAAGATAGCAACATTTACAATACTTTGATAGATTATAAAGAAATCCATAAAACATCTTAAGTCTAGCAGAAGGAATTGGCTTCGACTTCATTATACATTAATTCATGCGTAAGATATATGAATTTACAAAACTTGTCTAGAATGAACATAGACAAGGGTTAGAACACTTACCTTCAGCGTCTTCTACAGTTAATACAAATTCCCTTTGAGTATTTAAGGATTCTACAATACATGATCATATAACATACCACATTAGATCATATATAATCAAGTATGGTTACTACTATATCTCACCCTTCTTCTCAATCTAATCATTCCTTAGATTATTTAACATTCGTTATAGTTTATCGTATTACATTGTATTTATGTTTACGTAATCGTTCGTCAACCTTTAGTTATAATTCCTAAGGTTTTAATCATCATTAAGGATGTTATTTCAAGTTAATTAGGTATATTATTCACCTTCCATTAACTTCTCTTTCTTTTAATTTCATTGTTATTCTTCTCTGGCTTTCTCCTAGTGCTGGTGCTACGACGCCAGCTTCCTTCATACAGCTCGCGCTGCGTCGCGAGTTTACAGTACCTTTACCCCGGACTCGGCGTTGTGGCACGAGTCCCTTCAGTAACAGCTACGCTGTAGTGCCACTTCGCAGTGGCTGATGGTCAAGTTTGGCGCCGCGACACCAAGGACAGTGCTTTGGGCGGCACTGCGGTGCTAGCCCTGAGCCTCAGATAATTTGACAGTTTAATTTTCTTTATGATTTTTTTGGGTTCATAACTCATTCGTTATAAGTACGAATTGGCTCATTCGAAGGTCGTTAGCTTACAAATCACATGCTCTATGACTTCATTAGAAAACATTTCACTTTTGAATCTTTTAACAAGGAATTCACCGATTAGTTCATTTATTACAAAAATGTTAAACGTTTATGAACGTTCAAAGCTTGTTTCTCCGTTCTAAGTCAGAATTTGGTCATTTTTGAGTCCGCAACTCTAAAATGCAATTTGAGACTAATATCCATTGAAAACCAACTTTTTTGAGTTTAATGTTAACTTTTGACTTTCATTTTGAGAATTTAACGATTTCGACGATTATCGTCCAATCTCGTAAATTTTGCCATAATTTCGTTACTTGAGATTTTTACATCGTTCAAAATTGATTTATTTCATCATTCTAACATCCTAACCAAACATATTTCAACCACAAAATCATAGTTCATAATAAGTTCTTCATTAGTTCATCATTTCCATGATTATGCTTATCTTACAACATAGTTTATATTAAACCTTAAGTTCTATACTAACCATCCTTATCACTCCATAACATACATGCTCTACCACTATCCATTTCTCTATCAAATATCAGTTGAAGAGATGGAAGATTAATGGTCTAGAGGTTCTTACCTTTGATGATCAAGCTTGGTTCTTCTTCTTCTTGAGTTATCAAAGAATAGCTCTTACTTTTCTCTCTCAATATATGATAAGGTGTTGGTGGACGGGACGACACCAGCCATATGAATCCACGATCTTCCCAAGAATAAGTTGTATCCTGTAGCTATTTTGAGCACATAAAAGGATACACAGAATGTATGTGGACTAATCTCCGCAGGTAGTTCAATCACTTTGATAGCATTTTGTCTGGATCCATTGAAAGCTTTAATAATTGTATGGCTGCTTTGGATCCTATTGAGATTGATATTCATCTCCTCCAAGGTGGCATAAGGGAAGATATTCAAGGATGACCCTCCATCTATCAATACTCATGCCACCACGTATTTGGAGGACATAACCGCTATGTGCAACGTCTTACAATGACCCGTCCCTTCGGGAGGTATGTCATCATTAGTAAATGATATCACATTGCTGTTAATATTGTGATTAACCAGGTGATGGAACTTTTCAACATACATTGATTTTGGCAAGTGAGCTTCCTCTAAAACTCTTAGTAAGACCTTCCTGTGATCCTCTGAGGAGAATACCAAGTCCAGTATGGACACCTATTGTGGAGCTTCTTTCAATCTTAATACCACCTTGGCTTCATTATGTCCCATAGTATAGAGGAATTCTTCAATCTTCTCCATGGAAACGTTCCCCTTTGACCTGTTGGCAGGTTTCATCACCCGTTGGAGAAGATACAGTGGATTCTCCTTTGACACTGCATTATATTGGATGTGAATCCTTCAGCCTCTCCATAATTCCAAGGAACTTTCTATAGGCTGACAACAAGATATTGCGGTCTAAATGGCAAGGTGATTGACTCTGGCGCAACCACTTTTAAAGGATTTTTAACACCCTTGAGCTGAATTAGTTGAATTATATGTGATGGGGTAGATGAATCTGTCTCAGAAGATATAATTGCTACGACTTCCATCCACTTTGTAGGAAATGTGCTATCACTCTCCAATAATACAACGTCATTGTCTATCATTTGTAGGACACCGCTGTTAATTAGGTTCTGAATAAGATGGCGGAGTGCCTAGCATTCTTCAGTGTTGTGATCACGAGAGTGAGAGTGGTATTGACATACTCCATTAAAATCAAACCATCTTGAACGCGGGCTAATTAGAGGTAGCAGAGATGTGATTCTTCCTTCAATGATCAACATCTGTAATATCTCTTCCATCAGTTGGCCTAAATAGGTGAATTCCCTTTTGTTGGCTAAATCCAGACGGGCTTTGGCATTTGCTCTTTTTGTAATTTTATCCTCCAGTGTTTCACTCTCTGGAGTACGTGGTGGAGTATTTGCAATATGAGGAAGGAGGCTAGCATGCTCCTAGCTAAATAATTGACGTGTGACTTGGTGCTGATGGACCACCAGTTCTGCCTATTAATTAACTTGCTCACGCAGAGCCTTCATTTTTCGTTCCATCATAAACTGGAACTGTGCATAATCCCATTTATCAGCATTATCCTTGCTGGTTTGGGAGGATCCACTAATGGCATGGGAAATCTGTCCACTACTCCAATTAATCATGTTAACCTCATCTTCTTTGTGTTGAGGAAGAGGGTTATCTTGCATATGGGGTTGGTCAGGTTTAGTCACCACGATCTCACCATTGTCAATTAAGTCTTGGATTTTATGCTTCAGGGCCCAACAATCTTGAGTATTATGTCCTGGAGCTCCAGCATGATAAGTACATGTCTTGCTTGCATTAAAATCCTTTCCACTCGGATTGGCTTGTGGAAGAAGATGGGTATTTTTCTTTTGAGTTGTCAGAAGTTTGAAAATGCTGTCTAGTGAGTCCCCTAAGGGTGTGAACACTCGGGTACGTCTGACTTCTCCATTTTTTGGTAATGGAGGGTTTGAAGATTGTGCTTGGAAAGGGGAATATCTTCTCCTTTGAATATGCATGTTTTGATTGCCTTTTTCCCTTGTAGTATCAAGGAAACATTCTCCTCTTTCTTCTTATGGACCCTCCGGGGGCTATTTCCATAACTTCTAGACTGGATGTGCTCAGCTAGAGCTCTTAGAGCGATAAGGTCTTGAATCTTTCCTGACTTCAATCCCATCTCAGCCATTTCTTCATGTTTGACCATTTCAGAGAAGGGCTTGCCTATGCAAGATAAAACTCTCTCATAGAAGGGAGCTTCTTGAATGTCTATGAAGGTCATCACCATTTCAGACTCAGTCATAGATGGAATAACTTGAGTAGTTAGACGCCTCTATCTTTGGGCGTACACTCTGAAAGACTCATTAGCTTGTTTCTTGACCTTGGTAATTTGGTACCGGTCGGAGCCATCTGAGGTTGGAAACTGTACTGACTGAGGAAAGCATGAGCTAACTCCTCCCAACTATGAATTTTTGAGTTGTCTAATATGGTGTACCATTATCTGGCTTCTCCAGTCTGACTCTTCTGAAACAGCTGCATTCTGAGCTTTTCATCCTCGGCATAAGATCTGAGCTCTCCAATGAATACTTTTAAATGTGTGTAAAGATCTCCCAATCCATCATAAATTTCAAAATCAGGAGTCTTGAATTTCTCTAGATAATGAACCCCAGGGAAGATACAAAGGTCATCATATGAAACACTCCCATGTGTTCCAATCCCTTTGATAGATTGAATGGTCTCTTCCATTTATTGGACTTTCTTCTTGATATCACCGGTGTCTAGATCTTCTTTGAGATGGGTGGTTTTAGGGGTTTTGTTAGTTTTGTCCAACTGAGATTCAGGTATAGGAATTTCTTTGTGCGATACCTGAGTTCTTCCATATGCAGAGGATTCTATATGTATTGGTATTTGTGGACCCTGAGTGGACTTGCGAAGTTCTTTAAGCAGAAAAGTCAGCTCTGTAATCTGGTTACTTAATCCTTTGAACTCCTCGTGAGAGACAGGGGTGGGATTAAACTGGCCAGGTGTAGCCATGCTTAGCTGCAGGCTTATTGCCTTTTTGGATTTTGAACGGGTTACTGGACCAATTATTTTCTTACAAAAAGACTTATGTAGTTTAGTCTTAGGGAATGTTGAAATGTTACATGCTATGTGATGTGTCCGTTTTAGGAGTATTATCCTGCGAAACTGATGTCAGCTGTTTGTATGACAAGATAGCATGGCAAATTTTGATATAAAAGGGAATGCATGTACACATATTCCTTCATATTTTCCATTACATTGAGATTTACATGGAAATGAAATTACAAGTAATTGAAATGGGAAAGTATGAAGAGACTTTCCTCCGCGTTTGGTTTATCAGAGGCTGACCTATCTTAGACTACTCTCGCGGCTTTTTGGCATGAAGGTTCCCAGATCATCGTAATTTACTCGACGAGAAGTTAATTCAGTCTTTCAACTAGAGCGAATCTGGGTGGTGCCTTTCCTGAGCCTCGTAAGAATTAGTCTTCCTACGAGTCCAGTAATCAAACACGGACAGGATAGCCTCCTAGTGGAGGAACCATACAACATACATTCACATATAATGTGTCTCACCGTATGGAAATAATGACATGTGCGAAACACTAATATCACAAGCAGATATGGTGCAAAGCACTAAGTGCAATAAGTAAATGCATTCGTACACATTTATTCAAATGTAAATGTAACATCCACACACAAGCAGATAAATATTTTGAAAATTTTGTAAACATTAGCTTAAGCCCTCTTACTAGATGTTCCCAGCAGAGTCGCCACCAATTGACGTCAAGATTTTTATTTGTCCCTTTTATGTTCTTATCTTTTAGTGTTCTCATGTTAGGTGAGATTTGTTTGAAAAAATAAGTTGTGAAAAGGTCCGACATATATATGTCGACGATTAGGACTTGTAAGAGTCGCCAGTTGGTATTCTTAAATGGTTGCACCAACTCAACCAGAAATGGTTTGCACATTGACCTAGTGATGTGACACTATTTGACTGGTCTGTGAAATCGAGATTCGTTAGGGTCCTGGGGCTTGATTATGCGGAGGGAAGGTGTTAGGAACCCCCGGACATCCGTGGTGACACGATGACCGCCACTTTTCAATTTAAACCTTTATCTGAATGTGTGTGTGTGTAGATCAATGTGCAATTATCTAGAAGTAGTGCTATACCTCATTTTCACCTATATACAAAGGGTTTAAATTTTGTATAAAATTTCAGTTTTAACAAGATATAGCAGTCATATTTTGTAAAAGAGATTTTTTAAACCCTTGTACTCAATAGTAATTGAGGCATTTGATACTTTCATTTTATTATGTGTACGGCTTGATTGCTTTTATTTTTTAGATGCGAAGCATCTTCGAAAAAATAAGATAAAAAGCAGTGCCGAACTCCTTATGGGCAAGAGAGCCGTCTAAGGAAATTCAAACACTGTGAATAATTTACAAGCTGGTCACAGCTGAAAATGTCTATCACGGGAACCGAATCTAGATTCAGAAAGTTGAATCTGTGATCACATGATTCCTAAGCTCACATGATGTAGTAGTTTGTATGAAAGCTGTAAACAGTTTTATATATATATATATATATATATATATATATATATATAACCTGTAAATATATATATATGAACGATCAAATGCCACGAAGTAAACTCCAGGCCTGACAGAAATCCAGGCTTAATCAAAACAGAGTTTGATGATAACAATATATATATATATATATATATATATATATATATATATATATATATATATAGCAATAAAAGCTACGGACCGACGGTCCGGGTATACACACACAACACGACTCTCAACGTAAATAAATGTGTGTGCACAAAAGTGGAGAAATGGCTTTAAAAAATGTAAGAAGGCTTACAGTGAGCTGCCAAAGAAGACTTCAAATAGCTTTAAATGGATGAACACTCGATTCCCACCGGTAAAATGTAGCAATTTATAAGCTCACAAGTGTTTGAAATGAGAAAGCACTCAGTTTATAGTGTGTACAAAGTAAAATGGACAGGGCTTCCTCGCCTTTTTTTTCTTACAAATGGCCACCCTAAGCCCTTTATATATAGAGGGGGAGCCACAGGTGTACCTGAAGCAGCCGCAGGTGTACCTGTAGCTACCCGAGGTGCCCCGGGCTCAGTGGGCCCCGCCGTCTCAAAGTACGTGCACTCGTGCAACGTGTTGTTCGTTCGAACCTTCATAACTTTCAATCCGGGCATTTGATGGAGGTGTATGATACCTTTTTAGAATGCTGTTGTCGAGAGCTACACAAATGACATGGGATAAGAGGTTGTGCGAAGTCAGAAAGATGGGTCCATGCCCTAGGTCTTCAAGTCTTCAAATTCTATCTGGTGTACTGTCTTGTGTAGTAGTCACTCAGGATTGGAGCTATAGTTCTTATAGGACACTTCTGTGTAGCATGTAGGTTAAAATGTTATTGAGATGGCGTGAATGTGGAATCGAGGTGGCAAAATGATGATTTTTCCCATCACCGGGGTTATCTCCGGCTCTGGGCTGATTTAGCAGTCGTTGCTCAGGGTTATCTCTGAGATTGGGCTGCTGCAAGTGCTGAATATCCTTAGGGTTGTCTCTGAGGTGGGCCCGACCTCCTGGGGTTATCTTCGGGTTTGGGACTGAGTGCCTCGGGGCTATCACCAAGGTTGAACCTGATTATTGGGGATTAAAATAATCTCTTCTAGGGTTATCTCCGGAATTGCTACTGCATGCCTCGTGGTTATATCCGAGGTTGAAACTAAAACTCCCGGTGTTGTCTCCGGGGTTGGAACTGAATATCTCGGGGTTGTCTCTGAGATGGAACTGACTTCTCTGGTGTTATCTCCAGAACTGGTACTGCATTCCTCGGGGTTGTCTCTGAGGTTGGAACTGAAACTCTCAGGGTTGTTTCCAGGGTTGGAACTGAATATCTCGAGGTTGTCTCTGAGATGGCAAACTAAGTATCCCGGGGTTGTCTCCGAGATTGGGCTGAATATCTTGGGGTTGTCTCTGAGATGACAAATTGAGTATCCCAGGCTTGTCTCCGAGACTGCGCTGAATTGACTTCCAGGGTTATCTTTGGAAGACGATTTTCCCCTCATGAAAGGTTAGTAACAGGAATACAAAATTTTCGAGTGTCTACAACAGGAATTCTATTTGTTAAAAACCCTGTTCCAAGTGGTCAGATAACATTTATTTAATTCAATTAATTATGTGACATCCCTATTCAAAATAATTAAATTAAACCCATTAAGTTCCAATTCCTAACTGTTACATGCAGTGAAAAGATATATTCCTATTCATTTCACAACCCTAATTATTTATCTCATGCAAATAATTAAGCATACATATTATCACGTTCAGTTCTAACCCTAAATTTCATCTCCCGGATCTATCTAGCGTAACACAGTAATTATTGGCCAAATAATTAATCAATAAGCACAAAGCATGATAAACAATTCACCTTGACATATATAACTGGATTAAATTGAATAATCAATTCATAAACATAAAAGGTTCAATTTGTAGTCTTAATTAAAAAGTTAGTTCATACTGAATAATAAAACCAAAAATCCCATGAAAATCATCTCAATAGAATTACACAATTGAAATAAAAAAGAAGAAGAAACTCTAAAAGAAATCCTCCAGACTTCAATCTTCTATTGGAATTCTCTTCCACAATTCTCTGCTAATTTCTTGATTAATCTCTAGTTCTGATGTGATATCTTTTTTAATGGTTTTCTTCCTTATAAATTTCCTCCTTTTTTACTCTCCTAAATCACCATCAACTTCTCCCTTTTTGGATGCGCGTGACCAACCAAATCTGAGCCTAGCGCCCTGACGCTGGGTAGAGCATATAATATAGCTCCCGGGCACTGAACTTTTGGAATTTTATAATTGTGCCACTGGTGATGCCAAAATTCCCGATTTGTCCCTGCTTTGCCTCAAACTGCAAAATAACGAATAAACACATAAAAACTAATCTGAAAGACTTGAAAACAACAATAAATTAAGTCCGAATGTATCCAATTTATGGGTATATTACCCATTCATCAAATACCCCCAAACTTAAACCGTTGCTTGTCCTCTAGCAACAAAACATAATGCAATAAAAATTAAATATACAATACAAATGCAAATGTAACTATCTACAAGCTTGCGATTCCAACAGTCAAACATAACAAAGTATACTCATCAGGCCTCAGAGAAATCACAATAACAAGCTAGTACATCATACCAAGACAGATCAATAATTTCCCAACCAATCGTTAAATCTAAACCTGTTATTACTGATATCATGCGTGTGTACTCAACAACTATGCTACTGAAGAAAAGCAAAATAAGAAACATAATAGATTTCTTGGAAGGCATCATACAGTATAAACTCGAGAAATCCAAAAACAAACTAGATCCGGCTAAAATCACACACTTATCAAAGTTCATGGGTCAAAATGGAATACTTATGCTTTATTTTTCTTTTATTTTTCTTTTCTTACGGGGGCTTTTTGCACTTTTTCCCATTTTATTCATTATTATTATTATTTTTTATATAAATACCCATGGTTGTGTAATGTCTTATTCCTTTAGGCTTTTCAATGCTACCTTAACGAGCTTTCAACTAACGACTCCAAGACCATTAAGACCTTAGGGCGCTAAGTGTAAAGACAATCCTCTCGGGCTTACTTACTCAAGTAACAAAGGTCACAAAACTAGACAAGCTTGCCACGAGTTTTTTTTTAGAAAGCTTATATATCCTAAAAAATTTTCCTCCAAACTTAAGTTCATGTCTAACTTTAGCCATCACTGCCTATTCTTGTTAATCTTTCATTCAACTGACATTATCCTTTAGAAGCCCATTATATATCCATTTAGACTTAATCAGTTAACATGGTCATTTCTTAACATGTGCTATCCTGATAATATCAGTTTCAAACAGATAAAGATTTAAATTAAGTCAAGAAATCACATCAAAGGCTTAATCATCAGTACTAAAGTTGTTTATGCAATTCCAGTCTCATCATTGGCCCAAAATACACTTAACTATCTAAAAGCTGGAATCATGCGATATACTAAATGCAACACGAAATAGAAACAGTTGATTAATAATTAACTTAAAAGTTAACATCAAATTTAACAATCTAAAACATACTCATAACCTAATTGCCACAATCTACTATGAACATACAACCTAAAAATGCAAATAAAACTAGAATACCCCCAAACTTATCATGAGCAATGTCCTCATGTAAAAAATATAGCAATTTAAAATAGAGGACTTCCTTGACAAGATCATTCATCGGGCACATCTTCCTCATCGTCGCTCATCTATTTTTCAGAAGGGGGAAACATAGGAAAAATAGGAGCAGTTAGGAATTGACTGAGATCAACTCCAGGGTAAAGCTGAGCATACATAGTTGTATGGGCCTTGAAGTAGTCAACCATGAACCCGTATATAGCATCTTGACATTCGAATAGACGGACATTTTGAGCTTTAATATTGTAAAACCACCTGTCAATTTCACGCTGAACGGCATCAGGAACTACACCACGGGGTACTGCTGAGGAGGGTACGTAGGCCGATGGTGCAGGAGCTTGTTGTGCTTTAGCTTGAGGAATTATAAAACCCAATCCACGTGGGTGATTTTCACCACCAGTCCACACCCGATACCTCCTTATCATTTTATGGTCCAAAACCGGCATTGGGGGTTAAATCATTTCATCAAACTTCCATTTGACCCCAAACTTAGTACAAAGAGCACAAATAAGGGACGGGTGTGGTAAACCGCCCGTGGTACCTCCTCGTGCAACCCTCAGAATCGACTGTTGAATAATCAGGCCAACATCCATCTTCAAACCTTGAATTATAGAATATAGTAGCACCGTCCTTTCTTTAGTGACATCACTAACATGCGTACAGGGCATCAATTTGACGCAGATAAATGCATACCAAGCCTTCCCATATATGCTAAGGCGTGAGTGGGGGAAAGTCATGCTTCCACGTTCATGTAGTGTCCAAGTTGTGCCCGATTAACATAACTCGCAGATGATCACTTCATAGTCTATTCCTTGGCTCACAAAACTAGCATACTCATTGCGTTGACCCTCAGAAGGCAGTTGGTAGCAACCATTGATATCCCCTTCACCAAATTTGATAGTTTGTCCTCTCACATACATTCCATAGTGAAAATGCTCAGAGACATTGGCGTAGAACTCCTTTACCACTACAATAACCGTCGGGTCAGGCTGTTCGGTGAAATTGAACCAGTTCCACTCAACAATCATGACAGCCATATCCCCATATTTTGTTTGGTTGGGCCTTAAACCTCGTTCTGGTACTAAAGAGCGTGTTGCCATACGGTTGTAGCGCTGCGGCACTCACGAACCTCCTATTATCAAATTTTGGCGAAGCCGATGTGGAACCAGAACCCTCTCCTCATTGACGCTTGGAAGCCATTAGACTACTCTTTAATTGAAAATAGATACACAATTACTATACTGTTTACAAGTATTACAAGGAATCACATGAATGAACCACAACCCCCAAACTATAAAGTAGGATAGCTTTAGGTAACAAGGTTTGGGGTTTTGATTAGCCACACACTATCATGAAGTTTCACAATTTGAACCGAATAACCAAAAATATCAATAAGAAGTTCAGATTGCGAAGTTGTCTAATAATGAACAAGTGTATGACAACTAATTTTTCACATAGACTTTATGGCAAACATCAAATAAATAATAGTTAATTTGATACAGAAAACAAACCAAGCAAGATATGCCTTTTATAATGCATGCATGGCTAGATTTAATTCAGTCATAACCAACCAATCAATGCATGTTTAGATCCTAGTGAGTAAAAGCTATAAAAGTGTGTGAAGACAGGTAATATGAATGAGGCCATGGGAAATTATCAATAGAAAAACACATAGACATTATATCAAGCACTTTATGGGCGTACCATAGATCTTATATGATATATCATGCAGAACCATAGCAGAATAATTATTATGGTAACAATGAAACATCCAATTCCTATTATGCATGCAATTAACATAATAACTCAGAAGAAAGTAAGATCCACATCTGATGTGTGGGTGTAATATAAGACTTACCTTGGATATGGAGAAATAACATAGCAAAGTCGAGTAAAGAAATAGATTGATTTGATGCGTGAGATTTTAATACGCAGTTAGTCCATTTAAAATGAGGAGCAATGGGGAAGTTACTAGAAAAAAAATTGAAGGGGCTGAACGTGTGATACATGTGAAGAAGTTAAAGGGGTTAAGAAGTGTGAATCGGGTAGCCATATAACTGACTTTGGATTTTCAAACCTGACCCCAGCGTCGGGGCGCTAGGTTTTAATCTAGATTGGGCGTCGGGGCGTTGTGCATCACTGTCTAGAAAGGGTTCCTAGCGTCGGGGCACTGTGGTTGAACTAGGGTGGAGTGTCGGGGTGCTGGGCCTAGCTTGTTGCTACTACTGCCTAGCACTGGGGTGCTGAGTTGTGCTTTATGGGAGCGCCGGGGAGCTGGGATGGTTTGGGGGATACTGATGCCCAGGGCCGGGGCATTGTGGCCCTTTGTATTGGGGCACTGCGGCGAGACACTTGGGATCCTTTAGGCCATCTAACTTCCTTTTCCTGCCACATTAAGCAACTGTATAAGTAGTTATCAATAAATAACCAAAAATTCTATTATTATTCTAAAATATGGTACTACGAAATTAAATGAATTCAAATACAAAATAAAATCTTGGGGTTGCCTCCCCATAGCGCTTGGTTTATAGTCGTCAGCCCGACTTGGCTGTATTGCTCAATTGCCCGCTGGATTAGAGAGATGCATTGCTGAAGGTTGTCAATTGATGGGCCCGCTCTAATAATGCTTAAACCTTTGGCCGTTTACCTTGAATGTGTGCTTCGCAGTTGGTTCTTCTACTTCAATAGCTCTGTGTGGAGCGATATATACATTCACGAAATGTCTTGACCAACGGGATTTCAATTTCCCCAGAAATAACCGCAGTCTAGAGTTGAATAGCAGAACTTTTTATCCTGGTTCGAATTTCCGATCGAGGATTTTCTTATCATGCCATGTCTTGACTTTCTCTTTATACAGTTTGGAATTTTCATAAGCATTGTGCCAGAATTCGTCCATCTCGTTTAACTGCAGCGAACGTTTCTCACAAGATGCTTGTAAGTCAAAATTTAGCTTACGAATTGCCCAGTATGCTTTATGTTCTAACTCTACCAGAAGATGACACTTTTTCATAGACCATCCTATAAGGTGACATACCGATAGGGTTCTTGTAAGCTATTCGATATGCCCATAAGGCATCATCTAATCGCATTGCCCAATCCTTTCGTGACGAATTTACAACTTTCTTCAAAATTCGCTTGACTTCCCTATTTGAGAATTCTGCTTGGGCATTGGTTTGAGGATGATATGCTGCCGTAAGTTTATGTCTGACCCCATACTTGGTGAGTAATTTGGTGAACTAGTTATTTCAAAAGTGAGTTCCCTCATCACTAATTATCGCTCTCGGTGTACCAAATCGTGTAAAAATATTCTTCTTCAGGAATCATAATACTACCTTGACATCGTTAGTGGGTAATGCAATGGCTTCAACCCATTTTAAAACATAATCTACCGCCAATAGTATGTACTGATTATTGAAGGATGATGGGAAGGGTCCCATGAAGTCGATTCCCTACACATCAAATAACTCAACCTCCAAAATTATGTTAAGCAGCATTTCATTGCGTTTGGAGATATTGCCAACTCGTTGGCACCGATCACACTTCAACACATAGAGAAATGCATCTTTAAACACGGTAGGCCAGAAAAATTTTAACTACAACACTTTGGCTGCTATCCTATCACCTGGGTAGTGACCTCCGTAATCTGATGAGTGGTAATGACTTAGTATGCTATCCATCTCCTCATGTGGCACACATCGTCGAATCATTTGATCTGCACAAGTCTTGAACATAAAAGTTTCTTCCCATGAATATTGTCGAACATCGTGGATGAACTTTTTCTGTTGTTGCTAATTCAAGTCTGGAGGTAACACATTACTAACCAGATAATTTACGTAATCTGAATACCATGGCACTGTCATTACAACTTGAAGAAGTTGTTCATCAGGAAACATCTCATTGATCATGACTTCATCTTTTTTCTGAATCTCTGCATTTTCTAATCGCGAAAGATGATCCGCCACCTGGTTTTCAGTACCTTTTCTATTCCTAATTTCCAAATCAAATTCTTGAAGTAAAAGCACCCACTGAATTAACCTTGGTTTGGCATCCTTCTTCTCAATCAAATACTTTATTACGGAATGATCAGTGTAAATGATTACCTTTGTCCTTATTAGATACACTCTAAATTTATCGAAAGCAAACACTACTGCAAGTAATTCTTTTCCAGTGGTAGTATAGTTCAATTGAGCATTCGTCAACGTCTTGCTGGAGTAGTATATAGTATGAAAAAATTTATCTCGTCCTTGGCCTAATACTGCTCCGACTGCATAGTTACTGGCGTCGCATATAAATTAAAATGGTAAAGTCCAATCTGGAGCCACTATAATTAAAGTTGTGACCAATTTCTTTTTTAATATTTTGAAAGCATCTAAGCACAACTGGTCCATCTTAAACGGCACATCTTTCTCCAAGAGTGAATACAAGGGTTTCAAAATTCTGGAAAAATCTTTAATGAATCTTCTATAGAAACCCGCACGTCCCAAGAACCGCTCCGACCGCATAGTTACTGGCGTCGCACATAAGTTAAAATGGTAAAGTCCAATCTGGAGCCACTATGATTGAAGCTGTGACCAATTTCTTTTTTAATATTTCGAAAGCGTTTAAGCACAACTGGTCCATCTTAAATGGCACATCTTTCTCCAAGAGTGAACACAAGGGTTTTAAAATTCTGAAAAAATCTTTAATGAATCTTCTATAGAAACCTGCACGTCTCAAGAAACTCCCAAGAACTGCTCCGACCGCATAGTTACTGGCGTCGGACATAAGTTAAAATGGTAAAAGTCCAATCTGGAGCCACTATGATTGAAGCTGTGACAAATTTCTTTTTTAAAATTTTGAAAGCGTCTAAGCACAACTGGTCCATCTTAAACGACACTTTCTCCAAGAGTGAATACAAGGGTTTCAAAATTCTGGAAAAATCTTTAATGAATCTTCTATAGATACCCGAACATCCCAAGAAACTCCTTATTCCCTTCACAGATGTTGGTGGAGGTAGCTTCTCAATCGTCTCAATTTTTGCTTTATCAACCTCTAACCCTGCTACCGAAACCTTATATCCCAGAATTATCCCTTCTTGCACCATGAAGTGACACTTTTCCCAGTTGAGAACTAGGTTCGTCTCCACACAACGCTTCAAATCTAAAACCATATTCTTTAGGCATAAATTGAAACTATCACCAAACACGGAGAATAAACACTTCCAAGTTATGTTCTACCATATCCGAGAAGATGGCCATCATGCACCATTGAAAAGTTATCGGAGCATTGTGTCGACGTCGAGATTTTTATTTGTTCTTTTTCTATTCTTGTCTTTTGGTGTTCTCATGTTAGGTGAGATTTGTTTGAAAAAATAAGTTGTGAAAAGGTCCGACATGTATATGTCGACGATTGGACTGTAAGAGTCGCCAGTTGGTATTTTTAAATGGTTGCACCAACTCAACCGAGAAAAGGTTTGCACATTAACCTATTGATGTGACACTATTCAACTAGTCTGTGAAACTGAGATTCATTAGGGCCGGTGGACTTGATTATGCGGAGGGAAGGTGTTAGGCACCCCCCGATATCTGTGTTAACACGGTGACCACCACTTTTCAATTAAACTATTGTATGAATGTATATGTGTGTGTGGGTCAATGTGCAATTATCTGGAAGCAGTGATATGTCTCGTTTGCACCTATATACAAAGGGTTTGAATTTTGTATAAAAGTTTAGTTTTAATAAGATATAGCAGTTACGTTTTGTAAAAGAGGTTTTTCAAACTCTTATGCTCAATAGTAATTGAGGCATTTGATACTTCCATTTTATTGTGTATTTGGCTAAATTTTTTTTATTTTTGAGATGCGAAGCATTTTTTAGAAAATAAGATACATAGCAGTGCCGAACCCCTTATGAGCATAATAGCCATCTAAGGAAATTCAAACACCGTGAATAATTTACAAGCCACGTACAACTAAAAAATATCCATCACGGGAACCGAATCTAGATCTAGAAGACTGAATATGTTATAACATGATTCCTAGGCTCACATGATGATGCAGTTTGTATGAAAGTTGTAAACAATTATATATATATAAAAGCTGTAAATATATATATGGACAATCAACTGCCACGAAGGACGAAATTGTAAATATATATATATATATATATATATATATATATATATATATATATAAGCGGTAAACGTATATATAGAAACGATCAACCGCCACGAAGTAAACTTCAGGCGGGACGGAATGTAAATGAATGCAATAAATGGCCATGAAGTAAACTCCAAGCCAAACAGAAATGTGTGTGTGTGTATATATATATATATATATATATATATATATATATATATATATATATAGCAATAAACTCTCCGAATATTATATTCAGGCTCAATCGAGGTTGTCGACGTTATTTGTCCCTTTTCTGTTCTTGCCTTTTGGTGTTCTCATGTTAGGTGAGATTTGTTTGAAAAAACAAGTTGTGAAAAGGTTCGACATGTATATGTCGACGATTGGACTGTAAGAGTCGCCAGTTGATTTTTTTAAATGGTTGTACAAACACAACCGAGATAAGGTTTGCACATTAACCCAATGATGTGACACTGCTAAACGGGTCTGTGAAACCGAGATTCGTTAGGGTTCGATGTTAAACTTAATAATATGCGAAATAATTAAAACTTTTACCTACCTTTAAACCATACTTAGCTTATTACTCACCTTATCAAAGATAATAAATAAAACTTACATCCAGGTTCAATACTCTTTCATACAACAAACAAAACTAAAACTTTATAACTCAACATCTATTAAATATCATACATTATTCGGAACCCTAAACATGGTTCAAATAATAATAATTCAGCCAAAGTGTATAAATCTTCGAGTATCACATCTGATTCATGTCTTTCAAGTAGCACATAACTTTACCTTGAATTTTTAACCTGCAAAAGTGGTTATTTGCAAGGTTGAGCTCTACAACCCATCAAAATCTAAAAGTTTTCATGCATCACGTAGCACATAATAACATGCTCAACATATATCTCATAAACATCGGACTAACATAATATACATGCTACAGTTCATATAACAAGTATAAAGATTGAGTTCCTTACTCAATCAGCATGCTTTAGTCAATCAACGTAGTCATAAATTGACTTTAACATTTCATACATTCAACATATATATAACACATCATGCTCTTCGCAATAAAGATTTAAAACAGTTAATCGTCAAGTTCACATAATAAATAGGAATTGAAAGACTTACCTTGATCGCTGTTTGCCAATAACAGTTTAACAACTTACAGTTATATGCACTTCACGTGCCCTAAACAATTATATAATCATACACATCAACTATTAGTCACATAGCAACACATAGTAGTTGTAATGTAAACTTTACTCTACATTTCATAACCCTTCCTATTATTAATACACAATGTCCAATTTTATTGTGTTAACTTTCGACTTACATCTCACTATATTTCATACTAGAATTTCATTCAAGTGTTTAAATCTTAATAAGAATAATTATTGGTTTTATATTAAACCCCATTTCATATCTTATAATGTTCATTTTATTTGACTTAAAATACTTTTTACATTCATTAACACTTGTCACGGCGTTTCGACGTTTATTCGTCACACGCCCGATTTGTCTCTCTTGTGTATGCGTAGTATGCTTATAAAACTTATCTAATACATAATTTAATAATTTTAACCATCATTATATTTACTAACATTCATGTTTTATAACTTAGAACACCATCTTTTATCGTCAAAAGCGCTACACTTGTATATGTGCATGCCCGACGCCCTCCGATTGACCTAGAAAACACAATAGTCCTAACGATGACCATTTTGACCCCTGTTCCTGACCTCAAATAGAAACACTTAAAGAATAAAAGTTATAGGTCTATTCGTCCTCGTTCTGGATCATCTTGAATCGCCTCAATCGGAGTTGATATGAAAATGTTATGCTTATTTTACTAAAATAGGTCAAAATAGTCACACCTGACATACTTTGGGTGCATCTGCACCCAATTAAACCTTGGGCACAGTGTAGCTGGGCCCGTTAGCAGAAACGGGACCTGAAGTTACTATTCTCACAATTTTTTTGAACCTTTTTTCCTTCTAATCCTCATAACTTAAGTTATACACATCCAAATTAGTCCGTTTTCGATTCTATGGATTTGTAATTCATAGAACTACAACATGCTAGACTTATAACAATTTACAGAAACACTAGCTAGCCTAAATCTTGACCCAAAACTCATGTTCATACTAAACTTTCATATTTTAACATGTTTAGCGAATTCATTCACTACGAATTCATTTCTTAACCAAATTGATTCATTCAACTTGCGTTATTTTCGTTTCTTATCGGATTAACACAATCCATCACCAATTTTATAATTATAATATAAACTCCTAACCAATTTTGGTCTCAAAATAGACCCAAAATACATATATATATAACAAAACTCAAATTCTTCATCATTCAACCTATTTTCATGAATTTGATTATTCTAAAACTTGAACTTGTGTTACTCAAATTTCACATATGAATGAAAATATCAGATTATTCAACACTTGACATAACCCTAATTGATTCTTTCTTCAATTCATACTTCCATGATATCAATAAAACTTAAGAATCTAAAAACTAGAGGTTTAGGCTAGATTATTACCTTTGATTTGTTAGAAAACTCAAACAATTTTCTTGTTTTTTTTCTTTGATTCTCCAACCTTCACATAGAATTTCTTCTTCTCTTCCTCTCAATTTCTCTCTTCCTCTCTTTTCTCAAGCTTAGGCCAAACCTTTACGTAAAAACCAATGCACAAAAACTAACGTCTAAAACTGACGTACTATTAAATATAATAATTATGTATCATTAATAAAAATATTTATTATATTATTATTATTATTATTTTAATTCAAAAGTCATAAGACTTTGTTTGGCAAAATACTTTTAAAAATAAAGACTTAATATTCCTTAAGCTTAGTTTGGTAAATCCATTTCTTTTAATTTACTTCAACAAATCATTTATACTATAGTTTATTGTCCCACACTATTTACTTAGATTTTTATATCCAATCTTTATTAAATAAACAAAACTAATTACCACAAAATTATAATTTTTATTATAATTTCACTTAATAAATTAACATACCACTTTAATTACTAAATTAAATTAAAACAACATTCTACGAAACTATATAATCCTTAACAACTCTCTAATTTAGTTATTAAATTAAATTAGAGTATTATCTCATAAATTTAATTCATCACTCTTTTATCTTAATTAAGTTAATTTCTATAACTCATGAATTATTTACTTACTAATAAATAATCTAACAAATATCTACTAAATAACAAACACATCAATTAAAAATATTTATTTAATTCAATAAATATTTGAAATTATAAATAAAATTCTTGATTGTTACAATGGATGACAATGTCAGTGGACAAACCCACCATGTCTTTATGAGACCATGCAAACATATCCTGGAATTGGGTTAATAGCGTAACCATGTCATTCCTTTGGTTTGGAGTGAGGTCTGTACCAATCTGGATTAATTTAGGGCTTTCTAAGGTTCCGAGATTGAATGAAGCGGTTTGATCAAGGTTTGGTTTGGGTTTGTCTTCGACCCATTCTTTGATCTCCTGAGGTATCTCAATGTCCTCTTGTATTTCCATCAAGTCTGAGTTCAACTTTCCATCAAAGTTACAATCCTTGTGGAGAAAAGGCACCTTATCAGCAAGTATAGGCACATCTAAATTCAGAATCCTGAAACAAAATATGCTTTCACTTAATATATGAAACTGTTCAATCATACAAAGTGTTAGCATATACTGACAAAACAACTGCTCATACTATACAGAAAAGTAAGCAGTTATTATTATCTACAGGGCAGAAGGAGTTTCTCCCTGTTTTACCCTTGTCGACCAATGAAAGGAGTGCTGCTCCAATTGTTAAGGGTGAAGTCCTGATGGACTATAATGATGGAAGGGCTATCATCGTCCTCCTTTTCCCGAATGATGACTATTACGTCTGGACAATCATCGTGTATCTATTTGTGTGATCATCATAGACAATGATGCATATATTTGACATCATCCTGGCGATGTCTTGTTTATGTCTTTGTTCCTTTTCTTCCACTTCGGGATCTGAAACCAAGACTTCTTTTCCCTTCACCGGTATCGATTTAATAACATAGCCATTACATGGCCTGACACCTTTACCGGAGACCGTAAAGGCTTAGGAACGGTAGGTGGAGATAATCGCCGTGTGGCTAAAGTTGAAGGAATCTGTTTGTGTTTATGAGAATTCCTTCAACTGGAACTAGCAGTATAGCCTAATCCGGTTGTCCCTGTTTGACTAGGAAATTGAATGGGGTGCTTGATGTCCTGATGATCTTTGTCCAACCCTTGTCTAGGTTGATAACCCAATGACATCATTTCTTGAGTGGCCGACATTACTTCGGCAGAAATCTGGGGTATGAGAGGTGGCGCCCCAACAGGATGGTAGTGAGTGTTGCTCACCTCCAGGACATGAAAACTGACTAGCTCAACTTCTTAATTGAAGCTGATGAGTGGTATGTCACCTTGTTCAGGACATTCCGTGTAAGACCTCAACTTTTTAATAAATAAAATTGAATTTTCTCTATTCTTTATCTTGAAATAATAACGTGTTAAGTGATATGATGCTTTGGTTATGGGTGAAATGTGCAAATTTTGCAAAATAAGCAAGTGGTTATAAAATATTCATTGTTGTCGGGGAATATTCGTTTGGTCGAGAAATATTCTTGCTGTCGGGAAATATTCGTACGTCGGCGCAGCCATTTATGGGCCCCATAATGAAAAATGGTCGGATGAAAAAACGACAAGTTTGAGTTTTTATAAATAACGGCGTAGTTGTTACCGTTAACACTGTTGGAATACCAGGTGGTTAAAGTACAATAATACCCGTGGTTACACATTAGCACACGGTATTGCACAGAATTGTTGAATTATTGATCCTTACGTAAGAAGGCACTACTCAATAATTGTTATAGTAATTATTGTTCAATATTTTATTTTATTGATTCAATAATTACTACGTTGATATTTTATATTATTGTTGTTCAATAATTGTCACTGCACAATATTTCCCATTATCAAATCAATAATTCATATTATTTTGAATAATATTATTAGATATCATTATTGGCAATGTTTAAGGAAGTTCTGTCTAAGGAGAGATTTGGTCACCTAATTGCGCGTCAGTAAGGAGAAATTCTTATCAGAAAATCCCCTCTTTCCTAGGAACGACCTGGTTGTCATAATTGTGATTCTGTAATATTATTTATGAATAATTAATTATTAATTTATATGATAAGGATATATTTATTTTTATGTGGATATAAATGAAGAAATTAATGTTGAGGTATTTTATCAGTATTTTGTCGGAATGAATGTATTAAAAATCCTCCGTATGTAGATTTCGGACATTTTCTGTTTGGAATTTAGAAAAACTTTTTTTTACAAAGTTATAAAGGATTAAATTTCCTGTGGAAAGGACATGAGATTCAAATTTTTCTGATAAAAAGTTATTTATTATGAATTATTGAAGTTTTAGAAATAAATATTTTTATTAAAAACATGGTGGGCCCCACTTTTTGTTGGTGTGGAAAATTTGACTTTTTGGATGGGCCCCACTGAGGTGTGCTAAATTTTGATTAAAAGTGGCGTGCTAAATTTTATTAATTTAGTCTGCTTTGGCGTTCTAAGTATTTTTCTATAAATATGGTGCTTAGTTAGAATTGAAAATCACACCAAAATCATAATCTTTCTCTCTCTATATTATCGAGCTTATTTTTGTGAGTATTTAGATACTTTGAGAGTTGCTATTTAGTGCAAGTTTTCTTCAGCCTTATACCTGATATTTAAGACAGAAGTACTGTTCTTTTGAGGTAAGAGATATTATTTTCTTCGTAAATGATATTATTTCCTTCAATATCATTATGCCAAAATATTGATATGAATTTTATTGTGGAATTTTTACCTTTTTGTGTCAGGATTACTATTCACGTATACGACACTATTCATGAATACGGTACTATTCATAGGAAAATGAAATTTTCTCTTCTTTGTCCAAAATGTCTAGAACGGTTAGGATCTTTTATTGTATCCATGTTTTGATCTTTATTCTTGAATTTTACTCCACTATGGTTTATTATGGAGTGTTTATCAACTTGGATAAACTTTAGTACGAATCCCTAGTATTTGTCATTTTGTCTCACTGGATTCATTTTCGTTAAGATATTTTTCATCATCCTCAGTCCTAAATGATAATATTACTGAATATCTTTGGTCTATAGTGCAAAGATGAATGATTAACTAATGAATATCTTTGGCATATAGTGTAGATCGAAAGCGGCATCAAGTTAATAATTGCACCCAAATCACACAAACATCTGTTAAAGAACTGGGGTCCAATCGTGCACGGTACGGTGAAGCTACCCGGATCCTTCAACTTCGGTGGTAACTTTCTTTACAGAATTGCGCTACATTCTTCTTTCAATGCTACAGTTTCGAACTCCCCTAGCTTCCTCTTTCTTGCTAAAATATCTTTCATGAATTTCGCATAGCTAGGCATTTGTTCTAAAGCATCTGCAAATGGAATATTGATTTACAACTTTTTGAACACTTCCAAAAATTTAAAAAACTGTCTATCTAATTTTTGCTTTTGCAATCTTTGAGGAAATGGCACAGGTGGTACGACTGCTGTTTTCTTATCTTCTTGTTGTTTTTTCACAACTTTATCCCTAGATTTACTTTCCGAATTTCCACTCTCTTTTTCACTATTCTCGGCAGAAATTATTTTCTTTTGTCCGTCTAAATCTGTAGTCAACTCCTTCCCACTTCTGAGTGTAACTGCCTTACATTGTTCATTTCCATCATTCCTTGGATTTTTCTCCGTATCACTAGGTAAAGAACCTGGAGTTCTAGTATTCAAAGCACTAGCTATCTGACCAATTTGGTTCTCAAGATTCTTTATTGCAGCCGATTGGTTTTTCGTTGTGGCTTCAAACTGAGTTGCCAATCTTGCCAACAATTCTTCCATTTGTGATAGCTTATCAGGTTGATGAGGTTATGGGTGTTGTTGAGATTGTTGATGTGGCTGAAATCCAGGTGGATATGATTGCCTTGGAGCTTGTGCTTGAGCATGTGACTGATTACTTCTCCAAGAAAAATTCGAGTGGTTTCTCACTCCTGGATTGTAACTGTTTGGAAAACTGCCTTGCTACCTGTTATAACTGGAAACAAATTGGACTGACTCAGGATTTATTGCACATTGATCACTTGAGTGGCTACCCGCACATATTTCATAAATCGTTTCCATTTTCTGAACTGGTTGTACCCCAAGTGCATCTATCTTCTTTGTAAGAGCAGAAATCTGAGCTGTCACTTGAGCTGATAATGCTGTCATCGCATCCACTTCATAAACCCCTACTGTCCTTGGCCGAGTCATTCTTGCTGTTGGCCACTGATAATTATTAGCTGCTATGGTTTTAAGAAACTGATACCCCTCATCACAATTCTTGGCCATAATAGCTCCTCCCGCTGCAGCATCTATATTCAATCTCACTGTGCTGAATAAACCGTTATAAAAAGTTTGCACCTGAAGCCACTTAGGAATCCCATGGTGTGGACATTTCCGCAATGAGTCTTTAAATCTCTCCCATGCTTCATATAGTGATTCTGAATCGTGCTGAACAAAAGAGAAGTTATCGTTCCGCAACTTTGCTATTTTTGCAAGCGGGAAAAACTTTGCAAGAAATTTCTGGGCTAGGTCATTCCATGTAGTAATCGAGCCTGGTGGTAGTGAATGGAGCCAACTCTTAGCCTTATCTCTGAGAGTAAATGGAAACAGCCTTAGCCTTATTGCATCCTCTGACACATTATTGTACTTGAAAGTATCGCAGATTTCTATAAAGCTGACTATGTGATCGTTCGGATCATCATTCGGTAACCCTCCAAACTGACATGAATTTTGAATCATCTGTATTGTCCCCGGTTTTATCTCAAAACTTGTAGCAGTAATGGTAGGCCTCGTAATACTCGACTGAATTTTAGTAACCCGCGGCGTAGCATAATCTCGCAGTGCTTTTTGTTCTTCTTCAGCCATAGTATCTTTTTTATCAAGTACCTCTTTGGTTTCTTTAACCCACTTACGTAACCGCTGATTTTTTTTTTCGATGTCGTCCACGTAAGGCAATAAATCGGGCTTCTTCGATCGCGTTTGCATACACTAGTCAAGAACACCTGAATAGAACAGAAAAGAAAAAGTTTAAATTAAGATTAACTCTATCAAAATCAATAATGACAAAATATTAAACTAATTCCCCCGGCAGCGGCGCCAAAAACTTGTTACCTAATTTTTTAATAGAACTTTAACACGCAAGTATACGCGTTCAATTGTAATATTCAGCAAGCAAGGATATCGTTCCCGCGAGGAAATAGACTAATATTTATTAATTACTAATTTCAATGCAATTAATCCTATTTTAAACTACGAAATATTGTTTGTGATTTGAAAATTAAACTTAATAAAACTAAAAATTAAAATCAGAATTTCACAAGAATAACTGCAGATTTAACAGGTTAAGATTGCAACTTCCCTTAGTATTTCATTTAAACCAATTTACTTCCCATTCAAATTAATTAATTGAAATGAATCATTATCCAAGAATGCTTTATAAAATTCACGCACTTTTTCCAAAACACGTGAACAAATCCTCCTAACTCCGATACTTAAGACACAAAATTACAAGGAACACCCTATTTAATTAATTCACTATATTCCTATGTGAGTCAAGTTAATTAGGGTTTTACGCACAAATTCTTTCAATAGATACAAAAGATACATAGGTATATTTCTATCCTACATGATAATCATATTAACCCTAATTAGATTATATGAACAGATGTTATCATATCCAGATCTCAATCTATACTCCATCTTCCAATTTTATATAGATTATCACAGTAATTGTTGGCCAAACAATTAATCAATAAGCAAAAGGTATAATAAATAATTCAATAAAAACCAACATTCATTCAATGGGAAGGTTCAATTTAAACTACATACCAAGTTCCGTTGCAATCTTAATGAAAATTTAGTTCATAATAATAATAAAGAAAAATATCATCCAGATTAATAATCCAAACAACCCCGATAATTACAAAAGATAAAACTAGAGAAGAGAAGAAGAAACTCTGAATTTGGTCCAATACTCTCTCTTTGATCTTCAGCCCTTGGAATTCTCCTTCATATTTTTCTTCGTTGTTCTCATTGTAATTCCCTTGAGAAATTGAGTGATACCTCTTTTCTGAAGTCTTTTCCTATTTGTATTAGTTTCCCACCTCATTCAGATTCCTTTTCGGCTTCAAAAACCCACTTAGCAGTAGAAAATCCTCCTTTTTGCCGCACATGAGCGCCTAGGAACTCAACACAAGCCATTTCCAAGCGCCTAGGCGCTTGACCAGGACCGCATAATTACAAAAATGCCACTCAGCTCTAATTTTAATGAATTTTGACCTTTTTCTTCTCCCAAATGACCAATTTGTCCCTCCAGCTCCAACCTATAAGAAATTAACACAAAACACATAAAAAGATACTAAAAAACAATTAAAGATAGCAATAATTAAGTTTAATAATATCGGATTCATAGGTATAAAATATATTCATCAAACAACACTACCGAACAAACAATGAATGATGGAATGTTTAGAAGCTTTTTGAAGTTCATGCAAAATCAGACGAGGGAGACTCGTGTATAAAATACGGGTGGAAATGATAGCAACGCGCGACTTGTTACAACCAAGCAGTTCAAAGAGTTGGGACCACCAGCATTTGTGGGAAAGCCAGATCTGATCAAGGCGTAAACGTGTGTTAAATAAATTACCAAGATATTTAATATCTTGGGATGCACGGAGGAACAGAAAGTTCCATTCACCACCTTTATGTTCTGTGGTGAGGCAGACTACTGGTGGGAGTCTGTGAAGCGTACCCAGCCAGCCGCACTCAATATGTCTTGGGAAACATTTAAAAAACTATTCAATGACAAGTATTTTTCTGAAATTATTCGTGATATGAAGAAGGTAGAGTTTATTAGACTGGAATAGAATAACATGACTGTGTCCCAGTACAAGGCTAAGTTCGCAGAGTTATCCAAGTTTGCACCTCATTTGGTAGAGAATGAGGAACATATGTCGCGGATGTTTTTGAGAGGTCTAAAACCTGAAATTCGGCAATATCTTATCTCTCATAAATTTTCTCTATATTCAGATGTTGTAAACATGACTCAATTATTAGAGCGAGATAATGAGTATGTTTAACCAAGGGACCACAACCAGGGTCATACCGGTGGTAGCAGTCATCGGAGCAATGACAACCAGCGGGGAGGAAAATATTCGGACAAAAGCGATAACCACTCTGGTGGTAATCATGGCCATGATAGTAGAAGAAGCGAGTCGGGGGAAGATTTCAAAAAGAGAAGGTACAACAATGATAACGTGAAGACGTCAGCACCATCATCAACTGTTTCTAGGAGAGGAGAATGATCACCGGTCGTTTGTTATAAATTCGGGAAAGAGGGACATATCAGCCCAAATTGCCCACAACAATTCAAGGTATGTTATAACTGTGGAAAGTAAGGTCATATAACTCAAGATTGTTCTGTAGCAAAACCAATTCCAGCGGGAATGGTGACTCTGAAGGCTGTTCCGGACAAGTCAAAGCCAACTGTTCTTGGCAGAGCGTTTGTCGTGACTGGCCAAAACGCGAGAAACCCGAACGAGGTGATCACTGGGAAGCTAATCATAAACTCTTGCAAAGTTTATACCTTACTAGATACCGGTTCTACCCATTCTTTTATCTCTCCTGCTTGTGCTCAACGTTTGAACTTGACTCCGGAGAAATTAGACTTTGACTTATCTGTTGAGACTCCGTTAGGAGAAATTTTCATAACATCCACTATTTATAAATCTTGTTTGATCCAAGTTGACACTATCACATTACCTGTTGATCTTATCTCTTTAAAGATACTTGCATTTAATGTGATTTTAGAGATTGATTGGTTAACTACTCATCATGCAAAAATTGATTGTTTTCGTAAGGTTGTTAGTTTTCATATTCCTAACCAACCTGTTATGCGACTTCAATCAACCAAACCACTAAAATCAATCACTGTCATATCAAGCCATAAATCCATTCATTTATTAAAAAATGAATGTCAAGCTTTTTTAGCCCATGTTATGGACTTGAACAAAAACACGTCAGATTTGAATAATATTTTTATTGTTAGTGAATTTCCTGATGTATTTCCTGAAGAACTTCCCTGTCTACCCCAGAACGAGAATTTGAATTCTTTACTGACCTTGAACCTGGTACAAAGCCCATTTCTTAAACCCCATATCGAATGACTCCTATTGAACTTCAGGAGTTTAAGGTCCAACTACAGAAGTTATTGGACATCGGTTTCATTCATCCTAGTACATCTCCTTTGGGTGCTCCTATTTTATTCGTAAAGAAGAAAGATGGGAGTATGCGACTTTGTATTGACTATCGGGAATTAAACCATGTCACTATCAAGAATAGGTATCCGCTACCTCGCATTGATGACCTGTTCGACCAGTTCAAGGAGCACAATTCTTTTCAAAGATTGATCTTCGTTCTGGCTATCATCAGCTGAAGATTAAAACTGATGACATTCCAAAGACTGCCTTCAAAACTCGGTACGGGCATTATGAATTCTTAGTCATGTCTTTTGGATTGACTAATGCTCCTGCTGCTTTCATGGATATGATGAACCATGTGTTCAAGAAATATTTGGATCAGTTCGTTGTTGTCTTTATTGGTGACATCCTCATCTATTCCAAAAGTCGTGAAGACCATGAGCACCATTTGAAACTAGTACTTCAAAGGCTTCGCGATAACAAGCTATATGCCAAGCTGAAGAAATACGAGTTCTGACTTGAGGAAGTAGCATTCCTTGGGCACGTGGTGTCAAAACATGGAGTATCTGTTGACCCGGCGAAGATTGAAGCCATAAAAAATTTGGAGCAACCGAAGTCGGTGACCAACGTACGTAGTTTTCTAGGCTTAGCTGGTTATTATCGGAGATTCGTGGAAGAATTTTCTCGAATCTCTACTTTGTTAACTCAGCTGACTCGGAAAGATACAAAATTCAGTTAGAGCGAGGAATGTGAGAAGAGTTTTCAAGAGCTCAAAAGGAGACTCATTTCGGCACCTGTTCTGACAATACCATCTGGTTCGGATGGATTTGTTATCTACAGCGATGCTTCAGGCAAAGGGTTAGGGTGTGTTCTCATGCAACATGGGAAAGTCATAGCCTATGCCTCGCGATAACTCAAATAATATGAGAAGAATTATCCTACTTATGATCTGGAGTTGGCAGCAGTCGTTTTCACATTAAAGATCTGGAGACACTTCCTATATGGGGAGAAAGTGGAGATTTATACGGATCATAAAAGCCTCAAATATTTCTTCACCCAAAAGGAACTCAACATGCGGCAACGACGTTGGCTCAAGTTGTTGAATGATTATGATCATACCATCCAATACCATCCTGGAAAAGTGAATGTAGCAGCTGACGCATTGAGTAGAAGATCATATGCGGGTACGAGTACGATATTATTAACACAAGGGTCCATTTTGTATGACTTGCAAAGGATGGAAATAGAGGTAAAGGCTCCAAGTACCCACGTGATGATATCAAATATACGAGTAGAACCGACTTTAATCGATAAAGTTAAAGCTACTCAAGCCACAGACCCAGAGCTGATACGTATGAAGAAGAAAGTACAAGAAGGTGTTATTCCATAAGCAATAATCGATGAAGAAGGAATACTTCGAGTCAACTCCAGACTTCATATTCCTAACGATTCTGACTTGAAGCATAGAATCATAATGGATGTACACAACACACCGTTTCCAATCCATCCTGGGAGTACCAAACTGTATCATGATCTTCCATATACATTTTGGTTGAGCAATATGAAGAGAGAGATCGCGGAGTTTATCTCGAGGTGTTTAACTTGTCAATGTGTAAAGGCGGAGCATCAAGTGTCAAAGGGTCCATTGCAACCACTTGGGATTCTAAAATGGAAGTGGGAACACATTACTATGGATTTCATTACGGGTCTTCCCAAGGTTTCTCAAGGCATAGATGCGATTTGGGTTATTGTTGATAATTTAACCAAGTCCGCTCATTTCTTGCCTATACGGGAGACTTATTCCCTTGAACGTTTTGGATCGTGACTCAAGATTCACTTCACAATTTTGGGTTAGCTTGCAGAAAGCTATGGGCATGGATTTACAATTCAGTTCGGCATACCATCCTCAAACGGATGGGCAATCAGAAAAGACTATTCTCTTGAAGATCTAGTAAGACTCTGTGTCCTAGATTTCAAAGGAAGTTAGGATAAATACTTGCCATTAGTGGAATTCTCATACAACAACAGTTATCCAGCAAGTATAGGCATTACTCCATTCGAGGCGTTGTATGGATGAAAGTGTCGCTCTCCAGTATGTTGGGATGAGGTAGGAGAAGCAACGTTGTTGGGACCAGAGTTGGTACGTATGACTACAGAGAAAATCCAAATGATCCGACAACGCATACAGACGACACATGATCGATAAAAGAGTTATGCGGATCTTCATCGAAATGACTTGGAATTTAATATTGGGGGTCATGTATTGTTACGTATTGCTCTATGGAAGGGAGTTACAAGATTTGGGAAGAGAGGAAAGCTCAATCAAAGATTTGTTGGTCCATTTGACATTCTTGACCGAATAGGGAATGTGGCCTATAGACTCGCATTACCTCCAAGCATGTCTCGTGTTCATAATATTTTTCACATATCTATGCTTCGTAAATATGTGAAAGACCCGAACCACATTATTGAGTTACAACTAGACGAGATAGCTGATGATTTAACGTACGAGGAGGTACATGTTAAGATCTTGGATAGGAAAGAGCATGTCCTACGCACCAAGGTTTTACCACAAGTTAAGGTTTTGTGGAGGAACCATGCTGTTGAAGAAATGACCTAGAAGTTGGAATCAGAAATGAAAGCGACGTATCCTCACCTTTTTGAAACACCAGGTACGTACATTAATTTCGAGGATAAAATTTCATAAGGAGGGGAGGTTGTAATACCCCAAATTTTTAATAAATAAAATTGAATTTTCTCTATTCTTTATCTTGAAATAATAAGGTGTTAAGTGATACGATGCTTTGGTTATGGGTGAAATGTGCAAATTTTATAAAATAAGCAAGTGGTTATAAAATATTCATCGTTGTCGGGAAATATTCGTTTGGTCGTGGAATATTCTTGCTTTCAGGAAATATTTGTACGACGACGCAGTCATTTGTGGGCTCCATAACGAAAAACAGACGGATGAAGAAAATGACAAGTTTGAGTTTTTATAAATAACTGCATAGTTGTTACCGTTAACACTGTTGGAATACCCGATGGTTAAAGTACAATAATACGCGTGGTTGCACACAAACATACGGTAGTGCACAGAATTATTGAATTATTGATCCTTACGTAAGAAGGCACTACTCAATAATTGTTACAGTAATCACTGTTCAATATTTTATTTTATTAATTCAATAATTGCTATGTTGTTATTTTATATTATTATTGTTCAATAATTGTCACTGCACAGTATTTTTTATTATCAGATCAATAATTCATATTATTTTAAATAATATTATTAGATAGCATTGTTGACAATGTCTAAGGAAGTTCTGTCTAAGGAGAGGTTTGGTCACCTAATTGTGCGCCAGTAAGGAGAAATTCTTATCGGAAGCCCCCTCTTCCCTGGGAACGACCTGGTTGTCGTAATTCTGATTCTGTAATATTATTTATGAATAATTAATTATTGATTTATGTGATAAGAAAATATTTATTTTTATGTGGATATAAATGAAGAAATTAATGTTGATGTGTTTTATCAGTTTTTTATCGGAATGAATGTATTAAAAATTATCTGTATGTGGATTTCAGACATTTTCTATTTGGAATTCTGAAAAACTTTCTTCTACAAAGTTGTATTGAATTAAATTTCCTATGGAAAGGACATGAGATTTGATTTCTTTTTATAAAAGAGCTATTTATTATGAATTATTGAAGTTTCAAAAATATATATTTTTATTAAAAACATGGTGGGCCCCACTTTTGGTTGGTGTGAAAAATTTGATTTTTTGGGTGGGCCCCACTGAGGTGTGCTAAATTTTGATCAAAAGTGGCGTGCTTGAAAATTTTAGAAAATATTATTTTATTAATTTAGTCTGCTTTGGCGTTCTAAGCATTTTCCTATAAATAGGATGCTTAGTTAGAATTGAAAATCACACCAGAATCATAATATTTCTCTCTCTATATTATCGAGCGTATTTTTATGAGTATTTAGATACTTTGAGAGTTGTTATTCAGTGCAAGTTTCCTTCAGCCTTATACCTAATATTTCAGACAGAAGTACTGTTCTTTTGAGGTAAGGGATGCTATTTTCTTCGTAAATGATATTATTTCCTTCAATATCATTATGCCGAAATATTGATATGAATTTTATTATGAAATTTCTACCTTTTTGTGTCGATATTACTATTCACATATACGGTACTATTCACGAATACGAAACTATTCACAATAAAATAAAATTTTCTCTTCTTTGTCCAAGATGTCTAGTATAGTTACGATCTTTGATTGTATCCATGTTTTGATCTTCATTCTTGAATTTTACTCCACTATAATTTATTATGGAGTATTTTTGAACTTGGATAAACTGTAGTACGAATTCTTAATATTTGTCCTTTTGTCTCACTAGATTCGTTTTCTTTAAGATATTTTTCAACATCCTCAGTCCTAAATGATGATATTACTGAATATATTTGGTCTGTAGTGCAAAGATGAATGATTAACTAATGAATATCTTTGGCCCGTAGTGCAAAGATGAACAGGTGTTGAGATGAACATGACCAACTGGTGATACAAATGAATATCTTTAGCCTGTAGTGTAAAGATTAATATTTGATTCAAGATGCATATTGATTGATGTTACAGAGATAAAATATTGATGATGGACTTTTAAATCTTAGAAGATAGTAGAATTCATTCTCTACTTGACTCTTCTAATGGATTGCTATTTCCACTGCAGTTGTTGATCTAAAACTTGTTGTCTATTATATTCTATCAGATTTTTCCCTGTTGAAGACTAATGATAATTTGTTATATATTATCTTAGTCATAATATTCTTTTACTAGGCTAGTTAAGCTCACTCTTTTTTTTTTGTTCCATTTTTCTTCTCAAGATGTGAGAATTTAGCAGGAACTAGCCGGGGTATGGAGTGATGATTCAAGATAGTTGTTTTAGTAGTCCTCACTATTTTGTAAAATAGTGTATCAATAATTATAATGAGGACTCCTTTTGAGTCCTCACAGTATTGTGTTGACGTATTTTGCACGACAATTGTATTAATAAAGTTGTATTTATTTCTGTACCATGTATTTGGCGACTCAGAATGGGTGATGTATACCTATTTTGGGGGCGTCACATTCTAGCTCAGCATCGACAGTGACTAGGCTATTGTTGATGATGTATTTAAGTTGTTGGTGAAGAGTGGAGGGGACGGCTCCGGCCATATGAATCCACGGTCTTCCCAAAAGCAGGTTGTATCATGTATCTATTTTAAGAACGTGAAAAGACACGCATAATATATGTGGACCAATCTCTACTGGCAGTTCAATCTCTCCGACAGAGTTTCGTCAGGATCCATCTAAAGTTTTGATAACCTTATAGCTGCTTTGGATCCGATTGAGATTGATGTTCATCTTCACCAAAGTGGCATAAGGACAGATATTCAAAGATGATCCTCCATCTATCAACACTCCTCCCACCATGTATCCAGAAGACAAAACCGCTATGTGCAACGGCTTGCAATGATCGGTCCCTTCGGGAGGTATATCATCGTCAGTGAAAGATATCACATTGTTGTTAAAAATGTGATCCACCAAATGCTGGAATTTCTCAACATCTATTGACTTAGGCAGTTGGGCTTCTTCCAAAACCCTAAGCAATACCTTCTTGTGATCTTCAGAAGAGAAAACTAAGTCCAATATGGAAATTTGATGTGGAGCTTCTCTTAAGCTTAAAACCATCTTGGCTTCATTATGGCCCATAGTATGGAGAAATTCTTCTACTTTTTTCATGGGAATCTTCCCCTTTGTCTTGATGGTAGGTTTCATCACCCGTGAGGGAAGATACAGTGGATTATCCGTCGACACTGCAGCAGTTATGTGAGATGTGGATCCTTTAACCCCTCCACAATTCCATAGAACTTTTTGGAGGTTGACAACAGGATATTGTGGTCTGAATGGTAAGATAATTGGCTCTGGCGCAGCCACTTTCAAAGGATTATCAACACCCTTGAGTTGAATTGGTTAGATTGCATGTAAAGGGGTAGCTGAGTTTGTCTCAAAAGATATGACTGCTATGACCTCCTTCCACTTTGTAGAAAACACGTCCCCATTTTTTACCATTTTCTAGTACTACAGCATCATTGTCTGCCATGTGCAGGATACCGCTGTCAATTTAATTCTGAATAAGGTGGCGGAGTGCCTAGCATTCTTCTGTGTTGTGACCGCGACATTGGGAGTGATACTGGCACACTCTATTGAAATCAAACTGTCTTGACCGCAGGCTGATTGGAGGTAGCAGAGCTGTGATTCTTCCTTCATTTATCATCATCTGCAGTATTTCTTCCATCGGTTGGCCTAGGTACGTAAATTCCCTTATGTTGGCAAAATCCCGGCGGGCTTTGGCATTTGCTCATTTTGTAATTTTATCCTCTAGTGTTTCATTTTCTAGAGTACGCGGTGGAGTATTTGTAACAAAAGGAAGGAGACTGGCATGCTCCTGACTAAATAATTGGCGTGTGACTTGGTGCTGATAGACCACTAGTTCTGCCAATTGGTTAACTTGCTCACAGAGAGTCTTCATTTTTCATTCCATCGTATACCGAAACTGAGCAAAATCCCATTTGTCAGCACTGTCCTTGCTGGTCTAAGATAATCCACCACCATGATTATTGGAACTCTGTCCACTACTCCAATTAGTCATATTAACCTCTTCTTCTTTGTGTTGAGGAAGAGGGTTGTCTTGCACATGGGGTTGGTCGGGTTTAGCTACCACGATCTCACAATTATCAATCAAATCCTCGATCTTGTGTTTCAAGGCCTAGCAATCTTGAGTATCATGCCCTGGAGGTCCAGCATGATAAGCACATTTTCGACTAGCATTGAAACCCTTCCCATTCGGGTTTGCTAGTGGAAGAAGATGAGTAATTTTCTTCTGAGTTGTCAGAAGATTAAGAATGTTCTCGAGCGAATCCCCTAAGGGTGTGAACACTCGAGTGCGTATGACTTCTCCACCCTTTGGTAATGAAGGGTTTGAAGACTGTGCTTGAAAGGGGGAGTAACTTCTCCTCTAGATAGGCATATTCTGACTGCCTTTCTGACCTTGTAGTATCAAGAAAACATCCTCTTTCTTTTTATGGACCCTCCAGGGGTTGTTCCCATAATTTCTAGACTAGATGTGCTCAGCAACTGCTTTAAGGGCAGCTAGGTCTTGGATCTTTCTTGACTTCAATCCCATCTCAGCCATTTCCCCATGCTTATTCATTTTAGAGAATAGTTTGCCAATACTAGCCAAAACCTTATTGCCTCTTTTTCAGTTCTGATAAAAGGGCTCTAACTCATGCAAGCATACATGTGTCAACAAGTAATACAGAGTAAGTAGAGTATCGATCCCATAGAGAAAGTTGTCACATTTAAACTAATATGCATCAATTAAATCACTGTATTTATATGCTTAGACTAATGACTATATTAGTGAATTACTCTAATGGCGAATAGCAATTAAAATAAGACTAATAATGGAATAAATCAAATCTGGAAATAATGGGATCCTAACGTCATTTAATACTTCATCTAATTACCACTATCATGCAAGAAGTGTTCACATATCATAGGAAAATAGTCAAGAGCACTAATAGAGTCATAGCCATTTTTCAATGCACTATGACCTACTTACATAGAATCCACAGATGATAGACTCCATGTAATCGTCAATATAACTAAAATCACTATATGTCTATGTGAAATTGCAATCATACTAAACTTAAGCACAATCCCTTATTTTAACTCACTCGGGGAAACAATATATGTCTATATGGTTCACAAAATCCACAAGCCATATAAAACAGCCCCATATTCGTATGCTATCATGATTACAATCCATACTTGCATGTTCATTGTCAATTCCATACAAGTACTGAGACGAATGGTGATCAAGCATTCATACATGCAAAACAACCATGATAGAAATCCCATATGATATGTAAAACAGCCCTAGCAATCAAGCATGCAACTAAACTACATATTAAAATCCGTTAGAATCCCATAATGGAGTTTAGTTCATGACTGAACTAAAAGCCATTATGGGATCAAAGCAAAATATGGCTAATACGCAAACAATTGAAAGATGAAGGATAGAACGATCAAACCCAATTGTTGAATATAAACTAGTGTTAATGATCAAATCCTCATAAAATTCTAGCAAAATAATAATACTAATACACAATGATAGAGAATCCCAAGAAGAATTGGAAGAGTAAGCGTTTTGGCTTCGTTCTATGTTGGAATCACCCTCCAGGTGTAAACCCCTAGTTACTACGATGAAAATACGTCAAAAGTTATCCACGATACCTCTGACACCAGTCAGATATCATTTTTAATCAATTACAACCATTTTAATTAAAAAAATAAAATAAAACAAATCAGCAGCTTCAGGCTTCGTGCGCGGCCGCGCGCCCCTCCGGTGTATATCTCGCGCGGGTGCGCGACTTGCAGTAGGTAAGTTATCTGGCCAGGTGCTCGCGCGGGCGCACGTCTCCAAGCTTGTCATGTCGCGCGGCCGCGCGGCTAGTAATCTGTGTCTTCTGATTCTGCTGCTGCACTGATTTGCTCCACTGCTCCATCCTTTGTGCATCCATGCTTGTCCATCCATGCTTCACTTGATCCTCTTGCCATGCATATCCCAACTTGTGCATCGCCTTCATGCGTCCATTAGCCTCTTACCCTCTAATACCACCAAAACAGGCCATTTTCTGCACTTTTTCACCAAAAGGAGTTTTAAGTAAATGCAATGCAAAATAACATGAAATGCACTAAAAACACACTAAAATGTACTTGAGATGGGCATAGTTTGCGTGAATTGGTATTCAATAAGTAGGTATAAATCCCACTTATCAAATACCCCCAAACTTGAACTGTTGCTTGCCCTCAAGCAATGCATGCTAAACAACAATGAAAATGCAACTACAATAATATGCACTAAGCTATGATGTAAACTAGTCTCACATAGGTCCAGTCATAACAGAATTTCAGTCCAAATTGCCTCAGTGAATTATCCATGTAAGACCCCAAATTATTAATAAATAAAATTTAATTTCCTCTATTTATTATTTGAAATAGTAAGGGTTAAATTGATTAATAAGGTTAGTTATGGGTAAAATGCGCAAATATTTCAAATAAGCAGGTTGTTATAAAATATTCATTGTTGTCGGGGAATATTCGTTTGGTCGTGGAATATTCTTCCTGTCGGGGAATATTCGTACGGCGGCGTAGTATTTTGTGGGCCTCATAACGGAAAGCGATTAGATGAAGAAAATGACAAGTATAAGTTGTTTATAAATAACGGCGTAGTTGTTACAGTTAATACTGATGGAATACCCGGTGGTTAAAACACAGTAATACGCGTTGTTGCACTGTAGCACACTGTATTGCACCAATTATTGATTCTTACGTAAGAAGGCACTACTCAATAATGGTTGCAGTAATTACTGTTCAGTATTTTATTTTATTGATTCAATAATTGTTGCGTTGATATTTTATATTACTGTTGTTTCAATAATTCTCACTATACAGTATTTTCCATTATCGGAGCAATAATTCATATTATCTGAATAATATTATTAGATAACATTATTGGCAATGTCTAGAAAGTTCTATCTAAGGAGAGGTTTGGTCACCTAATTGCGCGCCAGTAAGGAAAAATCCTTATTAGAAAGCCCCCTCTTTCCTAGGAACAGCCTGGTTGTCAATATTGTGATTATGTAATATTATTTGTGAATAATTAATTATTGATTTATATGATGAGGAAAATATTTATTTTATGTGGATATAGGTAGAGAAAATTTTTAAAGTGACAATTGTTAAAAAATCGATATTTTATCTTTTCTGATAAAATAATATTGTATTATATTATTATAATATATTAATGGTGATATTTGTATAATGAATGTGGGATATATGAGTATATGAGGAGGAAGGGTATTTTGTGGCATTAAATGATTAACACATGTTTTGTGTGTCGGTGGACACCAGTAATTGACTGAAATTTGATTATAGCCTGTAAAATCGTCCGATTGTGGATTTCGGTCAATTTCTGTTTGAAATTTAGAAAAACTTTCTTCTGCAAAGTTGTAGAGAATTGAATTTCCTATTAAATATTGTGAGATTCGAATTTTCTGACAAAAGGGCTATTTGTTATGAATTATTAAAATTTCGAAGTTCCGAAATAATTAATTTTTGGGAGTTTTAGTTAATTATTTTGAGAAAAACATTTTTAATGCAATTAGTGGGCTCACATGTGTTATAAATGATCTGAATTCAGATCTTCAAAGGTGGGCTTGACAAAAATTTAATTATATTAATATTTTATTAAAATTTCTGCTTTGGTGTTCTAAGCATTTTTCTATAAATAGGGTACTTAGGTTAGAATTGAAAAACACACTAGAAACTAAAATCTTCTCTCTCTTTCTCTCTCTATATTAGTGAGCGTATTCTTGTGAGTATTTTAATACTTTAAGTATTGTTATACGGTAAAAGTTCAAGTCATAGCCTATATCAAGTGTTTCAACTAGAAGTACTGTCTTTACGAGGTAAGGGATATTATTTTCTTCGTAAGTGATATTATTTCTTCAACATCATTATGCCAAAATATTGATTGGAACTTTTTATCAAATTTGGAACTTTTTTATGTCGGGGTTACTATTTATGAGTTACTATTCACCGAAAAATAAAATTTTCTTCTTTTCGTCCAAAATATCTATTCTGGATACTAGCTTTGATTGTATCCATGTTTTGATCATTCTTGAATTTTACTTCACTATGATTATTTATAAGGTATTTTTGGACATGGATTAACCGAAATACGAATCCTTAATATTTGTTATTTTGTTTCACTAGATTCGTTTCCTTTAAAATATTTTTCATCATCCTCAGTCCTAAATGATGATATAACTGAATATTTTTGGCCTGTAGTGCAAAGATGAATGATTTCTGATGAATATCTTTGGCCCGTAGTGCAAAGATGAACATGTGTTGAGATGAACATGACCAACTAATGAATATCTTTGGCTTGTAGTGCAAAGATGAATATTGATTGATGTTACAGGGATAAAATATTGATGATGGACTTTTAAATTCATAGATAATAGTAGATTTCATTCTCTACGTAACTCTTCTATGAATTTTTATTTTCTGCTGCGAATATTGATTTAAAACTTGTTGTCTATTGTATTCTATTAGATTTTTCCCTGTTGAAGACTAACGATAATTTGTTTTGTATTATCTTAATCATAATGTTCTTTACTGGGCTAGTTGAGCTCACCCTTTTCCTTTTTGTTCCATTTTTCTCAGGAGGCGAGAATGCAGCGAGTACTAGTCGGGGTATGAAATGATGGTTCTAGAAGTTATTTTAGTAGTCCTCACCATTTTTGTGAAATAATGTATCAATAATTGTAATGAGGACTTATTTGAGTGTGGATGTTGTCTAGATGACTATATGTGTATTTAAACTCACAGTTCTTATGCTGTAATAATAAAGATGTAGTTATTTCTGTACCATGTATTTTGGCGACTCAGAATGGGTGTTGTATACTTATTTTAGGGGCGTCACAGTTAGTATCAGAGCTTAGGGATATGATCTCTAGCGGAAATCGGGGAATAGAACTAGGAGGGGAGAGACGAGTAAATCCTTCGCTAGTGTGTCCTACCTAAGCTTATTTGTTGGTCGGTCATTATATAGGGGTATTATGTGATTTGTTAATTTGTTTAATTAACCCTTATTTTATGGCAGTATTTGAGAATGTCGACTGAGAATGTTAACAGTGGAGTAAATGAAACCGTGGAGACACATGTGCTCACCAACGAGGGGAACGTGCAACAGGCTGGCAATGTTCCTTCTGTGAACAACACCAATGAGCAGATGATGAACGATGGGATGTTTAAAAGCTTTTTACAATTCATGCAAACCCAGACGAGGGAAACTCGTGTTCAAAATACAGGAGGAAATGATAGCAATTCACGGTTTGTCACAGCCAAGCAGCTCAAAGAATTGGGACCACCGAAATTTAAGGGAAAGCCGGATTCGATCATGGCGGAGACGTGGGTCAAGCAAATTACCAAGATATTCGATGTCTTGGGATGCACGGAGGAACAGAAGGTTCCATTCGCCATCTTTATATTCCATGGCGAGGCAGACTACTGGTGGGAGTCTGTGAAGCGTACCCATCCAACCGCACTCAGCATGTCTTGGGAGACATTTCAGAAACTGTTCAATGACAAGTACTTTCCTGAAAGTATTCGTCATATGAAGGAGGTAGAGTTTATTAGACTGGAGCAGAATAACATGACGGTGTCCCAGTACGAGGCGAAGTTTGCAGAGTTGTCCAGGTTTACACCTCATTTGGTGGAGAATGAGGAACGTATGACGCGGATGTTTCTGAGAGGTTTGAAACCCGGCATACGTCAATATCTCATTTCTCATAAATTTTTTCTCTAATCAGATGTTGTCAACAGGACTCAATTATTAGAGAGAGATAACGAGTACGGTAAACCGAGGGACCACAACCAGGATCATATCGGTGACAGCAGTCATCAGAACAATGATAACCAGCGGAGGAAGAAAAATACAAACAAGAACGGCTGTGACACCCCCAAATCTGGGTACTTCGATTGCACGGGATTTGGTGTTCACTGTACAATCATCATCTATCTATCTACCCATAAATAATATCAAACCATACAATAGATAGAAGTCATAATAAAATCTCTTCCCTTAAGGGTTACATCAACTGATTCAAAAATAAATCCCAGGTTACTTTAACCTTAAAACATCTGTGCGGAATTCTAAACAAATAAGTCTTAAACATCATCATAAGTCTTAAACATAAATACATCATCAATTAAAATAACAAGTCTTCATCACTTGCTAACTTTGCCCTTGCCCTTACTAGTGGAGGGTTCATCGCTTCTTTCGTTCTTAACTGCAATGTTATTATTAAGCAAGAGTGAGCACAAATGCCCACAAGTATAATAATGAAATAACAGTATAATAACATGCGAATAAATCAAAGACGTCTGAATAAGTGCTCAACTTTTGAATCAAGAATGAATAACAAGAATCAAAAGAATTCTGAGGGTCATAAGACCTTGAACTATGTCCTAGGTTAACAAGGGTTATACTTGAAACCTTTAACAGTCATAAGACTATGGACCTTCTTCTCGTACTTAGGGGGATCAGCCCTTAGTACCATACTGTGCACAATATCTTAACGCTAAAGCGTAATTAATCCCCTATACAGGGTTGTTCATCTCAGTTTGATATTCGAGTCCGCACCAAAGGAAGTTTGGTTTGGATAACTTCATCAAGGGTTCTTAAATTTAGAACGCTCATCAACTATGGACTAGTTGAATCAATAAGGTTCACTAGTCTAATAAGGTTCAACAATAATTGATATTTGATTAGAATAATAATCTCAAAAGTATACAATAGGACAATTATTGTATAACTGAATCATGCTTTAGAAAGATAATTAATCTTTAATATCATGCTTGAACTTGAATAATAACAAGGATAATTTATTCAAGGTAAATAATAAACTTGATCAATAATGACAAGTAGGGTTAGGGAAACTTGCTCGACATAAAAGTAAAGTTAAGAAACTTGCCTAGTGCGTAGATTACACTTTAACTAAGCACGTTCTTTAAATTAAATCCTACATACCATTCATATACACAATACTTGTTAATTAATAATTAATCAACATAAATTCATTCTCGTTGTCTACTTTAATTATTGACTAAACTTAGTCAAATTATCACGTTGTCACATAATTTATACTTCATGAATTATCAAACCAATTATGTATTTAATAATTCAATTCACATATAATATTTTATTACATGTTAAACAACTATTTTATCATCACATTATTCTTCTAACATGTTTACATATTCATTACAATAATCCACTAACACATTGTTAGACTTAAACATTTTTATAAATACATTTCTGAATTTTCTGGAGAGTGGCGCTGCGGCGCCACTAATGTACTAAGAAATTGCGCTGCGGTGCGGTGGCGCTGTGGCCGGGCCCTTGGCGCTGCTGCGCTATGGCGCCGTGGCTTGGGTCTTGGCGCTG
Source organism: Panax notoginseng (assembly GCA_016801055.1). Classification (NCBI taxonomy): domain Eukaryota; kingdom Viridiplantae; phylum Streptophyta; class Magnoliopsida; order Apiales; family Araliaceae; genus Panax; species Panax notoginseng. The sequence goes on from CM029023.1 coordinate 53,119,251, forward strand.
CGGCGCAGTGGCGCTGCGGCGCAGTGGCGCTGCGGCGCGGGACTTCAGTTCTGGAGTTGGCGCCGCGGTGCGAGACTCCAGAAACTGATTCTCAGTTCGCGAAGAACACAGAGTTCAGCGAAAACAACACATTTTATCACTAATTTCACCAATTCACAAATACCCACATGTTATAATTCATGTATAATCATAACCCAACATATATAAAGTGATTTTAACCAATTAAAACACATAATTACATAATTAAAATATGTGAATTCACTGACTTTGATGTTCTTGGTGGTTTTTGAATATAAAATATATAATTTAACACTACGGATTCGTTATAACACCGAATCCGTTTGTTTAAGGCTTAATCTCTTCGTGTTAACGTGTTCAATAATATAAGAGTGTAAATTTTAGGGATAATATATGATCATTACACAAAATATCACGTATAAGGCCATATGGCCATATCACATACTCTGTTTATTTTGAAATAACAAGTCATCAGATTAACGACATGTTTTCATGACACTGATGTTATGGTTTGCAACATATACATAATTAAACATGATTTGATATAACATAACACACATATAACTTATAATCATTACTCCTAACCCAATTACAGAGGTTTAAAACCAAAACTATGAAAGCCATGTTCATGGAATTTAAATGACGTAAAAATTTGTAATTGGGAAGGAGGAGATTACCCTGTAGAATATAAGGTATAGTATAGGAGATGAATTGAAACTCTTTCTCCAACTTGTCTCAAACACCAAGCAACTCTCTCTGATTTGCAGACTTAGAAAATGAAGGAAAATAGAAGACGTCATATTCAGATAGGAAGAAATAGACGCGCGTTGGTGGTCAGTTACCCAGTCATGGGTTAACTGGCCCCAACTCCCTTTAGTGCCATGTTTGGCTAGATAAATACTACAAAACCAATTAGTTTAATAAAGTTTTATCATATAGTTTAAATAATGTCACAACCATATAAAATAAATCAATATTTTATTTAATTTACTTTAAATTAAATATAATAATTTCTCAATAATGCACATAGTCACATAATTAAATTTCTCTTTAATAAATAATAACAGTTTATTAAATCTCTAATTAATAATTACATTAATTAGATAACATCATGCTTGATTAAATATTTCATTTAATTCAACAAGTTCACATAATTATATACTTGAATAATAATTATTCTCCACATTAATTTAATAATTGCAACGCATATAATTAAATTAATCTACCACAATTGCATCAATTAATTATTAAATCTAATAATTAAATCATCGAAAATATTTATTTAATTCAATAAATATTAAAATTAATTTATAAAATTCTCGTTCGTCACAACGGCAACCACTCTAGTGGTAATCGTGGCTATAAAAATAGAAGAAGCGAGTCGGGAGGAGATTTTAAAAAGAGGAGATTCAACAATGACAATATGAAGACGTCAGCACCAGCAGCAACTGGTTCCAAGGGAGGAGAACGACCACCGGTTATATGCTATAAGTGCGAAAAAGAAGGACATATCAGCCCAAACTGTCCACAACAGTTTAAGGTATGTTATAATTGTGGAAAGGAAGGACATATCGCTCGAGATTGCACTGTAGCGAAACCAAGTCCAGCGGGGATGGTGACTCAAAAAGCTGTCCCAGAAAAGACAAAGTCAATGGTTCCTGGAAGAGCGTTTGTCGTGACTGGTCAACATGCGAGGAACCCAAACGAGGTGATCATGGGTAAGCTAATCATAAATTTATGCGAAGTTTATACCTTGCTAGATACTGGTGCTACCCATTCATTTATTTCTCCTGCTTGTGCTCAACGTTTAAACTTGACTCCGGAGAAGTTCGACTTTGATTTATCTGTGGAGACTCCGTTAGGAGAAACTTTCATCACATCCACTGTTTATAAATCTTGTTTGATCCAAGTTGGCACCATCACATTACCTGTTGACCTTATCTCTTTAAAGATACTTGCTTTTGATGTGATTTTAGGGATTGATTGGTTAATTACTCATCATGACAAAATTGATTATTTTCGTAAGGTTGTTAGTTTTCATATTCCTAACCAACCTGTTGTACGAATTCAAACAACTAAGCCATTAAAATTGATCACTGTTATATCAAGCCATAAAGCCATTCGTTTATTAAAAAACGGATGTCAAGCTTTCTTAGCCCATGTTATGGATTTGAATAAAGACACGTCAAATTTGAATACATGTTGTTATTGACTTTCCTGACGTATTTCCTGAAGAACTTTTCGGTCTACCCCCGGAACGTGAAGTTGAATTCTTTATTGATCTTGAACCTGGTACAAAGCCCATTTCTAAAATCCTATATCGAATGGCTCTTATTGAACTTCAGGAGTTAAAGGTCCAACTACAAGAGTTATTGGACATCGGTTTCATTCATCCTAGTATATCTCCTTGGGGTGCTCCTATTTTATTTGTAAAGAAGAAAGACGGGACTATGCGACTTTGTATTGATTACTGAGAATTAAACCATGTCACTATCAAGAATAGGTATCCGCTACCTCGTATTGATGACTTGTTTGACCAGTTACAAGGAGCACAATTCTTTTCAAAGATCGATCTTCGTTCTGGATATCATCAGCTGAAGGTTAAAACTGAGGATATTCCGAAGACTGCCTTCAGAACTCGGTACGGGCATTATGAATTTCTAGTCATGTCTTTTGGATTGACTAATGCTCTTGCGGCTTTCATAGATATGATGAACCGAGTATTCAAGGATTATTTGGATCAGTTCGTTGTTGTCTTTATTGATGACATTCTCATATATTCCAAAAGCCGTGAAGATCATGAGCACCATTTGAAGCTGGTACTCCAAAGGCTGCGTGAAAATAAGTTATATGCTAAGTTAAAGAAATGCTTGTTCTCGCTTGAGGAAGTAGCATTTCTAGGGCAGGTGGTGTCAAAACATGGAGTATCTATTGACCCGGCGAAGATTGAAGCAATACAAAGTTGGGAGCAACCAAAGACGGTGACCGAAGTACGTAGCTTTCTGGGCTTAGCTGATTATTATCGGAGATTTGTGGAAGGGTTTTCTCAAATCGCTATCCCGTTAACTCAGCTGACTCGAAAAGATATCAAATTCGTATGAAGCGAGAAATGCGAGAAGAGTTTTCAAGAGCTTAAGAGTAGACTCATTTCGGCACCTGTTTTGACCATACCATCTGGTTCGGATGGATTTGTTATCTACAGCGATGCTTCAGGCAAAGGGCTAGGATGTGTACTCATGTAACGTGGGAAAGTTATAGCCTATGCCTCGCGACAACTTAAAGAATAAGAGATGAATTATCCTACTCATGATCTAGAGTTGGCAGCAGTCGTTTTCGCGCTAAAGATCTGGAGGCACTATCTATATGGGGAGAAAGTGGAGATTTATTCAGACCATAAAAGCCTCAAATATTTCTTCACTCAAAAAGAACTCAACATGCGGCAACGACGTTGGCTCGAGCTGTTGAAAGATTACGACCACACTATTCAATACCATCCTGGAAAAGCAAACGTGGTAGCTGACGCGTTGAGTAGAAGATCATATACAGGAACGAGTGCGATGATGTCAAGTATACACATAGAACTAACTTTAATCGATAATGTTAAAGTTGCTGAAACCACAAACCCGGAGCTGATGCGTATGAAAAAGAAAGTGCAAGAAGGTGCTATTCCAGAAGCAAGAATTGATGAAGAAGGAATACTTCGAGTCCACTCCAGACTTTGTGTTCCTAACGATTCTGATTTGAAGTGCAAGATCATGATGGAAGCACACAATACACCATTTACAATCCATCATGGAATTACCAAAATGTATCGTGATCTTCGACATACATTTTGGTGGAACAATATGAAGAGAGAGATTGCAAAGTTTATCTCGAGGTGTTTAACTTGTCAACGTGTAAAGGCGGAACATCAAGTGTCAAAGGGTCCATTGCAACCACTTGAGATTCTGAAATGGAAGTGGGAACACATTACCATGAATTTCGTTACGGGTCTTCCCACGGTTTCTCAAGGCATAAATGCTATTTGGGTTATTGTTGATAGATTAACCAAGTCTGCTCATTTCTTGGCGATACGGGAGACTTATTCCCTTGAACGTCTTGCTCGTATATACGTAGATGAGATTGTGAGACTGCATGGCGTGCCAATATCTATAGTTTCGGATTGTGACCCAAGATTCACTTCAAGATTTTAGATTAGCTTGCAAAAAGCTATAGGCACAGATTTACGATTTAGTTCGGCATACCATCCTTGTAACAACACGATATTTTCTATATAAATAAATAAGAAATTTTGCATATAAATTTTTTTTATATATTCAGGATGAGGATTTGTACAATATAATGTGTATGTGTATTTATGTGGTAAATAAAAATATATTTATTACATAAATGTTTACAAGAAAATTTATTTTAGAATTTTTGATTATTATAAAGAATATTCTTATAATAATTAAATTATGGTAGAAATGCTTTATTAACTATTTTCCATGAATATATAGTCATATATTATTTAAATAATATATGGAGTGATTTTTAGAATAAATATAATAATTATTTTATTATATGAATTGTAGTACAAATTATTAAGTTAATTATTTTACCTTAATTATTAAGGTTTAATATGAAGAATAAATCAGATATGGAATCCAACCCCTAATTTTGGATTATTGTCAAGGTATAAGAATAATAATATAATATTAATTATATTTTGATTTTTTAGTGTTATAAATATGTACTGTATGTACGTATTGATGATGATTGGTCAATTATGGTGTTTAATTTCAAAACCCTAATATTAATTGATTAAACCCTAATTTTATTGGGGGAAAATTCTAATTTGAAAATCAACTGTGAGTTTAAGATTGTTATAGCGGTGTTATATGTTTTATGATGTGTATTACATAATGATTTGACTAATTAGGTAAACCCTAATTATAATCTAGAAACCCTAATTTCTAAAATAAAGAACCCTAATTTAAAATTTAGATTAGAGTTTGAGATTGGTTGTAATTGTGTTAATGTGATTAATTAGCAAGTATTACAATTTCAATTGCTAATTTTGGAAACCCTAAAATTTTAAACCCTAAATTGATAATTAGAAAACCTAATTATAAATTGGTAACCCTAATTATCAAAATCGTAAACCCTAATTACTATTTTAGCAATGTTAATGATAATTATATGATATTAAACCCTAATTAGAAAATTAATCATAATTAGAAAACCCAAATTTCAAAATTTTAGAAACTAAAAGTTATTTATTTTTTATTTAATTTTATTTATTTTTGTGTAAACTTTAAATTGGAAATCCTAGATATGGTTTGTGCTAAACCTTAGGATTAAGCCTTAAGGGTCAAACCCTAAGGGTTTACAAGGATGACAAGTATGCCTTTAAAATTCCAAGCCAAATGACAAAAATACCCCTCTCTAGATTTTTAGTAGGTAACTTGTAAATCTAGGCTAATAAAGAGTGGGTGACCTAACCTTGCTAACTCCCTTGATTTCAAATGCCAGCAATTAGCCTCACTTATCAGCATTCATGAATCCAACATCATATATAAATAGATTGGAGAGAGAGAGAAAATCATTTTGTTCACTTATTTTGTCCAACACTCAACCAATCCTCTCTCCCACTAAAACCAATGAAAAACTATAGTATATCAGTCATATGCTGAAGCCCCACGTGTGTCATAACCAAATCAAAAACATAGAATTAAGAATTGTTCATTTAAAGGTATAAACAAACTCTAGAATTTCTGTCCAAAAATCTGTTGTTAGATCTTGTGATTTGAAGTTGTAACGTGTTGTTTGTAGTCTAATTTAATGATATGGGTTGGTATCTTGCGGGTCCATAACATCTAAATACTCAAATCAATGATTTTCAAAAGTCTGGAAAAATTTTGTTTAATGTCTGACAACCAAATGTCAGACCTTGTAAATCCATTTCTGTGTTTGGTTTTTGTGTTTTAAGAGTTTAATCTTGTAGTATGTCATGAGATCTATAATCTCGAAGTTGAATCAAGGTCATAGCCTAAACAAATTGCAAGTTATTCGTGGTCAAAGGCCGTTGATCGGCCATGACCCTATGAAATCTGGGTAGCCCAGATCAGGCCTAGAAGCGTCTGACAAGATGTTCTTGGGCTCTGATCCGTCAGGTTGTTGATGTTTTAGTCATGATGTTGTAATAAGTTTATAGTTTGTTACATGGACTACATGATTATGCTCTTATATCACTTAATAAGTAAACCGATTGGATTTAGATTAAGGTCAAACCAAGCATAAAGCTCACGGTTTGTGTTTTCTGGGTAACCCAAAAAACACAATAGCATGATGTCAGACATGGTTTGACCGGCCTTTGTACGTTTGATCTGTTGTTGTTTTAGTGATATAATGTATTATAACTCTTCCTTGTCATGTTGGGTATACACTGAATGCATTATATCACTGAAACATTTCATATCATACAAGTTGTGAAAGCCCAAAGTAGGCCTCATGAACTGTTCTTCATTTCTGGGTAACCCATAAATGAAGAACAGCTCTGACAGCTACTTTGGACGATTAGATCTCTTTGGTTATTTGATGTATGAACATGTTTGCCGTTTGATCTTGTAGTCTTGCACTAGTTCTACATGATCTGCTCAATAGCATTCCTAGAATCACAATACCCACTGAATCATTGTTGGTCAAACGTGGTACCTGGCAAACCGGCTATGAAGTTCTAGGTTTGGCCAAGAATATGAAGAACACCTATAGCGACAGTTCTGTCGCTAGAGGTGGTCTTTAGCGACAGATAATATACTATTTTTCAGAAATTATTAAATAAATAGAAAAAAAATAATTTTTAATTATTAAAAATACAAAATAAATTATTAAAAATTATTTTAAATTCTGAAAATTAGTTTTTAATTATTTTAAATATATTTCATATATATTTAATATTTTTAGAATATTAAAAGTATTTAATTTATTTAATTATAATATTAAATAAATTAGTTAAAAAAGATTTTAATATTTGAAAAATCATTTAAAATTATATTATGATATAAGAAAATATTTTAAGTTATTTTTAATGACTTTTAATATTTTGTTATAAATTTTATTAATAAATAAATATTAATGATAATTAAGTTATTTACTAATGAATTAAATAAATTGATTAAAAATGATTTTATTATATTAAAATTCATTTTAAATAATAATAAGGTATTTAAAAATATTTTAAGTTATAAAATATAACTTTTAATATTTAAGGATAAATTTCATTAATTAATTATTATTAACGATATTAAAGTTATTTAATAATTTAGTTTAAGAAATGATTTTAATATTATAAAAATCATTTTAAATGAAAATAAGGTGTTTAAAGATATTTTAAGTTATAAAACATAACTTTTAATATTTAAAGAATAATTTCATTAATAATTAAATATTAATGATTATTAAGTTATTATTAATAATATTAAATTTATTTAATAATTATATTAAATAAATAGTTTATAAATTGTTTTATTAATTTAAAAATCATTTAAAAGGATAGAAATGAATTAAAAATATTTTAAGTTATGAATAATGACTTTTAATATTTTGATAAATAGAACATTAATATTTTAATAATAATGGTAATTATTTAGAAATGATTTTAAATGTTTTAAAAATCATTTAAGGGTAATTTTAATACTTTAAAAATATTTCAAGTTATTATAAATAACTTTAATATTTTAGAAATGATTTCATTAATAGTTTAATACTAATTAAATATTAATGATAATAGAATTGATTAGTATTTAAATCATTTTACACTACTACAAAATACCTAATAGACAACACTTAAACCACAATATTTTTTATAAAAACGTTGTGGTATTTTTTTCACAACGTTTTTTTATAAACGTTGTAGATATATATGCAAAAACGTAATCTATTCAAAAAGACATTTTTTTAATTTTAAATAGATAACGTTTTTTAAAAAAACGTTGTGTATGTGAAAAACACGGAGCTTAATTTAGGCGAAAGTGAAAACTTAAAATTACAAATCCTAAATAGTTCTCTCTCTTTGGTCGTATTTCATCTCACACCTCTCTTTCTCTAATCCTAAACAGTCACGAATACTAGGGTTCAAATGGCCAAAACTAGAGGGGATTCAATATCTCAGATCTTCCCGCATCGCTGCCCTACCGATTCTCTCTTCATGCTGCGACCTCCTTTAAAGCCCTCATCGCCGTCGAATCACGCTTCCCGATTTTAAGGACGGCGACAAGGCCGGAGCTCTAGGTGATTCTGTCTCCGTCGTCCTCGAGAAAAGCAAGATCACCGTCACCTCTGACAACAGCTTCTCCAAAAGGTATTCAAAAATTTAATATTATGATTTCTTTACCCATTTATAGGTAAGAATATTATAGTTGATTTATAAAAGTGTCATAATTTTGAAGAATAAATGTTCAAACACAGCAGCGTAGCTCAGGTTTGTTTTCATTACAAAATAAGACCAACTGATTAACAACAACATTTTACTTCACCTCCCTTGGTGCTATTTCTATTCAGTCCTAATTTTGTTCTGTAGGCTCCACTACTAGAGCATCAGTGACATCTTCAGCTGCAGCATCTCTTAACAAATCTTGTACTGTACCGTTTGGACTCTACCAGCTTACTGCTCTACTGGTTAAGAAGGACTTCATTGATCTTGATAGCATGTGAGTATTTTGTGTATTCTAGACTTGCAATGTGCCTAAAGTGTCAATTTGGTTCATGCCTGGGAATGTATATTAAAAAAATTGCCTACTAACACATCACATAGTCTTAGATGTGACTGTAGATCTATTTGTGAATTTGACATGGAAACTGAGGCTTGCTATATCCTCTGAAGATCTAAGGATAAAGGGGTATAGCTATTCAACCTTAACTTTGACACTGATGAACAGATTATTGGCCTTTTATCATTTTTGTTTCTATTATCTTATATTCGTTTCTATTATCTATTATCCGTTGCAACAAAGCAGTGGCCTTATGCTGCTCTGTTGTTCTGCTTATTGATCTGCTAAGTATGATTTACTTCATCTATCCAAAGGTGTCTAATTCATTAGTATTTTCCTCCTGCTTATAGTTGCCCTTTCATTGAGTGGGGGTTCTATACAATTGGACATTCTAGCAAGTACGACCAAGAAGCAAATAAACCTGTTGATAAGGTAAAAAAGATAACATTGTTCTGTGTGTTGATTTCCCTGAGGTTCACTGTTAAATTTATTACTGATAAATTAAAAGCATGACATCTGTAAGTATGATCTTTTTTCTATTATTGCATACTGTTCACATTTGAAGTTATTAAAAAAGGATGATATGTATCGATGTTCATCAAAGGTCATTCTATGAAGAGACCCTTCTGCTGCCAAACTTGCAGCAACTTGCATATGAAGGTTTGTCACAAAGTTTTGAGTTTTTCTTTTAGTTGAAGCACTTATGCATTGTCCTTGTAAAAAAAATTTAGGAGGATTTTTAATTTTTCTATGATAATGATGATTTGATTTAAATGGACTTGGGGGTATAACATAAACATATTTTTATTGTAGTCGTGAATATATAATTTCACGTAATTATTGTGGTTAAAACTAAACTACTTTAGCTTACTTTCTTTTTGATGGTTTTGTAGGGTGATGAGGTTAGCAATACATTCAGAAGTGGTGTCCCAAATGAATATAAGATGGATAAGTCTGCCTATAACTGATCCTTCTGCTAACAAGTCAGTTATTTTTTAGGCCTCTTCTTTATGCCATTGTACCTGGATGATTTCGAATATTGAGTTGAACTTTGATGCATCATTAATGATATAATTGATAAAAGATTTAGAATATGGTAATTTACGTAGTGCTTAGTTTCCCTTTCTGTGCTAAGAAATCTCTGCCTCTCTCTATATATGTATTCATAAATATAAACACATGTGTAAACAAAAGCTTGTTTGAGCATGAACATAATGTTTTAAATGAACTGAAGGGGCTCAAGTATAATTATCTAATGTTACTTTAAGAAATGGTATAATGGATAGGACAAATGTTGTAATTACTTATTTCTGGATAAGATACATTAGGTATTCTATTTCTGGAAAAGTCAGAACATTTATTCCTCATGAGCTTGAATTATTGTCCTTTTCTTGATAATGTTGAGCAGCAAAAGAGGGTTTCACTTCTGATGGAAGCTAGCCTTTTTGAAGGTGCCTCCATTGGACCTCTAATTGAATTGGCCATTGATTTTGATCCAAGGTAATTGCCTAATGGATTTTATATGACTCAGGATATTATTGAGAAGGCTATTTTGATATAACTCAGGATATTTTGATCCTCTGATATGTTTTTAGTTGCATTGTAGCATTCTTGTCAGTGCGTATGCTTATTTAGAAAAGTACTCTTTTATTTTGACTGAAATCTTTCTACTTTAAATGCACCATTGTGGTCAGTGCATTTGTGGGAACTGTTGTGGCCTTTAGTTATTTCTCAGCAGCAACTATGTTAGCAAAGCGTAGAGAATACCTTTACCTAGGTGGCCTTCTCTCTTCTGGTCTCTCCATCCATTTCTGGTTGCACTTTGTATCTTCCATCATTGGGGGCTCTGTAGCCATGTTTAAATTTGAGGTACGAAATATGTTTATTGGTACTTTAAAAAATACGTTGGGAAACAATAACAAAGACCAAAAAAATGGATGGAAGAAGAGAAAGCTGATGTTTTTATTTTGTTGACATTTTTACAGTTGTACTTCGGTGAGCATTCTTGAGTTGGATTACCAACCTTTTTATGCAGTTTACATTCATTTTGTTGTAGTGACTTAGCTATTGTTGCACACTTGCACCTTGTGGGTTCTTTTGAATGGAAATAGTGTGTGACGTGTTACACTTGTGTCATTGGTTTTGCAGTTGAAGAATGCATCATCCGAGAAAGAAGTTAAGCACAATACAAAACAGCAACAAGTATTAGAATTGACTATTGTGCAGTATTATGGATCTAAAACTGACTGTCTTCATAATTATATGAATTAACTATTGTGCAGTATTATAGAATTGACTGTCTTCATAATTTCACAGTAAAACCACTAGCCACTACCTTATAACATTGTGCATAGTAATGAGTGAATTGCTTCTGTATTTGCCAAGTTCGGACAATGTTGGATGGTACAAAATAGCCTATGAGGTTAATTATATGAATAGATGGCATCAATATGTTTAGATGTTAGAATACTACTGCTGCATGTTGTCCAGCCTCAGACTAAAAAACAAAGGGGAAAAGAAGGTATCACAATAATAGCACTTCAAATTTCTTAATCGTAAAAAGTTTCTAATCTAGTCACTTGCACATGCACATAACCAACACTTGATGTGTATGATGAATCTGCAGACTTGTGATGTTATAGAGAAAAAAAAAGAATTTTTAACTTGGTCCACCTCTTTTCTAGATATAGTCAAACTTGCTAACTCCTTAGTTTCTCTGATCATTTGCAAAGCTGCAAGCTTTAATTCAGCAATAGGAACTGAGGCAACAACAATAACAAGCTGTAGCTATAGTCAAACTTGCTAACTCCTTAGTCTACAACATGAACTAGCTGTAGCTGTTATTTCTTTTTTATGTTTACTATCAAGCGCACTTAATTAGAAGATATGTAGTGCATTTGAAAACAATGATTAGATATATTTCATCTTTCTCCATCTTTACCATAAACTTATATCCTTCAGGGGCATGGCTCTAATACTTACGGTAAACCTGCAGGTTACACATGGTTAGAGTTGTGTCCTCGCACTGGTATTTTTTTATAATTTGATATGTGGGCTGGGGTGTGTTTGTGTAGCTTTTGTTTGTGCTTATACCCTTGTACTCCTCTATAGGTTCTGGCAATAACTGAAGATCTACATGACGTTTAAAGCTTGGGGAAAGAGGCTGCAACAGTACACTTTTCTTTGATGGGTGATCTTTCTAAGGTTTACTTCTCTCTTAATCATGATTATTTTTTTTGTCTGGAAATATAAATTTATGCATATGTTGCAACAAGTTTACTTTTCCATGAGTTTTTTAATTGGTTCACTTCTAAATGTGCATCTTAACAGAACTTTGTACTGGCAATGTGAGTTTCTCCAATAATAATTTTACTTTGTTTTTATTTTGTAACTTTTGTTGAAGAATGTGTGAAGTACTGCCGAAGGTTGAAGGAAACTTTGGACTGCCTGCTTCTTTATGCCACATGCTTTCCTCAATGCCTTGCCGTACCCTCTAGCAATTCACTGAGACCTACTGCCATAGACAAGATAACCCCAAGATAGCATGCTGCTAAAATAGTTGATAACTTGCTAGTGCCAAGTGCAAAAGTTTATATGGCTACCCAAGGCCCTAGCCTTATATTTAAAGAGTCTAAAGTTTTGTATCCACTTGGCCTTTAAATGTTTTTTTGAAAATTTCTATAAACTGCAACCAATAGGGTGTGTGGGCCCTAGGAGTGTCTGCAATTGAAATGGCAGAGGTATATCTACAGTTTTATTTCTAATGTTTTGGCTAGAAATTAGCTCATCTGATATTTTTTCTTCAGGTAATTCACTATTATCCCTCCCCATGATTTGGAGAAGTAAAATGGACTTGGGTAAAACCCTTTTTGGAGAAATATTAGTTTGATATTTTTTCTTCTCCTTGTTTCTTATTTGGATTTGAATTTATAAAAAGACTAAAAGATTGTATGTGGATGCACCACATTTTTGGGAGAAGGAACCAGTAGTGTGCATACATATGCAGACTGACATTGTGAATGCTTTGATTTATATTTATATGCAGACTGACATTGTGATTAGCTTTATATGTTACACCACTGATACTTAATCATCTCTACTTAACTATAGCTCTGCAATTGACTTTCAAATCTCATTTCTGTCCAAGTGGGTTATATATGGAGAGGTATGATTTTTTCCCATTTCCACAATCTGATATAATTTTATTCATGCTTTGGAGGATCTTATGCAGTTTCTACCATTCTTTCTTATTTTCATTTTCATTTTCATTTTCATTTGTATGGTTTATTGTACTAGTGATGTATGTATAAGTTTTTATTGGAGATCAAAGAAGCAGTTTTGGCAAGACGTAAACAGTTTGCATAGTGAATCAGCAGTTCTCCTGTTTTCTCTTCGATTATGCCAGCTTGGTGCAAATGCTATCTTGGCAGTATCACTTGCTGTTTGCAAAGCAGGAGCTAGTGTCAACAAAATCCCCCTCTACAAGGTATTGAATTGCTACATTGTCTCTTCCTTTCTCAGTTTGATGTATAAATTACAAGCTGTAAATTTGTCCATATGTTTACTGTTATCTTGTTTCTACCATGCAGCACATTGCAATTCTTGTTGGAAACAAAACATTAGTGATGCATGTACCTACATTTAATGTAATCAATGGAGGTTCACATGCATGCAACAAACTTGCAATGCAGGAATTTGTGATTCTCCATGTATTTACTTGTTTTTCTGTGTATATAGGATTTCTATATAGTCAGTATCCAAGAATTACATTTTTGGGCAGTACTCGTTTGGTTGAGTGATTATATGGATATTTTGATATATATTTTGTGGATGTAGTAATTTGAAACTGTAAAAGAATAGTATTATTGGGATGTATTTTGAATGGTTGATACATTTTGGCTATATATCATGACGTTAGCATATTGCAGGTGCATTGGTAATATAGGTGAATCACATCTTTTTTTTTTCTTTTTTCTTTTTTATCTACAACGTTTAAAAAACGTTGTCTGATATACTAAACAACAACATTTTTATTCAAAAAATGTTGTGGAATCATACCTACTACAACGTTTTTAAGCATCTACTAATTTTTGAAAAACAAATCTACAACGTTTTTTTTCCTAAAAAACGTTGTGTATTGTGTTTAACTACAACGTTTTTAAAACGTTGTGTAAGGGTGTCATCTTAACCACGACATTTTCTTGACTGAAACCACAACGTTTTTTCCGCGTTGTCTATTTACTGTTTTCTGGTAGTGTTAATGTGATTCCGATGCTTGAAATTTTGTGATAAATTATAATAAATGTTTTAAAATTATATTAAGTCATTTAAAAATAATATGACTGATATTAAGTCACAGAACAGAGTCTTAGACTCAATAATTACTCGATAAAGTTGTCGGTACACCGACATATTTCAGAAATTGATCTGGACTTAGATAATGTGATTAGATAAGTGATTATTTTTGATTCAATGGTTGTTAAATCTATGTGACAATGTGATTAGGGTATGTGCCGACTGCAATAAGTAGTGTTATGTGTTATAGTATGTTGTTCTAATAGAACGAACGATCTTATTAATGATAGGTCGTGAGATAAGCGATAAATCTAAATTGCAAACTGTAAGCAGCGCTTCAGGCAAGTATCTTACCTTTGCATTTTCTTTATGCAATGGACATGAGTAAGAATGTTTCTAAATTATATTATTACTATACAGATTATTAATCTTATATTATATAAGCTCATTGATTATCAACATGTTAGTATATGATAATTCAGATATCTATATTCTGTTCGTTAATTTCTAGAAATGGTTAAACAAGTGTCCCCACTTGGATAATCATTGTATTTAATCACATGTTGATATACCTTTGTCAATTACCCTTATATATATATATATATATATATATATATATATATATATATATATATATATATATATATATATGTTGAATTATAGATTATTGTTGAATAAGATAAAACCTTTGGTTTGAAACCCAGACAAGAATGAACATCCCTACACGGGAAAACTTTTATGCTCCCAAGGCAGAATAGAGTGAACGATCATATCGTTCTTGTAATGTAGTATTGATCAATGCAGGGCATAACGGGCTGATCACCCCCCGTGCCTGTAAGTTATGTCGGTTTACAGATGAATTTCTGTTTAACCTTTTCAAAAATGAAAATAATGTTCATGGCATGTCACCATAACCCCAGTTATAGTCATTGTATAGTTTCAAAAATTTGAAAGAGAGTTGTTATGTTATTATTATCGGTTCAGAATACTTCACAACTATTGACTTGTTGTAGAAGAATAGTGTAAGACTCCAACTTTTATAAATAAAGATAAATTTTCTATAAATATCATTTTTGAATATTATGGAGTTAATTTGATATAATGTTATAGTTGTGGGTAATATTTATAAATTTTGCAAAGTAAGCAAGTTGTTTTAAAATATTTGTTTGGTCGGGGAATATTCTTTTTGTCGGGGAATATTCGTACGACGGCACAATCATTGGTGGACCCCACAACAAAATTATTGTCGGATTGAGAAAACGACAAAAATAGTTTATTAAAAATAACGGCGGAAGTTTTACCATCGTTACTGTTGAACTACTCGGTAGTAAAAGTACAGTAATACGTGTGGTTGCATAGTAACACACGGTATTGATTATTAATGCTTATGTGAGAAGTCACTCAGTTTGATTCAATTATTGTCAGTTAATAATATGATGTATTTAGCGATAATGACGTTTTGTTTTATTCGTATTATTAACGTAATAAAACAGAAACATCTTTTTATATAAAACAGAATACTTTATTAAAGTTATTCTATAAATAGAATATATTATATTTTATTTAAAAGATTTTTCTTTAAATATGGACCGTCAGATTAAAGTAATCAATCTGGACCGTTCATGGATTAGTTACTATGTATTCTATTTTTTTATAAGTAGCAGCTCATTCCTTCATTATTTCTTACGAATTCACTGAACTCTAGAGAGAGAAACTATAGAGAAAAACTATAGAGAGAGAGAAAAAGAGTATTCTGCTACTTAACTACTTCCTTATTTCAGCTCTTCTTTAAAATGGTAAGGGGTGTTATTCTTTCTTATTCATGAAGAGAACTGTTGTTATTCCATTTCTTATTATTCTGTTGGAATAACCTGTATACGCGGTCTACCCTATACTTGGTGACATTCTCCTATTATTCTGTTGGAACATCCTGTCTGTGTGTTTTACGCCGGACCTGGTTCCGTTTTTATTATTATTCTGTTGGAACATCCTGTCTGTGTGTTTTACACCGGACCTGGTTCCGTCTTGTTATTATTCTGTTGGAACATCCTGTCTGTGTGTTTTACACCGGACCTGGTTCCATTATTTATTATTCTGTCGGAATATCATGTCTGTGCTTTTACGCCGGACCTGGTTCCATTATTTATTATTCTGTCAGAATATCCTGTCTGTGCGTTTACGCCGGACCTGGTTCCATTATTTATTATTCTGTTAGAATAACCTGTCTGTGCTGTCTATCGCATGCATGGTGATTTCTTTTGTTATTCCATTCTTTATTATACTCAGTTGGTTAAGTTTTGACTTCTATACTCCATGAAATTTATGGAATATCCTTGACATTTGCGCTTCATCTAGTATCTATTCATGAAAATATTCTCCTGATCATTCTTGAATTTTACTCCACAAAGTAGTATCATGTTGACAATTTGGACGTTGTTAATTCTTGGATAAATTAATTCTTGAACTTGTTTTATTGAATTCTTATATCATTATCATCATCCTCATGTTTATATTCTGTTGAAAGTCATCTGTAGCCTGTAGTGCATAGATGGACTTGGTATGATTATGACCAGGGATTATTCGGTGTAATCAAGACCGTAATGTTACGAATGATGTGGTAAAAGTCGTCATTGGCCCGTAGTGCATTGATGGACAGTTGTTGGCATGATCATGACCATTAATGAATATACGAATATCCTTGGCCGAAGTGCAGGGGTGATTCGATGATGTGGATTATTTTATTAAGCTGAGTCTCAGCGATCACAGTGTTGGAAAATCTTTTAAATCATAAAGGGATAGTAGAGTTTATTTTCTACTTGACTCTTTTGATGGATTGCTTGTTCCGCTGCAGTTAAACTTGATGTCTATTATATTTTATCAGTTTAACATTGTTGAAGGCTAATGATAATTTATTCTGCATTATCTTAGTCATAATATTTCTTACTGGGCTAGTTGAGCTCACCCTTTCTTTCACTGTTCTCTTCAGGAAATGAGAACGTAGCTGGGGCAAGTCGGGGAACGGAGTGATGATCCGAATGATAGTATTAGTTAGTAGTCCTCACTATTCTATGTAATGGTGTGTTAATAAATGTAACGAGGACTCCTTTTGAGTATGAATACTCTCTAGAAGATAATATTTGTATTCAAACTCACAGTTTATGTTTTGTCGTATTGTACACGACAGTTGTATTAGTAAGTTGTATTTGTATTCTGTACTATGTATCTGACGACCCAAGATGGGTGATGTATACCTAATTTTGGGGGCGTCACAGTTGGTATCAGAGCTTAGGGATATGATCCCTGGCTAAGATGTGAGAATAGAACTAGGAGGGGAGAGACGGGGAATTCCTTCGCTAGTATGACCTACCTAAGTTTATTTGCATGGTATTTAATTGGTCGGTCATAATATAAGGATAAAATATGACATATCAATTAATTTTTATTTTGTGGCAGTATCTGGAGATGGCATCTGAGAATGTTTAGAATAGCAATGGAGCACAGGCGACTGTTGATTCACCACATATCAATAATCAGGATAATGTGCATCAGGAAGGTGACAATCCTCATGCAAACAACAACACTGACCAAATGATGAATGATCAAATGTTCAGAGGCTTTATGCAATTCATGCAACAACAGGTAAAAGCAGCTCCTGTCCACAACGTAGGTGAAAATACTGGAAACTCTCTGGTGGTCACCGCTAAACAGTTTAAGGAGCTGGGACCACCGGAGTTTAAGGGAGAACCCAAACCACTTGTAGCTGAAACATGGATAAAGCAGATCACCAAGATATTTGATGTCTTGGGTTGCTCCGAGGAGCAAAAGGTTCCCTTTGCCGCCTTTATGTTGCGAGGAGAGGCAGATTACTGGTGGGAATCGATAAAGCGTACTCAACCTGCCGCACTGAAGATGACCTGGGAGAAGTTCCAAGAGCTGTTTAACGACAAATACTTTCCCGAGAGTATTCGTCACATGAAGAAGGTGAAGTTCATCAAATTGGAGCAGAATAATATGACCGTGTCGCAGTACGAGGCAAAATTTGCGGAGTTATCCCGGTTTGCGTCCCACCTGGTGGATAATGAAGAAAGAATGATGCGGATGTTTTTAAGAGGTTTGAAGCCGGAGATACGTCAACATCTTGTTTCTCATAAACTGTGTTTGTATTCAGATGTTGTAATTAGGGCTCAGTTGGTGGAGCGCGATAACGAGACAACGCAACCAAAAGAGAGCAGCCGACAAAATGATAATACCAGTGAGAGCGGTCATCGAAGCGGTGACAACAAGCGTGGAGGGAATCAACAGGCCAGAAATGGTAACCACTTCGGTGGTAATCAGGGCTAAAACAATAAGAATGGGCATTTCAAGAAGAGGAGATTCAACAATGATGGAAAGACGTCAGCACCAGCACCTGTCGTTAAGGAAGGAGAACGACCACCTATCATATGTTTCAAATGCGGAGGGGAGGGGCACATCAGTCCAAACTGCGCGATGCCGTCCAAAGCATGTTATAATTGTGGAAGAGAAGGTCATTTAGCCCGATTTTGTCGTTTACCAAAGACAAATTCAGCTAAGATGGAGGCACCAAAGGCCGTCCCAGAAAAGTCAAAACCGGTTGTGCAAGGGAGAGCATTTGTTGTGAACTCCCAGAGAGCAATGAACCCGAATGAGGTCATCACGGGTAAGCTTATCATAAACTCTAACGAAGTCTATACTTTATTTGATACCGGTTCTACCCATTCTTTTATTTCTCCTACTTGCACTCATCGATTAAATTTGATTCCGGAGAAATTAGACTTTGACTTAGCAGTTGAAACTCCATTGGGAGAAACCTTCATTACATCCACGGTTTATAAGTCTTGTTTGGTTCAAGTTGGTACCCACACATTACCTGTCGATCTGATTTCATTAAAAATACTTGCATTTGACGTGATTCTAGGGATTGATTGGTTAACTACTCATCATGCAAAAATTAATTGTTTTCGTAAGGTTGTTAGCTTTCATATTCCTAATCGACCTATTATGCAAATTCAAGCAACCAAACCATTAAAATCAATCGCTGTCATCTCAAGCCATAAAGCTATTCGTTTATTGAAAAACGGATGTCAAGCTTTCTTAGCTCATGTCACAGATCTAAACAAAAATACGTCAGCTTTGAATGATATTTCTGTTGTTAATAAATTTCCTGACGTATTTCCCGAAGAACTTCCTGGCCTACCCCCAGAGCGTGAAATTGAATTTTGTATCGACCTTGAACCCGGTACAAAACCCATTTCCAAAGCCCCATATCGAATGGCTCCTATTGAACTTCAGGAGTTAAAGACTCAACTGCAGGAATTGTTAGACATTGGTTTTATTCGTCTTAGTACTTCTCCTTGGGGTGCTCCTGTTCTGTTCGTGAAGAAGAAAGATGGGAGTATGCGACTTTGTATTGATTATCGGGAGTTGAATCATGTCACCATCAAAAATAGGTACCCATTGCCACGTATTGATGACCTGTTTGACCAGTTGCAAGGAGCACAATTCTTTTCAAAGATCGATCTTCGTTCTGGATATCATCAGCTGAAGGTTAGAACTGAAGATATTCCAAAGACTGCCTTCAGAACTCGGTATGGGCATTATGAATTCTTAGTTATGTCTTTTGGATTGACTAATGCTCATGCTGCCTTCATGGATATGATGAACAGGGTATTCAAGGAATATTTGGATCACTTTGTGGTCGTCTTTATCGATGACATCCTTGTTTATTCCAAAAGCCGTGAAGATCATGAGCAACACTTGAGGTTGGTACTCCAAAAGCTTCGTGAATACAAACTTTATGCCAAGTTGAAGAAATGCGAGTTCTGGCTGGAAGAGGTAGCATTCCTTGGGCACGTAGTATCAAGTCGTGGAATATCTGTTGACCCGGCAAAGATTGAAGCAATTCAAAGCTGGGAGCAACCTAAATCAGTAACCGAAGTACGTAACTTTCTCGGTCTAGCTGGTTATTATCGGAGATTCGTGGAGGAATTTTCTCAAATCGCTACTCCATTAACTCAGCTGACTCGGAAAGATACAAAGTTCGGTTGGAGCGAAGAGTGTGAGCAGAGTTTTCAAGAACTCAAGAGGAGACTCATTTCAGCACCTGTTCTAACAATACCATCTGGCTCGGAGGGATTTGTCATCTACAGTGATGCTTCAAGCAAAGGGTTGGGATGCGTTCTCATGCAACATGGAAAAGTCATAGCCTATGCATCAAGACAACTCAAGGAATATGAGAGGAATTATCCTACTCATGATCTAGAGTTGGCAGCTGTTGTCTTTGCACTTAAAATTTGGAGGCATTACTTGTATGGGGAGAAGGTGGAGATCTTTACGGATCATAAAAGCCTTAAATATTTCTTCACTCAAAAGGAACTCAACATGCGACAACGACGTTGGCTTGAACTGTTGAAAGATTATGATCATACCATTCAATACCATCTTGGAAAAGCGAACGTGGTAGCTGACGCATTGAGTAGAAGACCATATGCAAGTACGAGTGCGATATTGTCAACACAAAGGCCCATTTTGTGTGATTTGCAAAGGATGGAGATAGAGTTAAAGACTCCAGGGACCCATGTGATGATGGCGAATATACAAGTAGAACCAACTTTAATCGATAAGGTTAAGGCTGCTCAAGCTACAGACCTGGAGCTGATGCGTATGAGGAAGAAAGTGCAAGAAGGTGCTATGCCGGAAGCAAGAATCGATGAAGAAGGAATACTTCGAGTCAACTCCAGACTTTGTGTTCCTAACAACCCTGATTTAAAGTATGAAATCATGATGGAGGCGCACAACACACCGTTTGCAATCCATCCTGGAAGTACCAAAATGTATCATGATCTTCGTCATACATTTTGGTGGAGCAATATGAAGAGAGAGATAGCATTGTTTATCTCAAGGTGTCTAACTTGTCAACGAGTCAAAGTAGAGCATCAAGTACCAAAAGGTCCATTGCAACCACTTGAAATTCTAGAATGGAAGTGGGAGCACATTACCATGGATTTCGTTACCGGTCTTTCTAAGGTTTCTCAAGGTATAGATGCGATTTGGGTCATTGTTGATAGATTGACCAAGTCTGCTCATTTCTTACCGATACGAGAAACTTATACACTTGAACGTCTTGCTCATATGTACATAAACGAGATTGTAAGACTGCATGGTATGCCAGTATCCATAGTTTCTGATCGTGACCCAAGATTCACTTCACGATTTTGGGTTAGTTTACAAAAAGCTATGGGCACAGATTTATGATTTAGTTCGGCATATCATCCTCAGACGGACGGACAATCAGAGAGGACTATTCAAACTCTAGAAGATTTATTAAGACTCTGTGTCTTTGACTTCAAGGGAAGTTGGGACAAGTTCTTGCCGTTGGTGGAGTTCTCCTACAACAACAGTTATCAAGCAAGTATTGGCATGGCTCCATTCGAAGCATTGTATGGAAGAAAATGTCGTTCTCCAGTATGCTGGGATGAGGTGGGTGAAGCAATGTTGTTGGGACCGGAGTTGGTACGTATGACTACAGAAAAGATTCAAACGATTCGACAACGTATAAAAATCTCACAAGATCGACAAAAGAGTTATGCTGATCTTCATCGAAAGGATGTGAAATTTGATGTAGGAGATCATGTGTTCTTACGTGTTGCTCCATGGAAAGGAGTTACGAGATTTGGAAAGAGAGGAAAGCTCAATCCTCGATTCATCGGTCCATTTTTAATCCTCGATCGAGTAGGAACTGTGGCTTATAGACTCGCTTTACCGCCAAGTATGTCTCGTGTTCATAACGTTTTTCACATATCCATGTTACGCAAATATGCGGAAGACCCGAACCACATTATTGAGTTAGAACCGGACGAAATAGCGGAGGATTTGACGTATGAAGAAGTTCCTATTCAAATCTTGGATAAGAAAGAACATATTCTACGCTCCAAGGTTATACCTCAAGTCAAAGTTTTGTGGAGAAACCACGATGTTGAGGAAATGACCTGGGAGTTAGAATCTGAAATGAAATCAAGGTATCCTTACCTCTTCGACATACCAGGTATGTACCCTAATTTCGAGGGCGAAATTTCATAAGAAGGGGAGGTTGTAAGATTCCAACTTTTATAAATAAAGATAAATTTTCTATAAATATCATTTTTGAATATTATGGAGTTAATTTTATATAATGTTATAGTTGTGGGTAATATTTATAAATTTTGCAAAGTAAGCAAGTTGTTTTAAAATATTCGTTTGGTCGGGGAATATTCTTTTTGTCGGGGAATATTCGTACGACGGCACAATCATTGGTGGACCCCACAACGAAATTATTGTCGGATTGAGAAAACGACAAAAATAGTTTATTAAAAATAACGGCAGAAGTTTTACCATTGTTACTGTTGAACTACTCGGTAGTAAAAGTACAGTAATACGTGTGGTTGCATAGTAGCACACGGTATTGATTATTAATGCTTATGTGAGAAGTCACTCAGTTTGATTCAATTATTGTCAGTTAATAATATGAATTATTTAGCGATAATGACGTTTTGTTTTATTCGTATTATTAACGTAATAAAACAGAAACATCTTTTTAAATAAAACAGAATACTTTATTAAAGTTATTCTATAAATAGAATATATTATATTTTATTTAAAAGATTTTTCTTTAAATATGGACCGTCAGATTAAAGTAATTAATCTGGACCGTTCATGGATTAGTTACTATGCATTCTAGTTTTTTATAAGTAGCAGCTCATTCCTTCATTATTTCTTACGAATTCACTGAACTCTAGAGAGAGAAACTATAGAGAAAAACTATAGAGAGAGAGAAGAAGAGTATTCAGCTACTTAACTACTTCCTTATTTCAGCTCTTCTTTAAAACGGTAAGGGGTGTTATTCTTTCTTATTCATGAAGAGAACTGTTGTTATTCCATTTCTTATTATTCTGTTGGAATAACCTGTATACGCGGTCTACCCTATACTTGGTAACATTCTCCAATTATTCTGTTGGAACATCATGTCTGTGTGTTTTACGCCGGACCTGGTTCCGTTTTTATTAGTATTCTGTTGGAACATCATGTCTGTGTGTTTTACACCGGACCTGGTTCCGTCTTGTTATTATTCTGTTGGAACATCCTGTCTGTATGTTTTACACCGGACCTGGTTCCATTATTTATTATTCTGTCGGAATATCATGTCTGTGCTTTTACGCCGGACCTGGTTCCATTATTTATTATTCTGTCGGAATATCCTGTCTGTGCGTTTACGCCGGACCTGGTTCCATTATTTATTATTCTGTTGGAATAACCTGTCTGTGCGGTCTATCGCATGCATGGTGATTTCTTTTGTTATTCCATTCTTTATTATACTCAGTTGGTTAAGTTTTGACTTCTATACTCCATGAAATTTGTGGAATATCCTTGACATTTGCGCTTCATCTAGTATCTATTCATGAAAATATTCTCCTGATCATTCTTGAATTTTACTCCACAAAGTAGTATCATGTTGACAATTTGGACGTTGTTAATTCTTGGATAAATTAATTCTTGAACTTGTTTTATTGAATTCTTATATCATTGTCATCATCCTCATGTTTATATTCTGTTGAAAGTCATCTGTAGCCTGTAGTGCATAGATGGACTTCGTATGATTATGACCAGGGATTATTCGGTGTAATCATAACCGTAATGTTACGAATGATGTGGTAAAAGTCGACATTGGCCCGTAGTGCATTGATGGACAGTTGTTGGCATGATCATGACCATTAATGAATATACGAATATCCTTGGCCGTAGTGCAGGGGTGATTCGATGATGTGGATTATTTTATTAAGCTGAGTCTCAGCGATCACAGTGTTGGAAAATCTTTTAAATCATAAAGGATAGTAGAGTTTATTTTCTACTTGACTCTTTTAATGGATTGCTTGTTCCGCTGCAGTTAAACTTGATGTCTATTATATTTTATCAGTTTAACATTGTTGAAGGCTAATGAAAATTTATTCTGCATTATCTTAGTCATAATATTTCTTACTGGGCTAGTTGAGCTCACCCTTTCTTTCACTGTTCTCTTCAGGAAATAAGAACGTAGCTGGGGCAAGTCGGGGAACGGAGTGATGATCCGAATGATAGTATTAGTTAGTAGTCCTCACTATTCTATGTAATGGTGTGTTAATAAATGTAACGAGGACTCCTTTTGAGTATGAATACTCTCTAGAAGATAATATTTGTATTCAAACTCACAGTTTATGTTTTGTCGTATTGTACACGACAGTTGTATTAGTAAGTTGTATTTGTATTCTGTACTATGTATCTGACGACCCAAGATGGGTGATGTATACCTAATTTTGGGGGCGTCACAAATAGTACATAGAAGACATTTAAATTCTTTCAGATTATATATATATATATATATATATATATATATATATATATATATATATATATATATATAATTGTTATTACTTGCTGGGCACTCAAATGCTCATCCTTGCTTAAATTTAAATGTTTTCAGCTAAGTGCGAACGACCAGAGAGCTCTTCTAAGAACAAAGGGAAAGGGAAAGGTTGCTGAATGAATGAACGTTATCTTATGTAATAGTTTAATATTATTAAGACAAGTATGATATTACTTATTTATCATGGGTTGTAATGAGTGTATTAAAGGTTGCGTACTTGGGAGCTAGACTCTGATAATCATGTAAATTAAGTTGACTTTTATATTATTGTTATTATTATTAGTATTATTCCGCTCATAGAAATGGTATCGTGAAGCACCGAGTTCGGGTTTCAAGTACCTGAGTTTGGGGTCCTCACAGGTTGGTATCAAAGCTTAGGGTTAAAAACCTTAGGTGGGTTAGACCTTAGGCTATAACCTTAGAACAGAGGGAAACATTAAAAATATAAATGACTCATATAGAGTTTAAAAAGAGATGAATTGACTAAATTTATCGTCACACAAAATAAAAGATAACTCATATAAAACTCTTAAGTGCTGTGTGTATATACTATATGCTAATCTGGGTAATTTATGTGTGTAGATGTCAGGTGAAAAAGGATTCGATTACCCTCGGATCGTAAAGAAGGAGCCAATATCGAAGCCGATAGCTGACATAGAGGCTCACAATGAAAATAACTCAGAAGATGTGGTTATTGTGGAAAATATAGTACCAGATCCGGAGATGGTGGAGCTGAAAGATAGCGATTCAGACACTAAAGTTGAAGCTGATCAAGCATCAACAGAGGTGCAGAATCTGAAGAACAAGGTTTCTTCTTTGGAAAAGCTGTGAGAGATAGAAAAGCTGTTGAATAGTCAGTTGCGTCAAGCATTAATAGAAACAATGGAAGGACAAGATAAGCTTAAGATCCAAATTGGTCAGATGGGAGCCACAAGCAACACATCGTGTGCAGCTCCGGACAAGAAGGGAAAAAGAAAGATAGAAGACCATGACTTAGGAAAATCCAATAAGAAGAAATGGAAAAGAATATGTTATCTCTGCGGCTATGAGGGACATACTACTCTGTATTGTCCTGACTACAAAAAAGGAGCATGTTTTATCTGTGGGATAGAAGGTCATCAGGCGAAAAGTTGTCCAATGAAAAAGAATAATAAATAAGTAGTATATGTTCTGTTGTGATGTAGGTGTTTAATATGTGTGCTTAGTATGTCTGTGTAATGTAATATTCTAAAACTTTTGTGTTGGTCAAGTCTGTAAATCCCGACTTTTGTAGTCACAAAGGGATAAATGATGTTTAAAGCATTATATGCTATGCTATGTAAAATATTCGTTGAATGAATATGAATCTAAGTTTGAGAAATAAAACAAGTTTAGAATATAAAACTTATATAATAAGGTTTAGAATATAAGTTAAATTTATGATTTTATTTAATTAGATAATGCCGCCAAGACGTCGAACTCGAAATCAAAGGGCAGAAGAATCTGTCAACAACGTAGAAGGACAACAGCAAGCAGACCCAATGCAGCAATTTGCAAACATGTGAGCTCAGGCTATGCAACAAGGAATACCAGTCGCCGAAAACCAGCTGGATAACCGCTTAGCGAACTTCAAAGACTTTAAGGCTGTAGGACCACCGGAATTCAAAGGTACAACTGACCCTGTTGAAGCCCAAACTTGGGTTAAGGAAATTGAAAAAATGTTTGTGGTAGCTAGGGTAGATGAAGGGCAGAAGACTGCTTTTGCCACTTACATGATGAAGGGTGAGGTAAACTTTTGGTGGGAAGCAAATCAGGCAAGGGCAGGAGAAGGTTTAGTCACATGGGATAGATTTAAAACTTTATTTTTCGAGAATTATTTTTCCCCTAGTATGCAGGCTAGGATGGAGGTGAAATTTTTAGAGTTGAAGTAGGAGAATATGACGATGTCTGAATACGCCGCCAAATTCAATGAGTTAGCTAGGTTTTCCCCGCATCAAGTCGATACGGAGGCTAGAAAAGCAAGAAGATTTGAGCTGGGATTGAAACCCCTCTACAACAAAGTGGCGGTGTTGCAAATTCCTACATTTGTAGCACTCATAGAGAAAGCGATCATAGCTGAGGAGGGAAGTGAGGCCATGAGCGTTTACAATAAGGAGATGAAGAATAAGGATAAGACCGAAGGAGCTGGAAAAGTAGGAGTTAATAGTGGGAGCAGGAGTGGAGATAGCAAGAGGAAGGTAAGCAGTTTTGCAAGTGTACAAGTGAAACAGGAAGGTGTTAAGAAATAGATAGTGCCATGTAAGACATGTGGGAAGAATCACTCGGGGGAGTGTTTGAAAGGAAAATTTGTTTGCTACAAGTGCGGGCAGGAGGGCCATATCTCTCCCAACTGCCCCAATCCTAGGATGAATAGTGGATGTTTTATATGTGGATCGACAGAGCACAGGGTGAAAGATTGTCCGAAGAGGAGGGTGGAGACAGGAAGTGTGAACATGGGCACTGGCAGTGGGACGTTAGCAATCACGGGACCGACTTCGTCGAGCAAGCCGACAAAATCTACAGCAAGGGTCTACAACATGATAGTCCAGGACACGGCAGTAGCTGGCAATACAACTCCAGGTATTATTCGTATAACTTTTATTTTATTATACATGATTTTCCTATTTTTAGTAAATTAGTTTATAAAAAAAATTTGAGGAGGAATTTGAGTTCTTTTAGAAATTAAATTTCCGTTTAATCAGAAAGACAAGCTTTATGTGATCAGTTAAAGATCAGTTCGATCAAAGTTGATCGAGATCTACTTGCAATGATTATGTATGCTATGTGTCGTGTATGTATAGGTTTTAAAATGGTGATTCCGGGGACGGAATCTTTATAAGGGAGGGTGAATGTAACAACCCGATATTTTCTATGTAAATAAATAAGAAATTTTGCGTATAAATTTTTTTTTATATATTCAGGATGAGAATTTGTACAAGATAATGTGTATGTGTATTTATGTGGTAAATAAAAATATATTTATTACATAAATGTTTACAAGTAAATTTATTTTAGAATTTTTGATTATTATAAAGTATATTCTTATAATAATTAAATTATGGTAGAAATGCTTTATTAACTATTTTCCATGAATATATAGTCATATATTATTTAAATAATACATGGAGTGATTTTTAGAATAAATATAATAATTATTTTATTATATGAATTGTAGTACAAATTATTAAGTTAATTATTTTACCTTAATTATTAAGGTTTAATATGAAGAATAAATCAGATATGGAATTCAAACCTTAATTTTGGATTATTGTCAAAGTATAAGAATAATAATATAATATTAATTATATTTTGATTTTTCAGTGTTATAAATATGTACTGTATGTACGTATTGATGATGATTAGTCAATTATGATGTTTAATTTTAAAATCCTAATATTAATTGGTTAAACCCTAATTTTATTGGGGGGGAAACCCTAATTTGAAAATCAATTGTGAGTTTAAAATTGTTATAGCGGTGTTATATGTTTTATGATGTGTATTATATAATGATTTGACTAATTAGGTAAACCCTAATAATAATCTAGAAACCAAAATTTCTAAAATGAGGAACCCTAATTT
This sequence comes from Panax notoginseng, assembly GCA_016801055.1. NCBI lineage: Eukaryota > Viridiplantae > Streptophyta > Magnoliopsida > Apiales > Araliaceae > Panax > Panax notoginseng. Next base: position 53,147,364 of record CM029023.1, read on the forward strand.
GAAATTTAGATTAGAGTTTGAGATTGGTTGTAATTGTGTTAATGTGATTAATTAGCAACTATTATAATTTCAATTGCTAATTTTGGAAATCCTAAAATTTTAAACCCTAATTTGATAATTAGAAAACCTAATTATAAATTGATAACCCTAATTATCAAAATCGTAAACCCTAATTGCTATTTTAGCAATATTAATGATAATTATATGATATTAAACCCTAATGTTCCTGTATAGCGTAATTAGAAAATTAATCATAATTAGAAAACCCAAATTTCAAAATTTTAGAAACTAAAAGTTATTTAATTTTTATTTAATTTTATTTAATTTTGTGTAAACTTTAAATTGGAAATCCTAGATATGGTTTGTGCTAACCCTTAGGATTAAACCCTAAGGGTCAAACCCTAAGGATTTACAAGGATGACAAGTATGCCTTTAAAATTCCAAGCCAAGTGACAAAAATACCCCTCTCTAGATTTTTAGTAGGTAACTAGTAAATCTAGGCTAATAAATAGTGGGTGACCTAACCTTGCTAACTCCCTTGACTTCAAATGCCAGCAATTAGCCTCAATTATCAGCATTCATGAATCTAACATCATATATAAATAGATTAGAGAGAGAGAGAGAAAATCATTTTGTTCATTTATTTTGTCCAACACCTAACCAATCCTCTCTCCCACTAAAACCAATGAAAAACTATAGTATATCAGTCATATGTTGAAGCCCCACGTGTGTCATAACCAAATCAGAAACATAGAATCAATAATTGCTCATTTAAAGGTATAAACAAACTCTAGAATTTCTGTCCAAAAATCTGTTGTTAGATCTTGTGATTTGAAGTTGTAACGTGTTGTTTGTAGTCTAATTTAATGATCTGGGTTGGTATCTTGCGGGTCCATAACATCTAAATACTCAAATCAATGATTTTCAAAAGTCTGGAAAAATTTTGTTTAATGTCTGACAACCAAATGTCAGACCTTGTAAATCCATTTCTGTGTTTGCTTTTTGTGTTTTAAGTGTTTAATCTTGTAGTATGTCATGAGATCTATAATCTCGAAGTTGAATCAAGGTCATAGCCTAAACAGATTGCAAGTTATTCATGGTCAAAGGCCGTTGACCGGCCATGACCCAATGAAATCTGGGTAGCCCAGATTAGGCCTAGAAGCGTCTGACAAGATGTTCTTGGGCTCTGATCCGTCAGGTTGTTGATGTTTTAGTCATGATGTTGTAATAAGTTTATAGTTTGTTACATGGACTACATGATTATGCTCTTATATCACTTAATAAGTTAACCGATTGGATTTGGATTAAGGTCAACCCAAGCATAAAGCTCACGGTTTGTGTTTTCTGAGTAACCCAGAAAACACAATAGCATGATGTCTGACATGGTTTGACCGGCCTTTGTACGTTTGATCTGTTGTTGTTTTAGTGATATAATGTATTATAACTCTTCCTTGTCATGTTGGGTATACACTGAATGCATTATATCACAGAAACATTTCATATCATACAAGTTGTGGAAGCCCAAAGTAGGCATCATGAACTGTTCTTCATTTCTGGGTAACCCAGAAATGAAGAACAGCTCTGACATCTACTTTGGACGATTAGATCTCTTTGGTTATGTGATGTATGAACATGTTTACCGTTTGATCTTGTAGTCTTGCACTAGTTCTACATGATCTGCTCAATAGCATTCCTAGAATCACAACACCCACTGAATCATTGTTGGTCAAACGTGGTACCTGGCAAACCGGCTATGAAGTTCTGGGTTTGGCCAAGAACATGAAGAACACCTATAGCGAAGGTTCTGTCGCTATAGGTGGTCTTTAGCGACAGATAATATACTATTTTCTGGAAATTATTAAATAAATAGAAAAAAAATAGTTTTTAATTATTAAAAATTCAAAATAAATTATTAAAAATTATTTTAAATTCTGAAAATTAGTTTTTAATTATTTTAAATATATTTCATATATATTTAATATTTTTAGAATATTAAAAGTATTTAATTTATTTAATTATAATATTAAATAAATTAGTTAAAAATGATTTTAATATTTGAAAAATCATTTAAAATTATATTATGATATAAGAAAATATTTTAAGTTATTTTTAATGACTTTTAATATTTTGTGATAAATTTCATTAATAAATAAATATTAATGATAATTAAGTTATTTACTAATGAATTAAATAAATTGATTAAAAATAATTTTATTATATTAAAAATTATTTTAAATAATAATAAGGTATTTAAAAATATTTTAAGTTATAAAATATAACTTTTAATATTTAAGGATAAATTTCATTAATTAATTATTATTAATGATATTAAAGCTATTTAATAATTTAGTTTAAGAAATGATTTTAATATTATAAAAATTATTTTAAATGAAAATAAGGTGTTTAAAAATATTTTAAGTTATAAAACATAACTTTTAATATTTAAAGGATAATTTTATTAATAACTAAATATTAATGATTATTAAGTTATTATTAATAATATTAAATTTATTTAATAATTATATTAAATAAATAGTTTATAAATGGGTTTATTAATTTAATAATCATTTAAAAGGATAGAAATGAATTAAAAATATTTTAAGTTATGAATAATGACTTTTAATATTTTGATAAATAGAACATTAATACTTTAATAATAATGGTAATTATTTAGAAATGATTTTAAATGTTTAAAAAATCATTTAAGGGTAATTTAATACTTTAAAAATATTTCAAGTTATTATAAATAACTTTAATATTTTAGAAATGATTTCATTAATAGTTTAATACTAATTAAATATTAATGATAATAGAATTGATTAGTATTTAAATCATTTTAATGTGATTCCGATGCTTGAAATTTCGTGATAAATTATAATAAATATTTTAAAATTATATTAAGTCATTTAAAAATAATATGACTGATATTAAGTTACAGAACAGAATCTTAGACTCGATAATTACCTGATAAAGTTGTCGGTACACCGACATGTTTTAGAATTTGATCTGGACTTAGATAATGTGATTAGATAAGTGATTATTTGTGATTCAATGGTTGTTAAATCTATGTGCCAATGTGATTAGGGTATGTGCTGATTGCAATAAGCAGTGTTATGTGTTATAGTATGTTGTTCTAATAGAACCAACGATCTTATTAATGATAGGTCGTGAGATAAGCAATAAATCTAAATTACAAACTGTAAGCAGCGCTTCAGGCAAGTATCTTACCTTTGCATTTTCTTTATGCAATGGACATGAGTAAGAATGTTTCTAAATTATATTATTACTATACAGATTATTAATCTTATATTATATAAGCTCATTGATTATCAACATGTTAGTATATGATAATTCAGATATATATATTCTGTTCGTTAATTTCTAGAAATGGTTAAACAAGTGTCCCCACTTGGATAATCATTGTATTTAATCACATGTTGATATACCTTTGTCAATTACCCTTATATATATATGTTGAATTATAGATTATTGTTGAATAAGATAAAACCTTTGGTTTGAAACCCAGACAAGAATGAACATTCCTACACGGGAAAACTTTTATGCGCCCAAGGTGGAACAGAGTGAACGATCCTATCGTTCTTGTAATGTAGTATTGATCAATGCAGGGCATAACGGGCTGATCACCCCCCGTGCCCATAAGTTATATCGGTTTACAGATGAATTTCTGTTTAACCTTTTCAAAAATGAAAACAATGTTCATGGCATGTCACCATAACCCCAGTTATAGTCATTTTGTAGTTTCAAAAATTTGAAAGAGAGTTGTTATGTTATTATTATCGGTTCAGAATACTTCACAACTATTGACTTGCTGTAGAAGAATAGTACATAGAAGACATTTAAATTCTTTCAGATTATATATATATATATATATATATATATATATATATATATATATATATATATATATATATATATATATATATATATACATACATATATATATAATTGCTATTACTTACTGGGCACTCAAATGCTCATCCTTGCTTAAATTTAAATGTTTTCAGCTAAGTGCGAATGACCAGAGAGCTCTTCTAAGAACAAAGGGAAAGGGAAAGGTTGCTGAATGAATGAACGTTATCTTATGTAATAGTTTAATATTATTAAGACAAGTATGATATTAATTATCTATCATGGGCTGTAATGAATGTATTAAAGGTTGCGTACTTGGGAGCTAGACTCTGATAATCATGTAAATTAAGTTGACTTTTATATTATTGTTATTATTATTAGTATTATTTTGCTCATAGAAATGGTATCGTGAAGCACCGAGTTCGGGTTTCAAGTACCTGAGTTTGGGGTCCTCACAATCCTCAAACGAACGGACAATCAGAGAGGACTATTCAAACTGTTGAAGATCTATTAAGACTTTATGTCCTAGATTTCAAAGGGAGTTGGGATAAGTACCTACCATTGGTGGAATTCTCCTATAATAATAGTTATCAGGCAAGTATAGGTGTGGCTCCATTTGAAGCATTATATGGACGAAAGTGTCGCTATCCAGTATGTTGGGATGAGGTGGGAGAAGCAATGTTGTTAGGACCAGAGTTGGTACGAATGACTACAGAGAAGATCCAAACGATTCGACAACATATACAAACGGCACAGGATCGACAAAAGAGTTATGCGGATCTTCATCGAAAGGACGTGGAATTTGACATTGGGGATCATGTATTGTTGCGTGTGGCTCCATGGAAAGGAGTTACAAGATTTGGGAAAAGAGGAAAGCTCAATCCATGATTTATTGGTCCATTTCAGATTCTTGACCGAGTAAGAAATGTGGCCTATAGACTCGCGTTACCTCCAAGTATGTCTCGTGTTCATAATATTTTTCATATATCTGTGTTACGTAAATATGTGAATGACCCAAACCACATTATTGAGTTAGAACCAGACGAGATAACTGAAGACTTAACGTACGAAGAGGTACCTGTCAAGATCTTGGATAGGAAGGAGCATGTCCTACGCACGAAGGTCATACCACAAGTTAAAGTTTTGTGGAGAAACAATGCTATTGAGGAAATGACCTAGGAGTTGGAAACAAAAATGAAAGCGAGGTATCCTCATCTTTTTGAAACACCAAGTACGTACGTCAATTTTGAGGACAAAATTTCATAAAGAGGGGAGGTTGTAAGACCCCAAATTATTAATAAATAAAATTTAATTTCCTCTATTTATTATTTGAAATAGTAAGGGTTAAATTGATTAATGAGGTTAGTTATGGGTAAAATGCGTAAATATTTCAAATAAGCAGGTTGTTATAAAATATTCATTGTTGTCAGGGAATATTCGTTTGGTCGTGGAATATTCTTCCTGTCGGGGAATATTCGTACGACGGCGCAGTCTTTTGTGGGCCCCATAACGGAAAGCGATTAGATGAAGAAAACGACAAGTATAAGTTGTTTATAAATAACGGCGTAGTTGTTACCGTTAATACTGTTAGAATACCCGGTGGTTAAAACACAGTAATACGCGTTGTTGCACAGTAGCACACTGTATTGCACCAATTATTGATCCTTACGTAAGAAGACACTACTCAATAATGGTTACAGTAATTACTGTTCAGTATTTTATTTTATTGATTCAATAATTGCTGCGTTGGTATTTTATATTACTGTTGTTTCAATAATTGTCACTACACAGTATTTTCTATTATCAGAACAATAATTCATATTATCTGAATAATATTATTAGATAACATTATTGGCAATGTCTAGAAAGTTCTGTCTAAGGAGAGGTTTGGTCACCTAATTACGCGCCAGTAAGGAGAAATCCTTATTGAAAAGCCCCCTCTTTCCTAGGAACAGCCTGGTTGTCAATATTGTGATTCTGTAATATTATTTGTGAATAATTAATTATTGATTTATATGATGAGGAAAATATTTATTTTATGTAGATATAGGTAGAGAAATTTTTTAAAGTGACAATTGTTAAAAAATCGATATTTTATCTTTTCTGATAAAATAATATTTTATTATATTATTATAATATATTAATGGTGATATTTTTACAATGAATGTGGGATATATGAGTATATGAGGAGGAATGGTATTTTGTGGCATTAAATGATTAACACATGTTTTGTGTGTCGGTGGACCCCAGTAATTGACTGAAATTTGATTATAGCCTATAAAATCGTCCGATTGTGGATTTCGGTCAATTTCTGTTTGGAATTTGGAAAAACTTTCTTCTACAAAGTTGTAGGGAATTGAATTTCCTATAAAGAATTGCGAGATTCGAATTTTCTGACAAAAGGGATATTTGTTATGAATTATTGAAGTTCCGAAATAATTAATTTTTGGGAATTTTAGTTAATTATTTTGAGAAAAAACGTTTTTTATGCAATTAGTGGGCTCACATGTGTTATAAATGATCTGAATTCAGATCTTCAAAGGTGGGCTTGACAAAAATTTAATTATATTAATATTTTATTAAAATTTCTGCTTTGGTATTCTAAGCATTTTCTAATAAATAGGGTGCTTAGGTTAGAATTAAAAAACACACCAGAAACTGAAATCTTCTCTCTATTTCTCTCTCTATATTAGTGAGTGTATTCTTGTGAGTATTTTAATGCTTTGAGTATTGCTATACGGTGCAAGTTCAAGTCATAGCCTATATCCGGTGTTTCAACTAGAAGTACTGTCTTTACGAGGTAAGGGATGTTATTTTCTTCGTAAGTGATATTATTTCTTCAATATCATTATGCTGAAATATTGATCGGAACTTTTTATCAAATTTGGAACTTTTTCATGTCGGGATTACTATTTATGAGTTACTATTCACGAGTTACTATTCATCAAAAAATAAAATTTTCTTCTTTTCGTCCAAAATATCTATTTCGGATACTAGCTTTGATTGTATTCATGTTTTGATCATTCTTGAATTTTACTTCACTATGATTATTTATAAGGTATTTTTGGACATGGATAAACCGAAATACGAATCCTTAATATTTGTTATTTTGTTTCACTGGATTCGTTTCCTTTAAAATATTTTTCATCATCCTCAGTCCTAAATGATGATATAACTGTATATCTTTGGCCTGTAGGGCAAAGATGAATGATTTCTGATGAATATCTTTGGCCTGTAGTGCAAAGATGAACAAGTGTTGAGATGAACATGACCAACTGATGAATATCTTTGGCTTATAGTGCAAAGATGAATATTGATTGATGTTATAGGGATAAAATATTGATGATGGACTTTTAAATTCATAGATAATAGTAGATTTCATTCTCTACGTAACTCTTCTATGAATTATTATTTTCCGCTGCGAATATTGATTTAAAACTTGTTGTCTATTGTATTCTATTAGATTTTTCCCTGTTGAAGACTAACGATAATTTGTTCTGTATTATCTTAGTCATAATGTTCTTTACTAGGCTAGTTGAGCTCACCCTTTTCCTTTTTGTTCCATTTTTATCAGGAGGCGAGAATGTGGCGAGTACTAGTCTGGGTATGGAATGATGGTTCTAGAAGTTATTTTAGTAGTCCTCACCATTTTTGTGAAATAATGTATCAATAATTGTAATGAGGACTTATTTGAGTGTGGATATTGTCTAGATGACAATATTTGTATTTAAACTCACAGTTCTTATGTTGTAATAGTAAAGATGTAGTTGTTTCTATACCATGTATTTTGGCGACTCAGAATGGGTGTTGTATACCTATTTTGGGGACGTCACAATCCAGATCCAAGAATACAATTTCAAACCAAGCTATAGGCATAATATAATACACTCAAATCATTCATATATGCTATAGAGATGTTGTGTGTGTGTGTGGTGTTCACCAAAACTTGACTTAAGCAAAGAATATACATGTTACATTGCTCAAAACAGAAACTTATAGTCTAAATCAAGACTCGTGTATACTCATGCAACACAAACTGTTTCAACATATCAACACAAACTAAGGTTCAACAATGGGCTTAACTGCTTTATTGCTACTCACGAGGGCAATTTTTTTGCACTTTCCCGTGGTGTTTAATGCTATTTTTCTTTTCTTTTTCTCTTTTTCTTTTTTTTTCACATGACTATGCAATGTCTTAATCCATTAGGCACATTGCTACCCCTTAGCCAGCTTTCAACCAACGAATCCCAGACCATGAAAGACCATAGGGCGTTAGGTGTAGAGACAATCCCCTCGGGCATACTTACTCAAGTAGCCAGGGCCCCGAATTAAGACTAGCCACGTTATTACTATTTGATTTTTTTTATACATATACCCATGTTTTCCCAAAGTTTGAATGTCAATGTTTCATACAGTCTAAGATCACTTTCCACATATTTCTCTTTTTAAAACTACATTTGCTATCAAGCAATGCAACACATACTTCTTATACCTACAAGTGATTGTGAACACATTTGTGCAAACCGAAAGCATTTAAACAACAACATGAATTTCATCGTGTAAAACACTATATCTCAACTCACGTTATCCAAAATATTCATAACTCGTTCAAAATTCACTATCATCATTGGCTAGACCAAATTTCTATAAAGCTAAACATTGTGAGATATGCAAACTAAAGCATACTAGCACAAGCAATAATAACTAAAAATAAAAAAATTTCTGCAAAGTTTTATCTACCACATAAACATGCAAAATTAAAACTAAAAATGCAAAAACTAAATGAAACTACACTAAACATGCAAACACTATATGCAACTACACTACGACCCCAATACCCCCAAACTTATCATATTCAATTCCCCATTGGATGAAGGTAAAGGGTACAGAAAGCTCTCCTAATGATCAGCTGAACCACCCTCCTCGGGTAGTGAATCTGGTGGTGGATATGGCACTGCTGTACCAAACTGAGGCCACTCGAGCATTGTTCACTGCTGTGCAAAAGCTTCGGCAAGCGACCGCGTGAGACCCATAGCAAATGTGCCAAAATTATCGTGCATGACATCGATTTTACGCTTCAACCTTCGGAGCTAGCGATCGCCATAGGCAGCAGGTGCTTGTGTGGACGGGCCTGCCTCATCTGTCTAAGGGGGCTGCTGTGTTGTCTTTGGAAAAATAGGCTGAATGATAAAACCTAATCCTCGCGGATGCGGTTCACCACCTGTCCAATCCTTGAACTTAGCAATTGTGGCATGAGTGATGTCGTGGCTCAGTTTCTGTAGTTGTTCATTATTCCATGGGACTCCTTGTTGGGTACAAAGCATTGCTTCCACTGATGCATGCAGAATACTCCCAGTCGTGCTCCCCCGCTAATAACACAGCATGCTCTGATGAATTAGGTGGCCGACGTCAATGTACATGCCTTTGATAATGCCCCATAAAATGATAGCCCGCTCAGTGGATACTTCATGCTTGTGAGCGGACAGAATTAATTTGGCACATATAAACAGATTCCACGCTTTGGCATAGCGATTCAAGGCGGACGCTGAAAAAGATTTTGGCTCGATCGTACCTGCCTTATAATTCCATTTGGTTCCCGGAATGCACAATTTTGAAATCACTAAGTTCAAGTCCGTCATCAAATGTGCACCCGTGACCCAATTAGCAGACCTAGTCGGTGGTGTGTCCGTTATCCCAAATACTGCTCTGTTAGCTAGTGGGGCAAAAATCCACTTGTATTCCTCGAACCAGCGTTATCCCTCCTTTTATTTCCTCCTTCGCATTCGCGTAGAACTCTCGAACAACCCCAATGGGAATAGGTATAGGAGTTGCAGCTAGGCAAACCCAGTCGCGTTCTCTTATCATATTCCATAGATGGTCATCTTTCTTATCAGGTTTAAATCCCCGTTCCTTCACAAATGATTTAGCCACGATGCGATAATATTCCTGCTGGGCTTCCAAACTGATAAACTTCATGTGGTCCATGACATCCTTGTCTTGCTTACTGGAGGATGATTCTGAGGATGAAGAGATGGAGATTGAACGTACTCTTTTTGGACCCATGTACAGATGATAGGGCGGTAATACAGATGCTCTACTGCAGATGAGAGTACCCCCAAACTCGTTATTGCACCACCCACGCAGAAACCCTAGATTTATATCGGTGGAGAGGGTTGTGGTATGAGCTTTGATGAGAGCTGCGGAGTTTTATGAGTATGGGAGAACAGAAGAATTCGCTTATATTATGTCCCGTGAGAGGCCAAGTTGACCACAACTCGGCTTTTTAAACTTTCAACATTTTCAATACCTGTTGTTGAGCGCGACCGCGCGGGTGTTCAATGTGTTGAGCGCGCGGGCGCGCAGGTGTAAATTATGCTCTGATTAGCTTGAAGCGCGGGCGCGTGAATTTGTACTGCCTTTCTCGCGCGACCGCGCAATCCTGATATCTGCACTGCTGATGTTCAATTCCACTTTGCATATAGTGATGTCTTCAATTTTAGATACCTACATAGACATTAATGTGCACTATTAGGGCATGAATTAATGAACATATAAAATCTATCATCTTTCATACGTTCTCACTGCAAATTCTGCTACAAACTTAACCATGCAAATTTTCCAAATGATCAATAATGATATGAGATGAACCCACTAAAACAATCTAACCGAAATAAATAAAAAGAAAATAGAGATAGATACAATGGGTTGTCTCCCATCAAGTGCTAAGTTTTAGTCAATTAGCTTGACTGTCTCTGAATCTCATGTTGAAGATAGAATTGTGGTGATTTTCTTTCCATCCACCTCACTACCAGAATAACGCTTCAATCTCTGTCCATTTGCCTTAAGATGCTTGTCCGATAACTTATCACATTTTGCACTGGTTTCATACTGTGGAGTAATATCCAGATATTGAGTGAATTCATTTAATTCCTCATTCTCGACCCCTGGATTGTCAGAAATTACACGTCCCACTGGTTCATAGTCCACTATTCGCTGTACTCCATCATTTGAACCCCAGTCCACTAAATTAACCTGGAAATATTCTTCTTCATCTGGTGGGAACTTCATGGCCTTGAAGACATTGAAGGTGACCTCTTGATCATGTACACACATAGTGAGTTCCCCTTTTTGCATGTCTATCAGAGTCCTTCCTGTGGCTAAGAATGGTCTCCCCAGTATGATCAGTAAACTCTTGTCTTCCTCAAAATCTAAAATGATGAAGTTAGCCGGAAAGATGAATTTGTCCACTTTCACCAACACATCTTCAACAATTCCCCGTGGATATGTGATGGATCTGTCAGCTAGCTGCAATGAAATGTTTGTCGGCCTTGGAACCGGCAATCCCAACTGATTAAACACTGACAAGGGCATCAGATTGATACTTGCCCCAAGATCACATAAACACTTTTCAAAGTTTATCTTTTCGATAGTGCACGAAACTGTGAAAGTGCTCGGATCTTTCAGCTTTGGAGGTAGTTTACGTTGAAGCACTGCATTGCATTCCTCTGTCAAGGCCACTATCACAAACTCATCTAATCTTCTCTTCCTTGACAATATACCCTTCATAAACTTTGCATAGCTTGGCATTTGTTCCAATGCCTCGGCGAACGGTATATTGATCTGCAGCTTTTTGAATACCTCCAAGAACTTGCTGAACTATTTGTCTTCCATCTGCTTATTCAATCTGTACGGATACAGAACTAGAGAGTGAATTGGTGGTACTGAACTCTTGAGCTTCTCCTCTGACCCTGCTTTATCTTTCTCTTTCTGCTGTTCCTTAGAATTTTTCAAATTTTCTTCCTCGCCAGTCACCTGCTCTGCCTCACGCGGCGGCGCGGTCTCCCTTTGTAACTCATGCACGGGCGCGCGACTTATAGTGTCTGCAGTGTTTTTCCCATATCGTAATGTGATCGCTTGACACTATTCCTTCCCGTCTCTTTTAGGATTTGCCTCTGTGTTACTTGGCAAAGAGCCTTAGGGCCTGTTGTTAAGCATGCTCGCCATCTGCCCTATTTGAGTTTCTAGATTCTTGATAGCCACTGCTTGGCTTTTGATCGTAACTTCCGTGTTTGCCATGTATTTCAACATCATCTCCTCCATTTCTGATTTCTTTTCTAGCTGTGGTGCAGCTGGAGTGTGATGTTGTTTTTGTTGAGAAAATCCAGGCAGAAAAGGTGGTGTGGGAAAATTGTGGCTGAGATGACTGTGGTTGAAACTGTTGGTTCGGCTGAAACTGATTCTGCTGATTTCCTTAGTTATTTGACCAACTAAAGTTTGGATGATTTCGGTTGCTTGGGTGGTATGTGTTCTAAAACTGACCTTGATCTTTCCTGTAATTTCCCACATACTGTACTGACTCCGAGATGATAGCACATTGATCTGTCGAGTGCGACCCCGCACAAATCTCACATACGAAGGCTGTAAGACCCCGAATTTTATGAAATAAAAGTATTCAATTTTTCTATTTAGTAAATAGTTAAATTGATAAAAAAAGTTAAAGTTAAGGGTGATATATACAAATTTTACAAAATAAACAACTGGTTATAAAATATTTATTGTTGTCGGGAAATATTCGTTTGGCCGTGAAATATTCTTTCTGTCGGGGAATATTCGTACGACGGCGTAGCCATTTGTGGGCCCCATAACAGAATAACTGTCAGATGAAAAAAATGACAAAATTAAGTTTTTATAAATAACGGCGTAGTTGTTACCGTTAACACTGTTGGAATACCCGATGGTTAAAATACAGTAATACACGTGGTTGCACAGTAGAACACGGTTTTGCACAGTATTTTTGAATTATTGATCATTACGTAAGAAGGCACTACTCAATAATTATTATAGTAGTTACTGTTTAATATTTTATTTTATTTATTCAATAATTGCTGCGTTGATATTTTATATTATTTGAATAATATTATTAGATAACATTATCGGCAATGTCTAGAAAGTTCTGTCTAAGGAGAGGTTTGGTCACCTAATTGCGCGCCAGTAAGGAGAAATCCTTATTAGAAAGCCCCCTCTTTCCTGGGACGGCCTGGTCGTCATAATTGTGATTCTGTAATATTATTTGTGAATAATTAATTATTGATCTATATGATAATAAAATATTTATTTGATGTGGATATAAATGATGGATTTATTTATGTAGTTATAAATGAAGGAATTAATGTTGAGATATTTTATCAGTATTTTGTCAGATTGGAGGTATTAAAAGATCAAATCAGTGTTCTTACAGCTTTATTGTGTGAGTTATAATTTTTAATCTGACCGTTGGATCGTTGTGATTTTTGGATATGTTATACATATATAAGTTGAGTATATGTTCACAAATTTTGAACCGTTAAAAATGAACGAATGATTTGTTATTAATTTTAAGAGGTGACTGATTCGAAAATTAGGTTTATAAATGATTTTGGTGGAAAATTCTAGAAATGGGTGAGCCCCACTTTTGGTTATTGGGGAAGATGGCTGATTTTTGGTGGGTGGAATAGTAGCAGGTAAAGTCATCAGGTAGCAGGTCAAGTCTGCTTCGGCGTGCTAACATTTTCCTATAAATAGAGGGCTAAGTTAGAATTAAAAATCACACCAGAATTCATAAGTTTTCTCTCTTTTTCTCTCTAGATTATCGAGTGTATTTTGTGAGTATTTAGATACTTGGTGAGTTACTATTCATCAGTGCAAGTTTCCTTCAGCGTTGTATCCGATATCCAGTCAGAAGTGCTGCTCTTTTGAGGTAAGAGATAATAAGGGATTTTAAGGGTTATTATGTTTTTCAGTTCGTACTTCTTCCGATCTTCAGAAAATTCTGAAAAAATTTGAAATGATATTTTGATGAGTTTTATTGATTGTGTCCAAAAATAATGATTTTTGGATGTATGGATTAAGACTTATGAATTTTATGAGAGAAGACTATTTTAAAAGTAACCGCTTATAACTCTTTGTGGTTAACTCCAAAATTGGTAAAATTTTTATTGGGAGTACATGTATATGATAGAAATATACTCTGTAAATTTCAAAATTTTTGGATAAAAGTATAATTTTTGATAAATATCTAAATATTCGGCTGTTTTGGCCATATGAAAAATAGTAAATGAATTTTAAAAATTCTGAGAAAAATATATGTTCAATATGGAACTATATACTGCCAAATTCCAAAAAAGAAATATTTTTGGGACTGATTTGGTATTTTTCATGAAAATAGACTAGTTATGAGAAAATGAATTAAATATGTTATGTGAAGTAAGATAATTGGAAAATAGGATTTTATGGCTTGAGAATCCTACACGAGGAATATGCAGATTTTTTATGAGGGTTTTGGTTATTTGTGATGAAATCTTATGAGTTTGGAATTTTAGGATGATTAAATACATTATTTAGTAAAGTGTAAACAATTAAAATAAATTGTTTACAAGTTTAAGAAATGTTATTCTTTCAATATCATTGTACCGAAATATTGGTAAGAATGTTATTGTGGAATTTCTACCTTTTTCATGTCGAGTTATTATTCATGAGTTACTATTCACGAGTTACTATTCATAAGTTACTATTCACGAGTTACTATTCACGAAGTTACTATTTATGGGTTACTATTCACGAGTTACTATTCATGATAAAATTGGTTTCTTTTTCTAACCAAATTATAGTTGATTTATGAATATTACTCTTGAGATTAAATCTAGATGTTTTGATTATATTGATTTTACTATTATATATAACATTTTTATAACCCTAATGATTATATTTCGATTTGACTTGAGTGTAAAGATGGGTAGATTTTTAGTATGATCATGACTATGGGTTCCTTTTGGCCAGTAGTGTAAAGTTGAATTGTTGACGGGTATGATCATGACCATTAAATTTATAATTAAATATCTTTAGCTTAAGTGCAAATGTGAAATGATCAACATAGTTATAATTATTGTTTATATAAATTCTGAAATTATTATATATTTATTTGAGATATTAATATATTTGGCCTGTAGTGCAAATATGAACTATTGATGAATATATTTGGCCTGTAGTGCAAATATGAACTGTTGAGAAATATCTTTGGCCTGTAGTGCAAAGATGAATTGTTGATGAATATCTTTGGCCCATAGTGTAAAGATGATATGTTTTTGAATATTTTTGGCCTGTAGTGGAAAGATGAACTGTTGACGAATATCTTTGACCTGTAGTTCAAAGATGAAATTATTAATATGATTATGAACAGGAACTGTGATTTGGTATAACTATGATCTTTGATATCTTAGGTAAAGACAAGTGATGAAAATTATCTTTGTCCTAGATGAGAAAAGGAATTTAGAACCATAAATATGATTATGAGTTATTCACATGAATGTGGACAAGAACTGTTGATTTATGTTACAGGGATAAAACATTGTTGGTGGATTTTTAACATGGAGAAGATAATAGACTTTATGGTCTATTTGACTCTTCCAATGGATTGCTCGTTCCGCTGCAACTATGGCTGAAAATTTTTATCATCTACCATATGTTCTAAATCTCTGATTTATTACTGTTGAAGGCTATTGATAATTTATTTACCTTTAGTCATGATATTCTTTACTGGGCTAGTTGTGCTCACCCTTCTGTTTCACAATTCCTTTCAGGTAATATAAGTGTAGCTGGGTCGAGCGGGGGTAACAGGGGAATAGAACGGTGGTAATTATTTAGTAGTTATATTTGATGAATCCAATAGGGTGAGGCGAACCCAACGTTGGAAGGGTGTTTTGCCACTATCATACAAGATGTCTAATGTCATACAACCTCGTGTCATTATAAGACATGGTTGTGCACATCCACTTGCTGAGTATATTTACGAGCACTACATATATATTCTTGGTGTTTGTTTGAAGTATAATTCACGATTAAAGACAGTGGAGATAATGATACGTCAAGGGAAGACTCACCATTAGAAAGAATATGATAGTAATCTTCTTGTTTTTCTTTGGGGTCTATTAGGTCAACCAAGGATAATTTTGTGGACATATGACATCTATCATAACCTGGAAGCATGACCTCCCATGTACGAAGGTTTCCTTGAGCACTTCCCAAAGATTCTAATTTCTAAAACAGTTTTTGACTATACCTTTATGTAGATATCACTATGAGGTGTTGTCCACTGATGGGACATTTGTCACATTACGGTTGGGACACGAGTCACAGTTGTTATATATTTGTATCCAAACTCACAACATATGTGTTATTATATTTTGTAAGACAATTGTAATAATGAAGTTGTAGTTGTTTTCTGTGCCATGTATTTGGCGACTCAGAATGGGTTTGGTGGAATGGACCTATTTTGGGGTTGTCACATTTGGTATCAGAGCTTAGGGATATAATCTCTGGTGGAGATCGGGAAATAGAACTAGCAGGGGAGAGATGAGTAAATCCTTCGCTAGTGTGTCCTACCTAAGCTTATTTGTTGGTCAGTCATAATATCGGGATATTATGTGATATGTTAATTTGTTCAATTAACCCTTGTTTTGAAGCTGTATTCTAGAATGATATCTGAAATATAGGAGATGAGCTATGAAGAAATTATGTTGACAGGAAAGATGGAATCTGAAATGAAAGCAAGGTATTCTCAACTCTTTGAATTATCAGGTACGTAAATTTCGGGGACGAAATTTCATAAGGATGAGAGATTGTAAGACCCCAAATTTTATGAAATAAAAGTATTCAATTTTCCTATTTAGTAAATAATTGAATTGATAAAAAAAAGTTAAAGTTAAGGGTGATATATACAAATTTTGCAAAGTAAACAACTGGTTATAAAATATTTATTGTTGTCGGGAAATATTCGTTTGATCGTGAAATATTCTTTCTGTCAGGGAATATTCGTACGACGGCGTAGCCATTTGTGGGCCCCATAATAGAATAACTGTCAGATTAAGAAAACGACAAAATTGAGTTTTTATAAATAATGGCGTAGTTGTTACCGTTAACACTGTTAGAATACCCGGTGGTTAAAATACAGTAATACGCGTGGTAGCACAGTAGCACACGGTTTTGGACAGTATTTTTGAATTATTGATACTTACGTAAGAAGACACTACTCAATAATTGTTATAGTAGTTACTGTTCAATATTTTATTTTATTGATTCAATAATTATTGCGTTGATATTTTGTATTATTGTTGTTTCAATAATTGTTACTGCACAGTATTTCCCATTATTAGATCAATAATTCATATTATTTGAATAATATTATTAGATAGCATTATTGGCAATGTCTAGAAAGTTCTGTCTAAAGAGAGGTTTGGTCACCTAATTGCGCGCCAGTAAGGAGAAATCCTTATTGGAAAGCCCCCTCTTTCCTGAGAACGGCCTGGTTGTCATAATTGTGATTCTGTAATATTATTTGTGAATAATTAATTATTGATCTATATGATAATGAAATATTTATTTGATGTGGATATAAATGATGGATTTATTTATGTGGTTATAAATGAAGGAATTAATGTTGAGGTATTTTATCAGTATTTTGTCGGATTGGAGGTATTAAAAGATCAAATCAGTGTTCTTAAAGCTTTATTGCGTGAGTTATAATTTTTAATCTGACCGTTGGATCGTTGTGATTTTTGGATATGTTATACATATATAAGTTGAGTATATGTTCACAAATTTTGAACCGTTAAAAATGAACGAATGATTTGTTATGAATTTTATGAGGTGACTGATTCGGAAATTAGGTTTATAAATAATTTTGGTAAAAAATTCTAGAAATGGGTGGGTCCCACTTTTGGTTGTTGGGAAAGATGGCTAATTTTTGGTGGGTGAAATAGTAGCAGGTAAAGCCATCAGGTAGCAGGTCAAGTCTGTTCCGGCATGCTAACATTTTTCTATAAATAAAAGGCTAAGTACAAATTGAAAATCACACCAGAATTCATAAGTTTTCTCTCTTTTTCTCTCTAGATTATCGAGTGTATTTTGTGAGTATTTAGATACTTGGTGAGTTACTATTCATCAGTGCAAAGCGTCATATCCGATATCCAGTCAGAAGTGCTGCTCCTTTGAGGTAAGGGATAATAAAGGATTTTAAGGGTTATTATATTTTTCAGTTCGTACTTCTTCTGACCTTCAGAAAATTCTGGAAAAATTTGAAATGATATTTTGATGAATTTTATTGATTGTGTCCAAAAATGGTAATTTTTGGATGTATAGATTAAGAGTTATGAATTTTATGAGAAAAGACTATTTTAAAAGTAACCACTTATAACTCCTTGTGGTTAACTCCAAAATTGGTGAAATTTTTATTGGGAGTACATGTATATGATAGAAGTATACTCTGTAAATTTTGAAATTTTTGGATAAAAGTATAATTTTTGATAAATATCTAAATATTCGGCTGTTTTGGCCGTATGAAAAATAGTAAATGAATTTTAAAAATTTTGAGAAAAATATATGTTCAATATGGAACTATATTCTGCTAAATTTCAGAAAAGAAATATTTTTGGGACTGATTTGATATTTTTTATGAAAATAGACTAGTTATGAGTAAATGAATTAAATATGTTATGTGAAGTAAGAAAATTGAAAAATATTATTTTATGGCTTGAGAATCCTATATGAGGTATATGCAGATTTTTGATGAGGATTTTGGTTATTGGTAATGAAATCTTATGAGTTTAGAATTTTAGGATGATTAAATGTATTATTTTGTAAAGTGTAAACAATTAAAATAAATTGTTTACAAGTTTAAGAAATGTTATTCTTTCAATATCATTATACCGAAATATTGGTATTGATTTTATTGTGAAATTTCTACCTTTTTCATGTCGAGTTACTATTCATGAGTTAGTATTCACGAGTTACTAGTCATGAATTACTATTCACGAGTTACTATTCATGAGTTACTATTCACGAAGTTACTATTCATAGGTTACTATTCACGAGTTACTATTCATGACGAAATTGGTTTCTTTTTCTAATCAAATTATAGTTGATTTATGAATATTACTCTTGAGATTAAATCTAGATATTTTGATTATATTGATTTTTCTATTATATATAACATTTTTATAACCCTAATGATGATATTTCGATTTGACTTGAGTGTAAAGATGAGTAAATTTTTGGTATGATCATGACTATGGGTTCCCTTTGGCCAGTAGTGCAAAGTTGAATTGTTGACTGGTATGATCATGACCATTGAATTTATAATTGAATATCTTTAGCTTAAGTGCGAAGGTGAAATGATCAACATAGATATAATTATTGTTTATATAAATTCTGAAATAATTATATATTTCTTTGAGATATTAATATATTTGGCCTGTAGTGCAAATATGAACTGTTGATGAATATATTTGGCCTGCAGTGCAAATATGAACTGTTGAGAAATATCTTTGGCCTGTAGTGCAAAGATGAATTGTTGATGAATATCTTTGGCCCGTAGTGCAAAGATGATATGTTTTTGAATATCTTTGGCCTGTAGTGCAAAGATGAACTGTTGACGAATATCTTTGACCCGTAGTGCAAAGATGAAATTATTAGTATGATTATGAACAGGAACTGTGATTTGGTATAACTATGATCTTTGATGTTTCAGGTAAAGACAAGTGATGAAAATTACCTTTGTCCTGGATGAGAAAAGGAATTTAGAACCATAAATATGATTATGAGTTATTCACATGAATGTGGACAGGAACTGTTGATTTATGTTACAGGGATAAAACATTGTTGGTGGATTTTTAACATAGAGAAGATAATAGACTTTATGGTCTATTTGACTATTCTAATGGACTGCTCGTTCCGCTGTAACTATGGTTGAAAATTTTTATCATCTACTATATGTTCTAAATCTCTGATTTATTACTGTTGAAGGCTATTGATAATTTATTTACCTTTAGTCATGATATTCTTTACTGAGCTAGTTGTTCTCAACCTTTTGTTTCACAATTCCTTTCAGGTAATACGAGTGTAGCTAGGTCGAGCGGGGGTAATAGGGGAATAGAACGGTGGTCATCATTTAGTAGTTATATTTGATGAATCCAATAAGGTGAGGCGAACCCAACGTTGGAAGGGTGTTTTGCCACTATCATACAAGATGTCTAATGTCATACAACCTCGTGTCATTATAAGACAGGGTTGTGCACATCCACTTGCTGAGTATATTTACGAGCACTACCTATATAATCTTGGTGTTTGTTTGAAGTATAATTCATGATTAAAGACAGTGGAGATAATGATATGTCAAGAGAAGACTCACCATTGGAAAGAATATGATAGTAATCTTCTTGTTTTTCTTTGGGGTCTATTAGGTCAACCAAGGATAATTCTGTGGACATATGATATCTATCATAACCTGGAAGCATGGCCTCCCATGTACGAAGGTTTCCTTGAGCACTTCCCAAAGATTCTAATTTCTAAAACAGTTTTTGACTATACCTTTATGTAGGTATCACTGTGAGGTGTTGTCCACTGATGGGACATTTGTCACATTACGGTTGGGACACGAGTCACAGTTGGTATATATTTGTATCCAAACTCACAGCATATGTGTTGTTGTATTTTGTACGACAATCGTGATAATGAAATTGTAGTTGTTTTTTGTACCATGTATTTGGCGACTCAGAATGGGTTGGGTGGAATGGACCTATTTTGGGGTTGTCACAAGGGTAATTATTTTTGTCCTGCTTTCTGCCAAAGTATCTATCTTCTTTGCCATCGCTGCCATCTGTGCTGACAACTGAGTAATAACATCTACCTCCAACACACTAGCAACTTTGGGCTGTGGCATCTGAGCTGTAGGATTCTAGTAGTCATTTGCAGCCATAGTCTCGATAAGTGTATAGGCCTCATCATAGCTCTTTGTCCATAATTCCCCTTCTGCAGCTGCATCCACGGTCGGTCTCGACTGCCATCCCAATCCATTGTAAAATGAGTTGATCACCATCCAATCTGGCATACCGTGATGCGGACACTTCCTTAGCATCTCTTTATATCTCTCCCATGCCTCATATAAGGACTCGCCCTGTTGTTACTCGAACTAAGAGATAGCCGTCCTCAACTTTGCAGTCTTAGCCATTGGAAAGAACTTGGCTAAAAATTTCTGTGCTAAGTCCTCCCATGTAGTGATTGACCCTGACGGTAGAGAATGTAGCCAACTTCTCGCCTTATCCCTTAATGAAAATGGGAATAACCTTAGTCTGATAGCATCCTCCGTCACACCGTTGTATTTGAATGTGTCACATATCTCGATAAAACTTAGCAGTTGTTCATTCGGATCATCCGTAGCAGCACCCCCAAACTGTACTGAGTTCTGCACCATTTGAATAGTGCCCGGTTTAATCTCAAAGGTATTGGCTGCTATCGCCTGTCTGAATATACTAGACTATAGTCCATTAATGTTTGGCATGGAATAGTCCCTTAGAGCCCGATGCTCTTCTCTTTGCTCAATTCTATGTTCTTCTGTCATACTAGATGTTGTACTTTCTAACTGAGCCTGCAAATTTCTCTGCACACTTGCTTTCCAACCTCTTCCGTTAATGTTATCCTGTGATGGTGTTAATTCTGAGTTGGCTGATCACGTGTGCATAAAAATCTACAAGTACCTGAAACCAAAAAAATAAAACAAAAATAGAAATGAGAAACGAGCAGAATTGTCTAAGTCGTACAATATATCTTTAAACTGATGATAGTTATTTAAATTAAAACGCCTTTTCCTTGCAACGGCGCCAAAAACTTGTTGCCTCTTTTTCAGTTCTGATAAAAGAGCTCTAACTCATGCAAGCATACATGTGTCAGCAAGTAATACAGAGTAAGTAGAGTATCGATCCCACGGAGAAAGTTGTCAAATTTAAACTACTATGCATCAATTAAATCACTGTATTTATATGCTTAGACTAATGACTATATTAGTGAATTACTCTAATGGCGAATAGCAATTAAAATAAGACTAATAATGGAATAAATCAAATCTGGAAATAATGGGATCCTAACGTATTTAATACTTCATCTAATTACCACTATCATGCAAGAAGTGTTCACATATCACAGGAAAATAGTCAAGAGCACTAATAGAGTCATAGCCATTTTTCAATGCACTATGACCTACTTACATAGCATCCATAGATGATAGACTCCATGTAATCGTCAATATAACCAAAATCACTATATGTCTATGTGAAATTGCAATCATACTGAACTTAAGCACAAGCCCTTATTTTAACTCATACGGTGAAACAATATATGTCTATCTGGTTCACAAAATACACAAGCTATATAAAACAGCCCCATATTCGTATGCTATCATGATTACAATCCATACTTGCATGTTCATTGTCAATTCCATATAAGTACTGTGATGAATGGTGATCAAGCATTCATACATGCAAAACAACCACGATAGAAATCCCATATGATATGCAAAACAGCCCTAGAAATCAAGCATGCAACTAAACTACATATTAAAATCTGTTAGAATCCTATAATGGAGTTTAGTTCATGACTGAACCAAAAGTCATTATGGGATCAAAGCAAAACATGGATAATACGCAAACAATTGAAAGATGAAGGATAGAACGATCAAACCCAATTGCTGAATATAAACCAGTGTTAATGATCAAATCCTCATAAAATTCCAGCAAAATAATAATACTAATACACAATGATAGAGAATCCCAAGAAGAGTTGGAAGAGTAAGCGTTTTGGCTTCGTTCTACGTTGGAATCTCCCTCCAGGTGTAAACCCTAGTTACTACGATGAAAATACGTCAAAAGTTATCCACGATACCTTTGACACCAGTCAGATATCGTTTTTAATCAATTACAACAATTTTAATTAAAAAAATAAAATAAAAAAAATCAGCAGCTTCAGGCCTCGCGCGCGGCCGTGCGCCCCTCCAGTGTATATCTCGCGTGGGCGCACTACTTGCAGTAGGTAAAGTTGTCTGGTCGGGTGCTCGCACGGGCGCGCGTCACCAAGCTTGTCATGTCTCGCGACCGCGCGACTAGCGGTCTGTGTCTTTTAATTCTGTTGCTGCATTGATTTGATGTACTGCTCCATCCTTTGTCCATCCATGCTTGTCCATCCATGCTTTACTTGACCATCTTGCCATGCATATCCCAGCTTGTGCATCGCCTTCATGCGTCCATTAGCCTCGTGTCCTCTAATACCACCAAAACAGGCCATTTTCTGCACTTTCTCACCAAAAGGAGTTTTAAGTAAATGTAATGTAAAATAACATGAAATGCACTAAAAACACACTAAAATGTACTTGAGATGGGCATAGTTCGCGCGAATTAGTATTCAATAAGTAGGTATAAATCCCACTTATCAACCCTCTCATAGAAAGGAGCTTCTTGTATGTCTATGAATATCATAACCATTTCTGACTCATTCACAGAGGGAACAACTTGAGCAGCAAGGCGCCTCCACCTTTGAGCATACTCTCTAAAAGATTCATTGGCTTGCTTCCTGACTTTAGTGATTTGGTACCGGTCAGGGGCCATCTGAGACTGGAAGCTGTATTGAGTAAGGAAGGCATGAGCTAGCTCATCCCAGCTATGGATCTTGGAGTTGTCTAATCTGGTATACCACGATCGGG
Organism: Panax notoginseng; assembly: GCA_016801055.1. Taxonomy (NCBI): domain Eukaryota; kingdom Viridiplantae; phylum Streptophyta; class Magnoliopsida; order Apiales; family Araliaceae; genus Panax; species Panax notoginseng. The sequence continues at coordinate 53,170,792 of CM029023.1, forward strand.
CTTCTCCAATTAGACTTTTCTGGAACAGCTGCATTCTGAGCTTCTCATCCTCGGTATAAGATCCGAGTTCTCCAATGAATACCTTCAAATGTGTGTAAGGGTCTCCTAACCCATCATACTTTTCAAAGTCAGGATTATTGAACTTCTCTAGATAATGCACACCCGAGAATATACAAAGGTCTGCATATGAAACACTCCCATGTACTCCAATCCCTTTGATAGAACGGATGGTGTCTTCCATTTGTAAGACTTTCTTTCTTATATCACTGGTATCTAGATCTTCTTTGAGATGGGTGGTATCATGCATTTTGTTGGTTGTATCCAACTGAAGCTCAGGTACTGAAATAGCTTTATCTGAACCTTGGGTTCCTCCTTGTGAAGAGGATTCTGTATGTATGAGTACCCTTGTACCTTGAGTAGATTGGTGTAGTTCTTTAAGCAGAATAACCAAATCTGTAATTTGTTTACTTAATTCGTCAAATTCTTCACGAGAGATAGCATTAAGATTAGTCTAATCCGATGAAGACATAATTGGTTGTAGGCTCGTGGCCTTTTTGGACTTTGAATGGGTAATAGGTCCGATTGTTTCCCTGCAAAAAAACTGACGTAATTAAGTTTTAGGGAATGTATAAATGTTTACATGCTATATGATGTATCTGTTTTAGGAGTATTATCCCGCAAAACGGATGTTATATGTTTGTAATATAGGATAGCATGTTAATATTTATAAAATATGCATGTACACATATTTCTTCATATTTCCCATTACATGGAGATCAACATGGAATGAATTTACAAGTAATTAACTTTACGAGTAATTTTAAAATGGGAAAGCATGAAGAAACTTCCCTCTGTGTTTTGGTTTATCCAAGGCTGACCTATCGTAGGCTTCTCTTGCGGCTTTTTTGCATGAAGGTTCCCAAATCATCGTAATTTACTCGAAGGGAAGTTAATCCGGTCTTTCAACTGGAGCGAATTTGGGTGGTGCCTTTCCTGAGCCTCGTTAGAATTAGTCTTCCTACGAGTCCAGTAATCAAACACCGACAGGATAGCCTCCTGGAGGAGGAATCACACAACATACATTCAAATACAACGTGTCTCACCGTTTATGAAAATGATGACATGTGCGAAGTACTAATATCACAAATAGATATAGTGTAAAACATTAAGTACAGTAAGTAAATGCTATAGGCACTTGAAATTTTCTGCACACCTGTCACTGACATTGTAGGAAGGCAGATTCGTCTTTCAGAGATAACCCTAGAAGAAAGCTCATATCCAATTCGGATACTACCGAAAGTTCAATCTCAACCCCAGAACACACACCGGGAGTATCAGTTCCAACCTCGGAGATAACCCCGAGGCATACAGTTCAAATACCGGAAATTCCACCGGAGAAAACCAAATCATCTCGGAGATAACCCCGAGATATTCAGTCTCAGTCCCGACACTGGAAATAGCAGCGCTAACCTTAGAGATAACCCCAAGGAGTGTAATTGCAGTTCCGGATATAACCCCAAAAATATTTGTTTCAAATGCATGCAATCAGCTTCAACCTTGGCACTCACACCGAGGCACTCAGTACAAGACCCAGAGATAACACTGGGAAGACAGGCACACCTCAGAGATGACACTGAGGACCTTCAACACTTGTAGCAGTCCAATCTCAAAGATAACGCTGAGCAACGTCTGATTCATCAGCCCAAGCCGGAGACAACCCCGGTGAGGGGAAAAGTCATCATCTTGCCACCTTGACTCCACACCGCATCGTCTCAACATTTTATACATACATTTGTACACAACAATGTCCCACAAGAATCAAGGAAGTCTAATCCCGAGTGACTATTGCACAAGGTAACGGATAGAATTTGAAGCTTGAAGACCGGAGGGAATGGTCCCATCTTCCTGACTTCGTACAACCTCTAATTCCATGTCATTGCTTAACTCTCGAATACAACGTGTCTCACCGTTTATGAAAATGATGACATGTGCGAAGTACTAATATCACAAATAGATATAGTGTAAAACATTAAGTACAGTAAGTAAATGCTATAGGCACTTGAAATTTTCTGCACACCTGTCACTGACATTGTAGGAAGGCAGATTCGTCTTTCAGAGATAACCCTAGAAGACAGCTCATATCCAATTCGGATACTACCGAAAGTTCAATCTCAACCCCAGAACACACACCGGGAGTATCAGTTCCAACCTCGAAGATAACCCCGAGGCATACAGTTCAAATACCGGAAATTCCACCGGAGAAAACCAAATCATCTCGGAGATAACCCCTAGATATTCAGTCTCAGTCCCGACACTGGAAATAGCAGCGCTAACCTTAGAGATAACCCCAAGGAGTGTAATTGCAGTTCCGGAGATAACCCCAAAAATATTTGTTTCAAATGCATGCAATCAGCTTCAACCTTGGCACTCACACCGAGGAACTCAGTACAAGACCCAGAGATAACACTGGGAAGACAGGCACACCTCAGAGATGACACTGAGGACCTTCAACACTTGTAGCAGTCCAATCTCAAAGATAACGCTGAGCAACGTCTGATTCATCAGCCCAAGCCAGAGATAACCCCGGTGAGGGGAAAAGTCATCATCTTGCCACCTTGACTCCACACCGCATCGTCTCAACATTTTATACATACATTTGTACACAACAATGTCCCACAAGAATCAAGGAAGTCTAATCCCGAGTGACTATTGCACAAGGTAACGGATAGAATTTGAAGCTTGAAGACCGGAGGGAATGGTCCCATCTTCCTGACTTCGTACAACCTCTAATTCCATGTCATTGCTTAACTCTCGAATACAACGTGTCTCACCGTTTATGAAAATGATGACATGTGAGAAGTACTAATATCACAAATAGATATAGTGTAAAACATTAAGTACAGTAAGTAAATGCTATAGGCACTTGAAATTTTCTGCACACCTGTCACTGACATTGTAGGAAGGCAGATTCGTCTTTCAGAGATAACCCTAGAAGACAGCTCATATCCAATTCAGATACTACCGAAAGTTCAATCTCAACCCCAGAACACACACCGGGAGTATCAGTTCCAACCTCGGAGATAACCCCGAGGCATACAGTTCAAATACCGGAAATTCCACCGGAGAAAACCAAATCATCTCGGAGATAACCCCGAGATATTCAGTCTCTGTCCCGACACTGGAAATAGCAGCGCTAACCTTAGAGATAACCCCAAGGAGTGTAATTGCAGTTCCGGAGATAACCCCAAAAATATTTGTTTCAAATGCATGCAATCAGCTTCAACCTTGGCACTCACACCGAGGCACTCAGTACAAGACCCAGAGATAACACTGGGAAGACAGGCACACCTCAGAGATGACACTGAGGACCTTCAACACTTGTAGCAGTCCAATCTCAAAGATAACGCTGAGCAACGTCTGATTCATCAGCCCAAGCCGGAGATAACCCCGGTGAGGGGAAAAGTCATCATCTTGCCACCTTGACTCCACACCGCATCGTCTCAACATTTTATACATACATTTGTACACAACAATGTCCCACAAGAATCAAGGAAGTCTAATCCCGAGTGACTATTGCACAAGGTAACGGATAGAATTTGAAGCTTGAAGACCGGAGGGAATGGTCCCATCTTCCTGACTTCGTACAACCTCTAATTCCATGTCATTGCTTAACTCTCGAATACAACGTGTCTCACCGTTTATGAAAATGATGACATGTGCGAAGTACTAATATCACAAATAGATATAGTGTAAAACATTAAGTACAGTAAGTAAATGCTATAGGCACTTGAAATTTTCTGCACACCTGTCACTGACATTGTAGGAAGGCAGATTCGTCTTTCAGAGATAACCCTAGAAGACAGCTCATATCCAATTCAGATACTACCGAAAGTTCAATCTCAACCCCAGAACACACACCGGGAGTATCAGTTCCAACCTCGGAGATAACCCCGAGGCATACAGTTCAAATACCGGAAATTCCACCGGAGAAAACCAAATCATCTCGGAGATAACCCCGAGATATTCAGTCTCTGTCCCGACACTGGAAATAGCAGCGCTAACCTTAGAGATAACCCCAAGGAGTGTAATTGCAGTTCCGGAGATAACCCCAAAAATATTTGTTTCAAATGCATGCAATCAGCTTCAACCTTGGCACTCACACCGAGGCACTCAGTACAAGACCCAGAGATAACACTGGGAAGACAGGCACACCTCAGAGATGACACTGAGGACCTTCAACACTTGTAGCAGTCCAATCTCAAAGATAACGCTGAGCAACGTCTGATTCATCAGCCCAAGCCGGAGATAACCCCGGTGAGGGGAAAAGTCATCATCTTGCCACCTTGACTCCACACCGCATCGTCTCAACATTTTATACATACATTTGTACACAACAATGTCCCACAAGAATCAAGGAAGTCTAATCCCGAGTGACTATTGCACAAGGTAACGGATAGAATTTGAAGCTTGAAGACCGGAGGGAATGGTCCCATCTTCCTGACTTCGTACAACCTCTAATTCCATGTCATTGCTTAACTCTCGAATACAACGTGTCTCACCGTTTATGAAAATGATGACATGTGCGAAGTACTAATATCACAAATAGATATAGTGTAAAACATTAAGTACAGTAAGTAAATGCTATAGGCACTTGAAATTTTCTGCACACCTGTCACTGACATTGTAGGAAGGCAGATTCGTCTTTCAGAGATAACCCTAGAAGACAGCTCATATCCAATTCAGATACTACCGAAAGTTCAATCTCAACCCCAGAACACACACCGGGAGTATCAGTTCCAACCTCGAAGATAACCCCGAGGCATACAGTTCAAATACCGGAAATTCCACCGGAGAAAACCAAATCATCTCGGTGATAATCCCGAGATATTCAGTCTCAGTCCCGACACTGGAAATAGCAGCGCTAACCTTAGAGATAACCCCAAGGAGTGTAATTGCAGTTCCGGAGATAACCCCAAAAATATTTGTTTCAAATGCATGCAATCAGCTTCAACCTTGGCACTCACACCGAGGCACTCAGTACAAGACCCAGAGATAACACTGGGAAGACAGGCACACCTCAGAGATGACACTGAGGACCTTCAACACTTGTAGCAGTCCAATCTCAAAGATAACGTTGAGCAACGTCTGATTCATCAGCCCAAGCCGGAGATAACCCCGGTGAGGGGAAAAGTCATCATCTTGCCACCTTGACTCCACACTGCATCGTCTCAACATTTTATACATACATTTGTACACAACAATGTCCCACAAGAATCAAGGAAGTCTAATCCCGAGTGACTATTGCACAAGGTAACGGATAGAATTTGAAGCTTGAAGACCGGAGGGAATGGTCCCATCTTCCTGACTTCGTACAGCCTCTAATTCCATGTCATTGCTTAACTCTCGAATACAACGTGTCTCACCGTTTATGAAAATGATGACATGTGCGAAGTACTAATATCACAAATAGATATAGTGTAAAACATTAAGTACAGTAAGTAAATGCTATAGGTACTTGAAATTTTCTGCACACCTGTCACTGACATTGTAGGAAGGCAGATTCGTCTTTCAAAGATAACCCTAGAAGACAGCTCATATCCAATTCGGATACTACCGAAAGTTCAATCTCAACCCCAGAACACACACCGGGAGTATCAGTTCTAACCTCGGAGATAACCCCGAGGCATACAGTTTAAATACCAGAAATTCCACCGGAGAAAACCAAATCATCTCGGAGATAACCCCGAGATATTCAGTCTCAGTCCCGACACTGGAAATAGCAGCGCTAACCTTAGAGATAACCCCAAGGAGTGTAATTGCAGTTCCGGATATAACCCCAAAAATATTTGTTTCAAATGCATGCAATCAGCTTCAACCTTGGCACTCACACCGAGGCACTCAGTACAAGACCCAGAGATAACACTGGGAAGACAGGCACACCTCAGAGATGACACTGAGGACCTTCAACACTTGTAGCAGTCCAATCTCAAAGATAACGCTGAGCAACGTCTGATTCATCAGCCCAAGCCGGAGACAACCCCGGTGAGGGGAAAAGTCATCATCTTGCCACCTTGACTCCACACCGCATCGTCTCAACATTTTATACATACATTTGTACACAACAATGTCCCACAAGAATCAAGGAAGTCTAATCCCGAGTGACTATTGCACAAGGTAACGGATAGAATTTGAAGCTTGAAGACCGGAGGGAATGGTCCCATCTTCCTGACTTCGTACAACCTCTAATTCCATGTCATTGCTTAACTCTCGACAACGACGGTCCAAAATAGGTCTTATACACCTCAATCGGATGCCTGAATTGAAGTTTTAAAAGTTCGAGCGGACATTACGTTGCATGCATGCACGTACTTCGAGACGGCGGGACCCGCGAAGCTTGGGGCACCCTGGGCAGCCGCAGGTACATCTGCGGCTCTATAAATAGAGGGCTTGGGGTGGCCATTTTGTAAGAGAAAAAGGCGAGGAAGCCCTATCTAATTTGCTCTGTACACACCCTAAACTGAGTGCTTTCTCATTTTAAACACTTGTAAGCTCATATATAGCTACTTTTTACCTGCGGGAGTCGAGTATTCATCCACTTCAAGTTATTAAAGTCTTCTTTGGCAGCCCACTGTAAGCCTTCTTACACGTTTTAAAGCATTTCTCTTCATCTTTGCACACACCATTCTTCACGTTGAGAGTTGCGTTGCGTGTGTATGCCCGGACTTCGGTCAGTAGTTTCATTTCAGTTTGTGTATTTGTGTGTGTGTGTGCGTGTGTGTGTGTATATATATATATATATATATATATATATATATATATAAACTGTGTGTCGAACTATGTTCGATGAGCCTGAATTTTACATCTGGTGCGTTTACTACTTTAATATATATATATTTATATATATGAACTGTTGTCGGACATTGTTCGATGAGCCTGGATTTTATATCCGGTGCGTTTCCCGCTTTTGTACATATTTATATTTACATTTCGTCCCGCCTGGAGTTTACTTCGTGGCGGTTGACCGTTTTTATTATTTTCTTTATGTTTTGTCTCACCTGGAGTTTACTCCATGGCGGTTGATCGCTTTTACAGCTTTATTTACATTTTTTGATCCCCCGTGGAGGTGTTTCGTGGTGGTTGATCATGTTAATATATATATATATATATATATATATATATATATATATATATATATATATATATATATATATATATATATATATATATACACTCCGCTTTTATATATTTACATTTTCGATTTCCTATGGAGGTGTTTCGTGGTGGTTGATCATGTCTTTATACATATATTTACAGCTTTTATACATATAATTGCTTACAGCTTTCTTACAAACATCGTTATCGTGTGAGCCTAGGAATCATGTGATCACAGATTCAGTCTACTGAATCTAGATTCGGCTCTCGTGATGGACATTTTCAGCTGTAAGTAGCTTGTAAATTATTCACGGTGTTTAGATTTTCTTAGATGGTTTTCATACCCACGTGGAGTTCGGCACTACTTTGTACATTATTTTCTCGAAGATGCTTCGCATCTCGAAAATAAAAGCAATCAAGCCAAACATTTAATAAAATGGAAGTATCAAAGACCTCAATTACTATTGAGCATAGGGTTTGAAAAATCTCTTTTATAAAATATCACTACTATATCTTGTTTAAAACTGAATTTTTACACAAATTCAAACCCTTTGTATATAGGTGCAAATGAGGCATAGCACTACTTCCAAATAACAGCTCATTGACCCCCACACACACACACATATTCATATAACAGTTTCTTAAAAAGTGGCGGTCACCATGGCAACACGGATGTCGGGGGGTGCCTAACACCTTCCCTCCACATAAGCAAGTCCCCGGACCCTAATGAATCTCGGTTTCACAGACCCGTTTAGCAGTGTCACATCACTGGGTCAATGTGCAAATCTTTTCTCGGTTGTGTTGGTATAACCATATAAAAAACCAACCGGCGACTCTTAAGAGTCCATCGTCGACATGATACATGTCAGTCCTTTTTCACTTATTTTTTCAAATAAATCTCCTAATATGAGAACACAAAAGAACAAGAAATGGAAAGGGACAAATAAAAATCCCGACGTCGATAGGTGGCGACTCTGCTGGAGACACCAGTAAGAGAGCTTAGGCAGCTATTACAAGCTTTTCAAAATTATTATATGCTTGTGTATGAATGTTGCATTTACATTTGATGGATGTGTACAAATGCATTTTTTTACTGCACTGCAATATATCTATCTGTGATATTAGTGCTTCGCACATGTCATCATTTTCATAAACGGTGTGACACGTTGCATGTGAATGTATGGTGTGTGGTCCCTCCATCAGGAGGCTATCCCGTCGGTATTTGATTACTGGACTCGTAGGAAGACTAATTCCAACAAGGCTCATGAAAGGCACCACCCAAATTCGCTCCAGTTGAAATACTGGATTAACTTCCCGTTGAGTAAATTACGATGATTTGGGAACCTTCATGCCAAAAAGTCATGAGAGTAACCTACGATAGGTCAGCCTCTGATAAACCAAACGCGGAGGAAAGTCTATTCATGCTTTCTCATTTTAAATTACTTGTAAATTCAATTACTTGTAATTTCATTCCATATTCATCTCCATGTAATGAGAAATATGAAGAAATATGTGCACATGCATATTAACATGCTATCTTGTATTACAAACAGCTAACATCCGTTTTGCAGGATAATATTCCTAAAACAAATACATCACATAGCATGTAAACATTTACACATTCCCTAAGACTAAACTATGCAAGTCTTTCGCAGGGAAATAATCGGACCAATTACCCAGTCAAAGTCCAAAAAGGCCACGAGCCTACAACCAATTATGTCGTCATCAGACCAGACTGACCTTAATCCAGTTTCTCGTAAAGAATTTGACGGATTAAGTAAACAAATCACAAATTTGGTTGTTCTAGTTAAAGAACTACACCAGTTCACTCAGGGTACGAGGATACCTGTACATGCTCAATCCTCTACACAAGGAGGAACCCAAGGTACTGATAAAGCAATTACGATACTTGAACTTTAGTTGGATACGACCAACAAAATACATGATGCCACCCATCTCAAAGAAGATCCAGACACCGGTGACATCAGGAAGAAAGTCCTTCAAATGGAAGAAACCCTCTGTGCTATCAAAGGAATTGGAGCACACGGGAGTGTCTCATATGCTGACCTTTGTATATTTCCTAGTGTTCATTATCCAGAGAAGTTCAAAACTCTTACTTTCGAAAAATGCAATGGGTTAGGAGATCCTTACACACATTTGAAGGTGTTCATTGGAGAACTTGGATCTTATGCAGAGGACGAGAAGCTCAGAATGCATCTGTTCCAAAAGAGTCTGACTGGAGAAGCCCGTTCATGGTATACCAGATTAGACAACTCAAAGATCTATAGTTGGGAAGAGCTAGCTCATACTTTGCTTACATAATACAACTTCAAGTCTCAGATGGCTCTTGACCAGTACCAGATCACCAAGGTCAAGAAACAGTCCAATGAGTCTTTCAGAGAGTATGTTCAAAGGTGGAGGCGCCTTACTTCTCAAGTTATTCCTTCTATGACAGAGACAGAAATGGTTATGACCTTCATAGACATACAAGAAGCTCCTTTCTATGAGAGAGTTTTCGCTGGCATTGGTAAACCATTTTTTGAAATGATCAAACATGGAGAGATAACTGAAATGAGGTTGAAGTCAGGAAAGATTCAAGACCTAGCCACTCTTAAAGTAGTTGCTGAACACATCCAGTCCGAAACTTATGGAAACAACCCCCGGAGGGTCCATAAAAAGAAAGAAGAGGATGTTTCCTTGGTACTACAAGGTCAAAAGGGCGATCAGAATATGCCTATCTAGAGGAGAAATTAAACTCCTTTTCAAGCACAGTCTTCAAACCCTCTAGTGACTAAAGGTGGAGAAGTTAAATGCCCTCGAGTGTTCACACCCCTAGGGGATTCCCTCGAGAACATTCTTAATCTTCTGACCACTCAGAAGAAAATTACGCATCTTCTTCCACCAGCCAACCCTAATTGGAGGGGTTTCAATGCTACTCATAAATGTGCTTATCATGTCGAGGCATCTGGACATGATACTCAAGATTGTTGGGCCTTGAAACATAAGATCCAAGATTTGATAGACAACGGTGAGATCGTGGTCACTAAACTAGATCAACCTCACGTACAAGACAACTCTCTTCCTCCACACAAAGTGGAAGAGGTCAACATAATTAATTAGAGCAATGGACAGAGTTTTGAGTTTAACTGTGAATCACCCCAGATCATCAAAGATGGTGTTAATAAATGGGATTATGCAAAGTTCCAATTTGTGATGGAACGAAAGATTAAAGCTCTATGTAAACAGATTGAGCAATTGGCAGAACTGGTAACCTATTAGCATCAAGTCACACGCCAATTAGTCAGCCAGGAGCATGCTAGTCTCCTCCCTTTTGTTATGAATACTCCCTCGTCGCCTTCAAAAAATGAAACATTGGAAGACAAAGTGACGAAGAGAGCCAATGCCTAAGCCCGTCAAGATTTTGCTAATAGAAGGGAATTTACATACATGGACCAACCTATGGAGGATATACTTCAGATGCTAATCAATGAAGGAAGAATCACATCCCTTCTACCTCTAATTAATCCCCGTTTAGGACGGTTCAATCCTGATGGAGTATGTCAGTATCACTCCCATTCTCGCGGTCACAACACGGAAGAATGTTGGGCACTCCGCCACCTTATTTAGAATCTAATTGATAGTGGTGTCCTGTAACTGGCAAACGATGATACTTTGCTATTTGAGAGTAAGAATACATGTCCTACCAAATGGAAGGGATTGGTAACAGTTATATCCGCTGAGGAAGATGGGACTGTCAAACCATTCACAATACAAGCAATTCATCTTAAAGAAGTTGACAATCCTTTAAAAGTGGCTGCTCCAGAGCCAATCAACTTACCATTCAGATCACAATATCCTGTTATCAGCTTACAAAAGGTCCCATGGAATTATGGAGAAGCTGAAGGATCTACCTCTCCTACAACTATTATAGTGTCGAAGGAAAATCCAATGTATCTTTCCCAACCGGTGATGAAGCCTACCATCAAATCAAAGGAGAAAATTCTGATGGAGAAAATTGAAAAATTCCTCCGTACTATGGGTCATACTGAAGCCAAGGTGGTTTTAAGCTTAAGAGAAGCTCCACATCAAATTTTAATACTGGACTTGGTTTTCTTTTCCGAGGATCACAGGAAGATCTTACTGAAGGTTTTAGAAGAAGCCTACTTACCGAAATCAGTGGATGTTAAAAAATTTTAACACTTTGTTGATCACATTTTTAACAACAATGTGATATCTTTCACTGATGATGACATACCGCCCGAAGGGACCGATCATTGTAGGTCGTTGCACATTGCGGTGTTGTCCTCTAGATACATGCTAGATGGAGTCTTGATAGATGGAGGTTCTTTTCTGAACATATGTCCTTATGATACATTGCTAAAGATGAACGTCAATCTCAAATGGATCCGAAGCAGCCATACAATTATCAAAGCTTTTGATGGATCCCGTCGAAATTCAGTCGGAGAGATTGAGCTACCAATTGAGATTGGTCCCCATACATTCTGTGTATCTTTTCACGTTCTCAAGATAGATACAAGATACAACCTACTTCTGGAAAGACCGTGGATTCACATGGACGGGGCAGTCCCCTCCACTCTTCATCAATAACTTAAATATATTATCAATAATAGCCTAGTCACAATCAATGCTGAATCGAAATGTCCTCAACATGATGATATACCACTTATCAATGTCAATTCAGATGTTGAGCCGGTCAGTTTTCATGCTTTGAAAGTGAGCAACACTCAATACCATTCCATTGGGATGCCATTTCCTGTACCCAAGATTTCTGCCGAAGTGATGGCAGCTACCCAAGAAATGATGTCATTGGGTCATCAGCCGGGACAAGGACTGAGCAAAAATCATCAGGGTATTAAGCAACCGATTTAAGTTACCAGTCAAACTGGGACAGCTGTGTCAACGTCAAGATTTTTATTTGTCCCTTTTCTATTCTTGTTCTTTTGTGTTCTCATGTTAGGTGAGATTTGTTTGAAAAAATAAGCGAAAAAGGTCCGACATGTATATGTCGACGATTGGACTATAAGAGTCGCCAGTTAGTTTTTTAACTGGTTGTACGAACACAACCAAGAAAAGGTTTGCACATTGACCCAGTGATGTAACACTGCTAAACGGGTCTGTGAAACCGAGATTCATTAGGGTCCAGTGACTTGCTTATGCGGAGGGAAGGTGTTAGGCACCCCCCCCGACATCCGTGTTGCCACGGTGACCGCCACTTTTCAAGAAACTATTATATGAATGTATGTGTGTGTGGGTCAATGTGTTGTTATTTGGAAGTAGTGCGAGGCCTTGTTCGCACCTATATACACAGGGTTTGAATTTTTATAAAAATTCGGTTTTAAACAAGATATAGCAGTGAAGTTTTATAAAAGAGGTTTTTCAAACCCTGATGCTCAATAGTAATTGAGACCTTTTACACTTCCATTTTATTAAATGCTCGGCTTAATTGATTTTATTTTCGAGATGCGAAGCATCTTCGAGAAAATAATATAAAAAGTAGTGTCAAACTCCTCATGGGCATGAAAACCATATGAGGAAATCCAAACACTGTGAATAAATTTACAAGCTGCTTACAGCTGAAAATGTCCCATCACGGGAACCGAATCTAGATTCAGTAAACTGAATCTGTGATCACATGATTCCTAGGCTCATATGATAACGCAGTTTATATGAAAGTTGTAAGCAGTTATATATATAAAAGATGTAAATATATATATATACAGACATGATCAACCACCACGAAGCACCTGTATGGGGGATCAAAAATATAAATATATTAAAGCAGTAAATATATATATATATATATATATATATATATATATATATATATATATATATATATATATATATATATATATATTGACATGATCAACCACCACGAAGAACCTCCATGGGGGATCAGAAATATAAATAAAGCTGTAAAAGTAATCAACCGCCACGAAGTAAACTCTAGGCGGGACGAAACGAAAATAAAGCAGTAAAAACGGTCAACCGTCACGAAGTAAACTCCAGGCGGGACGAAATGTAGATATAAAATCCAGGCTCATCGAATAAAGTCCGATAACAGTTCATGTATATATATATATATATATATATATATATATATATATATATATATATAATCACGGACCGAAGTTTGGGTATACACACGCAACACGACTCTCAACGTGAAGAATAGTGTGTGCAAAGATGAAGAGAAAGACTTTAAAGTGTGTAAGAAGGCTTACAGTGGGCTGCCAAAGAAGACTTCTATAGCTTTAAGTGGATGAACACTCGGCTCCCGCCGGTAAAAAGTAGCTATATATGAGCTTACAAGTGTTTAAAATGAGAAAGCACTCAGTTTAGGGTGTGTACAGAGCAAATTAGATAGGACTTTTTCGCCTTTTTCTCTTAAAAATGACCACCCTAAGCCCTCTATTTATAGAGGGGTGGCGCAGATGTACCTGCGGCTTCCCGGGATGCCCCTGGCTCCGTTGGTCCTGTTGTCTCGAAGTATGTGCACGCATGCAACGTGATGTCCGCTCGAACTTTTAGAACTTTAATCCGGGCATCCGACTGAGGTGTATAAGACCTATTTCGGATCACCGTTGTTGAGAGTTATATAATAACATGGGATTAGAGATTGTACGAAGTCAAGGAGATGGGACCATGCCCTCCAGTCTTCACGCTTTAAATTCTATCTGTTGCCTTGCGTAATAGTCACTCGGGATTGGACTTCCTTGGTTCTTGTGGGACACTACTATGTAGAAATGTATGTATGAGATGTTAAGACGGTGCGATGTGGCATCAAGGTGGCAAGATGACGACTTTACCCCTCACCGGGGTTATCTCCGATTTGGGTTGATAAAGTAGATGTTGTTCAGGATTATCTCTGAGATTGGACTGCTGCAAGTATTGAAGGTCCTCAGTGTCATCTCTAAGGTGTGCCTGTCTTCTCGGTGTTATCTTTGGGTCTTGTACTGAGTGCCTCGGTGTGAATGCTGAGTGTTCTGAAGCTGATCGCATGCATTTCAAATAAGCATTTTCGGGGTTATCTCCAAAACTGCAACTACACTCCTTGGGGTTATCTCCAAGGTTAGTGCTGCTATTCCCGGTGTCAGGACTGAGACTGAATATTTTGAGATTATCTCTGGGATGAATCGGCCTTCTCCGATGGAATTTTTGGTATTAGAACTACATGCCTCGAGGTTATCTCCGAGGTTGGAACTGATACTCCCGGTATATGTTCTGGAGTTGAAACTGAACTTTCGATAGTATCCAGATTGGATATAAACTGTCTTTCAGAGTTATCTCTGAAAGACGAATCTTCCCTCCTGTAATGTCAATAACAGGTGTGCAGAAAATTTTGAGTGTCTACAGATGCCCCTCTTTATCATATTCATGCAATGTAATGGCATGGATAGGATAAAGAATCCTAGACACTTGAAATGCAATAAGGTAAACATGATGTCATGTGTAGCAACATGATGCAATGTATGATGCATATGGATTATTTTCCCACCTGCTGAGGATGATTGCCAACTCCCTGTTGCTTCTACCAGGGATGACAATAGATAAGCAGCCTGATGAACTGTCATGGACGTGTGATCCATAGCTAACAAGAATCTCTAGGATTGTTGACATTGGGGTTATCACCAAAGTCCTGAATCCTTGATACAGACTTTATTCCGAAGATGTGCCTCTCGTGTACAAGAGATTTGTGGGGATAAAGCTTTTGTCTGCTTGAGGATGTGTGTAACATATTCCATCATCGATCCTCCCCGATGATGTTGACCCTTCCTGGTTTGTATCACCAGTACATATCCATGTTCTGTTGGATTTACTGCCAATAATATGTGTTGTTAGGGTTGCCTAACCTTCGTTGACGTGTGAACTAACAGATGACCACGCGTTATAACCCCCGCCGGGGATATACTTGATCTTTGCTGACGTGTACTTCAACGAATGAAATGTAAAGCCCCCAAATTTGGGTACTTAAAACCCGAACTCGGTGCTTCACGATACCATTTCTATGAGCGGAATAATACTAATACTGATAATAATAATAATAATATAAAGATCAACTTAATTTACATATTTATTATAGTCTGAATCCTAAGTACGTAACCTTTAAACATTCATTGCAACCCATGATAGATAATTTATATCATACTTGTCTTAATAATATCGAACTATTACATAACTACCACAAATTTTATTTGGTTAGCTTTCATTTTCCTTTGTTTCTGCATGAGCTTTCTGGTTCTTCACACTTGGCTGAAACATTTAAATTAAGCAAGGATGAGCATTTGAGTGCCCAGCAAGTAATACTAATTATATATATAAGCTGAAAGAATTTAAATATTTTTTTATACTATCCTTCTATAATAGATCAATAGTTGTGAAGTAATCTGTACCGATAATAATAACATAACAACCCTCTTTCAAATATTTGAAATTGCATAATGACTATAACTAGGGTTAAGGTGACATACTATGAACATTGTTTTCATTTTCGAAAGGGTTAAACAGAAATTTATCTATAAACCGTCAGAACTTACGGGCACGGGGGTGATCAGCCCGTTGTACCCTGCATTGATCAATACTACATGCAAGAACGAGGGTATCGTTCACTCTGTCCGTCTTGGGCACATAAAAGTTTTCCCGTGTAGGGATGTTCATACTTGTCTGGGTTCCAAATCAAAGGTCTTATCTTGTTCAACAATAATCTATAATTCAACATATATATACGGGTAATTGACAAAGGTGTATCAACATGTGATTAAATACAATGATTATCCAAGTGGGGACACTTGTATAACCATTTATAGAAATTAACGAACAGAATATATATCTGAATTACCATATACTAACATGCTGACAAGCAATGAGCATATATAATATATGGATAATAATTTGTATAATAATAATATAATTTAGAAACATTCTTACTCATGTTCATTGCATAAAGAAAATACAAAAGTAAGATACTTGCCTGATGCGCTGCTTACAAATCGCTACTTAGTTTTATCTTTTATGTAATCACCTATCAGTAATAAGATCATTTTACTGATTAGAATAACATATCTCAACACATAACACTGCTTATTGCAGTCAGCACATAACCTAATCACATTATCACCCATGTTTAACAACCATTGAATCACAAATAATCACATATCTAATCAAATTATCTAAGTTCAGATCAATTTCTGAAATATATCGGCGTACCGACGGTTTTATCGGATAATTATCGAGTCTAAGACTCTATTCTATAACTCAAAATCTGCAAGCATCAGTCATATTATTTTTAAATGACTTACAATAATTTTTAAACATTTATTATAATTTATCAAGAATTTTCAAACACCGGAATCATTATTAAATGATTTAATTATTAAATAATTCAATTATCATTAATATTTAATTAATATAAAACTATTAATGAAACCATTGTCAAAATATTAAAGTTATTTATAATAACTTAGAATATTTTTAAAGTATTAATATTAACCTTAAATAATTTTTAAAACAATTAAAATCATTTTTTTAATAATTATCATTAATATTTAAATATTAATGTACTATTATTCAAAATATTAAAAGTCATTATTTATAACTTAAAATATTTTTAATTCATTTATACCCGTTTTAAATTATTTTTAAATTAATAAAACTATTTTTAAACTATTAATTTAATATAATTATTAAATAAATTTAATATCATTAATATTAAATTAATATCATTAATATTAAATTATTAATGAAATTATCCTTTAAATATTAAAGTTATATTTTATAACTTAAAATATCTTTAAACACTTTCTTTTCATTTAAAATGATTTTTTATAATATTAAAATCATTTTTAAACTAAATTATTTAATATAATTATTAAATAACTTAAATATCATTAATAATAATTAATTAATAAATTTTACCTTTAAATATTGAAAGTTATATTTAATAACTTAAAATATTTTTAAATACCTTATTATCATTTAAAATGATTTTTAAAATAATAAAATGATTTTTAATTTATTTATTTAATTTATTTATTAAATAACTTAATTATCATTAATATTAATTTATTAATAAATTTCATCACAAAATATTAAAAGTCATTAAAAATAACTTAAAATATTTTCTTATATCATAATATAATTTTAAATGATTTTTCAAATGTTAAAATCATTTTTAAATAATTTATTTAATATTATTATTAAATAAATTAAATACCTTTAATATTCCAAAAATAATAAATATTTATGAAATATATTCAAAATAAATAAAAACTAATTTTCACAATTTAAAATAATTTTTAATAATTTATTTTGTATTTTTATTAATTAAAAACAAATTTTCTATAATTATTTAATAAAAATATAGTTTTTATAAATAAATTGTCGCTAAAGATCACCTATTGCGATAGAATCGTCGCTATAGGTGTTCTTCATGAAACCCAGATCATCAAGCCAGTAACCAAATGACCACGTTTGACCAAGATTCCAAATCAGATCGTGATGTTTGAGTGAATGTTTCTGGCCAGGTCCTGTAGTATAAATTAACACTACAAGACTCACTACGAAACATGATCAAACAACATCACAATCAGAAGATATAAGCCTTTAAAGTGGCTGTCAGAGCTGTTCTTCATTTCTGGGTTTTCCCAGAAATGAAGAACAGTTCGACTGTCCTACTTTGGGCTTCCACTACAAGATATCCTGTTGCTATTTTTGTGATATAAAACATTCAATGTATAACCAACATGTAATACTACATATCTATTACTTCACATCAACAAAAGAACAAAACAATAATGAGATAAAGACCGGTCAAAACTTGTCAGAAACCAGGCCCATGAACTTTCTGGGTTTACCCAGAAAGTTCATCCGTGGACTTCTTGCTTGGTTTAACCATGTCTCAAATCCAACATGTTCATGATATAAGAGATCTAAGAGCATTAACATGTAGTATAACTACCATACTATAACTATAATACAACAAAAAACACAAATAATTAACAACATACAATATATGTGCCTTTAAACATCCTTTCAGAACAATCTGGGCATGTTCTTGACTGCCCAGATTTCCTTCAGTCATGGTTGGTCAACGACCTTTGACCAATAATAACTCAAATTCGGGACATCAAACGACCACGATTCCAGTTCCAGAACAAAGTGCTAGTGTCATACTACACATTTGAAGCTTAAAACAACAAAAACAACAAACAGACAAGGATCTATGGACTCTTACATTCGTTGTCAGACATCCCAAAAAAAATTTCCAGATTTTGTAGATCTTCAAATTCGAGCATCTAGATGTTATGGATCTAACATCTAGAAACCCAGATCATCATTATAGACTATAACCAACATGTTTTAACTATAAAAACTAACATCTAACAACAGATTATTGGACAGATTTTCAAGTTAGGGTTTATACCTTCTATGAAAAATCTTTGATTCTATGCTACTGATGTTGTTATGAAATTCGTGGGGCTTTATTTTGTGACGTTAAAACTTACAATTTTCGTGGGTTTGGGTTGAGAGAAAGGGTTTGAGTGTTTGGTACAAAAATGGCTAACAAATGCAATCTTTTCTCTCTAAATCTATATATAGAAGTCCTGGATGCATGAATGGTTGATCAAAATGGCTGATGGCTGTCAATTATAATCACATGGGGTTGTTGGGTTTGGTCACCAACTTCCCCTAATTGTCAAAACCTATACTAGGTTTAATAATACAAGAGGGGAAAAAAGGTCATTTGGTAAATCATTTTAATGGAAAAATTGTAACTTATCAAACCCTTAGGGTTTAACCCTAAGGTTTAGTACATAGCATTTACAAGATTTAGCAATTGGGTTTTGAAAAATATAAAATTTTAGTTTCAAAAATTAATTTCTAAAAATTACAAAATTAAGGTTTTCTTAATTAGATTAGGTTTCTAAATACATTATACAAGAATATTATGCTTTAATATCACTAATTATAATTAACTTTGCTAATTTAGCAATTAGT
Organism: Panax notoginseng; assembly: GCA_016801055.1. Lineage (NCBI taxonomy): Eukaryota > Viridiplantae > Streptophyta > Magnoliopsida > Apiales > Araliaceae > Panax > Panax notoginseng. The sequence goes on from CM029023.1 coordinate 53,189,962, forward strand.
GTTTACAATTAGTAATTAGGTTTTAAATTTACTAGTTCGGGTTACTAAATATAGAAATTAGGGTTTCTAGTTTAGTAATTAGGGTTTAACAATTTAGGGTTTCCATAATTAACAATTGTAAATCTAATATTTGTTAATTAAACACATTATCACAATTACCAATCAATCTTGAACTTTAATTTGACTTTCAAATTAGGGTTTAACATTTAAAATTAGGGTTTTTAATAACTTAGGGTTTTCTAAAAATTATTTAGGTTTTCTAAATTTTTCAATCTGAATGTTAATTATGATTGACCTAATTAATCAAATCATTATATAATACACATCATAAATCGTATAACACAATTATATAACAGTCTTAATTTTTCCATTTAATTTTAAAAATAGGGTTAAACAAATTAATGCTAGGGTTTGGTCATAATACACCATAATTGACCAACCATCCCTAATACGTACATACAATACATATTTATAGCACTGAAAAACCAAAATATAATTAATATTATATTATTATTCTCATTCCTTGATAAAAATCCAAAATTAAGGTTTGGATTCCATATCTGATTTATCTTTCATATTTAACATTATTAATTAATTTAAAATAATTAACTTAATTAATCTAGCATAAATTCATATAATAAAATAATTATTATAATTATCACTTCATATATTATTTAAATAATATATGATTATATTTTTATGGAAAATAAATAATAAAAATATTTCTGCTATAAAATTAATTATTATAAGAATATGCTTTATAATAATAATAATTCTAAAATAAAAATATTTGTAAATATTCATGTAATAAATATATTTTTATTTATCACATAAATACATAAACACCTTATCTTGTACAAATCCTCATCCTTAAAATAAAATAAAATAAAAATTTATACGCAAAATTTTTGATTTAATTATATAAAAAATATCAGATTATTACATTCACCATCCCTTATAAAGATTCCGTCCCCAGAATCACCATTTTAAAACCTACACATACACGGGTATATAGCATACACAATCATTGCAAGTAGATCTCGATCATAATTTGATCGAACTGATCTTTAACTATTCACATAAATCTTGTCTTTTTGATTAAACGGAAATTTGATTTCTAAAATAACTCAAATTCCTCCCTCAAATTTTCTTTATAAAATACTTTACTATATATAGGAAAATCATGTACAAGAAAATAAAAGTTATACGAATAATACCTGAAATCCCATTGCCAGCTGCCATCGTGTCCTGGACAGTTATGTTGTAGACCCCTGCTGTTGATTTTGTTGGCTTGTCTGACGACGTAGGTCCCGTGATTGCCAGAGTTCCGCCCTCCGCCCTCTGCCCTCCGCCCTCCGCCCTCCTCTTCGGACAATCCTTCACCTTGTGCTCAGTCGATCCGCACAGAAAATATCCATTGTTCATCCTAGGTTTGGGGCAGTTGGGAGAGATATGACCCTCATGCTCGCACTTATAGCAAACAAACTTCCCCTTCAAACATTCCCCAGAGTGGTTCTTTCCACAAGTCTTACACTGTATAGTTGGCTTTTTAACTCCTTCCTGCTTGATCTGAACATTCCCAAAATTATTCACCTTCCTCTTTCCATCTCCACTCCTGCTCCCACTATTAATTCCTACCTTCCCAGCTCCTTGGGTCTTACCCTTACTCTTCATTTCCTTGTTGTAGAGGCTTATGGCCTCACTTCCCTCCTCAACAATAATCGCCTTCTCCATGAGTGCTGCAAATGTAGGGATCTGCAACACTGCCCCCTTGTTGTAGAGCCAAGGTTTTAATACCAGCTCAAACCTTCTTGCTTTTCTAGCCTCCGTATCAACTTGATGCGGGGCAAACCTATCTAACTCATTAAATTTAGCGGCGTATTCAGACACCGTCATATTTTTCTGCTTCAATTCTAAAAATTTCACCTCCATCCTAGCCTACATACTAGATGAAAAATAGTTTTCAAAAAATAAAGTTTTGAACCTATCCCAAGTAATTATTCCTTCCCTTACGCTCGCCTGATTAGCTTCCCACCAAAAATTTGCCTCCCCCTTCATCATGTAGGGAGCAAAAGCAGTCTTCTGCCCTTCAGTTACCCTAGCTATAACGAATACTTTTTCAATCTCTTTGACCCAAATTTGGGCTTCAACAGGGTCAGTTGTACCTTTAAATTCCGGCGGCCCTACAGCCTCAAAGTCTTTGAAGTTTGCTAAGCGATTATCCGGCTGATTCCCAGCGACTGGTATCCCTTGCTGCATAGCTTGTACTACCATATTCGCAAAATGCTGCATCGGGTCTACTTGTTGTTGTCCCTCAATGTTATTGACATATTTTTTTGCCCTTTGATTTCGAGTTCGACGTCTTGGCGGCATTATCTGGTTAAGTAAAAATCATAAATTTAACTTACATTCTAAACGTTATCATATAAGTTTAATATATTAAACTTGTTTCATTACTCAAACTTAGATTCATATTCATTTAGCAAATATTTTACATAGCATAGCACATAATGCTTTAAACATCAGCTATCCCTTTGTGACCACAAAAGTCGGGATTTACAAACTTGGTCATTACAAAAGTTTTAGAATATTATATTACACAGACATACTAAGCACGCATATTACATTAAACACACCTACACAACAAAACCTATACTACCTATTTATTACACCTTTTCCCTTAGACAACCTTTCGCCTGATGATCTTCCATTCTATATATAAAATATGCTCCTGGTTTGTAGTCAGGACAATACAAAATAGTATGTCCTTCATAACCGCAAAGATAACATATTCTTTTCCCTTTCTTCTTATCGAATTTTCCTAAGTTATGGTCTTCTATCTTTCTTTTCCCCTTCTTGCTCGGAGCTGCACACGATGTGTTGCTTGTGGCTCCCATCTGATTAATTTGGATTTTAAGCTTATCTTGTTCTTCTATTATTTCTATTAACGCTTGACGCAACTGACTATTCAGTAGCTTTTCTATTTTTCACAGCCTTTCCAGAGAAGAAACCTTGCTCCTCATATCCTGCACCTCCGTTGATGCTTGATCAGCTTTAATTTTAGTGTCCGAATCACTATCTTTCAGCTCTACCATTTTCGGATCCGGTATTACGTTTTCTATAATAACCACATCGTTCGAGTTGGTTTCATTGTGAGCCTCTATTTCAGCTATTGACTTCGATATTAGCTCGGGTGTATGGATTCGATCCTTCTTCATGATATAAGCATATAACAAGCCTTTTCCACCAGACATCTACACACATAAATTATCTTGATTAGCATATAATATATACACACAGCAATTAAGAGTTTTATATAAGTTATCTTTTATTTTGTTTGACGATGAATTTATTCAATTCATCTTTTTTTAAACTCAATATGAGTTATTTATTTTTTTAGTATTTCCCTCTGTTCTAAGGTTATAGCCTAAGGTCTAGCTCACCTAAGGTTTTTATCCCTAAGCTCTGATACCAACCTATAACTTTCATGGTGCTTCCAACCATAGCACCTTACAAGGGTACTTATCAGCTTGCCACCGACTGAATCGGCGTCCCCTACGGAGAGTCTGGCTTCGGTGCATTCCACACAAGGAAGTCACCAGCGAGAGGCTCGGGGCTATTTCCAAATGCATGCTTATAGCTCGGATACCAACCTGTAAAGCCCCAAAATTCGGGTACTTGAAACCCGAACTCGGTGCTTCACGATACTATTTCTATGAGCGGAATAATACTAATAATAATAATAATAATAATATAAAGATCAACTTAATTTACATATTTATCAGAGTCTGAATCCCAAGTACGTAACCTTTAAACATTCATTACAACCCATGATAGATAATATATATCATACTTGTCTTAATAGTATCGAACTGTTACATAACTACCACAAATCTTATTTGGTTAACTTTTCTTTTCCTTTGTTTCTGCATGAGCTTTCTGGTTCTTCACACTTGGCTGAAAACATTTAAATTAAGCAAGGATGAGCATTTGAGTGCCCAGCAAGTAATAGCAATTATATATATAAGCTGAAAGAATTTAAATGGTTTCTTTATACTATCCTTCTACAACAGATCAATAGTTGTGAAGTAATCTGTACCGATAATAAAACATAACAACCCTCTTTCAAATTTTTGAAATTACGTAATGACTACAACTAGGGTTGAGGTGACATACTATGAATATTGTTTTCATTTTCGAAAGGGTTAAATAGAAATTTATCAGCAAACTGTCATAACTTATGGGTACGGGGGTGATCAGCCCGTTGTACCCTGCATTGATCAATACTACATGCAAGAACAAGGGTATCGTTCACTCTGTCCTCCTTGGGCGCATAAAAGTTTTCTCGTGTAAGGATGTTCATACTTGTCTGGGTTCCAAATCAAAGGTCTTATCTTGTTCAACAATAATCTATAATTCAACATATATATATATATATATATATATATATATATATATATATATATATATATATATATATATATATATATATACGGGTAATTGATAAAGGTGTATCAACATGTGATTAAATACAATGATTATCCAAGTGGGGACACTTGTATAACCATTTATAGAAATTAACGAACAGAATATATATCTGAATTACCATATACTAACATGTTGATAAGCAATGAGCGTATATAATATAGGGTTAATAATCTGTACAATAATAATATAATTTAGAAACATTTTTACTCATGTTCATTGCATAAAGAAAATACAAAGGTAAGATACTTGCCTGATGCGCTGCTTACAACTCGCTACTTAGTTTTATCTTTTATGTAATCATCTATCAATAATAAGATCATTTTACTGATTAGAATAACATATCTCAACACATAACACTGCTTATTGCAGTTAGAACATAACCTAATCACATTATCACCCATGTTTAACAACCATTGAATCACAAATAATCACATATCTAATCAAATTATCTAAGTCTAGATCAATTTCTGAAATATGTCGGTGTACCGACGGCTTTATCGGATAATTATCGAGTCTAAGACTCTATTCTATAACTCAATATCTGCAAGCATCAGTCATATTATTTTTAAATGACTTACAATAAATTTTAAACATATATTATAATTTATCAAGAATTTTTAAACACCGAAATCATTATTAAATGATTTAATTATTAAATAATTCAATTGTCATTAATATTTAATTAATATAAAACTATTAATGAAATCATTGCCAAAATATTAAAGTTATTTATAATAACTTATAATATTTTTAAAGTATTAATATTACCCTTAAATGATTTTTAAAATAATTAAAATTATTTTTAAATAATTATCATTAATATTTAAATATTAATGTACTATTTATCAAAATATTAAAAGTCATTATTTATAACTTAAAATATTTTTAATTCATTTATACCCGTTTTAAATGATTTTTAAATTAATAAAACTATTTTTAATCTATTTATTTAATATAATTATTAAATAAATTTAATATTAATATTAAATTAATATCATTAATATTAAATTATTAATGAAATTATCCTTTAAATATTAAAAGTTATATTTTATACCTTAACATATCTTTAAACACTTTTTTTTTATTTAAAATGATTTTTTATAATATTAAAATCCTTTTTAAACTAAATTATTTAATATAATTATTAAATAACTTTAATATCATTAATAATAATTAATTAATAAATTTTACCTTTAAATATTGAAAGTTATATTTAATTAATTTATTTTTTTTAAATACCTTATTATCATTTAAAATACTTTTTAAAATAATAAAATTATTTTTAATTTATTTATTAAATAACTTAATTATCATTAATATTAATTTATTAATGAATTTCATCACAAAATATTAAAAGTCATTACAAATAACTTAAAATATTTTCTTATATCATAATATAATTTTAAATGATTTTTCAAATGTTAGAATCATTTTTAAATAATTTATTTAATATTATTATTAAATAAATTAAATACCTTTAATATTTCAAAAATAATAAATATTTATGAAATATATTCAAAATAAATAAAAACTAATTTTTAGAATTTAAAATAATTTTTAATAATTTATTTTGTATTTTTATTAATAAAAAACTAATTTTCTATAATTATTTAATAAAAATATAGTTTTTATAAATAAACTGTCACTAAAGATCACCTATAGCGACATGATCGTCGCTATAGGTGTTCTTCATGAAACCCAGATCATCAAGCCAGTAACCGAGTGACCACGTTTGACCAAGATTCCAGATCAGATCGTGATGTTTGAGTGAATGTTTCTAGCCAGGTCCTGTAGTATAAATGTAACACTACAAGACTCACTAAGAAACATGATCAAACAACATCACAATCAGAAGATATAAGCCTTCAAAGTGGTTGTTAGAGTTGTTCTTCATTTCTGGGTTTTCCTAGAAATGAAGAACAGTTCAACTGTCCTACTTTGGGCTTCCACTACAAGATTTCCTGTTGCTGTTTTTGTGATATAAAACCTTCAATGTATAACCAACATGTAATACTACATATCTATTACCTAACATCAACAAAACAACAAAACAATAATGAGATAAAGACCGGTCAAACCTTGTCAGAAACCACGCCCATGAACTTTCTAAGTTTACCCAGAAAGTTCATCTGTGAACTTCCTACTTGGTTTGACCATGTCCCAAATCCAGCATGTTCATGATATAAGAGATCTAAGAGCATTAACATGTAGTACAACTACCATAATATAACTTTAATACAACAAAAAACACAAATAATCAACAACATGCAATATATGTGCCTTTAAACATCATGTTAGAACAATCTGGGCATGTTCCTGACTGCCCAGATTTCCTTCAGTCATGGTTGGTCAACGACCTTTGACCAATAATAACTCAAATTCGGGACATCAAACGACCACGATTCCAGTTCCAGAACAAAGTGCTAGTGTCATACTACACATTTGAAGCTTAAAACAACAAAAACAACAAACAGACAAGGATCTATGGGCTCTGACATTCGTTGTCAGACATCCCAAAAAAAATTTCCAGATTTTGTAGATCTACAAATTCGAGCCTCTAGATGTTATGGATCTAACATCTAGCAACCCAGATCATCATTATACACTATAGCCAACATGTTTTAACAATAAAAACTAACATCTAACAACAGATTATTGGATTGATTTTCAAGTTAGGGTTTATACCTTCTATGAAAACTCTTTGATTCTATGCTACTGATGCTGTTATAAAATTCGTGGGGCTTGATTTTGTGACTTTAAAACTTACAATTTTCGTGGGTTTAGGTTGAGAGAAAAGGTTTGAGTGTTTGGTACAAAAATGGCTAACAAATGCAATCTTTTCTCTCTCAATCTATATATAGAAGTCTTGGATACATGAATGGTTGATCAAAATGGTTGATGGCTGTCAATTATAATCACATGGGGTTGTTGGGTTTGGTCACCAACTTCCCCTAATTGTCAAAACCTATACTAGCTTTAATAATACAAGAGAGGCAAAAAGATCATTTGGTAAATCATTTTAATGGCAAAATTATAACTTGTCAAACCTTTAGGGTTTAACCCTAAGGTTTAATACATAGCATTTACAAGATTTAGCAATTAGGTTTTGAAAAATATAAAATTTTAGTTTCAAAAATTAATTTCTAAAAATTACAAAATTAAGGTTTTCTTAATTAGATTAGGTTTCTAAATACATTATACAAGAACATTGGGGTTTAATATCACTAATTATAATTAAATTTGCTATTTTAGAAATTAGGGTTTACAATTAGTAATAAAGTTTTAAAATTACTAGTTAGGGTTACTAAATATAGAAATTAGGGTTTCTAGTTTAGTAATTAGGGTTTAACAATTTAGGGTTTTCATAATTAATAATTGTAATTCTAATTCTTGTTAATTAAACACATTATCACAATTACCAATTAATCTTGAACTCTAATTTAAGTTTCAAATTAAGGTTTAACATTTAAAATTAGGGTTTTTAATAACTTAGGGTTTTCTAAAAATTATTTAGGATTTCTAAATTTTTCAATATAAATGTTAATTAGGGTTGACCTAATTAATCAAATCATTATATAATTCACATCATAAATCATATAACACAGTTATATAACAGTCTTGAATTTTTCATTTAAATTTAAAAATAGGGTTAAACAAATTATTGCTAGGGTTTGGTCATAATACACCATAATTAACCAACCATCCTCAATACGTACATACAGTACATATTTATAGCACTGAAAAATCAAAATATAATTAATATTATATTATTATTCTCATTCCTTGATAAAAATCCAAAATTAGTGTTTGGTTTCCATATCTGATTTATCTTTCATATTTAACATTATTAATTAAGTTAAAATAATTAACTTAATTAATCTAGCATAAATTCATATAATAAAATAATTATTATAATTATCACTTCATATATTATTTAAATAATATATGATTATATTTTGATGAAAAATAATTAATAAAAATATTTCTGCTATAAAATTAATTATTATAAGAATATACTTTATAATAATCAATAATTCTAAAATAAAATTATTTGTAAATATTCATGTAATAAATATATTTTTATTTATCACATAAATACATAAACATCTTATCTTGTACAAATCCTCATTCTTGAAATAAAATAATAAAAAATTATATGCAAAATTTCTGATTTAATTATATAGAAAATATCGGGTTATTACATGAACTCCCTACTGGAGATAAATGCCAAGGCTGCTTGAACTTTGTTGATGTGTGTAAGACTCCGAATTTTATGAAATAAAAGTATTCAATTTTTCTTATAATTACTATTCAGTAAATGGTTAAATTGATAAAAGTTTAAAGTTATGGGTGAAATGTGAATTTTTTTCAAAATAAGAAAGTGGTTATAAAATAATCATTGTTATCGGGGAATATTCGTTTGGTCGTGGAATATTCTTTCTGTCGGGGAATATTCGTACGTCGGCACAGCTATTTGTGGGCCCCATAACGAATAACTGTCGGATGAAGAAAATGACAAATTTGAGTTTTTACAAATAACGACGTAGTTGTTACCGTTAATATTGTTGCAATACCCGGTGGTTAAAATATAATAATAGGCGTTATTGAACAATATTTTTGAAATTATTGATTCTTACGTAAGAAGACACTACTGAATAATTGTCACAGTAATTACTGTGCAATATTTTATTTTATTGATTTAATAATTGCTACGTTGAAATTTTATATTATTGTTGTTCAATAATTGTCACTGCATAGTATTTCCCATTCAATAATTCATATTATTTGAATAATATTATTAGGTAACATTATTGGCAATGTCTAGAAAGTTCTGTCTAAGGAGAGGTTTGGTCACCTAATTGCACGCCAATAAGGATAAATCTTTATTGGAAAGCCCCCTCTTTCCTGGGAACGGCCTGGTTGTCATAAATGTGATTCTGTAATATTATTTATGAATAATTAATTATTGATTCATATGATAAGGAAATATTTATTTTATGTAGATATAAATGAGGGATAAATTTTTGTGGTTAAAAATGAAGGAGTTAATGTTGAGCTGTTTTATCTGTATTTTTATCGGAACGGAGGTATTGAAAATCAAATTAGGGTTTTTAAGATATTTTGTGAGGGTTATAATTTTTAATCCGACCGTTGGATCGTGGTAATATTTGGATATGTTATACATATATAAGTTGAGTATATGTCCACAAATTTTGAACCGTTAAAAATGAACGTATAATTTGTTATGAATTTTACGAGATGACTGGTTCAGAAATTGTTTAATTTTCAGAGTTAATCATTTTGGTGGAAAATTCTAGAATTGGTGGGTCCCACTCTTGGTTGGTGAAGAAATGTGCTGAGATTTTTATTCAAATATGGTGGGTGGAAATAGTAGCAGGTAAAGCCATCAGGTTGCAGGTTAAGGCTGCTTCGGCGTGCTAACATTTTCTTATAAATAGAGGGCTAAGTTAAAATTAAAAATCACACCAGAAATAAGTTTTGTCTCTCTCTCTAGATTATTGAGTGTATTTTATGAGTATTTAGATACTTTGTGAGTATCTATTCATCAGTGCAAGTTTTCTTCAGCCTTATACCGATCAGAAGTACTGTTCTTTTGAGGTAAATGATAGTAAGGGATTGTAAGGGATAGTAAGGAATTTTAAGGGTTATAATATTTTTCAGTTCGTAATTCTTCTAACTTTTAAAAAATTTTAGAAAAATTTGAAATGATATTTTGATGAGTTTTATTGATTGTGTCCAAAAATGGTGATTTTTGGATGTATAGATTAAGAGTTATGAATTTTACGGGAAAAGACTATTTTAAAAGAAACCGCTTATAACTTCTTGTGGTTAACTCCAAAATTAGTAAGATTTTTATTGGGAGTACATGTATATTATAGGAGTATACTCTGTGAATTTCAGAATTTTTGGACAAAAGTACAATTTTTGATAAATGTCTAAATATTCGGCTGTTTTGGCCATATGAAAAATAGTAAATGACTTTTAAAAATTCTGAGAAAAATATATGTTCACTATGGGACTATATTATGCTAAATCCCAGAAAAGAAATATTTTTGGAACTGATTTGGTATTTTTCATGAAAATGGTCTAGTTATGAGTAAATGAATTAAATATGTTATGTGAAGTAAGAAAATTGAAAAATAGGATTTTATGACTTCAGAATCCTATATGAAGTATATGCAGATTTTTGATGAGGGTTTTGGTTATTGGTGATGAAATCTTATGAGTTTGGCATTTTTGGATGATTAAATGCATTAATTAGTAAACTGTAAACAATTAAAATAAATTGTTTATAAGCTTAAGAAATTTTATTCTTTCAATATCATTATACCGAAATATTGGTATGAATTTTATTGTAGAATTTCTACCTTTTTGTGTCGGGATTACTATTCACGAGTTACTATTCACGATAAAATTAGTTTTTTTTCTAACCAAATTATAGTTGATTTATGAATATTACTCTTGAGATTAAATCTATATACTGATCATATTATTTTTATTATCATATATAACATTTTTATAATCCTGATGTTAAATTTCTCTTTCACTTGAGTATAAAGATGGATAAATTATTGGTATGATCGTGACTAAGGAATATCTTTGGCTTGTAGTGTAAAGATGAATTGTTAACTGGTATGATCATGACCATTGAATTTATAATTGAATATCTTTAGCTTAAGTATAAAGATGAATTGATTAACATGGTTATAATTATTGTTTATATAAATTCTGAAATGATTATATATTTCTTTGATATATGAATATATTTGGCCTGTAGTGCAAATAAGAACTGTTGAAGAATATCTTTGGCCTGTAGAGCAAAGATGAATTATTGATGAATATCTTTGGCCCGTAGTGCAAAGATGACCTGTTGGTGAATATCTTGGGCCAGTAGTGCAAATATGAACTGTTGACGAATATCGTTGGCCTGTAGTGCAAAGATGAATTTATTAATATGATTATGAATAGGAACTGTGATTTGGTATAACCATGATCTTTGATGTTTCAGGTAAAGACATGTGAGGAAAATTATCTTCGTCCTGGGTGCGAAGAAAAATTTAGAATCACAATTATGATTATGAGTTATTCATATGATTATGAAAAGGAACTGTTGAGTGATGTTACAGGGATAAAATATTGTTGGTGGATTTTTAACATGGGGAAGATAATAGACTTTTTGGTCTATTTGACTCTTCTAATGGATTGCTCGCTCCGCTGCAACTATGATTGAAAATTTTTATCATCTACCATATGTTCTAAATCTCTGATTTATTACTGATGAAGACTATTGATAATTTATTTATCTTTAGTCATGATATTCTTTACTGGGCTAGTTGTGCTCACCCTTTTGTTTCACAATTTCTTTCAGATAATAAGAGTGTAGCTGGGTCGAGCGGGGGTAACAAGGGAATAGAACGGTGGTCATCATTTAGTAGTTATATTTGGTGAAGAAAATAGGGTGAGGCGAACCCAACGTTGGAAGGGTGTTTCGTCACTATCATACAAGATGTCTAATGACATACAACCTCGTGTCATCATAAGACAGGGTTGTGCTCATCCACTTGCTGAGTATATCTACGAGCACTACCTATATAATCTTGGTGTTTGTTTGAAGTATAATTCTCAATTAGAGACAGTGGAGATAATGATAAGTCAAGAGAAGACTCACCATTGGGAAGAATATGATAGTAATCTTCTCGTTTTTCTTTGCGGTCTATTGGGTCAACCAAGGATAATTCTGTGGCCATATGATATCTATCATAACCTAGAAGCATGGCCTCCCATGTACGAAGGTTTCCTTGAGCACTTCCCAAAGATTCTAGTTTCTAAAACAGATTTTGACTGTACCTTTATGTAAGGTACCTTTGTGAGGTGCTGATACATGATGGTGTCAAATGTCACATTTGGTGAATATTTGTATCCAAACTCACAGCATATGTGTTGTTATATTTTGCACGACAATTGTTGTAATAAAGTTGTAGTTATTTTCTGTATCATGTATTTGACGACTCAGAATGGATTGGGTGGAATGGACCTATTTTGGGGTCGTTACATTTGGTATCAGAGCTTAGGGATATGATCTCTGGCGGAGATCGGGGAATAAAACTAGGAGGGGATAGATGAGTAAATCCTTCGCTAGTGTGTCCTACCTAAGCTTATTTGTTGGTCAGTCATAATATCGGGATATTATGTGATATGTTAATTTGTTTAATTAACCCTTGTTTTATTACAGTATTTGAGAATGGCAGCTAAAAATGCTAACAATGGAGTGAATGAGACTGTGGGGATACCTCTAATCACTAACCGTGATAATGTGATGTCAGGCGAAGAAGGAATTAGAGATATCCATGTGGTGAGTGAAGAATTTATAGTTGCACCCGAGATAGTCGCAGAGGTAACAGCTGAGACTGAGGAAGAAGAGGAAGAAGTACCTGAGGAGAGTTTATTAGAGGTATTATATGATCAAAATGTAGAATTTCAAAATCGTATTCATGAGTTAGAAGAGCAGGCAGAAGAACGACGGGCAGTCGTGGAACATAAGGATGCAACAATTCAAGCTTGTGTTACCCGATATGTGATGCTTGAACAGAAGCATTCTTTGGCAGAGTATAAGATGATAAAAATATAATCTGAACTGAAAGAAGAAAAAACTGAACGAGTGAGAATAAGTGATGCATGTGCAAAAGTCGCACGACACGTGGATATTGTGGAAAGAGATGTTCGATCTAAGAAGGCTAAAATTGATTATATGAATTTCTCTTTTTGGAAAGCAATTGGAAGAACCCAACATCGAGTTTTGAATTATCCTGTACATAGCGGTCAACCTGAATCCGATATGGATCGAAGATTGATGATTCAGATCATTAATGAGGAGTACGAAGAGGCAGTTGAGGGAGGAATGTGTCCTATAGAAAAGTATATTCCAACGGTAATGATGATGCCAAATGCTGCTCCATGCAAGTCAAAGCCGAGTAGTTCGAGGGATGACGGTTGTCATGACTTCCCAACAAATGAGGAACCCAAATGAAGTTATCATGGGAGATGACCAATGGAGAAATCATGATGATCTGAGAGATAGAATCTGAAATGGAAGCAAGATATTCTCAACTCTTCGAAATACCAGGTACGTAAATTTCGGGGACGAAATTTCATAAGGAGGGGAGATTGTAAGACCCCGAATTTTATGAAATAAAAGTATTCAATTTTTCTTATAATTACTATTTAGTAAATGGTTAAATTGATAAAAGTTTAAAGTTATGGGTGAAATATGAATTTTTTTCAAAATAAGCAAGTGGTTATAAAATAATCATTGTTGTCGAGGAATATTCGTTTGGTCGTGGAATATTCTTTCTGTCGGAGAATATTCGTACGACGGCGCAGCTATTTGTAGGCCCCATAATGAATAACTGTCGGATGAAGAAAATGACAAATTTGAGTTTTTACAAATAACGGCGTAGTTGTTACCGTTAATACTGTTGAAATACCCGGTGGTTAAAATACAGTAATACGCGTTATTGCACAGTAGCACGCGTTATTGCACAGTATTTTTGAAATTATTGATTCTTACGTAAGAAGATACTACCGAATAATTGTCACAGTAATTACTGTGTAATATTTTATTTTATTGATTCAATAATTGCTACATTGAAATTTTATATTATTGTTGTTCAATAATTGTCACAGCATAGTATTTTCCATTATCAGATCAATAATTCATATTATTTGAATAATATTATTAGGTAACATTATTGGCAATGTCTAGAAAGTTCTGTCTAAGGAGAGGTTTGGTCACCTAATTGCGCGCCAATAAGGATAAATCCTTATTGGAAAGCCCCCACTTTCTTGGGAACGGCCTGGTTGTCATAAATGTGATTCTGTAATATTATTTGTGAATAATTAATTATTGATTCATATGATAAGGAAATATTTATTTTATGTGGATATAAATGAGGGATATATTTTTGTGGTTAAAAATGAAGGAGTTAATGTTGAGGTGTTTTATCTGTATTTTTGTCGGAACGGAGGTATTGAAAATCAAATTAGTGTTTTTAAGATATTTTGTGAGGGTTATAATTTTTAATCCGACTGTTGGATCGTGGTAATATTTGGATATGTTATACATATATAAGTTGAGTATATGTCCATAAATTTTGAACCGTTAAAAAAGAACGTATAATTTGTTATGAATTTTACGAGATGACTGGTTCAGAAATTGTTGAATTTTCAGAGTTAATCATTTTGGTGGAAAATTCTAGAATTGGTGGGCCCCACTCTTGGTTGGTGAAGAAATATGCTGAGATTTTTATTCAAATATGGTGGGTGGAAATAGTAGCAGGTAAAGCCATCAGGTTGCAGGTTAAGGCTGCTTCGGCGTGCTAACATTTTCCTATAAATAGAGGGCTAAGTTAAAATTAAAAATCACACCAGAAATAAGTTTTGTCTCTCTCTCTAGATTATTGAGTGTATTTTATGAGTATTTAGATACTTTGTGAGTTTCTATTCATCAGTGCAAGTTTTCTTCAGCCTTATACCGATCAGAAGTACTGCTCTTTTGAGGTAAGGGATAGTAAGGGATTGTAAGGGATAGTAAGGAATTTTAAGGGTTATAATGTTTTTCAGTTCGTAATTCTTCTAACTTTTAAAAAATTTTAGAAAAATTTGAAATGATTTTTTGATGAGTTTTATTGATTGTGTCCAAAAATGGTGATTTTTGGATGTATAGATTAAGAGTTATGAATTTTACGGGAAAAGACTATTTTAAAAGAAACCGCTTATAACTTCTTGTGGTTAACTCCAAAATTAGTGAGATTTTTATTGGGAGTACATGTATATTATAGGAGTATACTCTGTGAATTTCAGAATTTTTGGACAAAAGTACAATTTTTGATAAATGTCTAAATATTCGGCTGTTTTGGCCATATGAAAAATAGTAAATGACTTTTAAAAATTCTGAGAAAAATATATGTTCACTATGGGACTATATTATGCTAAATCTCGGAAAAGAAATATTTTTGGAACTGATTTGGTATTTTTCATGAAAATGGTCTAGTTATGAGTAAATGAATTAAATACGTTATGTGAAGTAAGAAAATTGAAAAATAGGATTTTATGACTTCAGAATCCTATATGAAGTATATGCAGATTTTTGATGAGGGTTTTGGTTATTGGTGATGAAATCTTATGAGTTTGGCATTTTTGGATGATTAAATGCATTAATTAGTAAACTGTAAACAATTAAAATAAATTGTTTATAAGCTTAAGAAATTTTATTCTTTCAATATCATTATACCGAAATATTGGTATGAATTTTATTGTAGAATTTCTACCTTTTTGTGTCGGGGTTACTATTCACGAGTTACTATTCACGATAAAATTAGTTTCTTTTTCTAACCAAATTATAGTTGATTTATGAATATTACTCTTGAGATTAAATCTATATATTGATCATATTATTTTTATTATCATATATAACATTTTTATAACCCTGATGTTGAATTTCTCTTTCACTTGAGTATAAAGATGGATAAATTATTGGTATGATCGTGACTAAGGAATATCTTTGGCCTGTAGTGTAAAGATGAATTGTTAACTGGTATGATCATGACCATTGAATTTATAATTGAATATCTTTAGCTTAAGTGTAAAGATGAATTGATTAACATGGTTATAATTATTGTTTATATAAATTCTAAAATGATTATATATTTCTTTGATATATGAATATATTTGGCCTGTAGTGCAAATATGAACTGTTGAAGAATATCTTTGGCCTGTAGAGCAAAGATGAATTGTTGATGAATATCTTTGGCCCGTAGTGCAAAGATGACCTGTTGGTGAATATCTTTGGCCAGTAGTGCAAAGATGAACTGTTGACGAATATCGTTGGCCTGTAGTGCAAAGATAAATTTATTAATATGATTATGAATAGGAACTGTGATTTGGTATAACCATGATCTTTGATGTTTCAAGTTAAGACATGTGAGGAAAATTATCTTCGTCCTGGGTGCGAAGAAAAATTTAGAATCACAATTATGATTATGAGTTATTCATATGATTGTAGAAATGAACTGTTGAGTGATGTTACAGAGATAAAATATTGTTGGTAAATTTTTAATATAGGGAAGATAATAGACTTTTTGGTCTATTTGACTCTTCTAATGGATTGCTCGCTCCGCTGTAACTATGGTTGAAAATTTTTATCATCTACCATATGTTCTAAATCTCTGATTTATTACTGATGAAGACTATTGATAATTTATTTATCTTTAGTCATGATATTCTTTACTGGGCTAGTTGTGCTCACCCTTTTGTTTCACAATTTCTTTCAGATAATAAGAGTGTAGCTGGGTCGAGCGGGGGTAACAAGGGAATAGAACGGTGGTCATCATTTAGTAGTTATATTTGGTGAAGAAAATAGGGTGAGGCGAACCCAACGTTGGAAGGGTGTTTCGTCACTATCATACAAGATGTCTAATGACATACAACCTCGTGTCATCATAAGACAGGGTTGTGCTCATCCACTTGCTGAGTATATCTACGAGCACTACCTATATAATCTTGGTGTTTGTTTGAAGTATAATTCTCAATTAGAGACAGTGGAGATAATGATAAGTCAAGAGAAGACTCACCATTGGGAAGAATATGATAGTAATCTTCTCATTTTTCTTTGGGGTCTATTGGGTCAACCAAGGATAATTCTGTGGCCATATGATATCTATCATAACCTAGAAGCATGGCCTCTCATGTACGAAGGTTTCCTTGAGCACTTCCTAAAGATTCTAGTTTCTAAAACAGTTTTTGACTGTACCTTTATGTAAGGTACCTTTGTGAGGTGCTGATACATGATGGTGTCAAATGTCACATTTGGTGTATATTTGTATCCAAACTCACAGCATATGTGTTGTTGTATTTTGCACGACAATTATTGTAATAAAGTTATAGTTATTTTCTGTATCATGTATTTGACGACTCAGAATGGGTTGGGTGGAATGGACCTATTTTGGGGTCGTTACAATGTGTATCTACTAAAGCAATCATCGGATGTCTTCCGATGCGTCGTTGGGTTTACTTGCCAACGGCTGAACTGACGTCAAGGTTGCTTGACCTTCATTGGCATGTGCATCAATGGAAAATTCATTGTAACCCCCGCCGAGGATACTTGAGAATTATAGAATGTGTGATGTCCCCGCTGGGGAATCTGTATTTAGACAGATGACCATGCGTTATATACACCCCGCCGGGGATACTTTGGGAATGATGACCCTAAACTGACGGCATTGGACCTTTGTGCGGTATTGTCGAATGTGATCTGCAACTACTAAGATCATCGGTATAGTACCCTGTGTTTGGGTGAATACCAATGAATGATATGAAAGCCACAGTTGGGTCTAGGAAAACTAGGATTTCAGGTTATTCTGCTCAATCACGTAGCATTTTTATCCCTGATTGGCCTTTTCAGCTTGTGAGAATTCCTTTGCAACTCGAACTGGACTGAGTCGGAGGGGTGGGATGTGAGGTCCCCAAATTCGGGTCCCAAATCACCGCGGATCCAGTTCGATCATTCTATCACTATTACTATTTTTGCGGAAGATATAAACAAAAATTATTTATACAATACATTACACACTATTCTCCAAGGTCGAGTAACCTTAACTTAATACACAAATCATAACTTATTTAACTTACAATAACATTATTATTATACAACTATTTAAAATCTAATCGCACACATTCACTTTAAGCTGGAACTGTCTTTAACCTTTCCTTGTATCCGACACATTCGCTTTAATCTGTAATGTTTTATCATGATATAGCAAGGGTGGGCATGAAAGTTGCCCATCAAGTTTAAATTCAATAATATAACGATATATCATGATTGAAAGAGTCAGAATAATAAGCTGGCTATAATTCAACAATATAATTGTGAACTAGCAGGAACAAATTTATGACTGAACAAGTATTATACATGAACAAATATATCTGAACTAACTGGTAATGAAGGTGATCAGCCTTCAATACCTGACTTATACATGCAATATGTACAGAGTACAATTCATGGCAACCAGCAATGATTAACCATAAGCTTATCCGAATGAAACACTCTTAGTAGAGTTAAGTAAAAACAAACTTGCCTGAACCGTTGATTATCGCTACATAATTTATATCGCCTTATCCAAAGACCTAATATTAGTAATATAGATATCTAATATTAGAATAATATCATCACAATATAATACTATTATATATATATATATATATATATATATATATATATATATATATATATATATATATATATATATATATATATATATAGAATAACCTAAACATATAACACATATCCCTATCAGTCTATAACACCCATAAGACTCGGTATCAAGTCAACTATTGCAGTCTATCTTGATTCCTACAAAATTCTAACGTCCCGACGGTCTAGCCAGACTTTTATCGAGTCTAATTTCAATTAAACTCTTCCTAATACTTAACAATTATTTCAGATAATTTATTAACAGTCAAAATATTTTTCATAAGCTCGTAATAAATTTTAAATAATTATTACCATTTATCTTGATTTTTAAATCATTAATAACGTATTTAAATAAATTAAATACTACTTAATTCTTTTATCATTAATATTTATTTAATACTAAATATTAATGAAAATCATAACACAATATTATAATATAATTATAATATATCAAAGTATTTTTTTAATACCTTAAAATCATATTTATATGATTTTTAAACACTTAAATCCATTATCCGATAATTGTTTTTAATATTAAAATATTAATATTTTCATGACAAAATATCAAAAGTTATATTTTATAACTTAAAATATTTGTATAACACTTAAATCATTTTTATATGATTTATAAATCATTAATTCTGTGTTTCCATAATTTATTTAATATATTTATTAAATAAACTAATTATCATTAATATTAATTTATTATTAAATTTCATCACAAAATATCAAAAGTCAATAAAAATAACTTAAAATATTTTCTAATACCATAATATAATTTTTCATGATTTTTCATGTATTAAAATCCTTTTTAAATAATTTATTTAATATTATAATTAAATAAATTAAATATCATTTATATTCCAAAAATATTAAATATTTATGAAATATACTCAAAATAATTAAAAACTATTTTTCAGACTTTAAAATAATTTTTTCGAAATTTATTATGTATTTTTAATAATTAAAAACCATTTTTTTCTATTTATTTAATTAAAATATTAATTTTTAGAAAATAATTAATTAAAAAGGGGCCCTATAGCGACAGACCCGTCGCTATAGGTGTTCTTGAGTGTTCTTGAGCCTTCATGTCAGACACTAAGGTAGGGGGGTTTGACCGAGTTTAATTTAGTGTTCCTTTTTGATTTATGGGTTTGTTAAGACATTAATCTTGTAGTATATATGTAATACTACAAGTATATATCTTCATATAAGTCACTAAGCATCACAATTGCAAGATCCAAGCCTGAAAAGGTGTTGTCAGAGGCCTGCTGGGATTTCTGGGTTTCTCAGATTCCCAGTCAGTTTTGAGTGACCACTTTGCGGCTCGATTTTGTATTCATTCTGTTCATTAACTGGTCGATCTCTTAGTTCATAAATGTAGGTCTTGTGTCAAGGAACAACAACTAATCAACATATCAACTTAGAAACATCATAACAGTACGATTTAGGTCGGCCAAAGTAGAAGTCAGAAACGTGCTCATGAACAAATCTGGGTTTTCCAGATTGTTCTTCAGGCAGTTTGTCAACCTATGTTTGACCGTGCTTATTTTCTTTTCTGTTTATGATATGAGCAATATAAAGACATGGTCATGTAGTCCTTATGCCAGACTACAAGTCCATTACACAAACATGGACAAATCACTTCTCAGAAGAAAGATAAGAGGCCTTAAAGATGTTGTCAGAGCTACCTGGAAAATATGGGTTTTCCAGAAATTGATTTCCATGGTCGGTCAACCATGTTTGACTGATTATATCTTGAAATCTACCCATGATCTGGCCCTTTTTCCAGTTCCAGATCACAGACAACATGTCATACTACAAATCTATAACTTTAAACAACATAAATCGTTAACAAACAAAAATCTAAGAGCCCTGACATTGGCTTGTCAGACAACAAAATTAGGGTTCTTGACCAATTTTAAAAACTTGATTTTCGTGCCTCCAAAGGTTATGGATCCATGCTTCAACAACCCAGATCACTTATAGACACCTTCTAACACATATCTAACCAATCATTAACAATATTTAACATCAAATCATAAAATTTTAAAAATTAGGGTTCTTACCTTCTTATGCTTTGATTTTTGATTTCTGATCTTTGATCTGTTCTTGGAAAGCTAGGAGATGATAATGTTTTTGGTTTCTCACTCCTTCTCACTCTAGATTTCGAAATATAGAGAGAGACAAGGCTTGGCAAGTTTGCTAAATAAAGTAAGTGATTTTACTTACTTAAATCTTATAAAATTTTGATTCAACGTATCTCATGTTGCTAGGTGTCACCAATGATCAGATTTGGCTGAGATATATTCACATGGCTAGGGTTAGGTTTTGTTGAACAACTTCTCCTAAAGTCAACACCTACACACCAACTTAATAAAATATAAAAAGGGCACAAAAGTCATTTAGCTATCTATTTTAATGGCATTTTTGATATTTGATCAAACCCCTTAGGGTTTAGAGTTAGGAAAACTTTAGGGTTTAGGGTTTGGAAATCCTTAGGTTTTTAAAAAATAATTTCTAGAATTTCCAAATTAGGTTTTCAAAAATAGAAAAATTAATATTTCTAAATTATAATTAGAATTTTCTAATTATATTAAAATTTCCTAATCACAATTCAAATTTAAAAACTAGGATTAATATTTTCAAATTAATTTTGCTAATTAAGCAATTAGGGTCAAAATGGTTATTAGGGTTTATAACCCAGAATTAGAGTTTTAATTAGAAAAATAATATTTCTAATTTATAAATTACATTTCATAATTAGGGTTTTCTAATTAGTCATTACTTGAAAATTAGGATTAATATTTCCTAATTAACATTACAATTACTAAAGTAACACTTAGGTTTTTCCTAATTATAAATTAGGGTTTCAAATTTTGAAATTAGGGTTTTCTAACCAATTTGTTAAAATTAACCCTAATTAATATTATAATTATTTATACTTACGCCATTAAGTCCCAATTTAGGGTTTCAATATATCGAATTAGGGTTTTAAAATTCCCAAAACTAAAATTAGGGTTTCAGAACCGATTTCTAGGATTTCACATCCATTGCCAGAGTTTTCTAACTGAACGTTGACGTTCTTAATATATAGTTGGGGTTTGTTACAGATATCGTTTATCTGGTCAATCCTTGACCCTTAACCGCATATTATACACATATACGGCCATATACACAGAACATATTCACATATTCCCTTAATCCTGAATAATTCACCTAAATCCTTCACAGAATTTTGAAATACTCAAAATTCTATCTTAAAAATATCAAACGCATACACTTATTTTCTGTCTAGGTTCTAATTTTGAACCTTAAATCAATTAATTAAAATTTTAAAAATTTTATAAATTCTCGGGTTGTCACATTCACCCCTTCTTCTAAAAATTTCATCCCCAAAATTTATCTTACACCTTACACCATACATCATATATACACACACCATTCATTCTCACCATCACATGCTTCCCAATACACCACTCTCAAGAGTAAAAATTTTTAAATTTTGCTGAGGAGTCATATAGACTATTTGTCTGTCATTTTCGCAAAGGTTTTATGGAAATTCATCCACAAACCGTCATAACTTACAGACACAAAGTGTGATTAGCCCGATATGCCCTGTACTGGCCAAGTAATGCTTTTATCTGTTTCTCGTCACTGCTATAGGCACAAAAATTCTACCTCAGTCTTATTGGATTTCGTACCAAAATAATTTGGTTCAAGAAATTTCTTTCAATGAACACTTAGAGTTTTCATAAACTTTAGTCTAGCTGAATCGAATAGCATAGACCCATATCAATAATTCAATTCAATCAAATTATTTAGGTGTAGCCAAACCCCGTTGGCAAATTAAAATTTTTGAAAATATTTTTGAGAATGACGTCATGATGTCGTACTGTATTAACAGTCCGTTTGAGGATGCCGTCATTGTATGACTTCGTCATAACACATCATACAATAGTGGAACAATGATTTTCAGATCGAATTCGCACAAAGTATTCCTGCATTTACAACTCCATCTCCTTTTTATCATCTATGCACCAGGTTACAAGGTACATGAGTGATAAATAAAATATAGTTTGATATTTCAAATCATTTGCGTCTAGCTGAAATAAGTAGCATAGACTATACTTTAAACCGTTTCAAAAATGATTACGATTCTACATATTTTTTTTAAAAGCACATAGTGCGTATTTAGCTTGATGTCAAAATTTCAAAGTCTAGCATAGCTAGGAGTTTTAGAAAACTTATTTCTCCACTAATAATCATTTGCTTACCAATCTATCTGTTCCTATTATCCTCAATATTCTGTTTACACACAACTATACCCAGTTCGTCAAACCACACTTATGAGTTCATTTACTTGCCACAATAATATGAATTTAAGAACTTGTCATAGTCAGACCTTTGGCGTCCATTCGCTGAGGGGTTCATAAATATTTCATATAATTATGAATCAAGAATGTCACATAAGTATGAGTTTTAAGAACTCGTACTTAATCTTATATTCTCTACCTATGACCTATCTATCTGTTATACACATGAGAAAGGAATCACCCTCTTAAAATGCATATAGCAAATAACGCGACACAAACATTTCAATAATTATCATTGCCACAAACTAAGTAGTTTTTACACCAAGTACAATTCCCCGCCCATACAAGGAATCATACAACTCAGCTGCCGACATGAATCCTCAATTGAATCCCCACCTAACACTAACCCCCTTCTCAATACTAATTTCATTCAACTCGTATTCATAGTCCTTTCCTGAATCTGTACCAATTCATAGTACAACTGACACCCAGCAATCTTGCTATAAACTGTTCAATCATTAGATTGATTCTTCTTCCTGCTATTACCTTATCAGATCACGGGGTGATCTTATCGTATATATTACGATTCATTTCTATATCTTGTTCATTTTGTTTTACGATCTCCTATCACTGTACTTTTAGTCTTTTAGACTCTATCAATTCACCACTACTGTCCACCTTTATTATTAGAGTTAGGAAACTCTGTATCTTTACAACTCGCCGAGATTCGTCTTTGAATCACACCGACCAACTAACTTTATGTGAGTTAGATATTATCCTAATCGCTGCGGTTCTTGGTCTCAGGTATCCCTACCTAAGGTTCATAACCAACAGCTCTGATACCAACTGTGAGGTCCCCAAATTCGGGTCCCAAATCACCGCGGATCCGGTTCGATCATTCTATCACTATTACTTAACTTAATACACAAATCATAACTTATTTAACTTACAATAACATTATCATTATACAACTATTTAAAATCTAATCGCACACATTTACTTTAAGCTGGAACTGTCTTTAACCTTTCCTTGTATCCGACGCATTCGCTTTAATCTGTAATATTTTATCATGATATAGCAAGGGTGAGCATGAAAGTTGCCCAACAAGTTTAAATTCAATAATATAACGATATATCATGATTGAAAGAGTCAGAATAATAAGCTGGCTATAATTCAACAATATAATTGTGAACTAGCAGGAACAAATTTATGACTGAACAAGTATTATACATGAACAAATATATCTGAACTAACTGGTAATGAAGGTGATCAGCCTTCCATACCTGACTTATACATGCAATATGTACAGAGTACAATTCATGGCAACTAGCAATGATTAACCATAAGCTTATCCGAATGAAACACTCTTAGTAGAGTTAAGTAAAAACAAACTTGCCTGAACCGTTGATTATCGCTACGTAATTTATATCACCTTATCCGAAAACCTAATATTAGTAATATAGATCTCCAATATTAGAATAATATCATCACAATATAATACTATTATATATATATATATATATAGATATACATAGAATAACCTAAACACATAACACATATCCCTATCAGTCTATAACACCCATAAGACTCGGTATCAAGTCAACTATTGCAGTCTATCTTGATTCCGACAAAATTCTAACGTCCCGACGGTCTAGTTGGACTTTTATCGAGTCTAAGTTCAATTAAACTCTGCCTAACACTTAACAATTATTTCAGATAATTTATTAACAGTCAAAATATTTTTCAGAAGCTCGTAATAATTTTTAAATAATTATTACCATTTATCTTGATTTTTAAATCATTAATAAAGTATTTAAATAAATTAAATACTACTTAATTCTTTTATCATTAATATTTATTTAATACTAAATATTAATAAAAATCATAACATAATATTATAATATAATTATAATATATCAAAGTATTTTTTAATACCTTAAAATCATATTTATATGATTTTTAAATACTTAAATCCATTATCCGATAATTGTTTTTAATATTAAAATATTAATATTTTCATGACAAAATATCAAAAGTTATATTTTATAACTTAAAATATTTTTATAACACTTAAATCATTTTTATATGATTTATAAATCATTAATTTTATGTTTCCATAATTTATTTAATATATTTATTAAATAAACTAATTATCATTAATATTAATTTATTAATGAATTTCATCACAAAATATTAAAAGTCATTAAAAATAATTTAAAATATTTTCTAATACCATAATATAATTTTTCATGATTTTTCATGTATTAAAATCCTTTTTAAATAATTTATTTAATATTATAATTAAATAAATTAAATACCATTTATATTCTAAAAATATTAAATATTTATGAAATATACTCAAAATAATTAAAAACTATTTTTCAGACTTTAAAAAAAATTCAGAATTTACTATGTATTTTTAATAATTAAAAACCATTTTTTTCTATATATTTATTAAAATATTAATTTTCAGAAAATAATTAATTAAAAAGGGGCTCTAGAGCGACAGACCCGTCGCTATAGGTGTTCTTGAGCCTTCATGTCAGACACCAAGGTAGGGGGTTTGACCGGGTAATTTAGTGTTCCTTTTGATTTCTGGGTTTGTTAAGACATTAATCTTGTAGTATATATGTAATACTACAAGTATATATCTTCATATAAGTCATTAAGCATCACAATTGCAAGATCCAAGCCTGAAAAGGTGTTGTCAGAGACCTGCTGGGATTTTTGGGTTTCCCAAATTCCCAGTCAGTTTCGAGTGACCACCTTGTGGCTCGATTTTGTATACATTCTGTTCATTAACTGGTCGATCTCTTAGTTCATAAATGTAGGTCTTGTGTCAAGGAACAACAACTAATCAACATATCAACTTAGAAACATCATAACAGTACAATTTAGGTCGGTCAAAGTAGAGGTCAGAAACGTGTTCATGAACAAATATGAGTTTTCCAGATTGTTCTTCAGGCAGTTAGTCAACCTTTGTTTGACCGTGCTTATTTTCGTTTCTGTTTATGACATGAGCAATATAAAGGCATGATCGTGTAGTCCTTATGCCAGACTACAAGTCCATTACACAAACATAGACAAATCATTTCTTAGAAGAAAGATCAGAGGCCTTAAAGATCTGGGTTTTCCAGAAATTGATTTCCATGGTTGGTCAACCAAGTTTGATTGGTTATATCTTGAAATCTACCCATGATCTGGCCCTGTTTCCAGTTCCAGATCACAGACAACATGGCATACTACAAATCTATAACTTCAAACACCATAAATCGTTAACAAACAAAAATCTAAGAGCCCTGACATTGGCTTGTCAAACAACAAAATTAGGGTTCTTGACCAATTTTATAAACTAGATTTTCGTGCCTCCAGAGGTTATGGATCCATGATCCAACAACCCAGATCACTTATAGACACCTTCTAACACATATCTAACCAATCATTAACAACATTTAACATCAAATCATAAAATTTTAAAAATTAGGGTTCTTACCTTCATATGCTTTGATTTTTGATTTCTGATCTTTGATCTGTTCTTGGAAAGCTAGGAGATGATAATGTTTTTGGTTTCTCACTCTAGATTTCGAAATATAGAGAGAGACAAGGCTTGGCAAGTTTGCCAAATAAAGTAAGTGATTTTACTTACTTAAATCTTATAAAATTTTGATTTAATGTATCTCATGTTACTACGTGTCACCAATGATCACATTTGGCTGATATATATTCACATGGCTAGGGTTAGGTTTTGGTGAACAACTTCTCCTAAAGTCAACACCTATACACCAACTTAATAAAGTATAAAAAGGGCACAAAAGTCATTTAGCTATCCATTTTAATGGCATTTTTGATATTTATCAAACCCCTTAGGGTTTAGGGTTTGGAAATTCTTAGGTTTTTAAAAAATAATTTTTAGAATTTCCAAATTAAGTTTTCAAAAATAGAAAAATTAATATTTCTAAATTATAATTAGAATTTTCTAATTATATTAAAATTTCCTAATCACAATTCAAAATTAAAAATTAGGATTAATATTTTCTAATTAATATTGCTAATTAAGCAATTAGGGTCAAAATGGTCATTAGGATTTATAACCCAGAATTAGGGTTTTAATTAGAAAAATAATATTTCTAATTTATAAATTAGATTTCGTAATTAGGGTTTTCTAATTACTCATTACTTGAAAATTAGGATTAATATTTTCTAATTAACATTACAATTACTAAATTAACACTTAGGTTTTCCCTAATTAAAAATTAAGGTTTCAAATTTTGAAATTAGGATTTTCTAACCAATTTGTTAAAATTAACCCTAATTAATATTATAATTATTTACACTTACGCCATTAAGTTTCCAATTAAGGGTTTCAATATACTGAATTAGGGTTTTAAAATTCTCGAAACTGAAATTAGGGTTTCAGAACCGCTTTCTAGGGTTTCTTATGTGACGAACGAGAATTTTGTAAATTATTTTAAATATTTATTGAGTTAAATAAATATTTTTCGATGATTTAATTATTAGATTTAATAATTAATTGATGCAATTGTGGTAGATTAATTTAATTATATGTGTTACATTTATTAAATTAATGTAGAGAGTTTTTATTATCAAAGTTGTGATTATGTGAGCTTATTGTATTAAAAGAAATATTTAATAAGCTATGTTATTTTAATTAATGTAATAATTAATTAGAAATTTAATAAATTGTTATTATTTATTAAAGAGAAATTTAATTATGTGACTATGTGCATTATTGAGAAATTATTATATTTAATTTAAAGTAAATTAAATAAAATATTAATTTATTTTATATGGTTGTGACATTATTTAAACTATATGATAAAGCTTTATTAAATTAATTGGTTTTGTAGTATTTATCTAGCCAAACATGGCACTAAAGGGAGTTGGGGTCAGTTAACCCATGACTAGGTAACTGACCACCAACGCGCGTCTATTTCTTCCTATCTGAATACGACGTCTTCTATTTTCCTTCATTTTCTAAGTCTGCAAATCAGAGAGAGTTGCTTGGTGTTTGAGAAAAGTTGGAGAAAGAGTTTCAATTCATCTCCTATACTATACCTTATACTCTACAGGGTAATCTCCTCCTTCCCAATTACAAATTTTTACGTCATTTAAATTCCATGAACATAGCTTTCATAGTTTTGGTTTTAAACCTCTGTAATTGGGTTAGGAGTAATGATTATAGTTATATGTGTGTTTTGTTGTATCAAATCATGTTTAATTATGTATATGTTACAAACTATAACATCAGTGTTGTGAAAACATGTCGTACGTATGTTTTTCAAAATAAACAGAGTACGTGATATGGCCATATGGCCATATATGTGATAATTGACGTATGGATTATATATTATCCCTAAAATTTACACCCTTACATTATTGAGCATGTCGATACGGAGAGATCGGAGTTTAAATGAACGGATTCGGTGTTATAACGAATCCGTAGGGAGAATTTTCATATAAAGTTTTCTAAACTTCACGAACATCAAAGTCAGTAATTTTGTTAGGCTTTAAATCTGTTAATAAGTGTTTAAAATTGGTTTTGTCAGTATATAAATGTTGGGTAATGATTATATATAAATTATAGCATATGGGTATGTTTAATTTCGAGTAGAACTTTAAGAAATTGGGAGAAATTGGCAAGTTCTGCGATTTTCGCGAACTGCCATTTCTGTGTCTGGTATGCCGCGTCGCAGCGCCGACTACCAGTTCATTTCCCGCGCCGCAGCGCCACCGTGCCGTAGCGCCATGTCTCGAGCCACGGCGCCACAGCGCCGCAGCGCCAAGGGCCCGGCCACAGCGCCACGGCGCCGCAGCGCGAATCCTTAGTCCAATAGTGGCGCCGCAACGCCACTCCCTAGAAAACTCAGAAATGAGATTTTTAAAAAAATGTTTAAGTCTAACAATGTGTTAGTGGATTATTGTAATGAACATGTAAACATGTTAGAAGAATAATGTGATGATAAGATAGTTGTATAACATGTAAATAACATAATTACATGTGGATTAAATTATTGATTTCATAATTAGATTATTATTCACGAAGTGGTTTTATGTGGCAGTAAATGTGATAAAGTGATTAAGTATAGTCAATAAATCAAGTAAACAAAGAGAATGGGTTTATGTTGATTAGTTAAGTTGTAATTAACTAGTATTGTAAATGTGAATGGTATGTAGGATTTAAATCAAAGAACGTGCTTAGTTAAAGTGTAATCTACGCACGAGGCAAGTTTCTCAACTTTACTTTTACATTGAGCAAGTATCCTATCCCTAACTCCATTCTATTGAGCAAGTTTATTTAAACTTAAACGTTACTTTTATGTCGAGCAAGTTTCCCTAACCCTACTTGTCATTATTGTTCAAGTTTATTATTTACCTTGAATAAATTATCTTTGTTATTATTCAAGTTCAAGCATGATATTAAAGATTAATTATCTTTCCAAAGCATGATTCAGTTATACAATAATTGTCCTATTGTATACTTTTGAGATTATTATTCTAATCAAATATCAATATTTGTTGAACCTTATTAGACTAGTGAACCTTATTGATTCAACTAGTCCATAGTTGATGAGCGTTCTAAATTTCAGAAACCTTGATGAAATTATCCAAACCAAACTTCCTTTGGTGCGGACTCGAATGACAAACTGAGATGAACAACCCTGTATAGGGGATTATTTACGCTTTAGCGTTAAGATATTGTGCACAGTATGGTACTAAGGGCTGATCCCCCTAAGTACGAGAAGAAGGTCCATAGTCTTATGACTGTTAAAGGTTTCAAGTATAATCCTTGATAACCTAGGACATAGTTCAAGGTCTTATGACCCTCAGAATTCTTTTGATTCTTGTTATTCATTCTCGATTCAAAAGTTGAGCTTTTATTCAGATGTCTTTGATTTATTCGCATGTTATTATAATGTTATTTCATTATTATACTTGTGGGCATTTGTGCTCACTCTTGCTTAATAATAACATTGCAGTTAAGAATGAAAGAAGCGATGAACCCTCCACTAGTAAAGGCAAGGGCAAAGTTAGCAAGTGATGAAGACTTGATATTTTAATTGATGATGTATTTATGTTTAAGACTTATTTGTTTAGAATTCCGCACAGATGTTTTAAGGTTAGAGTAACCTGGGATTTATTTATGATTCAGTTGATGTAACCCTTAAGGGAAGAGATTTATTTATGATTTCTATCTATTGTATGGTTTGATATTATTTATGGGTAGATAGATAGATGATGCTTGTATAGTGAACACCAAATCCCGTGGAATCGAAGTACCCGGATATTGGGGTGTCACAGGTTGGTATCAAAGCTGTATGTTATGAATCTTAGGTGGGGGGCAACCTTAGGTAGTAACCTTATAGAAAGAAGATAGTAAAGGAAAACTCTTATCGAGTTATAAGAAATGAATTTTTGTAATTCATTGAAGATAATAAAATACATTATGTGTTTATGTGTTAAGTATGCGTTAGATAGTATGACTTAGTAACTAAAACTTAAATTTTTGTTGTCAGGATGACGAATGTTGGTGAAACTAGTCAAGCTGGGGAGGATGAACCCCGATTACCTATAGTACCTACAGAGGAGGAGACCCGAGACATACATGTTGTTAGGGAACAGTTAGTTCGGAGGGAGTCATCTCCATTGATCACCGTTGTTGGTCAGGAGCATGAACCTGAGATTGATCCTGAGGAGGATCCTGAGGAGGAGTTTGATGAGGAGGAAGAAGAAGAGGAGCTACCACGGTACACTGTTGATGCTGAGATGTATGACACACTATATGATCGTAACGTGGAGTTACAAGATGAGGTTCAGGGATTGACTGAGCGAACGGCTGTTCAGTAGTCTACTTTAGAGGAGAAGGATAGAGAGATTGTGACCCTTCATACACGTTTAGGAAACGTGGAGTGGGATCTGGTTCATGAGAAGGGTCAAACCGAAGATAAGACCGAGGAGATAGAGAAGCTGAAGAAGGAACTGAAGGAAACCTCCGGAAGACTGAAAATAGCAGAGGAAGGATGGGTAAGAGAATCACATCGAGCTGATCGTGCAGAAAATGATAGTCGTGCAAAGAAGACAAAGCTTAAAGACACGTACGTCACACTTAATCATGCGATGGATGAGGTTCAAGAGCGAGTGTTAAGGTACCCCATCCAGTTTGAAGGACTTCCATCGTATATGTTGGATCGTAGGATGATGTCTCGTATCATGAATGAGGAGCGTGGCAAGGCTATTGAGCACCTTGGAAGACAGGAATAGAATCTGTTTATTTATGTGAAAGACTTATATAGTTTTATATAAATTCCGATGTGTTTATGAACTAAAGAATATGTTAATATTTGAATGTTTTAAATCCTGTGGATTCTTTATTCCAGGATAGATGATGTAAATAGCAGTATGCTATAGTTTATTGTTAAAACTTTTTATTTGAATGAAAAGATATCAAGTTGTTTGAGATGATGTGTTAAGTGATATGTTAAATTGTTGAGTAATGTCTTAACTATGTAGAGAAATAAATAAAGTTCTAATAGACGTTTATTTAACAGAAAAATGCCGCCAAGGAGAAGACAACAACGTCAACCGACTCAGGAAGGGTCAACCAATAATAACAATAATGCCAAAGTTAATCCAGTTCAACAACTAGTTAATTTACTAACTGGAGTCATGAATAACCAACCGCAAGCTCCACCTAGCACAACGTTTAAAGATTTTAAGGCGGTGGGACCGCCAGAGTTCAAAGGTTCCAGAAACCCGATCGAGGCTCAAACGTGGGTGATGAAAATGGAGAAGGTTTTCGACGTTGCTAGGGTTCAAGAAGATCAGAAGACCGTTTTTGTGACATTTATGCTGAAGTCTGAGGCTAGCTACTGGTGGCAGGCAAACAAGATGCGAGGAGGTGAAGGTGTAATGACGTGGGAGAGATTCAAAGAGATGTTTTTCGAAATGTATTTCCCAGCTAGTTCGCAGAATCTGATGGAGGTGCAATTTCTGGAACTGAAACAGGGAAACATGAGCGTGCCTGAATACGCGGCTAAATTCGATGAGTTGGCAAGGTTTGCCCCGTATCAAGTACACACTGACGAGAGGAAAGCCAGACGATTCGAACAAGGACTGAAGCCTTGGGTATACAGCAAGGTATCAATGTTTCAACTTAACACGTTTGCGGGAGTTTTGGAAAAGGACATTCTCGCGGAAGGAGGAAGTGATGCAGTGACTAAGTACAACCAAGAACAGAAAAAGAAAAAGAGTGAGAATGAAGGTAATAACAAGACTGGTGGAAGTAATATTGGGAATAATAATAATCAGAAGAGGAAGTGGACGGATAACTCGACAGCTGGAAGTCAACACGGAGGGCAGAAAAAGAAGATAGAAGCATGTCCGACTTGCGGCAAGGCACATCTAGGAGTTTGTTTGAAGGGAAAGAGAGTGTGCTATAATTGTGGTCAGGAAGGCCACATAGAACCAAATTGTCCAAACCCAAAGAAGGGTGCTTGTTTCAACTGTGGTTCGAAAGATCATTTAGCAAGAGACTGTCCCAGGAAGGGATCGGGAGGATCAGGACAAGGAGAAAACCGGGGAAATAGCAGTGAAAATACCTTAACCATCACCGGACCACCTGCAACAAACCGACCAACCACTAGAACTTTCAATATGACGGTACAGGATGCAATCCAGTCTCGTGAGGTGGTGTCAGGTATCATTCCGATCAATGAAATTAATGCTTACGTTTTATTTGATTCGGGTGCTACTTGTTCCTTTATATCCGATGACTTTGCTAATAGTTTAGATTTGCTTAAGGATGAATTGGAATATCCCATGATTATAGAAATTACGAATAGAGAGATAATTCCTGTTAAGCATGTGTATAAGAATTGTAGAGTGGATATTAAGGGTAATATCATGAACGTAGATCTTATCCCTGTTCGATTGGGGGAATTCGACGTTATATTGGGTATGGATTGGCTATCCAATTATGGGGCTGTAATTGACTGCCAAAAGAAGCGTATTAACCTTATGACTCCGTCAAAGGTTGTATTTTATGGTAGCAAGTCACCTAGACAAGCAAGTTGTCTGACGATGTTGCAGACCAGGAAGTTATTAAGACAAGGCTGTGTAGGATATTTAGCTTACATAGTCGACAGTCGAAAAGAGATCCCGAAGGTAGAAGAGATATCGATTGTGAGGGACTTCGTCGATGTATTTCCAGACGATTTGCCAGGACTTCCTCCAGATAGAGAAGTAGACTTTGTGATTGATTTGGCGCCCGAAACTGCTCCAATATCGAAGGCACCATACCAAATGGCGCCAGTAGAGATGAAGGAATTAATGGTATAACTACAAGAATTGTTGGACAAAAAGTACATTCAACCGAGCGTATCGCCGTGGGGAGCGCTGGTGTTGTTCGTGAAAAAGAAGGACGGATCGATGAGGCTCTGCATTGACTACAGAGAATTAAATAAGGTCACGATTAAGAACAGATATCCATTACCGAGGATCAATGATCTGTTTGATCAATTGAAGGGAGCAAAATACTTTTCCAAGATTGACTTGAGGAGTGGTTATCACCAACTGAAGGTGAGGCCAGAGGATGTACCGAAGACAGCGTTCCGAACGCGATATGGTCATTATGAGTTTTTAGTAATGTCGTTTGGTCTTACAAATGCTCCTGCAGCATTTATGGGACTAATGAATGGTGTATTCAAGCCGTTTTTGGACAAATTCGTGGTGGTATTTATAGACGACATTTTTGGTATATTCCAAAACCAAAGAGGAACATGAAGAACACTTGAGGTTAACATTGGAAGTATTGAGAAGGGAGAAGTTGTATGCTAAGTTTTTGAAATGCGAATTCTGGATCGAGAGAGTACAATTTCTTGGTCACGTAATCGATAAAGATGGAATTTCGGTAGATCCATCCAAAGTAGAAGCTGTGATTAACTGGGATCAGCCGAGAACGCCGTCAGAAGTAAGAAGTTTTCTTGGATTAGAAGGATATTATAGAAGATTCATACAAGATTTTTCTAAGATCGCAACTCCGTTAACGAATTTAACTCGAAAAGCTGTGAAATTTGTTTGGACAGAGAAGTGTGAGGAGAGTTTTCAAGAATTAAAGAAGAGGTTAAGTACAGCGCCTGTGTTATCTCTTCCGAATGATACAGAAAATTTTGTTGTTTTTAGCGATGCGTCGCATAAAGGACTTGGCTGTGTGCTGATGCAAAACGGCAAAGTCATTGCGTATGCGTCACGGCAGTTGAAGGATTACGAGAAGGGTTACCCAACCCATGATTTGGAGTTAGCTGTAGTTATTTTTGCTTTGAAAATTTGGAGGCACTATCTATACGGGGAGAAGTGTGAAATATATACGGACCACAAGAGTCTGAAATATATTTTTACACAGAAAGATTTGAATATGCGTCAAAGAAGATGGTTGGAATTAATCAAGGATTATGACTGCGAGATTTTATACCATCCGGGTAAGGCTAATGTAGTTGCCGACGCCTTAAGTAGAAAGGGTCGTGAGAAATTGATGATGTTGACTGCTCAGCATGAGCTAATTGTAGATATGGAAAAACTGGAGTTAGAAGTGAAGTATCCTATGGAGATTGATGAGAAGCTATTTCAAATGCAATCTGGTACAACTCTACTGGATAGAGTGAAGGAGGCTCAGCTTCAGAATGAAGAATGTAAAAAGGTGACAAAGAAGATATCTGAAGGAACCGAACCAAGATTTAAGATGGATAAGGAAGGAATATTGAGATTTGAAAGCAGAATTTGGGTTCCGCCAGTACAAGAAATTAAGGAAGAAATTTTGAGTGAGGCTCATAATTCAAGATATTCGATTCACCCTGGTAGTACAAAAATGTACCAAGATCTTCGACAACATTTCTGGTGGCCGAATTTGAAACGTGATGTTGCAGAATGTGTTGCCAAATGCCTGACATGTCAGAAAGTTAAAGCAGAACATCAGAGACCGAGTGGATTGCTACAACCGTTGGAGATCCCAGAATGAAAATGGGAACATATTACAATGGACTTCGTGGTTGGCCTTCCGACGACCCAGAAAGGCTACGACGCAGTATGGGTTATCGTTGACCGACTGACGAAATCCGCGCACTTCCTTCCTATCAAAATCAGATTTAACTTAGATCAGTTGACAAGATTATATGTGAAAGAGATTGTTTCGAGGCACGGAGTGCCGGTGTCTATGGTTTCCGATAGGGATCCTCACTTCACATCAAATTTTTGGAAACGTCTTCAGGAATGCATGGGTACACAACTGCGAATGAGTACAGCTTACCACCCTCAAATAGAAGGACAGAGCGAACGAACGATTCAAACACTAGAAGATATGTTACGAGCCTGTGTGATGGACTTCAAAGGAAATTGGGATGATCACCTACCGTTAGTAGAGTTCGGCTACAACAACAGTTACCACGCTAGTATTGGTATGCCGCCTTACGAAGCGTTATACGACAGAAAGTGCAGAACTCCGCTTTATTGGGATGAAGTTGGTGAAAGACGATTGCTAGGGCCAGAATTGGTACAGCAGACGGCAGAAATAGTGAAAGTGATCCGAGCACGACTGATAGCAGCTCAAGATCGACAGAAGAAATACGCTGATCCACATCGTAAAAATATCGAGTTTGAACCAGGTAGCTATGTTTTCTTGAAGGTCTCTCCCTGGAAGGGAAAGATCAGGTTTGGGAAGAAAGGAAAATTGAGCCCAAGATTTATTGGACCCTTTGAGGTACTGCGAAGAATTGGAAAAGTTACGTACGAGGTAGCCTTACCTCCAGCACTCGAGAATATCCACAACGTCTTCCATGTTTCTGTGTTATGACCTTACAAACCTGATTACAAGCATGTAATTGAATACGAACCCCTGCATTTTGAGAAAGACTTATCTTATGAAGAAATTCCTGTCCAAATTGTCGACCGAAAAGAACAAGTTCTCAGAAATAAAGTTATACCTTCTGTTAAGGTAATTTGGAGGAATCACAACGCTGAAGAAGCTACGTGGGAACTCGAAGAGAATATGATGAAGAATTACCCTCATTTATTTACTTAATTATGTGTAAGCGATTCTGGGGACAGAATCTTTGTAAGGGGGGGAGAATGTAACGGGTCGAATTTATTGAGTCGTGATTCTGGGGACAGAATCCTTTTAAGGGGGGAAAGATGTGACGAACGAGAATTTTGTAAATTATTTTAAATATTTATTGAGTTAAATAAATATTTTTCGATGATTTAATTATTAGATTTAATAATTAATTGATGCAATTGTGGTAGATTAATTTAATTATATGTGTTACATTTATTAAATTAATGTAAAAAAATTTTATGATAAAAGTTGTGATTATGTGAGCTACTTGTATTAAAAGAAATATTTAATAAGCTATGTTATTTTAATTAATGTAATAATTAATTAGAAATTTAATAAATTGTTATTATTTATTAAAGAGAAATTTAATTATGTGACTATGTGCATTATTGAGAAATTATTATATTTAATTTAAATTAAATTAAATAAAATATTAATTTATTTTATATGGTTGTAACATTATTTAAACTATATGATAAAGCTTTATTAAATTAATTGGTTTTGTAGTATTTATCTAGCCAAACATGGCACTAAAGGGAGTTGGGGCCAGTTAACCCATGACTGGGTAACTGACCACCAATGCGCGTCTATTTCTTCCTATCTGAATACGACGTCTTCTATTTTCCTTCATTTTCTAAGTCTGCAAATCAGAGAGAGTTGCTTGGTGTTTGAGAAAAGTTGGAGAAAGAGTTTCAATTCATCTCCTATACTATACCTTATACTCTACAGGGTAATCTCCTCCTTCCCAATTACAAATTTTTACGTCATTTAAATTCCATGAACATGGCTTTCATAGTTTTGGTTTTAAACCTCTGTAATTGGGTTAGGAGTAATGATTATAGTTATATGTGTGTTTTGTTGTATCAAATCATGTTTAATTATGTATATGTTACAAACCATAACATCAGTGTTGTGAAAACATGTCGTACGTATGTTTTTCAAAATAAACAGAGTACGTGATATGGCCATATGGCCATATATGTGATAATTGACGTATGGATTATATATTATCCCTAAAATTTACACCCTTACATTATTGAGCATGTCGATACGGAGAGATCGGAGTTTAAATGAACGGATTCGATGTTATAACGAATCCGTAGGGAGAATTTTCATATAAAGTTTTCTAAACTTCACGAACATCAAAGTCAGTAATTTTGTTAGGCTTTAAATCTGTTAATAAGTGTTTAAAATTGGTTTTGTCAGTATATAAATGTTGGGTAATGATTATATATAAATTATAGCATATGGGTATGTTTAATTTCGAGTAGAACTTTAAGAAATTGGGAGAAATTGGCAAGTTCTGCGATTTTTGCGAACTGCCATTTCTGTGTCTGGTATGCCGCGCCGCAGCGCCGGCTACCAGTTCATTTCCCGCGCCGCAGCGCCACCGTGCCATAGCGCCATGTCTCGAGCCACGGCGCCACAGCGCCGCAGCGCCACGGCGCCGCAGCGCGAATCCTTAGTCCAATAGTGGCGCCGCAGTGCCACTCCCCAGAAAACTCAAATATGAGATTTTTAAAAAAAATGTTTAAGTCTAACAATGTGTTAGTGGATTATTGTAATGAACATGTAAACATGTTAGAAGAATAATGTGATGATAAGATAGTTGTATAACATGTAAATAACATAATTACATGTGGATTAAATTATTGATTTCATAATTAGATTATTATTCATGAAGTGGTTTTGTGTGGCAGTAAATGTGATAAAGTGATTAAGTATAGTCAATAAATCAAGTAAACAAAGAGAATGGGTTTATGTTGATTAGTTAAGTTGTAATTAACTAGAATTATAAATGTGAATGGTATGTAGGATTTAAATCAAAGAACGTGCTTAGTTAAAGTGTAATCTACGCACGAGGCAAGTTTCTCAACTTTACTTTTACATTGAGCAAGTATCCTATCCCTAACTCCATTCTATTGAGCAAGTTTATTTAAACTTAAACGTTACTTTTATGTCGAGCAAGTTTCCCTAACCCTACTTGTCATTATTGTTCAAGTTTATTATTTACCTTGAATAAATTATCTTTGTTATTATTCAAGTTCAAGCATGATATTAAAGATTAATTATCTTTCCAAAGCATGATTCAGTTATACAATAATTGTCCTATTGTATACTTTTGAGATTATTATTCTAATCAAATATCAATATTTGTTGAACCTTATTAGACTAGTGAACCTTATTGATTCAACTAGTCCATAGTTGATGAGCGTTCTAAATTTCAGAACCCTTGATGAAATTATCCAAACCAAACTTCCTTTGGTGCGGACTCGAATGACAAACTGAGATGAACAACCCTGTATAGGGGATTATTTACGCTTTAGCGTTAAGATATTGTGCACAATATGGTACTAAGGGCTGATCCCCCTAAGTACGAGAAGAAGGTCCATAGTCTTATGACTGTTAAAGGTTTCAAGTATAATCCTTGATAACCTAGGACATAGTTCAAGGTCTTATGACCCTCAGAATTCTTTTGATTCTTGTTATTCATTCTCGATTCAAAAGTTGAGCTTTTATTCAGATGTCTTTGATTTATTCGCATGTTATTATAATGTTATTTCATTATTATACTTGTGGGCGTTTGTGCTCACTCTTGCTTAATAATAACATTGCAGTTAAGAATGAAAGAAGCGATGAACCCTCCACTAGTAAAGGCAAGGGCAAAGTTAGCAAGTGATGAAGACTTGATATTTTAATTGATGATGTATTTATGTTTAAGACTTATTTGTTTAGAATTCCGCACAGATGTTTTAAGGTTAGAGTAACCTGGGATTTATTTATGATTCAGTTGATGTAACCCTTAAGGGGAGAGATTTATTTATTATTTCTATCTATTGTATGGTTTGATATTATTTATGGGTAGATAGATAGATGATGCTTGTACAGTGAACACCAAATCCCGTGGAATCGATGTTCCCGGATTTGGGGGTGTCACGTCTTATCCATTGCTAGGGTTTTCTAGCTAAACATTGACGTTCTTTATATATACATGGGGTTTGTTACATATATCGTTTATCTGGTCAACCCTTGACCCTTAACCACATATTGTACACATATACACCCATATACACAGAACATATTCACATATTCCCTTAATCCTGAATAATTCACCTAAATCCTTCACGGAATTTTGAAATCCTCAAAATTCTATCTTAAAAATATCAAACGCATACACTTATTTTTTGTCTAGGTTCTGTAGACACTCGAAATTTTCTATACTACTGACACTAACATTGCAGGAGGGCAGATTCGTCTTTTATGAGAGAACCCTGAAAGACAATCCACAACCATACCGGATACTACCGGAGGTTCAGCCTCAACCCCAGATCGCAATCTGGGAGTAATCGTTCTAATCTTGGAGAACCCTGAGGCATGCTGATCAATACCGGAACACACACCGGAGAAGACCGATTAATCTCGGAGATAACCCCGAGGTATCCAGTCTCAGCCCCAAACATGGGAATAGCCTCTAACCTTGCTGATAGCCCCAAGGAATGCAGTTTCGACATTAACCCCGGAAATGCTTGTTACAAGTGCAACCAGCTTCAATCTCGGCGCTCACAACGAGATACACTGTATTAGCCCGGCGATGACATCGGGAAGATAGACACACCTCAAAGATGACAATGAGGAATTTCAACCAATTGCAGCAGTCCAATCCCAGCGAAGCTGAGCAACGTCTGCTTTATCGACCCAACCCGGCAATAACACCGGTAAGGGGCAACATCGTCATCTGACCAACACAATGCCACGCCAAGTCGTCTCAACACATCTACGCAACAACGGCCCACAAGGCTAACCAATTTCGAGTTGCTATTGTACGGGGTAACGGATGAAAGTTGAAGCTTGAAGACCGGAGGGCACCGTCCCATCTTCAAAGACTTCGTACAAACTCTAATCCCATGCCATCGTACAAACTCTCGACAACGGCAGTCCGAAATAGGTCCTGTATACCTCAAACGGATGCCCGGATTGCACTTCAAAAAAACCGAGTGGACATTACAGTGCCCGCGTGCATGTACTTCGAGATTACCAGACCCGACCAAACCGGGCCGACCCCACCCGCCTCTGGTACACCTGCGGCTGCGGCACCTTTTGCATATAAATAAGAGGCTTGGGGTGCTGATTTTTAAGAGAAAAAAGACGGGGAAACCCTGTAGAATTCGCTCTACACTCGCTATACATTGTATTTTCTCACTTTAAACACCTGTGAGCTCATATACAGCCCTCTTTTGTACCTACACAAGTCTGTGTTTACTCACTCTAAAGATATAGAAGTCTTCTTTCGCAGCCCACTATAAGCCTTCTCACACACTTTAGAGTCTTTCTCTTCATTTTTGCACACACCCTTCTACACGATGAGAGTCGTGTTGCTTGCTTTTGCCCGGACTTCGGTCCGTGGTTTCATTTCAATTTATATATATATATATATATATATATATATATATATATATATATTGACTAACATTACCGAGTTATGCCTCGGTTGAGTCTAGTCTTCGGTCTGGAGCGTTTATTTGCTTTTCTATATATATATATATATTTTTATATATATGAACTTTGTATCGGACTTTGTTCGATTGAGCCTAAACTTCGGTTTGGTGCGTTTATTGCTTTAATATATATATACTTATATATATTAACTGTGTGTCGGACTTTGTTCGATGAGCCTAAACTTCGGTTTAGTGCGTTTAATTGCTTTCTTATATATATATATATATATATATATATATATATATATATATATATATATATACTTATATATATAAACTGTGGTCGAACTCCGTTCGATGAGCCCGGATTTTACATCCGGTGCGTTTACTCGCTTTTATATATATATATATACACTTATATATATGAACTGTTATCAAACTCCGTTCGGTAAGCCTGGATTTTATATCCGGTGTACATGCTTATATATATATATATATATATATATATATATATATATATATATATATATATATATATATTTATATTTCGTCCCACCTGGAGTTT
This sequence comes from Panax notoginseng, assembly GCA_016801055.1. Classification (NCBI taxonomy): domain Eukaryota; kingdom Viridiplantae; phylum Streptophyta; class Magnoliopsida; order Apiales; family Araliaceae; genus Panax; species Panax notoginseng. The sequence continues at coordinate 53,231,159 of CM029023.1, forward strand.
ACTTCGTGGTGGTTGACCGTTTTTACAGCTTTCTATACGTTTTGTCCCGCCCGGAGTTTCCTCCGTGGCGGTTGATAGCTTTTAACAGCTTTATTTACATTTCTGATCCCCTATGGAGGTTCTTCGTGGTTGGTGATAATGTATGTATATATATATATATATTTACGGCTTTTATATATACCTGCTTACTGCTTTCATACAAATTGCGGTATCATGTGAACCTAGGAATCATGTGATCACAGATTCATCCCATTGGATCTAGATTCGGTTCCCGTTATGGACATTTTTAGCTGTAAGCAGCTTGTAAATTATTCTGCGGTGCCTGAATTTCGTCAGATGGTTTCCATACCCACGAGGAAGTCGGCATTATTTTGTACATTATTTTCGTACGGATGCTTCGCAGCCGTCAAATAAAATCAACCAAGCCGCGCATTTAATAAAAATGGGAGTGCAAAAGGCCTCAATTACTATTGAGCGCCAGGGTTTGAAAAACCTCTTTTATAAAACATCACTGCCACATCTTGCTAAAATTGAATTTTTACATAAATTCAAACCATGCGTATATAGGTGCGAACGAGGCCTCGTACCACTTTCAAATAACAGCACATTGACTCACATACACACACACACACACATTTAGATAATAGTTTCTTGAAAAGAGGCGGTCACCGTGGTAACACGAATGTCGGGGGGTGCCTAACACCTTTCCCCCGCATAACCAAGTCCCCGGATCCTAAATGAATCTCGGTTTCACCGACCCGTATAGCAGTGTCACATCACTGGGTCAATGTGCAAACCTTTTCTCGGTTGTGTTGGTACAACCATTTAAAAAACCAACTACCGACTCTTAACAGTCCATCGTCGACATTATACATGTCGGACCTTTTTCACTTGTTTTTTCAAACAAATCTCACCTAAAAGGAGAACACCAAAGAACAAGTAACGGAAAGGGACATCTAAAAATCCCGACGTCGACAGGCGGCGACTCTGCTGGGGACTCTAGTAAGAGGACTTAAGCCGCTATTTCAATCTTTTCAAAATTGTTATCTGCTTGTTTATGGATGTTGCATTTACATTAGATGAATGTGTACGAATGCATGTCTTGTTTATTTAGTGCCTCACACTATAAACTGCCTGTGATGTTAGTGCCTCGCACTATAAACTGCCTGTGATGTTAGTGCCTCACACTATAAACTGCTCATGATATTAGTGCTTCGCACATGTCATCATTTTATACGGTGAGACGCGATGTATGTGAATGTATGTTGTATGGTCCCTCCACAAGGAGGCTATCCCGTCGGTGTTTGATTACTGGACTCGTGAGAAGCCTAATTCTTCGAGGCTCAGGAAAGGCACCACCCAAATTCGCTCCAGTTGAAAGACCAGATTAACTTCCCGTCAAGTAGATTGCGATGATTTAGGAACCTTCATGCCAAAAAGTCGCGAGAGTAACCTAAGATAGGTCAGCCTCTGATAAACCCAAAACGGAGGAAAGTCTCTTCATGCTCTCATTTTAAATTACACAATTTCATGACATATCTATCTCCATGTAATGAGAAATATGAAGGAATGTGTACACATATACATACATGCTACAAACAGCTGACATCCATTTTTGCAGGATAAAATTCCTAAAATGGACTCATCACATTGCATATTAATATTCACCTTCCCTAAGGACTAAACTATACAAGTCTTTCGCAGGGAGTCAATCGGGCCTACTACCCGTTCAAAGTCCAAAAAGGCAACAGGCCTACAGTCAATTATGCCGTCATCCGACCAGACTGAACTTAATCCAGTTTCTCGCAAAGAATTCGACGGATTAAGCAAACAAATTGCAAATTTGGTTGTTCTGTTCAAAGAATTATACCAGTCTACACAGGGTCAGAAAATACCCGTACATGCTGAATCCTCCACACAAGGAGAAGCCCAGGTCGTTACCATACCTGAACTGCAGTTGGATTAGACCAACAAAACCCATGATGCTACCCATCCCACTGGAGATCTAGACACTGGTGACATCAAAAAGAAAGTCCTCCAAATGGAAGAGACCCTTCGCACTATTAAAGGAATTGGAACACACGGGAGTGTTTCATATGCTGATCTATGTATTTTTCCTGGTGTTCATTACCCAGGAAAATTTAAAACTCCTGACTTTGAAAAATATGATGGGTTAGGAGATCCTTATACACACTTAAAGGTATTTATTGGAGAACTTGGATCTTATGCAGAGGATGAAAAGCTCAGAATGCAATTATTCCAAAAGAGTCTAACTGGAGAAGCCCGTTCATGGTACACCAGATTAGACAACTCCAAAATCCATAGCTGGGAAGAGCTAGCACATGCCTTCCTCACTCAATACAGCTTTCAGTCTCAAATGGCTCCTGATCAGTACCAAATTACCAAGATCAAAAAATAGTCTAACGAGTCTTTCAGAGAGTATGCCCAGAGGTGGAGACGTCTGGCTGACCAAGTGAATCCTTAAATGACCGAATCAGAAATGGTCATGACATTTATAGACATGCAAGAAGCTCCCTTCTATGAGAGAGTTTTAGCCGGCATCGGCAAACCATTTTCTGAAATGGTCAAACATGGGGAGATGGCTGAGATGGGATTGAAATCCAGAAAGATTCAAGACCTAGCTACACTCAAAGCTGTTGCTGATCACATCCAGTCTGGAAATTATGGGAACAACCCCAGGAGGGTCCATAAAAAGAAAGAGGAAGATGTTTTCCTGATACTACAGGGTAAAAAAGGCAGTCAAAATATGCCTGTTCAGAGGAGAAACTATACTCCCTTTCCAGCACAGTCTGTAAACCCTCCAATACCAAAAGGTGGAGAAGCCAAACGCCCTCGAGTGTTCACACCCTTAGGGGATACCCTCGAGAATATCCTTAATCTTCTGACAACACAAAAGAAGATTACACATCTACTTCCACCAGCCAGCCCAAATGGAAGGGGTTTTAATGCTGCTCGGAAATGTGCTTATCATGCCGGGGCACCTGGACATGAAACTCAGGATTGTTGGGCCTTGAAACACAAGATCCAAGACCTGATAGACAACGGTGAGATCGTGGTCACTAAACCAGATCAACCTAACGTTCAAGACAACCCTCTTCCTCAACACAAAGAAGAAGAGGTCAACATGATTAATTGGAGCAGTGGACAGAGTTCCAACTTCAGCTGTGATTCTTCCCAAACCATCAAAGACGGTGATAACAGATGGGATTATGCCAAGTTCCAGTTCATAATGGAACGAAAAATGAAAGCTCTCTGCAAACAAATTGAGCAATTGGCGGAACTGGTAACTTATCAGCATCAAGTAACTCGTCAGCTAATCAGCCAGGAGCATGCCAGTCTCCTGCCCATTGTCATGAATATTCCCTCTTCACTTTCAGAAAATGAAATGCCAGAAGACAAAGTGACGAAGAGAGCAAATGCCAAGGCCCGTCGGGATTTCGCCAACAAAAGGGAATTCACCTATTTGGGTCAACCTATGGAGGAGATACTTTGCATGTTAATCAATGAAGGAAGAATTTGTTCCCTTCTACCTCCAATCAACCCCCGTTCGGGACGGTACAATTCTGAGAGAGTATGTCAATATCATTCCCAATCTCGTGGTCACAGCACAGAAGAATGCTGGGGACTCCGCCACCTTATTCAGAACCTAATCGACAGTGGCGTACTGCACTTGGCAGATGACGACACTGTGCTACGCGCCAGTGAGAATGCAGGTCCCACTAAATGGAAGAGTGTGGTAGCCGTCATATCTACTGAAGCTGATCAATCACTCGTCATGCCAATAATTCAACTCAAAGGAAGCAACAATCCTTTGAAAGTGGCTGATCCCGAGCCAATCAACTTGCCGTGCAAAGCACAATATCCTATTGTGAGCTTGCATAAAGTTCCGTAGAATTATGGAGAAGGTGAAGGATCCACCTCACATACCACTGCTGCAGTGTCAAAAGAAAATCCACTGTACCTTCTCCAACGGGTGATGAAATCTGCCGTCAAATCAAAGGGAAAAATACCCACGGAGAAGATTGAAAAATTCCTCCGCACTATGGGTTATAATGAAGCTACGGTGGTTTCAAGCTTGAAAGAAGCTCCACAACAGATATCAATTTTGGACTTGGTCCTCACTTCTGAGAATCACTGGAAGATCTTGTTAAAGGTTTTAGAAGAAGCCTATCTCCCGACATCCGTGGATGAGGAAAAATTTCAACATCTGGTTGATCACATTTTCAACGACAATGTGATATCCTTCACTGATGATGACATTCCGCCTGAAGGGACCGGTCATTGCAAATCGTTACACATCGCAGTCTTGTCCTCCGGATATATGGTGGCTGGAGTCCTGATAGATGGAGGCTCATCCCTAAATATCTGCCCATATGCTACCTTGGTTAAGATGAATATCAATCCTAATCGAATCCGGAGTAGCCATACTATCATCAAAGCTTTTGATGGAGCTCGCCGAAATTCGGTTGGAGTAATTAAGCTGCCAATTGAGATTGGTCCTCATACATTCTGCGTATCCTTCCATGTGCTCAAGATAGAGTCGGGATACGACCTGCTCTTGGGACGACCATGGATCCACATGGCTGGGGCAGTCCCCTCCACCCTTCATCAATAATTAAAATATATTATCAACAATAGCCTGGTCACGGTCAACGCTGAACCATAGTGTCCTCAACACGGGGATTTACCGGTCATCAATGCTAATGCGGACGTTGAACAAGTCAGTTTTCATGCTTTGGAAATAAGTAATACCCAATACCATATTATTGGAGCACCACTGCCCGAACCCCAGATTTCTGCCGAAGTGATGTCAGCCACTCAAGAAATGATGTCGTTGGGTCATAAACCAGGACAAGGGTTGGGTAAAGATTGTCAGGGTATCAAGTACCCTATTCGCTTAACCAAGCACATTGGAACAGTTGGACTAGGCTATTCGGCCAGCTCTAGTCACAGGAACCCTCATAAGCATCTGCAGGTTCCTTCAGCTTCGACTATGTGACGTTTATCTTCGCGTTTAAGTGCTGAGTCCGCACAACCTCCTGTAAAGGTGCCAACCAATGTCATGGCTATGTTATTTCCTAAGCCGAAACCGGTGGAGGAAAACAAAATCGTTATTCCAGATCCCGCAATCAAAGAAGAGGAGCGGAGAATCAAGGAGAACGTTGTCCGAATAATGTCGGGCATGCGTATCATCGTCCATGATGAACATACCAACCGATACACCCCAGACGATGATTGCCCAGGCATAATGGCCATCATTCGGGACAGGGAGGATGATGACAGTCCCTCCATCACTGCGGTTCACCCGAACTTTGCTCTTTCCAATTGGAACAACATTCCTTGCATTGGTCGTCAAGGGTAAAGCGGGCAGAAGTTCTTTCTGCCCTATAAATATAATAACTGCTTACTTTTCTGTACAGTATAGGAGTTTATTTTGCCAGTATATGCTAACACTGTGTATGATCAAACACGTTTCATATATACTGAGTGAAAGCATATTTTGTTTAAGAACTCTGAATTTAGATGTGCCCGTACTTGCTGATACGATGCCTCTCCTACACAGGGATTGTACCTTTGATGTAGAGATGAATTCATCCTTGATGGATACACAGGATGACATTGAGGTGCCTCCAGAAATTTAAGAATGGGTCAAAGATTCACCTAAACCCAACCTTGATCAAACAACTTCTTTCAATCTCGGAACCTTAGAAAGCCATAAGTTAATCCAGATTGGTTCAGACCTTACCCCAAACCAACGGAATGACATGGTTACACTATTAACCCAATTCCAGGATATGTTTGCATGGTCTCATGAAGACATGGTGGGTTTGTCCACTGACATTGTCCTTCATCGCCTTCCCATTAAAGAGGGATTTAAGCCAGTCAAACAGAAACTCAGGCGATTGAAACCTCAGTGGAGTTTAAAGGTGAAAGAGGAAATTGTGAAACAATTTCAGGCTGGCATCATCATGGTGTCTATATATCCTGAGTGGATATCCAATATCGTGCCCGTGCCTAAACCTGTAGGGAAGGTGCGAGTTTGCGTGGATTACCGGGACTTGAATAAAGCTTGCCTAAAAGACAGCTTTCCTGTGCCATTTATCCACATTCTCATTGACAATACTGCGCAATACGACATGTACTCCTTTGCTGATTGCTTTGCGGGGTATCATCAAATCATGGTTGGCGAGGAAGATCGTGAGAAGACTGCCTTCATCACTCCTTGGGGAACTTTTTATTATAGACGATTGTCATTCGGCCTCATCAATGCCGGAGCTACCTATCAACGAGCTATGATGGCTCTCTTCCACGACATGATGCATAAAGAGATTGAGATCTACGTAGATGACATCATTGTCAAATCCTGGAAGGAGGATCACCATATAGACCATCTCATAAAGCTATTCAACAGGTTTTGTAAGTACAACTTGAAGTTGAATCCAGCCAAATGCGCATTTGGCGTTAAATCAGGCAAGTTGCTAGGATTCCTAGTCAGCCACAAAGGGATTGAGCTCGATCCTGCCAAAATCCAAGCCATCACGGAAATGCCCATTCCTCAGACAGAAAAGGAAATCCGGTCGGGGATTTTTGGGAAGAATCAACTTCATTAGCAGGTTCATCTCCCAACTCACAGCAACCTGTGAACCAATCTTCAAACTATTAAGGAAGAACTCCTCCGTGAAATGGAATGATGAGTGTCAGAATGCCTTCCTTACAATCAAGAAATAGCTAGTCAAAGCTCCTGTGTTGGTACCACCCAGGGATGATGTTCCCTTATTTATGTACCTGTCCGTAAGTAACAATGCTATGGGCTGCATGCTGGGGCAGAAGGACGATAGAGGCCAAGAACGAGCTATCTATTACCTTAGTAAAAGGTTCAGCAGTAGTGAACACAAGTACACTCTGATCGAAAAGACGTGTTGTGCTTTAGCATGGGCTTTCCATGAGGTTACAACATTACCTCCATGGTCACACAACCCATCTTATATCCCGCGTGGATCCTCTCAAGTACGTGTTCAACAAACCCATGTTAAATTGTCGGCTGTCCAAATGGCAGTTGATCCTACAACAATTTGACATCGTATATGTGACTCAAAAGTCCATCAAAGGTCAAGGAATCGCGGATCAACTGGCCGCCGCACCTTCAGGGGATTTCAAACCCTTAGAAACATATTTCCCTGATGAAGGAGTAATGACAGTACAACAACACCATCAGTACGATACGCGCCAATCATGGAAGATGTATTTTGATGGAGCTATTAATATGGAAGGTTCTGGAGCTGGAGCAGTTCTAGTATCTGATACGGGGGAGCAGTATCCCGTCGCCGTCAAATTACAGTTTGACAGCACCAATAATACAGCTGAGTATGAAGGCTGTCTCATGGGGCTAAAACTTGCCCGTTCAGTGGGCATCAGACGGTTAACTGTCCTTGGAGATTCAAAGTTGGTAATCAGACAATCCACCGGAATCTATCAAACCAAGGAACTACACTTACTGCCTTACCATCAGCAAGTTTTAAAGATGGCTTTGGAGTTCGAAGAAATCTCCTTTCTATATGTTCCTCGTAATAGGAATGATTTTGCGGACGCATTAGCAACTTTGGCCTCCTTGGTTCATATAACAGACAAGGAGCAATTGCCAAGCATCACAATTTCTCTGAACAAGGCCCCAGCCTACGGGAATTATGTTGGAGAAGTATCGGATGAGCTACCTCCCATCCCACAGCCTTGGTATCAACATATCAAGGAATATCTGCGAGATGGATCTACACCCGCTGAGGCGAGCCCGACCGAGAAAAGGCGGATCCATCAACTTGCAATGAAATTCTACCTGAGTGGAGATGCGCTCTATAAAAGAGATGCAGAATTAGGCCTCCTCCGGTGTTTAGACAAAGATCAAGCCCAAAGGCTCATGGATAAAATCCATGGCGGAGTCTGTGGACCCCACATGAGTGGCCCCCTCCTTGTCAAGAAAATCCTCAGAACGGGACATTATTGGCTATCGCTCAAAGCTGATTGACATGACCACGTCAAAAGATGCTATCAGTGCCAGATTCATGGGAATGCTATACACGCCCCTCCACGAGAACTCCACAATATGAGTTCACCTTGGCCCTTCTCAATGTGGAGAATGGACGTTATCGGGCCCATTGAACCTAAAGCCAGTAATGGACATCGATTTATATTCACCATGATCGACTACTTCACCAAGTGGGTAGAGGCAGCCTCCTTCCCCAGGGTCACTAAAGAAGTCATCATTGCTTTCATCAGAAACAATGTTGTTTGTCGATATGGACAACCAGAGGTGATTGTGTCAGACAATCCCAAAAACCTCAAAAATAAGATGATGGAGGAATTGTGCAGTAAATTCCACATCAAACATCTCAACTCAGTCATCTATCGTCCAAAGATGAACGGTGCTATTGAAGCGGCTAACAAAAACATCAAGAAGATTATGCAAAAGATGTCCGCCAACCACAAAGATTGGCCTGATGTATTGCCTCTGACTCTGTTAGCCTACAGAACATCCATGCGTACTTTAACTAGGGCAACCCCCTACGCACTAACCTATGGGATGGAAGTAGTGCTCCCCATAGAAGTTGAGATGGAATCTCTCAGAGTGTTGATAGACGCTCAGCTGGATGAAGATTAATGGGTACAAGACAGGTATCACCAATTGTCTCTAATAGACGAAAGGCGAATCGCGGCTATCTTCCATGGTCAGTTATATCAGCAAAGGATCGCCCGATCCTACAATAAAAAAGTTTGGCTACGACAATTTAAATAATATGACTTGGTTTTGAAGAAAATCTTGGACAACTAAGATCAATCTAAGGGAAAATTCGCTCCTAACTGGGAAGGCTCGTTTATTGTCAAAGAAGTATTAACGGGAGGCGCTCTCAGATTGCAAGAAATGAACGGTGATGAATTTCCACAACTCATCAACTCAGACACCGTGAAACGGTACTATGTCTAAAGTAACTCGCAAACACCCTGGTGTCAAACCATCAGATCACCAGTCATTCCGATTTTTAACCCTTAACCACATACAACTTTTCTGCACTTCGCCCCTCAAGGAAACATACTTTTCCAGCCAGCAGCCTGGCTTTCCTCTGCACTCATACAACTTAGGTCATCCCACCGTGGATCGAACCTCTTACGTTTACAGTTTGGCTACCCATACCTGGGATCAAACTTTTCCTCTGCAGTTTATCCTCAACTTAGGATTAAACTTTCTCCTCCCCGCACTCTGACCTTCACATGGGATTACGCTTTCTCTTCTCGCCCTGAGGGGTGAACTACGTCGACCTGATCTCCTCTTCAATAGGAGTATGTAGGCAACCATTTCATATGGCCCGGTCGCAATAAAACAAAAACAACAAAAACATTTCTACCCTTCTCTGCTCACAAAAAACAACAAAAATATTCCTACACCATTTCTGCCACATACAGCGTTGAACCTCTTACACCAGGTTCGAACTACGCAGACCTAATCTCCTCTTCAATAGGAGTACGTAGGCAGCCATTCATGGTGCGGTCTCACCCCCTACCAAAACACAAACCCTTGTCAGTTTGTACTGGATCAAACATCAATCCACTACGTTTCATTCGGCTTCAGACCAAAGGGATGGAATTACCCAACCTCTCCTCCCAAATAGGAGATTCGGCGACCATCTAAGCTGCGGACATACCTTGAAAAGTAATGTCAATCCATAAGAGATGGAATTAACTAGGCTTCTCCTGAATAGAAGTACTGGCGACCATCTGTGGTGCGGTCAATCTCAGAGAGGAAAGCCACACTCCTCTCCACATTTCCATACAGAAACCAGTCCCAAGACGCCAAAAGATGGTAGGGATACACAGATCGATGATCCATTCAGAACTATCCAGAGACAACTCAATGTTCATCCACCCAGGAGGAATTCAGAATACATCAAGATCACAAGCCCTAAAGCAGCAGGCAAAATATCAAACAAATAGCAAGGTGTATCTAAAAGGGAAGTGATCCAAAAATATATTTCTCTGTCATATATAATGCTGTTTGATATACATGATGCAAACTGTATAAGACAAAATGGCTAAGTTAGTCTGTGCAGGTAAGTATAAGCTAATCTATGAGTCAGGATACACACGAGCTAGCAAGCCCAACATAGCATCCCTCTCAGAAGAAGGAGGTAAAGCTGTGGTCTCCTGTATGAGAGTATCCACACGACCCAATAGATTAGAAGCCGTCTGCATGATGACCATATGCTCATCAATATATGCGCTCATCTTTGCGATTATATCAGTGGTAAGGGACCTCGCTACAGTACTGTCTGTGACGGCTACATCCCGGACAGATATGGCACTATCCCGCTCAACTATCACTGCATCTCTGGCTAATCTGGCCTCATCCCGCTCAACAATAGCAGCATCCCTACGAGCTAAGGCCTCATCTCTCTCCAACAGAGCGGCCTCCCTCACATCCAGAGCAGTCGACATCATAGATCGAACCTGATCTCTCTCAAAGGTCATCAGCTGAAGACTCTGCTCTAAGTACTATGTCGAGTGCTGAATCGCAACAGTGCTGGTACTAGGAGAATCTGGAAGAAATGCTAGCAACCCAGCAGCGGGCTCCTCCTCAAAGTGGGTATCAATGTCCTCCACAAGATCCACACCCTCTGCGTCGCTATCCGGTACTGTAGATACTGATGCAGCCGATAAAACCTCCATCTCCATCCAGGCGGAATACTCTGCGGAATAACCTGGACTGCTCACTGAAAAAGCAGCGACCTCACGATGGTCCCAACAAGCGTATATACGAGATCGGTCCTCGGCTGAGAGGTATCGGGCAGATGAACGCTGACCTGTCGCCCCTGTGAAAGGATGAAAATCCTGAAACTGGTCGAACTGCGACATCACGGCCAATGGGTGATAAGTAGTCGCACCCCTCAAGTCTGCTAGAGGGAGGAAATCCATGCCCGGAGCATGAGTAATAAAGTTATATGGTGAGCTAAGCCCCGAGCACAGCAATATGCTAAATGGGTCTCTGATGTCTGCCAAAAATGTGGACCAGGACTGAGCATCTATACACTCCGATGGCTGAAAGGAGTATGACATGGACATATCGTGGGTAAACCAATATCCATACCGTCTAAGGGTACCAATCGGTCTCAAGTGTGACACGAACCACACATACAGAAGGACTGAGCTCCCAGTAAACACTCCTGATGGATAAGTACTGCAGTAGGATGATGACCGCAGAGTCTCTGCCAAGATCATAGGCACAATGGTATGACCCTCCCTGAGAGCTCTCACGGCCATGATAATGCCTATATCTATCTCATCCATATACCGCGGCATGTACACATATGATAGTACACATAACATCAGTACGTCAACTCTGGCTAGACGCCAATGATCCTCTGGTGCGGTGAAATCCCCATAATGTCATGAGTAACTATCCTCTGAGCCAAATCTATCATATAGAAAACGCTGAGAGATCACATGGCCAGATGTCAGCTCATCCTGTACTACTCTGCGCCTCAATCCTGTGAGAGTCATGAATCGTCTACTCATGTCTCCTAGAGCCATATGCACGTAAGGTTTGTCCAAGGGCAGCATCGTCAAACGTGCATACTCCTCCAGAGTAGGAGTCAACTCATGGGTGCCGAATCGGAATACCTGCCTGTCAGGTCGCCAATGCTCTAGAATCCCATCTACGAATCCTGCAGGAACCTGAAATGCCAAAAGAGTCATGGTATGCTGCAGTAATATATCTACATATGCATAACATGATACATGCATAACAGATAATGGATGACAATATGATATAGGGAATGGAAAAGACTGTGTATACATTCCTAAGTATATCATCATCTAATACATCAGCTCTGTACAACTACAAATACAGGGAAATGGGGCACAGACGCCCTACTACTAACAGAGGCCTATCACAAGATATAGCGAGAATGGGGAACAGCCACCCAATATCTAACAAAGGCCTATCAAAAGATATAACGAGAATACATCAGAAGAAGACAATGGTGTCGAAATCCACATCATCAATCCTGTCCACCTGATGTAACTCCTCCTGAGTCACTGGATCTCTATCAACAGGGATGTCAGGCCTATAAAGAGGAGGATCTATGCCGACAAAACCAAATGGGTCGTCCAAAGGGCCAGCGCCTGAGCTGGAAGGAACAAATGCTGGATCTCTGCCCAAATGCCGAATAAATATATGTGACTGGTCCAACTGACGGGTCAAGCTATCAATCTGGGTCACAAGAGTCGGATCTCAGACACAAGCTATCCAATCCGTCATCATCAAGGATCCAGGAATCATGTCCCCCATAAACTGTGTGGCGCGAGACTGGGCTCCAATAGTACGAGGAAGCCACCAACGCTGGAATATCTCCTGAGTACATGGACCCTCTAATAATGCAAATCCGTCAACACCCAACAACAGGATATCAATGGCGGGTGACTGCGATACAGGTCAGTGATGCCTGACAGGAGGTAAGATCGGTATACGAATCTCCCCTGTGGTGCTCCTAATAGCACGCTCTCCTAGATAGAGCTCCCAACCGCCATCTGTAAAGAGTGGAACTCTCCTGGTGGAAATCAAATACTCGACCCCAGTCGGGTATCCATCCTCAAAACCCACTGTCAAGTGTTCCCCAGAATAGGGAAGCCAGGTGATGGTGTCAGCCGACAGTAACTCCAGCTGCATACGGCAATGAGTGAATCCCTCCGCTACAGGGACCTCGGGCAGAATCGAATGATGCCATCTTCGTCCTCGTGGATTGGTATCTAAACCTAACACACTCACGGGACGCAAACAGGGAAGCCTCTTATAGGCCCAAAATTGCCAACACAATGGCAAGACATCTGCTATCAGTAAACACTCTTAACCTATAAATGGGAAAAGACAAGAGAAATACTCACCAGCAGAAACGGGTAAAATCCTAGCCGAGCCTCGGTCAAACCCTGTGAGCGCATACGTATGCCCCGAAGGAAATAGGCAAAGGTATAGGAGCCCTAATCGTACTCTCCAATATGGTCCACGTCACGCGTAGCGCTGACCAAAACAAAAGATACTGTGGAAGAGTTATCTGCTATGAAGCAGCCTCGAATGATCATCAGGAACAATCGCCGCAGAACGCGATCCCTGATCCTGACATCATTAGGCATGGGCTCACTTAATAGCCCGCTCACAGCATCCACGCTCAAAGGACCTGAACGGACGGTCCTGCCTTTGAACGCCGCCGTCGGAACTCCTAACAAGGATCTGACGGCAGTAGGGGTAATATTCGCCATGCAAGGCACTGGCTCCCCTCCAAACTCTACGCCGGTAATAAATCGTCAATCCATCGGCGTCATCATCACCTCGCAATCCAGTAGGTGGAGTGACTGAGTCTGGTGAAACCACCGCTCAGACAATGCCCTGAGGTAACCCCAGGGACAACGACGGGGAAGGATGGAAAAGAATTCCCCAAATCTCCACTCATGCACTACTGCTCTATAATTAGGATGAAGCGCCTGGTACATGGAGTGGATGTTAAACCAGTTCCCTCGAGGCTGTGTAAAACCTGGAACCTGCATGAAATGCAAATCTACGTCAGAACCCTTTAATCCTCATCAATAGGAAAGAAGGAAAAGCAAAGTCTAACGCTATACCTCGTTAGCATGTAAGTACATCGATGGATGTCTGCCCAAATCACCCAGCAACTCTGGGTTCGCCACCTGAATGCTCGGAATCTCCCTACGAGGGACAGGTGCAGCAGGAGCGGGATCCTCTATCGGAATATCCGCCTCGTCGTCCTCAACGTTTGGAACACCTACCTGGACAGGACGTATCACGGCCTCCACCAACCTTCGAGGCTGTCTGACAGAACAGGGACGAGGTACTTCAGAAGCCCTCCGCCGTACACTAGAAGTGGTCCTATAGGAACTGTTCGGCTGATCCGAATCCATAATATCTGGACAACAAGTCTCCAAATCACCTCAGAAAGGGTGTGGTATTTCCTTACCTGGAGCTTTCTCTAATGCATTTATGATTATATGTATGCATGCATTTACTTTAACAAACAATAGAGTTAAAATGCATGACTACCCAATGCCTACCTTTTGAAAATTTTGCCAGTCCCCTTTGAAAATAGGACTATCCACATGCACTCAGGCATGTTTAGGTGGCCATTCAGTAGCACACCTGCCCCAAAGTCATATACACAATATATGTATTAAAAATCAAAAGCATCATGCATAAGGCCAACCTCAATGTTAGGAGTACTTTGCCTTTCTACCTTTTGCTCATTGGACCTCAAATAAGACAAAAAATAGCAGAAAAAGGTGTCAATTTGACTATCTCAAAAGTTAAATTTTTTCACATTATTATGTTCAGCATGGTTTAATACTAACATTTACTATGTTGAATATTTTTTATCAAGTCATTTGTGTGACGCCCCCAAAAATAGGTATACATCACCCATCTTGGGTCGCCAGATACATGGTACAAAATTCAAATATAACTTACTAATACAACTGTCGTGTACAATACGACAAAACATAAACTGTGAGTTTGAATACAAATATTGTCTTCTAGAGAGTATCCATACTCAAAAGGAGTCCTCATTACAATTATTATCACACTATTACATAGAATAGTGAGGACTACTAATGCTATCATCTAGGACCATCACTCCGTTTCCCGACTCGTCCCAGCTACGTTCTCATTTCCTGAAGAGAACAGTGAAAGAAAGGGTGAGCTCAACTAGCCCAGTAAGAACTATTATGACTAAGATAATGCAGAATAAATTATCATTAGTCTTCAACAATGTTAAACTGATAAAATACAATAGACATCAAGTTTAACTGCAGCGGAACCAACAATCCATTAAAAGAGTCAAGTAGAGAATAAAATCTACTATCTTTTATGATTTGAAAGGCTTTTCATGACTTTTATCGCTGAGACACAGCTAAAAAATAATCCACATCATCGAATCACCCCTGCACTACGGCCAAGGATATTCTTTAGTATCACGACCACGAATTATCCATGCACTACGGGTCAAAAATAATCGTGTTTTCATCAACGGTCCTGATCATGCCATAAAATAATTAACCTTTGCACTACGGCCAAAGAGAATCCATAGACATAATCATACCAAAAAAATTTCATCAATGCACTACAGGCCAATGAGAACTTTTTCCATATTATTTGTAACATTACAGTCATGATTACACCGAATAATCTCTAGTCATAATCATACCAAGTCCATCTATGCACTACAGGCCACAGTTGACTTTCAACATAATATAAACATGAGGATGATGACAATGATATAAGAATTCAATAAAATAAGTTTAAGAATTAATTTGTCCAGGAACCAATAACGTTCAAATTGTCAACATGATACTTTTGTGTAGAGTAATATTCAAGAATGCTCAGAAGAATATTTCTATGAAAAGATACTGGATGAAGCGCAAATATCACGGATATTCTACTAATTTCATGAAGTATAGAAGTCAAAACTTTAACCAACTGAGTATAATAAAGAATAGAATAACAAAAGAAATCACCATGCATGCGGTACTTCGCATAGACAGGTTATTCCAACAGAATAATAATAACGAAACCAGGTCAGGTGAAATTCACACCGATAGGATGTTCCAACGGAATAATAAAGACGGAACTAGGTCTGGCGTAAAATGCACAGACATGATATTCCAACAGAATAATAAAGACGGAACCAAGTCTAGTGTAAAACACACAGACAGGATATTCCAACAGAATAATAAAGACGGAACCAGGTCCGGTGTAAAACACACAGACAGGATGTTCCAACAGAATAATAATAAAGACGGAACCAGGTCCAGTGTAAAACACACAGATAGGATGTTCCAACAGAATAATAATAAAGACGGAACCAGGTCCGGTGTAAAATACACAGACATGATGTTCCAACAGAATAATAGAAGAATGTCACCAAGTATAGGGTAGACTACGTATACAGGTTATTCCAACAGAATAATAAATAATGGAATAACAGAAGTTCTCTTTATGAATACAAAAGAAATAATACCCCTTACGGGTACAACAAATAATATCTCTTACCTTTGAAAGAAGAGTATTCCGACTGGTAGGGCGAGAATATACTCGAAGAAACTTGTACTACGCTCAAAACTTTCTTAAACTCTAAAGAAATACGCTCAAGATTATAGAAGAAGAACTCTCTTTATAGTTTCTCTCTCTAGAGTTTCAGTAAATTCGTAAGAAAATAATGAAGGAATGAGCTTCTATTTATAGGAAAATGGAATGCATAGTAACTAATCCATAAACGGTCCAGATTGATTACTTTAATCTGACGGTCCATATTTAAAGAAAAATCTTTTAAATAAAATATAATATATTCTATTTATAGAATATCTTTAACAAAGTATTCTATTTTATATAAAAAGATGTTTCTGTTTTATTACGTTAATAATACGAATAAAACAAAACTTCATTATCGCTAAATAATTCATATTATTAACTGACAATAATTGAATCAAACTGAGTGGCTTCTCACATAAGCATTAATAATCAATACCGTGTACTACTATGCAATCACACGTATTACTATACTTTTACTATCGAGTAGTTCAACAGTATCAACGGTAAAACTTCCGCCGTTATTTTTAATAAAATATTTTTGTCGTTTTCTCAATCCGACAATAATTCCGTTGTGGGGTCGACCAATAATTGTGTCGTCGTACGAATATTCCCCGACAAAAATAATATTCCCCGACCAATCGAATATAATACAACAACTTGCATACTTTGCAAAATTTATAAATACTACCCACAACTATAATATTATCTCAAATTCACACTATGATATTTTAAAAAAATATTTCGAAAAAATTAAATCTTTATTCATAAAATCTGGGTTTTCACAATTTGTGCATACATAACCACTACTATGTGTTTAGATGTATTTCGTGCGATAACTCACAATCTAACGGACAGAAACTAGAGAAAATGCAGGCATACGTTACCAGGATAGTGTGGAACACTTGCACGGTGACAAAATTTGCAGAAAGCAGCCCGAACTCAGCAGATCTGAAGATGGCTCGCGATTTTCTCTAAGCGAAACAAGTTGAAAGTGACTTATGAATGCTGCTAGCTGATGGATATATGATCAATGCCTGGCCGCAGACCTATATGCGGCTGCAGCAGGTACACCTACAGCACCCCCTTGTGGGTCCCATCCCTCCGGTTCGGTCCAATTTGAGTTACAAAGGAGGTCTTACGAATTAAAAAGGTCAAATCGAGAATAAAAACACCACGCGATTGAGCAAAATTGCATATAATCCTAGTCTTATCTGATGAGACTTTGAATCGGTACATCACGCATTGGTATTCGCCCACACACAGGGTACACTATACCAGTGATCTCAAATGATCTCAGTCAAGCGCGGCAATACCGTACGTAGGTCCAATGCCGCTTTCTCAGGATAATCATCCTTGTCAACCTAGGTCCCCGACTGGGTTTACAACGTGAGTCCCCGACGGGGGTTACAATGTGAGTCCCCGACGGGGGTTACAACGTAGATCCCCGGCGGGGGTTACAACGCGTGGTCATCTGTTGACACACAAATCAACGAAGGTCAAACAGCCTTGACATTATCTCAGCCGATGGCAAGTAAGCCCATCAGAGCATACACAGTTGTTTGATCAATGCATACGTCCCCAGTAGATCTCCTGAGGGGTTTGCAACGTGAATTCACGGTAGGGGATTACCACGTATATTCAAGCCGTTGACACCCATATCAACGAAGGTCAAGCAGCCTTGACATCATTCCAGCCAATTGAGGGTTAGACCTATCAGAGCTCTGGAGCCATTCGGGGTTCTTACCACCCGATTACCTATATTCTCCGGCGGGGGGGTCACAACGCAATGTTCCGTTGATCTACACGACAACAGAAGTCAAGCAACCTTGACAGTATATCCCCCATGATTTTTCAGCCGTTGATTCACATATCGGTGAAATACACGTCAACGAAGGTCATGTATCCCTGAAAACATTTGCTGTTGGCAGTAACTCTAACAGAACCCTAACATGTCCTGACGATATAAACCAGGAGATTGTCATCAAGGAGGATGGATGATGGAATATGTTATACACATCCTCAAACAGATCAAGCTT
The DNA here is from genome assembly GCA_016801055.1 of Panax notoginseng. Classification (NCBI taxonomy): domain Eukaryota; kingdom Viridiplantae; phylum Streptophyta; class Magnoliopsida; order Apiales; family Araliaceae; genus Panax; species Panax notoginseng. The sequence continues at coordinate 53,249,351 of CM029023.1, forward strand.
TACCCCTACAGATCTCTTACACATAAGAGGTACCTCTGTAGGATCCAGTCCTTATCCAGGAATTTGATGATAACTCCAACATCAACATCCTGATAGACTCAGATCATACATCAAATCTGGTTATCATTGCCAATCCCCGGTTGAAGCAACAGGGAGCCAGCAATCATCCTTAGCGTGTTGGGCTACAACCCCATACACATGCATCATACATCTACATCATGTTGCTATCCATAGTACCATGTTCATCTTATTACATTTCAAGTGTCTAGGATTCTTTATCCTACTCATGCATCGCCATGCATGAGTATGATAAAGAGGGGCGTCTGTAGACACTCGAAATTTTTTGTACTACTGACACTAACATTGCAAGAGGGCAGATTCGTCTTTTATAAGAGAACCATAAAAGATAATCCACAACCATACCGGATACTATCGGAGGTTCAGCCTCAACCCCAGATCGCAATCTGGGAGTAATTGTTCCAATCTTGGAGAACCCCGAGGCATGCAGATCAATACCGGAACACACACCGGATCTCAGAGATAACCCCAAGGTATCCAGTCTCAGCCCCAAACATGGGAATAGCCTCCAACCTTGGTGATAGCCCCAAGGAATGCAGTTTCGGCATTAACCCCGGAAATGCTTGTTACAAGTGCAACCAGCTTCAATCTCGGCGCTCACAACAAGATACACTGTATCAGCCTGACAATGACATCGGGAAGACAGACACACCTCAAAGATGACAATGAGGACTTTCAACCAATTGCAGCAGTCTAATCCCAGCGAAGCTGAGCAAAGTCTGCTTTATCGACCCAACCTGACAATAACACTGGTAAGGGGCAACATCGTCATCTGACCAACGCGATGCCACGCCAAGTCGTCTCAACATATCTACGAAACAACGGCCCACAAGGCTAACCAATCCAGAGTTGCTATTGTGCGGGGTAACAGATGAAAGTTGAAGCTTGAAGACCGGAGGGCACCGTCACATCTTCAAAGACTTCGTACAAACTCTAATCCCATGCCATCGTACAAATTCTCGACAACGGCAGTCCGAAATAGGTCCTGTATACCTCAAACGGATGCTCGGATTACACTTTAGAAAAACTGAGTGGACATTACAGTGCCCGCGTGCACGTACTTCGAGGCGACTCGACCCGACCAAACCTGGCCGACCCGACCCGCCTCTGGTACACCTGCGGCTGAGCCATAGGTACACCTGCGGCACCTTTTGCCTATAAATAAGAGGCTTGGGGTGCTGATTTTTAAGAGAAAAAAGACGGGGAAACCCTGCAGAATTCGCTCTACACTCGCTATACATTGTATTTTCCCACTTTAAACACCTGTGAGCTCATATACAACCCTCTTTTGTACCTACACAAGTCTGTGTTTACTCACTCTAAAGATATAGAAGTCTTCTTTGGCAGCCCACTATAAGCCTTCTCACACACTTTAGAGTCTTTCTCTTCATTGTTGCACACACCCTTCTACACGTTGAGAGTCGTGTTGCTTGCTTTTGCCCGGACTTCGGTCCGTGGTTTCATTTCAGTCTATATATATATATATATATATATATATATATATATATATATATATATATACATATATATTGACTAACATTACCGAGTTATGCCTCGGTTGAGCCTAGATTTCGGTCTGGAGCGTTTATTTACTTTTCTATATATATATTTTTATATATATGAACTGTGTATCAGACATTATTCGATTGAGCCTAAACTTCGGTTTGGTGCGTTTATTGCTTTAATATATATATATATACTTATATATATTAACTGTGTGTCGGACTTTGTTCGATGAGCCTAAACTTCGGTTTGGTGCGTTTAATTGCTTTCTTATATTTATATATATATATATATATATATATATATATATATATATATATATATATATATATATATATATACTTATATATATAAACTGTGGTCGAACTCCGTTCGATGAGCCCGGATTTTACATCACGTGCGTTTACTCGCTTTTATATATATATATATATATATATATATATATATATATATATATACTTATATATATGAACTGTTATCGAACTCCGTTCGGTGAGCCTGAATTTTATATCCAGTGCGTTTACATGCTTTTATATATATATATATATATATATATATATATATATATATATATATATATATATATATATATATATATATATATATATTTACATTTCGTCCCACCTAGAGTTTACTTCGTGGTGGTTGACCGTTTTCACAGCTTTCTGTACGTTTTGTCCCGCCTGGAGTTTTGTTCGTGGCGGTTGATAGCTTTTAACAGCTTTATTTACATTTCTGATCCCCCATGGAGGTTCTTCGTAGTTGGTGATCATGTATGTATATATATATTTACGGCTTTTATATATACCTACTTACTGCTTTCATACAAATTGCGGTATCATGTGAGCCTAGGAATCATGTGATCACAGATTCATCCCATTGGATCTAGATTCGGTTCCCGTGATGGACATTTTCAGCTATAAGCAGCTTGTAAATTATTCTGCGGTGTCTAAATTTCCTCAGATGGTTTCCATACCCACGAGGAAGTCGGCATTATTTTGTACATTATTTTCGTACGGATGCTTCGCAGCGGTCAAATAAAATCAACCAAGCAGCGCATTTAATAAAAATGGGAGTGTAAAAGGCCTCAATTACTATTGAGCGTCAGGGCTTGAAAAACCTCTTTTATAAAACATCACTGCCATATCTTGCTAAAATTAAATTTTTACATAAATTCAAACCCTGCGTATATAGGTGCGAACGAGGCCTCGTACCACTTTTAAATAACAGCATATTGACTCACATACACACACACACACATTCAGATAATAGTTTCTTGAAAAGAGGCGGTCACCGTGGTAACACAGATGTCGGGGGGTTCCTAACACCTTCCCCCCGCATAACCAAGTCCCCGGACCCTAAATAAATCTCGGTTTCACCGACCCGTATAGCAGTGTCACATCACTGGGTCAATGTGCAAACCTTTTCTTGGTTGTGTTGGTACAACCATTTAAAAAACCAACTGGCGACTCTTAACAGTCCATCGTCGACATTATACATGTCGGTCCTTTTTCACTTGTTTTTTCAAACAAATCTCACCTAAAAGGAGAACACCAAAGAACAAGTAACGGAAAGGGACATCTAAAAATCCCGACGTCGACAGGTTCTAATTTTGAACCTTAAATCAATTAATTAAAATTTAAAAAATTTTATAAATTCTCGGGTTGTCACATTCACCCCTTCTTCTTAAAATTTCGTCCCCGAAATTTATCTTACACCTTACTCCATACATCATACATACACACACCATTCATTCTCACCATCACATTCTACCCAATACACCACTCTCAAGAGTAAAAATTTTCAAATTTTGCTGAGGAGTCATATAGACTATTTGTCTGTTATTTTCGCAAAAGTTTTATGGAAATTCATCCGCAAATCGTCATAACTTACAGACACAAAGGGTGATTAGGCCGATATGCCCTGTACTGGCCAAGTACTGTTTACCAATCTATCTGTTCCTATTATCCTCAATATTCCATTTACACACAACTATACCCAGTTCGTCAAACCACACTTATGAGTTCATTTACTTGCCATAATCATATGAGTTTAAGAACTTGTTCTAGTCAGACCTTTGGCGTCCATTCGCTGAGGGGTTTATAAACATTTCATATTATTATGAATCAAGAATGTCACATAAGTATGAGTTTTAAGAACTCGTACTTAAACTTATATTCTCTACCAATGACCTATCTATCTGTTATACACATGAGAAAGGAATCACCCTCTTAACATGTATATAGCAAATAACGCGACACAAACATTTCAATGATTATCATTGCCAGAAACTAAGTAGTTTTTACACCAAGTATAATTCTCCGCCCATACAAGGAATCATACAACTCAGCTGCCGACATGAATCCTTAATTGAATCCCCACCTAACACTAACCCCCTTCTCAATACGAATTTCATTCAACTCGTATTCATAGTCCTTTCCTGAATCTATACCAATTCATAGTACAACTGACACCCAGCAATCTTGCTATAAACTGTTCAATCATTAGATTGATTCTTCTTCCTGCTATTACCTTATCAGATCACGGGGTGATCTTATCGTATATATTACGATTCATTTCTATATCTTGTTCATTTTGTTTTACGATCTCCTATCACTTTATTTTTAGTCTTTTAGACTCTATCTATTCACCACTACTGTCCACCTTTATTATCAGAGTTAGGAAACTTTGTATCTTTACAACTCGTCGAGATTTGTCTTTGAATCTTATCAACCAACTAACTCTATGTGAGTTAGATCTTATCCTAATCACTGCGGTTATTGGTCTCAGGTATCCCACCTAAGGTTCATAACCAACAGCTCTGATACCAACTGTGAGGTCCCCAAATCTGGGTTCCAAATCACCGCGGATCCGGTTCGATCATTCTATCACTATTACTATTTTTGCGGAAGATATAAACATAAATTATTTATACAATACAATACACACAATTCCCCAAGGTCGAGTAACCTTAACTTAATACACAAATCGTAACTTATTTATGTAACGCCCCGAAATCCGGTCTATTTTCACATCCGGATTCTGTACGTCACTGTCCCATTTTCTTCCAAACATACATCATTATATACAAAAATATAATAACATATATTCTAAAATCCCAGGTTCTATAACCACAAAACCTCTTTCATTACAAATAATGATAATTACATTATTCTTTACATCTTACACGAGTGACTTTCATCCGCCACAAAGGATTCATAACTGTTCATTAAACTAGTCTATAGTTTAATTCTATTATTCTATATTACAAGTCTTCACTTGCTCTTCACGCACATTCATATAATGAATGTCACTTCGTCTGAATACCGCTCAGCTTGATCTTTACGGGATCCTTAAGTTCTTTCTAACCTCGTTCGCTAAAAATATTTTTATTTAAAGCAAGTGTGAGCATTCAATTGCCCAGCAAGTCATAACAATTGAACAAACAACTTCAAGAGTGTAAACATTCTTCAGAACTTCAATAACCGAACAAAGGTTATGAAGCAGCTTGAATAATAGGAATCGTCTTGATTCCTATCATTTTAAAACATTAGTCCCATGCACTTTGAAATACTTTCATTCTCTACTTTCTTTCATGCATAATCGGTCTGGCTAGAATCAATTGCATAGACTTAACAATAACGGTTCATGTATAAACCGAACATACTTGTATTAAACAGTTCGATCACAAAATAGTTCATCTCATAAAAACACCGAAGTGCTCACATTGTGGCTCAAGGCCTTATACATACTACCATCTCGTATAAATATCGCACATTCACACGTAGACAAAACCTCTCAAGTTCAACATCTGAGAAGTTTTAGAAACTAGCATTCATTTAAAATATGAATAAAGTTAGGAAACTTGCCTTACGCATAGCTACAGCTTACAGTTTACGCTGAAATGCTTATTCCAAAACCCTATATAACAAATAAGGAAATAACAAGTACACCAATTAGTCATATACTTAACTTACGCATTGGTTTACTTAACTTTACTTCTTAAGGTTCGCGTTCTTGTAATTTAAGCTTACGCGACTAACTTTCATTACCAGATTACGGCTTCATGACATACTGAGATGTCTTACTCAACACATTCATCATCTTTGATGATTCACATTCTTATCTTCTTCTTATACTTCTCTAGGACTCAGCACACATCGCTTTTTTACTAGTAGTCCATATGGTACTCTGAGTGGTTTCCCACAAACAACCAACAAACAAGTTCCCGCCTCATCTACATTGCCCACACAGTGAGTTAGATCGGTTGCCAGTTTTGTATATACCTTCGCTCTCTGAAGGAATTGTTTAGTCCAGCTCCCATATGTCAACCATCAAAGGTTACGATTGTACTATAACCTAACTTACCTTAACTTATCCGAACCATTAAACTATAGTGTTCGTTAAGTCAACTTCTTATTCCTTATGGCTTTCTGGCAACTAAATGCCATACCTCAGGATTCATTCTTTATCGTCTAAGTCATACAATCCTTTGTATACTCGGAACGATCATTCAATGTCAATACTATGAGACCATAGCGTTAAACATTTCATATGAACTTATTCATATCTTACAATGTCCGGTTCCCTCAACTCGGAACATTGTTCAAGTTATACTTATTAACTCTGCTTCTTAACGTTATACGTTATTATCTTCAATTTAGTTTCTTCACCGCTCACGGTTAATCAACATTCTTCATTACATTACAGTTAAACCATACACAGGGTGTAGGTTCTGCCCGTTTAACACTCGCTTACACTCAACCTTCACGTCGGTTAAAGTGTTCAACATTTACATTTCAATCTAACATTCTCATCCGACTTATATCGGACTTCAGTAATCTTATTACCGTTCGTTACGACTCTCTTGATACCATTCGTATCTTACTTACTATCTTCGTCAACGTCTATGTCATACAACCACGGTATACTTAGAACGTTCGTCCAACGCGAATACAATTCACAAGGATCGTTTACGTATTCAATGTTCATGTTGCTCGTCTCTTAATCTCTCATTTAGCCTTTACTCAAGGTTTCAATTACATTCATCATTATCCATCCCATGAACCCCATGTTCATTATTCTTTCTTAATGTCAAAGTCATACCGTTCGTTGTATGCTAAGACCGATCGTTCATCGCAACAACGTTGCGTTCACAGCGTCTATACGCTTTACATTCATCTCTCAATGCCATGTCATAACATCGAAATGTTATACATCAACATCGTCAACCAACGTCTAAGGAATCACAACCATAGCAATCCATCACGTTCGTTTATCGTGACTACGGTCCCCGGACATCGGTTCCGTAACCCGCATTTACATTCTTTGTCTTTTATTCTCGTTTAATCTTTTCGTTCAACCTTTACTAAAGGTTTAAAACACTTAACTAAGTGTTACATTACGTGAACTATATGTTCATACTTCTTTCTTACACATCCCCCAGTATCTGAGAAATAAAATTCTCATTTCTGGGCAGTGCCTTGCACTGGCGCTGCGGCGCCGTGCCCTTCCCTTCCTCTCGCGCTGCGGCGTGGCACACCTTTCTCTCTTTCCTTCCCGGACTGGCGCTGCGGCGCCAAGTCCTTCTTTTCCTCTCGCGCTGCGGCGCCACTCTCCAGAAGTGTATGCCGAGCTCGTGCTGCGGCGCCCCCTCTGGCGCTGCGGCGCCACTTCTCGCGCTGCGGCGCCCCTTCCCGCGCTGCGGCGCCAAGACAAAAACCTAGAAATTTTTTCTAAGTGTTATGTCAAGTTTGAGATGCTTACTTTACGATCTCATAACTTCTTCGTTATAACTCGAAACGAGGTCGTTCCAAAGCCATTCTCTTCCTTATCTTACGTACTTTAATATGCCTCGGATAGAACTTCATTCTGAATCTGCTAACATGCCATTCAATTGGCTTAATCTTAACCCTTCGTTCATTTTACGCTTTTAACGTGCTTCGTTCGTTCGTCCGTAATTCGGTCATCCGAACTCAGAATTCATTCGTTCTTAAGTTCACGACTCACATTTTATACGTTCTCTTACATCCTTATGAAATCCTACACGTTCGGGTTTATTTACTAACTTTCTAATTCTCGTTCGTCTTTTACGAAATTTCGCCATAACTTCGTTATAGCTCAATTTTAACCCGTTCTTCATGAACGTTTCTAACGTTCCTAACCAAGCAATAAGAAACTAACTTATACGCGATAGTTTTAAACTTGTCCATCAACAACAATTACACTATGATGGTTTTAAATTTGTCCATCAACAACGTTCTACGCGTTCTTCGCGTGTTCTTCGCGTTCTTCGTTTTTAATCGATATTTTGGATTACGATTTCACTTTTTTCTGGAATTTGATGTTATAAAACACCATTCCTTATTTAATTCACCTACTCGTTCATAATATTCGTTCGGATCGCTCAAAATCCTCACGAATCTTATATTTGCTTAAGAAATTTATAAACTAAATTTCTTATTTCTCATTTCTTATTTTCTCATGATTTCAACCATATGAAATCATTACTAACATCTTTTACTCGTTATTCTCATTAAGTTATGTTTTAAACATATTGAACTTAAAGAAAATAGTAGAAGAAACTAGGGTTCGGATTGCCGTTCTTCTTTATTTCTCTTCCGTTAGACAAAGCCGACGATTTGCTAGCTTTTCTATTTCACGATCACTTTTGATCCGAGCCTTCATGCTCATACTCTTCTTCTTCCTCTTCCAACCGAGTTCTCTCTCTCTCTCTCTCAAGTTCTAGGATTTTCAAAATCCTAGAAAATGAAATTAAGCTTCATATTTATAGATTTTCAAGGTTAGGGGCATTTTGGTCATTTCCCCTCCACCTCCTTACTATTCCAAACTTGGCAACCAAGTTTACTTGGCCACCACCCTTACTTGGTGGCCAAGTGGCCACCCCTTATGCCCATGGGTCATCCCCATGGGTTGCTCCATGGGTTTTACCCATCCGTTTACCCACCGGTTCGATCCGCGGTTTCTTTTTTTTTTTGGTTTGGGCCTTAACCCTAATTCTTATTCGGCCTAAATTGGGCTTAACTTCATAAATCATTGGGCTTGACATAATCCAAGTCCAATTAGATTCTACAAAAGTCTATGAGCACAAAGTCCATTAAGACTAATCGTATTCTACGCATTCCATTCTCGTATGCTCGTATTCTCTTCGTATATTGTTCGTACGATATTCGTATTATACGTCGTACTAATCTTCGTAATATACTCGTATAATAACTCGTATCATACTTGTATTTCTCACGCATAATAACCCTAGTTATTATACATACTCATAACATTCTCGGAACTCACTTTCCCTAACCCTTAGGTTTTAAGTCCGCAGGCGAAAACTTCATTTTTGCCATAACTGAAATATTATTGAATATTTCATCACGTCTTAAGATTTCACGAAATCCAGAACTTCTCAGAATTTCAAAAATAATCTCCGAGCAAAAATAGGTGAATAGTGCCTATTTCGTCTTTTTTCCCGAAAAATATTTTGTTCCCGGAAAAATTTCATTTTCGTCTTGAAAATTCTTACTCGTTCAATCTAGCTCGTAGCCAGAATACTCCCGACTTATAATCATTCTAGGTTATAGAACGATTAATAAACACTTAACACAAAATAGTATTAATAAAAATTCATTTTATTAATAACTAATTCTTTAACTTAAATTCTTGACAATCCGATTTTCCGGGTTGTCACAATTTAACTTACAATAACATTATTATTATACAACTATTTAAAATCTAATCCCACACATTTACTTTAAGCTAGAACTGTCTTTAACCTTTCCTTGTATCCGACGCATTCGCTTTAATCTGTAATATTTTATCATGATATGTAAGACCCCAACTTTTATAAATAAAGATGAATTTTTTATAAATATCATTTTTGAATATTATAGAGTTAATTTGATATAATGTTATAGTTGTGGGTAATATTTATAAATTTTGCAAAGTACGCAAGTTGTTATATAATATTCGATTGGTCGGGGAATATTCGTTTTAACAGGGAATATTCGTACAACGGCGCAATTATTGGTGGACCCACAACGGAATTATTGTCGGATTGAGAAAATGACAAAAATATTTTATTAAAAATAACGGCGAAAGTTTTACCATTGATACTGTTGAACTACTTGGTAGTAAAAGTACAGTAATACGTGTGGTTGCATAGTAGCACACGGTATTGATTATTAATGCTTATGTGAGAAGTCACTCAGTTTGATTCAATTATTGTCAGTTAATAATATGAATTATTTAGCGATAATGACGTTTTGTTTTATTCGTATTATTAACGTAATAAAATAGAAACATCTTTTTATATAAAACAGAATACTTTATTAAAGTTATTCTATAAATAAAATATATTATATTTTATTTAAAAGATTTTTCTTTAAATATGGACCGTCAGATTAAATTAATCAATCTGGACCGTTCATGGATTAGTTACTATGCATTCTATTTTTCTATAAATAGCAGCTCATTCCTTCATTATTTCTTACGAATTCACTGAACTCTAGAGAGAGAAACTATAGAGAGAAACTATAGAGAGAGAGAAGAAGAGTATTCTGCTACTTAACTACTTCCTTATTTCAGCTCTTCTTTAAAACGGTAAGGGGTGTTATTCTTTCTTATTCATGAAGAGAACTGTTGTTATTCCATTTCTTATTATTATGTTGAAATAACCTGTATACGCGGTCTACCCTATACTTGGTGACATTCTTCTGTTATTCTGTTGGAACATCCTGTCTGTGTGTTTTACACCGGACCTGGTTCTGTTTTTATTATTATTCTGTTGGAACATCCTGTCTGTGTGTTTTACACCGGACCTGGTTCCGTTTTTATTATTATTCTGTTGGAACATCCTGTCTGTGTGTTTCACACTAGACCTGGTTTCGTCTTGTTATTATTCTGTTGGAACATCCTGTCTGTGTGTTTTACACCGGACCTGGTTCCGTCTTTATTATTATTCTGTTGGAATATCCTGTCTGTGTGTTTTACACCGGACCTGGTTCCGTCTTTATTATAATTCGGTTGGAATATCCTGTCTGTGCGTTTTACGCCGGACCTGGTTCCATTATTTATTATTTTGTTGGAATAACCTGTTTGTGCGGTCTATCGCATGCATGATGATTTCTTTTGTTATTTCATTCTTTATTATACTCAGTTGGTTAAGTTTTGACTTTTATACTCCATGAAATTTTTGGAATATCCTTGATAATTGCGTTTTATTCAGTATCTTTTCATGAAAATATTCTTCTAAGCATTCTTGAATTTTACTCCACAAAGTAGTATCATGTTGACAATTTGGACGTTGTTAATTCTTGGAAAAATTAATTCTTGAACTTGTTTTATTGAATTCTTATATCATTGTCATCATCCTCATGTTTATAAAATGTTGAAAGTCATCTGTGGCCTGTAGTGCATAGATGGACTTGGTATGATTATGACCAGGGATTATTCGGTATAATCATGACCGTAATGTTACAAATGATGTGATAAAAGTCCCCATTGGCCCGTAGTGCATTGAGGAACAGTTGTTGGCATGATCATGACCATTAATGAATACACGAATATCCTTGGCCGTAGTGCAGGGGTGATTCGATGATGTGGATTATTTTATTAAGCTGAGTCTCAGCGATAACAGTGTTGAAAAACCTTTTAAATCATAGAAGATAGTAGATTTTATTTTCTACTTGACTCTTTTAATGGATTGCTTGTTCCGCTGCAGTTAAACTTGATGTTCGTTATATTTTATCAGTTTAACACTGTTGAAGGCTAATGATAATTTATTCTGCATTATCTTAGTCATAATATTTCTTACTGGGCTAGTTGAGCTCACCCTTTCTTTCATTGTTCTCTTCAGGACATGAGAATATAGCTGGGACGAGTCGGGGAACGGAGTGATGAACCAAATGATAGTATTAGTAGTCCTCACTATTCTATGTAATTGTGTGATAATAATTGTAATGAGGACTCCTTTTGAGTATGGATAATCTCTAGAAGATAATATTTGTATTCAAACTCACAGTTTATATTTTGTCGTATTGTGCACGACAGTTGTATTAGTAAGTTGTATTTGAATTCTGTACCATGTATTTGGCGACCCAAGATGGGTGATGTATACCTATTTTTGGGGGGTCACCATTGGCATCAGAGCTTAGGGATATGATCCCTGGCTAAGATGTGAGAATAGAACTAGGAGGGGAGAGACGGGAAATTCCTTCGCTAGTATGACCTACCTCAGTTTATTTGCATGGTATTTAATTGGTCGGTCATAATATAAGGATAATATATGACATATCAATTAACTTTTGTTTTGTGGCAGAATCTGAAAATGGCATCTGAGAATGTTGAGAATAGCAATGGAGCACAGGCGTCTGTTGATTCACCACATATCAATAATCAGGATAATGTGCATCAGGAAGGTGACAATCCTCATGCAAACAACAACACTGACCAGATGATGAATGATGGAATGTTCAGAAACTTTATGCAGTTCATGCAACAGCAGGCGAGAGCGGCTCCTGTCCAAAATATAGGTGGAAACACTGAAAACTCTCGGACGGTCACCGCTAAACAGTTCAAGGAGCTGGGACCACCAGAGTTTAAAGGAGAGCCAAAACCACTTATAGCAGAAATATGGATAAAGCATATTACCAAGATATTTGATGTCTTGGGATGCTCCGAGGAGCAAAAGGTTCCCTTTGCCGCCTTTATGTTGCGAGGAGAGGCAGATTACTGGTGGGAATCGATTAAGCGTACTTAACTTGCCGCACTGAAGATGTCTTGGGAGAAGTTCCAAGAGCTGTTCAATGACAAATACTTTCCCGAAAGTGTTCGTCACATGAAGGAGGTGGAGTTCATCAAATTGGAGCAGAATAATATGACCGTGTCGCAGTATGCGGCTAAATTTGCTGAGTTGTCCCGGTTTGCGTCCCACTTGGTGGATAATGAAGAGCGAATGACGCGAATGTTTTTGCGAGATTTGAAACCTGAGATACGTCAACATCTTATTTCTCATAAACTGTGTTTGTATTTAGATGTTGTGAATAGGGCTCAGTTAGTGGAGCGCGATAACGAGTCAACGCAACCAAAAGAGAGCAGTCAGCAAAATGATAATACCAGTGAGAACAGTCATCGAAGTGGTGACAACAAGCGTGGAGGGAATCAACAGGCCAGAAATGGTAACCACTTCGGTGGTAATCAAGGCCAAAACAATAAGAATGGTCATTTCAAGAAGAGGAGATTCAACAATGATGGAAAGATGTCAGCACCAGCACCCGTTGTTAAGGAAGGAGAACGACCACCTATCATATGTTTCAAATACGGAGGGGAGGGGCACATCAGTCCCAACTGCGCGATGCCGTCTAAAGCATGTTATAATTATGGAAGAGAAGGTCATTTAGCTCGATTTTATCGTTTACCAAAAATAAGTTCAGCCAAGATGGAGACACCAAAGGCCGTCCCAGAAAAGTCCAAACCGGTAGTGCAAGGGAGAGCGTTTGTTGTGACCTCCCAGAAAGCAAGGAACCCGGATGAGGTCATCACGGGTAAGCTTATCATAAACTCTAACGAAGTCAATACTTTATTTGATACCAGTTCTACCCATTCTTTTATTTCTCCTACTTGCGCTCATCGATTAAATTTGACTCCGAAGAAATTAGACTTTGATTTATCTGTTGAAACTCCATTGGGAGAAACCTTCATTACATCCACGGTTCATAAGTCTTGTTTGGTTCAAGTTGGTACCCACACATTACCTGTCGATCTGATTTCATTAAAAATACTTGCATTTGACGTGATTCTAGGGATTGATTGGTTAACTACTCATCATGTAAAAATTGATTATTTTCGTAAGGTTGTTAACTTTCATATTCCTAATCGACCTATTATGCGAATTCAAGCAACCAAACCATTAAAATCAATCGCTGTCATCTCAAGCCATAAAGCTATTCGTTTATTGAAAAACGGATGTCAAGCTTTCTTAGCTCATGTCACGGATCTAAACAAAAATACGTCAGTTTTGAATGATATTTCTATTGTTAATAAATTTCCTGACGTATTCTCTGAAGAACTTCCTGGCCTACCCCCAGAGCGTGAAATTAAATTTTGTATCGACCTTGAACCCGGTACAAAACCCATTTCCAAAGCCCCATATCGAATGGCTCCTATTGAACTTCAGGAGTTAAAGATCCCACTGCAGGAATTGTTAGACATTGGCTTTATTCGTCCTAGTACTTCTCCTTGGGGTGCTCATGTGCTATTCGTGAAGAAGAAAGATGGAAGTATGCGACTTTGTATTGATTATCGGGAGTTGAATCATGTCACCATCAAAAACAGGTACCCATTGCCACGTATTGATGACCTGTTTGACCAGTTGTAAGGAGCACAATTCTTTTCAAAGATCGATCTTCATTCTGGATATCATCTGCTGAAGGTTAGAACTGAGGATATTTCAAAGACAGCTTTCAGAACTCGATACGGGCGTTATGAATTCCTAGTCATGTCCTTTGGATTGACTAATGCTCCTGCTGCCTTCATGGATATGATGAACTGGGTATTCAAAGAATATTTGGATCACTTTGTGGTCGTCTTTATTGATGACATCCTTATTTATTCCAAAAGCCGTGAAGATCATGAGCAACACTTGAGGCTGGTACTCCAAAAGCTTCGTGAATACAAGCTTTATGCCAAGTTAAAGAAATGCGAGTTCTGATTGGAGGAGGTAGCATTCCTTGGGCACATAGTATCAAGTCGTGAAATATCGGTTGACCCGACAAAGATTGACGCTATTCAAAGCTGGGAGCAACCTAAATCAGCGACCGAAGTACGTAGCTTTCTTGGTTTAGCTGGTTATTATCGGAGATTCATGGAAGGATTTTCTCGAATTGCTACTCCATTAACTCAGCTAACTCGGAAAGATACAAAGTTCAGTTGGAGCAAAGAATGTGAGAAGAGTTTTCAAGAACTCAAGAGGAGACTCATTTCAGCACCTGTTCTAACAATACCATCTGGCTCGAAGGGATTTGTCATCTACAGTGATTCTTCGAGCAAAGGGTTGGGATGCGTTCTCATGCAACATGGAAAAGTCATAGCCTATGCATCAAGACAACTCAAGGAATATGAGAAGAATTATCCTACTCGTGATCTAGAGTTGGCAGCTGTTATCTTTGCACTTAAAATTTGGAGGCATTACTTGTATGGGGGAGAAGGTGGAGATCTTTACGGATCATAAAAGCCTCAAATATTTCTTCACTCAAAAGGAACTCAACATGCGACAATGACGTTGGCTTGAACTGTTGAAAGATTATGATCATACCATTCAATACCATCCTGGAAAAGCGAACGTGGTAGCTGACGCATTGAGTAGAAGATCATATGCAAGTACGAGTGCGATATTGTCAACACAAAGCCCCATTTTGTGTGACTTGCAAAGGATGGAGATAGAGTTAAAGACTCCAGGGACCCATGTGATGATGACGAATATACGAGTAGAACCAATTTTAATTGATAAAGTTAAAGCTGCTCAAGCTACAGACCTGGAGCTGATGCGTATGAGGAAGAAAGTGCAAGAAGGTGCTATGCCGGAAGCAAGAATCGATGAAGAAGGAATACTTCGAGTCAACTCCAGACTTTATGTTCCTAACAACCCTGATTTAAAGTATGAAATTATGATGGAGGCGCACAACACACCGTTTGCAATCCATCCTGGAAGTACCAAAATGTATCGTGATCTTCGTCATACATTTTGGTGGAGCAATATGAAGAGAGAAATAGCGTTGTTTATCTCAAGGTGTCTAACTTGTCAACGAGTCAAAGCGGAGCATCAAGTACCAAAAGGTCCATTACAACCACTTGAAATTCCAGAATGGAAGTGGGAGCATATTACCATGGATTTCGTTACTGGTCTTCCCAAGGTTTCTCAAGGCATTGATGCAATTTGGGTCATTGTTGATAGATTGACCAAGTCTGCTCATTTCTTACCAATACGAGAAACTTATACACTTGAACGTCTTGCTCGTATGTACATAAACGAGATTGTAAGACTACATGGTATGCCAGTATCCATAGTTTCTGATCGAGACACAAGATTCACTTCACGATTTTGGGTTAGTTTGCAAAAAGCTATGGGCACGGATTTACGATTTAGTTCAGCATATCATCCCCAGACGAACGGACAATCAGAGAGGACTATTCAAACTCTTGAAGATTTATTAAGACTCTGTGTCCTTGACTTCAAGGGAAGTTGGGACAAGTTCTTACCATTGGTGGAGTTTTCCTACAACAACAGTTATCAAGCAAGTATTGGCATGGCTCCATTCGAAGCATTGTATGGAAGAAAATGTCGTTCTCCAGTATGCTGGGATGAGGTGGGTGAAGCAACGTTGTTGGGACCGGAGTTGGTACGTATGACTACAGAAAAGATTTAAACGATCCGACAATGTATAAAAACCTCACAAGATCGACAAAAGAGTTATGCTGATCTTCATCGAAAGGACATAGAATTTGATGTAGGTGATCATGTGTTCTTACGTGTTGCTCCATGGAAAGGAGTTACGAGATTTGGAAAGAGATGAAAGCTCAATCCTCAATTCATCGGTCCATTTTTAATCCTCGATCGAGTAGGAACTGTGGCTTATAGACTCGCTTTACCGCCAAGTATGTCTCGTGTTCATAACGTTTTTTACATATCCATGTTACACAAATATTTGGAAGACCCGAACCACATTATTGAGTTAGAACCGGACGAAATAGCGGAGGATTTAACGCATGAAGAAGTTCATGTTCAAATCTTGGATAAGAAGGAACATATTCTACACTACAAGGTTATACCTCAAGTCAAAGTTTTGTGGAGAAATCACGATGTTGAGGAAATGACTTGGGAGTTAGAATCTGAAATGAAATCAAGGTATCCTTACATCTTCGACATACCAGGTACGTACCCTAATTTCGAGGGCAAAATTTCATAAGAAGGGGAGGTTGTAAGACCCCAACTTTTATAAATAAAGATGAATTTTCTATAAATATCATTTTTGAATATTATGGAGTTAATTTGATATAATGTTATAGTTGTGGGTAATATTTATAAATTTTGCAAAGTACGAAAGTTGTTATATAATATTCGATTGGTCGGGGAATATTCGTTTTAACAGGGAATATTCGTACAACGGCACAATCATTGGTGGACCCCACAACGGAATTATTGTCGGATTGAGAAAACGACAAAAATATTTTATTAAAAATAACGGCAGAAGTTTTACCATTGATACTGTTGAACTACTCGGTAGTAAAAGTACAGTAATACGTGTGGTTGCATAGTAGTACACGGTATTGATTATTAATGCTTATGTGAGAAGTCACTCAGTTTGATTCAATTATTGTCAGTTAATAATATGAATTATTTAGCGATAATGACGTTTTGTTTTATTCGTATTATTAACGTAATAAAACAGAAACATCTTTTTATATAAAACAGAATACTTTATTAAAGTTATTCTATAAATAGAATATACTATCTTTTATTTAAAAGATTTTTCTTTAAATATGGACCGTCAGATTAAAGTAATCAATCTGGACCGTTCATGGATTAGTTACTATGTATTCTATTTTTCTATAAATAGCAGCTCATTCCTTCATTATTTCTTACGAATTCACTGAACTCTAGAGAGAGAAACTATAGAGAAAAACTATAGAGAGAGAAGAAGAGTATTCTGCTACTTAACTACTTCCTTATTTCAGCTCTTCTTTAAAACGGTAAGGGGTGTTATTCTTTCTTATTCATGAAGAGAACTGTTGTTATTCTATTTCTTATTATTCTGTTGGAATAACCTGTATACGCAGTCTACCCTATACTTGGTGATATTCTTCTGTTATTCTGTTGGAACATCCTGTCTGTGTGTTTTACACCAGACCTGGTTCCGTTTTTATTATTATTCTGTTGGAACATCCTGTCTGTGTGTTTTACACCGGACCTGGTTCCGTTATTATTATTATTATTCTGTTGGAACATCCTGTCTGTGTGTTTTACACCGGACCTGGTTCCGTTTTTATTATTATTCTGTTGGAACATCCTGTCTGTGTGTTTCACACCGGACCTGGTTCCGTCTTGTTATTATTCTGTTGGAACATCCTGTCTGTGTTTTACACCGGACCTGGTTCCGTCTTTATTATTATTCTGTTAGAACATCCTGTCTGTGTGTTTTACACCGGACTTGGTTCTGTCTTTATTATTATTCGGTTGGAATATCATGTCTGTACGTTTTATGCCGGACCTGGTTCCATTATTTATTATTCTGTTGGAATAACCTGTCTGTGCGGTCTATCGCATGCATGGTGATTTCTTTTGTTATTCCATTCTTTATTATACTCAGTTGGTTAAATTTTGACTTTTATACTCCATGAAATTTTTGGAATATCCTTGATAATTGCGTTTCATTCAGTATCTTTTCATGAAAATATTCTTCTAAGCATTCTTGAATTTTACTCCACAAAGCAGTATCATGTTGACAATTTGGATGTTGTTAATTCTTGGATAAATTAATTCTTGAACTTATTTTATTGAATTCTTATATCATTGTCATCATCCTAATGTTTATAAAATGTTGAAAGTCATCTGTGGCTTGTAGTGCATAGATGGACTTGGTATGATTATGACCAGGGATTATTCGGTATAATCATGACCGTAATGTTACAAATGATGTGGTAAAAGTCCCCATTGGCCCGTAGTGCATTGATGGACAGTTGTTGGTATGATCATGACCATTAATGAATACACGAATATCCTTGGCCGTAGTGCAGGGGTGATTCGATGATGTGGATTATTTTATTAAGCTGAGTCTCAGCGATAACAGTGTTGAAAAACCTTTTAAATCATAGAAGATAGTAGATTTTATTTTCTACTTGACTCTTTTAATGGATTGCTTGTTCCGCTGCAGTTAAACTTGATGTTCGTTATATTTTATCAGTTTAACACTGTTGAAGGCTAATGATAATTTATTCTGCATTATCTTAGTCATAATATTTCTTACTGGGCTAGTTGAGCTCACCCTTTCTTTCACTGTTCTCTTCAGGACATGAGAATATGCTGGGACGAGTCAGAGAACAGAGTGATGAACCAGATGATAGTATTAGTAGTCCTCACTATTCTATGTAATAGTGTGATAATAATTGTAATGAGGACTCCTTTTGAGTATGGATACTCTCTAGAAGATAATATTTGTATTCAGACTCACATTTTATATTTTGTCGTATTGTGCACGACAGTTGTATTAGTAAGTTATATTTGAATTATGTACCATGTATCTGGCGACTCAAGATGGGTGATGTATACCTATTTTTGGGGGCGTCACATGATATAACAAGGGTGAGCATGAAAGTTCCCCGACAAGTTTAAATTCAAAAATATAACGATATATCATGATTGAAAGTGTCAGAATAATAAGCTGACTATAATTCAACAATATAATTGTGAACTAGCAGGAACAAATTTATGACTGAACAAGTATTATACAATTACAAATATATCTAAACCAACTGCTAATGAAGGTGATCAGCCTTTCATACCAGACTTATACATGCAATATGTACAGAGTACAATTCATATCAACCAACAATGATTAACCATAAGCTTATCCGAATGAAACACTTTTAGTAGAGTTAAATACAAACAAACTTGCCTGAACCGTTGATTATCGCTACGCAATTTATATCGCCTTATCCGAAGACCTAATATTAGTAATATAGATCTCAAATATTAAAATAATATCATCACAATATAATATTAGTATATATATATATAGATATACATAAAATAACCTAAACACATAACACATATCCCTATCAGTTTATAACACCCATAAGACTCGGTATCAAGTCAACTATTGAAGTCTATCTTGATTCCGACAAAATTCTAACGTCTCGACGGTCTAGTCAGACTTTTATCGAGTCTAAGTTCAATTAAACTCTGCCTAACACTTAACAATTATCTCAGATAATTTATTAACAGTCAAAATATTTTTTATAAGCTCGTAATAATTTTTAAATAATTATTACCATTTATCTTGATTTTTAAATCATTAATAACGTATTTAAATAAATTAAATACTACTTAATTCTTTTATCATTAATATTTATTTAATACTAAATATTAATGAAAATCATAACATAATATTATAATATAATTATAATATATCAAAGTATTTTTTAATACCTTAAAATCATATTTATATGATTTTTAAACACTTAAATCCATTATCCGATAATTATTTTTAATATTAAAATATTAATATTTTCATGATAAAATATCAAAAGTTATATTTTATAACTTAAAATATTTTTATAACACTTAAATCATTTTTATATGATTTATAAATTATTAATTCTATTTTTCCATAATTTTTTTTAATATATTTATTAAATAAAATAATTATCATTAATATTAATTTATTAATGAATTTTATCACAAAATATCAAAAGTCATTAAAATAACTTAAAATATTTTCTAATACCATAATATAATTTTTCATGATTTTTCATGTATTAAAATCCTTTTAAAATAATTTATTTAATATTATGATTAAATAAATTAAATACCATTTATATTCCAAAAATATTAAATATTTATGAAATATACTCAAAATAATTAAAAACTATTTTTCAGACTTTAAAATAATTCTTTTTGAATTTATTATGTATTTTTAATAATTAAAAATCATTTTTTTTCTATTTATTTAATTAAAATAATAATTTTCAGAAAATAATTAATTAAAAAGGGGCCCTATAATGACAGACCCGTCGCTATAGGTGTTCTTGAGTGTTCTTGAGCCTTCATGTCAGACACCAAGGTAGGGGGTTTGACCGAGTTAAATTTAGTGTTCCTTTTGATTTATGGGCTTGTTAAGACATTAATCTTGTAGTATATATGTAATACTACAAGTATATATCTTCATATAAGTCATTAAGCATCACAATTACAAGATCCAAGCCTGAAAAGGTGTTGTCAGAGGCTTCCTGGGATTTCTGGGTTTCCCAGATTCCCAGCCAGTTTCGAGTGGCCACCTTGTGGCTCGATTTTGTATACATTCTGTTCATTAACTGGTCGATCTCTTAGTTCATAAATGTAGGTCTTGTGTCAAGGAACAACAACTAATCAACATATCAACTTAGAAACATCATAACAGTACGATTTAGGTCGGTCAAAGTAGAGGTCAGAAACGTGTTCATGAACAAATCTGGGTTTTCCAGATTGTTCTTCAGGTAGTTGGTTAACCTATGTTTGACCGTGCTTATTTTCATTTCTGTTTATGATATAAGCAACATAAAGGCATGATCGTGTAGTCCTTATGCCAGACTACAAGTCCATTACACAAACATGGACAAATCACTTCTCAGAAGAAAGATCAGAGGCCTTAAAGATGTTGTCAGAGCTACCTGGAAAAATCTGGGTTTTCCAGAAATTGATTTCCATGGTCGGTCAACCATGGTTGACTGGTTATATCTTGGAATCTACCCATGATCTGGCCCTGTTTCCAGTTCCAGATCACAGGCAACATGGCATACTACAAATCTATAACTTCAAACACCATAAATCGTTAACAAACAAAAATCTAAGAGCCCTGACATTGGCTTGTCAGACAACAAAATTAGGGTTCTTGACCAATTTTAAAAACTTGATTTTCGTGCCTCCAGAGGTTATGGATCCATGATCCAACAATCCAGATCACTTATAAACACCTTCTAACACATATCTAACCAATCATTAACAACATTTAACATCAAACCATAAAATTTTAAAAATTAGGGTTCTTACATGCTTATGCTTTGATTTTTGATTTCTGATCTTTGATCTGTTCTTGGAAAGCTAGGAGATGATAATGTTTTTGGTTTCTCAATCCTTCTCACTCTAGATTTCGAAATATAGAGAGAGACAAGGCTTGGCAAGTTTGCCAAATAAAGTAAGTGATTTTACTTAAATTTTATAAAATTTTGATTCGATGTATCTCATGTTGCTAGGTGTCACCAATGATCAGATTTGGCTGAGACAAATTCACATGGCTAGGGTTAGGTTTTCGTGAACAACTTCTCCTAAAGTCAACACCTATACACCAACTTAATAAAATATAAAAAGGACACAAAAGTCATTTAGCTATCCATTTTAATGGCATTTTTGATATTTGATCAAACCCTTTAGGGTTTAGAGTTTGGAAAATCTTAGGGTTTAGGGTTTGGAAATCCTTAGGTTTTTAAAAAATAATTTCTAGAATTTCCAAATTAGATTTTCAAAAATAGAAAAAATAATATTTCTAAATTATAATTAGAATTTTCTAATTATATTAAAATTTCCTAATCACAATTCAAATTTAAAAATTAGGATTAATATTTTCTAATTAATATTGCTAATTAAGCAATTAGGGTCAAAATGGTCATTAGGGTTTATAACCCATAATTAGGGTTTTAATTAGAAAAATAATATTTCTAATTTATAAATTAGATTTTGTAATTAGGGTTTTCTAATTACTCATTACTTGAAAATTAGGATTAATATTTCCTAATTAACATTACAATTACTAAATTATCACTTAGATTTTTCCTAATTATAAATTAGGGTTTCAAATTTTGAAATTAGGGTTTTCTAACGAATTTGTTAAAATTAACTCTAATTAATATTATAATTATTTACACTTACGCCATTAAGTTCCCAATTTAGGGTTTCAATATACCGAATTAGGGTTTTAAAATTCCCGAAACTGAAATTAGGGTTTCAGAACCGATTTCTATGGTTTCTTATCCATTGCTAGGGTTTTCTAACTGAACGTTGACGTTCTTAATATATACATGGGGTTTGTTACAAATATCGTTTATCTGGTCAACCCTTGACCCTTAACCACATATTGTACACATATACACCCATATACACAGAACACATTCACATATTCCCTTAATCCTGAATAATTCACCTAAATCCTTCACAGAATTTTGAAATCCTCAAAATTCTATCCTAAAAATATCAAACGCATACACTTATTTTCTATCTAGGTTCTAATTTTGAACCTTAAATCAATTAATTAAAATTTTAAAATTTTTTTAAATTCTCGGGTTGTCACATGGGACCCACGTAGGGGTGCCGTAGGTACACCTGTAGCAGTCGCAGGTGGACCTGCGGCTAGCCGTGGATGTCTATTAATGGGTTGGTTTGCTTTTGCAAGTCATTTTATGTTGCGTTGCACAGGAAATTCGAGAGCTCTTCTTCAGATCTGCTGAGTTCAGACGACTTTCTGCAAATTCTATCACCGTACAAGTGTTCTACACTGTCCTGATAACGTGTGCATGTCTTCTTTTCCAGTTTTTATCCGTTGAGAAATGACTTATTACATGAAATGCATCTAAGCACATAGTAGTGAATATGCATGCTCAAATGACTTGATAAAAAATATACAACATAGTAAATGTTAGTATTAAACCATGCTGAACATAATGATGTGAAAAAATTTGACTTTTGAAATAGTCAAATTGGCACCTTTTTCTGCTTTTTATTATCCTATTTGAGGAAAAATAATCAAAGGTGGAAAAGTACAGCAATCCTGGTAATTAGGCTACCCTTATGGATTGATGACTTTGACATTTAAATGCATATAGTATGTATATGACTGTGGGCATGTGTGCTACTGAATGGCCACCTAGTCATGCCTACGTGCATGCGGATAGTCCTAATTATAGAGGAAACTATGGCAAAAATTTTCCAAAATATAGGCATTGAATAGTCATGCATTTTTAACTCTACTATAGATGTATGTTAAAGTAATACATGCATGCATGTAGTCATAAAATACATTTTGAAAAGAAAGCTCCAGGTTTTAGAATTACCACACCCTTTATGAGGTGATTTGGAGACTTATTGTCCATATATTATGGATCTGGATCAGCCGAGTAGTTCCCGTAGGACTACTTCTGATGTATGGAGGAGGGCTTCTGAAGTGCCTCGACCCCGTTCTGTTAGACAACCTCATCGTCTAGTGGAGGCGGTGATACGTCCAGTCCAGGTTGATGTGTCAGACGTCGAGGACGAGGAGGAGGATGTTCCGGTTGCGGTCTCGCTCCTGCTGCACATGTTCCTCGTAGGGACCTCCCGAGTATTCAGGTGGCAAACCTAGAGCTTCTGGGTAACTTGAGTCGACATCCGTCGATGTATTTGCACTCCAACGAGGTATCAAGTTAGATCTTAATCTTCCTTCTTTCCTATTGATAAGGAGTAAAGGATTCTTATGTTGATCTGCTTTTTATGTAGGCTCCTGGCTTTACATAGCCTCGAGGGAACTGGTTAAGCATTCACTCTATGTACCAGGCTCTGCATCCTGACTATAGAACGATTGTGCATGACTGGGGATTTGGGGCGTTCTTTTCCATCATTCCCCGTTGCTGTCCCTAGGGTTACCTCAGGGCATTGTCTGAGCGCTGGTTTTACCAGACTCAGTCACTCCATTTGATGGACTATGAGGTGATGATGACGCCTATGGATTGGCAGTTTATCACAGTTATGGAGTTTGGAGGGGCACCAGTGCCTTGCACGGTGGATATTACCCCGACTATCGTCAGATCCTTGTTAGGAGTTCAGGCGGAGGCGTTCAAGGGCAGGACTGTCCGTACGGGTCCTTTGAGTGTAGATGTTATGAGTGGCCTGTTGAGTGAGCCCATACCAGCCGATGTCAGAGTCAGGGATCGCATTCTTCGGCGATTGTTCCTGATGATCATTAGGGGCTGCTTCATAGCAGATAACTCTTTTACGGTGTCGTTCGCTTTGATCAGCGCCACGCGACATATGGACCGTATTGGAGAGTATGATTGGGGTTCCTACACCTTTTCCTATTTCCTCAGGGGCATGCGTATGCGCTCGTAATGCTTGACTGAGGCTTGGCTAGGATTTTACCCATTTCTGCTGGTGAGTATTTCTCTTGTAATTTACCATATACAGGTTAAGAGTGTTAACTGACAGCAGCTGTTTGCCTTTGTATTGGCAGTTTTGGGCCTATGAGAGGCTCCCATGTTTACGTCATGTGAGTGTGTTAGGGTTGTATACCTATCCATGAGGACGACGATGGCATCATTCCATACTGGCGGTGTGATGCCCCCAAAATAGGTATACATCACCCATCTTGAGTCGCCAAATACATGGTACAAAATTCAAATACAACTTAATAATACAACTGTCGTGTGACATACGACAAAATATAAACTGAGAGTTTTAATACGAATGTTGTCTTCTAGACAGTACTCAAACTCAAATGAAGTCCTCAATACATTTATTATCACACTATTTCATAGAATAGTGAGGACTACTAATGCTATCATCTGGACCGTCACTCCGTTCCCCGACTAGTCCCGGCTACGTTCTCATTTCCTGAAGAGAACAATGAAATCAAAAGGGTGAGCTCAACTAGCCCAGTAAAAAATATTAGGACTAAGATAATGCAGAATACTTTATCGTTAGCCTTCAACAGTGTTAAACTGATAAAATATAACAAACATCAAGTTTAACTGCAGCGGAACAAGCAATCTATTAGAAGAGTCAAGTAGAGAATACAATCTACTATCTTCTATGATTTAAAAGGTTTTTCATCACTTTTATCGCTGAAACTCAGCTTAATAAATAATCCACATCATCCCTGTACTACGGCCAAGGATATTCATTAGTATCACGACCACAAATTATCCTTGCATTACGGGCCAAGGATATTCGTGTTTTCATCAATGGTCATGATCATGCCAAAACCCGCGCCACTCAGTTCATGGGGGATATGGTTCCAGGATCCGTGATGATGACGGATTGGCTAGCCTATGTCCGAGATCCAACTCATGTGACACAGATTGACAGCTTAACCCAGCGACTGGACCGGGTGCATTTCTATATTCGATATTTGGGCAGAGATCCGGTAGAGGTAGATTCGTTTGATCCTTCCAGCACAGAAGCTGGCCCCTCAAATGACCCATTTGGCTTTGTCGACGCAGATCCTCCTTTGTATAGTTATGACATCCCAGTTGATAGAGATCCAGTGACTCAGGAGGAGTTAAATCAGGTGGACATGATTGATAATGTGGATATTGACACCATTGTCTTCTTCTGATGTGTGTTCTCGTTATCTCTTTTGATAAGCCTCTTGTTAGATATTGGGTGGTTGTGCCTCATTCTCGCTATATCTTTTGATAGGCCTTTGTTAGTAGTACGGCGTTTGTACCTCATTTCCCTGTATTTTTAGCTGTACAGAGATGATGTATATAGATGATGATGTATTTAGGAATGTATATACTATCCTCTATTCCCAGCATCATATTGCGATCAATTATCTGTTATGCATGTAACATGTTATGCATATGTATGTATATCCAGAGATGTTCAACGTTAACCCCTGGATGATACTATAATTCTTCGACAGTCAGCCGCATAGATCACACCCCGCCATTATTGGTGGCATCCCGTCTGAGATCCTGGTATGATAGTATGTCACCCTCATATAGGATGACCATAGATCAGTTGTTGCAGCATACTATATGACCCTTTTGATGTTTCAGGTTCCCGCAGGATTTGTGGAGGGCATGCTAGAGCACTGGGCACTAGAGAGGTAGGTTTTCTAGCTTGGGACCCAGGAGTTGACTCCAACTTTGGAGGAGTATGCATGTTTGACAATGTTTCCACTTGACAGACCTTACGTGCATACTGCCATTGGTGACATGAGCCGGCAGTTTATGACTCTCACCGGGCTGAGGCGGAGAGTTGTACAGGATGAGATCACATCCGGCCATGTGATATCCCAGCATTTTTTGATTGACAGATTTGGCTTTGAGGATAACTATGCTAGGCGTTCTGGGGATTTCACCATACTAGAGGATCAGTGGCATTTGGCCAGAGTAGATGTATTGCTGTTGTGTGTATTATCATACGTGTACATGCCACGATACATGGATGAGTTGGACATCAGCGTCATCATGGCAATGAGAGCTCTCAGGGAGGGTCATACCATTATTCTGATGATTATGGCAGAGACGCTGAGGTCGGCCACGTTCTACAGCACTTACCCTACAGGGGTATTAACAGGCAATTCGGTCATACTGTACATGTGGTTTATGTCACACTTGAGACTGATTGGCACATTCAGACGACACGGGTATTTTTTCACCCACGAGATAGCTATTTCGTATTCCTTCCTATGGAGTGTACATATCCTGCATCTTGGTCCGTTTTCATAACTGGGATCAGAGATCCGTTTGCTTTCTTGCCTAGTACAAAGCTCAGTTCGCCCTACAGTTACCTTACTCATGCTACGGGCATGAATTATATCCCTCTGGCTGGTTTGAGGGGCATGACAACCTACCACCCAATGGCCGTGATGTCGCAATTTGACCAGTTCTAGGATTTCCATCCTTTTGATGGGGCGTTAGGTCAGCGTCTAACTTCTCGCCACTTGTCAACAAAAGGATCGATCCCGGGTGTATGCTTGTTGGAATCAGCGTGAGATAGCTGCTTTTTTTGTTAGCCATCCGAGTTGTTCGCCAGAGTATTCTGCCTAGATGGAGACAGAAACTTCATCGGCTGTGACAGTATCCATAGTGCCGAGTATGGATTCAGATGGTAGAGAGCGCGTGGAGGACATTGATTCTCACACTAAGGAGGAACCATTTGGAAGGTTTTGTGAAAATCAAAGAAGCAATCAAATTACAAAAATTAACGGAAGCAAAATAAAATCAGATTTTAAAATTTTTCACAAACCAATTACCTGGATCATCCTTTATGCATATTATTAATTAAACGAAGAATAAGAAATTATGAAATCATACCCTTGTACAAACGAGCTTCCTCAGGTACGAGTTCATCTCCTACTTCTCCGCGATCTCCTTAATTATTCGGGTAGATTCCTTCATTTGATCAATGTAAGCCACCCAAGTGTATGACCTCTAGAGGTGATCCACCAAGGAAGAAAAATTTTCAAGAAGAAGGGTGTATTGGCTCAAATCCTAGTTTTTCCTGTCTCTATAGAAAAAGGGGGCGTACTCTCCAACTATTAGAATTACGTATATCTGATATCAGATATAAGACTCCTCTTATAAAGATATCAGGTAACCCTATTAACATAAGGTATTATTTATTTAATTAAATGGGATCCCTAATCCTATTAGGGATAATTAATTAAACTCCTTTAACTAATTTTTCCTCCTAATCCTATTAGGAATAAATGAGAGTACATATATTAAATTAATTTCTAAATTTTTTTCAAAATCAAAATAATAATAATAATAAGACTCATCTTATTAATTTATATTTAATATTTCTAAAATATTAAATAATAAATATTAAGTTATTTAATTTATTCTATCACTATAGATTAAATTAAATATACTTAACATATTATTACGATTATGTCATTAACATCTTAAATAATTATTCTTCCTTTTATGGTGTGACCCTTTAGATTCTCCATATTAAACCGGTTATGAATAAATCAATTAGAACAATTCTAACCTTATTTAAATAATTAAACTAAACAATTAATTTATTTAAATAAATAATATTTATTCTACAATAGGGATAAGCCTCCCTAGCGATTAACAACTTTCCAGATAATATAGATTTCAACATTAATCATAAAAGAACCTTTGAGTTAATAGTTACCCTACAATTTAATCCTTCCACCATACAATGTCCCAATTAAATATAAGACATAGAATTACTGTCAAGTCTTATTTTATTTAATTATATGTATTTCGATTCCTAAATGCACAACTCCTAATGAATGCAAAATAGAAACTACTTTCTAATTTCATTCCACATTGGCCAAGGATTCCTGGATTGTCATTTATCGAATCACATAGGACATTTCTCTTCTTTTACTAGAAGTGGTAGATTCTTTATTGATCATTCACTATCTTCATATATAACTTATTACACCCAAGCATACCCTTTGATATACTCTAAGAGTCTTAAGGAATAAGTGAAAGTGTAATTCATTATATATAAGATACTATGATGATATCAAATCTAAGGATCATTTGTACTACTATCACTACAGGAATTCCTATTGGCATGCAAGTAAAACTCCATTAGGTATCCCTTAGCGAGTCACGTTCAGTGAACTTATTCTCTAATAAACACCTACATATTTGCTTTAGTGTCTCCACACAAATGATCATGAGATTAATCATCCCCATCCAATGAGCAAGCAACGTACGTACCAATGTATCCGGATTTACCAATCCCCTTTTTAGTAATCCATTGATTGAGAACATTTTAGTTTTAAGCTATCTAAGAATTTAGATCTCATTAGCATGATCTCATCATGATTCTAAAATCATTGCTTAAAACTATGGGTTTATCACATATTATTAAAACAGCACCCTGTAGATAATAAATGCCTTTAATAAATAATTCTTTTATTAATAAATAAATAAGATTGATTACAAAGTATATGCTTTATCATCATACATGATTGGCTTGTATGCATACTACTTTCAATCTCCCACTTGCACTAAAACCAATCGTCGTGGTATCTCATACCCATCTTCTCTAAGTGACGATCAAACTGCTATTGTGTTAACGCTTTAGTAAATGGATCTACAATATTGTCTTGAGAGTCTACACGCTCCACGGTGACGTCTCCTCTTTCAATAATCTCTCTGATCAAATGAAATCACCGCAACACGTGTTTAGATTTCTGATGAGACCTGGGTTCCTTAGCATGCGCAACAGCTCCAGTGTTGTCACAGAATAAAGGCACTGGTCCTGTAATGCTAGGAACCACACCAATTTCGGTAATGAACTTCTTCATCCAAACAGCTTCCTTTGTAGCTATGTACTCTACCTCTATCACTGAATCAGCAACTGTTTGCTGTTTAGAACTCTTCCAACTCACTGCGCCACCGTTTAAGGTAAACACATACCCCGAAACGGATTTACTGTCATCTTGGTCTATTTGAAAACTTGAGTCTGTCAAGCCCTCTAGTTTCAATTCAGACCCATCGTAGACAAGAAATACATTCTTAGTTCTTCTTAAGTACTTTAGGATATTTTTCACTGCCTTCCAGTGTTCTTCTCCTGGATTCGACTAATATCTGCTTGTTACACTAAGTGCATGACCGACATCTGGTCTAGTACATATCATACCGTACAATTGCTAAAGCATAAGGAATCTTACTCATACGGTCTCTCTTCTTAGGCGCCTTTGGGGCCTGTTTCTTGGAGAGATGTATTCCATGGCCCATCGGCATGAGACCTCTTTTGGAATCTTCCATGCTAAACCTCTTTAGCATCGAGTCAATGTACGTTCCTTGGGACAAACCAAGCATCCTTTTAGATCTATCTCTATAGATCTTTATCCCCAAAATATAGGATGCTTCTCCCAAGTTCTTCATAGAGAAGTGTTTAGATAACAAGATTTTAATTGATTGTTGCATAGGAATATCATTCCCTATCAGTAATATATCATCAACATATAATACGAGGAATGAAACAGCGCTCCCACTAACTTTCTTGTACACAATGGTTCATCCTCATTTTTAATAAAATCAAACTCTTTGATTGTCTCATCAAAATGGATGTTCCATCTACGAGAAGCTTGCTTCAATCCATAAATGGATTGTTGTAGCTTACAGACTTGATTTGTTCCAACCTTTAAAACAAATTCCTCCGGTTGTGTCATATACACATCCTCCTCAAGTCTCCCATTGAGGAAGGCCGTTTTCACGTCCATCTG
Source organism: Panax notoginseng (assembly GCA_016801055.1). NCBI lineage: Eukaryota > Viridiplantae > Streptophyta > Magnoliopsida > Apiales > Araliaceae > Panax > Panax notoginseng. The sequence goes on from CM029023.1 coordinate 53,279,674, forward strand.
CCAAATTTCGTAGTCATGCTAAGTTACAATCGCAAGCAAAATCTGAATGGACTTGAGCATTGCTACTGGTGAGAAGGTTTTGTCATAGCCAACTCCTTGTCTTTATTTTAAACCTTTTATGACCAGTCGGGCCTTATAGGTCTGTACCTTGCCGTCTGCTCCAGTCTTTCTTTTAAAGACCCATTTACACCCAATAGGCTTGATGCCTTCAGGTGGTGAAACCAAAGTCCATACTTGGTTCTCATACATGGAGTCCATCTCAAATTTCATGGCTTTTTGCCACTTCTCTGAGTCTTTACTACTCATAGCCTGTTCGTAATTCAATGGGTCATCATCATCAATGATGCATACCTCATCGTCATCTTCTATGACTAGTCCATACCTATCAGGTATCTTTGGTATTCTTCCAGATTTACGAATAGGGTGTGGTACAGAAGGAATCTCTACTTGGACAGGTTCATCCATTTGATTTGTAGTGGTTTATGGTTCTTGAATTTCTTCAAGATCTATTTTTCTCCCACTGACCCCTTCAAGGATAAACTCCTTTTCCAAGAAGGCAACATGTTTGGCAATAAATACTTTTTGTTTAATAGGATTGTAGAAATAATATCCTAAACTTTCTTTAGGATATCCCACAAAAGTACACTTATCAGATCTTTTTCCAAGCTTATCATTCTGAAACCTTTTTACATAAGTTGGACATCCCCAAATCTTAACATGCTTAAGACTAAGCTTCCTCCCTATCCACATCTCATATGGAGTCTTAGGGACGGATTTTGAGGGAACCTTATTTAGTAGATATGTAGCCGCTTCTAGGGCATATCCCCAGAATAATACCGGAAGATCAGTAAAACTCATCATGGAACGAACCGTGTCCAACAGTGTTAGATTTCTCATTTTAGACACACCATTCAGCTGTGGTGTCTCTGGTAGAGTCCATTGTGAGATTATACTATTTTCTTTGAGACAATTGAGAAACTCACTACTTAAGTATTCATCACCTCGATCTGATCGAATAATCTTAATACTTTTGCCCGTTTGTTTCTCTACTTCACTTCTGAACTCTTTGAACTTTTCAAATGATTTAGATTTGTATTTCATTAAATACACATATCTAAATCTTGAGTGATCATCAGTGAATGTAATAAAATAAGAATACCCTCCTCGTGCATTCGTTGTCATAGGTCCACATACATCCGTGTGTACCAACGCTAATAACTCTATAACTCTTTCTCCTTTCCTACTAAAAGGAGATTTAGTCATTTTTCCCATGAGACAAGATTCACAAGTTGGATATGATTCATAATCTTATAGCTCTAGGAGCCCATCTTTGTGCAACTTGGATAATCTTGTTTCATTAATATGACCGAGTCTACAACGCCACATATAGGTATAATTAACATCATCTCTTTTCCTTTTCTTAGTTTGTTCAATTTGAAGTATATTTTCATGCAAGTCATGAATACAAAGTCCATTTCGTAAATTACCAACACCATATAAAATATTATTATTATAAATAGAACAACTATTATTCTTTATTATAATGTCAAAACCATCCATATCCAATACAGATATTGAAATAATGTTTCTAATAAGTGACGGAACAAAATAACAATTATTTAAACTAAATAGATTTGCCCGCAGGCAGTGCTAAACAATAAGTCCCTACAGCTAATGCAGCAACCTTTGCTCTATTTTCCACTCATAGGACGACCTCATCCTTGCTCAACTTTCTACTTCTGACCAGTCCCTGCATATTATTACATATGTGAGAACCACAGCCGGTATCCAATACCCTAGTAGAAGATTGACTTTTAGAAAAATTAATTTCAATCATAAACAAACCTTGATTAGGATTTTAAGCTTCTCTAAGCTTCTTCTGCTTTTGTTCCGCAAGATAATCCTTGTCGTTCCTCTTCTAATGACCTGACTTGTTGCAATGGAAGCAATTCCCTTTGCTAGCTGGATCAGGTTTCTTTTGATCCTTCACTTTCGCCTTTCCCTTAGCCTTCTTAGATTTCTTCTTTTCAGAAGATACCTTGGGCCTCTTCCTTTTCTTGGAAGAATCATCCACCAGTAACACATGGTTCTTCTTGGATGAGAAGTGACCTTCAGCAGTTTTCAACATGTTAAGTAATTCAGGCAAGCTGACATCTAACTTATTCATGTGAAAATTCACAACGAATTGTGAGAAGGTATCTGGGAGTGACTGCAAGACTAAATCTTGACTCAACTCCCCATCCATGACGAACCCAAGTTGTCCAAGACGTTCAATCAGATTGATCATCTTTAAGACATGTGTCTCAACGATAGTGCCCTCGGTCATCCGAGATCGAAAGAGCTCCTTAGATATTTCATATCTAGCAGTCCTACTTTGCTCACCATACAACTCTTGAAAGTGTAGTTGCATAGTAGGAGCATCAATGGTTTCATGCTGACGCTGAAGCTCGTTACTCATGGATGCGAGCATGATGCATTGAGCCACAGATGCATTGAGCCACAGATGCATCATCTTTCCACTATTTAAAAGTAGCAATCTCTTCCTCAGAGACTGTCTCTGCAACTTTTGCAGGTACGGGCGAATTTAGGACATAAGAAATCTTTTCAGCAGTGAGAATAATTCTCAGATTCCTTAACCAGTCCGTGTACTTAGGTCCGGTCAGTTTGTTAGCATCAAGTATGCTATGCAGTGAAATTAGTGAATGTGACATTTTGAAAATTCTACATGTAAAAAGACAATATTTTAGAAAACATTCATTTAATTAATTACCAAAATAAATTAGGTCTTATTTTATATTAGTATCTCCCACTATTTTCTTCAAACTATATTACCCTCATGAATATAGTTCGACAATATCTAATTAAAGATTTGCTAGTGAGAATAAGGATCCCATTTCAAATGTATATAGCCTTGTGTGTGCACAGCAAACTATATATAAATAAATAGATAGACAACTCTTGTCAATTACATCATCATGTAACTCCTTATATTTTGCCTCTTAAATCATAATGGTCAAGTGTGTGCACATCCGAACTAAAATGATTTAAGTTAAGTCATACCCAGCATTTCCATATAAGTGAAGAGAAAATTACAGCCCTTGTGTGTGCACAACAAAGCGGTAATGTTCAATTCCTTATAAACATCAAATGTAATAAAAACAACATCTCAAATATTTAATACTTGCCTTGTGTGTGCACAACAAACTCATATTAAATATTTAATACTCTAATATTTTTATCATGCTGGAAGGCGACGTTCAATATTCTAAATATCTTTGAATGTTACAACTTAATATAATAAAAACTTTGAGGGGCTTGTTTTTATTAGTCTCATCTTGTTTAGCGCGCATGCAAATATATATAAAATACGCGTCATATTATTAAACATGCGAAGCATGTTTGCATAATATACAATATATATAATACTAGCATGCACATATAGTATACTATATTCTACCCGGATTGATTATGGACTTTTATTCTAGTTTGGTTCACTAGAGCCACCAAGTGAACCAAAAGGTCAAACCCTAGGGTGCAAGAATAAACATTTAAATATAATTATTACATTTAAACCCGGGCTCCATTACAAACGGGTCTTCGAGCGCTCCTTTCTCCTTGATCTCTGGTTCTTCGAAAAAATTCTAACTAATCCTATTACATAAACTATTTAATTTAAATAGAAACCTTGATCAGCAGTCAAGGGGAAGTACATAGGAGAGAGATAGAATTTACATCAAGAAGAAAATCAACAAAGACAAGGTACGCAGACCCCATTTAATAAAACTCATTCATTCAAACATCCAACCAAAATAAATCCAATCACATTGGTCAATAGTCTATAATCAATTTCATTTATTATCATACATATCATCATATGTATCAATAAATAACATCATTCCATATATTTATGAATATCATTTAATGGGCAATATTATGTTGCATGAAATCCAATTTCAAGATTAAAATAAACTCTTTATTTTAATTATAAAATTATTAAAATATTATATTATATATATGTATATAATGCTTGCACTTTCTGTGATTCGCGTCCAATATATATATATATAACTATTATATATAATATTAACATAAACAGAAGTAATTTGCATGTTAAGTATCTAGTATGAATATTATATATATAAAAGAAATAACTTGTTATCACCATATTATATATAAAATCCGAAATCACATGTTAACAGTATACATATTCATACATCTTGGGCCATACGAAACATGTTAGTACTTATATATATATATATATATATATATATATATATATATATATATATATATATATATATATTAATCATATCTCAGGATCATACTATACCCATACATATATGCCCAATATATTATTCTAAATACATACCCATACATATATGGAATCAAAAGAATTAATAATTTGCCTAAAATTTGGCTCTGATACCACTGAAAGGTTTTGTGAAAATCAAAGAAGCAATTAAATTGAATAAATTAGCGGAAGCAAAATAAAATTAGATTTTAAAATTTTTCACAAACCAATTACCCGGATCATCCTTTATGCATATTATTAATTAGACGAAGAATAAGAAATTATGAAATCATACCCTTGTAGAAATAAGCTTCCTCACGTATGAGTTCACCTCCTACTTCTCCGCGATCTCCTTGAATTTACAGGTAGATTCCTTCCTTTGATCAATGTAAGCCACCCAAGTGTATGGCCTCTAGAGGTGATCCACCAAGGAAGAAGAATTTTCAAGAAGAATGGTGTATTGACTCAAACCCTAGTTTTTTCTATCTCTACAGAAAAAGGGGGCGTACTCTCCAACTATTGGAATTACGTATATCTGATATCTTATATAAGATTCCTCTTATAAAGATATCAGGTAACCCTAGTATTATTTATTTAATTAAATTCTTTTAATTAAATGCGATCCCTAATCCTATTAGGGATAATTAATTAAACTCATTTAACTAATTTTTTCTCCTAATCCTATTAGGAATAAATGAGAGTACTTATATTAAATTAATTTTTAAACTCTTTTAGAAATTAAAAAAATAATAATAATAATATTAATAAGATTCCTCTTATTAATTTGTATTTCATATTTTTAAAATATTAAATAATAAATATTAGGCTATTTAATTTATTCTATCATCATAGATTAAATTAAATATACTTAACATATTATTACGATTATGCCATTAACTTCTTAAATAATTATTCTTCCTTTTATGGTGTGACCCTTTAGGTTCTCCATATTAAACCGGTTGTGAATAAATCAATTAGAACAATTCTAACCTTATTTAAATAAATAAATTAAACGATTAATTTATTTAAATAAATAATATTTATTCTACAATAGAGATAAGCCTCCCTAGCGATTAACGACTTGCAAGATAATATAGATTTCAACATTAATCATAAAAGAACCTTTGAGTTAATAGTTACCGTACAATTCAATCTTTCCACCATACAATGTCCCAATTAAACATAAGACATAGAATTACTGTCAAGTCTTATTTTATTTAATTATATGTATTTCGATTCCTAAATGCACAACTCCTAATGAATGCAAATTAGAAATTACTTTCTAATTTCATTCCACCTTGGCTAAGGATTCCTGGATTGTTATTTATCGAATCACATAGGATATTTCTCTTTTTTTACTAGAAGTGGTAGATTCTTTATTGATCATCCACTATCTTCATATATAACTTATTATACCCAAGCATACCCTTTGATATACTCTAAGAGTCTTAAGGAATAAGTCAAAGTGTAATTCATTATATATAAGATACTATGATGATCTCAAGTCTAAGGATCATTTGTATTACTATCACTACAGAAATTTCTATTGACAGGCAAGTAAAATTTCATTAGGTATCCCTTAGCGAGTCACGTTCAGTGAACTTATTCTCTAATAAGCACCTACATACTTGATTTAGTGTCTCCACACAAATGATCATGAGATTAATTATCCTCATCCAATGAGCAAGCAAAGTACGTACCAATCTATCCGGATTTACTAATCCCCTTTTTAGTAATCCATTAATTGGGAACATTTTAGTTTTAAGCTATCTAAGAATTTAGATCTCATTAGCATGATCTCATTTAGATTCTAAAACTATTGCTTAAAACTATGGGTTTATCACATATTATTAAAACAGCACCATGTAGATAATAAATGCTTTAATAAATAATTCTTTTATTAATAAATAAATAAGATTGATTACTGTTAGGTAAAATCTATATACGCACAACACGCAAGTATACGTGGTCAACAAGTAATAAAGTGATGAGTAGAGTATCGTTCCCACAGAGATCAACTAGCAATAATCTTAACTTACAATTACCAATTTTCTATTAATCCTAAGTTTATTAAACTATTCAACTCAATGTTTATAATTAAAGATTCTACATTAAAGAATAACAAACTACCACAAAACAATCACAAATATCAAAATTTGGAATTTTAAATAATTAATGGAGAATTAGACTTATGATTTCACCCTAAGCTTCACTCTAATTTTAACACCTTTATTCAATTTCAATTCACTATCTCAGTTTATTAATCAATAACACGAATGTAGTATTAACCACCTCTCGATGCACTAATACCGTATTAACTTAAATCCACAATTAAGATAGAAACAAGTTAAACACCTTAATTAACTAACTCACTATATCTCTATGTGAATTACAATTAAAGAAGGGTTAAGAATAAGTTCTCTATCCAATTAAATGCGATGTCAAACATATCTCTACCTTAACATTCATCAAGATTCTGCTATTCACAAAATTCATGAACACATGTTATATCAACTAAGTTTAGATTTGAATATCATCTCTCGATTCCATACAAATCCACAAAGAATTGTTGATTAGAAAATTCATAAATTCAAACTCAAATTAATATAGATAAACTGGAAATAGATTATTGAACTAGAAATCAAAGTTATAAAAACATCGATTCACTCAAAGATCCATCATAAGCCTAAAAAATAAATTAGTTCATCATAAATGAAATAAACACTGAATAAATCATAGAGAACATTCTTTCAATTACAAATAATAGCCTAAGACGAAGAATATTGAAAAACACCCTTCTCGTAGCCTAAATTACAATCGTCTTGAAAATCTCCTCGAAATACTCATCCCGAACTTGCTAAGAAAAACTAAGATTAATCTTCATAATCTGTCTTATGTGTTGTATAATTTTGTTGTTAATAGAGTAATATCCCTCCAACCCATATGTCCCAGTCGAATTCTCTGCTAAATAGAGTCCATAAGCTATTCAAATGCTAGAAACCAACTCCCATCAAAGTTCAGCAAGCAACAGGAGTCTTCTCCAATCGAGACCCCCCACCGCGGCTGGGGTGTATGCCTTATACAAGCCCGCCCCGACGGGCACCCTTTCTGTCAAGTCCTAATGGAGACCCCCCGCCCCGGCGAGGGTATATAGTACAAACAAGTCCGCCCCGGCGGGCATGTAATCTGTTAGATAATTTGCTAAACTTCAGGTCTTCTTCCCAATTCGCATCATTTGACTCCAAATCATCCCAATTGACTCCAAATATACGTTAAACATCACAACAACCATCCTACACATGAAATAACATAATACAAGTAAAAACGAACATGGACACAAGAAATTAGCAACAAATAAGCATGAAATGGACATTGATTCGCGTATATAAAATCCACTTGTCAATTATAAAGTATATGCTTTATCATCATACATGATTGGCTTGCATGCATACTACTTTAACCATTTACTGGGTTACCAGCAGCTCTCTTAGATTCTCCCAGTACTAGCACTATCGTGATCCAACATTCAGCACAATACTTTGAGTAGAGTCTTCACCTGATGACCTTTGAGAGAGGTCAGGTTAGATCCTTGATGTTGACAGCTCTTGATGGGAGAGACACAGCTCTGTTAGAGAGAGACGAGGCATTAACTCGCAGAGATGTCGCTATTGTTGAGCGAGATGAGGCAAGATTAGCCAGAGATACCGTGATCGTTGAGCGGGATGCTACCCTATCTGATAAGGATGTAGCTGTTGCAGATAGTACTTCAGTGAGATCCCTGACCACTGGTATGCTTGCCGAGATGAGTGCATATATTGATGAGCATCGCGTCACCATGCAGATGGCCTTGGACTTGCTGGCTCGTGTGGATATCCTTGTATAGGAGACCACAACGTTACCTCCTTCTTCGGATAGAGATGCTATGTTAGATCTATTAGCCCGCATGCATACCGATCTGTAGATAGCCTTGTATTTTCCTGCACAGACTAGCTTAGCCATTTTGTAATGTATAGTTTATATTGTGTATATCAAACAGTATTATATATAGCAGGAAAATATATTTTTGATCACTTCCCTTTTAGATATTCCTGAATACTTGCTTGATATTTGCCTGCTTCTTCAGGGCTTGTGATCTTGATGTATTCTGAATTCGTCCTTGCTGGATGGACATTGAGTTGTCTCTGGACAGTTCAGAATGGATCATTGAACCGTGTGTATCCCTACCATCTTTGGTGTCTTGGGACTGGTTTTTATATGAAAATATGGAGAAAAATGTGGCTTTCCTCTCTGAGATTGACCACACCACAGATGGTCGCCAGCACTCCTATTTAAGAGGAGCCTAGTTAACTCCATCTCTTATGGATTGGTATTACTCTTCAAGGTACAACCGTAGCTTAGATGGTCGCCGAGTCTCCCGTTTACATGGGGAGGTCAGGTAATTCCATCCCTTTGGTTTGAAGCTAATGAAATGTGGTGGATTGAAGTTTGATCCCAGTACCGTTGATAAGTGCTTGTGTTTTGGTAGGGGGTTAGACCGAACCATAAATGGCTGCCTACGTACTCCTATTGAAGAGGAGATCAGGTCTGCGTAGTTCGGACCTAGTGTAAGAGGTTCAACGCTGGTTCTGGCAGAAAGGGTGTAGGAATGTTTTTGTTATTTTTGTTTTTGTAAGGAGAAATGTGTAGAAATATTTTTGTTGTTTTTGTTTTATTGCGACCAGGCCATATAAAATGGTTGCCTACTTACTCCCGTGTATCAAGGAGAACAGGTCGACATAGTTTGCTCCTCAGGACGATTTGTACCCAATGAAAAGTTTGATCCTATATGGAGGACAAACTGCGAGGGAAAAAAGTTTAATCCTAAGTTCAGGATAAACTGTAGGTGTGAAAAGTTTGATCCCATGTTTGGGGACAAACTACAAGTATGAAAGGTTCAATCCCTAGTGGGATAACTGAAGTTGAGTAAGGGTTAAACAACCAAGTGGAGAGAAAAGATCTGACGATCTTAAAACCATGCTGCTGGCTTGGAAAGTGTGTTTCCCTGAGGGGAGCAGAGTTGAAAAGAGTTGTATATAGTGAAGGGTTAAAGATCCGGAATGACTGGTGATCTGATGATCCAACACCAAGATGTTTGCTTGATGGTAACTTCAGACATAGTACCATGTCATGGTGTTCAAGTTAATGAGTTGCGAAAATTCATCGTCGTCCATTTCCTGTAATCTAAGAGCACCTCCTGTCAGTACCTCTTTGACAATAAACGGGCCTTCCAAGTTAGGGGCAAATTTTCCTTTAAACTGATCTTGGTTGTCGATGATCTTCTTCAAAACCAAGTCATGTTGTTTAAACTGCCGTAGCTGGACTTTTCTGTTGTAGGATTGGGCGATCCTTTATTGATATAACTGACCATGGAAGATAGTCGCGGTTCGCCTTTCATCTATTAGAGACAAGTGGTGATACATGTCTTGTACCCATTGGTCTTCATCCAGCTGAGCGTCTATCAACACTCTGAGGGATTCCATTTCTACTTCTATGGGGAGCACTGCTTCCATCCCATAGGTTAATGCCCCAATTGAAGTGCGCATTGATGTTCTATAGGCTAACAGAGCAAGAGATAATAAGTTAGGCCAGCCTTTGTGGTTGGCTGACATCTTTTGCATGATCTTCTTGATATTTTTGTTAGCCGCTTCAACAACATCATTCATCTTTGGACCGTAGATGATGGAGTTAAGATGTTTGATGTGGAATTTATTGCACAACTCCTCCATCATTTTGTTGTTGAGGTTCTTAGCATTGTCTGATACAATCACCTCTGGTTATCCATATCGACAAATGACATTGTTTCTGATGAAAGCAATGATGACTTCTTTGGTAACCCTGGGGAAGGAGGTTGCTTCTACCCACTTAGTGAAGTAATCGATCATGGTGAAGATGAGCGATACTCATTACTGGCTTTGGGCTCGATGGGCCCGATCATGTCCATTCCCCACATTGAGAAGGGCCAAGGCGAACTCATATTGTGGAGCTCCCGTGGAGGGGCGTGGATAGCATTCCTATGAATTTGGCATTGATAACATCTCCTGACGTGGTCATTGCAGTCAGCCTTGAGAAAGAGCTAGTAATGTCCCGTTCTGAGGATCTTCTTTACAAGTAGAGGGCCGCTCATGTGTGGACCACATACTCCACCATGGACCTCATCCATGAGTCTCTGAGCTTGGTCCTTGTCCAGGATTCTGAGGAGACCTAGTCATGCATCTCTCTTGTAGAGTGCATCTCAGCTCATGTAGAATTTCATAACAAGTCGATGAATCCGCCTTTTCTCAGTCAAGCTCGCCTCAGCGGGTGTAGATCCATCTCGCAAGTACTCCTTGATATGATGATACCAAGGTTGTTAGATGGGAGGTAGCTCATCCGATACTTCTCCAACATAGTTCCCAAAGGCTGGCGCTTTTTGTAGGGCAAATGTGACGCTTGACATGTATTCTTTGTCAGGTATGTGAATCAAGGAGGCCAAAGTTTCTAGTGCATCTGTGAAGTCATTCCTATTACAAGGAATGTGTAGAAAGGAGATCTCTTCGAACTCCAAAGCCATCTGTAAAACTTGTAGATGGTAAGGCAGCAAATATAGTTCTTTGGTTTGATAGATTCCCGTGGATTGTTTGACTACCAACTCTGAATCTCCAAAGACATTTAACCGCCTGATGCCTACTGAATAGGTAAGTTTTAGCCCCATGATACAGCATTCATACTCAGTTGTGTTGTTGGTGCTAACAAACTGCAATTTGACGGCGATGGGATACTGCTCCCCCGTACTTGATACTAGAACTGCTCTAGCTCCAAACCTTCCATATTAACAACTCCATCAAAATACATGTTCCATGTTTGGCGTGTATCGTACTGATGGTGTTGCTGAATTGTCATTACCCCTTCATCGGGGAAGTATGTTTCCAAGGGTTTGAAATCCCCTAAAGGTGCGGTGGCCAGTTGATCCGCGATTCCTTGATCTTTAATGGACTTTTGCGTCACGTAAACTATGTCAAATTGTTGCAGAATTAACTGCCATCTGAACAACTGACAATTTAGTATGGGCTTGCTGAACACATACTTGAAAGGATCCACGCGGGATATGTGATGGGTTGTGTGCCCATAGAGGTAATGTTGTAACCTCATGGCAGCCCATGCTAAAGCACAACAAGTCTTCTCAATCAGAGTGTACTTGTGTTCACTACTGCTGAATCTTTTGCTGAGGTAATAGATTGCTAGTTCTCGGCCTCTATCGTCTTTCTGACTAAGCATGCAGCCCGTGGCATTGTCACTTATGGATAGGTACATGAACAGGGGAGCATCACCCCTAGGTGGTACCAAGGCAGGAGCTTTGACTAGCTGCTCTTTTATTGTAAGGAATGCCTTCTGGCAGTCATCATTCTATTTCATGGAGGTGTTTTTCCTTAACAGCTTGAAGATAGGCTCACAGGTTGCTGGGAGTTGAGAAATGAACCTACTAATAAAGTTGACTCTTCCCAAAAATCCCCGTATTTCCTTCTCTGTCTGAGAAATGGGCATTTTCGTAATGGCCTGGATTTTGGTGGGATCCAGCTCAATCCCTTTGTGGCTGACTAGAAATCCTAGCAAATTGCCTGATTTAATGCCAAAGGTGCACTTGGCTAGATTCAACTTCAAGTTGTACTTACGTAACCTGTTGATGAGCTTTTCTGAGATGGTCTAAATGGTCTTGCTCCCTTCAAGACTTGACAATAATGTCATCCACGTAGATCTCTATCTCTTTGTGCATTAAGTCATGGAAAAGAGCCATCATAGCTCGCTAATAGGTGGCTCCGGCATTGATGAGGTCGAAAGACAACCGTCTGTAGCAAAAGGTTCCCCAAGGCGTGATGAAAGCAGTTTTCTCACGATCCTCCTCAGCAACCATTATCTGATGGTACCCCGCAAAGCAATCAACGAAGGAGTACATGACATATTGAGCAGTATTGTCAATGAGAATGTGGATAAATGGCACGGGAAAACTATCTTTAAGGCAATTCAGATCCCGATAATCCACGCAAACTCGCACCTTTCCTCCAGGCTTAGGCACGGGAACGATGTTGGATATCCATTCAGGATATATGGACACCATGATAATACCAGCTTGAAATTGTTTCATAATTTCTTCTTTCACCTTTAAACTCCACTCAGGTTTCAATCGCCTGAGTTTCTGCTTGACTGGCTTGAATCCCTCTTTAATGGGAAGGCGATGAAGGACAATGTCAGTGGACAAACCCACCATGTCTTCATGAGACCATGCAAACATATCCTGGAATTGGGTTAGTAGTGTAACCATTTCATTCCTCTGGTTTGGGGTAAGGTCTGAACCAATCAGGATTAACTTAGGGTTTTCTAAGGTTCCGAGATTAAAGGAGGTGGTTTGATCAAGGTTGGGTTTAGTTTTGTCTTCGACCCATTCTTTGATCTCCTGAGGCACCTCAATGTCCTCTTGTATTTCCATCAAGTCTGAGTCCAACTTTTTATCAAAGTTACAATCCTTGTGGAGAAGAGGCGTCTTATCAGCAAGTACAGGAACATCTAAGTTCAGAGTCCTAAAATAAAATATGCTTTCACTTAATATATATGAAACTATTTAATCATACAAAGTGTTAGCATGTACGGACAAAACAACTGCTAATACTGCACAAAAAAGTAAGCAGTTATGATATCTACAAGGCAGAAAGAAGTCCTGCCCGTTTTACCCTTGTCGACTAATGCAAGGAGTGCTGCTCCAATTGGCAAGGGCAAAGTCCTGGTGGACCGCAGTAATTGAGGGGCTATCATCGACCTCCTTCTCCCGAATGATGACCATTACGTCTGGGCAATCATCGTCTGGGGTGTATCTATGATGCCCCTAGAATAGGTATGAATCACCCATTCTAAGTCGCCAAATATATGGTACAAAAATCAAATACAAACTTCATTTATACCAATGTTGAAATGTCGTATAGAATACGACCACAGTTAAACTGTGAGTTTTAATACAAATATATGCAACTCTCATGGTGCCTCGACCACAACACCTTACAATGGTACCTTACATAAAGGTACAGTCAATAACTATTTTAGAAACTAAAATCTTTAGAAAATGCTCAAGGAAACCTTCATACATGGGAGGCCATGTGTCTAAGTTATGATAGATATCATATGACTCTAGAATTATCCTTGGTTGACCCAATAGACCCCAAAGAAAAATGAGAAGATTGTTCTTTCCAATGGTAAGTCTTCTCTTGACATATAATTATCTCCATTGTCTTCAATTGAGAACCATATTTCAGCCAAACTCCAAGATTATATAGATAGTGCTCATAGATATAATCAGCAAGTTCATGTACACAACCCTGTCTTATAATAACACGAGGTCATCTGTCATTAGACATCTTGTATGATAGTGGCAAAACGTCCTTCCAAAGTTGGGTTCACCTCACCCTATTCGGTTCACCAAAATCAACAGTTAAAATGACGCATAAAATACGACACACTTATCTATAATTCACAATAAAATTATTTCCATACTTTTTTTAGGGAGAACCTCAACAGCTATAGACCACCGTTCTATTCCCCGGTTACCCCCGCTCAACCCAGCTACATTCTTATTACCTAAAAGGAATTATGAAGCAAAAGGGTGAGCACAACTAGCCTAGTAAAGAATATCATGACTAAAGATAATTAAATTTTCAATAGCCTTCGTCAGTAATAAATCAGAGATTTAGAACATATGGTAGATGATAAAACTTTTCAACCATAGTTGCAGCGAAACGAGCAATCCATTAGAAGAGTCAAATAGACCATAAAGTCTATTATCTTTTCCATGTTAAAAGTCCATCAACAATATTTTATGCCTGTAACATCAATCAACAGTTTCTGTCCACAATCATGTGAATAACTCATAATCATAATTGTGGTTCTAAATTCCTCTTCGCACCCAGGACGAAGACAATTTTCATCACCTGTCTTTACCTGAAACATCAAAGATCATGGTTATACCAAATCACAGTTCCTGTTCATAATCATACTAATATATTCATCTTTGCACTACGGGCCAAAGATATTCATTAACAGTTCATCTTTGCATTACAGGCCAAAGAAATGCAACTGTATTTTTGAAGAGTCAAGTAGAGCACAATATCTGCTATCTTCTACGAATTAAAAGTTTATTGCCAATATTTTACCGCTGAGACTCAGCTTAATAAATAATCCACATCATCGAATCATCCTTGCACTACGGCTAAGGATATTCGTTAGTATCACGACCACGAATTATCCATGCACTACGGGCCAAAGATATTCGTGTTTTCACCAATGGTCATGATTATACCGAATAATCCCTGGTCATAATCATACCAACAATTGTCCATCAATACACTACGGGCCAATGAGGACTTTTACCATATCATTTATAACATTACGGGTCATGATTATACTGAATGATCCCTGATCATAATCATACCAATCAACAGTTCATCTTTGCACCCTTGACCAAAGTTGACTTTCATCACAATATAAGCATGAGGATGATGACAATGATATAAGCATTAATCAAACGAAATCAAGGATAATTATTAAAGACTTTAAATTTATCCAGAGTTTAATAATATCCAAATTGTTAACATGTTACCGATTTGTGGAGTAAAATTCAAGAATAATATCCATCTATCAAAAATAATTTTGACAGAAAAGAAATAAAATTTTCAGGTGAATAATACCCCGTGAATAATACCCTGTGAATAGTACTTCAGGAATAGTACCCCGGCATGAAAAGTGCCCCGAATATCCGAGTGAATAATATTTTAGTGAATAGTAATTGGGTGAATAGTAACTCATAAATAGTAACTCGTGAATAGTACACCGACATGAAAAGTGTCCTGAATACCCGAGTGAATAATATTTGAGTGAATAGTAACCGGTGAATAGTAACCCATGAATAGTTCCCAGGTGAAAATATTGATATTTAATAAGAAAGTTCAAATCAATATTCCAACGAAACGATACTAGATGAAACACAAAACTTAAGGATATTCCACTAATTTCATGGATTATAAAAGCAATACTTACCATAGTAAGTTTAGATTTAAGAATATGAAAAGAAATAACATACGAAACTGCAAATGGATTTTCACCTATCATGCGGTACGTAATCCGCGTAGACAGGTTATTCTGACATATTAAAGGATGAATGCGAAAAATAGTATTCCTTATGAATACAAAAGAAATAATACCCCTTACCATACAAAGATAACATCCCTTATGAATACAACAAATAATATCCCTTACCTTACTAGAATACTAGATATTGTAATAGTGAAGTAGCAGAATACTCTTCTTCTTGCTCTCTATAGTTTCTCTCCCTATAGTTTTTCTTGTGAGTTTCAGTGAATTGGTGAGAATGAAAAAAGAATTAAGCCTCTATTTATAGGAGAAATGACTAAATAGTAACTAATTCACGAACGGTCCAGATTGATTTACTATTAGAACGGACGGTCTAGATTGATTACTATTAAAACCACAACCGGTGGTCCAAATTAATTTACTTTTAAAACCACCACCGACAGTCCATATTGATTTACTTTTAAAATCACCAGCGACAGTCCAAATTGATTTACTATTAAAACCACCACCGACGGTCCAGATTGATTTATTATTAAATCACCATCGACGATCCAAATTGATTTACTATTAAAACCACCATCGATGGTCCAGATTGATTTACTATTAAAACCACCTCCAATTGTAAGACCCCAACTTATTAATGAATAAAATCAAATTTTCTCTAAATATTATTGTGAATAATAAGGGGTTAATTTGATATAATACTTTGGTTATGGGTGAAATGTGTAAATTTTGCAAAATAAGGAAGTGGTTATAAAACATTCATTTTGTCGAGGAATATTCGTTTGGTCGTAGAATATTCTTGCTGTCGGGGAATATTCGTACGACGGCGCAGCCTTGTGTGGGCCCCATAACGAAAAGCGATTAGATGAAAAAAAATGACAAGTATAAGTTATTTATAAATAACGGCGTAGTTGTTACCGTTAATACTGTTGGAATACCCGGTGGTTAAAATACAGTAGCACACGGTATTGCACCAATTATTGATTCTTACGTAAGAAGGCACTACTCAATAATTGTTACAGTAGTTATTGTTCAATATTTTATTTTATTGATTCAATAATTGTTGCGTTGATATTTTATATTATTGTTGTTTCAATAATTGTTACTGCACAGTATTTTTCATTATCAGATCAATAATTCATATTATTTGAATAATATTATTAGATATCATTATTGGCAATGTCTAGAAAGTTCTGTCTAAGGAGAGGTTTGGTCATCTAATTGCGAGCCAGTAAGGAAAAATCCTTATTGGAAAGTCCCCTCTTTCTTGGGAACGGCCTGGTTGTCATAAATATGATTCTGTAATATTATTTGTGAATAAATAATTATTGATTCATATGATAAGGAAATATTTATTTTATGTGGATATAAATGAGGGATATATTTTTGTAGTTAAAAATGAAGGAGTTAATGTTGAGGTTTTTATCAGTATTTTTGTCGGAATTGAGGTATTAAAAATCAGAGTTTTTGAGATATTTTACGGGGGTTATAATTTTTAATCTGACCGTTGGATCGTGGTAATTTTTGGATATGTTATACATATATAAGTTGAGTATATGTCCACAAATTTTGAACCGTTAAAAATGAACGTATAATTTATTATGAATTTTACGAGATGACTGGTTCAAAAATTGTTAAATTTTCGGAGTTAATTATTTTGGTAGAAAATTCTAGAATTGGTGGGCCCCACTCTTGGTTGGTGAAGAAATGTGCTGAGATTTTTATTCAAATGTGGTGGGTGAGAATAGTAGCAGGTAAAGTCATCAGGTTGTAGGTTAAGTCTGCTTCGGCGTGCTAACATTTTCCTATAAATAGAAGGCTAAGTTAGAATTGAAAATCACACCAGAAATAAGTTTTCTCTCTTTCTCTCTCTAGATTATTGAGTGTATTTTGTGAGTATTTAGATACTTTGAGAGTTTCTATTCATCAGAGCAAGTTTCTTTCAGCCTTATACCGGTATTCCGACCAGAAGTACTGATATTTTGAGGTAAGGGATATTATTTTCTTCTTAATGATATTATTTTCTTCAATATCATTATGCTGAAATATTGATTTGAGTTTTTATCAAATTTGGAACTTTTTGTGTCGGGGTTACTATTCACGTATATGGCACTATTCACGTATACGGTACTATTCACGAATACGACACTATTCACCGAAAAATAAAATTTTCCCTTTTTGTCCAAGATGTCAATTATGGTTACTATCTTTGATTGTATCCATATTTTGATATTTAGTTTTGAATTCTGCTTCACAATTGATTATTATGAAGTATTATTGATCTTGGATAAACTGTTATACGAATCCTTAATATTTGTCCTTCTGTCTCACTGGATTCGTTCTCTTTAAGATATTTTTCATTATCCTCAGTCCTAAATGATGATATTACTGATTATCTTTGGCCTGTAGTGCAAAGATGTATGATTACTTGATGAATATCTTTGGCCTGTAGTGCAAAAATGAACAGGTGTTGAGATGAACATGACTGACAGGTGATACAAATGAATATCTTTGGCCTGTAGTGCAAAGATGAATATTTAGATAAAGATGATTATTAATTGATGTTACAGGGATAAAATATTGATGATGGACTTTTAAATCTTAGAAGATATTAGAATTCTTTCTCTACTTGACTCTTCTAATGGTTTGATGTTTCCGCTGCAGTTGTTGATCTAAAACTTGTTGTCGATTATATTCTATTAGATTTTTCCCTGTTGAAGACTAACGATAATTTGTTGTATATTATCTTAGTCATAATATTCTTTACTGGGCTAGTTGAGCTCACCCTTTTCCTTTTTGTTCCATTTTTCTTCTTAGGAGGTGAGAACATAGCAGGATCTAGTCGGGGTATGGAGTGATGGTTCTAGAAAGATGTTTTAGCAGTCCTCACTATTTCTGCAAAATAGTGTTTGAATAATTGTAATGAGGATTTATTTGAGTGTGGATATTGTCCAGAAGACAATATTTGTATTTAAACTCACAGTATGTGTTGTCGTATTTTGCACGACAATTGTATTATTGAAGTTGTAGTTTGCTTTCTGTACCATGTATTTGGCGACTCAGAATGGGTGTTATATACTTATTTTGGGGGCGTCACAGTTGGTATCAGAGCTTAGGGATATGATCCCTGGCTGAGATGTGAGACAAGAACTAGGAGGGGAGAGACGGGGAATTCCTTCGCTAGTATGACCTGAATAAGTTTATTTGGTATTTATTTGGTCGGTCAGAGTATAGGGATAATATATGACATGACTATTAACCCTTGTTTTATGACAGTATTTAAGAATGGCAGTCGAGAACGTTAATAATGGAGTAAATCAGACCGTGGAGACACCTTTGATCACTACCCAGGGGAACGTGCAACAGGAAGGCAATATTCCTCCTGTAAACAACATTACCGAGTAAATGATGAATGTTGGAATGTTTAAGAGCTTTTTGCTGTTCATGCAAAATCAGACGAGGGAGACTCGTGTGCAGAATACGGGTGGAAATGATAACAACGCGCGGTTTATCACAGCTAAGCAGTTCAAAGAATTGGGACCACCAGAATTTAAGGGAAAGCCAGATCCGATCACGGCGGAAACGTGGGTCAAGCAAATTACCAAGAAATTCGATGTCTTGGGATGCACAGAGGAACAGAAGGTTCCATTCGCCACCTTTATGTTTCGCGGTGAGGCAGACTACTGATGGGAGTCTGTGAAGCGTACCCAGCCTGACGCACTCAACATGTCCTGGGAAACATTTCAAAAACTGTTCAATGACAAGTACTTTCCTAAAAGTATTCGTCATATGAAGGAGGTGGAGTTTATCAGACTGGAACAAAACAACATGACGGTGTCCCGGTACGAGGCGAAATTTGCAGAGTTATCCAGGTTTGCACCTCATTTGGTCGAAAATGAGGAACGAATGACAAGCATGTTTCTGAGAGATCTAAAACCCGAGATTCGGCAATATCTTATCTCTCATAAATTTTCTTTATATTCAGATGTTGTAAATATGGCCCAATTATTAGAGCGAGATAATGAGTATGTGCAACCGAGGGACCACAACCAGGGTCATACCGGTGGCGGTAGTCATCGAAGCAATGAAAACTAGCAGGGAGGAAACTACTCGGACAAAAGCGGTAACCACTCTGGTGGTAATCGTGGTCGTGATAATAGAAGGAGCGAGTCGGGAGGAGATTTCAAGAAGAGAAGGTACAACAATGATAACGTGAAGACGTCAGCACAAACATCAACTGTTTCTAGGGGAGGAGAACGACCACTGGTCGTATGTTACAAATGTGGGAAAGAGGGACATATCAGCCCAAACTGCCCACAACAATCCAAGGTATGTTATAACTGTGGAAAGGAGGGTCATATAGCTCGAGAGTGTTCTGTAGCAAAACCAAGTTCAGCGGGGATGGTGACTCCAAAAGTTGTCCTGGATAAGTCAAAATCAACGGTTCCTAGAAGGGCGTTTGTCGTGACTGGCCAAAACGCGAGAAACCCGAACAAGGTGATCACGGATAAGCTAATCTTGAATTCTTGCGAAGTTTATACTTTACTAGATACCGGTTCTACCCATTCTTTTATCTCTCCTGCTTGTGCTCAACGTTTAAACTTGACTCCGGAGAAATTGGACTTTAACTTATCTGTTGAAACTCCGTTGGGTGAAACCTTCGTTACATCTACAGTTTATAAATCTTGCATGATCCAAGTTGGCACTATCACATTACCTGTTGATCTTATCTCTTTAAAGATACTTGCTTTTGATGTGATTTTAGGAATTGATTGGTTAACTACTCATCATGCCAAAATTGATTATTTTCGTAAGGTTGTTAGTTTTCATATTCCTAACCAACCTGTTATGCGAATTCAAGCAACCAAACCATTAAAATCAATCGCTGTTATATCAAGCCATAAAGCCATTCGTTTATTGAAAAACGGATGTCAAGCTTTCTTAGCCCATGTCATGGACTTGAACAAAAATACGTCAGATTTGAATGATATTTCTGTTAGTGAATTTCCTGACGTATTTCCTAAAGAATTTCCTGGCCTAACCCAGAGCGTGATATTGAATTTTTGTATTGATCTTCAACCCGATACAAAACCCATTTCTAAAATCTTATATTGAATAGCTCCTATTGAACTTCAGGAGTTGAAAACCCAACTATAGAAGTTGGTACCCGAGCCTCTATCTGGTGACTTTCTTTGTGGAATGCACCAAAGCTAGACTCTCTGTAAGGGACTCTATATTTGTGTGGTGGTAAAACAATAGGTGCTATTGTGACGTGCAATCCAAGATTGGGATATGAATCACAATTGAGAGCAACTGAAGTTGGTGACCAAAGTACGTAGCTTTCTGGGCTTAGCTGGTTGCTATCGGAGATTCGTGGAAGGATTTTCTCGAATCGCTACTCCGTTAACTTAGCTGACTCAGAAAGATACAAAATTCGTATGGAACGAGGAATGCGAGAAGATTTTCCAATAGCTCAAGAGGCGACTCATTCGGAACCTGTTCTGACCATACCATCCTGGAAAAGCGAACGTGGTAGCTGACGCGTTGAGTAGAAGATTGTACGCGAGTACGAGTGTGATATTGTTGAACACAAAGACCTATTTTGTATAATTTATAAATGATAGAGATAGAGTTAATGACTCTAGGGACCCACGTGATGATATACACGCAAAATCGACTTTAATCGATAACGTTAAAGTCGCTCAAGCTACAGACTTGGAGCTGATGAATATAAGAAAGAAAGTGCAAGAAGGTGCTATTCCAGAAGCAAGAATCGATGAAGAAGGAATACTTCGAGTCAACTCCAGACTTTGTGTTCCTAATGATTTTGACTTGAAGCATAGAATAATGATGGAGGCACACAACACACCGTTTGCAATCCATCCTGGGAGTACCAAAATGTATCACAATCTTCGACATACATTTTGGTGGAGCAATATGAAAAGAGAGATCGCGGAGTTTATCTCGAGATGTTTAACTTGTCAACGTGTAAAAGCAGAGCATCAAGTACCAAAGGGTCCATTGCAACCACTTGAGATTCCGAAATGGAAGTGGGAACACATTACTATGGATTTTGTTACGGGTCTTCCCAAGGTTTCTAGAGGCATATATGCGATTTGGGTTATTGTTGATAGATTAACCAAGTCCGCTCATTTCTTGCCGATACGTGAGACTTATTCCCTTGAACGTCTTGCTAGTATGTACGTGAACAAGATTGTGAGATTGCATGGCATGCCAGTATCCATAGTTTTGGATCGTGACCCAAGATTCACTTCACGATTTTGGGTTAGCTTGCAGAAAGCTATGGGCACGGATTTACGATTCAGTTCGGCATACCATCCTCAAACAGACGGACAATCAGAGAGGACTATTCAAACTCTTGAAGATCTATTAAGACTTTGTGTCCTAGATCTCAAAGGGAGTTGGGATAAGTACCTACCATTGGTGGAATTCTCCTACAACAACAGTTATCAGGCGAGCATAGGTGTGGCTCCATTCGAGGCTTTGTATGGAAAAAAATGTCGTTCTCCAGTATGCTGGGACGAGGTGGGTGAAGCAACATTATTGGGACCAGAGTTGGTACGCATTACTATAGAAAAGATCCAAACGATTCGACAACGTATACAAACCGCACAGGATCGACAAAAGAGTTATGCGGATCTTCATCGGAAGGACGTGGAATTTAATATTGGGGATCATGTATTGTTACGTGTTGCACCATGGAAGGGAGTTACAAGATTTGGGAAGAGAGGAAAGCTCAATCCAAGATTTGTTGGTCCATTTGAGATTCTTGAGCGAATAGAAAATGTGGCATATAGTCTCGCATTACCTCCAAGCATGTCTCGTGTTCATAATGTTTTTCACATATCTATTCTTCTTAAATATGTTAAAGACCCGAACCACATTATTGAGTTAGAACCAGACGAGATAGCTGAAGATTTAACGTACGAGGAGGTACCTGTTAAGATCTTGGATGGGAAAGAGCATGTCCTACGCACGAAGGTTATACCACAAGTTAAGGTTTTGTAGAGAAATCATGCTATTGAAGAAATGACCTGGGAGTTAGAATCAGAAATGAAAGGGAGGTATCCTCACCTTTTTAAAACATCAGGTCCGTACATCAATTTTGAGGACGAAATTTCATAAGGAGGGGAGGTTGTAAGACCCCAACTTATTAATGAATAAAATCAAATTTTCTCTAAATATTATTGTGAATAATAAGGGGTTAATTTGATATAATACTTTGGTTATGGGTGAAATGTGCAAATTTTGCAAAATAAGCAACTGGTTATAAAATATTCATTTTGTCGGGGAATATTCGTTTGGTCGTGGAATATTCTTGCTGTCGGGGAATATTCGTACGACGGCGCAGCCTTGTGTGGGCCCCATAACGAAAAGCGATTGGATGAAAAAAAACGACAAGTATAAGTTATTTATAAATAACGGCGTAGTTGTTACCGTTAATACTGTTGGAATACCCGGTGGTTAAAATACAGTAGCACACGGTATTGCACCAATTATTGATTCTTACGTAAGAAGGCACTACTAAATAATTGTTACAGTAGTTATTGTTCAATATTTTATTTTATTGATTCAATAATTGTTGCTTTGATATTTTATATTATTGTTGTTTCAATAATTATTGCTGCACAGTATTTTCCATTATCAGATCAATAATTTATATTATTTGAATAATATTATTAGATAACATTATTGGCAATGTCTAGAAAGTTCTGTCTAAGGAGAGGTTTGGTCATCTAATTGCGCGCCAGTAAGGAGAAATCCTTATTGGAAAGTCACCTCTTTTCTTGGAACGGCCTGGTTGTCATAAATGTGATTCTGTAATATTATTTGTGAATAAATAATTATTGATTCATATGATAAGGAAATATTTATTTTATGTGGATATAAATGAGGGATATATTTTTGTGGTTAAAAATGAAGGAGTTAATGTTGAGGTTTTTATCAGTATTTTTGTCGGAATTGAGGTATTAAAAATCAGGGTTTTTTAGATATTTTTCGGGAGTTATAATTCTTAATCCGACCGTTGGATCGTGGTAATTTTTGGATATGTTATACATATATAAGTTGAGTATATTTCCACAAATTTTGAACCGTTAAAAATGAACGTATAATTTATTATGAATTTTACGAGATGACTGCTTCAGAAATTGTTGAATTTTCGGAGTTAATCATTTTGGTGGAAAATTCTAGAATTGGTGGGCCCCACTCTTGGTTGGTGAAGAAATGTGCTGAGATTTTTATTCAAATGTGGTGGGTGGGAATAGTAGCAGGTAAAGCCATCAGGTTGCAGGTTAAGTCTGCTTCGGCGTACTAACATTTTCCTATAAATAGAGGGCTAAGTTAGAATTGAAAATCACACCAGAAATAAGTTTTCTCTCTTTCTCTCTTTCTCTCTCTCGAATATTGAGTGTATTTTGTGAATATTTAGATACTTTGAGAGTTTCTATTCATCAGAGCAAATTTCTTTCAGCCTTATACCGGTATTCTGACCAGAAGTACTTATATTTTGAGGTAAGGGATATTATTTTCTTATTAATGATAATATTTTCTTCAATATCATTATGCTGAAATATTGATATGAGTTTTTATCAAATTTAGAACTTTTTATGTCGGGGTTACTATTCACGTATACGGCACTATTCACGTATACGGTACTATTCATGAATACGACACTATTCACCAAAAAATAAAATTTTCCCTTTTTGTCTAAGATGTCTATTATGGTTACAATCTTTGATTGTATCCATGTTTTGATCATTATTTTTGAATTCTGTTTCTCAATTGATTATTATGAAGTATTATTGATCTTGGATAAACTGTTATACGAATTCCTAATATTTGTCCTTCTGTCTCACTGGATTCGTTCTCTTTAAGATATTTTTCATTATCCTCAGTCCTAAATGATGACATTACTGAATATCTTTGGCATGTAGTGCAAAGATGTATGATTACTTGATGAATATCTTTGGCATGTAGTGCAAAGATGAACAGGTGTTGAGATGAACATGACTGACAGGTGATACAAATGAATATCTTTGGCCTGTAGTGCAAAGATGAATATTTGGATAAAGATGATTATTAATTGATGTTACATGGATAAAATATTGATGATGGACTTTTAAATCTTAGAAGATATTAGAATTCTTTCTCTACTTGACTCTTCTAATGGTTTGCTGTTTCCGCTGCAGTTGTTGATCTAAAACTTGTTGTCGATTATATTCTATCAAATTTTTCCCTGTTGAAGACTAACGATAATTTGTTGTATATTATCTTAGTCAATATATCATTTACTGGGCTAGTTGAGCTCACCCTTTTCCTTTTTGTTCCATTTTTCTTTTTAGGAGGTGAGAACATAGTAGGATTTAGTCGGGGTATGGAGTGATGGTTCTAGAAAGATGTTTTAGCAGTCCTCACTATTTCTATAAAATAGTATTTGAATAATTGTAATGTGGATTTATTTGAGTGTGGATATTGTCCAAAATACAATATTTGTATTTAAACTCACAGTATGTGTTGTCGTATTTTGCACGACAATTGTATTGTTGAAGTTGTAGTTTGCTTTCTGTACCATGTATTTGACGACTCAGAATGGGTGTTGTATACCTATTTTGGGGCGTCACACAATGGTCCAAATTGATTTAACTTATTACACTTTTGTAACAACCCGATATTTTCTATACAAATAAATTATAAATTTTGCGTATAAATTTTTTTTTTAATTTTAAATATGGGGAATATGTGCCAAGATAATGTGTGTATGTATTTATGTGATATATTTATTACATGAATGATTTTAAATAATTTTATTTTAATTTTTTTTATTGTTATAAATTATATTATTATAATAATTATTTTATTATATGAATTTTAGTACAGATTATTAAGTTAATTATTTTAACTTAATTAATAATGTTAAGTATGACAGATAAATCAGATATGAAATCCAAAGCCTAATTTTGAAACTCAATTGTGAGTTTAAAACTATTATATAACTTTGTTATATGATTTTTTTTTTTTGATTGATTAGGTCAACCCTAATTAACATTTAGATTTATTAATTTCTTGAAATCCAATCTATTAATTATAAACCCTAATTGCTAGATTAACAAGGATAATTATAATTATTATATAACACCCTAATGTTCATGTATGATTAGAACCCTAATCAAATTAAGAAAATCCTAATTATAAATTTTAGGAACTAATTTTATTTTATTTTAAACCCTAAATGAAAGCTTTGTAACCTAATTATACATTAGGTGAGACAATTAAATAACCTAAGGGTTATGGTAATAAGGAAATGTTAGTATTTAATATGTATACTAACTTATGTGGATAATCTTGTTATTTCAAGTGACTAATAATTTTAAACCTATTTCTAGTAAACCTAATTAGGTTATGAGCTAAAGTCACATCTATAAGTAATTAAATTTCATAAGATTAGGAATGGAAATCCTAAATAAACAATTTGGGTAGCATGTATTAAAATTGTTAGACTATACTCATTACATTGCCCAAAACAATTAAAGGAGAAGTCCAAAACAAATAAAATACAAGTCCAAACTTAGTCCACTTGATTAAGGGTATTTTAGACCTTTGATTTATCTAATTTATGCATTAAAATAAAGGCTAAATGAAGAAATTTGTGGGCATTTATATAGCTGGCCCCATTAGGTCTTTTAAGACAACAAATTATGTTAATCAATGTCCATAAGTAGAAGTCTTACACACAAGTACATGTGTGTCAATCTCCCATTGGTTGCAAATCTATTAAGCACCCTTAATCACATGATTAGGCTAATTGAAGAGATAAGGTGTAGTCTTTTATCCATGGGACAATAAAAGTATGGGAGATAATAGTTAATCACCCATTCATTTGCTAGATCATTTTCATTTCTCTTATTCTCTTTCTTCTTTTTCCCCCAAGCTAGCAACATACAAGAGAGAGAGAGAGAGTTTCGGTTTTGTGAGAGAGAGAGAGAGAGGTGTGCTAGTTGCTTAATGCACACTAAGATTATACATTACTTTGGAAGATCAAGAAGGATAGCAAATAAAACTAGGTGAGGTTCTCTATAAGACCCCAACTTATTAATGAATAAAATTAAATTTTCTCTAAATATTATTGTGAATAATAAGGGGTTAATTTGATATAATACTTTGGTTATGGGTGAAATGTGCAAATTTTATAAAATAAGCAAGTGGTTATAAAATATTCATTTTGTCGGGAAATATTCGTTTGGTCGTGGAATATTCTTGCTGTCGAGGAATATTCGTACGACGGCGCAGCCTTGTGTGGGCCTCATAACGGAAAGCGATTGGATGAAGAAAATGACAAGTATAAGTTATTTATAAATAACGGCGTAGTTGTTACCGTTAATATTGTTAGAATACCCGGTGGTTAAAATACAGTAGCACACGGTATTGCACCAATTATTGATTCTTGCGTAAGAAGGCACTACTACATAATTGTTACAGTAGTTATTGTTCAATAATTTATTTTATTGATTCAATAATTGTTGCGTTGATATTTTATATTATTGTTGTTTCAATAATTGTTACTGCACAGTATTTTCCATTATCAGATCAATAATTCATATTATTTGAATAATATTATTAGATAACATTATTGGTAATGTCTAAAAAATTCTGTCTAAAGAAAGGTTTGGTCATCTAATTGCGCGCCGGTAAGGAGAAATCCTTATTGGAAAGCCCCCTCTTTCCTTGGAACGGCCTGGTTGTCATAAATGTGATTCTGTAATATTATTTGTGAATAAATAATTATTGATTCATATGATAAGGAAATATTTATTTTATGTGGATATAAATGAGGGATATATTTTTGTGGTTAAAAATGACGGAGTTAATGTTGAGGTTTTTATCAGTATTTTTGTCGAAATTGAGGTATTAAAAATCAGGGTTTTTGAGATATTTTGCGGGGGTTATAATTTTTAATCTGACCGTTGGATAGTGGTAATTTTTGGATATGTTATACATATATAAGTTGAGTATATGTCCACAAATTTTGAACCGTTAAAAATGAACGTATAATTTATTATTAGTTTTACGAGATGACTGGTTCAGAAATTGTTGAATTTTCGGAGTTAATCATTTTGGTAGAAAATTCTAGAATTGGTGGGCCCCACTCTTAGTTGGTGAAGAAATGTGCTGAGATTTTTATTCAAATATGATGGGTGAGAATAATAGTAGGTAAAGCCATCAGGTTGCAGGTTAAGTCTACTTCGGCGTGCTAACATTTTCCTATAAATAGAGGGCTAAGTTAGAATTGAAAATTACACCAGAAACAAGTTTTCTCTCTTTCTCTCTCTAGATTATTAAGTATATTTTGTGAGTATTTAGATACTTTGAGAGTTTCTATTCATCAGAGCAAGTTTCTTTCAGCCTTATACCGGTATTCCGACCAGAAGTACTGATATTTTGAGGTAAGGGATATTATTTTCTTCTTAAATGATATTATTTTCTTCAATATCATTATGTTGAAATATTGATATGAGTTTTTTTTATCAAATTTAGAACTTTTTTGTGTCGGGATTACTATTCACGTATACGTTACTATTCATGTATACGGCACTATTCACGAATACGGCACTATTTACCGAAAAATAAAATTTTCCTTTTTTGTCCAAGATGTCTATTATGGTTACTATCTTTGATTGTATCCATGTTTTGATCTTTATTTTTGAATTCTGCTTCACAATTGATTATTATGAAGTATTATTGATTTTGGATAAACTGTTATACGAATCCCTAATATTTGTCCTTCTGTCTCACTGGATTCGTTCTCTTTAAGATATTTTTCATCATCCTTAGTCCTAAATGATGATATTACTGAATATATTTGGCCTGTAGTGCAAAGATGTATGATTACTTGATGAATATCTTTGGCCTGTAGTGCAAAGATGAACAGGTGTTGAGATGAACATGACTGACAGGTGATACAAATGAATATCTTTGGCCTGTAGTGCAAAGATGAATATTTAGATAAAGATGATTATTAATTGATGTTACAGGGATAAAATATTGATGATGGAATTTTAAATCTTAGAAGATAGTAGAATTCTTTCTCTACTTGACTCTTCTAATGGTTTGCTGTTTCTGCTGCAGTTGTTGATCTAAAACTTGTTGTCGATTATATTCTATCAGATTTTTCCCTGTTGAAGACTAACGATAATTTGTTGTATATTATCTTAGTCATAATATTCTTTACTGGGCTAGTTGAGCTCACCCTTTTCCTTTTTGTTCCATTTTTCTTCTCAGGAGGTGAGAACATAGCAGGATCTAGTCGGGGTATGGAGTGATAGTTCTAGAAAGATATTTTAGTAGTCCTCACTATTTCTGTAAAATAGTGTTTGAATAATTGTAATGAGGATTTATTTGAGTGTGGATATTGTCCAGAAGATAATATTAGTATTTAAACTCACAGTATGTGTTGTCGTATTTTGCACGACAATTGTATTATTGATGTTGTAGTTTGCTTTCTGTACCATATATTTGGCGACTCAGAATGGGTGTTGTATACCTATTTTGGGGGCGTCACAGTTGGTATCAGAGCTTAGGGATATGATCCTTGGCTGAGATGTGAGACAAGAACTAGGAGGGGAGAGACGAAGAATTCCTTTGCTAGTATGACCTGACTAAGTTTATTTGGTGTTTATTTGGTCGGTCAGAGTATAGGGATAATATATGACATGACTATTAACCCTTGTTTTATGGCGGTATTTAAGAATGGCAGTTGAGAACGTTAATAATGGAGTAAATCAGACCGTGGAGACACCTTTGATCACTACCCAGGGGAACGTGCAATAGAAAGGCAATATTCCTCCTGTAAACAACATTACCGAGCAAATGATGAATGTTGGAATGTTTAAGAGCTTTTTGCTGTTCATGCAAAATCAGACGAGGGAGACTCGTGTGCAGAATACGGGTGGAAATGATAACAACGCGCGGTTTGTCACAGCTAAGCAGTTCAAAGAATTGGGACCACCAGAATTTAAGGGAAAGCCGGATCCGATCATGGCGGAAACGTGGGTCAAGCAAATTACCAAGATATTCGATGTCTTGGGATGCACGGAGGAACAGAAGGTTCCATTCGTCACCTTTATGTTCCGCGGTGAGGCAGACTACTGGTGGGAGTCTGTGAAGCGTACCCAGCCTGACGCACTCAACATGTCCTGGGAAACATTTCAAAAACTGTTCAATGACAAGTACTTTCGTGAAAGTATTCGTCATATGAAGGAGGTGGAGTTTATCAGACTAGAACAAAACAACATGACGGTGTCCCATTACGAGGCGAAGTTTGCAGAGTTATCCAGGTTTGCACCTCATTTGGTCAAAAATGAGGAACGAATGACAAGGATGTTTCTGAGAGGTCTAAAACCCGAGATTCGGCAATATCTTATCTCTCATAAATTTTCTTTATATTCAGATGTTGTAAACATGGCCCAATTATTAGAGCGAGATAATGAGTATGTGCAACCGAGGGACCACAACCAGGGTCATACCAGTGGCGGCAGTCATCGAAGCAATGAAAACTAGCAGGGAGGAAAACATTCGGACAAAAACGGTAACTAATCTGGTGGTAATCGTGGTCATGATAATAGAAGGAGCGAGTCGGGAGGAGATTTCAAGAAGAGAAGGTACAACAATGATAACGTGAAGACGTCAGCACAAACATCAACTGTTTCTAGGGGAGGAGAACGACCACCGGCCGTATGTTACAAATGTGGGAAAGAGGGACATATCAGCCCAAACTGCCCATAACAATCCAAGGTATGTTATAACTGTGGAAAGGAGGGTCATATAGCTCGAGAGTGTTCTGTAGCAAAACCAAGTTCAGCGGGGATGGTGACTACAAAAGTTGTCCCGGATAAGTCGAAATCAGCGGTTCATGGAAGGGCGTTTGTCGTAACTGGCCAAAATGCGAGAAACCCGAACGAGGTGATCACGGGTAAGCTAATCTTGAATTCTTGCGAAGTTTATACTTTACTAGATACCGGTTCTACCCATTATTTTATCTCTCCTGCTTGTGCTCAACGTTTAAACTTGACTCCGGAGAAATTGGACTTTAACTTATCTGTTGAAACTCCGTTAGGTGAAACCTTCGTTACATCTACAGTTTATAAATCTTGCATGATCCAAGTTGGCACTATCACATTACCTATTGATCTTATCTCTTTAAAGATACTTGCTTTTGATGTGATTTTAGGAATTGATTGGTTAACCACTCATCATGCTAAAATTGATTATTTTCGTAAGGTTGTTAGTTTTCATATTCCTAACCAACCTGTCATACGAATTCAAACTACTAAACCACTAAAATCAGTCACTGTCATATCAAGCCACAAAGCTATTCGTTTATTGAAAAACGGATTTCAAGCTTTCTTAGCCCATGTTATGGATTTGAACAAAGACAAGTCAGATTTGAATAATATTTCTATTGTTAGAGAATTTCCCGATGTATTTCCTGAAGAACTTCCTGGTCTACCCCCAGAACGTGAAGTTGAATTCTTTATTGACCTTGAACCCGGTACAAAGCCCATTTCTAAAACTCCATATCGAATGGCTCCTATTGAACTTCAGGAGTTAAAAGTCCAACTACAGGAGTTGTTGGACATCGGTTTTATTCGTCCTAGTACGTCTCCTTGGGGTGCTCCTGTTTTATTCGTAAAGAAGAAAGACGGGAGTATGCGAATTTGTATTGACTATCGAGAATTGAACCATGTCACCATCAATAATAGGTATCCGCTACCTCGCATTGATGACCTGTTCGACCAGTTACAAGGAACACAATTCTTTTCAAAGATCGACCTTCGTTCTGGATATCATCAGCTGAAGATTAAAACTGAGGATATTCCAAAGACTGCCTTCAGAACTCGGTACGGGCATTATTAATTCTTAGTCATGTCTTTTGGATTGACTAATGCTCCTGCTACCTTCATGGATATGATGAACCGTATATTCAAAGAATATTTAGATCAGTTCGTTGTTGTCTTTATTGATGACATCCTCATCTATTCCAAAAGCCGTGAAGATCATGAACGCCATTTGAAGCTGGTACTGCAAAGGCTTCGTGAAAATAAGTTATATGCCAAATTGAAGAAATGCGAGTTCTGGCTTGAGGAAGTAGCATTCCTTGGGCACGTGGTGTCAAAACATGGAGTATCTGTCGACCCAGCGAAGATTGAAGCCATACAAAGTTGGGAGCAACCGAAGTCGGTAACCGAAGTACGTAGCTTTCTGGGCTTAGCTGGTTATTATCGGAGATTTGTGGAAGGATTTTCTCAAATCGCTACTCCGTTAACTCAGCTGACTCGGAAAGATACAAAATTCGTATGGAGTGAGGAATGCGAGAAGAGTTTCCAAGAACTCAAGAGGAGACTCATTTCGACACCGGTTCTGACAATACCATCTGGTTCGGATAGATTTGTTATCTACAGCGATGCTTCAGACAAAGGGTTAGGATGTGTTCTCATGCAACATGGGAAAGTCATAGCCTATGCCTCATGACAACTTAAAGAATATGAGAGGAATTATCCTACTCATGATTTGGAGTTGGCAGCAGTCGTTTTTGCGTTGAAGATCTGGAGACACTACCTGTATGGGGAGAAAGTGGAGATCTATACAGATCATAAAAGCCTCAAATATTTCTTCACCCAAAAGGAACTCAACATGCGGCAGTGACGTTGGCTCGAGCTGTTGAAAGATTACGATCATACCATCCAATATCATCTTGGAAAAGCAAACATAGTAGCTGACGCATTGAGTAGAAGATCATATGCGGGTACGAGTGCAATGTTGTTAACACAAAGGCCCATTTTGTATGACTTGCAAAGGATGGAGATAGAGATGAAGGCTCCAAGTACCCACATGATGATATCAAATATACGAGTAGAACCGACTTTAATCGATAAAGTTAAAGCTGCTCAAGCTACGGACATGGAGCTGATGCGTATGAAGAAGAAAGTGCAAGAAGGTGCTATTCCAGAAGCAAGAATTGATGAAGAAGGAATACTTCGAGTCAACTCCAGACTTTGTGTTCCTAACGATTTTGATTTGAAGCATAGAATAATGATGGAGGCACACAACACACCGTTTGCAATCCATCCTGGGAGTACCAAAATGTATCACGATCTTCGACATACATTTTGGTGGAGCAATATGAAAAGAGAGATCGCAGAGTTTATCTCGAGATGTTTAACTTGTCAACGTGTAAAAGCGGAGCATCAAGTACCAAAGGGTCCATTGCAACCACTTGAGATTCTGAAATGGAAGTGGGAACACATTACTATGGATTTTGTTATGGGTCTTCCCAAGGTTCCTCAAGGCATAGATGCGATTTGGGTTATTGTTGATAGATTAACCAAGTCCGCTCATTTCTTGCCGATACGTGAGACTTATTCCCTTGAACGTCTTGCTAGTATGTACGTGAACGAGATTATGAGATTGCATGGCATGCCAGTATCCATAGTTTCGGATCGTGACCCAAGATTCACTTCACGATTTTGGGTTAGCTTGCAGAAAGCTATGGGCACGAATTTACGATTCAGTTCGGCATATCATCCTCAAACGGACGGACAATCAGAGAGGACTATTCAAACTCTTGAAGATCTATTAAGACTTTGTGTCCTAGATCTCAAAGGGAGTTGGGATAAGTACCTGCCATTGGTGGAATTCTCCTACAACAACAGTTATCAGGCGAGCATAGGTGTGGCTCCATTCGAGACGTTGTATGGAAAAAAATATCGTTCTCCAGTATGCTGGGACGAGGTGGGTGAAGCAACATTGTTGGGACCAGAGTTGGTACGTATTACTACAGAGAAGATCCAAACGATTCGACAACGTATACAAATGGCACAGGATCGACAAAAGAGTTATGCGGATCTTCATCGGAAGAACGTGGAATTTAATATTGGGGATCATATATTATTACGTGTTGCACCATGGAAGGGAGTTACAAGATTTGGGAAGAGAGGAAAGCTCAATCCAAGATTTGTTGGTCCATTTGAGATTCTTGAGCGAATAGGAAATGTGGCATATAGACTCGCATTACCTCCAAGCATGTCTCGTGTTCATAATATTTTTCACATATCTATGCTTCGTAAATATGTTAAAGACCCGAACCACATTATTGAGTTAGAACCAGACGAGATAGCTGAAGATTTAACGTACGAGGAGGTACCTGTTAAGATCTTGGATAGGAAAGAGCATGTGTTACGCACGAAGGTTATACCACAAGTTAAGGTTTTGTGGAGAAACCATGCTATTGAAGAAATGACCTGGGAGTTGGAATCAGAAATGAAAGCGAGGTATCCTCACCTTTTTGAAACATCAGGTACGTACGTCAATTTCGAGGAAGAGATTTCATAAGTAGAGGAGGTTGTAAGACCCCAACTTATTAATGAATAAAATTAAATTTTCTCTAAATATTATTGTGAATAATAAGGGGTTAATTTGATATAATACTTTGGTTATGGGTGAAATGTGCAAATTTTACAAAATAAGCAAGTGGTTATAAAATATTCATTTTGTCGGGGAATATTCGTTTGGTCATGGAATATTCTTGCTGTCGGGAAATATTCGTACAACGGCGCAGCCTTGTGTGGGCCCCATAACGGAAAATGATTGGATGAAGAAAACGACAAGTATAAGTTATTTATAAATAACGGCGTAGTTGTTACCGTTAATACTGTTGGAATACCCGGTGGTTAAAATACAGTAGCACACGGTATTGCACCAATTATTGATTCTTACGTAAAAAAGGAACTACTCAATAATTGTTACAGTAGTTATTGTTCAATATTTTATTTTATTGATTCAATAATTGTTGCGTTGATATTTTATATTATGGTTGTTTCAATAATTGTTGCTGCACAGTATTTTTCATTATCAGATCAATAATTCATATTATTTGAATAATATTATTAGATAACATTATTGGCAATGTCTAGAAAGTTCTATCTAAGTAGAGGTTTGGTCATCTAATTGCGCGCCAGTAAGGAGAAACCCTTATTGTAAAACCCCCTCTTTCTTGAGAACGGCCTGGTTGTCATAAATGTGATTCTGTAATATTATTTGTGAATAAATACTTATTGATTCATATGATAAGGAAATATTTATTTTATGTGGATATAAATGAGGGATATATTTTTGTGGTTAAAAATGAAGGAGTTAATGTTGAGGTTTTTATCAGTATTTTTGTCGGAATGGAGGTATTAAAAATCAAGGTTTTTTAGATATTTTGCGGGGGTTAAAATTTTTAATCCGACCGTTGGATCGTGGTAATTTTTGGATATGTTATACATATATAAGTTGAGTATATGTCCACAAATTTTGAACCGTTAAAAATGAACGTATAATTTATTATGAATTTTACGAGATGACTGGTTCAGATATTGTTAAATTTTCAGAGTTAATCATTTTGGTAGAAAATTCTAGAATTGGTGGGCCCCACTCTTGATTGGTGAAGAAATGTACTGAGATTTTTATTCAAATGTGGTGGGTGGGAATAGTAGCAGGTAAAGCCATCAGGTTGCAGGTTAAGTCTGCTTCGACGTGCTAACATTTTCCTATAAATAGAGGGCTAAGTTAGAATTGAAAATCACATCATAAACAAGTTTTTTCTCTTTTTCTCTCTAGATTATTGAGTGTATTTTGTGAGTATTTAGATATTTTGAGAGTTTCTATTCATTAGAGCAAGTTTCTTTCAGCCTTATACAGGTATTCCGACCAGAAGTACTGATATTTTGAGGTAAGTGATATTATTTTCTTCTTAAATGATATTATTTTCTTCAATATCATTATGTTAAAATATTGATATGAGTTTTTTATCAAATTTGAAACTTTTTTTGTGCCGGGGTTACTATTCACGTATACGTTACTATTCACGTATATGGCACTATTCACGAATACGACAATATTCACCGAAAAATAAAATTTTCTCTTTTTGTCCAAGATGTCTATTATGGTTACTATCTTTGATTGTATCCATGTTTTGATCTTTATTTTTGAATTCTGCTTCACAATTGATTATTATGAAGTATTATTGATCTTGGATAAATTTTTATACGAATCCCTAATATTTGTCCTTCTGTCTCACTAGATTCATTCTCTTTAAGATATTTTTCATCATCCTTAGTCCTAAATGATGATATTACTGAATATCTTTGGCCTGTAGTGCAAAGATGTATGATTACTTGATGAATATCTTTGGCCTGTAGTGCAAAGATGAACAGGTGTTGAGATGAACATGACTGACAGGTGATACAAATGAATATCTTTGGCCT
Source organism: Panax notoginseng (assembly GCA_016801055.1). NCBI lineage: Eukaryota > Viridiplantae > Streptophyta > Magnoliopsida > Apiales > Araliaceae > Panax > Panax notoginseng. The sequence goes on from CM029023.1 coordinate 53,315,440, forward strand.
GTAGTGCAAAGATTAATATTTGGATAAAGATGATTATTAATTGATGTTACAGGGATAAAATATTGATGATGGACTTTTAAATCTTAGAAGATAGTAGAATTCTTTCTCTACTTGACTCTTCTAATGGTTTGTTGTTTCCGCTGCAGTTGTTGTTCTAAAACTTGTTGTCGATTATATTCTATCAGATTTTTCCCTGTTGAAGACTAACGATAATTTGTTGTATATTATCTTAGTCATAATATTCTTTACTGGGCTAGTTGAGCTCACCCTTTTCCTTTTTGTTCCATTTTTCTTCTCAGGAGGTGAGAACATAGCAGGATCTAGTCGGGGTATGGAGTGATGGTTCTAGAAAGATGTTTTAGCAGTCCTCACTATTTCTGTAAAATAGTGTTTGAATAATTGTAATGAGGATTTATTTGAGTGTGGATATTATCCAGAAGACAATATTTGTATTTAAACTCACAGTATGTGTTGTCGTATTTTGCACGATAATTGTATTATTGAAGTTGTAGTTTGCTTTCTGTACCATATATTTGGCGACTCAGAATAGGTGTTGTATACCTATTTTGGGGGCGTCACATTCTCATCCATTCTTTTTCTTATTCTTCTTCTATTTTGTGTTATAGCATGATTTGTTGGAGATATGGATTAATACTCAAGATACCCTAGTTCTACATATTATAGTGTATGGAACTAAGTATTTCGAGTGTTAGATAAAAGGCTTAGAGGAAGGAAATGAGCATATGTTCTCCAAGGGGTGAAACTCTTGTTTTTCTTTCACTAAATCTTGTGTAACTCAAGTTTTACAATTTGGATTTGTGATCCGTCAAAGGGGGGGTGCTAGATACATGAGTTATCTAGTAAACCCAAGTGGTAGAACACAAATCTAGCAAGTATTGAAGTCATGACAGTTGTTTTCCCAAAAACAGTCCACTTGGAAAATAAAAGTTTCAAACCCCTAAAAAGCTACTATCCACGTTTTTCTTTAGGCTGTTTCGGGCAGTTGTAAGTCTTTTAAAAATCTAGATAAAATCATAGAGGTACCTTAAGAAGTTATCTACGTGTAGGAAAAAGAATGGACACGTTTTGATTTATAGGTTTTGCGTAATGGCTATTTCTGTAAAGGACTCCAAAATATTAACACTCGAATTTCTCACTGTGTATAGACTGGAAAATTTCGAAATGTTTACAATAGGTTCATATATGTTAGGAGAGTATACCCTGAAAATTTCAGATTTTTTTGAACACAACTCGATTTATGAAAAATGAAGCAAGATCCGGGTGTTTTAGACACTTTAAAATTAGTAAATCATTTTCTAAAATTCCAGAAAATTTTGGGGATTATGGTTGGGTCATATGATGTCCAAATCCAAAAAATGAGAATTTCTGGAATCAGTTTGCTATTTTACCTAAAAATGATTAAGTTATGAATAAAAGGAAATAAATAGTTAAATGATGTCTTAAATAAGAAAAATATGATTTTAATGAAAAAATATGATTTTAATGCTTGAATACTCATAATATATAATATTATGACTATTTTAGGATATTTTGGTAATTTATAATAAGAAATATTATTTATGACCATTTATGGATATTAAATAAATAGTTTTATAAAGGGTGAACAATTAAAATAAATTGTTTATTGATCTAATAAATTATTAAAATGTTATTATGATATTAATAATATTAAAATATGATATTGTTAAGAAAATAAAAAATATTAAGATTAAAACTTTATTAAAATATTATTAAATGGTTAATCATATTTGATTTAAAATATTAATAAATGATTAAAGTATTATTAAATGATTAATAATATTAGGTTAGAATATTAATCTTAGATTAAAATATTATTAAAAGATTAATAATATTAAATTAAAGTATTATTGGATGATTAAAATATTATTAAGTAAATAATAATATACGAGATTAAATAAAATGTAATTAATGTAATAACATTAGTAAAAGAATAAAATATTATTAAATGATCAATAATATTAGTAAATAAATAAAATATTAATACGATTGGTAAATGACTAAAAATATTATTAATTGATTAATGATACTAAAGCATAAGTAAGATATTATTAAAGTAATAATATTAATGCATGATTAAAATATTATTAAGAGGATTAATAATATTAGTAAAGTATTAAAATATTATTAAGATGTTAATAATATTAGTAAGCGAATAAAAGTGTTATTAGTGAATTAATAATACTAAGAAGTGAATTAAATATTATCAAGATTAAAAATATTAAGTGAATTAAAAATATTTTATGTTATACTTAATGACTTTTAATATTTTAAGAAATAGTACATTAATATCTTAATATTAATGGTAATTATTTAAAAATAATTTTAAACGTTTTAAAAATCATTTAAGGGTAATATAAATATTTTAAAAATATTTTGAGTTATTATAAATAACTTTAATATTTTGGCAATGGTTTCATTAATAATTAAATAATAATTAAATGATAATAGAATTGTTTAATGCTTAAATCATTTGATAATGATTCTGGTGTTTGAAATTCTTGATAAATTATATTAAATGTTTATTAAGTCATTTAAAATGATATGACTGATACGTATAGTTATTTAGCTTCGGAATAGAGTCTTAGACTCGATAATTACCCGATAAAGCTGTCGGTACACCGACATATTTCAGAAATTGATCTGGACTTAGATATTTTGACTGTATTAATGTTTGTTTGTGATGCAATAACTGTTGAACATTTGTGATAATGTGATTAGGTTATGTGCTGACTGCGAAATGCAGTACTATATGTTATAGTATATTATTCTAATAGAACGAATGATCTGATTAATTATAGGTCGTGACATAAAAGATAAAACTAAGTTCCGTATTGTAAGCAGCGCATCAGGCAAGTATCCTACCTTTGTATTTTCTTTATGCAATGGACATGAGTAAGAATATTTCAGAATTATATTATTACTGTACATATTATTAACCCTATATTATATACGCTCATTGATTATCAATATGTTAGTATATGGTAATTCCGATATAAATCCTGTTCGATAATACGAGTTTCCCCACTTGGATAATCATTGCATACATATTTGTTAATTACCCGTATACATATATGTTGAATTATAGATTATTGTTGAACAAGATAAAACCTTATTATTATCTTACCGAATTGCTTTGATTTGGAACCCCGACAAGTATGAACATCCCTTACACGGGAAAACTTTTATGCGCTCAAGGTGGACAGAGTGAACAATCCTATCATTCTTGCATGCCGTATTGATCAATACAGGGTCCATGGGATGTACACCCTCGTGCCCGTATGTTATGACGGTTTACGGATGAAGTTCTACTAAACCTATTCCAAAATGAAAATAATGTTCATAGTATGTCCCCTTAACCCTATATATAGTCAATGCGTAGTTTTAAAATTTGAAAGAGGGTTGTTATGTTAATATTATCGGTTCAGATTACTTCACAACTATTGATTTGTTGTAGAAGGATAGTATAAAAAAATATTTAAATTCTTTTAACTTATATATATATATATATATATATATATATATATATATATATATATATATATAATTGCTATTACTTGCTGGGCACTCAAATGCTCATCCTTGCTTAATTTAAATGTTTTCAGCTAAGTGTGAACAAGTAGAAGGCTCGGCTAAGAATAAAGGGAAAGGAAAGGTTGTAGAATAAATTCAATGCCATTTTATGTAAAAGTTATCTTTATTAAGACAAGTATGATATATATTACTTATCGCGTATTGTGAGGAATGTATTAAAGGTTGTGTACTTGGGATTTAGACTTTGATAAATATGTAAATTAAGTTGGTATTTATATTATTGTTATTATTATTAGTATTATTCCGCTCATAGAAATGGTATCGTAAAGCACTGAGTTCAGGTTTCAAGTACCTGGATTTGGGGGCTTTATAAGTTGGTATCAAAGCTGTAGGTTATAAACATTAGGAATGCAAAACCTAGGTTATAACCTTAGTAAAAAAAATTTATAGAGTATGTTAGGTAGGTGATGGGTTGAGGAGATCCATCAAGTTTTAGTTGTACTGAATAAAATATCCTTTCATTTTATCAATGAATATATTTTATTGTGGTACTGATGTTGTTTTGATTGTCTATTGTGGTCATAGGATGACTGACGAGAGTCAAGATAGTTATTCAGTGAACCAAAAGTTGAGGGACTCTAGTGAGGAGTCCATGGAGCATGCGATGATAGGAGATTTATTGGCCAGGAACGACGAGCTAAAGGTTAGGGCTGAGCGAGTGGAGGCGCAAAACCATACCCTCCAGATTTTAGAGCAACAGTACAAGGACGCTGCTTACCAGACACATACTGAGTTAGCCGAGTTGCGAGGGAGGTTGGAGCAGAGAGAGCTACAGTTAGGACAGTTGAGAGTTGAGGTGGAAGCTAAAGATGTGAATATATATACTTTGGAGCAAGCTTTAGACATCGCCTTTATGCAGTTCGACGCTGAGTGGATTGAGCTGCCCTCCAGCAGAGAGAGCAGGCGTTGATTTGTATTCATGTTCGATATAGTCCCACTTTTTGTTTCTATTAGGGACTGTTTAGTTGTTGTAAATCCTTATGCCTTGTTGTGTGCATAGGATGGCAGTTAGACCCCAACTTTTATTTGATAGAGGGGTAGATGGTAGTGAATAGGTAGTAACGGTTCTGTTGGGTAGGTCTGTTTAATGTTAAGTATGTCTATGCAATGAAATATTCTCAACTTTTGTGTTGGTCAAGGTTGTAAATCCCAACTTTTATAGTCACAAAGGGATAACGAATGTTTAAAGTAGTATGTGTTATAGAATGTCAAGTGTTATGAATATGAATCTATGATGGATTAATGAAATAAGTTGGTATAAAGATAGTAATCAATCATCTGAGCACTGGTTAATACAGTAAACCAAAGTTTTTGAAATCTAATATTTTGAATACATGATTATTCGAGTAGAAAATTTCACGTTATGTAAATACCCTAAGATATAGAAGGTAAGTATGCGTGTTATAAGTGTGGGCAGAAGGGACATATCTTTCCCAACTGCCCCAATCCGAGAATGTATAGTGGATGCTTTATTTGTGAATCAATGGAGCATAAGGTGAAAGACTGTCCAAAAAGGATAAGGGAGGCAAGAAATGTGAATAAGGGAAAAGGCGGCAGGACATTGGCAACAACGGGACCAACTTCAACAAACGAAATAATAGAACCAACCACAGGAGTCTTCAGTATGACAGTTCAAGATACGGTGGCAGCGAAGGATGCAACTCCAGGTAGTATTCTAATCAAATTTGATTTTCTTATATATATAATAAATTATTTTATAAAGAAATTTTGAAGAAGGAATTTAAGTTCTTTTAGAAATCAAATTTCCGTTTAATCAGATAGACAAGCTTTACGTGAATAGATTAAAGATCAGTGCTATCATTTATGATCAAGATCTACTTGCATTGATTGTATAAGCTACATACACTTGTATGTGTAGGTTTTAAAACGGTGATTCCGGGGACATAATCTTTATAAGGGGGAAGAATGTAACAACCCGATATTTTTTATACAAATAAATTAGAAATTTTACTTATAAATTTTTTTTTATTATTTTAAATATGGGGGATATGTGCCAAGAAAATGTGTGTATGTATTTATGTGATATATTTATTACATGAATGATTTTAAATAATTTTATTTTAAAATTTTTTTTATTGTTATAAACTATATTATTATAATAATTATTTTATTATATGAATTTTAGTATAGATTATTAAGTTAATTATTTTAACTTAATTAATAATGTTAAGTATGACAGATAAATCAGATATGTAATCTAAACCCTAATTTTGGAACTCAATTGTGAGTTTAAAACTATTATATAACTGTGTTATATGATTTATTTTTTTTATTGATTAGGTCAACCCTAATTAACATTTAGATTTATTAATTTCTTGAAATCCTATCTATTAATTATAAACCATAATTGCTAGATTAGCAAGGATAATTATAATTATTATATAATACTCTAATGTTCATGTATGATTAGAACCCTAATCAAATTAAGAAAACCCTAATTATAAATTTTAGGAACTAATTTTATTTTATTTTAAACCCTAAATGAAAGCTTTGTAACCTAATTATACATTAGGTGAGACAATTAAATAACCTAAGGGTTATGGTAATAAGTAAATGCTAGTATTTAATATGTATACTAACACTACACCCAAAATGACCTTTAGTGAAGGACACATCCTTTACTAGAGGCCCCATATCACTCACAAGTGATTTATTGCGAAGGAATATTTCCTTCACACGAGTGCTCGCATTAGACCTCCTCGCAATTGGTTATCCTTCGCTAAGTAGTAACTAAATATTTTTTGTGAAAGATATATTGTGAATAACTTTTTTATTCACAAATTGTATTTAGTAATGGAATATTGTTATTTTGTGAAAGATTGGTTTCCTTCACAAATAATATTTTAAGGACTATTTGAATTTAGTGAATAACTTGATTCCCTCACAAATAATATATTGTGAGGAACAAATTTATTTAACGAGAGAATATTTTCCTTCACTAATTATAAATTGAGAATCTTTCTTCAAATTTGTGAGAGAAAAATTCCTTCACAAATTATAAATTTATAAATAAAAAATTAATTGCTAAATAATCAAAATTCATTAAAAATTATAATTGATTTTTAAATCATTGATTTCATATTTATTATTATTATTATTAATCTCTATAAGAAATATTAAATTTACTTTTCAAGTAAATATAAATATTACCATACTTTTTCAAACTAATTGATAAGCTAACGCATAAAGAGCTAATAAAATCAAAACTTTCATATAAATAGATCATAATACTCGAGTCACAATAACTACAAAATTTGTCATTGTATCTTAGTCTCACAAGGACCATAGTACCTACAAAATTTATTAACTAACATAAGAAAACTGAAAGAATAACAATGAACTAGAAGGAATAAAGTGTGACATGTTAGATACACTTCATCATCATTTTCTTCAAGAAAATCAAGGTTGGGTATGTAAACTTCATGCTGCAATAGAAACATCAAAATTCAATTTCAATAAGACTTCATGCAGCAATAGAAACACCAAAATTCAATTTCAATAAGACGAAGAATAAGAAAACAAAGAATTTTGTAAGCTCTCATCACAATCCACAATGTCATTTACAATGCAACAGTGGATGGCACAATAGCATATCAATTTTGAATGAATTCATATCAATTTTGAGTTTGAAAATATGTCAAAATTGACCTATATTTTGGAACACGAGAAGTATACCTATCAAAAGCACATAAGAGCAGCTAACCTTAATAGCTGAAAAGAGATGTGCAACACCTGTCTGGGACCAATCTTTTCCAACCAAAGGCATGGACTGTCCTAGAACATCAGATCTATAATAAAAAATAAAAAGTTATAACTGAATGTAAGTTCAATAAGTTCAATAAAAAGTTATATTGTGTCCTCTCTACAATATATCTGAATGTAAGTTCAATAAGCCTAAATATACATCATATGGATACATTTCCTCTTCTACATAAGCATTCAGAACATAGCGTTTGAAATTATACAGCTTATAAACAACAACAAAAATCATAAACAATTGATCTAACGTGTGGCATGCAAAATAAATTTGAATGTCCAACTCATCATTTTTTTCAATGGACAAGATGAAATACCATGAACATATTATTACTACGCAAAAAACCTATACTCGGCGGCACTATAAGCAACTATTTTTTAGGCAACAGTAATGTTTACTCTACAAATTACAGAAGAACTTACATTAGGTGCCAACCATAACCACCATTTTCTTATATCTGCCACAAGAAACTTTAATATTGGAAATGAAACACATTACTTTCTTCTTCAATCTTTATCCAGAAAATGTCAAAATAAAATGCGAGAGAATGGACATTGACCCTGTTATAAAGAACCAACTTCTCAAGAGAATTTTCATTGGGAAGTTTTTCCCCCTAAATTCTAGTATCAGATATGCAGAATAATGCATTTCCTCATGTAAGAGGATCCCTGATCCTACCGTGTTCCCCCTATTCTTGTTTCCTCTCTATTTTATTATTAAAATTTCTTTTCCTATCAAAATAAATAAAGAATATCTCTGATCCTACGTTGTTCCTATTGAATGCCCTTTGTCTTATACTTGACCTCATTTTTCACATTCTTTCCATTCTTTTACAAAACATATCTTAATACCTTATTTAATTTTCTCTAATAGCAGTTAACAATTTTCACAGAAACATCTCAACACCACCATATTTTTCTATACTGTTTTCAGTTTAAATCTTCTAGACCTGCATCAACTTATCTCATCAATCTCTTATAGTGTACACAAAGAGAGTTAACAAGGTTCTCAATATGAGACTGAAAAAATTCTTGTTCTTTATTTGTAGATTATGTGTCGACAAGGAATCTATTGATGTTAAGCCGGTGACACCCGGGCTCACCATATGATTAGCCAGAATCACAGGATCAAATTTTCTAAATTGCTAGACCTCATATTTTTACACCAAGATAAACAAGCATGTTAACATTATAGAATTCATCAGTTATCCCAAAAAAAAATTACAAAATCAATCTAATCATCTGTCTTTGGCTTTATCATTCTACTTCGCCACCACATATATCCATTTTATAAGACTGACAAACATCTGGATTCCTCATGAGAATAAGTAATATGAAAAGAAAAGTCAAACATACTTTATGCAGTAAACTATAGAGATTACCTCCTTACAGCCTGACGTTGAACTCCTGAATACTCCTTGATCTTGATTTGCAGATCACCAAAAAACTTGAGTAGAGCACATAGTCTATGTGTTGACTCTATAGATGATGTGAATACAATGCAGTTCTCCCCATGCATAGTTTGCAGCAGTGCAATCAGATATAGGGGTTTGAGGTTTAGCTCACATATCTGCATAGAAAATGGGAAGATAACAATCATTGCTCATCAATTGAATAATTCATATATAAAAAATTAAGAACATGCCATATTTTTACCTAATAAATATAGGGAAATTAAATATGAAACATTCCAAACAAAATTGACATTTTAATGTGATTAACCAGCAATTACTGGGCAACAGCCAGTCGAAACTCAGTGAATAAAACCAGTAACGAGAGAGAGACAACAAATCTGTGTTCTACACATCGATAGACCAAAAACCTTGAAGGTTAGATGGAAATGTCTATTCCTTCATAAAACTCTTAAAATTTAGCAGCTTCTACTTAGAGTTTCAAGTTTTTCAAACCTAAGCAATGACGTGAGATGTGGTCAAAACAACATATAACATACCAAATTCAGCCTAAAAGTTGACTATATTATGTCCAAGCTATTTCTCAGATTAAAAAAATTGGAAGTTTGCCCCTGATTATTGTTCTTTTAGCATCAGACTCTACCGCAATGTTTTGACCCAAAGGAAAACAACTATACTCTAATATGCAATACAGTCCAGCCAAATTGAACAACTGCTTATCAGAGCTATGGGTTTTCATTTCTTTTCTTTTCTTTGCCTTTCTTTTTATTTTTTTTTATGTTTTAGTTTTGCCAAACCACACAGTTACATCCCAAACCTTGTGACATCACAAGATTCCCTAGTTGATACATTAAAATAAATAAATAAAGGCAACACTAAAGGAAACATTTGGATAAAGGCAACAGTTAAGACTAAATGTAGAAAGTGCTCAAACTTTGACTAATCAAGTTGGTTCTGTTTGTGAACTTGGTCCCACTTCTACTTCAGGTGTGTTTGGTATTCCAATAGAATGACAAGGTAAAAGTTCTCAGAGTTTGAAACATAAGATAATCAGATTCACCAAAGATGGTGTGTTTATTCTAGTAAATTATGAGGTCATACCAAGTTGAATGATTGCAATTGGTCAGGGAGCTGATAACACATTTTTCCAGTTGTCAAGAACAAAGGATGATGCAGCTCAAGCTGAGAAAGTTCGCTTGAATCTTGGGTTAGTGTAGCAAATTGAACCATCTTCACAAGCCTCGAGTAAGATTTACCCTTAAAGCCCCTCTCTACACCACTTCAACAATATAATTAAGATTTCAAAGTAAAGTCTATATGGGAATTCGCATCCTTAGATATAATATATCTAAAGAGCTTCACGATAAAGTAAAACTCAAAAAGTGCCTCCTTAGTTGCAAGATATGTAACCTAGCATTTAATCAACTTATTCAATCTAATCAATATTTCCTTCATCACTTACTGAACATGGTTTAAGGATCCAATTTTGAATCCAAATTGACTGGACCTAACGACTCCAATCAACCAAAGCACAATGATATGTAAATGGTTTTAGTTTGAAGTAGAAAAATTAAAATTATCCACATGTAAAAAATATTCTAGAAAAATAAGTACAAACACACAAATAATTACTTATTACCACAAGAAACTTTAATATATGCACGAGGGGTCTATATCTGGGATATTAATTTCATTTAATCTTTTATCTTCCAAAATTTGCCACACACGAACAATCCCATCTTCACCAGCACTGGCAAGGTATTGCCCATCCGGACTGAATTTCATGGTCAAAATTGAACCCTCATGTGCCAGAATATCTTGCCCAACAAAAAGGGCTGACAGTTCCCTCAACCATTTTTTGCAATGGTGAACCCTCACTCTCTGAACTCTACCCCTCAAAATTTGGTCAGGCCCACTGAGTCTCAAACCATCAACTCTTACTTACCTATCCAGAACACATAAAAAGGAAAGTAATCTACTCAACCACCTATCCTTCATTCTGTTCATTGTCCTTGCCATATTTTCAGCAACCTTAATTTCTTTCTGCACAAGTTCTGAGCCAAAGGAGACGACCGAGAAGTGTCTCAATCATCAGCTGTTATCAATTGATCTTTCCCCACTACTCTAACTTTACTCGGGGTAATGTGCTGTCCCTGCTCATCTACATCACCCTCCATACTAGCATCCATATTCACAGTCCTGCATACGAAGTTTTCCCTTGAGCCCAAACCTCTTGACAAATCAAAAGAATTATCAGACCAGCTAGACATGGAGGATCGACTTGAAGACCAACAAATTATAGCAATATAATAAGCACGTAGGTTCATGCTTCAAGGTAATATCTCTAAAAGGCAAATAATCAACCATTGCTAAAACGTTGACAGACAAATATTTCATTATTTTACTATCTAGTTCAAATGTGGGATCAAAAAACAATTCAATCCCCGAATTCAACAGAGAATGACAAATTCTCCTACACATAAAAAATGCAAACACAGATGGAAAAAGCATGAAAAGTATAAAAACATACAATCACAAAATCAATATATCAAGACAAAATCACCAATTTCACCAAAATCAATAGCTCGCAATCCCTCTCCCTTGATAACATTGATAAAAACATAAAGAGTATCAGAAACTTTTGGATGAGCGGCGGATTGAAGATAAATAAATAAATTAACCTTGAAGAAAGAATAAGGAGTAATCGGATTGAAATCGATTGCGGCTACAGACGACGTGGTGGAAGTGGGCACCGGCCACATGTGCCGACGGTGTGACCTATGCTGCTCACCTTCCGGCCCATGCATAATAATATCCTTCCATCATCACCGCAGATTCCTGTATCAATTGAGCTATCAACGTTGACGAGAACTGTGACACCCGAATTTTATATGAAATAAAAGTATTCAATTTTTCTATTTTAGTAAATGGTTAAATTGATAAAAGGTTAAAATTAAGGGTGATATGTGAATTTTTTTTAAATAGACAAATTATCATAAAATACCCGGTTATTATTCACTATAGTATTGTTCACTCAAGTTTTTGGGACACTTTTTGTGTCAGAATTACTATTCACGAGTTACTATTCATGGATTACTATTAACCCAAATTACTATTCACTCTAGTATTATTCACTCAAATATTTGGGACACTTTTTGTGTCGGGAGTTACTATTCATGAATTACTATTCACCCGGACAATATATTTATTTTCGGTCCAAATTATTTTTGGGTACAATATTATTCCATGAAGAGATGTACTAATTTTTCAGACCGTTGGTTGAAATTATAATAGTAAAAGTTTTTTTTTATATAAAACAGAATACTTTTATAAAGTTATTATATAAATAGAATATATTATATTTTATTATGCATAGTATTGCATAGTGTTTTGCATAGTAAAATCTTTTTATATAAAATAAAATACTTTTATAAAGTTATTTGTTTTATTAGGTAATAATTAGAATATATTATATTTTATTTAAAAGATTTTTCTTTAAATATGGACCATCCGATTAAAATAAATCAATCTGGACCGTTCATGGGTTGGTTACTATTCATTCTATTCTTCTATAAATAGAAGCTCATTCTTTCATTATTTCTTACGAATTCACTGAAACTCTAGAGAGAGAAACTATAGAGAGAATTCTTCTTCTATAATCTTGAGTGTATTTCTTTAGAGTTTAAAAAAATTTTGAGAGTAGTGCAAGTTTTTTTTGGAGTATATCCTCGCCCTACTAGTCGGAATACTCTTATTTGAAAGGTAAATAGATATTATTATAGTAAGGGATATTATTTGTTGTACCCGTAAGGAGTGTTATTCTTTCTTATTCATCAAGAAATCCTTATGTTATTCCATTCTTTATTATTCTGTTGGAATAACCTGTATACGAGGCATACCCTATACATAACCTGCATACGCGGCATACCCTGTACTTGGTGAAATCCTTATATTATTCTGTCTTTATTATTCTGTTCGAATATCCTGTCTGTGTATTTTACACCAGACCTGGTTCCGTCTTTATTATTCTGTATTTATTATTCTGTTGGAATAACCTGTATACGCGGTTTAACGTATACCTGGTGAAGTCTGTTGTTATTCAATTCTTTATTATTCTATTGGAATAACCTGTATACGCGGATTACCGTATACCTGGTGAAGTCTGTTGTTATTCAATTCTTTATTATTTTATTAGAATATCCTGTCTGTGCGTTTACGCATGACCTTGTTCCATTATTTATTATTCTGTTGGAATAACCTGTCTGTGCGGAATACGCACGCATGCTGAAATTCTTCTGTTATTCCATTCTTTATTATTATGTTGGAATAACCTATCTATGCGAAGTACTGCATACATGGTGAAATTTTTTTATTATTCCATTCTTAATTATTCTGTTGGTTATTGGTTTTACAGTTGTATATCTTTGGCCTGTAGTGCAAAGATGATATGTTGTTGAATATCTTTGGCATGTAGTGCAAAGATGATCTGTTGTTTGATAGCTTTGACCCGTAGTGCAAAGATGGACAGGTATACGACATGATCATGACCACTAGTGATACTAACGAATATCTTTAGCCGTGGTGCATGGATAATTCAATGATGTTATTGGCATGATCATGACCATTAGTTAACAGTTGAATGTCTTTGGCCGTAGTGCACTGACAGGTAATTGATTGGTATGATCATGACCATTAGTTTTATAGTTGAATATCTTTGGCCCGTAGTGCAAAGATAGACAACTGATTGGTATGATCATTGTTATTACATTTAAATATCTTCAACCTTGGGGTAAGGATATTGAGTAAACGTTCTATTAAGCCTTTGTGGCAAGAAGGAACTGTTAATTCACATTATTATAAATACGAATTGTGAATTTAACTAACATCTTTGGTGGTTCAGGAGAAGACAAGTGTTGAAACTTCTATTTGTCTTGGGTATAACAAAGAACTATTGATGAGTATTACAGGAATAAATTATCAACGATGGACTTTTAATCTAGAGGAGATAGTAGACATTATGTTCTACTTGACTCTTCTGAGGGATTGTTGATTCCGTTGTAATTATGGTTGAAAACTTTTATTATCTACCATATGTTCTAAATCTCTGATTTATTCTGATAAAGGCTGTTGATAAATTAATTATCTTAGCCATGATATTCTTTACTGGGCTATTTGTGCTCACCCTTTTCGCTTCACAACTCCTTTCAGGTAATAAGAGTGTAGCTGGGTCGAGCGGGTATAACAGGGAAATAGTGTGATGGTCCGAGACTGTCGGAGTTTATCAATACATTATAAAATGACATGACGTGCAATATATAATTGTATTGAGGACCTAAGATGTGGGTGTCGTATTTTATACGTCACTTAATTATTGATTTTGGTGAACAACAATAGCGACTTTGAAAGCGTCAAAAGTGCACCTCATTAGAATGAATATGATAGTAATCTTCGCGTTCTTCTTTGGGGTCTTCAAATATTTGCTGCTGTATTTTATATGGCATTGTAACAATTTGAGTTTGGATACTGTCTACGAGATAATATTGTATTAAAACTCACAGTTAACTGTTGTCGTACTCTGCACGATAGTTCAACAGTTGTATAAATAAAGTTTGTATTTGATTTTTATAATGTGATATCTGGCGACTCAGAATGGGTCGTGTGAACCTATTTTGGGGCGTCACAATTGGTATCAGAGCTTAGGGATATGGTCGCTGGCGGAGATATTAGTTTAGAACTAGGAGGGGAGAGACGAGTAATATACTTCGCTAGGGTGTGAATTCCCTAAGCTGAAATTGTTTATTTGATAAGTGGATAAATTGTGATATGTCGATTAACCTTTGTTTTGAAGCTATATTCTAGAATGATATCTGAAATACATGAGATGAGAAATGAGAAAATCATGATAGCGAGGAAATTACCGGGAAGGTACAATCCGAAAAGAAAGCAAGGTATTCTCATCTCTTCGAATGTCAGGTATGTACGTAAATTTCGAGGGCGAAATTTCATAACGAGGGGAGATTGTGAGACCCTGAATTTTATGAAATAAAAGTATTCAATTTTTCTATTTTAGTAAATGGTTAAATTGATAAAAGGTTCAAGTTAAGGGTGATATGTGATTTTTTTTTAAGTAGATAAGTTGTCATAAAATACCCGGTTACTATTCACTCCAGTATTGTTCACTCAAGTATTTGGGGCATTTTTCGTGTCAGAGTTACTATTCACGAGTTACTATTCACGGGTTACTATTCACCCAAATTATTATTCACTATAGTATTGTTCACTCGAGTATTTGGGATACTTTTTGTGTCGGAGTTACTATTCACGAGTTACTATTTACGGGTTACTATTCACCCAAATTACTATTCATTCTAGTATTGTTCATTCGAGTATTTGGGACACTTTTTGTGTCGAAGTTACTATTCACGAGTTACTATTTACGGGTTACTATTCACGAGTTACTATTCACTCGAACAATATATTTATTTTCGGTCTAAATCATGTTTGAGTACAATATTATTCCATGAAGAGATGTACTAATTTTTCAGACCGTTGGTTGAAATTATAATAGTAAAAGTTTTTTTATATAAAACAGAATACTTTTATAAAGTTATTCTATAAATATGATATATTATATTTTATTATGCATAGTGTTGCATAGTGTTTTGTATAGTAAAATCTTTTTATATAAAACAAAATACTTTTATAATGTTATTTGTATTATTAGGTAATAATTAGAATATATTATATTTTATTTAAAAGATTTTGCTTTAAATATGGACCGTCCGATTAAAGTAAATCAATCTTGACCGTTCATGGGTTGGTTACTATTCATTTCATTCTTCTATAAATAGAAACTCATTCCTTCATTATTTCTTACGAATTCACTGAAACTCTAGAGAGAGAAACTATAGAGAGAATTCTTCTTTTATAATCTTGAGTGTATTTCTTTAGAGTTTAAGAAAACTTTGAGAGTAGTGCAAGTTTTCTTGGAGTAAATCCTCGCCCTACTAGTCGGAATACTCTTATTTGAAAGGTAAAAGGATATTATTATAGTAAGGGATATTATTTGTTGTACCCGTAAGGTGTGTTATTCTTTCTTATTTATGAAGAAATCCTTATGTTATTCCATTCTTTATTATTCTGTTGGAATAACCTGTATACGAGGCATACCCTATACATAACCTATATACGCGGCATACCCTGTACTTGGTGAAATCCTTATATTATTCCGTCTTTATTATTCTGTTGTAATATCTTGTCTGTGTATTTTACACCGGACCTGGTTCCGTCTTTACTATTCTATATTTATTATTATGCTGTTAAAATAACCTATATACGTGATATACCGTATACCTGGTGAAGTCTGTTGTTATTCAATTCTTTATTATTTTGTTAGAATAACCTGTATACGCGGATTACCGTATACCTGGTGAAGTCTGTTGTTATTCAATTCTTTATTATTCTGTTGGAATATCCTGTCTATGCGTTTACGCATGACCTGGTTCCATTATTTATTATTCTGTTGGAATAACCTGTCTGTGCGGATTACGCACGCATGTTGAAATTCTTCTATTATTCCATTCTTTATTATTATGTTGGAATAACCTATCTATGCGAAGTACTGCATACATGGTGAAATTCTATTATTATTCCATTCTTTATTATACTGTTGGTTATTAGTTTTACAGTTGTATACTTTGGTCTGTAGTGCAAAAATGATATGTTGTTGAATATCTTTGGCATGTAGTGCGAAGATGATCTGTTGTTTGATAGCTTTGACCCGTAGTGCGAAGATGGACATGTGTATGACATGATCATGACCACTCGTGATACTAACGAATATCTTTGGCCGTAGTGCATGTATAATTCAATGATGTGATTGGCAGGATCATGACCATTAGTTAACAGTTGAATATCTTTGGCCGTAGTGCACTGACAGGCAATTGATTGGTATGATCATGACCATTAGTTTTATAGTTGAATATCTTTGGCCCGTAGTGCAAATATAGACAACTGATTGGTATGATCATTGTTATTACATTTGAATATCTTCAACCTTGGGGTAAGGATATTGAGTAAACGTTCTATTAAGCCTTTGTGGAAAGAAGGAACTGTTAATTCACATTATTATAAATACGAATTGTGAATTTAACTAACATCTTTGGTGGTTCAGGTGAAGACAAGTGTTGAAAGTTCTATTTGTCTTGGGTATAACAAAGAACTGTTGATGAGTATTACAAGAATAAATTATCAACGATGGGCTTTTAATCTAGAGGAGATAGTAGACATTATGTTCTACTTGACTCTTATGAGGGATTGTTGATTCCGCTACAATTATGGTTGAAAACTTTTATTATCTACCATATGTTCTAAATCTCTGATTTATTCTGATAAAGGCTGTTGATAAATTAATTATCTTAGCTATGATATTCTTTACTGGGCTATTTGTGCTCACCCTTTTCGCTTCACAACTCCTTTCAGGTAATAAGAGTGTAGCTAGGTCGAGCGGGGATAACAGGGAAATAGTGTGATGGTCCGAGACTGTCGGAGTTTATCAATACATTATAAAATGACATGACGTACAATATATAATTGTATTGAGGACCTAAGATGTGGGTGTCGTATTTTATACGTCACTTAATAATTGATTTTGGTGAACAACAATAGAGACTTTGAAAGCGTCAAAAGTGCACCTCATTAGAATGAATATGATAGTAATCTTCGCGTTCTTCTTTGGGGTCTTCAAATATTTGCTGCTGTATTTTATATGGCATTGTAACAATTTGAGTTTGGATACTGTCTACGAGATAATATTGTATTAAAACTCACAGTTAACTGTTGTCGTACTCCGCACGACAGTTCAACAGTTGTATAAATGAAGTTTGTATTTGATTTTTATAATGTGATATCTGGCGACTCAGAATGGGTCGTGTGGACCTATTTTGGGGGCGTCACAAGAACCATCAATATCGCGACAATTCTCTGATCCCCTTTCTTCACTTGGAATTAAAACCCTAGGTCTTCATAATTTGTGTATTCCAACTGGTCCTTAACCGTAGATAGGTTCACAGAAAGCAGTGACTGAGATGGTAGATCGGCAGTGGCACAAAGAGGAAAGAGGACTGCCTTCAACAATGGATTGTGAAACGAGGGAATAAACAAAATGGGAATAGGGCTGAATATATTTTCTATTACGATCGACTGATACGAATATTCATCTGCTCCAAACATAAAAGTTAGAAAACATTTTAAAAAAAAACAACTGTAAGTTAGTTAAAAAGTGTAATTATTATATGTAAATTTATTACCGTAAAAAATTTAATGTATTTATATTATAATTTTTATTCACCATAATTAATTATAAAAAATTATTTAGAACAAGATAGCTATCAATTTTATCCCTCGTAACAAACTTCTGAATAATGATATATAGTGAGAAGCAGTTTCTTCACTAAATAGATTTTTTTCTCGTAAATTGTCATCATAAATTGGCTCCAAAAATCTTTCAATTGCCCCAATTTTGCGAGGAAAAAATATAAATTGTGAAGGATGTTTCTTTCGCTAATAACTATATTGTCACTATACTTTTTTCCTTCACTGTTCCTTCGCTAAACAACTCCTCATGTGAAGGAATATATTCCTTCACAAAATTTCCCTCGCTAGAGGCCATTTTTGGTGTAGTGTAACTTATGTGGATAATCTTGTTATTTGAAGTGACTAATAATTTTTAACCTATTTCTAGTAAACCTAATTAGGTTATGAGCTAAAGTCACATGTATAAGTAATTAAATTTCATAAGATTGGGAATGAAAACCCTAAATAAACAATTTGGGTAGCATGTATTAAAATTGTTAGACTATGTTCATTACATGGCCTAAAATAATTAAAGGAGATGCCCAAAATAAATAAAATACAAGCCCAAACTTAGTCCACTTGATTAAGAGTATTTTAGACCTTTGATTTATCTAATTTATGCATTAAAACAAAGGCTAAATGAAGAAATTAGTGGGCATTTATATAGCTGTCCCCATTAGGCCTTTTAAGACAACAAATTATGCTAATCAATGTCCATAAGCAGAAGTCTTACACACAAGTACATGTGTATCAATCTCCCATTGGTTACAAATCTATTAAGCACCCTTAATCACGTGATTAGGCTAATTGAAGAGATAATGTGTAGTCTTTTATCCATGGGATAATAAAAGTATGGGGGATAATAGTTAATCACCCATTCATTTGCTAGATCATTTTCATTTCTCTTATTCTCATTCTTCTTCTTTTTCTCCCAAGCTAGCAACATACACAAGAGAGAGAGAGAGTTTTAGTTTTGTGTGAGAGAGAGAGAGAGGTGTGCTAGTTGCTTAATGCACCCTAAGATTATACATTACTCTAGAAGACCAAGAATGATAACAAATAAAACTAGGTGAGGTTCTCATCCATTCTTTTTCTTATTATTCTTCTATTTTTTGTTATAGCATGATTTGTTGGAGATATGGATTAATACTCAAGATACCCTAGTTTTACATATTATCATGTATGGAACTAAGTATTTTGAGTGTTAGATCAAAGACTTAGAGGAAGGAAATGAACATATGTTTTCCAAGGGCTGAAACTCTTGTTTTTCTTCTACTAAATCTTGTGTAACTCAAGTTTTACAAAATGAATTTGTGATCCGTCAAAGGGGGGGGGGTGCTAGATACATGAGTTATCTAGTAATCCCAAGTGATAGAACAAAAATCTAGCAAGTATTGAAGCCATGAGGGCTGTTTTGCCCAAAACAGTCCACTTGAAAAGTTAAAGTTTCAAAACCCTAAAAAGCTATTGTCCCTGTTTTTCTTGAGGCTGTTTCGGGCAGTTGCAAGTTTTTAAAAAATCTGGGAAAAATCACAGAGGTACCTTAAGAAGTTATCTACGTGTAGGAAAAAGAACGGAAGCGTTTCGATTTATAGGTTGTGCGTAATGGCTATTTCTGTAAAGAACTCCTAAATATTAACACTCGAATTTCTCACTGTGTATACACTGGAAAATTCCAAAATTTTTACAGTAGGTTCATATGTGTTAGGAGAGTATACCCTGAAAATTTCAGATATTTCTAAGCAAAACACGATTTATGAAAAATGAAGCAAGATCCGGGTGTTTTGGGCACTTTAAAATTAGTAAATCAGTTTGCTATTTTTCCTAAAAATAATTAAGTTATGAATTAAAGGAAATAAATAGTTAAATGATGTCTTAAATAAGAAAAATATGATTTTAATGCTTGAATACTCCAAATATATAATACTATGACTATTTTAAGGCATTTTGGTAATTTAAAATAAGAAATATTATTTATAACCTTTTATGGATATTAAATAAATAGTTTTATAAAGGGTGAACAATTAAAATAAATTATTTATTGATCTAATAAATTATTAAAATGGTATAATGATATTAATAATATTAGAATATGATATTGTTAAGTAAATAAAAAATATTAAAATTAAAACTTTATTAAAATATTATTAAATGGTTAATCATATTTGATTTAAAATATTAATAAATGATTAAAGTATTATTAAATGATTAATAATATTCGATTAGAATATTAATCTTAGATTAAAATATTATTATAAGATTAATAATATTAAATTAAAGTATTATTGGATGATTAAAATATTATTAAGTAAATAATAATATACGAGATTAAATAAAATGTTATTAATATAATAACATTAGTAAATGAATAAAATATTGTTAAATGATCAATAATATTAGTAAATAAATAAAAAATTAATACGATTGGTAAAAGACTAAAAGTATTATTAATTGATTAATGATACTAAAGCATAAGTAAGATATTATTAAAGTAATAATATTAATGCATGATTAAAATATTATTAAGAGGATTAATAATATTAGTAAAGTATTAAAATATTATTAAGATGTTAATAATACTAGTAAGCGAATAAAAGTGTTGTTAATGAATTAATAATACTAAGAGGTGAATTAAATATTATTAAGATTAATAATATTAAGTGAATTAAAAATATTTTAAGTTATACTTAATGAATTTTAATATTTTAAGAAATAGTACATTAATATCTTAATATTAATGGTAATTATTTAAAAATGATTTTAAACGTTTTAAAAATCATTGAAGGGTAATATAAATGTTTTAAAAATATTTTGAGTTATTATAAATAACTTTAATATTTTGGCAATGGTTTCATTAATAGTTAAATAATAATTAAATGATAATAGAATTGTTTAATACTTAAATCATTTGATAATGATTCTAGTGTTTGAAATTCTTGATAAATTATATTAAATGTTTATTAAGTCATTTAAAATGATATGACTGATACTTATAGTTATTGAGCTTCGGAATAGAGTCTTAGACTCGATAATTACCCGATAAAGCTGTCGGTACACCGACATATTTTAGAAATTGATCTAGACTTAGATATTTTGACTGTATTAATGCTTGTTTGTAATGCAATAACTGTTGAACATGTGTGATAATGTGATTAGGTTATGTGCTGAGTGCGAAATGCAGTACTATATGTTATAGTATATTGTTCTATTAGAACGAATGATATGATTAATGATAGGTCGTGATATAAAAGATAAAACTAAGTTGCGTATTGTAAGCAGCGCATCAGGCAAGTATCCTACCTTTGTATTTTCTTTATGCAATGGACATGAGTAAGAATGTTTCAGAATTATATTATTACTGTATATATTATTAACCCTATATTATATACGCTCATTGATTATCAACATGTTAGTATATGGTAATTTAGATATATATTCTATTTGATAATACGAGTGTCCCCACTTGAATAATCATTGCATTTAATCACATGTTGATACACCTTTGTTAATTACCCGTATACATATATGTTGAATTATAGATTATTGTTGAACAAGATAAAACCTTATTATTATCCAACCGAATTGCTTTGGTTTGAAACCCCGACAAGTATGAACATCCCTTACATGGAAAAACTTTTATGCGCTCAAGGCGGACAGAGTGAACGATCCTATCGTTCTTGCATGCAGTATTGATCAATACAGGGTCCATGGGATGTACACCCTCGTGCCCGTAAGTTATGGCGATTTGCGGATTAAGTTCTGCTAAACCTATTCAAAAATGAAAATAATATTCATAGTATGTCCCCTTAACCCTATAAATAGTCAGTGCGTAGTTTTAAAATTTGAAAGAGGGTTGTTATGTTAATATTATCAGTTCAGATTACTTCACGACCATTGATTTGTTGTAAAAAGATAGTATAAAGAAAATATTTAAATTCTTTCATCTTATATATATAATTGCTATTACTTGCTGGGCACTCAAATGCTCATCCTTGCTTAATATAAATATTTTCAGCTAAGTGTGAACAAGTAGAAGGCTCGGCTAAGAATAAAGGGAAAAGGAAAAGTTGAAGAATGAATTCAATGCCATTTTATGTAATAGTTATCTTTATTAAGACAAGTATGATATATATTACCTATCGCGTATTGTGAGGAATGTATTAAAGGTTACGTACTTGAGATTTAGACTTTGATAAATATGTAAATTAAATTGGTATCTATATTATTGTTATTATTATTAATATTATTCCGCTTATAGAAATGGTATCGTAAAGCACCGAGTTCGAGTTTCAAGTACCTGGATTTGGGGGCTTTATAACTTTAGTACCCATAAAGTTTTTCAAGTTTGCATTATTCCTCTCTAATTTTTGTAATTCACTTATCTTCAATAAACACATTCTTAATACTTCAACAATTATTCATTATTAATATTATAACTCACAATATTTAACAATCAGATCATTCCTAGGAAAGAGGGGGCTTTTCGATAAGGATTTCTCCCTATTGGCGCGCAATTAGGTGACCAAACCTCTATTCGACAGAATTTTCTAGACATTGTCAATATTACAAATAATAATATGAATAACTTTGTCGTCTCAATTATTAATTTAATAATATAAAATATTATGCAGATGATATTGTGATAATAATTGAATCAAATAACGTGAGATACTATGCAGCAATTACTGTAGCAATAATTGAGTAAACTAAGTTGCTTCTTACGTAAACATCAATAATCAATACCGTGTGCTACTATGCAACCACGCGTATTACTGTATTTTTATCACCGGGTATTTTAACAGTTTAACGATAAAACTTTCGCCGTTATTTTTATAAAAAGATATTTCCGTCGTTTTCTAACTCCGACAATTATTTCGTTGTAGGGTCCACCAATGATGGCGTCGTCGTACAAATATTTCCTATTAAAACGAATATTCTCCGACCAATCGAATATTCCTCGACACAACGAATATTTTATATCAACTTGCTTACTTTGCAAAATTTTCAAATATCACCCTTAACTTTAACATTTTATCAATTTAACAATTTACTAAATTGAATAATAATTATAAGAAAATTGAATACTTTCATTTTATAAAATTCGGGGTCTTACAATCTACCCTCCTTATGAAATTTTGCCCTCGAAATTTACGGACCTGGTAGTTCGAAGAGATGAGAATATCTTGCTTTCTTTTTGGATTGTACCTTCCCGGTTATTTCCTCTATATCACGATTTTCCCATTGTTCATCTCCTGTATTTCAGATATCATTGTAGAATATATCTTCAAAACAAAGGTTAATTGACATATCACAATTTGTCAACTTATCAAGTAAAAATTTCAGCTTAGGTAAGTCACACACTAGCGAAGTATATTACTCGTCTCTCCTCTCCTAGTTCTAGACTCATAACTCTGCCAGCGACCATATCCCTAAGCTCTGATACCAAATGTGACGCCCCACAATAGGTATACATCACCCATTTTAAGTCGTCAAATACATGGTACAAAAATCAAATACAAACTTCATTTATACCACTGTTGAACTGTCGTACAGAATACGACCACAGTTAAAGTGTGAGTTTTAATACAAATATATGCAACTCTCATGGTGCCTCGACCACAACACCTTACAATGGTACCTTACATAAAGGTACAGTCAATAACTGTTTTAAAAATTAAAATCTTTGGAAAATGGTCAAGGAAACCTTCGTACATGGGAGGCCATGCGTCTAAGTTATGATATATATCATATGACTCGAGAATTATCCTTGGTTGACCCAATAGACCCCAAAGAAAAATGAGAAGATTACTCTCATCTTCTCTTGACATATAATTATCTCAATTATCTCTAATTAAGAACTATATGTCAACCAAACTCCAAGATTATATAGGTAGTGCTCATAGATATAATCAGCAAGTGCATGTGCACAACTCTGTCTTATGATAACACGAGGTCGTCTGTCATTAGACATCTTGTATGATAGTGGCAAAACGTCCTTCCAAAGTTGGGTTCACCTCACCCTATTCGGTTCACCAAAATCAACGGTTAAAATGACGTATAAAATACGACGCACTTATCTATAATTCTCAATAAAATTATTTTCATACTTTTTTTAGGGAGAACCTCAATAGCTATAGACCACCGTTCTATTCCCCTGTTACCCCCGCTCGACCCAGCTACACTCTTATTACCTGAAAGGAATTGTGAAGCAAAAGGGTGAGCACAACTAGCCTAGTAAAGAATATCATGACTAAAGATAATTAAATTATAAATAGCCTTCGTCAGTAATAAATCAGAAATTTAGAACATATGGTAGATGATAAAACTTTTTAACCATAGTTGCAGCGGAATGAGCAATCCATTAGAAGAGTCAAATAGACCATAAAGTCTATTATCTTTTCCATGTTAAAAGTCCACCAACAATATTTTATGCCTGTAACATCAATCAACAGTTTCTGTCCACAGTCATGTGAATAACTCATAATCATAATTGTGGTTCTAAATTCCTCTTTGCACCCAGAACGAAGATAATTTTCATCATCTGTCTTTACCTGAAACATTAAAGATCATGGTTATACCAAATCACAGTTCCTGTTCATAATCATACTAATAAATTCTTCTTTGCACTACGGGCCAAAGATATTCATTAACAGTTCATCTTTGCATTATAGGCCAAAGACATGCAACTGTATTTTAGAAGAGTCAAGTAGAGCATGATATCTGCTATCTTCTACGAATTAAAAGTTTGTTGTCAATATTTTATCGATGAGACTCTGCTTAATAAATAATCCACATCATCAAATCATCCTTGCACTACTGCTAAGGATATTTATTAGCATCACGGCCACGAATTATCCATGCACTACGGGCCAAGGATATTCGTTTTTTTACTAATGGTCATGATTATACCGAATAATTTCTAGTCATAATCATGCCAACAACTGTCCATCAATGCACTACGGGCCAATGAGGACTTTTACCATATCATTTATAACATTACGGGTCATGATTATACTGAATGATCCCTGGTCATAATCATACCAATCAACAGTTCATCTTTGCACCCTTGGCCGAAGATGACTTTCATCACAATATAAGCATAAGGATGATGACAATGATATAAGCATTAATCAAACGAAATCAAGGATAATTATTAAAGACTTTAAATTTATCCAGAGTTTAATAATATCCAAATTGTTAACATGTTACTGCTTTGTGGAGTAAAATTCAAGAATAATATCTATGTATCAAAAATAATTTGGACAGAAAAGAAATAAATTTTTTGGGTGAATAATACCTCGTGAATAGTATCCTATGAATAGTACTTCGGTAATAGTACCCCGTGAATAGTACCCCGACATGAAAAGTGCCCCGAATACCCGAGTGAATAATATTGGAGTAAATAGTAATTGGGTAAATAGTAACCCGTGAAAAGTAACTCGTGAATAGTACCCCAACATGAAAAATGTCCCGAGTACCCGAGTGAATAATATTTGAGTGAATAGTAATCGGGTGAATAGTAACCCGTGAACAGTACCCCGGTGAAAATATTGATATTTAATAAGAAAGTTCAGATCAATATTCCAACGAAATGATACTGGATGAAGCACAAAACTCAAGTATATTCCACTAATTTCAAAGATTATAGAAACAATACTTACCATAGTAAGTTTAGATTTAAGAATATGAAAAGAAATAACATACGAAACTGCAAATAGATTTTCACCTGTCATGCGGTACGTAATCCGCATAGACAGGTTATTCCGACATATTAAAAGATGAATGCGAAAAATAGTATTCCTTATGAATACAAAAGAAATAATACCCCTTACCATACGAAGATAACATCCCTTATGAATACAATAAATAATATCCCTTACCTTAGTAGAAGACTGGATACTGCAATAGTGAAGTAGCAGAATACACTTCCTCTTGCTCTCTATAGTTTCTCTCTCTATAGTTTCTCTTACGAGTCTCAGTTAATTGGTGAGAATGAAAGAAGAATTAAGCTTCTATTTGTAGGAGAAATGAATAAATAGTAACTAATTCACGAATGGTCTAGATTGATTTACTATTAGAATGGACGATCCAGATTGATTACTATTAAAACCACAATCGACGGTCCATATTGATTTACTTTTAAAACCACCACCGACGGTCCAGATTGATTTACTATTAAAACCACCACCGACGATCCAGATTGATTTACTATTAAAACCACCATCGACGGTCCAGACTGATTTACTATTAAAACCACCATCGACGGTCCAGATTGATATAACTTATTACACTTTAGTACCCTTAAAGTTTTCCAAGTATGCATTATTCCCCTCTAACTTTTGTAATTCACTTATCTTCAATAAACACATTCTTAATACTTCAACAATTATTCATCATTAATATTATAACTCACAATATTTAACAACCAGATCATTCCTAGGAAAGTGGGGGCTTTCCGATAAGGATTTCTCCCTATTGGCTCGCAATTAGGTGACCGAACCTCTCCTCGACAGAATTTTATAGACATTATCAATATTACAAATAATAATATGAATAACTTTATCATCTCAATTATTAATTTAATAATATAAAATATTATTCAGATGATACTGTGACAATAATTGAATCAAATAACATGAGATACTATGCAGCAATTACTGTAGCAATAATTGAGTAAACTGAGTAGCTTCTTACGTAAGCATCAATAATCAATACCGTGTGCTACTATGCAACCACGCGTATTACTGTATTTTTACCACCGGATATTTCAACAGTTTAACGGTAAAACTTTCGTCGTTATTTTTATAAAAAGATATTTTCGTCGTTTTCTAACTCTGACAATTATTTTGTTGTGGGGTCTACTAATGATGGTGTCGTCGTACGAATATTCCCTGTTAAAACGAATATTTCCCGACCAATCGAATATTCTCCAACACAACGAATACTTTATATCAACTTGCTTACTTTGTAAAATTTTTAAATATCACCCTTAACTTTAACTTTTATCAATTTAACCATTTACTAAATAATATAATAATTATAAGAAAATTGAATACTTTCATTTCATAAAATTCGGGGTCTTACAGTATCTGTTTGTATGTTCACTATGGACAATGATGCGTATGCCTGACATCATTTAGACGATGTCTTGTTTAATTCTTTGCTCCTCTTTTTCCACCTTGCTTTTTCCACCTTGGGATCTAGAACAAAGTCTTCCTTTTCCTTTACCGGCATCGGTTTGGGAAATAACATAGCCATTACATTGGCTGGCACCTTTACCGGAGGCTTTGTGGACTCTGGATTTACAGGTGGAGATAATCGCCGTGTAACTGAAGCTGGAGGAATCTTCTTATGCTTATGTGGATTCCTGTGATTGAAACTGACAGAATAGCCTAGTCCGGCCATCCCAATTTGATTGGACACTTGAATCGGGTGCTTAATACCCTGATAACTTTTACCCAGCCCTTATCCCGGCTGGTGTCCCAATGACATCTTTTCTTGAGTAGCTGCCATCACTTCGGCAGAAATCTTGGGTACAGGAAATGGCGTCCCAATGGAATGGTATTGAGTGTTGCTCACTTCAAGGCATGAAAATTGATCGGCTCAACATCTGAATTGACATTGATGAGTGGTATGTCACCATGTTGAGGACATTCTAGTTTAACGTTGACTGTGACTAGGCTATTGTTGATAATGTATTTGAGTTGCTGATGAAGAGTGGAAGGGACTGCCCCGACTATGTGAATCCACGGTCTCCCCAGAAGTAGGTTGTATCCTGTATCTATTTTGAGAACGTGAAAAGATACACAGAATGTATGGGGACCAATCCCAATTTGTAGCTCAATATCTCTGACTAAATTCCGGGGGGATCCATCAAAAGCTTTGATAATCGTATGGCTGCTTCGGATCCATTTAAGATTGACGTTCATTTTCACCAACGTATCGTATGGACAGATATTCAGAGATAAACCTCCATCTATCAAGACTCCAGCTAGCATATATCTGGAGGACAAAACCGCAATATGTAACGGTTTGCAATGACTGATCCCTTCGGGCGATATGTCATCATCAGTGAAAGATATTACATTGTTGTTGAAAATGTGATCAACCAAATGTTAAAAATTTTCCACATCCACTGATTTCGGCAAGTATGCTTCTTCCAAAACCTTCAGTAGAATCTTCCTGTGATCCTCGGAAGTTAAAACCAAGTCCAGTATTGAGATTTGATGTGGAGCTTCTCTGAAGCTTAAAACCACCTTGACTTCATTATGACCCATAGTACGGAGGAATTTTTTAATCTTCTCCATGGGAATTTTCTCCTTTGATTTGATGGTACGCTTCATCACCCGTTGGGGAACACACGATGGATTTTCCTTCGACACTGCAGCAGTTGTATGAGAGGTGGATCCTTCTATTTCTCCATAATTCTAAGGGACTTTTTGTAAGCTGATAACATGATATTGTGGTCTGAATGGTAGGTTAATTGGCTCGGGTGCAACCACTTTCAAAGGATTGTCAGTTCCTTTGAGTTGAATTGCTTATATTTTGAATAGTTTGATAGTCCCATCAGCCTCAACGGATATAACTGCTACCAGTCCCTTCCATTTAGTAGGACAAGTATTTTCACTCTCAAATAGCACAGTATCATTATCTGCCAGTTGCAGGACACCGCTATCAATTAGATTCTGAATAAGGTGGCGGAGTGCCCAACATTCTTCTGTGCTATGACCGCGATAATGGGAGTGAAACTGACATACTCCATCAGAATTAAATCGTCCTAAACGGGGATTGATTGGAGGTAGAAGGGAAGTGATCCTTTCTCTATTGATTAACATTTGAAGTATCTCCTCCATAGGTTGGCCCAGGTATGTAAATTCCCTTCTATTGGCAAAATTCCGACGGGCTTTGGCAGTTGCTCTCTTCGTCACTTTGTCCTCCAATGTTTCATATTTTGAAGGTGACGAGGCAGTATTTATAACCAAGGGGAGGATACTAGCATACTCCTGGCTGACTAATTGGCGTGTGACTTAATGCTGATAGGTCACCAATTCGGCCAATTGCTTAATCTGCTTACATAGAGCTTTCATCTATTATTCCATCGTAAACTAGAACTTTGCATAATCCCATTTGTCAACACCGTCTTTGATGGTCTGGGAGGATTTGCAGTTAAAATTGGAACTCTGTCCACTGCTCCAATTAATCATGTTGACCTTTTCCTCTTTGTGTTGAGGAAGAGGGTTATCTTATATGTGAGGTTGATCTAGCTTGGTGACCACGATCTCACCGCTGTCTATCAAAGCTTGGATCTTGTGTTTCAAGGCCCAATAATCTTTAGTATCATGTCCAGGTGCCCCAGTATGATAAGCACATTTTCTAGCAGCATTGAAACCCTTCCTATTTGGGTTGGCTGGTGGAAGAAGATGTGTAATTTTCTTTTGAGTGGTCAGAAGATTGAGAATGTTCTCGAGTGAGTCCCCTAGAGGTGTGAACACTCGAGGGCGTTTGACTTATCCACCCTTAGGCAATGGAGGGTTTGAAGACTATGCTTGCAAGGGAGTGTAATTTCTCCTCTGAATAAACATATTCTGATTGCCCTTTTGACCTTGTAGTATCAAGGAAACATCCTCCTCTTTCTTTTTATGAACCCTCCGGGGGTTGTTTCCATAAGTTCTGGACTGGATGTGTTCAGCAATAGCTTTAAGAGCGACTAGGTCTTAAATCTTTCCTGACTTCAACCCCATTTCAGCCATCTCTCCATGTTTGATCATTTCAGAAAATGGTTTTCCAATGCCAGCTAAAACTCTCTCATAGAAAGGAGCTTCTTGTATGTCGATAAAGGTCATGACCATTTCTGACTCTGTCATAGAAGGAATAACTTGAGAAGCAAGGCACCTCCACCTTTGAGCATACTCTCTAAAAGACTCATTAGACTATTTCTTGACCTTTGTAATCTGGTACCGGTCAGGAGCCATCTGAGACTGAAAGTTGTATTGTGTGAGGAAGGCATGAGCTAGTTCTTCCCAATTATGGATCTTCGAATTGTCTAATTTGGTATACCACGAACGGGCTTCTCCAGCCAGCCTCTTTTGGAATAGCTGCATCCTGAGCTTCTCGTCCTCTACATAAGATCCAAGTTCTCTAATGAACACCTTCAAATGTGTGTAAGGATCTCCTAATCCGTCATACTTTTTGAAGTTAAGAGTTTTGAACTTTTTTGGATATTGAACACCAGGGAATATACAAAGGTCAGCTTATGAGACACTCCCATATGCTCCAATTCCTTTGATAGAACGAAGGGTTTCTTCCATTTGAAGAACATTTTTCTTGATGTCACCGGTGTCTAGATCTCCTTTGAGATGGGTGTTTTAAGGATTTTTGTCTATGGTAAGCAATTGTTTTTCTGGATCTGTTTTCTCTGAACCTTTAGTTCCTCCTTGTGTAGAGGATTCATCATGTATGGGTATCTTCGTTCCCTGAGTAAACTGATGTAGTTCTTTAAGTAGAACAACCAAATCTGTGATTTGTTTACTTAATATGTTAAATTCTTCGCGAGAAACTAGATTAGACTGGTCAGATGAAGACATGATTGGCTGTAGGCTTGTGGCTTTTTTGGACTTTGACCGGGTAATAGGTCCGATTGCTTCCCTGCGATAAAACTTACATAGTTTAGTCTTAGGGATTGTGTAAATGTTTACATGCTATGTGATGTGTCCATTTTAGGATTATTATCCTGCAAAACGGATGTTAGCTGTTTGTAATACAGGATAAAATGTTAATTTAAATATGTGTGTGCACATATTTCTTCATATTACTCATTACATGGAGATGAATATGGACTGAAATTACAAGTAATTGACTTTACGAGTAATTTGAAATGAGAAAGCATGAAGAGACTTTTCTCCGCGTTTGGTTTATCAGAGGCTGACCTATCTTAGGTTACTCTCGCGGCTTTTTGGCATGAAGGTTCCCAAATCATCGCAATTTACTCAACGGGAAGTTAATCCGATTTTTCAACTGGAGCGAATTTGGGTGGTGCCTTTCCTGAGCCTCGTTGGAATTAGTCTTCCTACGAGTCCAATAATCAAACACAGATAGGATAGCCTCCTAGTGGAGGAACCACACAATATACATTCACATACAACGTGTCTCACCGTTTATGAAAATGATGACATGTACGAAGCAATAATATCATAGACAGATATATTGCAGTGTAGTAAAAATGCATTTGTACACATTCATCAAATGTAAATCCAACATCCAGATATAATCATATAACAGTTTTAAAAAGCTTGTAATAGCAGCTTAAGTCCTCTTACTGGTTGTCCCCAGCAGAGTCGCCACCTGTCGACGTCGGGATTTTTATTTGTCCCTTTTCTATTCTTGTTCTTTTGTGTTCTCATGTTAGGTGAGATTTGTTTGAAAAAACAAGCGAAAAAGGTCCGACATATATATGTTGACGATTGGACTATAAGAGTCGCCAGTTGGTTTTTTAACTGGTTGTACCAACAAAATTGAGAAAAGGTTTGCACATTGACCTAGTGATGTGACACTACTAAACGGGTCTGTGAAACCGAGATTCATTAGGGTCCGGAGACTTGCTTATGCGGAGGGAAGGTGTTAGGCACCCCCCGACGTCCGTGTTGCCACGGTGATCGCCACTTTTCAAGAAACTATTATATGAATGTGTGTGTGTGGGTCAATGTGCTGTTATTTGGAAGTAGTGCGAGGCATCGTTCGCACCTATATACACAGGGTTTGAATTTTTGTAAAAATTCAGTTTTAAACAAGATATAGCAGTGAAGTTTTATAAAAGAGGTTTTTCAAACCCTGATGCTCAATAGTAATTGAAACCTTTTGCACTTCCATTTTATTAAATGTTCGGCTTAATTGATTTTATTTTCGAGATGCGAAGCATCTTTGAGAAAATAATATACAAAGTAGTACCGAACTCCTCGTGGGCATGAAAATTATCTGAGGAAATCCAAACACCGTGAATAAATTTACAAGCTACTTATAGCTGAAAATGTCCATCACGGGAACCGAATCTAGATTCAGTGAACTGAATCTGTGATCACATGATTCCTAGGCTCACATGATAACGCAGTTTATACGAAAGTTGTAAGCAGATATATATATATATATATATATATATATATATATATATATATATATATATATATATATATATATATATATATATAGACATGATCAACCACTACGAAGCACCTCCATGGGGGATCGGAAATGTAAATATATAAAAGCGATAAATATATATATATATATATATATATATATATATATATATATATATATATATATATATATATATATTGACATGATCAACCACCACGAAGCACCTCCATGGGGGATCAGAAATGTAAATAAAGCTGTAAAAGCAATCAACCGCCACGAAGTAAACTCCAGGCGGGACGAAACGTAAATAAAGCAGTAAAAAGGGTCAACTGCCACGAAGTAACTCCAAGCGGGACGAAATGTAATATATATAAGGCTCATCGAACAAAGTCTGACAACAGTTCATATATATATATATATATATATATATATATATATATATATATATATTAAAGCACTAAGTGAAGACATAAGTCTAGGCTCAATCGAGGCATAACTCAATAATGTTAGTCCATATATAAAAATATATATAAGTATATATATATATATATATATATATATATATATATATATATATATATATATATATATACAAACTGAAATGAAACCACGGACCGAAGTCCGGGCATACACACGCAACATTACTCTCAACGTGAAGAATAGTGTGTGCAAAGATAAAGAGAAAGGCTTTAAAGTGTGTAAGAAGTCTTACAGTGGGCTGCCAAGAAGACTTCTATAGCTTTAAGTGGATGAACACTCGGCTCTCGCCGGTAAAAAGTAGCTATATATGAGCTTACAAGTATTTAAAATGAGAAAGCACTCAGTTTAGGGTGTGTACAGAGCAAATTGGACAGGGCTTCCTCGCCTTTTTCTCTTATAAAATGGCCACCCCAAGCCCTCTATTTATAGATAGGGAGCCATAGGTAGCCACAGAAGAACATACGATTGCCTGAGGTGCCCTGGGCTCCGCGGGTCCCATCGTCTCGAAGTACGTGCACGCATGCAACGTGATGTCCACTCGAACTTTCAGAACTTCAATCCGGGCATCCGGCTGAGTGTATAAGACCTATTTTGGACCGCCGTTGTTGAGAGTTACGCAATGACATGGGATTAGAGGTTGTACGAAGTCAGGAAGATGGGAGCATGCCCTCCGGTCTTCATGTTTCAAATTCTATTCGTTGCTTTGCACAATAGTCACTCGAGATTGGACTTCCTTGGTTCTTGTGGGACATTACTGAGTAGAAATGTGTGTATGAGATGTTGAGACGGTGCGATGTGGTGTCAAGGTGGCAAGATGATGACTTTGCCCCTCACCAGGGTTATCTCCGGTTTGGGCTGATAAAAAAGATATTGCTCAGGGTTATCTCTGAGATTGGACTGCTGCAAGTGTTGAAGGTCCTCAGTGACATCTCTGAGGTGTGCATGTCTTCCCGGTGTTATCACCAGGTCTTGTACTGAGTGCCTCGGTGTGAGTGCTGAGTGTTTTAAAGTTGATCGCATGCATTTGAAATAAGCATTTCCGGGGTTATCTCCGAAACTGTAACTACACTCCTTGGGGTTATCTCCAAGGTTAGTGCTATTATTCCTGGTGTTGGGACTGAGATTGAATATCTTGGGGTTATCTCTAGGATGAATCGACCTTCTCCGGTGGAATTTTCGGTATTATAACTGCATGCCTCGGGGTTATCTCCGAGGTTGGAACTGATACTCCCGGTTTATGTTCCGGGGTTGAAATTAAACTTCCGGTAGTATTCGGATTGGATATGAGCTATCTTCTAGAGTTATCTCTGAAAGACGAATCTACCCTCCTGCAATGTTAGTAATTGGCGTGCAAAAAATTTCAAGTGTCTACAAGCTGGACTGTGCTTTTCTGCCAGTTCTAGTCACAGGAATCCACATAAGCATAAGCAGATTCCTCCAGCTCCAGTTGCACGACGATTCTCTCCACCTGCAAATCTTGAATCCACACAATCTCTGGTAAAGAGTCCATCCAATGTAATGGCTATGTTATTTCCTAAGCCGATACCGGTAGAGGAGAAAGAAGTCTTTGTTCCAGATCCCAAAGTTGAAGAGGAGGAGCAAAGAATTAAGCAGGACATCATCAGAATGATGTCAGGAATACGCATCATTGTCCATGATGAACATACAAACAGATAAACCCCAGACAATGATTGCCCAGTCATAATGGTCATTATTCGGGAAAAGGAGGATGATGACAGCCCCTCCATCACTGCAGTCCACCAGGACTTTGCTCTTGCCAATTGGAGCAGCACTCCTTGCATTGGTCGACAAGGGTAAAATGGGGCAGGACCTCTGTTTGCCCTGTAGATATTATAATTGCTTACTTTTCTTTACATTATTAGCAGTTATTTTGTCAAGTACATGCTAACATTTTTGTATGATTAAATAGTTTCATATATATTAAGTGAAAACATATTTTGTTTCAGGACTCTGAACTTAGATGTTCCTGTACTTGCTGATAAGATGCCTCTTCTCCACAAAGATTGTAGCTTTGATGAAAAGCTAGACTCCAACTTGATGGAAATACAAGAGGACATTGAGGTGCCTCTGAAGATCAAAGAATGGGTCGAAGACAAACCTAAACTCAACCTTGATCAAACCACCTCCTTTAATCTCGGAACCTTAGAAAGCCCTAAGTTAATCCAAATTGGTTTAGACCTTTCTCCAAACTAAAGGAATGATATGGTTGTGCTACTAACCCAATTCCAAGATGTATTTGCATGGTCTCATGAAGATATGGTAGGTTTGTCCAGTGACATTGTCCTTCATCGCCTTCCCATTAAAGAGGGATTCAAGTCAGTCAAGCAGAATCTCAGGCGATTGAAACCTGAGTGGAGTTTAAAAGTGAAAGAAGAAATTGTGAAACAATTTCAAGCTGGTATTATCATGATGTCCGCATATCTTGAATGGATATCCAACATCGTTCCCGTGCCTAAACCTAGAGGAAAGGTGCGAGTTTGCGTGGATTACTAGGATCTGAAAAAAGCTTGCCTTAAAGATAGCTTTCCTGTGCCATTTATCCACATTCTCATTGACAATACTGCTCAATACAACATGTACTCCTTCGCTGATTGGTTTGCGGGGTACCATCAGATCATAGTTGCTGAGGAGGATCATGAGAAAACTGCTTTCATCACGCCTTGGGGAACCTTTTGCTATAGACGGTTGTCTTTCAGCCTCATCAATGCCGGAGCTACCTATCAGCGAGCCATGATGGCTCTTTTCCATGACTTAATGTATAAAGAGATAGAGATCTACGTGGATGACATCATTGTCAAATCCCAAAGAGAGGAAAACCACTTAGACAATCTCAAAAAGCTCTTCAACAGGTTGCGTAAGTACAACTTAAAGTTGAATCCAGCCAAGTGCGTCTTTGGCGTTAAATCAGGAAAGTTGCTAGGATTCCTAGTCAGCTACAAAGGGATTAAGCTGGATCCCACCAAAATCTAGGCCATCACGGAAATGCCCATTCCTCAGACAGAGAAGGAAATACAGGGATTTTTGGGAAGAGTTAACTTCATTAGCATGTTTATCTCTCAACTCACAGCAACCTGTGAGCCTATCTTCAAGTTGTTAAGGAAGAACTCCTCCATGAAATGGAATGATGAATGCCAGAAAGCCTTCCTTACAATCAAAGAGTAGCTAGTCAAAGCTCCAATTTTGGTGCCTCCTAGGGATGATGTTCCCCTATTCATGTACCTTTCCGTTATGCCATGGGCTACATGTTGGGACAGAAGGACGATAGAGGCCAAGAACGAGCTATCTATTACCTCAGCAAAGGATTTAGCAGCAGTGAACATAAGTACACACTGATTGAGAAGACTTGTTGTGCTTTAGCATGGGCTTCCATGAGGTTACAACATTACCTCCATGGTCACACAACCCATCTCATATCCCACGTAGATCCTCTCATTTATGTGTTCAGCAAACCCATACTGAATTGTCGGCTGTCCAGATGACAGATGATCCTACAATAATTTGGCATCATCTATGTGACAAAAAAAGTCCATCAAAGGTCAAGGAATTGCGGATCAACTGGCCGCCGCACCGTCAGGGGACTTCAAACCCTTAGAAACATACTTCCCCAATGAAGGGTAATGACAGTTCAGCAACACCATCAGTACGATACATGCCATAAATGGAATATGTATTTTGATGGAGCTGTTAGTATGGAAGGTTCTGGAGCTGGAGCAGTTCTAGTATCCGGTACGGGGGAGCAGTATCCCGTCGCCGTCAAATTACAGTTTATCAGCACCAATAACATAGCCGAGTATGAAGGCTGTATCATGGGGCTAAAACTTGTCCGTTCAATGGGCATCAGGCGGTTAACTGTCTTTGGGGATTCGGAGTTGGTAGTCAAACAATCCACAAGAATCTATAAAACTAAAGAGCTACATTTACTGTCTTACCATTGGTAAGTTTTACAGATGGCTTCTGAGTTCGAAGAAATCTCCTTTTTATGCATTCCTCATAATAGGAATGACTTCGCAGACACGCTAGCAACTTTGGCCTCTTTGATTCACATACCTGATAAGGAACATATGACAAGAGTCACATTTGCCCAGCAAAAGGCACCAGCTTATGGGAACTACGTTGGGGAAGTATCGACTGAGCTACTTCCCATCCAACACCCTTGGTATCAGCATATCAAGGAGTACTTGCAAGATGGATCTATACCCTCCAAGGCAAGCCTGACTGAGAAAAGGCGGATCCATCGACTGGCTATAAAATTCTACCTAAGTGGAGATGCCCTCTACAAAAGAGATGCAGGTTTAGGTCTCCTCAGATGTCTGGACTAGGACCAAGCTCAGAGGCTCATAGATGAGGTCTATGATGGAGTCTGTGGCCCACACATGAGCGGCCCTCTACTGGTTAAGAAGATTCTCAGAACAGGACATTACTGGCTTACTCTCAAGGCTGACTGCAATGACCACGTCAAGAGATGTTATCAATGCCAAAGTCATGGGAATGCTATCCACGCCCCTCCGAGGAAGCTCCACAATATGAGTCCACCTTGACCCTTCTCAATGTGGGGAATGGACGTGATCGGGCCCATCGAGCCCAAAGCTAGTAATGGGCATCGGTTTTTCTTCACCATGATCGACTACTTCACCAAGTGGGTAAAAGCAGCCTCCTTCCCCAAGGTCACTAAAGAAGTCATCATTGCTTTCATAAGAAACAAAGTCATTTGTTGATATAGACAACTAGAGGTAATTGTATCAGACAATGCTAAGAACCTCAACAATAAAATGATGGAGGAGTTATGCAGTAAATTCCACATCAAACACCTTAACTTCGTCATCAACTGTCCGAAGATGAATGGTGCTGTTGAAGCGGCTAACAAAAATATCAAGAAGATCATGCAAAAGATGTACGCCAACCACAAAGGATGGTTTGACCTATTGCCTCTTACATTTTTAGCCTACAGAACATCAATGCGCACTTCCACTGGCGCAACCCCTTATGCATTAACTTATGGGATGGAAGCAGTGCTCCCCATAGAAGGGGAAATGGAATCCCTCAGAGTGTTAATAGATGCTCAGCTGGATGAAGACCAATGGGTACAAGACAGGTATCACTAATTCTCTCTAATAGACGAAAGGCGAACCGCGATTATCTTCCATGGTCAGTTATATCAACAAAGGATCACCAGATCCTACAACAAAAAAGTCCAGCTACGGCAGTTTAAACAACATGACTTGGTTTTACAGAAGATCATTGACAACCCAGATCACTCCAAGGGAAAATTTGCTCCTAACTGGGAAGGCCCGTTTGTTGTCAAGGAGGTATTGACAGGAGGTGCTCTCAGATTACAGGAAATGGACGACAATGAATTTCCACACCTCATCAACCCGGACACCGTGAAACGGTACTATGTCTGAAGTTACCATCAAGCAAACATCTTGGTGTTGGATCATCACATCACCAGTCATTTCGGTTCTTTAACCCTTCACTACATACAACTCTTTTTCTACATTGCGCCCCTCAGGGAAGCACACTTTTCAAGCCAGCAGACTGGTTTTCGGATCGCCAGATCCTTTTCTCTCCACTTGGTTTTTTAACCCTTACTCAACTTTGGTTATCCCACTAGGGATTGAACCTTTCACATTTGCAGTTTGTCCCCAAACATGGGATCAAACTTTTCACACCTGCAGTTTATCCTGAACTTAGTATTAAACTTTCTCCCCCCCCGCAGTTTGTCCTCTACACAAGATCAAACTTTTCATTGGCAACAAATCGTCCTGAGGGGTGAACTACGTTGACCAGATCTCCTTGATACACGAGAGTACGTAGGAAACCATATTTTGTATGGCCCGGTCGCAATAAAATAAAAATAATA
This sequence comes from Panax notoginseng, assembly GCA_016801055.1. Lineage (NCBI taxonomy): Eukaryota > Viridiplantae > Streptophyta > Magnoliopsida > Apiales > Araliaceae > Panax > Panax notoginseng. Next base: position 53,354,110 of record CM029023.1, read on the forward strand.
AAAACATTTCTACACCTTTCTCATTATAAAAACAAAAACAACAAAAACATTCATACACCCTTTCTGCCTCAAACAGCGTTGAACCTCTTACACCAGGTTCAAACTATGCAGACCTGATCTCCTCTTCAATAAGAGTACGTAGGAAGCCATTTATGGTTCAGTCTAACCCCTACCTAAACACAAATACTTGTTAACGGTACTGGGATCAAACTTCAATCCACCACATTTCATCAGCTTCAGACCAAAGGGATGGAACTACCTGACCTCTTCCTAAATAGGAGACCCGGTGACCATCTAAGCTGCGGTTGTACCTTGAGGAGCAATACCAATCTATAAGAGATGGAATTAACTAGGCTCCTCCTAAATAGGAGTACTGGCGACCATCTATGGTGCGATCAATCTTAGAGAGGAAAGCCACATTCCTCTCCATATTTCCATACAGAAACCAGTCCCAAGATACCAAAAAGATGGTAGGGATATACACAGATCAACGATCCATTCTGAACTGTCTAGAGATAACTCAATATCCATCCATCAAGGAGGAATTCATAATACATCAAGATCACAAGCCCTGAAGAAGCAGGTAAATATCAAGCAAGTATTCATGCATATCTAAAAGGGAAGTGATCAAAAATATATTTCCCTACTATATATAATATTGTTTGATATACATAATATAAACTGTACATGACAAAATGGCTAAGCTAGTCTGTGCAGGAAAATACAAGGCTATCTACAGATCGGTATGCATGCGAGCTATCAAGCCCAACATGACATCCCTCTCAGAAGGAGGTAAAGTTATGGTCTCCTGGATAAGGGTATCCACACGAGCTAATAGATCTATAGCCATCTACATGGTGACACTGTGCTCATCAATGTACGTGCTCATCTCTGTAATCATGTCAGTGGTAAGGGACCTCATTGTGGTACTATCTGTGTGACGCCCCCAAAATAGGTATACATCACCTATTCTAAGTCGTCAAATACATGGTACAAAATACAAATAAAACTTAATTATACAACTGTCATGTAAAATATGACAAAACATAAGTTGTGAGTTTAAATACAACACTTTCTTCTAAACAGGATTCAAGCTCAAAATAAATCCTCAATACATTTATTTTCACACTATTTCATAGAATAGTGAGGAGTACTAATGTTATCATCTGAACTATCACTCTGTTCCCCGACTAGTCCCCACTACGTTCTCATTTCCTGAAGAGAATAATGAAAGCAAAAAGGTGAGCTCAACTAGCGTAGTAAGAAATATTATGACAATGATAATGTTGAATAAATTATCATTAGCCTTCAATAGTATTAAACTGATAAAATACAACAAACATCAAGTTTAACTGCAGCGGAACAAGCTATCCATTAAAAGAGTCAAGTAGAAAATAACATCTACTATCTTTTATGATTTAAAAAGTTTTTCATTACTTTTATCGCTGAGACTCAGCTTAATAAATAATCCACATCATCCCTGCACTACGGCCAAGGATATTCATTAGTATCATGACCACAAATTATTCATGCACTACGGGTGTAGACACTCGAAATTTTCTGTACACCTGTCATTAACATTGCAGGAGGATAGATTCGTCTTTTAAGAGGGAACCCTGAAAGACAATCCATATCCATGCCGGATACTACCGGAAGTTCAACATCAACCCCGGATCGCAATCTGGGAGTAACAATTCCAATATCGGAGATAACCCCGAGGCATGCAGATCAATACCGGAACACACATCAGAGAAGACCGATTAATCTCGGAGATAACCCCTAGGTATCCAGTATCAGTACCAACCATGGGAATAGCCACCAACCTTGGTGATAACCCCAAGGAACGCAATTTCGGCGATAACCCCAAAAATGCTTGTTACAAGTGCTACCAACTTCAATCTCGGGGCTCACAACGAGATACACTGTACCAGCCCGACGATAACATCGGGAAGATAGGCACACCTCAAGGATGACAATGAGGACCTTCAATAAATTGCAGTAGTCCAATCTCAGCGAAGCTGAGCAACGTCTGCTTTATCAGCCCAATCCGGTGATAACACCGGTGACGGGCAACATCGTCATCTGACCAACACGATGCCACGCCACGTCGTTTCAACATATCTATGCAACAATGTCCCACAAGACTAATCAATCCCGAGTGACTATTTTACGGGGTAACGGATGAAAGTTGAAGCTTGAAGACCGGAAGGCACAGTCCCATCTTCAATGACTTCGCACAAACTCTAATCCCATGCCATCGTAAAACTCTCGACAACGGCGGTCCGAAATAGGTCCTGTATACCTCAAACGGATGCCCGGATTGCACTTCTGAAAGTTCGAGTGGACATTACAGTGCCCGAGTGCACGTACTTCGAGATGACCAGAGCCGAAAAACTTGGGCCCACCCGGGTTGCCTCTGGTACACCTGCGGCTCAGCCGCAGGTACACCTGCGACTCCACCCTCTATAAATAGAGGGGTTGGGGTGGCCATTTTGTAAGAGAAAACGGCGAGGAAGCCCTGCCCAATTTGCTCTGTACTCATCCCAGGCAGTGTATTTTCCCCTTTTAAACACCTGTGAGCTCATATATAGCCCTTTTGTACCTACAAAAGTTTATGTTTACTCACTCTAAAGATATATAAGTCTTCTTTGGCAGCCCACTGTAAGCCTTCTTATATACTTTAGAGTCCTTCTCTTCATCTTTGCACACACCCTTCTACACATTGAGAGTCGTGTTGCTTGCTTTTGCCCGAACTTCAGTCTGTGGTTTCATTTCAGTCTATATATATATATATATATATATATATATATATATATATATTTACATATATATTGACTAACATTATCGAGTTATGCCTCGATTGAGCCTAGACTTCGGTCTGGAGCGTTTATTTGCTTTTATATATATACATATATATATATATATATTAACTGTGTGTCGAACTTTGTTCGATGTGCCTAGACCTCGGTCTGGAGCAATTACATGCTTTAATATATATATATATATATATATATATATATATATATATATATATATACTTATATATATTATCTGTGGTCGAACTCTGTTCGATGAGCCTGAATTTTACATCCGGAGCGTTTACGTGCTTTAATATATATATATATATATATATATATATATATATATATATATATATATATATATTAACTGTGGTCGAACTCTGTTCGACGAGTCTGGATTTTACATCTGGTGTGTTTATTCTCTTTTATATAAATATATATATTTACATTTCGTCATGCCTGAAGTTCACTTCGTGGCAGTTGATTGCTTTGTACAGCTTTCTTTACATTTCGTCCCGCCTGGAGTTTTCTCCGTGGCGGTTGATAGCTTTTACAACTTTATTTATATTTCAGATCCCCCATGGAGGTGCTTCGTGGTTGGTGATCATGTATGTATATATATATATTTACAGCTTTTATATATATACCTGCTTACTGCGTTTATATCAATTGCGACATCATGTGAGCCTAGGAATCATGTGATCACAGATTCAGTCCCCTAAATCTAGATTCGATTCCCGTGATGGACCTTTTCAGCTGTAAGCAACTTGTAAATATATCTGTGATGTTTGGATTCCCTTAGATGGTTTTCATACCCACGAGGAATTCAGCACCTTTTTGTAAAGTATTTTCGTACGGATGCTTCGCATCTGTCAAATAAAATCAATCCAGCCGAATACAGAATAAAATGGGAGTGTAAAAGGTCTCAATTACTATTAAGCATCAGGGTTTGAAAAATCTCTTTTATAAAACATCACTGCCATATCTTGCTAAAATTGAATTTTTACATAAATTCAAACCCTGTGTATATAGGTGCGAACGAGGCCTCACACTACTTCCAAATAACAGCACATTAACCCATACACACACATTCAGATAACAGTTTCTTGAAAAGAGGCGGTCACCGTGGTAACACGGATGTCGGGGGGGGGGTGCCTAACACCTTCCCTCTGCATAACCAAGTCCCCGGACCCTAATTGAATCTCGGTTTTGCCGACCCATTTAGCAGTGTCACATCACTGGGTCAATGTGCAAACCGTTTCTCGGTTGTGTTGGCACAACCATTTAAAAAACCAACTGGCGACTCTTATAGTCCAATCGTTGACATTATACATGTTGGACCTTTTTCACTTGTTTTTTTAAACAAATATCGCCTAAAATGAGAACACCAAAGGACAAGTAACGGAAAGGGACAATTAAAAATCCTAACGTCGACAGGTGGCGACTCTGCTGAGGATTCCAGTAAGAGGACTTAAGCCGCTATTAGAATTTTTTTTAAAATTGTTATCTGCTTGTGTGTGGATGTTGCATTTATATTTTGTGATGAATGTGTACGAATGCATTTCCTTACTTAGTGCTTTGCACTATAAAACTGCCTGTGATATTAGTGCTTCGCACTATAAAACTGCTTGTGATATTAGTGCTTCGCACCATATCTACTTGTGATATTAGTGCTTCTCACATGTCATCATTTTCATACGGTAAGACGCGATGTATGTGAATGTATGTTGTGTGGTCCCTCCACCAGGAGGTTATCCCATCGGTGTTTGATTACTGGACTCGTGAGAAGACTAATTCTCTGAGGCTCAGGAAAGGCACCACCCAAATTCGCTCCAGTTGAAAGACCGGATTAACTTCCCGTCAAGTAGATTGCGATGATTTGGGAACCTTCATGCCAAAAAGCCGCGAAAGTAACCTAAGATAGGTCAGCCTCTGATAAACCCAAAACGGAGGAAAGTCTCTTCATGCTTTCATTTCAAATTACTTGTAAAGCACAATTACTTGTAATTATCTTCCATATCTATCTCCATGTAATGAGAAATATGAAGAAATGTGTACACATACATGCTTCAAATAGCTGACATCTGTTTTGCAAGATAAAATTCCTAAACTGGACGCATCGTATAGCATGTTATTATCCACCTTCCCTAAAGATTAAACTATGCAAGTATTTTATAGGGAATCAATCGGACCTACCACCCGTTCAAAGTCCAAAAAGGCAACAGCCCTACAGTCAATCATGTCGTCGTCCGACCAGACTGAACTTAATCCAGTTTCTCACAAAGAATTCGACGGATTAAGCAAACAGATTACAGATTTGGTTGTTCTACTAAAAGAATTACGCCAGTCTATACAGTGTCAGAAAATACCCGTACATGCTGAATCCTCCATACAAGGAGGAACCCAGGTCGTTACAATACCTGAACTGCAGTTGGATCCGACCAACAAAACTCATGATGCTGCCCATCCCACTGGAGACCCAGACACTGGTGACATCAAAGAGAAAGTCCTGCAAATGGAAGAGACTCTTCGCACTATCAAAGGAATTGGAACACACGGGAGTGTTTCATATGCCGATTTGTGCATTTTCCCTGGTATTCATTATCCAGAAAAATTTAAGACTCCTGACTTTGAAAAATATGACGGGTTAGGAGATCCTTACACACATCTAAAGGTGTTTAATGGAGAACTGGGATCTTATACAGAGGATGAAAAACTCAGAATGCAACTGTTCCAAAAAAGTCTAACTGGAGAAGCTCGTTCGTGGTACACAAGATTAGACAATTCAAAGATCTATAGTTGGGAAAAGCTAGCACACGCTTTCCTCACCCAATACAACTTTAAATCTCAAATGGCTCCTGATTGGTATCAAATTACCAAGATCAAGAAACAGTCTAATGAGTCTTTCAGAGAGTATGCTCAGAGGTGGAGATGCCTGGCTGCCCAAGTTAGTCCTTCCATGACAGAATTAGAGATGGTCATGACTTTCATAGACATACAAGAAGCGCCTTTCTATGAAAGAGTTTTAGCCGACATCGGCAAACCATTTTCTGAAATGGTCAAACATGGGGAGATGGATGAAATGGGATTGAAATCCGGAAAGATTCAAGACCTAGCTGCACTCAAAGCGGTTGCTGATTACATCCAATCTGGAAATTATGGGAACAACCCCTGAAGGGTCCATAAAAAAAAGAAGAGGATGTTTCCCTGATACTACAGGATCAAAAAAGCAGTCAAAACATGCCTATTCAACGGAGAAATTACACTCCCTTTTAATCACAGTCTGCGAACCCTCCAGTACCAAAAGGTGGAGAAGTCAAACGACCTCGAGTATTCACACCCTTAGGGGACACCCTCGAGAACATTCTCAATCTTCTAACAACACAGAAGAAAATCACGCATCTGCTTCCACCGGCCATCCCTAATGGACGAGGTTTTAATGCTGCTCGGAAATGTGTTTATCATGCCGGGGCACCTGGACATGATACTCATGATTGTTGGGCCTTGAAACATAAAATCCAAGACCAGATAGACAACGGTGAAATCGTGGTCACCAAACCCGATCAACCTCACGTTCAAGACAACACTCTTCCTCAACACAAGGAAGAAAAGGTCAACATGATCAATTGGAGCAGTGGACAAAGTTCCAATTTCAGCTGTGAATCCTCCCAGACCCCCAAAGATGGTGATGACAGATGGGACTATGCCAAGTTCTAATTCACAATGGAACGAAAGATGAAAGCTCTCTATAAACAAATTGAGCAATTGGCTGAACTGGTGACTTATCAGCATCAAGTGACTCGTCAACTAATCAGCCAGGAGCATGCCAGTCTCCTACCTATTGTCATGAATATTCCCTCTTCACTTTTAGAAAATGAAATGCTGGAAGACAAAGTGATGAAGAGAGCAAATGCTAAGGCCCGTCGGGATTTTGCCAACAAAAGGGAATTCACATATTTGGGCCAACCTATGAAGGAAATCCTTCATATGTTAATCAATGAAGGAAGGATTAGTTCCCTTCTACCTCCAATCAACCCCCGTTTAGGACGATACAACTCTTAGGGAGTATGTCAATATCATTCTCAATCTCACGGTCACAACACAAAAGAATGCTAGACACTTCGCCACCTTATTCAAAATTTAATCGACAGTGGCGTACTGCGTCTGGCAGATAACGACACTGTGTTATGGGTAAGTGAGGATTCGTGTCCTACTAAGTGGAAGAGTGTAGTAGCAGTCATATCCGCTGAAAATGATGGGGTTAACAAATCACTTGTCATGCCAGTAATTCAACAGATATCAATCTTGGACTTGGTCCTGACTTCCGAGAATCACCGGAAGGTCTTGTTAAAGGTTTTAGAAAAAGCCTATCTGCCGACATCAGTTGATACGGAAAAGTTTCAATATCTGGTTGATCATATTTTCAACAACAATGTGATATCCTTCACTGATGATGACATACCGCCCGAAGGGACCGGTCATTGCAAACCGTTGCACATTACAGTCTTGTCCTCCGGATATATGGTGGCTGGAGTTTTAATAGATGGAGGTTTCTCTCTGAATATTTGCCCATACGCTACCTTGGTGAAGATGAATATCAATCCCAATCGAATTCGGAGTAGCTATACCATTATCAAAGCTTTTGATGGAGCCCGTCGTAACTCGGTCGGAGTAGTTGAGCTGCCAATTGAGATTGGTCCTCATACATTCTACGTATCCTTCTATGTGCTCAAGATAGATTCGGGATACAACCTGCTATTGGGACGACCATAGATTCACATGGCAGGGGCAGTCCTCTCCACTCTTCACCAATAGTTGAAATATATCATCAACAATAGCCTAGTCACAGTCAACGCTGAACCGGAGATTCCTCAACACGGGGGACATGCCACTCATCAATGCCAATAAGGATGTTGAGCCAATTAGTTTTCATGCTTTGGAAATAAGCAATACCCAATACCATGCTATTGGAACGCCACTGCCCGAACCCCAGATTTCTGCCGAGGTAATGTCGGCCACACAAGAAATGATGTCGTTGGGTCATAAACCAGGACAAGGGTTAGGTAAAGATTGCTAGGGTGTCAAGTATCCTATTCGCTTAACCCAGCAAATTGGGACAACTGGACTAGGCTATTCTGCCAGCTCTAGTCACAGGAATCCTCATAAGCATCAGCAGATTCCTGCAGCTTCAACCATGCGGCGTTTAGCTTCGCCTTCATGCTCTGAGTCCGCATAACCTTCCGTAAAGGTGCCAGCAAATATAATGGCGATGTTATTTCCCAAGCCGGTACCGGTGAAGGAGAAAGAAATCTTTGTTCTAGATCCCGTAGTGGAGGAAGAGGAACGAAGAATCAAGCAAGACGTCATCAGGATGATGTCCGGTATACGCATCATCGTTCATGATGAGCATACCAACAGATACACCCTAGATGATGACTGCCCAGACGTAATGGCTATCATTCGAGACAGGGAAGATGATGATAATCCCTCTATCACTGTGGTTCACCCGAAATTTGCTCTTGCCAATTGGAACAACATTCAACTCTTTCTGCCCTATAGATATAATAACTGCTTACTTTTATGTACAGTATTAGCGGTTTATTTTTCTAGTATATGCTAACACTGTGCATGATCAACACATTTCATATATACTAATTGAAAGCATATTTTGTTTCAGGACTCTGAATTTAGATGTGCCTGTACTTGCTGATACGGTGCCTCTTCTCCACAAGGATTGTACCTTTGATGTAGAGATGAATTCAACCTTGGTGGATATACCATATGACATTGAGGTGCCTCCAGAAATTCAAGAATGGGTCAAAGACAAATCTAAACCCAACCTTGATCAAACCACTCCTTTCAATCTCGGAACCTTAAAAAACCCTAAGTTAATCCAGATTGGTTCAGACCTTACCCCAAACCGACGGAATGACATGGTTACGCTACTAACCCAGTTTCAGGATATGTTTGCATGGTCTCATGAGGATATGGTGGGTTTGTCCACTGACATTGTCCTTCATCGCCTTCCCATTAAAGAGTGATTTAAGCCAGTCAAGCAAAAGCTTCGACGATTAAAACCTGAATGGAGTTTAAAGGTGAAAGAAGAAATTGTGAAACAGTTTCAAGCCGGCATCATAATGGTGTCTACATATCCTGAGTGGATATCCAACATCGTGCCCATACCTAAACCTGGAGGGAAGGTGCGAGTTTGCGTGGATTACCGGGACTTGAACAAAGCTTGCTTAAAAGATAGCTTTCCCGTGCCATTTATCCACATTCTCATTGACAATACTGCGCAATACGTCATGTACTCCTTTACAGATTGCTTTGCGGGGTATCATCAGATCATGGTTACCGAGGAAGATCGTGAAAAAACTGCTTTCATCACTCCTTGAGAAACTTTTTGCTATAAACAGTTGTCATTCGGCCTCATCAATGCTGGAGCTACATATCAACGAGCTATGATGGCTCTTTTCCACGACTTAATGCATAAAGAGATCGAGATCTACGTGGATGACATTATTGTCAAGTCCCGGAAGGAGGATGACCATATAGACCATCTCAGGAAGTTGTTCAACAGGTTGCGTAAGTACAACTTGAAGTTGAATCCAGCTAAGTGCGCCTTTGGCGTTAAATCAGGCAAGTTTCTAGGATTTCTAGTCAGCCACAAAGGGATAGAGTTGGATCCTGCCAAAATCCAAGTCATCACCGAAATGCCCATTCCTCAGACAGAAATGGAAATACGATAATTTTTGGGAAGAATCAACTTCATTAGCAGATTTATCTCTCAGCTCACCGCAACCTGTGAGCCAATCTTCAAGCTATTAAGGAAGAACTCCTCCATGAAATGGAATGAGGAGTGCCAGAATGCCTTCCTTACAATCAAGAAACAGCTAATTAAAGCTCCCATCTTGGTACCACCCAGGGATGATGTCCCCCTATTTATGTATATGTCCGTAAGTGACAATGCCATGGGCTGCATGCTGGGACAGAAGGACGATAGAGGCCTAGAACGAGCTATCTATTACCTCAGCAAAAGATTCAGCAGCAGTGAACACAAGTACACTCTAATCGAAAAGACGTGTTATGCTTTAGCATGGGCTGCCATGAGGTTACAACATTATCTTCATGGTCACACAACCCATCTCATATCCCGCGTGGATCCTCTCAAGTACGTGTTCAGTAAACCTATACTGAATTATCGGTTGTCCAGATGGCAGTTGATCCTATAACAATTTGACATCGTATATGTGACTCAAAAGTCCATCAAATGTCAAGGAATTGCGGATCAATTGGCTGCCACACCATCCGGGGATTTCAAACCCTTGGAGACATATTTACCTGATGAAGGAGTAATGACAATTCAGCAACACCATCAGTACGATACACGCCAAACGTGGAAGATGTATTTCGATTGAGCTGTTAAAATGGAAGGTTCTGAAGCTGGAACAGTTCTAGTATCTGATACAGGGGAGCAGTATCCCATCGCCGTCAAATAACAATTTGTCAGCACCAACAATACGGCTGAGTATGAAGGCTATCTTATGGGGCTAAAACTTGCCCATTCAATGGGCATCAGGCGGTTAACTGTCCTTGGAGATTCGGAGTTGATAATCAGACAATCCATCGGAATCTATCAAACCAAGGAACTACATTTGCTGCCTTACCATCGACAGGTTTTAAAGATGGCTTTGGGATTCGAAGAAATATCATTTCTACACATTCCTCGTAATAGGAATGATTTCGCAAACGCGTTAGCAACTTTGGCCTCCTTGATTGGCATATCAGACAAGGAACACTTGCCAAGCGTCACAATTTCCCTGCACAAGGCCCCAGCCTATGGGAATTACGTTGGAGAAGTATCGAATGAGCTACCTCCCATCCAACATCCTTGGTATCAGCATATCAAGGAATATCTGCAAGATGGATCTACACCCGCTGAGGCGAGCCCGACTGAACAAAGGCGGATCCACCAACTGGCTATGAAATTCTACTTGAGTGGAGATGCGCTCTACGAAAGAGATGTAGGATTTGGTCTCCTCAGATGTTTAGACAAAGATCAAGCCCAGAGGCTTATGGATGAAATCCATGGCGGAGTTTGTGGCCCCCACATGAGTGGCCCCCTCCTTGTCAAGAAAGTCCTCAAGACATGACATTATTGGCTATCTCTCAAAGCTGATTGCAATGACCACGTCAGGAGATGCTATCAGTGCCAGATTCATGGGAATGCTATACACGCCCCTCTAAGGGAACTTCACAATATTAGTTCACCTTGGCCCTTCTCAATATGGGGAATGGACGTTATCGGGCCCATTGAGCCTAAAGCCAGTAATGGTCATCGATTTATCTTTACTATGATCGACTACTTCACCAAGTGGATAGAAGCAGCCTCTTTCCCTAGGGTTACTAAAGAAGTCATCATTGCTTTCATCAGAAACAATGTTATTTGTCGATATGGACAACCAGAGGTGATTGTGTCTGACAATGCCAAGAACCTCAACAACAAAATGATGGGGAAATTATGCAATAAATTCCACATCAAACACCTCAACTCAGTCATCTATCGTCCGAAGATGAATGGTGCTGTTGAAGCGACTAACAAGAACATCAAGAAGATTATGCAAAAGATGTCCACCAATCACAAAAACTGACCTGACCTATTGCCTCTGACTCTGTTAGCCTACAGAACCTCAATGCGCACTTCCACTGGGGCAACCCCCTACGCATTGACCTATGGTATGGAAGCAGTGCCCCCCATAGAAGTTGAGATGGAATCCCTCAAAGTATTGATAGACGCTCAGTTGGATGAAGACCAATGGGCACAAGATAGGTATCACCAATTGTCTCTAATAGACGAAAGGCAAACCGCGACTATCTTCCATGGTCAGTTATATCAGCAAAGGATCGCTCGATCCTACAACAAAAAAGTCCGGCTATGGCAATTCAGACAACATGACTTGGTTTTGAAGAAAATACTGGACAACCAAGATCAGTCTAAGGGAAAATTCGCTCCTAACTGGGAAGGCCCGTTTATTATCAAGGAAGTATTGACAGGAGGCGCTCTCAGGTTGTAAGAAATGGATGGTGATGAATTTCCACAACTCAGCAACTCAGACGCCGTGAAATGATACTATGTCTGAAGTTACCATCAAATAAACATCCTGGTGGTAGACCATCAGGTCACCAGTCATTTCGGTTCTTTAAACCTTTACCACAAACAACTTTGCTACACTTTGCCCCTCAGGGAAACATACCTTTCAAGCCAGCAGCCTGGCTTTCTCCTTTGCGTTCCTACAACTTAGGTCATCCCACCGTGGATTGAACCTCTTACGTATACAGTTTGGCTACCCATACATGGGATCAAACTTTTCACCTATAGTTTATCCTTAACCTAGGATTAAACTTTTTCCTCCCCGCACTCTAACCTGCACATGGGATTACGCTTTTCATCTCGCCTTGAGGGGCGAACTACGTCGACCTGATCTCCTCCTCAATAGGAGTACGTAGGCAACCATTTCATATGGCCCGGTCGCAATAAAAAAAACAACAAAAACATTCCTACACCATTCCTGCCACATACAGCGTTGAACCTCTTACACCAGGTTCGAACTACACAGACCTGATCTCCTCTTCAATAGGAGTACATAGGTAGCCATTCATGGTGCGGTCTCACCCCCTACCAAAATACAAACCCTTGTCAGTTGGTACTGGGTTCATCCTTCAATCCACTACATTTCATTTGGCTTCAGACCAAAGGGATGGAATTACCTGAACTCCTCCCAAATAGGAGATTCAACGACCATCTAAGCTGCGGTCATACCTTGAAGAGCAACACCAATCCATAAGAGATGGAATTAACTAGGCTTCTCCTAAATAGAAGTACTGGCGACCATCTGTGGTGCGGTTAATCTAAGATAGGAAAGCCACACTCCTCTCCTCATTTGCATACAGAAACCAGTCCCAAGACACCGAAAGATGGTAGGGATACATATAGATCAATGATCCATTCTGAATTATCCAGAGACAACACAATGTCCATCCACCCAGGAATAATTCAGAATACATCATGATCACAAGCCCTGAAGCAGCAGAAAAAATATCAAGCAAGCAGCAAAGCGATCTAAAAGGGAAGTGATCCAAAAATATATTTTCCTGTCATATATATAATGTTGTTTGATATACATAATGTAAACTATACATAACAAAATGGCTAAGCTAGTCTGTGCAGGAAAATACAAGATCACCTACAAGTCAGGGTATATGCGAGCTAACAAGCCCAACATGGCGTCCCTCTCAGAAGATGGAGGTAAAGATGTGGTCTCCTATATGAGAATATCCACACGACCCAACAGATCTACAGCCATCTGCATGGTGACCATATGATCATCAATATATGTGCTCATCTCTGCGATCATGTCAGTGGTAAGGGACCTCACTGTTGTGCTATCTGTGACGGCTACATCCCGGGTAGATATAGCGATATCCCGCTCAACTATCACTGCATCTCTGGCTGATATAGCCTCATCCCGCTCAATGACGGCGGCATCCCTACGAGCCAATGCCTCGTCTCTCTCCAATAGAGCGGCCTCCCTCCCATCAAGAGCAGTCGACATCATAGATCGAATATGATCTCTCTCAAAGGTCATCAGATGAAGACTTTGCTCTAAGTACTGTGCCGAGTGCTGAATCACAACAGTACTGGTACTAGGAGAATCCAGAAGAAATGCTAGCAACCCAGCAGTGGACTCCTCTTCGATGTAGGTATCAATGTCCTCCATGGGCTCTACTTCATCCAACTTGCGCTCCGGTACTGCAAACACTGCTGCAGTAGATAAAATCTCTATCTCCATCCACGTAGAATACTCTGCAGAATAACTAGGATGACTGACAGAAAAAGCCGCTATCTCGCGCTGATCCCAGCAGGCGTATACCCGAGATCGGTCTTCTGCTGAGAGGTACCGAGAAGCTGAACGCTGACCTGTCGCTCCCTCAAAAGGATGAAAATCCTGAAATTGGTCGAACTGCGACATCATGACCAATGGGTGATAAGTGGTCACTCCCCTCAAACCAGCCAGAGGAAGATAGTCCATGCCCGGAGCGTGAGTAATGAAGCTGTATGGTGAGCTAAGCCCTGAACACGGCAATATGCTGAATGGATCTCTGATATCTGCCAAGAATGTGGACCAGGACAGAGCATCTATACACTCTTATGGCTGAAAAGAGTATGACATAGCTACATCATGGGAGAAGCAGTACCCATGCCGTCTAAGAGTGCCAATCGGTCTCAAGTGTGACATGAACCACACATATAGCATGACTGAACTCCCTGTGAACATTCTTGTAGGATACGTGCAACAATATGATGCCGACCGCAGGGTCTTTGCTACAATCATAGGTACAATGGTACGACCCTCCCTGAGAGCTCTCATGGCCATGACAACTCCTATATCTATCTCATCCATATACCGCGTCATATACACATATGACAATACACATAGCATCAGTACGTCAACTCTGGCCAAACGCCAATAATCTTCCGATGCGGTGAAATCCCCGGAATGTCTTGAATAGCTATCCTCCGAGCCAAATCTGTCGTACAGAAAATGCTGGGATATCACGTGGCCAGATGTTAACTCATCCTTTACCACTCTGCGCCTCAATCCTGTGAGAGTCATGAATCATCTACTCATGTCTCCCAAAGCCTGATGCACGGAAGGTTTGTCTAAAGGCAACATCGTCAAATGTGCATACTCCTCCAGAGTAGGAGTCAACTCATGGGTGCCGAATCGGAATACCTGCCTATCTGGTAGCCAATGCTCTATCATCCCGTCCACAAATCTTGTGGGAACCTAAAAAGTCAAAAAAGGTCATGGTATGCTGCAATAAATGATCTACAGTCACCCTGTCTGGTGGTGACATGCTATCATACCACGATCGCATACCCGATGCCACCACTGACGGTGGGGTATGATCTATACGGCTAACTGTCGACGAAGACATCTGTGCGGGTCGTGTCATAAGACCATCCAGGGGTCAATGCCGAATATCTCTAGACATACATATATATATGCATAACATGATACATACATAACAGATAATAGATGGCAATATGATATAGGGAATGAAAAAAATAGTGCATACATTCCTAAATATATCGTCATCTAATACATCATCTCTGTACAGCTACAAATACAGAGAAATGGGGCACAGACGCCCTACTACTGACAGAGGCCTATGAAAAGATATAGCGAGAATGGGGCACAACCACCCAATATTTAACAGAGGCCTATCAAAAGATATAACAAGAATACACATCAGAAGTAGACAATGGTGTCGATGTCCACATCATCAATCCTGTCCACCTGATGTAACTCCTCTTGAGTCACTGTATCTCTATCAACAGGGATGTCAGGCCTATATAAAGGAGGATCTGCATCGGTAAAATCGAATGGGTCACCTAAGGGGCCAGCGCCTGAGCTGGAAGGATCAAATGAAGCCGCCTCTGCCGGATCTCTGCCCAAATGTCAGATAAATATGTGTGTCTGGTCCAACTGCCGGGTCAAACTATCAATCTGGGTCATATGAGTCGGATCTCGGACACAAGCTATCCAATCCGTCATCATCAAGGATCCTGAAACTATATCCCCCATAAACTGTGTGGCGTGGGACTGAGCTCCAATAGTGCGAGGGGACCACCACCGATGGAACGTCTCCTGAGTACATGAACCCTCTGACAATGCAAAACCGTCAACCCCCAACAAGGGGATATCAGTGATGGGTGACTGCGATACAGGCCAATAACGCTTGGCAGGAGGCAAGATCAGTATATGAATCTCCCATGTGGTGCTCCTAATAGCACGCTCTCCTAAATAGAGCTCCCAGCCTCCATCTGTGAAGAAAGGAATTCTCCTGGTGGAAATCACATACTCGACTCCAATCGGGTATCCATCCTCAAAACCCACGGTCAAGTGTTCCCCGAAATAGGGAAGCCATGTGATGGTGTCTGCCGTCAGCAACTCCAGCTGTATACGGTAATGAGTGAATCCCTTAGCTACAGGGACCTCTGGCAGAATCGAATGATGCCATCGTCGTCCTCGTGGATAGGTGTCTAAACCTAACACACTCACGGGACGCAAGCATAGAAGCCTCTCATAGGCCCAAATCTGCCAACATAAAGGTAAACATCTATTGTTAGTTAACACTCTTAACCTATACATGGTAAATGACAACAGAAATACTCACCAGCAGAAATGGATAAAATCCTAGCCAAGCCTCGGTCAAACCTTGTGAGCGCATACGCATGCCCCGGAGGAAATAGGCAAAGGTGTAGGAGCCCCAATCATACTCTCCAATATAGTCCACATCACGCGTGGCGCTGATCAAAGCAAAAGATACCATGGAAGAGTTATCTGCTATGAAGCAGCCTATAATGATCATCAGGAACAATCACCGCAGAACGCGATCCCTAATTCTGACATCATCAGGCATAGGCTCACTCAATAGCCCGCTCATAGCATCTACGCTCAAAGGACCTGAATGGATAGTCCTACCTTTGAGCGCCGCCGCCGGAACTCCTAATAAGGATCTAACGGCAGTAGGGGTAATATTTGCCATACAAGGCACTGGCTCCCTTCCAAACTCTATACCTGTGATAAATCGCCAATCCATAGGCATCATCATCACCTCACAATCCAGCAGATAGAGTGACTGAGTCTGATGAAACTATCGCTCAAATAATGCCCTGAGGTAACCCCAAGAACAACGACGGGGAAGGATAGAGAAGAATGCCCCAAATCCCCACTCATGTACTACCATTCTATAGTCAGGATGAAGCGCCTGATACATGGAGTGAATGCTGAACCAGTTCCCTCGAGGCTGTGTAAAACCCTGCATGAAATGTAGATCAACATCAAAACCCTTTAATCCTCATTAATAGGAAAGAAGGAAGATCAAATTCTAATGACATACCTCGTTAGCATGCAAATACATCGATGGATGTCTGCCCAAGTCACCCAGCAACTCTGGATTCACCACCTGAATGCTCAGAAGCTCCCTGCGAGGGACAGGTACAGCAGGAGCGGGGTCCTCTATCAGAATATCTGCCTCCTCGTCCTCAATGTCTGGAACATCTACTTGGACAGGACGTATCACGGCCTCCACCAACCGACGAGGCTGTCTGACAGAACGGGGACGAGGCACTTCAGAAGCCCTCCGCCGTACGCCAGAAGTGGTCCTATAGCAACTGCTCGGCTGATCCGGATCCATAGTATCTGGACAACAAGTCTCCAAATCACCTCCGAAAGGGTGTGGTATTTCCTTACCTGGAGCTTTCTAGAATGCATTTTATGACTATGTGCATCCATGCATTTACTTTAACATATATAATAGAGTTAAAATGCATGACTACCCAATGCCTACATTTAGAAAATTTTTGCCATAGTCCCCTTTGAAAATAGGACTATCCACATGCATACAGACATGTCTAGGTGGCCATTCAGTAGCACACCTGCCCCAAAGTCATATGCATAATATATGCACTAAAAATTAAAATCATCATGCATCAGGCCAACCTCAATACTAGGAGTACTTTGCCTTGCTACCTTATGCTCATTGGACCTCAAATAGGACAAAAAATAGCAGAAAAATGTGCTAATTTGACTGTCTCAAAAGTTAAAAATTTTTACATCATTATGTTCAGCATGGTTTAATACTAACATTTACTATGTTGAATATTTTTTATCTAGTCATTTGTGCATATATAATCACTACTATGTGTTTAGATGCATTTCATGCAATAACGCAAAATTTAACGAACAGAAATGAGAGAAAGTACAGGCATATGTTACCAGGATAGTGCAGAACACTTGTACGGTGACAGAATTTGCAAAAAACAGCCTGAACTCAACAGATATGAAAGAGGCTCACGTATTTTCCTTCGCGCAACAAGTTGAAAGTGACTTGTGAGACCAACCTGTTAGAATTTATCATCCACAGTTGGTCGTAGGCCCATCTACGGCTGTAGCAGGTGCACCTGCGGCACTCCCATGCGGGTCCCATCACTCCGGCTCGGTCTAGTGCGAGTTACGAAGGAGTTCTTACAAGCTGAAAAGGACAAACCCGAGATAAAAACGCTACGCAATTGAGCAGAATAGCCTAAAACCTTGGTTTTTCTGGATCCAACTGTGGCTTCCTTTTCATCCATTGGTATTCGGCCGAACACAGGGTTTACTATACCGATGATTCAAGTCTGTGCATACCACATTCGGCAATACCGTACAGAGGTCCAATGCCATCAGTGTAAGGTTGTCACCCCAATCTTTTCACACAAGCTAATCCCCGACGGGGGTTACAACGTGAGATCCCCGACGGGGGTTACAACGCATGCTCATCCATTGACACACAAATAAACGAAGGTCAAGCAGCCTTGACATTATTACAGATGATAGCGATTTAAACCTATCAGAGCTCTAAAGATATTCGAGGTTTTCACACCCGACCGCTCAGATCCCGGGCGGGGGTCACAACGCAATGTTTCGGTGATCTACACGACAGCGGAGGTCAAGCAAACTTGACAGTATATCCCACAGGATTTTTTAGCCGTTGATTCACTTGTCAATGAAACACACAAATCAATGAAGGTCGGGCATCCCTAACAGCATTTGCTGTTGGCAGTAAATCCAACAGAATCGTGACATGTCCTGAAGATACAAACCAGGAGATTGTCATCAGAGAGGATAGATGATGGAATATGTTATACACATCCTTAAACAGATCAAGTCATTATCCAGGAAGGTGGTGATAACTCCAACATCAACATCCCACCAAATTTAGATTACACATCAAATCTGGTCATCATTGCCAATCCCCAGTTGAAGCAACAAGGAGCCAGCAATCATCCCTAGCGTGTTGGGCTACAACCCCGTACACGTGCATCGTACATTTGCATCATGTTGCTATTCATAATACCATGTTCGTCTTGTTGTGTTTCAAGTGTCTAGGATTCTTTATCCTACCCATGCATCGCCATGCATGAGTAAGATAAAGTGGGGCATCTATAGACACTTAAAATTTTCTGTACACCTATCACTAACATTGTAGGAGGACAGATTCGTCTTTTAAGAGGGAACCCTGAAAGACAATCCATATCCATGCCGGATACTACCGGAAGTTCAACATCAACCTCGAATCGCAATCTGGGAGTAACAATTCCAATCTCGGAGATAACCCCGAGGCATGCAGATCAATACCGAAACACACACCGGAGAAGACCGATTAATCTCGGAGATAACCTCGAGGTATCCAGTCTCAGTCCCAACCATGGGAATAGCCACCAACCTTGGTGATAACCCCAAGGAACGTAATTTCGACAATAACCCCAGAAATACTTGTTACAAGTGCGACCAGCTTCAATCTCGGCGCTCACAACGAGGTACACTGTACTAGCCCAGCGATAACATCAGGAAGATAGGCACACCTCAAGGATAACAATGAGGACCTTCAATAAATTACAGCAGTCCAATCTCAGCGAAGCTGAGCAACGTTTGCTTTATCAGCCCAATCCGGTGATAACACCGGTGAGGGGCAACATTGTCATCTGACCAACACGATGCCACGCCACGTTGTTTTAACATATCTACGCAATAATGTCCCACAAGTCTAATCAATCCTGAGTGATTATTGTATGGGGTAAGGGATGAAAGTTGAAGCTTGAAGACCGGAGGGCACCGTCCCATCTTCAATGACTTCGCACAAACTCTAATCCCATGCCATCGTATAACTCTCGACAACGGCGGTTTGAAATAGGTCCTATATACCTCAAACAGATGCCCGAATTGCACTTCTAAAAGTTCGAGTGGACATTACAGTGCCCGAGTGCACGTATTTCGAGACGACCCGAGCCAAAAAACCCGGGCCCACCCGGGTTGCCTCTGGTACACCTGCGGCTCAGCCGCAGGTACACCTGTGGCTCCACCCTCTATAAATAGAGGGCTTGGGGTGGCCATTTTGTAAGAGAAAACGGCGAGGTAGCCCTGCCCAATTTGCTCTGCACTCATCCCAGGCAATGTACTTTCCCCTTTTAAACACTTGTGAGCTCATATATAGCCCTTTTGTACCTACAAAAGTCTGTGTTTACTCACTCTAAAGATATAGAAGTCTTCTTTGGCAGTCCACTGTAAGCCTTCTTACACACTTTAGAGTTCTCTTCATCTTTGCACACACCCTTCTACACGTTGAGAGTCGTGTTGCTTGCTTTTGCCTGGACTTCGGTCCGTGGTTTCATTTCAGTCTATATATATATATATATATATATACACACACACACACACATACACACATTTATATATATTAACTGTGTGTCGAACTTTGTTCGATGAGCCTAGACTTCGGTCTGGTGCGTTTATTTGCTTTAATATATATATATATATATATATATATATATATATATATATATATACATTTATATATATTAACTGTGTGTCGAACTTTGTTCGATGAGACTAGACCTCGGTCTGGAGCATTTACATGCTTTAATATATATACTTATATATATTATCTATGGTCGAACTCTGTTCGATGAGCCTGGATTTTACATCCGGAGCGTTTACGTGCTTTAATATATATATATATATATATATATATATATATATATATATATATATATATATATATATATATATATATATATATATATATATATATATATATTAACTGTGGTCGAACTCTGTTCGATGAGCCTGGATTTTACATCCGGTGCGTTTATTCGCTTTTATATAAATATATATTTACATTTCGCCATGCCTGGAGTTCACTTCGTGGCAATTGATTGCTTTGTGCAGCTTTCATTACATTTCGTCCTGCCTGGAGTTTCCTCCGTGGCGGTTGATAGCTTTTATAGCTTTATTTATATTTTTGATCCCCCATGGAGGTGCTTCATGGTTGGTGATCATGTATGTATATATATATTTATAGCTTTTATATATATACTTTCTTACCGCGTTTATATCAATTGCGACATCATATGAGCCTAGGAATCATGTGATCACCGATTCAGTCCCCAAAATCTAGATTCAGTTCCCGTGATGGACCTTTTCAGCTGTAAGCAGCTTGTAAATATATCTGTGATGTTTGGATTCCCTCAGATGGTTTTCATACCCACGAGGAATTCAACACCTTTTTGTAAAGTATTTTCGTACGGATGCTTCGCATCTGTCAAATAAAATCAATCCAACCGAATACAAAATAAAATAGGAGTGTAAAAGGTCTCAATTACTATTGAGCATCAGGGTTTAAAAATCTTTTTTATAAAACATCACTGCCATATCTTGTTAAAATTGAATTTTTACATAAATTCAAACCCTGTGTATATAGGTGCGAACGAGGCCTCACACTACTTCCAAATAACAACACATTGACCCACACACACACACATTCAGATAACAGTTTCTTGAAAAGAGGCGGTCATCGTGGTAACACGAATGTCGGGGGTTGCCTAACACCTTCCCTCCGCATAACCAAGTCCCCGGACCCTAATTGAATCTCGGTTCACCGACCCGTTTAGCAGTGTCATATCACTGGGTCAATGTGCAAACCTTTTCTCGGTTGTGTTGGTACAACCATTTAAAAAACCATTTGGTGACTCTTATAGTCCAATCGTCGACATTATACATGTCAGACCTTTTTCACTTGTTTTTTCAAATAAATCTCACCTAAAATGAGAACACCAAAGAACAAGTAACAGAAAGGGATAATTAAAAATCCCGACATCGACAACGGGCCAAGGATATTTGGTGTATTCATCAATGGTCATGATCATGCCAACAACTGTCCATTAATGCACTACGGGCCAATGAGGACTTTTACCAAATCATTCGTAACATTACGGTCATGATTACACCGAATAATCCATGGTTATAATCATACCAAGTCCATCTATGCACTACATGCCACAAATGATTTTTAACAAAATATAAACATGAGGATGATGACAATGATATAAGAATTCAATAAAACAAGTTCAAGAATTAATTTATCCAGGAACCAATAACGTCCAAATTGTCAACATGATACTGCTTTATGGAGTAAAATTGAAGAATGCTAAGAAGAATATTTTCATGAAAATATACTGGATGAAGCACAAATATCAACGATATTCCACTAATTTGAGGGAGTATAAAAGCCAAAACTTTAACCAACTGAGTATGATAAAGAATGGAATAACAAAAGAAATTACCAAGCATGCGATAGACTGCACAGATAGGTTATTCCAACAGAATAATAAATAACGGAACCAGGTCATGCGTAAACGCACCGACAGGATATTTCGACAGAATAATAAATAATGGAACCAGGTCCGACATGATATTGCAATAGAATAGAACCAGGTCCGGCATAAAATGCACAGACAGGATATTCCAACAGAATAATAAAGTCAGAATAACAAAAGAATTTCACCAAGTATAGGGTAGCCCGCGTATACAGGTTATTCTAACAAAATAATAAATAATGAAATAACAGAAGTTCTCTTCATGAATACAAAAGAAATAATACCCCTTACCTTAAGAAGAAGAGTATTGGATATAGGAGTAGTGAAGTACCAGAATACTTTTCTTCTTTCTCTCTATAATTTCTCTCTTTGGAGTTTCAGTGAATTCATAAGAAATAATGAAGGAATGAGCTTCTATTTATAGAAGAATGGACTGCATAGTAACTAATTCATGAACGGTCCAAATTGATTTACTTTTAATCGGACGATCCATATTTAAAGCAAAATCTTTTAAATAAAATATAATATATTCTATTTATAATCTAATAAAACGAATAACTTTATAAAAGTATTCTGTTTTATATAAAAAGATTTTACTATGCAAAATACTATGCAACCACTATGCATAATAAAATATAATATATTCTATTTATAGAATAACTTTATAAAAGTATTTTATTTTATATAAAAAACTTTTCTGTTTTATTACATTAATAATACTAATAAAACAAAACTGAGTAACTTATCACATAAACATCAATAATCAATACCGCGTGCTACAGTGCAACCACGCGTGTTACTGTACTTTTACTACCGAGTAGTTCAACAGTATTAACTGTAAAACTTCTGTCGTTAATTTGATAAAATATTTTTGTCGTTTTCTCAATCTGACAATAATTCCGTTGTGGAGTCCACTAATGATTGTGCCGTCGTACGATTATTCCCTGTTCAAACGAATATTCCCCGACCAATCGAATATTATACACCAACTTGTGTACTTTGCAAAATTTATAAATATTACCCATAACTATAATATTATATCAAATTCGTTCCATAATATTTAAAAATGATATTTATAGAAAACTCATCTTTATTAAAAAAAAATTGGGGTCTTACAACCTCCCCTTCTTATGAAATTTCGCCCTCGAAATTAGGGTACGTACCTGATATGTTGAAGAGGTAAGGATACCTTGTTTCATTTCAGATTCTAACTCCCAGGTTATTTCCTCAACATCATGGTTCCTCCACAAACTTTGACTTGAGGTATAACCTTGGAGCGTAGAACATGATCCTTCTTATCCAAGATTTTAACAGGAACCTCTTTATAAGTTAAATCTTCCGCTATTTCGTCCGGTACTAACTCAATAATGTGGTATGGGTCTTTCACATATTTACATAACATAGATATGTGAAAAACGTTATGAACACGAGACATACTTGGCGGTAAAGCGAGTCTATAAGCCACAGCTCCTACTCGATCGAGGATTAAAAATGGGCCAATGAATCGAGGATTGAGCTTTCCTCTCTTTCCAAATCTTGTAACTCCTTTCCATGGAGTAACACGTAACAACACATGATCTCCAATATCGAATTCCACGTCCTTTTGATGAAGATCAGCAGAACTCTTTTATCGATCTTGTGAGGTTTTTATACGTTGCCGGATCGTTTGAATCTTTTTCGTAGTCATACGTACCAACTCCGGTCCCAACAACGTTGCTTCACCCACCTTATGCCAACATACTAGAGAACGGCACTTTCTTTCATACAACGCTTCGAATGGAGCCATGCCAATACTTGCTTAATAGCTGTTGTTGTTGGAAAACTCCACCAATGGTAAGAACGTGTCCCAACTTCCCTTGAAATTAAGGACACAGAGCCTTAATAGATCTTCAAGAGTCTGAATAGTTCTCTCCGACTGCCCGTCCATTTGAGGATGATATGCCGAACTAAACCGTAAATTCGTGCCCATAGCTTTCTGCAAACTAACCCAAAATTGTGAAATAAATCTTGGGTCTCGATCAGAAACTATGGATACTGACATACCATGCAATCTTACAATCTCGTTTATGTACATACGAGCAAGATGTTTAAGTGTATAAGTTTCTCGTATAGGTAAAAAATGAGCCGACTTGGTCAATCTATCAACAATGACCCAAATCGCATCTATGCCTTGAGAAACCTTGGGAAGACCGGTAACGAAATCTATGGTAATGTGCTCCCACTTCTATTCTAGAATTTCAAGTGGTTACAATGAATATTTTGGTACTTGATGCTCCGCCTTGACTCGTTGACACGTTAGACACCTTGAGATAAACAACGCTATCTCTCTCTTAATATTGCCCCACCAAAATGTAAGTCGAAGATCATGATACATTTTGGTACTCCCAAGATAGATTACAAACGGTGTGTTGTGCGCCTCTATCATGATGTTATACTTTAAATCAGGGTCGTTAGGAACACAAAGTCTGGAGTTGACTCGAAGTATTCCTTCCTCATCGATTTTTGCTTCCGGCATAGCACCTTCTTGCACTTTCTTCCTCATATGCATCAACTCTAGCTTTGTAGCTTGAGCAGCTTTAACTTTATCAATTAAAGTTAGTTCTACTCGTATATTTACCATCATCACATGGACTCCCGGAGTCTTTAACTCTATCTCCATCCTTTGCAAGTCACACAAAATAGGCCTTTGCGTTGACAATATCGCACTTGTACCCGCATATGATCTTCTACTCAATGCGTCAGCTACCACGTTCGCTTTTCTAGGAATTGTATTGGAGGGTATGATCATAATCTTTCAACAGTTCAAGCCAACGTCGTTGCCGCATGTTAAGTTCCTTTTACGTGAAGAAATATTTGAGGCTTTTATGATCCGTAAAAATCTCCACTTTCTCCTCATACAAGTAATGCCTCCAAAGTTTTAGTGCAAAAACGACTGCTGCCAACTCTAGATCATAAGTAGGATAATTCCTCTCATATTCTTTGAGTTGTCGAGAGGCATAGGCTATGACTTTCCCATGTTGCATGAGAACACATCCTAACCCTTTGCCCGAAGCATCACTGTATATATGATAAATCCCTCCGAGCCAGATGGTATGGTCAGAACAGGTGCTGAAATGAGTCTTCTCTTGAGTTCTTGAAAACTATTCTCACATTCCTCGCTCCAACCGAATTTTGTATCTTTCTGAGTCAGCTGAGTTAGTGGAGTAGCGATTCGAGAAAATCCTTCCACGAATCTCTGATAATAACCAGCTAAGCCAAGAAAGCTACGTACTTCGGTCACTGATTTGGGTTGCTCCCTGCTTTGAATAGCTTCAATCTTTGCCAGATCAACAGATATTCCATGACTTGATACTACGTGCCCAAGGAATGCCACTTCTTCAAGCCAGAACTTGCATTTCTTTAACTTGGCATAAAGCTTGTTTTCACGTAGCTTTTGGAGTATCAGCCTCAAGTGTTGCTCATGATCTTCACGGCTTTTGGAATAAATAAGGATGTCATCAATAAAGACGACCACAAAGTGATCCAAATATTCCTTAAATACTCAATTCATCATATTCATGAAGGCAGCAGGAGGATTAGTCAATCCAAAAGACATGACTAAGAATTCATAATGCCCGTACCGAGTTCTGAAGGCAGTCTTGGGAATATCCTCAGTTCTAACCTTCAGCTGATGATATCCAGAATGAAGATCGATCTTTGAAAAGAATTGTGCCCCTTGGAACTGGTCAAACAGGTCATCAATGCGAGGCAACGGGTACTTATTTTTTATGGTGACATGATTCAACTCCCGATAATCAATACAAAGTCGCATACTTCCATCTTTCTTCTTCACGAATAGAACAGGAGCACCCCAAGGAGAAGTACTAGGTCGAATGAAATCGATATCTAACAATTTCTGTAATTGGGTCTTTAACTCCTGAAGTTCAATAGGAGCCATCCGATATAGGGCTTTGGAAATGGGTTTTGTACCGGGTTCAAGGTCAATACAAAATTCAATTTCACGCTCTAGGGGTAGGCCAGGAAGTTCTTCAGGGAATACGTCAGGAAATTCATTAACAATAGAAATATCATTCAAAACTGACGTATTTTTGTTTAGATCTGTGACATGAGCTAAGAAAGCTTGACATCCAATTTTCAATAAATGAATAGCTTTATGGCTTGAGATGACAGTGATTGATTTTAATGGTTTGGTCGCTTGAATTCACATAATAGGTTTCTTAGGAATATGAAAGCTAACAACTTTACGAAAATAATTAATTTTAGCATGATGAGTAGTTAACCAATCAATCCCTAGAATCACATCAAATGTAAGTATTTTCAATGAAATAAGATCGATAGGTAATGTGAGGGTATCGATTTGAACCAAACAAGACTTATAAACAGTGGATGTAATGAAGGTTTCTCCCAACGGAGTTTCCACAGATAAGTCAAAGTCTAATTTCTCCGGAGACAAATTTAATCGTTGAGCGCAAGTAGGAGAAATAAAAGAATGGATAGAACCGGTATCAAATAAGGTATAGACTTCGCTAGAGTTTATGATAAGCTTACCCGTGATGACCTCGTTCGGGTTCCTTACTTTCTGGGAGATCACAACAAATGCTCTCCCTTGAACTACTAGTTTTGACTTGTCTGGGACGGTATTTTGTGTCATCGTTCCAACTGGACTTGTCTTCGGTGCACGACAAAATCGGGCTAGGTGACCTTCTCTTCCATAATTATAACACGCTTTGGATGGCATCGCGCAGTTTGGACTAATATGTCCCTCCCTTCCGCATTTGAAGCATATGATAGGTGGTCGTTCTCCTTCTTTATCAACGGGTGTTGGTGCTGGCATCTTTCCATCATTGTTGAATCTCCTCTTCTTGAAATGTCCATTTTTATTACCTTGGCCATGATTACCACCAAAGTGGTTACCATTTCTGGCATGTTGATTCCCTCCACATTTGTTGTCACTGCTTCGATGACTGTTACCATTGGTATTTTTATTATGCCGGCTACTTTCTCTTGGTTGCGTTGACTCGTTATCGCGCTCCAATAACTGAGCCCTATTTACAATATCTGAATACAAACACAGTTTATGAGAAATAAGATATTGACGTATCTCCGGTTTCAAACCTCTTAAAAACATCCGCGTCATTCTCTCCTCATTATCAACTAAGTGGGACGCAAACCGGGGCAACTCGACAAACTTAGCTTCGTACTGCGACACGATCATATTATTCAGCTCCAACTTGATGAACTCTACCTCCTTCATGTGACGAATACTTTCAGGAAAGTACTTGTCATTGAACAGTTCTTGAAACTTCTCCCAAAACATCTTCAATGCGGCAGGTTGAGTACGCTTTACCGATTCCCACCAGTAATATGCCTCTCCTCGCAACATAAAGGTGGAAAAGGGAACCTTTTGCTCCTCGGTGCATCCCAAGACATCAAATATCTTGGTGATCTGCTTGATCCACGTTTCTGCCTTAAGTGGTTTTGGCTCTCCAATAAACTCCGGTGGTCCCAGCTCCTTGAACTGCTTAGCGGTGACCATCCGAGAGTTTTCAGTGTTTCCACCAACATTTTGGACAGGAGCCTCTCTCACCTGATGTTGCATGAATTCCATAAAGCCTCTGAACATTCCATCATTCATCAAAGGTTAATTGACTTGTAACATAATATCCCTATACTTTGACCGACCAATTACATACCAAATAAACTTAGGTAGGTCATACTAGCGAAGGAATTTCCCGTCTCTCCCCTCCTAGTTCTAGTCTCACATCTTAGCCAGGGATCATATCCCTAAGCTTTGATACCAACTGTGACGCCCCCAAAATAGGTATACATCACCTATTCTGAGTCATCAAATACATGGTACAAAATACAAATAAAACTTAATTATACAATTGTCATGTAAAATACGACTAAACATAAGCTGTGAGTTTAAATACAACACTTTCTTCTAAACAGGATTCAAACTCAAAATAAATCCTCAATACATTTATTTTCACACTATTTCATAGAATAGTGAGGACTACTAATGCTATCATCTGAACCGTCACTCCGTTCCCCGACTAGTCCCCGCTACGTTCTCATTTCCTGAAGAGAACAATGAAAGCAAAAGGGTGAGCTCAACTAGCCTAATAAGAAATATTATGACGAAGATAATGCAGAATAAATTATCTTTAACCTTCAACAGTGTTAAACTGATAAAATATAACAAATATCAAGTTTAACTGCAGCGGAACAAGCTATCCATTAAAAGAGTCAAGTAGAGAATAACATCTACTATCTTTTATGATTTAAAAAGTTTTTTCATTACATTTATCGCTGAGACTCAGCTCAATAAATAATCCACATCATCCTTGCACTACGGCCAAGGATATTCATTAGTATCACGACCACAAATTATCCATGCCCTATGGGTCAAGGATATTTTGTGTATTCATCAATGGTCACGATTATGCCAACAACTGTCCATCAATGCACTATGGGCCAATGAGGACTTTTACCACATCATTCGTAACATTACGGTCATGATTACACCGAATAATCCCTATTTATAATCATACCAAGTCCATCTATGCACTACATGCCACAAATGACTTTCAACAAAATATAAACACGAGGATGATGACAATGATATAAGAATTCAATAAAACAAGTTCAAGAATTAATTTATCCAGGAACCAATAACGTCCAAATTGTCAACATGATATTGCTTTGTGGAGTAAAATTCAAGAATACTCAGAAGAATATTTCCGTGAAAATATACTGGATGAAGCACAAATATCAACGATATTCCACTAATTTCACGGAGTATAAAAGCCAAAACTTTAACCAACTGAGTATAATAAAGAATGGAATAACAAAAGAAATTACCAGGCATGCGATAGACCGCACAGATAGGTTATTCCAACAGAATAATAAATAACGGAACCAGGTCATGCGTAAACGCACCGACAGGATATTTCGACAGAATAATAAATAATGGAACCAGGTCCAGCGTAAACGCACAGACAGGATATTCTGACAGAATAATAAATAATGGAACCAGGTCTGGCGTAAACGTACAGACAGGATATTGTAATAGAATAGAACCAGGTCCGGCGTAAAACGCACAGACTGGATATTCCAACAGAATAATAAAGACGGAATAACAGAAGAATTTCATCAAGTATAGGGTAGCCCGCGTATACAGATTATTTTAACAGAATAATAAATAATGGAATAACAGAAGTTCTTTTCACGAATACAAAAGAAATAATACCCCTTACCTTAAGAAGAAGAATACTGGATATAGGAGTAGTGAAGTGCCAGAATACTTTTCTTCTTTCTCTCTATAATTTCTCTCTCTAGAGTTTCAATGAATTCGTAAGAAATAATGAAGGAATGAGCTTCTATTTATAGAAGAATGGACTACATAGTAACTAATTCATGAACAGTCCTAATTGATTTACTCTTAATCGGACGATCCATATTTAAAGAAAAATCTTTTAAATAAAATATAATATATTCTATTTATAATCTAATAAAACGAATAACTTTATAAAAGTATTCTGTTTTATATAAAAAGATTTTACTACGCAAAAAACTATGCAACCACTATGCATAATAAAATATAATATATTCTATTTATAGAATAACTTTATAAAAGTATTCTGTTTTATATAAAAAGTTTTCTGTTTTATTACATTAATAATACTAATAAAGCAAAACTGAGTGACTTATCACATAAACATCAATAACCAATACCGCGTGCTACTATGCAACCACGCATATTACTGTACTTTTACTACCGAGTAGTTCAACAGTAATAACGGAAAAACTTCTGTCATTAATTTTATAAAATATTTTTGTCGTTTTCTCAATCCGACAATAATCCCGTTGTGGGGTCCACCAATGATTGTGTCGTCGTACGAATATTCCCTGTTCAAACGAATATTCCCCGATCAATCGAATATTATACACCAACTTGCGTACTTTGCAAAATTTATAAATATTACCCACAACTATAACATTATATCAAATTCATTCCATAATATTTAAAAATGATATTTATAGAAAACTCATCTTTATTAAAAAAAATTGGGGTCTTACAATCTGTGACAGCTACATCTCGGGCAGATATAGCGACATCCCTCTCGACTATCACTGCATCCCTGGCTTATCTGGCCTCATCCCGCTCAACAACAGTGGTATCTCTACGGGCTAATGCCTCGTCTCTCTCTAATAGAGCTACGTCTCTCCCATCAGGAGCTGCCAACATCAGGGCTCTAGCTTGATCCCTCTCAAAGGTCATCAGATAAAGGCTCTGCTTAAAATAATGTGCTGAATGCTGAATCATAATAGTGCTAGTACTGGGAGAATCTAAAAGAGCTACTGGCAACCCAGTAAATGGCTCCTCCTCAGTGTGAGAATCAATGTCCTCCATAGGCTCTCCACCATCTGAATCAATACTTGGCTATGATGCCCCCAAAATTAGGTATACATCACCCATCTTGAGTCACCAGATACATGGTAAAGAATTCAAATACAACTTAAGAATACAACTATCGTGTACAATACGACAGAGCATAAACTGTGAGTTTGAATACAAATATTGTCTTCTAGATAGTATCCATACTCAAAAGGAGTCCTCATTACAATTATTATCACACTATTACATAGAATAGTGAGGACTGTAAGACCCCGAATTTTATGAAATAAAAGTATTCAATTTTTCTTATAATTACTATTCAGTAAATGGTTAAATTGATAAAAATTTCAAGTTATGAGTGAAATATTATTTTTTTTCAAAATAAGCAAGTGGTTATAAAATAATCATTGTTGTCGGGGAATATTCGTTTGGTCGTGGAATATTCTTTCTGTCGGGGAATATTCGTACAACGGCGCAGCCATTTGTGGGCCCCATAACAGAATAACTGTCGGGTGAAGAAAACGACAAATTTGAGTTTTTACAAATAATGGCGTAGTTGTTACCGTTAATACTGTTGGAATACCCGGTGGTTAAAATACAGTAATACGCGTTATTGCACAGTAGCACACGGTATTGCATAGTATTTTTAAAATTATTGATTCTTACGTAAGAAGGCACTACTCAATAATTGTTACAGTAATTACTGTTCAATATTTTACTTTATTGATTCAATAATTGCTGCGTTGATATTTTATATTATTGTTGTTTCAATAATTGTTGTTGCACAATATTTTCTATTATCAGATCAATAATTCATATTATTTGAATAATATTATTAGATAACATTATTGGCAATGTCTAGAAAGTTCTGTCTAAGGAGAGGTTTGGTCATCTAATTGCGCGCTAGTAAGGAGAAATCCTTATTGGAAAGCCCCCTCTTTCCTAGGAACGGCCTGGTTGTCATAAATGTGATTCTGTAATATTATTTGTGAATAATTAATTATTGATTCATATGATAAGGAAATATTTATTTTATGTAGATATAAACGAGGGATATATTTTTGTGGTTAAAA
This sequence comes from Panax notoginseng, assembly GCA_016801055.1. Classification (NCBI taxonomy): domain Eukaryota; kingdom Viridiplantae; phylum Streptophyta; class Magnoliopsida; order Apiales; family Araliaceae; genus Panax; species Panax notoginseng. Next base: position 53,385,649 of record CM029023.1, read on the forward strand.
ATGAAGGAGTTAATGTTGAGATTTTTATCCGTATTTTTGTCGGAATGGAGGTATTAAAAATCAGGGTTTTTGAGATATTTTGCGGGGGTTATAATTTTTAATCCGACCGTTGGATCGTGATATTTTTTGGATATGTTATACATATATAAGTTGAGTATATGCCCACAAATTTTGAACCATTAAAAATGAACGTATGATTTATTATGAATTTTACGAGATGACTGGTTCAGAAATTGTTGAATTTTCGGAGTTTATCATTTTGGTGGAAAATTCTAGAATTGGTGGGCCCCACTTGTGGTTGGTGAAGAAATGTGCTGAATTATATTTCAAATGTGGTGGGTGGGAATAGTAGCAGGTAAAGCCATCAGGTTACAGGTCAAACCTACCAAAATTTTCCTATAAATAGAGGGCTAAGTTAGAATTGAAAATCACACCAGAAACATAAGCTTTCTCTCTTTCTCTCTCTATATTATGAAGCATATTTTGTGAGTTTTTAGATACTTGGTGAGTTGCTATTCATCAGTGCAAGTTTTCTTCAGCATCATATCCGATATCCAGTCAGAAGTACTGCTCTTTTGAGGTAAGGGATAGTAATGGATTTTAAGGGTTGTTATGATTTTCAGTTTCGTAATTTTTCTGATCTTCAAAAATTATGGAAAAATTTGAAATGATATTTTGATGAGTTTTATTGATTGTGTCCAAAAATGGTGATTTTTGGATGTATAGATTAAGAGTTATGAATCTTACGGGAAAAGACTATTTTAAAAGTAACCGATTATAATTCCTTGTGGTTAACTCCAAAATTGATGAAATTTTTATTGGGAGTACATGAATATGATAGGAGTATACTCTGTGAATTTCAGAATTTTTAGATAAAAGTACAATTTTTGATAAATGTCTAAATATTCGGCTATTTTGGCCATATGAAAAATAGTAAATGACTTTTAAAAATTCTGAGAAAAATATATGTTCACTATGGGACTATATTATGCTAAATCCCAGAAAAGAAATATTTTTGGAACTGATTTGGTATTTTTCATGAAAATGGTCTAGTTATGAGTAAATGAATTAAATATGTTTTGTGAAGAAAGAAAATTAGAAAATAGGATTTTATGGCTTGAGAATCCTATATGAGGTATATGCAGATTTTTGATGAGGGTTTTGGTTATTGATGATGAAATTGTAAGAGTTGGCATTTTATGATGATTAAATGCATTAATTAGTAAAGTGTAAACAATTAAAATAAATTGTTTATAAATTTAAGTAATGTTATTCTTTCAATATCATTATACCGAAATATTGGTATGGATTTTATTGTGGAATTTCTATCTTTTGTGTCGGGGTTACTATTCATGAGTTACTATTCACGATTTACTATTCATGAGTTACGAATATTACTCTTGAGATTAAAACTATATGTTGATCATATTATTTTCATATATAACATTTTTATAACCCTGATGTTGAAATTCTCTTTCACTGGAGTGTAAAGATGGGTAGATTATTGGTATGATCATGACTAGGGTTCTCTTTGGCCTGTAGTGCAAAGTTGAATTGTGACTGGTATGATCATGACCATTGAATTTATAATTGAATATCTTAAGCTTAAGTGCAAAGGTGAATTGATTAACATGGTTATAATTATTGTTTATATAAATTTTGAAATGATTATATATTTCTTTGAGATATTAATATATTTGGCCTGTAGTGCAAATATGAACTGTTGATGAATATATTTGGCCGTAGTGCAAATATGAACTGTTGAGGAATATCTTTGGCCTGTAGTGCAAAGATGAATTGTTGATGAATATCTTTGGCCCGTAGTGCAAAGATGACATGTTGTTGAATATCTTTGGCCAGTAGTGCAAAGATGAACAGATGTTGAGATAAACATGACCAACTGGTGATACAAATGAATATCTTTGGCCGTAGTGCAAAGATGGATTTATTAGTATGATTATGAACAGGAAATGTGATTTGGTATAACCATGATCTTTGATGTTTCAGGTAAAGATAGGTGATGAAAATTATCTTCGTCCTGGATGAGAAGAGGAATTTAGAACTACAGTTATGATTATGAATTATTCATATGATTGTGAACCAGAATTGTTGATTGATGTTACAGGGATAAAATATTGTTGATGGATTTTTAACATGGAGAAGATAATAGACTTTATAGTCTATTTGACTCTTCTAATGGATTGCATGTTCCGCTGCAACTATGGTTAAAATTTTTTATCATCTACCATATGTTCTAAATCTCTGATTTATTATTGATGAAGACTATTGATAATTTATTTATCTTTAGTCATGATATTCTTTACTGAGCTAGTTGTGCTCACCCTTTTGCTTCACAATTCCTTTCAGGTAATAAGAGTGTAGCTAGGTCGAGCGAGGGTAACAAGGGAATAGAACGGTGGTCATCATTTAGTAGTTATATTTGGTGAAGAAAATAGGGTGAGGCGAACCCAACGTTGGAAGTGTGTTTTGCCACTATAATACAAGATGTCTAACGACATACAACCTCGTGTCATCATAAGACATGATTGTGCACATCCGCTTGCCGAGTATATCTACAAGCACTATCTATATAATCTTGGTGTTTGTTTGAAGTATAATTCTCAGTTAGATACAGTGGAGATAATGATAAGTCAAGAGAAGACTCACCATTGGGAAGAATATGATAGTAATCTTCTCGTTTTTCTTTGGGGTCTATTGGGTCAACCAAGGATAATTCTGTGGCCATATGATATCTATCATAACCTAGACGCATGGCCTCCCATGTACGAAGGTTTCCTTGAGCACTTCCCAAAGATTCTAGTTTCTAAAACAGTTTTTGACTGTACCTTTATGTAAGGTACCTTTGTGAGGTGCTGATACATGATGATGTCCAATGTCACATTTGGTATATATTTGTATCCAAACTCACATCATATGTGTTGTTGTATTTTGCACGACAATTGTTGTAATAAAGTTGTAGTTGTTTTCTGTACCATGTATTTGACGACTCAGAATGGGTTGGGTGGAATGAACCTATTTTGGGGTTGTCACAAGGACTACTAATGCTATCATCTAGGACCATCACTCTGTTCCCCGACTAGTCCCAGCTACGTTCTCATTTTCCGAAGAGAACAGTGAAAGAAATGGTGAGCTCAACTAGCCCAGTAAAAAATATTATGACTAAGATAATGCAGAATAAATTGTCATTAGTCTTCAAAAATGTTAAACTGATAAAATACAATAGACATCAAGTTTAACTGCAGCGGAACCAACAATCCATTAAAAGAGTCAAGTAGAGAATAAAATCTACTATCTTTTATGATTTAAAAGGTTTTTCATGACTTTTATCACTGAGACTCAGCTAAAAAAATAATCCACATCATCGAATCACCCCTGCACTACGGCCAAGGATATTCTTTAGTATCACGACCACGAATTATACATGCTCTACGGGCCAAACATAATCGTGTTTTCATCAACGGTCCTGATTATGCCATAAAACAATTCATCTTTGCACTACGGCTAAAGAGAATCCATAGCCATAATCATACCAAAACTGTCCATCAATGCACTACGGGCCAATGAGAACTTTTACCACATCATTTGTAACCTTACGGTCATGATTATACCGAATAATCCTTGGTCATAATCATACCAAGTCCATCTATGCACTACAGGCCACAGATGACTTTCAACATTTTATAAAAACGAAGATGATGACAATGATATAGGAATTCAATAAAATAAGTTCAAGAATTAATTTATCCAAGAATTAACGTCTAAATTGTCAATATGATACTGCTTTATGGAGTAAAATTCAAGAATTCTTATAAGAATATTTCCATGAAAAGATACTAGATGAAGTGCAAATATCAAAGATATTCCACTAATTTCATGGAGTGTAGAAGTCAAAGTTTTAACCAACTGAGTATAATAAAGAATGGAATAACAAAAGAAATCACCATGCAAGCGATAGACCGTACAGACAGGTTATTCTAACAGAATAAAAAATAATAGAACCAGGTCCGACGTAAAACGTATAGACAGGATATTCCAACAGAATAATAATAAAGACGGAACCAGGTCCGGTGTAAAACACACAGACAGGATGTTCCAACAGAATAATAATAAAGACGGCACCAGGTCCGGCGTAAAACACACGGACAGGATGTTCCAATAGAATATTAGAAGAATGTCACCAAGTATAGGGTAGACCGCGTATACAGGTTATTCCAACAGAATAATAAATAATGAAATAACAGAAGTTCTCTTCATGAATACAAAAGAAATAATACCCCTTACCGTTTTAAAGAAGAACTGAAATAAAGAAGTAGTTAAGTAGCAGAATACTTTTCTTCTTTCTCTCTAAAGTTTCTCTCTCTAAAGTTCAGTGAATTCGTAAGAAAATAATGAAGGAATGAGCTTCTATTTATAGAAAAATGGAATGCATAGTAACTAATCCATGAACGGTCCAGATTGATTTACTTTAATCTGACGGTCCATATTTAAAGAAAAATCTTTTAAATAAAATATAATATATTCTATTTATAGAATAACTTTAATAAAGTATTCTGTTTTATATAAAAAAATGTTTATGTTTTATTACGTTAATAATACGAATAAAACAAAACTTTATTATCGCTAAATAATTCATATTATTAACTGACAATAATTGAATCAAACTGAGTGACTTCTCACATAAGCATTAAAAATCAATATCGTGTGCTACTATGCAACCACACGTATTACTATACTTTTACTACCGAGTAGTTCAACAGTATCAATGGTAAAATTTTTGCCGTTATTTTTAATAAAATATTTTTGTCGTTTTCTCAATCCGACAATAATTCCGTTGTGGGGTCCACCAATAATTGTGCCGTTGTACGAATATTCCCTGTTAAAATGAATATTCCCCGACCAATCGAATATTATATAACAACTTGCGTACTTTGCAAAATTTATAAATATTACCCACAACTATGACATTATATCAAATTAACTCCATGATATTCAAAAATGATATTTATAGAAAATTCATCTTTATTTATAAAAGTTGGGATCTTACATATGGTAACGGGTGAAATCGTCGTTATAGCCCAGAATAGCTATGGCAACGGTTATATGTATATACACAGCTACCACGTTCGCACTTCCACGATGATATTGAATGGTACGATCGTAATCTTCAACAGCTTGAGCCAACATCTTTGGCGCATAATACGTTCGTTTTAGTTGAAAAAAAAATATTTGAGGGTTTAAGAAATGGGTTTTGTACTGGGGTCAATACAAAATTCGATTTCATGCTCTGGGGTAGGCTAAGAAGTCTTCAAGAATACGTCAGGAAATTTATTAATAATAGAAATATCATTCAAAACTGTGACCCTCATCCAAGACTTGGATAACACGTCACATTGATACCTATCAACTTGCCATCGTCATTCACAACGTCTCCTAGGAAAGTCTGGCCTCGGTGCATCCCACATAAGGAAGTCATCATCGAAAGGCTCAGGGCTCTTTACTTATGGCTTGATATGATAATGATTGACTTTAGTGGTTTGGTTACTTGAATTCGCATAATAGGTTGGTTAGGAATATGAAAGCTAACAACCTTACAAAAAGCATGCTGAGCAGTTAACCAATTGTTTCCAAAAATCACATCAATGTAAGTATTTTCAAAGAGATTTGATCAACAGGTAACGTGAAAGTGTTGATTTGAACAAGATTTATAAATAGTGGAGGTAACGAAGGTTTCTCCCAACTGAGTTTAAACAGATATATCAAAGTTTAACTTCTCCGGAGTTAAGTTCAAACATTGAACACAACTAGGTGAAATAAAAGAGTGAGTAGAACCGGTAACTAACACGGTATAGACTTCGCAAGAGTTTATGACTAACATACCCGTGATAATTTTATTCAGGTTCCTCGTCACGAAAAAAAACTCTCTCTCTTAAACTACCGGCTTTGGCTTGTCTGGGACATCCTTTGGGATCACTATCCCAGCTGGACTTGACTTCACCATACGACAAAATCAAGCTAGGTGACTTTCTCTTCCGCAATTAAAACACACTTTGGATTGCTGCATACAGTTTGGACGAATGTGTCCCTCCTGTCCGCATTTGAAACATACGACCGGTGGTCGTTCTTATTCCTTTGAAACGAGTGCTGGTACCGACGTCTTCACGTCATTGTTGAACCTTCTCTTCTTGAAATGTCCATTCTTATTGTTTTGGCCCTAATTACCACCGAAGTGGTTACCATTTTTGCCATGTTGATTCCCTCCATACTTATTGTCACCGCTTTGATGACTGTTATCACCAGTATTATCATTTTATCGATTGCTCTCTTTTGGTTGCATTGACTTGTTATCGCGCTCTACTAACTGAGCCCTATTTACAACATCTGAATACAAGCACAGTTTATGAGAAATCAGATATTGACGTATCTCCGGCTTCAAACCTCTTAAAAATATCTGCGTCATTCTTTCTTTATTATCAACTAAGTGGGACGCAAATCGAGATAACTCGACAAACTTGGCTTCGTACTGCGACACGGTCATGTTGTTTTGCTCCAACTTGATAAATTCCACCTGCTTCATGTGACGAATGCTTTCGGGAAAGTACTTGTCGTTGAACAGCTACTGGAATTTCTCCCAAGACATCTTGAGTGCGTTAGGCTAGGTACGTTTTACAGATTCCCACCAGTGATCTGTCTCTTCACGCAACATAAAGGTGGCAAAGGGAACCTTTTGCTCCTCGAAGCATCCCAAGACATCAAATATCTTGGTGATCTGCTTTAACCACGTCTCTGCCTTAAGTGGTTCTGGCTTTCCCAAAAACTCTGGTGGTCCCAGCTCCTTGAATTGCTTAGCGGTGACCAATCGTGGGTTGCCATTGTTTCCTCCTGCATTATGAATAAGAGCCGCCTTGCATGAATTCTAAAAAGCTCTTAAACGTATAGTCGTTCGTCAATTAATCAGTGTTGTTGTTTACAGGAGGATTATTGCCATCCTGCTGCACATTATCCTGATTATTGATCTGTGGAGACTCAACGGTCTCCTGTGCTCCATTGCTTATCTCAACATTTTCAGATGCCATTTTCAAATACTGTTACAAAATAAGGGTTAATTAACATATCACATATTATCTCTATACTCTGATCGACCAATTAAATAACATATAAACTTAGGTAGGTCATACTAGCGAAGGAATTCCCCGTCTCTCCCCTCCTAGTTTTATTCTCACATCCTAGCCAGGGATCATATCCCTAAGCTCTGATACCAATTGTGACGCCCCCAAAATTAGGTATACATCGAGATGGAGCGTAAAACGCACTCGCCCATAAACGCAGGACCGATATCGAGATGGAGCATAAACTGCACTCGCTGAGTAATCTTCATTCTTGTTGTAAACTCTCAATGGCTTATGTTGATTACGGGGCCTTTACTGCTCGAGTTATTAGATTCATAGGGGTGTTCTACACCTAGTGCCCTAAAGTCGTCTGGCTTGGGTGTCACTAATCAAAAGCTCATTCATGGGTAGTTCTAAATAGCCTAAGGTAATTAAGTACTGTCCAAGTCTGATTTTACTGTCGTCATGCTAGAGTTTTTAAATTTTTTCCTGCATTTGCATCTTATTCTTAATGCTTGTTGAATGTTTAAGTTGTAGAGTTTGCTCATTGATTAGTTAGGACGGTTGGTCTCCACACACACACATAGAATGGATTGAATATAGTCTTATGCTTAAAATTGAAGGAACCCTTATTCATCTTTGTGTTTGCCCTATTCTCTGGGAGTGGCTATGATCGAGCTTTGAAGCCATGATACTACTTTATTGTTTTAGTTTTCTTTCGCGTGTGTTTTATTATTAGTGTTGTGTTAGTTAGTTTGCTTGAGGATAAGCAAAGACTTAAGTTTGGGGGTATTTGATGAGTGGGATTTATACTCGCGAATCGGATACTTTATGACTTAAGTAATTGCCTGAATTTGTAGTTTTTATGCTGTTTTATATAAATATAGTGTTATTGTGTTTAACTGATGTATTGCAGAGAGCTTTACAGTGCTTTTCCAGCTTAAAGGGGCAAAATAGGAATTTTCCACACACTCGTGCCGCGGCACCAACTCCAGGCTTAATGGTCGCGCCACAGCGCCACCCCATGGGCCTCGCTGACATCACCTTCACGCCGCGACGCCTTTGAAGCTTATTAAGCTCATGTTGCAGTGCGAGCTCTGTGTCCCTGATTTTTATACGGCACCACAGCGTCATCTAAAAACTTGGTGGCCCGCGTCGCGGCGCCACCTCCGGTTCCCAGACAACCAGGGCCTTTGTTTGACCTAGCAAAAGGAAAGAAAAAGATATAGAAGGAAAGGGAGGCTCAGCAGAGAAGAAGAGGAATGGGAGGCCATATAACACAGAGACCATAATTACCCATAGATTAGCTTAGTTTTTAGTTTTCCTATGTAATTTCTCTTTTTTCCCTTAGTTGATCTCTGTAAATATAGATTAGGTAGATTAGGGAGAGGTCTGAGATTTCTTTGGAGCACAAGAGCAACGAGCGACACGGATTGGAATGGTTGAAAGGAGCAGATTGCGTGGAGATTGAAGGGGCTTTGACAGAGTTTCTTCTATCCATTTATCCTCTCTGATTTTGTAATCTATAAATGTTGTCTTATTTGCTACTTGTATTTGGTTTATTAACTATGAACTGAATATTGGCTCTAAGGTTATAATGGATCCCTTTGTTATTTGAATTGACTGTCTTTATCTCTTTGGTTGGCACCATATGATTTGGTGTAATATATTTGTGCTTTATGATTCTCGCTAAGACATTAGTGATGATTTTGGTAATCTGCATGATATCGACAAAAGAATTATAGATTTACACCTAAATATATTAGCATGTGATTATGGGTTTCGACTGCATAAGTTGTGCGTAGAATAGACATATCTTTGTGCGCCACGTGCGACCTGATAGAGAACTTATGCTTAAATCCTTGTTATGATTATTTCACATAGACATATGTAGGATTGCATCTAGCTTGGACGTTCTTTTCTATTCTATTCCCTTTAGGGTGGATCTGGAGAGGATATGTTTGTGCATACCTCGACAGAGGTGTATTAGCACCTGTGCGTTCTCGGTCGACAAATTGTCGTGACCATTAAGACCAAAGAGAGAAGGGTAGCTAGTTTGATGAAACATAACACGCCAGGTGTTCGACAGAATGTCTGTGTGGGGTGAAGTTGTGACCTTAGATTGTATTCCTTATATTTCCATTCGTTATCCATTTACTTGCTTTATTTAGTAGTATAATTAGATTAATCACCATTCCATTTACTGCTGTTCGAATAAGACTTTAGCGATACATAGTCGGTATTTGGTAAATATTAGTCATAGTTCCTCGTGGGTACGACACTCTCTTTATCACTGTATTACTTGTTAGACCGCGTATACTTGCGCGTGTTTAGTGATCGGTATTCCGACCAACACATATGTATCAATAAATAAAACATTCATCTTATAAATAATAAACATTTAATATACATATTGATATCAATTTAATGGGCAAATTTAATTAGCATTAATTTCAATTATGATTTTAAAATAAACTCCTTTATTTAATCAATATGAAATTATATTCTAAATACAAAATAAACAACTTTATTTAAATTTTGAATTTTTGGAAAAACATGAAATCCAATTTTTAATTTAAATAAACATTTTATTTTAATTAGAAATCATATTTTTTAAATAAAACAATTTTATTTCTTTCTGGGTACCGGCACTGCAGCTCCCCAAATGAACTGGGATCAGGCGCTGCAGCGCTGGATTAGCCCATTTTCAGAAACTCAATTTTGGCACTACAGCGCCAGGTTTATACTGCGAAGCGGAGCTGCAGCGCTGGCTAACCTATTTTGAAAATTGACCTGGCGCTGCAGTGTGTCGTTTACAATGTAAACAGGCGATGCAGCGCCAGTTCGCATAAATTGTTTTCCAGTTCACGAATTCTACAGTTTTTTTTTCAAAAACTCGATTCTATGCTAATAATCATACCTAGAAAATTTGTACAAAACACATATCAAGCATATATCAAATCTAAACAATTAATAACTGCATAAAGGTTTGGCTTGGATACCACTATTAGGTTTTGTGAAAATTAAAGACGCAATCAAATTACATAAAATAGCGGAAGCATGACAAAATTAGATTTAAAATTTTCGCAAACCAATTACCCGGATCATCCTTTATGCATGTTATTAATTAAAACGAAAAATAAAAAGTTATAGAATCATACCCTTGTAGATTCAAGCTTCCACAGGTACGAGTTCAACTCCTAGTTATCTGTGATCTCCTTGAATCTCCGGGATTGATTCATTCCTTTGATCAACGTTACATACTCAAGTGTTTGGTCTCTAGAGGAGATCCACCAAGGAAGAAAGATTATTCAAGAAGAAGGGTGGTTGGCTAAACCCTAGTTTTTCTATCTCTGTAGAAAAGAGAGTACTCTCCAATAAATGGGATTACGTCTACTGATATCTGGCATAAAACTCTTATTTTATAGATATTAGTTAACCCTTCTAATATAAATAAAATATGATTTTATTTAATTAATTAAGCTCCCTAATCTTATTAGGGATAATTAATTAAACTCTTTTAATTAATTTGCCTCCTAATTTTATTATGAATAAATGAGAGTACAAATATTAAATTAATTCCCAAACTTCTTTAGAAATTAAAATAATAATAATTGTAATAATATTAATAAGACTCCTCTTATTAATTTATATTTAATATTTTTAAAATATTAAATAATAAATATTAAGCTATTTAATTTATTCTATCACCATAGATTAAATTAAATACACTTAACATATTATTACGATTATGCCATTAACTTCTTAAATAATTATTCTTTCTTTTATGGTGTGACCCTTTAGGTTCTCCATATTAAGCCGGTTGTGAATATATCAATTAGAACAATTCTAATCTTATTTAAATAAATAAATTAAACTATTAAACTATTAATTTATTTAAATAAATAACATTTATTCTACAATAAGGATAAGTCTCCTTAGCGATCAACGACTTTCCAGACAATATAGATTTCAACATTAATCATAAAAAAATATTTGAGTAAATAGTTACTGTACAATTCAATTCTTCCACCATACAATGTCTCAATAAATATAAGACATAGAATTACTGTCAAGCTTTATTTTATTTAATTATATGTATTTCGATTCCCAAATGCACAACTCCAAATGAATGCAAATTAGAAACATCTTTCTAATTTCATTCCATCTTGGCTAAGGATTCCTGGGTTGTCATTTATCAAATCACATAGGATATTTCTCTTCTTTTACTAAAAGTGATAGATTCTTTATTGATCATTCATTATCTCAATATATAACTTATTACACCGAAGCATACCCTTTGATACCCTAAGGGTCTTAAGGAATAAGTCAAAGTGTAATTCATTATACACAAGATACTATGATGATCTCAAGTTTAAGGATCACTTGTATTACTATTCATTCAAGTGTTATTCCTCTTGTTATTAAAGATGCTAAGAATGAAGAAAAAATTTAGTCCTGTTCAGGACTTCAAAAAAAATAACAATACAAAAGTTATTTAACCTCCAGTTGAATGAGCCAACTATTTTCTCTTGACCCATACCCGCGATGAAAATGATAATCAGGCAATGTTCCTTCTAAACATATTGTAAAAGTGAACACACAATACTTATATTAGAAAAAAAATGTAACGCCCGAGAAAATCGGATCTTTATATGAATTAAATTTTATTTGATTAATTGAATTTTATTTATATGAGTAAGCTATTTGAAGGTCGTTCTATGACCTAGAAGGTGTGGATGTGGTTAGTATTCTGGCTATGTGCTAGGATTATTGGTTTTGAGTTTCCAAGACAAAAATAAAGATTTTCCGGGAAAGTTTCGTAAAAACACTATTAATCAGTTTCTGCTCAGAGATTAAGTTTGAATTTCTAGGAAACACGTAATGATAGAATTCTAAGACGTAATGGAATATCCAATAATATTTCTGTTATGGCAAACGAAGTTTTTACCTGCGGACTTAAAACCTAAGGGTTAGGAAAAGTGAGTTCCGAGAATTTAATGGCTACGTATAATGAATAGGGTTATTATACGTGAGGAATACGAGTATGATACTAATTATTATATGAGTATGGTATGAATATTATTACGACGTATAATACGAATATCGTACGAACTATATACGAAGAGAATACGAGAATTGTATAAGTAGAATACAATTAGTTCTTATTGGACTTTGAGTTTATGGACTTTGTATAATCCAATTGAACTTGAATTATGTCAAGCCCAATGCATTGTGAAGTTAAGCCCAAGATAGGCCCAATATGATTTATTTCTAAGGCCCAAACCAAGAAACTAAATCGCGGATCGAACCGATGGGTCACTGGATGGGTAAAACCCATGGGGCAACCCACAAGGCCATATGGGTTGGCCACTTGGTCACCAAGTAAAGTGGTTACTTGGTGGCTAAGCCATGAATAGTAAGGAGGTGGGGCATGATGACCATTTTGCCCTCACTTGGATTGGTCTATAAATGGAAGGCTAGAGTTTGTCATTTGGTTGTTTCACCAACACTTGACAAATATATATTGAGAGAGAGAAGAAGAGCTTTAACAAGTAATCAATAGAATCCAAAGCAAAGTATACAAGTTTATTCGAAAACGCGAAGAACGTTAAGGTAATATCTCGTAAACATTAGCCTTTGATCTTTTTTGATTTCTTCTTCGTAGAGAAGTATGAATTGGTGGAGCATGTCTCTTTCAGAGTAATAAGGATGGCTAATAGTGGATTAAACCATTATAAGTTATGTATGATTAGAAGTTATAAGCGTTTAAGTAAGTTTTAAATCAAAGAAAATCGTTAAGCATTTATTCGGTTGTTGATGGACAAATTGAAAACCATCATAGGGTATGTACATCTTGTTTGGTTAGGATGTAGATAATGAATCAACGAAGTTGTTCCATTTGATTTGGCGTATAAAACTCGATTAACGAAGTTATGGCGAAATTTACGAGATTAGGCGTTAAACATTGAAATCGTAGAAATCCCGGATTAGTAGTCGAAAGTTGCCAATTAACTTGGAAACCTTGGTTTTTGATGGCATAACGTAGCATAATGTATTTGAGAGTCGTGGACTCAAGAATCGTCGAATTCTGACTTAGAACAAAGAAACGAGCTATGAACGCTCACGAACGTTAAACGAACGCGTGATAGGACGTTAAATAGTGAATTCATTGTTAACAGATTTAAAAACTACTTTTATCCAAATGTAATCGAAGTACATGAGATATGTGAGATAACGGCTTTTGAACGAGCCAATTTCGACTTATAACAACCAAGTTAGGAGTTCAGGAAGAATCGAATTGAGAAAAAGACTTAGAATTCAAAGGCTCAGGGTTGGCGCCGCAGCGCCATACCAAGCTATAAAACTCGCACCACAATGCTGGGTTGGGATGTTGGCTACTGTTAGTTGGCACCGCAGCGCCACTTATGTATAGTAAGTCTTGCACCACAGCACCGAGACAAAGGGTTAGACACTGCTATTTGGCATCGCAGTGCCAATGGTAAGCCTGAGGACGGCGCTGCAACGCCGAGACAGAGGAAATGATAGGCATAGTTATTTTTGAACCTAAAGTTGCAAGACAATTATGGGGCAAATGTATATACTTAATATACATGTTAAGACCATTCCTATATCACATGTGACGATGACCTTAGGAATTGAACGTGGTTTATTAGTAATGAAATGATAAACGATAATAAGCTGTAAGGGCAGATAAATACTTGAAACGAGTTTTATTAATGAAATAAATTCGGTTAAGTTATAGAAAAGAAAGAAGTTGGTAAAAACAATATGATTAGATTGGTTGGTAGTTAATTACAGTGTGCTATATGAATATATTATGTAGATACTGTAAAGACTGAGAACTGTTGAATATTTATTTGAAGACGTATGAATGAATTGTTTCATGATATGATATGAGATGCATAAATTGTTTTACGAAAGGGTCGATGCCAGATTTAATTCAGCTAGACTAATCATAAGAGTTTGATTGATTTGTTTACAAGTCTTTCAATATAGAATTGTTAACGCTATCCTATGCCAATTATTTGGTACGGATTCAAAGGTCAGCTTGAGTATGAATAAATAAATGTATTTTACATCGATTATTCGATGGGCACGCGAGGTTGCCAAAACTTAAACGTAAATACGTTTAACGGATGAGTGTTGATCAATATAGAGTACTATAGGTTGATCACCTAAAAGTGCTCGTAAGATATATCGGACTTACAAACTTAGTGCCGGGTTGTCCTTTTTCTTGAATGAAAACTAAAGAGAATGTTCATGGTCTTTTGACCTACTCAAAATTCCTAAGTTACTATAAGTACTTTGGAATTATTTTATGAGAATGAAAAGTGCTATCCAATGTTTCATAGTACTTCATAACTATTTGTTCAGTTATTGAAGAATAATCATATGATTCTCGACGTGGTATTTATATTATACATTGCTAGACTTGCTGAGCTAGTTTTGCTTACTTCTTGCTTGAATTATATGATTGCAGGTAAGGCCGAACGAACTGAGGGTTCTAAAAAAGATAAAGGCAAAGCTAAGATGGATAATTAGTTATCTTGTAATAGACTAGTATGTTTGTATGTATTATACTTATGAACAATGAAGAATGTATTCGATTTCTGAACCTGGGAAAGGATTTATTATTATTATAATAAGAATGTAGTAAATACACTCATTTTGATGTTGTTTTAATGGAATGAATGTATAGTTATGAGTACCGTGTAGCACCATATATCGGGTTGGAAGATACCTGGAATTAGGGGCGTCACAGGTTGGTATCAAAGCATTAGGTTATAAAACATAAGGGGGAAAGAAACTTAGGCTAATAACCTCGTTAGTAGATGAGAAGTAGAAGCATATGAACTCTAGTAGAACGATTTAATTAAGTATTGAGGAAACTCAGTACTGAAAGATTTAAAAGATGAAAATTAACCCTAAATAAATTTAATGTGATTTGTGCTTATATTATTGTGTATTATTTACTAACCAACATGTTATGTGTTATTATAGATGTCCATCAATAGCTACATGTATAGGGATATACACGTAGTGAGTGAAGAGTCAGTGAATAGAATAGAGCCTGTACTAAAAACTGTGGCAGCGGTACCAGTGATAAATCTAGAAGAGTCCAAGCATGAGGAGGACTATTTAGAAGGGGTTATAGGATTGGCGTCATACCTTGATATGATGATCGATGTGGAGGAAGATATGAAGGTAACATCCTTCAATACGGTGGTACCTGCACTAGAGCCAACACCTCCAAATACAATGAGGGCATTGTATCTAGCGGTGCTTGACCGTAATGTACAACTGCGCACTATTGTGCAGAACCAGAGGGAGGAGATTAGTGATCTCGATGAGGCTAAGGAGTCTACAGAAGAAGATTTTGAGATTGAGCATAACGAGAAGGTGCTCATGAAAGATAAGGCTATAGATTATAAGAATGAGGCCGTTGAGCTTCGTAGATAACTGGGGATGAGGGATCAAAAAATAGCACAGATGTCATACATCCATGATAGTGCTCATGAGGATTTCAAGCTAAAAGTTACTTGTTATTCCATTGAGTCGGGACAAACTCGACATACTATAAGTCGGGATATTGTGTCGATTCTAGCGAATGAGAAACACGAGACTGCTGTTATGCAGTATTAGAAGTATAAAGTGGTAAATACTTTTGTGTAGTGACGTAAAGCCCTCTTTTGTATAATTAAAAGGTAGTCTTTTTGTAAATCCCAATTTTTGTGAAGTTCAATTGCGGAATAGGAATGTAATAGCTTTTGGCTATGAAAACAAATTGTAAATAGTTTCAAACTATGAAGAAGCATATGAATATAATGAAGTTTTTATTAAATGTGCTTTGTTGTGCATGAGTTGTTGTTTGGCGAATAATAACTAAGTAAGCAAATAAGTAATAATGAAACTTTATTTATTTAATCAGAAAATGTCGCCAAGAAGGAGACAACGTAATCAGGAGGCTGAGTCCCATAACGATAATCAGGGGGGTCAGAACAACCCTATACAGGAGTTTGTTAATTTATTAACGGCTGCATTTAACCAACCCGGGGGTAGAGCACCCGTATTACCTAGGGTAGCCAGAACGACTACCTTTAAATAATTTAAAAGTGTAGGTGATCCACCAGAGTTCAAGGGAACCATGGACCCAATAGAGGCCCAGACATAGGTAAAGGAAATAGAGAAGGCGTTTGTTATTACAAAAATAGGAGAGGCGCAAAAGACTTCTTTTGCGACCTACATGATGAAAGGGGAAGCCAACTTTTGGTGGGAGGCTCACCAGGGTGGGGCTAGAACTGATTCTGTTACGTATGAACAGTTCAAGAAGGTTTTCTTCGAGAACTACTTTCCTACTAGCATGTAGGGGAGGATGGAGATTAAGTTCCTAGAACTTAAACAAGGAGACATGACGGTTCCCCAGTATGCGGCCAAATTTAATGAATTGGAAAAATTCGCTCCACACCAAGTGGATACTGAGGAGAGGAAGGCTTGTAGGTTTGAGTAGGGATTAAAATCCTGGCTCTATAGTAGAATTTTTGTGTTCAAGAGTGCTTCCTACGGGACCATTCTGGAGAAAGCAATTATTTTTGAAGGTGGTAGTGAGGCTTTGAGCCAATAACACAAAGAGAGAAAGAATAAGAGTAAAGGAGAGGGAGAATCCAAGACGGAAGGAGCTAGTTGCAGTGGAAACATGCCTAAGAGAAAAAGTTTTAACCCCAGGAATACTGGAGTGAAAAAAGGGGATCCTAAGCGTAGGATCAAGGCATGCAAGACATGCGGAAAGACTCATCTAGGAGTCTATCTGAAGGAGAAATCAGTTTGTTATAACTATGGGCAGAAGGGCATATATCACCCAATTGTCCTAATCCTAAGAAGAACCAGGGCTATTTTGTTTGTGGGTCGATGGACCACATGGCAAGAAATTGTCCAAAGAAGGGAACGGAGGGTAATAAGGGTGCTAGTAGTGGTAAGTTAGCCATTACTGGACCAACACCATCGGGTAGACCTACGGCCCGTACTTTTAATATGGTTGTCCAAGATGCAGTTGCATCGGCGGATGTAGTAGTAGGTATCATTATATTCAACGAAATAAATGCTTATGTGTTATTTGATTCAGGTGCTACTTGTTCTTTTACAGCATGTGAATTTTCTAAGCGATTAAGTTTATTCCCGAAAAATTAGAAATACCTTTAGACGTTAAGGTAGCGAATGAAGAGATAATTCCCATTGAACACATTCATAGGAATTGTTGCGTAGATATTAGAGGTAATAGATTATCGGTAGATCTTTTACCGATAAAATTGAGAGAATTTGATGTAATTCTCGGTATGGATTGGTTGATTAACCATAAAGTGATAATAGATTGTCATAAGAAGAGTGTGAACCTTCGGCTTTCTAAGAAACCTGAGGTAGTGTTTTACGGTAATAAATCACCAGGACACTCTTGTTCTCTAACCATGCCACAAGCTAGGAAAATGTTGAGGAAGGGTGTATAAGATACATGTGCCATGTTGTGGATTCCTAAAGAGTGGAAGCTTCATTGGAGCAGATACCTATAGTTCAAGAGTTCACGGACGTATTTTCGGAGGAGTTACCAGGTATTTTGCCTGATAGAGAGGTCAAATTTGTAATTGATTTGTTACCGAGTGCGACACCAGTTTCTAAGGCACCTTATAGAATGGCGCTGGTAGAGATGAAGGAGTTAATGGTTCAATTATAAGAACTATTAGATAGGAAGTACATTCAACCAAGTGTGTCTCTGTGCGGAGCACCGGTGTTGTTTGTAAAGAAGAAGGATGGGTCGTTACGACTTTTTATCGACTATCGAGAGTTGAACAAGTTAACGATTAAGAATAAATATCAGTTGCCCAGAATCGATTATCTTTTTGATCAGTTGAAAGGGGCAAAGTATTTTTCTAAGATAGATTTTCCTACGGGGTACCATCAGTTGAAAGTAAGGAAGGAGGATGTACCTAAGACGGCGTTCAGAACTCGTTATGGTCATTACGAGTTTTTAGTTATGTCATTTGGGTTGACTAATGCGCCAGCCGCATTTATGGATATGATGAACAGAGTGTTCAAACAATATTTGGACAAGTTTGTCATAGTGTTCATTGATGATATTTTAGTCTACTCTAAGACGCCAGAAGATCATGCTGAACATTTAAGAATAGTGTTGGAAACACTACAGACGGAGAAGTTGTATGTGAAATTCACTAAGTGTGAATTTTGGCTTGAAAGAGTGCAGTTTCTAGGACATGTTATTGATAAAGATGGCATTTCTATGGATCCAGCGAAGGTAGAAGTAGTTAATAATTGGGAACAACCGAAAACGCCAACTGAGGTTCGAAGTTTTCTGGGGTTAGCGGGATACTATAGAAGGTTCATTCAAGACTTTTCTAAAATAGCTACTCCGTTGATGAAATTGACTAGGAAGTCAGTGAAGCATGTGTGGACTGAGAAGTGTGAGAATAGTTTTCAGGAATTAAAAAGAAGGTTAAGTGAGGCACCTAAATTATCTTTACTAGATGATACAGGAAATTTTGTAGTTTATAGTGATGCTTCGCATAGAGGACTTGGTTGCGTGCTCATACAGCATGACAAGGTCATTGCGTACGCGTCACGTCAGTTAAAGGATTATGAGAAGGTCTATCCTACCCATGACCTAGAATTGGCAGCAGTAGTTTTTGCCTTAAATATATGGAGACATTATTTATATGGAGAGAAGTGTGAGATATACACGGACCATAAAAGTCTGAAATATATCTTTACACAGAAGGAGTTGAATATGAGACAGAGAAGGTGATTAGAATTGATAAAAGATTACGACTATAATATCTTATATCATCCGGAGAAAGCAAATGTAGTAGCAGATGCATTAAGTAGGAAGGGTAGGCAAAAGCTATCAATGTTAACGACCCAAAATGAGCTACTAACGGAGATGGCAAGAATGAAGTTAGAAGTTAAGTTACTAACTAAAGCGGTAGAGATGTTATTCACAATGGAGACTCGACCAACGATAGTGGAACGGGTTAAGGAAGTACAACTAGGTAATGAGGAGTGCGAACGAATAAGAAAGATAATGGAAGATGAAGTGAAGACTAAGTATAACCTTGACAAGAAAGGATTACTTCATTTTGAAGGAAGAATTTGGGTTCCAAATAATTCCGAGTTAAAAGAAGAGGTTATAAGTGAGGTCCATAGTTCAAGGTTCTCAATACATCCAGGTAGTACTAAGATGTGTCAAGACCTTCAACAGAACTTTTGGTGGCTGAATATGAAGAGAGAGATAGCAGAATATATTAGTAAGTGCTTAACTTGTCAGAAAGTTAAGGCTAAACACCAACGATCGAGTGGATTGTTACAATCACTAGAGATTCCAGAGTGAAAATGGAAGCATATCACAATGGACTTTGTGGTGGGACTTCCAACGACAAGGAAGGGTTACGATGCTATTTGGGTAATAGTAGATCGGTTGACAAAATCGGCTCACTTTTTACCAATAGGAGTTTGGTATAACCTAGAGCAATTAGCTAAGCTTTATGTTAAAGATATTATTTCGAGACATAGAGTACCTATTTTGATTGTGTCAAATCGTGATCCACGATTCACATCGAACTTTTGGAGGAGTTTGCAAGAACAACTGGGAACGCAGTTGAGGTTAAGTACATCGTATCATCCTCAGAAGGATGGACAAAGTGAACAGATAATTCAAACGCTAGAAGATATGTTAAGATCTTGCATTATGGATTTCAAGGGGAGTTGGGATGAACATCTGCCTTTGGTGGAATTCACTTACAATAATAGTTTTCACGCTAGTATAGGCATGCCGCCTTATGAAGCGTTATATGGGAGGAAGTGCAGAACTCCACTGTGTTGGGATGAAGTAGGTGAACGTCAAATGTTGGGACCTGAGATGGTACAACAAACAGTAGACATGGTTAAGCTAATACGAACTCGATTGGTAGCAGCTCAAGATAGACAAAAGAAGTATGCAGATCCTCATTGTGAGAAGAGGGAGTTTGAAGTAGGTTCATACGTCTTTCTGAAAGTATCGCCTTGGAAAGGGAAGATACGTTTTGGAAAGAAAGGAAAGTTAAGTCCAAAGTTTGTAGGACCTTTTGAAATTTTAAGGAAGGTAGGAGAGGTAGCTTATGAAGTAGCTTTACCTCCAGAGATGGAAAGAATACACAATGTGATCCATGTGTCAGTTTTACGTCCTTATAAACTGGACTACAAGCACGTAATAGAGTATGAATCTATTCAAGTTGAAAAAGACTTAACGTATGAAGAATTTCAAATTCAGATTGTTGATAGGAAGGAACAAGTCTTGAGAAATAAGATAATATCTTCAGCAAAGGTAATTTGGAGGAACCACAATGCTGAAGAAGCAACGTGGGAACTCGAGAGTAAGATGAAGGAAAATTTCTCTCATTTGTTTATGTAATTATAGCGAGATTCTGGGGACAGAATCCTTATAAGGGGGGAGAATGTAACGCCCGAGAAAATCGGATCTTTATGTGAATTAAATTTTATTTCATTAATTGAATTAAATGAATTTAATGGATTATTTATGTGAGTAAGTTATTTGAAGGTCGTTCTATGACCTAGATGGTGCGGATGTGGTTAGTAATCTGGCTATGTGCTAGGATTAATTGTTTTGAATTTTCAAGATGAAAATAAAGGTTTTTCGAGAAATTTTCGCAAAAATACTATTCATCCGTTTCTGCTCGGAGATTAAGTTTGAATTTTTGAGAAACGCGTAATGATAGAATTCTAAGACGTAATGGAATATCCAATAATATTTTAGTTATGACAAACGAAGTTTTCGCCTGCAGACTTAAAACCTAAGGGTTAGAAAAAGTGAGTTCCGAGAATTTAATGGCTACATATAATGATTAAGGTTATTATACGTGAGGAATACGAGTATGATACTAATTATTATATGAGTATGGTATGAATATTATTATGATGTACAATACGAATATTGTACGAACTATATACGATGAGAATACGAGAATTGTATTAATAAAATACGATTAGTTCTTATTAAACTTTGAGTTTATGGACTTTGTATAATCCAATTGGACATGGATTATGTTAAGCCCAAGGCATTGTGAAGTTAAGCCCAAGATAGGCCCAATAAGATTTATTTCTAAGGCTCAAACCAAGAAATTAAACCGCGGATCGAGCCGATGGGTCACTGCATGGGCAAAACCCATGGGGAAACCCATTGGGGGACCTATAAGGCCATGTGGGCTGGCCACTTGGTCACCAAGTAAAGTGGTTACTTGGTGGCTAAGCCATGAATACTAAGGAGGTGGGGCATGATGACCATTTTGCCCTCACTTGGATTGGTCTATAAAAGGAAGGCTAGAGTTTGTCATTTGGTTGTTTCACCAACACTTGACAAATATATATTGAGAGAGAGACGAAGAGCTTTAACAAGTAATCAATAGAATCCAAAGCAAAGTATATAAGTTTATTCGAAAACACGAAGAACGTTAAGGTAATATCTCGTAAACATTAGTCTTTGATCTTTTTTGATTTCTTCTTCGTAGAGAAGTATGAATTGGTGGAGCATGTCTCTTTCAGAGTAATAAGGATGGCTAATAGTGGATTAAACCATTATAAGTTATGTATGATTAGAAGTTATAAGCGTTTAAGTAAGTTTTAAATCAAAGAAAAATGTTAAGCATTTATTTGGTTGTTGATGGACAAATTGAAAACCATCATAGGGTATGTGCATCTTGTTTGGTTAGGATGTAGATAATGAATCAACGAAGTTGTTCCATTTGATTTGACGTATAAAACTCGATTAACGAAGTTATGACGAAATTTACGAGATTAGGCGTTAAACATTGAAATCGTAGAAATCCCGGATTAGTAGTCGAAAGTTGCCAATTAACTTGGAAACCTTGGTTTTTGATGGCATAACGTAGCATAACGTATTTGAGAGTCGTGGACTCAAGAATCGTCGAATTCCGACTTAGAACGAAGAAATGAGCTATGAACGCTCACGAACGTTAAACGAACGCGTGATAGGACGTTAAATAGTGAATTCATTGTTAGGAGTCCGGGAAGAATCGAACTGAGAAAAAGACTTAAAATTCCAGGGCTCAGGATCGGAGCCGCAGTGCCACTTATGTATAGTAAGTCTTGCGTCGCAGCGCCGAGATAAAGGGTTACACACTACTAGTTGGTGCTGTAGCGCCAATGGTAAGCCCGAAGATGGCGTCGTAATGCCGAGACAGAGGAAATGATAGACTTAGTTATTTTTGATCCCAAAGTTGCAAGACAATTATGGGGCAAGTGTATATATTTAACATACATGTTAAGACCATTCCTATATCACATGTGATGATGACCTTAGGAATTGAACGTGGTTTATTAGTAATGAAACGACGAACGATAATAAGCCGTAAGGGTGGATAAATACTTGAAACGAGTTTTATTAATGAAATAAATTCGGTTAAGTTATAGAAAAGAAAGAAGTTGGTAAAAATAATGCGATTAGATTGTTTGGTATCTAATTACAGTTTGCTATGTGTATATATCATGTAGATTATGACGCCCCCGAAATAGGTATACATCACTCATCTTGAGTCGCCAAATATATGGTACAGAATTCAAATACAAACTTCATTTATACGACTGTCGTGCAAAATATGACGGCAAAAATATTGTGAGTTTCAATAGAAATATTGTTACATATATAATACGACAATATTATACTCAAATTATTACAATGCCATATAAAGTACAACAACAAATATTTCAAGTCTCCAAGGGAACACGGGAAGATTTTTGTCCTCCTCATTCTAATGGGGTGCATTTTTGACGCTTCCAAATTCGATTTCGTCTCACCCTATTGTTGTTCACCAAAATTAAATATTAAATGATGCATAAAATACGTCACTCAGTACAATTATTATGCCACACCGTTTCATAATTTGATTAGGCTTATGACAAATTCGTAACACCACTTTATACCCATGTTCACTCTGCTAGTCTCAGCTACACTTTTATTACCTGAAAGGGGTGGTGAAGTAAAAGGGTGAGCACAAAAGCCCAGTAAATAATATCCTGACTTAAGATAATTAAATTATTAATAACCTTCATCAATAATAATTCAGATATTTAGAACATATGGTAGAAGATAAAAAATTTCAACCATAATAGCAGCGGAATCAACAATCCATTAGAAGAGTCAAGTAGAACATAATGTCTACTATCTCTTCTAAATTAAAAGTCCATCGTTAATATTTCATTCATGTAATACTCATCAACAATTCTTTGCTGTACCCAAGACAAAGGGAACTCTCATTACTTATCTTCACCTGAACCACCAAAGATTACAGTTAAATTCACAATTCATATTTATAATCAGGTAAATCAATAGTCCATCTTTGCAATACGAGCTTAAGACATATAACTGTAAAACGCATAATGCTGAGACTCAGCTTAATAAATAATCCACATCATTTGTAACATTACAGGTCATGATTATACCGAATAATCCCTGCACTACGGCCAAGGATATTTGTTAGTGTCACATCCATGAATTATCCATGCACTACGGGCCAAGAATATTCATTATTATCACATCTACAAATTATCCATCCACTATGAGCCAAGGATATTAGTTATTACCACATCTATAAATTAATATTTCATTGCTGAGACTCAACTTAATAATTGATCCACATCACTGAATTATCCATGCACTACAAGCCAAGGATATTCGTTATTATCACATCCCTGAATTAATATTTCATCTCTGAGACTTAGCTCAATAATTAATCAACATCACTGAATTATCCATGCACTACAGGTCAAGGATATTCATTAGTATCACATCCACGAATTATCCATGCACTACGGGCCTAGGATATTCGAGTTATCACCAATGGTTATGATTATACCGAATAATCCCTGATCATAATCATACCAATCAACAGTTCATCTATGCACTACGGGCCAAAGATATACAACTGTAAAACCAAAAATCAACAGTCCATCTTTGCACTACTGGCTAAAGATGACTTTCAACACAATATAAACATGAGAATGATGACAATGATATATATAATGAATAGACAGAAATAATCAGAATAATAAGATAAATAAATCTTAGTGATTTCTAACTTAATTATTCAGAGTCCGAATTGCCAACATGAAATCCAGAAAATCGATTAGAATTCCTGATAAAATATAAAGTCCAAGTAATGTAAAGTTCCTAACTCAAAAATAATAACGTAAGACTAAATAAAAAGATCCACTTCAAGATATTAGATGAAGCACAAACTATTAAGGACATTCTAATCCTTTCAGGACTTTTCACCATTTAATGATAAGCTGAAGAAACGAAAAATAATATCTTACCATAATATGGAGTATGAAAGAAAATGATATCACTTTACCACAAATGATACCCCTTACCACAATAATGATATCCCTTACTTTAGCATGTGAATTGATTTTGCTTTCTGTGAAATTGATCAACTTAAACAATGCTTGCATTCCTTATCTACACTTGGAGTAACATTACACTCAATAGAAATACTCACAATATTGTAGTAAAATAATTTTATATTTTTAGTGTAGTGATTGTGTGTGTTTAGTTGCTCAACCAGACAACCTATTTATACTAAAAGTTTAGTAAACAATTAGCACACCTGCTTTGACAAAATAACCAAATGAGATATATAATAATGGTTGTAACGCCCCGGAATTCGATCTATCTTCACACCCAAATTTCGTACGTTACGAGTACATCATTCATCCAACATACATCATTATATACTGAAATATAACAACATACACTCTCAAATCCCAGGTTCTGGAAACCTTATAACCTCTTTCATTACAAATAATGATAACAACATTATTCATTTCATCTTACCAGAGTGACTTTTATCCACCACCAAGGATACATAATAGTTCATTAAACTAGTCTATAATTCGATTTCATCTTTCTACATTACAAGTCTTCACTTGATCTTCTAGCTCATTCACATTCTGAATGACACTTCATCTGGATACCGTCAGCTTGATCTTTACGGGGTCTTTAAGTTCTTCTAACATCGTTCTCTAAAAATATTTTTCATTTAAAGCAAGTGTGAGCATTCAATTGCCGAGCAAATCATAACAGTTGAACAAACAACTTCAAGAGTTTAAACATTTCTTCAAATCTTCGATAACCGAACAAAGGTTATGAAGCAGCTTGAATAATTGGAATAGTCTCGATTCCTATCCTCTTAAAATATCAGTCACTTTCACTTTGAAATACTTTCATTCCTCTACCTTTTTCATACACATCCTATCTGACTAGAATCATTAGCACATACTTAACAATAACGGTTCATGTATAAACAGAACATACTTGTATTGAACAGCTCAATCACAGAACAGTTCATATCATAGAAACAACGAAGTGCTCATATTGTGGCTCAAGGCCTCATACGTTCTACCACCTTGTAAAAATATCGCACATTCGCACATAGACATAACTTCTCAAGTTCAACATCTGAGAAGTTTAAGAAACTAGCATTCATTTAAAATATGAATGAAGTTAGGAAACTTGCCTTACACACAGCTACAACTTACGCTGAACTGCTCATTCCCATTTCCTATATAACACATAAGGAGAAAACATAAACACCAATTAGTCATATATTGGACTTACGCATTGGTTTACTTAACTTTACTTCTTAGGGTTCACGTTCTTGCAATATACGTTTACGCGACTAACTTCTTTTACCAGTTTACGGCTTCATGACATACGGAGATGTCTTACTCAATACGTTCATCATCTTTGATGATTTATATTCTTATCTTCTTCTTATAACTTCTATAGAACTCAGCAC
Source organism: Panax notoginseng (assembly GCA_016801055.1). Classification (NCBI taxonomy): domain Eukaryota; kingdom Viridiplantae; phylum Streptophyta; class Magnoliopsida; order Apiales; family Araliaceae; genus Panax; species Panax notoginseng. Next base: position 53,411,672 of record CM029023.1, read on the forward strand.
ACATCGCTTCTCTGCTAATAGTCCATATGGTACTCTGGGTGGTTTCCCACAAACAACCAACAAATAAGTTCCCGTCTCATCTACACTGCCATCACAGTGAGTTAGATCGGTTGCCAGTTTTGTATATACCTTCGCTCTCTGAAGGAATTGTTTAGCCCAGCTCTCATATGTCAACCATCAAAGGTTACGATTGTACCACAACCAAAACTTATCGTAACTTATCTGAACCATTAAACTTAATATTCATTAAATTAATTTCTTATTCTTTACGGCTTTCTGGAAACTAAATGCCATACCTCAGGATTCATTCCTTATCCCACTCACATTCGACTTTTATTAATCTTATTATCGTTCACTACGGCTTTCTTGGTAATTCTTATCTTATTTAATACTTTCGTTATCCATTACATGAACCCCATGTTCATTACTCGTTCTTAGTGTCGAAGCCATACCGATCGTTGTATGCTAAGACCGATCGTTCGTCGCAACAATCATTGCGTTCACAGCGTCTATACGCTTCACACTTATCTCTCATTATCATGACATAACATCGAAATGTTATCCATTACCGTCATCACTTAACATCTCAGGAATCACAATCATAGCAATCCCTCACGTTCGTTCATCGCGACTACGGTCCCCGGATATAGGTTCCATAACCAGTACCTAAAATCTTTGTCTTTTAATATTGTTTAATCTTTCCATTCAACCTGTACTACAGGTTTAATTCACTTGATTAAGTGTTACATTAATTGGACATTATGTTCTTTATCGTCCTTTACGTTTCCCCTAAGAGCTGAGCAGTTAAAAGCTCATCTTTGGCTTTTCCTCTACACTGGCGCTGCGGCGCCACTCTCTCCTTTAACTCTCGCACCGTGGCTTGAGTTGGCAGTACCCGGCTCCCCGGTCTGGCGCTACAGTACCACATAACAAGGCATGTCTGGCACCGCGGCGCCAAGCCTTAACCCTAGAAAATTTCTCTAAGTGTTAAATCCAATTTGAGACGCTTACTTCCCGATCTCATAACTTCTTCATTATAACTCGGAACGAGGTCGTTCCAAAGCCATTCTCTTCCTTATCTTATGTACTTCAATACCCCTTAGATAGAACTTCATCCTGAATCCATTAACATGACATTCGATTGGCTTGATCTTCACCCTTTGTTTATTTTATGTTTTTAACGCTTTTCGTTTGTTTGTCCGTAATTCGGTCATCCGAACTCATAACTCGTTCGTTCTTAAGTCCACGACTCATGTTTTCTACGTTCTTACTTCCTTATGAAACCCTACACGTTCAAGTTCATTTACTAACTTTCTAATTCTCATTTGTCTTTTACGAAATTTTTGCCATAACTTCGTTATAGCTAAGTTTTAATCCGTTCTTCATGAACATTTCTACCGTTCCTAACCAAGAAATAAGCAACTAACTTATACGCAATGGTTTTAAACTTGTCCATCAACAACAATTATACTACGATGGTTTTAAATTTGTCCATCAACAACGTTCTTCGTGTTCTTCGTTCGTTCTTCATTTTAATTTATATTTTGGATTACGATTTCACTTTTTATTGGAATTTGATGTTATAAAACACCATTCCTTACTTATTTCACCTACTTATTCATATAATCCACTCGGATCGTTCTAATTCATTACGAATCCTATACTTCCTTAAGAAATTTACAAACTAAACTTCAAATTCTTATTTCTTCTTTTCTGAATGATTTCAACCATATGAAATCATTTCTAACATTATTTACTTCTTATTCTCATTAAGTTATGTTATTAACATATAGGACTTAAAGAGAAATTAAATTCGACTAGGTTTTAGGTTACCTCTCTTCTTTATTTTTCTCCCGCTAGACAAAGCCGGTGATTCGCAAGCTTTTCTATTTCACTATCACTTTCGATTCGATCATTCATGCTCATGCACTTACTTCTCTCTCTTCCTCCGAGCTCTCTCTCTCTCTCTCTAAGATGTAGGATTTTCAATATTCCATCAAATGAACATAAGGCTTCCTATTTATAGAAAATCTAAAGCTAGGGCAATTTGGTCATTTCGCCCCCTTAACCTCCTTACTATTCAAGGCTTAGCCACCAAGTTTACTTAGCCTCCACACTTACTAAACCATTAAGTCTTCTTAGCCCTTAAGTTTACTTAGCCCTTAAGTCTTCTTAGCTTTTAAGTTTACTTACTCCTTAAGTTTTCTTACTTCACCTCCTTACTATTCACGAAACTTAGCCGGTAAGTTTCGTGATTTCGTCTTTCGGGTTTCGTCCGACAGTTTCAAAAACTAAAATTCTTGAAAACCAAATATTTTTGGATATTTCGTCTTTCCTTTACCGATTAACTTTTACGTATTCTTTGGATTTCTGAAAAACTAAAAAGCACTTTTTGACGTTAAGCATTTTTCTTCACATTTTTCCCTAACGTAGCTAAATGAGTGAAAAGTACATAGCAGTACTTCTCGTCATTTCTATTGTGTCCGATTTTTGCACGTTTTTCGAGAAAAACTTTTATCGGCTTACTTAACTTTTCACGACATATTATCGTTAAATCTTTTGACGAAATGTCATTTCAACATACCGAACTCTCAGAAAGGGTTAAGTTATTTAAACCCTAACCCTTAAGGTTTCGTCTGGTGAATAGTGCCTATTTCCTCTTTTTTCACGAAAATATTTTTGTTCGCGGAAAATTTTTATTTTCGTATGAAAATTCTTATTCGTTCAATCTAGCTCGTAGCTAAAATACTCCTGACTTATAATCATCCTAGGTTTTAGAAAGATTAGTAAACACATAGCACAGAATAGTATTAATAAAAATTAGTTTTATTAATAACTAATTCTTTAAACCTAAATTCTGGACGATCCGAATTTTTGGGTCGTCACAATGGTAGTGAAATATATGGTCCCACTGAGAAAAATTAAACCAACTTGTACACGTTTTAACAAAATTTATTCAATAATAGAGTTGTGGTCCATACTACTTTAGAGAAAGTAGAATGTCAGCAAGTCTTGCCAAACTTACTTTTATAAAAAGAAAATAATTGAACAAACATCTGCATATCATACTTATCTTTAATCAACACCTTTTATTCATCAATTATTTACACATTTTTAATCTTTCAACAATTATTAACATAGACTCATAATACTGCCAACTTGTTTAATTATATCAAATAATATGAGTTATTGTGCAATAACTACTATGACAATTATTGAATGAAAGACTGAGTGACTTCTTACGTAATTAAGAATCAATAATATGAATCACTGTGCAATAATTAATGTGATAATTATTGAATAAAATACTTGGTGACTTTATACGTAAGAATCAAATCAATACCTTACTATAAAAGTAGTAAATTTGTGTATTGACTGAAAAATAAGAGTAGAGTCGTGCTGAACAGCTTTAGAAACTCTAACCCTAATTATGGATAGGGATCCGATAGAAAATATAATTAAAATAATTATATTTTTATGTATGTATGTGTACTGTATAGAATTTTTGATCAATGATAGATCGGATAAGGTTTAAAACTAATAAACCCTAATAAGAGATTAAAAACCCTAATCTCAGATTTTGAAACCCTAACGCACAGTTAGAAACCCTAATTGAAAGCTGAGAAACCCTAATTTTATATTCGAGAATCCTAAAACCCTAATTAGGAAACCCTAATCCTAATTAGCAACCCTAATGTGATTAGCAAATGTTAATATAATTAGGAAACCCTAATTTTACTTTAGAAATATTAATTTCTATTTAAAACCCTAATTACATTTTTGAAATTCTTAATTTTCTATTTTAAAACCCTAATTAGAAATTTTTAGAATTGAAAGTTGTAAAACCTAAGGGTTAGAACCTTACAGCTAAACCCTAAGGATTAAACCCTAAAGGTTGGATAAAAGTCAAGAATGCCATTAAAATTATTTGTAAATGACAAAAATGCCGTTTTTCATTTTCTCTAATTGGTAACTTGTAAAAAATACCAAGACCTTTAGTTGGTGAACCACTATGTTGACTTTGTGACTTAATAATCTTAGCAAATTAGCAAGTAACATCAGATATAGGGCATTATATCACAATATATATAGATTTGAGAGAGAGAAAGTCTAGCATTTTGGCTTATTTTCTATCTAAGCTCTCACCAACTCTTTCTCTCACCAAGACCTCCAAAATTCTAAGGTAGATCAGTCACATTATCAGCTCCTAGATCACCTAATATCATATTGGAGAACTAAGATCAAGGATTGGTCAAGAGATGAATAAACCCTAAGATTCATTTTGATCTAGCATGCTTTGTAAAAATTTTTGTTTAAGTGTTTGATCTTATGTTATATGATATTTTTAGATGATCTATGTTGATCGATCATGGATCCATAGCATCAAAGTGCTTTAAAATCGAGTTTTTCCAAAATTGTCCAATAAAAAAATTTGTGGTATGACAAGCTAATGTCAGGAGCCACAGCTTCTTCTTGTTCGTTTATGATTTTTGATGTTTTAAAGTTGTTATATGTAGCTTGTCATGTGGTCTTTACTCTGCAAGTGGAATCAGTGTCATTGGATGTCTATATTTGTAGTTATTAACAGTCAAAACCCGTTGATCGAGCATGACTAGTCAAATTCTAGGTAACCCATAAATGGTTTTCCAGCGTCTGACAACTTTTTGCAAGGCCCGGATCTGATAGTTATGATCACTACTACAAAACAGTAAATAGACAACACTTAAACCACAACGTTTTTTATAAAAATGTTGTGGTATTTTTTTTCACAACGTTTTAAAAAAAACGTTGTAGATATATATGAAAAAAAGTTATCTATTTAAAAGGGCATTTTTTTAGTTTTAAAAAAACGTTGTCTATCTAATAAAACACGGAGCTCACTTAAAATTAAAAGACTTAAGTCTTTTTCTCTCCGAGGCTCGATCGTCTCATTCTTCTATCTCTGTGCTCGTCGTTCTCCGTGCAGATCGAGCTTCAGTCCTTCTCCCAAGTCCTTGCAGAGGTTCGTTCGTTCTCTCTTAGTTTCGTTCCTTCTCCGTGCAGAGCTTACTTTCATTCCTTCACTCTTCAGAGCTTCAGTTTCAGTTTCGTCTTTCAGTTTTCTTCTCTCGTTATGCCCTGTTGCCTTACGTTCGGTGATTGGGTGTACCTTCTCTCTGAGGCTGAAATCTGAGTTTGAAGATAAGCTGTTTTGGGGCTAGGGTTTCATCGGTTCTTATATTCACTACCGGATCTGGAATTAGGTCAGCTCTTTGTTAATCAGATCATTTCTTTGTACGTGGCGATTCTGTTCAATTTCAAATGGATGAGGTTTGTGAGTGATAATATTAATTCTTCTGTTTGCTGATATTCTGGTTAGTGCTTTCTGGATTTTGTTTTGATGAAAAGATGAGATACACCTGGCTTTCGTTCTAAGAGCTGATGCTACTTGATAGACTGAAATTTTGGAAATTTTAGGTCATTGATGATTGGGGAAAGCCAGCATTTCATTTTTCTTTCAATTCATTGCAACTTTTGATGTGTGATTTTATTTTCTTACACTATTAATTCAGTATTCATTTTATTATTTTGATGATTTTGGAAGGCCAATCAGTTTTTCTTCTGGGAAAGATCAACCAGTGAGCTCCACCAAAATCGCAAGAGTTGTTCCTAAGTTTGATTTGCAGCACGATGCTAAAGGTGGGGTTCAGAAGTTTAGAGTTAAGTTCTTTCCTTTCTCATTTAAGATGCAGTTCCGTTCCCAGGTTAGAGAACAATGTAGTTGTTCTTTACTTGCTACTAATTTGAGTTTGTGTTGATGCATAAAGTTTGTCATGTCAAGTTTCTGACATCCGGAATAGCTTGGATGTCGTAAATTCAACTGCAGAGTAGGCAAGTTATTCTTTTATGTTTCTCTCTCACTAATTCAAATGAAAATGATGTCTTATTAATCTTCTTAATGATATTTTATCAGATTAGGAGTTCTATAAAGTTGAAGAAAGTTATGCAGACTATTCTTTCACTAAGAAATGCTTTGAACCAGGGTACTGTAAGGGGTAAGTTATCAGTTGATTTGGCTTGAAGCTTGAAATATATTGAATCATTATTATTGTCATACTTATTTTTGTTGTAAATCAGTTATTGTCATACTTTTTATTTCAGTTGTTGTTTGCTGAGAACTCTTAACAAGTGTTCAACACCATCGTAATCTGGTTACATTATAAGATAAAATAAAAAGGAGTTAACTTGTTGATATATATATGTGTCTATCGAACATGCCTGAACAAGTTTTAAGATATTTGGATCACATTTAATAGAACTATCTTATTTTTAAAGATTTAGGTGTGCATTATGATTTTTACTATTGTTGTTGTTGTTGTGAGCCCGCCATGGTTTGCATTTTTCTATGGTATTGCATAGAATAATCATTATGTCAAAGTATGGAATAAGTTTTCGGACGCAAAGTAAAAAGATCCCTAATATATGTAAAAAAGTGTTTCCTGCCACTCTTGCCTCTTTTTTATATAGTTGATTGTGTTATAATGCATTTTGTTCTAGGCTCTGCTGTTGGGTTCAGGTTGGATAGCCTCCTTAAATTGACTGAAACACGTGTGCGCAACAACAAAATGACTCTCATGCATTATCTTTGTAAGGTACATAATTGCATTGATAGTGCACTCCAAATTGCTTTGCTCATAGTTTCTCCAAATTTGGAGTGCACTATCAAAGCAATTTGGACTTTATTCTTTCATTCTCTTGTTTCTGTTTTAGCTTCTTCAGAACCGTAAGGTCCATTATGTACCTGGGTGGGATTTCCATGGACTACCAATTGAGTTAAAAGGTAACTGTTTGTTCTCCTACTGGTTTGTTCGTTTTGGTTCTATCCTAAATTTCGCTGCTGCTACTTACATTAAGTGTAGACAGTGAAATGCATATCTATCTTGATATTGACTACAACTTAAAATTAGATAAAATATGTTCGTCTTATGTTCATGATGTACTAATCTTGAGGCTGTTATAACTATACAATAACAATACCTTCTTTCATGAAATATATAAACAATACTTGAACTTAATTATTCACTTTAAAAGGCTGTATTATGTGACTAGAAAGTTTTGTGCTGCTTCATTTATTGGATCAAGTATAACCAATAAGATTACTCATCCTAAAGTTACACTTCTTTTCTTTTAATAAAAAATTCAATTTGTCAAAGTTGCCATATTTTTCATGTGTTTGGAATTACAAATCAATCCTTCCTGGACAGTATTGAACTTTCTTATTGGCATTAGTTTTCCTCGTCGTGACTTTATGCTAAAAAAATAGAGCCACCTACTTAATCATTTAGGCAATTTGACTCATATCTTTAATTATTTTAGTCTTGCAGTCATTGGATCAAGAAGCTAGAAAGGCGTTGACACCTTTAAAATTGAGAGTGAAGGCAGCAAAATTTGCCAAAACAACTGTGAAGACAGATGTCATCATTTAAGGTTTTCCCCAAAATTCCAATCTTACTTGCTCAACTTTTTATATCAATATCAAAATCTTAATGTAACTTTTTACCATTAATCACCTATAGTTTCTGTGATGTTCTTGTATCACCAATTAGTAAGTAAACTGTATATACAGTCATTTTATTTCTACAAGCACAACTCAGCGCTAACATCTCTTAAGAAATTCTCGACTATTAAGTATATATGTTGAATGCTTACAGAGGTATGGAGTATGGGGAGACTGGGATCATTCTTATCTAACTCTTGATCCAGAATATGAAGCTGCTCAGGTAGCTAGTACAACATTTTACAGAGTTTCTATTTTGAAGTTTCTTGAAATTAAGTTAAATGGAGTCAACATAGTTTCACAACACAAAAAATTATTGATGATGGTGATGCTGTTCCGCCAGGGGGAATGAATTATTGATGATAGTTTCACAACATTTTTATTCTTTCATTCTCTTGTTCCTGGTGATGCTGTTCCGCCAAGGGGAATGAATTCAGGCTTTGGTGGATTTCCTGGTGCGATTTCTTCATATGGTGGTTGTAGGCCACCCCTTCCCCTAGCCCATCAAAATCCACATCTGCACTCAGGTATTGTTGTGGGATTTGGGAATCAGGGGCAAGGGCAGGTTTCCTATGTTGGTGGTGGGTATGGGGTTGGTGGTGGTTCATAATATGGTGGGCCTGCGGCTTCCGGTGAATATGGTGGAGTGAATAATTTGTGGTCCTCTATGTATAGGATGCCGCCAAGTTCTGTTAGAATGCCAACTGGAGGTGGATACCCTGATGGTGGTAATTATGGATTGTTGTCATCCGGCTATCAAACCCAGCTGCAGCCCTCCGGTCTAAGGGTTCCACCTGGTGGGATGTACCAGCCCCCGTATTACTGAGGTAATTCTCCTTTTTTGCATGCCAGCTTAGTTTTAAATAGATAATGCTTATTGTTCATGTGAATGGAGTCTTGCATAAATATCATTATATCAATTTTCTTTGCTGAAATATGAATTTCACTTGCAAAAGTATTTATTCCCTATCATGTATCATACTCAATTTTGAAGCCTTACAGGATTAATCATTTAATCACCTGTATATCTTATCCATCAAACATATTGGAGAACAACTGAACAAGAAAGTTTGGTGTTGGTTCAGTAATTTTTTCACTGGGATTCACCATGTTGAAGTGTAATGCTGATTAAGTCTACTGTTCCAAATCCAGGTCACTGGTGGATCGCTTGAAGAATCGAAGGAAGCTCTTGCTATTGCAGAAACAGATGGTATGTGCAGTGGTTGTTTAGATATTTTTGTTGGTATTCATTCGCTGCTAAATGGCTTTCTTATTTGATTGTGAAATTTGTTAAATTCACCACTTTGTTGTTTATGGCAGGGATTTCTAATTACAGATACGGCCTCAAGCAATAGTTTGGTTTATTTTTTGGTTTATTTTGTGAATAGTTTGATTTATTTTGTGGATTGAAAAGTGAATTTGAGATGTATATATGGATAGTTTAGTATATATTTTGTAGATGTAGTTATTTGAAACTGTAAACGAATGGTATTATTGGGATGTATTTTGAATGATTGATTCATTTTGGCTTTAAATTTAAATGAGAATTTAGACCTTTTGGCTATATATCATGGCATTAGCATATTGCAGGTGCATTGGTAATATTGCAGGTGCATTGGTAATATAGGTGTACCACAACATTTTATTTTCTTTTTCTTTTTTATCTACAACATTTTAAAAACGTTGTCTGATATATTAAACTACAACATTTTTGTCCAGAAAACGTTGTGAAATTATACCTTCTACAACGTTTTCAAGCATCTGCTAATTTATGGAAAACAAATTTACAACGTTTTTTTCTTAAAAAACGTTGTCTAATGTGCTTAACTACAACGTTTTAAAAACTTTGTGTAAGGGTATCAAATAGATGACACTCTTAACCACGACGTTTTACTGAATGAAACCACAACGTTTTTATCGCGTTGTCTATTTACTGTTTTGTAGTAGTGGATGTTGTTTGTTGATGTTGTTGTAATGTAATTGTAGCATGTTGTCTGAAGTGTATACCCATGCCTTAAGATCCTTTAAACCATCATCAGATCGAACAAAGGGAATGGTCAAACTAGGCCTGTAGATCATGGTTGTCGTTTCTGGAAAACCTAGAAACCGAAAGAACACAAATTCTGATAATGTTTGACCAGATTAAATATAGTGATTTTGATGTTTTCGAACTAAGTTAGTGTTATGTTATTGTTCCTTGTCATTTGTACTACCTGTTTGGACCAAGAACACACCCATACAATAACCAGAACCCTGATCAAATCGTGATAGAAAGTGTCTAGTCGACACTGTTTGGGTTTCTGGGTTACCCAGAAAAGCCAGATTTCGTCTGACAGAAAGTTTGGGAGATCAAATCGTGTTGTTGTTTTGTTGTATGGCCAATGTGATGCTTGGATGTTGTAGTGTTACATAAACACTACACGATCACAATTTAAGCTAGCCCAAAAACGCATTACACAGAGAATCAATCGTGGTCAAACGATGACCCTTGAACCCTGACCTGTCAGTGTTCTTAAGGCCAAGAACACCTAAGACGACAGAAAGTGTCGCTATAGGCCATTAGCGACGGTTTAATTATTTTTATTTTTTAATTTTTTGAAAATTATTTAAAAATAGAAATAAATTATAAAAATTACCAAAAATGGTTTTAAAAATTATTTTAAATTATAAAAAATAATTTCTGACTATTTGGGGTATTTTTCATTAATATTTATAATTATTAAAATTTTAATGGTATTTAATTTATTTAATTAGTATATTAAATAAATTAGAGAAAAATAATTTAATATTACAAAAAATCATTTTAAATAAGAATAATGTATTTAAAAATATTTTGAGTTATAAAATGTAACTTTTAATATTTTTAGAGAATTTTTATTAATAATTTAATATTAATGATATTAGATTTATTTAATTATTGTATTAAATAAATAAGTTAAAAATAATTTTATTGATTTAAAAATTATTTTAAATGAGAATAAAGTGTTAGAAAATATTTTGAATTATAAAATATAATTTTTAATATTTTTGGGGAATTCTCATTAATAAATTAATATTAATGACAATAGATTTATTCAATTATTATATTAAATAAATGAATTAAAAATGATTTTATTGATTTAAAAATCATTTAAAAATTAGAAAAATGATTTTAAAATATTTTAAGTTATAATTAATGACTTTTAATATTTTGATAATAATTTTATTAATATTTAAATATTAATGGTGATGATTTAAAAATGATTTTTATTATTTTAAAAATTATTTAAGTGGAATATTAATGATTTAAAAATATTTTATGTTATTAATAATAACTTTAATATTATGACAAGTAAATATTAATGATAATAAGATTGTTTGATAATTAAATTATTTAAAAATGATTCCGATGTTTGAAAAATTATTATAAATTATAATAATTGTTTAAATATTATTAAAAGCTTTTGAAAAATATTATAAACGATATTTGACTTATCTAAAATAATATTGAAGCTTAGAGACCAAGTTTAATTGACAATAAATGTGTTAATTGTTGGATAGGATGACCAGAATACCGAGAATAGACCGAAGTCCAACAAGACCAAACTAGTTAGACTTGATAAGTGTTTATATAGGTTATAAACACTGATGTGACTATGTGGTAATGTGTCTAGGAGAAGATTAACTGTGAATTACAATGTTGCGTGTTATAAAATATTGTGCTAATTGTTAGACCGATATTATTGATTATAGGTATTTTGAAAGCAGATAAGTTTATTGTGTAGCTGTAATCAGCGGAAGAGGCAAGTTTTCTTACTCAACCTTGAGTTAATATTGTTTAAATATTATAGTGGTTGATTATTGTTAATTATACCACGTCCAAGAATTTATTATTGATTATTCGCAGCTAGTGCATGTTTAATAATTCAAATTCAATTACTGATTCAGAAAATATATATTCGTAGAATAACTGTTGTTGGATATTCATATCCGTAGAAGCTAATATTGACAGCACAGATAATTCCTGTTTATTGTCGAATTATATTGAGAAATGTCTTAGCTAATTATTCTGGCTAGACGAACATTTGTTAGAACTTGATAGATTCGAGAAGAGAATTCAATTGTTATTGATAGATCAATGCCAATTATTTCGGCTAGATCGATAAGTAAATAGAAATTAAAACCATAGTGTTTCGTTGTTAAAACAAATCTTGATTCTGAGACTGAGAAGAACAACTTTTTATATAAAGGGAATATTTTATTGGTCATATATTCGGCCTTTGCACGCGATTAAGTATTATGCATAATATAGGGTATAATAAAGCTGATCACTTGTTATACTTGCAGAGGGGTATGATTTAATCTTTATGGTTAGCTGATACACCTGCGTATATATCAAAGTAAATCTTTGATAGATACTCGAGAAGAGAAGTTCAAGATCCAATGGATCGCTTTGCATAAATCTGGAAATTATTCCACTTTTTTATTTCGTAGAATTGATTCTTGATTATTCATTAGGATATCGTAGAATTTTGAAAGCGTTGTATTCTTTCATTAACGAATTATTGTTGTATAAAATGTGAAAAGACTTGATATTGATTTCTATACATTTATTGTATGTCTTAACTTGCGGGGCAAACTTGTTGCTCACCCTTGCTATATATATAACTTTTCAGCTAGGGACGAAGTGGCAGAAGGTGCTGTGAAGAAGAACAAAGGAAAAGGCATAGTGTTAAATTAGTTGTAATTAGAATATTTATTATGTTATGTTTGTAAACCCTTTTTATATATATAAAGGGTAAGTTTGTAATGTTAAGGTTAGAGAACCTGGGACTTATGTATTAACAATATCTGTTAATGAGTTATATATTACTATTTCTATATGAATGGGTAGTTAGATGTTATTATATTATGGATCGTGAACACCAAACTCGGGAGTCAGGTAACCCAGATTTGGGGGTGTCACAGGTTGCTATCAAAGCTGTAGGTTATAAATGTTAAGTGGGGTGGGGGAAAACCCTAGGATTATAACCATACGCGAGATAGAGAAAACACATTTAGAGTTCTAAGTGAGGGATTACCGATGTGCATCAATAGTGATATATGTGGACACATAGTGTGAGAAGTTCGTACTGGAGAAGATGAAATGAGTGCGGATATGCTAGCGACTGTTGCACCAGTGCCAGTAGCCGAGGTGCTAACGCAAAGCGAGTCAGTTGAAGAAGTGGGAAAAGATGAACCTATGGTCAATCTGGGGAGTGATCATGACAATTATCCCAAGATGTATCTGAGTGGTGATGCGGAGGCAGAGTTCGAGGAAGCTAAGGTGGGAAAGGGAATAAGACCAAAGTTTGAGAGAAAGATCATAAATCTGTAGAAGTTCAAGAACTCTGGAGTAAGTGTTTCTCTTGGAGGAGTTATGGAAGACGGAGTGAGCGTTACGCAAAATGACTAAAGAACGGAATGAGCTGAAGGCGCGGGTGGAAAGGATGAAGATTGAAGGTGGTGGATCGTCTGAAGGAACAATCAAGCAGAAGAAAGACAAGAAAAAGAGAAAGAGGAACAACGATAGCCCTAATTCTAAAAATTCAAACCCGAAGAAGAAGCAAGCCTGTAGCAAGTGTGAAAAGACTCACGCGGGAGAATGCATGATGTGGAAGAACGTATGCTTCAATTCTAAGCAGGAAGGACATATTTCACTACATTGTCCTAAGCCAAATATGAGAAAGTGTTTTTCATGTGGGAGAACAGGTCACGGATTCAACAAGTATCCTAACAAAAAGAAGACTGGTGAAGGGAGTGGACGGTAGATAGCTTATGTTTAAGCGACAGTGTGAGACCCCAAATTTTATGAATAAAAATTTAAATTTCTCGAAATATTTTTTTGAATATTATGGTATGGATTTGATATAATGTTATAGTTGTGGGTAATATTTATAAATTTTTGCAAAGTATGCAAGTTGTTATAAAATATTCGTTTGGTCGGGGAATATTCTTTTTATCGGGGAATATTCGTACGACAGTACAATCATTGGTGGACCCCACAACGAAAGTATTATCGTAGTTAGAAAACGACAGAATTGTCATTTTATAAAAATAACGGTGAAAGTATTACCATTAAAAATGTTGAACTACCTAATAGTAAAAGTATAGTAATACGCGTGGTTGCATAGTAGCACACGGTATTGATTATTAATGCTTACGTAAGAAGTCACTCAGTTATGTGACACCCCCAAATCCTGGTACTTTATTTCCTCAAGACTTGGTGTTCACTTAATCAAAACATTCATTTCTAACTACCCAATCATAATAAAATTGAATAATAAAAACCTACCCATACAGGATTAAACATAAATAAAAATATCACAGGTTATCTAACCTTTAATTACAAACATTCAAATGCGGAATTTAAAATCAATTACATCACATCATATTTAAAAGTCTGTTATCATAATGATAAAGATAAAATTACAAGTCTTTATCACTTGTACATTTTTTCCTTTCCTTTAGTAGACGAAGGTTCACCTACCTTCTCTTCTTTAACTGCAATGAGTTTATAAATATACAAGAGTGAACAAAACAATTGCTCACTGGATATAATATGGAATCAACAGGAGTATAACAATAAGAACTGTCGAAATAGGCTCATCAAAAATGAATAGTACTCTATCAATAATAATCAGAAACTGAAATCTCAAAATATGGAAAATATACATCACTAAGGGTCGTAAGACCATGAACTACGTCCACAGTTGTAAGTAATCTTTCAACTCCAACTTTAACAGTCATAAGATTATAAGGACCTCGTACTTAGGGGGATCAGCCCTTCGTACAATGTATTGTGCATAACTATTTCAACGCTAAGCGTAAACCTCTATTAAAAGAGTTGTTCATCTCAGTATTTAGAATACAAGTTCGCACCAAAGTAAGTTTGGTTTGGATAAGTTTTCAAGGAAATTTGGAATTCAACGAAACATCAACTAAGGAGTAGTTGAATAAAACCAATAACACTATACTGTAGAATAATCATTATTGAATCAATCATAGTAGACTAAAGTCATGCTTTAGGAATAATCTAATAGTATACAATTTGAATAACTATAGCATACCTTGCTTGAACAATACTAAGCCAATGTTAATTAGAATTGAATACTAAGCATGCATAGCAATTTAAACGATAGAAATGTTCGACATTAGTATATATAGTTGTGCATGCTAAACCACAAGTTAAATACAAGAATAAATTGCTCCAGAATAACTTACATCATTATATCGTAATCGAATTGAAAAAAATACTTGAATTAACAAGATAATAGATTAGAAAACTTGCTCAATTGTAAAAATAGAGTTAAAGAACTTATGTTGCACGTAGATTAAACCGAATCAATACGAATCACAATATCATATAAACATATGTCATCATGACATAGTTAGCCATTACCACTTTACAAACATAACTAAGTACGTTCGTCATTTAAAATTAGAATTTTAATCACATAACCAAGTTATAACACACGTTAGTCTTTAATAACATAATTATTCATAGTATAGAAATACTAAAATTAACATTTTACAGTCCTACCATCATCACATAATGTTTTCTTAAAATTTCGTGTACAAAAAGTACACTGTCAGACCATTCTGCTAACTCGCGCTGCGGCGCCACAATTTACACTGTGGGTCGCGCTGCGGCGTGGTGATAGCGCTGTAGCGCCAGTAACGTACTGCTGGGCCGCGGCGCGAAACGTCAGTGTCGACTGACAGCTTCGGCAACCGTGCAAGAAAAAGCCAAATTGGCCTAAAAGCTCGAATCTAATAGACTGATTATCATGTAATTTACATATAAACTTCATATAAACATATTGTGAAGACTTCTAACATGTTTCTATTCATAAATTAACACAAACCTCAAAGTTACAACACCCAATTTTAATATTTTTAACAAAAACTCAATTGTTGATATTTTTTTATGAAAATTAACACTGTGATTTTGTTTTTCAATCAAAACATAAATTTCAAAATATCATAGTTATGATTTTACATACTCTATCAATTTCCATAATCAACTTATCAATTTAACAACTAATTAAACCTTAATTCTATTTTAAACTAAGCCATGTTCACATATATATTTTCATGTAAACACTGTAATATATTTTCTTCACAATTTGCATACATACATAAAGAAATTGATTATAATCATACATACACTTATGAAATAACCTTATAATCAATAATCATACAAAACTATATACATAACAACAATTTATCTGTTATAAAAATTTCACAGAGAACTTTTTGGGAAGAGGAAAACTAAACTTTTAAAGAAAAAGGTTAAGCTCCTACCTTTGATTAAGAAGATGATACTTTAGAAGAAAATAGTTATGATTTCAATCTTCTTTTTCCCAATTCTTTTCTCAAATTCTCTAAGTTTCTCTCTATATTTTTTTCCTTCTTCTCTTTTCTTCACTGAGTCTTCTTCCTAACTCTAGTCTAACTAACGTAGGAAAAATTATAATGTATATGATATAATATCTATTAATGATATAATATAAATATAGATATAATTATATCAGTTATATTTTTGTTTAAAAATAAAAAACCATAAGGCTTGTTTGGCTAATCAAAATAAAATAACCCATTAACCCTTATACCCTGTTTGGTAAACCTAATTAAAACAAATGGATTAATCCTTATACCTTGTTTGATAAAATATCATTAGATTAAAGACTTATTATGCACTAAGACATGTTTGGCAAAACTAAATTAAACTCTTTTAATTTATTTTAATAATTCCTTTATAGCAAGGTTATTAGTCACCTTAATAAATCAATTAAAACATTAATCTATTAAATTACTTTAGCACATAATTTAATATCACATAACTATAATTTTTTTTATAATTATAATTTTATTTAACCAACTAATATTTTAAATTACAATTTCCCATTTAAAATATTATAATTTATTTAAATCACTATAAGCTCTCTAGCTTATTTATTAAATTAAATTATTATATAATCTCATAACAATTAATTTCCTTAACTCCTTAATTATTTATTCAACAAATAATTAACTAAACCACATCAACTCAATAAATATTTAATATTACAAATAAATATTTAATATTTAATTATTTATTCAACAAATAATTATATCTATTAAATACTTATATAACTCAACTAAATATTTCAAATTAAATTAAAAGAATCTGGAATGTTACAAGTTATACTCAATTATTGCTATAGTAATTGCTGCATCATATCTCTCATATTATTAATTCAATTATTGTCACAGTATCATATGTATAATATGTTATATTGTTAAATCAATAATTGAGACGACAAAGTTATTCATATTATTATTTGTAATATTGACAATATCTAGAAAGTTCTATCGAGGAGAGGTTAGATAATCTAATTGTGCGCTAATAGGAAGAAATTCTTATCGGAAAGCCCCCTCTTTCCTGGGAACGACCTGGTTGTTAAATATTGTGAGTTATAATATTAATGATGAATAAGTTCGTGTTGATTAAAGATGAAATTGATAGTTCCATTGTGTTGGGATTATTAGTGTTGGTCGAAATCGATATTTATTTCGATAATAATTAATGTCTGGAGGTTATATTGACCAATCGGGTAATTCACCGGATAAATGAGCAATTAATTGCTATTATTTCACATGCTTATAACTATTTGTTCACATGTGTGTACTATTGATTCACATTCTTTTACTATTAGGGGAGTTGGTGCAAGATTGATAAAACTTGCATGACTAAGTTAAAAATAGAGGTATAGATGGAGGTACTATACTGTAATTAGTTTTTTCACATGATTGTACTATTGAGTCACATGAATGAACTATTAATTCACATGATTTACTATTAGGGGAGGTGGTACAAGTTTGATAATACTTGCAGGACTAAATTAAAAATGAAGAAAAAGAGGAAAGTATTATACTGTAATATTTTGAGCCCCAAAACGTGCAATTATCGAAACTATATTTTCCTATAAATAGAAGCTCATTCTTCCTTCATTTCTCACCAATTCACTAAAACTATAGAGCAATTATTATAGAGAGAAATTATAGAGAGAAAGAAGAAGAGAAGTCTGCTACCTCACTATTTCAGTATCTAGTCTTCTTTTGAGGTAAGGGGTATTATTTCTTTCGTATCCATGAAGAGAGCTTCTGTTATTCCATTATTTATTGTTATGTTGGAATATCCTGTCTGTGTGGTCTATCACATGCCTAGTGAAATCTTCTATTATTCTATTTTTTATTATTCTGTTGGGAATAACCTGTCTGTGTGGTCTATCGCATGCTTGGTGAATTCTTTTGTTACTCCATTCTTTATTATTCTGTTGAAAATGACCTGTCCACGTGGATTACCGCATGGCGGATGAAAATTTATTTACAGTTTTGTATATTCTATTATACTCGTATGAGATATCATTTCTTTTGTACTCGTTATGGAATATCATTTTCTTTGGTATTTTTCTTTTACGAGTTACTATTCACGGGTTACTATTCACCCGATTACTATTCACTCTAGTATCATTCACTCGGGTATTCGGGACACTTTTCGTGTCGGAGTACAATTCATGAGTTACTATTCACGGGTTACTATTCACCCGAATATTATTTACTCGGGTATTTGGGGTACTTTTCATGTCAGGGTACTATTCACGAGGTACTATTCCTGAAGTACTATTCACGCGGTACTATTTACCAAAATATATATTTCTTTTCTGTCCAAATTATTTTTGGTACATGAATATTATTCTTTAATTTTACTCCTCAAAGCAGTATCATGTTGACAATTTGAACATTATTGAATTCTGGATAAACTAAATTATAAATCTTAAAAATTTATCCTTGAACTTGTTTTATTGAATTATTATGTCATTGTCATCATCCTCATACTTATATTGTGATGAAAGTCATCTTTGGCTTACGTGCAGAGATGGACTTGGTATGATTATGACCAGGGATTATTCGGTATAATCATGACCATAATGTGACGAATGATGTGGTGAAAGTCCTCATTGGCCTGTAGTTCATTGATGGAAAGTTGTTGGTATGATTATGACCAGGGATTATTCGGTATAATCATGACCATTGATGATTACATGAATATCCTTGGTCGTGGTGCACGGATGATTTGATTTGATTTATTAAGATGAGTCTCAGCGATAAAGTTGATGATAAATTTTTAAATCATAGAAGATAGTAGATTTTATGCTCTACTTGACTCTTCTAATGGATTGCTTATTTCCGCTTCAGTTGTTGATCTAAAACTTGTTGTCTATTGTATTCTATCAGTTGTTATGTTGTTGAAGGCTAAGGATAATTTATTCTGCATTATCTTAGTCATAATATTTCTTTACTGGGCTAGTTGAGCTCACCCTTTCTTTCATTGTTCTCTTCAGGAAATGAGAATATAGCTGGGACGAGTCGGGGAATGGAGCGATGGTCCAGGATAAATGGCTTTAGTAGTCCTCACTATTTTACAGAATAATGTGATAATAATTATAATGAGGACACCATTGAGTGTGGATATTGTCTAGATGACAATATTCTTGTTTAAACTCTCAGCTATGTTTTGTCGTATTTTACACGACTGTTGTATAATTAAGTTGTATTTGAATTTATGTACCATGTATCTGGCGACTCAATATGGGTGATGTATACCTATTTTGGGGGCGTCACAGTTGGTATCAAAGCTTAGGGATATGATCCCTGGCTGAGATTTGAGACAAGAACTAGACGGGGAGAAACGGGGAATTCCTTCGCTAGTATGACCTACCTAAGTTTATTTGTTATTTAATTGGTCGGTCAGAGTATATGGATAATATGTGACATGTAAATTAACCCTTGTTTTGTGGCAGTATTTGAAATTGGCATCCAAAAATGTTGAGATAAGCAATGAAGCACATGAGACGTTCGAGTCACCAACGATCAATACCCAGGATAATGTGCAACAAGAAGATAATAATCCTCAGGTAAATAATAACACCGATCAGATGATGAACGATGGGATGTTCAGAGGCTTTATACAATTCATACAACATCAGGCGAGAGAGACTCCTATTCAAAATATAGGTGGAAATAATGGCAACCCACGGTTGGTCATCGCTAAGCAGTTCAAGGAGCTGGGACCACCGGAGTTTTTGGGAAAGCCAGAACCAGTTAAGACGGAGATGTGGTTAAAGCAGATCACCAAGATATTTGATGTCTTGGGATGCTCTGAGGAGAAAAAGGTTCCCTTTGCCACCTTTATGTTGCGTAAAGAGGCAGATTATTGGTGAGAATCTGTAAAGCGTATCCAGCCTGACGCACTCAAGATGTCTTGGGAGAAGTTCCAAGAGCTGTTCAACGACAAGTACTTTTCCAAAAGTATTCGTCACATGAAGGAGGTGGAGTTTATCAAGTTGGAGCAAAACAATATGACCGTGTCGCAATACGAGGCTAAATTTGTGAAGTTATCCCGGTTTACATCCCATTTGGTCAATAATGAGGAGCGAATGACGTGAATATTTCTAAGAGGTTTGAAACCCGATATACGTCAATACCTCATTTCTCACAAACTTTGTTTATATTCAGATGTTGTGAATAGGGCTCAGTTATTGGAGCGCGATAATGAGTCAACACAACCAAAAGGCAACGACCAACAACACAATAATAATCGTACCAGTAGCAACGACCATCGAAACAATGATAACCATCGTGGGGGAAATTATCATGCCAAGAATGGTAACCACTTTGATGGTAATCATGGCCAAGATAATAGGAGTGGAAATTTTAAGAAGAGAATGTTCAACAACGATGGAAAGACAGCAGCACCAACACCCGTTTTCAAGGAAGGAGAACGACCACCAATTGTATGATTCAAATGCGGAGGGGAGGGACATATCAGTCCAAGCTGTACGATGCAGCCCAAAGCATGTTACAATAAGGAAAAGAAGGTCACCTAGCCCAATTTTGTCGTGCACCAAAGTCAAGTACAGCTGAGACGATGGCACCAAAGGTGGATACGGACAAAACAAAGTCGGTGGTTTAAGGAAGAGAGTTTTTCGTGACTTCTCAAAAAGCGAGTAACCCGAACGAAGTTAGCACTGGTTAGTTAATTATAAATTATTGCAAAGTCTATACCTTATTAGATACCGATTCTACCCATTCTTTTATCTCTCTTGCTTGCACTCAACGTTTAAATTTGACTCTAGAGAAATTAGACTTTGACTTATTGGTTGAAACTTCGTTAGTAGAAACCTTCGTTACGTCCACTGTTTATGAATCTTATTGATTCAAATCGACACTTTCACGTTACCTGTCCATCTTATCTCTTTGAAAATACTTGCCCTTGATGTGATTTTAGGAATCGATTGGTTAACTACTCATCATGCCAAAATTGATTATTTTCGTAAGGTTGTTAGCTTTCATATTCTTAACCAACCTGTTATGCAAATTCAAGCAACCAAACCACTAAAGTCAATCACTGTCATATCAAGCCATAAGTAAAGAGCCCCGAGCCTTTCGCTGGTGACTTCCTTGTGTGGAATGCACCGAAGCCAGACTATCCATAGGGACGCTGTGAATGATGATGGAAATTTTAAAGGTATCAATGTGACGTGCTATCCAAGTCTTGGGATGAGAGTCACAGTTTTGAATGATATTTCTATCGTTAATAAATTTTCTGACGTATTCTTGAAGACTTCTTAGCCTACCCCTAGAGCGTGAAATTAAATTTTGTATTGACCCCAGTACAAAACCCATTTCTTAAACCCTCAAATACTTTCTTTACCTAAAACGAACGTATAATGCGCCAAAGACATTGGCTCAAGCTGTTAAAGATTACGACCATACCATTCAATATTATCGTAGAAAAAGCGAACGTGGTAGCTGACGCGTTGAGTAGAAGATCGTATGCGTTTACGAGTGCAATGTTGTTAACACAAAAACTAATTTCTTATAACTTAAAAATGATGAAGATAGAGTTAAAGACTCTAGAGACCCACGTGAAGATAGCGAATATACGAGTAGAATCGACTTTAATCGATAAAGTTAAAGCCGCTCAAGCTACATACTCAGAGCTGATGAATGTGAAGAAGAAGGTTCAAGAAGGCGTTATTCTAGAAGCAAGAGTCGATGAATAGAGGAAATCTCAACTCTCGATTTAATTGGCCCATTTAAAATCCTCGATCGAGTAGGAACTGTGACCTATAGACTCGTTTTACCGCCAAGTATGTCACGTGTTCATAACATTTTTTACGTATCGATGTTACATAAATATGTGGACGACCCGAACCACATTATTGAATTAGAACTAGACAAGATAGCAGAAGATTTAACGTATGAGGAGATACGTGTTAAAATCTTAGATAAGAAGGATCGTATTCAACACCTAAAGGTTATACATCAAGATTTAAAATCTGAAATGAAGTCAAGGTATCCTCAACACTTCGGCATACCAAGTACGTAGGTAAATTTTGAGGGCAAAATTTCATAAGGAGGAGAGATTGTGAGACCCCAAATTTTATGAATAAAGATTTAAATTTCTCAAAATATTTTTTTGAATATTATGGTGTGGATTTGATATAATGTTATAGTTGTGGGTAATATTTATAAATTTTTGCAAATTATGCAAGTTGTTATAAAATATTCGTTTAGTCGAGAAATATTCTTTTTATTAGAGAATATTCGTACGACGGCATAATCATTGGTGGACCCCACAACGAAAGTATTGTCGTAGTTAGAAAACGACATAATTATTATTTTATAAAAATAACGGCGAAAGTATTACCGTTAAAACTATTGAACTACCTGGTAGTAAAAGTACAGTAATAAGTGTGGTTGCATAGTAGCACACGGTAATTATTATTGATGCTTACGTAAGAAGTCA
This sequence comes from Panax notoginseng, assembly GCA_016801055.1. NCBI lineage: Eukaryota > Viridiplantae > Streptophyta > Magnoliopsida > Apiales > Araliaceae > Panax > Panax notoginseng. Next base: position 53,434,087 of record CM029023.1, read on the forward strand.
CTCAGTTATACTCAATTATTGCTACAGTAATTATTGCATCATATCTCTCATATTATTGATTCAATTATTGTCACAGTATCATCTGTATAATATGTTATATTATTAAGTCAATAATTGAGACGACAAAGTTATTCATATTATTATTTGTAATATTGACAATGTCTAGAAAGTTCTGTCGAGGAGAGGTTAGATAATCTAATTGCGCTCTAATAGGGAGAAATTGTGACAACCCCAAAATAGGTCCATTCCACCCAACCCATTCTGAGTCGTCAAATACATGGTACAGAAAACAACTACAACTTTATTACAATAATTATCGTGCAAAATACAACAACACATATGCTGTGAGTTTGGATACAAATATATACCAAATGTGACTCATGTTCCAACCGTGGACATCACCTCACAATAACACCTTACATAAAGGTATAGTCAAAAACTGTTTTAGAAATTAGAATCTTTGGGAAGTGCTCAAGGAAACCATCGTACATGGGAGGCCACGCGTCTAGGTTATGATAGATATCATATGGCCACAGAATTATCCTTGGTTGACCCAATAGACCTCAAAGAAAAATGAGAACATTACTATCATATTCTTCCCAATGGTGAGTATTCTCTTGACTTATCATTATCTCCACTGTCTCTAATTGAGAATTATACTTCAAACAAACACCAAGATTATATAGGTAGTGCCCATAGATATACTCAGCAAGTGGATGAGCACAACCCTGTCTTATGATGACACGAGGTTGTATGTCATTAGACATCTTGTATGATAGTAACAAAACACCCTTCCAACGTTGGGTTCGCCTCACCCTATTTTCTTCACCAAATATAACTACTAAATGATGACCACCGTTCTATTCCCTTGTTACCCCCGCTCGACCCAGCTACACTCTTATTACCTGAAAGGAATTGTGAAATAGAAGGGTGAGCACAACTAGCCCAGTAAAGAATATCATGACTAAAGATAAATAAATTATCAATAGTCTTCATCAATAATAAATCAGAGATTTAGAACATATGGTAGATGATAAAAAATTTTAACCATAGTTGCAGCGGAACATGCAATCCATTAGAAGAGTCAAATAGACTATAAAGTCTATTATCTTCTCCATGTTAAAAATCCACCAACAATGTTTTATCCCTGTAACATCAATCAACAATTCTGGTCCACAATCATATAAATAACTCATAATCATAACTGTAGTTCTAAATTCCTCTTCTCATCCAGGACGAAGATAATTTTTATCACCTATCTTTACCTGAAACATCAAAGATCATGGTTACACCAAATCACATTTCCTGTTCATAATCATACTAATAACTTCATCTTTGTACTACGGTCAAAGATATTCATTTGTATCACCAGTTGGTCATGTTCATCTCAACATCTGTTCATCTTTGCACTACTGGCCAAAGATATTCAACAACATGTCATCTTTGCACTACGGGCCAAAGATATTCATCAACAATTCATCTTTGTACTACAGGCCAAAGATATTCATCAATAATTCATCTTTGCACTACAGGCCAAAGATATTCATCAATAATTTATCTTTGCGCTACAGGCCAAAGATATTCATCAACAGTTCATATTTGTACTACAGGCCAAATATATTAATATCTCAAAGAAATATATAATCATTTCAGAATTTATATAAACAATAATTATAACCATGTTGATCAATTCACCTTTGCACTTAAGCTAAAGATATTCACTTATAAATTCAATGGTCATGATCATACCAGTCAACATTTTAACTTTGCACTACTGGCCAAAGAGAACTCATAGTCATGATCATACCAATAATTTACCCATCTTTACACTCAAGCGAAAGAGAATTTCAATATCAAGGTTATAAAAATGTTATATATGATAATAAAAACAATATGATCAAAACATGGATTTAATTTCAAGAGCAATATTCATAAATCAACTATAATTTGGTTAGAAAAAGAAACCAATTTTGTCGTGAATAGTAACTCGTGAATAGTAACTCATGAATAGTAACTCCGACATGAAAAAGGTAGAAATTCCACAATAATATACATACCAATATTTCGGTATAATGATATTGAAAGAATAATATTCTTAAGCTTATAAACAATTTATTTAAATTGTTTACACTTTACTAATTAATGCATTTAATCATCATAAAACGCCAACTCTTAAGATTTCATCATCAATAACCAAAACCCTCATCAAAAATCTGCATATACCTCATATATAGGATTCTCAAGCCATAAAATCCTATTTTCCAATTTTTTTACTTCACATAACATATTTAATTCATTTTCTCATAACTAGACCATTTTCATGAAAAATACCAAATCAGTTCCAAAAATATTTCTTTTCTGGGATTTAGCATAATATAGTCCCATAGTGAACATATATTTTTCTCAGAATTTTTAAAAGTCATTTACTATTTTTCATATGGCCAAAATAGCCGAATATTTAGACATTTATCAAAAATTGTACTTTTATCCAAAAATTCCGAAATTCACAGAGTACACTGATATTATATAGATATACTTTCAATAAAAATTTTATCAATTTTGGAGTTAACCACAAGGAGTTATAAGCGGTTACTTTGAAAATAGTCATTCCCCGTAAAATTCATAACTCTTAATCTTTACATCCAAAAATCACCATTTTTGGACACAACCAATAAAACTCATCAAAATATCATTTTAAATTTTTCCAGAATTTTTAAAGGTCAGAAAAATTAAGAAACTGGAAAATATAACAACCCTTAAAATCCCTTACTATCCCTTACCTCAAAAGAGCAGTACTTCTGACTGGATATCGGATATGATGCTGAAGGAAACTTGCACTGATGAATAGCAACTCACCAAGTATCTAAAAACTCACAAAATATGCTTCATAATATAGAGAGAGAAAGAGAGAAAGCTTATGTTTCTGGTGTGATTTTCAATTCTAACTTAGCCCTCTATTTATAGGAAAATTTTGGTAGGTTTGACCTGCAACCTGATGGCTTTACCTGCTACTATTTCCACCCACCACATTTGAAATATAATTCAGCACATTTCTTCACCAACCACAAGTGGGGCCCACCAATTCTAGAATTTTCCACCAAAATGATAAACTCCGAAAATTCAATAATTTCTGAACTAGTCATCTCGTAAAATTCATAATAAATCATACGTTCATTTTTAACGGTTCAAAATTTGTGGACATATACTCAACTTATATATGTATAACATATCCAAAAATTACCACGATCCAACGGTCGGATTAAAAATTATAACACCCGCAATATTTCTTAAAAAAAACTCTAATTTTTAATACCTCCATTCCGACAAAAATACGGATAAAAATCTCAACATTAACTCCTTCATTTTTTAACCACAAAAATATATCCCTCATTTATATCCACATAAAATAAATATTTTCTTATCATATGAATCAATAATTAATTATTCACAAATAATATTACAGAATCACATTTATGACAACCAGGCCGTTCCCAGGAAAGAGGGGGCTTTCCAATAAGGATTTCTCCTTACTGGCGCGCAATTAGATGACCAAACCTCTCCTTAGACAGAACTTTCTAGACATTACCAATAATGTTATCTAATAATATTATTCAAATAATATGAATTATTGATCTGATAAAAGAAAATACTGTGCAGCAACAATTATTGAACAACAATAATATAAAATTTCAACGTAGCAATTATTGAATCAATAAAATAAAATATTGAACAGTAATTACTGTAACAATTATTGAGTAGTGCCTTCTTACGTAAGAATCAATAATTTCAAAAATACTATGCAATACCGTGTCCTACTGTGCAATAACGCGTATTACTGTATTTTAACCACCGGGTATTCCAACAGTGTTAACGGTAACAACACCGCCGTTATTTGTAAAAACTCAAATTTGTCATTTTCTTCACCCGACAGTTATTCGTTATGGGGCCCACAAATAGCTGCGCCGTCGTACGAATATTCCCCGATAGAAAGAATATTCCACGACCAAACGAATATTCCCCGACAACAATGATTATTTTATAACCACTTGCGTATTTTGAAAAAAAATTCATATATCACCTTTAACTTTAACTTTTTATCAATTTAACCATTTACTGAATCGTAATTATAAGAAAAATTGAATATTTTTATTTCATAAAATTCGGGGTCTTACAATCTCCCCTACTTATGAAATTTCGTCCTCGAAATTTACGTACCTGGTATTTCAAAGAGTTGAGAATACCTTCCTTTCATTTCAGATTCTATCTCTCAGATCATCATGATTTCTCCATTGCTCATCTCCCATGATAACTTCATTTGGGTTCCTCATTTGTTGGGAAGTCATGACAACCGCCATCCCTCGAACTATTCGGCTTTGACTTGTCTGGAGTAGCATTTGGCGTCATCATTACCGTTGGAATATACCTTTCTATAGGACATATTCTTCCCTCAACTGCCTCTTCGTACTCCTCATTCATGATCTGAATCATCAATCTTCGATCCATATCGGATTCAGGTTGACAACTATGTACAGGGTAATTCAAAACTCGATGTTGGGTTCTCCCAATTGCTTTCTAAAAAGAGAAATTCATATCATCTATTTTAGCCTTCTTAGATCGAACATCTCTTTCCATAATATCCACGTGTCGTGCGGCTTTTGCCCATGCATCACTTATTCTCACTCGTTCAGTTTTTTCTTCTCTCAGCTCAGATTCTATTTTTATCATCTTATACTCTGCCAAAGAATGCTTCTGTTCAAGCATCACATATCGGGTAACACAAGCTTGAATTGTTGCATCCTTTTGTTCCACGACCGCCTGTCGTTCTTCTGCCTGCTCTTCTAACTCATGAATACGATTTTGAAATTCTACATTTTGATCATATAATACCTCTAATAAACTCTCCTCTGGTACTTCTTCTTCCTCTTCTTCTTCAGTCTCAGCTGTTACCTCTGCGACTATCTCGGGTGTAACTATCAATTCTTCACTCACCACATGGATATCTCTAATTCTTTCTTCGTCTGACATCACATTATCACGGTTAGTGATTAGAGGTATCCCCACAGTCTCATTCACTCCATTATTAGCATTCTCAGCTGCCATTCTCAAATACTGCCATAAAACAAAGGTTAATTAAACAAATTAACATATCACATAATATCCCAATATTATGACTGACCAACAAATAAGCTTAGGTAGGACACACTAGCGAAGGATTTACTCATCTCTCCCCTCCTAGTTGTATTCCCCGATCTCCGCCAGAGATCATATCCCTAAGCTCTGATACCACCTGTGACAACCCCAAAATAGGTCCATTCCACCCAACCCATTCTGAGTCGTCAAATACATGGTACAGAAAACAACTACAACTTTATTACAATAATTATCGTGCAAAATACAACAACACATATGCTGTGAGTTTGGATACAAATATATACCAAATGTGACTCATGTTCCAACCGTGGACATCACCTCACAATAACACCTTACATAAAGGTATAGTCAAAAACTGTTTTAGAAATTAGAATCTTTGGGAAGTGCTCAAGGAAACCATCGTACATGGGAGGCCACGCGTCTAGGTTATGATAGATATCATATGGCCACAGAATTATCCTTGGTTGACCCAATAGACCTCAAAGAAAAATGAGAACATTACTATCATATTCTTCCCAATGGTGAGTCTTCTCTTGACTTATCATTATCTCCACTGTCTCTAATTGAGAATTATACTTCAAACAAACACCAAGATTATATAGGTAGTGCCCATAGATATACTCAGCAAGTGGATGAGCACAACCCTGTCTTATGATGACACGAGGTTGTATGTCATTAGACATCTTGTATGATAGTAACAAAACACCCTTCCAACGTTGGGTTCGCCTCACCCTATTTTTTTCACCAAATATAACTACTAAATGATGACCACCGTTCTATTCCCTTGTTACCCACGCTCGACCCAGCTACACTCTTATTACCTGAAAAGAATTGTGAAATAGAAGGGTGAGCACAACTAGCCCAGTAAAGAATATCATGACTAAAGATAAATAAATTATCAATAGTCTTCATCAATAATAAATCAGAGATTTAGAACATATGGTAGATGATAAAAAATTTCAATCATAGTTGCAGCGGAACATGCAATCCATTAGAAGAGTCAAATAGACTATAAAGTCTATTATCTTCTCCATGTTAAAAATCCACCAACAATGTTTTATCCCTATAACATCAATCAACAATTCTGGTCCACAATCATATGAATAACTCATAATCATAACTGTAGTTCTAAATTCCTCTTCTCATCCAGGATGAAGATAATTTTTATCACCTATCTTTACCTGAAACATCAAAGATCATGGTTACACCAAATCACATTTCCTGTTCATAATCATACTAATAACTTCATCTTTGTACTACGGCCAAAGATATTCATTTGTATCACCAGTTGGTCATGTTCATCTCAACATCTGTTCATCTTTGCACTACTGGCCAAAGATATTCAACAACATGTCATCTTTGCACTACGGGCCAAAGATATTCATCAACAATTCATCTTTGTACTACAGGCCAAAGATATTCATCAATAATTTATCTTTGCGCTACAGGCCAAAGATATTCATCAACAGTTCATATTTGCACTACAGGCCAAATATATTAATATCTCAAAGAAATATATAATCATTTCAGAATTTATATAAACAATAATTATAACCATGTTGATCAATTCACCTTTACACTTAAGCTAAAGATATTCACTTATAAATTCAATGGTCATGATCATACCAGTCAACAATTTAACTTTGCACTACTGGCCAAAGAGAACTCATAGTCATGATCATACCAATAATTTACCCATCTTTACACTCAAGCGAAAGAGAATTTCAACATCAAGGTTATAAAAATGTTATATATGATAATAAAAATAATATGATCAAAACATGGATTTAATTTCAAGAGCAATATTCATAAATCAACTATAATTTGGTTAGAAAAAGAAACCAATTTTGTCGTGAATAGTAACTCGTGAATAGTAACTCATGAATAGTAACTCCGACATGAAAAAGGTAGAAATTCCACAATAATATACATACCAATATTTCGGTATAATGATATTGAAAGAATAATATTCTTAAGCTTATAAACAATTTATTTAAATTGTTTACACTTTACTAATTAATGCATTTAATCATCATAAAACGCCAACTCTTAAGATTTCATCATCAATAACCAAAACCCTCATCAAAAATCTGCATATACCTCATATATAGGATTCTCAAGCCATAAAATCCTATTTTCCAATTTTTTTACTTCACATTACATATTTAATTCATTTTCTCATAACTAGACCATTTTCATGAAAAATACCAAATCAATTCCAAAAATATTTCTTTTCTGGGATTTAGCATAATATAGTCCCATAGTGAACATATATTTTTCTCAGAATTTTTAAAAGTCATTTACTATTTTTCATATGGCCAAAATAGCCGAATATTTAGATATTTATCAAAAATTGTACTTTTATTCAAAAATTCCGAAATTCACAGAGTACACTGATATTATATAGATATACTTTCAATAAAAATTTTATCAATTTTGGAGTTAACCACAAGGAGTTATAAGCGGTTACTTTGAAAATAGGCATTCCCCGTAAAATTCATAACTCTTAATCTTTACATCCAAAAATCACCATTTTTGGACACAACCAATAAAACTTATCAAAATATCATTTCAAATTTTTCCAGAATTTTTAAAGGTCAGAAAAATTAAGAAACTGGAAAATATAACAACCCTTAAAATCCCTTACTATCCCTTACCTCAAAAGAGCAGTACTTCTGACTGGATATCGGATATGATGCTGAAGGAAACTTGCACTGATGAATAGCAACTCACCAAGTATCTAAAAACTCACAAAATATGCTTCATAATATAGAGAGAGAAAGAGAGAAAGCTTATGTTTCTGGTGTGATTTTCAATTCTAACTTAGCCCTCTATTTATAGGAAAATTTTGGTAGGTTTGACCTGCAACCTGATGGCTTTACCTGCTACTATTTCCACCCACCACATTTGAAATATAATTCAGCACATTTCTTCACCAACCACAAGTGGGGCCCACCAATTCTAGAATTTTCCACCAAAATGATAAACTCCGAAAATTCAATAATTTCTGAACTAGTCATCTCGTAAAATTCATAATAAATCATACGTTCATTTTTAACGGTTCAAAATTTGTGGACATATACTCAACTTATATATGTATAACATATCCAAAAATTACCACGATCCAACGGTCGGATTAAAAATTATAACACCCGCAATATTTCTTAAAAAAAACTCTAATTTTTAATACCTCCATTCCGACAAAAATACGGATAAAAATCTCAACATTAACTCCTTCATTTTTTAACCACAAAAATATATCCCTCATTTATATCCACATAAAATAAATATTTTCTTATCATATGAATCAATAATTAATTATTCACAAATAATATTACAGAATCACATTTATGACAACCAGGCCGTTCCCAAGAAAGAGGGGGCTTTCCAATAAGGATTTCTCCTTACTGGCGCGCAATTAGATGACCAAACCTCTCCTTAGACAGAACTTTCTAGACATTGCCAATAATGTTATCTAATAATATTATTCAAATAATATGAATTATTGATCTGATAAAAGAAAATACTGTGCAGCAACAATTATTGAACAACAATAATATAAAATTTCAACGTAGCAATTATTGAATCAATAAAATAAAATATTGAACAGTAATTACTGTAACAATTATTGAGTAGTGCCTTCTTACGTAAGAATCAATAATTTCAAAAATACTATGCAATACCGTGTGCTACTGTGCAATAACGCGTATTACTGTATTTTAACCACCGGGTATTCCAACAGTGTTAACGGTAACAACACCGCCGTTATTTGTAAAAACTCAAATTTGTCATTTTCTTCACCCGACAGTTATTCGTTATGGGGCCCACAAATAGCTGAGCCGTCGTACGAATATTCCCCGACAGAAAGAATATTCCACGACCAAACGAATATTCCCCGACAACAATGATTATTTTATAACCACTTGCGTATTTTGAAAAAAAATTCATATATCACCTTTAACTTTAACTTTTTATCAATTTAACCATTTACTGAATCGTAATTATAAGAAAAATTGAATATTTTTATTTCATAAAATTTGGGGTCTTACAGAAATCCTTATCGGAAAGCCCCCTCTTTCTTAGGAACAACCTGGTTGTTAAATATTATGAGTTATAATATTAATGATGAATAAGTTCGTATTGATTAAAGATGAAATTGATAGTTCCATTGTGTTGGGATTATTAGTGTTGGTGGAAATCGATATTTATTTCGTTAATAATTAATGTCTGGAGGTTATATTGACCAATCGGGTAATTCACCGGATAAATGAGCATTTAATTGCTATTATTTCACATGCTTATAACTATTTGTTCACATGTGTGTACTATTGATTCACATTCTTGTACTATTAGGGGAGTTGGTGCAAGATTGATAATACTTACATGACTAAGTTAGAAATGGGGGTATAGATGGAGGTACTATATTGTAATTAGTTTTTTCACATGATTATGCTATTGAGTCACATGAATGAACTATTAATTCACATGATTTACTATTAGGGGAGGTGGTGCAAGTTTGATAATACTTGCAGGACTAAATTAAAAATAAAAAAAAGAGGAAGGTATTATACTGTAATATTTTGAGTTCCAAAATGTGCAATTATCGAAACTATATTTTTCTATAAATAGAAGCTTGTTCTTCCTTCATTTCTCACCAATTCACTAAAGCTATAGAGCAATTATTATAGAGAGAAATTATAAAGAGAAAGAAGAAGAGAAGACTGTTACCTTACTAATCTAGTATCCAGTCTTCTTTTGAGGTAAGGGGTATTATTTCTTTCGTATTCATGAAGAGAGCTTCTGTTATTCCATTCTTTATTATTATGTTGGAATATTCTGTCTGTGCGGTCTATCGCATGCCTGGTGAATTCTTCTGTTATTCTATTCTTTATTATTCTATTGAGAATAACTTGTCTATGCGATCTATCGCATGCCTGGTGAATTCTTTTGTTATTCCATTCTTTATTATTCTGTTGAAAATGATCTGTCTACGTGGATTACTGCATGACGGATGAAAATCCACTTGCAGTTTCGTATATTCTATTATACTCGTATGAGATATCATTTCTTTTGTACTCATCATGGAATATCATTTTCTTTGGTATTTTTCTTTTACGAGATACTATTCATGAGTTACTATTCACCCTAGTATCATTCACTCAGGTATTCGGAGCACTTTTCGTGTCGGAGTACTATTCACGAATTAATATTCACGAGTTACTATTCACCCGAATATTATTCACTCGGGTATTTGGGGTACTTTTCATGTCGGGGTACTATTCATGAGGTACTATTCTCAAAGTACTATTCACGGGATACTATTTATGGGGTACTATTTATCCAAAAAATATATTTCTTTTCTGTCCAAATTATTTTTGGTACATGAATATTATTCTTGAATTTTACTCCACAAAGCAGTATCATGTTGACAATTTGAACATTATTAAATTATTGATAAATTAAATTATAAATCTTAAAAATTTATCCTTGAACTTGTTTTATTGAATTATTATGTCATTGTCATCATCATCATGCTTATATTGTGATGAAAGTCATCTTTGGCTTACGTGTAGAGATAGACTTGGTATGATTATGACCAGGGATTATTCAGTATAATCATGACCGTAATGTGACGAATGATGTGGTGAAAGTCCTCATTGGCCTGTAGTTCATTGATGGACAGTTGTTAGTATGATTATGACCAGGGATTATTCGGCATAATCATGACCATTGATGATTACATGAATAACCTTGACCGTGGTGCAGGGATGATTTGATTTTATTTATTAAGCTGGGTCTCAGCGATAAAGTTGATGATAAATTTTTAAATCATAGAAGATAGTAGATTTAATGCTCTACTTGACTCTTCTAATGGATTGCTTATTTTCACTGCAGTTGTTGATCTAAAACTTGTTGCCTATTGTATTCTATCAGTTGTTATACTGTTGAAGGCTAAGGATAATTTATTCTGCATTATCTTAGTCATAATATTTGTTACTGGGCTAGTTGAGCTCACCCTTTCTTTCATTGTTCTCTTCAGGAAATGAGAATATAGCTGGGACGAGTCGGGAAATGGAGTGATGGTCCAGGATAAATGGCTTTAGTAGTCCTCACTATTCTACAGAATAATGTGGTAATAATTGTAATGAGGACACCACTAAGTGTGGATATTGTCTAGATGATAATATTCTTGTTTAAACTCTAAGTTATGTTTTGTCATATTTTACACGACTGTTGTATAATTAAGTTGTATTTGAATTTATGTACCATGTATCTGACGACTCAAGATGGGTGATGTATACCTGTTTTGGGGGCGTCACAGATAGTACATTTTGATAGTATATTGAAAACGATGTGTGAACATATGTAAATATATATGTTTGTATGAATGAAATCGTTATTTTCTCTAAGACTATAAGATTAAGATTAATTTTTGAATTCTTAAAACTCATACTTATGGTAAGTTCATAACTCAAATTACGTGAAATGTTTTGAACCCCTCAGCGAATGGTCGCCACAGGTCTGACTAGGATAATTTCATACATTCATATAATTGTGGCAAGTTCATGAACCCCTACGTATGGTAAGTTTGATGAACTGGGAATAGTTATGTGTGAATAGAGAATTTTGACTTTTTGTTTAAAGTCGGAGAATTACAACATTTGTTTAAAGTTGTGTTGTAAATCCTGATATTTATTAAAAAGGGATAGTTGTATATGTTAAGTACTAAATGTACTAGGTGCTATTTGAATAAATATGCGATTATATGAGAAGTATTTGTTAAATTCTTATTGTATGAAGAATTTGTGTAGAGAAAGAGAATTAATTTTAGATTTTTATCAGATAATGCCGCCATGGAAGGAAAGTCTAAAAGGAAATATGGAAGAACAATTTTTGAATCTAAAGCAGAAGGATATGTCAGTGACAAAATATTTTTGTCAAGTTCAACGAATTGGCTAAATTTGCTCCACATCGAGTGGGCACTGAGGAGCTTAAAGCACGATGTTTTAGGAATGGATTGAAATCGTTGGTACTTGAGAAGTTAGATGTGCTGCAAATTACTTCATTTTCAACTTTATTGGAAAAAGCCATTATCGCTGAGGGAGAAATGGAAGCCGTGTTGAAGAATAGTCAAGAACAAAGAAAGGAGGCTGAAGGAAATAATATGATAAGTGGTAGTGGAGGTAGTAATCTTAATAAACGCAAGAGGGATGGTGATGTTAATTCAGGAAATAATCTATAAGAGATTAGGAAGAAAGGTGCGCCATGTATAGTTTACGGGAAGCATCATCAAGGAGTTTGTTTGAAGAAACAAAGAGTCTGTTATAACTGTGGGAAAGAGGGATACATGTCATCCAATTGTCTCAATCTGAAGAAGGTACAAGGTTATTTTGCATGTGGGTCGACCGATCATCTGGTCCAGAATTGTCCGAAGAGAAATGTAGGGAAAGGAAGTGCCAACATGGGACCCAGTAGCGGAACCTTGGCAATTCGAGGACTTGCACAACCATGAAGACCAACATCATTCACTTTTAGCATGACAGTTCCAAATGCAGCAACTGCCCATGAAGAGGCGACAGGTAACGAGTTCGGTTAGAAATTTAATTACGCGAGTAATCTTGGTTAGATATTGCTGTGAATTGTTTTCTTTTATAAGATCCAAGTCACAGGTTAGAATTTGAAACACAAAATTAATATTGTGTTGATAAAAATGAATTGATGATATAACTTTAAAAGATCGTAAAGAATAAGAAAGCTGTGATTCTGAGGACGGAATCCTTTTAAGGGGGAGTGAATGTGATAACCCGGGATTTTGAATAATCCGAATTTTACGAATAATTTTTTTTTATTTAATATTAATATTGACTGTTAATCTTGTGTTGTGTATTTGTGATACGAGTCTCGAGTAGTACTCAATTTGTGTATTGACTGAAAAATAAGAGTAGAGTTGTGCTGAACAGCTTTAGAAACTCTAATCCTAATTCTGGATAGGGATTCGATAGAAAATATAATTAAAATAATTATATTGATATGTATGTGTGTGTACTGTATAGAATTTTTGATCAATGATAGATCGGATAAGGTTTAAAACTAATAAACCCTAATAAGAGATTAGAAACCCTAATCTCAGATTTTGAAACCCTAACACGCAGTTAGAAACCCTAATCAAAAGTCGAGAAACCCTAATTTCATATTCAGAAATCCTAAAACCTTAATTAGGAAACTCTAATCCTAATTAGCAAGCCTAATGTGATTAGTTAATGTTAATATAATTAGGAAACCCTAATTTTACTTTAGAAATATTAATTTCTATTTAAAACACTAATTACATTTTTGAAATTCTTAATTTTCTATTTTAAAACCCTAATTAGAAAATTCTAGAATTGAAAGTTGTAAAACATAAGGGTTAGAACCTTAGGGTTAAACCCTAAGGGTTAGATAAAAGTCAAGAATGCCATTAAAATTATTTGCAAATGACAAAAATGTCGTTTTTCATTTTCTTTAATTAGTAACTTGTAAAAAATACCAAGACCTTTAGTTGGTGAACCACTATGATGACTTTGTGACTTAATAATCTCAGCAAATCAGCCAGCAACATCAGATCTAGGGCATTATATCACAATATATATAGATTTGAGAGAGAGAAAGTCTAGCATTTTGGCTTATTTTCTATCTAAGCTCTCACCAACTCTTTCTCTCACCAAGACCTCCGAAATTCTAAGGTAGATCAGTCACATTATCAGCTCCTAGATCACCTAATATCATATTGGAGAACTAAGATCAAGGATTGGTCAAGAGAGGTATAAACCCTAAGTTTCATTTTTATCTAGCATGCTTTGTAAAAAAATTTGTTTAAGTGTTTGATCTTATGTTATATGAGGTTTTTAGATGATCTATGTTGATCCATCATGGATCCATAGCATCAAAATGCTTTAAAATTGAGTTTTTCCAAAACTGTCCAAGAACAAAATTTGTGGTCTGACAAGCTAATGTCAGGAGCCACAGATTCTTGTTCATTTATGGTTTTTGATGTTTTAAAGTTGTTATATGTAGCTTGTCATGTGATCTTTACTCTGCAAGTGGAATCAGTGTCATTGGATGTCTATATTTGTAGTTATTAACGGTTAAAACCCGTTGACCGAGCATGACCAATCAAATTCTGGGTAACCAAGAAATGGTTTTTCAGCGTCTGACAACTTTTTGCAAGGCCCGGATCTGACAGTTATGATGTTGTTTGCTGATGTTGTTGTAATGTAATTGTAGCCTGTTGTCTGGATTGTATACCCATGCCTTGAGATCCTTTAAACCATCATCAGATCGAACAGAGGGAATGGTCAAACTAGGCATGTAGATCATGGTTGCCGTTTCTGGAAAACCCAGAAACCGGAAGAACACAAATTCTGACAATGTTTGACCAGATTAAATATAGTGATTTTGATGTTTTTGAACTGAGTTAGTGTTATGTTATTGTTCCTTGTCATTTGTACTACCTGTTTGGACCAAGAACACACCCATACAATGACCAGAACCCTGATCAAATCGTGATAGAAAGTGTCTAGTCGACACTGTCTGGATTTCTGGGTTACCCAGAAAACCCAAATTTCGTCTGACAGAATGTTTGAGAGATCAGATCGTGTTGTTGTTTTGTTGTATGGCTAAGGTGATGCTTAGATGTTGTAGTGTTACATAAACACTACACGATCACAATTCAAGCTAGCCCAGAAACGCATTACACAGAGAATCAATCGTGGTCAAACGATAACCCTTAAACCCTGACTTGTCAGTGTTCTTGAGGCCAAGAACACCTAAGACGACAGAAAGTGTCGCTATAGGCCATTAGCGATGGTTTAATTATTTTTATTTTCTAATTTTTCGAAAATTATTTAAAAATAGAAATAAATTATAAAAATTATCAAAATTGGTTTTAAAAATTATTTTAAATTATGAAAAATAATTTCTGACTATTTGGGGTATTTTTCATTAATATTTATAATTATTTAAATTTTAATGGTATTTAATTTATTTAATTAGTGTATTAAATAAATTAGAGAAAAATGATTTAATATTATAAAAAATCATTTTAAATCAGAATAATGTATTTAAAAATATTTTGAGTTATAAAATGTAACTTTTAATATTTTTAGAGAATTTTCATTAATAATTTAATATTATTGATATTAGATTTATTTAATTATTGTATTAAATAAATAAGTTAAAAATTATTTTATTGATTTAAAAATCATTTTAAATGAGAATAAAGTGTTAGAAAATATTTTGAATTATAAAATATAATTTTCAATATTTTTGGGGAATTCTCATTAATAAATTAATATTAATGACAATAGATTTATTTAATTATTATAAAAAATAAATAAATAAATAATGATTTTATTAACTTAAAAATCATTTAAAAATGAGAAAAATGATTTAAAAATATTTTAAGTTATAATTAATGACTTTTAATATTTTGATAATAATTTCATTAATATTTAAATATTAATGGTGATGATTTAAAAATAATTTTTATTATTTTAAAAATCATTTAAGTGGAATATTAATTATTTAAAAATATTTTATGTTATTAATAATAACTTTAATATTTTGACAAGTAAATATTAATGATAATAAGATTATTTGATAATTAAATCATTTAAAAATGATTCCGATGTTTGAAAAATTATTATAAATTATAATAATTGTTTAAATATTATTAAAAGCTTCCGAAAAATATTATAAACGATATTTGATTTATCTAAAATAATATTGAAGCTTAGAGACCAAGTTTAATTAACAATAAATGTGTTAATTATCGGATAAGATGACCAGAATATCGAGAATAGACCGAAGTCCAACAAGACCAAACTAGTTAGACTTGATAAGTGTTTATATAGGTTATAAACACTGATGTGACTATGTGGTAATGTGTGTAGGAGAAGATTGACTGTGAATTACAGTGTTGCGTGTTATGAAATATTGTGCTAATTGTGAGACCGATATTATTAGTTATACGTCTTTCGAAAGTAGATAAGTTTATTGTGTAGTTGTAATCAGCGGAAGAGGTAAGTTTCCTAACTCAACCTTGAGTTAATATTGTTTAAATATTATAGGGGTTGATTATTGTTAATTATACCACGTCCAAGAATTTATTGTTGATTATTCGCAGTTAGTGCATGTTTAATAATTCAAATTGAATTACTGATTCGAAAAATATATATTCGTTGAATAACTGTTGTTGGATATTCATATCCGTAGAAGCTAATATTGACAATACAGATAATTCATGTTTATTATCGAATTATATTGAGAAATGTCTTAGCTAATTATTCTGGCTAGACGAACATTTGTTAGAACTTAATAGATTCGAGAAGAGAATTCAATTGTTATTGACAGATCAATGCCAATTATTTCGGCTAGATCGATAAGTAAATAGAAATTAAAATCATAGTGTTCGTTGTTAAATCAAATCTTGATTCTGAGACTGAGAAGAACAACCTTTTATATAAAGGGAACATTTTATTGGTCGTATATTCGGCCTTTGCACGCGATTAAGTATTATGCATAATATAGGGTATAATAAAGTTGATCACTTGTTATACTTGCAGAGGGGTATGATTTAATCTTTATGGTTATCTGATATACCTGCGTATATATCAAAGTAAATTTTTGATAGATACCCGGGAAAAGAAGTTCAAGATCCAATGGATCGGTCAACATAAATTTAGAAAATATTCCACTTTGTTATTTCGTAGAATTGATTCTTGATTATTCATTAGAATATCGTAGAATTTTCAAAGCGTTGTATTCTTTCATTATCGAATTATTGTTGCATAGAATGTGAGAAGACTTGATATTGATTTCTATACATTTATTGTATGTCTTAACTTGAGGGGCAAACTTATTACTCACCCTTGCTATATATAAAACTTTTCAGCTAGGGACGAAGTGGCAGAAGGTGTTGTGAAGAAGAACAAAGGAAAACGCATAGTGTTAAATTAGTTATAATTAGCATATTTATTATGTTATGTTTGTAAACCCTTTTTGTATATCTAAAGGGTACGTTTGTAATGTTAAGGTTAGAGAACCTGGGACTTATGTATTAACAATATCTGTTAATGAGTTATGTATTACTATTTCTATATGAATGGGTAGTTAGATGTTATTATATTCTGGATCGTGAACACCAAACTCGGGAGTCAGGTAACCCGGATTTGGGGGTGTCACAGGGATTATCCTATCCCTTCCTTCTTTTATTAGCTCATTTATCTGATTAAATATTCGTTTGACTATTATCAATTTAACATTTTAAAATTTCAGAATAATAATCATAAATTAAATTAGGCTTTTATTTTATAATAGTCACGATCTTACAATCACCCCACCTTATAAAATTTCGTCCTCGAAATTTACGAACGTACTTGAAATTCTGAAGAGATGAGAATTTTAAATTCTAGCTCCCAGGCTACTTTCTCTGTCCCATGGTTCATCCATTGCTCATCTCCTATATTTCAGATATCATTCTAAAATATAATTTCAAAACAAGGGTTAATTGACATGCCACATATTATCCCTATACTCTGACCGACCAATTAAATAACAAATACCTTAGGTAGGTCATACTAGCGAAGGATTAACCCGTCTCACCCCTCCTAGTTCTAGCCTCACATCTCAGCCAAGGATCATATCCCTAAGCTTTGATACTAAAAGTAGTATGCACACAAGCCAATCATGTTTGATGATAAAGCATATACTTTGTAACAATCTTATTCATTTATTAATAAAAAGTATTAATTTATTAAAGGCTTTTAATTATCTACATGATGCTGTTTTATAATATGTGATAAACTCATAGTTTTAAGCAATGCTTTTAGAATAATGATGATGATCATTCTAATGAGATCTAAATTCCTAGAAAGCTTAAACCTAAAATAGTTCCCAATCGTTAGATTACTAAATTGGGGATTAGTGAATTCGGATAGATTGGTACATACGTTACTTGCTCATTGGATGAGGATGATTGATCTCATGATCATTTGTATGGAGACACTAAAGCAAGTATATAGGTGCTTATTAGAGAATAAGTTCACTGAACGTGGCTCGCTAAGGAATACCCAATGGAGTTTTACTTGCTTTTCAATAGAAATTTCTGTAGTGATAGTAGTACAAGTGATCCTTAGACTTGAGATCATCATAGTATCTTATGTATGATGAGTTATACTTTGACTTATTCCTTAAGACCCTTAGGGTATATCAAAGGGTATGCATGGGTATAATAAGTTGTACATAAAGATAATGTATGATCAATAAAGAATCTATCGCTTCTAGTAAAAGAAAAGAAATGTCCTATGTGATTCGATAAATGACAACTCAGTAGTCCTTGGCCAAGGCAGAATGAAATTAGAAAGGAGTTTCTAATTTGTATTATTTGGTGTTGTGCATTTAAGAGTCGAAATACATATAATTAAATAAAATAAGACTTGACAGTAATTCTATGTCTTATATTTAATTGAAACATTGTATGGTGGAAGGATTGAATTGTACGGTAACTATTTACTCAAATGTTCTTTTATGATTAATGTTAAAATCTATATTATCTGGAAAGTCGTTGATCACTAGGGAGGCTTATCTCTATTGTAGAATAAATATTATTTATTTAAATAAATTAATTGTTTAATTTATTTATTTGAATAAGATTAGAATTGTTCTAATTGATTTATTCACAGCTGGTTTAATATGGAGAACCTAAAGGGTCACACCATAAAAGGAAGAATAATTATTTAAGAAGTTAATGGCGTAATTGTAATAATAAGTTAAGTATATTTAATTTAATCTATGGTGATAGAATAAATTAAATAGCTTAATATTTATTATTTAATATTTTGGAACTATTAAATATAAATTAATAAGAGGAGTCTTATTATTATTATTACTATTATTATTATTTAATTCTTAATAGAGTTTGAGAATTAATTAATAAAAGTACTCTCATTTATTCCTAATAAGATTAGGAGGCTAATTAATTAAGAGTTTAATTAATTATTCCTAATAAGATTAGGAGCCTAATTAATTAAAGGAGTTTAATTAATTAAAATAAATCACAATTCCTTAATAGTTAAGGAGGGTTGCCCACATCTATAAAAAAGAAGAGTCTTATTATGGGTGGTAGAGTAGTTGTTGACTTTTTGATAACATACGCAATTCCAATAGTTAGAGAGTACGTTCTTTTTCTATAGAGATAGAAAACTAGGGTTTAGCCAACCATCCATCTTCTTGAATCTTTATTCTTTCTTGGTGGATCACCTCTAGAGGCCAAACACTTGTGTGGCTAACGTTGATCAAAGGAAGGAACCCAACCCGGTGGATTCAAGTTGAATGCGAAAAGGATTGGAGGTGAACTTGTAAGACCCCAACTTATTATTGAATAAAATCAAATTTTCTCTAAATATTATTGTGAATAATAAGGTGTTAATTTGATATAATACTTTGGTTATGGGTGAAATGTGCAAATTTTGCAAAATAAACAAGTGGTTATAAAATATTCATTTTGTCGGGAAATATTCGTTTGGTCGTGGAATATTCTTTCTGTCGGGAAATATTCGTACGACGGCGTAGCTATTTGTGGGCCCCATAACAGAAAACGATTGGATGAAGATAACGATAAAAATTGAGTTTTTATAAATAACGGCGTAATTGTTACCGTTAACACAGTTGGAATACCCGGTGGTTAAAATACAGTAATACACGTGGTTGCACAGTAGCACACGGATTGCACAGTATTTTTGAATTATTGATTCTTACGAAGGAAGGTACTACTCAATAATTATTACAGTAGTTACTGTTTAATATTTTATTTTATTGATTCAATAATTGCTGCATTGATATTTTATATTATTGTTGTTTCAATAATTGTCACTGCACAGTATTTCCCATTATCAGATCAATAATTTATATTATTTGAATAATATTATTAGATAACATTATTGGTAATGTCTAGAAAGTTCTGTCTAAGGAGAGGTTTGGTCATCTAATTGCGCGCCAGTAAGGAGAAATCCTTATTGGAAAGCCCCCTCTTTCTTGGGAACGGCCTGGTTGTCATAAATGTGATTCTGTAATATTAATTGTGAATAATTAATTATTGATTCATATGATAAGGAAATATTTATTTTATGTGAATATAAATGTTGGATATATTTTGTGGTTAAAAATGAAGGAGTTAATGTTGATGTGTTTTATCAGTATTTTTGTCGGAATGGAGGTATTAAAAATCAATCAGGGTTTTTGAGATATATTGCAGGGGTTATAATTTTTAATCCGACCGTTGGATCGTTGTGATTTTTGGATATGTTATACATATATAAGTTGAGTATATGTCCACAAATTTTGAACCGTTAAAAATGAACGTATGATTTGTTATGAATTTTAAGAGATGACTGGTTCAGAAATTGTTGAAGTTTCAGAATTTATCATTTTGGTGGAAAATTCTAGAATTGGTGGGCCCAACTTTTGGTTGGTGAGAAATGTGCTAAAATTTTAATTCAAATGTGGTGGGTGGGAATAGTAGCAGGTAAAGCCATCAGGTTGCAGGTCAAGTCTGCTTCGGCGTGCTAACATTTTTTTAGAAATAGAGGGCTAAGCTAGAATTGAAAATCACACCAGAATTCATAAGTTTTTTCTCTTTCTCTCTCTATATTATCGAGCGTATTCTTGTGAGTATACTTTGAGTGTTGCTATACGGTACAAATTTCTGTCAGCACTATACCCAAAATTCAATCAGAAGTACGGTTATTTTGAGGTAAGGGATATTATTTTCTTCTTAAATGATATTATTTTCTTCAATATCATTATGCTGAAATATTGATATGAGTTTTTATCAAATTTAGAACTTTTTGTGTCGGGGTTACTATTCACGTATACGGCACTATTCACGTATACAACACTATTCACGAATACGACACTATTCACAGAAAAATAAAATTTTCTCTTTTTGTCTAAGATGTCTATTATGGTTACTATCTTTGATTGTATCCATGTTTTGATCTTTATTTTTGAATTCTGCTTCACAATTGATTATTATGAAGTATTATTGATCTTGGATAAACTATTATACGAATCCCTACTATTTGTCCTTCTGTCTCACTGGATTCGTTTTCTTTAAGATATTTTTCACCATCCTCAGTCCTAAATGATGATATTACTAAATATCTTTGGCCTGTAGTGCAAAGATGAATGATTAACTGATGAATATCTTTGGCCCGTAGTGCAAAGATGAACAGGTGTTGAGATGAACATGACCGACTGGTGTTACAAATGAATATCTTTGGCCTGTAGTGCAAAGATGAATATTTGATTCAAGATGTATATTGATTGATGTTACAGGGATAAAAATATTGATGATGGACTTTTAAATATTAGAAGATAGTATAATTCTTTCTCTACTTGACTCTTCTAATGGTTTGCTATTTTCGCTGCAGTTGTTGATCTAAAACTTGTTGTCTATTATATTTTATCAGATTTTTCCCTGTTGAAGACTAATGATAATTTGTTGTATATTATCTTAGTCATAATATTCTTTACTGGGCTAGTTGAGCTCATCCTTTTCCTTTTTGTTCCATTTTTCTTCTCAGGAGGTGAGAACATAGCAGGATCGAGTCGGGGTATGGAGTAATGGTTCTAGAAAGATGTTTTAGCAGTCCTCACTATTTTTGTAAAATAGTGTTTGAATAATTGTAATGAGGACTTATTTGAGTGTGGATATTGTCTAGAAGATAATATTTGTATTTAAACTCATAGTATGTGTTGTCGTATTTTGCATGACAATTGTATTATTGAAGTTGTAGTTTGCTTTCTGTACCACGTATATGGCGACTCAGAGTGGGTGTTGTATACCTATTTTTGGGGCGTCACAGTTGGTATCAGAGCTTAGAGATATGGTCTCTGGCGGAGATCGGGGAATAGAACTAGGAGGGGAGAGATGAGTAAATCCTTCGCTAGTGTGTCCTACCTAAGCTTATTTGTTGGTCAGTCATAATATAGGGATATTATGTGATATGTTAATTTGTTTAATTAACCCTTGTTTTATGGCAGTATTTAAGAATGGCTGCTGAGAACGTTAACAATGGAGTGTATGAGACTGTGGAACAACCTTTAGTTACAAACCAGGAGAACGTGCAACGGGAAGGCAATATTCCTCCTGTAAACAACACTACTGAACAAACGATGAATGATGGAATGTTTAGGAGCTTTTTGCAGTTCATGCAAAATCAGATGAGGGAGACTCGTGTATAAAATACGGGTGGAAGTGATAGTAACGCGCGGTCTGTCACAGCCAAGCAGTTCAAAGAGTTGGGACCACCAGAATTTAAGGGAAAGCCGGATCCGATCATGGCGAAAACGTGGGTCAATCAAATTACCAAGATATTCGATGTCTTGGGATGCACGGAGGAACAGAAGGTTCCATTCGCCACCTTTATGTTTCGCGGTGAGGTAGACTACTGGTGGGAGTCTGTGAAGCATACCCAGCCTGACGCACTCAACATGTCCTGGGAAACATTTCAAAAACTGTTTAATGACAAGTACTTTCCTGAAAGTATTCGTCATATGAAGGAGGTGGAGTTTATCAGACTGGAACAAAACAACATGACCGTGTCTCAGTACGAGGCGAAGTTCGCAGAGTTATCTAGGTTTGCACCTCATTTGGTGGAGAACGAGGAACGTATGACAAGGATGTTTTTGAGAGGTCTAAAACCCGAGATTCGGCAATATCTTATCTCTCATAAATTTTCTTTATATTCAGATGTTGTAAACAGGGCTCAATTATTAGAGCGAGATAATGAGTATGTTCAACCGAGGGACCACAACCAGGGACATACCGGTGGTGGCAGTCATTGGAGCAATGAAAACTAGCAGGGAGAAAAATATTCGGAAAAAAGCGGTAACCACTCTGGTGGTAATCGTGGTCGTGATAATAGAAGGAGCGAGTCGGGAGGAGATTTCAAGAAGAGAAGGTACAACCATGATAACGTGAAGACGTCAGTACAAATATCAACTGTTTCTAGGGGAGGAGAACGACCACCGGTCGTATGTTACAAATGTGGGAAAGAGGGACATATCAGCCCAAACTGCCCACAACAATCCAAGGTATGTTATAACTGTGGAAAGGAGGGTCATATAGCTTGAGAGTATTCTGTAGCAAAACCAAGTTCAGCGGGGATGGTGACTCCAAAAGTTGTTCCGGATAAGTCGAAATCAGCGGTTCCTAGAAGAGCGTTTGTCGTGACTGGCTAAAACGCGAGAAACCCGAACGAGGTGATCACGGGAAAGCTAATCTTAAACTCTTGCAAAGTTTATACCTTACTAGATACTGGTTCTACCCATTCTTTTATCTCTCCTGCTTGTGCTCAACGTTTAAACTTTACTCCAGAGAAAATGGACTTTGACTTATTTGTTGAAACTCCGTTGGGTGAAACCTTCGTTACATCTACAGTTTATAAATCTTGCATGATCCAAGTTGGCACTATCATATTACCTGTTGATCTTATCTCTTTAAAGATACTTGCTTTTGATGTGATTTTAGGAATTGATTAGTTAACCACTCATCATGCTAAAATTGATTGTTTTCGTAAGGTTGTTAGTTTTCATATTCCTAACCAACCTGTCATACGAATTCAAACTACTAAACCACTAAAATCAGTCATTGTCATATCAAGCCACACAGCTATTCGTTTATTGAAAAATGGATGTCAAGCTTTCTTAGCCCATGTTATGGATTTGAACAAAGACAAGTCAGATTTGAATAATATTTCTGTTGTTAGAGAATTTCCCGATGTATTTCCTGAAGAACTTTCTGGTCTACCCCCAGAACGTGAAGTTGAATTCTTTATTGACCTTGAACCCGGTACAAAGCCCATTTCTAAAACCCCATATCGAATGGCTCCTATTGAACTTCAGGAGTTAAAAGTCCAATTACAGGAATTGTTAGACATCGGTTTCATTCGTCCTAGTACGTCTCCTTGGGGTGCTCCTGTTTTATTCGTAAAGAAGAAAGATGGGAGTATGCGACTTTGTATTGACTATCGAGAATTGAACCATGTCACCATCAAGAATAGGTATCCGCTACCTCGTATTGATGACCTGTTCGACCAATTGCAAGGAGCACAATTCTTTTCAAAGATCGATCTTCGTTCTGGATATCATCAGCTGAAGATTAAAACTGAGGATATTCCAAAGACTGCCTTCAGAACTCGGTACGGGTATTATGAATTCTTAGTCATGTCTTTTGCATTGACTAATGCTCCTGCTGCCTCCATGGATATGATGAACCGTGTGTTCAAAGAATATTTAGATCAGTTCGTTGTTGTCTTTATTGATGACATCCTCATCCATTCTAAAAGACGTGAAGATCATGAGCGCCATTTGAAGCTGATATTACAAAGGCTTCGTGAAAACAAGTTATATGCCAAACTGAAGAAATGCAAGTTCTGGCTTGAAGAAGTAGCATTCCTTGGGCACGTGGCGTCAAAACATGGAGTATCGGTCGACCCGGCAAAGATTGAAGCCATACAAAGTTGGGAGCAACCGAAGTCGGTAACCGAAGTACGTAGCTTTTTGGGCTTAGCTGGTTATTATCGGAGATTTGTGAAAGGATTTTCTCGAATCGCCACTCCGTTAACTCAGCTGACTCGGAAAGATACAAAATTCGTATGGAGTGAGGAATGTGAGATGAGTTTCCAAGAATTCAAGAGGAGACTCATTTTGGCACCTGTTTTAATAATACCATCTGGTTCGGATGGATTTGTTATCTACAGCGATGCTTCAGGCAAAGGGTTAGGATGTGTTCTCATGTAACATGAGAAAGTCATAGCCTATGCCTCGCGATAACTCAAAGAATATGAGAGAAATTATCCTACTCATGATTTGGAGTTGGCAGCAGTCATTTTCGCGTTGAAGATCTGGAGACACTACTTATATGGGGATAAAGTGGAGATCTATACAGATCATAAAAGCCTCAAATATTTTTTCACCCAAAAGGAACTCAACATGCGGCAACGACGTTGGCTCGAGCTACTGAAAGATTACGATCATACCATCCAATATCATCCTGAAAAAGCAAACATAGTAGCTGACGCATTGAGTAGAAGATCATATGCGAGTACGAGTGCAATGTTGTTAACACAAAGGCTCATTTTGTATGACTTGCAAAGGATGGAGATAGAGATGAAGACTCCAAGTACCCACGTGATGATATCAAATATACGAGTAGAACCAACTTTAATCGATAAAGTTAAAGCTGCTCAAGCTACGGACATGGAGTTGATGCGTATGAAGAAGAAAATGCAAGAAGGTGCTATTCCAGATCCGAAAATCGATGAAGAATGAATACTTAGATTCAACTCCAGACTTTGTGTTCCTAACGATTCTGACTTGAAGCATAGAATCATGATGGAGGCACACAACACCCCGTTTGTAATCCATCTTGGGAGTACCAAAATATATCATGATATTCGACATATATTTTGGTGGAACAATATGAAGAGAGAGATCGCAGAGTTTATCTCGAGGTGCTTAACTTGTCAACGTGTAAAGGCGGAGCATCAAGTGCCAAAAGGTCCATTACAACCACTTGAGATTCCGAAATAGAAGTGGGAACACATTATTATGGATTTCGTTACGGCTCTTCCCAAGGTGTCTCAAGGCATAGATGTAATTTGGGTCATTATTGATAGATTAACCAAGTCTGCCCATTTCTTGCCTATACGTGAGACTTATTCCCTTGAACGTCTTGCTAGTATGTACGTGAATGAGATTGTGAGATTGCATGGCATGCCAGTATCTATAGTTTCGGATCGTGACCCAAGATTTACTTCACGATTTTGGGTTAGCTTGCAGAAAGCTATGGGCACGGATTTACGATTCAGTTCAGCATACCATCCTCAAACGGACGGGCAATCAGAGAGGACTATTCAAACCCTTGAAGATCTATTAAGACTCTGTGTTCTAGATTTCAAAGGAAGTTGGGATAAGTACTTGCCACGGGTGGAATTCTCCTACACCAACAGTTATCAGGCAAGTATAGGTATGGCTCCATTCGAGGCGTTGTATGGAAGAAAATGTCGCTCTCCAGTATACTGGGACGAGGTGGGAGAAGCAACATTGTTGGGACCAGAATTGGTACGCATAACTACAGAAAAGATCCAAATAATTCGACAACGTATTCAAACCTCACAAGATCGACAAAAGAGTTATGCTGATCTTCATAGAAAGGACATGGAGTTTGATATTGGAGATCATGTACTGTTACGTGTTGCTCCATGGAAGGGAGTTACAAGATTTAGAAAGAGAGGAAAGCTCAATCCAAGATTTGTTGGTCCATTTGAGATTCTTGACCGAATAGGAAATGTGGCATATAGACTCGCATTACCTCCAAGTATGTCTCGTGTTCATAATATTTTTCACATATCCATGCTTCGTAAATATGTGAAAGACCCAAACCATATTATTGCGTTAGAACCAGACGAGATAGCCGAAGATTTAACGTACGAAGAGGTACCTGTTAAGATCTTGGATAGGAAAGAGCATCCTACGCACCAAGGTTATACCACAAGTTAAGGTTTTGTGGAGGAACCATGCTATTGAAGAAATGACATGAGAGTTGGAATCAGAAATGAAAGCAAGGTACCCTCACCTGTTTGAAACACCAAGTACGTACGTCAATTTCAAGGACGAAATTTCATAAGGAGGGGAGGTTGTAAAACCCCAACTTATTATTGAATAAAATCAAATTTTCTCTAAATATTATTGTGAATAATAAGGTATTAATTTGATATAATACTTTGGTTACGGGTGAAATATGTAAATTTTGCAAAATAAACAAGTGGTTATAAAATATTCATTTTGTCGGGAAATATTCGTTTGGTCGTGGAATATTCTTTCTGTCGGGGAATATTCGTACGACGGCGCAGCTATTTGTGGGCCCCATAACGGAAAACGATTAGATGAAGATAACGACAAAAATTGAGTTTTTATAAATAACGGCGTAATTGTTACCATTAACACTGTTAGAATTCTCGGTGGTTAAAATACAGTAATACACATGGTTGCACAGTAGCACACGGATTGCACAGTATTTTTGAATTATTGATTCTTATGAAGGAAGGCACTACTCAATAATTGTTACAGTAGTTATTGTTTAATATTTTATTTTATTGATTCAATAATTGCTGCATTGATATTTTATATTATTGTTGTTTCAATAATTATCACTGCACAGTATTTTTCATTATCAGATCAATAATTCATATTATTTGAATAATATTATTAGATAACATTATTGGTAATGTCTAGAAAGTTTTGTCTAAGGAGAGGTTTGGTCATCCTCAGTCCTAAATGATGATATTACTGAATATCTTTGGCCTGTAGTGCAAAGATGAATGATTAACTGATGAATATCTTTGGCCCGTAGTGCAAAGATGAACAGGTGTTGAGATGAACATGACCGACTGGTGTTACAAATGAATATTTTTGGCCAGTAGTGCAAAGATGAATATTTGATTCAAGATGTACATTGATTGATGTTACAGGGATAAAAATATTGATGATGGACTTTTAAATCTTAGAAGATAGTAGAATTCTTTCTCTACTTGACTCTTCTAATGGTTTGTTGTTTCCGCTGCAGTTGTTGATCTAAAACTTGTTGTCTATTATATTTTATCAGATTTTTTCCTGTTGAAGACTAATGATAATTTGTTGTATATTATCTTAGTCATAATATTTTTTACTGGGCTAGCTGAGCTCACCCTTTTCCTTTTTGTTCCATTTTTCTTCTCAGGAGGTGAGAACATAGCAGGATCGAGTCGGGGTACGGAGTAATGGTTCTAAAAAGATGTTTTAACAGTCCTCACTATTTTTGTAAAATAGTGTTTGAATAATTGTAATGAGGACTTATTTGAGTGTGAATATTGTCTAGAAGACAATATTTATATTTAAACTCACAGTATGTGTTGTCGTATTTTGCACGACAATTGTATTATTGAAGTTGTAGTTTACTTTCTATATCATGTATTTGGCGACTCAGAGTGGGTGTTGTATACCTATTTTGCGGGCATCACAGAACTTGTACATGAGGAAGCTCGAATCTTCAAGGGTATGATTCTTGTTCTTCATATTTTTTTGTTTAATTAATAACTGTGCATAAAGAGTGATCTGGGTATATGATTTGTAAAATTTTAAAACTCTGATTTTTCACGTTTCCGCTTATTTGTGCAATTTGATTGCGTTCATGAATATTACAAACTTAACAGTGGCATCAGAGCTAAACCTTTATGCGAATTATTAATTATTTTAATTTGATATGTATATTGATATGTGTTTAGAACAATTTAATTAGGCATAATTTTATTGTATAAAATTTATTTTAAAAAAACGTAATCAATTCGCGAAAGCTTGTTATAAATCGCGAGCTGTATTTCATTTGTTTTTACTTTTTCTGCTGTCTTAATCATGTGGCAAGGAATCTAGAGAGTGGTGTTTCATTAAATCATATATCACCAGTGGATACACGTGAATAAGAAGTAGCATAAATCATTTATGCAGGTTCTGGAATATATATATTAGATAATGATTACTATATATATATATATATATATATATATATATATATATATATATATATATATGACCATGTTTCCTGTATATTCTTATGATTACTCATGTAATAGTAAGGTGATTCACCTTATATATATATCACGCCACTTAATAAATCATGTTAAAGGAATTCAAGATTCTTCATATTCTTCATATAAATCATTTATTAAAGGTTTATTTTAATCTTAAAATTGGATTTTATGTTAACTAATTAAAGTTAGAATTGGATTTCATGCTAACTAATTGGAGTTAAAATTGGATTCCATGTTTTCTTAAATAAAGGAGTTTATTTAGATATGAAATAAGATTTCATATTATTCAAAATAAAGGAGTTTATTTGTGAATAGGAAAGAGAATCTGTGTTTCCTTTAATAAATGATTTTTTTTCTTGGAATTGGATTCCATAATTAATTAAAATAAAGAAGTTTATTTTGATTAAAGAATTTGATTAAAATAAAATAGTTTATTTTATTCAGAATTAGATAAATTAAAATAAAAGAGTTTATTTTGATTTAAATTTGGATTAAAATAAAGGAGTTTATTTTGATTCAAAATTAAAATTTATACTAACTAAATTTGCCCATTAAATGATATCAATATATATATTGAATGTTTATTATTCATGAGATGAATGTAATTTATTGATGCATATGGTGATGTGTATGATAATAAATGGGATTGATTATGGACTATTGACCAATGTGATTGGACTTTATTTTAGTTGGATGCACGAATGTATGAGTTTTATTAAATGTGGTTTGTGACACCCCCAAATCCTAGTACTTCATTTCCTCAAGATTTGGTGTTCACGTGATCAAAACATTCATTTATAACTACTCAATCATAATAAAAT
Organism: Panax notoginseng; assembly: GCA_016801055.1. Lineage (NCBI taxonomy): Eukaryota > Viridiplantae > Streptophyta > Magnoliopsida > Apiales > Araliaceae > Panax > Panax notoginseng. Next base: position 53,463,728 of record CM029023.1, read on the forward strand.
TGAATAATAAACCTGCCCATACAGGATTACATTAAATAAAATCTCCCAGGTTATCTAACCTTTACAAAAATCATACATGCAAAAAATTAAATAAACTTCATTACAATCTTTAAACCAAAGTCTGATAATAAAACTATCGAAACTATTATAACTCTTCAATACTTGTTCATCTTTCCCTTTCCCTTACTGGTGCTAGGTACGTCACCCTTCTCAGCTTTAACTGTAAGAATTTTACAGGCAAGAGTGAGCAAACAAGGCTCACTTGGAATAACAATAGATAAAACTTTAACCCTTACATCATTTGCCAAAAACTAGGCTTAATAGAACCGAACAATATGTTCTATTAACATTCCACAAATCATAACATTCACTGAGGGTCTAATGACCACGAACCCTGTCCACAGTTATAAGTTATCTTTCAACTTTAACTATAACAGTCATACGACTGCAAGGACTCAAAGGTACTTAGGGGGATCAATCCTTCGTACATGTATTGTATACAAACATTTCAGCACAAAGTATAAAACTAAGTACAAACCCTAAAATATAGGGTTGTTCATCTCAGTATTTAGAGTACAAGTCCGCACCAAAGTCCGTTTGGTTTGGATATACTTCAAGATAATTTGTAGTTCAACGGACATCAACTAAGGATTAGTTGAATAAAAGATAATAACACTATGTTATTGAATGATCATAACTGAATAAACATTTCGTTCTAAGTTCATGCTTTAGGAATAATCTAATAGAATAACAATTGAATAATCTATCATACCTTGCTTTGAACAACATTAAGCTAAGGTTACATCTTAGAATTTAATATCAAGCACGCATAACAAACAATAATTTGAACGATAAACTGATTCAACAGAATAAAGGTACTTGCATGTAAGACCCCAACTTATTAATGAATAAAATCAAATTTTCTCTAAATATTATTGTGAATAATAAGGGGGTTAATTTGATATAATACTTTGGTTATGGGTGAAATGTGCAAATTTTGCGAAATAAGCAAGTGGTTATAAAATATTTATTTTTGGTCGGTGAATATTCGGTTGGTCGTGGAATATTCTTGCTGTCGGGGAATATTCGTACGACGACGCAGTCTTGTGTGGGCCCCATAACGGAAAGCGATTGGATGAAGAAAACGACAAGTATAAGTTGTTTATTAATAATGGCGTAGTTGTTACCGTTAACACTGTTTAAATACCCGGTGGTTAAAAATACAGTAATAACGCGTGGTTGCATAGTAGCACACGGATTGCACAGTATAGTTGAATTATTTATTCGTACGTAAGAAGGCACTACTCAATAATTGTTACAGTGATTACTGTTCAATATTTTATTTTATTGGTTCAATAATTGCTGCATTGATATTTTATATTATTGTTGTTTCAATAATTATTGCTGCACAGTATTTTCATTTATCAGATCAATAATTCATATTATTTGAATAATATTATTAGATAACATTATTGGCAATGTCTAGAAAGTTCTGTCTAAGGAGAGGTTTGGTCATCTAATTGCGCGCTAGTAAGGAGAAATCCTTATTGGAAAGCCCCCTCTTTCCTGGGAACGGCCTGATTGTCATAAATGTGATTCTGTAATATTATTTATGAATAATTAATTATTGATTCATATGATAAGGAAATATTTATTTTATGTGGATATAAATGAGGGATATATTTTTGTGGTTAAAAATGAAGGAGTTAATGTTGAGGTTTTTATCCATATTTTTGTCTGAATGGAGGTATTAAAAATCAGGGTTTTTGAGATATTTTGCGGGGGTTATAATTTTTAATCCGACCGTTGGATCGTGGTAATTTTTGGATATGTTATACATATATAAGTTGAGTATATGCCCACAAATTTTGAACCGTTAAAAATGAACGTATGATTTATTATGAATTTTACAAGATGACTGGTTCAGAAATTGTTGAATTTTCAGAGTTTATCATTTTGATGGAAAATTCTAGAATTGGTGGGCCCCACTTGTGGTTGGTGAAGAAATGTGCTGAATTATATTTCAAATGTGGTGGGTGGGAATAGTAGCAGGTAAAGCCATCAGGTTGCAGGTCAAACCTACCAAAATTTTCCTATAAATAGAGGGCTAAGTTAGAATTGAAAATCACACCAGAAACAAGTTTTCTCTCTTTCTCTCTCTAGATTATTGAGTGTATTTTGTGAGTATTTAGATACTTTAAGAGTTTCTATTCATCAGAGCAAGTTTCTTTCAGCCTTATACCGGTATTCCGACCAGAAGTACTGATATTTTGAGGTAAGGGATATTATTTTCTTCTTAATGATATTATTTTCTTCAATATCATTATGCTGAAATATTGATATGAGTTTTTATCAAATTTGGAACTTTTTGTGTCGGGGGTTACTATTCACGTATACGGCACTATTCACGTATACGGCACTATTCACGAATACGGCACTATTCACCGAAAAATAAAATTTTTTCTTTTTGTCCAAGATGTCTATTATGGTTACTATCTTTGATTGTATCCATGTTTTGATCTTTATTTTTGAATTCTGCTTCACAATTGATTATTATGAAGTATTATTGATCTTGGATAAACTGTTATACGAATCCCTACTATTTGTCCTTCTGTCTCATTGGATTCGTTCTCTTTAAGATATTTTTCATCATCCTCAGTCCTAAATGATGATATTACTGAATATCTTTGGCCTGTAGTGCAAAGATGTATAATTACTTGATGAATATCTTTGGCCTGTAGTGCAAAGATGAACAGGTGTTGAGATGAACATGACCGACTGATGATACAAATGAATATCTTTGGCCTGTAGTGCAAAGATGAATATTTGGTTAAAGATGATTATTAATTGATGTTACAGGGATAAAATATTGATGATGAACTTTTAAATCTTAGAAGATAGTAGAATTCTTTCTCTACTTGACTCTTCTAATGGTTTGCTGTTTCCGCTGCAGTTGTTGATCTAAAACTTGTTGTCGATTATATTTTATCAGATTTTTCCCTGTTGAAGACTAACGATAATTTGTTGTATATTATCTTAGTCATAATATTCTTTACTGGGCTAGTTGAGCTCACCCTTTTCCTTTTTGTTCCATTTTTCTTCTCAGGAGGTGAGAACATAGCAGGATCTAGTCGGGGTATGGAGTGATGGTTCTAGAAAGATGTATTAGCAGTCCTCACTATTTCTGTAAAATAGTGTTTGAATAATTGTAATGAGGATTTATTTGAGTGTGGATATTGTCTAGAAGACAATATTTGTATTTAAACTCACAGTATGTGTTATCGTATTTTGCACGACAATTGTATTATTGAAGTTGTAGTTTGCTTTCTGTACCATGTATTTGGCGACTCAGAATGGGTGTTGTATACCTATTCTGGGGGCGTCACAGTTGGTATCAGAGCTTAGGGATATGATCCCTGGCTGAGATGTGAGACAAGAACTAGGAGGGGAGAGACGGGGAATTCCATCGCTAGTATGACCTGACTAAGTTTATTTGGTGTTTATTTGGTCGGTCAGAGTATAGGGATAATATATGACATGACTATTAACCCTTGTTTTATGGCAGTATTTAAGAATGGCAACTGAGAACGTTAATAATGGAGTAAATCAGACCGTGGAGACACCTTTGATCACTACCCAGGGGAACGTGCAACAGGAAGGCAATATTCCTCCTGTAAACAACGTTACCGAGCAAACGATGAATGATGGAATGTTTAGGAGCTTTTTGCAGTTCATGCAAAATCAGACGAGGGAGACTCGTGTGCAGAATACGGGTGGAAATGATAACAACGCGCGGTTTGTCACAGCTAAGCAGTTCAAAGAATTGGGACCACCAGAATTTAAGGGAAAGCCGGATCCGATCATGGCGGAAACGTGGGTCAAGCAAATTACCAAGATATTTGATGTCTTGGGATGCACGGAGGAACAGAAGGTTCCATTCGCCACATTTATGTTCCGCGGTGAGGCAGACTACTGGTGGGAGTCTGTGAAGCGTACCCAGCCTGACGCACTCAACATGTCCTGGGAAACATTTCAAAAACTGTTCAATGACAAGTACTTTCCTGAAAGTATTCGTCATATGAAGGAGGTTGAGTTTATTAGACTGGAACAAAACAACATGACGGTGTCCCAGTACGAGGCGAAGTTTGCAGAGTTATCCAGGTTTGCACCTCATTTGGTCGAAAATGAGGAACGAATGACAAGGATGTTTCTGAGAGGTCTAAAACCCGAGATTCGGCAATATCTTATCTCTCATAAATTTTCTTTATATTCAGATGTTGTAAACAGGGCTCAATTATTAGAGAGAGATAATGAGTATACTCAACCGAGGGACCACAACCAGGGTCATACCGGTGACAGCAATCATCAGAGCGATGATAACCAACGAGGAGGGAAAAATACGAACAAAGGCGGTAACCACTCGGGTGGTCATCGTGGCCATGATAATAGGAGAGGTGAGTCAAGTGGAAATTTCAGAAAGAGGAGATTCAACAATGACGGGAAGACATCAGCACCAGCACCAGCACCAACAACAAATTTTAGGGGAGGAGAACGACCGCCAGTTAGATGTTACAAATGCGGGAAAGAGGGACATATCAGCCCAAACTGTCCACAACAATCCAAGGTGTGTTACAACTGTGGGAAGGAAGGCCACATCGCTCGAGTTGTACTATAGCGAAACCAAGTTCAGCGGGAGTGGTGATTCCAAGGGCTGTCCCGGATAAGGCGAAATCAGCGGTTCCTGGAAGAGCGTTTGTCGTTACTGGCCAAAACGCGAGAAACCCGAACGAGGTGATCACGGGTAAGCTAATCTTGAATTCTTGCGAAGTTTATACTTTACTAGATACCGGTTCTACCCATTCTTTTATCTCTCCTGCTTGTGCTCAACGTTTAAACTTGACTCCGGAGAAATTGGACTTTAACTTATCTGTTGAAACTCCGTTGGGTGAAACCTTCGTTACATCTACAGTTTATAAATCTTGCATGATCCAAGTTGGCACTATCACATTACCTGTTGATCTTATCTCTTTAAAGATACTTGCTTTTGATGTGATTTTAGGAATTGATTGGTTATCCACTCATCATGCTAAAATTGATTGTTTTCGTAAGGTTGTTAGTTTTCATATTCCTAACCAACCTGTCATACGAATTCAAACTACTAAACCACTAAAATCAGTCACTGTCATATCGAGCCACAAAGCTATTCGTTTATTGAAAAACGGATGTCAAGCTTTCTTAGCCCATGTTATGGATTTGAACAAAGACAAGTCAGATTTGAATAATATTTCTATTATTAGAGAATTTTCCGATGTATTTCCTGAAGAACTTCCCGGTCTACCCCCGGAACGAGAAATTGAATTCTTTATTGACCTTGAACCCGGTACAAAGCCCATTTCTAAAACCCCATATCGAATGGCTCCTATTGAACTTCAGGAGTTAAAAGTCCAACTACAGGAGTTGTTAGACATCGGTTTTATTCGTCCTAGTACGTCTCCTTGGGGTGCTCCTGTTTTATTCGTAAAGAAGAAAGACGGGAGTATGCGACTTTGTATTGACTATCGAGAATTGAACCATGTCACCATCAAGAATAGGTATCCGCTACCTCGCATTGATGACCTGTTTGACCAGTTGCAAGGAGCACAATTCTTTTCAAAGATCGATCTTCGTTCTGGATATCATCAGCTGAAGATTAAAACTGAGGATATTCCAAAGACTGCCTTCAGAACTCGGTACGGGCATTATGAATTCTTAGTAATGTCTTTTGGATTGACTAATGCTCCTGCTGCCTTCATGGATATGATGAACCGTGTATTCAAAGAATACTTGGATCAGTTCGTTGTTGTCTTTATTGATGACATCCTCATCTATTCCAAAAGCCGTGAAGATCATGAGCGCCATTTGAAGCTGGTACTGCAAAGGCTTCGTGAAAACAAGCTATATGCCAAACTGAAGAAATGCGAGTTCTGGCTTGAGGAAGTAGCATTCCTTGGGCACGTGGTGTCAAAACATGGAGTATCTGTCGACCCGGCGAAGATTGAAGCCATACAAAGTTGGGAGCAACCGAAGTCGGTAACCGAAGTACGTAGCTTTCTGGGCTTAGATGGTTATTATCGGAGATTTGTGGAAGGATTTTCTCGAATCGCTACTCCGTTAACTCAGCTGACTCGGAAAGATACAAAATTCGTATGGAGTGAGGAATGCGAGAAGAGTTTCCAAGAACTCAAGAGGAGACTCATTTCGGCACCTGTTTTGACAATACCATCTGGTTCGGATGGATTTGTTATCTACAGCGATGCTTCAGGCAAAGGGTTAGGATGTGTTCTCATGCAACATGGGAAAGTCATAGCCTATGCCTCACGACAACTCAAAGAATATGAGAGGAATTATCCTACTCATGATTTGGAGTTGGCAGCAGTCGTTTTTGCGTTGAAGATCTGGAGACACTACCTGTATGGGGAGAAAGTGGAGATCTATACAGATCATAAAAGCCTCAAATATTTCTTCACCCAAAAGGAACTCAACATGCGGCAACGACGTTGGCTTGAGCTGTTGAAAGATTACGATCATACCATCCAATACCATCCTGGAAAAGCAAACGTAGTAGCTGACGCATTGAGTAGAAGATCATATGCGGGTACGAGTGCAATGTTTTTAACACAAAGGCCCATTTTGTATGACTTGCAAAGGATGGAGATAGAGATGAAGGCTCCAAGTACCCACATGATGATATCAAATATACGAGTAGAACCGACTTTAATCGATAAAGTTAAAGCTGCTCAAGCTACGGATATAGAGCTGATGCGTATGAAGAAGAAAGTGCAAGAAGGTGCTATTCCAGAAGCAAGAATCGATGAAGAAGGAATACTTCGAGTCAACTCCAGACTTTGTGTTCCTAACGATTTTGACTTGAAGCATAGAATAATGATGGAGGCACACAACACACCGTTTGCAATCCATCCTGGGAGTACCAAAATGTATCACGATCTTCGACATACATTTTGGTGGAGCAATATGAAAAGAGAGATCGCGGAGTTTATCTCGAGGTGTTTAACTTGTCAACGTGTAAAGGCGGAGCATCAAGTGCCAAAGGGTCCATTGCAACCGCTTGAGATCCCGAAATGGAAGTGGGAACACATTACTATGGATTTTGTTACAGGTCTTCCCAAGGTTTCTCAAGGCATAGATGCGATTTGGGTTATTGTTGATAGATTAACCAAGTCCGCTCATTTCTTGCCGATACGTGAGACTTATTCCCTTGAACGTCTTGCTAGTATGTACGTGAACGAGATTGTGAGATTGCATGGCATGCCAGTATCCATAGTTTCGGATCGTGACCCAAGATTCACTTCACGATTTTGGGTTAGCTTGCAGAAAGCTATGGGCACGGATTTACGATTCAGTTCAGCATACCATCCTCAAACGGACGGACAATCAGAGAGGACTATTCAAACTCTTGAAGATCTATTAAGACTTTGTGTCTTAGATCTCAAAGGGAGTTGGGATAAGTACCTACCATTGGTGGAATTCTCCTACAACAACAGTTATCAGGCGAGCATAGGTATGGCTCCATTTGAGGCGTTGTATGGAAGAAAATGTCGTTCTCCAGTATGCTGGGACGAGGTGGGTGAAGCAACATTGTTGGGACCAGAGTTGGTACGCATTACTACAGAGAAGATCCAAACGATTCGACAACGTATACAAACGGCACAGGATCGACAAAAGAGTTATGCGGATCTTCATCGGAAGGACGTGGAATTTAATATTGGGGATCATGTATTGTTACGTGTTGCACCATGGAAGGGAGTTACAAGATTTGGGAAGAGAGGAAAGCTCAATCCAAGATTTGTTGGTCCATTTGAGATTCTTGAGCGAATAGGAAATGTGGCATATAGACTCGCATTACCTCCAAGCATGTCTCGTGTTCATAATGTTTTTCACATATCTATGCTTCGTAAATATGTTAAAGACCCAAACCACATTATTGAGTTAGAACCAGACGAGATAGCTGAAGATTTAACGTACGAGGAGGTACCTGTTAAGATCTTGGATAGGAAAGAGCATGTCCTACGCACGAAGGTTATACCACAAGTTAAGGTTTTGTGGAGAAACCATGCTATTGAAGAACTGACCTGGGAGTTGGAATCAGAAATGAAAGCGAGGTATCCTCACCTTTTTGAAACATCAGGTGCGTACGTCAATTTCGAGGACGAAATTTCATAAGGAGGGGATGTTGTAAGACCCCAACTTATTAATGAATAAAATCAAATTTTCTCTAAATATTATTGTGAATAATAAGGGGGTTAATTTGATATAATACTTTGGTTATGGGTGAAATGTGCAAATTTTGCAAAATAAGCAAGTGGTTATAAAATATTTATTTTTGGTCGGTGAATATTCGGTTGGTCGTGGAATATTCTTGCTGTCGGGGAATATTCGTACGACGACGCAGCCTTGTGTGGGCCCCATAACGGAAAGCGATTGGATGAAGAAAACGACAAGTATAAGTTGTTTATTAATAATGGCGTAGTTGTTACCGTTAACACTGTTTAAATACCCGGTGGTTAAAAATACAGTAATAACGCGTGGTTGCATAGTAGCACACGGATTGCACAGTATAGTTGAATTATTGATTCGTACGTAAGAAGGCACTACTCAATAATTGTTACAGTGATTACTGTTCAATATTTTATTTTATTAGTTCAATAATTGCTGCATTGATATTTTATATTATTGTTGTTTTAATAATTATTGCTGCACAGTATTTTCATTTATCAGATCAATAATTCATATTATTTGAATAATATTATTAGATAACATTATTGGCAATGTCTAGAAAGTTCTGTCTAAGGAGAGGTTTGGTCATCTAATTGCGCGCCAGTAAGGAGAAATCCTTATTGGAAAGCCCCCTCTTTCCTGGGAACGGCCTGATTGTCATAAATGTGATTCTGTAATATTATTTATGAATAATTAATTATTGATTCATATGATAAGGAAATATTTATTTTATGTGGATATAAATGAGGGATATATTTTTGTGGTTAAAAATGAAGGAGTTAATGTTGAGGTTTTTATCCATATTTTTGTCTGAATGGAGGTATTAAAAATCAGGGTTTTTGAGATATTTTGCAGGGGTTATAATTTTTAATCCGACCGTTGGATCGTGGTAATTTTTGGATATGTTATACATATATAAGTTGAGTATATGCCCACAAATTTTGAACCGTTAAAAATGAACGTATGATTTATTATGAATTTTACAAGATGACTGGTTCAGAAATTGTTGAATTTTCGGAGTTTATCATTTTGATGGAAAATTCTAGAATTGGTGGGCCCCACTTGTGGTTGGTGAAGAAATGTGCTGAATTATATTTCAAATGTGGTGGGTGGGAATAGTAGCAGGTAAAGCCATCAGGTTGCAGGTCAAACCTACCAAAATTTTCCTATAAATAGAGGGCTAAGTTAGAATTGAAAATCACACCAGAAACAAGTTTTCTCTCTTTCTCTCTCTAGATTATTGAGTGTATTTTGTGAGTATTTAGATACTTTGAGAGTTTCTATTCATCAGAGCAAGTTTCTTTCAGCCTTATACCGGTATTCCGACCAGAAGTACTGATATTTTGAGGTAAGGGATATTATTTTCTTCTTAATGATATTATTTTCCTCAATATCATTATGCTGAAATATTGATATGAGTTTTTATCAAATTTGGAACTTTTTGTGTCGGGGGTTACTATTCACGTATACGGCACTATTCACATATACGGCACTATTCACGAATACGGCACTATTCACCGAAAAATAAAATTTTTTCTTTTTGTCCAAGATGTCTATTATGGTTACTATCTTTGATTGTATCCATGTTTTGATCTTTATTTTTGAATTCTGCTTCACAATTGATTATTATGAAGTATTATTGATCTTGGATAAACTGTTATACGAATCCCTACTATTTGTCCTTCTGTCTCATTGGATTCGTTCTCTTTAAGATATTTTTCATCATCCTCAGTCCTAAATGATGATATTACTGAATATCTTTGGCCTGTAGTGCAAAGATGTATAATTACTTGATGAATATCTTTGGCCTGTAGTGCAAAGATGAACAGGTGTTGAGATGAACATGACCGACTGATGATACAAATGAATATCTTTGGCCTGTAGTGCAAAGATGAATATTTGGTTAAAGATGATTATTAATTGATGTTACAGGGATAAAATATTGATGATGAACTTTTAAATCTTAGAAGATAGTAGAATTCTTTCTCTACTTGACTCTTCTAATGGTTTGCTGTTTCCGCTGCAGTTGTTGATCTAAAACTTGTTGTCGATTATATTTTATCAGATTTTTCCCTGTTGAAGACTAACGATAATTTGTTGTATATTATCTTAGTCATAATATTCTTTACTGGGCTAGTTGAGCTCACCCTTTTCCTTTTTGTTCCATTTTTCTTCTCAGGAGGTGAGAACATAGCAGGATCTAGTCGGGGTATGGAGTGATGGTTCTAGAAAGATGTATTAGCAGTCCTCACTATTTCTGTAAAATAGTGTTTGAATAATTGTAATGAGGATTTATTTGAGTGTGGATATTGTCTAGAAGACAATATTTGTATTTAAACTCACAGTATGTGTTGTCGTATTTTGCACGACAATTGTATTATTGAAGTTGTAGTTTGCTTTCTGTACCATGTATTTGGCGACTCAGAATGGGTGTTGTATACCTATTCTGGGGGCGTCACATTGCATGCTAATATAACAAGTTTAGAGTTAGGAAAAACTTGCATAATCATAATAACTATCTCGACGAAAGTGTGGAGATGGAAAGCTTGTATCATCATGAATAACTAGATACAATCAAGTTGCTCAATGAAAATACTTTACTCAATAAAGCTTAGAATTATGAAAATTGCATAACGACGATTTAGGATTAGAAAAACTTGCTCAACTATTAACAAAGTAGAGTTAAAGAACTTGCCTTTCGCGTAGATTAAACCGTTAATATCCAAATCACAATATCCTATATACATATGTTAACATGACACGATTAGTCATAATCAACACTACATCATGTATGGTTTAAATGTCTAACCATGTAATCAAATTTTATTCCTAAACGATAATAAACTCGCTAGGTATTAACACCATGCTCGTTCAACATATTACAATACTATAATAACAGAATTATTTGGTCATATAGCATTACAACTAAAGTTTCAGACTTCTATGCAAGACAGAAGTCATTTCAGAGCATTCTGCTAAGTGGCGCCGCGGCGCCACAGTTTGAACTGTGGGCCATGCTGCGGCGCTGAGGTGGCGCTTCGGCGCGAGTAACATATAAGGACTCGGCGCTGCGGTGCGAGGTCCGGTGCTCCGGTGCTGACTTCGGCGTTGCGGCGCGAAGTCTGGCTGGGGCGCGATTTTTGGCGCTAAGGCGCGAGATTTGACGTTGGAGCGTGGATTTTAGCGCTGGGACGCCGAAACTCACAGAATCAAACCAGAAAAACAGAACAAAGTTACTGTCTAACTTTTTAACAGCAATTGACACCCATTAACATGTATAACTTCACGTAAATTACACATAAAAGTTATGAAGCATTCGTGTACAAATTTTACACAACTAAACAACAATATCAGAGAACTAATTCTTTGAAAACACTGGTTTTCTTTGAAACCAGAATTTTAAAACTCCCTTGTTGATATCTAAAATACAATGAACGTAAATCCAGAATTATAACCAACTTAATACTTTTGGAATACTAGCATACCAACATATAGTCCAATTAACATATACAAAGTTCAATTCGCGTATTAGTTCACAATTTGCATAATCACATACCAATTTTATTATTGTGCAAAACATACGTTCATACATGTTTTTCACTGTAAAACACATTTTCCTTTTTCTTGTATACGTAATCTAGCATACAATCTCATATATGCATATGCTAATATAACAATTACAGTTACACATACACATAAAATATCTTACGAAATTGTAAAAACATAGTTCTACAGAAACTTTGATAAAAACTTTATACCCAGTGATATTCAAGAAAACAAAAAATATCAAGTTCATAGGAAAATGGCTTAAACATATCTACGTACATGTATTAAGGTTAGAGAAACTTACCTTTTTGTTTGCTTAAGAATCTTTGTTAACAGACTTGCTTCGAAAATCACGTTTTCTCTCTAACTCTCTCAAAACTCTGAACTTTTCTCCCTGAAAACCTTTTTCTGAACTTGTTCTTAAACTTAAGCCATATACAATATACGTAACATAAAATAACACCAACGTACCAGTTTTAAAAACGTATAAAACCGACGCCACACTTATTACCCTAATAATATATCAGTTACCAAATATATATATATATATATATATATATATATATATATATATATATATATACTAATAATTTAAATTTAAAAGAAATCCAAAAGTCATAGGGCATTGTTTGACAAACTATTTACAAAATAAAGGATTAATATACTTAAACCTTGTTTGGCAAAATTAAATTAAAATTACTTTAATTTATTTTAATAACTTTTTATAACATAGCTATTTGTCACACTTTATTTAATAATAATTTATTAAATAATTCACTTAATCACATAACTCAATCCACATAACACATTAATTATTTAACAAATAAATAATTAACTAAATCAAATCAATCAAATTGAACAATTATTTATCCAATAATAAACACATCCAATAAATATTTATATAAATCAATAAATATTTATAATTTACATTAAAAAAACTCTAGAATGTTACAGGGTATGCGTATTATTGATGCATATGGTGATGTGTATGATAATAAATGGAATTGATTATGGACTATTGACCAATGTGATTGAATTTTATTTTAGTTGGATGCATATATGTATGAATTTTATTAAATGGGGTCTGCTTACCTCGTCTTCTCTAATTTTTTCTTAATGTAAATTCTATCTCCCTCCTATGTACTTCCCCTTGACTGCTGATCAAGGTTTCTATTTATTTTAAATAATTTTGTAATAGAAATAGTTAGAATTAATTTTGAAGAATTGGAGATCAAGGGGCAAGGAGCGCTTGAAGACCCGTTTGTAATGGAGCCCGGGTTTAAATGTAATAGTTATATTTAAATATCAATTCTTGCACCCCTAGGGTTTGACCTTTTGGTTCACTTGGTGGCTCTAGTGAACCAAACTAGAATAAAAGTCCATAATCAATCTAGGTAGATTATAGTATTCTATATGTGCATGCTTATACTATATATATTATGCAAACATGCTTCGCATGTTAATTAATATGACGCGTATTTTATATATATATGTGTGCATGCGTGTTAAATAAGATGAGACAAATTAATAACAAACCCCTCAAATATTTTATATTAGCTGTAACGTTCAAAGATATTTGGAATATCGAATGTCGCCTTCTAGCATGATAAAAATAATAGAGTATCAATTAATTATTATAAGTTTGTTGTGTCACCACAAGGCTTATCTTAATTCTTTGAGATGTTAATTTTATCACATTTGATGCTTATAAAAAAATTGAACAATATTATTTTGTTATGTCACCACAAGGATAATATTTTTCTTTTCTGAATATATAGAGTACTAGGTTGGACTTAACTCAAATCATTTTGATTCGGATGTGCCACCACTTGATCAAAATAATCTAAGAGGCAAAATACAAGGAGTTGCATAGTTGATGTAATTGACAAAAGTTGTCTACCTATTTATTTATATATAGTTTGTTGTGTCACCACAAGGCTATATACATTTGAAATGGGATCCTTATTCTCACTAGCAAATCTTTAATTAGATTTTGCCGAACTATATAAGTGAGGGTAATATAGTTTGAAGAAAATAGTAGGAGATACCAATTTAAAACAAGACCTAAATTATTTTGGTAATTAATAAAAGAATGTATGCTAAAATGTTGTTAATTACAAATTCATTTACTGAATTTTACAATGTCTAAAATTACTATCACTGCGTAGCATATTAAATGCTAAATTAACCTGACCGAATTAAACGGATTGGTTAAGAAAATTGAGAATAGTTCTCATAGCTGAAAAGCTATCTTATGTCCTTAATACACCTATCCATGCAATGGTTGCAGACAATGCCTCTGAGGAAGAGATTGCTACTTTTAGAAAGTGGCAAGATGATGCACAGTTGGCTCAATGCATCATGCTCACATCCATGACTAACGAGCTTCAGCATCAACATGAAACTATGGATGCTCTTACTATATCCCTGCACATCAAGTAGTTGATGGTGAGGAAAGTAGGACTATAGATATCAGATATCTAAGGAGCTCTTCCAATCTAGAATGACCGATAACACTATAGTACAGACAAAAGTCCTTAATATAATCATTTTGATTGAACAATTAGGACAACGGATTTTGTCATGGATAGAGAGTTGAGCTAAGATTTGATCTTGCACTCACTCCCGGACTCCTTTCACAATTGTTGTAAATTTTTTATATGAACAAGCTAGATATCTGCTTCGCTGATTTGCTTAACATGTTGAAAAATAGTTGAGAGTCACTTTCCAACCAACAAAAACCATGTCTTACTGACAGGGGCCAAAGGATCTTTTGAAAAGAAGAACGATTCATAGAAGGTAAATAAAAAGATAAAAACAAAGGATAATAAGAACAAAATTGATACGGATAGCAAAGGAGTTTGTTTCCACTGCAATAAGCCTGAACACAGGAAAAGAAACTGCGAGAAGTCTCTTGTAGAGGCTAACCAGAAGAAGCTTAATCAAGCTTCGATTATAAATATAGTTTTTTGTTTATGATTGAAATAAATTTTTCTTTAAGTCAAGGTTCTACTTGGGTATTGGATACCGGCTTTGGTTATCATAAATATAGATTTATAAAGGGACCAAGCAGAAGTAAAAAGCTAAACAAGAGACAAGTAATCCTATGCGTGGAAATGAAGCAAAGGTTGCCACATTAGCCATAGAAACTTATAGTTTAGCATTGCCTACGGGCAAGTCTATTAAGTCAATAAGTTGTTATTGTATTCCAGTTCTCGTTAGAAACATTATTTCTATTTTATTGTTGGACAATGAAATCTTTGGTATTATAATTAAGAACAATTGTTATTCTATTTATAATAATAATGTTTTGTATAGAACTAAAATACTACTTAATGGATTTTGTATACTTGACTTACATAAAAATTATTTTGCAAATTGAACAAACTAGTATAAGAAAAAGGAGATAATTATTCAAAAGGTTAAATGTGTGTATTTGCTGAAATACAAGTGTGAATTATTTGAAAGGTTCAAAGAATTCAGAAGTGAAATAAATTGGCAAAGTATTAAGATTCTTTGATTAGATCAAGAAATAAATACTTGTGCAATAAGTTTCTAGATCATCTCAAATGATTTTCTCATAATGGACGCCACCTGATACGCAATAATTGATTGATGTATTTAAAAGAAAAAATTGTACCTTGTTGGACATGGTGCGGTCCATAATGATTTTACCGACATTCCAGTATCCTTCTAGGGTAATGTCCTAGAAATGGCTGCATATCTACAAAAAAGGTAACCTCAAAATCTAACCCCAAGACTCCATAAAAGTTATGGACAGGGAGGATTCCTAATCTTAAGTATGTTAAGATAAGGGGTTGTCCAACTTATGTGAAAAAGTTTCAAAAGATAAGCTTGGGACAAGATTTGACAAGTACAGATTTGTGGGACATCCTAAAGTAAGTTTAGGGTATATGTTCTATAATCCTACTTAGCAAAAGGTGTTTGTTGCGAAACACGCTACCTTCTAAGATAAAGATATTTTCATTGAAGGGGCTAGTGGGAGGATAATACATCTTGAAGAGTTCAAGAACTACAAAATACTATAAGTCAAATAAGAGGAACATGTAGATAGAACTATTGTACCATAACCGAATCGTAAATCTGGAATAATACCGAAGATACCTGGGAGGTATGGATTCATCATGGATGATGATGATGAGGTACGTATCATAAAAGATGATGATCCAGTTACATACGATGAGGTAAGAGTTGTAGACACTCAGAGAAATGGATTGAAGCAAGCTTCTCAAAATAAAACATTCATTTTGATGAAACAAATCAAAAGAGTTTAATTTTATCAAAAACAAGAATGAACCTAGTGCGTACAATAGGGTCAGTGGGAGCGTCGTGACATTCCTAGTATTATATGTTGATATATTACGGATAAGGAATGACATGCCAATGCTAGAATCAGTAAAGATAAAGTTGTCTAAACATTCCTCCATGAATGATTTAGGAAGAGTATCTTAATTGGGGATACAAATCTATATAGATAGATTTAAGAGGATGCTCGACTTAACCCAAGGAACGTATATTCATTTGATGCTAAAATCGTTTAGCATGGCAAACTCCAAGAGTTGTCTCATGTTGATGAGTCATGGAGTGTCTCTCTCTTAATAGTCCTCACAGACTCCTAAAAGAGAGAGCACATGAGTAACTATCACGTATGCAATAAAATGTACGAGACCTGATATTTATCGGTCATATTCTAGAGAAGATCACTGTAAGACGGTGAAAAACATCTTAAACTACTTAACCGATACTAAGGATGTGATTAAAATTTATGGTGGGTCTAAATTAAAACTAGAGGGGTTAACAGACTCAAGTATTTTAGACAAACCAAGACGACAGAAAATTCACTTTAAGGTAAAGCGTTACCTTGAACAGTGGTGCAGTGAAATTGGAACAGCAAAGAGTTGTTGGTTAAGTAATAAAGACAAAGTATATAGCTATAAATGAAGCTGCAAGTTGATTGTTTGGATGAAAAGTTCATTACAGAACTAGGAATAATTCCTAAGTTTCATCTTGGATCTAAACATGTGTTGTGGCACTTTCATTTGATTACAGGAATCACTAACAGATGGGAAATCACTATAGAGATAGTGCACTCTCAAGAACAATATTACATATTCATTAACTAAAGCTTATTCAACAGCAAGATAATCGTCACTTAGATAAGAAGAGTATGAGATACCATGGCGATTGGCTTTAGTGCAAGTGGGAGATTGAAAGTAGTATGTACACAAGCCAATCATGTTTGATGATAAAGCATATACTTTGTAACAATCTTATTCATTTATTAATAAAAAGTATTAATTTATTAAAGGCTTTTAATTATCTACATGATGTTGTTTTATAATATGTGATAACTCCACATTATAAAATTTTGTCCTCGAAATTTGCAAACGTACTTGAAATTCTGAAGAGATGAGAATTTTAAATTCTAGCTCCCAGGCTACTTTCTCTGTCCCATGGTTCATCCATTGCTCATCTCCTATATTTCAGATATCATTCTAAAATATAATTTCAAAACAAGGGTTAATTGACATGCCACATATTATCCCTATACTCTGACCGACCAATTAAATAACAAATACCTTAGGTAGGTCATACTAGCGAAGGATTAACCCGTCTCACCCCTCCTAGTTCTAGCCTCACATCTCAGCCAAGGATCATATCCCTAAGCTTTGATACTAAAAGTAGTATGCACACAAGCCAATCATGTTTGATGATAAAGCATATACTTTGTAACAATCTTATTCATTTATTAATAAAAAGTATTAATTTATTAAAGGCTTTTAATTATCTACATGATGCTGTTTTATAATATGTGATAAACTCATAGTTTTAAGCAATGCTTTTAGAATAATGATGATGATCATTCTAATGAGATCTAAATTCTTAGAAAGCTTAAAACTAAAATAGTTCCCAATCGTTGGATTACTAAATTGGGGATTAATGAATCCGGATAGATTGGTACATACGTTGCATACTCATTGAATGAGGATGATTGATCTCATGATCATTTGTGTGGAGACACTAAAGCAAGTATGTAGGTGCTTATTAGAGAATAAGTTCACTGAACGTGGCTCGTTAAGAAATACCTAATAGAGTTTTACTTGCCTGTCAATAGGAATTTCTGTAGTGATAGTAGTACAAGTGATCCTTGGACTTGAGATCATCATAGTATCTTGTGTATGATGAGTTATACTTTGTGTGACGCCCCCAAAATTAGGTATACATCACCCATCTTGGGTCGTCAGATACAAAGTACATAATACAAATATAACTTACTAATACAACTGTCGTGTACAATACGACAAAACATAAACTGTGAGTTTGAATACAAATATTATCCTTTAGAGAGTATTCATACTCAAAAGGAGTCCTCATTACATTTATTAACACACTATTACATAGAATAGTGAGGACTACTAACTAATACTATCATTCGAACCATCACTCCGTTCCCTGACTTGCCCCAGCTACGTTCTCATTTCCTAAAGAGAACAGTGAAAGAAAAGGTGAGCTCAACTAGCCCAGTAAGAAATATTATGACTAAGATAATGCAGAATAAATTATCATTTGCCTTCAACAATGTTAAACTGATAAAATATAATAGACATCAAGTTTCACTGCAGCGAAATAAGCAATCCATTAAAAGAATCAAGTAGAAAATAAACTCTACTATCTTTTATGATTTAAAAGGTTTTTCAACACTGTTATCGCTGGGACTCAGCTTAATAAAATAATCCACATCATCGAATCACCCGTACACTAAGGCCAAGGATATTCGTGTATTCATTAATGATCATGATCATGCCAACAACTGTCCATCAACGCACTACGGGCCAATGAGGACTTTTACCACATCATTTGTAACATTACGGTCATGATTATACCGAATAATCCCTGGTCATAATCATACCAAGTCCATCTATGCACTACAGGCCACAAATGACTTTTAACATTTTATAAACATGAGGATGATGACAATGATATAAGAATTCAATAAAACAAGTTCAAGAATTAATTTATCCAAGAATTAACAACGTCCAAATTGTCAACATGATACTGCTTTGTGGAGTAAAATTCAAGAATGCTTAGAAGAATATTTTCACGAAAAGATACTGGATGAAACGCAATTATCAAGGATATTCCACAAATTTCATGAAGTATAGAAGTCAAAACTTAACCAACTGAGTATAATAAAGAATGAAATAACAAAAAAATCACCATGCATGCGATAGACCGCACAGACAGGTTATTCCAACAGAATAATAAATAATGGAACCAGGTCCGGCGTAAACATAGAGACAGGATATTTCGACAGAATAATAAATAATGGAACCAGGTCCGGTGTAAAACACACAGACAGGATGTTCTAACAGAATAATAACAAGACGGAACTAGGTCCGGTGTAAAACACATAGACATGATGTTCCAATAGAATAATAATAAAAACGGAACCAGGTCCGGTGTAAAACACACAGACAGGATGTTCCAACAGAATAATAGAAGAATGTCACCAAGTATAGGGTAGACCGCGTATACAGGTTATTCCAACAGAATAATAAGAAATGGAATAACGACAGTTCTCTTCATGAATAAGAAAGAATAACACCCCTTACCGTTTTAAAGAAGAGCTGAAATAAGGAAGTAGTTAAGTAGCAGAATACTCTTCTTCTCTCTCTTTATAGTTTCTTTCTATAGTTTCTCTCTCTAGAGTTCAGTGAATTCGTAAGAAATAATGAAGGAATGAGCTGCTATTTATAGAAAAATAGAATGCATAGTAACTAATCCATGAACGGTCCAGATTGATTACTTTAATCTGACGGTCCATATTTAAAAAAAAATCTTTTAAATAAAATATAATATATTCTATTTATAGAATAACTTTAATAAAGTATTCTGTTTTATATAAAAAGATGTTTCTGTTTTATTACGTTAATAATACTAATAAAACAAAATGTCATTATCGCTAAATAATCCATATTATTAACTGACAATAATTGAATCAAACTGAGTGACTTCTCACATAAGCATTAATAATCAATACCGTGTGTTACTATGCAACCACACGTATTACTGTACTTTTACTACCGAGTAGTTCAACAGTAACAATGGTAAAACTTCCGCCGTTATTTTTAATAAAATATTTTTGTCGTTTCTCAATCCGACAATAATTCAATTGTGGGGTCCACCAATGATTGTGCCGTTGTACGAATATTCCCTGTTAAAACGAATATTCCCCGACCAATCGAATATTATATAACAACTTGCGTACTTTGCAAAATTTATAAATATTACCCACAACTATAACATTATATCAAATTAACTCCATAATATTCAGAAATGATATTTATAGAAAATTCATCTTTATTTATAAAAGTTGGGGTCTTACAACCTCCCCTTCTTATGAAATTTTGCCCTCAAAATTAGGGTACGTACCTGGTATGTCGAAGAGGTAAGGATACCTTGATTTCATTTCAGATTCTAACTCCCAAGTCATTTCCTCAACATCGTGGTTTCTCCACAAAACTTTGACTTGAGGTATAACCTTGGAGCGTAGAATATGTTCCTTCTTATCCAAGATTTGAACAGGAACTTCTTCATACGTCAAATCCTCCGCTATTTCGTCCGGTTCTAACTCAATAATGTGGTTCGAGTCTTCCACATATTTGTGTAACATGGATATGTGAAAAACGTTATGAACACGAGACATACTTGGCGGTAAAGCGAGTCTATAAGCCACAGTTTCTACTCGATCGAGGATTAAAAATGGACCGATTAATCGAGGATTGAGCTTTCCTCTTTTTCCAAATCTCGTAACTCCTTTCCATGGAGCAACACATAAAAACACATGATCTCCTACATCAAATTTCACGTCCTTTCGATGAAGATCATCATAACTCTTTTGTCGATCTTGTGAGGTTTTTATACGTTGTCGGATCGTTTGAATCTTTTCTGTAGTCATACGTACCAACTCCGATCCCAACAATGTTGCTTCACCCACCTCATCCCAGCATACTGGAGAACGACATTTTCTTCCATACAATGCTTCGAATGGAGCCATGCCAATACTTGCTTGATAACTGTTGTTGTAGGAAAACTCCACCAATGGTAAAAATTTGTCCCAACTTCCCTTGAAGTCAAAGACACAGAGTCTTAATAGATCTTCAAGAGTTTAAATAGTCCTCTCTGATTGTCCGTCCGTCTGAGGATGATATGCTGAACTAAATCGTAAATCCGTGCCCATAGCTTTTTGTAAACTAACCCAAAATCGTGAAGTGAATCTTGGGTCTCGGTCAGAAACTATGGATACTGGCATACCATGCAGTCTTACAATCTCGTTTATGTACATACGAGCAAGACGTTCAAGTGTATAAGTTTCTTGTATCGGTAAAAAATGAGCAGACTTGGTCAATCTATCAACAATGACCCAAATCGCATCAATACCTTGAGAAACCTTAGGAAGACCGGTAACGAAATCCATGGCAATGTGCTCCCACTTCCATTCTGGAATTTCAAGTGGTTGCAATGGACCTTTTGGTACTTGATGCTCCGCTTTGACTCGTTGACAAGTTAGACACCTTGAGATAAACAACGCTATCTCTCTCTTCATATTGCTCCACCAAAATGTATGATGAAGATCATAATACATTTTGGTACTTCCAGGATGGATTGCAAACTGTGTGTTGTGCGCCTCCATCATGATTTCATACTTTAAATCAGGGTTGTTAGGAACACAAAGTCTGGAGTTGACTCGAAGTATTCCTTCTTCATCGATTCTTGCTTCCGGCATAGCACCTTCTTGCACTTTCTTCCTCATACGCATCAGCTCCAGGTCTGTAGCTTGAGCAGCTTTAACTTTATCGATTAAAGTCGGTTCTACTCATATATTCG
Source organism: Panax notoginseng (assembly GCA_016801055.1). Classification (NCBI taxonomy): domain Eukaryota; kingdom Viridiplantae; phylum Streptophyta; class Magnoliopsida; order Apiales; family Araliaceae; genus Panax; species Panax notoginseng. Next base: position 53,485,457 of record CM029023.1, read on the forward strand.
CCATCATCACATGGGTCCCTGGAGTCTTTAACTCTATCTTCATCCTTTGCAAATCACACAAAATGGGCCTTTGTGTTGACAATATCGCACTCGTACTTGCATATGATCTTCTACTCAATGCGTCAGCTACCACGTTCGCTTTTCCAGGATGGTATTGAATAGTATGATCATAATCTTTCAACAGTTCAAGCCAACGTCGTTGTCGCATGTTGAGTTCCTTTTGAGTGAAGAAATATTTAAGGCTTTTATGATCCGTAAAGATCTCCACCTTCTCCCCATACAAGTAATGCCTCCAAATTTTAAGTGAAAAGACAACAGCTGCCAACTCTAGATCATGAGTAGGATAATTTCTCTCATATTCTTTGAGTTGTCTTGATGCATAGGCTATGACTTTTCCATGTTGCATGAGAACGCATCCCAACCCTTTGCTCGAAGCATCACTGTAGATGACAAATCCCTCCGAGCCAGATGGTATTATTAGAACAGGTGCTGAAATGAGTCTCCTCTTGAGTTCTTGAAAACTCTTCTCACATTCTTTGCTCCAACCGAACTTTATATCTTTCCGAGTCAGCTGAGTTAATGGAGTAGCGATTCGAGAAAATCCTTCCACGAATCTCTGATAATAACCAGCTAAACCAAGAAAGCTACGTACTTCGGTCACTGATTTAGGTTGCTCCCAGCTTTGAATAGCTTCAATCTTTGTCGGGTCAACCGATATTTCACGACTTGATACTACGTGCCCAAGGAATGCTACCTCCTCCAACCAGAACTCGCATTTCTTCAATTTGGCATAAAGCTTGTATTCACGAAGCTTTTGGAGTACCAGCCTCAAGTGTTGCTCATGATCTTCACGGCTTTTGGAATAAATAAGGATGTCATCAATAAAGACGACCACAAAGTGATCCAAATATTCCTTGAATACCCGGTTCATCATATCCATGAAGGCAGCAGGAGCATTAGTCAATCCAAAGGACATGACTAGGAATTCATAATGCCCGTACCGAGTTCTGAAAGCCGTCTTTGGAATATCCTCAGTTCTAACCTTCAGCTGATGATATCCAGAACGAAGATCGATCTTTGAAAAGAATTGTGCTCCTTGCAACTGGTCAAACAGGTCATCAATATGTGGCAATAGGTACCTGTTTTTGATGGTGACATGATTCAACTCCCGATAATCAATACAAAGTCGCATACTTCCATCTTTCTTCTTCACGAATAGAACAGGAGCACCCCAAGGAGAAGTACTAGGACGAATAAAGCCAATGTCTAACAATTCCTGCAGTTGGATCTTTAACTCCTAAAGTTCAATAGGAGCCATTCGATATGGGGCTTTGAAAATGGGTTTTGTACCGGGTTCAAGGTCGATACAAAATTCAATTTCACGCTCTGGGGGTAGGCCAGGAAGTTCTTCAGGGAATATGTTAGGGAATTTATTAACAATAGAAATATCATTTAAAACTGACGTATTTTTGTTTAGATCCGTGACATGAGCTAAGAAAGCTTGACATCCGTTTTTTAATAAACGAATAGCTTTATGGCTTGAGATGACAGCAATTGATTTTAATGGTTTGGTTGCTTGAATTCGCATAATATGTCGATTAGGAATATGAAAGCTAACAACCTTACGAAAACAATTAATTTTTACATGATGAGTAGTTAACCAATCAATCCCTAGAATCACGTCAAATGCAAGTATTTTTAATGAAATAAGATCGACAGGTAATGTGTGGGTACCAACTTGAACCAAACAAGACTTATAAACCGTGGATGTAATGAAGGTTTCTCCCAATGGAGTTTCCACAGATAAGTCAAAGTCTAATTTCTCCGGAATCAAATTTAATCGATGAGCGCAAGTAGGAGAAATAAAAGAATGGGTAGAACCGGTATCAAACAAAGTATAGACTTCGTTAGAGTTTACGATAAGCTTACCCGTGATGACCTCATTCGGGTTCCTTGCTTTCTGGGAGGTCACAACAAACGCTCTCCCTTGCACTACCGGTTTTGACTTTTCTGGGACGGCCTTTGGTGTCTCCATCTTGGCTGAACTTATTTTTGGTAGACGACAAAATCGAGCTAAATGACCTTCTCTTCCACAATTATAACATGTTTTAGATGGCATCGCGCAGTTTGGACTGATGTGCCCCTCCCCTCCGCATTTAAAACATATGATAGGTGGTCGTTCTCCTTCCTTAACAACGGGTGCTGGGGCTGACGTCTTTCCATCATTGTTGAATCTCCTCTTCTTGAAATGACCATTCTTATTATTTTGGCCCTGATTTCCACCGAAGTGGTTACCTTTTTTGGCCTGTTGATTCCCTCCACACTTGTTGTCACCGCTTCGATGACTGCTCTCACTGGTATTATCATTTTGTCGACTGCTCTCTTTTGGTTGCGTTGACTCGTTATCGCGCTCTACTAACTGAGCCCTATTCACAACATCTAAATACAAACACAGTTTATGAGAAATAAGATATTGACGTATCTCAGTTTTCAAACCTCGCAAAAACATTCGCGTCATTCGCTCTTCATTATCCACCAAGTGGGACGCAAATCGGGACAACTCAGCAAATTTAGCCTCATACTGCGACACGGTCATATTATTCTGCTCCAATTTGATGAACTCCACCTCCTTCATGTGACGAACACTTTCGGGAAAGTATTTGTCATTGAACAGCTCTTGGAACTTCTCCCAAGACATCTTCAGTGCGGCAGGTTGAGTACGCTTAATCGATTCCCACCAGTAATCTGCCTCTCCTCGCAACATAAAGGCGACAAAGGGAACCTTTAGCTCCTCGGAGCATCCCAAGACATCAAATATCTTGGTAATCTGCTTTATCCATGTTTCCGCTATAAGTGGTTTTGGCTCTCCCTTAAACTCTGGTGGTCCCAGCTCCTTGAATTGTTTAGCGGTGACCGTCCGAGAGTTTTCAGTGTTTCCACCTATATTTTGGACAGGAGCCGCTCTCGCCTGCTGTTGCATGAACTGCATAAAGTTTCTGAACATTCCATCATTCATCATCTGGTCAGTGTTGTTGTTTGCATGAGGATTGTCACCTTCCTGATGCACATTATCCTGATTATTGATATGTGGTGAATCAACAGTCGCCTGTGCTCCATTGCTATTCTCAACATTCTCAGATGCCATTTTCAGATACTGCCACAAAATAAAAATTAATTGATATGTCATATATTATCCTTATATTATGACCGACCAATTAAATACCATGCAAATAAACTTAGGTAGGTCATACTAGCGAAGGAATTTCCCGTCTCTCCCCTCCTAGTTCTATTCACACATCTTAGCCAGGGATCATATCCCTAAGCTCTGATACCAACTGTGACGCCCCCAAAATTAGGTATACATCACCCATCTTAGGTCGTCAGATACAAAGTACAGAATACAAATACAACTGTCGTGTACAATACGACAAAACATAAACTGTGAGTTTGAATACAAATATTATCTTTTAAAGAGTATTCATACTCAAAAGGAGTCCTCATTATATTTATTAACACACTATTACATAGAATAGTGAGGACTACTAACGAATACTATCATTCGAACCATCACTCCGTTCCCCGACTTGCCCCAGCTACGTTCTCATTTCCTAAAGAGAACAGTGAAAAAAAGGGTGAGCTCAACTAGCCCAGTAAGAAATATTATGACTAAGATAATGCAGAATAAATTATCATTTGTCTTCAACAATGTTAAACTGATAAAATATAATAGACATCAAGTTTAACTGCAGCGGAACAAGCAATCCATTAAAAGAGTCAAGTAGAAAATAAACTCTACTATCTTTTATGATTTAAAAAGTTTTTCAACACTGTTATCGCTGGGACTCAGCTTAATAAAATAATCCACATCATCGAATCACCCCTGCACTAAGGCCAAGGATATTCGTGTATTCATTAATGATCATGATCATGCCAACAACTGTCCATCAACGCACTACGGGCCAATGAGGACTTTTACCACATCATTTGTAACATTATGGTCATGATTATACCGAATAATCCCTGGTCATAATCATACCAAGTCCATCTATGCACTACAGGCCACAGATGACTTTTAACATTTTATAAACATGAGGATGATGACAATGATATAAGAATTCAATAAAACAAGTTCAAGAATTAATTTATCCAAGAATTAACAACGTCCAAATTGTCAACATGATACTGCTTTGTGGAGTAAAATTCAAGAATACTTAGAAGAATATTTTCACGAAAAGATACTGGATGAAACGCAATTATCAAGGATATTCCACAAATTTCATGGAGTATAGAAGTCAAAACTTAACCAACCGAGTATAATAAAGAATGGAATAACAAAAGAAATCACCATGCATACGATAGACCGCACAGACAGGTTATTCTAACAGAATAATAAATAATGGAACCAGGTCCGGCGTAAACGCACAGACAGGATATTCTGACAGAATAATAAATAATGGAACCAGGTCCAGTATAAAACACACGGACAGGATGTTCCAACAGAATAATAACAAGACGGAACCAGGTCCGGTGTAAAATACACAGACAGGATATTCCAACAGAATAATAATAAAAACGGAATCAGGTCCGGTGTAAAACACACAGACAGGATGTTCCAACAGAATAATAGAAGAATGTCACCAAGTATAGGGTAGACCGCGTATACAGGTTATTCCAACAGAATAATAAGAAATGGAATAACAACAGTTCTCTTCATGAATAAGAAAGAATAACACCCCTTACCGTTTTAAAGAAGAGCTGAAATAAGGAAGTAGTTAAGTAGCAGAATACTCTTCTTCTCTCTCTCTATAGTTTCTTTCTATAGTTTCTCTCTCTAGAGTTCAGTGAATTCGTAAGAAATAATGAAGGAATGAGCTGCTATTTATAAAAAAATAGAATGCATAGTAACTAATCCATGAACGGTCCAGATTGATTACTTTAATCTGACGGTCCATATTTAAAGAAAAATCTTTTAAATAAAATATAATATATTCTATTTATAGAATAACTTTAATAAAGTATTCTATTTTATATAAAAAGATGTTTCTGTTTTATTACGTTAATAATATGAATAAAACAAAACGTCATTATCGCTAAATAATTCATATTATTAACTGACAATAATTGAATCAAACTGAGGGACTTCTCACATAAGCATTAATAATCAATACCGTGTGCTACTATGTAACCACACGTATTACTGTACTTTTACTACCGAGTAGTTCAATAGTAACAATGGTAAAACTTTCGCCGTTATTTTTAATAAAATATTTTTGTCGTTTTCTCAATCCGAAAATAATTCAGTTGTGGGGTCCACCAATGATTGTGCCGTTGTACGAATATTTCCTGTTAAAACGGATATTCCCCGACCAATCGAATATTATATAACAACTTGCGTACTTTGTAAAATTTATAAATATTACCCACAACTATAACATTAGATCAAATTAACTCCATAATATTCAAAAATGATATTTATAGAAAATTCATCTTTATTTATAAAAGTTGGGGTCTTACACTTTGACTTATTCCTTAAAACCCTTAGGGTATATCAAAGGGTATGCTTGGGTATAATAAGTTTTACATGAAGATAATGTATGATCAATAAAGAATCTACCGCTTCTAGTAAAAGAAGAGAAATATCCTATGTGATTCGATAAATGATAACACAGTAGTCCTTGGCCAAGGCAGAATAAAATTAGAAAGGAGTTTCTAATTTGTATTATTTAGAGTTGTGCATTTAAGAGTCGAAATACATATAATTAAATAAATTAAGACTTGACAGTAATTCTATGTCTTATATTTAATTGGGACATTGTATGGTGGAAGAATTGAATTGTACGGTAACTATTTACTCAAAGGTTCTTTTATGATTAATATTAAAATCTATATTATCTGAAAAGTCATTAATCGCTAGGGAGGCTTATCCCTATTGTAGAATAAATATTATTTATTTAAATAAATTAATATTTTAATTTATTAATTAATATAAGATTAGAATTTTTCTAACTTATTTATTTACAACCGGTTTAATATGGAAAACCTAAAGGGTCACACCATAAAAAGAAGAATAATTAATTAAGAAGTTAATGGCATAATCATAATAATAAGTTAAGTATATTTAATTTAATCTATGGTGATAGAATAAATTAAATAGCTTAATATTTATTATTTAATATTTTAGAAATATTAAATATAAATTAATAAGAGGAATCTTATTATTATTATTACTATTATTATTATTTAATTCTTAAAAGAGTTTGGGAATTAATTAATAAAAGTACTCTCATATATTCCTAATAAGATTAGGAGGTTAAATTAATTAAAGGAGTTTAATTAATTAAAATAAAACTCAATTCTTTAATTGTTAAGGAGGATTGCCCATATCTATAAATATGAGGAGTCTTATTATGGGTGTAGAGTAGTTGTTGTTAACTTTTTGACAACAGACGTAATTCCAATAGTTGGGAGAGTACGCCATTTTCTATGAGAGATAGAAAAACTAGAGTTTTGCCAAATACCCATCTTCTTGAATCTTTCTTCTTCCTTGGTGGATCACCTCTAGAGGCCAAACACTTGGGTGGCTAACGTTGATCAAAGGAAGGAATCAAACCCGGTGGATTCAAGTTGAACGCGAAAAAGATTTGGAGGTGAACTTGTACCTGAGGAAACTTGAATCTTCAAGGGTATGATTCTTGTTCTTTTTCTTTTCGTTTAATTAATAATTGTGCATAAAGGATGATCCGGGTATATGGTTTGTAAAATTTTAAAACTCTATTTTATCACGTTTCCGCTTATTTTGTGCAATTTGATTGTGTTCATGAATATTACAAACCTAACAGGTATATCATACTTTATAACTTTTTTCCCTACCAAGGTAACCAAAATATTATAGCCGCCTTCAATTAACATCAAGGAAGAAAACTACACAATTAATCAAGCAAGTCTTCGCACTTCAAAATCGTCGTGGTAAGTTTTCAATTATGGTTGAAGATATGTTTAATTGTAGTTCTTCAAATTCTTCTCATGATAATATTAACATCAATAATATTGGTGTTCATAACATGAACCAATCACATATTAACAATTCAAAAAGTCCATACGAGGGTCAAATTTTTTTTTAGTATCCAAGATGCAGAAGAATTTTATAGAACCTACGCACGTAGTACTAGATTTAAAATTAAAATTGGGGCAAGTCATAAGCATGCCTACTACAACAATTTGTCCAAAAAACTTTTTACATGTACCAAAGCTAGAAAACCAATTGAAAAAAAAGAAACATGACGTTGATGAAGTTGAGGGTAGTAAGGTCAAAAGAAAAAGGGATTCAATAGGTCGTATGATGTGCAAAGCTAGAATGTCTGTTGTTCATCTAAAGAAAGAAGATACATGGAAAGTTTTAAAAATTGAGTTGACCCACAATTATGATTTGGTGACTCCGAGTAAGAAAAATTTCATTCAAACACGAAAAAATATAACTCTTGTTGCTCGAACTTTAATTGAAACTTTAAACAGTGCTGGAATTGGCCAAGTAAAATGTTGAATGTTTTAAGTGAAATAGGAGGAGGGATGGAAAATATCGGTTTTAGTGATAAGGATATTCGGAATGTTGTGTGAGATATAAGATGTGACATAATAGCTTCAAACGATGCTCAAGAAGCGTTGCAGTATTTGAAAAAACTTTCAACGAAAAATCCTCTATTTTTCTCCAATATCAAACGAGATGAAGATAATCGTATCGCATGCATTTTGTGGATAGATTATCGATCAATGATAGCTTACAAAAATTTTGGAGATGTAGTGACATTTGATACAACTTATCGGACGAACAAGTATTCCAGGCCGTTTGTTCCATTCACGGGGGTAAATCATCATTATCATTCCGTCTTGTTTGGTTTTGCGCTGATTAAAGATGAAACAGAGGATACTTTTGAATGGGTTTTTGAGACTTGGCTTCAAGCGTTGAATAATAAGGCACCGATCACCATTATAACTGACCAGGATAAAGCTATGAGCAATATGATTGCTAAGGTTCTTCCTGAAACACATCATGCACTTCGCACATGACATATTAGTAACAAATTTCCAGAAAAATTACATAAATTGTATGATGAGTACCCAACATTTAAACATGATTGTAACTTGTGTGTATATAAATCATTGACTTTTACGGAATTTGAGGAGCGATGGAAACGCTGATGATAGATTACGAACTGCATGATCATGATTGGCTCCAATCACTTTATGAGGTTAAGCACAAAAAGGTCATGGCATACATTGTAAGACCCCAACTTTTATGAATAATGATTAATTTTTCTCGAAATATATATTTAATATCATGGTGTAGATTTGATATAATGTTATAGTTGTGGGTAATATTTATAAATTTTACAAATGAAGCAAGTTGTTATAAAATATTAGATTGGTCGGGGAATATTCGTTTTAACAGAGAATATTCATATGATGGCACAATCATTGGTGAACCCCACAACGGAATTATTGGCGGAGCTAGCAAACGACAGAAATATCTTTTTATAAAAATAACGGCGAAAGTTTTACCGTTAACTGTTCAAATACCCGGTGATAAAAGTACAGTAATACGCGTGGTTGTATAGTAGCACACGGTATTGATTATTAATTCTTACGTGAGAAGTCACTCAGTTATACTTAATTATTACTACAGTAATTGTTGCATAGTATCTCACGTTATTTATTAAATTATTGTCACAATATTTTATATTATTAAATCAATAATTGAGATGACAAGTTATTCATATTATTGTTTGCATTGTTGACATTGTCTAGAATGTTTTGTCGAGGAAAGGGGTTTGGTCATCTAATTGCACGCCAATAGGGAGAAATTCTTATTGAAAAGCCCTCTCTTTCCTGGGAATGATCTGGTTAATAATATTACAAGCTATATTATTGATGAATAAATATTGTTAAAAATATTGAGGGCATTTTTTATGAAGTATTTGTTGTAAGTTTGGCGTATTATTTGGACCCCCACTTACTCATTTTTTAAAATAATCGGTAGAAAGTTATCTCAATTATATATATATATATATATATATATATATATATATATATATATATATATATATATGTGTGTGTGTGTGTGTGTGTGTGTGTGTGTGTGTGTGTATGTGTGTGTGTGTGTGTGTGCGCGCGCGCGCGCGCGTGTATGTATGTGTGTTGCATGAGAAAGGAGTATAAAGTGTGTAATGTGTGTGGGTGTGTGTGAATATATATATATAATTGGTGTGTGTATGATTGTGATATATAGATATAACATGTGAGTGGGTATATATATGTGTGTGTAAGATTTTATGAAAATCAAAGTAACAATCAAATTGCAAAAATAGCGGAAGTAAAGTAAAATAAGATTTTAAAATTTTTTACAACTCAATTACCCCGATCATCCTTTATGCATATTATTAATTAAAATAAAGAACAAGACGTTATGGAATCATACCCTTGTAGATACGAGCTTCCACAGGTACAAGTTCACCTCCTACTTCTCCACGATCTCCTTGAAACTCCGGGTAGATTTCTTCTTTTGATCAATGTTAGCCACCCAAGTGTGTGACCTCTAGAGGTGATCCACCAAGGAAGAAGAATTTTCAAGAAGAATGGAGTATTGGCTCAAACCCTAGTTTTTTCTAGCTCTATAGAAAAAAGGGGTGTACTCTCCAACAATTAGAATTACATATATCTGATCTCTAATATAAAACTCCTCTTATAAAGATATTAGGAAACCCTATTTAATTAAAATAAGGTATTATTTATTTAATTAAATAGGCTATCTAATCTTATTAGGGATAATTAATTAAACTCCTTTAACTAATTTTGTCTCCTAATCTTATTAGGAATAAATGAGAGTACTTATATTAAATTAATTTCTAAACTCTTTTAGAAATTAAAATAATAATAATTGTAATAATATTAATAAGACTCCTCTTATTAACTTATATTTAATATTTCTAAAATATTAAATAATAAATATTAAGCTATTTAATTTATTCTATCACCATAGATTAAATTAAATATACTTAACATATTATTATGATTATGCCATTAACTTCTTAAATAATTATTCTTCCTTTTATGGTGTGACCCTTTAGGTTCTCCATATTAAATCGGTTGTGAATAAATCAATTAGAACAATTCTAATCTTATTTAAATAAATAAATTAAACTATTAATTTATTTAAATAAATAATATTTATTCTACAATAGGGATCAGCCTCCCTAGCGATCAACGACTTTTCAGATAATATAGATTTCAATATTAATCATAAAAGAACCTTTGAGTAAATAGTTACCGTACAATTCAATCTTTCCACCATACAATATTCCAATTGAATATAAGACTTAGAATTACTGTCAAGTCTTATTTCATTTAATTATATGTATTTCGATTCTTCAATGCACAACTCCTAATGAATGCAAATTAGAAATTACTTTCTAATTTCATTTCACCTTGGCCAAGGATTCCTGGGTTGTCATTTATCGAATCACATAGGACATTTCTCTTCTTTTACTAGAAGTGGTAGATTCTTTATTGATCATTCATTATCTCCATATATAACTTATTACACTCAAGCATACCCTTTGATATACTCCAAGAGTCTTAAGGAATAAGTCAAAGTATAATTCATTATATATAAGATACTATGATGATCTCAAGTCTAAGGATCATTTGTACTACTATCACTACAGGAATTTCTATTGACAGGCAAGAAAAACTCCATTAGGTATTCCTTAGCGAGTCACGTTCAGTGAACTTATTCTCTAATAAGCACCTACATACTTGTTTTAGTGTCTCCACACAAATGATCATGAGATCAATCATCCTCATCCAATGAGCAAGCAACGTACGTACCAATCTATCCGGATTCACTAATCCAATTTTTAGTAATCCATTGATTGGGAACATTTTAGTTTTAAGCTATCTAAGAATTTAGATCTCATTAGCATGATCTCATCATGATTCTAAAAGCATTGCTTAAAACTATGGGTTTATCACATATTATTAAAATAATACCATGTAGATAATTAAATACCTTTAATAAATAATTCTTTTATTAATAAATAAATAAGATTGATTACAAAGTATGTGCTTTATCATCATACATGATTGGCTTGTATGCATACTACTTTCAATCTCCCACTTGTACTAAAGCCAATCATCGTGGTATCTCATACCCATCTTCTCCAAGTGACGATCGAACTGCTGTTGTGTTAATGCTTTAGTAAATAGATCTGCAATATTGTCTTGAGAGTCCACACACTCCAGGGTGACGTCTCCTCTTTCAATGATCTCTCTGATCAAATAAAACTGCCACAACACGTGTTTGAATTTCTGATGAGACCTGGGTTCCTTAGCCTGCGCAACAGCTCCGGTGTTGTCACAGAATAAAGGTACTGGTCCTGCAATGCTAGGAACCATACCAAGTTTGGAAATGAATTTCTTTATCCAAACATCTTCTTTTGCAGCTTCACTTGCAGCTATGTACTCTACCTCTATCAGTGAATCAGTAACTATTAGTTGTTTGGAACTCTTCCCACTCACTGCGCCACCGTTTAAAGTAAACATATACCCCGTAACGGATTTACTGTCATCTTGGTCCGTTTAAAAACTTGAGTCTGTGAAGCCCTCTAGTTTTAATCCAGATCTACCGTAGATAAGAAATACATCCTTAGTTCTTCTTAAGTACTTTAGGATATTTTTCACTGCCTTCCGGTGTTCTTCTCTTGGATTCCACTGATATCTGCTTGTTAAACTAAGTGCATGAGCGACATCTGGTCTAGTACATATCATACCGTACATGATAGATCATATTGCTGATGCATAAGGAATCTTAATCATACGGTCTCTCTCTTCAGGTGTCTTTGGGGTCTATTTCTTGGAGAGATGTATTACATGGCTCATTGGCATGATACCTCTTTTGGAATCTTCATGATAAACTTCTTTAGCATCGAGTCAATGTACGTTCCTTGGAATAAGCCAAGCGTCCTATTAGATCTATCTCTATAGATCTTTATCCCCAAAATATAGGGTGCTTTTCCCAAGTCTTTCATGGAGAAGTGTTTAGATAACCAGATTTTAATTGATTGTAGCATAGGAATATCATTCCCTATCAGTAATATATCATCAACATATAATACGAGGAATGAAACAGCGCTCCCACTAACCTTCTTGTACACACATGGTTCATCCTTATTTTTGATAAAATCAAACTCTTTGATTGTCTCATCAAAATGGATGTTCCACCTACGAGAAGCTTGCTTCAATTCATAAATGAATCGTTATAACTTACAGGCTTGATTTGTTTCAACCTTTGAAACAAATCCCTCTGTCTATGTCATATACACATCCTCCTCAAGTTTCCCATTGAGGAATGTCGTTTTCACGTCTATCTGCCAGATTTCGTAGTCATGGTAAGCTACAATCGCAAGCAAAATTCGAATGGACTTGAGCATTGCTACTGGTGAGAAGGTTTTGTCATAGTCAACTCCTTGTCTTTATTTGAAACCTTTTGCGACCAGTTGGGCCTTATAGGTCTCTACCTTGCCGTCTGCTCCAGTCTTTCTTTTAAAGACCCATTTACACCCAATAGGCTTCATGCCTTCAGGTGGTGAAACCAAAGTCCATACTTAGTTTTCATACATGGAGTCCATCTCAAATTTCATGGCTTCTTGCCACTTCTCTGAGTCTTTACTACTCATAGCATGTTCGTAATTCAATGGATCATCATCATCTATGATGCGTACCTCATCGTCATCCTCTATGACAAGTCCATACTTATCAGGTATCTTCGGTACTCTTCCAGATTTACGAATAGGGTGTGGTACAGAAGGAATCTCTACTTGGTTAGGTACCTCACTTTGATCTGTAGTATTTTGTGGTTCTTGAACCTCTTCAAGATATATCTTACTCCCACTGACCCCTTCAAGGATAAACTCCTTTTTCAAGAAAGTAGCATGTTTCGCAACAAACACCTTTTGATCAGTTGGATGATAGAAATAATACCCTGATATTTTTTTAGGGTATCCCACAAATCTACATTTGTCAGATCTAGTCTGTAGCTTATCATTTTCAAACTTTTTGACATAAGCTGGACAACCCCAAGTCTTAATATGCTTAAGATTTGGTTTTTTTCCTGTCCATAACTCATATGGGGGCTTGGGGATGGATTTTGTACGTACCTTGTTAAGTAGGTATGTAGCGGATTCTAGGGCATATCCCCAGAAGGAAACTGGAAGGTCGGTAAAGCTCATCATGGATCGAACCATGTCCAACAATGTTCGATTTCTCCTTTCAGATACACCATTCATCTGTGGCATCCCTGGTGGAGTCTATTGTGAGATTATACCATTTTCTTTGAGACAATTGAGAAACACACCACTTAAGTATTCTCCTCCTCGATCAGATCGAAGAATCTTAGTACTCTTATTAGTTTGCTTCTCTACTTCACTTCTGAACTCTTTGAACTTTTCAAATGATTCAGATTTGTATTTCATTAAATACACATATCACTACAAAAAAATGGGGCTTCAGCAACAACCGATTTTCGTTGCTAAAGGTGCCAAATTTCGTTGCAAAAGGGTTTTGGCAACGACTTTACTGTCGTTGCGTCTTTCGTTGCACAATGAGCGTTGCTAATTATTCCGCAAAGAATGTATTTTTTTCGATGCCAAAAGTAATATATTTTGCAATGAAATTTGGCTTTTGTACAGAGACATCGATCCTTTAGCAACAAAATATATTGTTGCAGAATAATTAAAATTTTGTTGCTAAAAACTCCATTTCGTTGCAAAAGCCTGCTAATTGGCAACGAAATGAACTCTCTTTTTTTTTTGCAACGACCATGTATTTTCGTTGCAATTGACACCATTTTGCAACGACATTTTTCGTTGCAGTAAATTATGAAAATTGTTGCCTAAGACTGCTTTCGTTACAGAATGTAAACTTTTTAGCAATGATTTTTGTTGCTAATTATATTATTTGGCAACGACATTATGCTGAATTAGTAACGAAAATGTTTGTTGCTGGTTATTTTTCAATAGCAACGAAAGTCGTCGATTAGCGACGACATTATATGTTGTCGTTTCTTTATATGTGCAATGAAATTTGATATGATTTGCAACGATAAAAAATGTTACCTTTTATTTTAGTATTAGCAACAATATCCTCTCCGTTGTTATTAGGTTAATTTTTCGTTGCCAAATATTATATTTTTAATGCCATTAGCAACGAAAAATTGTGCTAAATGTATAAAAAATTGTTGCTATATTAAAACTTGTTTAATGCTTTGGTAACGAATTATATTGTTGCTATATCAAAATTTGACATTCTTTTTGTGTACCTGGCTGGCTCAATGTCCCCATAACAAATAATGGCAAAAATACAAAAAACTAAAATATTATTAACTTAATAAAACCATCAACTACATAATCATTCATTATCTTTACAATTAACCATCTAAAACTACCACAGTTCTTCAATCAAAATATATATCTACATATATAGAGAGAGTACACTTCATAATTTCGTCCTTTGTCTTCCGTAAACGTAGCACGAAAATTTGATACCCAGTATTGTAAGGCAGGTCGTAGAAGCAATCTTCCTACACATTTAAAAATAATAGCAAGTCAGGAAAATGAAGCAAATAGGTCACCAAAGGCACTTAATGCCAAAATCAATACACAAAGATAATAGAGTTGCTACGTGGTACTAATGTACACCGTATTGCTCATAAGCAGAAAAAGATAAATAGATAATCACAATATCATTTGCTACAATCCAAATAGAAAAAAAACCTGTGCGACTATATGATTGCTCTGTTACAAGAAAAAATTAGAAACTTAATCGGCCATTTCATGAATTAATTTCAGTAAGCGTAGTGGTAAACATATTTTCTGTTACAAGACTTGTAGATTATTATTATATGTTGACCTCAAGTCAGAATTCAGTCGGATTCAACAACCACAAGCATCACACAATCTTAAATAACAATGCATAGATTTCTATATAGAAAGGACAACAATTATGAAAAAGTTAAAACTATTAGTCAATGTGAAAAAAATTTTCTTGAGACAACAAATTTTCATACAGTATATGCCCCAAAGACGCTAGCTATAATCACAGACATCATAGATTTAATTACACATGAATTCATATTGATTGCTATTATATTATTTATAATCCATGAACAGGTCTATAAACTTAATTAGAAATTAATAAATAATAGACTTTCAGGACATGATCTAGAAACAAACCAATACCAGCTTTATTGTTCACATGAACTGTTTAAACTTTTACGCTACCTTGTGACAATATCAGGGTATCCTTTTGCTGTGATAAATACGTGTTCTTCAGTTGCGCTGGAATATTGCATGCTACAAGAGATAGTTGTCCAAAAATATATTGAAGCATCAGTAGCGAAGCCATCACAAACAAAAATGAACAAGCATACCTACTCCACCACGAAAATATATCGAGCATCTGTCTTCATGACCAATTTCTCTAACAAATTCAAGTCACCAAAAATAGCATAACCAGAAGATCCACATGTAAAACAGTCTACAATGTCAAGGTTGGGCTCCTATTTCATAATAATTTAGAAGCAAGAGAATAGCACATGAAAAAAAAAATTTAGTATGTGAAAACCAAAACAAAGTCAAAACATAATATAAAACCTGAAATTAACACTATATCATGATAATGTATATACCCTCATGCCAGGTGTGCAAAATTTTAAAGTCGCCAAGACCACACTAGGGTAGGCAACAAATTTGCAACCTTGCAGAGGATCCTCTGTCCAATGCACAAGTACAATGATTTGTTCTTTTTGGGACAAACTCAATTATCCATCCAATGAAATACTGCCTTCTCTCTAAATTATAAAATTAATATTAACTTTTTAACATTCAATTTTAAATATGACAAAATTTAAAATTATCTTTAATTCATGTAGTTTATATTAAGTACAACTAATTATAAGATTAATTATCTTTAAAATTTAAATAACTTGGTGTTACTTTTAAGTTTAAAAATGTGTTAAATTAACTTTTGTTGATTTTATAATTTGAAATTAAAGGAGTAATTAATAAGTACTCCTTGCTTTCCACGAAGCTAGTAAAACACAATGTACCATTTACTAAAGCATAATGTATTAATAGCATGCATTGATTAATGGAGGGGAGGACCACAGGAACAGTAGAGGACTAAAGTCTGAAACTTGTCTACCTTTCCTAAAGACCACCAATTTCTTACTCAATTTGAGTGACTAAATAATAAATATGGTTGGCACATCAATGCATAATCACTCTCCAACCTAGTTATAGCACAAGTTAGAACAAGTACTCCACTTTCCATTGCAAAAAATATTTCCCATCATTGCATTCAATTTAATAAGGGGATGGGTTATCTTCAAAAAGCATGCAAAAATACTTGAAAAATGATATCTTGTGAAAAGCATTTATGAGCTTAAGATTGAGACTACATACCATACATGCGAATCATAGCCATTGTTGCGATTATCACCCATCACAAAAACTGAATTTTCTGGTACATGCTGCACCACAGTATAAAAGCATCAGTTTCATAATCAATATTGGTTGGCCAGTAACAGTTCATTCCTATAAAAATCATCTACATCATGCTTCCACTGGTGCTTGCCCTTTTACAACATACATAGGCTAAAATCCTAGGCCACTTATAATTTAAAAAGTTTTATGTATGCACATTTTCTAAATTTTGAGACAAAATAGGAAAAGAACAAGAAAATAAATGAGGAGTTAGAAGTATAGTGAAACTGCACATACAACTGGTGTCATTTTATATTTAGGTGCTCTGAGAATGAAATCTTCTTCCTTTATGAACCTGAAACGTAACAGATTATACAAAAACCATGACTACCAAGACATATTATAGGGTGGAAAAAACGTACAGATAAGAAACAACATTGTCACATTATCTGTGCCTGTCAAATACAAGCTTATTTACATATATGAATTCAGAAGCTATTAGTTTAGATACTAGAGGAAAGAACTATTCGTAAGGAATGATGAGAGGCCTATCAGTTGTGTGTAAATTGAATGAATTGCCAAATTTCAAGTCTTAAGCTAGGCTCTGCTCTAGTAAAGATGTCAACAATTTACACCAGATACCAAAACTGATGCTATCTCAAAAGACGTAGAAAGCTTTTACTCAAATGAGACTAAATTTTCAGTTTATCCTTAAAAAATATTACTGTTTATTTCATCCTGAATAGTTGACAAGATAAAATTAAGTGATGCTTCCGTCTCAATTTTTAGGTATTTATCTTACTTTTCTCCTAAATGATTAGCCAGCCAGCCAGACAACAAAATGCTTCAAGTATTTTCAGCTAGCAAATTGTAATATCACATTCCAGATGAATAAGAAAATCAATCCTCCCCTGTTTAAGAAGTATTTCTATCTTACGGGAGAATTTTTCTATACCACAATAAAGAATAACCCTGATTACAAATTACATTTTGAGTTTAGAAACCACAAATTAACGCAAAAGAGCTTATGATAAACTCACAATGCAAATTACTAAATTTGCTAGCAAACAAAAATACCAATGAAAATCGAGCTAACATGCATGGATTCAATATATTAGATATATGACTCGTTTCTTCTTCTCCAGTAATTTATCTCCTTCTCAATTATAAGTTATGTAAAAATCATCTATACAAAATTCGTTAGAAATTCTATAAATGTAAGTAAAATTACTCTATACATGATGACAGGAGAAGTTATGTTTTCCTCAAAGTTGGTCATTCTACGAACTTTGAGAACCAAACCAAAAAAAACTCAAGGAAATAGAAAAAATTGAAATTAAAATTAATTTTCAGTTTTCTAATTAAGCTTTAGTACGTACCTGTGATATTTCTACAAAAACATACTGCTGAGAGGCCTCATGAGAAAATACCTTATCAAATGTAAAAGGATACCTCTGCCATGTTGACAATTTATAGATGTGTAAAAAAATTGCTTATAAATATGCCATTATTATGCAAAACTGGACAATTTTAAGTACTTCATTGATGACAATAAACTTAAGATTACTAAATTTTGATAAAATAAATTTTCTGTTGTTCAAGTTTACACGCGATGTGTCTTTGCAAATTGAAACCTTGTGGATTAAAGGGACATCACATGTAACTTGAAGGGGGCAACGTTTCTTAACCTTGGATTTTAAAGTTCAATTTGGACACATGTTAACCTTGCCAAAAGATGATTGGCATAAAACAGTTTATCCTAATGACAAAATAAATAACTGGAACCCGTACCGCTTTGTATTAACTAAATGCCTCGACCAAGTGATTCTCCTGATTTGTTTCATGACAACCATCAGGCAACAAAGGCCGAACTCTACAGAATACACGAATATTCCCTTTCAGTTCCTGCAGTAGGAAATAATTAGTACCAGTAAAGTAAATAAGCATGGTCCAACCAACAAGAGAAAATAAACCTTACTAAAATTGTATTATGAAGTTTCTACCTCAACTTTTCTCCCTCAGTAATTTGATATCCTGCATCCCCAAGTCACTCCTATAATTCACTCACAACTCGCTTTTGCTCTTCAAATTCAGTCCTTATTTCAGAGGTGGATAAATCAGCCATAAAAAAAATTAATAAGCATTGAGGGTCATAAATTGTCACATAAAAGCACACATTACAAAAAGAAATAAAGAATGATACTATAATAACAAAAAAGAAAAAAGTTAACTTTTTGCCACCTTTAGTTTCTCATTTGCTGCAGCTAGCTAATGCTGCAATATACGAATTCCCTCTACTTGAGAAGAACATCTCTCATGCAAAGGAAACACAATGTCAAATGTCAGCGATGAAGGAAAGCAAGTTAATTTAAAAAAAAAAGTAATGCAACTAATCTCTAAAGTGTTTGACTTTATTGTCAAATTATCTAACTCAGCCACTAATTTTTCAGTACTTTCTTTGTACTTGGCTAGATCAGCAGTTAAAGCCTGCACTTCTGATAATTTTTTATCCCGATCTTCTCTTACTTGTTGCAATTCTACTCTAAGGATCACAACTTCATTTACCAATGACTCTCTTTGCTTCACAACCTCGTCTTGAATAGCCAGTTGAATCACCATAAAACACATAAAAGTTCAAATTTAATCTAAATTGAAGCCTATTTTCTCTACATGGGAAGCAGGAAAGGGGAAAAAAGTAGATTTAGAAAACATCTAAGAACTGGACATCATAGGTCCAACGCATATTCGCCCCACTACAAAATAAACAATCCTCAACAAACTGCAATAAAATAAAATTAAAGCATTGAAGTTGTTATAGAGGTTTTTAGTATTCCCACAGACATGAACGAGTGAAGTGCAACCGATATAGATGGAGGTGAGTCTATTTAAGCTCCAGAATTAGAGGTAAAGAAGCAGCTAAACAATAAAAAAAAGTCCTTTTTTAAGTCAAGCTTTTTAAGGTAAATTAAGAACCTTTTATTGCAGATTTTTCTGCATTGAAGATGATCAAAAGTCAAAACCAGTGGTAATGAAACTCATAGTGTAAATGTTATATACTCAGAAGATTGGAGGTAGAAGGGTAAAGCTCATAGAGTTGATTCATGTAACCTAAGTTATTGATATAAGTTGGCAGTGGGTTATTCATCCAACCCTTACCTGTGACATGATCAAATCTTATGTTTCATTTAGGATTTTGTAGAAATTACTTTTTAAGTTAGATTATTAAAAAACAAAACCCACAGTCATCGCACGCACACACATATAATAATATATGTATATATATTATTGACCCTTTTGTTTTATTACTCTCTTTCTCCTCTCTGTGTTTTGTAGTTTCTCAACTAATTTCATTTATTTCTCTTCATTGAAAGCATTAAAGAGCCCCAGCTCCTCTGCACCCAGAAATTAGTTTAAAGGTAAGAGGTTTGTATGGTTTTGGTTTAGAGGCCCATTGTGTTAGCTATTATTGGCAGAGTTGTTTCTTATGTTGCTAGTGTTTTATTGCTATGATATTTTCAACCTGTTACCTTAAATATTCCAACGACCCACAATGTATTCCACTGAAAACGTTGATCAACATCAAAACACTCGGCATATTCAATACTAAATTAAGATAACCAGACCAACACCACCATTTAATGCAACCAAGAGAAAGCACTACAAATACATTTGAGGCCAAACATTACTTAAAAATCAACATCTCCCTTACATTCCTGGGGTCCATTTCTAGTTTCTACGGTGAAACAACTAAATAAATGATCTCTACCAAGATAACCACCAAGACATGAATCAAGAAATTACCATCATGTAATTTAATCTCAAACAAACAGTTATAACAGGTCCCACCAAACTCAAAAATCAGAGAGCATATGTTATACATATGAACAAATATATAAATATATAGCACAGAATCAATGAATCCTACTAGATAAACCATCCTAAATGTGAACTATTCAGAGATGTGTTGACTATGACTTAAAATTTGTATTTGACATAACTTTGACTGTATGCAATTACATGAACAAGCAAAACTTTGACCCAAATCATTCATGTTGCTGTAATTGATATTAGATACTTATTCTTTGGGTTAGGGGAGTGATTTTATTGTTTTTGAATTGTTCAAATTATTAACGATTGTACTACACTATTAAAGATTTAGGGGAAGTTGGTTTAAAATTTTTAAGTATCAATAAAATAATCTACTTGTAACTATACGAAAGAATACTATGTGGAATTATATCAAATAGTTAAAAGTACATAATGTTAGGCAAAATAAGTAACAATTGTAACACCAAAAATTGAAACAATATTCACATCAAAATTAAGTTATGAAACTATTATACTCATAATAGGAAGTTGGTGGAGGAGAGGCAAGTGTGAAATTGTGTAAATGAAGACAAATATTGGTGGTAAGTAGGAACAATTTGCATAATACAAGAGTATATATTTTACTAAAAATACTACATGGAATCGATGGAACTCCTTCATATAGTCGATTTCATACAAATCTTGAGATGTTAAACCCTTAAGAAAAAGATGTTGGAGGAGAAATTGAAAGCTACCCCTAGAGACAGAGGCTACAAGCATGGGTCCAAATATTTCACTACCGTATTCGTGGAGGTAGAGATTACCCATGTGCGTTGTTTTCTCCTTGCTTGTAGGTTTTCACATTTCCATCTCTTTCTCAGTTTCTCCACTTCAGAGATCCACTAATTTGGGGGAGATGTTTGGTATAGTGATAAGGGGGAGATGATTTCGGAAATTTGGTATAGGAAAAAATAATTTGAGAAAAGATAACTCAGGAGATCGATCACTCCTGATCGCCTGAGTTTTTTAGATAAACTATTTTAATCATACCAATCTTTTAGACTAATATAATTATTTGTAGGGCATTTTAATATTCACAAATTTAAATAGAACTCTTTTTTTAAAGAAATCAAAATTATTTATAGAGTTTATGAATAATTATATAATGATATAAAACATTAATAAATGAAATTATGAGTGTAGATGTAGAAAATCAAACAATATTTAATGATAATATATATATATATATATATATATATATATATATATATATATATATATAAAATCAACAATTATCTATAAAATTATTTGTGATAAATTAATTTTTTAGAAAGTAAATATAAATTTTTATATTTTATGATTTATATGCAAATAAATTTGTACAATATGATGAGTTACGCTATATTTTTGGGTATAATTAGTTTTATACTATTTACATATAGTCAAGTTACATAATTTGCAATCCAGTTGATTCTGAAGCTCCAACATAATGTTATTGTGTAAGACCCCAACTTTTATAAATAAAGATGAATTTTCTATAAATATCATTTTTGAATATTATGGAGTTAATTTGATATAATGTTATAGTTGTGGGTAATATTTATAAATTTTGCAAAGTACGCAAGTTGTTATATAATATTCGATTGGTCGGGGAATATTCGTTTTAACAGGGAATATTCGTACAACGACACAATCATTGGTGGACCCCACAACGGAATTATTGTCGGATTGAGAAAACGACAAAAATATTTTATTAAAAATAACGGCGGAAATTTTACCATTGTTACTGTTGAACTACTCGGTAGTAAAAGTACAGTAATACGTGTGGTTGCATAGTAGTACACAGTATTGATTATTAATGCTTATGTGAGAAGTCACTCAGTTTGATTCAATTATTGTCAGTTAATAATATGAATTATTTAGCGATAATGACGTTTTGTTTTATTCGTATTATTAACGTAATAAAACAGAAACATCTTTTTATATAAAACAGAATACTTTATTAAAGTTATTCTATAAATAGAATATATTATATTTTATTTAAAAGATTTTTCTTTAAATATGGACTGTCAGATTAAAGTAATCAATCTGGACCGTT
Organism: Panax notoginseng; assembly: GCA_016801055.1. NCBI lineage: Eukaryota > Viridiplantae > Streptophyta > Magnoliopsida > Apiales > Araliaceae > Panax > Panax notoginseng. Next base: position 53,507,894 of record CM029023.1, read on the forward strand.
CATGGATTAGTTACTATGCATTCTATTTTTCTATAAATAGCAGCTCATTCCTTCATTATTTCTTACGAATTCACTGAACTCTAGAGAGAGAAACTATAGAGAGAGAGAAGAAGAGTATTCTGCTACTTAACTACTTCCTTATTTCAGCTCGTCTTTAAAACGGTAAGGGGTGTTATTCTTTCTTATTCATGAAGAGAACTGTTGTTATTCCATTTCTTATTATTCTGTTGGAATAACCTGTATACGCGGATCTACCCTATACTTGGTGACATTCTTCTATTATTCTGTTGGAACATCCTGTCTGTGTGTTTTACACCGGACCTGGTTCCGTTTTTATTATTATTCTGTTGGAACATCCTGTCTGTGTGTTTTACACCGAACCTGGTTCCATTATTTATTATTCTGTCAGAATATCCTGTCTGTGTGTTTTACACCGGACCTGGTTCCATTATTTATTATTCTGTCGGAATATCCTGTCTGTGCGTTTACACCGGACCTGGTTCCATTATTTATTATTCTGTTGGAATAACCTGTCTGTGCGGTCTATCGCATGCATGGTGATTTCTTTTGTTATTCCATTCTTTATTATACTCAGCTGGTTAAGTTTTGACTTCTATACTCCATGAAATTTGTGGAATATCCTTGACATTTGTGCTTCATCTAGTATCTATTCATGAAAATATTCTCCTGATCATTCTTGAATTTTACTCCACAAAGTAGTATCATGTTGACAATTTGGACGTTGTTAATTCTTGGATAAATTAATTCTTGAACTTGTTTTATTGAATTCTTATATCATTGTCATCATCCTCATGTTTATATTCTGTTGAAAGTCATCTGTGGCCTGTAGTGCATAGATGGACTTGGTATGATTATGACCAGGGATTATTCGGTGTAATCATGACCGTAATGTTACAAATGATGTGGTAAAAGTCCTCACTGGCCCGTAGTGCATTGATGGACAGTTGTTGGCATGATCATGACCATTAATGAATATACGAATATCCTTGGCCGTAGTGCAGGGGTGATTCGATGATGTGAATTATTTTATTAAGCTGAGTCTCAGCGATCACAGTGTTGGAAAATCTTTTAAATCATAAAAGATAGTAGAGTTTATTTTCTACTTGACTCTTTTAATGGATTGCTTGTTCCGCTGCAGTTAAACTTGATGTCTATTATATTTTATCAGTTTAACATTGTTGAAGGCTAATGATAATTTATTCTGCATTATCTTAGTCATAATATTTCTTACTGGGCTAGTTGAGCTCACCCTTTCTTTCACTGTTCTCTTCAGGAAATGAGAACGTAGCTGGGGCAAGTCGGGGAACGGAGTGATGGTCCGAATGATAGTATTAGTTAGTAGTCCTCACTATTCTATGTAATGGTGTGTTAATAAATGTAATGAGGACTCCTTTTGAGTATGAATACTCTCTAGAAGATAATATTTGTATTCAAACTCACAGTTTATGTTTTGTCGTATTGTACACGACAGTTGTATTAGTAAGTTGTATTTGTATTTTGTACTATGTATCTGACGACCCAAGATGGGTGATGTATACCTAATTTTGGGGGCGTCACAGTTGGTATCAGAGCTTAGGGATATGATCCCTGGCTAAGATATGAGAATAGAACTAGGAGGGGAGAGACGGGAAATTCCTTCGCTAGTATGACCTACCTAAGTTTATTTGCATGGTATTTAATTGGTCGGTCATAATATAAGGATAAAATATGACATATCAATTAACTTTTATTTTGTGGCAGTATCTGAAAATGGCATCTGAGAATGTTGAGAATAGCAATGGAGCACAGGCGACTGTTGATTCACCTCATATCAATAATCAGGATAATGTTCATCAGGAAGGTGACAATCCTCATACAAACAACAACACTGACCAGATGATGAATGATGGAATGTTTAGAGGTTTTATGCAATTTATGCAACAACAGGTGAAAGCGGCTCCTATCCACAACGTAGGTGGAAATACTGGAAACTCTCTGGCGGTCACCGCTAAACAGTTTAAGGAGCTGGGACCACCGGAGTTTAAGGGAGAACTCAAACCACTTGTAGCTGAAACATGGATAAAGCAGATCACCAAGATATTTGATGTCTTGGGTTGCTCCGAGGAGCAAAAGGTTCCCTTTGCTGCCTTTATGTTGCGAGGAGAGGCAGATTACTGGTGGGAATCGATAAAGCGTACTCAACCTGCCGCACTGAAGATGTCTTGGGAGAAGTTCCAAGAGCTGTTTAACGACAAATACTTTCCCGAGAGTATTCGTCACATGAAGGAGGTGGAGTTCATCAAATTGGAGCAGAATAATATGACCGTGTCGCAGTACGAGACAAAATTTGCGGAGTTATCCCGGTTTGCGTCCCACCTGGTGGATAATGAAGAAAGAATGACGCGGATATTTTTAAGAGGTTTGAAGCCGGAGATACGTCAACATCTTGCTTCTCATAAACTGTATTGTATTCAGATGTTGTAAATAGGGCTCAGTTGGTGGAGCGCGATAACGAGACAACACAACCAAAAGAGAGCAGCCGACAAAATGATAATACCAGTGAAAGCAGTCATCGAAGCGGTGACAACAAGCGTGGAGGGAATCAACAGGCCAGAAATGGTAACCACTTCGGTGGTAATCAGGGCCAAAATAATAAGAATGGACATTTCAAGAAGAGGAGATTCAACAATGATGGAAAAACGTCAGCACTAGCACCTGTCGTTAAGGAAGGAGAACGACCACCTATCATATGTTTTAAATGCGGAGGGGAGGGGCACATCAGTCCAAACTGCGCTATGCCGTCCAAAGCATGTTATAATTGTGGAAGAGAAGGTCATTTAGCCCGATTTTGTCGTTTACCGAAGACAAATTCAGCTAGGATGGAGGCACCAAAGGCCGTCCCAGAAAAGTCAAAACCGGTTGTGCAAGGGAGAGCGTTTGTTGTGAACTCCCAGAAAGCAAGGAACCCGAATGAGGTCATCACGGGTAAGCTTATCATAAACTCTAACGAAGTCTATACTTTATTTGATACCGGTTCTACCCATTCTTTTATTTCTCCTACTTGCGCTCATCGATTAAATTTGATTCCGGGAAAATTAGATTTTGACCTAGCTGTTGAAACTCCATTGGGAGAAACCTTCAATACATCCACGGTTTATAAGTCTTGTTTGGTTCAAGTTGGTACCCACACATTACCTGTCGATCTTATTTCATTAAAAATACTTGCATTTGACGTGATTCTAGGGATTGATTGGTTAACTACTCATCATGCAAAAATTGATTATTTTCGTAAGGTTGTTAGCTTTCATATTCCTAATCGACCTATTATGCGAATTCAAGCAACCAAACCATTAAAATCAATCGCTGTCATCTCAAGCCATAAAGCTATTCGTTTATTGAAAAACGGATGTCAAGCTTTCTTAGCTCATGTCACAGATCTAAAAAAAATACGTCAGCTTTGAATGATATTTCTGTTGTTAATAAATTTCCTGACGTATTTCCCGAAGAACTTCCTGGCCTACCCCCAGAGCGTGAAATTAAATTTTGTATCGACCTTGAACCCGGTACAAAACCCATTTCCAAAGCCCCATATCGAATGGCTCCTATTGAACTTCAGGAGTTAAAAACCCAACTGCAGGAATTGTTAGACATTGGTTTTATTCGTCCTAGTACTTCTCCTTGGGGTGCTCCTGTTCTGTTCGTGAAGAAGAAAGATGGGAGTATGCGACTTTGTATTGATTATCGGGAGTTGAATCATGTCACCATCAAAAATAGGTACCCATTGCCACGTATTGATGACCTGTTTAACCAGTTGCAAGGAGCACAATTCTTTTCAAAGATCGATCTTCGTTCTGGATATCATCAGCTGAAGGTTAGAACTGAGAATATTCCAAAGATGGCTTTTAGAACTCGGTACGGGCATTATGAATTCTTAGTTATGTCTTTTGGATTGACTAATGCTCCTGCTGCCTTCATGGATATGATGAACAGGGTATTTAAGGAATATTTGGATCACTTTGTGGTCGTCTTTATCGATGACATCCTTGTTTATTCCAAAAGCCGTGAAGATCATGAGCAACACTTGAGGCTGGTACTCCAAAAGCTTCGTGAATACAAACTTTATGCCAAGTTGAAGAAATGTGAGTTCTGGCTGGAAGAGGTAGCATTCCTTGGGCACGTAGTATCAAGTCGTGGAATATCGGTTGACCCGACAAAGATTGAAGCTATTCAAAGCTGGGAGCAACCTAAATCAGTAACCGAAGTACGTAGCTTTCTCGGTCTAGCTGGTTATTATCGGAGATTCGTGGAAGGATTTTCTCGAATCGCTACTCCGTTAACTCAGCTGACTCGAAAAGATACAAAGTTCGGTTGGAGCGAAGAATGTGAGCAGAGTTTTCAAGAACTCAAGAGGAGACTCATTTCAGCACATGTTCTAACAATACCATCTGGCTCGGAGGGATTTGTCATCTACAGTGATGCTTCGAGCAAAGGGTTGGGATGTGTTCTCATGCAACATGGAAAAGTCATAGCCTATGCATCAAGACAACTCAAGGAATATGAGAGAAATTATCCTACTCATGATCTAGTGTGACGCCCCCAAAATAGGTCCATTCCACCCAACCCATTTTGAGTCGTCAAATACATGGTACAGAAAACAACTACAACTTTATTACAACAATTGTCGTGCAAAATACAACAACACATATGCTGTGAGTTTGGATACAAATATATACCAAATGTGACTCATGTTCAAACCGTGGACATCACCTCACAATAACACCTTACATAAAGGTATAGTCAAAAACTGTTTTAGAAATTAGAATCTTTGGGAAGTGCTCAAGGAAACCTTCGTACATGGGAGGCCACGCATCTAGGTTATGATAGATATCATATGGCCACAGAATTATCCTTGGTTGACCCAATAGACCCCAAAGAAAAACGAGAAGATTACTATCATATTCTTCCCAATGGTGAGTCTTCTCTTGACTTATCATTATCTCCACTGTCTCTAATTGAGAATTATACTTCAAACAAACACCAAGACTATATAGGTAGTGCCCATAGATATACTCAGCAAGTGGATGAGCACAACCCTGTCTTATGATGACACGAGGTTGTATGTCATTAGACATCTTGTATGATAGTGACAAAACACCCTTCCAACGTTGGGTTCGCCTCACCCTATTTTCTTCACCAAATATAACTACTAAATGATGACCACCGTTCTATTCCCTTGTTACCCCCGCTCGACCCAGCTACACTCTTATTACCCGAAAGAAATTGTGAAGCAAAAGGGTGAGCACAACTAGCTCAGTAAAGAATATCATGACTAAAGATAATTCAATTATCAATAGCCTTCATCAACAATAAATCAGAGATTTAGAACATATGGTAAATGATAAAATTTTCAACCATAGTTGCAGCGGAACGAGCAATCCGTTAGAAGAGTCAAATAGACTATAAAGTCTATTATCTTCTCCATGTTAAAAATCCATCGACAATGTTTTATCCCTGTAACATCAATTAACAGTTCCTTTCCACAATCATATGAATAACTCATAATCATAATTGTGATTCTAAATTTTTCTTCGCACCCAGGACGAAGAATATTTTCATCACCTGTCTTTACCTGAAACATCAAAGATCATGGTTATACCAAATCACAGTTCCTGTTTATAATCATACTAACAAATCCATCTTTGCACTACGGGCCAAAGATATTCATCAACAAACCATCTTTGCACTACGGGCCAAAGATATTCAACAACAGTTCATCTTTGCACTACAGGCCAAAGATATTCATCAACAGGCCATCTTTGCACTACATGCCAAAGATATTCATCAACAATTCATATTTACACTACAGGCCAAATATATTCATATCTCAAAGAAATATATAATCATTTCAGAATTTATATAAACAATAATTATAACCATGTTGATCAATTCACCTTTGCACTTAAGCTTAAGATATTCAATTATAAATTCAATGGTCATGATCATACCAGTCACAATTCAACTTTGCACTACAGGCCAAAGAGAACCCTAGTCATGATCATACCAATAATCTACCCATCTTTACACTCCAGTGAAAGAGAATTTCAACATCAGGGTTATAAAAATGTTATATATGATGATAAAAATAATATGATCAACATATAGTTTTAATCTCAAGAGTAATATTCGTAACTCATGAATAGTAAATCGTGAATAGTAACTCATGAATAGTAACCCGACACAAAAGATAGAAATTCCACAATAAAATCCATACCAATATTTCGGTATAATGATATTGAAAGAATAACATTACTTAAATTTATAAACAATTTATTTTAATTGTTTACACTTTACTAATTAATGCATTTAATCATCATAAAATGCCAACTCTTACAATTTCATCATCAATAACCAAAACCCTCATCAAAAATCTGCATATACCTCATATAGGATTCTCAAGCCATAAAATCCTATTTTCCAATTTTCTTTCTTCACAAAACATATTTAATTTATTTACTCATAACTAGACTATTTTTATGAAAAATACCAAATCAGTTCCAAAAATATTTCTTTTCTGGGATTTAACATAATATAGTCCCATAGTGAATATATATTTTTCTCAGAATTTTTAAAACTCATTTACTATTTTTCATATGGCCAAAACCACCGAATATTTAGACATTTATCAAAAATTATACTTTTGTCCAAAAATTCTGAAATTTACAGAGTATACTTCTATCATACACATGCACTCCCAATAAAAATTTCATCAATTTTGGAGTTAACCACAAGGAATTATAAGCGGTTACTTTTAAAATAGTCTTTTCTCATAAAATTCATAACTCTCAATCAATACATCCAAAAATCACCATTTTTGGACACAATCAAGAAAACTCATCAAAATATCATTTTGAATTTTTTCAGAATTTTTGAAGATCAGAAAAATTACAAAACTAAAAATCATAACAACCCTTAAAATCCCTTACTATCCCTTACTATCCCTTACTATCCCTTACCTCAAAAGAGCAGTACTTCTGACTGGATATCAGATATGATGCTGAAGAAAACTTGCACTGATGAATAGCAACTCACCAAGTATCTAAAAACTCACAAAATATGCTTCATAATATAGAGAGAGAAAGAGAGAAAGCTTATGTTTCTGGTGTGATTTTCAATTCTAACTTAGCCCTCTATTTATAGGAAAATTTTGGTAGGTTTGACCTGCAACCTGATGGCTTTACCTGCTACTATTCCCACCCACCACATTTGAAATATAATTCAGCACATTTCCTCACCAACCACAAGTGGGGCCCACCAATTCTAGAATTTTCCACCAAAATGATAAACTCCGAAAATTCAACAATTTCTGAGCTAGTCATCTCGTAAAATTCATAATAAATCATACATTCATTTTTAACGGTTCAAAATTTGTGGACATATACTCAACTTATATATGTATAACATATCCAACAATTACCACGATCCAACGGTCGAATTAAAAATTATAACCCTCGCAAAATATCTCAAAAACCCTGATTTTTAATACCTCCATTACGACAAAAATACGGATAAAAATCTCAATATTAACTCCTTCATTTTTTAACCACAAAAATATATCCCTCATTTATATCCACATAAAATAAATATTTCCTTATCATATGAATCAATAATTAATTATTCACAAATAATATTACAGAATCACATTTATGACAACCAGGCCGTTCCCAGGAAAGAGGGGGCTTTCCAATAAGGATTTCTCCTTACTGGCGCGCAATTAAATGACCAAACCTCTCCTTAGACAGAACTTTCTAGACATTGCCAATAATGCTATCTAATAATACTATTCAAATAATATGAATTATTGATCTGATAATGGGAAATACTGTGCAGCAACAATTATTGAACAACAATAATACAAAATTTCAACGTAGCAATTATTGAATCAATAAAATAAAATATTGAACAGTAATTACTGTAACAATTATTGAGTAGTGCCTTCTTACGTAAGAATCAATAATTTTAAAAATACTATGCAATACCGTGTGCTACTGTGCAATAACGCGTATTACTGTATTTTAACCACTGAGTATTCCAACAGTGTTAACGGTAACAACTACGCCGTTATTTGTAAAAACTCAAATTTGTCGTTTTTTTCACCCGACAGTTATTCTGTTATGGGGCCCACAAATGGCTGCGCCGTCGTACGAATATTTCCCGACAGAAAGAATATTCTACGACCAAACGAATATTCCCCGACAACAATGATTATTTTATAACCACTTGCTTATTTTGAAAAAAAATCATATTTCACTCATAACTTTAAACTTTTATCAATTTAACCATTTACTGAATAGTAATTATAAGAAAAATTGAATACTTTTATTTCATAAAATTCGGGGTCTTACAATCTCCCCTCCTTATGAAATTTCGTCCTCGAAATTTACGTACCTGGTATTTCAAAGAGTTGAGAATACCTTGCTTCTATTTCAGATTCCATCTTTCCTGTCATCATAATTTCTCCATTGCTCATCTCATGTATTTCAAATATCATTCTAGAATACAGCTTCAAAACAAGGGTTAATTTAACAAATTAACATATCACATAATATCCTGATATTATGACTGACCAACAAATAAGCTTAGGTAGGACACACTAGCGAAGGATTTACTCATCTCTCCCCTCCTAGTTGTATTCCCCGATCTCCGCCAGAGATCATATCCCTAAGCTCTGATACCACCTGTGACGCCCCCAAAATAGGTCCATTCCACCCAACCCATTCTGAGTCGTCAAATACATGGTACAGAAAACAACTACAACTTTATTACAACAATTGTCGTGCAAAATACAACAACACATATGCTGTGAGTTTGGATACAAATATATACCAAATGTGACTCATGTTCCAACCGTGGACATCACCTCACAATAACACCTTACATAAAGGTATAGTCAAAAACTGTTTTAGAAATTAGAATCTTTGAGAAGTGCTCAAGAAAACCTTCGTACATGGGAGGCCACGCATCTAGGTTATGATAGATATCATATGGCCACAGAATTATCCTTGGTTGACCCAATAGACCCCAAAGAAAAATGAGAAGATTACTATCATATTCTTCCCAATGGTGAGTCTTCTCTTGACTTATCATTATCTCCACTGTCTCTAATTGAGAATTATACTTCAAACAAACACCAAGATTATATAGGTAGTGCCCATAGATATACTCAGCAAGTGGATGAGCACAACCCTGTCTTATGATGACACGAGGTTGTATGTCATTAGACATCTTGTATGATAGTGACAAAATACCCTTCCAACGTTGGGTTCGCCTCACCCTATTTTCTTCACCAAATATAACTACTAAATGATGACCACCGTTCTATTCCCTTGTTACCCCCGCTCGACCCAGCTACACTCTTATTACCTGAAAGAAATTGTGAAGCAAAAGGGTGAGCACAACTAGCTCAGTAAAGAATATCATGACTAAAGATAATTCAATTATCAATAGCCTTCATCAACAATAAATCAGAGATTTAGAACATATGGTAAATGATAAAATTTTCAACCATAGTTGCAGCGGAACGAGCAATCCGTTAGAAGAGTCAAATAGACTATAAAGTCTATTATCTTCTCCATGTTAAAAATCCATCAACAATGTTTTATCCCTGTAACATCAATCAACAGTTCCTTTCCACAATCATATGAATAACTCATAATCATAATTGTGATTCTAAATTTTTCTTCGCACCCAGGACGAAGAATATTTTCATCACCTGTCTTTACCTGAAACATCAAAGATCATGGTTATACCAAATCACAGTTCCTGTTTATAATCATACTAACAAATCCATCTTTGCACTACGGGCCAAAGATATTCATCAACAAACCATCTTTGCACTACGGGCCAAAGATATTCAACAACAGTTCATCTTTGCACTACAGGCCAAAGATATTCATCAACAGGCCATCTTTGCACTACATGCCAAAGATATTCATCAACAATTCATATTTGCACTACAGGCCAAATATATTCATATCTCAAAGAAATATATAATCATTTCAGAATTTATATAAACAATAATTATAACCATGTTGATCAATTCACCTTTGCACTTAAGCTTAAGATATTCAATTATAAATTCAATGGTCATGATCATACCAGTCACAATTCAACTTTGCACTACAGGCCAAAGAGAACCCTAGTCATGGTCATACCAATAATCTACCCATCTTTACACTCCAGTGAAAGAGAATTTCAACATCAGGGTTATAAAAATGTTATATATGATGATAAAAATAATATGATCAACATATAGTTTTAATCTCAAGAGTAATATTCGTAACTCATGAATAGTAAATCGTGAATAGTAACTCATGAATAGTAACCCGACACAAAAGATAGAAATTCCACAATAAAATCCATACCAATATTTCGGTATAATGATATTGAAAGAATAACATTACTTAAATTTATAAACAATTTATTTTAATTGTTTACACTTTACTAATTAATGCATTTAATCATCATAAAATGCCAACTCTTACAATTTCATCATCAATAATCAAAACCCTCATCAAAAATCTGCATATACCTCATATAGGATTCTCAAGCCATAAAATCCTATTTTCCAATTTTCTTTCTTCACAAAACATATTTAATTTATTTACTCATAACTAGACCATTTTTATGAAAAATACCAAATCAGTTCCAAAAATATTTTTTTTCTGGGATTTAGCATAATATAGTCCCATAGTGAACATATATTTTTCTCAGAATTTTTAAAACTCATTTACTATTTTTCATATGGCCAAAACCACCGAATATTTAGACATTTATCAAAAATTATACTTTTGTCCAAAAATTCTGAAATTTACAGAGTATACTTCTATCATACACATGTACTCCCAATAAAAATTTTATCAATTTTGGAGTTAACCACAAGGAATTATAAGCGGTTACTTTTAAAATAGTCTTTTCTCATAAAATTCATAACTCTCAATCTACACATCCAAAAATCACCATTTTTGGACACAATCAAGAAAACTCATCAAAATATCATTTTGAATTTTTCTAGAATTTTTGAAGATCAGAAAAATTACAAAACTGAAAATCATAACAACCCTTAAAATCCCTTACTATCCCTTACCTCAAAAGAGCAGTACTTCTGACTGGATATCGGATATGATGCTGAAGAAAACTTGCACTGATGAATAGCAACTCACCAAGTATCTAAAAACTCACAAAATATGCTTCATAATATAGAGAGAGAAAGAGAGAAAGCTTATGTTTCTGGTGTGATTTTCAATTCTAACTTAGCCCTCTATTTATAGGAAAATTTTGGTAGGTTTGACCTGCAACCTGATGGCTTTACCTGCTACTATTCCCACCCACCACATTTGAAATATAATTCAGCACATTTTCTCACCAACCACAAGTGGGGCCCACCAATTCTAGAATTTTCCACCAAAATGATAAACTTTTATCAATTTAACTATTTACTGAATAGTAATTATAAGAAAAATTGAATACTTTTATTTCATAAAATTCGGGGTCTTACATCTAGTGTTGGCAGCTGTTGTCTTTGCACTTAAAATTTGGAGGCATTACTTGTATGGGGAGAAGGTGGAGATCTTTACGGATCATAAAAGTCTCAAATATTTCTTCACTCAAAAGAAACTCAACATGGGACAACGACGTTGGCTTGAACTGTTGAAAGATTATGATCATACCATTCAATATCATCCTGGAAAAGCGAACGTGGTAGCTGACGCATTGAGTAGAAGATCATATGCAAGTACGAGTGCGATATTGTCAACACAAAGACCCATTTTGTGTGATTTGCAAAGGATGGAGATAGAGTTAAAGACTCCAGGGACCCATGTGATGATGGCGAATATACGAGTAGAACCGACTTTAATCGATAAAGTTAAAGCTGCTCAAGCTACAGACCTGGAGCTGATGCGTATGAAGAAGAAAGTGCAAGAAGGTGCTATACCGGAAGCAAGAATCGATAAAGAAGGAATACTTCGAGTCAACTCCAGACTTTGTGTTCCTAACAACCCTGATTTAAAGTATGAAATCATGATGGAGGCGCACAACACACCGTTTGCAATCCATCCTGGAAGTACCAAAATGTATCATGATCTTCGTCATACATTTTGGTGGAGCAATATGAAGAGAGAGATAGCGTTGTTTATCTCAAGGTGTCTAACTTGTCAACGAGTCAAAGCGGAGCATCAAGTACCAAAAGGTCCATTACAACCACTTGAAATTCCAGAATGGAAGTGGGAGCACATTACTATGGATTTCGTTACCGGTCTTCCTAGGGTTTCTCAAGGTATTGATGCGATTTGGGTCATTGTTGATAGATTGACCAAGTCTGCTCATTTCTTACCGATACGAGAAACTTATACACTTGAACGTCTTGCTCGTGTGTACCTAAACGAGATTGTAAGACTGCATGGTATGCCAGTATCCATAGTTTCTGACCGAGACCCAAGATTCACTTCACGATTTTGGGTTAGTTTACAAAAAGCTATGGGCACGGAGTTACGATTTAGTTCAGCATATCATCCTCAGACGGACGGACAATCAGAGAGGACTATTCAAACTCTTGAAGATCTATTAAGACTTTGTGTCTTTGACTTCAAAGGAAGTTGGGACAAGTTCTTACCATTGGTGGAGTTTTCCTACAACAACAGTTATCAAGCAAGTATTGGCATGGCTCCATTCGAAGCATTGTATGGAAGAAAATGTCGTTCTCCAGTATGTTGGGATGAGGTGGGTGAAGCAACGTTGTTGGGACCGGAGTTGGTACGTATGACTACAGAAAAGATTCAAACGATCCGACAACGTATAAAAACCTCACAAGATCGACAAAAGAGTTATGCTGATCTTCATCGAAAGGACGTGGAATTTGATGTAGGAGATCATGTGTTCTTACGTGTTGCTCCATGGAAAGGAGTTACGAGATTTGGAAAGAGAGGAAAGCTCAATCCTCGATTCATCGGTCCATTTTTAATCCTCGATCGAGTAGAAACTGTGGCTTATAGACTCGCTTTACCGCCAAGTATGTCTCGTGTTCATAACGTTTTTCACATATCCATGTTACACAAATATGTGGAAGACCCGAACCACATTATTGAGTTAGAACCGGACGAAATAGCGGAAGATTTGACGTATGAAAAAGTTCCTGTTCAAAACTTGGATAAGAAGGAACATATTCTACGCTCCAAGGTTATACCTCAAGTCAAAGTTTTGTGGAGAAACCACGATGTTGAGGAAATGACTTGGGAGTTAGAATCTGAAATGAAATCAAGGTATCCTTACCTCTTCGACATACCAGGTACGTACCCTAATTTCGAGGACGAAATTTCATAAGAAGGGGAGGTTGTAAGACCCCAACTTTTATAAATAAAGATGAATTTTCTATAAATATCATTTTTGAATATTATGGAGTTAATTTGATATAATGTTATAGTTGTGGGTAATATTTATAAATTTTGCAAAGTACGCAAGTTGTTATATAATATTCGATTGGTCGGGGAATATTCGTTTTAACAGGGAATATTCGTACAACGACACAATCATTGGTGGACCCCACAACGGAATTATTGTCGGATTGAGAAAACGACAAAAATATTTTATTAAAAATAACGGCGGAAATTTTACCATTGTTACTGTTGAACTACTCGGTAGTAAAAGTACAGTAATACGTGTGGTTGCATAGTAGTACACAGTATTGATTATTAATGCTTATGTGAGAAGTCACTCAGTTTGATTCAATTATTGTCAGTTAATAATATGAATTATTTAGCGATAATGACGTTTTGTTTTATTCGTATTATTAACGTAATAAAACATAAACATCTTTTTATATAAAACAGAATACTTTATTAAAGTTATTCTATAAATAGAATATATTATATTTTATTTAAAAGATTTTTCTTTAAATATGGACTGTCAGATTAAAGTAATCAATCTGGACCGTTCATGGATTAGTTACTATGCATTCTATTTTTCTATAAATAGCAGCTCATTCCTTCATTATTTCTTACGAATTCACTGAACTCTAGAGAGAGAAACTATAGAGAGAGAGAAGAAGAGTATTCTGCTACTTAACTACTTCCTTATTTCAGCTCGTCTTTAAAACGGTAAGGGGTGTTATTCTTTCTTATTCATGAAGAGAACTGTTGTTATTCCATTTCTTATTATTCTGTTGGAATAACCTGTATACGCGGATCTACCCTATACTTGGTGACATTCTTCTATTATTTTGTTGGAACATCCTGTCTGTGTGTTTTACACCGGACCTGGTTCTGTTTTTATTATTATTCTGTTGGAACATCCTGTCTGTGTGTTTTACACCGGACCTGGTTCCGTCTTGTTATTATTCTGTTGGAACATCCTGTCTGTGTGTTTTACACCGGACCTGGTTCCATTATTTATTATTCTGTCGGAATATCCTGTCTGTGTGTTTTACACCGGACCTGGTTCCATTATTTATTATTCTGTCGGAATATCCTGTCTGTGCGTTTACGCCGGACCTGGTTCCATTATTTATTATTCTGTTGGAATAACCTATCTGTGCGGTCTATCGCATGCATGGTGATTTCTTTTGTTATTCCATTCTTTATTATACTCAGCTGGTTAAGTTTTGACTTCTATACTCCATGAAATTTGTGGAATATCCTTGACATTTGTGCTTCATCTAGTATCTATTCATGAAAATATTCTCCTGATCATTCTTGAATTTTACTCCACAAAGTAGTATCATGTTGACAATTTGGACGTTGTTAATTCTTGGATAAATTAATTCTTGAACTTGTTTTATTGAATTCTTATATCATTGCCATCATCCTCATGTTTATATTCTGTTGAAAGTCATCTGTGGCCTGTAGTGCATAGATGGACTTGGTATGATTATGACCAGGGATTATTCGGTGTAATCATGACCGTAATGTTACAAATGATGTGGTAAAAGTCCTCATTGGCCCATAGTGCATTGATGGATAGTTGTTGGCATGATCATGACCATTAATGAATATACGAATATCTTTGGCCGTAGTGCAGGGGTGATTCGATGATGTGAATTATTTTATTAAGCTGAGTCTCAGCAATCACAGTGTTGGAAAATCTTTTAAATCATAAAAGATAGTAGAGTTTATTTTCTACTTGACTCTTTTAATGGATTGCTTATTCCGCTGCAGTTAAACTTGATGTCTATTATATTTTATCAGTTTAACATTGTTGAAGGCTAATGATAATTTATTCTGCATTATCTTAGTCATAATATTTCTTACTGGGCTAGTTGAGCTCACCCTTTCTTTCACTGTTCTCTTCAAGAAATGAGAACGTAGCTGGGGCAAGTCGGGGAACGGAGTGATGGTCCGAATGATAGTATTAGTTAGTAGTCCTCACTATTCTATGTAATGGTGTGTTAATAAATGTAATGAGGACTCCTTTTGAGTATGAATACTCTCTAGAAGATAATATTTGTATTCAAACTCACAGTTTATGTTTTGTCGTATTGTACACGACAGTTGTATTAGTAAGTTATATTTGTATTTTGTACTATGTATCTGACGACCCAAGATGGGTGATGTATACCTAATTTTGGGGGCGTCACATATTGTAAGACTCCGAATTTTATGAAATAAAAGTATTCAATTTTTCTATTTAGTAAATAGTTAAATTGATAAAAAATTAAAGTTAAGGGTGATATGTGAAATTTTTTTCAAAATAAGCAAGTGGCTATAAAATACTTATTGTTTTCGAGGAATATTCGTTTAGTCGTGAAATATTCTTGTTGTCGGGAAATATTCATACGACGGTGCAGCCATTTGTGGGCCCCATAACAGAATAATTGTCGGATGAAAAAAATGACAAATTTGTTTTTTATAAATAACGGCGTAATCGTTATCTTTAACACTGTTGGAATACCCGGTGGATAAAGTAAAGTAATATGCGTTACAGTAGCACACGGTATTGCACAGTATTTTTGAATTATTGATTCTTACGTAAGAAGGCACTACTCAATAATTATTATAGTAATTACTATTCAATATTATATTTTATTGATTCAATAATTGATGCGTTGATATTTTATATTATTGTTGTTTTAATAATTGTCACTGCACAGTATTTCCCATTATCAGATCAATAATTCATATTATTTGAATAATATTATTAGATAGCATTATTGGCAATGTCTAGAAAGTTCTGTCTAAGGAGAGGTTTGGTCACCTAATTGCGCGCCAGTAAGGAGAAATCCTTATTGAAAAGACCCCTCTTTCCTGGGAACAGCCTCGTTGTCATAATTGTGATTTTGTAATATTATTTATGAATAATTATTTATTAATTTATATGATAAGAAAATATTTATTTTATGTGGATATAAATGATGGATATATTTTATGTGGTTGTAAATGAAGTAATTAAAGCTGAGGTGTTTTATTAGTATTTTGTCGAAATGAAGAACGAAATTTGAAAATTTTCAAAAAATTAGTTTATTACTTGATTTTATAAAATCTATAACTCTTTGTGTATAATGAGTTAGGAGATGAGCCATATATCAAAAGAATGCCCTAAAAGTAAGCTAACCATAGAAATTTGAATCACCCAAAAATTCTTTGTGAATTTTTTGTGGTGACTGTTTGAGTGAAACTGGTACAAGGGACTTATAGTCCGAAAATCAAATCAGTGTTCTTAAGCTCTATTACGTGAGTTATAATTTTGATCCGACCGTTGAATCGTTGTGATTTTTTGATATGTTATACATATATAAGTTGAGTATATGTCCACAAATTTTGAACCGTTAAAAATTAACGTATGATTTGTTATGAATTTTATGAGGTATTGAAAATCATCCGTTTGCGGATTTCGGATATTTTCTGTTTGGAATTTGGAAAAACTTAAAGCTACACAGTTGTAGAGAATTTGATTTCGTATGAAATGGACATAAAATTCTTATTTTTCTGATAAAATGGCTATTTATTATGAATTATTAAAGTTTCAGAAAATAAAATATTTTTATTAAAAATATGGGTGGGCCCCACTTTTGGTTGGTGAGAAATGAAATGTGCTGAAATTTATTTTCAAAAGTGGTGGGCTTGAATAGTAGCAGGTAAAGCCATCAGGTTGCAGGTCAAGTCTGCTTTGGCGTTCTAACATTTTTCTATAAATAGAGTGCTGAGTTAGAATTAAAAATCACACTAGAAATAAGTTTTCTCTCTTTCTCTCTCTATATTATCGAGCATATTTTGTGAGTATTTAGATACTTTGTGTGTTGCTATTCATCAATGCAAATTTCCATCAGCGTCATATCCGATATTCTAGTTAGAAGTACTGCTCTTTTGAGGTAAGGGATAGTAAGGGATAATAAGGGATAGTAAAGGGTGTTATTTTCTTCATAATGATGTTATTCTTTCAATATCATTATACTGAAATATTGATATGGATTTTATTGTGAAATTTTTACCTTTTTTTATGTCGGGGTTACTATTCACGTAATGATACTATTCACGTATACGGTACTATTCACGTATACAGCACTATTCATGTATATGGCACTCTTTACGTATATGACATTATTTATGTATACAATGTACGAATATGAGTTACTATTACTATTCATGAGTTACTATTCATGAGTTACTATTCATGAGTTACTATTCACGAGTTACTATTCATAGGTACTATTCACAACAAAATTGGTTTCTTTTTCTGACCAAATTATCATTGATTTATGAATCTTACTCTTGAAATTAAATCCAAGTTTTGATCATATTATTTTTATTATCATATATAACATTTTTATAACCCTGGTGTTGAAATTTCTCTTCGACTTGAGTGTAAAGATGGGTAGATTATTGGTATGATCGTGACTATGGGTTCTCTTTGGCCAGTAGAGCAAAGTTGAATTGTTGACTGGTATGAACATGACCATTGAATTTATAATTGAATATCTTTAGCTTAAGTGCAAAGGTGAATTGATCAACATGGTTATAATTATTGTTTATATAAATTCTGAAATGATTATATATTTCTTTGAGATATTAATATCTTTGGCCTGTAGTGGAAAGATGATATGTTGTTGAATATCTTTGGCCTGTAGTGCAAAGATGACCTGTTGTTGAATATTTTTGGCCAGTAGTGTAAAGATGAACTATTGACGAATATCTTTGGCCATAGTGCAAAGATGAATTTATCAGTATGATTATGAACAGGAACTGTGATTTGGTATAACCATGATCTTTGATATTTCAGGTAAATATAGGTGATGAAAATTGTCTTCGTCCTGGATGAGAAGAAGAATTTAGAACCGCAATTATGATTATGAGTGATTCATATGATTGTGGACCAGAATTGTTGATTGATGTTACAGGGATAAAACATTGTTGGTGGATTTTTAAGATGGAGAAGATAATAGACTTTATAGTCTATTTGACTCTTCTAATGAATTGCTCGTTCCGCTGCAACTATGGTTGAAAATTTTTATCATCTATCATATGTTCTAAATCTCTGATTTATTAATGATGAATGCTATTGATAATTTAATTATCTTTAGTCATGATATTCTTTACTGGGCTATTTGTGCTCACCCTTTTGCTTCACAATTTCTTTCAGGTAATAAGAATGTAGCTGTGTCGAGTGGGGGTAACAGGGGAATAGAACGGTGGTCTCTAGCTGTGAAAGTTCTCCCTAAACAGTATAGAAATAATTTTATTGAGAACTTTGGAATAGTGTGTTGTATTTTATACATCATTTAGTAGTTATATTTGGTGAATCATATAGGGTGAGGCGAACCCAACTTTGAAAGGGTGATTTGTCACTATCATACAAAATGTCCAATGACATATAACCTCATATCATCATAAGACAGGGTTGTGCACATCCACTTGCTAAGTATATCTACGAGCACTACCTATATAATCTTGGTGTTTGGTTGAAGTATAATTCTTAATTAGAGACAGTGGAGATAATGATATGTCAAGAGAAGACTCATCATTGAAAAGAATATGATAGTAATCTTTTCGTTTTTCTTTGGGGTCTATTGGGTCAACCAAGGATAATTCTGTGGACATATGATATCTATCATAACCTAGACGCATGGCCTCCCATGTACGGAGATTTTCTTGAGCACTTTCCAAATATTTTAATTTCTAAAACAGTTATTGACTGTACTTTTACGTAAGGTGCTATTGTGACGTGCTATCCAAGGTTGGGATGAGAGTCACAGTTGGTATATATTTGTATCAAAACTCTCAATATATGAGTCGTTGTATTTTGCACGGTAATTATAGTAATAAAGTTGTAGTTATTTTTTGTACCATGTATTTGGCGACTCAAAATAGGTTGGATGGATTGGACCTATTTTGGGGGCGTCACAGTTATATACTTCCTTATATTTACTCTAGGGCTATATACTCCTCATTTGGGAATTTATTATTTTTTATAAATTAAAAAAAGAATATTAAATTAAAATTTTAAAATATCTCAAATCAATTGTCAAAAGTTAATAATAATCGTATAATTTGGAATAAAGATATATTATAAGTTATCTAAAAATTACTCCTCATTTGGAGATTTATTATTTTTCAAAAATTTTAAAAAATAATCTTAGATTAAAGTCTTAAAATATCTCATATCAATCGTCAAAAGTCATTAATAATATTATAATTTGGAATAAAGATATATTATACATGCTTGAGCTTAACTATTCAAAAGTCAATAGATTTCGTATAATTTGAAATAAAGATATATTATAAATTATCTAAAAATTACTCCTCATTTGAAGATTTATTATTTCATACATATTGTGAATTAGTCTCTCACAAAAAAGGTTTATTTGAGAATGAAACAATTTACTCACAAAATTTCCTTTGCAAGAGCCCTAATTTCTTGTAGTGAGCACACATATGCATATACTTAAATAAATAATAAAACAAACAAGTAGAATTTAATTATGACTCAAACAAACATATAAACTTTTGAACAATTTTTAATGAAGTATGTTATTAGTAATATAATTTTAGAAAAAAAACTAAAAAATATTAATAACATTTTATCGGTCCATAAAATTAAAACAAAAGATTATAACAACTTTCATTAAATTGGTTACTAATTTATTAAAGAAAAATCAAACGTAATATGTACATAACAAAATTTGGTTGAAAAAATACAAGTAAAAACATCATTTAGCACTACTTCTTACTAATTTAGCCACAATTTTTTGTCTGAATCATTTAAACACATTTAGAGTTTAAACAAATGTAAAACAAATAGTCTGAAATGACTTATTAATTTGGCAGTGTACTTGCAAAAATAAAAATAAAAATTACTGTCTATCATAATTTGTTTCTTCATTATTTGTTGTTGGGATAATACACTTTTTGGTCATTGTACTAGGGTCCGATTTTTATTGTGGTTACCAATTTTTTTTTTACAATCGAATAATTGTTTTCTCAAAAATTATAAAATGGTCATTATTTTTAATTCTCGTCTGAAAAAACGGACGGAATGCTGACTGTGCATATTTTTGCTGACGTAGAGCTGTGCTTGCCATGCTTAAAATTTATTTAAAGAAAATGTTGCTCATGAGTGTTGAACTTCAAACCTCTTCACACTAGAAACCTTATATTCCAACAAAAACTATTGGACCAACTACCTATAATGCTAAAATTTATGTAATATTAATATTTAAACCACCTAACATCGTTTCTATGCATGTGAAAGATGAGATAATACACTTTTTGGCAGCTGTACTAGGAATTGTAATAATAATAATAATAATTTTAATAATTATTATTGTATTAATAATAATAAATTTTAAATACTTAAAATAATAATAATAATAATTAAAATACCCTAAAATAATACTCCATCCGTCCCAAATTATCTGCTTTTCTAGAGTTCCACACACATACCAATATATGTGATAAATATACTAAAATGCCATTATGTATTGACTTTTTTATTTTCTGCACATGAATCCTTATTGGTGGGAATATGAAAAGATGCTTAAAAAGAGGAGAGGCATGAATGAGAGTAATGACTATCATTAATTAGGGTAAAAGGGCAAACTTGGAAAACAAAAGAAAAAAATGTATTGAAATTTTGAAAAAGCAGATATTATGGGACAATTTTTTTTTGCTAAACCAGCAGATAATTTGGGACGGAGGGAGTATAAAGCAGTTACAAATTAAATACCCTAAATATAAAATTACATTCAAAGTTTTTTAAACCACTGAATCAAAATTTAATTTTTTTTTTTGTACTAGTCACGTGAGTATCAATGTTTTTCGAATAAAATTTAATATTTTGACAGATTTTTCTTTTTTTTGTTATAGGACTCGATCAAATTAAATATAAATTTAAAAAAATCCATGAGTAAGTATAAGAATCGATCTAATAAATTACAAAGATGAGAATATTAGCGAATAACAAATATTTATAATAGAAAGATTTGCCAGAGTTCAATGATTAAAAATAGCCAGTACAATTACAATTAGTTTTTTTTTAAAAATAATATATTTATCGTTAAATTTCATAATAAAGTCATATTACAACTAAACTCTAATGGATAAGATAGAATAATGACGTGTGAGTCCTTTTAATTTTTTTCAATTCATATATTCATATACATTGACATTTAATACAGACAATTTGTCGGATCACTCTTATTTTAATTTTAATTATTATTATTATTTTAATTATTATTATTATTATTATTATTATTACTGTTACAATTATAATAATAATAATAATAATTGTAATAATTACTATTATTATTATTATTATTATTTTAATTATTATAATAATAATAATTATTATTATTATTAATTAAAATAATAATAACAATAATTATTATTATTATTATTATTATACAATAATAATAATTAAAATAATTAAAATAATAATTATTATTATTATTTAAAATTTTAATTATCGCATTGGTAAACACTTTTGTCTTGTGAACACTTTTTAGTTTCTAGCAATGGTAAATGCAAGCATGCAGCAGCATGACTTATTTCATGGCTGATAAATCTATGTTGAAATTTATATCTCAATATATCATCATTTGTATTTTGTTCCAGTTTTAATACCGATGGGCTTTGCAGGATTAGTACCATAATAATAATAATAATAATTATTTTATTATTATTTAAAATTTTAATTATTTAAAATTTATTATTATTACAATAATAATTATTACAATTATTATTATTATTACAATTTCTAGTACAGTGACCAAAAAGTGTATTATCTCATCTTCACATGCATAGAAACGATGTTAGGTGGTTTAAATATTAGTGTTACATAAATTTTAGTATAATAGGTAGTTGGTCTAGTGACTTTTGTTAGAATATAAGGTTTCCAGTTTGGAGAGGTCTGGAGTTCGATACTTGTGAGCAACATTTTCTTTAAGAAAATTTTTAAGACAGGCATTTCTATCCTCCACGTCAGCAATAACGGGCCACGTCAGCAAAAATAACGGGCTAATATGTACTGTCAGCATTCCGTCCGTTTATTATTTTGTTGGTCGGATGCTCTGCAGTGTTCTTGAAGTCCAATGCAGTGCTCATTTGATCTGTTTTGGTCTTATGCTCTTGTATTGTCTTAGAATCTGAGTTTCACTGTTTGTCATATTGAGTTCCCTTTATTGACATTTTGTATCGATCTGGGGAATGCCCCTAAGTATATGTATCTCTTTTCTTTTATATAGATTTAAATTTAGCAAAAACTAATTATATAATATGGAACAATTATAAGTACAATTTATACAACTTATATGTACAATTTATATTAGTAAATTTTAATTGATTTTTATGATCAATTATGAATGATGATGTATTTGATATGTCTCCCATTTATGATATGTATTTTTATAAATTTAAATGGTTGTGATTTGTTAGTAATTGGTCAATATTTTTTATTTTTTACTTTTTAAAAATAAATTGAATAAATTGTTTATTAGGTGATTGACATTCGAATTCAGATATTTGACTAATTTGTTTATTCGAATAAAAAATGGAAACGAATATTTTCCACATTTGAACATAATTTTAAATACTAAATACAAATATTTTTTGACAAAATTCTTCGAATACCAAATATGGTCTTACAAAAATATGCTTATTGGGATTATCTTAATTTAAGGTAACATTTTAATAGTCGTTGCAAAAAGTTGTATAAAATATGCAACGAAAATAAAAATTGTTGCCAATGAATGTGGTCCATATTAGGCAACGAAATATAACAATAAAAAAACTTTCGTTGCCCACGATGAGGAGAAATCAAGTGGTTAGAAATTTTGTAACGAATTTCTAATGAATTTTGTTTTCAAATTTTGCAACGACTTATGAATTTTGTTGCAAAAAGTGAAAGCCTGACACAATCTGCAACGAAGGACAAGTTTCGTTGCTAAACATACACTTTTAGCAACGACTTATAAAGTCGTTACCTGAAAAATCGTTGCTAAAGCCCCATTTTTAGGAACAAAAAAACTTTCGTTACCCACGATGACGGGAAATCAAGTGGTCGAAAATTTTGCAACGAATTTCTAACGAATTTTTTTTCCGCCAATGAATTAGCAACAAAATTTTGCAACGACTTATGAATTTCGTTGCAAAAAGTGAAAGCCTGACACAATCTGCAACGAAGGACAGATTTCGTTGCTAAACATATACTTTTAGCAACGACTTATAAAGTCATTGCTCAAAAAATCGTTGCTAAAGGCCCATTTTTTTGTAATGTATCCAAATCTTGAGTGATCGTCAGTGAATGTAATAAAATAAGAATACCCTCCTCGTGCAGTCGTTGTCATATGTCCACATATATCTATGTGTACCAACGCTAACAACTCTGTAACTCTTTCTCCTTTTTCACTAAAAGAAGATTTAGTCATTTTGCCCATGAGACAAGATTCACAAGTTGGATATGATTTATAATCCGATAGCTCTAGGAGCCCATCTTTATGCAACTTGGATAATCTTATTTCATTAATATGACCGAGTCTACAGTGCCACATGAAGGTATAATTAACATCATCTCTTTTTCTTTTCTTAGTTTGTTCAATTTGAAGTATATTTTCATGCAAGTCAAGTATATAAAGTTATTTCGCAAATTACCAACACCATATAAAATATTATCATTATAAATAGAACAACTGTTGTTCTTTATTATAATGTTAAAGCCATCCATATCCAATACAGAGATATAAATAATGTTTCTAATGATATTCGGAACAAAAGAACAATTATTTAAATTAATGAACTTACCCATAGGCATTGTTAAACAATAAGTCCCTACAGCTAATGCAACAACCTTTGCTCCATTTTCCACTCGTAGGACGACCTCATCCTTGCTCAGCTTTCTACTTCTGACCAATCTCTGCATATTATTACATATGTGAGAACCACATCCGGTATCCAATACCCAAGTAGAAGATTAACTTTCAGAAAAATTAATTTTAATCATAAACAAACCTTAATTAGGATTCGAAGCTTCTCCAAGCTTCTTCTGCTTTTGTTCTGCAAGATAATCCTTGCAGTTCCTCTTCCAGTAACCCGACTTGTTGCAATGGAAGCAAATTCCTTTGCTAGCTGGATCAGGTTTCTTTTTCTCCTTTACTTTCGCCTTTCCCTTAGCCTTCTTGAATTTCTTCTTTTCAGAAGATACCTTGGGCCTCTTCCTTTTCTTGGAAGAATCATCCACCAGTAAGACATGGTTCTTCTTGGATGGGAAGTGACCTTCAGCAGTTTTTAACATGTTAAGTAGCTCAGGCAAGCTGACGTCGAACTTATTCATGTGAAAATTCACAACAAATTATGAGAAGGTGTCAAGGAGTGACTGCAAGATCAAATCTTGACTCAACTCCCTATCCATGACGAACCCAAGCTGTCCAAGACGTTCAATCAAATTAATCATCTTTAGGACATGAGTCTCAACAGTAGTACCCTCGGTCATCCGAGATCGGAAGAGCTCCTTAGATATTTTATATCTAGAAGTCCTACTTTGCTCACCATACAACTCTTGAAGGTGCAGTAGCATAGTAGGAGCATCCATGGTTTCATGCTAACGCTGAAGCTCATTACTCATGAATGCGAGCATGATGCATTGAGCCACAGATACATCATCTTGCCATTGTTTAAAAGTATCAATCTCTTTCTCAGAGGCTGTCTCTACAACTTTTGCAGGTACGAGCGAATTTAGGACATAAGAAATCTTTTTAGCAGTGAGAACAATTCTCAAATTCCTTAACCGGTCCATGTAATTCGGTCCGGTCAGTTTGTTAGCATCAAGTATGCTACGCAGTGAAATTAGTGAATGTGACATTTTTAAATTTCTGCATGTAAAATGACAATATTTTAGCAAATATTTATTTAATTAATTGCCAAAATAAATTAGGTCTTATTTTATATTGGTATCTCCCACTATTTTCTTCAAACTATATTACCCTCATTTATATAGTTCGGCAAAATCTAATTAAAGTTTTTGCTAGTGAGAATAAGAATCTCATTTCAAATATATATAGCATTGTGGTGACATAACAAACTATATATAAATAAATAGGTAGACAACTCCTTGTCAATTAAATCATCATGTAACTCCTTATGTTTTACCTCTTAGATTGTTTTGATCAAGTGGTGGCACATCCGAATCAAAATTATCTAAGTTAAGTCCAACCTAGCACTTCCATATATTCAAAAAAGAAAAATATTGTCCTTGTGGTGACACAACAAAATAATATTGTTCAATTTTCTTTATAAGCATCAAATGTGATAAATTAACATCTTAAATACTTAATACTTGCCTTGTGGTGACACAATAAACTCATATTAAATATTTAATATTCTATTAATTTTATAATGCTAGAAGACGACGTTCGATATTCTAAATATCTTTGAATGCTTAAAACTTAATATATAAAAACTTTGAGTGATTTGTTATTATTTGTCTCATCTTGTTTAGCGCGCATGCACACACATACACACACACACACACACACACACACACACACACACACATATATATATATATATATATATATATATATATATATATATATATATATATATATATAATACGCATCATATTATTAAACATGTGAAGCATGTTTGCATAATATATAATATATATAATACTAGCATGCATATTATAGAATACTATATTCTACCCGGAATGATTATGCACTTTTATTCTAGTTTGGTTCACTAGAGCCACCAAGTAAACCAAAAGGTCAAACTCAAGGGTGCAACAATAAATATTTAAATATAACTATTACATTTAAACCCGGGTTTCATTACAAACACGTCTTCAAGCGCTCCTTGCTCCTTGATCTCCGATTCTTCGAAAAAAAATTCAAACTAATCCTATTACAATTAAACTATTTAATTTAAATAGAAACCTTGATCAGCAGTCAAGTGAAAGTACATAAGAGAGAGATAGAATTTACATCAAGAAGAAAACCAGAAAAGGCGAGGTACGCAGACCTCATTTAATAAAATCTATCCATTCAAACATCCAACAAAAATAAATCCAATCACATTAGTCAATAGTCCATAATCAATCCTATTTATTATCATACATATCATCATATGTATCAATAAATAAAATCATTCCATATATATATGAATATCATTTTATGGGCAATTTTATGTTGCATGAAATCTAATTTCAAGATTAAAATAAACTCTTTATTTTAATTATAAAAATATTAAGATTAATATATATATATATATATATATATATATATATATATATATATATATATATATATATATTAATATATATAATAGTTGCGTGAATCAGGATGTATAATATAAAAGTATATATATTATCACGTGAATCAGCAAGTCATGTTACAGGATTACATATGAAAGTATATATATAAAATTAAGATCACCTGTAACTATATATATAGATATATATATACACACCGTATTATTATGTATATAATATACAAGTACATGATTTAAATCACGGATAACGAGAAGTATGATTAGTTATATATATAGTACTGCAACATGACCACGGATAGCGAGAGAGAAAAAAATATCGGGATTACCGAAATTCAAAAAAACAGGTTCCGCGAATGATATATATTTTTTTCATAAAATAATAATTTGCATAAAGTTTGGCTTTGATACCACTGTAAGATTTTGTAAAAATCAATGTAGCAATCAAATTACAAAAATAGCTGAAGCAAAGTAAAATAAGATTTTAAAATTTTTCACAAATCAATTACCCGGATCATCTTTTATGCATATTATTAATTAAAACAAAGAACAAGACGTTATGGAATCATACCCTTGCAGATACGAACTTCTACAGGTACGAGTACACCTCTTATTTCTCCGCGATCTCCTTGAATCTCCGGGTAGATTTCTTCCTTCGGTCAATGTTAGTCACCCAAGTGTGGGACCTCTAGAGGTGATCCACCAAGGAAGAAGAATTTTCAAGAAGAAGGGTGTATTGGCTCAAACCCTAGTTTTTCCTAGCTCTGTAGAAAAAAAGGGCGTACTCTCCAACAATTGAAATTACATATATCTGATATCTTATATAAGGCTCCTCTTATAAAGATATTAGGTAACCCTATTTAATTAAAATAAGGTATTATTTATTTAATTAAACTCCTTTAATTAAATAGGCTCCTTAATCTTATTAGGGATAATTAATTAAACTCATTTAACTAATTCTGCCTCCTAATCCTATTAGGAATAAATGAGAGAGTACTTATATTAAATTAATTCCTAAACTCTTTTAGAAATTAAAATAATAATAATTGTAATAATATTAATAAGACTCCTCTTATTAACTTATATTTAATATTTCCAAAATATTAAATAATAAATATTAAGCTATTTAATTTATTCTGTCACCATAGATTAAATCAAATATACTTAACATATTATTATGATTATGCCATTAACTTCTTAAATAATTATTCTTTCTTTTGTGGTGTGACCCTTTAGGTTCTCCATATTAAACCGGTTGTGAATAAATCAATTAGAATAATTCTAATCTTATTTAAATAAATAAGTTAAACTATTAATTTATTTAAATAAATAATATTTATTTTACAATAGGGATAAGCCTCCGTAGCGATAAACGACTTTTCAGATAATATAGATTTCAATATTAATCATAAAAGAACATTTCAAAAAATAGTTACCATATAATTCAATCTTTCCACCATACAATGTCCTAATTAAATATAAGACATGAAATTATTGTCAAGTCTTATTTCATTTAATTATATGTATTTCGATTCCAAAATGCATAACTCCTAATGAATGCAAATCAGAAACTACTTTCTAATTTCATTCTACCTTGGCCAAGGATTCTTGGGTTGTCATTTATCGAATCACATAGGACATTTCTCTTCTTTTACTAGAAGTGGTAGATTCTTTATTGATCATTCATTACCTCCATATATAACTTATTACACCCAAGCATACCCTTTGATATACTTTAAGAGTCTTAAGAAATAAGTCAAAGTATAATTCATTATATATAAGATAATATGATGATCTCAAGTCTAAAGATCATTTGTACTACTATTACTACAGGAATTCCTATTAACATGCAAGTAAAACTCCATTAGGTATTCCTTAGCGAGTCACGTTCAGTGAACTTATTCTCTAATAAGCACCTACATACTTGCTTTAGTGTCTCTATACAAATGATCATGAGATCAATCATCCTCATCCAATGAGCAAGCAACGTACGTACCAATCTATCCGGATTCACTAATCCCCTTTTTAGTAATCCATTGATTTGGAACATTTTAGTTTTAAGCTATCTAAGAATTTAAATCTCATTAGCATGATCTCATCATGATTCTAAAATCATTGCTTAAAACTATGGGTTTATCACATCTTATTAAAACAACACCATGTAGATAATTAGATGCCTTTAATAAATAATTATTTTATTAATAAATAAATAAGATTGATTACAAAGTGTATGCTTTATCATCATACATGATTGGCTTGTATGCATACTACTTTCAATATATATATATATATATATATATATATATATATATATATATATATATTATGTATGTGTAAGGGCATTTTGAAAATCAAAACTCTGCGAATTCAATTAAATTCGTTCATGAATCTTTCAGTTGTTTCGTCCGTGAGAAAAAAAAATATTGTTCACCCGTGATTTTATTCACATAGTATCTTTTCCATTCTCCTATAAATAGGATGCTTAATTTAGAATTTAAAATCACACTAGAATCAGAGAATTCTTCTTCTATAATATTGAGCGTATTTCTTTTGAGTTTAAGGATACTTTGAGCGTAGAAAATAGTATAAGTTTTCTTCAAGAATATTCCCGCTATACCATTCCGAAGTACTCTCATTTTAAGGTAAGAGATATTATTTTTGTTCAATATTCGTATGAAATAATATTTTCTTCCATGCTCTGTAGTATGTAAGTAGTATTATTTCGTTTCGTATTCAGAATTCTACACTCATGTTAATAAGTTTTGCTTCTATACTCCATGAAATTATTAGAGTATCCTTGATTTCTTAATCCAGTATCTTTTAATGAAAATATTATTCTGAGTATTCTTGATAAGTTTTAACCTTTTCATGCCAGAGTACTATTCCTGAAGTACTATTCATGGGGTACTATTCACTCGAGTACTATTCACCCGGGGTATTATTCAGACCAAAATTTGATTTCGTTTCGGTCCAAATTATTTTTGATACATTATTAGTCTTGAATTTTACTCCATAAAGTAGTATCATGTTGACAATTTAGACATTATTGATTTCTGGATAAAATGAATTATAAAATTTTAAAATGTATCATTTGCTTTCATTTAATTGAATTCGTATATCATTGTCATCATCCTCATGATTATATTGTTATGAAAGTCATCTTTGGCCTGTAGTGCATAGATGGACTGTTGATTGGTATGATTATGGCCAGGGATTATTCAGTATAATCATGACCTGTAATGTTACAAATGATGTGATAAAAGTCCTCATTGGCCCGTAGTGCATTGATGGACAGTTGTTGGCATGATCATGACCATTGGTGATAACACGAATATCCTTGGCCCGTAGTGCATGAATAATTCGTGGATGTGATATTAATGAATATCCTTGGCCCGTAGTGCATGGATAATTCAGTGATGTGGATTATTTATTGAGATTAGTCTCAGCGATAATATTGATGATAAACTTTTTAAATCATAGAAGATAGTAGATATCATGCTCTATTTGACTCATCTAATGGATTGCTTGTTCCGCTGCAGTTAAACTTGTTGTTTATTGTATTCTATATGTGACAACCCGAGAATTGGATATATAAAATAATAAAATATTAAATTAAGATTA